>CM077115.1:554471873-557461873 GCA_039619475.1 Icerya purchasi
CTATTTCCCGAGTATAAGTGAGGTGTGGGTGAGAATTAATGGAATGTCCCCATATTATTTTTAACACCTCGGCACCGTAAATCGTTCACTATATGCGGCGTAGGGAATTGTAAATTTTCGTTACGTTACGGTAAACATTTATAGTTAGTTTGTTTATATTTATTTTGGTGATTGCGGTCAATATTATGTATAGGTGAATTGTTTTGTTGAACCTCCGATGTCGCAGGCAGATCGGCGGGTAGCGGAACGTGTTAATGACGTCTTAATATAATGTATAATTTTACAGGAATTTTCTTGTTGTGTTATTGTGCGAGTGTGAGTGCCCACGACTAGAAATGCAATTTTGCTAATTATTCAGACATTTTTTTTGTTTTGTTTGTCTTGTTTTGTTGGTTTTTAATTTAATTTCCGGTGGCATGCGCCGTGGGAAGGCATGCTAGGTAATGGTAGGAAGTTGGTTTTCATCTGATATGTAGGGGTGTCTGTCTGGGATAAGCCAATTGGGGGGTCCCATGTGTCGGACGTGGCCGCGCACCACCTCTACAATTATATACAGGGTGGCTCGGTTACACGTTCGTGCATGTTTGGTCAGGGGTGTCGAAAGGGGGGCTCTCATTTTCTCTTGTGGTAGGCCAATGGGGGTGTCTCCGCACTTCGCATGGTATCCGAGTGCACCATTTTGGGCCGTGGTGGCATAGTATTTTTTTTTAGGAATTGATTTTCGGTGGCTCGGGTACATGCAAGGCTTGTGATCTTTCTGTTGTCTTAATGATGGTTATTTTGAAATTTCACCGTACACTTCAGTTTATTGAATATGGTCTTAGTACTTCGTTTTGATAATATGACTTGAGGTCATTATTAGCCCTATTCAAGTATCGTTTGTTATTAATAGATTTTGTTGGAGTTTCGTCCACCGTTGTAGTCATGGGTGATAATAATTTTTTTTGATATTTTCTGAATTAATGTTGTTAGTAGATATTCGTTTGGTCCCTGTGAGGACATGCATAGCTCTAGTCGTGTGGAGATTCTGATTTTTTCCGCAATTTTATTTATTTATTTGTTTGTATTTGTTTAGTCGTTCCAATGCCGTTGTGCGGTATGCGTGTGGAATGTTTGAGGAATGGGTGAATCTGAACGGTAGCGTTATGTTTAGAGCTCTGTGGTTCAACACTGGATGCTCCGAATCCGTAAATTCTTTCACACCTTGGTCTTCATCCAAAAACTTCCGTTTTGGATGGAAATTGGGGTGGGGCAGTGATACGGATTCGGTACTTGCAGCGCTATCTTTTAACGATGTCCGAGTTAGAAAATATTCTCTGAAATATCATTAATTCACGATCTCTCGGACATCGTTCTTTTTAGCCGTCGCTTTGCCTTGTCAAGTATGCTTACTCGGCCAAAACCGAAAATCCCGTGCCTGTTCGTTCGATCAGTTGCACCGGGATGATACTGCACTAGTGTCTGTGTAGTGGTTGTGGTCGAGGGCTAAGGCAGTGACATGTGCTTGCGGCGAAAGCGCGCGTCCGAACAGTGTGACGAATGACATTGAGCGAGCGGAGATTTTTAATGTATCCCGCCAAAAGTCAGGCAGGGCAGTAAGTGCGGTGATCGATGCAGAAGTATTCCTCTAGAAACTTCTGCGTAGCCTTTATCGCCGTAGCACGGAACACATTGTTCGTTCGCTTATTTTTCTGGTCGCCGTAGTCGTAATTGATAGTTACCACGTTTTTTTTTTGTTCGTTCATCTAGTCGATCGATACCGTTTTTTCGCGCGTTACGAAGAGCGCCATGCGGTGAAGTTAACCTTTTTTTTCGGATATCATTTATGTGCCGCGTAAAGAATTACACGTGTTTTAAAAAGCCTAATGCTCGTTTTTTTTATCTTCATCTCCGTGTGACTGGCTTACGGAAGAGAAAGACATCGAAGGGAAAAGTCTGGATTTGTGACTCTAGCTGCCCGGAAGCAGGGACTTAGAAAAGTTAAAAAATTTGTTACACTGGCGAGCCCGAACTGCTAAAGAAAAGTCAATTTGTAACACGGGCACCCGAAATCAGGGACGCAACAGTCAATTTATAATAATATGATAGTAAAATCCATTCATTTTTTCAAGGCGGCAAAGTTGACATGGATATATTTAAAAGTAAGAGAATTAAAAATGCTGTAAAATGTCTTGAAGAGCTTGAATTAGAAATAATTGCTTCTTAACAAACTTCGAGCGGATAAAAATTTTAATAAAATCATTTCAATTATTGCAGAGTTTCTTTATTACTTATTGTTTACTATTGTTCTAGTTAAGTTTCATCACTCAGTGCTTCCTTTTCTCGTGTATCGAAAAAATAGTGAAAATTTGATACGTTTTTTTCTTAAATTAATATGGCGATGGTAGAAAGTTTGATTAATTTGAATGATGGATATAAAACATTCTTTCATTGACGTCGTATAGTGTTGAATTTTATTATAAAAAATGTGGTCGAGTAAAAATGGTTAAAAAACAATGGAATTTTCGTGTAATTATTGTTGAAGAGTTAATGTTGATTTTTGTTGAAAATAATTAAAATTTATCCATAATTTTTTCTGGATAGTTAATAAATAAATTTTCAACTGGATGTTAAAGGGATAAAAATAGATTGAGTACGATTAGGAAATCGAAATCGCTATTATTGGTTTGTTGAATAGATAAAAATAAGATGAATTCGGTTGAATAATCGAGAAGGTAGAATGTGGGCTAGAATCAGGTATATTATATACTACTTACTCTATATCGTTAGTAAATCGTCAAAAAAATCCTCATAAAATGTGAAGGGAAATTTGTTGTTCGAATCCATCGGTAATTGCGACCTTGTGCCTAACTCATCAATACTCGTTACATTCGTACTATCAAATATCCCGCCAGGAGAGAATTTGTATAATGTAACCGAGACTACACGAACAAATGTTACTCACGAGGACATACGCATCTGTTACAGGTTACCGAAATCAAATAAACAAAATTACCTACACGTTCTGGTTAGATTTTACAGACGTCTGTTCAAAATGAAATTTTTAAAAAATATAATCGAACTAAGCTTCCAAATAGCCAGACGGATGTTCGAAACCTAACAATCTTGGATTACAACGTTTTATACTTCAAGACGTTTATCGCCGCAAAATAGTAAGTACCCTCCGCAACATAAAATGTACCAGTATATATATATATATATATATATATATATATGGGTTCGAGATGGGAAAATATTTGCACGAAAAAATGACAATTCAACAATCATTCGAATAGTTTCTGATGAGAAAATTGATCCTATACGTAAAACGAGCAATTGACTAGTCATTGCTATTTTTTACTATACTCGATTTCTTTTTCCTCGCGTTTTTCGTTTACAGTGTGACCTCTCACTTTTACATATTGCTCCCGTCATCTGCAATAATAATACCGTGAATATAGGATTGTGTTTCCGAAACATGTCGCGGTAATTTAGTATTATATTTATAAAAAGTTTTCCGAATAAAAGTTATATTTATAAAGTTGCTCAACATTGTAATGATAATATTGAATTTTCTTTTTTACTAATTCGCTATCATTCCCACATTACTACAGTACGACCACAGTGACCAAGCTAATAAAGACGAGAATTTAATGTTATTATTTTGGTGTTACTCTAGATTAAAGTATAAAGCGATAGTTAACAAAGTAGAAATGTAATGTTATTTGCAGTTTATAATAAAAGTATATTTTAGAAGTTTATTTTGTTATACATTACTACGTACGCAACATAATTGGCGACGAGGTAAACGGATTTTAATAAGTATGGCAACAAATAGTTTAGGTAGCAATACAATTAATTTGATCGGATTTATAATGAAGAAGAAGATTTTGAAAACTAGTTAGACAGATTGGAACAATATATATTAATAAATAATGTGAAAGATGAAACTAAAAAAACTTTATAGATTAATGTTATCGGCCCAGCGGTATATAAACAATTAAAAGATCTAGTTTCTCCTAGTAAATCTCCGGAAAAACATCCGCTAAGCTAACAGAGATATTGAAAAACATTATTCGCCAAAAATATCTATTAAAAGTGAAGGATATAAATTTAAAAATGTAGACAAAGTGAAGAAGAAACAACTTTAGATTCTGTTATAAAATTAAAAAATTTAGCGCAACATTGTAATTTCAGCGCGTTTTTAGATCAAGCATTGACGTCTAAAAAAACACGAATCATTAAAATTAGATAATTCCAAAATTACTTTTGATAGAGCAGTTTTGTTAGCTCAAAATTTCGAAATAACATAAAAAACAGAACATTCGAAGAGCAATAGTGAAGATAAAGTTGATAAAATACAATATACATGTATATATAATATATAGTAACAAAAATAACAGTAAATTTAAAATCGCGGTTGAAAGTTGCATACATTGCAGAAAGAAGCATGCGGCTCAATGTTTTAGTAAAAAACGTCACATTGCTTCGGTATGTAAGGAAATAAGTGGAAAAGTGAAGTTTATTCAAAATGATTTTAATGATATGAAAGTTGAAGACAATAATTTTGATAGACAAATTAGATGTTTTCAAGTCAATAATGTTCAAGGAGAGGAAGAAATTCCACCGTCGGAAACAATATTATTCAAAGTAAATAACGCCATAGTTAAATTTCAGATTGATAATGGATCACCAGTATACAAAGTATTTGAAAAATTGGAATTAGTAAGAACGTAAATTAAATTGTTTAATGCAAACAAAAGACAAATAACTTTATTGAGAAAAACATTAGTAAATATACAATATAACCAGTTAGAAAAAAAGTTAACTGTATAATATGTTGCAAACAATGAGCAATTTAGCGTTATTTGTCTAGGCCACTGAAAAGCGTTTTAATAAAGTTATACTGTATATGCACTTACGTACTGCAGCGTATATTTAGTTTACTTCATTTTTGCACCTGAATTCTATATCTCGATACGCTCACAAATCTTTAATTTACATTAAGCTAATAAATTCTTCGCCTAAAAATCCAAACAATTCCAGACGCCCCATACAAACGCTACAACAGCACATGCTACTTTCTGTGTTGCATTCACCGATATGCGCTTTTCAGTAATTAAAGATGCATAATTGTAAAATCCGGAATCAGGAGTCTGAATCACAGTCAAACTGAACTATCCAATTAAAAAACGGAAAAATAAATCGAAGTAAAGATTTCTGTAAATGTCGTTTGCCTTAGTCTACCGCAAATCGTCACAATACTTGATGCCAAATTCACTGAACGTTTCTCATAATCGGTTATGTAACTAACTGGGCAAGTTTTAAGGCTCCAGGTGAAAATAATTTAAATTGGACAAAAAAAGAATGTGTTTCATCATTTCATTATAAACTGAATATACAGAATTAGAGGGAAAAAAAGATATATATATATATATACTGAGGTTGCCATCAATTTCAAGGGAACGGGGAGTGTGTGTGTTTCAGTGTAAATCTAGTTTTTAATTTATAAAAAATCTTAAGTATTACTTAGTTTGAAATTAACGTTTAAGTATATATTTGTAAACATGGGCTAGTAGAAACGTGTAAACATCGCCTGTTCTAATTTTCTTGTTTATCTCATTTGGTTAACTGTTGTGTTGATTCGTACACTAAACACTAGCCTTTGTAAGCTTCGCAGTTGTTTATTTTTAATGATTGTTGATTTTACTTTTAGTGAAGAATAATTGTTGTAACCGTACGTTATTACTATGTAAACCTGGACTACAAAATTGTCGTTTCCCTGTCTCAATAATAATTGCACATATTTATAGTCCAGGTATAATGACCAATAGTTCCGCTGCTCGCGCTAACTAAGCGCATTTGCGGTTTATGTAAATTAATTTAATGAAAAAATGAAAATGAAATATATTTATTATATTATTATTATACATATAAATATAAATAACTACTGCAAAATGTGACCTTCGACAAAACAAAATAAAGAAAAACGCACCAGAGACAGTTGGTCAAACAGGAAGAAAATTGGCGTGCAACTGATATACTAAACGATGCAGAATGGTTGTTCTATCAAGGATCGTTGCCGATAAAACCGGGTTAGACACACATTGCTTCGTATGAATATTTTATCGTTAGCAAGTGGCCCCTGTTCTCAATACGTATAAGGCAAATACACATCCGGATTCTCGTGATTTCTACCCCCAATCAGGAATTACATTTGTCCATTACCACTTTCGAATATTACTTTACACTATTATACAGATATAAGGAAAAATTTTTGAATATATTGGAGAGTAATTATACGATCGGAGACACCTACCATTCGAACAATTCTTTTAAATAATAAATCCCCCTTTCACAAAAAAAAGTAAATAAATAAAAAATATATATTTACATTTACGAGCAAAAAATAAAAAATTGAGCTATTTTTTGGCGTGATAACTAATAAACTGTATAATATGTTAGTCTAATAATTTATATGATACGGATAATGAAACAGAAATTAAAAATTAGAATACAAACTTTAAAATCTTTCAATTTTTATAATGTAAGCCGAAAATATACTATTTTATCGATTTTTATTTCACTTTGTTCATTGTACGGAATCATTAATTAAACTATCTTATTTTATTTATCAATAAAATATAGTATGGAAGGAAAATATAAGTCGTCAATTTCGTAATTTATCGAGCAATAACGCCCAAGATAGAAACATAAATGAGTGGACAAACAATTAATCACTTAATTCAAGCGTACGTTTTACTGCTTTAAACAAAGATTATTTCTTTCTTTTCTTGTTTAACAATCGAAGCTTCGACCTAATTTTGACCATGTCAGTGAAGCCGAAATCAAACTACTTCCCGACGTTAAATACCTAATCGAAATATTTTTCTGAACCCCTATCGTAAGACGAATGAATTAACACAAGACCATCATAATTTTATGTTACCAATTTATAAAGTCATGGTTATTATGGATCTCTGTTATCCGAAACTAGTCGGCGATATTTAATTCATTTTTTGAATTATATTTATTTGTATATAAGGTTTGTTTATTTTAAAAGTATTAACACCTTCACCTCATTAAAGACAACTTCTATCCATGGAATCATCGTGTCGTAGAAACCAGACACCTCTTTGTGTAGGCTTTGTATTGAGTAGCGATCACACGATCACATTTTGTTTTTGCTCCCTTCGTAACGTTTCTATCTCCTTTTATCTTTTTTACACATTTCCTCGTCCTATGTCCATCATTTCAAAGCTTAAAAGCATAAACTACCGCTTAATTTTAAATTCCAACTACAAGACGATCCTACAACTATCATATCCCTTCCGTCTTTTCTTAAAGAGTCTGAACTAATTAAAAAATATAATAATAATTTTCCGTACACCTAGCCAATGATGCTGCACATGGTGCGATAAAAAATAAAAATAATGAAAATAATAATAAAAAAACGAACATCCCGAACTTAAAATGCTGAACTAGTTCAGCGATTATATTACGTTTCTTTTAGTTCCTCTTTTTTTATATTTCTCTAAATGTTAATATAATTTTTCCGCTTTTGACTGAATGCACTTTGACATGATATTCATAAAATTCGTTTAGCTCGGAATAACTGTAACAGTTCAATGATGCCAACTGTTAGTCAGCAGTTGCTCTACTGTGTTCCGCATTCCGAATGTAAATTACTACGTTCTCGATCACTGACTCATCAACTTACCCATTCCTTCGTTGAACTAAATCTACACAGTTACGTCGCATTTTCATCGCTGCAATAAAAAGTCTCGCTAAACATCTCTTCAACATAAAACGTTAACTGAACAAAGAAGATCTCTTTGAAGAGCCTATAGAAACGTTATTGACAGATTTTTCATCAAATTGTCATTTGGTTTAAATTTATAACATTTCAGTAATGCAAAATGTATCTTACAAACCCACAGTATTATTAGTAAGATGTGTAGTGCTATTTTAACCAAACTAATTCTGCCCCCTTTCCCCAACACACACAAACAGAGGCGACGTATTTCATATTTCCTTTGCTTAAAAAAATATCTCCTAATTCATAAATAGTTTATAATTATAATACTATTTTCACAAGATAAGTTGAAATGAGGAAACTTTCAATATACATTCCAGACTATTACAACGAGAAATGTTTAATCAGGAGCATGATTTAAGAAGTAATTTTGTTTATTTATTTGTTTATTTATTTATCTATTTACCATACGAGGTGTGTATAACAGCTGTAAATCAATGGAATTTGTATTAATGATAACCATCTATTAAGCGTGTACATATTTTATTGCGTTCCACAGTACACAGATGTCGAGACATACTATTTTATTTTTTAATCCCCATCGACGGAGAAACGAAACAACAGACACGCGAGTTTCGTCCACGTCGTGCTGGGTGGTAATTTTCTACTTCGGCGGGCTTAGCGCTGATTAGGAGCGTTAAATCAGAACTTCAGTATACATTGCTGATAGGAAAACGGAGGGAGATGTACTTGCCGAAGGTACTCTTACCAATAAATTCCGTTAAGCGTTCTACTGCATTAACAACAGCAGACTATCAGCACCTCGCTCGTGACGTAAGTGCCTCAATCGAATTGATGAACATCAATTCAGAGCGAGTAAGCGAGTATCCGGCGCTTTCAAACTGGGTCCCTTCAGCTAAGGGAGTAAACCCTGACAGAAAATCCGGTGGAAGGCAACGGGAAACCACTACTATACACTTCTTTCTCGATATTATAACGTATCAAGAAAATCATTCAAATCCTGTACCTATAGGATATACTCGAAGGAGTATATCAAAAAAACTGGGTGAGAAAATAAAAATAAATAACGCCATCGTTTGTAAACTATTCATGTTATTTGTGCAGATCTAATTCACGACTTAAACTTATCTTTCAGGTTTAACCGGTGCATCAAGAGATGGGCTACTGTCGTCAAAACCTATTTAAGTCATCGCGAGGATGAAACGAAAAACATGTTGCAAAAAATTGAACAGGTAAAGAGAGGCGTTTAAAGATACTTTTGAACTTTTTGCGTCTGTGGCGACTATAGGATGCAGCACTGCTGTATGCGAATCTACGTTTTCAACGGTGACCGCAATCAATCGGCCTCAGAGGGACTGTCATTGGGTTATGAAAGAATGGCAGACATGGTATTTATGGCCTTCTAAAAGGAAAAAAACCAAGTCAGTTGATCTGGATGAAGTTCTTCGCATTTTTAATAATACGACAAATCGGAGAATTCAGCTTTATTAAAGGACACCATCTACTTGATGCCTAAACCAAAAAAAGAATCAAACACTACTATTGAAAGACTTAAACCTTACGTACTTTGCAATGCCCTTAGAGGTATAATAAAAACCATTTGGAACTACAAAGTGATTACCCCCCCCCCCCATTTAACTAATAATAACTGGTACCTCACTCACGCTCATAAATTCAACACCAAGATAAAAATTTGTACTTTTGCCCTTGCTTAAACCACCAATGCCCAACCTTAAATTCAGCTCTAGCTACGGCCCTGTACAGATTGTGATAAAAATCGACTATATTCTAGAATTACAATAAATTTTATGTCGATAAGTAGAAAAAATTTTTGTTTTTGATCAATATTGCCGAAAATTACCTAAATTTCAACCTATCATATAAAAATGAATGAAATTACTGTTATCCATTATTATAAATATCGTTACAATAACAAGTTTCTGCGCATTACGCTTTTATTTACCTTATAATTCAATATTAATTGTGTCGGCTGTTTTACGTACACTGAATATACGATGAGTTCAGTTGACCCACTTTTGTGGTTGCAATAAATTTTCATTTCGTCTGTATCGATTAATTTATTTTTCTTTATAACGTAAATATTAAAAAAGTTACAGTTCTTTGAAAGGACTTTTGGAAACCGTCTTATCGAAAAGAGTGTGTCGATATAGCCCAAGTTGAGGTACGTATTTTTTGTCAAAATAAATTTACATTAATAATATTAAAATAGGTAATTTTTTTTTCTCTTTTGGACTAAAAAAAAAAAAAAAAAGAAAAAAAAAGTACCCTAAAATTTGATAAACAACCAATTTATCGTTTTTCTTTTGCACACTCTTTGTTTACATTCTCGCAATATTTTCTAGTTAATTTATTCGAGATTGGCCCGAGTAAATGCATTATGTGAACGAATACGTTTACAAAGAAGCTCCGGTACTTGTTCTTCACTTTGCGTTTTACTTTTGCCAGCGTAAAAGTTGGAAATACGTCAATGTTTTGTGAAAACTTTGTATCTCCTGAAACTTCTTATTCCAAATCTCTGTCGTATTCATCAGTGCGCTTCTTCGACACCACTTTTACCTCGTTCATTTTAGCAACCATTATCATCTTCATTCGGTAATTCTTTAAACCAATGTGTTTTTCCTCTTTTTTGTGGTCTTTCTTCTACTTGATTTTGGTCACAGATATCGCCATATAAATAATTCCCGAAAATGTTGCCGCAAGTATACAACAAAGGGAAAAGTAACAAAAAAGTGAGTAACAGGAGCACAGGGGGAAAAAAACGAAATGTAAACCTCTAAAATAATAATTAGAAATTGGTGGGAAATAAAAATTCAGCAAAACAATTTAATAACTGGGATAGATTACGGTAACCGAACAAAGGAAATAAACGATAAGCATGTTAAATTGTTAGTCGCGAGTTCATAAACTGTCTCAAAACAGGTATGACCCCGGAATAACATTGAGTCGCATGGTCCGCAACGGTAAAGACTATATATATACACCTATATATTTCACGATCATCACAAAAAATACGAGTATTACGGAACCGCGATATTTAGTAATGTTGTATTGAACAGGTACTCGAGAAGACCGAAATTATAAACCACAGGAAACGGTGTCTACACTATCGCACAGGTCACAGTGTGCTGCCGTGCCAATTGAGGGAATTAAAATGGTTGAAAATTTTATCTCCCTACAGCACTTAAAATAAAATCAAAATTTTAAGAATTTCGAAAGAGAAAAGCACAACCAGAAAAACGATAAAATGAAAAACACTGCACGCGGTGGAACTGATGATAGCAGCAACCGTTATACCGAAACTCGGAGGAAGGTGTAATAAATAAAATTATGGTATAAAAGACTAAAAACCGATACTTTATTATATGTAAGATGCGCGAAAAAACGTACAATAATTCAAATTCTTTTACAATACTTAATACCAACTTAAGTATGAATAGGTATGGAGATAAATAATTAATTTCAATTCAAAATAAAGCATGAGGTGATTTTATCGGTATAGTCATACAGCCGCTCAACCCAAATGTAAATGATTTTGACACTAGTATTAAATACATAGATGATATTAAGCAACTGCTTAATGAATCGCACAATATGAAAGTGAAACTAAAAGAAGGAATTTTTCAAAAAATTGGTAACCTGGTAGCAACTTTAGACTTGTTAAAGACGCATGTAAATAAATTAAATAGTAACTTCAATGAGTTAAAGAAAAATACGGAAAAAAACATAACAAATATAGTTTCCGGGGTTATTTCAGATAAAAAACCATCTTATTCTTCCAAATTAAAAACTAAGTTGCTTACAAATAGTAATTTAATAACTAAAAATAAATACGAAACTTTAATCATCGAAGATACAAGTAATTCAGATGATAGGAATTGGAACAATGATTTAAACAAAATCAACACAAGTAAAATCGGAGTTGATGTTGGATTTATAAAACAACATAAACGTAAAGTTATAATTGGTGTTAAAGATGTAAACCAATTTGAAACCTTAAAACAAGAAGTTTCAAACAATATAACAAATATAAAAACCAAAACTGCATTAAAAAAGGACCCAATGATCACGGTAGATGTTAGTGTTCATTCCTCAACTACAGAATTAGATATTAGTGTGGCGATTAACAACAAAACGGGTAAAAATCCAAAAACTGTTACGTTAAAGAAAACTAATGATGGTAAACTACGTGCATTTGTACGCCTGGATCCTGATGCCTACCATATATTAATAGAGGCTGGTTACATGGTTGTGAACTGGTCAAAATGCAAAGTATATGATTAAAACCACAATGGACAAAGCTTGATAGATTATGTTCTAGTAAACATTAACTTTAAGTATAAGTTGTCTAGTGTTATGCTTCAAGATTTTCACTTAAGCGATCATAAAAATATCAGTATTGAAATTTTTGATACAAATATTATTAATAATGATAATATTCTTACCTTGGATACAGATATATTTATTAGTAATCTTAATGCCGACTTAATGTTAAATTTCGAAACGAGCTTAAAACTTGCAAGTACCGAACTTCAAGTAAATAATATTATTGAACAATTTAATGATAATTTAACAAATAACGTAAATAATTCCAAGGTTAAAAAGTCTAAGACGAACAAATCCTGGTGGAACAGAGATTTAGAATATTTTAAATTACTTGTCAGAAAGCTCAATAATATTAAACACAAAAATTTTATAAATAAACTCATATATAAAGTAACTTTAAAATTGTATAGGAACAAAATTAAATATTTCAAGCAACAGGCCTGGAGAACATTTTGTAGTTCGTCCAGGGCCTGGGGTAAACCTTATAAAATTTTAACGAATTCTGAACCATTTAAATTTCCAGATTTAAAAATTAATGGTAATAATGACACTTGTTCCTCTATTACTAGCAATAAAGACAAAATGAGTTTACTAATGAATACATTTTTTAATTTTAAAGAAACTGGTTCTATTTCATTAGATAAAATCACAGATATAAATAAACAACAGCAGTTTGAAGTAACATATTTTGAACTAAAACAAATTATACAAAATCTTACTAATAGAAAAGCACCGTCCTCGGATGGTATAACTAACAAGGTTATTAAAATTATATTTTTTTACTTTCCAAATTTATTATTAACACTTTACAATAAATTATTACAATTTAATATGTTTCCGTCCGCTTGGAAATGTGCTACTTTAATTATGTTAAACAAACCAAACAGGAATTTCAGTAAAGTAAATGGCTATAGGCCAATATGCTTATTAAATTCCTTAAGTAAAGTTTATGAAAAAATTATTCTTAAATTTTTAAACAATGAAATTAGCAGCACATCCGTGCTTAATGCATACCAATACGGTTTTAGAAAATTCTTTTCTACAGAACTTGCTATTGCAGATGTAACTGATAATTTATTACAAAACAAACAACGGAATAATCCGTCTATTATTATTTAATTTGATATAGAGGGAGCATTTAATAATTGTGATCGTCAAGTGATAATTGATACATTAATTGTAAATGGTTTTAGTTTTAACGTAATAACCCTAATATACGATTATTTAACTAACAGGAGAGTAAAGTGGGCCTATCAAAACGACATTGTTGATGTTAAAAATAATTTTGGCGTTCCACAAGGTTCAGTTCTTGGACCGGTCTTGTGGAATATTTTATATTCTAATATCCATTCTAAATTAAGTAATATATACGCAGGCCTACGTTTATACAGCTATGCTGATGATTTACTTTTGGTCTACAACGTACATTTATCTAGTAACTCGACTCTGTCGTCCCACATTGCTAATTGTAATGAAGTTATTTGTAAACTTAAAACAATAGTAAATGCTTTAAACCTCAAATTTGAGATCACCAAATCTCAAATCATGGTGATACCTGGTCGAGACAAAAATCTTGGCCAAATTTGTTACAATAATATTAAAATTAATAATCATACGTTCAGTTCTACTGACCATATTAAATATTTAGGATTCATTTTAGACGATAGATTAAAGTACAATAAGCATATACAGTACATAAATAATAAGGTTAATAAATATTATTACATTTTTAAATCCCTTGGCGGTTAATTATGGGAACTAAATTATAAATCTAAGATAATACTCTATAAAGGTTTAGTGCAGTCATTATACTCATATTGCGCTGGTGTCTACTATAACCGGTTAACTAAACAATAAATACATAACGTAAAATCCAACTGTCGGAAATTTCTAATTGATTTAACTTCTTCATATGTAACTGCTTCAAATATTGCAATTCAGACCATAGCACGGGTCTTACCTATCGATCTTTACATAAAAAAGAGATCTCTAATTTTTAATGTTAAAAAAGAAAATAATGGTATTATAAGTAAAGAACTCCTTAAAATAGTCGATTAACAAATGTTTAATGAATTTAAAATAAGATACGATACTCTATCAAATAGTAAATTAATAAATAAGTTCTTTCCTAACGTAATAAAACGCTTTAAAAATAAAAACATTACAGTAAATTATTATATGACTCAAATACTCACTGGTCATGGTTCCATTGGATACTTTTTAAATAAATTAAATATTATTTCAGACAGTAAATGTTGTAATTGTGAAAGTAATGAAGTAGAAAATGTTCAACATATAATATACACATGTAGCAAGTATAACCACCTACGACAATTGTATATGATTGACTGTGCACTTCAACTAAATGAAATTATTCTACTAGAACAATTTCCTGTATTCATTTCTGAATTATTTAAAATTAAACATATATACAAATAATCGCTACTGGTAGCCATAAGCTAATTCGCAGGCTACTCTAGTTTGTTATATTTCCTTATTAAAGTAATAATAAAAAATAATAAAAAAAAAAAAAAAAAAAAAAATATATATATATAACCACACCATGCTTTATTTTGAATTGAAATGAATTAGTTATGTCCGTACCTATTCACTCTTAAGTTAATATTGTAAAAGAACTTAAATCTCTATTAATGAATTAAAATTAATTATTCGTGCCCACTTTTTCACTTTTATGTTAATATTGTAAAAGAACTTAATTTTTTATTGCGAATTAAAATTAATTATTAATGTCCACATCTTCATTCAATTTAAATTATTTTACGCGTTTTAGCGCATCTTACATATAAGGTATATTTGTTTTTAGTTTTTTAAACTATAATTTAATTTTTTAGTCGTGAAGGGGAAATGTAACAGAAGGATCATATTTGATTATAATTATTTTCTGCGTTTAACTAAAGTTATATACTTAATTCCATTGCATGTTCGCCCTTTCCGTAAATTCAACAATACAATACAGCAATCTAAATCCATTTTCACCTACTTCCCGATGTGCGAATGATTTGAAACTTTTACTAATTGTCAGAACCCGATGACAATGCAATATTATGATGCAGAAAAAAAGAACCTACACCTACAAATAATATATTTTAAAAATGTAACTATTTATAAATGGAATAGTTTTTATTTCCCGTGAAAACACGGGGGGAGGCTTGATGGAAGGGTCTCATTATGTTTCCCGCCATGATGCGCGGCAGTTTCGAGAAAAAGACCGGCTACAGACAGACCCGTTGCTTTTGTCGACCCGTGGACAGCACAACGAGACCAATTATGGTCTTTTTCACCAAGCGTAGCGGGAAACATAATGGGACCAGCTGAGGAGGATGCGTCCGTCAAGCCGCCATGTTTTCGCGGAAAATAAAAATTATTCCATTTATAAATAGTTACATTTTTTTAAAAAATTATTTGTAGGTGTAGGTGCTTTTTTTCTACATCATAATACTGCATTGTCATCGGGTTCCGACAATTAGTACAAAAATTTCAAACCATTCGCATATCGGGAAGTGGGTGAAAAATGGATTTCGAAATTTCATTACAGATATACACAAAAAGTTACACCACCGGTGAAGCTAATATAAAGCATATAAAAATGTGTCTTCGAAATAAGGATTTTCGCTGTTGGGTAATAACGAAAACTTCTTGCACCGGATTCCCTCGTAATTTACTACGTTCCCGAGAGAAGGATAGAACGAACAAAACCGCGCGAATTTCTTTGATCCGAAACAACTGGTTATAGAGAGCGGAAAGAAGCTTTTAAAACTCGTAAGAGATAACAACCATCTGCGCTAACTTGTTTTAGAGGTCTCATGACGAACGAAAGACATTTCCACTTAGAAATTCACAATTTCTTAAATTCGGGCCCAACGATGTTGTCGTCGTCGACTTGTACTTAAGTGTGGTTACGGCCGGGTTTCAAAGTCGTACAACAAAGTCATACTTCTAATTGACGTATTCAAAACTGTTCCCGTATGTTTTAAACAGTAAAGTTTACCGTAAATAATTTTCTAAACGACTACGATAGCTCGGGATACATATTCATACGGATTCGGTATTTAGATATCGAACTAGACATTATTCATGGGATTAATATTATTTAATTTTCGACCTCTCGGCATCGTCGCATTGTTCGCTGCCGACTTTGTAATTTCCGATTTTGCCGAATTTTTCGTCGCGGGCAGTGTTAGGGGTTGTGTAAGTGTCCTGGTATATGTGCTATCTGCGACAGCAGGGTAGCGTTACTGCCGGCGACATGAGACGTGACAATAAAGAAATAGTGTTTAAAATTGTGTATGTGTGCAATCTAGCCTATTGCGCTACTAATTGATAAGGATTTCGGTAATTTACCGTTAGTTTGTAAGTGAATATCGATCCGATCTGGCTAGATAAGGTAGCCGTTTAGTTACCGTTATCAACGCAACGTTGTATGTCGCTTTTTCGTATAGCTAGTCAGTCGCTGTCCGCAGGAGTGTAATATCGGTCGTCGTTTTCGCAACCGGTTTATAGTAGCTGTGGCTGCTTTTCTGTGCAAATTTATTTCTAGTTGGCATACCGTCGTTAACGACGGACGTTTTAATCGAAGCGCCGTTTTACAATGCTTGCTGGTTGTTTTTTGCGTTTTCCTTTATGTTTTTACTATCGGATGCTAGTCATTCTCGGACTCCAAAAGTGCTCTTCAGACTATATACTCCCCCTTTCGCTCATATTCCCTCGATTTTATTGATACGTTCTCTCATCTATAGTCTTTCCCTTTCCCATTCCATTTCGATCGACCTGCTTTGGGTTCTAAATCATGCGGGGGTATTGATGGTAACGATACAGTGGACTCCTTAGCACGCTTAGCGTTACACTCTCCACATTTTGTTAAAAAGATTCCTGGTCACAACATAATTCCCCTCTCCAAAAGAATGCATGTCAGACTTTGTATCCTTGCTCCTTTTCCAATCCTAACTCATTTTACTATTCAACCTAGACCCCCTTCTTGTTCTTGGTTCTCTACTCTTAAACGTTTTTTCATCATTGCCATCTGCTGTCTGCGGTTCAATCATACTTTGCTCCCATCCTCACGGCATTGTTTTGCTCTTTTCCCATCTCCTTATTGTCCTTTGCATTTTAATGACTGTTGCTTCGTTTGTGATCCTGACCACGTGCTGTTTGAATGTTCTCCAGTATTTCCTCCGAACGTAATATCTTGTACGTTTAATTATTAAAGCTGAATTTTCCTATTCCATATAGTGCGTCCCCTATATCTTAGCTTTGCTGTAATCCAATGTCGTTCCTATTCTTGTCTCTTTTCTGTCATCGATTTCTGACCGGATTAAAATTTAATCTCTAATCTAGTCCAATTGTCCTGGGTAGCTGCCCTTAGTCGGCCAAGCCTCAAAAAATAAAAAAATAAATAAAATAAAAAATTGCTAGTCATTCGTGTACGTTGATTTGGTCATCTGTGATAACAGTCGGTCCGTGTCTGGGTGACACGCCCCTCCGGGATGAGTGTCGCGTCCGCGCGGTGGTTACAAAAGTTTTTTTCGTGTTTTTTTTTTTTTTTTTAATTCAAAGAAAAGCTCTCATGTTCGCCCTTTATTTATTCGTGTTTATCCAATAAGTCCGGAGGGACTCCGTGTATTTTCCAAGTCTCGGATTACGGACCCAAAAACACGGCGGGATAAAGAAAAGATTCCCATTAGCCCGAATTAAGAGTCTGGAAAAGAAGGGGATTCGTTTCAATATTGAAAGTGTCGCTAATTCAATAGTATTATCGGAATAGTTATCAAAATTATTTCATCATCAGTTGAAAAAAATCAACGGTAGATCTAAACCCAAACAATTCCCCATTACATTTTTTATGTTTTACTTTTCGATAGTATTCACGAAATCGCTCCGAGCTATATATATGTTTTAGCATTGACCGTTTTTTACAAAATTTACGAGATTACTATAATCCGGCACACACTTTATAAGAATATCTCTGATTTTAAATAATAAGCTCTACAGTTTTAAACAATTAGAGATCTAAGTAAATAAAAAATGGAACACCAACAACGCAATGATATAATTTAAAAAATATAAAAAATATAAAAAATATAAATATATAAAAAATATAAATATATAAAAAATATAAAAACACCGACTCGTTTCCATGAAGATGGGGATTGTAGTATCCGAAACTAGTCGATGTTTTTTTATATTTTTAAAATATGTTTTAAATTATATCATTGTGTTGTTAGTGTTTGTTCTTTATTTACTTCAATAACACAATAGTATCGTATTAATTAGAGATTTAATTACTTCCGTAGCAGACTATAGAGATCTCACAAGTTATGAAACTTCGCTTTATTATCGAGATTCTCGCGTGCAAAACGGAAACTATTTATTTCAAAAATCGGTAAACAAAAACCGAATCAAATCGCGTTTTTTCCAGATGACTGCGAATAATAATTTTAAAAGACCGTAAAAAAAACCAACCCCGACGACGCTATTCCGGGGGAAAAACTAAAGAGATAATATAATAAATCATTTCCGATCAATAAGGCAAAGAGTTCTCTTTTATTTAAGCTGAATTTTGGTGAAAGTCGTTTTTGGCTTTCGGCTTGGCGAACGTCGACAAGAAGCGCTGCTCACTGCGTGATACTCGAGTAAACTTGTAAGGCGATTTTTCCATCTCGCATCGTATTGGCGAATCTAAATGGAATTAGATATTCTCTCGGCCGGCGTTTTCAAATTTAACCGCATACGCCGAAAGCGAGCGTAATTTCAGAAAATCGAGCTGCGATTCTAATGCATTTTTAAAAGCACTCACACACACACACTGCTCGAATGTATTTCACACGACTGCTACCGCTGATACGTTCTTCTCATTATAGCCAAGCAGCAGCAAACCCCCCATTAAAACAAACTTCCCATTAAACCGATGATAGACCACCCGACAAAATCCGCTCCACCGGTTATGTCATTTATCGTACGTTTCGCAATGAAATATTTCAAACGTGTCCCCAACCCCGTAAAACTTGATTAGCGAACTAATTTCACGAAGAAAGAAAAAAAAACAACAAAAAAACCGACTCTTCAAGGAAGAGAATTTTTTCCCAAAAATTTTCGGGACAGAAATGTAAAGCCTGGCCAGTTTTTTCTTTTCTTATAACTGAAATTGTAATTTGTTCGCATTCCAATACCAACACACTAACACACATTGCTATTACTGGTCATATCATTAATAAACGTGGTGACACCGTATTATCATAAACTGTTTGTATTAGTTAGAAAAAACCGAAAGAAACCAATGGATGAGACAGTATCCTTTCCTTATCCACCTCCAATCACGCCAGACTTTGGCAGGATATTTATCCCTCCCTATTTTCTAATCGTCATTCTCATTACCGTTTCATTCAGCCAATTCCTCGTTCCCTGTCTTGGTTCCATTCTATTCCTCTCAGTCGTCGCTCTTCTATTGTCTCCCTAATTCGTCTCCGGATCAATCATTCTTTCCTCCCCTCCCCATCATGCTTTCGATTTGCTCTATCGCCTTCTCCTGAATGTTCTCTCCACAATTGTGATCCTCTTCGTACATGTGATGCTAATCACATTTTCTTTGAGTGTCCTGCTCTTCGTAACGAACGCTACCTTTTATACAGTCAGCTCCTGTCATTAGGTCTCCCTACTCCCTATAACTCTTCCTTTATCCTCTCCTTTCCTTCATTTTCTGTGGTGTCCGCACTGCTGTCCTTTGTTGCGTCGTCCATTTCGGACCGCTTAGTTATTTAATTCATTAGCTTAGTTTTCTTGTTGTTGGGTCAATGCCGCTGGCGCGCCCAAAAAAAAAAAAAAAAAAAAAGTATGAGACAGACATTGATTTAGAATTCAGCTTCGGACGTTCATAGATCTTAATTTTCAATGAAATGACGACGTTTATAAGAAGAATTAGCAATGTCGCAAAAACGTGCTAGATGATGATGGCGGAACACAAAAATCAGGGGGAAATAGGAAAACCAACTCCGTTTAATTTGCCAATGCAGTTAGATCGGGGGTAACTGATTTTTTTCCTTTTTTTTTTACCAAAGTTCAACACCCAGCTTGATGTGAAAGCTTACATGTCCTCGTGCGTTGAAGTTGAGACGTTCACTAGGCTCCTCTTCAGATACGATTTCTTCGTCCCCGAGTATCTATATGTTATCTTGGCAATTCTCCGAATTCTGTGGCGAATTATATTTCTCGGTTTACAAAAATACCAGAGTTTCTCGTCGTTTAAGTTGAAAATTACTTTATTGAAATGCGTAATAATAATAAATAATTCAGAAATACCGCAGGTTAATTCCGTGAAATATCTGAGAATGCATTTGGATCGCAGACTAAACTGGCGTTTTCATACACAGCGAACAAATTAGTAGAAGAGTTTGGACACGAGCCAAATTGCTGTATCCAATAGTAGTAGGAAGAAGGTCTAAAGCCTGGATTTAAAAATACGGACGCCAATCGGGAAGTATATAGAACTATACGGAACTACTAAAGCAAGTAACCTACTACAGGCGGCAGCAATCAAAGATACTTCGCATGATGGCTTCGGCTCCTAATAATGCCTCTAATCATACTCTCCATAATGATCTTAATATTCCATTAGTCCAAGATGCAAAATGTGCACCAGTATCAAAGATTCTTCGATAAACTTCGTCATAGTGATAATCTTAATACATTTCGGGTGTCAAGAAATCCGTTGCCGGGCAATCCTAGGAGAAGATTAAAAAGAAGATGGTGCCGGAACGGTCTCTCTGATCATGCGGACACTATAACTAGTATTCATTGTCCGTAAGGAAATGTTCACTTTCGTATCTAACCGATAATAGGACTACTGTCAAGCGTGTTTCGGTAATTATTATACTACGCCCACAAGTAGCGAGGTAACATATTTTCCTTGCGGTTACCAAGTATCCGAAAGATAAGTGGCTCCAGCAAAATTCAACGCCGAACAAGAAAGAGGACATCACGCGTCAGTGGACCGATATTTCTTAAGAGCACATGCATGTGGAATTTAATATAATGTATATAATTATCAGTTGCCTCATCACCACTGGGAGAGGAAGCAATATCGCTTTTAATTTTAATTTATTTCACTTTTTTTTTTTTTTTAGACTATTATTAAGAAATGCCAACTATGGCCAGATTTGGCCGGTGCGTGAAGCAAAACAAAAAAAAAAAAAAGGCCTGCCTAACACATCGACGAATAACTACACAAGACCAAGGTAGAAATAAAAGAACGGATAGCATCCCAGAAATAACTAAAGAGGAGGTTTATAACTCGCTTCGATCCTCAAAAAATAACAAAGTACCCGGTCCGGATGGTGTGGATTCGCTGCGTAGCTGAGGACTATAATTGAACAGGCGAGAGCACAATTTCAAGAAATGAATAAGATACTAACGAACCGGGATTTAAAGATAGACTTGCGGATGCGCCTCCTTCGGTGTTGTATTTTCAACGTCCTGCTGCTTCACGGCGTCGAATCTTGGACAGTGAGTTCCAACGACATTATGTAAAAAGTTGGAAGCTTTCGGAATGTGAACATATCGACGAATGTTAAAAATGGCATCCAAAGTTACGAATGCCGAAGTACTAAAACGCTTAAACAAGAAACTGAAATTGTCAACTCGAGTTAAAATAAGGAAATTATAATATTTCGGCCATATAATAAAGAACAAAGAAAATATGAGTTGCTTCAAGTGTTAATAGAGGGCAAGATAAAAGTCGCAGGCGGGGCTGACCAAGAATAATGTGGATGGAAAACCTAAGGGGAGGAAGTAGTTCAAGTTAGATACGGTGAAAATATATTGCGGAGAGTCATGAATAAAGATCAAGTCAAGCAGATGATCGCCAGTGTGTCCTTCGAGAGGACAGGGCACATAGAAGAAGAAGATATACAACTGATCAAGAACATCTATCGGTTTGCGGCGATGCAAATAAGTTTATGGAATAATACTGAAAATAGACCAATGAAAAGAGGTGCAATGCAAGGGGAGATACATTACCACCGAAAATGTTTATTGCTGCACCGGAAAGCATAATCAGAAAATTAGACTGGAACTCTGTAAGAATCGTAAACCATCTAAGATTTACAGATGACATGGCACTATTAAGCTCCAGCGCAAAAGAGTCCCAAACGATGTTAACGAAGTTAAACATACATTCAAATAAAATAGGACTGAGAATAAATTTACATACTCGTAAGACAAATAGCAAATACTTAAGAAAGTGTACGAATGGGGAAATAGATGATACAGAAATAGAAACAGTCAAAGTGTGTATCTTGGACCAAAAATTACGATTGACAAGAAAATCATGATGCAGGCAGAAGTAAATATTACTAACATGAGCAGTTTTCGGGAAACTAAATTACGTATTTAAGAACGAGGAAGTACCAATAAGCTAGATATAATCAGTGTTTTCTGCCGGTTTTTTTTCGTACAGCTCACAAACATGAACATTCACAAAAGTAAATATCAGAAAGGTGGAAGAACACAAACGGCGCATGAAAGATTAATATTAAATATAAGGCGGTCCGACCGGAAGCGAAATACTTGGATACGAAAGAAGACCGGACACTCCGTAACGCGGCGGAGCAAATGGCCTAACTGAACTAGATCTGGACAGGGCACATAGCCAGAGAGAAAAGGATAATAGATGGACCGAAAGGAGTTTGTTGGAATGGTGGCGGAATTCGTGTGCTCTCCGGTATCGCTCCAACTGCAATTAGACGGCAAATAGCTGCTAGCACTGAAAAGAGCAAGCAGAAAATGGATAACCGACATATGATATTTGGATATAAACCAGTTCATTGAAAATTGAAGTCCCACAACAGTTTCATGGCAGTTATCAAGCCATTAACAGTAAGCCCGGAAATTGCTCGACACAATGCCTGGAAGGAAGAACGAGTGAAGGAAAATCAGGAACCATGGATTGAACCTAAGGAGCACCTTCCGGCAGGAGCCGAACTAAAATACGAAACATGGCGTTCATTAAACAGACTAAGAACAATGGTTGGTCGAACAGGGGACAACATGAAGGAGTGGCGAATTTCTGACAACTCGGAGCACAATCTATTCAACATCTTTTGCAGATGCCCGCACAGGTGCGACGACCTTAATGACCTGCTACTAACTGGATGGAGACAGTGTCGCGTTTGCAGAATATTGGGCAAACACCGTGTACCGTATAAAAAGATCCTTTTCCGAACATGAAGAAAAGAATAAGAGAGAAATGGTGGCCACTGCATAAGAGAAGAAATATTGGTAGACCGCTGGTACGACGATATAACTCAAGCAGCGGGAAAAAACTGGATTCAGAAAGCTCATGACCGGAACGAATGGAAGAAATTGGGGAAAACCTACATCCAGCAGTAGACCGATATAGGATATAATAGAAAAAAAAATCAAGTAAACAAATGTGCGTGTTGCAGCTTTTACAATACGCAAAAGTATCATCGAGAATCAAATATAAAGTATGAACGAACACGATTGGTGGTAAAAGATTCGTATGAGAAAGAAAATAAACCTTTTAAAAAAGGAAAACTGGCAAAGAAGAAGGGGAGAGAACTAATCTAAAAGCCGAATGAAAATGAAAAGTTTTAGCGGCATTTTTTCGACTTAATTTAAAAAAAAAAAAAAAAAAAAAAATTCAAAAACAACGGTATTTAATGTTTTTTTTTTTTTTATTAGTTCTTTACAAATTACAGCTTTGACGGGGTGTTTTTTATTTTTTAAAAGGATGCGTAGCTACGAGGATATTTATAGGAGAACAGTATTATTCAAAAAAGAAAAGGGACGAAGTCGAGTTTATATGTTTTGCAGATTAAAAACATTTCACAGAGCGAGCTTGAAATGACGGAAAATTTAGAACAAAAAACGGCGTTGACGCGGTTGCAGATAAAGCCGTTTTGATGAGCCGGTGGTAAAGCTCTGTCGTTTGATTTGTACACAGGGGAATGTGTGGAAGAATACGGGAACAAACAAAAATTAGGGCCAAAGTAGAATTCGTTCGTTTCCCACGGAACGGAAAAAAACAAAAAAAAAAAAAAAAAAACTTTAAAAGAATTCAGGTAGGAAAACGAGAAAAATGATATATTAAACGTTCTTTTGATCACAGCGGGCGCGTTATTTTGACGGTGGCACTTATCTTAGGCGGTGCTATGCCTCAAAGAATTTCGCTACGAAAGAAGAAGCAAAAAAGTGACAGCGGAAATAGATTTACCGTGAGCAGGCATCTCACCTCAAGTGAGTCAAAGTCTGTTGCATTTTCTGCATTCCGGTTTTAACCATAACAAGTCGTGCCGCCGTGTGAGGGAAAACCTCGGATTCATCAACCTTTCGTATCCGGATCGAAATTGTTCTAGTGTACCGTGAACTGGGGGGGGGGGACCCGGCGTGCTCGCTTTTCCATCGTATTCGTTCAATTTTTGCAATTCGGCCGATAGGCACCGCGAAAGAAAAAAGGCGACAAACAAAAGTGAAGAAGATACGCGGAAATAATAATTTAACCGGAGAAGCGCTAATAAAAAAAAAACTAACAAAATGCACGCCAACGACTAATTTAGAACAGAGAAGCTAAGTGTCGAAAGAAAGAAAGATTTCAGGCGAATAAGAAATTTCACAGATATTTACAATGTGTGATTGTGGAAACGAAGGACACTAAAGGTTGCGGAAATGCTGGAAAGAGAAAAACACACGAAATGAACGCTGATGAAGAAATAGGGATTTTACGCATAATATTATACTGAGGTGTAGTGTCGAACTTAAAAGATACGTAAAAGACTGACAAAAAAGAAAAGCCGGAAAAAACGATTAGAGCGAATAGAAAATTAAAGTTGCAATTTTCATTTTTCGGCGTTGCGCTGTAGAATTTACAAATGGAAAAAACGAATCGAGGAACAGATGTGATTCCATGGAAATACGTTCCGACAGATTAGCAATAAATTTCACTTACAATTAGATTATATCTATCGAAAGAATCTTCAAACAGATCTCAAACGAAATGATTTAATTCTCAACAATTTCCTGTTCACAATACTAGTGCAAATATTTTCGCTTTAAATGTGGTACGGCATTTATTCCTCCCACAGCCCCCTGATTCCTTTTTTATCTTCCTATTCAACCCTTACTTTCCGTTTCCCCCTTTCGGTTTTGCGAAACTTTCCTTCTCTCTTTGTCATTCTCTGATTATACGTCGCGTTCGTTTCATACAGCTTTCGTTGATCACTTTTCGTTCAAATTATCTCCAATGTGTACTTTCTTTTTTCCTTTTTTTTTTTTTTTGGACTGGCTCAACCATTTGTCCACTATTACGTTAATATAGATCTAAATTAAAATCAGATTGGCTTTCTGCTTCCTCCTCGCTGCTAGTTCTTTTTCTTTTCTCTCTTTTTTTTTAAAATAAAACGTACAGGAAAGGAAGAAAAATAGATATGCAAAATGGCAAGGACCATTATTTATCGAAGCGAGCAAAATATTACTTTTATCAAAATGTAAATTACCAGACAAGTATGGCCGCAAATGTTTCAACGCTACCCACACGCCTGCCTGCATAGAGTCACTAGAAGAAAAGAGCTGGCCAGACCGCTTCCCTGGGAACCTTTTTTTCTTTATTTCAACGATTCTTTCTTAATCCATGTGGGGCCGATCGTGTTTTCTTTGAACTTTTCTCTGCGAGCGTCTTCTTTCTTATTCGTAGGCTTTTGGATTCTACTCTACAAGATGCTTTTAATGCTCTTTTGTTCTCTTCCTTTCTAGATTATTAGCCTGTTCTTCCATTTCCGGTGGTAGCTTTTCCGGCACATTTTCAATTCATAATGTTGCTCTTTCCTTTAACAACTCATTATTGCAGACTATGGCTCAACCTCTGTTCTTCATTCTCTAGTTCTGGCTCTTCTTACCTCTCTCTCTCTCTCTCTCTCTATTTCCTCCATGTCCTTTATTTTCTAGTCACTTGAGCTCTCTTAAACGCTCCACAATCTCGGCTATTTGTCACCTTCGTTTTAATCATAGTCTCCTTCCTGCACTGTTTTTTTCGTCCGCATTTACACTCCCCATTTTGTGTCCTTTTCACCCTGCTTCCATATAGCGTTTCTTGTGATTCTGATTATATTTCGTTCGAATATTCCACTTTTTCTGCTGAGCAATCGTCCTTCTACTTTTCTCTATTAAGCCTACTCTTTATAATGCTACACTTATATTCTATTATTTTCTTCCGCTTCTGTTGTTCCAGAGTTTTAAATTTGCGCAAAATTAAACTTTTTAATTACTTGGTAGTGTGTGACACAGCTTGCTTTTTTTGCTATTATCACTCACATTCCCCGTATATATTTTCGCATCATATTGATACAGCGGAAATCGGAGAACTAGTCGAATATCATTTCACACGCGTCAACAATATACTCGTAAAAGTCCTCATTGAACGAAATAGGGAAAAGGCATCTTTTTAAAAATAATCGGGATTAGGTTTGTTCAGACAAAAAAATTTCTGTCTTATAGTTAACAGAACGAAGAAGTTTTGTTACATAACCGGAGATAACTGAGAATCAATAAACGTGTGTTTAGGAAGAATGCATTAAACAGCGCGAGGCATCTCCCATTATTTAGCCCTTTTAGTTGAACTTACTATAAAATAATGAATAATTGTAAACGTAAAAAATGTCTTATTAATTAGTGTAAAAAATAAAACAAATACAAAAATGTGAAGCACTTGCTGCTTGAAAGTAGAGTAATTACTCTATAAAGGTAATTAGCAAATACGATTACAGCAAGTAAAAGTCGTAAATTGTGAGAAAATTACATTCGTACACGCAAGTTGTAAAATAGAGGAATAACCCCCCCCCCCCATATACGGGAGAAATGGAGGTGAAAGGTAAATAACAGAAAAGGAAAGAAAAAAAACATCATTTGAAAAAAGGGGGGAGAAAAGATACGCAAGTGTAGCGGAAAAGTCAGATAAAAAACTGGGTAAATAATATTAAAGGATACGAAATGGAAGCGGCTTGACAATGGAAGACCAATATTGTCCGAATGACTTTCAGTGATAATTAAACATTTCGATAGGTATAGAAGAGGTCGCGAGTAAAACACCATCAGAAATAGAATAACGCGAGAAAAACAACGTTTTCCTGGTGTTTTCGAAGCACTTGAAAAGACAATAGAAATAAATTGTACACAGCTGCTAGCTAACACGAACGGAGTAGTCTAGCTATGGCAGCAAGAAAAACACAAAATCTGGAAATGATAATAATACTGCAGTTAGACTGACAAGGATAATTGTGAATGCGTGTCAATGTAATTAGACAGACGTTTACGAGCCCAACCTCAACATTTTGCTTGAAGGAAGCTCGATTAGATTTTTTGGCCTGCAGACGCACTTTAAAACAAGCGACAATTAACACTTTCGAATTTAGAGTGATTAACTTACGAAATGTAATAATATAAATTAGCAAAAGTTGCCCGTTGAATTTCCGGAAAATCTTTTTCTACTACTCCATCTGAGAAAATAAAAAAAAGTTAACGAATGCTTATTAAACTTCGTTTCGTTTTAAAAAAGTACATTATACTTTATATGTATATCGCAATTTTTCTAAAACACTCTAAAACACACTCCACACCTATACACGGAGATAAGTGTGTTGTTAAGATCGTTTTAGGAATTTAAGCACCGATTTTAAACCTTCTTTTGCTGATCCTCGAAATATTTACTTTGAAGCAGAATTTAATCATTTCTGTCGCGTAATTGTTCAACTCGTTACTTTAAGCGGTGCTTACCTTTTATTTTCATTGACACGTTTTGCAGAAATCATCAATGCTCGACGACCATTTTTTTAAGCAAACGGTCTCTATAAATGACAAATTTTTACGAAAAACCGCTTCCAAAGTGACGTTAAGTGAAAAAGTAGCAAAGTGTTAAACTTTCACTTAAACTTTCAGTTTCTGCATCATTCTTATTTCTTCGCCTTGAATTAATTATAATTTCTCTCGATCCGCTAAAAATACTCGTATAGTAACACCGACAAAACCACCAACGCGGAAATAATACGTAAATGATGTTTATCTACTTACGTGAAAACCAGTGTCAATAATTAGAAAAAACAGATTACACAAAAAGGATGCATAAATTTCAATTTGTTAATTCAAAAATTGCCGTATACTGAACCGCTGTAATGGACTTTTTCCGTGCGCTCTACGAACAACTGAAGCACGAAATTTTGGCGGTAATGCGGTGTCTAACAGTATTTAAGAAAACTGTGCGCATACAAGCATAGACTGATTATTACGCGTGTACTAATGATGTCATTCCTACGCTGAAGGTAGTATGAAAATTTTTTCTACATTTTTGGATCGTTTAAAAAAATCCGGTCACGTTTTCGCGTTACGGAAGTTTGTGAAAGCAATGAATAAAACGCCGTACAATATACAAACATCGTTACATAAACCGAAAATAAAAAAATTTTCACGCTTAATTAAAAACCGATGATGATCTTTTATAACTGCTACAGAAAGTTATCTATCATCTAGGCTCCCAAGTTATGTATCCCCATGGCGAAGTATGAACAGTCAAATTATTAATGACTAGATCATTTTTACGCCGGGGAGAGGGGGGAGTAATAAGACAATTCAGCTACGTTTTTGTATTAGGGAAATTTGCGAAAGCTGTTAATCGGAATAAAGCGTCGTAAAGTTAAAAATTGCTACACAACCCCTCAATCTTCTAAACAAGTACTCTAGAAGATTATCATCTCTAGGTCTAGGTTGTGTCCCCGCAGCGAACTAAATCGTTTTATATATATATATGTATGTATGTATATATGATATGAGTGGATATGGATGTATATAGTTTGGCAAGTAGATAATTTCAGACATGATTTTCAAGAGAAGGATGCGCGAAATGAAAATGTTATTAGAAAAAGTTATACCAATCACAAATATGGTATTGAAATAAATAAGGATAAAACAAAGATCATGACTGTGGAGAATGTTGGCATTCGATGAAGATGTTTTCGCAGGATCTTAAGTTATATTACTCGATTCCGAGCGTCGTGACTACCTATTTGTACATTCTAGCTGTGTACAAATATAGATAGCGCTCGAGGCAATTATATACAACGCGACTGTACACACGCAAGACTACACTTGCAACTGATATTGTGATTGATATTTATCAACAGACAAATGCAGTCCACTAACTAGCGCGCATATGATGGTATGTATGTTTGCCATTGCCTGGCACGTGACTACTATTAGCGATTATTTTATTTAATTTTTGTTAACAATTTCTGTCGCCGCCTGAGATCGAACTCAAGACTTTCTTAACGGAAGCCAAGCGCTCTAATCACGACGACTTTTAGCAGGATACAGAGTAGTAAATAATTTTAAACACTTAGGAACGTTAATTAGCAACGAAGGAGGTTCGGAACAGGAAACAAAGCGCCGTATTCAAATAGGCCACTGGGCTACAATGAAATTAACTAAGATATGGAAAGGCGGATCCATTAATAAAAATATTAAAATAAAACTGGTAAAGATGTTAGTATATATTTTCGGTAGTACTTGCATGGAACAGAATCGTGAACTTTGAATGATCCGACTTAATTGGAGGAGTCTGCATACCGTCCACCGCGAAACAAATGTATCCGCAGTAGTACATGAGTTGAATCTCACTCAACGATTGACTCTGATATGGTTGTTCTTCGCGTAATGAAATATTTCGGTCATGTTGATCACAGCGAGCGGAAATTAGGAATACTGGTAATACAAGCAAGGGCCCAAGGGAGCAGCAGAAGACCGCTCTCCGCAACGCTGGACAGATATAATAAGAAATCAAAAACCGAATATTAACTTTACACCAGTGTATACAACGAGCAAAGGATCGAGGGGCATGACGTGCAATGATCACTTTGCTACATGATTATGATACCTCACGGGAGCGTCTAACGCAGAAGAAGAGCGGACACACACACTTTGACTTTCCACTTCTAAAGATAGGATTTAATGGGGAATTGCACAAATCCGATAATAGCGTAAAAGATTTTCCTGCATACACACTCTAGAATCTATGTCGAGGGATTAAATTAATCCAATATACATATATAGGCCATGTTATATTTAGGGAATAATCTAGCGATAGGTAAAAGAGGATCGCTCCGCTCGCTCGGAAGAAAAGACATGATGAAGGTCGACTACTCGAAAAGGATAAACAAGAGTAAACCTGAGCGAATGAGAAAAAACTAGGGATGATCAAGGTCCAACAAAAATATGATCGTAGTGGCAGACTCTAACCAGGAAAACCTGCATTAAACCGAGAAATTTTGCTGTGAAGTCGGGAACAAAAATTAAAACATAGCCGAAAGATATGTTTGATTCGGCAAAAACATTGCAAGTAAAAACAGTACGAACCCTTTTACTATTTTGTATAAAACAAATATTAAGTGACAACTACTTTGCTTCTAATTTTTCCACAAAATCACATTTTCTATAATAATAATAACGAATTCATTTTCAGATGTTTACGATTGAGAATACGTTTTACAAAATGTTCAAATTTGGAGCTGAGCATAACAAAGAGCACAAGAAATTATTTCCGAAAGTTTGCTGATGGTTCGATACGATTTTTAACAAGTTAATAACAAAAAGGTAAATTTTTAACTGTTTCATACATATGGGGGGATCTTTGAACTTAATCGTATTAAAAATAGTTTTGCTTAGAGTACACATTTCGCGAGCACGATGTGTGTTACACTGCAATTACTCGATAATCGAAAACGGTAAAACTAAACATCAGAACTTTATTGAACAATATAAAATCTTTATTAAACAGAAATTATTTTTAAATTAAAAATTAAAAATAATTTCTGTTTAATAAAGATTTTATATTGTTCAATAAAGCGTTAATACAGAAATGGAAGAAAATAATTTTAACCTAAACATCAGAAGTTACAAAAGTCACATATTTTAAGCAAACCAGAGCCGAAAAAACAACTGCTCTTCTATAAAAATGAAGCAGTTATTACGAATAATAACTATCGTCGCACGCGGATATTTTCGGGATACAATTTCCAGAATCGCAACGGATTTCGAATGGAAAATACAACAAATTGTATTTATCCGCCAGATTTATCTTTAACCTATGTAAAAGGATCTGGAAAAGTGCATGCATCCCCCCCCCCGGGGGGGATGGCAAGCAATGTTCCAACAATACAGTGTCTACTGAATTTATAAAACATTCGATCGCATCGAAGATGAACTGACAAACTGAACCATTCCGATATGTGTGCAAAGCAACCTCAAGGGGAAGCAATGCGCACATTTTGTTATTTGCATAAGTCTTACCACGTTATATACCATTATACGAGCGCTAGTTAGCATACAGACAGACACACTTGGGGCTATATCGACAAATCAATCACAATATCAGTTGTTTCAAGTGTAGTCTTGCGTGTACACATTCGTATTGCATGTGAACACAATCAGAATATACAAATAGGTAGTCACGACCGTCAGTATCGAGCGATACGACTTATAGGTGAGATATATTGATGTCCATCGATTAAATTATTCGCTCCTCTGCTCACCGTTGAAGATGAAACATTCAATATCGCAGATTGTTGCACGAGTAAATACAACATTGCTTTAAATAAATACATCGGCGTATACACTATGACGGAGCCATAGCCATGGTAAGAAAAATAGCACCGGATTAAAAATGAAAAATGTTACGCCAAGACAGCGGTCACATGCTTGTGCAACCAAAAAAAAAATAAATAAATAAATAAAAAAAAAGGCTGTCATCGTTAAAGAAAGTTCTGCATTAAGCTTACTATGAATTACACTAAAAGCCGCATTGTCCACTTCAATCAAGAGATTGTTCAATATATTAAAAATAAAAACAAAACAAAAAACGATTAACCCATAGAAGCAAGCTCGATGACCTTCTAGAAGTGTCACGTTTTGGCTAACTGAACTTTGAGACGAGTTAAAGGTTCAGCGAAGGAAGCAATCTGTGTCAGCGTATCAGTGACATTTTTCAATGTTAACGAATAATCGCTTAATTAGCTTATCTCGCTGAAATCTTCTTCGAAAGATTCAACGAGTTTACAGGGGAAAACAAAATAGTTGTACATTTACTACCAAACAGGTGTGAAAACTAAAAATTTCTCGACTACAAACCTGTATTGCGTGTTTTCCACATTTAAATGAAATTCTCTTTACGAAAATTGGATTACTAATATTCGAAGGAAACCGTTAAAAAATCTTTGCCAGAACACTTTCGATTACTGACGATGACATCAACTGGGTAATTTTTAGTAGCAAAGATAAATTTTGCAATTAACAACACAGGAAGAATACAACTGCTGATTGGTATTCACAGTTGGTGACTGCCTTAAAAACGTACCCTTTTAAACGCATGTCACATAAAACAGGCTTTCGATTTAGAAAAATTAATACCCTTGAGTGAACAAAAAGGCTAGCTTAGGTTTCGTTGGGCTAAGATCTACAACTAACACGTTTACAAAAACAAAAAAAAAAAAAAAAAAAAAGGAAAGAAAAAACCAAATTGAAGAGAAAATTCTGTTTCGGATAGACACCTACAGATAGTAAAGAGAATTTCAAAACTGTTATTACTAAAACACTGAAAGAATACGTTAAGTTGTTTAAAAACTTTCACAATAGAAAATTTTGATTTCCATATTACTGAAATTTTATTCTGCCTTTTACAGAATGTGATACAGCAGTTAATTAACGAGAAAAAACATTAACATTTTTTAACATATCGACAATTATACTTAATCCAGAAATATAATAAAGCAAACTTTAATCAACACAAGGTGCAGGGTTAAATTTAGAGGAGAAATCTCGGATCCATTTGAGATTGTTACGGGTGTAAGACAAGGAGATAGCTTATCACCAATCCTTTTTAATTGTATTTTGGAAAAAATTATCAGAGAATGGAGAATTCTGATAGATGAAGAGGATAACAACCATAAATTCAGACTTGGTACTAAGAATAAAGGAATACATATCGACTGTTTGGCGTTCGCGGATGATTTAACTATCTTTGCTAATGATTTAACGTCAGCAACGAATAAGATCAACCAACTAATAAAAGTCTCGGAATGTGTAGGCCTTCAAATATCTGTTGAAAAAACCAAGTACATGACAAATATTAAAAACAGCCCAGACTATTTTAATACATCTGCTGGAAAAATAACGCGAGTTAAAAAGTTCAAATATCTAGGGGAACTTATACAACAAAATGGACTAGAAGAAGAAGCAATGAATAGTAGAATATTTAAATTAGGTCGGGCATATCACTTGATGAAGAATGTTTACGATAAAAAAGCAATGAGCATAGGAGCCAAACTAAGACATTATGCTACAGTTGTAAAACCAGAAGGGTTATATGCATCAGAAACGTTAAATCTAAACAAGAAAATATTAACAAATCAATTATAAATAAGGGAACGGAGAATCCTGAGAAAGATTATAGGAGTTAAATGGAATGACGGACAGTTCAAATGGGTTTCGAACTATAAACCATATAGCAAAATTGAACCATTGTCCATATCAATAAGGAAAAGAAGATTATTATTTTACGAGCATATTACTAGAATGCAAGAGGACAGGTTAACCAAGAGAATTTATGAATTCATGAAAACGAAGAAAATTAAAAAAGGGAAAGGAAAAAAAAAAAAAAAGACCTGCATGGTTCAATGAATGTGAAAAGAGGATATGTGGAATTAATGGATGTTACTGAAACACAAATGTTTAATAAGGGGAATGGTTTCATAAAACAGTTGCGACGTCAATCTTTAAAATAGAACAAGTTAACCGGAAGAGGTCGCTTTCGATAAGCCATAAAAATGCCTTGATGGAGGGTCTCAAGAAATACTGGAAAGATGTCAAGGAAAGAAGAAGGGGAAAAGATGTAAAATGAAAACTTAGTTGTTTAGCGTAGTCCATAGAGGCTGAAATCGAAAAAAAAAAACAACTTAAGTTTCAAATTAGCACTACGACTTTCATAAAATAAAAACGATTTTACAATGGTTCGGAGACAATAAAAGTTTGGAAACCGTTGCATTAGACAATACGACGTTGCAACATCTCTAAAGGATTCATCGGGAACAGAAATCACATGCGGAGATATCGCCATACGGAACTAGATCATGACGAGAGACAATGGAGAAACCAGCAAGAGAAAGACATTGAAAATCGAAAGCAATACGGAAATTAATGCTTATATAAAGGAAGTGTGATAGTGATTGCTGCGAAGGGTTCCCGAAAAGACAGGAAAAAGGAGTCCGAATATCTTCGAACAGAGAATAAACTGACAATTTTGGGAAATTATCAATTTCTCTACACGACTTTTTCAATCGTGTTCAGCTATTTCAGAATGTCTATAATATAAACGATCACGGTTTTCGGCCTATTAAATACTTAGCCCCAGTCGTACTTCCATAAACACGTTGACCACTATACCTAATGTCGTCAACATATGGTGGTGGGACAGCCTCACGTCAACCTAATATAACAGTTGTAATTAGTTCCCTACATTGTTTTTAGTCTCCTTCGTTTTGCTATAGTTCCAGAAAACATAAACTTTCCGGCGATCAGTACGAAGTTCAAATTTGTTTATTTAATCGGCAATATATTATTTTTTTTATTTGTTAATGTTAATAAAATAAACTAATGAATAAATAGCAAACATTTAAAATGAGTATAAAAAATAAACCATGCTAAAAATGTTTTCCGGAATATCCCGTGGCTGGAAAAAAGATATCGGAAAAAAAAAAAATGTATCATATATACATACATCATCTACATCACCAAGTACAATAATTATAGCGCAGGTAAATTTGTAAAAGAGAGGTGTTGTTAGACAAAGTGATACCGTATCGCCGAAACTATTCCAAGTTCAGTATTGAAAAACGTATTTAGAAATTTAAATTACAGAGCAACCGGTATACAGACACGAAAGAGTACATTTAAATCACGTCAGATCAGCGGATGACAAAGTACCGATAAAATAGTACAAGTGCAGAAAGGCTTCGGGCGATGATAACAACGGAATGTAATATATTAATATATATACGGAATAAGGTTAAAAATAAATCTGCTCAAAATGGAAGTAATAAACATCGGGAAAAAAAAATGCACTAATGAAACGGGTAGATAATTACGAAAAATCACTACCAAAACCGGAAATAACAAAAAGAATATATCATTATCGCGAGTTGCGTTTGAAAAATTTAAAATAAATTAACTTGAAAAGAAAAGTATATACATATAATCGCTGTACACTAACAGTCTTCACATGCGGCTTGGCATGCCGAATTGTGATGACAGATGCAAAGAGGGTAAGCAAATCTCCAAAGTGGCATAGGAGAAAAAAGGAATACGCGGAGGTCCCGAACAAGCGACCAGCAGAATAGAATAGAGGTGAGCCGGCCACATAATGCCAAATGGAGACTACAGATAACCAAAGCTTATTCTACAATGACGGTCCACAAACAAGAGACAAAGCAAGGACGACCCACACGGGGAAGCGGCGATACAAAAAAAGTTGCTAGGAAGAACGGTATAGGAAAGATGCAAAAACAGAAATGAGTGAAAATGGATGGAGGAAGCCTTCGTCGTCGTCCAAACACTGAAAACGGAATAAATCTAAATCGACTATATTTTTCCGGTTTAGATCTTCATCGAATTCAGTATTCACTCGTTCATTTTTGCTAATATTCCTTTTTGTTTTTCTTCAGATGAAGACGATTGAAGAATATGCCACATTATTCGTTACTGTGACACTTTTTGTTTTCTTTCCTAGCTGAAAATGCGATATCGCTGAAAATGCGATATCGCTGAAAATGCGATATCGCTGAAAATGTGTTTCGAGCATATTTTAATATTCATTCTTAAGATATTTATTATTTACAATTATTCATTATTTTCTTTACCGAATTAACAAACCGTATGTACTACGGATACCTGTCAATTTTAATATTAAAATTTGCCTCGCCGATACATGCAAAAAAGAAAATATAGATAATTTCTTTATCATCGGCTAAATGGAAATTAAATGAAAAAAAGAAATGTACGACACATTTCCTTCGATATTAATCGCACGAATACGGAAAAATGTGTTTAATATTGATAAGGAAAATTCATTTTTCAGTCGTATGCACGCTCAAGTGTGCTTGCATTAAATAGAAAAAAAAAAAAAAAATTCTCCTCCACTCGTAAAGTAGAGTTTGGAAAATACAAATATAATCGTTATCACTAAAGATAGTAAACGTTTTTCTAATCAACGGCATTATTATAAACCTCTACACATACGAGCATGAAGCGGTCGTGAAAAAAGTAATAATAATAATAATAATAATAATAATAATAATAAAAAGTAATAATAATAAAAAAAAAACAAAAAAAAAAAAAAAAAAAGTACTAAAACATTAGGAAATACAACGGGAGCGAAATATGCTGAAACAGGCAAGGCGAGGTAAGCTAGGCAGAGGCGGTGTTGCAGTAACAAAGTGGTAGTAAAATAGATTGTTGGAAAATACCTCCGATGATATCTTCATGACCGACACCGAATTGGCGACGCCGTATACTGTAAAATAAAATTCACCGAGTTATTACCGGAGAGCGCCAATTACAGTACAAAATAAATACAGTAGAGTATCGAAAATGCGAACTAACCGGTGACCACAATCGGGTAGGTCCGAATTTTCAAACTATCCAACAAACAAAAATCTAAATGAACGGTACCCACAAAAGAACCCGCACTACTTCGAAGATAAATAATCGGAACTCTGGACACGTTTATAATGATTCTAAGTACCCCAAGTGGTTCAGCGGTAAGTTTTTTGCCTTCGAAACCGGTAATTTCATTAAGTACTAAAAGACAAGTATAGAAGTGTTGATCAGATGACAAATCCGAGAGGCAAATTTTAAAAAATAAAAAAGAAACAATAATTACAATGACCGTGAGAATTTATTTATAATAAAATTAAATAGCCCGAATTAATTCGCTTTTATCAAGAATTCGTTTTTATTCTTTCGTTTTTTTCCCCTTTTGAAATGAAAAGAGATAAATCGGTCTTTCGAAGAAAGTCCGGATTTTTGACACTCTACTGTGTAAATGCTTAAATATTAAAATGTACGCCATTTTGTGGCCGTAACGTAAAACGCAAACATATGAACATGAAAATTCCTCAAAGAACCAACATTTCCAAAAAACAAAACAAAAAAAAAAAAAACCCCCCGATACATCAGTAAATAATCAACCTCTGTTAAAACTAGATGACCGATACAAAATAATAACTTATTCAAACGACTCTTGTAAGATCCCACTCAAATATGCTGCGCTCCCATTTTAATTCAGAATCTCATCTCGAATAAATAAAACTAAAATACGGTCTTCTGTGTTGAAATATTTCTATCTAATATATTAAATTTATTTTACGCGTAATTAAATATTGGTTAAGCAGTTTTTAACGAGCATTTTTGTTACTTATGTATAAAAATAAACTTATGCTCCCTCCCTCTTTTTCTAATAATTATTAATTTTTTATCTATTCAATCTAGTTATTCCGCTGCTGATCCATAGTTTGCTTCTCTCACTTTGTGCTTCTGTTATTCTTCCACTATTTATCTACATTCTTAAGCCGTACTCTTTTACCGTTTTCGTTTTTCATTGGTTACCGCTCTACACTGTCCTTTCCATTCTAATAATGCACACTTGTTTGCGACGCCGATCACGTATATTTACTAAGTGTTCATTTTTTTATGTCGAGCGTTCTACTTTGTATTCCAATTTACTGATACTCGATGCTCTTATATCCTTATTTCTGCTCCTATATCCTTTCTTCGCCTCCTTCACACGTTACTCCCGCCATTTGTCCTTTCTTATTAACAATATCCGATCGGATTAAATTATAACTGGCCCCTTTTTTCTTTTAATCGTTTCTTAGTAAGATTCCTGGTTGATGAACCAAAAAATAATAATAAATAAACAAATATACACATCATTTCAATAATATTAACATTAATTTTAGACATTACCGTCAATCGTAACGCTTCCTAAATACACAAGGATCAGGCCCGTGCCCAGAATTTTGAAAGGGGTGGGGTTTTGAAAATTTTCTTCGCATATTTATTTTATAAATAACAATACATTTTTCACTAATACTCATGCTATTAATAATTTCCATCATTTTGATTTATATATTAATAATTTAAATAAACGAATTACTGTATAAACACATTAATAAAAATGACATATGTTATTGATTATACTCGTAACAAAAATTTTTGCATGAAATATTAATGAAGTACCTAGACTATTTCAGTTCTCATGGGGGGGGGGGGGTTAACCCCTAAAACCCACCCCGTGGACGCGGCCTTGACAAGGATGCAAACATTTACAACGCTTCTACATTGATAATAGAATTTTCAGAATGTCCACTAGCAGTTTTATTTTACCTTATAATATTTAGGAGTTTCAGTGAAAGTTCTCTGTTTTATACTCTCACATCCTAGAAGTCCCCTATTTCTTACAATGATTTCTTCATCCATTTCCTTTCTGACATTCCCCAGCTTCGATTCTTCGTGCTTTTATCAGTCTAAATTTGTAATCTAGTCCTCTTCATGTCGATATGTCAAGGCCGCTGGTGAACTAAAAAAAAAAAAGAATAAAATCGATACTTCATCACTGATATCAAGACTACTCTTCTTCTTCCAATACAATTAAGGGCCGCATTGTCTTTTTCTATACGCTAAATCAGTCCTTTTAATCTTTTGTGTTGGGTAAATGTCCTGTGCTGGCGTGCCCATTTAAAATAAAAAAAAAAACTCAATCACTATTACGAGTTGTTTTTATCGTACTTGGACGAAAGGTACTATCAAATCAAGTATGGAGATGAAGTATCTGACATATGTATATCCAATTAAGTCAGGAGTTCCACGGGGAAGTGTTTTGGGGCCGTTATTATACCTTATTTTTACAGCAGATATACCAGTTGAAGACAATTCCTTAATGGCAACTTTTGCGGATGACACCGCACTACTATGCTCTGATTTAAGTCAAACAAGAGCAAATAGTAAATTACAAAAAGCCGTGAATAAAGTTATGTCGTGGTGCAAGAAATGGCGAATTAAAAGTAAATGAAAATAAATCAACACATATAATATTTACAAATCGACATATAGAGCCAGAAAATATAAAAATCGACAACAAGATAATCCCAATCAAAAAAGACGTTAAATACCTAGGCTTATAGACCAGAAGCTAACATGGCGTAAGCACATTGACACAAAAAAAGCTGAACTTAGAATCAAAACTAACAAACTACACTGGCTATTAGGAAAACGGTCCCAACTGTCCTTGTGGAAAATAAACTATTATTATACAATCAATTACTCGCTCCAATATGGAAGTACGGATGCGAATTGTGGGGCTGCAGTGCAAAGAGCAATATTATGAAAATTCAAAGATACCAAAATATTACTCTAAGGTTAATCGTCGGCGACCCATGGTACGTAAGGAACAAAACCATTCACGATGATTTTTGCTGACGTTATCAACAGGATGGCAATAAAACATCAGGAGCGATTATATAACCACACAAACTGGTCTGCAATTGGCCTACTGGATAATTTGTCACAAACGCAATGCACAGACTAAAAAGAACAAAACCTTTAGACCTTGGTTTAGTGTAAAAAAAAAAAAAAACAAAAAAAAAAAACACCTTTGCGATAATTATTCAAACATAAAGTTACTAATACAGGGACTAGTAACTGGATTACAAACCCTTCACGTCAAAATCATTTATCATATCATCTACCGATAGCCAATAGGCTAGAAATGGCTTCTAGGGGGGGGGGGGATTTAATTATCGAGAAATTCCACTATCCTGTTTTCTAGCATTACAAAATATCAAATATAATTACGAATACAGAAAATAGAAACTGTATATATAATATTATGGCTCATTATTAGTCAAATGTGAAAAACGGCTCCTAATTTTTCACTTTCAGCTGATGATGGGATCAAAAAATCTTTGGTCAATAGACCCTAAGGCTTAAATCGTATGATGGTAAAAACTTTGTTATGTAAGCAATGAGTACGGTAAGAAATGTACAAAACCTATATAAATTCCATTTGTACCCTAATTGCATTATACTTGAGTTTTTTTGTTTTTTTTACTTTAAAAACGATACCGTTTCATATTAGTGTGTTCAAAACGTTTAGTATTTTGGAGGGAGATTAATAAAAATGATATACATAATAACAAACAACAAAATAAATATTAAATAAAATACGATAGAAACTTTTTGTCGGGGTAATAATCTCATCACTAGCACAATGAAAACATAAAAGATGATATTTTGATAAAGATAAATTTAGTACTTATTATTCGAATATCTCTAGAGGAAACTCGAATGATTATCGCTTGCTTTCGACTAGAAAAGGAAACCAAAGAAAACTATGTATGTATAATAATATGCCCGTTACATTATCCGGATATAAAATACATAAAATTAAGTAACAGGTAACGGAAAACGTAGTGAGAGCGAGAATATCAGTGTGTGTGTAAGATACCGTTGTTGGTCATAGGTGAATGTACCATTTCGCAGATCAACGCTGAGCGAAGCACTGGTTTTTTGTAAATGGATTAGGAAAGAAAGGATCAAAGGAAAGACAACCGAAGAATGTTTGATCGGATCTGTCGAAGTTTTACCTTCTTTCAAGTCACTACTTAGCCTTTTAGCTCCCCTCGTAGTTTGTTCCCGATCTGTCGAAGAAGTTACTCATTGTAAGAAAAGCGATTAGCCCATCTTTTGTTTAACTGTTCAGTCTTTAAATTAAGTTACACTGCAAAGCCTGGCTAAAGTATTATTCCGAGTTGCGTAATTAGAGGAACATTTATTATAAATTACCTACCCCAACCTTCGCCAGTCGAAGTGAGCGGAGTTCAACAATCTCTAAACTAAAACAGCGGAGCAGAAAAAAAACATCACCGCTGACAACGGATAACTTACAATTATTATTCGAGCGGTCCGAATTTATGTATACTAATTGTGTATTTTTAGCGGCCGGTGGATCAAGAAAAATTTGTGTCGATAACTTGTAATATAAAATTTAAAGAAAAATATAACAGCTTACCCTTTTAATGAAATAATAATAATAAAATAATAACGTAATTTCACGTCTACGGTAATTACGAGACCGTGGAGCCATACCTGAGAGTTTTCAGGTAAATGATACATCACGTTTCATTTGGTACTTCGAAGGCATTAATTATAATGCATATCGTTACAAATATTAACAAAAATGGACGAAAAATAAAGTATATTTAGTATATTTGTATACCGTTGGATTCTCAGGAAGAACTAATATTCACCTATCATCACAAATTTATCTTCACTAATATAATTCATTCGCATTAGTCATCAGTCATTAACATTTTATATATATACTACCGCGTATTTCCATCTTTAAGTGTTGATTATTTTATGTTCATTTTTACTTGCATTTCTTTAGTTTCCAGTAAATTAAAGATAGGCGATGATAATTCAGGCCACTCTTACAGATGGTAGTTCAATGATACATATTAAATTCTTCTTTGTTAATATGATTTTTTTTCAGTTTTCCAGCTGAAAATGGGATATTCCGCCGAAAAAAAGGTTCCAGAGAAGAGTTATTTTCAGTCTTAAGATGTTTATTTATGTTTGCAATTTTTATTTTATTTTTAATAAACAATTAACAAAAATAAGATGTATAGTTACGCTATATTTAAAGAGAGGCATTTTTTAGTATCGTAAATCTAATAATCAAACGAGATAAAACAAAATTAAAATAAAACAATTTTTAGCGGTTTTTCTAACAAATAAATTTTTAAATTGTCGAATTTAATTTTAAAAAAAAAAAAAACAAAAAAAAACGCATTACTCAATGAAATTTTAAATAAGAAAGCGCAATTTCATCAGTTTTGCATGAATCTAAGCAAGAAAAATCTCCCGAAAAAAAAAAAAAAAAGGTTCATTTTAACGTTTCTAATTCCGAAGAGGATAAGAGGAAATTACCATTCTGAGAACACAACACCTAACTTCTCTCCTACGCAATAGTCGGATATTTTAATTTCTAATTAAGTTACCCTTAATAAACTTTACTACATCCGTACGCGCTGTAGCTAGTGCTCGGAGAATTCTTTTTATTGGTAACTTGATTATTTATTTAGAAGTTGTTCTCACTGCTACCGAATTTTATTGCAATCAAGAATGATCTGTCTCGTACACTTCGACAATTTCATGTATTTCTTTTCCCTTTGGTACACTTTTTTTTTTTTTTTTTAATTATTCTAATTCTAATTATTTAGACTATACAACAATATATACGAGGAGACCGGCAAAATTCATATAGATTGGCTTCAATCTACCTTTTCATACCGATTCCAAAGAAACCTAGAGCGAGCAAGTGTAGTGATTTCAGACTGATAAACTTAATGAGTAATGCGTTGAAAATATTCTTGCGAATCATTCAAAAATGAAATTTATAAGAAACTGGAAATGCATATGGGGGAAACACAATTTGGATATAGAAACGGTATGAGCACACGTGAAGCAATCTTCTGCATCCAGATCCTGGTGCAAAAGTGCTATGACCAAAGTCAAGACACATATATATATATATATATATATATATATATATATATATATATGTTTTATGGACTTTGAAAAGGCATTTGACAAGGCTAAGCATGATAAGATGCTAGAAATATGTGAAAGTACATCAATAGATGAAAAAGACATGAAATGTATCAGAAACCTATATTACCGTCAAAAAGCCACGGTTCGGATAGGAACAAAGGAAACCAAGGACATACGAGATTGAGTGTGGCGTAATACGTTACGCAATATCTATTCCGAACAAATATTTCAACAGACCATAGCGGAATCCAAAGAAAGCACACGGGTCGTCAATGGAGTAATGATAAACAACATGAGATTCGCTGATGACACTGCTCTCATGGTTGGGTCTCGGAAAGGACTCGAAGAACTAATTCAAAATATACACAGAAGCGCTAAAATGATGAGAATTAAAATTAACGTTGAAAAAACAAAATATATGAAAGTATCTAGAAAAGAAGACAATAAATAACAATAAACGGGAAAGACATAAAGTCTCTGCCTTAAAATATCTAGGAAGCTAGATATCAGAAAAGGGGAACTCAGACAAAGGGTTTAATTGTAGGATAGAAATAGCACATAGAGCATTTCAACAATTTAAGAGTGTACTGTGTAGTAATGATATCGATATGAAGTTAAAACTGCGACTAGTTAGATGTTATATGTGGATGGGGTGGAGACATGGACGCTCACAGCAGCCGCATCAAGGAAAATTGCAGTATTCGAAATGTGATAGACGATTTTTGAAGACCAGTTGGACGGACAGAATAAGCAACAGAAAGATCCTGCAGCGACTGCAGAAAGAATGTGAACTAATGACAATTATAAAAAAACGCAAAAATAATGTACCTGGGACATATTATGAGGGTAAATAAATACAAAATACTCCAGCAGCACTGATACTTCAAGGAAACAAATAGAAGGCAAACGGAGACGCGTTAGACCAAGGACATCATGGATACCGAATATAAAATGCTGGACGGGAATTAATGAAATGAGAAAACTAACGGACATAGAAGTCGAGACATGTATAACCGTTTGGTCCGCAACGTCCGCTTAACATGGCAAAGGATAAAGAAGATAAATGTTGAGAGTAAGCAGATTTCGCACTATCCTTTCGGTTATCAGTACGACTCTATCTAGGAAATTAAAATGTGATATGTATCGAAGCAACCATTTTTATTTAGTACGAGGTTCGATGCTTAGCTTTAAGTGTATAATAGATACCAAATATAGGTAACCGATCAATCTTTGAAGTTCATTTTTTATAAAATCAATTCATTTCATTACTTATTTCGAAATTTCTTCGGTATATGAAAAAAGCGGGAATAGGGAACGTCGGTATCAAGATTAACGGATACCCGATAGAGGATACATAAATTATGCAAACGATAAGGTCCTACTCGCACACACAACCAGAGAGATGCAAAGCATGCTGAATAAATTAAATCAAGAAGGAAAAAAATTAGGAATGAGAATCAACGTGGGGAAAACTCAAATAATGAAGTTCTCGCGCGAACAGCGATTCACAAAAATAGAAGATGAAACAGCGGAGACAGTTGAAGAATTCAAATACTTGGGAGCCCTGATCACTAATGACGGAAGAGATACTAAAGAAATTCGATCGCGAATTGCAATGGCTAAACAGACATTTACTAATCTGTAGGCGATATTAAAAGATCGGAAAATAAAGATGGAAACGAAAATGATAAATGATCAATTCTATGTAATGTCGATAATATGCCTCGGGGATTTAGACGCTAAACGCGGAAAGCATTGAAATTTTTTTTTGGAATTTTAGAGGTTCAACTAGAAACTAATACTACAGAGAAGATGTGTACCAAATTTCATTGAAATCGGTTGAGAACTTTTTGATTTGCTCCGAATGCAGACAACCTTTTTTCACACGTAATAAGCTGGAAGCGTCAACTATATACAAACACAGATTAATACCTGACTATCGATACCACGTTCTTTTGTCTTGATCCAAAATGGCAAATCGCATCGCATATTTAACACACGAGATCAATTCACCTGCTTCAAATGTGGCCTACAAGGACATAAAGCTGATGACTGCGAAATAGATGGCGCTTGAAAACACCCATCCAGAAACCGATCGAGATAAAAACGAATACAGTTACAACTTTCCAATACTCTAATCTGGAAAATAAAAACCATAAGAAACAAGTTCCATCCGATGCTGACTTTCCAGACATCCCACAACACACTGCAACAGAAACAGTAAAGCGCCCACTTACAAACACGTCAACAACAAGTTCCCTGCTGTCCGATACAAATAACAAACAACTATCGATTGAGAATAACAAACCAAGATAGAAAAAATCCAAGAGATCACCGCCAAAAATTTCGGAATCGGATCAAATGGAAGATATATCACCTCCACTTAGTGACACAGAAGGTAACCAAGACTCGAAACCACCAACAGCTTCTACTCTTATTAAAGATATTTTTAAACCGCTGAAACGTTTGTTCTTAACCAACGTCATCGACTATCCATTATCCTTATTAAATTTCATGCTCTTTATTGACACGTACAGAGGAAGCAAATCAGTAGTAGAAAACGCTAAAGAATTTACTAACAATTTGTCAGGCATATTAAAAGTAATGAAAGCGCCATATCCACTCCTAAAACACAAAGGTACCACCAAAAATCCATTTCTAAGGATCATGGCTAGAAAAAGACATAAATAACATTACCTAACCGCATAAAATAAATTGTAGTATAAAATATAAAATTTAGTTAAATATGATCATCAAAGCATTGCAATATAACGCAAAACCACCCGAAATTAGCTAGAGTCGTGTTGCTAGCAAATATCGTTTCGCGTGTTATTGATTTAGTATTTATATGCGATGAAGGTGAATAGTCAGTACACACACCTAATAACTATAATAAAATAACTCACAATAAGCTAATGATAATTTATCGTGCAGTGGGGGACTACCAATAAGTACTATTTATTCACACAATCTATACAATATCTTCGTAATTAAAGTAAAACATATAGTAATTATCCTAACGTATATACCTTCAAATAACTTAGCAACTAAATATTTTCAAATAATTAATATGTATATACACAAAAAAATAATGTTATAAAATTCATTTTACTCTGGGACTTAAATTCACGTAACTTAATTTGGAATAAAGGTAACAACAGCAGGGGAAAATAATTACTACAACTAATCGAGTTATGTGACTTACAAATACTAAACATTAAAGATAAATATTCTTTTAAACGTCAAAACCAAACTAGCACTATAGATTTAACATTGGCTACGAATAATATAACAAATTTAAAATAAAAAATTAGAATGTAAGTTATGAAAAAAACGCTAGTGATCATTGCTACATTAATTTTGACGTAAATACATCTGCTGAGCCAAATACGGATAATTTAATTAGAGTAATTAATTACAATAAATTAGAAACATATTTATAAGCTTAATAGATCATAACATAAGATGCAAACATGTAACGGATTTTAATACCCGGTGAAAGAAAAGTACTTTATGTTGATTAAGTATTACATCATTCTTACGTATATAAAAAGAAATTGAGTATTTACCAGCGGACCGCAGATTTACAACATTTCAAAAATTTAGTTAATAAGGAGTGCAAAAAATCTAGTAAATGTAAAAGTGTGTAATAACGAAAACAAAATATTTTAGCAATTACAAAAATGTATTTAAACAATATATGATTAAGCAAGCCAAACTAGACGCCCGGAGAAATTTAGCAAATGACAAAAATGTTTTTTTAGGTTAAAGTACAAAATCTTGAGAGATAAAACAAAAGCAACACAAATACCTACTTTAGATAATCAAGCAGTAAGCGATAAAGATGAAGTAAAATTATTAAGCACTAAATTATATTTGAATACAAACCCATTTCAAGCAAAAAGTACAGTAAGCAACATACTTAACGTAACAACTAATGACGTAATAACAGCTAACAAAATAACAACTATTATTAAAGGCTTAAAGAATAAAGTAGCCACTGGCTGGATAATATATCATATGGTTTTTTAAAAATTTTCAACATCAAATTTCCTAAAGTAATTACAATTGTAATAAATATACTCTTCCAAAATCGGTATTTCCCAGAACAATGGAAATTAACAAAAACCGTAATAATAACAAAAATTAACAAACCTCTAAACGATTCGACTTCATGGCTTCTTTCGAGCTTGAGTAAAGTTTACGAAAAATGTATCTTAAATAAACTTAAAAATTTCTGTACTCAGAATACTTAATCAAAATCAATTTGGATCGTTAGAAAATAAATCCTCGGAACTAGCCATGCATACTATATTGCAAGACATTAAATTATATAAGCAGAATCGTAGTATATTTGCTGTCTATTAACGCTCGATGTCACTAAAAGCTTTCGACAATTTAAACTTAAATAGCCCCTCTCGTAAAACTATTGCATAACTTACGAGTGCCGGGCAATATACTAAATATAATAATAATAGATTATTTTAGCAATAGATTTACATATATAAATATTGATAATTACACAGATAAATATCTTGCGGTAACGGGAATACTGCAAGGCTCAGTATTAGGACCTTATCCCTATGGAATATCGTTTTTTCCAGAATGTATAGTTTAATATTTCCTGAAAATATTTAAGTAATAACCTATGCTGATGACATTGCAGTGGTAATTGCGGCAAAAACGCAACCACAACTTGAAGATAAAATTGTAAGAGTTTATAATACAATAGAAAAACATTTCTAGTGGATTTTGGACTTTCAATTAACGTCTCAAAATCGAATGTATATGTTTCTGAATAATAAATTATTTAAAATTTTATAAAAATGAATGTGCGTCCATTTGTTCCGTATGCATTCTTGTACCGCTGGTCGCATCATAATTCATTCGTTTGAATATTTAAAACCTTCACAAGATAGAACACTTAGCCATACTTTAAAACCTTCGATTTCCGAATTTGCTCAAAATTAAACCGGTGCAGTACGTAAAATAAAAATAAGAAAAATTCGAAAAAATCTGAGCCAAAGATCGCTGCTTTTTGAAAGCTTCTAAATTTCTAAACAGAGCATTCTCTGTCACTTTCCTATTCGTTTATTTTTTTATTGAAAATACCAAGATAAGGACGAAATTTTCATACCGAATTTTTAATTACTTCCAAACAAAAAAAAAATAACTAGAACGAAAAAATTTGTTGTAAAAACGTTTCTCTCTTTTAATAAAAACAATTTTCCAGCACTGCAAATTAAAACAAAATTATCGAGAAACTTAACGTAATTGTTCTACTACAGGTCTCACTGACATCATTTCAAACACCATAGTTAATAATCTTCCTCTAAAAGGCTAAAATTTAAAGATAATTCAATATTACACTTTATCTCGGTTATTTTCCCGATTCCTGGGAGGAATGTAAATCTCTATCTCTCTAAATTCGGAAAAATGATAAACTTTGGCCGTTAAAGTACTTAATTTAATTAAGTTGTTGACGAAGTAAAATCAAAATAAGCTTGTGTCGGATTATTATATAACTACAAATTTTAACTTAAACATTTAAGTCTGCTAATTCTAGGTGTTGAAAAAAATATTAATTATACATGACGTCAAGGTTTAATTAATTATAATTTTTTTTAACGGAAATTTATCAATAATTTACATCTGAGAAAACTAGCTTTACGCGCGCCAATGAAACGACTTAATTTTTTTTCCCTTTCGTGTCTAAAATATACAAAAAGTACAAAAAGAAAAGAAACGCATAATTTTCACAAGGTTAATATTTATTATTTCATGTTATTTTAAAATATTTATTTTTAGTAATTTTTATTTTGTTTTATTAGTTTCATATTTATTTATTTATTTTTTCTCAAGTTAAATTTTATTATATTCGAAACGCTGATCTTTGCTTTTTTGTTTTTTTTTTTGGTTTATTCTAGTTGCGCTATTTAAAATACCCGATTATAATTAGCAAGTTTGTGTAGTTCCGTTCAATAGTGGCTCTATTTATATAATTGACAAAGTTCGTTAGTGACGGTTATTGTAAGATGGATATTGTTACGTCGCTCGTTGTGTAATTCGCCTTCCAATTCGCTTCTTTTTGATTATTTTCCCTGCTTTTTTTTTTCATTCGTTTTCGCCAATTGCTCTCTTCTTTTATTTATAATATTCCTCCACAGCATTTTCCGAATTACTTATTCTTTTCCTAGTTCCCTATTTCCTAACATGTATTCCGATCGTATTAAAAATGGCCCTTTTCAAGACTACTTTTCATTATTTCATGGTTTTTAACTAGACATTCTTGGTCCTCCAGGGATTTTTCTCCTTTTTTTCGAATTTTTTCATTATAAAATTTAATCTCGTGCGCTCCATTTTAAATCAAGACGGTACCGCCTTCGCAAAGCAAAATTATGCGAACGAAGTTTAAATATGCACATATATAATCATGCGAAAAATTATGATTCATCAATTTACACATCTTTTATTTATTACTTGCAATCTCTACAACATTATTTTTTCAGACAAATTTAACAAAACTTTACACGCCAATCACGTTTAAAGCAGCAGGTAATAATAATATTGGAAAGGAATGCTAATTTATCATCTTCGCCAATTTTAAAACTTATAAAGCTGTAATACTTAAAAAATAAAAAATAAAAAATAAAAAATAAAAAATAAAATAAAACCTTGACCGTACTTATTTCTTATGCTGTATAAACTTTAAAATAACCAAACCAGTAAGGGACAGTTAACAAAGAAACAGCTATCCGATATTCCGAAGAAAGCTCAAAGTTCAGACATCGGTGTATTGGTGTCAAGTATATAAATCTAAAGATAAATGAGAAAAGTTTTACTACGGGAAAAAAATCGTGTCCACCACGTAACTCACAGTGTGCTGCATTTTAAAGCAAACCCCTAAACTGGGATTAGTGGCTGTACGCCGACATCAGTAATAATGCGATAGCACCCGTTTCTCAGGGAAATTTCGTACACGCTATTACTCTACACTAGTCGGGGTTTAAATAAAACTTTCTGTTCCAACGCTCTCGCCGCCATCTTGAACGCTGAATTTAATATGTATCATGCTCGAATTCGGTGACATCGACGAACGCATCCCTCAACCGTTATGTTCAATTAACTTTTACAAGCCTAAAGTTACAAAGTTACAAATCATTTGTTTTAAAATAGGAGGCTCCCTTCACTACATTCAATATTTCAGAAATTCTTGCCCGCTAATATAAATGAAGAAAACAGTACATAAACCAAAAACGCATGTACTGAATAATGTGTGCTTATCCTCTGCGTGTCGGCTCTTATCACGATCCCAAATTTATTCGATACTTTTCCGATATTTCCCAATGCAGACTATGAGTTTTAAGTGACGATCCGATTGTAAAATGTGTGCTTCTGGGAACAATCTGTTTTACCTGTGGAAGCAATGGGGGAAATACCAGAGAACTTTGACGCACTACATGCTCAAGTCTATTGTCCACGTTTGCCGCGCAACTATTCCATATTATCACCACCCCGATATGTCGCAATAAAGTTTAATCTAGCGCAAAAAAGAATTTATTTATATGCGTATAAAGAATATCTGAAATAAAAATAAAAAGGAAATGTAGCTTAAAAGATTGAAAAAGTAAATTACAAACAAATAACGAACAATTAATTTTTTAATTCTAGAAAACAAATGCGAATGTAAAATTAAAATTTAAGTGAAATGCAGCAAAATATTTTTGAAATTAATATTCGATATCCGGATATAGCGCTGATCACACGATAGCTGAGTTGCTAGAACGACTAAACTACCAAATCGCGGTTTCCATCATTAGTCGCACGCAGTCTTTTTGATCAGATACAAAATATATCTGTAGTCGTAAATCATTATAATTAATGCTTCATCATGTTTTTTTGTTACATTTTTAAAAATTTATTTTTTGTACTTTTATACTTTTTTTTTTTTTTTTTTTTTAGTTATTATTCTGTCAATAATAGAGAAAAATGTAATTAAATTAAAACCAAAAAAAAAAAATATATATATATAAATAATTAGAAAAAATAAATAAAGTTACGCATTATATTCATCAGGTACGAATTTCTGCCTGGACCAACAAATGGATCAAAAAGACCATGAATCTTCTTGCTTACCCAAAAATTCTTATAAAAAGAGAAAAACTAAATCGCAACTCCATACCACTTCCATCTGCTACCCATAAATCTGCCAACCTTTAGTGAGATGATTTTAAAACTTAAACAAAATATAATAATCAAAATAAAGCATTTAATTCGGCTACGGTCGTTAGGAATGCATCTCAGTGCCATCTTTTAAATTACAAACTGGACACCATGTGGACATTTTAATCAGAATCGGTAGATTCTTCAAATGCAGAGTTAATCATTTTTATTTGAAATTAATAAAATGGAGAAACACTAAAAACAAAATGATATAATTTAAAAATATAAATATAAAAACTATAAAAACATCGACTAGTTTCGGATATCACAATCCATCTTCATGGTGTGTATAAAAACATTTAAAATTAAAACAACAATAATAAATCCGTCAACAATGAAATATATAGTCGCCATTAAGTAACAAATTTGAAACAAAAATAAAATAAATCACAGTATGTCACTGACTAATTTTTAATCAATATAAAATATATAAAAATATAAAAAATTTTAAACAAAATTTTTTTTAAAGCAATCAATAAATGAAATTAATTAAAATTAAAATTGCACGATGTAATGTTAAACATTAAATAATGGATTATTATACGGAAAGTTATTATTAATAATGTTATTCCTGTACTTACGAATGTAATAATCTTCAGCAAAGTCCAAGCATTTATTGTCTTTAATAGTTTTTAATTATTAATAATGCTATTCCTGTACTTGTGAATCTTCAGCAAAATCTAAGCATTTATTGCCTTTAATAATTTTTAAAATCGTTAAGTCCTCATCTACGTTGTTACCTACTGTATGTTTTTCTAAAATTAAATGCTTGGCGAAAGTTGACTTATCAATATAGCCATATCTTAATGCATTTATGTGCTCCTTATATCTCTAACCGTGAAGGATCTTTTTGTTTGACCTACGTACATCTTTTTACAAATTCTGCAAGTTAACATGTAAATACCAGGATTTTCAAATTTATTATTTAAATTAGATATACTATGGACGTTAACTAATTTATTGTATAAGTTATTGTTTGTGCGGTGTGATATATTGATGTTATTGTACTTTAATAATTTTGTTAATTTATATACTGAAGGATGTATGTATGTAAACTTAACCCATCTATAATCCTGTTTTGTACTTTGAAATTTTAAATTCTTCTTAACCTTACTATATAAAAAAATTACATTCTTTTCATCATAATTGTTATCTGTAGCTATATGTTTTATACAATTTAATTCATTTTTATTGTTTATTCTTTTTAATGGAGTTTTTTTTAAACGGGTAAAAGATAATAAAGATAACTATTTATGAATTTTTGGGTGGAGGGAATTAATAAAAATATACATTTTAAACCCATAAATTCACTTTAATAATAATGATAATAATAAAAATAAAATAAGAATTTAATCAATTTAAATCTACGCGTAGTTTGAGGACTTCATATAAGGTAACAATGTATATATATATATATATGCTCCGCAGGAGCACAGGTTGTTCGCCACTAGAGTAACTTCTCTAGTTAGTAATCACTCGACTGTCTCACGGTGCCCTCCTCACTGACAGAGATACGTATGGCAGAAACCAAGCGAGATCTGCGCGTCCACTTTGTGCGGGCTGGTAATCCTATTTTTAGTAGGTGTGGTACTGATAACAGGAGCTAAAGCAGATCTCCTTAGCTGGTGAAATTAGAGGAGAGGCGTTGTAAGCCGAATGAAGCGCACCATTAAGTATCCCGAAATCTAGCTTTTAGCTTGAAACCCACCAGGCCCCGATTTCCAGTCATCCAGATGAGGAGGTTGAGAATTTCTACTATGAGAATAGAAAAGACACAGTAAAAAATGTCAGTATGATTAGAAATGTTAATTTAGGCAGCAACCCTGCGTGCTAAGAGGCAAAATACACATAAACGTAAGAAAGGAAAGAAAAAAACTCGTAAAGAGAGTGAATTTACCATTAGACTTACAAAATCTAGAAGTGAACAAAGAGAAGTACCAGCGCAAGTGCCGAAGAATAAACTAGGAAGCGAAGAAGTAAGTACGGACAATATTATGAAGATAATAAAGAGCACAACAAATAGGGGGAACGATGAAACGAAAAGGCATTACGAAATTGACTGCAGAACCGTTGCAGGTTCTGAAGAAAAGAAGAGAAATGAAACAAGACACGAATAAAAATAACATAGACTACTACGAATTGTGTAAAACATCAGGAAAAGGACTAAAAGTGACATTCGAAGTGATCATGACAAAGTCATAGAAGCAGCAATTGAAAACCAGAATAGCTATAAGAAAGTAAAAAGAGAACTAATGTTAGGATTAAAAGATGGAAACAGAACAATAATGCAATATGTACCTATATATATATATATATATATATATATATATTCATTGTGATTTCGTGGCTTATATACATTGTTATTTTAAATTTTTTATTATTCTTTTCTAACGATTTTCTTTTTTCTCTTCGATGAATTCCGCCGACGTTTCGCTTTTCACCACCGGCATCCCGACCAAAATACGCGAGTGTCCAACGCAGCTATTCGTTCGCCGATCATTGACAGGGGCTATCCCATTAAACAACCTCCATTCTGGAAGAGTGCGATCTATGGTTTAGCCGACTCGAGATACAATTCGCCGCGTATGGTATAAAGGGCAATGAGATGAAATATAATCTATCGTCAGTACTTCGAATGACGAGAGATACTACGCGTAACTACACAAATCGTCCATAATCTACCGAGCGTACAAAAATACGCCTTATTCTAGGCCACAATTATACAATATTACCGGAAACCCGAAATGAGCACCCTCCGCAAGTTGCTTCAAGATTTACAGCTGGAGGACATACGGCCATCTCACTTATTAATCAAAATGTAGGCCCCATTGCGGGATCTCAGATCAGTGATTCCGTTTTGAAACAGATTGGGTAGAGAAAGGAGCGCTCGTAACACTCGGCGATTCGATGCCGCTCAATAAGATCGCCGAGATACATAGTTGATAAAAGTAAATACAGCGACACCGCCGTCAATACACGCCGTGTCAATACAAAATACAACGTACTCTAATATCTCTACTGCCGGCGGTATATAAAATTCTTTCAAGGGTGTTATTAGATCGAATAGAAAATAAAATAGAAGTGGAACTGGGGGAAAACCAAGTGGGTTTCATAAAAAATCGATCTTGCGCAGGACAGATTCTTAACTTTAATAATAAGGGATAGTATAATAAGAAACAAACCATATGCTATAGTATTTGTGGACTTTGAAAAAGCGTATGATGATTCTGTCGATCGAAAAGGTTTAGTGGAAATATTAAAAAAATTTTGGTATAGATGATAACTCAACGAGATTAATACAATAAACCATATTAGACACCAAAGCTAAGATAAAAAATATACGGGTAAAATCTTCAATGATTTTGAAATTAAAACGGGGAGGTATGACAACAAGATGGACATCATCGCCAATAATGTCATTCTATTAATAATAATGATTATATTACATTCTAAATGTTATATGTTATCAACTGTTATTTTCGACATGGCTAGTTTGCGAGTCGAGCGAGCGATATATAAAAAATGTTATACGCGCTTTTTCGATTATTGCGTTTTAATTAATATTCAAATAACGTCACTTTAATCGTTAAATTGTCGATTCTTCTTGTAATCGATCGGGGATGTTCGTGTAGCTAAATCGCGCCGCTACAACTCGCAAAATACTAAATGAGGTTATCGCATAGCTAATATTTGAAAATTGCACGCATACTTTAATTAGACGGACTCTGTGAAATAACAGAAACATTAAACATTTACTCGTAATTGTGCATTTCATTAAACCTATCTAACGGATTATCTTGAAATAAATTAAAAGCGATTTAATAATAATGTATAATGATAATTAAAGCCTGCAAATTGACATAGTTCAATTAAACGCTGGTACGACAATGACACTTTATTGGAAAAATCTTATCAGTAATTAAACATAGCTATAAATACGACGACGTTTTAAAAAGTATACTCACATCTTAAAAAAAAAAAACAAAAAGAAAAACAACAAAAAACGTTAAATATTTTTTTGAAAAAATTGCTTGTCTGTAATTTATCTTCCTTTCGTATTTCTGCTTTAATGAGGTTTTGATGACAACATATGAAAAAAGTATTTGTTTTTTTGTTTAACCACTTAAATAATTTTCTTAAAAATTAATATAAGATAATAAACAAATAGTAAAAGATTGATGAGATAATCGTTTTAAATTTATAGCGTAAACCCAGAACTTGTTTAATATCCAAAACAACATACTGAGTTACATCGAAATTTATAATTGATGTGATGAAACATAAACAATACAGAATTCAACATCGGTTATTATCGATCTCGCAAATACTATTTCGACTAATGGAAAATTCAACATATTGAAATCGATAAATCGGGCTAATCTAATAGAGTTATTTCCGATTATTCGACTTATTTAGTGAGACCTGTTATTTAAGTAGTACACATTTGTTTCAGCAGCATTTCGAATGAGACATAGCTAAATTAGTTTAACTGAACTGACTTGACACGACTTGGCTATATTTTAATATGCAACCTCAACTTTACGTTCTGTGAAAGTAGAAGTGTAAATGATCATTCAAACTGCGCCATGGAAGAAGAAGTTTTATATTTTAAAATATTAAAAGTTACGTATATTTTACACATTGCAAATAAATCATTAGAAACTGTAATTTTCTACTTTTATAACAACATTTCAGTACAAAAAAATTTTCAGTCAAAAACCGGGTTACTTCTCGAACGTTTCGTGAGAAATAACTTACCGTTTCCGGATGACACAATGACGTAAAAAAAGTGTAAACGAATAAAAACAGAGCTGTGCCGGAAGGAAAACGGCATTCTGAAAGACGACTGTGAAATAGTAGTGCGGCCATCGCCGGAAACGTCTGGTGTCTAAAAAATAGTTTTATAAACATGTCGTTGAAAAAGACAAAGTACAAAAAATAAAAAATAATAAATAAAAAAAAAAAAAAAAAAAAGCTGCGATGTTAAAAAAATGTATGTGGGTGTGGGGGGATTCATATTCGACAACTGTCCAAAAATCTGTAAGACAGTGTTACGAAAAAGAAAAAAGGAATTTGTACCGAAGTGCTGCGATATAGAAATACGTATCATTCAATGCGAGATGATATTATGGTTTTTTTGCCATCCGCATGTCATGTCAGGTAGCTTTCAAATTATGTTTCCCAAAGAAAAAGAAGAAAAGTAAAAAATACGGAAATAAACGCGAGGGAAAAGCATTTCGATCAGATTAAGCAAAAAATTAAATCTAATAACCGTTCAAATCTCTGACATCTTAAGAGAAAAATCGTATTAAGGACCGAAGTGTATTAAAAAAAAACTTGCCACTAAATTCGGAGCGCTAGTTGTTTTTGTAGTTTCCCGAAATGACTATCGCTTCTATAAGTGAATTGGTAAATTTTTATAAATTTCTTAACCGAAGAGCTATTTTAAGGAAATATTAGTCGTTGGAAGCCCAGTTTTGAGAAAGTTGGTTCGATGCGTTAGCAGTTGAACGGCTTTTCTCAATCGGTTAACCAAAGCATTGGTAAAGTGAACCCTGCTCACAAACACCAGCAAATGTGGCGCAACTTGTAGAAAGAAAACTTTCATCATTTCCTCTTATATCTATCTATCTATCTATCTACCTATCTATATACCTATCTACCTATCTATATACAGATATATATATATATATATATATATGTATATGTATGTGTATTTATTACGAACGACGTACGATTCGAATAAATATAACAAAAATAAAACAGCTGGTCACGTGTTTCGTTTGAAATTATTTTTGGGTTCGTTGGCGGCGCATTCACGACACGTCTCCTTCGCCGATTAGTTCGTAAACTTCAAATCTAATTCGAGTTTTCCGTTCGGATTTAAAACTAAAAATTAAAAAAGTCAGAAAGAGAATACAATAAACGCACCAACCGATATACGCACAGAGCTATTTGTTTTTCATTTTTTCGTTCAACTGAGAAGTTCTTCAAACTAAAAGTTACTTCAATTAATTTTTCTTGCTGAAATGGATCTATATATCTATGCTTCTCATTAGACCTAATACAGCTGCACTACCGTGATCAAAAAGTTTCAGGAATTCATTCGGAAAACTAAAAATACAAGTTTATTCGTTAAAATTGATTTTATCTCCTTCAAAGTACGCGCCAATGACTGCAACGCACGTGTGGCAGCGGTTAATCCAATTCTCGTAACATTTGTTATACTCGATTTTCTGTGTGCCTATCAGAACCGTATTCGTTTTTTTTATTACCTCCCCCCGGGCTAACGTGTTCCATGGAGCGGTTTCTCGAGTTGACCGAACACGAAAAAGTCACAGGAAACTAAATCAGGCAAATTTGATAGTCGGCGAATTGTATTCGTTCTGTTCTTCGGCAAAAAATCACAGATAACGATGACATTGTAATCCGGAAGTTGGTTTTGGGTCTCGTGTAACGCTCAAATAATAATCCTCGGTGACTGCCTATTGTTCTGGCAAGAATTCATGATGCGAAACGCTGTTGTAATCGATGAAACCCGTGACCATCATCACCTTCTTCTCTTTTTCGACTGAAAACGGCGCAATCTTTTCGGTCTTGGCTCATTCGGCGTGTACTACGCCGTTCACTCGCCTGATGTCTAGACTGCGTGTCATACTCATACACACCCACGCCTCATCCATCAGTAATGATGCGTCCGATGATTGTTAGGTCGAATTCAGATTGGGAAACCGTGTCATTTGCGATGTTCACGCGGTTCCATTTTTTTTTTTTTGCATGATGGAAATTCAGGTGTTTCGACATCAGCTTTGTAGCGACATGTCTCAAGTCCAAAAATCATTAACCAAAATGTCTCGGACGGACCCATAAGCGCGATATTCAAATCCTCTGCCAGCTCTCCGATGATCAAATTACGGTTTTCGGCCAACATTTCTTTGATCTTATCAATATGTTTTCCTCGGTTTTCGATATCGACGGCTTGTGCCACTGCGCTCGTCATTCTTAACCGACTCACGACCGCTTCTGAAGCGTTTATGTCGCGTATAAACAATTATTCCCGATAGAGTATCATTGCCCGAACACTTCTCTAACATTTCTAAAGTGTCTTTGTTCCGTTGCATCCGTTTTTAACACGAAATTTAGTGCAAACTCATTGATGCAAAGTTGATTCCATTTTTAAAATCGCAAAAAATCGGAAACACGCGCAAGGTAAATTTACCCACTAACACAGCATAACTTTTACAAATGTTATAACACTGAAATTAGGCGGTAGATGTGGCGGCGGCAACCTAACAAAAACAAAAGACTCACATCGGGTTACTGAGAGCGCCACACGGTGGCCGTTCCAGAAACTTTTTGATAAAGGTGGTATACATGAAATGTTGATGATATGTAATAACCGGCTCACTTCACTCTTATATAGGAAACATAAAAAACATCGGTTTCACATTCGCATTGATTTTTGTTTTTTTAAATCTCTTCATCCGACTTTTACACACATACATCACTAAATATATATACAGAGGGTTAGCCATATTAGGTGGACTCATTTATTTAACAAAAAAAAAAAACAAAAAAAAAAAAACATGAAAGAAAAACGCATTTTTTCCCTGTTTCAGTGAAAAATCACATTTAATTCGGTTTAAGGAGACTTGATTACATCACTTTCTGAAGATTAAATCGCGCAAATGGTCACCCTGTGCGAAAGAGGGCGCGTGCTATAGGTGTAATCTGTTCCGATTATGACCATAGGAAATTTAAAGTTGAAAAAAAAGATAGTGGCGTTGATGATCATGTAGCTGAAAACGCTTACAGAACTAAAAACAATAAAACGTTTTACATATTTTTCAAAACAATGTAAAAACTACTATTAGGAGAATTTTAAATGAACACTGCCGCGCCTTAAATACGGCGTGCAGATTGGTTATTAATCTGGATTGCTGTTACGTAGTTATACTATTAAGGGAAAAGAAGAAACAAAATGAATAAAAACCGGTAGTGAAGTTAGTTAATGTGCATTTATATCCATGAGAATGATTTCATTACCTGTGTTTGCAGCGGTACTAATGAAAAGTAATTAACAGCTTCGTTGTTAAAATGTCTCTTTCCTAACGTAACACTGCGTAAATAATAATAAAAATAACGATGATAATATAGTAGAAGCTAAAGACCCGTGTGACGACGTCTATCTGTGCGCACATGCAGTGCTATTATTCCCATTTCGAAATATCCATTTCCGAAATAAAATGTCCTACTCAACGTTTGAACGGTGGTACGTAATCGCAATTGGTTCAATGCTCAATCGACATATACGCATTACATCTTCTAATTGGACACTCACCTTAACACAATAACTTTTCTATTGCTGCAGTAACATATGACTATTACCAAATAGACTTCTTTCATCGGGAAGAAAACTCTTCGATTAATATACTGATGCGTGAACGATGCTCGATTTATTGGCTGTCGCACTGATCGTACGAACTCCGTTGGTAGACTGATGCGTTAGTCGACATATTTAAAAATGAACTGTACAATACTAACTATGCGTCAACTGCATGTTGCAAACAGCTCTGTTCCACAATTTTAAAAAACGCGGCAATATCTTTCCACTTTTCTCTAGTGCAAAATCTGATAGAATTCTGACGGACGCGCGTTTCCGTCAAAGTCCTACATCCGGCAGATATCAAAGTTTGTTTTATTTTTTATTTTTAATAATTTCCCAGACTAATAATAATACAGCACTCAGCGGCGATGGAACATTTAATTGTCTTAATTGTTATAATTCTCATCATGTTTGGGCGTTATTCAAAAAATCCTTAACAACTGCGGTGATCAATGGACAATGTGCAAAGTGTGGTAGCAATTGGTGATAGATTTCTGCGGCTAATTATAATCGCAGAACGTATCAACTTGATTTTCCCCATTTTCCCGAAAACAAATTATTAACCGCTTTACTTGATATTAAAAAAGTCGCTAAAGGAATTTGATATTCCAAATGCATAGCACTTTGGGGAAAAGACACAATCGTTAGACGAACGCTACCATTCAGAAAGACGGATAGGCCAATACGGACCAGCATATGCGTCTGGCCAGTGTAGTGTGATGCAGAACACTGCTTGATTTTTATTTTTAGTATAGAGAAGCTAACGTATACCAAAATACGAAGGTACAGCTCAAGCAAAGAATACCAAGGAGTAGAGAGAGAACTAAGATAAAAAATAAGGTAGATCATTTGAGGAAAATTTCTTTGAACGCAAAAGTCTTTAAATAACTATAACTCCTCTTATCATAGGGTTGATCTACGTTTACTGGTTTGTGTTGGTGTTGTTAGATTATCTTACCAACGAAGTTGTTTATTAGTTTTTATAATAAGCACAAAGACGTAATGAAATGTTTTCACGAATACAAATTCCAACCCGACAATCGGTTTTTATTAATTTCGTTTTTCTTTTCTCTTAATGGCAATTGCACATCGCATAATAATTAATAAACATTCGAAACGCAGTATGCGATTTAATGTTGTCTTAATACGATAGTAGTCAGTTCGCACATTATTGCAAAAATGTTCATAAGAACGCTCTTTTCGTATAGTACGAAATGCACAAATACCTCTCCTGTGCATGTTAATAACTTGTTAATAATGATACGAGCGACAAGAACCTTAATAGTTTAAAACGTCAACGTTTTTCTTTTAATAATAATACATAATCAACACCAGAGTAACCCATCCGACAATTCTAATTCGCAAAAATTCAGTTTACAACGTAATGTGTAATAAAACAATAAAAGTAATTTTTAAATTCGTAATTTACGCGCTTTATTCGGCGCAATCGGTCCTAGTATTTTGTATAAGTATTTTCAATTGTGGTTTTTATATTATCAAATAAAAACGAAAAAAAAAAAAAAAAAAAAGAAAAAAAAACCAGATATTTTTAAAAATAAACTCGCAAAAATATACGCATTTTAAGCTGCTTTGCTCTTAACCAGCAACAACATAGACGTTAAAAAGTTATTATTCAAATAAACGAGTTTTCTCCAGCCACCGCGGCATAGTTGGTTAGGCAGTGGTGTTTCATTCGGGCATAGAACCGAGTTCGAATCCCGCTGCCGCATATTTGACACTTTCAAAAATTTCAATCGCGCCGGGTTAATATGCTTGTAATTGATGCGCCCCCCTCCCAAAAAAAAAAAAAAAAAATCTGTTATCACCGTGAATAAAAAGATTTTGAAATATGTCAGTGTAACAGCTTAAATTAAAATTTAACCTGCCATCAAAAATACGTTCAGTAAGTTATCAGAAATAGTTAAAATACTCTACTACGAATTAGATATGACCAACGCAATGTATACAGCAAAATCTTACTTGGATTATAAGACTAATGTAACGCAGAATACTAAAAAAAAAAAAAAATCCTCTTTCCGATAATGGTTAATTTTTAACTAATGGCCACTCGGCAAATATAGACAAAAACAGATAGAACAAATTCTAATGTAAATAAAAATACAAGAAATAATAATGACAAAATAGGAAATCTGTAACTTGTGAAGAAAGCCAAAAAAATAAAATAAATAAGAATTAAATATTGAAAGTATAATGTATAGGAGCGGTTCTTAACCATTTCCTCGATGCGGGCCGATCTTATCACGTTATTTTTATGCGACCCTCCAATCAAATTAAATAATATAAAATTAGGTTTCCTGAAAATAAGTTATTGCAGGTACGTCGTTTTATCAAATTTGACGAGTTGAGCAAAATAAATGAATACATATAACACTCTTATATTTATAATTACAAACAAATCTAAAATTTAAAAAAAAAAAAAAAACCGAAAAAAACTGTTTTCTTTCTCTGAACTATTATGGGCCCCTCCCACCCTTATGAGGCATTACGATTCCTAGAAGTGTTTGTGGACCCCGAGTTAATAACCACTGATGTAGAGAATTCTGAATGGAAAAAAAAAGGGATATTCCAACAAAACGCAATTAACATAGTAAACGTAGTTTACAGCATTAAGACAGTAAAATAAACACTAAGGCAATGGAAAATAGAAATTAAAAACATAGACAAATTATAGAGTTGTGATGAGAGCGAAATTAAGGCTGAAAAGGAAGAAAATACTAAATCGGAGAATAAAAGAAATGGGAAATTTTAAGGTTCCACATATCTTAATACCGGTTATTACTTTTTTGTTAACTATAAATTGTACAAAAACATCGTTAAATAGTATCGTTTAACTGCAATTGTTTAAATATATACAAACGCACAAAAAAAAAAAAAAAAAAAAAAAGTTGCGCAAGGTAAAGTTAATCAAGTAATCTTCGGCGTCATATTTTTCTGTGTGTGGAAAGGACAAATATAACAACATAGAGAATTGAGTGGCAACTTATTGGAAACCTTCCTATTGCGAATCTTAAAAAATGTTTCCAACATCATTTAAAAAGCGGCAACAATATTTAATACTTTTTAGTAAAATTTAAATATAAAATATAATCGATATAATTATAAGCATTAATAATACTACCGGTATGGTAATTTTTATAATTCCATATGCATGTTGTGATTAGCGTCGTTATATTTTAATAAAATTATTAGCGAACATTATGCCGACTGATAACACAGTCGCATAGATTATCCCCTCTTCGCTGATCTATCCTCGTACATTCAGATTAAATAAAAAGTGCCATGAAATGGTTCATATCACGTGGTTAGCTTAAACATTCGTGGCTTAATCTATCAACATGGACACAGTCAGCTGTAACGACTACCGAAATCCAACTGCACAAAGTGCTTTATCTACACTTACCAGAGACTTCGCGCATAGGACACACATTGATACCCCCCCAACTATCTATTAGGAGACAGGCACACCTCCTAGCTCTACCCATCGTTTATGTACAATATATCGGTCTTATCACACATCTTAAAACACAATCTACGTTCATTTACTTTAACGTCCTCTACTTAACTTCTGTTTCAGTCAAACGAGCCGAAACAGGAAGAGGGTGTGTGCCTTATCATGTTGCATAACGGTAGCTAAATTTATCAGCCTCTTCTACATCACTCTGATCCATACGCCATACTAATCTTAATAAGAAAGAGAGAGCAAGAGGAAATGTTTCATATACGCAACAACGCCATTATTTACAAATTCTCCTACTACACGAGCACTAAAGTTAAAATAAACTTTTAATATTAGGAACAGAAGTTGACTTATACTAAACGGTAGGATTTTAAAAAATACTTAATAAACACTACTAATTTAATTTAATTTCAGAATGTTTGTATTATATCATAATACATTGCAACGTGCGAAATTATATGTATCAAAAATACCTACACACACATATGTATATATATATATATATATATATATATATATATATATATATATATATGCATAGATATACGTATATATATATATGTGTGTGTGTATACATTTGTCTATTATTAACTTTAATTATTAAAGTGTAAGTCCCATTAATTTAGATTTACATTTATATATTATTTCTATGATGTTAATATCGTAGGTGCATACACTGTGTAACTGGCTTGTATAATATTGCAAACAAATAAATACCGCACTATACTAGTACATCAATGCTTCCAATAGAAAAAGATTTTTGTTTCTTATTTACGTAATTTTTTTCGAAGGCGATTTATCTTCCTTTTGACACTCTAACTGGAAAATAAACACATCACGTAAAAAAAACAACGTTCAAAATAGAACGATCTTTTTGTAACTAGCATTCAGATATACATCTAGAACATAGTATATACAGAAATTACATTAAGAATCGAAAAGAAACTTCTCTAATGGTTTTAGAAATACGCGACATATATACATTTCTGGACAAAAGCAGGACGCATTCATTAGTAGTTCGATGTTTTCAATATAAGGCAATCGTTTCAGAGTAGTAATAAATTTTGCGTTTAATTTTCATCTTAACGGGTTCTTCTGGAAATACACACTTCATCTACATCTGCGGAACGTTGGGAAATTCCGAAGGGCGATACTGACACAGAAATCTCGGCGAAGTCGGGACGGCAAAGGGAACGAATTAATTTATCGCTCCTCGAAACCCGATCAAAGACGAAGACCCGCACAGCGACCTTCACACTTTTCGCGCCCTTATAATTATAGCTTTTAGTGCCCGATAAAGTTTCAGCCAACTTCCTCATCTTTTCATAAGATCCGAAGAAAGCTTAATAATAGGCAATGGTTTCCTAAGAAAAGCTCGTAACATGTTTCAATAATTTAGATAAAATTACCACTTCCTAAACAACGCCCTTAGTAAACGATCGAGCAGTCTTCAGTTTGTATCTTCAGTTTGTATCTTCTTTTTATATAACCGGCGATTTTTCGAAGACAGGATGTTTTCGCGTTGTCTCTTTATTATCCGCTTAAAATATACGTGAACTAAACAAACAATCAGCCCCGTGTGAACGCATCGCGTTCGGATACTTATCAATTTCCGCTACTGAGATGACTACTTCCACTGTTGCTGGTCATATCACTTGAAATATTTCCCGCAATGCAAAGCGTCCATCCGACTATTATTAAAGCTCACTAGTGGAAGTTACTTAATCAGCATTCCAGCGCTTACATTATCAACGGTCCTTATTTAGCAGACCTAAGCGGAGGAAAAATTAAATTACCGTCTTCTTAAAATGACTTCCGCTAATCAACCCCTAGTCTTGTTCTCAACAAATTTGGCGCGAAACCCCGTTTTCCAGCCTTCAACAAAAACGGTTTTTAGCATTTCCTTCGCTTTCGTCCGTAGGACGCTCTTCTATCCATGGTAGAAACGGAGGGGGGATGCAAGCCAACGCGTTTTATAAATTTATTATCTCGAAAAACAGCAACACATAAAAAAGGCATTGCGGGAATTTCTACCAGCAACGCTGACGGCTAAATAAGTGAAGGTAATGTATCTACGTCAGTGGTTTCAGCGGCGAAATGTTGCTTCTTCTTGGTCGGGTCGTCAAATTTTGTTCGGACCTATATAGCGAGCTAGCATTTTCGTAACTTCCTGCGTTATACTACTCCGGTTACTTGATCATAGTGCGCGAAGCTCTTCTTTCCTCTTTTTCGAAGTTAACCGATTTGGCCTAACAACCATTTTCGCAATAAGTACTTGGGGAAGGCCAATTTAATTTAATTCGGTGTTTTTCACATTTCCTATCTTTTTAGACGTGAAACAACGTGTCTTCCAGATCTTGGAAAATTTCACGAAATGCGGACATAATGAGGATGGAAATTAGAGGTTTAGAATTTGAGGTTTGAAAAGCAAACCATTTAATATAACAAATGCACACTTAAAATCGAAAAAACATTAAAAAGCACAATTTGTTTTTAAAATATAAATTAATCGAAATTAATAATCGGCGCACGTTTAAATAATAAACTGTGTTTTTCCCTTTATTTATCTTTTTCTTTATAATGTTCCATTTAGTTATATTAACAAAATCCGCTTAAGTGCGTTTTAACAAAAATTTCTCTCTGAAATATTTCCCGAAAACGTTACGCACATTTGCCGTTAAATCCCTGTCGTCAGTTTGAGTATTTTAACACGCTGCGAAGATTTACTACTGCTGAATGTTTACGTAATTTTCAAATGACACGAAATATGTTTTTAGGCATAACTTTAATAATACGTGTTACACTCGTATCCTTCTGTAAATGACCGGTGTATTATTGTATCGAGGTAGAGAATTCTACTGTTATTTTTATAAAAATTCATAATCATCGCTGATATTAGAAATTAACACAATAAGTATTCAAATAGCGATAAAAATGCGAAATTATGATAAAGAGATGTTTATCTATCGAAAAACCCCGAAAAATTATGAATTACTATTGGCGCTAGAAAACGCGGTAAAATAGTATAAACTTATTTCGCCGGTCCCTATACAACAAAGCCAAAAAAAAAAAAGCACTTGGAAATTTACACTCTTGATTTGATGAATAAAATAATAAAAAAAAAAAAAAAAAAAAATTGCAATCAATTTAAAAGACATTTTAATATATCATATTCAATAACATCATTCTACACAGTTCGTTTACTTACAAGGATTAAACTAAGCCGAAAACTTGACTATTTTAAAGTACAAAGTAGTTAAATAATTTCCCAGAATCTTATTTTTTACTTCCAAAAATAACACGAATTTCGGAATTCTGTAGTATTAGCATGCTCCATTACTATACTAAATACTATCCATAAAGACGCTGGTATATTCGAACTTTCAATAAGAACACAACGGGGGTCTGGAAAATTGTACTCAGTTTCGGTTTGATCGTTAACTGTGCAATATATGATTAAGCAATTTTCCATACCGCCGGCAATTACAGAAGTATATTATAGAAAAAAAAAACCCCCAAAGAAATGCAAGTAATTCGTAATTATACATGAATTATCGCGTACGCAATAGAGACATCCACGACTGTAATAAAAAATTAACGATAAGTGCAAGAAAACAAAATCGAAATATTTAGCAATAATTATTCTACCAACTCTGGATTATTATCCTTTACATTTACAGAATATAATTTATCCACATTTATTTACAACATTATATTCGCACCGATTGATAAAATTGATACATTTTAATCTGAAATTTTTGAGTACAAAAAAAAAAAAAAAGAAGCACTTAGGAAACATCGCCAAAAAAAAAAAAACTCACAAATTTCAACACATTATTTTATTTGTAACGAAATAACCAGTTTCAAAAAACAAAACTAAAATTAAATATCTCGCATAACTTTAAATCAGCGTATTATTATAAAATCCAAGCGAATATTTTACGTTGCACCCACACGGTATTATACGAAGTAGCAGCTAATTTGTCTCCGAATGCTGAAGATAATTACAAATTTTTTTTTTTTCATCATTACTCTCAAAGGAATACTATATTGTTACGGTTCCGTAACTTGTCGCACAAATAGGTGGCTAATTTAACGTTAACGAGCTTTAATTAATTGCTCATTAAACAGAGGCGTTGCAAAACCGGTATAAACTGAAAATTAATCACGACACGATAAAGCTTCCATTAAATGACAACGTTTTAATTTTCATTCTTTATCGACTTTATTAACATTTTACAGTACTTCAACAAACAATTATATTCGCATCTCACTATAAATATATATATATATATATATATAAATAAGAGAAAAAAATATCATCTCCTTCCTCTTAATTTTACAGTTGTTAATAAAAACAAAATAACGTATTTAAATCTGACAAACTGGGTATTTGTTAGCCTATTTGAATTAACACAGAAAAAAAGAAACGAAAAAAACGATGTTCTTAAAAAGCTATATACATACACATTCGAAATATAAGAACTGCTCAAATGAACAACAATAACAGATTAAAAGATTTTATAGAATGATGTATATAAGAAATTCGCTAAACGAGTGTATACTTAAAATATATTAAAGAATAGTTAGAAATGCGGCTTATTTCGATAACTAATTCTAAAATTTTACCCTAACTTACACTTGACATCATACGGACGATAGATGAAAGCATTAAGACAATTTAAAACCGAAACTAACGCTTAAGAAAACGATAAAACCATAAAATGTTGCTACAAAACCTTATTTGTAAAAATATAATAGCAAAAATTTATTATGAAAATAAAATTCTAAAAATTTCCATAGGCTAAACCGGCTATCAACGTGTAATTAAAATAAAATAACGAAAAAAAAAAATATACCTATCAAAGTTATTTCGAAACTAAAAATGATGTACACATATTACACATACATATGGTAAACAAATACATAAATTATTTACTTCCGACCCGTTTAAACTCGCGATTTAAAAAGTTTATTTACTTTTTATATCTCATTATTGCAGCAATGTTTCTATCACACCATCAACAATTAAAACGATTTTAAACAATAATAACCAATCTTCCTTCAATGCTAGTAGATAGAAACGCGGCGATGCTTTTATTTTTAAATACTTAACATTTTCTTATATACATAAATAGACGTTATTTAAATTACACGTACCTCTGCTTCTTCCTTTACTTGGATACTCCATGGCTGCAGAGTGTCATGTAAGCCGGCTAAAGGCATTACTTTCGATAAAGCTACGCTGTTAGAATTACTATTTTCGTTGTTGGAACATTTAAAAATCACTCCACAGAACATTTAAGAAAGCAAACCACTCATGGCATCGATAAAAACACCAACTAAACTTTAAGTACGGTCTAAGTTCAGCGGCTCCGAGAGCAAAACGGAGCAATACACAAATGCTATTCTTTCCCTACTGAAACAGTCATGCGCAAAACGATAAATGGGCAGAAGCAACTTAAGTTCGCGCAACTTTTTGAACACTCGATATAACTATGCTAATCTATAGTTGCTACAAAGTGTATGTATTACGTTAATAATAATCGAAAAATACAACAGTAGTTCCAAACGGAATGAAACTACGCCGAAAACTATGGCGATATCATAAATAAAAATTATTTTAATTAACACTTAAGAAACTAAATAAAAACAAACGCGAAACTAACGAAAACGATAAAGTAAACGATGTAAACACACACCTAACAAATTTGACGAATTTCTTCAGATCGATGAAGTAGGTCAGTAACATAATACATATATATCGATCGAGCAACATCATTTTAATCGATAGTCTCTATAGATTATGAAAACGAAAATTTCCATTTTCCAGGAAAGAACACGGTTGAACGGTTATCAGTTTACTGAATACTAAAAATTGTTACCACCCCTAATATGAATTTAAAGAAATTGTAAATATTAATAATATGAAATATTTACATAATCTGGAGAAATTTCAGACTAATCCGATTCTTTCATCGTAAATATTTATTCAATTAATTAGTACGAAAACTTATATTGTTTACATAAAAGAGTATTTCCATGAAATAACATCAGTTTTAAAATTTGCATCGTTTAATAACTTTACACGTTTTTGAGGTCGCAATCATTTATTATTATTTTTCAGCATACTCTTTAGATTTTATGAACTAACATTTTCATTAGCACAAATTATTTACATTATTAATCTGATTATTTTCATTTTTTTTTTTTTTTTTTTAAACTTTTAAATACAATTAACTTACATCTAGTTTACCAAAAACATCATCAATTTAGAGTATTGAAGAACAGAACATTCAAGGAGTCACATTGCTCACATTATTCATGTTAATATTAAAAGTTAATAATACTACTAATATTTCACTGATAGGTCTCCTTGCTTTGTGTACAATCTTCATTGACTATTAAAAAATCATAAAAAAACTAAAACATGAGTCTAATTAAATCAATTAGTTTGTTAAGTGAAAATAAAAAAACTTATCATTTATTTATGTTAAGAATACCTATTTTTTCTTTTTTTTTTTTTTCCATAAAATAAATAACATGATGCATTATTTTTCTTTACTGACAAGTTTACAATATTGCAAATATGTGTATGCAATACTTCTGTTTGGTTCACATATTGCTTATCATTTATAATATATGAAAATGTAGACAAGATGGATCTCTCTGTTTGCAGTTTATATTCTTTAAATAACCAAATTATAATTAAAAGAGCGATGGTAAAAAAAAAAAAATCACATCAAGAATAATTGTAGGTAATTTTTCTAGCTTTCTAATTCAAGTTTCAAACTCTTAATGACTGTGAAAATGAAACGGTTTTAATCAAAACATAAGAATGCTTACATGTAATTAAAGAATGAAATAGCAACTGCTGCTCGACGATATGCTGTCAGATCAAAAGAACATCGTAATGGTACAACAACAGAACTGCTGAGTGACCTATGCGAGGGAGAAGACTGAATAAAAAACGACCTCAAGATCTCATATAAGTTATAAATGTATAAATATATGTACGTATGCGTACCTGAGAATACAACAATATATGTGTATGCATTTTGTGTATACATACATAAGTTAATTTTAGCACCCTTTACTGGATGGCTGCTGATTTATTCATGTTATTTTAACTTATTCCATAAATTACCAAATAGTTGATAAGACTATGTGTAAAATAGCAAGAAGAAAAAAAAAAAAAAAGAAATTATTTAAGAAAAAAAAACAATTTTTATACGTACACCATCACTAGTAAAAATGAACAGATAAAGACAAATAAATAACACATTACTCGAAAAACAAATGTGATTAAGAACTGTCTTACTTTAGAAAGATAACATATTTTTGCACTAATTCTATTTAAAAGTAACAAAATAATCCTCTATAGTGCAAGTTAAAATGAAGAGGGCAGGGCCCTGGTTTTTCTAAATCCCCCCCACGTTCAATACTGCAACTATCAAAAGTGAATAAGCAATTTCTTACATTTCCGATTTTAAATATTTTTTAATTTCATACTTTTATATAGTGTTTTGATACATCAATGTTTATGAATAATATTCATTTTTTTTTTTTTATTTAAAATATGAATGTATATTAAATTATTGTGATTACCTAGGAAATTCATTGCCCTTTTGCTTCTACAAAAAATTTTTTACTGATACACAAAACGTTTAATTCGTTAAATGTAGTTTTTAACTCGACTAGACAATGTAGTGAAAATATTCGGGTTTCTGTATGTTTAACAGTTGTTTATTAATAAAAATACATTTTAATAGAATGAAATACTTGCAGCAGTGTACCCAAGATCAATCAAAGGGTGTTAATGATAATAATGAAACATGAAAATGCTTATGCGATATTTATACAGTGTGTTTATGGAATTATAAGAAACTGATGCAAATGATCTTAATGACTACAATAATAAAATTATCGTAATGAAATTTTATTACGAAATATTAAACGTAATATCGTTGCTTTTTTAAATGATGTTACAAATGATTTTTAAAAATCATAACGGAAGGTTTCCTAAACCCCTCTCTCCCTCCTTCCAAGTGTATGTCGTTTCGCTTCTCAAGTTGTAAGTATTTCGTGATAAATAAAATACTTTGGTCAAAATATTCTGGTTTATTAAAAATTTTGTAAAAAAATATACACATTGGCGTAACTAGGGGAGGGGCCAGGTGGGCCGTGTCCACCCCAGAAAGCTCTTGTGCCTAGCCCATAATTTTTTATAAAATAAAAAATTTTATTAATACAAATTGTAAAAAAAAAAAAAACCAAACGAAAAATTGAGCGCATTTGAATTTTTCCTTATTCTAAGAGAGCAACATGTGCTCATTTTCTCAGAGACATTCAATGCGACGCATAGAAGCTGCAGCAGCAGCAGCGTCAACAGCGAGTGGCACATGGTGGAGGATTTGAGAAAAAGGGAGAAGAGGAAGAAGAAAGATGCAAAAAATGTGGTTGTCCCAAGTTTTTGATGATTTGTTTCCTATCGTTTGTTTGTTTTATTTACATAGCAACACAAAACGAATTTGCTGAATTTGCACTCAAAAATAACAAAAATTTTAGGCTCAATGCGCATTTCAAATTACCAGCAACCGGCCAGAGAGAAAAAAAAAGCATAAAAAATTTTGCATGCTTTTCGCCTCTCCTCATTTTGATTAGACATTTTATTTTTCACGCTCAACTTTTGTGCGTCGTTCGAGCTGGTTTGATTTTGGTCTGTTTCTTTGTTCGTTATTTTCCAATTTTTGTGAAATCTGAAAAAAACAGCGAAACATTAAAACAAGATGACGACGACGAAGCACGTCGCAGATATGTTTTTTAACTCATTTTCTTCTTGTACGTGTCGATTCGTTTGCGCGTTTCCCGTTCCTCCGCAGTCTTAGAAGTTGGCCTAAAAATTTTAATTTCGATTATTATAATTAAATATTAAAGTAACTATCCTTTTATCCTTTAAACGTCCGACATGCATTATAATGCACATCAACTTTGAAGTAACTTTTAAATACTTCCGCGTTAAATTGATACGAAAAAATCATAGTAATATATAATATTATATTTTGTTTTAAAAATATCCACACAAATTTGGGATTACTGTGCATACTCGAAAGTTTTTTATATAATGATGAAATACTTGACATTTTCATAAATTTCAATTTACTAAAATGATAAAATTTCTCCGTTGTAAAATGTGGCTCGCAGGATTGTTACTCTGGTAACTTAAAGGCCTGCAGGAAATTGTAAAGGAAATGTACCCTCGTGCGATTTATATACACTGCCTAATCTAGTCATTGTGGATTCATGTGTTTCATCGGCAACATCGTTTTTTAATAGTATCGAAGCTCTTCACATCCATTTTTTATATCCCGATAACACTTGCTCACCTACAAGAAATTCATGATGCTCCTGGCATAAAATCCCTTTTAAATTATTTGTCTTAGTATTCATGTTTTATTTAACAACATGACTTAGAAGCAATTATTGTTGTCCGTTGTTGTAATAGTCCCCTTCCCCTACATTTATTATTCTTCACTTCTTAAGTGACCAAATGAAATTTACATAAAAATCAGGAAATTGTATTAAAATAGGCACACCACCAGTTAGAACTGAAATAATGGAAAAATTCAATATAAAATTACCCCATGCACAGCTATTAAACAACGTTCGAATTGATTGTCATTTCCATAAATAGGAATAATTATGATGGTTTTAAAACTAAATGAAAATTATGCAAATACACATTGTTATGCAAGCTCCAATTATTAGTTTATTAAATAGCATCTGAAACTATATGAAATGTTATTATAAAGACAAAAAATAAATTATTAGCTGTGCAAGATTTTGGGCTAGTCACTCCAAATAAGTGACTAGAATTGTTGACTGTATATCAATGATGTACTCGTATATTCCAGTTTCAAATACAACCTTTCCGGAATTTTTACAGATCCTACGCGTGTTCTAGTTGTTCAAAGGGTCGCATTTATTGTGTATCATTATTGATGCAAGATTATCCGAATGAAATTATAGGCAAATAAATGGATAATCTAGATCATTAACTACAAAAAGTAGTAATTTGCATTCATACAGAAGACAACACCTTGTACGGCTGGTAACATTGACAATCACACAACCGCACAATGTAACTACATTACAAAATTCCGTAAATTTATTTCCAGCTGAATTCTGGACTGAAAATTTCATATATACATTCACAGATAAAAATGAAAATCACAGCATTAAATGACGTGATTTACTGTAAATTCACAGTTAATGTATTCTGCAAAAGTGTACATATTCAACTAAAAATACTTGTGATATTTATTGATTTATTGTTTTCATACATTTTTTTGATTAACCATTGTTGCGGATTCCCTCGTCTTCATATTTATGTTGTCATTTAACACCACCACATAGAACAAAGTTACTGCTGACAGTTGTTGCAATAGCTTCTTATACATTTCTTATTTTTCACGTTCATTCGGTTAAAATTAAATGTACACAAAAATAATATTTCAGAAATTTCTTATGTAACTAAATGAATAAAGCTTGCGGCCAACATGAAAGTAGATTTTCAAAATTTCATATTTAAAAAACGATTCATATAAGAGAAAACATTTTATTAAATTTATCTGGGAAATCAATCTTAAACAGAAAAAATATAAAATGGTACTATGAATTTAACTGTTTATTAATTGTTTCCTTTTACTGTCTTCATTATTATTGTCTTATTGATTTATTTTTTTCCGGATAAAGCTTTTTTTGTGTTATTCTTTCTAATCACTATCCGCCTCTTAAAACCGCATTACACATTGTTAAATATATGTGTTGCTTTTTTTGCATTTATCATATTTCTTATTTTACAATATTTTTATAATTTAGTGTTTCATATACAAAATAATACTGTGCTTATAAGATATTAAATAAGTGAAACAATGAATGTTATGTATCGATATAATAATACTACCGTTTATTTAATATTAGAAAACTTATTGATTTCTCAGTATAGTTTAAGCTAGTAAAATGTTGTTTGAAGTTATAAATTTATTTGTAGGGAATATAGAGCATGATTTTCATTCAAGCTATAGACATTCACAGATGTTTGAAGATTACTATTTTTAGCGTACCTATACGCATCCTGCAACGTTACAGCGAAAATAACTAGCGCGGGTAAATAGGGTAATATGTAGGAATATAAACAGATTTATTATATGGTAGATAATCAGTGGCGTTTACAGATTTTTATTCGAAGATAACGATAAAGTTATTAAAGATAATGTGAAAACGATACGAAAGTTAAAACTAAATTAAATATAACCAAACATCTGTTACAATAATAAGCGCACGTAAAAAGAGCAAATAGATTATTCTTAATTAAACGGAAATGTTACAAAATGTACTGTATCGGCGAGCTGATTTTATTGACTGTGTCACTGACGCATCACAAACATCGTTACATGTCGGACGAGCCTATTCTATTAAAAATAAGATCTACTCCTTTAACCTTGCATCTATGCTGTCAGTACTTTCGGCCTAGTCGGTGACCATACTTCCGTGTTTACTCCAGATTGCTGATCTACCATCTGATCATTGTATTATATTTTCTGACTCATTGTGACACATTCAGATGTTAAACTCCATAATGGCAGTTGTTGGTCAAATACTGTTCAAGTATAGAGGAATTAAACAGACGAAATGCTGAAAATCATCTTCATCTGAAACCTGGCCATCGAGGTAATGATGCTCACGACGCTATTCACTGTGCAGTTCGGTGACTGATGCAAACGTATTTACTGGCATAGGTAGAATCAGAATATAGTATTTTGTCCCGATGCTCTTCAGCTGGCCTATATCTAATCTGTTTATACGCAATTACGTATTCTTGAAAACATTAAAAAGGAACATTTAGCCTGTCTATACCCATTAGAAAAGCCTTCCTTCCAAGATTAGGAGCGGGATGTATCTTTGGTACATTTAGATAACTTACACATATTTACTCAGTGATTAGCCACCGCATGAATATGATGTTGGAATGCACCGTTGATTGTTCACAATATTGTTATAATCTGTTGGAAAAGCAAACTATATCGTACAAACTAGCCGAGTACACAGATGTCCCTAGTGTATATAATTTGAGAATTATCATCGATCTTTTAATTAAATCTATAAATTTAAAAAAAAAAACAGCGCCCTGGAACAAGAAAACGGTTATCTTAAAAAACAGAACATCTTAGCTTATGGGGGTAAATAATGCTGTGATCAGCGATGTGTCGGTAACGCCGAATGAAAACGCAATTCACTGAGGATATACCGGTCAAAATCTCATAATCAAAATCACCCAAATATCGTTATGCAACTTTATAGACGTTTTATGAAGTCGCTCTAATCAAAAATAGTCGTATCGCCTGCCTATTTATTCATTTTTGCTTGTTTCTTCCTATTCTTCTATCTTTCATGAATAGCTATTTTCCTCTAATAAAACTCCAATTTTATCCTTTAGTTCTGTTCGTAGTCACGATAAACTTCCTTATTTCTATTTCAGTTTTTATAGTTTACTTCATCCTATTAAATGTCTTTCTCTACCGTCCTGAACTAAATCTGTTCCTCAACATATCGCCAGAGCTGAATTCTACTATGCTTTAGGTTCTCTATTTCCTACACACATCACATTCTATACGACCAAGTGGAGGTGGTTCTGCCTTTTTTTTTTGTACTACCTCCAATTAGATTCTGAATCTTTTAAGCTCCTCTCCTTTTGTTCAATTTTCTATACGCAATCTGTTGCTACTCTACGCGCTGTTTCGTTTTGATTACTTATCACTGGTTTTCCATAAAGTTCTCATTATCTCAGATTCTAAAAGTGTTCTGCCAGCTATCACATCTTTTTTTCCTACTTCCTCTTCCGATTACGTAATACCTCTCATACGCTTTCTCATTCATAACCTTTTCCTCCTCCACTCGACCGAGATTGATCTTTTGTGGATTCCTGGTCAATTGGGTATAGTGGATTCCTTAGCCCGCTCATCCATTTCCACAGGCACATTTTCAGGCTCAACTCCGATTTTTCTTCATTTTCTAATCCTGTCTCCTTTTATCTCTCTATTCAGCCATCTCTTCTTCCTCGCCCACAGTTTTCCTGATACTTGCCTTCTCTTAAATTCTCTATAATCTCTGCTATTTGACACCTTCGCTTTAACCATAGTCTCCTTCCTGCATCATTTCTGCATCTACTCCATTTTGCCCTGCACTTCCATATGTGTTCATTATAATGCTGATCACATTTTATTTGATTGTGTGACCTTCTCTGCTCGGCAATCGTCCTTATATTCTTCGCCATTAAAACTTGGTATTCCTGCTTCTTATAGTGCTGCTTGTATTCTCATTTCCTTCTGTCTCGGTTATTCCTGTCCTTGAAGTATTTTTATCCTCTATCCTTAAAAGCATAAGAATATAAATAGCTTCTCCTTCTTCCCTTTTCTTGGGCTAATGTCATTGCTGACAAACTCACTTAAAATAAAAAATAAAAAAAAAAACAAAATCAACCCAGGTTGTTTGGGCTATAATAAACCACCTGGCGACTGAATATACATAAACGAACATCTAGCGTGGCACAGAGAAAATTCATTCGTTGCCATGATGGATAAATGTTCGTTGGCAAATCTGAACATGCAATGTCACTAAAAGTATCTTCGTATTAGCCAGCTCACGCGTGCATTTTTCTAATTATTTGAGTTTTTCTCACGTTTTTTATTTATTATTCTCACTTCATTTTCACAAATCTACTTGTCTCATCATTGCTACTATTATCTTCACTTTTCGTTTGTTTTAATACATGTATGTATTTATGTGTTATAAATTCTTAACGTTCCGCCATTACTGAAAATACTTCTTCTCTCTACTCGTTGATAAGTTGTCGCGTCATAGAATATTTCATCAGAGTTGTTTTTTTACTTGAAAACCACATGCGTTTAACCGCTATGTTTCGGATTAATCCAGTGCGAGATAAATGATTTAATAAGACTAGTATTTGGAAACGTTGGCTCTTCACAGTACTTCCTTTATCCATTCCTTCCCATTTCCAACGAATATTCCCTTACTTCAACCCTTTGTTCTTTCTATCTCCTATCGCCTCAGAATCTAATTTTCTAGCATAATTCATTCAAGTAATTGGGTCAAATTTAAGGGCGACTTCATGTTGTTGGGAGTCAAGGCCGCTGGTGCGCCCAGGGCAAGAAAAAAAAAACCTAAGGGCGAGCCTAAAAAGGAAGAAAAAAAGTAAATAAAATAGTCCTCATATCCGGTAATATCTAGTGGCCATTTACAACGCGATTACAGCCCGAACAGTCAACAATTTTTAACATAATTTATTAATGAACTTTCTTTAATTCACACATAAAGAATTACACTTTGATAACGGAACGTTTTGAAATTATTACAAGGAATATATATGTATATATATATATATATATATATCACATATAAAGGCGTACAGAATTATAAATATACATGCATTATTTAAGTCAAAAGGAAAAACACAAATTATTGGAAGTTTTATAATAAAATAACAAACATAATTAGATACACATTTAATACAGTTACAAATTGCTTTACTATTAATTACATCTTTCATTTATGTAAAACATTACTTACCATTAATTTACATAAATCTTCTTGTACTTCAAAATGTTCAAATATTTTTATCCCGTAAAAAAAAAGAAAAACCAAAACTGCTTTTCTCCTTCCCATATAATTTTAATGAATTTGCGATCGGATACACTTATATGTGTATATGTAAAATAAAATAATCTTGCAGTTTTGTGAGTGTAAAAGAGAATGAAAAAAGTTGGATAAGAAAGCAAAAGAAAATAAAACTTTTTTCATAACAGTTTTAGTTTTAAATTACGCGTTTTATTAAACTAATAACCAAAAAAAATAATTGGTCGGATTTTTATTTTCATTATATACCAGCTGTTATCTACGGTTTCGCCGGGGTATTAATACCCGTTTAAATCTGTACTTGGAAGTTCATAAAAAAATTTTTGTTTTATCTGAAATTATATTTACGTAAAGATTCTTTCTCTCTCTTTTGGGCGAAAGATGTTTATCACCGGTCCAAAAAAAAAAAAAAAAAAAAAAAAAAAATGATCTTCACGTTTCACGTTTAATTAAAGATTGATAATCTTTCCATGAAAGTGTCTGTCGTGATCTAATAAAAAGTTTCGCTCAACTAAGCAGCACACACAGCCACCATTTTCCCTTTTTTTCAAACCGCGGGATGTAAGTAGAAGAATGACAACGATCTTTTAATCGAGTACGAGTCATATCTATATGATGTTACGAATTAAGTGAAATTACGCAATTTCCACACGTCGTATCTTGTTCAATACTTCGGCGGATATTTCATCAATTCTAACTGCTTCGATTTGTTTTTGTAATAACGAATAGCTTCTTCTACTTTGCTCAGTAAAATTTCAGATTCTCGTTGTTACACAGGTTTTTCTATTTTTCGGCGCTTCACCGTTGAATCGGTACAGATCGTGACAATATTAACTACGCACTTTAGTTATTTATACAAAATCAATTCTTACGCGTCCCATTTATCCCCCATTGCTCGCTCGGTTTCTAGTTCTAAACTTTCTGAAAAGAATTTGTACTTTTTTATACATTATTACTTGCATGACTCTATATTTTTTCACATATTTTACTCAAAAATGTGTTTTTTAGTTTCCCGACAAAAGCACATACTAACATAAACAAAGAACTTGGTATGGGTTAGCAAATTATGAAATCAGTTAATTATGTAATAACATATATGTAGGAAAATTATATACAAGCATGGATTATTACATTGATTAGTCGACATTAAAGTTATCATCAGGAGCACACACAAACACGTCAACATACTAAACTTAAGTTAGAAAATTATTAAAATTAATTAGTTAAGATCTCCCTAATCATTTTTGCGGTCGAGTACTGTTACTCATTAAGGGGGAGGGGGCGAGCATGCAAACGTGTTTGTCGAGAAAGTAGGTTAGCACAAGGAGATACACTAGTTGCTGATGTAGATGATCGTTGGTCATATGATACTCGAGACATCCCGGTTATCGGTTGATGTTTACCGATGGTGCCAAATTCCGTGGATTGAATGAAGATGTAGGGGGGCAGGGTTTATTATAGAAGATATCACTGAACAGAAATTTAAATTACCTCCAGAGGCTCCGATTTTTACGGCCGAGCTTCTTGCAATTGAAAAAGCATTAGAGTTTGTGGAAAATATGTTGCAGTCCAAGGGGGAGTTTGTGGTGTTTTCGTACAGCCTTAGTTCTCTCTTGTCGCTTCAGAGCAGTAACCTTGATTATAATTGACATCCACTTATTTATGGAATTAAGGAAAAGAGTATTTTAATATTTCAGAACTGGAAGGAGTCGTTCAATTTTGCCGGATTCCAGGTTACTGTGGGTTATTACAATTAGTGACCGAGTTGATTCAATTGCAAAAGAAAGTGTTAGATCAGGTATTAAGTTTCCATTCATCCCATCTTTCAATCTCCTAGACAAAGCTAAAAGAGATAATCACGCTGATTGGGTGAGTCTTATTTGCAGTAAACAAGAGTCTGGTAAATATTTTCATATGGTCCAACCATGTCTGCCGTTCACACCTTGGTTTTATCGTATTTGTGTCCCAGTTAGTTTGACCCGTAGGTTTGTGACCGTTGTGTGCAGGCTCCGCTCCGGCCTCATTGCCGATTGGGTTTAAACTTTTCAAACGCAGGGCATTGCACGGGTTTTAATACCTATTGTCGACAAAATTTTAGAGAAGACATTAACCGCCTGTTATTTAATTGCGTCCAGGTTTGACAACAAGAGACTTGTGTTCTCTAAAGACCTCATGGCCTGCCGTATTTATCCTCCATTGTGTATTTTTTATCTTCTTTGTTCTAGTGATATGATTTTATTTTTTCTTTTTAGGTTTATCGAAGGAAACAGGATTGCTATTTAACTTTTTTTTCTTCTTTTTTTTTCTTCTTTCTTTCCTTATTTATTAGAGCTTATTTTGTTTATGTAAGGAGCTCTAGTTTTATTTTATTCTATTTTTTATACATTTACTGGTTATTATCATTTTTTTAGGTTTTCATTTTATGTTATTCTGGTGTTGTTGATTGTGAGGAATTACTGGCCAGAAGAACGTTGTATTCCGGACCGTATACAACGAACAAGGAATTGTGGTGCGGTATATAACTACTACTTGAGGTCCTATAGAAAAAGGGAGCGTAGTTATGCGATTGAATACTGACTATCGACTGACTTATGTTCTGGAATGTAAATTTTATATCTCTACAAAAGGGCAATGTGAAACAATCATTGAATTGTGGTGATAGATACAGATTCAGATAAAGAAGGAGAGAAAGTGGTAAAAATATGTGCTCGGTTATAAGCAGAACTTATGAAAATAACCATTAATATCCTCACTAAACGTGTTTCAGCATTATGAAAATTAGCCTAGAATTTGAGGATCAGGTTAGATGTTAATGTGTACATTGTTATAATCAATGTACGCAATAGAGCATCACTCTAATAATGACCGATGTCGTTTGAAACTAGTCGTGCGAATTTAAATTAATTCATGTTTTAATATATTGACTGTATTTATATTTTAAATTATTTTATTATTTAATTACATATTAAATGTATAAAAAGGTTTCATTCAAAGATACACTGATGTATCGGGTTATCATGATCCGGAGATGGAGGAACCATAATATTTTACCGCTGTTACTTTTTTTCCGGGATTCGCGAAAAATTTTTATTAAGTAGCTCCAAAATAGTGATAAATTCTTATTCTTTTTTTCTCTTTGTCTGATACATGACCAAACAAATCTATAACAGTTATTTCTTTTACCTGATTTTCTATCGCCCCTTAGATATTCTGTGCTATCTATTCACGCGTTACACAGATATTAGTCTCTGAAGAGATGTACGGTTATATAATTTTTAATCATAGAACAACATGATTTTTATTATTTTTTCTTAATTTTTTAACATTATGCGCATCTTCGCATATTATTTGAATTTTAATGATCTAACACGTACAAATTATCGATATATGTCTCTCGTTTAAATAATTTCGAAGTTAAGTACGAATTAAAAAAATTTTCTATTTACCCCATTACTCATATACTTACGCATATGGACTTGACACATTTTTTTGCGACCTCTAAAAAGTAGTGTAACATCCACGATCTTCCTTTTTTATTTCTCGCTGCTTATTTTCATTTTTTTATTTTAAGATTTTTCTACCTAATCTTTTCGCAGTTGCATATCAAGATTGCCATCTATGCTTGTTAGCATAAGATAATAAATTGTGAAAAGCCCTTTTAGAAATAAGTAGATGAATATACTTTTGGAAAATAAAAGACCAAAAATTAATTAAAAATGGAAACAAAAAAAACTATCGTATAATTAAGTAATTCATCGTTCTAGTTAAATCTCGGAAAAGGTTTTTCTTTCCCGATTTTATTCTACTCTTACACGGTTCTATCAGACGATGGAATTTTCGGCATGTGACACCAAATACGCAATATTGATATTCCCCCTTTTATATTGCGTACTAATAATCCAGTTTAGAATTTTCCGGCGAGTGATCAAGTAGACTGACCAACTAGGTGTTTTTAGTAAGGTCGAAAAAAATAATCGTCTCGCCGAAAGTTTTGCTCTCTTCTACTTTCCCTGCTTTTCCACTATTTTAATTATTCTGTTAGTTACCGATCTCACATAAAATCCAACATAACATCCGTTATCAAAAATATATTTTAATACAATTTTAACCTTTAATTATCTGAATAATTATTAAATTTATAATGTGTTCTACCAGTGGCGTAGCTGGGGAGGGCGGCGGGAGCGGCCCGCACCGGGTAGGGGTGACACCCGACTGTGAACATCAGTTATAGTGCCCCACCTATAACAATTCGTAAAACTGTGGCAGATTGCATAACCGGCACTAGTAAAATAATTTATATAACAATAATTATGTAGATGCCTATTGCCTAGTAAGTTTTTCTTCATTCAGGACCATCGTATTGTAAAGGTTTTAATTTGGTTTCACAGTGAGCTTCAATAGGTGTCACCGGCATAATAAATTGCTAAATACAATCACAAAATCCTACCGCTAAAAATATAATTCCAGTCATAACCATCATTTCCAATTGCAATAGATGACGCAGCCTTGCAATTAATGAATACGGAAAAACAGAAGTGGAAAAATCGTTTATCTAGATTATTGGATATAAACAAAACGTAGCATTTCGTGGACATGATGAGAGACAAGAATCTTCAAATAAAGGTAATTTTTTAGAGCTAGTTTTAAACTGCTCTCAAAGTATGATGCAGTATTGAAGGAACATATCTTATATTTAGAGCAGGAAAAATCACCTAAAGTAACATATTTATCGCCAGAAATACAAAATGAGTTCATAAATGTTTTAGCCAATCACATAAAATGTCAGCTTGTCAACGAAATTAAATCGACTAAATATTTTGGAATCATGTTTGATAGCACACCCGACGTTTCACATGTCGATCGAATGTCTGAAGTGATTCGTTACGTGGAAATTAATAATAGAAAAATAGAAGTCAAAGAAAAGTATTCCTAGGATTTTTTCTTATACATGGAAAAAAAAAACCAGCTGATTTAAGCGCTGAAATACTTAAGAAGCTTGAAAACGATGGTTTAGATATTATGATGTGTCGTTCTCAAGGTTATGATAATGCAGCAGTTATGAGTAGTGGAATACACGGAGGAGTGCAAGCTATTACAAAAGAAAAAAACAACAAAGCAATTTTTATTGGTTGTATAGATCATTCAATTAATTTATGTGGCCAATAAAATGTAACTTGTGTTACATTTTTCGGAGCAGTGGAGACAATATTCAACTCTTTTTTTTTTTGTGTACTTCCACAAGCTGCTGGGAAGTGCTCCTCAGTCGCAGCAAAGCATATCTGTTAAAAGACTTTCGACAACGCGCTGGAGTGCTCATTATGCCGCAATAAAAGTATTGGCAGAAAATTTTTATGGGATTATTTCTGCAATTGAAGAACTATGTGACCAAGAAGCAAATTTAGACATCAGAGGAGCTGCACAAAACTTTATGCCGGCTGCGTGCAATTTCTCATTTCTTTACTATCTTTTCTTTTTGGAATGATGTGCTAAGGGAAGTGAACAATACTCAGATTGCATTACAAAGTAAAGGCTTAAGTGTTGATCAAATAGCCGTAAAACTAGAGAAGCACTTCGTCTTTTCACTGATGAATCGGAAGAATACAACATTTCGATGGAACGACGAATTCGTCACAAGAAACGCATGCCCGGTGAGTTAGCATCGTCCACCAATGCTGGACTTACACTTAGAGCGGAACTTCAAAAGGACATGTTAGAATGTCTTGACAGATTCAATATTGAACTCGAAACAAGATTAAAGTCCATTAAAGATGTGTAGTTTCATTATTTGAGGTTGTGCAGTCAAAGACTTTGCTTTTGGCAAACACTGGACAGTTAAAATTTTTGCTATATCAAAATTTACTGGCCTTTACGATGAGCTATCAGTAACAGAACTTCTCTTAGAGATACCAAGACTGAGAAGACATTTAAAAGCGGCCAATATTACTGTTTCTAATTGGGTGACTCTGGACTATTTGAAATTAATTGTGGAATGGGATTTTACAGAATCTCTTCCGAATCTAACGGTCGCACTCAATTGTTATTTATAACAATATGTGTATCAGTTGCTTCATGTGAGAGGAGTTTCAGCAAATTAAAATTAATTAAAAATTACTTGCGATCTACAATGACTGAAACCAGATTAAACAATCTTGGTATTATTTTAACGATAGAACATGAAGCAACACAAAATATAAATTTTGATGACGCGATTTCGGAGTTTGCTAAAGCTAGAAGGAAGAAATTTTAATTTTTTACTAACTAAATTTGTTTCGCATAGTATATAAAAATAATTTGTAATATTTTGATAAAACGTAAATTATTATTACTTTTATTTTTTATTTTAACAGTTTCGATCGAGTTTTGGGGTGACATCTACAATATCCGCCTCGGGTGCCAGCCATGCTAGAGCTACGCCACTGTGTTCCACATCAGAGTCTAAGTGAACGGTCCCTCTCTCTTATTCTTACTACAGTTTCATCTCATATCTTATTAATTATTACTTCCGGTATAGTTTTAAACAGCGACATTAGTTTAGTTCTTACTCATATGTACACATCGATCTGGGGCGTAATTCTTTCGAGTGCAATAACATTTTCGAACTTCGGTGACTGACAGTATTTTAAAGTTTTAATTGCACTAAACGTTATCTCGGTGAAATAGGTTACAAACAATAAACAAAGCAGTGCCAAAGTCACCTTGCGAGTGTATATGTCACCTTTACACTTTGACATAAATCTTTATGAATTTTATACGTGTACGCTATTATTCTTGTTCGTTCGTGAATACCGAGTACAAAGAAATACCTACCGAAGTAGTTTTGTACATATATGACGCCATGTAAGTCATTTAACGTAGAAAGAAAGAAAAAAAGACAGGATGAAAGGAGAGAGTACCGAAGCTTAGTGCTGATAAACATTTTTGAAGCGCCAAGTTATTTATGTAGTCGCAAACGGTGGTCACATCTAATGTCACCAGCGGTGTGACTATAACTTTAATAACAATAGAGTATTGCAAGTTACCATCGTAAAACAACGCCATGTTATCGAGCAGTTTGCACGAGAAAAATTATTGTTGTTTTGGTTTGGTTTCTCTCCGTATAGGTGCATTAGTTATCGGTATTGCTTGTTTGGTAATTTTTTTCGTTTTTATTAAATTAATTTTAGTCTTAGTTTGAAATGTTTGTAGCCAACTGAATGGCGTGGTTTGTTGCGCTTGGTAAAATTACTTTTTACACTGTAATTGCAAATTGATGTCGCCATTTCACCGGCAAACTTTTAAAATTAATTTCAGATATGAATGAAACTTTTTATTTTATTCAATAAAGCGGGGGGGGGGCGTTTCTTCGTAACACGTTATTAAATTACATTTTTCGAGCGTCATTGAAATTATCTTAATGCTATCGGGATGTCGAAATTTTAAAATGAAAATAAACATTTCAGGAGTGATCATTTTACCCTGAAGTTCTCCCCAGCTTACCGTAATTTTAAAATTATTTAACGAATTAAAATTTACTTTCTACAGAGAAAAATACGATTTGTTTACCTTTATAGTCGTAATTTCTATGGAATTTATGTGCTATTTTTTCACTCTTCTCTTCTTTTGCCTTTAAAATATACGTAATTTCTTTCATTTAATTTTATCGTATGGTCTCTTTAAATTAATGAAGCACGCGTTCGAAATCATTTTTTCTCCAAAAAAATCTCAGCTATTCTTCTTACTAATCTTATTACATTTTTCTAAGCTGCTGACTAAGATAAGGCCTTACTTTTTCACGATAATCTTTTAAATAGATTTTTAAATGTTTCTTCGCTTTTCCTATCGTCCTTGTTTTCCAGAAAATTTTTTTTTCCCTTCTTGATTTTCCGTCTCCTCCCTTTTATCTCCCATGTTGTGTCTCCGTAACCTTTTCATATAATAAATCATTTCTTTCGTTTATGTTAAATTTCTCTACCATTTAGTTAAGCTATTTTCTCCAACCTTATATATATATATATATATATATATATATATATATATATATATATATATATATATATGTATATTTTTTTTTTTGTAAAACTCATTATTAAGCTTATTTAATATGTTTTTTTTCGAATTATCGATAGAATTTTTTTATTAGTTTTTAATCGTATCGCAGAAATTCTGGAAAACTACCGGCTAATGATTTTCATTTTGAAAAAGTGATTTTACATAAAAATTAATCATTGAATTATGAATACGTTTTTGTTTTATATAAGTGTAATTTTAGCAACGTAATTTAAATTATTAATAACGTATTATAAGAATAAGAAATGAGCTTTTATATCTATTGCTTAACTCTGTTCTTCCTTCTCATCGTTTGTTCTATTGCCCCCCCCCCCCCTGCGTCGGTTCGTAGCTACTAAACTGTCTTCGTTTCTCGCACAGTCCCTTTCTTGCGTAAATCGCTTTTCCTTAGCTGCATCTCTCTTTTGTTCATTGCTTCCTGAAGATTCCTATCATGTTTGTGATGCAGATCATGTGTTTTTCGAATGCTCCCGTTTATCCCGTAAGCATAATTTACTTTATTCTCAATTATTAAAACTCGGGCTTTTTGCCCTTTACAATGCTTCCCATATTCTCTCTCGTGTCTAATCTCTCGGTTACTCTTGTTTCCAGAAGAGTTTTCCATATCCGATAAGAATAACCTATCATGTTTTATCCTCTTCTTCTTCTTTGCTAGGGCAATGCTCTCTGCAAGTAAACCCAATAAAAAGAAAAAGAAATGGGCTTTGAAAATGTCTTCAATCACTAAAATTAATCAATAAAAAAATAACATTATTATTTTTAGCATTAAATGTCGTTATGCTTGTTTTTTTTTTTATTATTATTAACAGGCGTAACAATGACTTAGCACATTCCTATGTAAGATTTTAGATGACTATTCGTCTTGGCATGATCAATAGAATGAATTGAACGTCCGCTTGCTCGTTTACTCTACCGCCATCATTAAACGCAATTTTTATGTGATAATTTTTTTTTAATCTCCGAAACTTCAATTTGGAAGTCCGAAATTAATCATGTTGATAACATTTTTTTTAATATTTTTTCCGCTCTTTTGCAATTTTTACCGGTCCTGATAAAATCACTGGTTTGAAGGTTACGCATTTTTTGGGAGAGCATTTAATCCGTGATCTATGTGTGCAATTTCAGATTGAAACATTAAACAATTGTAGCATTATTGAATTTTATGTGATTTTTTCATTTTATCGAAATTGTTGAACTTAACGGTCTGTGTATTATATACATGTACGTGTATGTATGAAGTCTGAAAATAACAGTGCGAAAAATAACAACTTATCTTCAGTTAGTGCATTCATTACAATGCAACGAAGTATCAAATCGGTTATAATTGATTTTTTTTTTTTTTTCTTTTTTTTTATGGCCCGGCGTTCATACTTTACAAAATGACAAAATATTCGTCTTCTACAGATGTCCATTCGATCAGCCGACTAGTTCACTATACGGCGACATTACACTGTGCGCAGCCAGTCGATCATGTCTAAACAATAGCGACCCAACATTTTGACATATCTTAGGCCCCATTAAGTTGGAGGCTCTTCGCCATTTATTTTAGAACTATAAAAAAGCTAGCGTATTTATCTTAGACTAGCGCAACCTACCACAACCATTGCGAAAGCTAGTGCACTTGTAGAATCTGTGTTACACACAAAAAGAATGGAGGGGAACGTTATCACCTTTGTTTGTGGATCGTTGAAACAGCTAGTGCAGCGGATCTCTGTATCTAGCGCCAGCTTCAACTGATCCAGCGCATCCATAAGTAGCCGTCAAAACCCCAGGGACTCTGTTAAGCTAACCTCCCGTTTTATTTTAGAGTTGTAAAAAAATATTAACGCACTTGTTTTAAACCTAGCATAACCTAGCAGAGTCATTACGAAAGCTTCTTCTTAGTCGTTTGCGTAATAATTGCTCATCGTTGTGGCCTCAATTTTAATCTACCAAGTACACTAGTTGTCTGCAGCGACTTCTATTCTGGCTGCTTCTCATTACCGTAGTTCACGTTTGATCGCTTAGCACTGTTATTGTGACTATCCATCGTCGAGGTAGTCTTCCACGACGAGGCCTTTCTCCTTCTATGGGACCGGCCATAATACATTTTCCAAGGTTATCTCTCTTTCCCTTCTCATGATATATTGGTCATAGTATTTCATAATAATTCTCTTTTGACAAGTAACCGAGAGACGTTGTTCTATGTGTTTAATCGGTCTCTAAAATCGAGCTGTCCATGGGATTCTTAGCATTTTCCGCCAAGTCCACATAATGCACCAATAAAATTATACCCGGGAATTAATAGGGGGCACCTTTAACGTTATGACCGTTGAAACAGTTCTAGTGCAGCATTTACTTGCATTGCACAAACCTAGCATAATTCTTTAACCGAGCTAATGCACCCTTCGTTAAGTGTCAGAAACCCTGAAATACAATTAACTATTTCTGTATTGTTACGTATATTGTTATTGAGTATGCAATTTAAAGTGTATGTGTTTATAATCTAGGAAGTCTGTTCTAAAACTGACACCTGCGTAGACTGTATATAGAAATGAAATAAAATAAAATAAAGAAAATATATAAAAAATATTCCGACGAGCTCAGCTTACATATAAGTTAAAGCAATTATTACATACAGTACCCATACATCAAAAACGACGAAGTGGTGTTATTTTTAATTTTTACATTGCCACTATATGTGATAGAAGTTTTTGAGCTCTAAACGATAGTTTTCTATAAAATAAGAAAAACGTTTGAAACAGATACTTCTTCTTCTTTCCTAAGGATTTCCCGGTGCGGGGTCCGCTTGGTGGCACTTTCTTCTCCATTTTCTACGGTCTTCAGCGTCCTCTGTCCCAACACCGACTTTCACCATATCGTTATTGATGCAGTCTATCCACCGTCTTCTCAGTTTTCCTCTTGGTCGCTTTCCTCCAGGGTTATAATCCATTAACATCCTCACAGAGCTATTGTCTGTTTTCCTCATGATGTGACCGTACCATCGGAGTCTCGCTTCCCGTAATTTCAAATGTACAGGTGCAACTCCTACACACTCCCTTATATCCTCGTTTTTAATATGGTCGAGGAGTGTGTGCCTCAGAGACCAGCGTAACATTTTCGTTTAAAACAGATACTTATATACCTGTATTAATGTGATTAAAACACATTTTTTTAAAAATAGTATAAAATAATAATACATTTTATTGTTCTCAAAGAAGAAGCTCCTTCTAGCGTTTTGTTGAAATCATCATAGCACACATCCATTTATCATTATGTGCCGGATGCTACAAAATATCCCAAACTTTTTGAATTGCTTAAGCATTGGTGGTAGCCTATGATAGCTCTTAATATAAATTTATCCCCTTGTTTGTGTGAGTGCTTAGTAATATTATCAAGGCTGGTATTCCAAACATATAAAAATTTTGTATTGCTCGTGTGAATGAAAACATGCGTTAAATTATTAAATGAGTTTTAGTTTAATTACATAAGATAACTGTGTAAGCGATCTATTGCACATGCATTTCAAAAGACGACTGACTGTTTTTAAATCTGTATAGGAGTTTTGCGAAAAATGTTTCCATTTTTTAAGATCGCTATTGTTTTTACTCTGTATATTTTAGAAAAATCTATTGTAACATTTCAAAATCAAAAACAGTCTAGGTCGCTTCCTAGGAGGAACATTTTTTTCCATCTAGCTCTTTTTTGCATCGTATTTTCTAAATGACTTAGTTCTCAAACAAATTTTACATAATTCTGCAATATAAACTGTTATTATTGTGCATAGGAATATAAAATATTGACCATATTCTCTTAGATTTACCACTGACCCTCAACTGACATGTTGAACATGTTTTATCTGTTAATATCAATTGATCCAAAACAAATAAATGATTTACATTAACATTTGAAGAAGGCTAGAGGAGGACTTTGTACGGGTAGTGGTAATAGATTTTTTTTTTTTTTTTGAGTGTCCTGGAGAGTTACCGCGACTATTATAACACTGTCGCGGTAAGCTAAATGACACGAAATAAACCAGTTGCGCAAATAAATTGAAAAGTATTTGCGATACTAGTAGGAGAGTTAGATAGAGATGCCCGCAAAGATTCTATGTAAAAATTAGTGCGTCGGTGAGTAAAAGAAGAACACTCGAGGAGAAAATGTTTTATTGAGGGAGCAGGGGGAAGAGAACAATAAGGTCAAGCAGAAAGAAGCTCGAGGTTGAGTAAAACGTCAGGGAAATAGATCCGATGCCCAACCGCATGATAGCCATGAAATAGTTCTAGGAAGGTCTGAAGGAAAAAACCAGGGGTTGATACAATGCTTTATCTGCCAAGCTTCTTGGGAAAATAAAGTCCATAAATGTTCAGAAGTTTAGCTGTGCCAGACAGAGAGAGAGGAGGGATAATGTTACCCATCGTGTGCCAGGAACATACAGAAAACTGATGGTGAAGAATAGCAGCTGAAGAATTACGGATTGGATTAAAGTAGCAATACTGTTAGTCTGAATCTTTTGGGGAAGGACATTTAAAGCAGCAAGTGGATCATATCCACTAAGGGGATGAGATGATTAAGCAAGTAGTATAATGTAGAGCTTGGCATTGAGATAGAACAATGGTTAATGAAACTGGGAAAACAATGAACCCAAGTCAGAGTAAAAGTAACATGCAGTAAGGGATGATTCGGAACTAAGATTTTTAGTAGACTGATAATTCAGCGCCGGATCCACGGAGGGAGAAATAGGGACCTCCTCCCCAAACAACCAAAACCTCGATAAAAAAATTTATTACAACGGAGAAACCCATGGATTTTAATAACTAATATTTAATACTGTTTTCTAGATTAATGTTCCTTTTTTATTCTATTTTAAATACAATCCTGTTGTCGTTCTTTTGTCTTTTTTGTTTATTTTTAATTTTTATTTTGTAATTTTAATTAAAAATAGTAGTAGTTCAATGAGAAATATATGTATATTTATACTTACTGACGAACAAAGAGAATTCGGATTACTGACAAAAATAAAAAAGAAGTAAAGTGTCTAATAAGAAATACTATCTTTCTTACTATTTCTGAACTACCATATTTAAGGTATAATTTTGTAATTTCGTTTTATTTTTTTCATAACTAAAAATAAAACAAGAGTTAAATTAAAAATTGTAATAATTACGTACTTTTTAAAACACATTTTTATGAATTTCTAAAGAAGTTACTATTTGTTTTCTTTATGAAACAAGAGGTATTTCTCAAATAATCTACTGTCTCCGTATAAGATATTATGTAATTATATAATTTCCCTCCCCAAAATGTATTCCTGGATCCGCCCCGGAATAATTTGCATAACGCTGTAGGATCGAGAAAATCCTGGCTTGTATGGAGGAAGGAGAGTCGTTTCCTCTAAGCATCAGTTAAGTGAGTAATTTATATCGATTGTAAGGGTATTCTAGGGTAGCGAAGAAGGTGATATATTTATATTTCTTAAGTACTGGGGAGGTCGACGTTAGAGTCTGAAAAGCTTCTGGCAACGAGGAAGGGGGCAACGCCATTAGGAATTAGAGGATAAGGAACTTGGAGGCCAAGGAAGAGAAAACCTTTAGAGAATTGCTCACGAAAGAGTCTTAGAAAATGCTGGCGGAGGAGCAATAAAAATTGGAACCTGTGAGCGGGGTGCGTGTTATGCACGCCCAGTATTAATCGGAAAGAAGAATTTTGCAGCGGATCTAGCATTTTGAATAAAGACAGAGAAGTGGTGGAATTCAATGAACTTTCATAAAAAAGACGGCTGAGGATAAGAGATCGGAAAAATGTTAAGAAAAGTTTGTGAGAAGAGTAATTGCTTCTGTAGGGTAGGTACATATTTTAAAATAGTAACGTATTTGCTGCACTTCCTTTTAACGGATACAAGGTGAGAGCGCCCAGGATAGCTTGTTCTCAAAAATAATTTCAGAAAAGAGACTGTGCCGGAAAATGAGAGAGTAGAATTACCTAAGGAAAAAGTTGAAGTAGGAGGGAAGTTTATAAGTTTGACCATTCGTCTAAACTTGTTAATACTTCTTGTGAGGTTTGTTAGGTATAAGAAAAATCTGATGTTGTCGGAGAAATGTTTAAATTATTGACCAAAATACGAGTAATCACGGGCCGGGGATCAATGATATCGTTTATGTATAGGTTAAAAAGAGTTACACTTAGGCAAAACCCTGAGGAAATCTGTTTTAAGGGAATTATAAGCTCGATAAGGAATTTCTTATTTTAACGCGGATAAATCTATCATGGAGGAAATGTCTTAAGTACATAATCATATTTCTAGTAATACTGTTCTTAACTATCTTCTAGAATAACTCCAAGCGCCAAATCCAATCGTACCTCTTCTTTATATCGAAAAATATTAAATAAATTTCTTTGTTGGTGAATGCTACTCCGACTTAATTACGTAATTTGGGTAAGTACTCTATCGTTGATCTTTCTTTCCGATATTGAAACGATATAATTTGGTTTTCCTACCGGTCTAGTTTATTCTTGCGAGGAATGCCACACTGTGGACGTGTAATTCTGTTTATTTTTATTTTTGTTATTTATTTATTTATATCATTATTATCATTATTATTATTATTATTATTTTATTGGGTTAACTTAAATGAGGAGGTTAAGGATTTTTTATAATTCATCATGATGGAAAATGGTAGAGAAATCTTTCAGTAAAAGTCGACCTTGAAAAGAATAATTCCTGTAAGCTATACGTATATACCTAAATATAAATCAATTTTTACAGCCTTAACGAATTCGACTTTCTTGACGATTCCGTCACTGGCAACTCGGCAAATACTGTCCTTGCCCATCTGCCATCTTTTTTTAGTTGCTTTTTTTCGAACTATGTCTCCTTCACCATTATCATTCTATTGGTCCATTCGCTAACTAATTGACGCCTCATCTCTTGAAGGCGAAGATAGATCTTTCTCATATATTTACATTGTCACTCTCTCAACACACTCCTCTAATTTTTAATCAAAACATTTTTGTTTATTTTATTTTTTATCTAATTCATATATATTTTAATGTAACGTGTATACATTACAATATGTTTTCTGGTATTAATATTTTATGATATGCATTTATATCATAATTTCGTAAAATTAAACTGATGCAAGGCAAAGAAAGCGAGGTCAAAAAAAAAGTAAATAAATAAAATAAAAAGTTTCATTCAGAAAAGGAAACCATTCATTTGATTTTTTAATCTTACCTCTAATCAAGCTATTTTTGAATATTGTAAAATAAAATCACACACTTATTGTACACAACGATATATTCAAATTTAAAAATCTAAAAAACATAAAAAACACCGATTCTAGTTCGGGATATTTTATCCATTTTCATGGTGCATATTAAAAACAAGTAAAATTAAAACTAACAGTAATAAATCCGTCAACAATTGATAAAAGATATGTAAAAGTAAAGCAAGTCCCACATATCCTTATCAGGGCGTCGGCGATTGTCAAGTTAAGGTTCACAGTGTACTAAATGGATCTAAGGAGAATACTGGGGCCAGTTCCTTTCTCTCAGTTGCCTTTACTTTCCCCCAGATTTCTCTGGTACCCAATTAAATTTCAGATTCGGTATAGACCTGGGAGCGACTTCGGATCTAGAACGAGACAAGTTTCGAGCCCGTGTCCAACAAATTTTGGAAATGTAATAAAGAAATTAAACTACAACAAAATGTGCGACAAAGTATTAATCAACTTAAAATACAAAAATTTAAAATAAAAATAAAAATTAACCAATAAAATTAAATATTATAATTAAAAATAAATCGCACAATGTAATATTAAACATTAAATAATGGATTATTGTTTCCGCAAATTGTTATTAATAATATTATTTCTGTACTTGTGAATGTAATACTTCTCAGCAAAGTCTGAATTTTTATTGTCTTTAATAATTTTTAAAACCGTCGATTTCTCATTGATAAATATGTGATTTTATTTTACATTATTCAATTGTTAACACAATAAGCATGAATTACAATCATATCGAGTTATTTTTATCATTACTGAATTTTCCTAATTTGAATTTCTTAACGTTCTAAAAAAGTTACACTGTATTAAGTTGCAGATTCTAAGTAACTTATGTAAGTTAAGGATTTAGTACTACTGAAAATTTGGTTACTTTTATATAATGTGACAATATTTATTAATAACAACTGTATTAAGATCTACACGATGATATAAATAAAGAACCAATTAAATCGTTAATTGAACAATATATTTGTATACCAAGGCGGTATCCAGTGGAAGGAGGAGCCCCATTAGAACTGAAATAGTTATTATACATGCACAAAAATCTGAAAAAAATCAAAAATTTAAAATAAGTACTGATGATTTTTTAGGGTGTTCTTACATGAAAAAAAAAAAATATATATATTATTCATATTTTTAGGTACTTTATTAATATTTTACGCAAAATTTTTTATTACAAGTATAATCAATAACGTACGTAATTTTAATTAATATTCATATACGGGGTAATTCATTTATGTAAATTATTAATATACGAGTATAAATCAAAATAATGAAAATTATTAATAGTATGCGGATATTAGCGAAAAATGTATTGTTATTTATAAAGAAAATGCCCCCTCCCTCTAAATTCTGGGCACGGCAGAATATTTATGTAACATATTTTATAATTTATTGTCATCATCATTAAATACATCATGCAGCTTTCACTTTTATTATCTTCCGAAACAATTGAATTAGAGCCATTATTGAACTAAAAGGTTCGTAATTTAATTATAAAACTATTATTAACAATAAAGGTGAGAAGTACTTCATAATTAAATAACGATTAATTTTATAATTCTTTTCTTTTTTTTTTTTTGTTTTAAAATTGCAACTTGTAGGAGGAAGAATTTGAAATGGAAATGTAGAAAGAACCTGCAAAGAATTTAAATTTCAGTAGTAATAATGATAAACCAAATAATACGCTACTAAAATAGAGCGGAAATAAAATATCAGCTTCCGTTAACATTTCGATTTTAATTTTTGCCTAACTGTGCCCTCCTGAGAAAGTATTTTTAATTCCGACTTTTGACGAAATAATAAATTTAGGGACATAATGATAACACTTTCCGAACTTTCTATACTAGACCGCGGATATTTATATTTTGCAGCGAGAAAAAACATTCTGAACTTGTGATTCTGCATATTTTTATGCGTACCATAGTTGTCCAATTATATTTTTCGAATACACCGTAGTATTAATACAAACTTTTTTTATTGCATCTTTTTTGATTTGTTTGTCGTCTTGCAGGAAACAAATTCAGCTTTCAAATTTTCGAATTTTCGAAATGTAAACATACATTTAAATTCTGCTGATGTTTTTCCATCATTGCAGTTTGTCTCTTCCTCCGGATGAAAACTATTATTGATCGCAACCACTTGTCCTCAAACTCAAAATCGGCTATTTTGAGTGAGTATGATGAATAGTTTTCAATGTTCGCTGTATGCAAAGTGGTCGCTGAAATATTTAAATTTATATTTGTAAATTCTTTCGATGGTTGTTGTAAAACTGCGTTTTACCTATCCGCAAAAGTTTTTGAGGCAGAATCGTGAAAAGGATAATGGAAATCTTTTTCAGCAAAGAAAAAATATTACAAGGACACTGTATATCAAATCAAATCAAGTTCCTTTTTTTTTCCCATATTTTACTTTTCAAAATTTCATTTATTATTTATTATTTATCATTAAATTCCTGAAAATTATATTTAAAAGTTATAGAAAATACAACAGCCGTAAATAACATTTTTATAGGTAAAAGTTTCATGAATGAATATACGGATAAATAAAAATTTTAGACAAGAATCAATTTTATATGTCGTTGATTTGACCGAGTATTTTGTTTTAATTAAATAATAAATTCTTCAAACCAAAAATACCAGATGTGTTTATAAATAAATTATAAATAAAAAACGCCCACTAATTAATCGTCGCATTAAATTTAGTATCATCATTGTAGTAGACATATGGTATCGAAAACTAATAAAATAAATTACTTTTCTTTATGAAATTTTGCAATGGTTCCAGTAAAACAATAATTTAATTGGGATCTATGTTAATCACAGGAGATTCATACAGCATACTTAAAAATATTTCTTTAATGAAAAACATATATCTATTAAAAAAATTTGTATAAATATACTGCAGTATAAAAATATCTAGTATATTTTTTTTTTTATTTTTGAACTATACGATTTTTAGTATCAAGAAACTACATATTTACCAATTCAATAGTTGTTAGTCCAAAGAGAAATTATTGAACCGGATTTCAAATGTAAGTCAGTAAGGTTACTAAGGTTAAAGTTGATAGTCGGGCAGAATCGATTGAGTTTATTAATAGTGAGAACTAAGGCAAATGCTACCACATAGTTCAGTCAGAGCTCTCTTCTAGCCCTTGATATTATTACACTCCGGAATCTATCCTGAATCGACTCATTCGTAAATATGCGATTATTATTTGCCGTATGGGTCATTCGCGGATAGTTCTGAATTTTTCTGACCAAGATAACGGTCTACTATGCAATGATCATCACGCATCAAATTTCTCGGGGGGCATTAATCATTTGCTGTTTAATTGTAATAAATATGAACATTACCGAAGATGGTTTTGTGAGCAATTAATGTCTCTAGGCTTCTTTCCTCCGTATACCATTTATATAGTCTTCTGTGCCAGAACAACCAGGTGGTCCTGTATATTTTGTTTAAATTTATTGTATTAAACGACATCCAACATTATAACATTATACACTTATTTATTTTATTAATTAATTATTCTATGCAACGCTTGATGATACGTGATCCATTATCATAATTCTTGATGCCCTGTCATGTTGGGGAACCGAACGCATCTCGAACTCGACTTAGACAGTGTCCCCTTTGTTGCGATTTTGTGCAGACATTCGTGTACTATAGCATTTGTGACCATGATTGTTTGTTATAATTATTGTGTATGATGAATGTAATTCCTATTTCATTAATTTTCTGGTTAGGCAAGTTCAGGTAATGTACCTTGGACTCAGTCTGGCCAATTTCTCTTTCCTAAAGATTTTATTCAGCCTCCGTGGGTAATGTTGAACATTTACGGCCATGGTGTTGTCTGTTTATAACCTTTTTCCCAATTAAATATTATGTATCTTTCATTAGTTGGCATCTATATCAACTGGTTGGTGGCCAAATGGTTTGATAGTTAACTGAAGCCGGGCCATAAAAAAAAAAAAAAAAAAAAAAAAAAAAGGTTACTAAGAGCAAAAATAATAGAATGCAGATGAAATAAAGTGCATATTAGATTTTAATCTGATGCGAGATTGAATGAATGAAAGAAGCTAGAATAGGAACAACTAACAAGGAAGGAAATGAGAGAACATAAGAGTCGTTGTATGGAGTAGGTAAGATCGAAAAGCTGAGAATTTTTAACAGAAAATACGTGCGATGAAGTTATAAAATAAAACTTTTTTTTTATTAATTATAATATAAAATTTTATTTAACAAATGTCTCGTTACAATCGTTCTATAAAAAAAGTATAACTCGGTCGATTTTTCTGGAAAACCGGTATCTGTGATTGTTCCCATTTCTTTTTTTTCTCATATACACAATTTGCAGGTTCAACAAAAAAGAATCCCTTCTGTAGATGATCAACAAGATTACATCGTTTATTTCAAATGTTTACTATATATTTATTAAACTGCATTCAAAAATTTCAATAACTAGTATATGGAAGGGTATTATACTTTTTTTATTTAATTTATGCTTCAATTATCCTTATTTTATTATCATAACATATCCATGCTCTTTTTACTGAAACGTAATCAGTAATAGGGATTAGGAATAACAAAAAGATAAAAGGGAAGCGAAAACATAGGAAAAGAAAAAAAAATTCATTCGAAATTCTGTTTTTACTTTTTTTTATTAAACTAATCGGAATCTTTTATTACACTCTTCATATCGATGAATGCAGTAATTGTGGATTCATTTTCTTGATACGTTTATTTGTAAATTATATTAAATACGAGTAAAAATATTCTCTCTAATAACGAACGGTGTATTTTTTAATTATAAAATTTTTCCTCCTCCTGCAGCCTACTCCCAATTCACAGCCTTGGTACCAATTTCTTCCCTTTTCTCGGCGCTCGACTATTGTTTCTTTAATCATATTGAGACTTGGTCATTCCTTCCTTTCCTTTTCTCGTTTTTCTTTTTCTCTTTCACCTTCTCCCTTTTGCCCTCTCCACTCTACTGATCCTCCCTTTATATGCGACCCCCACCATATCCTTTTTGAATGCCCTGCTCTTTTTCCTGAGTGCTCTCATCTGTACGCCGAACTTTTGACGTTGGATCTTCCTACCCCTTTTAATGCTTCCTTTATCCTTTCCTTCCCATCTTCAGCCATTCTCCATAAAATTTTTGCGCTTTGGGAAAAGTCTGCAATATGTGGTACGGTGTAATGGTTCGGTATAGTTCTTGCATTTATAGCTCTATAATCACTACAAGGACGCCATTCGTTTCCCTACTTCGGCACTAGATTTAAAGCTGATGACCAGAAAATGGGCGTACAATACCCATCTTAACCATTGTCTCAAAGTCTTTTTTAGCAATTCTGAGTTTATCGGGTGCTAGACGCCCTGGCTTCCATGTGATGTTGTTTTAATATGGTGTACCGAGCTGCGCTTAACGTTGCTGTACACTCCGCTGAGTCGCGTGAAGTTGGGAAAATTGCATAAAAGGCGATGAAACTGTGACTCTCCGGTGATCACGAATTTAACTTGAGGTACTGTTTGCAATTCCGAACTGTTTGGCCGTATGTAGATTGGCTGGTAATTGGGTCCCAGAGACACTTTTCTCGAAGGATGACTAAAAATCCATAATGAGCGAAGGGCCCTCTGATAATCGGCTTCGACGCGTCGACAATGACGAAACGCCACGGGAAGTTTCTGCCAAGTTCCAGATTAAGCGTCAAGTTTATTACATATCATACATTGCGATGCTTGATCCGTTTGTCGCGCGAAGTTTGTATGAAGAATGTGGAAGTCGTCGGTTGACGCGAATTCTGGGAAATACACATAAATAAGCTTCCGGTATCGACTGGAAATTCCAGTTTTGATTGCAGATCAGTAACGAAAAGTTGGCTCAAAATTGGACTGGTGTTACTTTTCGTCGAATCTAGTGACTGGCCTTGGCGTTTTCCGACGGGAAAGTACAAGGTTTACGGCATTTTCGGGCATTTTTACAATTCGCATGGCAGTGTCCATTCACATTGGGCGCATCTCTTGACTTTGAGCGGGCACAGAATTTTCTGCCTCAGGAGAAACTTCTTCTTAGTGGGTAGTGAGAAATGGCGGCAATTTTTTTTTACGAAGTTTTACCGTAAGTTGAGCTAATTTTTCTTCGATCATTGCCTCAAAGCTCCTGGATATGCCGCTCGATTAATTTACAGAACCACTTTGTAATAAAAACATTACAAATAGCCTTTATCTAAAGTATTTTGCTTCTTTTTTCTTTCTTTTTTTGAAAGTTTACATTTTTATTATGTTAAATATCAATAGAGCTACACTGTCAAGGTAAGCTGTGTGGGATTTAAACTAAAACTTGAATGAAATAACTTACATTTATTTTTTGACCCGATTTTACCTACTTAGGCAGTTATTTATAATCACGCAGTCCAGTGCTGTTGTATTTCAACCTAAACGTCCTTCATATATAGATAAAATATTTAAGCCAATCAATCTGTAGGATTTGCCACCAATTTATCAGCAGATACTGATAACGTCTTACATTTAATTACAATTTTTAATTAATGTTACTGTATATCATTCGTTATTCCAGTCGTCATTTTTCTATGCTTACATTAAATATTTTCAACAGTATTTTTTTCATTCATGTTTTATTAGCTTCCGCTCTTAAAGGTTTTTGCTTTTTTTTCTTCCAAAAAAAAACAACTCTTTAATAGCGGATGAAGTGTGCTGTGTTCAAGTTTTTATACCTGCCTATTGATCGCGGAACCTATTTTTTTTTTTTTTTTTTTTTTTCTACCCTGGGCGCGCCAGCGGCCTTGACCCAACAACATGAAAAATTAACAGTTATAACTAAATAACCAGGCGGTCAGAAATGGAGAGGACAAAGGACAGCAGCAATGGGATAACTGAAGGCAATGGGAAGGAAAGAATATAGGTAGCGTTAAAGGGAGTAGGAAGACCCAAAACTAAAAGTTGGGTGTAAAGAATAGAGCGTTCGTTAGAGAGTGCTGAACATTCGAATAGGATGTGATTTGAATCACAAATACAAGAAGGCTCAGAAGCGTGAAGAGAGCAGAAAGGAGAAGGGGACAAAGCGAATCGAAAGCGAGAAGAGGGGAGAAGAGAATGATTGATTCTAAGCCTAATTAAGGAAACGACAGTGGAACGACGACAGATAGGAATAGATTGAAACCAAGGCAGGAAACTAGGAACCGGTTGAATAAGACGGTACTGAGAAAAGCGATTTGAGAACATAGATGGATACATGTCAGACCAAAGTCTGGAATGATTAGAGCGTGATAGAGAAAGAATGTCTGAGGAAGGGAAAGAGTCGAGGAAAGGACCAGTGCGGGCGGCTGAGTCATTTCCCTCAATATTGGAATGACTAGGGACCCATAGAAAGTCTATGGAAACTAATTCAGAATTACCTTTTTCAAAAACGTCTCCCGGGGGAATTCCGAGAAATCTGCTTTTTTTATTTGCTAACTGCAAATTTAAGTGGAAAGAAAATTAGACGAAATAGAAACAAACCTCGTTTCGTACATTATTTACAAGGATAATGAAATTATAATGGCTGACCACGGGTTGAATACCTTATTTAGTCGTCGAGTTATTTTAATGAAAATTTTGAGTATTCGTTTTATTAAAAGAAAGATAGAAAGAAAAAAGTTTATTGCAAAAAACAATCGAGGAGCAACATGAAAAAAAAAAAATAATATTAGAACTTATAATTGCGTACCGCCAACTATAGCTTACCGCACGACTTGAAGTTGAAATGAAAAAGCAATGCATAGACATGGATAACTTACAGCTTAAATTGTAACAACAGGTAAAAAAGCAATTAAAAAACCTGTGCATCACGGACGAGAAAAGAAAAGAAGAAAAATAAAAAAATAAATGAATAAATAAATAAATACAAATAATACATGTCAAAATAATATTTACAATTGTGATAAGTAAAGAAACTTAAATGCTATAACAATATAACTGATACTACAGTGTATATTGTGTTTAAGCCTTCTGTGCTTGTATCTGGTGTACATGAACTCGAGTTGCGTAGCATCATAATTACCAATTGCAGAGATTAACTCATTTTCATGCTGTAAACACTTCTCGCAGAATTTACCTGTTAAATCTAATACGTAATCTCTAATTAAAGGTAGTAGTCCTAAGGTCAGATGCATATTTACAATTTTAGAGTATCTTCTAGGGACATTTAATACACACATCTTAAACCAGATCGGCTTTGCAATAACTGCAGCTTATACTATAGCTAGCGTTAGAAAGTGAACTGCACACTGGACATGAATAGCAAACTATTATAGGAAACGAATTAAGGTTTTGTATAGAATTAGTTGGTTATTAATGCTGAGAAACGACTTTCGATTGAATAATGGATGATATGGTAGAAATTCTTTTGTTAGCTTTTATGAACACACTTGATTTATATGCTCCGAGTAGTTCAACCTTTTGTCCAGTATAACTCCAAGATAGCGCACGTGATTCGACCAGCTAATTATTGTGGAATTAATTTTTATTTCCGCGGGCAACCCGCCTGCGAGTGAAAAATACGGCTTCAGTAAAAGATTTCACAGTGTACGAAGCGGACGAAATAGTTGCATAACTATTATTGACACATACGACATATAGAGGACGCAGATAGCTACAATAAAATGTAAACACGGCGGGAAATCGAAGAAGAGAGATGGAAAAGTTAAACAGCGCAAAGCGAAAGATCAGTAGCGTAAATAAATAAGGAGAAGGAGCAGGACAGATGAAGAGACCCCGCCGGATGTGGTGAAGATCTGAAAAGGCAAAAAAAAATTGGAATCATAGCTCAGTGTAATCGAAAACTTGCAAGCAGATTTTCAGTCACACCTTAGAAAAGTCAATGTGAACTGCTTTAATTATTAAGAGTGGAATATTAATGATTATAATAATTTTTTTAAACTTGACAGACGGGGTAGAATAAAATATTATAATCTTAAAAACGTAAATATTTCAGTTTTATTTAATCGCTGAATATTCGAGAAATAGGAAAAAACAAAAACTAAAGTAATCAAACTTCCCACGAATAGACGCCAACACTTCATGCTGTATAGATTATGAACTGCTCGTGAACTGTCACGCTATGATGTAAAACATAAAATAAATAGCTATTACCCCGGACACTGAAAAAAAAAGCCGAACGGAACATTTTTTTCCCTCTTTTTATGGGCTCGTCAACCCGGAACCTTTATCCAGAAACTTTGTCATCGAGATATCAAGAAAATTATCCTAAATTATTTTGGTATTATTTAATTAATTATAACATTTTAAGAATGTTTGTTGATGTTAATTAACAGTTCGTTTCATCTGGTACTTTTTAGGTTTGGTTTCTGTACTGCAGTATTGCAGAGTGTCTTACAAGTGGCTTATAAAAACTTCACTAATATCGCAGTGCCATATACATAAATATTTATATGTAAAAATATAAGTGGAATTTTTTCTCCATTTGCTGCACTTTTTATATATAATTATAGAACTGCTGTTATTTTTGAAAATTTTTCATCATATTCACAACTACGAAGAAATTAATTGTCATTTATATGAATGGAATAAATTTAATTTTCATACTCCACCAAACCACTTTAGAAACTTTATTATCCCAGTAGTCGAGTAAATGAGACTAAAAGTTGAATTATTTTATCAGCTATTTTGAGATGGAATTCGCTAATGGAGGATACCCCCCAGGACACAATTAAGGGTGGCGTTATATATATATATATATATGTATATATAGATATTGAACTATCGAAAATGGATACAACAAATTACAGACTGTCGGCTGTTAACTTACTCCCTTGCGCATAATTATTTTTAGATATTGCAGAAGTTTGCCAATTAAAAAAGTTCAATAGAGGGCTGTACCGAATATGTAGATGCTGCGTGAACCATTAAAACGGTGAGAAAAAAAATCAGAACTAACGTTTTCACATTCGGTGCCAGTCATGCGCTCGCATGCAGTTAATCTCATCTCGGGATTTTGATAGTTAACGAAAGATGCGTCAGCTAAGTTAAGGATTATATAAGGGTGCCCTAGCTGTTTCAGCGATCTAACACAAGGAAGATGGTGTCTAATTGCGCCTCCGCCATTCATTTTAGGTATATTGCACGGCGGGTCATTAGCTTTCCTAATGGTTGCACTATATGTTGCTGCTAAGTCTAAGATAAATGCTCTGGCTTTTTTACGATTCTAAAACAAATAGGAGAAGGTTAGTTTAACGGAGCCCGTATTTTACCATGTAGCGTGGAATCTAAAAATAGTAACTTTAAGAATGCAAATACTTTTTCGTTATCTTTTCTTATTAGTGATATCTTCTTCTTCTTCTTAATTCCTCAATCTATATGATAGATTGGTGGACAGCCATGTTCTAAAAGTTCCTGGATAAAGCCATTTTCTTCATTTTTCCGTATTCGTTTGCTTTCACGTCTTCCTTTATTTGTTTTATATATTTCTGTCTTGGCCTTCCTGTTGGTCTTTTCCCCTCCATGGTTCCTTCTATTATTTCTGTTAGATATTCATTATTTCTATATATATGTCCAATCCATTTAGATCTTCTTTCCCCTTTAATATTTCCTTAATGGACTCCTTTTCTCTTTAACTTTATCTAATACTTCATCATTTCTTATTTTTTCTGTCCATGATATTCTCTCTATTTTTCTACCAGATTTCGAAAGCTTCCAGTTGGTTGTTTAACCGTTGATTCAAATTCCAAGTTTCTGAACCATATAGTACTATACTCCATACAAATACTTTAATAAATTTTTTCTTTATTCCCCTTTGAATATTTCTAGATGTCAGGAAGTTTCTTTTTTTCTTGAATGCTAATTTTGCCATTGCTATTCTTTCCTTTATATCTTGATCACTTCTTCCATCTTCTGTTATTATACTTCCCAGATATCTTTGCTTTTTTACCTGTTTTAATTTTTCTCCGTCTATTTTTATATCTATTTCTTTACTATCTATTTCTTTACTATATTTTTCTTTACTACATCTCATTATTGTTGTTTTTTTTTTATTTATTTTCATATTATATGTTTTAAATATTTGATTCATCTGATCTAGTGAGCACACCTTAGTTCTTGTTCGCTGTCTGCTATTATTGCGATATCATCTGCGAATCTAAACATACTTATTTTTATACCGCCTACTGAAACACCGTTACTATAATATATTTTTGTTTCCATTCTTTTATCGCTCGTTTTATGTATATATTAAACAGCGTAGGAGATAAGCTGCAACCTTGCCTGACCCCTTTTCTTATCCTTGCTTCTTTTTTTATATATCTTTTATCCTTATTATTGTTTTCTGATTTTCATATAATGCTTCTATTATCCTTCTATCTCTGTTGTCTATATGTATTGTTTCCAGTATTTCATTGAGCAACTTCCAGAGTTACATCTATCAAACGCTTTTTCAAGATGCACAAAGGCAATATAAATTGGCCGGTTTATTTCTATTTTCTTTTCTATTACTAATTTTAAACCCAGTATTGCTTCCCTGGTTCCTTTACCCTTCCTGAAGCCATATTGATCTTCATTTAGCTCTTGTTCGATTTTATGTTTAATTCTATCTAGTATAATTTTTGTTAATATCTTCGAACTGTGTGTTATTAAACTGATTGTGCGGTGTTCTTCACATTTTCTCGTTCCGTTTCTTTTAGGTATCATTATTAGCCTACTTGTATTAAAATCATTGGGAATTAGTGATATGTGAAAGCAGGCCCGTGCCCAGAATTTTGGAAGGGGGGTGGGGGGTGAAAATTTTCTTCGCATATTTATTTTATGAATAACAATACATTTTTCACTAATATTCGTACTATTAATAATTTCCACCATTTTGATTTACATAAATGAATTACCCCGTATACGAACATTAATAAAAATTACATATATGTTACTAATTACACACGTAATAAAAATTTTTGCATTAGATAATAATGAAGTACCTAAAAATATGGAGCATATTTTTTCTTTTTTCTTTTAAAGGTAGGTAAGAACATCCTAAAAAATCATCAATATTTATTTTAAATTTGTGATTTTTTTCAGATTTTTGTGTATTTATAATAACTATTTCAGTTCTCTAGGGGGGGGGGGGTAACCTCTACCCCCCCCCCCCCCCCCCCCGTGGACACGGCCTTATGTGAAAGGTAAATTTAGAAATTAAAATCAACTATAATGAACGTCACCGTTCGCGTTAACATATATTTTATCCTTAGTAAAAAACACTTTAAAAACAAACTGTTGGTTTTTATCTTACCTCGGCGCTCATAACCAGTCAATTAACAAGATACTACTTAATTGGACTTTTATTTATTTTATTTTGGGGGGGGGTGATCATTCGTAATTCTACACAGATGAAATAAACAATGTTACGGTTTGAGCGTCTGCACAAAGTCATAAATATATTCACTAGAATCGACTAATGTGGGACCACAATTAGTCGTAATTATGAAAAAAAGAAAAAGGCGCTTAGGTAGCACTCATACAGGAGTGGATTAAGGATTTACGGAAAAAAATGGTGAAAAAATTCATTGTCATATACATATATGTGAAAACAAACAAGTGAAAAAAAAGAATATACTGCGTACGTATGAATGAATAATAAAATTAAATTTATGCTCTTTTTAAAAAATCAACTTTCTTACGCTAAAAAACTGAATACTATATAAATTGAAGGTCAATAAGAAATATTTTATATACATGTATATATATATATGTTATTGTTTGTAATTTTTATTAATAACATTACATTTTCTAATTCTACAAAAAATATTTAAATCATGTTCTTTTCTTTATATAAATTGAACGTGTATGTTTAAAATTCCATGAAAAAAATGAATGATGATTTATTAAATTTTTCGAAATACAAATACATTTATAAAATCAGCAATCAATTAAAACTCGCTTTTATTTTATACAATTTTTATACAGTTCTAAATAAATTAACTTTCAGTAAAAATAAAAAGTAAAATATTTTATTAAAATAAAAAATATTTCAGGTCATAAAATGTTTTTATATAAAAAAATTTACAACGATTGTATGGGTATAGAGGGCCCTATCTAGACCGTAATTTCGGGAGGGGTTACGAAAATATTTTTCTAAATAAATGAATATATATATATGTATGTATGTGTGTGTGTGTGTGTGTGTGTATGTATTACCATAAAATATATTTATTTGTAAATAGTACACTAAAGCCTTGTAGTCAATTATTGTACATGCAATATTTGGCAATACTACCATAAAAACAAATCACAAATAATCGTTTCCATAGAATTCATAAAAATTTTAATTTCCTTTACTTTTATCAAAAATTGAAAAGAAATAAATTTATTCTAAATTTCGGTCCATTTAATTTAAGCAGTTATTATTTCGCAGACATTTCGGGGGGTGGGGATGAACTCTGAAAACCCCGCTCAGATACGGCCATCCATGTGTATCAATATTTAAATAGAGAATTGTTATCAATTGATTTGTCGAATGTTTATATATTATTTAATACGTATGTTTAACGACTCATTAATTTTTTTTTTAACACAATAAATTAGTTTGTAGAAAATTTCGATAAATATTCATTTTTGTAGAATTTGGTTTATTGGGAAAAAAAGAGAAATTTTATAGAGAAAAAGTGTATAATTTTATTAATGAACTCCCGCACATTCTTTTTTTACGTATGTACAAAAATTAACAGAATTCTTTTTTAAGATAAAAAACGCCAATTTAAAATCTTGCATTTTTACAGTATTATATGTATTTTGGGAATAAAAACTCAAAATTTTGCACGTGGAAAATTAAATTTCTTTTTTCGTTCAAGAGCGCGGGGCATATGTTAACGCGAACGGTGACGTTCGGTATAGTTGATTTTAATTTCTAAATTTACCTTTCACATATCACTAATTGCCAATGATTTTAATACAAGTAGGCTAATAATGATACCTAAAAGAAACGGAACGAGAAAATGCGAAGAACGCCGCACAATCAGTTTAATAACACACAGTTCGAAGATATTAACAAAAATTATATTAGATAGAATTAAACATAAAATCGAACAAGAGCTAAATGAAGATCAATATGGCTTCAGGAAGGGTAAAGGAACCAGGGAAGCAATACTGGGTTTAAAATTAGTAATAGAAAAGAAAATAGAAATAAACCGGCCAATTTATATTGCCTTTGTGCATCTTGAAAAAGCGTTTGATAGATGTAACTCTGGAAGTTGCTCAATGAAATACTGGAAACAATACATATAGACAACAGAGATAGAAGGATAATAGAAGCATTATATGAAAATCAGAAAACAATAATAAGGATAAAAGATATATAAAAAAAGAAGCAAGGATAAGAAAAGGGGTCAGGCAAGGTTGCAGCTTATCTCCTACGCTGTTTAATATATACATAGAACGAGCGATAAAAGAATGGAAATAAAAATATAGTAACGGTGTTTCAGTAGGCGGTATAAAAATAAGTATGTTTAGATTCGCAGATGATACCGCAATAATAGCAGACAGCGAACAAGAACTAAGGTGTGCTCACTAGATCAGATGAATCAAATATAAGATACTTTATTTTTCCGTTTGTTTTTTTTATTATCTTTAAAAGTAACACGAAGACCCCCAGCTTTAGATATACATTTTATTTGTTTTTTAAATGATTTTGGTGGAAGGTAAATGTAAGATTTGAAAAGACGATTAAAATTATCATAAATCGTCATTTCCAGTTTTATATTTGCCCTTTACTGAATTATTTAAACCGCAAATAAAATGTAGGTATTGATGTGTCGGGAAAAACTTTTATGTAAAATTGGGTTCTCATATTACTTCGAAAAAAAAGAAAAAAGAGAAATAACCTGTAATGCGCAAGTTTGCAGCCAGAATGGAAATTTTATCAAACTTTGTAATTCGATGAAATTTTCATACGTTAAGAATTAGCGTCCTACATGCATATCCTTGAAATGATAAGTATTAATTTAAGAAATACATCGATTTTTCCGTATTAAAGAGGAGAGAAAATACCGATTATTAGAATTTGCTGAATGCGTCATTTATATATCGGAAAATTATTAAAATATTGAAACCTAAGTTTTTAAAATAAACCATCGATTTATTAAATTTCACGATGGATTTATTTTGAAAAAAATCATTCGAACTTAAATTCTGGAAGGAGAATGGGAATTCGATGTTCTTAATTATTGGTCAAAGGCGATAAATATGAGTTGCTTGGAAAAACATCATTCAGCGTAAATAATTATATAAAACGTATACGTTGTTAGAAAGCATATTCGTATGATATATATGTATTTTCAACCACTTTTTTCTTTCCTTTTTTTTTCATCTAAAATAATGGTTTCCTTTCTTTTTTTTAATTTTTCAGTTTTTAGCTGTGGTTACCGGTCCGGCTTCGTACACTATAGGCGGTAAATATAACGTTATTCATATTATTCGTAACAATAATTTCATAAGACGAAAAAATGAAACCGCTTACGAATATCTGAAATTTATCTTATCTTATCTGTATATTTTTGATTAAATAGTAAGAAAGCGCATTAGTATTAAGTATGTAAGTATAAACTAGAAGTTACAAAAAAATCCTTCATATTAAAGCTGAATGAAATTTCTGCCTCCAAAATATCGAGTAATTTAAAAATGTCTAAAAACTGACGTTAAATTGTGGCTGGAGGTATCGATACGACGATGATGATACACTAGAGCATGTATTGTTTGACGGCTCAACTAAGAGTCTCAGCTCTTAACGAAAAAGACTACTGAAAAAGCAATCGAAAAAATTAACCGGATATCAGTTGCGCCACCATATTTCTATTTATGCAGTTATATGACAAACTGCTACTAAATGTTACCAATTTCAGAATGCCAACCCTCGAAGCATCTTGGATATAACTGCAAGAACTATAGACATTAAAATGCCATATGGTCCTATTAAATGTTAAGCAAGCGTTTGACAATACGCTAGGATTTCTCGTGTAAAGTTTAATATTAATTTTCGTATAAATGTTTCGAATCATTAGGATCATAGATGTGTGCGATCGATAGGTAAAAAAAAAAAAAAAAAAGCAGAAATGAACAATTTCAACAGCCCTCAGAATCACGTACTGGAACGGTTTTCGTATTTAATTAATTCTGCAAACATGTTTCTATAGGATCGTGAAATAATCAGGTTTTGTGCTGAAAGCCATTGATTCATTGAGGCAGGGAGGGGCAAGATGAGTTGCCAGCCGCCGGGGGGGGGCAGATGATAGAAAAAGGATATGAGTTATAGGAAAAATAAAATTTACAAGTTGTAAAGACACTTAATATTTTGTATTAAACAAGAATAAAATCTCTTAATTAAAACATGTAAGTTTTCCAAATTGTCCATGATTACGCGCCTATGAATACTCATCAATGCCAGTTGATTAAAAAGTTTCAAGGCTCCAGGGGGGGGGCAGCTGCCCCTCCCTGCCCCCCGCTGGCGACGCCCATGTTTGCAGCAATTACAAATCCAGTCGGAATTAAATCATAGTTCAAAGAATACGTCTAATTACTGTTAACAAAAATAAATTGGTAACATTTACCAGCAAAAGTTTGGCATTGTTGACGATCTACAGAACTATGACTAGAATTACCGTCATATTCCTTAATACCGGCTGTAACGTATTTAGTGTTACTATTACTACTATTATTTCCATTTCCATTGTAATCTATAGCAAAATAATCCATCATTGTTATTGTTTTGCTTACTCTGACGTACGCGTCTATCTAGTTTGATTTCCTTTTCTTTTATTTCAATGTCTAAGCGGACGGCAAAACGATACCCTAACCCTTACACTCATGTTCTTAATTTTTTCCGATGATTTTTTCTCACTTTTCCTACATATCGCTGATTAAATACAATAATGTCATAACTCAAAATATAGCGAATTTGAGTTATACGTATTACAGTTGGAATGCATTTTATGAGTACAGTTATAGAACGCCCCATATTTGTAAATAAGAAACTCGACAAAAGGTGAGCATTGCTTTTGGAATACCCTTCAAATTATAGTAAATGTTAATTTGCGCTTTCTGCGAAATAGTGCTTTTTTGAGTTATGACGTTATTGTATTTAATGAGCGATATATGTATCTTATCTTGGATCTCTCCACTTTGACCCTCCCACGATCCAAAGTATTGTCGGGATTCCTCCTTTAGCTCTTCTAGATATTTACCGAACTTCTGTTTAATTTTACTTCTAAAATGTGTCAAGTGTTTTATTTGGTTTTTTGTTATTCTCCTTCGGTAGGTCTAAATTCCTTATTTAGATTATTTAATTTTTCCTTTTAAACTTTTTCATTGCTTTCTTTTAGTCTTTTATTCGATTTTTTTAAATTTTCGTTATTACTTTTCTCTGCAGGTTTTTTTTATAAGTAATGTGAAACATTTTAAAAAAAAACGGGTCTGAACCCCTGAGGCATCAGACTCGAGGCACATATTCCTTCGAACCGCCATCGGTCACTCACTAGCGATAACGAGCTGCATAATACCCCGCCTTCCTCGCACGAGTCTTCTCGGATATTACGTTGACCTCGATTTACCACATGTTCGAGACCGGCACGGTCTTTTATTAAACGAAGCTGATATGATAAATTACGGCCAAGTGCAGAAAAGATGGCGCGGAAATATAAAAAATGAATTAACATTTTCAAATATGCACGCGTCTTAATTTAAATTATTGCTAAAAAATGTATTGAATACGTTGACAGTTGAAAACATGGGGGTAAATCGGTTGAGAAAATCTGTACAACATAATGCCGAAATTCAAAAAATTCCAAACAATTTCAAACGATAAATAATTTTTAAGCAATTTTTAGTAACGCTAAATGATCATACCAGAAATTTCTTAATTTACTTGAGATTCCCTTAATATATATGTATATACATTAATTTGATGTAATGCTGAAATAATAGATATAGTGAAAGTTAACATAATTAAACCTTAAAAGAAACAGAAAAAAAAAAAAAATGTAACTTCCTTGAAACGACAGTAATTTTAGGTAATATAATACAAAATGTTGGGGTTGTTCTTATAGTGAATGTTTTATTTTAACACTACATAAAATAAAGTATATTTGAACAATTAACGTTATATTCGTATGTAATAAAAATTTTAATATAATTATATAAACATTTATTTATGAAAACGTTTTATCAGTAGAAATAGTACAAAATAAAACGGTAAATGTTTTTTTTTTAAACAAACATAAACATAAATATATGTACAGTTGCGGATCGACGGGGGGGCATTCCCCCCAAGAACCAAAGTCTATTTGTTATAACAGAGGCACTTAATTTATACTATAAAAGATTTGTATAAATTTTACCTATGGATTTAATAATTAATATTTAATACACTGTTTTTCTAGTAAAACTATTAATGTTACGCTTTTATTTTATGTTAAACCCAACTGTCATCGATATTTTTTGCCTTTCTTATTTATTTTTAATTTTTATTTTGTAATTTTAATTAAAAATAGTTCAATGAGAAATGTATATGTATATTTTTTTACTTGCTCAAGAACAAAGATTTTGGATTGGATTACTAATAAAAATAAAAAAGGAAGTTAAGTTTAATAAAAATACTATCTTTCTTACTATTTCTTAACTACCCTTTTAGCTAGAATTTTATAATTTCGTTTTATTTTTCACCTAAAAATAAAACAAAATTTGAATTAAATTGTAATAATTATGTAATTTTAAAAAATTTTTAAATTTCTAAAGAGGTCGCTATTTGAGTTTCTTTTTTTTTTATGAAGCAAGCGGTATTTCTAAAATCTACTGCCTACCGAAGAAGATTTTACGTAATTATATCCCCCCCCCCCCCAATGTCCTGGATCCGCATATAATATATATATATATACATTGTTATATGTCTATTACATTGTACAGCATTTAAAATAGAAATACAAAATAAAAAAAAATTTCTAATAAAGGTAGAGTGTGTTGTAAGAGTACACGTGGGTATATTTATGATCCTGTAGTCGGCTGAGGTAGGTGGACTACCGTATTAACGAAAAAAGAGGCATATAAAAATTCAGCAGTAGCGGATTTCGGTAACAGTGAAAGAAAAGTTAGAGGAAGGAAAAAGGGCACCAGGAAAAATCAGTTGCAGATCATTTTCAAAGTCTTAAAAGGAGAGGTCGACGCTTCGCAGTAACAGACACAAAAAAAAAAAAAATTCCAGATGATTCCAAACAATTCCAGACAATCGACAAGTTTGTACACCGCAGTTCTGGACTGGTCTACCTCTTTATTGAAAAAGACTCGAACTGACTTAAGCAGCAAGCGGCAATTAATAGAACGACTGACTTGAAACAAAACGATATTAGAGACGAATGAACTGTATCAAGACAAAAGCCACTGACGCACTGCTTGGCTACATGTCAGAGAAGTGACGTAGTTAGAACCACATCACATACTCTCCATAAGACTCTAAGAAGATGCAGCATCACCAAAAATTAAATGCCGAAATAAATTCAAAACCGATAGAACTGAACATACACAATCAGTTATTAATATGTTGCAAAATAATCCTTAACTAAGTAACAAAGGAGGTATCGCTGTTATGTCGAACCGTAAATGTTGTGCGAGAAGTAAAATGGAATAGGTTAATAAGAGCAACAAACAATTAGAAGCATATGACATAAAAGCGTTATAATTTAAATTAGGATTTTGTGTTTTTCCTGAATGTTAATATTTTTAAAATAAACACACACTTATATAGAAAAGAATTATAATTCAAAATTAATTAAATATTGCCGACCAGTTTTGGATGAGATCCATAATCAAGGCTTTATAAATTGGTAACATAAACCGATGTTACCAATTTATAAAGCCATGATTATGGATCTCATCCAAAACTGGTCGGCAATATTTAATTAATTTTGAATTATAATTCTTTTCTATATAAGTGTGTGTTTATTTTAAAAGTATTAATATTAATAAAAGTGTTAATTATTTTAATTGTTCAAGTTTTCTAATAAATATAATTCTTATTTTTTATTCATTGAAACTGATCGCTTTGTATTAAATTTACATTTGCAGTTAATTTTATATAGGTTTTCATACCATAAAACAACTTTTTCATTACAAATTTTAATTTTTTTTGACAGGTATCATCACAATAGCGGATATAATTTTTGCGACTTGTTGTGTGGTATCTTCGGTTTTTTTAATTTTTGGAGTTTTAAAAGTAAGTTAAATGGAATATACGAATTTAATTTTATCGCGAAATGTATATGCATAAACTTTTATTTCCGGTATCGTAAAATAATATCTATACATAAGAATAAAATTGCCGAACAGTCTATTTTCGAATTTATGGTTAAAAAAATATGATTTTTGATTCGTTGCTGGTCATTTTTAAAATTTGCATTTGGATGTGTCCATGTTTGGTCGGGCGCTGTCCGTTGAAAACTGTCGACCGATTTAGATAAAATATTTACATAATACACATTCATTTCCCGTCTTATTTTCAACAAAATAAGTAACGAAGAAGAAGACGTTATCGTAACGGAAAATAAATATTATTTTTGTTAATTAGTTAGGAGAATATCCATCCTATCATTAATAAATTGTCGACCGCAAAAAAAGTGCCTTAATTGTGAAATTAAATTTAAGATAAGAACCGTTCTAAGAATACTGTTGTTTAATTAAAATTTCGAAAAATTCGGATTATCACATTAATACAAGCTCCACCTGCAGCGTGATCTACCGAAATCGGAAATTATTATTTTGCTACATGGACGATTGTGTGCCGTTATTTGTTTAACCAATAAATACAAAATATTTCGCTTATCTAGTGGTACGTTGTCGGAATGTACATCGGTATAGACTCTATTTATCACACTTATAACTGAATATACCGTGTGCTTTGTTTTTGACACGTTGTTGCTTTAGATGTCGAGAATTTAGCAGAAATAGCAATTATGAATGTGTACCTCTCTACTCTATCATTGTACCATACGTACGACTGCGGTTGATGTACTCGAGTCTTAAGTAGGTTAGTGCGTACACATATAAAGTTATTGACGCGGTTTACTTGCGAGTACCACTACCGATAAGTGAGGAATTTTGTAATTTCTCACGAAATCGATTGTTTCTATTTAATTTCCGGCAATATCTACAATTACAGTTAGTACAAGTTTGGTCATTTTTACCTGTCGTATTTTAATAAATAATCAAACTCGCCTTTCGTTATATCGTAATTAATTTCGTACTGCGCATCACTACACCATAATCATCAAATCACCGACGTATCGAATATAATATTTATTTTAATCGCAATTTTCAGCTCTCAGTTCGAATTTCGCTAGTCCAGACGGTTCCAACTATTTTTTTTTTTTATTATTAAAAGTTCATACGTTGAAAGTTAAATTTTGAGTGAACGCCGCGCTATCTACTTAGTACGCTTCTTACAGATGTGATGACTTTCGCTAGTAAATTTTTTCGCAAGAGTGACAGATTTTTTTTATTATATAAACGTTTTGTTTTTATTTTTATATACAAAAATGTTTAATGCTCTGATTTCTTTTTTTTTTAACTAAAAGTTTATTTTTTTGATTTTGGAAACGAAAAAATTATTCAGCTCGTTTCACGCACAAAGAATAAATGAAAATTCAATTTTATCAATATGCAAATTGGTTTGTACAAAAAATGCGTAAACCTAGACGTAGACGCGTCGAGAATGCAGTTCTGAAATCTAGAATTGCGTTTATTACCACATAAATATCAAATCGGCTTTACCAACCGAAACAACTGTGTGATTTAGATAATCAAATTGTAAATTGTACATAATTTTCTCTAAAAATTACAATAAATAATTATGTACATATATTTTAAAACTTTATTTACTGTGTCTACATCAAGTTTGTAAAGTTAAGAACGAAAACTTTTCAGTAGCAGAATTCCTACTTTTCAGTATCGTTTATTCATCTTACTTCTAAAAGTAGGGTTTGTTTTAGAGTCGGGCATCATTTTTAATCAGCAACAGTAATAATAACGTTACAAATTACTATATGAAACTACGTAAATATTTGTACATCTTGGAAATTTACTACAATTTTAGTAGCGCCATCTATTGAGGAAATCGTTAATTACATTTCTTAAAGTTTTACAATCCTGCCACTAGGGTTAACCTTGTCTTCATGCGAAAACGACATCCCGTAAACTTTTCCTTATACAGTATCTATCTATCCATGATGACTTAATACGAAAAAAAAAAAAAAAAAGTTAAAACATTTGCCGAATAGTTTTTATAATTACTCTTCTATGAGTGATACTCTTTAACTGGACATTGGTGAACAAGCTCGATTTTTACAGCTCAGAAGGTAACATCGAAAAAGAACTCCAAGCACAATTTCGAACATTCTGAAAAAACCAGTTGACGGATTCCTTTATCGGATGACTGGAAGAAAAAATTAATTTTAGTAAGACGCGGCTCTGATTTTGAGAGAGATGAAAAATGTGTAAAGTAGCTTTAAATATTTTTAACGTAAATGAATTAACGAGTTAGACAATGAAGAGCAGCCTGCGTTGATAGATAATACACTTTTTTCGTTTTTTTGTGAAAGTTTTAAGAGCATCGTAAGGATGAATTCGGAAGTGTGTACAAAGAATGAAAAGAAACACTTACACATTAAATATCAATTTTTATAAAATTATACCGCGTCTAAAATAAATTTTAATGAAAAAAAAAACTAGCGTTAAATACGAAAATTAAAAAGGATGTACCCGCTTCCGCTAAAATCTTTTCAATATTTACTAATTTCAATAACCTCGACTGTGAAATTAAACGTTTCAAATGAAGACTGACAGCTCACCTCTAGTATATTTCAGGTCCTCGGATAACCGGAAGTGTCATTTCTGGGAATTATCGTGCAATTTAAATTAACGTTTCCACTACTTAATTTTTTTTTCCTTTTTTTTTTTATTATTATTTTTCACTTCGTCCTCCGCTTTGATTCACCTTTTTGAAAGATTTAGATTCTAACGCGGTTACAGATGAAAAGCACAAAGGATTGAAGTAAGGGAATTACCGACGGAAATGGAAAGGAAAGTATAAAGGAAGCAATGTAAGGGAAACCTAAAGCCAAGATTTTCAAATGCAAAAAAGACCCCGTTCGCTAACAAGAATCGAACATTCAGGAAAAACACGGTTTTATACGCCTGATAAAATTTAATATATTACGTATGCCGGATAAATCACCCAGGTGAAAGAGAAGCCGAAAGAAAGAAGAAACTGGTTCGCAATATTCTCTTTCGATTTTCAATAGGGACCCTTAAGCTCATAAAAAAAATCTTAAATTTCATCAGGATGCGTTACCAAGAATCAACGGAATACACATTTCACTTACTCAAAAGAATCATAGATGATTTACGATAGATATATATGTATATTATAAGTTTGTTTTTTTTTTTACTTATCAACAGTCGTAAGGAAATGTATTTTTTAAAAATCGTTATAACATTTGCACAAATTTTTTACAAAAACACTGCCATTTACAGGAATTATTTATTTTATAAACACTATTATTTACAGAACATCGTGTTATTAAAATAAGCATTTAACGGGTAAGCGTTAAGAAGTTTAAAAAAAAGACGGCATTATTGAGAATAATATTAGAAACGTAGTAATTATTTAACTGTTAACGTTATTCGAACATATTTTTCTTTTTTCAATTTATTTCGAAAATAATAACTGCCCTATTATTTTTATTTTTTTCAAATGATGAGTTGTATACGGCTTTTCAAGAACTAAATAGCGCAAAGTCCAATAATCTCTTAAACCAAAATTCGACTGTAAATCACTCTTTCACTGGGGAAAAATGAAGAAAACATTTCAAAATATACAATGGTTTTACTTTTTACATTTACCAAGAGCCTGTGGTAAATAAAATTATAGATTAAAAATACTACAAAAAACACGCTTTTATAGCAATGCGAATTAAAAAGTAAAAAATAATTTTTAAATATAAAGATAATATTCAACACAGTGATGAAAATCTCCCGAGTCACTATGTATTTTAAGTTTTTCTAATAAGCTCAAAATGAGAATAAACTAATTCACGACTAATTAACTTTAATGTAAAAGAAAGCGTGCTTTTGATATCAATTGTTTATACTTTTTCTTTTATTTTTCAACTATTTGTAGGTCGATTTAATTTATTAAATATAGTAAGCACCCCACGCTTTCTCTTAGATTAAAGAGTTAACATTTGTTGTGAATTAGTTTATTCTCATTTTGAGCTTATTAGAAAAACTTAAAATATATTGACTCGGGAGATTTTCCTCACTGTGTTGAATATTATCTTTATATTTAAAAATCATTTTTTACTTTTTAGTTCATATAAAAGCGTGTTTTTTTAGCTTTTTCAAACTGTAATTTTATTTAACATTTATTCTCACTAAAGTGTTGCAAAATCTCTAATTGTTTGAAAACCGGCTATTTGACGGCTGTTTCCTTCTCTCCTAAGCAAACACATAGATATATATATATAGCCTTTTTTATGTTCAACTTGTAATTTCTCCGATTCGTCCTCGGTCCCCGACTATCTGCTTTTATACCCTGTAATATATCGATCTTTCTTATGGAAATCCTCCCATGAAGTCAACAATGCATACAAATACTGGCTTGTACTATCCCAGATAGGACTTGGGATTTCTCTTCTCAAATTATATGTCGTGCTTTACGTGCACTATTTACATTTTCTGACTCTTTAGACGTAAGATTTAAAAATAATTTTCTTTCGTTGCTTAAACTTCTGTTATTGAACCTTTTAATTACTTTACCGTGGTTCGTAAAAAAACAGAAGCATTAGACTGTAATCAGGCCTGGATTTAGGGGAGGGCTAGGAGAGGCTACAGCCCCGGGCCCACCTTATGAAGGGACCCCTAAGAGGCTCCCACCTCCGACATGGATGGTTAAACGTGCAATAATAGATGTTTTTCCAAACATCTATATTGCATATAGAATATTTGTAACTATACCGATCGCAAATTGTGAGGCGGAAAGTTCTTTTTCGATATTAAAAATAATAAAAATCATGTACAGACAAGTGCGTCGCCAGCCGATGATCCCGGGGGGGGGGGGGGCAAGATGATAGAAAGAGGATATGAGTTATAGGAAAAATAAAATTTATAATTTGTAAAGGCTCTTAATATTTTATTAAACAAGAATAAAATCTTAATTAAAACATAATTTTCGTGGGTTCTGGGGCAAATTGTTCTACTATTTTATTATAAAAGTCTTCTAAATTATCCATGATTAGGCGCCTATGAATACTCGTCATGGCCAGTTGATTTCCAGTTAATCCCCTTGGTTTCATAAATTCCCGCCTTTGCAGCGCTATATTACTTCCTCCTTATGTTGGTTGCGGTTCGATCATAGCTTGCTAGATCTTTCTATCGACTTTCAGACTCTCCTTACTGTCCGCTACATCCTCCCAATGATATCTACGAATGTAATTCTAAGCACATCCTTTTCGCATGTTCTGTCGTCTGAACGTTTACTTCTCTACTCCTTCAACTTTTGAGACACTTAATATTCCTGCTCACTATAGTGCTGCATCTGTTGTCTCTTTTCTTTCGCTATCTGTTGTCGCCGCCCTTGTATCCTTCATTGATGCTATAGCTGACCGCATACGAATCTAAATAATTAATTGAGACTTAATTTTTTTTCTTATCGAACATCATGGGTCAATGCTCTTTGTCAGCGAGCCCAAAGAAAAATAAAACCAAAAACAAAAAAAAAAAAAACAAAAGGCGCGAGAACCTGAAAAGTTCTAAAAAATTTCAATAACGATGATGATTTAAAATTTATTTCAACTGTAACGAAAGGTGTTCGTATGAACCTAATCAGTGTTTGGCTGATGGACATGATCATCAGGATTTATTTAAGTAATGAGAAAAGTTAAAACTTTTCATTTACTTTTCGGCCACTGCAAACCAATGAACGTACGAAACAGTTACAAGAGGGAGGTGTGTCAGTTAAAGTTCGATTTAGTTTGACAACATGAAGGAATTAGTAGTAGAAATGGTCAATCGAAGAGGATAGGGTAAGTGGCGAATCCTCAGATACTTCCAGTCATGCAGCGAAGTACCGGAGCATATTGATAAAGAAGGAAAAATTTGCCAGCAATTCGCTGGCAGCAACGATTAATCCGGGGGGCTAAATGAGGATTCTTAATACGAGTAGTAATGCCGAGTTAATTCTATTTCAACACTTTTCTGTCTTAGCGAAGTGCCGGGAACATGAAAAGGTGTGTAATGTTAAGAAATGGAAATACAAAAGAGAAAATGGAATAGAGCATTCGGAAAAAACATGATCAGCGTCACTGCATCGTTTAAACGAGCAAGGCAACGTGGAAGAAATGTAAAAAATAGAAAACAACAACCAGAAAATAGTAAAAGGTATGAAAAAATAGCGCAGATGTTAAGATGAAGATCAAGTTAAAACTGATACATTTTACACACTGGCCTCGTAGCAAAATTGGAAATTCGAAAAACAAGAATATTTCTTTCTAACAGTTCTATTTAGAAATTATTTTAAGCGGATATGTATTAATCATTTTTGCAAATCTATTCTTGTACTGTAAACATTTTTAGGCTACCTAGTTCTGTCCTTGCTTAATACATTGAAAATTAACAAACTCATCAAGCTCGTTAACTTCGCGAAGGAATGTTTATGCAATAAAGTAAAAATAAAATTATAAATAAGCATCAACGGAAAATGGTTTTCGATGTTTTATCATTGCATCTCGTATTAATTCTGGTCGCGAGTAGCAATTTCAAAAAATAAATTCTCACCCAGGACGACGCTAATTTCATTATTATTACCCTTACAGTTGATAGATTGAAGAAAAAAAAATCGATTAATTTTTGTTTAATGGAATTCTACGCAAATTGAAACACATACTGAGAAACGTTTATATCCCGTACGCTAATTGGTCGCTTATAAAATTTGTTTCTGAGTAAAATAATTTTGCGAGCGATATATCAAAAAAAAAAAAAGAAAAAATAAATTCTTTATTCGTCAGTTTAAAATAACAGAACACGCTCCCGCCTATACGGCGTAACGGGTTAAACTCAACATTAAACCGATCGCTTTTTACGACTTGCATTAACCAGTCTTACATGATCCTTACATGATTCTGTAAAAACTAAATATACTCCTCTTAGACCTTGAAGCATCGTAAAAAATTACTATTGTAAACTTTTCGCTTTCTTATTTTTTCTGATCACTTTTTAATTTCGATCGATTAGTTCGGCAAAATTCCAATAAAGTTTTTATAGTTTGTAGTTTTTTTTTTAAATAAATTTAAACGAAATATCACTCTTCTTATCGGTGTATTTATTATAATCATTTATTGTACGAGACTACCAGATGAGTGTTTTTTGTTTGTTTTTTTTTTTTTTTTTTATTTATTTATTTTTTACATATAAAGATTTAATGTGGTTAGCGGTGGAAACCATTCAATTAAGTTTTTCGTTTCCTCCCCCCTCCACATTGTACAAAATCATTAATCTTATCTTTAAAATTTTATAATATTAATATAAATTGATATTGTGTATTTTCTGTATAGCAATTCCTTTTTGGCCGAATTATTGAATATATTTATTTTTTTAATTCTCCACAGTCCTCCGCGATCTCCATGTTTAAAATGTTACATCCATTCAGGATATACGCTGTCCTGTTCATTGCTTCTAATGCAATTTTCTGTTCCTGCTATCTTGAATCTTTTCAGATATATTTTGAAATTCCCATGGCCTGATATAAATTGTATATTGGAAAGAAATTTGGCGTATAATAATTGTTGTTTAATCTCTGCTTGAATGTTGGGAAAAAACCTTTCGTTATTCCACTATGATTCGTCCACACCGCTTCAAACTCCTCCGCATATTCTTCCATGATAAATTTTTTGAATTGTCTGTCTGTTATTATTTTATTCTCTACTATATATCTATTATATTTATATATGCGATTTTTTCGAAAGTTTCTTCTATCTTTAATTCATTTTTGATTGCAAAAATATTGACGTATGTTTTTCTATATCCAAATATGAATATTCCAGCTATGACTGATGCGTTTGTATAATTTTTATTGTTTTGTAAGCTTTGATTAGTTTGATTGCTATGATATTCTGTGTATGCTTGCGAAAAATTTTTGAAATTTATTGAACTTTAGCATATCCTTATAAATAATACTACTATATAATAGATTAGATAATATCACTGTTTTGTATAATATTGTTCTTTTTTTGTAATTCATCTGATTGTTAAAAACAGCTTTGTGAATATATTAATAAATTTCGTAATTTTTTCATTTAAGTACTTGCAGTGGTTGTAAAATTTAAGGTTTTTATCTATCGGTACTCCGAGGTATTTTACTTGGTCCTTTACTGTAGTCCGTATTTATTTAAGTTCATGTTGATTTTTCTGCGGTTGAATATCATCAAATTTGTTTTGCTCATATGTAGATTAGGATATTTCTAGGAACTCTTTTATGTTTCTTATACACTATTGCTATTTTGTTTTCTAACTTTTCTGTATTTCTATCTGCTACTATGATTGCTAAATCCGGTCTACAAATGTTATAATTTTCACATCGTTCGGTAATTCTAACTTATATATTTGTGCAAACACTTATATTCCATAAATATGGGCTTAACATCGCTGCTTGTAATATACCTGTATCAACGTGTACCGTTTTTTTTTTTTTTTGTAGTTGTTTATATTAATTTCCGTATATCTTTGATCGTAATATTGATTTAGAATCTCCGATAAGTTATTGTCTAATTTTAATTTTTCCAGTAGTTTTATCATCTGATTTATGTCAATGCTATCAAATGCTTTTGTAATGTTTACAGTTAACATTACCGTTTTGTATGATTTACTTTTGTATTCTTTAATAGTTCTGTACATAAATTGCTAACTCTGTGTTGATTTCCCTTCCAATGCTCCATACTAATCTTTATTAATTATATTTCTTGTTACACAAAAGTTTTTGATTTTACTTAGTATGCATTTCTCATAAATCTTACCGAAATTTGATAACATGTTAATCGCTTTGTATGACGTAGACTCTTTTTTTAGTTTACTGATTTTATGTATTATTATGGTTCTAGATAATATCTGGATAGTAGCTTTTCTCGAATAATTTATTTATATATTTTGTTATTACTCCCGGGGACTTTTTATTGAATATGTTTACAAATATGTTAGATATATTATCTGGTCCAACTGCTGTTTTCTTGTTTAACTTTTTAATTATTTCATTTATTTCTTCTAATGTATCTGTTTATGATGAATGGTTTACTATGTAAGTACATTTTTTCTGCTAATAAGTCTACTTTTTCTTTGTCTGTTGTAGCCCATCCATCTAACATTGTGCTATTTCTAGTCTAGTGTTTCTATTCATTAATATTTTGTACTTTAATGCAAATGGTTTGTTTGTTTCCGTTAACTTCTTCCATACTTCCATTTTGGCTATTTTAATATTATATTTGTAATTATTAAATTCTTTTTTATATTCTTTAAATGATAACTCTCTGCTCCTTTCATTTTTACATTTTTTGTACTTTTTATATTTTGCGATGTGTAGACACGTATAACAGGTTTTAATTTTGTTATATACCAATTTTTCTATATTTCTCAAATGATATTTAAGATTATTCATTTAATAATTAATATTTTTCCTTTTTTTTAAATTCTTTTTTTTTTTTCTTGAAATTTCCGATATCTTTGCAGTGAGTAACAAAATAATGGACTTTTCAAATTCTCATGATGCGCTTTTAACGATTTCTCTTCAGCGTTATTTATCATTGATGCAACTGTGAAAAAACCTGCGATATTTCCGTGTTATTCCTTATTTTTGAAACTTCTTTAAGCGAAGTATTTTTATTTTATTTTATATAGGTGCGTCGCTGTCTTTGACCAGCAACGGGAAACAGACGATTAGAGATAGAGAGTGAAACACATTGAAATAAGCAATTCTGGACGTCGTTGCTGGGGCATGCTCAAAGGCTCAAAGGGGGGTTTATAAAAAAAAAAAAAAAAGTAAGCAATTACAACTGCAGATGGTAAAGGAATTATAAGGAACAGAAGACCGGCCTTTAAATGGAAATATGATTTGCATCGTATTTGAAATTTGAAAGGAAAGATGAAATTACGAAAATTATTGTAGATGCGAATTAATTCGGCGATTCTCTCGTAATTTATACAGGTAGCTTTATTTAGTATGGAAAATGCGAATATAACAACCATTTCTTACATACGGGTTTCCTGCTATTTTGATCTAGATCGGTTCACAAATAAATACGGATATATATATATATATATATTATTGTAATCAATTTTTCTTTATATTTATTTTCAGACTAAGATAGAATATATCGAATTTTTCGTCATCGTTTGGATGCTGGACACGATATATGATGTTGTTGTAGTTATTATTTTATTATACGGCCAATACACTAAAAATCCGTTGGTCGATTGTATTATTCCAGGCACTGTTTACGTCTGTAAGTTTCTATTCCATTAATCTTAAAAATTAACAGTATCTTATCTGCATAGAAAATGAATATTGTATTTAAATATATTAGAATATTTTTAGAATTGAAATTTACCCCTTTTTCACGAATATACGATCTCATTTTTAAGGTTTGAAATGGAAAGCTTTTTTTGTTGTTATCGAATAAGCACTTTGTTCCGGAACGAAATCAAAATGTCAAAAAAAAAAAAAAGAAACAAAAAAAAACAAACTAAACAAATGAATCTGGTTTAAAGTTCAAATTTCAATCGAAATCGGATCATGAAAATCATCATCCGTTAACATTTTGAACAAATTACATTTTGTCCATCAAAAGAGCTGGCAGTGACTAAATAAAACCGAAAGCTGACCTTAAGTAAAAGAAAAAAAGCGATAATACACACAAAACGACACAAGTTATACTATTTCTTTTATTTGTTATGCGGGTAACGAATGCGGTTGGGTTCAAAAAAAAAACAAAAAAAAAACATATTCCTAATGTACTTTTAAGAATTCTTGCAATACGATCTCCCGACTAGGAAAAACCTATTATTTGATTTCTTTTCTTTTAAGTAATGCTGTAGGCTTTTGTTACTGGATTTATTTCGTTCCGAGAAACTACAATTTCATCGTCTTATGTCTAAATATTGTCAAATTGTTTTTGGGGACTACTTTTTTTCTTAACAACACCTACCACCGAACGTTATTCGTACAAAAATCATAACGCAAAAAACCGTAAATAAACTGCAACGAAGCATTTTTTTACCTTTGCAATGATTTCGTAACCTTTAAGGGTATTAATCATTAAAATGGCGCTATTAATCATTTCCGACTGATGATAACGACACAATTTTATCCATAGACCTTGGAAAAAACCATTCCGAGAAGATAACCGTGAGAAAGCATCGAAATCCGTACAACGTTGCACATAGTAGACGCTATAAATGATACGTGTTTGTCTGCTGCTTTTACCTGCAGCTAGGCTAGAAGCACGAAGGGGCTACGAAAATGTAGATGAAGATAAAAGATCGGCGTGCGTGGTTTTAAGGAAGAACACGATTGCGAGTGGATTTGTTGTGTTAACATCATCTGAAAGGATTTCGGAAAGTTAACGATGAAAAGATTAGGAATTAAGCGTAGGCAAGGAAGCAAGAGATGGCAGAATAGAAGAGTCGCAGATTGTAGGCTTTTTTTTTTTTTTTTGTTAACAAGATGGTGATGAGTAAACTATTAGTAACTGAAATTCTCTAATTTATGTGTTTTAGGGGGCCGTAAAAGCACCATTAGTGGAGATCATAACAGAATTTAGTTACAAAATGAATTTAATAAATGGCACACGGCCCGGAAAAAGTAAAAAAAAAAAAAAAAAAGACTTTACGATTTGGAACTATTTACAAAGATTATTTTGCGAATACGATAGTGAGACCGTTTATTTACGTGTATCGGTGATAATTTATTTCTGCGAGACGAACCTTTTTATAGACTAGGATCAAGAAGGTCCGTTCGCTTATTTAGTTGGGATTTTTGTACTTGCCCGTTGGATGGTTGATCAGATATGGTGAGAGGAGGAAACGGATTATTAGGTAAAACGGGAAAGAATGGGATTTTTTTGCAAGACGCGGAAGGAAAAATTTAAAAATCTAGTACGAAATGCTATGCAGACGACACCGTTCTTCTGGCTGACTCTTGCGAACAGTTACAAAACATTATTAACGAAGTTAATGAAGCCGGTAAAAAAAATGTGGACTAGGGATAAATGAAAACAAAACAAAAAATTTATGATATAGTCAGAGTCGCAAACAACATCGAAACACAACTATTCAGATTAATCGGAAAACATCGAAAAAGTTAAACAATTTAACTATCTAGGATGTGTTATCATTACAGAGAAGCTTGATCACTGAAGTTAAACGAAAATGTAGGAAAGCCTAAAGAACGTTTGAGAAGTTTTTAAAAAATTGTTAACGGACCAATCACTAAGTCTCCTCGCATAAGACAGAACTCTTCGTAAAATGCTGTATACATATATCCGATACACTAATGTATGGGGTCGAAGCAATGACACATATATCGTAAGAACACTGAAATATTTCGAAGCGTGCGAAATGTGGTTATATACATACATACATAGAAGAACCTTGAAGGTATCCGAGATACAGAGAAAATGTCTAATGAATAGGTGCTAAAGAGAGCTAGAACGGAAATTGAAGAAATAAAAACAAGAATAAGTATTTTGATCATATTGTACGAGGACAAAAATATGAACTATTATCGTTGATCATTCGCAGGGGAAAATAGAAGGGAGACGAGGAAAAGGTCGAAGAAGAATATCATGGAATGTCCGACAGTGGACTAAAAAATCATCGATAGGAGGACAACTGATGCAGGCGGCAAGAAGCCATAATATATGTACGAGCGTCTACGCGCAGGACACTGCGTACGACACGTCGAAGAGAAGTACTTTCTTCGGGTCAACTCGAAAAAGGCCGCGCTACGTCTGTAGTTGAATTTCCGATTTTATTCACAAACGATATATCTTAGGAACGAGGTTCATATCAGTTTAGAATGCTGAAGGATGGTTTCCGTAAGTTCCCCACGTTAGTTTCTAGGGGAAGGTTCTACTTTAGCGATGGTTTTTAAGTTCTCGATTACACTTTAACATTCGCATAAAAATTATTATTAAACCAAGTTAAAAATTCGATACAATCGTTTTATAAAATATAGCGTTTGCATCGCGCACGACAAACTTACACCCATTAATTTGACACCTTATGGCACGGACAATAAAATATATTACTGTGTCACTCCCATTAAAACGTGTTCAAGGTTACACACTACGAACGATTGCGCGCTTAAAGGAAACCTTCCGTTTCCTCTTAAACCGGTTACATTAATATTGCGTAATCCTCCGCCTACATCGTGGTGTGCGACCGGTAATAATGTTTCACAGATCGTTGGCGTAAATATCGAATTACAAAAAAAAAAAAAAAAGGCGTTCAGAAATTACCCGCTATTTCGGTTTTCACTGTTCGTGTGCCTACGTATTCATCTCCCGGCGCCGGTATTACCACAAAAGTCCGCAACGCATGTGCGACAAGTTCGAGTACCGTTTCAGCGAGCGAACGGACACCTGCTAACTAATTCTTATTTCAACGTTAAGTTGCGTCGATTATCCGTTACATTTAGATTTTCCCGTCTGTTCCTTAAAAAAACTATCGCGGCAAAGAAAATTTGGTTTGAGCTGAAACAGTTTTGACACGGTTGCATAGTGAGACTGCGGCTGGTAGAGAAGGGAAAAGGAAAAATGACAAGTTTTTATATCGGAAAAGGCAACTATTAAGAAAGGAAGTGGATAGCGATGCTAAGCATCGAGTAGAAGAAAATGCGAACAGGGAACTTTATCGAAGGTGCGAAGCGAATATCTTCGACGTTGTTTCCTGCCCTTGCTCCGAACGGGTGATGTATATAATTTCGTTAAAATCGAATTCTCGTAAGCCGGTGATTCGCCAATAAAAGCTATCGTATACGAGAAAGAAAATAGAGAGTTCTCTTTAAAAAGACGAACAGTTTTAAATTTTTTATGCAGCTGCATGAACAATTGAAAAGTCGAATTAAGCCAATGCTTCAACAGGCTTCAGTGTTCAACGCGTACAGTCGCGCCACGTGCAGTCATCGACTGCACAAATATTGGGCGCGAAAGAGAGAGAAAAGAAATTGGAGTGAGAAAAAATCTAAAAAAAATTTCAGCAGAAATAGCAAGGATATAGAATTTTTTCATAAGACGAAGAGCTTGCGAGACCAAAAATTCAAATAACATATTAGGTGCAAGCGCGCGAATCAGAAATATAATGTACAAAGCAGCGGGTGGTCCAGGTAATTTAACGCTGGAAATTTACAAATTATGTTCTGCTAATATAGGAAAGTTATTATATATATATTAATTACAACGTAATTTTTAGGCTACCTCCATTACAAAAAAAATCTCCCAAAAATATGTTCCAATTTTATGTAACGTTTGTTATATTTTATAGGATTTTTGTGATTATTATACTCATATGGACGATTTAGAATTACGTTGTAAATTTTAATCATTTTATACAAAGTATAGAGAGACGGAGACAGAAATATAAGCAAAGGGGCACAACCCCTTGCGAGGCCAAAATGGCCGAGTTTATATATATATATATATATCAAGGCTGTGTCCACGGAGGGGTTGGGGGTTAAACCCTCCCATGAGAACTGAAATAGTTATTATAAATACACAAAAATCTGAAAAAAATCACAAATTTAAAATAAATATTGATGATTTTTTTTAGGATGTTTCCATCTACTTTTAAAAGAAAAAAGAAAAAATATGCTCCATATTTTTAGGTACTTCATTAATATTTTATGCAAAAAAGAGTATAATTAATAACGTATGTAATTTTTATTAATGTTCATATACGGGGTAATTCATTTATGTGAATTATTAATACATATAAATCAAAATGATGGAAATTATTAATAGTGCGAATATTAGTGAAAAATGTATTGTTATTTATAAAATAAATATGCAAAGAAAATTCCCCCCACCCCTTCCAAAATTTTGGGCACGGGCCTGATATATATAATATATATATATACAGGATGCGGCAGCATAACTTGCTTTTTTAAAATGCGCCACTTTTTTTCTACTAAATTTTGTTAAAGAGAAATGATAACAGAAAATCGAAATAAAACTGCGAGAAGGGAAGAAGCATACATATTGCCCTCCAATTGGGGGGGATCTAGAGTATCCGTTATTTCGATTTTCTGCTTTATTATTTCTCTTTAAAATAAAAAAAAAGTGGCGCATTTTAAAAAATCATGTTATGTTGCCGCATCCTGTATATATATATATATATATATATATATATATATATATATATATATATATAAAATAAACGATACTATTATATCTTCATATAATTGAATAAAATAAATTTTCATGTCAGTTGCTAAGAAAATGGGAGCGAAGAAATGCAATGATTTCCGTTTGATTGGTATTAAAAGACTCATAGACACTTTTTCTTGAGAATACTGCACAGAAGATTGTATACGGAAAATTAGACAATAGCCAATTTGGATATGCCGCAATGGGTAGTCTTCTGTATTCTTAGTATAAAAATACTATGACCAAAACTAACCGGGAAGTATACGTATGTTGTTTTATCAACTTTGACAGAATGATATGCTATGAACAGCAAAGAAGACGAACATATCAATTTTGGAAGAACTAAACATTAAACGACGTCTCTATTTACATGGTGCCAACAGAAAATTTAATAATCAGTTGTACGGAAAAATGAGAACGGCCTCGAAAAATACATATTAACTAAAAGAGCAGAAAGAAAAAGAAACGGAGGCAGACCACCGACACGATGAACAGGCACTCTATTACGTCTCACACTGGACTAAGCAGAGCTCAGGCAATACAGAACAGCCGAAATAGGAACAGATGAAAATTATATCAGATATACATTTCAACATAGATCACGATATAGTAATTGAGTTACCGACTATAGGAGAGAAAAAAGTAAAGATAAACTCTTTCAGATTAGTGGAAGAAAATCGATGAAAAGTGCGTAAAGAATTTATATTCGGGAAACAAAAGGCCAACATAGACAACATCCATTTGGGGACTAATGATACGGATTAAACATCAACTAAACGAGAAGTAAAGGATGTAGCTTCGGCGCCATTTTACTGTTCAACGTTTATTCCGAAATACAGAAACGTCAAGTGTTACCATGGCATAAAATGGCGAGAAGGTAAATCGGAATTTTGATAAGCATAAAAAAAAACCGAAATCTATAACATCGAAAAAGAACTGCGAGAAAGCACTATTTCAATTGATAAAGCTAAAGTAGCGTCATTGCTGAGTTAGCGAAAGTTGTAGCACGGAACTAGTAGTTAAATGCTGATTAATCGAGACAGCCCGAAACGTGTTCATAAGGTGGTGTCGATGAAGGTGCTATGTAGTGCGTTAAATCTGACTTTAAAGGTAAATCGGATGCTACGTTTGGAACACATTGCTATCAGGAACGGAAACGCTTAAATCCACGATTTGGAAGGAAGTCGGGGCCTTCGACATACATAGATCTACAGAAGACGAAATACAGAATTGCAGAAAGTAGCTAATACCGAAGTATTAAGGCGAATCACCGAAGACAGAAAAATATTGCAAAAATTGTTGTCGGAAAACGCGAAAGAGGTAGAGCAAAGCTAGACAGTATAAAAAATGGTCGAATATACAAAACTAACGCAACTGACACGCTGAACATATTGGTCTGCAATATGCAATAATCGGATATGGAAATAGAAAACAAAAAGTTTATTTTATATGTTCCGGGAAAAAGAATCGTATAGAGTGGCATTAGAATTATTAACGAGTATAGGATTTTATAAGGATTTTATAAGGATTTTATAGGTAACGCAGGGTAGCCTAGTAGTTAAGATGCTTGTCTTCTAAACCAGAGGTGTCACAGGTTACTTGTTGTCGGGTTCTAAGTGGCTCGTGCGCACCAGTGGCATTGATCCAACGACAAGAAAACTAAGCTAAAAAATTAAATAACTAGGCGATCCGAAATGGACGCAACAAAGGACAGCAGTGCGGACACCACAGAAGATGAAGGAAAGGAGAGGATAAAGGAAGAGTTAAAGGTTTACGCAGCCGAAAATAATTGAGTACCAGAGAAATCTAGGGAAATAAAGGCAATCGAGAGGGAATGGCCCCAGAATTCTCTTCGGATCCATTAGGCTTAGTGTCATTATGAAAAGCTTAACTTCATAATCCATGATACCTTATCAAGGATATATGGGACTTACTTTAATAATAGGATTCAATATATATGCAAGCAAATTGGATGAATAATGTGGCTGGTCATTAACCGGAAAGAACGAATTGATATTGTACGACGGTGCATCCGAAGTAGTTAGAAATAAAATCACAAAAAATCGCATCACCTTTTTTGACTATCTGATGTATTCGGCCGATTGGTGCAGTCTTGAATAGAAGCCAGCGAAGGGAAAAAAAAATTGTCGAGCGAAATGAATTACTACTTTGACCCGTTTTACCAGCGGACACAACGAAAAATACAATTAAAAACCCTCTTCTATGTCATATAATATGGCAATTATTTGACCGCGAAGTAGCGGCGCAATTCAGCTACAAATGAAAATGTCTCGGTGTTCCTTACGTAATTTTTCACCAATTGTGTCGTCTGCGAGACCTCCATGGCGCGCACTTTTTCCAGTTTCGTCAATTCAAATTCTCTGCTTATTATAGAATACGTTTAGAAATAGAGCTACTTTCGGGTCAAGAACGTAAACGTAGTTTTTTATATTTGACCAAGAGATGGCTCGTACCACTAATTTACTTAAAACCGGTTTCCAAAGTTTTCCGTTTTTTCTTTTCTTTTCCCGCCTTTATTTAACTATCAAGCCATTTGGCGGCCACCAACCAGTTAATATAGGAATAATGCCAACTAATGATAATTAATTAGGAAAAGAGTTGCAGACAACTATGGCCGTAAATGCTCGACATGGCTGAATAAAATCTTTAGGAAAGAGAAATTGGTCAGACTGAGTCCAAGATACATGGAGTACCTGTACTTGACCAATTAATGGTAATCATCGTATGCAATAATTATAACAAACAATCATGACAGCATAGTCCACGAATGTCTGCACAAAATCATGGCGAACGGGAAACTGCCCAAATATTGCGTCGTCATCGGAATTATACAAATACTGCTCGCGGCACTTTAATGAAAATGAACTGTAGTTATTCGCGTGCGAACATTTTAATTAATAATCGAAAACGTGTAATCGTAATCGCGGTTATAAAAACGAAGCGGCAAAGTGCGCTCAAACGTGTCGATAATTAATTAATGGAAAATTTATGTTTATGTGCGAATAATCGGTTGCTTTATTCAATCGCATAATTGCAACGCGATAATCACAGAAGAATAACGGTAGCGCGGAAGAAGCGTCGGCCGTTAAGATGTGTATATTTAAAGGTCCTTTTGGGCTCAGAGCGATAAGAGAGATATTTAATAGTTGTGTCGCTCCAGCAATGACATAAACGTGATCCGCAACAAAAATGGATAAAAGGAAAATGGAGAGTAGTAGTGATAATGCAATGTATAGGTCAATGCTAAATATCGGACGTAAAGGAGTCAGGAATACGATTATAAAAGGTAAGCTTAAAAATGCGATAAATTTTGTCAATGAATGCAAAAGGAAAAACTGGGAATGGACATGTAGCGAGACTAACGGACGATAGATGGACATATGGAATAAAAAATTTGGTATTCAGGAAATATAAGGAATGGAGGTAGCCACAATTTTTACAATGGGAAGATAGTTTAACGAAATGTTTACATATGTAATAAATAATACGAGAGGATCGCCCGGAACTGAATGGACAAGATTGATGAGGGAGGACTTTGCTCAGTATATGGGCTTCTAGTTTTAGCTTATTTTAGTTTTTATTTTTAATGTACTAATATAAATGTTTATAAATACTACACGCTTCGTTTATAGTACCGTAGCGGCTAATAAATAAATAAATAAAATAAATAAATAAGTAAATAAAATAAATAAATAAATAAATTAAATAAATAAATTAAATAAATAAAATAAATAATCATGAATAAGAGCGATTGAATTTCACATACAGTTTTATCTTTTTTTTTTTTTTTTTAATTCCTCTGAAAATTCCACGTATAGTGTATGCCATTTTTCATCCTATTTCGTCTCGTGTGTTTACTTCGATACGTCGATAATTGTTACAGAAATACTTGAGACTGTTCCTTACGTGCTATACAATCAAAACCAAATAGCACTGAAGTATGACGCATAAACAGGCTAAATTCTTTTTTTGCTCGGGGAAACATTTAGAAAGAGTTAATTAAAAATACGATTCGATAAACAACCGAAATTAGCAGAAAGAAAAAAACCTAGAACGGGAACAACAGGTGCAGCGGAAAAAAAATAGAACACAGGAAGTAGGACAGAAAGTTTAAAATTTAACAAAAAACAAAGAGAAACGTTTTACAGACAATAAATCGCTCAAGGAAAATGTGACTGAAATCGCAGACGATTACATTGTTGAAGTAATCTAGAAGTGAATCAAGTTCTAGAAAATATTATCATACTTCGAAGAAAAACAATAAAGAAATTTTAATCGAGTTTTGCTCATATTCTTTCTTGGAAAATCGAAATATGTAATGTCGATTTCGAGTATGCGCGATGATAAATATGTAAAAAAAAAAAAGAACTTGTCATCTGATTACGAGAAAAATGTCGTAAATCAGTTACGCAGTCTACGCGTGGTGCGTTAATTTATGTACAATTATGCCAATTGTCGCACATATTTTTGTATTTAGAGAAGTTAATATAAATATCGATGTTTAATACTTTTTTTCCTTTTTTTTTTTTTTTTTTTTTTTTACGAATTCGCAAAATTTTTCCTTAAAGAAAATATCAAAATGTCGGAACGTCGTTTAAGCTATAACGTATTCTCGATGTTGTAAAAATGACAATACTCGTAAGATTAAACGATAATCAATCATATTGTAATGAAATATTAAATTTTTTTTCGAACAGTTTCGGCTTTTAATGGTAAATTAAAATTGCAACGGTTTTATCGTTTTAATTAATTGTGACTGCGACTTTTACACATCGGCAAATTTTAATCTTTTACAATAACAGAATCCCGTGTTTTTTATTCCAGTTCTGTTATTTCTTCAGTTGAGTAGCAAGATAGAAAAACGGACCACTGTTACATTAAAATCAAAGTCCGAAGATTGGTTCATCTCTCTCGTTATCGAAAATAAATCTCTGAGCCAAGATGGCGATAACAATAATGAACGTTTTCAATTGTACGTCGATCAAGACGAGCAAAAAATTCAGGTGGACCATAGTTCGATATCAAAGCGTCCTCATTTAGCGATTGTGCTTGCGGCAAGTCAACTAACTCGACTTTTTCCGCAAAAGCGAAGGCAGTAGCACTAAATGGAAAAAGACTACGAGAAAAAGCAGCGTAGTCGAGGGGAGAGCACAAACAGCGTTAATCGGAAAAAATCAATCAGATAACGGAAGAGATTTGTTTGAGGTCGTAACAAACGAATCCTATAACAACGGATTAGCCGTTCAACTATTTGTTTGAATTTGTAACTAACCCTAGATTACCACCTTTGGAATTCCACCACACCCACACGTCGAATCGACATATATATGCCCCAAAAATGGTTGTGTTTCAACGAAAATTTTCAAGGGAATCAGTGACAAAATCGAATATCAAAACATCAAAAAATTTATTCAAGTAAACTTTTTTAAATATTTCAGTTTCGTAACATGTAAAAATATTACTTTTGCAGTCTCTTAGTTGCATGACTAGCGGATAAGTCTTTCATAAAACACAGCAAACTGGGTAAGGCTGAGCACTTATAAGTCTTTCATAAAACACAGCAAACTGGGTAAGGCTGAGCACTTATAAGTCTTTCATAAAACACAGCAAACTGGGTAAGGCTGAGCACTTATAAGTCTTTCATAAAACACAGCAAACTGGGTAAGGCTGAGCACTTATAAGTCTTTCATAAAACACAGCAAACTGGGTAAGGCTGAGCACTTATAAGTCTTTCATAAAACACAGCAAACTGGGTAAGGCTGAGCACTTATAAGTCTTTCATAAAACACAGCAAACTGGGTAAGGCTGAGCACTTATAAGTCTTTCATAAAACACAGCAAACTGGGTAAGGCTGAGCACTTGGTGCAGCTCTACATATCTACTGACAACACAGCGAAAAGGAACGAAAATGTTTGGAGGTAGGTAACATAACATCTTATAAAATACAAAATCGAAACAATTCAATAATCACAAGTTTGGGAGAAAGTTTGAAAGAGACAAATTCCTGGTAGGTAGTCCAACGCGTAGGTGTAGACTACGTTCTTTCTGCACATTCGGGACAATATTTTCGCACGTGCTAACCATAAATGAACTTCGACTCTTCTTCGGAGGAATGCCTTTTGCAGGCTGAGTGGAAGACTGTTTTTTGGGAGGCACTCGCGACTGGTCGGAGATTTTATCGTCAGTTTTTAATGGTTCGTAATCGTCACTTGAAAAATCGTCACCGTCTTCTTCAGATGGTAAATAGTCTGGATCTTCGTCAGAAAAGTCATCAAGGTCTGAGTATTAAATGATTGTCTTCTTCGGTGTCATTACCAATATCTTGGACGAGAAATTCTTCCTCAGTTCCGATTTCAGAATATGGAACCAATCTCAACTCTTCCAAGATCTCCTCGTCGGTAAGAATTTTTCTTTCCATTTTTGAAAAAAACTGAAATGAACCAACAACAATTAAGAACAGAAAAGACTAAGCTATAACCATTATTTCACATAAAAATCTAAGGTATGTACGAAATAGGTGCATGAGGAGGAACTTGTTGTTATACACATCAAAACAACGTGTGTATGGGATGGGCGCTCTTTACCATCTACACGTCGTTCTGATGATGCCCTATGTTTCAAGAAAAAAAAACAAGCATTTACAGTGAATGTGACGCTACGCCCTGTCCTCTCTATAGCACAGACACAGCTGATGGCGGAGAGCATATCTCGGCGCCCAAACCGCTGCAGCGCTCCTAGCGGTGATACCGGAAGTTTTTTTGCAAGATGCATATTGAATCGACGTAGGTGTGGTGGTAATCTAGGGCTAATCGGGCAAATTAGTAGCGAAACCATTGCTCACGGGGGAAAAAAAGCAACGAATTTACAACAATAATTAAAAAGATACACGAAAGTTTTCGAAGTCGATTTAACTTTCGTCAACGATATACTGACGACATGACATATTCTAGAAATGCCGTAATAGTCCCGCCAGTTGACAACTTTTTCGGTTCGTTTTTCTTTTTTACCAAAAGTTAGAACGGTATTCAGCCAATGGTGGTTGAGTTTATAATGGAGCTTTTTAATACCCTGCTAGTTCAGAAGGTTGTTAATGAAAGGAAATCGTTTGCGACTCGTTTATTTCATAATTGTACGTAATATTTACAATTTTAATTAATCAAAAAGCTACCAGAAGCCTCCGTAGAAACGGATTTTATCTTATAAAATTCGCTTTTCACTTATTTAAATTAGTAAACTAATAATAATAGTCATCGGCTAATTAAAAACACGTTTTATTTCGAATTTTGATTGCAGCTACCATCAGCTTTTGCATCAGTATTGTGTACAGGTATGTTCGCAGCTTATCAAAAACACAAATAATTTTAATCGAGATGTAACAACTCGCTGTTCCTGTTATATTTCTACGGCTAAACTGACGTGTTTTCGAGTTAATCGGTTATCGCGTAATTATTAATCTCTAATTTTAACTAGTATTTTTATCTAAACTCTTAATTATAACATTCGATTTCCTGTTGTTTTTTTTTAATTCTTTATCGGTAGCAGCAATTAAAGGAACATTACTAGTTCCTACAATAATTACGTTTTTAAAAGGGCCGAGCAAGGTTGATTTCGTGAGAAAAAAACGTCAAGAAAAAAAAAAACGGCTTTTTCCAAACTGATATTTTTTAAGAATTTTACAAAGGCGAGATTTGTTATTTTTTGATTTAAACATTGTAAACAGTTCGATCTGCTTCTTATCACGCAACTCGCACGATGACGCAATTTTATCAACAGGGCGCGTTTCTTTTAAACATCAAAATATCGCGTAGAAAAATATTTTACGGCTGAAATTTTTTTACCGTTACCTTTAAGAATAAAGAAACACAATTTACAAATTTCTCTCCATTTCCGACAACAATTAATCGTGTTGCAATGCGAAAAATAACAAGCAACCGAACCGTTCCTTTTTTTTTTTTTTTTTTTTTTTTTTGAAACCAATTCCTCATTCAGTACGACCCTACCTTCATCATTTTCCCCATCATCCTCGCTATCAGTTTACCACTAGTTCCATCGTCTTCGTTTTAGTCATAATCTTCTACTCTTTCACGATTGTCTCTCCATTATTTTCCTCCTTTTTTTATTTTACTCTGATGAGCAATACTTTTCTGCCTCCAGCGTTCGTTTACCTTTAACTTTTAGGTCTCAGACTCTCTAAACAATGCCTCTTATATTCCGCCGCCTCATCATCGGTAATTTTTATTATTATTCCTTGATACGGTTGTCTTTGGACTCGATTAACGAGTGAACAAACGAAAAAAAAAAATCAGTATTCCTTTTTATTAATAATATATTTTGCTTTTTATTTTTTTATTTGCGTTCTCAACTATTTAGAGAAATATATTATATAAGGTATCTCTTCCAATTAATCCGATGGTACCTAAAGGTGGTTTAGGTCCTTTATTAATGTTAATACTGTGGAGGTTATGATTGACATTAGATGTTAAATTCATATCATTCTGGCCCGGACGATCTCTCGCTAGAAGAGGTCAATTCAATAAAGGTATCATGAAAGATGATGTCGATTCGCAGTCTCCTAATAAGAAATATCCATTTTCGACCGCTTTTATTATTTGTAAACTCCCTTAAAATACCGAGTAATCCAAGTTTTCGGCTTTTTTTCAAATAACCGAACAAATTGAGCACCACGCGTTAGATTTATGTGACACGACCGAGCATTCTTACGCAATATTGTTTAGGAATGCTGCTAGATAATTTTTCAGGAGTACATCGGCCGAAGTCGACTCTCTGTGAAGGCCCCTTTAGCTGACGAATCGCGTTTATCATTCTCGTTCTCTCACATGTGGGGGGCCGCGATTCCACTTAATTTTAATAATAATTATATACCATATACATACATTACATACACATACATACATATTTTAACATGCTATACATTGTTCAATAAACTAATTAGTCGCCTATCCGAATGTATATATTTTTTAATCTGTACATATAAAACAGCCAATCAAGGCCGCGTCCACGTGGGAAAACAAAAATTTAAAATAAATACTGATGATTTTTTAGGGTATTCTTACATTAAAAAAAAAAAAAAGAAAGAAAAAATTTTTAGAGGTAGATCATTAATATCTTAAGGAAAAACTTTTTATTACGCGTATAATCAATAATGTAATTTTTATTAATGTTCATATACGGGGTAATTAATTTATGTAAATTATTAATGTACAAATCAAAATGATGAAAATTATTAATAGTATGCGGATATTAGTGAAAAATGTATATTGTTATTTATAAAATAAATATGTGAAGGAAATTTCCAATCCCCCCCCCCACCCCTTTCAAAATTCTGGGCACGGGCCTGCAGCCAATATTCGAATATGTGTAGATAACGTGTGAACATCGAACTTCATTTTCCTTTAATACGGAACTAAATAGTAATAGTAATAGTAATAGTAATAGTAATAGTAATAATAATAATAATAAAGATTTAGTTAGGATAAATCCGATCATTATGCACTGAAACGGATTCAGGGCACCTCTTAAACCAGTGGCGGATGCAGTGAGACATTGGGGAGGGGTGGTATATAATTACGTAATATTTTATACGGTAGACAGTATATTTGAGAAATACACCTTGTTTCATAAAGAAAATCGAATACCTCTTGAGAAATCTAAAAATGCTTTAAAAATACATAATTATTACAATTTAATTTAAATTTTGTTTTATTTTTAGGTGAAAAATAAAACGAAATTATAAAATTGTACTAAAATAGTGGTTTAGAATTCGAATAGTAAATTAATAGAAAAAATAGAAAGAAAGTATTTTTATTAGACTTTACTTTTTTTTTTTTATTTTTGTTAGTAATCCGATTTGAATTCTTTGTTCATCAGCAAGTAAAAAATATATATATATATATTTCTCATTGAACTATTTTTAATTAAAATTGCAAAATTAAAAATAAATAAAAAGACCCAAAGATCGACGGCAATTGTATTTAAAACAGAATAAAAACGTAACATTAATACTTTTACTAGGGAACAGTAAAAATCCATAGGTATAACATTTATACAAATTTTTTATGGTATAAATTAATTTTCTCTGTTGTAACAAATTTTTTCATTGAGGATTTGTGAATGCATTGACAGATTTTTCTAAATTGCCGATCTATGTAGTAACAGCTGTTTCGCTGTCACATTGCTCTCCGTCTGTCGCGGGGGCGACCAGATTTTAATTTCGCCCAGGCCTATTTATAAACTACGGTGTTCCTGTGGTAAAATAGCGGCAGTGTAGTTACCATTTCACAGCGAAAAATGTGCGGTGTGCAAAGCACGTGTAGCTCGCTCAAAAAGGTGACAAAGTACTTGGTTGAATAAACGCTCAAGCTGATTGGCTATTTACGCGGTTGTTGAAAGTGCATGCACGCTTCTCAATGCGTCCGTGGTGAATCACTAATGTCGGAAAAGTACTTACAGCGTCTTAGCGAGATCAAACCATGAGCCACGAGCAGATCATCAAATCAGAATTTAACTAATACTCAACACCAACAGACTAATTAGCATTTTACATATTAGGCATTTTCCTCGGTAGTCTTAAAAATAGGGTTTCCTTAACTGGCAAGTTAAAACTATTTCTCTAGCCGGATTGATCTTTGCTGTTAGAGAAGTATCGATACATTTCTTTCTTTTTCAATTTACTTTGGTACTTTGATAATGACTAGAAGTACCGAAGGATTCGCCACTAATGTTAACCATTGTTCCACCATCGGCAAGACTTTTCGCAGTTACTTAATAGTCTAGTGGTGGGCAACTTTGAAATATTTCATTCGAATTAATCGATTGTTCGATGAAATCGAAACCTATCGATTGTTCAGTAGTTGCATTTGAAATATTATTTCTCTCGGAAGAATGTGGTCCATGTTTAACGAATATTTCATTCGTTTGTGTTCAAATGGCTTCGGTTTTTTTTGTTTGAATAGTTCATTCCTATTATTCATAACAATCATTATGAATTATGTTTCCATTGGCGAAATAGAGAGTATCATTTACACAATAATTGTTACATTCGTAATTGTCCAATCCAATAGTCCATTATAGTTTATATTATTATTGCTTGTTCATTCAATTTTTATTATAATGTTAAAAATATCAGAATTATTTATATCAAGCAGATTAGAACTTGAGAAAACTTGAACAAACAAGGTATTATAGGTCCGTGCAATATACAAGGAACGAATATTTTTTTTTTTATTTATTTTTTTTATTATTATTAAATAACATATGGAGAACCCTCAAGGCAACCGCCCGTCTGTAGGTTCTCATCACAGTTATAACGTTTATTTGTAATAAAGTTACAATCGATCATATACAATTAACCACTTAACTAACAAATGTGTCACAAAACAAAGTAAAAACAAATGTAATATAAATTTCCACTAAAAATAACAGCATAACGCATAATTCAAAATCTAAACAAAATAAGGCAAAACATAATAGCAATTCGTATAGAAACCCAATGCAAGAAAAATGTAAAATAAAATATATATATATATATAAATAACTGGGAAAAGATAAAAAAAAAGAAAAAATCACTTATCACATACTCCTTCCACCTCTTTTAGTTGCAATCATTGTAGTTGCTCAACAGCCAATTTTTAATTTCTAAGAGGCAATTTTTTTTATTCTTTCTTTTTATAATATCCGTCGGAATTTTCCCTAACAAGTCAATCAGTACAGCGTCCTTTGTTCTATCAATATAATTATTTATACCTTTAGGCTTAATATATGTAATTTTGGACGAAGCTCTGGTTATCTTCACTATATTCCTAGTCTTAAGTCGGGGGGATTCATCTTATAATCATATAAAATAAATAAATAATACCTTAGTTTAGCCGGTAATTCTTCCATTTCCTTTCACCAATTAAGATTACCCGCCTTCATTGACATAAATCCTTTCTTACTATGAGTTTTAAGCTTTTTTTATGAATAGAATTTATTTTTTTATGTTCAGATTTATTTGTTCCTCCCTATGCTTATATAGCGTAAGATATCCTTGATGTTATCAGAGCATTATAATATTGTTTTAGAATTTTTGGCGGTAACAATGGCCTAAGTCCATAAATCGCGGGTAAGGGATTGCCTGATCTTTTTTATTAGTTCCAATATATGCTGTTTCCAACTTACCGTATTATCAATCGTTACCCCTAAGTATTTGATTTTTTGCACATTTTGTAACATCATACAATCATCACTACGATAATTAGAGTTATTCGCATGACTACAATTGTGACATTTGATTAGAACTTTTGGAATGAAAGTCTTGTAACGGCTCGGTGTTCTTATGTACATCATTTTGGATTTATCCGTATTAATCGAAAAGCCTCAACTATGCGCCCAAATTACAAAAGAGTTTAAATCTTTTTGCAGTAAGTCTTCCGCTTTTTGTATATCAGAATTTTGCATCACCAACGCAATATCATCAGCAAAAGCAAATACTTTCGCGTATTTTATATATCTATAGAGTGAATTTGTATATATCAGAAATAATAAAGGTGCCAGTATTGTTCCTTGTCCTACGCCCGCGGTTAAATCCCCCTCGGTACTGAAACTATCATTTATTTTTACCCTTAACTTCCGATTTTTTAAATAGTCCGCAAACCACTTGTTTTGATTGTTAGCAATGCTGATATTCCGCAGTTCACTTATTAATTTGTCATGGCTGACAGTATCAAAAGCTTTATTTAGATCGATGAAAATCACTAAAAATTGATTACCTTTGGCTAGACCTTCGTATATATTGTTAATGAAAATTTTTAGCAACTCTGCTGTCGATTTCTTTAGCCAAATTGCAGTGGGTATAGAATTTCATTTCTCTCTAGGTAATCCCTTAAATGGTTGTCAATATAGTGTTTCACTATTTTAGAAATTACAGAGATGATAGTAATTGGCCTATAGTTAGAGCAATTAATACAGTTCTCTTTTTTGTATATTGGCCGCACTATGCCTACTTTAAGCAAGTCTGGCACTTTCCCTCTTTTAACTGATTGATTTATTAAATTAACTAATAAAGGCCTTATCGATCTAATATGCCTTTTAATATCTACAATTCTAATCCCATTGTATCTACAATCCTAATCCCATTGTACCTATAATCCTAATCCCATTGTATCCCGGTGCTTTATTGTCTTTTATTTTATTTACTACTTCTTTAATCTCGTTTTCACTAATTTTCGGAATAAAAAAGGTCACCTTGTTTAAATAATTAGCTTGTATCTCATTTGTTATTAAATTACATCTATGACAGCACGTAACAGGATTCGATATATATTGGGTGAAGAATTTATCTGGAATGTCTTTCGACTTACCAAAATGTTTATTAATGATGTCATCTATTGTATTACTATTACAACCTTTAATAATAGCATTTACTACTCTCCATGTTTTCTTAGTGTTTGTAGCGTCATGTAGAATAAGTGACTTATATTGTTACGCGATCAAAAAAAAAATTGTTAATTTTTTTCAAATAGGTAAATTACAATTTATGAAATTGTTAGGTATGATAAATTACAGAATAATATCTGCAGAGAAACAATTTCAATATTCCGCAAGTTAAATTCAAATTATTCTGTTGTTTTAGTCTGTAGAATACTAAATATTTAATTTATATGTAATGTCATAATGGTGATACATTTTTTATCGCTATGTAATTAAGTATTAATTAATACAACAAATAGTATGCATTTAATACACCTTTTATAATAAAACTGTATACTTGTCATTTACGGAATATAAATCAGTGTTGAATTATTTGGTTTTTCTTACATGAATTCCATCATTTTTGAAGAAAACAATGAACTAAATCAAATTGTACTGTTAATTGCTTACCCCCTTTAAAGAATTTAATTTAAATATAAAGGTTTTAGATTTAGCTGTTTCGAGATACTTTACGCCTGTTGCAGATTTGCATATTACCTTAAATATGCCCATATAATTTAATTTGGTACTTTATCAAAAATTATATTAAAAGTGTAATTTACTTTAGTATTTATACATAACAAAAAATAATTACAACAAACTCTGATTTTATTAATAATAGAACAGTTTAAAATATAGATTTTAATTATAAAATATTTCTTTAATTTTTTTTATTTATTTTTTTTATAGGCCAGTATTGGTCAGTTATGGCAGATTTGGCCAGTACGGCAAAAAAAAAAAAAATGGTGTAAATACGGCACTTTATTCTATTTTGAATTTCTAGCCTTTAAATGCCGAACGGTTTCTTGAGTTTATCGATAATGTAATTCCACCTTATGTGAGCCCACTCTTGAAGAAGCTAACAAGTTGCAATATTTTCCAAATACTATTGAAGCACATTTTTTACTTCAGCCTATTTCATACTCTGAGCTACGTTTTCCTCTTCATAAACAAAATGAATTTTCGCCAAGTTGGGATCAGATAATAACATATTTGATAATAAAAAATTTGAGTGAAAAAGCTAAAATGATTCTGGTAGATATTTATATTGATTTGCTACACAGTATAGCTTGATCCCGGAGGATTGGACTCAATTCGTGTTAGTTCCTGTCCACAAACCCGGCAAGCCATTTGAACTAGTATCCTCCTTCAGCCCAATTTCTCTTGCTTCATGTTTTAAGAAAACATTCGAAATAATTATTTAAAATCGGTTAATATGGTGGATTGAAAGGGAAAATATTTTTCCCGTAGGTATGTTTGGATTCCGACCGGGTGGTAGAGGTGCTCCAGATTGCATAGCCACATTTCTGTGTGATGTCTACTGTTCCTCCATTCAGAAAGAGTTTTTAGTGACCTCTTTTTTGGATATAGTCGGCGGGGCCTTCGATAATGCATCCATTCCTATCTTATTTAATGAGGTAACTAAAATTGGAATTACCATTCAAATAGCTAAATTATTGTGTAAACTTTTCATAAATAGAAATCTGTTTTTCTTATATCCGATAACTAAAACGACTGTTGAACCCAGAACTAATAGAGGATTTGCCCAAAGTCTAATACTTTTTAATATTTATGTCATGTCAGTTTTTAATAGTCAGATTGGAGATTCGACTAGAACATTATCGTATGCCGATGATTTCATAATATACACATACCACAAACATTTACCAGAGGCTATGATAAACCTTCACCATGTATTTAAGAGCCTTGCTCTTGTCGTTGTAGCTAGCCAATCATCTTCTTTCATTTCTTCCTCTTGTTATAAAGGAACAAAAAGAAAATATGATTTGACTCTCTGAATTATTTATAAACGATATCTTTAATCAATCTACTTCTAGATCTACGCCTAATTCAAAAAATGATTAGAAATTTGGTTTGACAAACAGTCCAGGTTTCCACCAGTGTTGATGGAAGGAAATTATGTGTAGATCACAGTGTTTGCACTGATGGTAAAAATTCCACTTTTATTGAAAAGAATTAGCTCTTTAGGCGATCCTTGAACTTAACTAAATCTTTGAGGAAAGGAAAAATGAAATGTCAGTAGCAATGAAAAAATAAGCGGGAAAAACCGATTTTGCATCATTTAAAAAGACGTCGGTGAATTGGAGAAGACTCGCAAGAGTAAAGCGAGACGCCTTTGTTAAAATGTTATGGATTATGTGCTTTTCTCGCAATTCATTAAATGCCTAGTGGATTTAGAGAGGATATATCGGAGCAGTTGCTTTATTTTTACGATGCTCTTTTATTTTTACCCAGTTCACTTCTTAAGTATGATCAATATTCGATTTTAGATATTAGGTTATGTACACGGAAGCAACTCGAGTCTGAAACGAAGCCTCTAACTGTGATCGTAAGCGTTCAAAAATTAAGAAGCAGTTCGACATCTCTTTTTATTCTAGGTTCACTTTCATGAATATCAGGATTATCTTCTAAATAGTGACTTTAGTTTAAAATTACATGAAACTGACACGATATTTATAAATATCGACTGTCCAGTAATAAAAGTAGTCTAATATTGCATTTTCTTTTATTCAATATCAGTAATAGCGAAATCAGTATTTTTCAACTCCGCATTAAACGCATAAGACGAGTGTGTACAAAAGGAAAATGCAAATGCAACAAAAATTATAAAGCATTCTAGACGAAGCTTTTGCGAAGAAACCCAAAAGTATTTATGTTTCACAGCATGTCCGGTAGTATCGTTCATAAAAAAAACAAAAAACAAAAAGATGTACATCGCAATACCTTTTTTCACTTCAGTCAGCAATGAAGATTTAGCAAGTACCGTAGAACGTTTTAAAAACCTAGACCGGTACTGAAAGTGCCCATGATAGGTGTTTAAAAATTTTAGCACTATAACGTGGTATGAAGTCATTTATGTTATTATGAACTGGCCCCCAGTATTCTCATCAGATCCATTAAGCTTAGTACACTGTGAACCTTAACTTCACAATCTCCGACGCCCTGCTAAGGATATTGGACTTACTTTACTTTCTATTCTTCTGGGAAATAAATCTGATTCATCAAGTTCTCTCTTCTTCTTTCTTCGTAGATATAAAGCCAAATTTTAAAAAGCTGCCAAGCTCTAAAATTACGAAAGCAAACTAAGAAATTCACAGAATGCTACAAATTCCTGCCTCATTCAAAATGAAAAACCACACCGAAGTTTCAAAAAGATCGTTTCCACAAGGTTAACAGTATAAAACTTTAGAAAGGAAATATTAATTATTAATTAGCAACGGTTCCTACCATTAAGATGCCTCAACGCTTAACAAACAAAAAAGGTGATGTTAAATAATTTAAACGTTACATAAAGGCAGCTGGTCTGTAAGTGCACATAAGCATGTAAACCGCCAAGAGAAAAAAGAAAATTAAATGCAAATTAAATTCTGTTAAGTTAACATTAAGTAAATTATTAACTGAAGTGTCCATATCCGGTAAGAAACAGTTTCTCTATCGGTGCGGATAATTATTTCTATTAAATTTCTCTATTGTATTATATATCGAAGGTGTACAAATAAATGTTTTTCTTTCTTTCTTTCTAAAATATTTTTACTTGTTTGAAAACTAAAATATTATAAGCTTTTAAAACAAACAATGTAAAAGAAAATGTTTATTTTAATTATTTGTTAATAAACGGGGCTTAATTATAAAAATATTTCAGTGAAATTTATATTTAGTGCGAACACGACCTGCCAGTATTCGTACGTAAATATGTATATTTCTTTTAATTGCACGTGTGGTTAGCGATAAATACGAGACTTGTTGAAAAATCGTTACAAACGCTGTGTTTTCAAAGCATCTATCTTCCTCTTCAATTGCGCACCGTTGTGATTGGTCTATTTCATTTTTACTTTTAAAATACGAATGTGCTAGTGGTAGTTATTAAAAACTTTATGTACGTTTTCTGTTGTTGTTTCTGTGTTAAATTAGTTTTTTGTTACAAAATTTATAAACACATTGTGTAAAAATTTATTTATTTCTTTCAAATCACTGTATATCAATATCGATATATTTTATCTATTTAATTTTAAATAGTTGCTTATATGTATTTTTATAAAAATATTTGGGGTTTCGCGATAAGCACCTTGGTAGCAGTCGATTTTTGGTAGAAATTTTAGACACAAATTATGAATAAGAGCAAAAATAAACGAACTAAAATTTCGACCAAAAATGGAACTGACAAGGAAAAAAAAAAAAGAAGCAAAACGAACATATTAAAATAGGCGAGAAAAAAAAGTAAAGTAACGGAAAGATAAAATTTTAGTAAAATAGAAAATAAATTTAAGCGATGCAACTAGCAATGAACTAAACAAAGACAACATTGTACATAAGAATATGAAATAAAAAAGTCAGTATGAACTAAGAACATTGTCTTACGCTTTTAGCGAATTTTGTTTATTTTAATTAACGAATATAATTAATTTCACTGTTCTAAGTCAATGATCTTCAAAAGATAAACATTTAAACAGTCAATACCTTGTTTTTTCACGTTGTGTAGATGTTTCGCTACCATCGTTAATCCTATGTTCTCGATTTCTTCGTCGTTTATCAATTGTTTCTGGCTTGTTCTTAATATGATCCTATGACTATGTAGACACGATCTTGGCGCAATTTTTTCTTCACTTAATGGCTGCCGTGCCAAATGTGTAAAAAAATAAATATAACATTCCCTCGAATTTTTTTCAATGCTGTAAAATTATCAGTTTTAAATTATTTCCGATTAACATTTCAAATTTAATTAAATAGTCGGAAATAATTTAGAATTGATTTCGAAACATTAAATGTCGAGGAAAAATAATGACTTCCGAAATCGAAATAATTATTACTAGCTTGCCAATTCTGTACGTATCGTTCGATGCTTCTTCATTTTTCTTTTCACTTACATATTCAGTTTTGTCTCAACAGCACGAAGATTTTTTTTATTAAATAGAAAAAAATACATCATTAGAACAATTTGTATATATTTATAACTGAGAGAAATTCTGATCATTATTACTTGCGTCACATTCAGATCCGAAGATAGCAAGCGACAATCTTCAGAAGGCCCTTATCGAAGCAGAAAGCTGGTTTAAAAAGTGGAAAGTTCAGATCAACGAAAGTAAATCGGTAAACGTTCATTTCACGAATAGAAAAGTCATAACCCCAACTGTTAGGATAAATGGACTGGAATTGCCTGTGAGAACAACAGTTAAGTACTTGGGATTACACCTAGATAGTCGTTTAACATGGAAGCAGCACATTCAGACAAAAAAAAGAGAAATAGATATTCGTGTTAAAAAATGTACTGGCTTCTCGGAAGAAATAGCGTTTTAAGTATTGATAATAAACGTTTGATATACACAAGTATCTTGAAGCCTATTTGGACCTACGGAGTACAGCTTTGGGGTTGTGCTAAACCTACAAATCTGAAGATAATACAGACCGCGCCGAATAAAATCCTTAGGCTCGTAACCAAGGCGCCATGGTATGTATCAAATCAAACTTTGCATCAAGATTTAGGAATAGAGTATGTGGCAGATGTTATTAAAACTCATGCCCGAAGACACGGAGAAAGATACTTGGAAAGTCATTCGAATAAACTTGCTGCTGGACTGCTACATACCGCTAATGACAGGAGGCGGCTGAAGCGTAAGAAACCTCATGACCTTGTTTAAGGTAAAGTTTATCGGGTAGGTACTATTGGGTACTTCTCCCTTCATGCTAAATATCTCCCTGTTAAGAATATTGCTAAATGGCCCAGATGGCCAGTTTGTAATACAATAACAATTTAAAAAAAAAAAAAGATTTTGGAAGCCTTATAATTGTATAACTAAATTTTAAATTGAAAATCTTTATTTGTTTCTTTTTTAATTTTACCGGTAAAAATTTTTTATATTACATCATAAACCGTATTTATACTTGATATTTATCCTTTTTTTTTTTTTTTTTTTTTTTTTTTATACATACCGTAAGATGTTAACTCGAAATAGTAAATTTAACTACTTAGCATGCGTGGTTTAATAGTATCATTTATTTGATACTCAAATTGTTCCAATAAGACATGGTATATTTCTTTATTTTTTCATCCTTATAATATTATTGCTTTCTTAAATATAAGTTAACATTTTGTTATTTTTTGATGTTTAATAAAAATTATTTAAGAAATTATGCAAATACGTATATAACTTTGCTTTAAAAAATGGTAATTTTGTAACGAATACTGCGACAGATAAAAAGATTGAATTCTCCCCGTGAAGCACTTTGTGTTCATAAGCGCACTCAGTGAATGGCCGTAATTGCAACATTATTTATGTTCCAGTATGTTATTATTGTGAACCCCACTTGCATTTTTCGCGGGCTGCCACTAGCCTAGACAGAATTATCAGTGTGTTGATCTGCTTCGGAAGGCAATTGCCATTTCCATATCTGCCCTCAAGAGGTTGGAACGCGACCACTTTTTCTGTCATAGCTGTTCTGGCCATGATGTATGTTTTTTTTTTGTTGTTTTCTCTATTCCTTGCATAATATTGTGATCGTCTTCTTCTTTTTGATCCTCTTTCCAGCTAACTTCTACCGTTATCCTAAATCTTCTCAGCGATTTTGCAAGCCGAGTGCTTTTCTACTTTACTTCCTTGCACGAATCTGCCATGAAAAAATAAAAAAATTTGTCTAATCGGTTTCGTTCTTTTTCTTTCTTTTTCTTTTTTTTAGCCCAGCTCTCGCTGTTTAGCCGATCTATTTAGATCTAAAGATTTTCATGTCTCTTCTTATATTTCGACATTAGCAGTTTTCAGATATAACGTCTTACATTCTAGACACTGGCTCTTGTACAATATTTTGTATACGGATCAACCTGTAAAAATTCGCTTAAAAATCCCTTCACCAGTCCTTCTCTTTCTTTATTAAATCTATCACACTGTCACAGTGCATGTTCGATTGACCCGTTCAATCTATATTCAGTACAGTTATTGCTATTTACTATTTCTAATCTTGCCAAATGTAGTGACGTCCGATGATGGCCGAACTTTATTCGACCAGATTGTACTGATATAATCTCGCTCCAAACCCTTTTAAACCACGCATGCTCTTCGATCTTGCTTTTAGCGGAGTAATATTTTTTCTCTTTAATTTCACTCCTGCTCTTATCCTCTGCGTTCTATTTTCTAGCTAACTCTTCTCTTATGTGAAGCACACATTCCTCTCACAGTTTAGCTTAATATCCCTATTTCTATATCTCTCCGTTCTACACAAGTTAACTACTATTTCATTATCCTCGATTCCTCTGTGTGCAGGAATCCACTTGAATTTAACTATATCCTTTCGTTTATGTAATCTAGTCACTGATTTTCTAATCTTTATTTCAATATTATACGCTTGTTTTGGATCTGTATTTTTCAGTTTTAACAAACTTATTAAAATCTTCCTATTTTGTCGATTTATCTAAAATTCCAGAGCCAAAAATAACGGGGATGTAGTTCCATCGTGAAAAAGAACCCAGCGTGTATATACATACCCTGGTTACCCTTTCAAATTATTATAGTGAAAACCCGCCGCGAATCCTTGTCCACCGACGACCCGTTATTGTATAAATATTCGTAGCCCAAGTATCGAAATTTCTTAACAGTTCTTCAAATTACATGTTATTTATTTGATTATTTATTTATTAAACGTATTTTATTATCTTCCATCTCTATTGAAAGTGGAATGCTCAAACACTCATTCCAACTTGCAGATAATTTGTAGGACATTTGATATTCGAAGTAATGTTTAAATGTAATAATATCTGTAAACTCGTGATTGAAGGACTGGTCGTTTTATTCGTCCGATAACTGTTATGCAGCATATTATTTAAACGAAGAATCTGTTAATCACCTGATATTCTCTAACTTTAATACAAAAATTTATCTGAAATATGTTGCAATTAGTGAAGCTAGAGGCATCTCAGCCACTTCAAGCAAAACACAATGAGACGGAGAAGACACACCATGTCTCCTATACACATTCTTAATGCCTTATCATCCTACTTTAACTAAAGTTCGTAAACGGTGCAACATAGTCTGTGCTCAGTATTAATGCTTTAAATGTTATGTTGGCCGGCTTTGGGTTCGTACCTCGCTTAGTTCCCGTAATTGTTCTAATTACATTTATTCCTTTTTCGCATTTCTCACAATGTTGTTCAATTCATGGCACCGACTTATTTCGATATCGAATATAACCTCTAACTATTTGTGCGTTGTGCAGAACTGAACCTATTTTCAATTTGCATACGTGGGAACATTAAATGTACCTTCTTGTAAACACTATCCCGCGTTTTTTGTTTTTTTTAAAGGATTGTGCACGCTTGCGTTATGTACAGTAATTCGACGAGTAAATAAATATTATCCAATATAACGGTTCCCCTCCATTAACACAATTTAAAAAATGGGTCAAACACACGCGTTGGGTTCTCTGTTCAAAGCGAAAAGCTGCAGTAGAACACTTTTACGTTAAAAAATCAGTTAAAAAGAGCTACACTTTTTTTGGAGAGAAAAGTGAAAATATTTGAATTTTTTGGGGTTCACCGTCCCGATACGCATTCGAGGAGCGGCAGTCGCTACTGAATCAGATGGAGTAGCATACGGTGGTATTTTCAATAGTGCATCTGACATACATCTGACCACCACTAGCCATGGGTTTAGCATTTTTATAATTCAACTTGGCTCGTTTTTTTTTCGTCCGACCGTCTTCAAGAACATTCCAAGAATATACGCGCTACAAACGGCTAATAAATGAGAGTTTCGATGTGGTAGTGGATTTGGTTCTTTCGCTTATATCTATATTGCACGTGTATGTATGTGTGCGTTCTAGTTTTATTATTGTGTACCGTTGCAAAGAGGCGATTTATGATGTTGCTGTCATGCCGGTGCGGTGTGTGGGCAGCAAAACGAACCGTGTGACGTAGCAGTACGTAGCATTCGTTTAGAAGCATTCGTATAACTGTCACGCTGTTGCCTTATCTTTGTTTAATAGTAGTACTCTGTAAGCCCCCGCATATTCGCCGGTTGTAGTTAACGATTTGCAGTTACGACGGATGTGAGAACGATAAATAGCCGCTTATAAATGAATAAAGCGTCGAGTTTTCTTTTTCGTCTAAAGCTTATTTCGCCATCTAACGGTCGTACGACAAAAAAGTAAAACAAAAAAAGCATTAAATAGAAGCAACAGCGAACGATAGAGAGAGAGGCTGCAAATTTTATTTGACAAATAGGACGCGGATAAATCGTTAAGGATTTTCTTCTTTATTTTTACTACCGATTGGACACATTGCATATTCTCTCGTATTTCGGTCGTGTACGATATTATATTTATATTTATTCCAGCTGTGAAAATGTTGGCGCACGAATGCTTCTGGTAACCGAACAGTGTATGTGTGTTTCAGCGCGTATTCCGAATTTCATAGTAGAAAACCTTGCGTAAATAACAGATAATGTGCAAAATTTTTAAATAGATCGACGAATGGTATCATCGAATTAGAATGATTACAATTTTAAAGGGGCTAAAGTTTTCATTGATCATTTATATATCGGTAAAATAAATAAATAGTTTTTTAAATGATCAGCGAAACATCGATATTGCATCGTTTCAAAATGTTTGTGAACATTTTTTTTTTTTTTTTTTTGTATTTCAAAAAATCAACAGTAAAGGTAAAAATTCCAAAAAAAATAAAGGTACAGGAATAACACGACACAAAAATATTCGAACGGGAGGAGAGTCATATTGGGTATTTGCTTGTCAGCTTCGTATAATATTCAACGACTTTACTCTCAGCAGAATTACTCGGCCAAAAGCCGCTGGTAGGATACAATGACACGATTTTAAAAATACCTCATTTAACTTGAGACAATCGCCATTTAGTATTACTCAAAAAAATAGTCTACAGCGAAAGAAAGAAACGGGTAATTTATTCGGCAAAAAAGTGTGCAAATATCGTCCACAATTCGAATTGGAAAGTAAAATAGATTCGACAAATAGACAGATCACCTCAATTTCATCTGTTCTTAATAAACGGTTTATAACGAGATAGTAAAAATAGCCAATGGAGATTAGAGTGCTTCACCAAAAATTTTATCAGATAAAAGTAAGTCTACAAATAGTCGATTGTGTCATTGAAAGGCACGTGCTTCCACCCTAAAACACCGGGAAAACATATCGCTCATTAAATACAATAACGTCATAACTCAAAAAATAGCGAATTTGAGTTATGTATATACATTTGGGGCCCTGCGGGGCACAGGTTGTTGTAACTAGAGCTACCTTCTCTAGTAAATAGTCACTCGATCGCCAAATGGTCCCACCGGCGGAGAAACGAAACAATAACCACGGGAGTTCTGTACGTCCACGTCGTGCAGGGTGATAATTTTCTACTCGGCGAACTTGGCGCTGATTAGAAAAGCTAAACATCGAAACTCACTCGACGATAGGAAAACGGAGGAGGGTGCACTTGCCGAAGGTGTTCCTTCTAATAAATGCCGTTAAACTTTTCGTACTGCATGGCCAACAGCAGACTATCATCAACTCGTTCGTGACAAATGTGCCCCAGTCGGATTGGTGAATGCCAATCTAGAGCGAGTAGGCGAGTATCCGGCGCCTTAAAACCGGGTCCTTTCGGCTAATGGAGAAAACCCAGACAGAAAATCCTCTGGAAGGCAACGGGAAACCACCAGAGTCATTTCCCACTCGTCATTATGGCTCGAAATTCTGAACAAAGGGCCGTTAGTCCGGGACAGCCCTTAAATGGGACGACGGTGCGAAGAATACCCCCGCCGGCCAATGATGAAACAACACGCAACAAGTTCGAAATTATAAACAAGAAGATATGTATTATGGAACATCCGCAGCCTCCTCCAAGCTGGCAAAATATACAATGTGAATGCAGAGAGGAAAAGGCTGAACATTGCAATAATAATCCTTGGACTCAGCGAAGTACGTTGGCCAGATTGCGGTTGCACAAAGTTAGAAGAAGCCGACTTTTATTACTCTGGTGCAGACAACGGAAACCACGATGAAGGAGTTGGGATACTAGTTGATAAGAGCACCAGAAACTCTGTGCTGTTATACCAATTTCTAAGAGAATACTACTGATCAGATTTAAAACAAACTTCCATCCATTGAACTTTATTCACCCGAGCCTATACACATGGACATCACCTTCCGGGGGAATTTCGAATCCAGATTGATTTTATACTTCTGAGTGAAAGCTTCAAAAGAGATCTCATATCAGCACTTACATATCCCGGCGCAGATGCCAACTCAGATCATAATCCAGTTGTCATTACCCTCAGAATTGGGTTCCGCAAATCCTACAAGCCCCTTATGTTTCGACGCACTAATATCCGGAAGCTTATCACACCGTAAGGGTAAGAACCAGAGATGAATTAGCTAACATTTTTACCAACGAAATTAATGTGCACAGTATTGAAGAAACATGGGCAGTTTGGAAAACAGCACAGTGCAACATACAGAACAAGATAATTGGCATTGGAAAAAGGAAGAGAAACAAGGCATAGATGAACGAAGATATACTAGACCTAATGGAAGAAAGAAGACTGCTTAAACGTGATGAATCGAAATCTAAGGAAATTAATAGATTAATCCGAAGAAAGGTACGGGAAGCAAAAGATGCTTGGTTAACCGAAAAGTGCAAAGATATCGAGCTCTTACAATCCAAACTTGAGACGCCTTCAATGTACATAAGAAAGTCAAAGAATTCACAAACATCAACCGCAAGACAGGCAGAAGAATTCTAAAAGACAAGAATGGTAAAATCATACTAGAGAAGAACATGAGGATGAAACGATGGAAAGAATACATAGAAGAACTATTCAACGATGACCATATCTCCCTCTTAATCTCATACTCGACGATTCTGGTTCCACGAATGCTAGTCAAGCGAACGCTAATCCCATTACGCTGGGCGAAATCTTATATGCAATTAAGAACTTGAAGGACGGAAAAGCAGTGGGTCCAGATAATATGCAAGGTGAACTTCTCAAAGTATTCCACAGCGGTCCTTCTAGTCTTACATTTCTAGTCAAATTCTTCAATTCTGACCTCAGGTCATATACCACAAGATTGGTTGAAATCACTATTCATTACATTACCGAAGAAAGGTAGCGCAACAGACTGCAACGACTACTATCTCAGCCTCATGTCTCACACTTAAAAATTTTTTCTGAAAATCATTCATTTCCGTATATATATATATATATACGACAAATGTGAAAATTACTAACCAGTTTGGTTTTAGAAATGGATACGGCACAAGGGAGGCAATATGTTCTCTTAGCATACTGGCTCAAAGATGCCGAGATTTAAACCATAAATTATATTGCTGCTTCATTGACTACTACAAAGCATTTGCCTATGTAAAAAACTGAAGGAAATCTTAGAAAAGATAGGAATCGACTACAAAATAAAGCGTATAATAGGATCACTTTACTGGAGCCAATCAGCAGTCATTCGCAGTGAAGGGGTAATATCTGATGAAATCCCTATCAAAAAAAAAAGGGTAAGTCAGGGATGTGTATTATCTGCAACGCTGTTTAATATTTACTAAGAAGCAATTTTCCAAGATGCTTTAAATGAAGAGGATGGCATAAAAATAAACAACGAATGCATCTCAAATATAAGCTATGCAGACGACAACACAGTGTTAATTACAGACAGTGTCCCGAAGTTACAAAATATGCTGAACAGAGTAATGGAAAGCAGCAGTGTTCCTACGGTCTCGAAATTAATGCAAATAAGACAAAATGGGTTGCCGTTCACAGGAGCTCAGAAGAAAGTAACGTCACAAAGCTAAAATTGCGAGTAAAGGATCAAATTATTCAACGCGTCCACAAATTCAAGTTTCCCTCTGGAGGCTTGGTTTCATGCTGGCACGGATCAGACTGTTGAAAGACGCTCCAGAATCGAACAAGCAATACAAGCATTGCTAAATATAAAGAATTTGATGGGCAGAAAAGAGTTAAACCTTCGATTACGTGTAAGACTAATAAGATGCTATGTCTGGCCAGTACACTGCTCCTCTATGGCATGGAAAGTTGGATCCTCACTAAAATCCTAGAGAAGAAATTAACCGTCTTTGAAATGTACGTATACCGACGAATGCTCAAAATCTCAGAGACCATGTCACGAACTCGGAAGTTCTCAATCGAATGGTCAAAGAAACCGAACTGCTAAAAATTATACAAGCCCGAAAACTCGCGAATATTTTGGTCATATCTCTAGGCATCCGGAAAAATACCGTCTTCTGCAGAGTTAGTACGAGAGGGTGAAATTGAAGGAAAGAGAAGACCAGGGGTAGAAGAAAAATATCCAGGCTAGCAGACATGGTGGTATGGACGTACCACAACCGAACTAAAAGAGGAGGCCGTACAATCAAAATCAACAATGGCCATGATGATCGCCCAACTTCGGACGGAGACGGCGGAATGAAGAAGAAGATATAGTTGGAATGCATTTTATGAGTACAGTTATAGAACGCGCCATATTTGCTAAATAAGAAACTCGACAAAATGTGAGCATTGCTCTTGGAATACCGTTCAAATTATAGAGTAAATGTAAATGTTAATTTGCGTTTTCTGCGAATTTTGAGTTATGACGTTGTTGTATTTAATAAGCGATATGTGTAAATGAAGTGAACAGTAAAAAAGCCGATTAAACTTTTAAGTTTGTTGATGCTGACATCGAATACCGCGGAATAAAATAATTTTCTTCTCAGTTGAAAGTTTTTCAAAGCGGCGAATGTCGGTTTGACGCAATCCAAGCATTGAATTAAATAAATTTTGCAGTTGGTCCGCGAATTATATTGAACGCGTAATATGAATATTTCGTACGGTGTACGTGTCGATAATAATCCAAATCGTAATGGTTACAGTGCACGTTTGTTGTGGCTTTCGTACAATTGCCCAAGCCCTTCGCAAAATCTTTAATTTTAATACACGACTATTTAGATTGGCAAATTCGCCAGAGAAATAATTCAAACGCAAAAATTAAGGGGAAATAGAGGTAAATAGACGGGAAAATCAATTAGAACAGCCAACGCTTAGAACATTAAAAGCAGAGTAAATGCATGACAAAAACTGGTAGAAAAGTATTAAAAAAATGTACTCTATCAATTTTTTTCATCGATTTTTTTTCTTCTCTTTTATTAATCGGTCTGAATTGTGTAACAAGGATAGAATGCGTTTTTTTTTTAATTTATTAATTTTATTACTTTTTTATAAATACATTATATTTAGCATTTAAGAAAAGAAAAAAATGTCCGCTTGTTTCTGCATTCGCAAAGATATATATGTTCTTTATAATATATTTTCTGTTACTGTGTTGGTGTCTCTGAATATTACTTGGAATCGCGTTGTGTAAATAGGTGTATTTTTTTTTTTTTTTTTTTTTTTTTCGTTTTTTGGGCTCGTCCACTATGGATGGACCCAGCCTAAATAATCATTTCCAGCATATTTTCAATGTGTGACAGCGGAGTCTGAGTTCCATTCGAACGAAACACCGCTGCCTAAACATTACAGAGATATAAAGAAATAATAAAAAGGCCAAATAGGGGAAAGATGAATTATACGAACTTATTCAAAAAGGAAATTGAAATTCTAAGAGTAAAATAGCGAAATTAGATAGTCTCGACATCATGATTATGAGGAAAAGCTCATCATAGATTACTGACGGGATAAAATGAAATAATTAAATTCGCAACCCATAAAAGTGGTGAAAACGGAACCGAAAAGCAGACGCAGATTTTTTATCTAGTGTATGTTGCAGGTTATTTCCCGAAAAATTGGAAAGTACCCAGACGATAATGCAGAATTACAAAACAGAAAGTTCCGAACTGAAGTTATAATAACGGATTTAAACAACAACAAAGCAAATGACCCGATGTAGTCTCTAATGAAATGATTAAAATAAACAACGCGCAGTCTTATTTATAAATATTTGCAATAAATACGGAAAATTCCAAGAAAACTACAAGAACATTAAACGCAACCAGGGAAAAAAAATTTTACTCCACCAAACTATCGTCGCATTGTTGAAAAGTCTGGAAATATGAAACAATATTTAAAATTTCACTCACGCCTAATTTACCGTTGACCCCCGAATTTGAAAATATAAAAAAAAAAAACAACAACTAGTATGAATAGATCAAAAAAGGTCAACTGGAAAAGCTACGGATACATGGAAATGATAAGTTTATCTCAAATTACAAGCAGTCATAAAACTGTAATCTTAATTAGACCCGACATCAGCGGCGCCTTTAACTATGCTACATGGTTATTTACGTTACAATACCTAGATAATAACATCATGCAAACGAGCTTATTAAACGTAATGTTTACTCGAAGTTAATAATCCGGTACTATAATTAATAACGATACGAAAAAATTAATGAAATCAGCAGTTAATAAATCGATAGAGCTTCGGTGTATAAAAAATCAAGATAATATTTTATTAATAGCGACTGTTTGCGAAAACGTTATACCGATATCAAAGAAATTAGATTAACAAATGAAATTTTCAACGAATTAATCTTTAAATCAGTAATAAACTGTAGAAAAATGACGTGTGTCGGTTGCGTGAGAACGGAGAGGAGATATGATAGCCTGCAGCACGCTTTGAGCATCCGACGGGATAAGGAGATTGCGAGCGGCAGGTGAAGATGTGATAAAAAGAAGGGCACACAGAAGACTCAGCGGAATAAATTTTATAAAAGCAGTAAGGAAACACAAACTGTACAACTAACAATTAATAATAATTATAAATTTTTCTTTTATATTCATTAATGTTAACGCTATCAGCTGTTAGTTAGTCATTTTTTTTTGGATCGGCAGATTTTCCAAGCGTTATCATCCGATACTGAGCAACATTATTATTATATCGTTACACTTTTATAAAAATGGAGCTTACACATGGTTGTAGTAAAGAATATATGACATTCTACAATGCCACTCGAAGAAATTAAAAATGCCTCGACGCAAGAAGGGGGTTTCAAGTGAAAAATATAATTAATATACGAGCTTAAGGAAATAATACGTAAAATAGAATATTTTATGTATTTGAAAGTAAAAATCGAGCTACCTTACAAAAACACGGGCGGGGGCGGGGGGAATAATCCAGTGTACCGGATGCCGAACGTATCTTTTTCTTACGTCATCACTGAACGGAAATCGGCGATTCGTATGATACAAGCTTATTTAGATTTTACTATCCCGGAAATCTTCTCAAAGGGACAAGCGCCACCGACGACCAGATCTTCCATCCATTAGTTTCGTCTTCTTCTACCCGGTGGTGATCGGTTCTCACAGATTTTTCCCTCGAGGGCCAAAATTTCGGTAGCCCACACCTGCCGTCTCTCATAATGTATCCCAGATCTAGATTGTCGCGAATTTTTCTTTCTTCTGCCAATTCCCTACAAGACCTCCGGCGTTGATTACTACTTTCTGCGTCCAAAATATCCTTAACATTTTCCTGTATATAGGAGCATTTCGAAAGCGTCTAATTTGGACTCCGATACTTTGTTAAGAATCTCTATGTCAGCCATACATGAAAATAGAGTCGTAGTAAAGCATAATGTACGCTACTATTTTTACCTGTGTTAAATGTGATGATATGTACCAATTAAACAAACGTACAAAACCAAACGATACATCCGCAAAATACCGTAAAGGAAATACTCAACTTGAGAAAGCAGTCGAGTAAATACCGTGAGAATTAAATAACGATAAACGACAAATTGATCTATGTCCGGATCTTACGTAAAACAACAATATGGAAAACGAAACATTACTCGAAAGCACCGGAGGGCCAAAATCTTTAAATTATGAAACAAAAAAAAAAAAAAAAGCAGTAATTAAAAATAGCGATAGAGCGATAAATTGCGAATTACATCCTTCGTGGCGACTTAGTCTCCAACTCATACACATTCTAACTCAACTCGTAACACCTTCTCCGCAACAGATTCAGCGTTCGCATCTAGTTCACTTTTTCCCGATTTGAGCTTTTCACGTCAGGACTCGCGCAGAGCGACCACTTGCTCCCATTGTCATTCGTTTCCGTGATTATGTAAGTATCTCACGTATGTTCACTGAACTCATGGCAGAATTCGGAAATATGTTTGCTCGCAATTAATAAACAACAAAACAGGATGATAATTAACTCTGTTCGATAGTAGTAAACAAACTAATCTCGAACCAATGTCAAAGAATTGCAACATACCGATGGAATGACAATATCATAAAAAAATGAAATTATTCTTAATTAGCAATATAAAGTAGACATTTTATTAGTGTCGAAAATACATTTCACCAATCGAAGTCGTATGAAAATACCTTATTACACCATTCGCCGTACAAATTATTCCGATAACGATGGAGAGTACTACGCGGAGGAACAGCGATTATTATAGTAACAGCTGTGAAAGTTCGGGTTATTTACACAGGCCTCTGCGAATAAAATCGGCGTCTCATTTGATTCATTAGTAATTTCTTTAGTGTATTATCCGCCGAGGCGTGATATAAAACAAGAGCAGTTTTTGAGAACACTTTAATACATTTGCTGATAAATTCGTGGCCGGTGATGATTTTAATGCAGAACAGGCGACACCGGATTCACGATTAGAGTAACTCTCTTTAGAAGCCAACTAAATAATAACTCTGTAGTGTCTCAAAGAATAATAGTAACATGTCATAAATGGAAGCGAGCCAACTTATTGGCGAACAGATGTGGGAAAAATAGTCGATTTATCGGTCGTTTTTATTTGCAATGGAATTTTAGTTTGCAAACTGTCTGTGTCAGTTGAAGTTCTATTCGATGGAACTGCTAAATATAAGCAGTACATTATACTGTATTCGGAAACGAAATCTATAAATATAAAAATTAACCGTATTTCATTTACATTTACGAATGCATTTAAAGTATCGGTATCGGATTTTATTTTAAAGCAACTAAATTGTGTTACGAACAAAATTATCGCTTTTCGAGAATATCGCAAAAAATTTCACTAATTCACAAGCTTTTTTTTCCCCTCGTAAAGCGGAATTTTTTAAAAACAATGAAATGTTGCTATGTATATATTGGAAGATAAACCGCGCTATCGATTTCCATGCACATTCAATAAATACGAGTAGGTTTCTAATAATAATTGAGCAAAATAAATAGATTTTAATATATTTTTTGTAGACAAATACCTTGGTTGAATGGCAAGAGTTGAGTTAAAAAAATAAGGTATACATACAGTTCTATAAAAAAGGTATATTGGGACAGTGAAAAAGTATCAGATTACAACATTGCTACTTTATTTTCCCGTAGGATTTTTATTTATCGTTAGTGGGCTAGTCGTGTAAGAAAGTGTATTTTTAATTTTCTACGGGCTAGATCATTTATTAGGTAAGACGTTTTTTCTTACTTTTCACCTCCCCTGTCATAAAAAGCGTACCCGCCGCTGCTAAACTTACGTAATGTAAACATATTTTCGGTACCTTCATGTTTTGTTTTGTTTTTTGTTAAGTACGTATTTCAACATTCGGTAGCGCGATAGCTTCTGACATAGAGTTGTTCGATTACGAAACCAGTGGTCTTTTAGTAGGAGATCGTTTTCTCTTACAGAGTAGTGTATACGTAGCTCTAATATCTGAAACTCGAGAAAGAAGTCATCCGAGTAAAGATGGATTGACCGAAAGGGAGAAACGATCGGTCTGCTATTAAGACATGTCACTTTAATGATATCGGGATTCACTTTGCTTCATTTGAAAATTACAAAAAGGAATAAAGGACAAACTATACAACTGAAATATACCTGTGAAGGAAATATGTGCAATTACATTTACTCGCGTGGAAGAACCAACCCCAATACAAACTGTACAGAAGATAAAAAAGTTTAGTTCACATATAAATATCTAGAAGTAATTTAATCGGATTTTCAGATGAACTAAGAGAGAATGAAATTTACTCTGATCGCAAATGTAATAAATTTATTAATTTAAAATGAACTATATCAGGTGCTAGTAGAAGTGTCGTATTCATTTTCTAATGGCACGATATATAAAGACTAGAATGTTATCTTTAATCAACTTTTCAGTGAGAATGTAAAACTTAAAGAATCTCCTGCAGAATTAACATTCAATTGTTGATTTTCTTCGATAACCGAAAAATTCTGTTTGCTGATAGACGAACAAAGTTTGCGTTTCGTAAGTTGATGAGAAATTCAAGTAGGCAGAGTTTGATGAACGGTGGTACGTATTAGACAAAAACACGAATCTATTTCTCCTATTATCACAAGTTTCCGAAATCTATTATATATTTTCCGCTGGTTTGTAATTTATCTTTTCACGAAAAAGTTCGTAATCGATGATGGGGAATTCGAATTTTTTTTTGTGTACTTACAACGAGAAGCGTATGTTGGGAACGTGAAATTTGAAGCATTTGTGTCATCATCATCCGATGTAGGGGGGGGGGGGGACTTTTATTTTGGTCCAACGACTCGATTAGCGTTTTATAAGAATTGAAGTATCTGCCCCCCATCTAGAGAGATTGTATGACACTAGGAATGAAATTTTCGGCCTGAAATGTTATAAAATACAGATACATTATAAAAGCCCAGAGTCACGGAGTTGTACAGTAATAAGACTGCGTGATACCTTGATCTCTTGTGAAAAGGTTAGCGAAACCTAATTACTATTACGACGAATATTATTTCAACTTTACAAAAAAATAATTATTTCGAATAGCATAAATGTACACGGAAGCACGATTTCATCATCTAATACAATACGATGATTCGCGTTGGTAATGTGATAGAAACAGTGTATATCGCTTATGTAAAAATCAGGACTTCAATGATTACCTTTTCTGTCCTTTGAACAATAAAATCGAAAAATTTTGCAGCAATTTGTGGAATAATTATACCGATTTCAAAATGGTCATTTCATGTGCAACTCTACCTACCCAAGACCGATCAATTAGCGGCTCGGTCACAATGACAAAATATGAAGAGCTCATCATCTGGCATATTTATGCAATACGGAATTATGAGAATATTTAAATAATTTTTTTTTTCGTTGAGCCTTCGTCATTTAGTCAATTTTTTCTTTTAACCCTTTTCATAGAGTATTTTATACGACTTTCCTACTTTTAATTTTCATACTTCTATTTTGCGGTGCTTTATAGAGTGTCAGTAAAGCTAGATTTGACGTCTGATCTGCCGCTATATACATTCACTGGGAAAAAGTAGGCAGCTCTGATAGGATTTCCGGTTTTCGTTCTAAGTATGTCCCTAACCTGTTCGTATAACACTACCAAATAAAATGGTCTATTGTTCCTTCCACTGCATAATCATTGCATACTCCATCATTATCGCAATATTAATTATAACCGAGTTCGAACGGGGGTTTTGTTGGGTCTCATTTTAAGTCTATCGTTACCATACAGTTTTCGAAGTTGTTAATTTACTTAAACAATGGGACCACCCATGGGACATACTTTTGTATTGTTGAGCAGTCTTTTTCCTTTTGATTACAACTTTGTCGGTACTTTTCATTTTGTAATAATACGTTCTCTAACTAATATCCCTATACAAATGTATATGTTTAGCGATGAAATTTTATTGAGAAAATATTAAAAATAATATTGCTGTTTTTTTAAATTATATTTCCAACATTCTTCAAAAGCACTATATGCTAGGTTCTACGTGTTTCAGAGCGCGTCTTTCTCTTTCCCATTCAGTACTCCTTCGTTAATATTTCATTCAAAATCAAACCGACTGCATGCTTTTGTATACTTTCAGCACTGCGAAGTAGCAAGTCTCTAAATAGGAAAAAAGTTCCATCACTGATGCATAACGAATTATCTAATTTTGTAATTTAAAAAAATTAAAAAACCCGCAAAAAAGAATAAAATTGAATTATAAAGAATAAAAAAGAATGCCGTTTTAAATTAATCGGAATCTAAAAACTACTACGAAACGAATAATAGTAAGAAAATAGTATTTTTATTCATATCTGTTTGCTAGAAACAATTTTTTTTTTTTTTTTGATATATTTTCGAAATAGCAAACAAACAGCAAATAATGATAACTAAAATTTATCATAGAAAATTTTCAAGCAGAACCCATCTTTAGCAGGAAAAAGACAAAACAGAACCAAATGTCGCGAATAAAATTATAAAAATTTTGAAAACACGAACATACAACAGAAATATATATTTTACTTCTCGCAGCAAATTTTTTTTTCTTTTTTTTTTTTTTTTTTATTTCTATTTTATATTCGTGTTTTAAAACTTTCATAATTTTGAATATGTTCGATTCTATGTTTGCGTCTTGTTGTCTTTTCCAGCTGAAGATATAGGCTTTGCCTAAAAACCTTTCTGCGGTAAGTATTCCTTTATCTATCATTTAATGTTTTTTCTACGTAGAAAATATGTTATTTAAAAAAAATAATTTTAGTATGTATTAGTGATGGGTAAGTTCGTTATTTCTTCGGATGCGGATGGTCCAGAACTGAATCGTTCAGGAAGTGCATCCCGGATATGTATTCTCATATCGGACTTATATATATATATATATATATATATATATATATATATATGGACACCCGGTTTTTGCACCGGTTGAAAACGCAGTATTAAGATTACGTGTGCTAGAGAAAAAGAAATTGCGAAACAGCTAATGTATAGGAGTATAATCGTACAGAGAATTGTGTCCACAGGAAAAACGATAATTTCTTCCCAATTCCGATATTATTATTCTTCAATTTTCTAGCTGATCTGGCACTTTTATGCTTGGATATTCATTATGAAATGTAGAAAAGGACAGATGGTCTCTTCTACCGTCTTCGAGGTCTATAGTTTAGCTTCCATATCGGGGGGAACCATGTGAGAATATCTGTATAACATTCATCGATTCAGTACTTGCTAGGTCGGAGTATACGTGTCCAGAACTGTAGTCGGAGTCACATCATTAACCCTGCTGTAGGATACAGACCCACGAATACGTATCATTCCAGATATTCATCGCTGGGATGTATAAAAAGAAAAAGGTACTGTACTAATAATTGCGGTAAAGTGACTTTATGGATTTTTAAATTATTTCCGGATTTTGGCTCTTCGAGATTCTATTTTAAACGTAATTATTTATCGTTATTAATTAATATTGTAATGATAGACATTGTAAAATGAATTGTATTCTTTGGTTTGCGTGTTTTCGGCATCGATTTTGAAAAGCGAATAACATAAAAGTTAACAAATTGATTCCGTTGCAGTTACAAGTTATTACCCGCTAATCTAATATGTAATAATAAATAACTTCCTTCAGAATCAGAATATCTTTATGAGGACAATTATTAAAAGAAAAAAAAATGATTATATTTATTTAACGACCCAAAGTAGGGCCCACTAATCTCTCGGTCCATATTGAGCAAAGGTCTCTCGCAAGCGTTTCCATTCTAACCTACCTATAGCTATTGTTTGAAAGTTTGCTTATTTTAAAAACTTATTCAGATCGCCTTTCCAACGTGTTATTTGCTTACCCGTCTTCCTTTTTCCTTTCCATGGTTGCCAAAAATTACTTTTATAAGTCCATCGGTCATCCTTTAGACGGGAGATGTGTCCAGCCCAATTCCATTTATTACGTCTGATTTGATGCACTGTATCTTCGTTATCTCTTAGTTTTGCTTTTATTATTTTTGTTTTTATTCGGTCGCTTCTTTTGATGTTTAATATTGCGCATTTTATAGCGTTTTGGGTAACTCTAACTTTGTTAAGTATATTTTTCTTAAGTGGCGCCATGTTTGCTATTCATATGTTGGGAGCTATACATGTGCTGAAAAATTGGCTTTTATGTCTACTACTGAAATCCCCTTTGAAGACGTTTTTTAAGGACCAATATTTGGACCGGGTTTTAGTTATCCGAATTTCTATTTCTTTCTCTATTTGGTTTGCGAAAGCCAGCTTTTGACCTAAGTATATACTTTCCGTAACCATATCTATTTCATTCCTGCCTATTTTTATTTCCTTCTGCTCAATGTTTTTTGGGTGTATATTACTAAACCTGTTTTTTTTTTTTTTTACTGTATACACTTAGGTCCGTTAATATTGTTTTCAGATTTTCCAGCTTTTCTGCAAAAAAGACAATGTCGTTCGTAAACCTAAGGTTTGTTAGACGGCTACCATTTATGTTTATCCTCTTCTCCTCGCAGTTTAAGTAACGGAATATTTCCTCCAATACGCTATTAAATCGAATTGGCGATAACGGGTCACCCTGCCTCACTCCTTTTGTGATGTCAAAATAATCTCCCCTCGTATCTGTTTTTTTATTCTGGCCTTCATATTACTATATATATTTCGCTTATTATTTCTATAAAGTTGTATGGGGTTCCTTGATTCATTTTAGTGACTTTAGAAGGAAATCGTGTTTTACGGAATCAATGACTTTATTGTAATCGATCAGTCTTATATACAGCTCCTTCCCGTACTCCCTACTTTTTTCGATTATTTGATTCACTGTATGAATATGATCCATTGTTGAGAATGTGCTTCTGAAGCCTGCCACTGGTTGCTGTTCGTTTAGTATCTTTTTTTAGCCTTAATAACTCCCTTATTAACGCATATACGTTTGTTTCGAATTCACTATTGATTTTTCATCTAAAATAAGTGTATTCCTTTTTTGTAAAATTAATTCCACTTTTTTCCCTTTAAACATTTTATTTTTCATCCTTTAGCCGTCAGATTTGTTTTCAAGCCTTTATGAAAAGCCCGACCCATCGATAACTTTTTACTGTGCCATACTCCTAACAAAATTGCCACTGTCTTCTCGTATTTTGTATCCTCTTTAAGTGCCTTGCGTCGTCTTTCGAACGTTTTTTATTCTATTCCTCATTTCTTAACCATTACTCCCTGCAGTGCTACTTTTATTTACAACACTTTCTATCGTTCTGGTTCTTAATTTCTTTAGTCTTTCCGTTTCATTCGTACCAGATTTTAAGTAAATCAGCCCTTTTAAAGTCTAAAAAGAAAAATGAATTAATTAAAATACGAGTCGAATTGGAAATCCACACTTCTTTTTCTGATCCGATTATGCTACTAATGATACTAAGCTGTGCTAAAATTCTGCAGCAAAAAAAAAAAAAAAAAGAAAAAAGAAAAAAAAAGGAAAAGGCTTTTTCAAAGGATAAATAGAGCGAAGAGTTGTAACATTATGAGACATAAACTGTAATAAACACTACCAAAAAAATTTCTTTCTACAGGGTGCCAACCCAATTTTTTCCCCCGCAAAATAAATTTCCACGACTTTTCCCGGTTTTTCAGGTTTTTTTTAGTTTTTCTTTGACACATTGTAATAAATAACTACATCATTATTAAAAGTTTCGAAACATGTGTTTCATCATAGCCCGATGTAGTTATTATCGATGATAAAACAACTTGGAATCGCTTAAAATGTTTACTTCTCGTTAAAAAATGAATAAAACTGATTACACTTAATTTCTTGTCTTTTCGATTATCAGCAAAATGCAACGCGCGACGCTTAATTAACTATATATCGAATTAAAATGTGTATACATACCAGAGCGAATTCTGTGATCATTTTTGAAATACAATTTCGAATGTGTTTTGTATGGCGCGTGGATATTTCTGTATCAAATTTCCCTATTTCCCGAAAAAAATTCGCACGACCTTTCTGGATTTTCCAGAAAGTGACTAGAATGCAAACATTAGGGGGGAACTCTTTTATATAGCAATCGCGATAGTCTTTTGTATAATTTTACATTCTAGGTTTATGCGTGCATATATTTATTTCTTAAGAGCTTACAACCGATTTGTACCGATGATTAAAAACAAGTTACGTATACTCGAATTTTTTCGGGGGTACGTGCCCCATTATAATTTTTGACCATAGTTCCGGATGACCACGTTACTTCAAAATACGTCGGCCTGATCTTGTGATATATCTGCTATTTTTATATTTTTATCGCAGTAATCCGTAGAAATGAAAAGTCACAAAATCTATATTAAGAATAATCGTCCCCATTGAATAAAAGAAATCGGAATAACTGCAGGGGACAAAAAACCTGTTCTTGCGAGGATAAAAAAGTTCACTTATGAATATAAAACGTTACTAGAAGACTACAAAAACTGGTATTGCGCGGAAAATAATAACATGAAGTCCAGAGCTGATTGGTGATTAAATAGATTGTCGAGAGCAGCCGGATTCTTAACTTTTTTTTATTATGCGGCTATCGCATTATGTTTTAAATAATCTAAAATTAAGTTTCTATTAATCTTCCTTACTTTTCCTTCGATTTCGCCACTCTTTCCCATGCTCTTTCCTTTTCCTGCTAAATCTCTCCGTAAATCTGTAGTCAAGCAGAAATTCCACAACAGTAGTACCATTAGGTCTTTATTTGCCTGCCACAAAACCATATTTACGTATGGTTCGAGGGTGTCCTTGGTGGAGTTGAACCCTCATTTATTTTTACTGATAATAATCGCTTTGAGTCTTTTCGTCTTCTTTACTTCTGTACTATCTTTACCGCTGAATTTATATCTTACGTTCCATTGTCTCTATATATCCTCTCATCGCTCCTTTTCCAACTACTATTTGATTATCTTTGACTCTACGAGTGCCCCCCAAGCTGTTTCTTCTTCTTTTCTCACTTACTCCTGCGAATTTGTCGCTCTTCGTATTCGATACCTTACGAATCTTCTCGTTTCCCATTCCATGCACGTTGATTTGCTTTAGACCTCTAGTCACGTCGAGGGTAATGTGAGATGGCGGATTCCTTGGCTAGAGTTGCTTCTTCCTCATGTCTCTATCTCAATAGAATTCCCTACCGTTAAATTTTCATACTAGATTTTAGTCAGATATTTATGCTGCTTCCTTCTCTAACAATCAATCCTTCTATCAGTCCATCCAGCCAAATCTTCCTACCGACCTTCGGTTTTATGACTTTCCTATTCTACGAAATTCCTCGCTGTACTCTGTCTTGTTCGTTTGCGTCTTAATCATATTATTCTCCTCGCGTTTTCGGTTTCATTCAACTTCCTCTCTAGTTGTCATCTTCGTCCGAATCATGAAGCTGCCGATGATCCCAATCATATCCTCTATTCTTTATTCTAATTTGTTTTTGTTGCCCTTTAAATTTCCCTTGGTCCTTATTGCACCTTTTACATTCTGTATCCTCCCCAATCCATTGTTTCAATGATCGGTACCTTCATTCTGGTTATTTCCGACCGAGTCGGTATCTAACTGATCCGCTCCTTCCTTGTTGCTGCTGAGTAAAGGTTCCCTTTGTTGACGTGCCCAAGAAAAAAAGAAAAAAAAAAGTCATTTGGAAAACAAATCATAATAAGTAAATATTTTTCAAGTTATCAATCGAATATCTGTGTCAGATTTGGATAAATAAATATGTACACTTTTTTATAATACATATTTATTTATTTCGGTGTAACTGAATTCGTCTCTGTCCCCTACACTCTTTCTTTCTAAACTTTATAGGTGACGCTAATCACATTTTGTTTGAGTGCACCTGTATCGCTTCCGAACGTTCTTCCTTTTACTCTTCTTGGACCAATGTCTTTATGACGAACCCAACAACAAAAAAAAAAAACAAAAAAAAAAAACAACTTGAATTCGAAATTCACAATGAATAAAATTTACACGTTTTCCGCTATTTCTCTCGACTTCCCTGATAAGAAATCACGGAGATTAAGGGCCACTGATTTACAGAAACTGTTTCGAAAATAAAAGTGGTAGTTTTCCCTGCGGGGCTGTTCAAAATTGAAAAAATATTTTAACTTTATCAAAAAATTGTACGAAAAGTTATTTATATAAACACCGACATCATGCTTCGGGAACACAGTCGATATTTATATAAATAATTTTAAAAGTATTTTCAAAATTTTTTTTCACTTATGAACAAAAGTGATTTTAAAATCTAAAAATTTAAAAATTTAAAAACTTAAAAATCTAAAAATCTAAAAATCTAAAAATTTAAAAATCTAAAAATCTAAAAATCAATACTATACTGTATAAAGCATCATGCAGTTTATATTCGTTTACGCTTGTATATTTTAATCGTTCCGTTCGAATTTCGGTCTTAACAAATGCATTATTTAACAGAAATTTCAGTAATAACCGAAACTCGAGCAACATTATTTCTTCCCCTTATTATAAAGCGGGTTTTTGTTGTTTTTTTTTAAATTACGCATTTGGTTTCTCATTCAATTACAATTTTCTATACTCGCAAACGGTTTCCCGATTACACAGCGAAGCATAAACTACATCACGCAACAGATAGGGCGTGAAATACAAGTAAACTGAACACTTTAGACAGGGTGAAAGTATTACGAATACAATGGTATAATGTATGTGTATTTAATTTTCGGCTCGATAAATACGAGACTTAAATAAAGAATAATTTCTGTAATACTTTCATTTTTGTAATAATGGTCTGCCGTCGCGAAGAGGCTTTAGCGAAGTTTCAATGTTTTATCCTAGGATTGATTTGACATAATAATACATCCGGAATAGAAAAAAAAACAAAAAACAAAACGCGTCTCATTCGAATTTCTTTGGACATTCGATTGGCGCGGTAATTTCAAGAATCGCTATCCAATCAATCGATGAATTAGGAAAATTACTACTTTTAATTGTTTCCGGCTATTTGATCATATTATTATAATTTTACTACTAGCGTATATATGTTTTCACGTAATATTTACATATTCAGACAAAGATGGAAAAATGTTTTTAGAATCATCCAGTTTTAGACGAATGCCATAAATGTTATAACCGTTAGATAGGATACATACATAGGGAAAATTTGAAAATGTAAGAACCGTACGCTAGACTTGACCGAAAAGATTGAACAAGTGCCATCGCGCGGGGGAGGAAAGGATTAAGCGGACGAAAAAACTCCGTAGTTTAATTTAAGAAGTAATTATTTTTCGTAATAAAATTAAATACAACGTAAAAATTAACGATTTATTATTATTATTATTATTATTATTATTATTATTATTATTACTATTATTATTTTTATTGAAACAATCTTAATTTATGATTAAATAAGTATCTACTTTAATAAATGTTGCTTTAAACTAAGCCAAACCCGTATGGAAGCAACAGAGTAGTCATTGACGACCACTCTGCTCCTAACATATTACATATTTACAATAGATAATAATTACAATCGTACATCTTATATCCTATAATGTGATAACAATGAAAATTAATTATAGCGGACAATTTAATTCGCCGCGATCTATCTTCTACACACGATTTATTACTGCGTGATTAAATTATATTATATGTAAAATAGAGGGGGGGGCTGCTGAAACGGTCTCCGATCAGGCTCACACGCCGTTTAGGCGACGCTATCTATCTGTTGCCGAGGATGGTAAAAAAGCTTTTAAAGATATTACGGCTACGCGCTTGGTAGGCCCTCGGTGAGGTCGTAACGATAAATCGTTTCCTGCAGATCGCAACGTGTGAAGTATCTTTTGACCGAGTAAGAGGCTAGCGCCATCTCTGTCTAATTTCTTTACTAGGTCGGTAGAATGTGTGCGGCGACCGGCCCAACAAGTAATCTACCGTACAGATAACCGGAATCATTTGAATTACGATTGATCGTCCGTCTCGTTCCAACTTTTGTTGTTGAACTAGCGGCACTGGTGAACTTGTACTCATTTCATTTCGTGTTTGTTTTGTCGGTGAGCTGGTTTAGTGGCGTGTTGTTTTCTCCGAGTTTTTTTGTTTTTTTTTCTTTTCTTTTTTATCGTTTGCTTTTTTTTCTATTTATACTCCTAGTGCCGCCGCCTTGTTAATAAATAAATAAATCGGATTAATTTCGTTAATTTTACCTTTATTAATTGTTTATTTTAATTATTAATCGCAAAAAGGAAAAGAAAAATGGCCGGTTTGCCACATGTTGATAGTTGTTGTTGCGGTTTGACCAACTTAAAGACCGGCTCTGTAATTGTCGGAATATTATTCTTGGTATGTAGTATAATTTCTCTCTTTTGCACTCGGTAAATTTATTTCTTTAAAGTACGTACAAAATCGATATATATTGAAAATCTTTTTTAAAAAATACGTCGTAACTCAACCGAAAAGATGCACCATATTTAATTAAGAACGGTGAACATTTTTTTCAGTCTCCTAGCATTCTACATTCTGCTAATATTTGGACAGACAATGAAACTTTAATTTCTGTTTAAAAAATCAAGCATAATGAAAATATGTTCACTACACACTTGTAGAATACCGGTAGGCAATTTTTTGTTATTGTAGGAACGGGTCTCATCTGATTATCGAGAGAACCGTAATTGCTTTTAATGATTACAAAAAAATCATTTTTACGTTAATTTTACTTACTGTCATCATTTTTATATGAAGGTAATTTTATCAATGACGTTGCGTGCTTGATAAATCCGGGGAGGACGATTTTAAGAAAATAAACAACACAAATTCTGGATTACAAAAATAAGTTTATAACACGGTAATTTTTTTAGTCGGTTTATTTTTAGAGTTTATTAATAAGTAGAGAAAATATTTTTCAGATTTTATGAAATATAATTGAAACTAAATTAAATCTTTAGCAAAATACGCGAAACAACGTAGTTTCTTTTTTATTTTATTTTTTTTTTTTTGGGCACGTCAATTACAGACATAAATTCAACGTGAGTGAAATTTTTGGAAATTGGGGCAACGAAATTCGAATATTTTTGAACCAGGTCACAAGACACTATGCTTAATACAATACAGTAAGTAGTTGAAACGACGCGTATATTAATTACAACGTGTAATTTTCTTAGGCTACCCCCCCATTAGAAAAAATGTCCCAATTTTATGTGTAACGGTTGTTGTTATATTTTATACGATTTTTGTGATTATGTTATTATATTCATATGTACTGATTTAGAATTACGTTGTAAATTTTGATCATTTTATACAAAGTATAGAAGAGAAATCAGTGGCGAATCCACAGGCGGATAGAGGGGCATTCCCCTCAAACAACCAAAACCACGATAAAAAACTTTGTTACAACGGACTGTTAAATATTTGTATAAATGTTACCACCTATGGATTTAATTATAACTAATATTTAATACTGTTTTTTAATAAAACTATTAACGTTCTTATTGTATTTTAAACACAACTGTCATTGATCTCTCGCCTTTTTTATTTGTTTTTAATTTTTTTTTGTAATGTAAAAGAAAATAGTTCAATGAGAGGTATATATATTTTTTTACTTGCTCACGAACAAAAAATTCGGATCGGATTACTAAGAAAAATAAAATAAAGTCTAATAAAAATACTATTTTCTATTATTTCTAGTAATTTACTATTCAAATTCTGTACTACCATTTCAGCTATTACTTTTTTAATTTCGTTTTATTTTTTACCTAAGAATAAAACAAAATTTAAATTAAATTGTAATAATTACGTATTTTTAAAACACTTTTAAATTTCCAAGCAGGTCGCTTTTTGATTTTCTTTATAAAACAAGGTATTTCATAAATCTGCCGTCTACCATATAAGATATCACGTAATTATATAATTTCCCTCTCCAAAATGTTTTTTTGGATTCGCCCCTGTATATATAATATATATATATATGTATGTATATGGATGTATATGTATGTATATGTATATGTATATGTATATGTATATGTATGTATATATGCAGGCCTGTGCCCGAGATTTTGGAAGGGGGGGGTGAAAATTTTCTTCACATATTTATTTTATAAATAACAATACATTTTTCACTAATATTCGTACTATTAATAATTTCCATCATTTTGATTTATATGTATTAATAATTCACGTAAATGAATTACCCCCCGTATATGAACATTAATAAAAATTACATATGTGTTATTAATTACGCACGTAATAAAAAGTTTGTCCTTAAGATATTAATGAAGTACCTAAAAATATGCAGCATATTTTTTCTTTTTTCTTTTAAACGTAGGTAAGAACACTCTAAAAAAACTCATCAATATTTATTTTAAATTTGTGATTTATTTCAGATTTTTGTGTATTTATAATAACTATTTCAGTGTCCATGGGGGGGGGGGGGTTAACCTCCCCTATGGACACGGACTTGTATATACATATGTCTGTATATATGAGTGGCGGTTTTGCCGGTACCTCTTAAACAATAAGAAGGTCAATTATGTTTCTTTAAAAATTAAACTTGTATTGCACCTTTTTTTTTAAATCACTTGCAAGTTCTAGTCCAATATTCAATGTCAATTTTTACAAAACATTTTCTCAACTATTATGTCCATTATATTGGTAGAATACCTTACAATAGGGTGTACCGAATTTTGTCCCATAAACACCGTTTAATTGCTACTCGAATATTGTAATCCGAAACTGCTCTTATATGAGAATGTTTTTATGCTTTAATTTTGTAACATTTTCACTACCACATTTATTGCAATATAAAGTGTTTCTAGTGAAATTGATTATTTTACACATCCATGAACCACTTCAACTAAATTGTTCGTAGAATTTTGATTTTACTTTGCATCGTCGTTTTTCTTTCTTATCCACTGAAATTTTTTCGCAAGACCTATAATATTATAAACTGAAGCGTACTCGGAAAGTTAATAAATTCTTTTTTCAAAAAACTTTCTCGTTCTAACTCAGTGCTGCACAACATCAGTAGTAGGCTGACTGCTTGAAAGCGAATTTATGTACGGGACAGAAAATTATATTTCGCGTGTATTTGTTTTTCTATAAGACCGAACCAAGAAGGCAAATTAAACATTTTCTATTCGCAGCTGTCACATACGAACTATCATTATTTCGCATGCCGTAAAAAATCTATTATAATTATTTGCGTTTTTCCTAATGGTTAAGGCGCTTGGCTACTAAACCGGAAGACACGGGTTCGAGACTTGTCTCCGTCCAGATCCGAATTGCTCCCAGGTTTTGTAACTAATCTGAAATTGAATTGGGTACCAGAGAAATCTGGGGGAAAGTAAAGGAGGCCGAGAGAAAGGAACTGCCCCCCCCCCCAGTATTCTCCTTAGATCCATTAGGCATAGTACACTATGAAAAGCTTGACTCCACGATCCATGATACACCTTATCAAGGATATATAAGGAGGACTTGCTTTACTTACTTTGATTTTTTACTTATTTGCGTTCTTACTTTTAAACCTTTTTTAATATTTCGGTACTTCAATATTTATGAATAATAATATTAATCGTAATTTCTTTAATTTAAAATATGAATTTTGGAGAATCATCATTTGGCAGTTGATAATGATTAAATACTGTGTTAATTATGTCGATTATAGGAACGAATCTCCTTCTCGTTGCTGTACTCGTGGAACTTGCAAATTTTTAATTTAACTCTGAATGAAAAATAAGCGTGTTTGGATTAGTAAATTTGTTTCTATATTTGATTTGTTGTGCGGCATTCGTTTTTTCCGCGCTAATTTTAGCGATTTGCACTTTTCCGTTAGAAAAGTACGTGAAGAACCCCGTTCGGCAGTTTTTTCCAGATTCAATTTTTTTCTTTTTAATGTAATGCATCATGGAAAATTACATCATTATGCACTGGCACCGATATGAGAATACAAAACCAATGAACTGTATCAGATTTGCTTGTTTCAATCAACACTTGTTGCGTATATTTGTTTATAAATGTGCAGATTGCGAAAACAGAATGCAGAATTGCGTAAACAAGTTTGTTTTTGCATGTTTTGAATGCTTTGCAGGCGCTGATGTGTGTGGCATTTAGCCGTACGAACTTCTATTTGCTTTTCGAGGTGCGAGTAAAAGAGACGATCTTGTAGAGCTGGAACATTTCCGATTAATATAAACAACTGTGAGACCGTTTCGAATACTTATGCTGGATTATATAATTCGGAATTTGTGAAGAAAACCGGCACAGATGTAATCATAACGGAGATATTTACGCAACACTGCTGAGGTATTCGATGATCGCACGACAGTTGGGCCCATTATGACTGTGATCGGTCAGTCGTTGATTAGCAGCCGACACACGTTTTTTTTACTTGTACCCCGGTATATTTAAAAGTTTTGTCGAATATGATATTAACTGCAATTTATCGGTTTATTCGATTGCGCGCTTCCAAATTAATAAATGTCTCACCTAACACTAAAAGAAGAAGATATAATAAATACTTGAAGTTTTCGAACGGTTTTCGAGAATTCAGCTAAAGGGCAGATGTCGAATTGGTTCCCGGATAACATTTTGTTGTCGAATTGGTTTCGCTAGACAAAACTTGATTTTCATGTTCCGAGTAGCTGGTCGAATTGGTTCCCCTTCTATTGCCGTGTCAAGTATCTATCCTTCCTTTAAGAGTCCTTCTTTTTTTACCCGAGATGAAACCGACCATGTCTTTTATCGCTGTTGTTATTGAAGTTTGTTGTTGATGTTATTACTTACTACCGTTCTTATTCTTCACATATGATCATTATCAGTGTCATCATAATAGAACGACTGTTTCTCATTTGTATGCGGGTGAGATTGTTTTCCGACTTTATTCTTAATCAGTATTCGGTCTTTTGATGATGATATAAGGGGTGTTGTACTGTTTGTGTGTTCGGTGTTAGTTATCAAAATATTACTTATTTATTCCGATTTATGATAGAATTTATGTTTAGCGAGAAAGGAAGAAAACTACTTGCGATGTACGATTATAAATTTGATTACCAAAAAAAAAAATTGGCAGACGGGTTAGAAAGATGGATTATTTGTACCAAACGAAAAGGAAAATATGGATATTGAAAACTTCTTAGTGAAAAATCATCGAAAATTATTCGCAGCGAAATTGTTCCTAACAGCAATAGTGAGCCACTGAATGCGCATGATTTGGATAGGTTACGGAGAGAAATCTGCGTGCAGCTAAACAAAGGGAAACGCCTACGTTACCAAAAAGCTTATATTACTTTCAACTATGGATATGTGTTTAAAACACACTTTCGTTACTTTGCAAACGATTATCTATGTTGCAAGCTGTCTTCAATATTAATGTATTATTGTTATAAAAAAATCTGAACTGTAAATGGATAATAAATAATTGGAAACTACATTTTGCACTTTTCTATAATACTTTATCAATGGATGAATGTTCACACAGCTCGACTCCTGTGTACTTATTCACGATACTTATATTTCATGTCTGTATATTCAAAAAAAAAAAAAAAAAATCAAATGCAATCAAAGGTAAATTAAACTTAATGTCATTTCTTATGTGAAATTCATCTCGTACTGTAAAATATTTATTTCTTTTTGGTCAAATATCACGTGTTAATAAAATGCATAAACCCATTCATTCATCAATCATTCTGGTAACAATGGGAACCAATTCGACCAAAAGGAAACTAATTCGACCACCTCCCAGCTAAAGAGCGTGTAAATGTCAAAAACTGAGAAAGTAGTTCGTGCCAGACTTTCGTTAAATTCAAATGTTCTTCGGCTGAAATGGAAGAGGCTGGGGCGCGTAAACTTTTTCCAGGGAAAGGTTTTGTAGCGTAAAACATGAAGTCACTGTCACATTTATATAACGCGCATGTAAAATTATGAAAACATTAATGTGTATCATCTTGTAATATTATATATATATTACATTTTACACGCTAAAATTTTATTTCGAAAAATATTAAAAATAACATCTCTCGATTTTTTAAATAATGTTCAAAATGGTTTTTTCAATCTGAAATCCAAATTTGAATTTCTGTCTTTGATACATCATTGGCTGTGATTATTATTTAGTACAAGTCTAAGTATGTATAAGGGGCAAATGATGGGTTTGGATCCCGTTTTAACCTGGGTCAAGTGAAATTTTTGCGAGTTTCAATGTGGCGAAATGTTTCACCTGAACCAAACAACACTCTATATCTAACCGACGACTATGCTATGATAGCTGGCTAGTATTTAGACTCCTTGTATTATACCTTCGTGCTTTGGGAGAGGAGGAAAACATTCCTAAATCATTCACTTTAGTCGTTTGGTACATTGCGGGGTTATTCAATTAAACTGAGAGCCCCAAAAAAACAACTTCATACTACCTATCTCATTTATATTCTCGTCTCATTTTTATAAGGCGAAAGATGTCTCTCTTTTATTTTATTTTATTTTATTTTATTTTATTTTTTTTTTGCGTTCTCAAATCCTACGTTATTCAGTGAATAAATCTCGAATTTTTCCCTTTTTTTGTATATTACCGAAAAATTTGTAATATTCCCCTAGTTTAAGAGTGCTGTGCATAGTATAATTCCTACGACTCTTGATGATCTAAGGATTTAAGCTGTTGAATTTTATCGTAATATCGAAAAGAACAAAAAAAAAACAGTTGTCGCGGTTATCAGTCGCTGTATCGCTGCACAAACATCAAATGTGACTTTTAAAAACGATTAAAATTGTATAAAGTCGCAAAGGTTAACATATGAAAGGGAAAAACCCAAATTTTTAAAAACAATTTACCATATACGAATATGCAGTATGTGGCTGTAGAAAAAACAAGTTCTCATACGTTAATTTAAATTACAGATTTTCTGTTAGTGGAATCAGTTTTTAAATCGAGTCGCGAAGAGAACAGTTTCTTTTTATGTTCGTTGCTCGCTTGTTCGGTGAGGAGAAAGAAGTAGGACATGACCCAGTAACGGGAAGTTTTGTTTTGACTATAACATGTTATGTTTGGGCGGAAGGAAGTGCTCACTGTGTGTGATGAAATGTTCCCCTTCTTTCGTCTGTTAACATCACGCTACTCGGAGGTAAATTGGCTCAACGATTGTTTTATACTAAACCCGACAGAGATACATGTCGGATTACACACTGTGTATCCCCCCCCGGGGGGGGGGGTTATGAGAATTTAGTTATTTATTTTTTTTCTTCCGGTATTTCGCGTTCAGCATCCAGCTCGTTTCCGTTTGAAATTTGGTAAGAAGGGCTACTCGAACGAAAAATTATATATATATATTGCTTAAAAAAATATCAGCTACTAATCTAGTCGTACTTTTTTAATACCCTTTTACACCTTTTCAACGTTGATTATTACAAACCCGAATTTCTTTTTTGATATAATAAATAGATAAAATGTTTCGGATGAAATAGTAAAAATCTGGAAATCAAAAATTCGGTAAACTGGAACATTTCTTACAAAAGAGACACATCTGCTAACAGTTCCTTCGATTGTTTCTTCTGGAAAAGATTAAAAAAGCGTCGTAAAGAGGTTGAAAATCGATCGAAATGCTAGGCAACTGTAGAATCCGGTTAATTAAGCGAAATTAGATATTAAATTCGAACAAGATTGTTCGCGATTCGCGCAAATTTTATCAACCGGTATCGGAAAAAGTTGTTTTGGTACTTTATTTGTCTAAAAGTTCCCGCCACTAAGAGGGTTCTTTTCTATTTTTAAGAAATTTCAGAACCAACCTAAAGCGTCGAAAAAAGTCGATTAAAATTTTAAAATTTAATTTCTTTTTCTAAAATAAAAGTTTCCAGCGGTATGTAAAAAGAGTCAGATTTTTGCCCCGTGAAAAATTTCGAAATGTTTAAAAAAAGCAGGAGTCATGAATTTTAAAGAGACATTAAACCGTAGCTCCTCCTTCCTTGATGTCTTTTACGATTCCTCATGAAAAGACGTTATTTCACTTACATGCTCGGAAAAAGAGATCTACATTGAAACAGCATTTTGCAGGGAGGGGGAATGATGAATTAGAATTTGTCGTGAACATAGAATTCGTATATGGCAATTTTTTTAGCGATTAAAGCCAGATTGAAATTATTCTTGAATATTTCTGAAAAAGAAAGTTTGGAAACTATTAAAAATTCTGCATTATATTAGATAATGTTATGTATGCTTCTTTTTTTTCTTTTTTTTTTACATAATGGGGACTACTAGCATTTTTGAACTAGAAAAATTCGTGAAATAGAAATAATGTTAACCTATATTTTGAATTATGCGGTTATCAAGGGCGTCGCCAGCCGATGAACCAGGGGGGGAGGTAAGATGATAGAAAGAGAATATGAGTTATAGAAGAAAAAAAAATAAAATTTATAGGTTTTAAAGGCTTAATATGTTATTAAACAAGAATAAAATCTTAATTAAAACACATAATTTTCGTGGCTTTCCGGCAAATTGTTCTACTATTTTATTATAAAAGTCTTCTAAATTGTCCATTATTACGCGCCTATGAATACTCATCATGGCCAGTTGATTAAAACGTTTCAAGGCTCCAGAGGTGAGGGGGCAGCTGTCCCCCTGCTCCTCGCTGGCGACGCCCATGACGGTTATATTGAACTTACACCATTGAATTTAAAAAAAATTAAAGTCTATGTATAAAACGTTTAATAGTGAAACGGTCGTAGTGTTCGGTCTCATTTTCAGCGCTGTTTACTTTATCGATTTCCTGTCAATGAATATCGCCTATAATGGATACACTAATATTGACATGCATTTTGAAATTCCTCTGCTACATCCTTCACTTTATTTTTCACACCTAAACTTTCCTGCGGTAAAATTATGATTATTATTATTATTATTATCATGTTATCGATCGGTCTGAAATATTCTGGAAATCCATTAATGCGAATGCCCGAGAATGGTATCGTGCTGGCAGTAAACAACGAAAATATAATGACTTTCAGCGGGAATAATTCGCTCTTTTGTTTTTACTGTTATTACGAAATGACACAGTGTGACTGAACTTTATCAATCAAGACTCCCGTTTGTTTTGTGATTTACTTCACAAAAATGCATCACATTTTGAACACGAAATTTAACGTAATTTTTTTAAATTTTCATTCCAGTTTTGTAATTAACATGTTTAGTGTGCCGAAAGTAAAAAATTAACGAAATGCGAAGCAAAAATTTTTAAATAATAAATAATAGTATTTTTTGTAACGAAAGTTTGTTGTTCAGTATTTCTATATTTTCGATTTTGATGAAAATTACGAAAGGCAATATGTTATCAATTTGTCGATCTAGATGAAATGATAAATGTAAACAATTTAAATTGACCGTTAACATTCGGTTATTCCGGCGATTCGTTTAACTCGCTCTAGGCATTTTTACTTTGAAAGATGATTCTTCTGCAGTTGGTTTTAGTTTATCGATTTTTAGTTTCGAATTATGCTCCCCATCAACTGCGTTATTCCTTATGTGCCGGCCCGATTGATAACGTGTTGCACATGCCGACAGAAACATTTAAATTATCAAGCGAGCTTTCGACGAATTAATCGAAAAATAACAGCAATTATTCAGTGACGCAATTAAAATCCGCACTTCGTTAACTAAATTTAGCGGTAAATTAGCTGAAGTAACACACTTCCTACAAACTCCCTTCATCCTAAGTCATATTGCTCGATGCTGTCGTTGTAACTACCTATTTGTACATTCTAGCTGTGCAGGATTATATGCAACGCGAGTGAACGCGCAAGACTTTACTTCATATTGATATTGGAAATGTTTGATTTATCGATATGCATATGCACAGAGTCTCCTAAGCGTGTCTGTATGTATATTAACCAAAGCGCATATGATACGGTATAGATGGTGATTTGCCATTGCCTTCCCCATGTGATTATTAGCGGTTGTTTTAATTAAATGTTTTCGATAATTTCTTTCGTCGTTTGTGATTGAACTCAAAAGACTTTCGCAACGGAAGCCAAGCGCTGTAGCAACTCTTCATTATTGTTCTTGTAATCTTCTGTTAGGTAAATGTTTTATGTTTTTCGTACTTTTCCTCATAAATATGCAGCGTGAAATGGAAATAAATGAAAAATCGAAATTCGGCTTCATTTTTTTATGGATTTTCTGGGGGTTTTTTTTTGTTTGTTTTTTTTATCTCCTTGGGCTCGTCAATCAAGGACCTTCACCCAAAAATAAATAGTAAGGAAAGAAATCGGTTATACTTTAATCTGATCAAAAATCCTTGATAAAAAGCAATAAATATAGCAGGAATAATTAATTGTAAAAAAAAAAAAGACAGGATATAGGAAGCACAATAAGTTGTAGGAAGCTCAAGCCTCAACAAACAGGAATACAAAATGCTCCACAGAAAGAGATGAACACTGGAAAAACACATGATGATCGGCGCCGTAAATAAATGCATCATCAGGATGGAGGGGACACAGTGTGGGGAGAAAAGCAGGGAAAAGCAAAATCTGGAGGAAGGCAGCAGAGAATGGCTAAAACGCTTACGAACAACGAAAACACGTCGAAGAGAGGGATGCAAAAGAAAAACTATAAATAGGGAGGAAGAGTAGGCTGAACAGACAGATGAAATAAGTAATTACTATAGAAGGAGGAATCGTAGGTAACCGACACTAATACCTGATATAAAAGCTTTTACATATCGATAGGAGATTAGCAGATGGAATTTCAAAAAAAAAAAAAAAAAAAAAGGCGAAAAGAAACAACAGCCCGAGTACCAAAGAATATCAACCATTCCATTACCAAATATGCCCCCGAGTGGCTAGGAGCCCACGGTAAATATCAATATAAATGGAATTGTGACAGGAAAGATTATGAATGAGTGAACGTATACGGAGGATTACAAAGTGTCATACAAATGATCAGGAAGGGGAGAGGATATGGCCTGAAGGGCGCTCAAGAAATCAGAGATAATTAAAGAATTGGAGAAAAGGTGATTCGAGGAGATGAAAATAATAGAACGTAGGATAGTCAATAATTCGTTCATGAATATGGAACAGAAATAAGCAAGACGAAAAGGTTCTGACTTTATGAATAAACTTTGTTTACTAATGCAATTAAAACGAGCACTAAATTTTATTGTCAGCGGCGGGGCTATGCTGGACAGCAACAAGGCAACGGAGAAAATAACTAGTGTTGTTTTCTGTACTGGCGAATATATATCCATATAAATAGAGGGAGCATCGGCGGTTAAACTGTTTCGGCAATTTTTAAAAGTACCATCGTAAGAAAGTATGTTGTTAAGCATCCGGCAGCGTAACCTCGAATTAAAGACTAAGCAATTTCAAAGGTAATTGAAACCAAACATCACAACCACATCATCCATCAATGGGAAAGTTAAGAAAATTGCATGTTAATCAACACACTTATGCAGCGTAAACAAAAACTTATAGCTGTGGGACATGCAATAGACTTTTTACAACATGTTTTATCACTTCTTGGTAGAAATCTATAACTGCCATACCCATCACCCATTCTTTCAGTTAAAAATTACCTACATGTTCGTTCTGAGCACGTAGCACAGCCGCTTAAAACAGGCGAATTATTCATCGACGATGTCTAATGCCTTTTGTAGAAGTGGAATGCAGTTAAACGGTTGTTGTTTATGGGAAGTTATAATGGTGTTCATCCGACATGGAACTCAAGAGGCGACAGAGATAATTTTAGAATACGGATATTAATGGTACAGGGTGTTTAGAAAACGATTTCCGAACTAAAAATTGTTTCTCCGCAAATTGCAGAACTATATTGCGGCGGGTAAAGTCTCCTGAGTGATACTGGTGGAAACTGGCTAAGGAACGTAGATCTTTGGATGAGCATGTGCGGTGGATATCGAGGATATTAAGGACTGTTCTAGTAAAGGATTACTTAAGAACATGACAGCATTAACTAATTTTAACGCACATATTTTAAAGGAGTTTTATTTAGAGTTTAATAGGAATTTATTTTGACATTTATAAACTGAATCCCAGTTAATCAGGCGTCCATTAGCCAAGGAAAGCTACTGTTGGTTTAAATAGAATTGAGTATTATTCGGTTTGAAAAAACAACGGATAAGGGGAATCAGGCGACTTCGGTGAAATGCAACATATACGAATTTCCGAGCAGAGTAGTTTCCGGGCCGGTGTTGTAATCGGTTAAATTTTTTTTTTTTTTTTTTTTTTTTGTAGCGTATCGAGAACGGTATATCTACTCGACTATGCTGGTTTAAAAATAACGGTATCGTTGATGCGCGTTAAAATTACCAAGCAACATCACATTATTCCTGAAGCTATTGATGAAAGGCTACGCGCTTTTTAGCTTTCAGGCGGTAGATGGAAATTTTTATTTCTGTAGAAGAGCATGAGGAGACGTTAAACGGTTACAGCTTGGAAATGGAAAGTGATTGCCAATTTTGCGCCGGTCCCTAATAATGCATCGAGGTTGCAAGTACGCTACTTCCTCTATTTTCACATAGGTAATCTATCCCGAAGATGTTTTAGAATTTCCGACTGAAACCTTAGAAGCCGGTTTTTGTTTCATTAACGAGGAGAATTCGGCTATTAGCCATTGTAATTTAAATTTATTGCTCGCGAAACTCCTGCAATTTCACACACTGTGCGTAATAGTTTTCCTTTATCTATCCTAGCTGTTTTGCGCTTGGAGAAAAGTTGCGAAATCAGTTTTGAAATACTTGTTTGAGGTCATTACATATGTTTTAGTGTGAGTATTATAATTAGGAGTAGGAGTTTTCCTCGCCGGGTTGGTGTGGTTACGTGTACCGGACTGTTGGATGTTGAATTTCGGAAAGTTTATTTAGTTCTCTTTTAGTACACAACTAATTTTTACGTTTGGGGGTCACTTAAGGTTTACCCGGCGACATCATACGCATCAGAATTCTTAGCACAAATGTTTGCGCGCAATTAGTGAAATCGAAATCTGAACATTCTGAAAGAATTGTATTGCAAATAATCGCTTCAAATTTCCCTAAACATTATGCTATGAATGCCCAATTGTGCCTAAGTATTATTGATCTGGTCTTAAGTAAAATTATGGTAAAGTAAGTTTCCTTGACAGGGCGTCGTCGGGGATTGAGAAATTAAGGTTCATAAAATAGTCTCTCGGCCACTTTTAGTTTCTCATATTTTTCTAGTTTTAAATTATTTCAAGCTGGATGGTAGCCCCGGAAGCGACTTATTATTATTAATTTTATACACGTACCGGTTTGATTGTTTTCTGTTTTGGGATGAACGTGAGTTTTGCGTTTCGCACTTGGGAATATCATTTTCCAAACGAATTTTGTTTTCTTTTAGGCTGCAGTGAACAACCAGCACGCGAGAGTCTGATCGAGCAGTGCAGGAAGGGTAGATTTTTGTTTCTTAAAAATACGATTTTTTTTTTTTTTTTTTTTTTTTTTTTTTTAATGACAAACTCTGGTAGACTTGAAAGGAAAATTTAGCCCTGCGGGGCTTTCTGTGAACAAAGGAGAAGACTTTATCTTTTACGATAAATGCAGCCTTTTTCTTTTATTTATTTATTTATTTTTCTGTCAATTCTCACGCTTGAAGAATGTTCACGAGTATTTAAACAACTAAAAAACCTTTACACAATTATTTATTAAAATTAACCCAGGTGTCTATAGCGACGAGAAAACTTCTTAGTTAATACTTTAAAAGGTCCTTTCATTCACTCATATATACATATATTTACGCCAACACGACGATTAACAACACATATATTGACATAAATTACGAAATAAATAAATAAATTGACCTTGAAACGGTATCTCGTTCGCCGATTCCCTATCAGTTAACTAGTGCGTAGCTAAACACAGTGTAATTCCTATATGAATAATGTACGATTGATGTAAATAACGAAATAGGTAATAGATAAATAAATTTTGAATTATGACTTGCTCGACGGCTCTCTGTCGTTTGTATTTCCAGAATGTCGTGCTGTTCCTGACTGTTAACCGACCGATTCCCTAGATTACTATTCTGAACTTGTATCCAGGTCTAAATAATAATCTTAAACGGATACAGAAATTATAACGTCGTTCCTAATTATTTTGTTATTAATCAAAATCCGATTGAATTATTATTATCGGTGTGCCGTACTATAATACAACAGAAAAATGAAGCACGTAAACAAGAAATGAATTAATAAGCGTTAAATGTCGATAAATCCATCATAAGCTGTTTATTAAACTATTTATAAATCGAAAATAAATAAATTTCCCTTATTAACAGATAAAAAGTAAGAATAAATTAATTTACCCTAATTAAAATACCTCAACTTAGAGGAACTTTTTCCATCGTCATCATCTAACAACACAGAGTACACTTAATTAAGGCAGTGTGTTTTCAGTACTGATTGTGTCTTATTCGTGTTGTTAGCTGATGAGGGTCTATGTCCGGAAACGTTTCATTAAATTGAGGAATATTAATTTATGCTTATTTTGGTTTTTGTTAATAAAGGGAATTTATTTATTTTATAAGTAACAGTTAACCTAGATATCAATAATGTATCGCGTCTTGATAAAAAGGAGCAGATATCCGTCCAAAAAGCTCGAATATACTCCAAGATGATAGGAACCGAGCAATCGGTACACCGTTTATTATACTATTTTCGAACACGGTATTCATTTACGAATTTTCCTCGCTGGTCAACATTCTTATCACTATCTCACAAAACGACTCTGAAAGTGTATACATACACACACACACACACACATAACGGAAACACATCAGGACTGAATAGAGACTTACGTTGAAACATTATATTTGGGAGATAGTTTGGAGAATTAAGATGATTATAGTTTACATGCGCTCTTATACAGTTTTGTAGAAAAAATTTTAAGAGATTCAAAATATTCTTCTAAAATTAGAGAGAGGTGTAAAAGTTTCAAAAGGTGCGGCACAAAAAAGAGGGGAATGCGTTGAATTCTAATAAATATTATTCATTATCTCGCGATTGATGAAGCAAACACGTGCTACTGAAGAACCCATTTTTAAAATAACTGGTCGCTTTCAGAGAAATTGTAAAAAATCTCGCAATTCACACCGCACATCCTATCGTATTTCCCCAATAATGTAGAGGGTATTTTGACTCGAACTCGATATATTCGTATTAAATTACATTTCGAAGTATACGGTCATCGTGACTTTATCACACTCGATTCAGAGAATTAAAATCGGTATAAAAAATCACTGAAATTGTGTTCAGCCTCATCGGCAGTATTGTTTACACGTTATCGATTTACATTGAATGTCGCGTCTATTGAATACTGACATTTACTTTTTAAATTACGTCCTTGGCAACTTTCTTTTTTCACGTACACCGGGTATTATTGATTTGTGGCTTGTATATAACTACTGAGGTCATTAAAAAAGCACGCATATCACCTGCAGGCAGAATCGTTGAAGAAGACTTTATTAATTAGGAATAAGTAAGGTATACAGAATTAGCTGTTAACCGTTCAAGAGTAAAGATAAATCAACGGTAGAAAAAGGTGTGCTTTAACAGGATGGACGAATCACATTGTTTAGCTTGTCAACTATATAGAATATAGAGCCCTAAATTCGAAAGCGAAAGAAAGGATCACCATCCAGCATTATGACCGTGCCTGTATGAACGGTGTCCATCATGCTCGATGGACTAGAGAAAGGAAGACAATTCAACAAAAACCAAGGCCAGTTCTGGTTCAGCAACGCCCGACAGGAAAAAGAAGATTTGCTGTATCCCGCATTGTAGCCACATCTGAATTAACAGTGCTCACAATTATCGATGATTCTTGATGATTCCCGATGATTCTCGATGATTCTCGATGGGCGGGGAAAGGTAGGAAGTTCATTTAGCACCGTAGACGCCAAGTGTGGCGTTTAATTTTTGTCACCTGCTGGTCTCTTATTTTAATAAATTATTATTCAACGACCAGTTCAGATAATTATATAGCTTCGTCTTTTTCTTTTTTTTTTTTTTATTGATATTTGAATAATCTCAATTTCGTTTATCTTATCGTATTTGTGGTCTGGTCTCATTTCGCCTAATTCCCATTTCGCCTAAAAATGAAATCACACACAAAATAATAATAATAATAATAATAATAATAATAATAATAATAATAATAATTTGAAAAAATCAACTTGGCAACACGGTCACGTTTGGCAGGCAGAAAAAAAGATTACCCTGGCGCAACGGGGGATCCTTCGATTTTTTACCAAGGAAAGAGTCTTTGACAAACAATGCCGCGTTTGCCTGCTGCCAAGACCGTCCGAGAATTTGAATGATAGTTACCTACATTTTATTATTTTTCTAGCTCGGACAGCGTCATTAAAGGTCGTAAGAATTAACGAATTCGTCTCAATATGCGGAAAATCATCGCATACTGACTGCTTTACGTATGAAGTCGCAATTTGTTCTGGCTTGGGTCTTATGCGTATCACCGATCTGAAGGAAATTATTTTTCTATCTTGAATATTATAAGTTGCCGCTTGTGAATAAAACAAAAATTTTGAGTCAGTCTAATATATGTAGTAATGGATGTATCATTTATAAAAACAAATCGAGCAGGTAAATAATATATATGTATATCTAATATTTGTAAATTGAAATATTTATTGCAAATTACGCTTCAAATGAAATGGTATTCAATTAGATTCGACAACAGAGAATAACAGAAATTGTCATTTCGCTTAATTGCTATAAATTTTTGTTTTGTACGTCAAAAGTATATGATAAAATATTTAGTTAATTGAATAGCGTCTTTTTCTATATTATCTTTCTTTTTTCTCTTTTTGATGTTAAATCGTAGTCTTTTGGCAATCTATTGAATTAAGACATTTTTTAAATAGTAAAATAGAAGGTTTTTTTTCTTTATCTTCTTTTGGATTTGCCGAAAAACGGAATCTGAACCTGTAAAATGGTCGATCCACGTGAATTAGAGTTATGCGCAAACAAGTAAAGAAAAAAAAGAAAAAACATACGCGACGAACACATAATCTCTTTCTTTTTGTAAGTCGAAAAAAATTAAAAATTAAAGACAAGTTTATTAAAAATTTAAAGTATACTATTAGATTAATATGTCATTTTTGCTTAATATTAACTTTACTTTTCGTTTATTAACTTTTTAAATATAGCTTCTTTTTGATGCTGCTGACAAGTCCAACGCAATAAAGAAAAAACAAATAAATACACTTTCTGCTTCTTTTTAAGATTTAAAAAGAAAATATCAGAAATAAATTTTTGTTCAAAAAAAAATTAAGAAAAAAAAAAAAAATTATTCTGTTTGTTTTTTAACGAGGAACTTAGATAAAACTAGCATATTAAAAATATTATACAAACACGTGTACTACAGAAATTATATTTTAAAAATATTAAAAATAGCCGACATATTTCAGAGTGACGTACTCCATAATCATGGCATTAATAAATAATGCCATGATTATGGAGTACGTCACTCTGAAATATGTCGGCTATTTTTAATATTTTTAAAATATAATTTCTGTAGTACACGTGTTTGTATAATATTTTTAATAAAGTAATAACAAAAAATGGACACAATATTATTTACAACTCAAATATAAAACTCGCATAAATGTGCATTGTTTTCAATTTGTAATAAAAGCGTTTGTTCGTTTACAACTCTTTATCCTGGAGTATTTTTCTTCCTTTTTTTCTGCAACTCCGAAAACCTTAATTTTTCATGTCGCACTAAATATCAATAAGGGGCTTCCTGTATACTGACTGATAAGACACGGGAGGGGGATTTATACAGCACTGGACTTCGAATGGAATAACTCGCAAATATTCATCAGAGTCGTCGTTTCGCCTATATTTACATTAAACATTTTTCGCGGTATTTTTTCACTCCTGATTTTCGTATAAACGGTTTTGTTATTTTTCCGAAAGAAAAAAAAAAGACTTTAACCGCCGAATCAAATAGCAAAAAAAAAAAATGATGCCTTGGTCTAATTAAAATTTGACAATGATGACGCGCTGTTGCCAACACGAAATCATTCGTATGTTTGTCTAATTTCTTTTTTATTACCTGAATAACCGAAACGTTAAATTTAGACGAAAAGGGAATTAGGTGAAATGGGAGGTCACCGTATTTGTAGCTTTCGCATTTTTTTAAAACGTTTTTTATTCGATTCTTCCATGCTTTCGACATAAATAAATTATAAAAACCGATGCGTGTTATTTTAAATGTAATATTTTCAATTACCCCTTTGGCGAGAGACATATGTGCACGACAAAAAAAGGAAAGAAATTTCAAAAAAAAAGCTGGACAAATTTTCTACTTGATTTTCCCCCAGAGAACATCGATAGCAATGAAAACAACTTTTTTATATCTCCCTTATTAAACACAATTAATATTATTAACCAATAACAAAATAACTACAATTATCATTTGAAATGCTTTGCTTCATAATCAGTAAATGGATATTCGATAAACGACAGTTTTGGTTCTTATTTTTTTTATTAATCATTATTTTTTAATTAAATACCGCTGAATTTGAATGAATTTCTTCAACTCCCTGTATGCCTCTTCCGTGGCGTTAATAAATCCTTCGGCCGATGTTGAGATAGCCCAGAAAATGTTTGCGCAGCTTATGGTTTTTTGTCCGTATTTATTATTGTATATATATATTAATTACAACGTGCTTCTTAAGCTACCCCCCATTCGAAAAAAATGTCCCAAATTTATGTAATATTTGTTATATTTTATAGGATTTCTGTGATTATGTTATTATATTCATATGGACCGATTTAGAATTACGTTGTAAATTTTGATCATTTTATACAAAGTATAGAAGAGAAAGAGATAGAAATGTAAGCAAGAGGGTTCAAGGGGCGCAGCCCCCTGTGAGGCCAAAATGGCCGAGTTTATATATATATATATATATATACGTATATATAGTTTTTTAGTACATGCGTTATATCAACTTGCTTGAATATTTTTATTAATGAGTATCTATCGAAGCGTTTGATACGTTTTTTTTGAATTCGAAATGCCGACTGGAAATTATTTTTGCAACTTAAAGAGTTTTATTTTTAATTGATGTAACTTTGTTTTTCGTTTTAATCTTTCTAAATTAGAAAACTATCTGGAAAAAAAAATTGAATACATAATAATCAGTTTGGGTTCAGGGCAAAAAAATCAACCATGTATTAAAATACACTCCCTGATGTGGAGATTACTATGTTCATACTACCGTAAAATCAGACAATCTATATTAGTCGTATATAATTTCAAACAAGTTGTATCATTAAAAAAAATCTAAGCCTTGTCGAATATTGAACCGAAATCTCATGTACGGCCTAAGTGAACTTCATTCTGCGAAACGTGCATTTCATTGAACACGCCCAGCTCACGCACACGCGCATGGATAGATTAATTTAGAAACTTATCAGTTTGTCATAAATTTTTTATTTTTCTTTTAAATTCGTAAAAAATAAATAATTTTATAAACTAAATTAAATTGATTATTTTTTCATTGGCAATGGCGCTCTATCAGAGAAATGTATACCAGGCTGAGATCAAAAAAGTCTCTGTAAAATACTGATTATATATTACGTAACGATATTTGCATAGAGAAAAGTCAGCATAAAAATGAAAAATAAATTATTCGATCTTTGGAAAATTCTTTGAAGAAAACGAACGTTTTTGAATTTGAATTTTTAAAAAAATACATATTAATAGGTAAAAAAAATATAAATAAATTTTGTAACTTGTATGTTAATATGCAGTGCTCACAATCTAGATAAGCTGACAAATGATCCGAAATTTACTCCAAAATAGAGCTGTGTTTATTAGTGTACATTCCGATGTTGTTGTATTCTGCACTGCGGTGCGATATGTTTTACCTTGACTGCATGAATCGAACACTGGTGTTCGACGTTTCCTCGTTTAATTGTCTAATAATAAATAATTCTTCAACTATCCGATATAATACGAAACACCCTTTTTTCTTTTAAAAAGAATATATATATATTAATTACAACGTAATTCTTAGGCTACCCCCCATTCGAAAAAATGTCCCAATTTTATGTAACGCTAAATGTCCCAAAAAAATGTCCCAATTTTATGTAACGTTTGTTATATTTTGTAGGATTTTTGTTATTGTTATTTAAAAAATGTCACAATTTTATGTAATGAAATATGTAACGAAAAATGTAACGAAAAAATGTCTTAATTTTATGTAACGGAAGTTAAATGTTAGAATAGGACTTTTGTGGTTATGTTATTTTTTATGTGTGTTGATGCCAGTAAGAATTACGTTGTAAATTTTGATCATTTTATACAAAGTATAGAAGAGAAAGAGACAGGAATGAAAGCAGGAGGGGTCAAGGGGCACAGCCCCTTGCGAGGCCAAAGTGGTCGAGTTATATATATATAATTACGGAAAGGAAAAGAAATAAAAATTATAATATGACAGCCTGTCCCGTTTTGCATTTAATCAATTAAAATTCAGATTTAAAGCGGCAGTAGCCACTACGCTGTAGTCCCCGGGGGGAGATTTCCACCGTGCTTCAGATCGGTAACAAAATGTAATTAAGGTGATTCTATGAGAAAAACTGGGGACTAGTCATGTTTATGAAAGTTTTACGGAAATAACGGGAACGAAACCAGAAGTAGAATAAAGCCGGGAACGAACCGATGTGCATCGTAGAATTATCATTTTTACACGATCGCCTGCATTCTCACATGCTCCTCGTTAATGAGCAAATTCGTATTTGGCGTGGTTTTTTACCTTTTTGTAATAATTTTTTTTGTTCACCGTTTAACAGGTTGCGTGCGTAAGAAACACTCCGCACATGTCTATTAATAAATTATATTTTCAAGGATAACTCTTAATTAAATTTCGTTCCGCTCACCTATTTTGTTGTAAAACTAATTAAACTGTACCTTGTTTTATAATAATACCCTCTTTCTCTCTTCAGAGGTAGGTGTAAATTGAAAAAATTTTCTACAAGAACGAGCAACGGAATTCAAAGCTCTGCTACATTCTGCTGAAGCGTCGCTGCCTAACCACAACTTACTTATCGGTTGTCGGTTTATTTTAATATATACTCGAAAATACTGTGTTATTTATACCTGTTAACGGGTTTATATACACACTCCTTTGTTCTTTTTTATTTTTACCGCTCCTGTTAATTCTTTTTTATTTTTAACCACGCCTCGAAAATAGATAAATATAAAGATAAAATTTTTCCCTAATTTCCTTGCCACACTGTCGTCCACTCCATCCTGATGATGCAGTTATTTGTGTTCTTCTTCCAGTGTTCATCTCTTTCTGTGGAGCATTCTGTATTCCTATTTGTTGAGGCTTGGACTTTTCCTGCACCGTATTGTGCTTCCTATATCCTGCCCGTTCCTTTTACAATTCATTATTCCCCTACTATTTGTTCCTTTTTAGCAAAGATTTCAGATTGGATTAAAATATAACCGACTTCTTTCCTTACTATTTGTTTCTGGGTAAAGGTCCTTAGAAAAAAGAATATTTATTTATTTGTTTGCGGGTGTTTGTTTTTTTTTTAATTATATCGACTTATTAGCTGTGAAATTTTCGGAAGAAGTCTTAACGATCAACGAAAAAATTTCCACGTTACTCGCAGAAATATCAGTACATATATATGTCTTTGAGATTTAATATATTCAAAAAGGAAATAGCTACCGTGTAGAATTGTTTTTGTAAGTAAAAAAGAATAAATCTCAAAATAATTTTTAAATTTTATTTTTATTTTGTATTATCTATCATCATTTACAACATTCGAATTAACAGAATGCAAGTTATAGATAATAATGGACGACGGCTGCTATAGTATGCTATATATTCACGTGTTTCGAGATGAACGATTACAGAATCAATTATTTTTCTACTTCGTGAAGTAGATACGGCGAGATCGTTGTTTAGTTGTAATCCTAACTCGGTGTGCGTAAATCCAATAAATTCCGGTCTGTGCGGTACTCTTAAATCCAAATTAAAGTCTCCACTAACGAGCACATCGTGATAATTATGTTTTTCAGGTACCTTTAATTTAGGACTGTACGCTATAAGATTTAAGACGATGAATTGCTGAATTTTCTCGAACGATCTATTCGGTGAGATATAAACTGATGCGAGTATAGTTATTTTAGCATTGATTGTTGTCTTGACCGAGCAAAAGTCGCCAACACCGTCATGACATGTCGCGAGTTGATCCACGCTCATATTATTTCGATCAAACTTGCGCAAATCGTTTTTGATATTGTTAGACTGCAATTTATTCGGAAACAGTTATATTCTTGCAAATGGCGACACCACCAGAACGAATCGCATTCCTTTTAAATTGAGTGCGAAATCCTAGCATTTCAATAGAACAATCGTTTTCAATCCACGTTTCAGACAAGGCAAGAAATATACATCGCGGATTAGTTAAATCGAGCAAGTGTGCGTTTAGCGATTGAGTGTTGAATGTACACAACGAGAGCGACGTGGAATCCGTCTACGTAGAACGATTCAGAAAATTCCGGCACTGATCGCCTACCGTTTGTAAATGATGCCGTTCGAGACGAGTAAACTCGTTCCTTTAAGGATCTCGATTCAGCTCTCCGCGATGGTGATAAAATGTGTGATCACACCATCGTGATTCGTTAGGAATAGTCCAGCAAAGAGACGCGAGAAAGGGCTACATAAACGAGCTGCTGCCCGGGACACTTACTGTACATGTAAATGATCGAGTGTAACGCTTTGTGATTTGTGTATAGTAATTGCACAGGCTTTAACAAGGGGGACAAGTAACGATTTTACTGTTTGTTTGCACGATGCAAATACGTTGAGTTATCGGTATCCACGAATAGATCCATGTTCGGATTTGCAAGTACGTGTCCCTGGGCTTTTGAGCGCAATAAACGGCCGATTTTTGAATAGTCAAAAGACAGCCAGAATCATTTTATCACGTTTGTTTCGATGTTGCGTTCGATGTAGCGTAAAGTGCCGATTGCGCCGTTGACTCAGACCATCTAGCACGTCAATATTCGCTCTGATCATATACGGTTTACCAATTTGAAGGTGAACGATCTTACGTTTATGTGATTACTGCGGCGAATCGGCCATTGATTTTGATTCTACATTGAAAACTTTTTGTTTTTTATTCATTTGCCGTTGTCGCCACTCACGGTTTCGTTCAGCACCACTCTTTGAAGCCGATTTATTCAAATCGATGAATCGAAAAAAAAACGCTTCAAACTTCTCATTTTCGGTAGTTTTGAAACCGAAAGATGTTAAACGTTCATGAACTGAAGGAATTCGTGGCTGTTCTGAAATTCCTCGTCCCTCTTGCGTTCACGTGATTCCTGCGTCGAATCGGCCATTGATTTTGGGTTTCTATTATTATTTTTTATTTTTTACGAGTCACGAAGTTGAATATAATTTACATATAAATTAAATCGAGTGAACAGACAATTACGTGAAAATTACGTATCGAATTGCCTAGCAAAAATTAAATCGCCACATACCATTCCAAGTGCTGGGTTTTTAATTCTAAATTTCGAGAATTGTCGCGCAAAACCTTCAGACAGCAAGAAAAAAAAGTTTTACGAAATTATCTGCGGAATGTTAAAATGTTTTACGAAATTAGAAAGAGAACGTTGCGTTTCGTTGCGTTTTGCGTTGCGTTGCATTTTGCGTTGCGTTGCGTTTTGCGTTGCGTTACACGATTTTAGGTTGACCCCCAGCCTAAAGACATATATATGTCAAAAAAAGGATCAAATTAAGCTAAACTTTGATCCCCGGACTGTGCGGTGAAATTTATTCAGTTCGATTTATATGTTTGTTTTTCTTTTTTTTCGTTTTATAAAGCATTCGTTTACACTGAGTATAAATGTCTCCGCGGTTTTCTTGCGGCAAGTCATGCTATTTAAATAATTTTTTCTTAAATCCTGACTAATTTCTATTCTAACATTTACGTAATACCTATATATCTTTCGATCGAACAAGTAAACTGAAGCGACATTTTCGATTGCGTTGGATTGGCTAGACACTATGCAAGTTGTTTTTTTTTGTTTTTTTTTTGTGAAATATTATTATACATATACACGCAACGGTTAAAAAAGTTTCCCGGCAAATAAGTCTCCGGAATAGTTTTTGGTTGTATATTTTGTTATTACTATCTAAAAGGTGCAATTATTAATTCGGATCGCGTGGAATTTTTAATTTTACTGCTCTAACTGAATCTGATATAGTTTAGTCAGGGAAAAAGTCGTGGAGCAGCCTGTATTGTATCCCAGCATTAGAATAAATTTTACGTACGAATAAGTATATAAAATATTCTTCGTTTCATTGATCTCTCTAACGGTTTAAATGTAAAATTAAATCGGAGGATGATTTTAACTGAATTTTTAAATTCTAGAAAAGCCATTCGAAATAAAGGAGAAATCGACGAAACAAATAACCTAAATGAGAAATATTCGACAACGGAAATAATTATAGATACCGCACTAAAATCGAGAAAGAAAAACGAACGACGCGATTGCGTGATAGCAAATGTATTGTCAAATTACGTCACCCTATATGAACGATATCCGATTATAGTTCAGATTTTTTGCTCTATAGATTATTATTATGTCACGATAATTTTCATATAAAAGAAATAGACACCTAGTATGCAAAACAAAAAACTAAGTGACTAATAGTGTTTTTTTTTCTTAGTTTTCTCCACTGTACCTGGAAAGAACCATAAACAGTGATCGTGACGACCTCTCTATATTTACTCACCGTGTAATAGCCAACGCATCCTCTTTGCATGGTGCAGGAAACTGATTAGATTCGAAAGGATGGTAGGGTCGTCATCAGAGAGGATATTTTAGACACAAGGAGGAGGGAAACTTATTAATCTGAGGGAATTGAACTGAGTACCTTCTATGAGGATGTGAAGAACAGAAAGATTAGAGTTACACATATTGGAGCCGATGTCTTGTCCAGTAAGTAACCACGTGTGTGAGTTGCGTATGTCCCAGCCGGAGTTTGGTAACGATTACATCATCCCTTCTTCGGTTCTGGTGAGAGTCTTCCATGGTCGGACATTCCGCTTAATTTGGCGAAGTTTTTACTTGAACACGGGATGGACAGCCATCGTTGATTCCACAGTGTGCTCATTTTAGGTAGCGAAGAAGTCTGAAGCCGGTACCCCGGAGTGTCTGGAACACAGGGAGAGAATCGCTGCGGCTTCTTTGGCTGCTCTATCGGCCAACTCATTTCTAGGAATCCAGAGGAATGATATTGCGCAAGGCGATTTGTGTAATCACTTTCATATTTCGATTAATTTTTATTTTAAAGAGTAATTAAAAATCTAAAATGTTCTTCAAATGTTTCGTATATTATTATTACTGTGAAAATAAATACGTATGTTCTATATCTCGAAGCGGCGATCTCTACCAACTCCTTATTTAGGATCACGGGCAAATATTAAATTTCTGCGCATTTGGTAAATGTATTTTATCATGAACACTAAAATTGCCGATTTACATATATTGCGGGAAGTTTTTACTCCGTGTTATTAATTAATTATCCGAAACTATTATAACTATAATGCAATTCGAATTGCGTATACTCTTTAGCATAAAGTCCTTTTAAAAATTAATGTTGTACGTTATAAAACTGCAGTTAAAAACTGCTAAAAAAAAAAACATGAAAGTTGTAAAATTTCAAAATGTTTACTTTCACTTCATTCGCAGTATAAATACGGCCGATGTTGTTTTTATTGTGTTTTTTTTGGTTAACTTTCGTTATTAACAGAGTTCACATTTCTGCGGCAACATCAATACGTTAACAGTTTTTAATTTTCCACGTAGTATTTGTAGTAGTGAACGCACAAATATTTATTCGTACAGGTTGATTTATGTCATTCGAATAGAATTAGCGTGAACTGTTTTCTGGTAAATATGAAATTCGGTAAAATAGACGATCACCAGGAACAACCAGGTGATAAATAATAATAATAATAATAATAATAATAATAATATATTTGTGTTTTCCCCAGTGCTGATGGATCACAGTGTGGAGACTTAGACACCTACGTGGCATATACGTATATTTTTAACTATTAACTGAAAATAATCCACTGAGAACTGCCGATGAAATGAGCAAGTTATTTAAATGATATTTTAAAAAGTTATGAAAAGCACTAAACACAGAAGTCTTTATTATTAAAAATCAAAAAATTCAAAAAATAACAGACCGCTTACTAAAGAATAAACATAGAATAACAACAACATTTAAAAATCTTAAAAATAATCACAAATTAAACTCGTTAAATTTCGCCCATAAACAAAAATAAACGAATAACTTTAAACATAAACAAATCAGTCGATAATCGATTATTACATATTACTGTATAATTTTTAAAATAGTTTATTTTAATTCTATTTGTGCAATTTTTTGTTAATAAGTTTTGATATCTGTAAATTGATTTCAATTATAACCTGTAATTCGATAGTTCTTTGTTTTCATTGTTTAATTTTTCCCATGAATATGATGAAGCGTTATTGCTCCGAAACATGTCGAGATATTTTTTTTTTTTTGAATTCTAATAAAGACTTTTGTGTTTAGTGCTTTTTCATAATTTAAAAAATATTATTTAAAGAATTACCAGAAGATGTGTTATATATAATAATTATGTTAAAAAATTGAGCAAGTTATGTCCAAATGGCGCCCGATAACTAGTATTAATACTGCGGTTGTTGCATTTGCAGACCAAGAAGATTCAGTTTTTAAAATGAATAAACTTGATTTTTTTTTTTTTTTTTAGAAACAACTGTTTCGTAGTATTACTAAAAATTTAATTTACTACAACAATATCCGATATACAAATAGTACCATTAATTACTTCATTTCTTATTCAGTACGAAGAATGTGTAGCATTAATACTAGACATTTTTGAACTCGATAATTATATACCTTTAAACATGTTTAATGGGAATACGTTATTCAGGAAATTTGCAAAACTGTTATATGAACTTAAATAAATTAACGCGTATCCGGATAGGGGAATAAATGAATAAAAAGCAATTAACTTTATTCAACGGTACTCGATAATTTATATATTTACTCGTAGCTGAATTATCTATATTGTAAAAGTTTAAATTAGTTCGGTACTTATTATAAGAGAGTTCGTCATTAAAGTTTTCCTACGGGTCGTAGGGAATGATTAATTAATTCTCTATTACATTCGTGAATAGCATAAGGAAAAACAAGAATGCTCTGGCATCACCATTTGTCCTGTTTCTCAACAACATCCGTATGGGCAATTGTATATGCGACTTAGGTAATGAATAGCTTTTATGTGTATCGCTGTAAGTAAAACAATAGAAAATTGCGAAACTTAAACTGAAATATAAAATGCCTACTATTATGCTCCGTAAAATGGGACATCAAAGCGAGCCGAATATTTAATGATTTTCGTAATCCTATTACAAAGATATCCATTATAAATTTGTACGGTGTTACATGTCGCTGATATTTTTTAAATTTAATTACTTGTGTTTATGACTTATTTCATATTAAACGCGCTTTTGATTAACGCTACCAACACAAAAATGTTAAATGTAGTGTACTATCAAATTATTTTTATTTTTTCGTAACACCGAATAATTTTTTATCGTTTAACTCTTTTTACGATATTTTTTTTTTATTTTTCTCTCTTTTACCGTGAACAAGAGGCCCTCCCCACGCGTTTTTAATAAAATATTCAATGACGAGATCATGGTCGTGGTAAACGATATCGATAAAATGTATATACGAACACAATGCTTTAAATTATTTTAATTTCTCTCCGCAATAAAGAAGAGTCGAAAATTATCTCCGTTTAGAATTTTAAATGATTCAGTGAAATATTACTTGCTTAACAGCGAATGTACATCTCGAACCAAACTTGTCCGGCAACTACTACAGGGATTACTGGCCGTCTTTGCAAAAATGTGGTATCATGTCTGTACATAGGTCAACACTCAGCTCCAATATCCTTGTTCTTCCTTGGATAACTTTCCAGATAAATATTGACCCTATCGTTGAAATTAACTAGATAATCTCTACGTTTTCTATAAGAACTAGTCGACCTTTTCAGAATCGATTCTAGTTTTAAAGGTGTGCGTCAATAAAACACAATTCAGAATCGGACAAAGATTAAAAAATAAATTAAAATGTAATATAAATGAGTCAACTGAATTCGAAAAAAGGCAACTCGATTTTAAAAGAATCAGTTTATTCTATGTCACGAGGTGGTGTAGATTGTTTGTGGCAGTGTAAGCAGAATTGTCAACTAGTGATGAGTAGGTCTGGAAGGCTACATATTCCACAGCGGAGTTGATGTCACTTCAACTACAGTTCGAGACACGTATCCACAACTCTGACCCAGCAAATACGAACTGAGTCGATAAATGTTATACAGATCCAGGTTCCATTCCGCTACGGAAGCTAAACTATTTGAACAGAGAAGTATAGATTGTCTGTCCTTTTTTTTTCCATATGGAATGAATATCTGAGAAAAATTATGCCAGCTAACAAGGTGATAACATTAGGATAAGTGGAAAGAAACTTTATCGTTTTTTTTTGTAGACGAAACTTTTTCTATGATTACACTGCTACATTAGCTATTCTGAAATTCCGTTTTCTCTTTCTAACACACGTAATCTAACCTAACGCTAATAACAGTACACTGGTGCCGACAACCAGTACAAACCAATGCTAAAAAAGAAAACAAACATGTTGTGTATAACGTTCGTGTCAATGTGTTAGTAGCAAGCAAAAAATATATATATACATATATAGATATAGATATAGATATGATATTTCCGACTCTTTGTTGGAGTCACTAATTATTTACCGTATGACTGTAAAAATGAATTCATAATAGCTACCGAAAATTAAACGGCTATTCGACTTAGACTTAGGTGCAACGATTAAGCAGGTCTGCACTTGCAGAGTTAATTTCAGAATCGACCTATAAGTTTATAACATTATTGCGGAAATGATCCTAAACTCTATTATATACTGGCTGTAGAAAATCGTGCAATGTAGTCCGGATGCTTTTATGTTGTAGTTATACGCGTGCATATAAATATATTAGCAGTGCGGGTGTAAGTTGAAAGATTTACTAAGCGCATTAGTAAATTGTTTCATTTACAAATGTTAAATATGTATAGTCAATTTTTAATATCCATAAGAAAAATGTTAAAAACCTTTACTAAAGAATCAGAAGAAAAGCAAAATGATATAGATTTTCAGCAATACAGGAATTGAGAGCATAAGTTTACCTTTTTACTTCATTAGGCAGCTTTGTTCGAGTCCTTTGAAAAATTGCAATATTTATCTGGAAGAATTCTCTCACTTCATGCTGTAGCTTAAAATTTTCGATCTTTACCTTTACATCTTTTTTTTTTTTTTCCGGTATTTGTTTTTACAATTTACCTTTCTTACCTTGTCTGGCAGTGTTGTTCTCTTCTTCTAAGTCAACTGGACAGCTCCAAAGGCTCTCTCGAAAATTTTTCACTCACAATATTAATCCATCTGAACATTTTCGCTTTAAACTATAGAATGATATTCAATTTTCCTTCTCCAATGTTAATTACTTTTATTCTTCTATTCAACCTTTAACTTCTCTTATTCTCCTTGGTTTTGGAAGTTTTTTTTGATCGCTGTTCCACAAGCCGCTTTTATTTTGGACATAGTATGCTCTTTTAGTCTCTTTATCGTTTTTCGCTCATATCGTCTTCGCGGGATCTTCTTCAATTCTAAAATTCTTCTTTAATTATTGCGATGCAACCGTGTTTTTATAAATTTTTTTATCTTTCTCTCTAGTTCTCTTTTATTTACTATATTTAACCTTCTTATGTTCTGTCGTTTCTGTTACAGTTTCATTTAATTTCGATATCACTCTAAAGTTTGACAAAAACAAATAATCGAAATGTACACGTTAAATTGAATATTTAAAATCAAAAAATATTCGAGATCGTATATAAGTGCTTTTTATTTGAGTTTTACGTTTAATAGCTTGACGACCAAAACAGTTCTCTTCGCAATTGAAGATGCGACAGCATAACGAGTCGTATAATATCTACTAACGGATGAGTAGAACCTTAACAAGGTGAAACAAACGACAGAGTAATTATAAATTTAAATTTCACCGCTTCTGCCGTCTAAAAATAGAAGTAAAAACGCTTACGTACATATTATTTTCTGCGCTAAATAATTAAACAGGCAGTCTTCTATAGTTCGTGCGACCCATTTAATAATAACGTAAATTAAGGAAATGATTAAAAATTAACTAAAGGGTAATACAAAGCGAGCCATTTCAGATCTAAGGTCGTACGGTGGAATTATGGAGAAGAAACGTTCTAGTTTGAGTTGGCGGAGTAGCGCTAATCGATTAAAGCCTCTTTATAAAAAATTCACCCGTTCGTCATTCCGTACAGAACATGAGCTAATTAGAACTTCGAGATGTTAAAAATAACTTCTCTTAATTTACAGTTCACTTAGTACTATATTCGTTCATTTCAGAATTTCCTCTTATTTAATGTCATTATCATTTTCCACTTGCACGCTTGAACCGTACTAGTAGAAGGTCCTTTCTCCTAAATAGACCTTATGATTGCCTATATCGTAGACTACTATCGATTAAACAAATTAATATCGATCGCCGCGTGTATATTTTATGATTTATGTTTCTAAATGTATCTTTAGGATTTATTTCTCTTTTTTGATTTTCTAGCTTTTTTTTTGAAGATGTTAATCGTTTCTCGAAAATTTTTCCAGTACAGTAAAATTTCTAACAGAGCAGACAAGGATATTACTCGCATTGAACCCGGTTGACTGATCTTCATTTTAACATTTATCATTGATAAATGAAACTCTATACACACCACACCTTTTCATTCCCTGGTAACACATTCAAGAAAGGAACGTAATTATTTCTTTGGTCGGTGCATTCGATACACTGTCGATCATGCTCAGTGTTCGGGTTACTTTTATTCTCAACCTTACGAATTGTTCACTTTTTACTCCACTTACAAGTCACTCGTTATTCTGAATGAAATGAAAAAGAGTCGATCGAAACAATTATACGTAATACGAAAAAAAGGGAAGACACGCCTGAAGTATTCACCAAGAAATGGATTAAAATACCGGCATACGCTTACACAAAATTTAGTTTATTTCAAAAACAATGAAAAACATTTTGCTTCAAATTTGTAAATCGATAATTTCTTTTAAATTGCGAGAAAAAATAATATTATTAATTTAAAACAGTAGTTTAAATTAATAATATTCAGATAATGTTGGACAATTATTATAGAGTAGCATTATAATATTAAACTTTTTATTAAGCGAGTGAAAAAGTAAAATTGATATAATCATATATTGTGAGATCAATGGCAATAGTTACATTGATACTATATGACACATAATTATACTGGAACCTTTAACTCTTGTAAAATAGTAATTTTCATCGGAGACCTGAGTAACAAGCATTGAAACTGTTTCGTAATAAACCGATTAATTTACTAGTAAGTTGAATTCTAAAATTTTTGCCGTAAAATTATGACGTTACAGGGCTAAGGATTTATTACAAAAAAAAAAAAAAAAAAAAACCCGAAATCGCAAAAGACATATGAAAATTTAAGTGTATTCTGCTAAACACACTTTGAAATAGACTCAGTTTAACAAAGAGCGGTACTGCTAGGCTCCTACATTCTTATACTTCAAATCCGAGTCATTCTGACGATAATCCTCACATGTCCACGCCTACACATATAGGCGCGCGCTCGCTTAAAGCATTTACTTAAGTTCTTGTCCGTCCAGCGAAATAAACTTTTTATCGAAAAATTTAAAAAATCAATAAAAGCTATCTCGCACAAATAGAACTATTAAATAAAATAAAATAAAATAAACAACACTTTTCCGTTTCAAGGGAAAACGCAAGTTTACATAAAAACAAACGATATTATTATCGGTTAATATTTCGAAGGATTCCCCCCGTACAGGCCTATAAGTTATACACGTTTGCATTTAATATGACGTATTTGTATTGTAGAAAACCTTCAACAGGTAAACGCTTGTATGGCAGGCAATACGAGTGAAACGCTTGACCACTACCGTTTTAAGGAACTCTGTAGCGCAGTTAGCTTTTTTTTTTCGGCTAAATCAAAAGTTGTATGGAAAAATGTTGTTTATTTTATTTTATTTTATAGTTCTATTTGTGCGAGATAACTTTTAAAATTTTAGAATTCAACTTACTCTAGTAAACTAATCGGCTTATTACGAAACGGTTTCAATGTTTGCGCTACTCATCAATATTACTTTTTCACTCGCTTAATAAAGAGTTTAATATTAGAATGCTACTCTATAATAATTGTCCAACATTATCTGAATATTATTAATTTAAACTACTGTTTTAAATTAATAATATTATTTTTTCTCGCAATTTAAAAGAAATTATCGATTTACAAATTTGAAGCAAAATGTTTTTCATTGTTTTTGAAATAAACTAAATTTTGTGTAAGCGTATGCCGGTATTTTAATCCATTTCTTGGTGAATACTTCAGGCGTGTCTTCCCTTTTTTTCGTATTACGTATAATTGTTTCGATCGACTCTTTTTCATTTCATTCAGAATAACGAGTGACTTGTAAGTGGAGTAAAAAGTGAACAATTCGTAAGGTTGAGAATAAAAGTAACCCGAACACTGAGCATGATCGACAGTGTATCGAATGCACCGACCAAAGAAATAATTACGTTCCTTTCTTGAATGTGTTACCAGGGAATGAAAAGGTGTGGTGTGTATAGAGTTTCATTTATCAATGATAAATGTTAAAATGAAGATCAGTCAACCGGGTTCAATGCGAATAATATCGTCGATCGAAAGAAAAATTTCCAAAACTGCTAAATACAGTACACTTGTGATTTGAAATTGTTGCAATAATTTCATAATCGTTTGTTGATGGAGCATATAAAATTATTTGCGAAATCATTTTTGCTCCGTGATTAAGAGAAATTCGTATTAAAGAATTTACGTATCCGTGCCTTTATAGTTAGTGGAAAATTAATTAAAGACCGTATTAAAAAAAAAAAACAAAAAAAAACAGATACGCGTTGAAATAAAAATTAACGGTCCTGACACAGTTTATTCACAATTTTCCCCTCTTTCTATGTTTATAGTCTTTTCATACTTTGTTTAATGTTTAAAAATATAAAAGTAACTAATTTTGGCACTATGCCAAATCCGTTGCCGACTAACCAAAAAAAGCTGTTTTATTTCTTTACTCCCACAAATGAAACATTTTTCGGTAGCCGAGTGACGACGCCTCTTTAGAAAATGGTGCTTTTTTTTTGGTGTTTTTTTTTTTTTTTTGGTTTTAACGGACGAGACAAAATTGATCGTGAAACTTTCGCCTCCCACGCAGAAAATTAGAAAATTTTGTTATTATTCCCTAATAGCAATTATTTAATAAAGTTTGAGTCGATAAATTTAACTCTATTCGAAAAGAAAGAAAAAAATTAATTAAATTAAATAACGCAATACACGACGTGGTTTCAATGCTTTAAGTAGTATCTCTATGTTTATTAGCAATTTTTATCGGAACAGCAAATTAAATTTATCGTAAAAGATTTATAATGGAACAGTGAATAGAGTACACTGGTGCGATGCATAACCGAATCTAGGAGTGCTAGGGTAGGCTATAGTTTCGAGTCCCAGTCTTTAAGTGGCCTCGCACTCTCAAATAGAAAAAATTTAATTTTGCACATGCAAAATTTTCCTTTTCCAAAATATTCGATACTGTAAAAATGCAAAATTTTGAATCCGTGTTTTTTTATCTTAAAAAGAATTCAGTTAATTTTTATATACGAAAAATGAATTTATGAGTTCATTAATAGAATTATATAGGGGAAGGTGGGGTAGTTCCGGATGGCGGGTAACCGCGGACATTTAAATTTCTAAAAAACTAAACGCGTCGCGTATGTAAAGCTTTGTTCGTGAATATGCGTCTTCTAGAGTAGAAACAAATTCAGCTCAGTTGCGGCGTGGGCACGTAGTAAGTTAACCGTGAGAGTGTGTTTCATTCCCGCCCAAAAATCCTGACAAAGTCAATTGAAAATTTTTAAAAGCACAATACCTTAATGTGTTTAAAATTTTCTATCGTTTAATAATATTGTTGGAAATATAGTATAAATTTACCGGTTTTAATAGTATTTGTAACAATTCTGTTAACAATTTAAGAGATGTGTTTTAAAATGTCGTATGATAACGATCGGGTAGACATCTTAATGTGTTTTGAATTTTGCAATATTATTTTAATAAACTTTGATTGTTCTGTCAATTTGCTTATTTATGGAAAATATTTTTGAAAGGGTGTTACTATTGTTTTGCAGAAAGACCTGAATTATGTCGAAAAATTTAAGGGAAGAACAAGTGAACGAGGAAAATGGGACGACTATGCTACCCGCCATTTATTGTATCGCCAAAAAAATATGACCAAAGTATACACCCATTATATTTCTTTAAAAAAAATGTGATACGATTATGTGATTGAAGAAGTTTCTAATTATTTTTTAAGTTCATAATAAAGACGTACTATTTTTTTTTGTTTATTAGTATTTTTATTTGCAATTTTTTTTTTTTAAGCGTCCGAGGCTACGCGATTTTCTCCTACTTTTTCTCTATAAAACTTTCTCTTTTTTCCCGAATAAACTGAATGCTATATAAAATGAATATTTATAGAAATTTTCTACGATAAATCGAATTTATTGCGTTAAAAGGAACGAGTTCTTTAACGTACGTATTGAATTGATATTATTTGGTACGTGAAAAAATGAGCTGTGTTTGGCGAAGATGCTAATTAGAGAATTGTTTTTTTTTTTGAACAGTTGTTTCTCTGCTGATCATTATTAATTGCACATCCGCTTTCAGAAGTAATATTCCATGCAGGAGAAAATCACATTCCGTTTTACGTATTATTACCGGTGCTCAGTTCGAATCTTGGTGTACCTTAGTGGTTGTGTCCGTTCTTCTATTCAATTTCCATCGAAAATTTTGTTCATTCTCCGGAGCGGGACTACATTGGTGGATGTTTGGATTTAATGAGATTAAAAATATACTCGGGGTTTCGAAAGATCTACACACTAGCTTGCACAAAAAACTTTGAGCCGAAAATTCGGCGTGTCACTAATAAATTAAGAAAATATGTAACGGAGAAAAAATGAAAAAGAGTGAACAACCGATTAGCGCTGAAAGACATCATGGAAAAAAATCGAACACGATCCAGTAAGGTTCAAGTAGCCAAATTGTCGCGAAACTCGGTCTTGTAATTAGTAAAGTCCGCATAAAATTGTAAAATATGTTAATTCGCCGCGCGTCAGCAATGAACACCGACAATTCGACAGCCGCAGCAGGATGACCCGTACTATTTTATATTATATTTGAAAGAAATCAGTTTGTATATTGGTAAATGTTATTCACTGTTTTTTCAGTGGTCGGTCGGTTAAGAAAAATTCGGTAGGCAGTAATGTAACACATTTTAAAAAGCAACTATACACATTTTTGAAAATCAGAAATAACAATGATATTTAATAATATAATACATCCGTGGTATTTACGAAACCGTGGCGGCATCCCTGAGGGCGTACACTAAACTAAACGATACACATATATATATAAATGATCAAGTCGGTTTTAGAGATAGGCTTTTGATTAAACGCCCCTCCCTATTACTAATTCGAAACTTCTAAGTTCTTATCAACTTATTTCCGATAACTGGCGTTTCTCTCCTCGCAATATATTATCCTCGATCTCTTCTCGCCTTTTGTCCTCCCTTTCACCAAATCACCTTACTTCACTTATAATTTCGTTGAAACTCTCCTCAGTTATTTCTCCCCTCGGACATTAAATCTCTTCCTCATCCTGCTGTTCAAAATGAATTCAATCACGTGTTATCCTTATACTTCCCTTCTCATACAATTATTTTCACGGATGGTTCGAAGTCTGGCCTTGGTGAGGTTGCATTCATTATCCCTGCGTTTACCTATTCTGAATCCTTTCGCGATTGCCCTCCTTTTCTTCTGTTTTTCTTTCCGAATCCACGGCTACCTTGCAGGAAGTCCTTTTTATATCCTCGACAAACAACATGTCTAGATTCCTCCTATCTTCGGACTACTCGAAAAGTGTTTTATCGGCTATCTCCTCTCCCTTTCCTACTCATGTCACTGATCCCATTATTCTCCATATTCGCTCCTTAATTTCTAATTTATTCGCATCCCGTTCTATTGTAATTGATCTACTATGGATTCCTGGTCATTATTCCTGGCAACGAGTTGATTAACTCGTTGTCACGTTTGGCGGCGATCAATAGTCTATCCTCATTAGTAGATTTCCTGCTCAAACTCTCTACTGTCTCTCTTATCGTTCCCATCACGATTGCTGTACCGAATTCTATCCTTCATTCTTTACCAATCCTCGATCTTTTTTTACCTTTCTACACAGCCCTTTCCTTCCTCTCTTCCCCGGTTTAATACCTTAGCTGTTCGATTATTTCCTCTATAGTTCGCCTGCGATTCAATCATGGTCTGCTCTTCCGGCTTCTCTTTTCCGCTTTTCTCTTGCTCAATCACCTTTGTGTTCTTATGACCCTCCAGAGTTCGATTACATTTGCGATGCGAATCACGTCTTGTATTCGAATGCTCCTTTATTTCCTCCTGTATTCTAATCTTCTGCGCCTTGGCCTCCCCACTCCTTACAGTGCCCACGCCATTCTTGCATTTCCCTCTCTCTCAATATAGTTCCTTTGTTAGCCTTCTTTATCTCCTCGATTTATAATCTTTTCCTTACATAATGTACAATTCTCTGCATTCGGTATGTTCCACTATTGACGTGCCCAAAAAAAAAAATTAAAGAAAGAATTTGAAAGTTAGCTACTGCAGTTAAACATTTCGATCAAGTAGAAGAACCCGGTTTGCACATTGATAACTCAAAAGAATTACTACTGCACTGTGCGGAATAAATGAATTATGCAATAGCGAAGAAAATTAAAATCCCTTAACGGATTAACTGGCCAATTTGCCTTCAGTTCGTAGACCGATGTGCTTGTATTGTTAAAGCACCTGCCGATATCGTCAATTCAGCATAGACTGTGCTAAACTCAACCCAGTCTGCAAGTCGGAATGATTGAAGTTGCCGGTTTGCTTAATGCTTGTCCAAAAGGAGGATGCGTGAAATCGTTTTCATTAAAATGGCAGTTGCGCGTGGTGAAATCGAAAAAAATACACCCGTGAAATCTGCTATTTAGAAATTACAAAGTCTCCGAATATCCCGGCGGAAGGGGGGGGGCACCACAATAAAAATTGTATAAATATACATAGAAGAATTTTTTGTTTTTTTTATCGATCTCCATGCCGTTTTATATACCATTCGGTAAATTTTTTATTTTTAAAGTTATTCGAAATAGTGATACCCACGGAACACATAATGATCCAAACGAGAAATAGTCAAGGGCCAACTAATTACACATAAATCATAGGTTAAACGAGAAGAAGGGAGAACCTAGTACTTCGCGTCTAAAATGAGACTGCTGGACAATGTAGACGACACTACTTTACCGCAATGTTTTTTCTTCAAACTTAACGGCACACGCGGCCACTTAGTTTTGCAGCAGCCGCTTAGCTGTTACAAATTAGAACGAAAAATTAGAATAAACTTTTTCTTCTATTGTTTTCAGTTTATATTTGAGCTTATTTAGAACTTTATGAATTTCACATAATACTGAAGTACGGGGCATTGGCCACCGAAAGTTTTTTATCCGCGTTACTTTATTAAAATTATATACGCGTATTCCGCTCGACAGTTGTTCGACGATCTACATGGAAAAAAAGTAAAAAGATGCATACTTTTTTTATGTTTGCCTATCATCGATAGCGAAAAGTCGTGATAATTTGTTGAAAACTTTCAGTGCGTTGAGTGTTCGAGTTTTACTTGAACACTCAACGCACAGCTAATCAGCTAACCCGAGCTGGCTATGTCTACGTAGATGATAGTTGTAATGTATAGCAGTGGGTATGTATGTAGGGGAGTGTTCACGTTTTCAGTCCTAATAATAGTGTATACATTTTAGAGACACTTTATGAGCATACACATGTTCACATGGTATTCGTCGTTACCGCATGCGGAAGAGATAAAATAGTGTCGCTGGGGGGGGCGCCGTCCGTCTCTTTTGATATTTTCCAATTTCGTATAAGAGTGAAATGGTTTATTCTTAAACACTTTTTCTTTTCCCCGCGAGTTCTTGAGTTCCTCGCAACGTGTTCATCGGAAGGGATCTAAAAAAATGCTTCTTAGAAGTGTACAAATTAACGCTTAAACGATTCAAACATAAAGTAAATAGGGAATTCCGCCTGTCTGCATTATCCGCTTTCTCCACTTTATTCCGAGCCATACGAGTAGTTTCGCAATTTGAAAAAAACAAAACAAAACAAAAAAACCGCTATAATCAATTTAGAAGTATTATAATGAAAGCATCAGACAAAGCTGAACACGAAGGAACATCACGCTGTAATTTTTAGAATTTCATATGTATATAATGTACAGAATGTGAGACGATTCGGAGGAAAAAATATCAAATATAATTTGTGATAACTTTGCATTGGTTAACATATAAATTTGAAAGGTATCCCATTTTTCGAAAGTCTTACTTATCCGACTCTTTTCTATATTATTGTTTAAAGCAGTAATGAAAATAAAAAAGGAGAAAAAAAGAATGCCAGCAAAAGTTTATTGTTGTACTGTATTTATTGTATTTATTGTATTTATTGAATTTATTTATTTTTATTGTATTTATTGTATTTATTGCTTTTTATTGTATTTATTTATTTTTATTGTATTTATTGTTGTATTGTATTAATTGTTGCATTGTATTATCTGTTTTTATTTACTGAATTTTTAGCTTTACAAATTATTTTCGTATACTTATTTACTTTTTCGGTTCATTAGATAAAAATTTAATGGACTGTACTAATTACGGAGGAAACATTTTTGGTAATTAATCTGTGCGTTTTTCTAGATATACATTTTTTATTTATCACACGAGGAAGTTGATTTGTGTTTTACGTTAATCATTAGTGTATTTTTGACTAATGCAGGAATGTGTCAACACCTTTTTGCGTGTACACTTCGACCGCTGCACGAAGGTTATCGCAACAAAGATAACCTGTCGTGTGGTAACGCTCCATCTGTTAATAGTCCACCGCACCTGGAAGTTTTCGAACATCTATCAAACACCGCACTGAACCTTGACCCGTCTCTCATTTTCACCTAGTTACCTTTTTACTTCTCGCACACGCTCAACACTTTACGCAACGGTACCTGAAAAATGCTCCCTTCTTCATGACCGTTTCTTCCCCTCTTCTTTTTTCTTGTCCTTTATTTTCCATAACGCTAGGCTTGCCGTGTAGATTCATCCACCAATCGTGTAAATTATATTCGCTACATCGAAAGCAACGTATAAAATTTTAAGCAGCCCTGAAAGGCGAATCACTGTAAAATGGAAATTACATCAAATCAGATTATATCGTAACGAAGATAGGTACGCTGATAAAGACTTGAAATGGTAAGCCAAAGCGCGATCGAATAACACATTTTTGAGAAGACTAGAATACAAACGACCCTTTTGATATTCTCGATTATATGCGAAATTTGACGTAAAAATACAATTTTTTCAAAATAAGAGGATTAAATATGTAACTTTACTATTCTTTCTACACACTCATCCGGTAATTCTTCTCTGTATTCAATCCATACAGATGGATTGACACTCATGCAGGATGGACAATGAGATGACGCATTTTCTAGTCTCGCGTCTGCTTCCTTTTCTAAAATCCCAAGTTCGAATATACTTTTTCTCTTTGCGAAAAAAATCCGTTTATGGATTCCACCGCTTCTTTGTTTTGACTCTTCCGAATAAATTACTTTTCTAATCTTCCCAACTATACTCCTACGATTTTCAAACGGACATTCTGCTATCATTCTTATTATTCATACACGCCTCAACCATGTTCTATTTCTTACCGCATTCATTTTTGCGCCTGTAACATCTTCTCCATTTTATGTCCCCTTTATTCGAACGATGAAGTTCCCTGTAACATCAACTATATGTTCGCTTTGAATGTTCATGTCAGCTAAACGTTCTAATTTCCGTATTTTCATAAAATTTAAACTTTATTATTCTCCTTTGCTCGTCATTCCTCCTCTTAGTTTCTTTATTCTACCAATCTCTCTAATCGAATTGCTATCTGATTCTCTCGCCATCGTATGGTTTCTAGGCAAGAGTTTTCTGTTAATATGTTTAAAAAAAAAAAAAGAAAGATTAAGTGCGGTCGTGAAAAACTTCTAAAAGAAAAGATCGAGAATTTGCGATTGAACAGACTACGGTAGCTGAGACAATCGGACAAACGTGTACTCAATCCAGAGGATATCGCATAAAATAGGTAACTTCGATGATAAAAATTCTTGCTAATTCAGCTGCTAAGAATGTATGAATACTCGTAATCAACAGAGTTTCCGTTAACTACGGTGAAAATGCTTTCATTCCAACACGGAACTAATATATGTATAGAAAGCCTGCTCGATATAAGGATGAAAAATTTTAAGTTCGATGATGTCACTAGTAAGGAACCGTTTTTTTAACCTAAACCCTGGTAATTATATAAATTCGGGAAAACCGCACAGAGCCCTGAACGAAAATAAATCATATTTCTAAATGGCACACTTATTCATTTTCTTTTTTAGCTTTTTTCTATTTTCAATATTAATTTAAAAAACCGATTCTACTTCTAGCACCTATTTAAACTTTTTGAGATTGCCATAATTACGTTTTATAATGTACTGGCGTTCACTTCGTTACAATTTGACAGTTATTTGCGATGGAATCAATATTGTGAATTCACACAGTTGCCGCTCCTCGGTGACATATTCAAATTCGAAAACAAATGAAGCAGAAATAACTTCAAATATGTATGTAGTAGTGTAGAAAAAGTAAAATTGTTAAATACGCAATTAATCTCACGCAAATGCGTGTGATTTTGATATTTTAATTAACGCGACCGTAATATCTTTCGGTTCTGTTGAGATGGAAATTATTACTTTAACGAAAAATCAAAAATTGAGTATTCGGTAAGCGAAAAAAAAAAAAAAAAAATGAACAATAATTATTTAGAAAGTGTTTTAATTATTTAAAAATATGCACCCTCGCCCATCATCGGTAAATTCTCTTCCAAAGTGAAAATAAGGCAATATTATTTCATTTACTTATTAAATTCGTTTAAGTTTTATAATTATATTTAAATCCGCAATTAAATGAAACATCGTAGCTTATTATTTTGATGTTCGTAAATATAGTGTGCACAGTAAAATTATTATATTTGCTCGCTTATATGTCTAAACATTAGGATCCGATTAACAGAAATAAATCCGTCACTAAAATTAAACGACACAATCAATTATCGGAAGATTTTTTGACACATGAACCTGCTCACCAATAGTTACTTTCATCGCGCAAAAAAATGACAAATAAGAAGGTGTGTAATTTTATCCGGTGATTTTTAATTGACGCGCGATGGAAATAACACTAAAATGTCGCATAAGAGTACCTCAATGAAATAAGCTCGGCTTAACAAGTACTCAAAAAATAAATAAACGTTGAAAATTAATATTTAGCCGCGTTTATTGTTGTGTCGTCATCAAAGTATGAAATGAAATACAAATAAATCTTCACTGACAATCTTAATTTATAAATCAATATCTAAAAGTTATCTCTATTTTGCAATACGGATTAGATTAACAAATTAAGGTTTATTTCAGTTATTACTGAGGTGGGATAGCGCGGTAGCCTAGTGGTTAAGGTGATTGGCTACTAAATCAGAGGTGCCATATTGAGACTTGTTTCGTTCCGGATCGGAATTGCTCCCCCAGGTTTACTGAGCCTGACATAATTGGGTACCGGGAGAAATCTCGGAAAGTAAAGGCGGCCGAAAGAAAGGAACTCGCCCGAATGTTCTTATCAGATCCATTAGGCTTAGTTCACTATGAAAAGTTTAATTCCACAATCTTCAACGCCCTGCTATAAGGTGTATGGGACTTACTTTACTTTACTTTGCTTTACTTACTGAGGTGTAGATGGTCATTTCCGAGGGGATAAAGTTCGACTTTCCAACTGTCCACTAAAAACGTGTATTTCTCGAGTCCCCTGTTAGATTAACGTATAAAGCGATGTATGTACTTATTTTTCGGTGGTGGTAGATCGTTATTGGACGGGCTTAAATTAGAGCTGGAAATAATTTCGGAAATAACTATTTCTTTATTTATTACAATTACTGTGTCTCATGATCTGTTAAGAGCGCCATTATAATTACCAGTAAACGTAATTGGAAACTGTGCTAATTATTTTAAATTCCATATGTGGCCGCGGATTACGATCCGGGGGCGAGAACAGAATAGGATACTCAGATAAAATCTACGTGTTTAATTAATGCTTAAAGAGCGTCTGATTGTGAGTAGGATGTGCTATTGTTAGAATCAGCCAAGTTTGCGTTTACGAATTTATAGTTTGCGAAACTTTTTATCGAAACCGCTATCCACATTTATCGCTGAAACAAACGTCATTGTTTACTTTAATTAATACTTCCGTTCATAACACTATGCCAACACGTACAGAGATATCCTATTTACTAAAATTACAAAACTGCTAAAGTATACTTGTAATTACAAATGATAAATCATAACAAAATTACTTACCTGCAATAATATCGTTTTCTCGTGCAGCCCGTTATCAGCTAAATTCTTCACTGATAATCATTTACATCCGACAACATTACTACTACATGCAAGTGCACATTGTTGCATAAAATTTCCCGCTGTTCGTTAAATTCGTAATTTTTAATGTTTTACTACGTCAAATATTCCAGTAATCTTTTCCTACTTATTTTGGACGTCTAGTCGTAGCGCGTTTCACTGGCGATCTTTTATCATACTGAAATGAAAGAAATAAGGAAAAAAAACGTGTAAATTTTAAACAAAACGTCGCATTATAAATGTAATAGCGATAGTCATAGTAAAGATAAAAAAGGAAAAATAACCAATTTCACTGGAAAAGTAGGAATTCGCCGGAAAAATAATGTTAAAATGATTAAAAGAATCCTATAAAAACGGGTATCTAACATATATATATATATATAATACACACAGTATCGGATTTTTAAATGCATCTGAGGTTTTAACCACTTTCGACACTGTTAATTTTGCAATCTAACGACGTTTTATTTTAATTAACCGAACGAGATAGTTTCGCAGTCCACCGAACTAATTTATTATCGTACGAACTAGCCGAAGTCAATACAAGGGCAGATGGAACCTGTGAATTTTTGTACCCGACGACGAATTTCGTACGTGATCTCCTTTTCCTTCGTCAGAGCTAAAGAATAAGAGACGAAACTGCATTAGCCTTAAGCCTGCACAGTAAATGCGAATTAATTTTCGTTATTAAAGCTCGTCTAATTGAATGAGATTTGTTGAAGTCCGCGGTTAGAAATTTCAGTGTCGGCTGTGTCTCGCGGAAGTCGGATCTGTTGATGAAGCAAAGTGACTGCCATACATCATTACGAAAATGAAGGAAACTTTTTAGAAATATCCAAAAATGCTTCCTGGAAATTTAAAAATATATGATGCCATTAATTCATTAGTACTACTGCTTTGTCTTTTCTAGTTATGCCGGTAAAGTTGGCGACGGCCAATTGGCAACCTGCGTTTTTTGTGGATAAATCAACTGTTAATCGCGACTTTTTTCGGATTGGGAAAAACAGTGCTAATGAATTAATGGCATCGCGTACTTGAAATTTCCAGGAAGCAATTTTGGACATTTCTCCTACTTACCGACCGGAAGTTCTCTTCATTCTCGTAATGGTGTATAGCAGTCACACTTGGCTTCATCAACAAGTTACACTGAAATTGAATATTATTTTTCAAATAATTTCCCAACTGAGAGAGAGAGAGCAGTTTGATTACAAATTGGTGATTAAAGAGTACTCTGTGCACTAGAAATATATTTCCGCTTCTTCGTATTGTTCTATGACTCAGGCAGCCATGTACCGTTTAATGTGTCATGGGAGATTAGCTGCTATGAGAGTAGTGTTTTATCACGCGGTTTGTTTACATACTTAAATCGATAACCAGCGTATCTGTTACGTCACGAATGAAACACAAACTGAAAAAGTAGTTCGTTGATGGAAATAATATTTATCAGTTGAACCGTGTGAACGAAATAAAATAAAAACCCGCCATTTCCTCTTTTCACCTTTTTTTCTCTCGATATTTTATAAAATACCACATATTTTCGCATTGTATAGTAAATAATGGCTTCAGCAACAAATGAAGTTAATCGTCTCTCTTTCGCTACCATTTTGTTTTTCAACGAGAAATTTAAAGTTTTAGACACGCATGATGTGCGTGTCGCAGATTCTGTTTAATTCAAAAGGAAAGACATTTTCGGTTCTAAATTTTGTTTATTTCATACCTTTGTATTTTCACACTGATTTCATAATTACGCGTCCGAAACAGAGTACTAAAAAATGAAGGCAACAGAATGTATTAATATATTCTTTTAGGTCAATATTTGCGTTATTCGAAATACACGTTCTTTTTTTTTTTTTTTTAATATTTTCGATTTAACGGATATGTATGTAGTCTTTTGTTAATGTCCTGTCTAAATTCCAATAAATTTTTTCGCGATCGTTTTGCGAATTTGTAAAAAGCTATTGGAAATGTGTAAACAAAGTAAAAATGAGAAATTAACGATTGTGGTCAAGGGCGTGGCCAGCCGATGAGCCACGGTGGGGCAAGATGAGTTGCCAGCCGCCAGGAGGGGGGCAAGATGATAGAAAGAGGATATGAGTTATAGGAAAAATAAAATTTATAAGTTGTAAAGGCTTAATATTTTATTAAACAAGCATAAAATCTTAATTAAAACATAATAAATACTCATCAGTGCCAGTTGATTAAAAAGTTTCATGGCTCCAGGGGGAGGGGGGCAGTTGCCCTCCGCTGGCGACGCCCATGATTGTGGTCATGGATATTTGATTTGAAGAGGAGAGTACATAATGGGAAATGTTACATGCGAGATGAATTCTACCGGCAGTACACCGCTGAAATGCTGGAAATGTGTGATGTGCCTAGAATATGATCAACTTGGAAACATTCCAAAATCTAAGTCACGGTTGAATTAAGTCTCGGAATTTCATGTTAATCAAATGATTTATTTTCTTTCGTTAAATTTGAAATCACAAGAAGAATCTCAAGCTGTTTTATTTACATTTCGATTTCGATTGCAAGATTGTGATATTCGAGTAAACAATCGAAACAAAAAAATGCTTTGCTCCGATTGGTTCGCTGTGACTTTATCACCGGTTTCGTTCATTGTAACGCTTTATGATATATTTTCGGGAGAAAAAAAAACAACCCCGATTTTAAAGGAAAATGAAAAATCTTTAAAACCAAAATATGTTGTTTTAAAATCAAGAGTATGTGTTTCTTTCTGTTTTTTTTTTTTTTTTTTTTTTGTTTTAAGCGTTTATTACAGCTTTAATAAAAACGTGAATAAAACCCTGAGAAGTATGAGAGTACCGTAATTGAGATTCGACACTTGATTCACAATTTGACAATCAACTGTCTAACGATATTTGCGCACGTAGCAAAATAAATTTAAATCGAAATAAAATGACTACATTTGTTGAACAGATCACGAAACAAGATTAAAAACAAATATTATTTTACTTTAGCCTCAGTACGTTTTTCAGATTTTTCTCCAAATCTTCCAGATATTTTTTTGTCATTTCCATCCTGGGTGCGTGGCAAACGAAACAGAAAAAAGAATGAAATAAATACGTCGTTCCTCCTATCGTCACTTATGATCGTACAAAAATTATGATTTTTTGCAGTTTATTCGAATTTTCCGACTTTTATTTGTAATTGTCTCAAATTTTCTCCCTCCAAAAACTTTTCCAGAACCATAAAAAATGAAATAAAAAAAAAAAAAAAAAAAATACTGACTTAATGTCTTGACTTCATATAAGAAAAAAGCATTTTTCCAATTTTCCAATTTTTCAATTTTTCCCCCCCTAAAAACCTTATTCGGACTATTACGAACATTTTATTAAAAAAAATTAGCCAAATCGATCCAGCCGTTCTCAAGTGATGCGCTTACTAACGAACAGCGTTTAATTTGTATTTATATAGATAAGATACTATTTTGAAAATTATTAAATATATACGTTTTAAATTTTTTATCTGTATTTCCTTCAAATAAACAAAATTATATTTTTCTTCAAAAACGTTTTACCGTAATATTTCTTAACACGAACTTATACGAATCTGTAAGCAACAATAATAGATATATAAATTTTCTAAAAGACATCGTGATTAATATTTAAAAATAATTCAATCGAGTTTTTAGTAGCAAAACATGCGAGTAACAACTAAAATGGGCAAATGTCGATATTTCGAATGCAGCAAAATAAAAACGAACGTATAATAAGATTTGCTATAGCGCTTTTTTTTACAGCAAATAGTCTCTATCGAAAAATCGTTTAAATATATCTGTAAAAATACTTATTTCAACATAAAATATACGTTTGCTCAAAACGATTTGCATAGAAAACCTAGAATTATTACGTTGACATTTATGTTCGATGATTCAGATGTTTTTAATTTTGAACGTTAAAAATAAACTACGAATTGTGAGAACCACGAGAACAATAACAGCGATAGCAATAAAAATGTACAGAACATCAAAGTAATTAACTAATATAAACACTTTTGAAATGTATGCAAGTGTATATATGTATCATAATACTTGGAAAATCAATTTATTAGCGAGTTTCACAATTTGTTTTCAATTTGCTATTTACCATGATAAATTAACGTTTTAAATAAGCATATTACTCACTTTTCAATAAATCCTAAGAATACGATGATTACTAAAAAACAAACACTGATCGCCTCCATTTCGGATTTGCTCATTTAATATCTCGAAAGTAAGACCTTGACCCGACGATTTCTATACCGTAAGAACTCTTGGACCGTGAATTTCATCAAACTCTTAGATCCGTTTTCGAGAAACCAGTTACATAAAATATATAACATACGCGTGTACGACTACGCCATTTTTATACTAAGATTAATGAAAAATTCTGTCACGTTTTTGACTTTATTTGGAAGTTACGTTTTTATGCTACAGAAGTGTGTTGAAAAAACCTGCAATAGAAATTTCTGCACAAATCGTAAATTAAATTTATTGGTTTTATGGCATGAAAAAAAAAAAAGCGTTATTTCGCAAAGAATGACATAGTCAACTGAAACTGACTCTTTTATAAGAATTATAGAAAACTACCATCTAGAGATCCAAGCTGTGTCCCACATTTATGTTCGAATTTTATCGCGATTCACTCGAATACTGTTTATCAAATCGCCGCAGAATTCGCAATCTACGTTCGCGTATGACAAAAATGGTTAAGGAGGAATTGGAACATTACAAAATTGATTTATCTATGTACCAGAAAAATACTGTATATCTTTAATATTGGCACCCACGTATTGTTACTACTGTCAATCTAACTGTTACCACTATATATATCAGGATTTTCAAAAAAATTTTTTAGTTTCTATTCCGAAATGGCAAAAAGTATTCGCTGAAAGACTGTAAACGGTAGTAAACTTAACTGTAATATGTATTTTATTTTACTTTTCATTTTAGGATTATTTATATCATTCACTACCAAATTAGAATATTAATGATGTTAATTATTCACGAAACGATTGCCGTCACGTCTGTGTCTCTTTAAAAGTGACATCATTAGTATTAATACATCGTGACGAAGACTTTTATATCACAAGTGAATACGAGTGGCTCTTTGTAGAATGGTCGTGACTACAGCGCTGTCAGTTAATTTTTCTTTTTTTTTGTTTATTTAAAATAAGTTGTGGGTCTCACAGGGCAAGTATGCCCGTTGTATGAGTGCCCGGACACTCTTATTAACGTTTATTTAAAATATAAAATTACAGTTATTTTAGAAAGTTATGCGGTGTTTCACATTTTATTCGTATTTTAATGACGGTCTCACATCGTTATCCAAAAAATTTAAATCAGATTTATATTACAGAATTTTTGTATTCATTTTTTTTTTTACGACGTTCAATTTATGATTCCACCGTTTAGTATTAGTCTAAAAAGAAAATTTTTCGTCTTAAATGCAATGCTTGATTAGCACGTAGGTTATTTAAAATAAAACAAAAATTAAAAATTGTAATAATTATGTATTTGTAAAACATTTTTAAATTTCTAAAGAGGTCGTTATTTGTTTTTCTTTATGAAGCAAGATATTTCTCAAATCGACTGCCTACCGTAGAAGATATTACGTAATTATATAATGTCCCATGTCTCTCTGGATCCGCCCCTGTGTACTATCGAGTAGATCGGAAAAAAAAATAATAATGAAAAAATTTGAATTGTTAATTAAAGGCCGTTGTAAGATTGGGAAAATGATAGGAAAAAATGCTTATTTAGTGGCCGATTTGGAAGGCTATGGTATTATAGGGATGTCGGAATACGGTGGACTTTCGACCCGGTTAGATCTGATCTAAATGTTATAAAATAAAATTATTCTTTATTCTGAAAATAATTAATTGGGTGATTTTTTTGCATGTCCGTGCGGTGCCTGCATTCCGTGGTCTCAAGAGTGGGGAAATGAATGTTCGAAAATCGTAGTAAAAAAAATGATCCTTTGAATCTTTACGGGCTTGTGGCTGTTTTTTATTCATCTTTTGGAGTAAGCAATTGTTTTAGTATATGTATTTGCTTAGGCCGCTTGTTGGCAGAAGAGTTTATTCGTTACGGGTAAAGATTGTATGGTTTTAAGATTGTTTTTCTATCGAATCTAAATCGTGTGATAAATTTTTGCCGTGCATGGAACAAAGAATTATTTGTAGTGTACACGTCTCCGAAATCACCCCGTACCTCGCAACACTAAGTTGATACGGTTACCAATTGATAGGTAGCGCTATCTATTGCTTATTATTATTATTATAGTGTTATATATATATATACGTTTGATGGCGTTCTAGTCGATTAAACATCTTCGTCGGTATGTGAATATATGCGCAAACAAATATATTTTAATACTCGAAAAGCTGTGTTCATAATCAAATTTAAATAATGAAAAATAGATAAATAAATAAAAAAAATAAATAACAATTAAAATTCTCTTTAAGAAAATCTGTAACTTCAAGCTAACCGATTACATCGGGTGACAAAAAACCCCCAAAAATATCAAGAATATATAATATGGAATTTAAAACGACCTCAAAAATTGCCCTTAAAAACTTTTATAGTTCATCACCAGATAACCCTTTAAAAGTGTAATTTAAAATATAAAACAGAACGCAGAACTCTTTGATGAGGTCAAAAAATTGCGGTTAAAAATTATTTAATCCCCTTGGGCCAAAAAATTGCGGTTAAAAATGACTTCCCCTCCCCCTCCCCCCTCCCTTGGGCCAAAAACAGCAAAAAAAGGGATGTTGTTTATGTAAGCAATAGCCTCAGTTAAAAAGTTGAGAAGTCCGAACGTATCGCAAGCATACCCATAAAGAATCGCTTTATAGGAAAACCATAGCTGAGCTTACAATTTTATATTCAGGCCCTCTGGGCGCCAAAGACCGAAAGTTTTGAAGAAAATATTCTATTTTTCCGGGCATATAATATATATAGTTGGAAAGAACGCTACTTGTCGGGAACGAAACCGTATTTCATTTCCTTAACGGAACTTTCGAATTTGATGAAAAGTTCAGAAAAGCGCGAATAGTGACTCGTCTCTTCGTTTATATGGCGCGAAAAATCGGATTTCTTTGTTTTGAATTTAGTATTATGTAAATGTAAATTATGGTTATCTTTAAGTTACCAAGCGGAATCCTCAGCGCATGCAAAATCATGCTTGATTTAACTTGTTTTTTCTTTGTTACAAGTAAATAGTAATTATTTTTTTGTCTTCTGAATAATGCATAATAAAAATTTTACAAAACATTTGGAAATTAAATACAGTTTTATATTTGTGTGGATACTCTATTTTTGTGTCGGAAAAAAATTCGAAAAAGAAAAAAAAATTCTCATCGCGTTTAGCGAACCTACTCTTTTAAATGTTATTTCAACAGAAATAGTTATACTATACGCGTGTATGAATGTAGAAATGTAATCAATTAGTTTCAAATATTATTCTATCGATTACAATGATTTAATGTTTCGCCTGAAACCAAAAAGGATTAATTTAACAACGTGATTGATATATTGTAATCTGAAAGGAAATTTTTTTCTGAAACTAGTTGAAATGTTAATTTCGTTTTGTTTAATTTTATGTCTGAATATAAAATTAATATACAACCTCTGTAATGCCAAATTTTATCACAAATATTTATAACTTTAATTAAATATATATATATATATATGTATATACCGTAACGATGTAGGACCGCTCTGGTTTCGTTTAATAATGAAAGACAACAGTTGACGGCAGAGAGAGAAAAAAAGTATGTTGTGGCAAATTTCATCTTGGATTGTGTATACTTTGTTAAAAATTTTAACTATTTTAAACGATAATAATAGAATACATTTTTTAGTGTTTTTTTTTTTATATTTTTCGATAAGTAAAATTGCTATAATAAGTGCATAACTGATAGTGGTAGGTAATTTTTTGAACGACGGTATTATTTAGCGTATTTGATAACGATGTTCTACGAAACTCAAATTATGTCATTTTCACATTTTGTAAACTCGCCGTTGTTTCGTATCGTTGCTTAGTTGACTTAAACGTAAAGTGCTTAAAAGTTTCGTAAAGGGGAAATTTTTTCCCGAAAAGTTAAAAACATGAAAAATATTTTTCAGTCGTTTCGAGCATCTCTGATGCCTGAATTAACGAATCAACTTTTAGTGTAATTAATGTAGGAAAGTCAAAGACATTCGTATTAAAATGGCACAGCCGAACGGGAACTCGATTTATTAGAAAAGCTCCAGTAAATCGTTATTCGTATCGATGCGTTCTGAAAAAAAAAAAGGAAACAGTTTATTTCGAAATCTTATAAAGTATTGAATCAGTAAAGATATAGGCCAAAAGTGTTATCAGTTTAAATCATTTTGTAGCTTACCATAATCAAAAATAACAATCATAATATGAGTATTTTCACAAACAAAACATTTCCCCCCGCACAATGTATTAATATTAATGACGTCATTTTTAAAAAACCGTGAATGTGACAGAACGAGCGCCTTGTTGAATAATGCGTGAAATATTCACGCTGACACAACTAGAATAATTTAAACGTGAAATTAATCACTAAAATAAAAAATTACGTATTTATTTTTAGAAAATAAATAAGTTGAGCTTTCCCTTAGTCTTTTATTTATTCAGGTTTTTGTTCGTTTACAATTACTCGAATACGCGCGTTGTATGCTTCTATTAGTGAATGATGGATGTTTTCTAGTCCTGCTTTAAGTTTTGCTATGAAGATTTGTAAAGCTTACAATTATATCCTTATTTCCTTTTCTTTGTTATGTTATACGTAATATTTAATTAACGAGCAAATAATAATTAAGCGCGAAGCACTATCGATAAACACTTAAAAGTGAACAGTACTGCATTTTACATGAAACACCCTATTTTGTATATCGGCGGTAAGCACTCCGATGTCAATATCGTATTTTAGTATGAAAAAAATGTCCATGGAACGGAAAAGGTTAAGAAATAGCAGATTACAGAATGTGTAAATTCTATTGGTATTTTTGGGGATCCGGGGACTTGATCAACATAAACGAAAGCAAAAAGCAGGGATTTCAAATTAAAATCTTGGAAACCTTCATAGTGGGACAGGGAAATATGTGAACGTTACTTTTCCTTAAAACCGCCAAATTATTAAAAAACATTAAACTTAAATTTGCAATAATATTAGAACAAGATGTAACAGGAACGAAAAATGAAGACTTAAACTTCACCCTAGCAAATCTTTTCAGATAACATGTGAAGTACAAAAGGAAAACAAAAAAAGAAACATTCCCGAGTATATTTTTTATTAAACATTCTAACTAATTTCAAATCTGCTCCATATTTCTTAGGATTTACAACAAGCTTAACGTGCGATTACTATAACGCGTCAGATGCATGCCGCCAAACGCAAAGCACAAAGCAGTTGATGCAATCGTCAGACGCACGAGTGCATTATTTGTCAAGGGCGTCGTCAGCCAACGGGACGGGGGGCGGATGATAGTAAGAGGATACAAGATATAGGACAAAAATAAAATGTATAATTTGTAAAGACTTAATGTTTTATTAAACAAGAATAAAATCTTAATTTAAAAAAACATAATTTTCGCGGGTTTCTGGCAAATTGTTCTACTACTTCATTATAAAAGTCTTCCAAATTGTCCATGGTTACGCGTCTATGAATACTAAAGTTTCGAGACTGCGGGGGGAGGGGCAACAACCCTTCCCTGCCCTCCGTGGCGACGCCCATGCTATTTGTATTATGCCTGCGACTGCCGCAAATGGCTCAGCTGTAAAGTTAATGACCGGTTGATTTGTGTATTTCAAAAGGCTGAACGCAATTTTGTATTAGAATTACTGAAACAAGAAAATGAAAATGAAGAGATTTTGCTGCAGGAATTATTAGAAGAGCGCAACACTGAACTTCATCTAGTATTTATGTCTCAGATTAAGGAAAAGGGTATTATATAATACATTGTTCCAAATCCATTTGATACTAGTGGCCAAAAAAATTTCACGAATTTTTTCCGATTAAATATTAGGCAATTTAATTGTGTACTTAATTTAATAAAAAGAGATGTCAGAAATAATTAGTCAGGAAAATACATGTACCACCCCCATAACAGTGGAGAAAAATGAACTATAACATTAAGGTGTAAATATGTTTAAAAAATTTTTTTTAAAGTATTTTATAAATTCAAATTTAAGCATTATTAAAAAAAAGTTAGCTCGAATCAGGCGACACTTCAATTCAAATGCAATCGTATGCATTATAAACTGATGAATTATTGCTAATCCAGTTTTTCAGCTGTAAATAACACTTTTTGATTCATTACTCTTCGAAACACAATGTAAACAAAACAGAACTTCCTTCACGAATTATTTATGCGTCGGTGTCTGTACGGCTCTCAAAGCAATATAGCCGAGCGGCTATTCTCATTCAGCAGCTGACGTAAATTATTTTGACGCAGATAAGAAATCAATTCCGTTACTTCCTACTGTAGCAGTGTATTGAGCTTGACGCGTTATGGGAATCCTACCCTTATACAAAAATTCTATGATGCGATAGAGAAAAAATAAAAAAAACTAATTCCAGCTGGCTAACGAAAATTTGTCAGATATTACTATATCTTCCTTAGCTTATTTGTGTAATTTATTCATATTATTTAATGAAAACATGTTTTTTATTAATGTATACATAATTTATTCATTATTTTTCAGATTTCGTCGGTCACTCCTGGCGCAGTCACCTTTCATTCGGGAGGTAATTATACATGCTCAATTGTATTTTATTTATTTATTCTCACGAAAAAAATTATTGGTAAACGCCCAGGTAGGCGGCACCAGTTCATTTTTGGTCATAATTTTAGTTCGTTCATTTAGTTCATTTTGGTCATAATTTTAGTTCGTTCATTTAGTTCATTTTGGTCAATTTCAATTCGTTCATTTTCGTTGTTATTCACCCAATGTGAATAACGATGAAAATGAGCAAACTGGAATTACGAATGTGACATGTAAAAGAAGGGAAGTAACGTAACGGTCATATGAGAAATAGAACGAAAAGGGAATATTTTGAAAATAAGGAACACATACCCTAATATGCGGGGATACATCTCGGCGGCGGTGTTGAAGAATTCATACATCTGCTGGGATTGTGGCACTCGTTGCGTAAAGTAAAATTCCACAATATAGTAGGGGAAGAAATCTACCCTATTACCATATTTCGAAATTTTACTTCGGGCTTCACGCCATAAACGTTCAATGTTGTTGGTGTGAACCCCGGTATCCGGATTAACGTACATGACCGAATGATTTACAGTCCGATGGATGTAATTAGGATCACCGGAAAGGGGTGTATACCCTTTCTATTCATCAGATTGGATGATCGAACCAGGGAGGATAACAACACGGTGGATGATCGGAATTAACGTTTTGGAGCTACGGTCAGGAACAAGAGTTAGATAAAAAATTACCGGAAGAAACATCGATAGCGCCAAAAACCCATAAACTAGCCTCTCGGCGCTTAGAGGAGGTAGACACAAATTTCATTTTGATAAACTTAGCTTCATCAATTTGCACAATATACGGTCCTTACCTCCTAAAGGAGCCGAATGTTTATTGAAATAATACACCATAACTTCACGACAGAAGAGGAGGTCCAGTTAGTAATGATTTTACTTGATAATTTCAGTTCGGAAAGTAGATGAATAGGAGGATTCGGGACGTACAGGACTGTAACAACAAACCGCCACATTGTTAACACGGATACACGATATCGCGAAAGCCACGTCCCGGTTCCGGCAGAACTTTTATAATTACATTTAACACCACCGATCCGCCGGCCACATCGAAATTCCAAATTCTTACAATTAATGGTGAGCAGTCTGTGACATGCCGAGCAAACCCTACACAGGAAAATGATAGTTTTTGAATAAATTTAAAAAAAATACCGCAGAAGTAGACAGGAAAAATGATACTTCGAGAAAAAAGAATCAATTGATTGTTTTCAAATAGAAATTTATGTATTGTTGCTTTTACCTCTACATGTTTGATTAGTTTACTGGTAGTCCAAAACGAGCGTAAATCGACGACTAACAGAGCAACACCCAAATTTAGCCTTGTGGCGACATCTATCTATTGTACTTTATTAAAATTCAATTTAAAAAAAAAAAAAAAAAAAAAAAAAGTTTGACAGTTCGGAGAATTGCTAATTATATTTATCGTTTTATGACGAGTAAAATTTTTTTCGCCATGGTCATAACTTTTAAGAGTACCTAATACATAAACCTTTGAAGTGTAAGGCCGTAGGCGGGGGCCCACGTCGCTCACGTCTTACTCCACCTCTGATCGATGGGCTAGTGCGTGTAATTTTCGAAAAAGCGTTTGATTTCTTAAATTGCATCTTATTTATGTACGTTAGATTGTCGTTAAGTTTTATTGATTTACATTATGTTGTCGTTAATTTTTATTGATTTACGTTATATGTATTATCGTTAATTTTCGTCTCGTTCATTCGTATGTTTTGTTCTTATTTAGATTTTAGTTCGTTCATTTTTTGATGCTTTTCGCATTTTGAATTAGTTCAAATTCAGAGTGCAAAATAGCAGAAAATGAACGAACTAAAATTTTTTAGCAAAAATGGAGCTGCTATGCTATCTGTCCCTTCAGGTTCATTTTTAACTTTCATTTAAAACTTTTATAAAATAATCACGCGTGTGAACGAAGATAAGAGATCAATGTAATTCGAGTTTATCAAACATGATGGCTACGGGCAGGACAGCAGCTTAATGATGTAATTTCTCGATTATTCTCTTCGATTGTTAACGGTGGAATCGATATTTCTGTCACAGCTAACTCTACATTGCAATTCATTAGATGCTGGTTACTCGCATTGTTTCTTACGTTCGTTAATTTTATAAACTTTAATATCTGATATCTCTTTGTGTGGCCTAGCTTACTATCGTTTTCCGAGGAAAAGTCTACCGTAAAATATGTATACCTTTTGGAAATTTCCATCTAACGTTGTTGCGATGCAGTTAACATTGTTTCATAGATTTACATCCGCTACAACATCAAAACGTTACACGGTCTAATGTATAATAATCCTACTTAATATTCAATGATAGTCGTAAAAAGAGTCTCTGAAGGAAGGCGCTCTAACGTCTTTATTTTTCTATGCGATAGTGATGGGTAAGCTCGTGATTTCTTTAGATATGCATCTCGCATATGTCTATTCATATCGAGCTTACATGTAAACACCGGGTTTACATGTACAGTTCACTCAACACTGGCGTTTGCACTAGTTGTCGTCGCAGTGTGTACTGTCTTACACCAGTGTTAGGTTAGATTATGTGTGCTAGAAAACGAAACGGAAATTACAAAGTAACTAATGCAGAAGTACAATAATCTTACAAAGAGCTGAGAAAAAAACGATAGAGAGCGTTTCTTTCCGATTCCAATGTTATCATTTTTCACTTTTCTCGATCATCTGGTGCATTTCTGCTTAAATATTCATTTCATGTAAATCGCAGAAAAGGACAGACAGACTATTCTTCTCAATTACAGGTATATACTTTAGTTTCTATAGCGGGACCGTGTGAACCTGGATTCGTATAACATTCACCAATTCAATTTGTATTCGCTGGGTCAGAGTTACATCATCGATTCCAATATAGGATATAGATCCGCGAATACATATGTATCCTTTCGGACCCACTCATCACTACTATGCAATATCCACGTATTACTCTTTTATAAAGAACAAAAATACTCTCGAAGGTATTTTTAGGTCTTTGTAAAGTAAATACATGTTTGTTAAGAGTATGGCTGCCGACGCTTGCTTATATCCGTTCTTTATTATACATATATACATATATATATATATATATATACCCGTGCAATATATAATAAATGTTAAAAGTACAGAAGTATGTGTGGTACGGTTAATGTTTTGTTTTAACAAATAAGGATAATAATAAAAAAAATAAACAAGTAAATAAAAAATAACAAATGGTTAAATGTGTAGAATAAAAGATATGCTGAAAACTATAACTTATTTATAATGACCCGGTCTGTAAAAAACAGGATAAAGACAGGAGGAAAGTAGAAAAAAGATTTTGATAATAATTTCGTCTCTCAGTTACGAAGTTTTGTGAATTTAACAATCTCTGTTACCATAATTACTATTGAATTATTACTTAGGTTCAGTTAATGCATTAATCAAACACGATATTTCTAATTATCATTTCATTTTTCTTAACGCTGGATGGCAATCGCAAAATGATTAATACACTTATTTATGACTAACACTGTCGGCAAATTGTGGTTTTTGCCATGGCGAAGTGCACTAGACCGCATGTATGTATATAGATTACCAAACTGCATCTCCTATATACTATGCAACTATAATTATTTACTTTTTTACGATTTTACCGATCAGTTATTATTCAGTTTCAATATCAGTAGGTTACATGTTATACTATTGTTTTGTTCTATTTTAGTTATAAGTTATTTTTAAATTACATGTGTCATTTTATGATCTTTTAAAAACTACCTTTTTAACATTTCTTCGCTTGATTTTTTTTGGGCAAAATTGTCTGGTTTATTGAGTTTTAATTTGTGTATATAAATATTTATTTTTGACATGGCCAACAGGCCAGTAAGTATGTACATTTTTTTTTTTTTTTTTGGCACATTTATTTTGCTTCTGTATTTTGTACATCTAATCAATTAACCTTATTGATTAAAACTTATCTATAGTTATGTACATATAAACTGGATTCTTTCGAATCCCCCCCACCCCCCACCTGTGCAAGTCTTCTATAATTCTTATAGCATAGTTGACCTTAGTTGACTATTAATCAGGGTCTTTTCGTTCATGTTAATTATAAAAATTAACAAAACGAATAAATTTAATTTACAGTTTGTGCGGTAATTTCTATTATAACTTCCATAATTCAAATGCGTTACTAAATAACGCAAAAACGTAACAGCATTTCTCATTATCCTTAGCGCGAGAATAACGTGTTCATATTAATATATGCAAAAAATCGTTCAGCCATAAACGATTAATTCATTATTTTATAACGATATTAATTTATTTTTTTTTTAAGTAATTACAACGCGATACAGCCTGCAACTACCTAAGCAATCATAGTACGTCAGCCCCGTACGTAGACTAAATAAATGGCAAGAGTTGTTTGGAAGCATGTCAGTCGGTGATCTGCTACCATGTAAACTATCGAAATGTGTGCATTCCAAAGAGACATTCTACGGCGAAATTGTTACTTCATTATTCGATAAAAAATATGAATTTAAAAACAAAAAAATAATAAATCGGTAGCACCGATGTTTCACTGGAACAAAAGACGATGCCAAATGGACAGACCGAAATAATAGAGTCAATTTAATCAGGCACACTCTCTTCTTCATAATTTTTATTATACTTTATATTTTGGAAATTGAATTTTGCAAACTTTCTTTATTTTTTTTTTGAAATAAATAAAATTATTTTTTGAGACTGATAAAGATAAAAATTGTTTTTCCGTTTTTTCCCCGTTCTTTTTTTAATATTATTATTTTTTTTTTTTTTATTTAATTTATAGCGCAGGTGGAATTACCAACATATACCTGAGAATTATCCCATTAGGTTGTTATTTCCTGAAAAAAAGATACCACATTTAATTCACCCGCTTCGAAGGAGTTGCCGGTATTCTTATATGACTCGCAAGTCAGCTGAAGGAAATTCTATATAAAAGGGCACACAGTTAACAGGAAAACATTCTGAGAAACAGTCATGGTGAGAGCTAGGCATATCTTACCTCGATCGGTTCAGCGCTGAGGATTCTCCGTATATAAAATGAATAAGTAGCCGCGAGCACTCGCACTATGTGGCTTTACTCCGGGAAATTATATCGATGTTCACTGAAAAAAGTGGTGCATCGTTAGGCATAAGAATTGATAGTGCCTCCTTAGCCAGCAAATCCGGCCTTTACCAAGCACTCCAGCGTGACCGTAAGCCGAATTTGGTATCCAGAAACAGTGGATTTATTTTTGATAATCTCTGATCTTTGACGGAAAAATCAATTAGGACTAGAACGAAATCGAAGGGAATTTTCACTATCAAATGAACTTTTTGTGATGGCGCCAATGACATGGGACAGTCTTTTAAGCAGAAATGAATTCCGTATAATTTTGTATGCTTTAACAAGAAATAATCATCTCTTCTTCTTCTTCTCGTTTCGGCCAACTATGGGCCACGTAATTTCAGTTGTCGTTCTTTCTTTTGGCCTTTATTTGCGCCCAATATTCCTTTATTCGTTCACTCTTTCTTTCCAGCGTCCGTGATGTACCTTTTCGTATTTTCGGGTTTTCTTTAAATTGCTTTCCTCCTGTTAAATCTCTCAGATTGACATGAATATCTCCAACTGTGATTTGCATTTCCCTCATATCCCGTTCTGTTTCTTTTTTGTTTTTTTTTTTTGGTTTTGTACGTAAGAAAATATTCTGTTACTTAGTCTTGTGTGTTGTTCATTCTCATGATATGTCCATAAAAACCGATTCTCCTATTTCTAATTTTTTCTGTTATATTTTCATCGTTAGTATATAGTTCACTGTTGTGTCTTCTCGTATAGATGTTATTTTCTTCAGCTTGGTCACAAATTTTCCTTAGTATCTTTCTTTCCTTGAATTCTAGTTTTTCAATGAGCCCTTTTTTATTTAATATAAGACACTCTGACGCATAAAGCGCTTCCGGCAGAACTACCGTGTTATAGTGCCTAAGTTTAGCGTTAAAGGACAAAGACTTTTTCCTGTATATTTCTTTTGTCAGTCGGTATGATATTTCCATTTTATTAACTCGAACTCCTATCGCTGGCTTCTCAGACTTATTCACTTCTATCAATTCTCCTAAATATTTAAATTGTTCTACTTTCTTAATTCTATTAGAACCTAGGTTTAGCCATTCTGGTGCTTCCTTCGCATTGGTCGTAAATTTTGTTTTTCCCAAAAGATATCCGTAACCATGCTTTTGCAGCTTGCGTGCTTAACTTACTTATTTGCATTTCCGCTACCATTATAGAATTTGACAAAATCACCAGGTCATCTGCAAAAGCCAGGCAGTGTTCACCTTAATTCCTTTATTTTTATATCCTATCGTGATCCCGCTGTCCAAATTTTCCTTAATCATTTTTTACGCTACTCGCGAATCATCTTTTCCAGTACACAATTAAGCAGTAGGGGCGACAGCCCCTTTGCCGCACTCCAGTGTTGATTTTAAAGGTCTCAGAAATTTCCCCTCTAAATTTTCATTGTTTTTCTTTGTTGTTTTTTTTTCGAATTATTGATTTCCGCTTGCCCTTGGAATTTTTTATTTTTATATATTTTAATAGGATAAATGGGTAGTTTTTTTTTTTTAATTTATTTATTCTCTCCTTTTTTAAGTTTTTTTTCCTTTTTATGTTTGTTTTTTTTTGCGCTTGGGTGAATTCATTTGGTTACTAATATGCCAATGCAAGAAACTGAACGTTATGATTTTTTTTTTTTTTTTTAACAAATAGGAACCAAATCTATTTTTCCTGGGCTCTAAAAAAAAAATCCAATTTTGCTGTTCGTTATTTTCATAGTCGGAGCCAAATCTTTATTGATACTTTTACTTTAGTGACATTCCTTACACCCTTTTTTTCTCGCTTTAATTGCAGTTGTCGATTTGTCCGATTTCAACCTATCTAGTTACTGGCGAAATTTCCAATTGATAATGTTTAATTAATAGAATAACGTTAATTTGAAAGCTAAATTAAAGCTGCCCAAAATTTATTTCAATTAATTAATTACGAATGTGTTTATTTTCAGGTCCCTGGTCTATTATTGCGTCTATACTTGTAATAGCGTGTCTGGTTGCCTCCATTTTATTGATTATTGGAATCATACAGGTGAAAAGATAATTACATTTTACGTTATGTATGCGTGCATACATATATATATATATATTATGAACATAAGTGAAAGGTGACGTTGTTTACAAATATGCCACAGTTCCAATTATAACAAGTAACAATAATATTATTTGCGACAAAACAAAGCGTCTTTTTCGTCGCAATTTAACAAATTTATCATGTTTCTCCAGTACACTCGTCTTACGGGTATCCCGATGAAAATGGCGGGGGGACAGAAGATGCATTACATTCTTATTATTAACTTTTTTTCTTTTTTTTTTTGTATATTTACAAATCCGAACTATTTAATTTAAAGTATCCGATGTGCGGTATGATGAAATTTTTATAAACCGCATGAATTCAGTGGTGGAGGGTTAGGATTATTAGAAAGAAGCGGTATTTGAAATTTCGTACGTCTAAGAATAGTAGTCAAGAGCGCAAGTAAATACAATTTTAAACATTCATTAACTAACAAACCTAGGTGGTACTTTCAATATCCAGTCGGAGCTTTGCAAATTTGAAACATGTGGGTTCGAATTAATTAATAATAACCGGAAAAATAATCAAAAACCAGTGAAAATCCAATAACCCGGATTACGGCGAATTTTGCTTTGGAAAATTATGAAATTTTCTAGCAGTCGATGCATCGATGTATCGGATGTTGGTCACCGAACAGCTGCCTTCCTATGTACCTCCGAATGTTACTCAGTGTAACGGATAAAGCTTAAAAAGTCAAAGCTTGGAATCAGGATTGCTACGTAGATAATGATCAAGCTCAGTTGCTCTTTTCAGGGATCAAGATATAGGGCACTCGTTAAAATTTCTAACCTAATGTCAAAAATTAAAGTTTAAGAATGCGATAACAGATTGAAATCGACATTTCAAAAAAATCTGGAAATTTTCCAAGAAATGAAATAAAAAAAAAAAAACCGCAGAGAGAATTAAGCGCGCAAATCTCACGCAAGACACAGTCACCTGACTCATCTTCTGTGTGAAAAAAAATAGTTACGAAAGCGAGGTTGATTTCTTCAAAAGGCGGAGATAAAGGAGGAAACGTCAATGACAGACATTTTAGATGCTCTAACTAAATATCATTTAGGGGGTAAGTAACTAACAAAAAGTTACGATTAAAAAAAGTAACTAGCCAACTTCAGGACTATGTGCGTAAAAAAATTTTATTATGTAAAAATTATGCCAAGTCTTCTTTCTTAAAGTCATTAGAAGTGTTTCCGCGGTGGGCGTAGAAAAATATTAATTGATAAATTGTGCAGACTCGGCTAATTTTCAATACGGAGCAGCGTGACATTCAGATCTTTGCAAAACTTGTTCAGTCTGTGCAATTTATTAATTAATATTTTTTGCGCTCCACATCGAAACACTGCTAATGTCTTTAAGAAAAAACACTTGGCATAATTTCTACTTGGTTTTCAGCTACACGTATAATCCGGACGCGTTTTTGATGCGATTATTATTATACAAAAACGCGTCCGCTATGTCACATTATTGAAATACGTGTTTCTCTGAATATTTTTGGTATGGTATGGAGTGTCTCTTAGGTGAGAGCCAGAATTACTTAGATGCTTGAGTATTACGGAAGATTTTGAAATAGGAGAAAGCCGCTGTAGCAATCATTTTAAAAAAATTCGTTAACCTAGTGCGTGTATACGTCGTTAATTGTGTCTGGCCTGTTCGGTAATGCATAGCGAATATTACTAACAATCTTTCCGCTCACTAAATTCCTATCACTCCGTAGCAGCTTCCTGACACATTCTTCCGTTACGGAGACATACATATATATATATATTTGTATGCGCCTGTTTTGTATACATGTGCGTGAGTCGAATAACCAATGATAGTAGAATATTTCTTTGATCGTATTTTTTTCGATGAATTTTTAATTTCTTCGTTCTACTTTAATTTCTGATCGTGTTTTGATAATTTTTCTCGAGATATTACGGGAAAATATACATTTTTACGGAGGATTTTCTTCTATCACTCGCAAAGTATTTTGTTTAAAATGAATAAAGCGATACATGGAACTACTACGTATCGTGATTAGGTCGAAACATAGTTTGTTTCTTCTTTTTCGTTTAAGTTTAGCGACTTTGAAAAAAAAAAAATATATGTAATCATCTTAATGCAGTGCATACTCCATTAGGCAGTTTTATGGTTATTTAACTGATAAAGCAAGTAATCGGCTCAAATTAATCACATTCAAAATCAATAAAAAAGAAGGGAATTATTTCATTAGATCTTCATTATTTATGTTTTGTAGTACGTTCTTCGATAAATTGATCTTTTAAAGCGGGAAAAACATTTAAATGAGCAGCAAAAGCCGGTCAAATGATTCAGGTTTCTATGAAACCAAATTGTTACCTTGAACACCATCACTCACACACACACACACACACACACACACTGAGTCCTTGAACGAATTTGGAAACCTGCGAACATCATACAGACCAGCCAGGATAATATTTGAGATGAACCGGAAGCCATGATGATCTTCGCACTTCTCAGTCCAAAATGTAACCTCTGGATAGTTCAAAATTTTGTAGAACGCAATAATTTTTTTTGTTAGCTCCGGTTGTGTGCTGTAGGAGAGGAAAACATTTTTCTCGTTTGTTCGGTCGTTCATACACTGTTAATTACGATGTTTTACGGCTTTATTATTAATTCGAAGCATCAATTTCATTCAACTTATCTCTTACAATAGTTATTATTCTACATGTTCCCGATTGATTGATCCACACTATTTCATTATCCTCTCTATTTGGCTTTGTGAAGGAACTCACTCGAAGAGTACGCTTTCTTCGCAGTCTAACAATTTCCGCTCATCTATCCACTGCTGCAATTCCGATAAATAATACTGCTAAGGATACGGTTATTTACGAATTTTTTCATATAGCATACGTAAACTTTTATTACTGGTCAGCTGAAAATTATGATTGCGCTCTTGTATTCTTGTACACTCTTAATGCCGATTTATTCGAATTAAAAGCCGTCAACGGACTATCACAGTCCTCATAATGTTCAAAATAAAATTTTTAGTCGTATATAAAATTAGACGGATACTTTTAAACACTTACAAAATATGTGACATTTCTATAATTCTTTTTTATTCTTCAAAGCGTGAAATATTTTTTACATCCGGGTAACAAAATAAAATCCCGCGTAATTGCACCGTTCTTTAATTTTGATGTAATATTTTTTTGCAATGGATCCGTGTCAGTAAAATATAGAAGCGATTATTTAAAACTTCTGATACACGACCAGTTTAGGGAGAAAATAAAAAAAGTATTAATTATTTATTTATTTATTTATTTTTTAGTTTGCACACAGAGGGTTTATCGTAGTAGTCAAAAGAAAATTACATTCTAATATAATCGCGAGATGAAATAGAGTTAACGAACGGCGAAGAGAGTGGAGGAATAAAAGGGGCCTTGTAAGAAGAAGGAAAATAAAAGATCCAAAATTAAAAATAAAAGTAAAAGCATTTAACAAAGAAACACTCGGAAAAAATGTAATCTGCGTACGCGAATGAGGAAAAGAACAGTAAAAAAGCATTAAACGAAATAGAAAATGAGACGCTGGGCTGCGATCAAAACGATGACGACAGGCAGAAAAGAACGATTGAAATGAGAAAAGTCGTAGTACTAGCAGAGCTAAAAATGCAGATTTACCTGAATAGACAAGTAAAAATATAGGAGATTGGAAAAGAAACATCATGTTGATAATCGTTAAAGCTGGAAATTCTTGACCTGAAAGTGTTAAAAGGAATTGTAAGGAATCAGCCCGATTGTGTTGCCCTTAAAAACCAGCATGATACTAGGAATCCACAAAAAGTAAATTCGGAAACAGCGAAATATAGTATTCGAATAAGAGATATTGTAAAGTCTCTGTACTGTAAAGGAGGAGAGTGGTAAAATATCTAGAATCGAGAGAATCAGGAGTATCGAGAGTATCGAGAGTATCGAGAATATCGAGAGTAGGAATTTATCGATACTATTAATGGAGGAAGTGTAGAATACGAAAAATAGCTGTGAATTTCGCCCAGTTAGAGGTAATTTGATGTTACACTTTTTTTTTGTCCTCACCACTAGAGGGAACTGACCCTATCATCACAGAAAGCCTGAGCTTAAAAATATTTCCAACTTGATACGCATGTGCTTATTGATGATATAAAGAAAACAAGAATAGAATGATCGAAGTATTAAGGAAAGTGTATACAGGAAACGTAATAAGGAATAAGTTGATTTTAAGAAAATTGGAATACATTATGTTCTTTGATTTACGTAGGATAAGATGAATTGAAGGATCTCTATAGTAGCAAGGAAAAGGCAAAAGAGACTTAAACAGATTCAATTTTTTAACCGGAGAATTGTTAAAATAGTTTATGATTTAGTGAAAAGTGAGTTTTATCGAGGAAGACAAATGTACTGGGAAGAGAGAACTAAAGTCCTCGAACAATTTTTATTTATTAAGGTAGGATTTCAAGGACGTAAAGTGAAGACAAAACATGAAGGTTTGGTAAAACTATTTTTAAAAAAAACTCGAAAAATTATCCTTGCAACATTAGCAAATTGACTTTAGAAGAAAAATGTCTCGTTTTACACCGCTTAATAATACCGGAAAAAACATTTAATTTAAAACGTTATAGTCCGTTCAACGAAAATGTGCCGATGGAAAAAAGTCTATATAATTCGACATTTATTATACCCCCCCCCCCCCCACGCCGGCTAAAAATGCTACGATGTTACCCCAATAGTACTAAGATTTTAAGTCAAAATAAATGCTCATTTAAATAGTGGGAAGTTCATTTTTTGTTGTTTTAGTTCATTTAATTAATATCATTTTTAATAATAGAAATTATTAAAATTAAATTGTGAAAAGAAATAAAAATTCCAATTTGAATTTGAATAATATTAAACATTTGGCAACAACACTGAAATATCGAATTATATCGACTTTTTTCCATATTTTCGTTGAACGGACTATAATTAAAGAGTTGTGTTTTATTTTTTTTTTATATTTATTTTATTATTATTATTATTATTATTATTTTGAAGGAAGACGTCAACTTTGGTTATCTCATAGCGGTTTTAATTTAATATTTTGAATCGAGATTCGTACGCACCACTGCCTAACTTATGAACTACGGTGGATGCTTTTTTCTGAATAGTCTTACTCGAAAAAACAAAAATTAAATTAAAGAAAGGCGGATTGTAGAAAAATATTTTTCATCAAATCCTAAAAAATAATAACTGAAAAAGAGGGTGTATTTGGTTTTTAAATAAGTCTGATAATGAACGCAAAAAGAAAAAGAACCTTCTTATTTAACATATTGCTCTCTTACCTTACGTTCTATTTGTATTTATGCGTCTAACCTTTTTGCAAACAACCTTCGAATAGATTAAAATTTTTATAATCCTCCAGTTGACATTTGCCGATGATCAAGAATGTTCTAGACCAATTCAAAAATAGCTAAGATGTCACAACGGCATGAGTGCAGTAAACGGTTTTGTTTCGTACGCACTCTATTATAAACGATACTTCTTTCTGTTTTGTCAATTACATTAACTTAAAGTAAGCGAAGTTTTTTCCTAAACGAAATACCACTACATAACTATGCTGCAGTAGATGATTGATAATTTATGTTATTGCGCGCGCGAATGATTAATAATAATTACGTGAATGCATAATTTCAGGATAATGCAACTTTCGTGAAAGTTTTTGTGGTCGTCGGAATAATTGCCCTAGTGGTCGACATAATTTTCGACTTGGCCGCTGTTTTGTCCGGTCATCTGACCATTGGATCAGCAATAATTGCCATAGTTATACAAGTTTGTAAGTATAAAATGAACTTAATAGCGCTAATGAAATTACTTCGATCTAGAAATTCCGTTTACGCTAATCTTAATAAAGATTTAATTGTTACATTTTCGTTTATCTGAAATCTGTAGGCTTCTTGCAACCTATAAATGATCGTTCCAATTTATTTTAGCCATCCAATGCTGAGAAACGAATATTTTTACCTGCTCAATGAAAAGATTGCATTAAAATTTTTTAATCTCGGGCACTGAAGTGTGTGCCTAACCGTAATTCCTAAAAATGACCATATACTGCAACAAGAAGAATAAATTTTTTAATTTATTTTTTCTCTCTACCGCATATACATAACTACCTTTAATGAATTGTAATATAACTGGCTATTGAAAAAGTACCGACATCGTTATTTTCGCTTTCTTTTTTCTTCTAGGCAGAAACTTACAATGACGTTACCAGACTTGAATATTTTTTCTCGTCACTTCTCTATCCACTAGTATGAAAAATAAAAATTTAGCCGTTGACGGCGGAAGAAGTTTGAACGGTTTTGTGTGAAAAAAAAGCCTCTTTTTGATGCCGGATCTAACGGAAATAAAAAGAGTAGTAAAAATCTCCGTGTAAAATCGGTGACTATACAATAAAAAGAATATTGTACGCTACTGTAATGTGACTTTGTGGTAGCTTTATTTTTTACTTTTTTCTCATTTCGCGTTTACTAACGAGGGTCAGGATAAGTAAAAAAGAAATAAATACTCCGAATTATTATGAACAGAAAGTTGTGAGGAAGAAAATGGCGATATCGATAAGTACCCCCGAGGAAGGAAGAAGAAATATCAGGAAAATGGAAAAAATTTAGAGTCCATGATGGCTTATGAAATCATAAAGAATAAAAGAAGTTCGCGTTGTCCGTGTCATTTCAAAGAGCTGACCTCAAAAGGACCCTTTCCGAATCAAGGTTATTATTGGACGAGCTGGAGAAGTTCAACCGATGAATTAGTGTTAACACAACGTGGCCACATTTTTAACTCGCACGGTTCTATATCTGGTCGCGATCCCGTAATTAAGCGGAGCCCACAATGCTCCCCGGAAGAAATTAATAATGGAAGGCTAAGCAATAGATCGTCGTAAATTACTTTCGCTGTACGTATTGAATAGACCGAGATTTTTAGAGATTGCGTAATTTATGCCGAATGTGTAAATGGAAAAGGATTCGGGAACTTGGTTGTAGAGCGTGGTTTCTTTCGTACCCACAGCAATTCGTGCGAAAGTTTGTCGAACTAAATCTGATGGTAATGCCCTGAAATTCTGCGATTGTTTTTTAAAGTAATCCTCTGAAATTCTGTAAAAATTAAAAGGCATTCTCCATTATTCTCGGAGAGGATTTGATCAATCTGCTACAAAATTATTTTTACTACTATACTCCTCTCGTGTATTAAGCGAGATAGTTTGAATGCATTCTTTATGTCACGATAACTAGAATGCAAATCAGCGCATGTACGCAGTAGTGAGCTTCGCTTTCTGACGTAATCTGGAGACCAAAACCCGGTTTTTTAGTGATATCTATTAAATGTTCTCATGTTTTTTTTATTTTGTGATAGTTAATTTGCTTTTGCAAATAAAAACGACTTTTAGCCAAATGGCTTATTGCCAGGTCAAAAAAAAAAAAAAAAAACAAAAAAAAAAAAACACTTTAATTACATCGAAAATTTTCAGAATAAATAAAATTTAAAAACATCGTTACTAGCATTAACCTCCTTTTCATTAGGCGGGGAAAAAGTAATGTTATGATTTCAAAAAATGGAGACGTTATATGTCGTCGCGTGCTTTTTTAGCCTCCGTATGGACCACCGATTTTAATGATTCTTTGTTTATTCGAAAGTATAATGGCCGCTGATGGTATTATATGAATGTCGATGAATCACAGCTATTCGTTAGTTATCAAAAAATAACGTGAAAAAAGGAAATATCTCTTTGGAGAAACTTTTAGCAGCGTAACAAACTCTATTGACATTTAATATATCGTCGAATGTGTTTATTCGCCACGGAAACATATATTGAGATCAGACTAATTCTTAAAAATTTTCAAACATTATCAATGTTAATTACCACTGATTAATATCGATTCGAAAAAGAAAAAAACAAATTTGAACAACGCCGTCTGATCGGCACTGACAAAAATAGTACACGGTATTATTAAACATTATTATTGCGTACAACAATTTTTGGCAGTCTGAACTGACTTCAACGATGATGATACTCCTTTGCTTATTAGAAAGTGTATCGGTCGGCGATGATCCCATTTTGAGTTCAGTTGAGTATCGGTAGATTAGCCGACAAAGTAGACGTTAAAAAGAGAATTTCCCTTAAGAGAAATATTTTCTTTGCTTAGTATATAGCCTGATAAAAAGTAGGCAAACGATGTTCATTAGACATAAGGAAAATATGAATCCTGAAATTTTTAAAATTAAAGGGGCGATGAACGCGACTTAAAGCATTACTAATCGTAGATCGAATAAAGTGAATTTTTAAAGCCTTCAAAGCGCGATTTACAAGCTCATCATTGACGGAATTTAAACATTACACTCTTGAAGTAATACTCAACTCTTTGTACGGGAACATAGAGGAATTTTAGATTAACCGCATTATCGTTCAAAAATACTCGCACCAAAAATTACGAAATAATATTCCTATTTTTAAATATTTACATTAAAAATTCAAATACGCCGAACAGTGAAAAATAATTATTCGGTAAAAAATAATTCCCATTATATATGTATAGTAAAGTATACCCTTAAAAACGGGGGGATATTACGATTATTCGCAAGCGATATTTATACTTTAATTAAAGTCTCGATACACCAAATTTAAATTGCAACAATTAAGAAACCGCATTAAACGTTTCTGATGTTTTTAATGCCTGACGGTAGATAGCCGAGCGATTATTATTATGTTCATTTAATATGGTTTTTTAATATTGTTCTAATGCGAGTTTGCTGTTGACTCTAAAAAGTATTAGTGTTGTTTAAGAACAATCATAATACCTCATTTTAAAAATATATTTTATTGTATAGGATATGTTTTTATCTTTATCTTCTTCTTCTTATCTACGCCGTCTCCGAACGAACGTTTTTGAATGGTAAAGACTAACTCTCTTCGTTTGGACATTCGTTTTAACACGTCTTCATTGGTAACCTTATCTGTCCATGGTATCTTTAACATGCGACAGTGAATGAACATTTCGAACGCGTGTAGTTTTCCTTCTAACTTTTTTGTGAGAGTCCAACTCTCTACTCCGTATAGCAATACTGAGAAAACATAGCACCGTACGAGACGCATACGTAACTCCAAGGTAATGTCCTTTCTTGTTAACAACTTTTTTAGAGTTCCAAAGGTTGCTCTCGTTTTTTCAATTCTTGTTTTGATCTCTACAGTTTGCTCAACTTCTTCCTGAAACCATGTGCCCAAATATAAGTATTTATCGACTCTATCTACTTCCTCCCGACCAATGTAAATTCGGCTTCTATCTACAGTATTATGGGATTCCTTCTTACGTATCAGCATCCACTTCGTTTTTGCTACATTTATTTCTAGTCCGTGTTCAAGACTAGCATCCCGGACTCGGTTAACCATATCCTGCAGACCATTTAGACTGTCCGATACTAATACTGTATCGTCTGCGTATCGTATATTAGATATCCGGCTATCGCCGATCTTAATACCATCATCTGCTTTCATGGCAACCTTAAAGATGTTTTTCGGAGTATGCATTGAACAATATCGGCGACAAAACACAGCCTTGTCGTACACCTCTTTTTATTTCTATATCCTCTGTAGTGATATCTCCACAACGAATTACAGCTTTTTGATTCCAGTATAAGTTGCGGATTATCCGCACGTCTGCTACATCTAAGCCAATATTTTCCAAAATTTCAATTAGCTTTTCATGATTTACGCAATCAAAAGCCTTGCTATAATCGATGAAACACAGATAGAGTTCACGATTCTTTTCCCTATATCTCTGCGCTAATATATTCAGAATACATAACGCCTCTCTCGAGTCCCGTATCCATTTTTGAATCCAAATTGCCACTGACCTGAGTTCTCTTCACATTTCTTGTAAATTCGCATGTGTATTATTTTTAAAAAGATCTTTAACACATGTGACATGAGACTTATCGTGCGAAAATCTCCACATTGTGTTGCATTTCGTTTTTTCGGTAGTGGTATAAACACTGATCTTAACCAATCTACTATTAACTGTCCGGAGTAGTAAATTCTGTTAAAAAACTGCTTTAGGAATATAACCGTCTGCCTATCATTATACAAGACTTTAATTATCTTCCCGTGAATGTCATCGGGACCAACTGCTTTTCCGAATTTCAAGTTCTTCGCCGCTTCCATTATTTCTTGCTGCTGAATTTCATCTATATCTATTTCTGCTAAGTCATGTTTGCTATTCGTTGCTAAATTCACTCTACTGGTGTCAAACAATTTTTGGATATAATTTTTCCATAATACCGTCTTCTCTTGATCACTAGCCAGTATTTTGCCATTTTCATCTTGCATTGCGGTATAATTTTCATAATCCCAACAAATTCTTTAACCTTCTTATGAACATTGAACGTATCGTGCTGAGATTGTAGGGTCTCTATTTCACAGCATTTCTTATGTAACCATTCTTCTTTTGCCTCGCGAACTGCTTTCCGTATAAGTTTGTCCAGTCTTTGATATTCCAACTTGTCGTGTTTATATTTCCGTCTTTCTTCCATTATTTGTAAAATATCTGTAGTCATCCATGCCTTAGTTTTGGGCAATCGAGCTGTACCTACTATCTCCTTTTGGATCCTAGTTTGTTCCGATTTCCAAATTTTCCAGGCTTCTTCAGTGTTATTTTCTATAAGTGGGAAGGCTGATTTTTTCATTTCCTCTTTAACTTTTGTGCATATCGAATTCTGTTGAATTCTACGAATGTCAATTCGCCCTGGTGATTTCACTTTCAACACTTTTCGAAAATACAATTTTAATGTAATTACCGCTGGATTATGATCCGATCCGACATCTGTACCTGGATAGGTTTTCACCGATTTTACAACTTTCTTAAATTGTTTCGGAAGAAGTATAAAATCTATTTGATTCCGTATTTTTCCCCTGAAGGAGATTGCCAAGTATATAAACGCCTTGCTGGTAATTGAAAGAAAGTGTTTGCAATGAACAGATCTTGTTCAGTACAGAACTGTACCAACCTATCTCCGCGTTCATTTCTTTTACCAAGGCCAAAATTACCAACTTCATGACCGCTTTTGCCATTGCCTATTTTGGCGTTCCAGTCGCCCATTATGACATTAATTTCGCCTTTTTTCGTCATTTTTAGTAAAGTATCTATTTCACCGTACCATTTTTCCAGCTCATCCTCGTCTTTATCAGCGGTTGGGGCATATGTTTGCAATATATTTAGAGTATGATAATTTGTCATTAGTTTTAGCAGCATTGTTCTATCAGATAACGGCACAAAATCTGTTACTGCATTAGCTATATTCTTCGACACTATTATTGCTACTCCATTGCTATGTTTATTATCATCTGAGCCTGAGTAGTACATATTTGCATGTTCCAACTTCATAATGCCATTGTTCGGCCAACGAACTTCACTGAGACCGAGTATGTCTATGTGCAGCCGTTTTCTTTCCTCTTCTACATTATGCATTTTTCTAGCTTGATACAAACTCCGCACATTCCACGTAGCAGTTCTTGTTTTCTTGTTTAATAATTTCATTGCGCTACTCCTATTCCTATTTTCGTCATTATCAGTAATAGTTGGTGGGGGTATTCTTAGCACCGTTTCCCCACTAAAGGGGTGCCCCAGACTAACGGCCGTTCTATTTAAGTTTCCAGCCATTATTGATTATTGGGAGGAATACTCCAGTGGTTTCCCGTTGCTTTCTGGAGGATTTTCTGTCAGGATTTACTCCCTTAGCCGAAAGGACCCGGTTTTAAGGCGCCGGGTACTCGCCTACTCGCCCTAGACTGGTATTCACCAGTCCGACTGGAGCACATTGTCACGAGCGAGTTGTTGATAGTCTGCTAGTTGTACACGCAGTAAAATGCTTAACGATATTTAATGAAAGGATCACCTTCGGCAGGTGAACCCTCCTTCGTTTTCCTATCAACAGTATATTGTGAGTTCCGATTTTGCTCTTCTAATCAACGCTAAGCCCGCCGAAATCGAAGATTACCACCCTGCACGACGTGGACGTACAGAACTCACGTGGTTGCTGTTTCGTTTCCCCGCTAGTGGGACTAGCACTATACAACGGTTGAGTGACTACTTACTAGCGAAAGTGACCCTAGTTACAGCAACCTGTGCCCCGCAGGGCTCTATCTTTATATACGAGTAATTATTTTTTATTTTTTAATGCATTTTTATTAAACTTTTCGAATCAATGTTAATTTTTTGTATACCAGAACACCAGAAGGCAACTGCACGAATCGGACAGGAGCAGTCCAAAGAATATTGCCATATAGCAAGGGGTGTAAGACAAGGTTGCCCGTTGTCACCGAGAATGTTCAACGCATACGCCGAAGAAATAGTCAGAATGGGAAATATTAATAGACTCGGATTTAATATAAACGGAACAAGAATAACGCATAAACGCTGATGACCGAGTATGACAGAGTCCAGAGAAAATCTACAAAAAATAATGAACCTAATATCAGTAGAAGGAAGGAAATTTGGAATGAAAATAAACGCGTTAAAAAGACAAAAGTTATGAGAATAGCAAAAACATTAAACAGATCTTCAGTGGAAATGCATATATAGATGCGGAAAAAATTGAATAGTATATTTCTAACTGGGGAGTTTAATTACAGAAAGCCGGAAAGACGATGATGAAATAAGAAGAAGAATAGGCTGTGTCCGAGTTCTGCATTTAATAATTTAGAACGAGCGTTGAAAGATATAAAATTGAACATACAATTAAAAATACGAGAATTCTTCACTGCTGCGTATGGTCAACAATGCGATACGCTTCGGAAACCTGGACGATATCGGAGGCTAACAAAAAGAAAATCAGTTGGCTTTCGAATTATAGTGCTACAGAAGAATGCACAGAATATCATGGAAGGAAAAAATAACAGATGTGTAGAAGTATTGAATAAATGTAAAATTAGTAAGCCAAACGGCTAATAAATATCATCGAAGAAGCAAAATAGAAATACTTTGGGCATACGAGAAGGAGATCTTTTCACGACTACGATACAAGGGAAAATTCAGGGAAAAAGACCGTGATGAAGGAGACGGATGGAATACGTACATGGAATAGGTGGAACAAAATTCGCTTTTGAAAGAAATACAAAAAGCCAGGCGGAGATAACTATAGTAAACCGATGTGAACCTCCTGAACAGGAGTTGGAAATGATGATGATGGTATATTGAAGGCACCTCAAAACAGCTTTTAACGTTTTGATATATGAAAGAGCGATTTCATGTACAAAATGTACAAAATGTACGAAATGTACGAAATGAAGTTAAATCTCAAATAACGTTAGAAAGAAACGAAATTCTGATCCCTAAAACAAAACGGACACTTCAGTATCTGGGCCTTATGCGCTTCTTGAATTTCGAACTTATTAAATAGAACAGGTTTTCCATTATGTACCACTTTTTTTTTTATCCGTGAAAAACAGTATTTGACGTTTCAGTGACTTTGCTTAATTAAATTACTTGCAGTATGCTTGCTTACTGATTCGTTAAAAGGGCAAAATAAACCGGTACTGACTGCTGCGCGTGGCTTCGTCCGGTAGTGCATTTTGTGCGGAAAAACTTATCCAATTCTCCAGTTACACTGCGAGCAGTTTTCATACCAGTGTTCCGCCGTATACGTCGGAAAACAAAGTACCGATATTTCCTTACGGTACTGCAAGCTTTCCACAGATTGTGCAATCGGAAGCTGGCAAAACTGTTATCTACTAATGCCTATTTGTCAACTTCGCTTTAATTTTAATCTTCTTTCTACGTCACTTTCTCGGATTTCATCTGCTTCCCCCCATTTTGTCCTTTTCATCCGCCTTCTAATTACTTTTTTTGTGACACTCTAATATTATGTTTCATTTGAATGTTTCCCTTTTTTTGCCGAACAATTGTCCTTCTACTATTCTTTACCGAAACTTGGTACTCCCCCCCCCCTTATAAGTACTTCTTATATTCTCTTATTTCCTCCTACCACTGTTATTTCCGCCCTCGATTTATTTATTGTATCCTCTATCCTTAAACGTTCTACAACTTCCTTTTTCTCCTTCTTCCTATTCCTCGGGCTAATGTCATCGTTGACAAATTATTAAAAAAAAATATATATATATTTTACACATTGTTTCTATTAATTAACGAATAAATTTACATAAAAAATATACACTTTTATAAAATAATATTTAATTTTATAAAAGTGCATAACTTCTTTAGTGGCATTATATTTTCGTTCCTGACGGACAGCATACTGACCACACTTAACTATCAGGTTCTAGTTAGTTTCCCATTGTGTCTGGGCAATGGTCCATAGTTGATGCGCCCAAAAAAAAAAAAAAAAAAAAAACTTTTGTATAATCATTATTTCTAGCAAACTTTTATTTTATGTTGCACACCATATGTTTATGTCACAAAATGATTTCTCAAGAGTAGCGATAATTTAAACAAGCTGTATTTCCGGAAAGGATTAATAAATAGAAGAGATATTATTACTTTTTTCATTAACGGAAAAAAAAAGAAAAAAAAAAAAATACAGAAAATTTAAAATAATTCTCACGAATTTCTGGCTATTCTGGAAACAAACCGGTTAATCTAGGTGCCGTCAAATTATCGTTATTGTTCGTAAATACCGGCAATATCCGGTAGGATTTTTTTACGTTTTGTTCAATGTTCTCTTTTTTGTGACAAAGCATTTGTTGTTGAAAAATGTTAAATTTTCAATCGCCCTAATATACGCGGTTTTATTAATGGTGTCGAAACATCTTTACTCTTCTCTTTGTTGTAAATATCTCGTAATATAACATAAAAGATAAATTGAATCAGTCTAATAGTCTCATTCAATTCAAGATATTTTGATATATCGAAAAGGGCGGCTTTCTATTTACGAACTCTCGGGTATTATTTAGTAGTCGCCCTACGCATCGGTAAGATACCATCCAGCGTATTTTAAACCAGTGTGCTCGGCTGAAAAATTCATCAGAGCTGCCAATGCCGTGAAAAATGAAAACTATGAAAAACTGCAAACTTCTATTCGTACTGAAAAAAAAACAAACTATAAATTGTTAATCAGTATTGTATTTTTAAGAATTTACAGTCAAACCATGAAACTTTTTTTTTTTTTTTTTTTTTTTTTTGGGCAACCTGGAGGCCGTACAAAATATACAGCCATTTTATTATCGACTTCGCAGAGACTTTGAAACTTGTGTAGACTCTCGTTTCAATCTTTAAAAAATTAAAAACACGATTTAATCGAGACGGTTATACGTATATCTTAATTTTGCTATTGCTGTTATATCGAAATGTCGCCGATAAAATCGCAGTTGTACTTTGATTTAAATGCAAATCTATCCAGTCATTTTTCATCATTTAAATATTTAATGAACTTGTTCCGCTTCCGTTCACAACGTTTTTAGCAATTTTCCGAATTATAAAATTAGTAGTACAATTTCCTTTTTTTTCCCTCTTCGTGTAAAATCTGTCGCTTTGTAATGTCTAAAAATCGAACAAACTTTTGTAGCGTAATTTCTGTTAATACACATACACTACTATAGCTTTTTGGCTAAACCTTTGCGATCCTAATGAATTCGTCTTTGTCTTTAATTTTCATAAATACGCCATTAATCAATAATTTATTTAGACGCGCAATTTTTTTTCTTATTTCAAAACTTTTACTGAACTTCAAAGTTTACAAACTTTTCAATTTCTTTTTCTTTAATTCATCTCCAATTTTCGGGACATTTAATCATTCCACAACAGAATATTAAATCATTTATGCGTTGATTTTCTAGTCAACATTCTCGTGGTGTCTTCTTTTAGCCGAGTACACCCTGGTTAGGTGCGGGATGTATCTCTAACCATATGATACAGCTTAATTACGCGGCATACTGTGCCCGACGACTGTTCATTAATTATAACTTTTTTCAACGTACCGGATTGATTGTAACTCACGGACCAGCGCGAATGAGAAGACGTATAAAAAAAGACGAAAAATGAAAAACCATTACTTCCAGCGGAGTCGTTAAATGTCTGGTGCAATGCCCATTCAATGTATTGAAGTGATTGAATTTTTGACCGGCATGTTTCTTAAATTTCCTTACCATTATATAATCTGTTTCGATAATAATCAGACTGCTAATATTCAAAAAATGTGAAATTTAAATAATCTTCCAAGTTGAGAAAAAAAAAACAAAAAAAAAAACAGACGAAGAAATAAAAATAGGGGGGGGAGGCAGTTATATTGAAGAATGCGGTCGTCCCATTTTCGCAATAAAATATATTTTTTCGATCTAACATTTTTATAAAGCCGACAGATATTAATAATAATACCCACTTAAACATTACCGGTATCCGTAGATTGCACAGACAGTCGCTCGAAATCGAACTACATATATTGGCCAAAATTTTAATAATCTGCAAGATCGGTGAGAAAAATTGTTAATAAAACTTCATGGAAAACTGCCGATAATAGATGTTTCCAAAACTACTCGAGCATCATTCAGTGTGGAAAAGCGAAAATTAATTTTTCTCTTTCGGCGTTAAAAAAGAAGAGATTGGTAACCTAACGAAAAATGAAGTTGGTTCGATTTAGTAATAAAATCTGTATTCGTATACAATTTTTGAAAAAATGCCATTGTCGGCTTTCGGCGGAATTCAAATTATTCACAACTAATTTCACACGCGAATTGTAATAATACTATTATTCGTGTAATTTTTAATGTTTTCATTATAAATTTTATTTTGAAAAATTTTTTTTAAATCCAAAATTAATTAAAAAGTTAATTTTCCATCTAGTTCGTATTTTCTGTGAGCGAAATATTTTTACAAAACGAAATATAAAATGCATCAACTCGCGGGAATTTATTTAAATACATTAAATATCAAAGTAGTCGACTGGTTTCGGATCAACGTAATTTAAAGAGATTCATTTACGTTGATCCGAAACTAATCTGTTTTTTATTGCATTTTTATAATTTAAACAAGTCCGTTCTGTATATTCGCACAGCGGCCGGTGTGAAAAATTGTCTATAGGGGGAAAGCAGACGAACCGGTTTAATGCGTTAACGGTGGTATAATTATTGCTCTGAAGAAGGATATAAACAATTAATTGCAACAATGTCTCTCAGCCGTTTTTAATTCCAAACTGTGTTCCCAGTGACTGCGAATTTCCACTGAGAAAAACTTATTTTGATCGCTATGGAAGAAGCTCTTTAAACTTGTAACCCAATTCTTCCTTTCGTAATAAACCATCAAACAGATCATTTAATTATAAATGTAAACAATTTTTAAAAATTAACCATTAACATTACTGATGTTATATTTTTTGTTACACAAACGACATGTGACATTCATCAATTCACAAAAGTATATAACATTATCTAAATTGTAAAAAACATTAAAAAATGAACGATTAATACATATATATATATATATATATGTAAAAACAATAAATATAATAAATTAGTGCGACCGGTTATTTAGAAAATGTTATATATGTATGTATATTTTTGTGACTGTTGAATGTCTTTAATTTTTTCAAATTGTTTACATTTATAATATATTGCGGTTTACGGCAGAAAAAATACCTATAATAGATAATATCTTATTGATTTCTTTAACAGTTGCGTTTTTCTAGTTCTTTCACTGGCACCTCCGTGTTCAGTGACTCTGCACGATTTAACGCCAAAGATTCGCGCCTATGGATGCTTCCCAATATTATTCTACAGCATGCACGCTTAGTATTGGATCGCGTGCGAATAGCTCTATTAATTCCCTTGTAGGCTTCTTCGATGCTTATTGATGTAATATTTCTTTATTCTTAAATTTTTAATTAATAAATTGTTATAATTTGTTTTTCATTACAGTAATCGTCGGATATTGCGTAATCGTTGTGAACAGCTATTACGGCACGTTGACCGGACAGTCTGCCGTCGGCGCTTGAAGTATATTCTTAATTGTTCATTCATTATTGTGTTGTTTTCTTTTGATTTTTTTTTTATATATATATATATACACATATTTATATACACAGTGTTAAGATACTTTTATAAGATATATAATATTCCGCGTGTATGCGTTCAACATTCAACCACATATAACCAGTTGTAATTCTAATACGTCGTTTGACGATCAATTAACACACACACACACACAGAAGTAGACTAATACATAGGGAAAAAAGAAATACCGAAGCTGAAATCTGAATTTAATCGGAATAATTGATATTCGAATGCGGTGCGAAACAGATGTTCTATCTACGATGGTCCGTTAAGCGCAGTGCTCATTTACATTCCTACGATTTGCAAGTTTTTTTTGTTTTTTTTTTTTTTTTTTTTTTTTATAAATTACAACGTCTAAAGTTGAACCGCGAAATAGTTTTAATTTTCATTAATTCTTTAAATATTCGACATCGTTAGACGTTGCCCAAATTTTTTTAGTTTAATACACGTTTTATTAAGTTCACTACTACTAATACATATATATTGTGTTCACGTTCGCTACTTTTTTCCTCATGTGCATTTGTTATCGAAAGAGTAAATCAGTAAGGCGGAGAATAATTATTATCATTCGTTTGGTTTGTAACGCAGCACGAGCTAGTTTTTTATACAAAACATGTGTTCGCAACGATAATTATAAATTATGCTAATATGTTGTTAATATAATATATAATATATAATATATAATATATAATATATATAATATATATGTATATAATATATTTGTTGTATACTTTTTCTAATATTCTATTTGTTAAGAATTTATTTTTTCTTTCGTAACATATTTGTCATATACTTATGTTATCCTATCTAAGAAGTAAATGATATTTAATTATTTCGTGGAATTTTTAATTGTACGCGATCAAAATTGAGTCCAAATGAAAAATTTAAACATAGAAAATGCATATAATCGGTAGCATTAGAAGCACGTGAAATATATACACGTTTGTGAAATATGTTGATGCAATAAGTGCTGTTTAGCATTTATTTATTTACACTCCTTAAAGGCTTCTTGAATTTAAAATTAGCCATCTCGATATAATCTCAATTATTTAAGATCATCCTGAAAATGAACTTCATTCTTATTTAAACCGACAGGCAAAGGGATCATCAGCCTACAAATAATTGAGGAAGAAGAAACACGGAATGTTTAAAAAGCAGTTAGAGCCATCAAGCACTAAAGCTATATAGAACACAGCGCTTAGCGTGCCATGAAGAGAGTTATTCGAAAGTTCAATGACTTTCTTTTCCACTATTATAAAGCAAAGTTTATAATTCTCAATTATGAGAAATGAATAATAATTATGGCGACGACTGCGAAGACACCGCCTACTATCCTGTCAGAAGGAAATGAATAAAATTTACACCCAACACACTATGGCCACACTGCAACAGCAGCGCCTGCGGTGCCGGCTGTCAAAGAGTTCGCTATCTAACGTTAGGGCCGCAAATGCGACAGTGGGCCCGCAATATTAACTGCGAGCTGTGCATGTTTGTAACTGTAACTGCAACATCAGTGCGTGTTCTTCGTTTAATGGACTCCCATTAGAAGTAATTGGACACGATAAGATACAAATGTCAAAGTGAAAGAGAACTACCGAAGGGATTAGAAAATCTTAATATGATGAAATATAGAAGATAGGAATTTTTCTACAATTGGGATGATCAACGTTGACTGTAGAGAGAGAATAAAGGACGCGCAATATGGAGTTGGAACATCATGTGACAGCAGCTCCACGTATAGAGTTGCCCTTTCAGGTGACAAAAGAGAAGCACTCAAAGAAGACATGATCAGGTTACATGCCACTGTGTTATCGATACATAGCAGACAAATAGAAGAGAACACTATGGAGAAACGATCGAATGAAGCAGGAAGTCGATTGTGAATAGATCGAAAACGACAGATAGCAGATACGATGAAACGGGTAAGGTGTGGAAAATGTAAGTACCATGGTTGAGCAGGTGTATTGGGGTGAATGGAAAAATATTGTAAATTAGGATTGCAGAAGGATGATTTGTAAAAAGACTTCCAATGAGCCTCTTGGATACTTTTTGCAACATTTAATAATTCGTGAGAAGGAAACCGTCCGACTGGTCGCCCAGAAGAAATAGCCAAACGAGCAAGATAATCTGCTTTTTCGTTGCTTGCAATCCCGGCATGATCACTATCTAAATCGATGAAATAGAGATAACAAAAAAAAAAAAAAAAGGCTACGTGTATTAATTAAATTAAAGTGATTCATTAAAAAATATGACGATGTAAAACATTAATTTAATATGATTATAACGATTTTATAAGACTTCTTTATATACTACAATCATTTTAGTTTTACCTCTTGCTACTATTTATATTTTTGAATTTTCAGGAGACCATACTCTCGACACTGCTACGCACAATTATACTTACTAGTTCAGCTAAATACACCGCGACATGATTCAATGTTTGTTCTTGGTCTTTGTTCATAGTAATGCAAAAATGCAAGTTAAATAGGAAAAATTGAATTCATTTTAAATAAAAAAGGGCATGTTGTGTCGGATAATGTTAAATCTATTCACTGTATTAAAATTCGTTGATCTTTCTTTTCGCCTGTAATGATTTCCAGATTTAGACAATTATCATTCATATTTCGAACAACGCATTGTCTTCCATTCTACAGATTTCAAATTTCTTTGTAGTATTACAGTCCTAATCTTTGATACCAGGTTATGCGGAGGTAAACCGCCGAGCTCTAAATTATTTAAAAATCCTGTTGGAAACCGAATGATTTCTTTCAGTTATTAAATTACCAACACTTACCATCTTGCTATTGTAAGATTTTTTTTTTTTTTTTTTTTTTTTTTGGCTCGGCTTTTGTAAGATTTAAAATTTTCAAGTTAATTTCTTTCCAGCTTTTTTTTTCTTTTTTTTTCGAAGCTGGTATTACAAATTTTTTTTTTTTTTTTTTTTCTTGTTTGGGTTTTTCTCTGGGCTTGTCAGCAACGGACGATTACCCATCAACATGTATACATAGCAGCAATTAGGAGTAACAAGGAATGGAATCTGACAAAGAATCAAAATTAGAAAATGTATTACATTATCATATAAGGCAATCTGTTTGAAATCTTCGATATCAATTTTTTTTTTTTTTTTTTTAAATTGAATTACCGTTTTTAACTACTATGGTTATCACGGTGAGAGCTACCCAGGCTACCTAAAGACCACGCAACAGTCCGCAATCCTGAATGAACTTCTTCAAAGTGTTACATGATTTGTCGCTTAATATTTTTGTTAACGTTGTGAAGGTGCTTGGGCGGACTGCATTAAAACTGCGGCATTCAATTATGATGTGTTGTACTGACGGGTATTTTAATTCAGCACAGTATGGACATGTGTTTTAGGGGGAGTTATTCTTTGCAATATGTGGTCATGACTTTTATATGCCCTATTCTTAGCCGATTGAACGTTGTGTGAATTCGACACGCGGGGGCTGTCAGTCGGCGGCCACCATGGTTCGATCATCGGCTTTATTTGGCGCAAGAACGTAGTCTTTGACATTCATTCTTTGCTCCACTGCTCAGTTACTATTTCGCGTAGGAATGTAACGAGCGTTGTTGGGCTCTCCGATTAATGCGGCATCGGAGATAACATAGCAAACCGAACTTCTAGATTCGCGCGCTCATTCTCTGGCATCTGAGTATGTGCAGGGACCCACAGAAACTCAATCCGGTAGCCCTTCTGGTCTAGCAATAGCAGAGTCCCTTGAATTTTTTGCACGATTGATTCTTCTGCATTATTACTTTGTAGACTTTGTATGGTGGTCAGAGAATCAGTAATAATCAGTATATTTTTCGGTCGAGCGTTACAACTGTCGTACTCCTGGAGACACAGCAGAACTGCAAACATTTCTATTATTATTTTTCCGCCGAAGAGAATGTTTATAATTTTTGGGAAAAAAATCTACCAACACATTTTAATGCATATCTACGTACATATGTATGTATATATGTATATATATATATATATGAGTGTATATATACATACACATATTGAAACGATTTTCAGTTCGAGGTCCCGGTTTCGCGATGCCAGCAAGACAATTCGTTTGAATTCCTTTTTAGTTTCTTTTAACGGGCATTAGGCTTTTGTTTATTATATATATATATATATATATATATGTGTGTGTGTGTGTGTGTGTGAATTTACTTTTTTTATTCTTTTATACGGAAAAAAATAAAAACGGCAAAATCACATTACATTAGAAAAACGTAGCTTCGACTAGATAGATAATCGTCGCCTGAATCTCTTGTACGGAGATGCGAACGTAAGACCGAACAAGCGGCTACCTACAATCAGCTTTATCTTTTCTTACACCGGCCGCTCTACCTTGTCTAGGTATTGCGGGTAATTATAAAATCTTTCCAGCTAAAACATCGTTCAAGGATAGCGCCAAATACTCCGAATCCGTATCACTGCACCACCCCCATTTTCATCCAGAATGGAAGTTTTAAATGGGAACTCGGGTGCCAAGACAATACGGATTTGGTTCATCTGTAACCGAGCAGCTGAACCGTAGATTTCTTCACCGCGACTGATACTCATTCACACTACATTCATACCGGATATTGCTAAATTTCTGCCAAGTACTGAGGCAGCCGCACACCAGGTCCTCAGAATCAAAACAAACAACAATATTACAAAACACAAACAGAATTGAAAAATATTACCGACTATTTAACAAATAACAATGTACAAAACCGACAAAATTAAATAATACTGACATACTTTTTTCTTTTTAAATTCTATCCCCCTTAGAAGTGATCTTTACAGCCATAAATAATTTCATGTTTATGCTACTCCCTATCATATTATATAATATATTGCTTTGAAGTTGATTGTACATAAAAGAAGGAACAGAACACTAAAGGAGTGACAGGTGGGAAGGTGAGCGGGTATACACGCCCCAGCGCTGTACTATATTCTCTAATTATTATCTCATGCAGCCCTGGAATACCATGTATACAACGTCTCATCTGGCTTGCATCACAGGATTGTCTTCTGCGCAGCTCTGGAGTACATCTAATATGGTCTCACTGGCTTACGTCAGCGGATTACTTTATGAGCAGCTCTGGAGTACCAGGTCCGACGAGCTTGCGTCATAAGTTCATTATACACCGGACCTGCTCCCAAACATTCGGGAAGGAACATTGAATGGAAGAATAAAATTACGTTTAGAATAAAATATAATGGAAATGACAATCGTCTTCATACGTACTATTGCACCAAAATTGAGAGCTATAAATATTAAAGAATGCACAAATATAATCACTACTGCAACACGACTTTAGCCAATTTGAAGAAATAGTAATATCGGTTTCTGTCCTTTCAGTGTGACGGACTGAATCAAGAAGGATTAGCAAGATTAAACTAAAATAAAAGCCAGGGGGTTGTGCCTACATAAATCAGTTTAGGAATGATTTTTTTTTTTTTTTAACCCGACTCGACTAAACAAAAAATAATGGCGCTGTCGTAAACACAAAAAAAAATAAATAAAATATTAATGACATACAAACATTTACTGTCTCAATGACTGCTTAAGTACTGATACGAAATGTATAAATAAACTTGACAACTTACACAATCTCATCTATAATTAGACACTTCGGTTTAATCACAGCTTGCTTCCTGCTTCCCTCTTACGTTTCTCCATTGCTCAGTCTCCTTTTTTTATCCGTTTGATCATCCGTTAGAAGGAAACTTCATTTGTGTTGCGAATCACATTTTACTTGTGATGCAACTTCCACTTCTTCAGAACGCGCTATACTGTATTCCGCCCTACGCCTTACAGCGCTTAATGCTTTCTTTCCCTTCTCCCTTAGTTATTCCTTTGTTAGCTTCATTCTTATGCTCCATTTCTAATATTTTTCCTTTATAATCATTAATGCTGTCACACCTTTGGATTGGGTAACGTCCTTAGCCGACATGCTCAAAAAAGAGAAAGAAAAAATACACAAAATTACGCTCATTCCAAACATAAATCATGAAATACTCATAAACAATTGAATTTATCGAAAGAGAATCGTGTATTTTATAATTATGATGCTACAAAAAAATAACTTTGTTTTTTTTCTTTCTACGAATACTTTACTATTCTTAAAATTATTATCACTGGTTCGTCTCACGTATACCAAACGATCAAAAAAAACATTATTCAGTATCATTATTTTTCTTAATTTATAATTCAAAATGAATTGCCAGCTACCGTCCATATGTGACATTTGCCACGCACCGCTAACGGTCCATCATATTATTTCAACCTGCGGGAAGTATAACCATCATCGCGACAATCTACTAAGTACAGATATTCTCGATGTGAACAACCTTCAAGCTCTTACACATTTTATAATTAAAACAAAAATTATTAATAATATTTAAGTGATTTTTAAATCGAGCAATAGCCATATAGGCATTAACTACTCGTAAAATAAAAAATAAAAAAATAAATGTATATAAATAAGTTTAATTCTTTTTCTTTTTTTATATATAAATGAAACGAAAAAATAACCAGGTTTACTGCCTTCTATATATATATATATATATATATATATATATTAATATAATTTGAGATGTATGTTTTTTGTCTTTTGAGTTGTTCACGTAAATCAAGCGACTATTCGCGGGCCATCGGCAGCGAAATTGCTTACATTTATCATTTACGAGAAATTTTTTCCAAGATAATCGGATTAATAAATGAGGAACAATATTTCAAATTTCTTAGGCTGGTCTTAAATCAATTACGTTACGAATTACAAAATTAATATACGTACCATATTCGTTAATTTTGAGATGTATTAGTAGTTAAATCAGTACGTAATAGTGGTCCGTGTATAATAATTTTAACATGCATGTTTTAGTTTAGCTTTCTTAAATCTTCGTGTCAAACACAAATTGTATTCCTATTACATTCGCTACTCGCGCTAAAGGAGCGCATTTGCGACTTCAATTATTACTTACTATATATAATTACCGTTGTACATATTCCAAATATATGATTTGATAATTCCGTAAATAAATCAATAATGATATGCGTAAAAACTGACAACAAGCCACAATTCGTTTAACTTTTTTTTTCATTACTTACACAACTAAATAGGCTTCTGGGAGCCATGTTCCCGTATATGCGTTACTACTACTAAATTGTAATTTTCGAAATTCCATAAATTTATTTCAGTGGTGTCAATGGGCAAATTGTTTTCTACTGGAACTTTTTCTTCTTTCAAATGTGTGTCGGTAGTATTTATTGAATTTAATTCTAACGGCTTGGTAACGTTTCAAAGCAATTCGATAGACCTATTTTTAAATTTTAGAGCTCGTAGCTCATACAAATTGTTATGATCCCTACTTGTATCGCAATCATTCTGAATGTGCGTATCTAACAGAATATCCGTTTTCTTTAATTCGCGATTAACGTCTTTTAATGGTATCTCGCTATTGCTTCTATCGCAAGAAACGAACGGAGAATTGGTATTCTTTAAGTCGATTTCTGTGCGCTTATTCTCTATTTCTTTATCGACGTTATTTAATTTTATGTTCATTTCTCTCTGAAATTCGTTTTGTGCCACCGATTCCACTATTTTATCACCGAGGTTTTCTGTATTTTTACTAATCTCAGACTATTGTTCCTTCTCTTTCTCTGAATCTTTTTTCACTCGTACAATGGCGGATGATAAACTTCCTGTCCTCTTATTCGAGTCATTTTCAAAATCTTCCACTATCTTCACTTCTTCCGGCTAACTCCTTCACACAGGAGGTTAGATTCCTGTTTTTCGCCTCTTTGTGTTTGTACTTTATTATTTATTAATTTCCCTTGTTAATTGCTCTTTTATTTCTTGTTTATTGGTTTCCATTTTTCTTTCTAGTTCTTGGCAACCTTTCAGACGATCATCTCTCAATTCTTGTAAACTTTTTTGGGAACCTATCTTTCAATCCTTTTATTTTATTCAACTGCTCATTCATAATACTTCTCAAGATGCTAAGCATGCAAATCTTTTTATTACTGCCTTCTTTTCCTTCTCAGTGCCAGGGAACAATGGGCTGGGTTGTGAGAATCCTCTTTCCCGACTGGATCTCTCGTAACCCTCTATGATTAACTCAGCCGGGTCCTCTACACTTTCTCCTTTCACCTCATCACTCGTATCCGTGCTTATCAATTTTGCTTTTCTGTGTTTTCCTCTCGTCGTTACCACCCCAGCCAGATCTTTTCTTTCCATAATCATTAATCTTTTCTTTTTTTCTTTTACATATATACATATATATCGGCGAGGATGCGCACACGTTAAATAAAATTAATAAATGATTGATAGCAAAACGAGAGAAAAAGAAAAAAAACATATATAAGTTACTGGACGAAAGATGAAATGTAAAAATAAAATTTAAATATTCTGGCCTGATTCGTTCTTCTTTAGGCTCCTCCTATCGGATTTCCGCAGATTTCGACTTCTTGACTTTCGAGGCGCCAGTGAAACGATTTTCCATTGAAAGTCCCGGTTTCGCAATGCCAGCAAGACAATTCGTTTGAATTCCTTTTTAGTTTCTCTTAACGAGCATTAGGCTTTTGTTTATTACGATTATATACATATATGTATATATATATATATATATATGTTTTTTTTTAATTTATTTTTTTTCACAAAAAAAACCGCAAATTCACATTACATTTAACAAAAAAGATAGAAAAACGTAGCTTCGACTAGATCGATCTTTATAGGCGAATCGTCGCCTGATCCTTTTATACGGAGATGCGAACGTGACCCAACTGTTGTGTCAAATTGCTCCTCATCGCTTTCGTTCGTGTTTTTGCACAATTGGCAGATGAAACAGATCGTATACTCGTGTTCGTCGGCTAATAAAACTGTTTAACTGCATTTATAACCGTCTTATGTTGCAAATATGTGTGTTAACAGCAGTCGGTGGGACCGTTTTTGTTTTTTTTTTCTTTTTCCTTTTCTTTTCGTACCCCCCCCCCCCCCCCTTACATGTAGAAATATTTGGTTCGACCTTACTGGCGATAATTTAATTCTTAACTCGGTCGGTGTTACCACTTGGCAAACGCTAATTTAATGTTCCAACTGATTCAGATTTGCACTCTACAGCCAAAATTGCCAACAAACATCATTTGGTTAGATCGTATAATTTTAAAAAAATCGTTTGTGATTTACCCGTACTGAGGTAATTAATAATCAATAAACGCTAAGATATGTGTTAATTTAATCAGCTGAAACTTGCTTTCTAATGTCGTCACAATTCGCTGAAATTTTAAGGGAAATTAAAAATAGACTCTATCGACAGGCTAGCGACTATTTCTCACAATAAAAAGACAACAAAAGAAAATATTCTGAAATTAACGAAGGATATTTATACCGCCACTGAACGTCAAGTTCAGATTGTTTCTACTACAAATCAAGCTACGCTAAATGAATACTAAATGAATACTCTTCCTTATCAAACGAGATTGCCAAACTAGAACAAGAAATAACAATTTTAAAAAATTAAGTAGCAACGAATGACAGTTATGATGAAATAAATTCGGCGAATGCAAACACTACATCCGGAAATACAATTCATGAAGAATCAAAAGGAAATGCTAATGCAGTTAAAACTCCACGCTTGCCCCCAATATATGTTCGTAATATTTCAAATATTAGAGCTCTGAGAAAATCGCTCAACGACGATACTAATAACGAAATGGCCCTTCAGAACCTTGCCAATGAAGATGTTAAATTAAATCGTAAGAACTCCGACTCCACCAGAAATTCGATTGAGATGTTAAAAGAAGCAAGCCAAAACTCCGCTCACGAACTGTTTGGGGTAGAATTTCATTCTTACTAGTGTAAAGCTGTTAAGCCGTACAGAGTAGTCATACATACCACTGAAATTGAGGATATTAAAGCTGAACTGTATAGAGTCGGACATACAGCTACTGATGTAACCAATGTAGTCATAACGCGAAAAGTAATGGTGCAAAATACATCAGATCATTGGCGCATTCAAGGGGGGTGCCGCGGGGCCATTGCTCCCCACAAAAAATCTTCAAAATCTTAATTTCGTTTTGTAATGTTTGTTTTACTTTATTTTTTTTTAAAAAAACATACATATTTACTTTTTGCTTATATTACAAGTATAATGTTATATACTTTGAACTAATTTTTTTAAAATAAAATTCGTATGCTTACCTAATTTGTGCTTATTACAAACATAATGTTACGTTGCTATTATTATTATTATTTTTTTTTAAATAAAATTCGTCAATTTTATAATTTTTGTAAAAAAAATATTCGTTAATTTTGTATTTTTTTTTATTTTAATTTACAGACCACGGAAATAGATAGGTACTTAGTGGAGGTACCGAGTTACCGCTCCCTAACACATCTTCTAAATTCTAGCTCCGACCAAAAAAAAATCCTGAGTGCGCCTTTGCATCAGATAGTGGCATGGTAAACCAGGAAACTAAGAAAATTCCATTACCTTTATTTTATGTTAATTTAGAGTACAAAGCAAATAATAAAGATATCTTCAAATTATCGCATCTACTTCACTGTAAGGTAACAGTTGAACCGCCACGCAAAAAGAATGACATTCCGCAGTGCAAACGTTGCCAAGTGCTTGATCATACCGCCAGATACTGTGCTAGACAGCCTCTATGTGTTAAATGCAGTGGAAAACACTTAACAGAGCAATGTAAATAGGAAAAATCAGATCCTTGTAAATGTGCAAATGGTGGTGGCAATCACAGAGCCAGCTGGAAAGGGTGTCCAGTATATGAAGAAAAAATATAAACAAATTTCAACAGTGCAACGTGTGCAACAGAGGGAAGAAACGATCCCATCACCGCTGCCTGCTATAAAATCTGACGATAGGTCAAAGGGCACAGTACAATTGTTACAAACCTAATAACTTTCCCCGCTACCAAAACAAAACGCAGGCGTGGTCGTAATAATAGTAAAATCAATGGAGAAAGCTTAGATTCACCTACGGCCGAAACGTCCTCAAATCAGTTCGTACTTCAGCCAACTTCTCGTCTGGAAAATGAAATTAACCAGCAGAAACAACATCAGCCTGGGAAATCAGAATGACGGAAACATCTCTAAGAATAATGACTTGGAATGCTGACGGTTTTCTCAGGAGAAAAAATGAACTTGACATTATCTAAATCACAATAACATCGATATTGCACTGATATCTGAAACGCACCTTTTCTTAATTATATACTGAACCACATGCCGCATCCTGATGGCGGTGGGTGGCGCAGTCATGGAATAATCATTCGAAATAATATCAAGCACTACCGAGGTGTCTCGATCCAGCAGCACAATATGCAGGTCACCACCATAACAGTGTTTCGCATACATATATATATATCGGCGAGGATGCGCACACGTTAAATTAAATTAATAAATGATTGATAGCAAAAGAGAGGACAAAAAAAAAACACATATAAGTTACGAAACGAAAGATGAAATGTAAAAATAAAATTTAAATATTCTGGCCTGATTCATGCTTTTTTAGGCTCCTCTTATCGGATTTCCGCAGGTTTCGTCTTCTTGACTTTCGGGTCCTGTAGTCAGGCCGCCAGTGAAACGATTTTTCGTTCGAGGTCTCGGTTTCGCGATGCCAGCAAGACAATTCGTTTGAATTCCTTTTTAGTTTCTCTTAACGAGCATTAGGCTTTTGTTTATTACGAGTATATATGTGTATATATAAACTCGGCCATGTTGGCCTCGCAAGGGGCTGTGCCCCTTGACCCCTCTCGCTTTCATTTCTGTCTCCTTCTCTTCTATACTTTATATAAAATTATCAAAATTTACAACGTAATTCTTACTGGCATCAACATAAAAAAAATTACATAATCACAAAAATCCTATCCTAACATTTAACTTTCATTATATAAAATTAATTCATTTTTTCGTTATATTTTTCATTACATTTTCGTTATATATTTCGTTACATAATATTGTGACATTTGTAAAATAACAATTACAAAAATTCTATAAAATATAACAAACGTTACATAAAATTGGGACATTTTTTCGAAGGAGGGGGGGGGTAGCCTAAGAATTACATTGTAATTAATATATATTAAATTTATTTTTTTTCACAAAAAAAACGCAAATTCACGTTACATTTAACAAAAAAGATAGAAAAACGTAGCTTCGACTAGATCGATCTTTGTACGCGAATCGTCGCCTGATTCTCTTGTACGGAGGTGTGAACGTAAGACTGAACGAGCGGCTACCTACAATCAGTTTTATCTTTTCTTATATCGTCCGCTCTACCCTGCCTAGGTATTTCGGGTGATTATAAAATCTGCCCTCTGTTCGCTAATACTCGGTGGTACACTATACAGACAGCATTCACCACTGACAAAAGCCGCTGTCGCTGTACTCGACCACTACCACACACTTTGACAGTGTCCGCCCCAGAATATTCTCGAACGTTCGATTATATACGGGAATTACGGTTTCTTGGACGAGTAAGCAAGCTTGAAATATTAAAGCCAGTGGATGAAGCACTGTTGAACGACGTTTGAGAAATCGTGAATGTTGTAATGATTTTAATTGAATAATATTTTCTAGCTCAAACGTCGTCCACAGGATAGCGTCAAATACCCCGAATCCGTATCAGCATCTATATGTATATATGCAAATATTGGCAGCGATCGGTGCTTTATCGCATATAATTAATGGTAATATTTGAGCTGTAATGAACTTTTAAAGACAAAATTTTCGAGTAATTTTATAGATAACTGAAATCTGCTATATCAATCATACGACCTTATCTGCTAATAGAATAATAGTAAAATCAGTCTGTATTATTGGTATAACTTCTAAAAACCTAAATGATAACATTTTCGTAGTAAACATTGATAAAGAAATGTTTTTGTCAGTTCCATCGGCACTGTCGGTAAAATATGTATTTTTGTAATTTATATTTTGTTTCATTACATAAAGAATTTCATGAATTTTCAATAGTTGTTCTTCGTTAGATTTATCTATTATCACTTGGATAATTAAGATTATAATCATCGGAAAATTCCATGGTAGTAGTCATTGATGAAATCATTTGTAATTAATAAATCTGATGTTGAAAAAGAAAAGTCGTGTACCTTCAGCGTTTTCCATTAATATCCTTCAGACATTCAGTAAGTTGTACCATGTTTATGAAGACGAAAGAAATCTTTATTTAACACTTGTCTTCGTACATATTGCATAACAGAATATTTAACGGCTAATGAAATATACAAGTATGAGCAATGTCTTAACTGCTTTGGTATTTAGAAGCATCGTGCTTCGTGTAAATAACGATCTCACTCAGAATCTCTATCTCTACACTGCATTGCTACCTCTTTGTAAGTTGAGTAAGTAATATTGTATGTTACGAAGTCTTCAAATTAGGAGCATACGAGTATATTAAATAAAGCAACAATAACCCTAAATGATACTGTCCAGATTCTACAAAAGAGGCATTGTACATTCTACCGATAATTTTGGAAAACTTAACTCGATCCTCCCAAGTACGTTTATTTTCATCCTAAATATATAGCTGTCTCTGGATAAATGAAGGCTTTTCTTGTTAATTATTTTCACATTACGCCAAGAAATTAATTCTGTTCTTTTCGTTTCTGCTTTAAATAAAGCACCAGCAGCATTATAATTATCAAGAAAAAAAAACAACTTGACGTTCATTTCGCAAATGAACTGGTAAGCGTATTATAGTGTGAGATTATTTGTGCATAGGTGAAGAAGAAAACATTCTATTGAAACTTCGAATGGGCTCACATATCGAGTGTTTAGAAAAGAACCTACTTCATCGTAATCAATCAAATTTTCATGATTTTTAACAGTGATTTTCAAACTCACACAATCATGTATAAACATATTTATAAATGTGTTACGAACGCAAAATTCTACACTAATGTATGCTTGAAAATATATTAAAAGAAAAGGATTATAAATATCTTTTGCCGATTTCTCTACATTAACACCTTGGACTAATTCGCTAATAGTTCTATAATTATTTCGCCTTAGGGGGCAACCCTGTTCATTATGATTTGCTTCCGAAACATATTATATTTAGAGAATCTTTTTTGAAATTCCCGATTAAAACTGCCGCATGTATACCGTATGAGATTTTATTACAAAATTGGTATCATCTGGATCTGTGGTATTTCTGCAGAAGGAACGTTACCTGTGAAATATCTCTCAACTTGCACTTAAAATTTAATACGCAATAATAAGTGAATGTAAGGCAAACCACCGGACTTTATTTAGAATTCAGCAATATTCGAAATGTATATACTTGTTAAAAAAAAAAAGAATACGTAAAAGTTTTTTAACTTTGTCATGAAAAACAAGAACAGTAATATTTGGCCCATTGTTAACGGTTTCATAAAAGTGCGATGAATTCTAGTTACAGAGAATTACAAATTAATACCTGATAATTCTGAATTACTACACTAGCAATATAAGAAGATGGTAAAATAACGATATGTTCTGCTTTTATGTTTTCTTGTTCAGTTCTGAAATGTAAACCCCACCTCTAAGAGCAATGTTCGTTTCGGCTCGTAAATTTAACTGCTGGTTACGAATACATTTCAGTCCATCAATTTTCTATTTGAAATCTTCTTGAAGCAAGTTATCAGTGTATTCCGGCATAGAATATTCTTTCGTACTTTTTATTCTTCACCATTTGACATAGCAATGCGACAGCCTCGCTTCCCACATGGCTGAATTAAGTGTTAATAAACCGCAGTCCTGGAGTGATAATAATAAGACTTATTTTTTCTCAGTGTCAAAAACAACTGCATTGAGTTCTATAGAGCGCGCCAGAACACACCATCATCCTTGTACAGGTAACCTCGAGGTTAAGTGTTATAAATTTTTCTCTATCCTCAAGTATTTGGCAAGTGTAAAATATTACGTAAAACCCTTTTTCTCCCACCTATAAGAGAATTACCTATTAAAATGTATAATTGTCCGTAAAAGGGATTTTTTTTTTTATCTTGCGGATATAATTAGAAAATTTTATGCTGAACTATACCGGGGAATTTTAAAGCAATATGGTCTATTGTCTTACACCAAATGACACGAATGATAATGCTTTATTACAGTGACGAATATAATTTCTAAAATGACATTATAATTTCCGGTAAGTTTTTTATTTCATTAAGTTCACGAAAATTTGTTCATTTAAATTACAACAACAAACTAAAGTTTGGTGAAAAATATATTGCACAACAATATTGACAATTCAGCTAAACTAAATTCAAATTAGATATAGTATCAGCAACGGTACACATTTATATCCAATTAGAAATTATTTCCCTTCCCCGTCATTACTTTTTTCCCCTCTTCGCCCCTCCTACGCTTAACTTTGCAATATCATTGTTGACGAAATGGCCTAAATCTATTTTTTTTTTTTTAGCCTGCCTGTGAATACCATTTGGACATTAACTACTCATTACTAATTAAATCATTCTATTTCTTATTAAATTAGTTTAATTATTTATAAATCAGTCTATTTCTCATTTTTAAATCAGTCCATTTTTCTTTTTGGCGTCGCTGGGAATCGAACTCTTTGACCACTATCTCATCAATTGAGAGTTCACGCCATTAGGCTCTCGCAATGGGGTTATAAAACTATTATAATAGTAGGAAATAAAGTTGATCACACTGCGCAGTAGCTAAATCGAAAACATAAATGTCGTACCATTTTAATTCTACTTCAGCTGAAAGGTGCGTAAAATAATTCATCGGTTCTAAAAATTCGAAGTAATTCAACAACAATAATATCTAATTAAATAATGGAATGTAATAATTAAAAGTCCAATTACCGACACAGAAAATTGTGATTACTTGCATGCGAGAAAACACGGAAACGTTTCACCGCGACCAGTATCTTCGTTTTAACGTTATCGGAATTTTTTGTTTGTACGTAAAAAATAAATATTAATTTCGAAATTAATTGGCTGTATTTTTTCAAACAAAATTTTTCATTTAAAAACGAACTTGTAGAAGTTCGTTTTTTTTTCTTCTTTTCGATGAATTTTTTTGCTCAAATATTGGCTGCCTCCATTTGCGGAATGCATTGGCTTGAACTGATTCTACACTTATACCTTAGAATCAGAAATGTAATCATAATTTATTATCTAATCTGGAATGTTTTTGGCCAATCAGCTGTTTTTCGATTAGCGACAAATACGAAGTGAATTTCGCAGCTTCAGGGCATATTTTACATTTTTGTATTTGTTTCGTTGTTTTAATTCGTACAATTAATGACGTAGTCGTAGCTCCTTTTTTTTTCTTTTTTCCAGCAATTGTTCTAAAACCGATTGCGCTCTAGGTGCATTAAATCCGTCTCTTCGCATATGTTTTAAACTCGCACGGTTTTTTGCTCATTTTAAATGTTAAAAATGAGCTTGCATACAAAGGCGTACGCAGGATTTTTTTTTGGTCGGGGTTAGAATTTAGAAGATGAGTTAGGGGATGGTAACTCGGTACCTCGACTAAGTACCCGTCTATTCGGTGGTTTGTAAATTAAAATTAAAAAAAATTACAAAATTAACGAATATTATTTTTAAAAAAGTTACAAAACTGACAAATTTTTTTTTTAAAAAAAAAAATAAATAATAGAAACGTAACATTATATTTGTAATAAGCACAAATTAGATAAGCATACGAATTTTATTTAAGTAAAACAAAACATTACAAAACAAAATTAAGATTTTGAAGATTTTTTGGGGGGAGCAATGGCCCCGTGGCACCCCTCTCGGGTGCGCCAATGAACTTGCATAGATATACCAATTCTGGTAGAGATAGTTTTAATGAATTTTCGCGGATTCGCGTGTTAATATTCAAACGGAGACGAGCTATATATTTAGTCTACTAAGTGACCCTAAGGGAATATATAGTAGCGTGTCTTTATTACAACAAATGTGGCACACGCCTGTTCAGTTGGAAACGGATTTTTGACAGTGCGTGAAATTGTCTAGTTTAACAAGTAAAAAAATTCATTCGGTTAATTTTTATCCCGCATGTAAAACCTGTCTAGTGTTTCCATTTTTTGTATATAAAATTAAGCAAAGCCACTATTAAATTAACAAAGGGGAAATTTACCTGTTAATGAAACAAGTAAAAGAAGAAATAAATAATCGTGTATTAGGTTGTTTTAAAACATCGCTAAATTGAACAATTTTCGGAATTTTCAAAAATGTTATTACTTCAAAAGACGTGTTCAAGGCAGTGAAATGAGAATAGCCGTTCTTGCAGAGACGTTTAATTACCTGCAAATGTAAAAAAAAATCAAAAACGAAAAAATGGTCTGCAATTTTCAAGGACGCACTTCATACTTTTCTACAATGAAAATAAGTAAAATTATCGGCACTTTCTTTAAGATGTACACATAATATACGACGCTATTGCGCGAAATCATTTTTGAAACTTATACAATTTTGGTTTAACGTAACATTAAGCAATTTAACATATAGAATCCTATTATTCGGTATAATAATATATATATATATATATATTTAAATCTATTGCCGTCTTCTCTTATTGTTCTATTGTAAACACTGGAAGTGAAACAATTAAGGAATAGCGTCCGCAACCTGCTTCAAGTTCCTTATCAGAATGCCAAAGCCGAATAATGGAAGTTTATTAAACGTCCAATCTTTACTTAGAGTGTTCAATTTTTAAAAGTTTTCAAAATTTATATTTTCATCAAATGATGAGTGTGTGCGTAAATGTCGGGTCGTGCATAGTTAATCGTTATATTTTCTCTCAATTTTTTTTTATTACTAAAAACATTTTTTCACTCTATTCGATTTAGGTTGAAACAATTCGAAGTATCGACGAGTTTCCTGACACGGTATTACGGTTTTATTCTATCGAAGAACTGGAATTTCTAAAAATAATTCAGTTAAACTATTTAACAAATTTGAAGTTTGCATTTATACTTTTGTATTCTGCTTCAGTGGTAACAGTAAGTTTAATGCGCACTTAATCCTTTAAATTTTTCAGTATATGTACATGTGCGTTGCCGTTAAAATATCTACAAAAAAATTACTCCGGCAGGCTTTTCTGTTTATTTGCGAAATGTTGATTCTCGTTTTTAATTCTGATAAACTGCACGTCAGTTTGGAAAAACTAATTTACCTAATCAGATTTTTTTTCCTTATAAGGAAAGAAAAGCAAATCGCTTTATTCAAAAACGAAAAATCGCCAACTACCAATACCTATTGCGATAGAGCTAATCTGAAAAAATTATAGAGTACGTGCAAACCGAAGTTCATCTAAGCAAGCACACTTCAAATCATAGTCGAATATCTAAATTACCTTCTAATCCCCATTCCTTTTACAAACGAATATAGCCTCTTCCTTTATCGTGGTCTTGGTTTGCTGATTCTCCTGGCCGTAATCGCTCCGTTATTTCCTCCATAACACGTCTTCATTTCAATCATAGTTGTCTTTCTTCGTCTCTTTTTCGTTTATCTATTGTTTCTTCTTCACACTGCATTTTTCGTCCCTCTGATCACGACTGCGTCTGTGATGCGAATCATATTTCCTTTGAATGTCCTCTTCTTGTGCAGGAGCGCTCCCTGCTCTAAAGTTCTTACATCTTAAACTGCATATTACTTTTTGTGCTTCCTACATACTTCCCGTTCCTTCCCCAGATATTGTTTCAGCTTTAGCAGAGTTAATTTTCTCCATTTTCCTATATATATATTAAAATTTAATCCTTTTGCTTCTTCCTAATTCTTGGATGATGGGTTCATTAACGCAAACGAAGTTTATCGGACATTCAATGTTAATAAATTAATTAATTTTTCGATTGGTTATTCTGCAAATAAACGTCTTTAGAAATACGGGTAAAAATGAATAATCGACTCGAGTATCGACGACAAAAAATTTAAGGTAAGAGTGTTAAGAAATAATGAAATATTCAACTAGTAATTAAAGTACGCAAACACTCGAATAACAACATTTTTGATCGTTTAACAAGCAACAATGCCGCGAATTGGAGCAAGCAGGTGGAAGAGTTCTCTTGGGAGAAGTGAACGAGCAAAACGAGCAGTGAACTCAGCCCTCTGTATATACATCGATTAGCTTGCACTAGTTATCGACTTACCTCTGCTAGACAGAGTCGTAGCTAAAGGCGGAACACTCGATCATAAAATAGGCAATAAATATGGTCAGAGTAGAATTATATTTTTACAATGAAAATATTCATTTAGATTATAAAAAAGTCGAATATTCAATTTGAGTATGTAAAAACGTAACGTACATAAAAAATCCGATAAATGCTTTTTAGCACTACTGATAAGTAATGTTAAAATATGGAGAAGTGTATATATGTACACAGTGCCCGAGAATAATCTTGTGCACTATAGGAAATCTCTAAAGCCATTTCTCTTATCACAAGGTCTAAAATCTATTATTTTTCCACCATCTACAGAGAACTATCCTGCTCTCTTGTTACAAAATCTAATATAGAAAGATTTTCTATCTATAAAAATATGATTATAATGATTAAAAAATTAAAAATAATCGAATGAAATAGGGTTTAATAACAGTTATCCAGGGAGAAATTACAAATTCACTAAGTTCACATAGTAGCACGAAAAAAGTACGGAAATAGTGACAAAAAAAATTGAAAACAAAGAGGAAGGAAAAGGGGCGGAAAAAATAAATAAATAAAATCACAAAAAATAAATAATAGATTATTAAACAATGTCTTTATCCGAGTCTAATTCTTTTTCCGATTTCTGTTGACCGTGGTAAACGTGAGAGCATGTAAAAAGTAAATCTGAGAATGTGAGAAAATGTTTCTTCGAAGATCCTTTCTCTCCGTAGGGGGGGGGGGGCTATTCCGATTATCAAACTGTTACGCTTTTAACGTTAATTATAATTTGCACTAATTAAATACCGATGCGGGTTATGTTTATGTATATTCGTCAGTTTTGTAATTTTCACATATTTCTCAAACGAACGTACGTAAAAATTTATATACAATTTTTCAGCTTGTATTGGTTTTAAACGTAATACCGAAAACGTGCGATTTATGCTCAGATTGGTTGCGAAAGACGAAGCGAACGAACGAAGTTATCCATTCGTACAGTCTAGTTGTTCTAATAATGCTCCTTAGTTGCGTATACAATGCACCGATGCTATTCACTTTATGCGAATTCGCAATAAAAGTTCGTAAATATTTATGCAAATAAACTTTCGAATTACGTAAAATGAATATATTCGATTCGCAACTGAAATTAATACAAAATCTTTCACGAACGCAGGATTTTATTTAAGGAAGGGCCAAATTAAATTTTTTCATTGCTGAAACTTCTAGACGACTAACGAATTGCTAAATTCGAAGAAATAGAAATCTCAAACTTACGTTGCACATTAATAAAGATAACATTAACTGTTTCATCGCAGAAATTATTCGTGTAAAAAAATTAAGAAATACACATAAGCTGAACACTTTCATGCTTATATTAACAAAAATCGACTAGAATTTTTTCAGGAAATCTTTCCGCGAATTCTTTTTTCGGAACTCTCCTTTTTTTTCTTCTCATAAAAGTTTACCAAACGAAATTTTCATTTAAGCACCAGTGGTTTCAACGTAAATCTTGGTCAATTTTGGAGCTTTTTTTTTTTTTTTTTTTTTTTTTTGGCCTGAATAAATACAGTTTATTAGACCAGTAACCTACACTATGAGTAGATATGAAAAATTACTAGTAATAGAAAAATAAAGAATGGAAAGCGGGGAAAGGAAATTCCATTCTACAGTATGGCCGCAACCACAGTATAGTGCCCAAAATGTTCAATTAAATTAACCGAAAAAAAAACAGAATAAGAAATTAAAATAGGTTATCATTCTGCAATATGGCCGCAACTGCAGATCAGTGCCCACAATGCCTTAAACAAAAAACAATGAAAAATAAAAATTTAAAAATTTAAAAAATTCCAATCTCACAATATGACTACTATAGTTGCCTGGAAATGTTCACAATGCCCGATGGGAAAAGGAAATAGCCACACTGAACAAAGACTACAATGCAAGAAAAATAAATAAATAAATAAAGAATGTAATAAATAGATTGATAAGGAACAAAATGAAATAAAACCGTCTTCTTCAACAAAGTAATAAACTCCAATAAAAAAAAAAGTTAAATAAAGATCCTGTAAATTTTGGAGCTTCTTGCGATACTCCATAAGATCCGTAGAAAATGATTATACTTCATTGGGTATTTTTCGTTGACCGAGATTTGCAGTGGAACAAATTTATGAACTGAAACAAATTTACAGCACCGCTCTTCTTCTCGAGTCTGAATTATCCCCAATTCAGTAATTAAACTACCCTTTACTGATATTAAGCAAACATGTACCGTTTACAGTTAGGAACTCGGGGAATGCTTGAGCATCAGAAAGGGGAACAGCGTAATTGCGAATGGAAATCTTTCCTTTACTTGATTCATAATATCACAAACCTGCTTAGTTGCTACTGTTTTATTTATACACATTTGCATTCTATTTCTTTTTCTTTTTTTAATTATCGAGTGTATATTTTTCTTCCTTTTTCAATTACATACTGACAGAAACTTTGTTTCTTAATAAACATAAAATCATTAATTGTTTTTTGTGGTTGTTTTATACCAACATGTATGGCTTGCCGTTATGAAAATCTATAAGTTGAATCTTTCAACATGTGACATACAGTCCATGTTTGGTTTATTGCTATTTACCCGAAGTTGATTCAATTTTTCTTACACATTCCAATAAGTGTTCTTTATGACCGCTTTTGAGCTTTTAATTTCACCTAAAGTATAAATTCATTTCGAAGATTTACTAAAGAAATTTGTAATATCAGTCAAATTGCGAAAAAATACAGAAACTTGTTCAGCGGCAGTGAGTGGAAACGTTGATTTTAATCGATCTAAAGTGATGCTATCTTCACGATCGCTTAGCCGCATGACAAAATAGGAGGATGTAGGTTTAACGACTTTGAAGGAACCTTGTGACAGCTAAGGTCGATTCCTTTTCTTGACGAATTACGTCGAATGAAAACACATCGATGTAAGTGTTGTATGATTGCGATACAGTATCGTAGTAACCGAAATGTTTTACGTTACGATTAGTACTGATTCGAAGTATACGATGAAGTAGTAAAAATCTCACCTAGTAATCGTAGGAGGATACAAAAAGGAGTTCGCTGGGTGCTGGTTTGTTGAGTTTGGTTGATGCCCGGATTTCAAATGGATTGTGATCATGTAATTTTGTTTATCCATATTGCTTACCTGACCGTACGACGATTATATTTAGCATATTTATTTGATTTTAGATTAAACGCTGTGGTACGTACGTGACAAGTACCAAAGCGGCTCGTTAAAATCGAAAACATCACTGAAGTAAACTGAAACCCTTGTATGCAGTTAAGGTTCTGGGGATGTCATGTCAACTAAGCCACATTTCGAAAAGCACATGAGTTTTTGTATCTGCTGTGCCGCTTTTCACAAGTGTCGCTTCAGTCTAGTTGGAAAACCGATCCACAAATGGTATAAAAAACCGGTAGCTATTAGAAGATGAAAAGAGTCCTCACGATGTCCAAGTAAAGCTTATGAAATCTGTGGGACTCTGAGAATATTCCAAAAGGAGCCCTTGTGTGAGTATAACTTTTGCCTTTTGTCAATCAAAGTAAGTCTAGATGCAGACCTTAATATCACAAAAAATTTTTTGCCAAATAAAGCGTTGGCATATGAACTCTGTCGTTCGGCGTGCGGATAGGTGGTTAATGAATGGAAAATCTGAAAAATTGTTTTTCATAGCGCATAAAGGAAGGAATAGACGCTACAATTGGTGGTCTGTACATACGAGTACCTCGGCGTCTTTATCATCGGATCTGAGCAGGCTAAAGTACGGTTCCTTTGCTCGCAATAATTCCTGTAGTTCATCATTTGCATTTGTAGGCGTTGAAACTCTGGCGCTGGTGGCACAGTTGTTTTTGAACCGGACAGGGAAAAATTTTCCATTCCATCTTGTGTATTCGAGTTTGTCAGTGAACTGGAGTTGTTGGGCGCCTGTCGTGTTGAGAATCGATCGGATTTCCGATGAAAAACATGGGTCAATAGTTTCTGACCAATGACTACCGCTATTTGTTACCCTTCAATCTAATTTGTAAAATATTTAAGGCTTGCAAATATAAAAATTAACGATTTTAATGCAAAATTCGGAAATGAAGCTGCTTCTGAGTGTATTGGAGCGTACAGCTCAGAACAACGAAATGATAGAAGAGACGGACTAATCGAATTAGACGATAACAAGTTCAGTCAAGTATGATGTTTCATGCGCTGGGAATTCCGTAGTACGTTAAGTTAAAAATAACTATAATTTACATTTACATAATACTAAATTTAAAATAAAGAAATTTGATTTTGGGGGAACACCGGGAAAGACATGTAATTTTTCGTGCTTTTTTGAACTTTTCGTCAACTTCGAAGGTTTCGTTAAGGAAATGAAATGCGCTTTCGTTCCCGACAAATAACAATCTTTCCACCGACATATGTCATATGTCCGGAAAAAAAGTATTTTTTTCAAAAATTTTGGGCAAATCAAAACGGCGGAGAGAGTAAATCATTTTTTTAGCCTCAATTTTTTGATTTTATAAAAGAGCTTCTGCGTTTTATTTTATATTTTGAATTTCACTTTTAAAGTCTAGTGAGATGAGTTATGAATTTTTTAAGGGTGATTTATGAGGTCGCTTTAAATTCCATATCATATATATTCTTGACGGTTTTTTGCCGCCCAGTGTAATCAGTTAGCTCGAATTATAGTAAAGAGAATTTTAATTGTAATTTATGATCCAATTTTGCAGTTTATAAGTTAAACCGTTCGTCAGGTATTGATTTTTATTTAACAGTTTTGTACCATCTTATTAAGATTTCGTACAATATAGGTGTATACTACATATATATATATATATATATATATATATATATATATGCACGAGATCCTAAAAATCATACGATAATGTGCAAGGCAGAATAATCATAATAGTCAGTTAGAAGAGCACATCTGTTGTTAACTGCATTTGAACATGCGCGTGTTTCTGCTGATAGATTTTACAAACCTCTAAAGACGCTTCTTGAAAACCTAGGTTATGATTGGCTATTAATTCATTGATAGATATTTATCTTTTCCTCTCCGGACTGGAAGAATCAGTAGATTTGTGATGTTCTGCACAAAATACGCATGCTACGGATAAACTGTTACAATTTTCTTCGATATGGGCACATCTTACTGCGCTTTTGCACTGGCGACCAACGTGGCCGTATCTAAGACATCAAAAACATTGCCGGATTCTCCTGACGAGAGCCTCGCAAGCAAAGCGCACGTTCCAAAAGAAAACGTACGTCGGTAGAACTCTGTCCGTGAAAACAGACGAGAACGGATTGACTCGAAATAAACTTAACTTCATTATCGATAACTGATTGTCTATTTAATCTTTTAATATATTTAATTGGAAAGGAGCCAGAGTTAATCATTTGGTAGAGGTGTTCGTCGGTAAACTCAAAATCGACTCCCTTTATTACTGCCGATCTAGAGATCATGTAAGAAGGGATGCACGTTTTGAAATCGCTGGCTATCAGCGAGGAATTATTTATCAAATTATTTTCCGATTGGGGAGAGACAACTGCACAATAGCCCTGTTGCGTCCCACCTTTTTAATTTCTATGATGTCCTTGCACAGATGATACTTTCTCAAAGTTTCTGCGATTTTTAATAGGAACTCGAAACTGATTATCTATGTTGATGTTTTCTACAAATACTTTATAGGCTACGTTATTATTAACATTACTTGCGTTATAAAAATTTTGTAATCGATCAGAACTGTCATGACTTTCTAGAGTTCGTGTATTGTTTAAAATGTTATCGTTCGCATTATAATTAGAAAATAAAACATGTTTTATAACGTCTACACATCTGTAATCATATCGCTTTCAGTCGATAATTCTACAATCAGTAGTGCAATTAGAGATATACACATGTTTTATCAATTATGGGGGAAAAATTCGATAGAGTTTAGCATGAGAAAATTGTAAGTGCTCTTCGCAAACACATCGGCAATGTTGGTTAAGCACATGACAAAGTGTTAATTACGAGTCGCCGTGACAGTTACAAAGAATAGTACACAAGCTAGCGACGAAGATCGCCGACATACAAAAATAAACCTTACAATCAAAGAAAGCATTGCATAAAAAACAATGTGAAATAAGGTTAATGCACTCAAAATGTGTTTTTATCATCGACTATATCGCAATAAATGGGGAAGATATGATAACGAGTGGCGAAGTGCTTCAGCGGACTGGATTTCAGGAAAGAATTCTCTTGCCAATGTTATTGTAAGGTAAACAGAACTTTCTGCGAAATAAAATTGAATATGATAGCTTAAGACTAGCTAGAAAAGCTCCAAAGGAACGGCGTAGATTGACCAAACGGAATATTTGATGTTAATTATAATTTAATTTAATTACAGTCATGTAATCAGAGTATTGTTGATGGCGACTTGTAATATAAGTTAATCGATAAATTATCGGAAAAATGGTAAATGAATTTTTGATAATAACAACTCAAAAGACGAAAGTTAATATGAGAAATTGTTTGTTAGTTCTATGGAATTGCAGTTCTTTAGTTTTCATATAAAATTGATCTATGTAGAATAATTCAGAAAAAGTTTGACTGGAAGATATTTGATCTTAACTGAATGTGAAGGTGCAGATTTCATGAAGGCGCGGGCTCTGTTTATTTAAATTTAATATTAGGTCGGCTGATTCCATATGATTCTGTTGCCTTATAGATCGTTAATAATGAAGATGGATGTGTACACTAGCGAGATCCTATAACAGATCTCAGTACGTTGGGGTTCTTTCATTTTTCGAATATATGCCGTATTTAATTTTTCCAAAATAGTTTAGAATCTCTCTCAATTTTTAAATATTTAACTAAATCTTTGGAAACTATAGATTTGTTATTTATTCTCCGTAATGGCATGTCTTGTTTTTTTTTGTCATTAGTATTTCTCGGTTTTTTTTTTTTTAATGCAAATGTAAAGTCTGTTTAAAATTTTTTGGTCAGCATTTAGCTAATACTTTCCTGATCCATCCGCTACTATCTTTAGCAAGATTTTAAGAAGTGCTTGGCTATATCATTTGCATATTAGATAAATGTACAGATTCAGCTATGAACGTTGAGACTGTCTTGAAGTAATCCTTGTTTCAAGTTTACAGATCTATAAGTTTTTTGTTTTTTTTTTTTTTCTGAGTAAAGAGCTACCAATTTTAGATTATGAAAACAATTGTAAATCTAGTGTGATTCTTTCAAAAAAACACCGGCTTAGCAAGTATTTCAGTCGGTATTTTTGGATCTACGCTAAACACTATCGGCTGATTTAAGATCGATAAATGCAATAATCTAACAGATTAATTTTGTAAATCATTTATTAAAACTTTTAACTCGCATTCCCAGATGTTTTCTAAAGCCATATCGAATCTTCAGTGCTCTTCCATAATGGTGTTAGCACGCTATTCTGTTCCATATGTTAAAATGCTTTCCACGGATTTCCTTTTGCACGGAAGAGTCAAGATATGGGCCTGTACGAATTAGTCATTCGGCTTTTTCTCTGATTTTAGAATCGGGACATATTTCACCATAGAGTATTTTGTTTCTAATAATGAGTTACAAAAAAATATTAACATCCTTTTCATCTCAGTTGATAGCATCTTACTTTATAGGATTTTTTCATGATCTAAGCTTAATTCTTCGTCTATCCGACTTGTATATATATATATATATATATTTATCTGAACCATTTGTCACAGAGATAGTTGTAAACAGTAGTCCGGTTGGGTTATATATTTTTTTTCTTTGAAATCCAATCTGGCGTATTTGTATGGTGTTTATATAATGCTTGGATATGTTTTAAAAACCTTACTTCGTGTGCTAGACTTTTGGTGCTTAAATTAACGTTAATATCGTTGCAATATTCTTTCCAGGCTAATTTATTTATTTATTTATTTTTTTTTGTTTTTAAACCATTGTTCATGCAAAATGTGTGAATCATTTTAATTATTATAGAAACTCGATTCTATACGATTTAATTAATGCAAGTTGCGTATTGAATTTTTCTTCATTCATAGTGCCGAATTTATATTTGCAAAGACAGAAAAATATTTGATGTAACCCCATTCATCAAACCTATACTTTAAAAGCAAAAATTATTAGCCGTAATTTTCGTCCTACATTCAACAATTGTTCTTGCAACTTTTTAAATTCCTAAGATGTTTCCTAAGAAATTTAACACTTAAAATGTTTGCTTCTTGAAAACATGCGATGTTAGAATCGATGTTGCATTTAATTATTAACACATAATAATAATCTCTATACGTCCCTATCATATTGAAATAGGTCTATTTTTCACTAGCGTAGGTTTTGCATTACGTATTACTGTTATCGTTTGAGTTATACACGAACCCAGTATTTTTGCTGATAATATTATTACTATTTTGTATTATCCGATTTCATTTTTACAATATTATTAGTACGCGTTGACCGGCTGCAATTGCAAACAAAACCTTTTCAACTCGCTCAATATTAGCCACCTTACCGCTATTTAATCAACCATCAGCACTTTTCAAATGTCGCCCTCTGAAAGTGTTCCGTGTGAATCAGGAATTTCCAGCTTTCCTATGAAACCGCAACATTCTTGGCGTTTGGTTCCGCATCCAATTAAACTCGAATTCACCAATACCAAATTTTGTTCTGTCAAAGCACCTCGCTCTTAATTTGTCTAAATATTTTATCAATAAGTTCGTAATGTTATAAATTTATGAAGTCCTATCCATTCTTCAGTGACATCATTTAGGTCAAATCTTAACATCACAGTTAACCTAAAAGTTAAAAAAATTCTAAAACCGCAAACAAAAAAATCTTCCATTTTAGCAGATTACCACGGTTTTATTGAGCAATAACGCTCTCACTTAACTCTTCATAGACGGACCAAAACCTTCAGATGGTATAGCCAGCGGCATTGTCACTACCGGAAATATTTTTTGTTTTTCTCTTCCTTCGTCTTTTAGGTAATATAATCTACCGCGAGCTCTATGGCAATAAATTTTCTTTTAGATAATAACATCGAGATCTCTTCACCTAATTTGTTCAGATTCATTAATCTCCCTATTAAAAAGTATAATCCATCAATATGTAACGGCAAAAGACGTTATTCTTTCACTACTTTTATCCGATATGTATCTTTTATTTCGATTCCGTCGCGCATCGGCGTTCAAGGCAATTTGCTTGTAAACATCTCGATTAGATCCTCATCTTATACCCGTACCCTAACTTGTAATTTCAATTATGAATCTTAAAATCAACGTGAAACGAAGATTTCTAGGTTTAAATGCTCCCCCAAGTTTCGCCAGTATACTAACGGTGACTGATCTGATATTCTTACTGATAAAAACAGTAGTTATTTGACATTCCGATTAGAACAGATTAACATACGAGGTGTGACAATTGTATTTGTAGACTTTTTCCCTGGAGGGCCTAAAAATAGGGGGAGGGGGAAACTTACTCTAATCACCTTCACAGTAGTCTCCTCCGAAGTCAACGCACTACCGCCAACGTTCGACCCATTTTTGGAAGCTCTCCGCAACCCCTTCCTCGAAGATAGAGGTCAATCAGGACCCCCGCCGTGACACTTTCGACTTTGGTAATGCCGTCGTATCGGTTTCCTTTCGAGTAACTTTTGAGTTGAGGGAACAAATGAAAGTCGCATGGAGCTAGGTCCAGGCTGTATGGGGGGGAGGGGTACGGGACTGACGTACTGCGAATGTCGTGATGCAGCCCCCAGCCTTTCTCGGCCAATTCGGGTCGTGCGCGGTACGCGCGGGCTCGTAACCGTTTCAAAATTTGTAGAATATGGGAACGTATTAGTGATGAACAGCGCCGTTGATGTCGAAGAAAGCGATCAGTAAAGACTTGACTCTTGATTTGGACATACGAACTTCTTCCGGACGCTCCTCGCCCTTCTCCACCCACTGCATGCTCTGCCTCTTTGTCTCAGGGTCATATTCGAACAATCATGTCCTGACAGATGGATCTCCGGAGCTCTTTTTGCTCAGCTGTGAGCAGTTTTGGAACCATCTTGGCGTACATATACGTGTTACCGTTATGAAAACTAGATATACTGACTCAAAAATGTACCTAACGAGACCGCGAGCAGCATCGCAGTGTTAGTCGCGCTATGAAACAATTCTACGAATACAATTGTCACACTTCGTATTTGTACTTCCTTAAGAAATAGTCTCATTCCAGTTGACAAATTTTTGCAGTTAAACATTTCTTTTTAGACTTCTCTATCAAATCCGCAAATGTATAAATAATCTGCTCGATATCTTTTCTACCAGCTTGCAAAAGAAAAAAGAAAAAATCAACTTCTCTCTCTCCTGAAATCAATTCAAAATTTGAATCCCAAAACTTCGCGTTTTTTAAGACGACGGGAGGCCGCACACAAATGCAGCAGTAAATCACATTTTCTTCTTTCATAAATACTACAGTACTTGAGAGCGGGATATGTTAATGTTATCGTCGAATCGGCATTTCTGTAATTTGAAGCTTCTTTACAGAAAACATCGATACAGCGACGCATATGTTGACGAGCGATAGCAGTATTTCTTGTTTTTTAATGCAGTGTAATTTTTCTCCCTTAAACAGTGTTTCGCAAATGTTATGTTACACATTGTTTATTTTTACCTTTTGCTGCTGTTATGGATAGTAGCGTTGACTTATGCTATGGCCTACTTCAAAGAGCGAAATAATAAAATCGATTACATCGCACTGTTGCTCGGAGCAACGTTCGTGTGGTTATCTTACGTGACCCAAATGATACTTCAGGATAGAAACCACATGAAGAATACCGCGTACGTGGAGATACACGATTATTCGTTGCGGAAACACATTGAAAACTTAACGGCAAAAGTGGAATTCCCCGGAAAGGTATATTTTCATAAAAGTAAGTTATTTGATAACGATTATTCGGTAAATACTGGTAGAAACTTATGTTGTTCTTTTTTTTTTAAAACAAATGTGTAGATAATTTTCCTTACGAATGCATTTTTATTTTTAAAATCATCTATCTTCGTAAAATCAATATTCTGCCCATGTCGACGCCAGACTTCCGTCCAGAAACGATTAGACAAATGACAGTAACGTACTTACGTACAAGTCCGATAGGAATACCTATAGAAGTAGAGTAATACCACGGACCGTATCTAAACATAAACTGTAGAATAATTATGTTTTTTTTATCAATGACGCACTCGGTTAAATAGCTAATCCATATAGAGCTATCTTTTAATTTTACAGCATAAGTCCGAAGATGGAATAAAAGATGGTAAACCATCTAAGGTGGCCTCCTTTGCAACAAGATCCATCCTCTCATTCAATTTAACACCAAAGTGTCTCTGTAGCCAACAAAATTTTAAAGCGCCACTTTCAAAGTTATATTAAGGCACTTCAATTTTATGTCATAAGTAAAAGGGTTGCACCTGTAATGGTAAGTTACTGAATTTCAAAGCAGTAAGATCACTTAGATTGACGCAAATTAGTGAGTATTTTCTACCGGTAATACTAGCTTGAAGTATTAAATCAAGGAATTTACTTATAGCAAACAAATCTGCTGCATATATTGAAGCTTGAATTTTTGTGTTAGTCTAGAATCAGTAATAAAAGCTGAAGCGACCGGACCATTTGATGCTTGCACTTTAGAACCATCAGTGTAGATGCAGATGGAGTCAGGATAATATTCACTAAGCATTTCTTTGTAACAAGAATTGGTATCACAACTAAATTTAACTGGATATTCTTAGTATAATTTAAAGACGATCATAGGAGACCGGGACTTATTTCGTCAGATAGTCCAATCTATGCAGGATGATTAAACAATACCTGAATCGGGTGGCGCGAAAAAAAGAAGAGTATCAATATCTAAAGAAAGAAGATAAAAACAGAGAAGGAACAAAAGGTTTCAGAGTATACATTGATTCATTTTGAATACTTACACTTAAATAAATTCGAACTCGTGCAGCAGAAATGTGTGTTTTTGCAAGTGTGACGCTTCGCTGGCTCTGACGTCTATAGGAATGCACAGTGCAGCAATCAAGGGACTGACGGTGCTGGAGTGCGCGGAATCGGGAGTACCTGTATATGAGTGGAATGACTAGCGGATTAATTTTAAATAGTGGTGTAGTAATTTAGGTCAAATTTGAATACTTACTCAAATTTTGAATTAAGCGTAGAAATGAACATGTTTGGCTTTCGTGTGCTGCCATGGTCTTGGGACAAGTAATGTACATGGGAACGGTTGGGGGTTAATTTTTTGGCATGGAGTAGAATACTTTTGCTATATTCTGAAAAATAAATATTAATTTTTGATTTCCTGTAGCAAGAGGGAAAAAGGGATTAAGTTAATTTTTTGGTTTTGAAATAATATATTTAGGCTACATTTGAATATTTATGGTCCTAGCACGCAGCTCTTCAGTTAAAACATCAAAGGTTCCGGACTTCCTAAAAAAAAATATACTACTATACTCAATTAGATTATATGAGTAAAACAGACCATATCAAAACATAAATCGATGTCAAGTTAAAGGCAATACTTTCGGCTCTATAGACATATATTTCACAAAGTAATAAATTCACAATATAATGCCTAACAAAAATGCTAAAAGTATCATAAAAATTATATAAAAAGCACACAAATCATATTAAAAAACATCGACTAGTTTCAACGAATTAGCATCATTATCAAGATGTTAGTTAATTATTACAATTAAAATTTATTTGGCTTTTAATTTAGTTAGTATAAATATTATGATTTAGATGACCATCGATCTTAATTTAATTATAGTTCTGTTATATAGTGTAAATTTTAATAGTTTCTTTTATCAGGGACAGATCCAGAGAGGGCATTTTGGGGAGAGAAATTACATAATTATATAATATCTTATACAGTGGGCAGTAGATTTGAGAAATACCTTGTTTCATAAAGAAAATCAAATAGCGACCTCTTTAGAAATTTAAAAATGTTTTAAAAATACATAACTATTACAATTTAATTAAAATTATGTTTTATTTTTAGGTGAAAAATTATAAAATTTTAGCTATAATGGTAGTTTAGAATTTGAATGGTAAATTAGTTGAAAGAATAGAGCGATAGTACTTTTATATTAGACTTTACTTATTTTTTATTTTTCTTAGCAATGCGATCCGAATTCTTTGTCCGTAAACAAGTAAAAAACATAATATACGTTTTCTCATTCAACTACTTTCATTTACATTGTAAATTAAAAATTGAAAAAAAAAAATAATAAAATGCTTTTTTACAAAAAATAAATACCGACTTCAAGGTTTATTATAAAAATTTAAAAATGCACTAAAAAGTAAAAAATAATTACTCCCGATAAAATATATATATCAGAGTGATATAACTTAAGGTGATATCGTAATTCTTATACAACATTAATTTTTTGGAGTTGGAATTAAATTCATCTTAGGAGCAATTTAATCAACATTTAATGCAGTTTTTAATTATTCTTTTAATATGAATTTGATGCCAACTCCAAAAAATTAATGTTGTATAAGAATTACGATATCACCTTAAGTTATATCACTCTGATATATATATTTTATCGGGAGTAATTATTTTTTACTTTTTAGTGCATTTTTAAATTTTTATAATAAACCTTGAAGTCGGTATTTATTTTTTGTAAAAAAGCATTTTATTTTTTACTTTTTAGTGCATTTTTATTCAATTAAATTAAAACATTTATTTCCACGGTAAAAACACCAAAAGCTACATTTCCATGGTAATTTGGCAAATTTATAGTATTTTAAGTCAAAAATCTAATCCGACGGTGAAAACAATCATGAATGAAAAGCATCCAAAAAGCTTTAATCTCCCGCATTATTAAGGATAACTCAAAAACTATCGGTCAGACCTTGATCAAATTTAAATGGGACCACATGACAAACACCACCTTTCAAATAAAAGAAGAATCATCAAAATCGGTTCATCTAGAAGAAAGTTCTGTGGTAACACACATAAAAAAAAAAAAAAAAAAAATACAGTCGAATTGAATACCTCCTTCTTTTTTGAAGTCGGTTAAAAAAGACAAAAGATCGATGCTAATTACATTTAAAACAGAATAAAAACGTAACATTAATAGTTTTACTAGAAAACAGTATTAAATATTAGTTATAATTAAATCTGTAGATAATGTTTATATAAAACTTTTATAGTATAAATTAAATTTCCTTGATGTAACAAATTTTTTCATCGAGATTTTGGTCCTTTGGGGGGGTGGGAGGACTCTATCCTCCTCCGGTGCATCCGTCACTGCTTTTATAATTATGTTAGTGTACATATTAGAATTGAAAGTAGATAACAATTAATAAGCAAACTACAACATATTAAAGTACATAATAATAACCTCTTGATATCGTATGGCATAACTAATATGTACACTAACATGCCTACAAAAGAAACTATTAAAATAATTACTGATATAGTTTAAAATAATTAAATTTATAGCGACATTTATATTACAGAATTGGAAAAAATATTACAAATAATAACGACGTAAAATTATTTTAAACTTAATAATATCACATATATACAAGAAAATGGTTTACCTATAGAGCCATCTATATCACCAATTTTAGCAGAAATTTTCTTACAAAACATTGAAGATAGCATAATCAACGATAATTTAAAATAAAAAATCAATATCATTCGTTACACACGATATGTGGATGGAATAATATGTATATTCGAAGATAATTATAATGATAATCATTTGGTATTTTTAAACTTTCTTAATAGATAAGCTGGACACAGATAAAATAAGAAATCAAAAAGTACTGGATAAAATTTTTATGAGAAAAATGTTGTTAATAGACTGAATATGAAGAACACGCCGAACTTGGATTGGTTATCTCTTAAGATATGGTAGATTGCTTTGATATTTTTGCTTGAAGATAGAATTTAAGGAAAAGAAAGCTGTGAAAGGTCTAGGAATGCATTCATAACGACGCTATTAAAAGCTCGGCAGCTATATGGAACCAAAAAAGAGCTACGAATGATCAAAAGTACTACAAAACTATTATCATTAAAATACCATCATTAGGATGGTACTACAAAATAGACAGATAATTCCGTAAACATAAACTCAAAACCAGAGCGCACTATATTAAATGAAGTATAAGCCACATTTGATTGACTTAAGAACAATAGTCGGACGAGATAACTAAAAAATGATTTAAAACATGAGATAAATATACAGAATTTCTAACTCTACATACGGAATACAAAGATTCGATTAAATGTTGTCGTCACGCCATGTATATACTACTAGAAAATAGCAAGCATTATCAACGATATGAGTGAGAACTCTTACACTAATAATGAAATGCTCGCCTATTTTTATCATATTCTCTTACGGATGCAACATAGGAAAGCAGGTTGGTTTTATAAAAAGCCGAAGTATAAAAAACTAATTAAAAATTTTTAGTTGATGTAAACATAACGTAAAAACAGAATTGCGTCTTTTGCCCTATACAGGATTATTTGATTTTGTATATGACAAAGTAACTTTTAGTCATCTTGATCAAAATGATGCCAAACCAAAATAAAATCCTTCATGGATCGAATAAGTCGATTATACAATTCAGGTGAATAAGTGTCGTGAGAATTTCTATTGATGTCACCCAAAAAAACCAAGTTGCGTATCACGCCATCACTGTTCAGCACAGATCATATGAAATACTGAAAATTTAAATTAAAGCAGAATTCATAATTACGAAAGAGAAGTTGAACTATGTCGCGAAAAGGTATTATTTGAAAATAATCGGTGCCGCATAACTGTTGGCACAGCGAAGAAAAAAATTGCAGCAATTCTTAAATCGCTGAATTTTGTTTTTCTGTTCCATTAGGCTCTTTCCCAGAAGCGTATTACACCGGATTTTTTTCTAACAAAAGAATCGTGTTGAGCCACGCTCTGCTATACTGTTACGTCGATTGCTATGGAAAAATATGTTCAAGATCACAGCCATGTCCATCGCGAGGGACACAAATAGTTTTTAGAGCACTAGGTGTTGATTTTAAAAGACGTTACACCGACGATGAAGTGTTATCCATTATCGCTCATGAACTGGGCCACTGGCATGGAAATCATTTAATAGTTGATCTGATTTTAGCAACTGTAAGTTGCCAGTTAAAAGCACATCCAATGAGTAACTTTTAATTTTATTTTCATTTTCCGCTTTAAAACACACTGCTTTAGGGAATCGGCTAGCCGGTTTGTCGATTGTTAACGTTTTCATCCGCAGCAGGATCAACAAATATTAACGGTAGTCTAATATTGTAATGAGGATAATATTGAAAATTTTAAAACAAAAATAGATTGCCGCTTTTTGAACATATTTAATAAATATAATCAATTTCATTTTCTTAATTTAAATTCCATTGGAAGTGTTTCAATTAAAAAATAATTTAAACATTAGCATTATCTTTCTAATTTACCTTATGGTAAATTAGATATGCTTCAGCTACCGTTTATATATCACACAGCGAGTCTTTATTCAAGGGAAGGTAGATAACGAATCTCACACCCGCACATTGTGAATTAAGCATTACAGTATTTAATTTTGGTTTAAATATATTACTGCTGCCTAATCGATGAAGAACTTTTTTCTGAGATTAATAATAACTATAAAAAATGAAGAGTGAATCTAAAAGAAGACCACTCTGTGCTCCGCTTCACTGCAGATAACATTGCTGAATTCAAACAGAATTTGAAAGAACCTCAGAATTTATCTGAAGCTGTAGAGGGCGCTAACATTCAACAAAAATATTAACCATGTAACAGATAAAGCTCATAAAACTGTATTATCTTTATACACACGCAGTATCCCGTATTTCTATTAACCGTTAACTACCACTGCTACGATCTTGTAGAAAATAAATATCTACACAACTTCCTAGAATAATTGAAGTTGGTAACCAAAGTCTAACTATTCTCCTAATATAGTATTTTCATACCAGTTGATGGTGTTGTTTTTGATGTAATAGAACATCTAGGTCAAAAACAACCCAGCGATAGTGATTACATGACTATTCTTCAGTCTTCAATGTGTTTATCAGGAAAAACAATGTTAAACTATTTTCATATCACATATTTTTTCCCTTATTCTGCAGCAATAATTTTGTTGGTTTAATCTAATAATTTTTCTAACATATTTTTTCTCGAGTAAGAAATTATTTTTATATTCATTATGCTATAATTTCATAAATTTTGTTTTAATGATTTTCTTTCTTTCCTTTTTTCGATAAGAAACTATTTTTATATTTCTTCATTTTTTTTTAGCAATTATATGATATTAAAATGACTACAGAAAGTACGATTATAGTTAATGGTCGCCACTATACGCATCATCAATTAGAGTAGTGTATTATCAAGTATAGATGAAGGAGAAAATAACTCTATTTTAGATAGCGATGACTCAGATGTTAGTGATGACGCTAGTAAACATAGTAATCATTTTACTAAGTCTGAAATTCTTGATACTGACTTAAAATTAAAAGGCAAGAAAGAAAGTCATACAACTATTGGTATGGCCAAAATTGTCTCAAGCAGTCTAAAATCCTACCTGTTGTTTCGAAAGCTACGTAAGACCAACAAAGAGAGTCGTTGTTGTTTGTGCGTCATTCCAGTTATAATAATAAGTTATGTTAGTACGTTTCAAAACTATTTTTAAAGTACATTCAAAGCGGAACATAATACGCCTTAGATGTGAGAAAGCATAAGCTGTTATTTACAAAAAATATCAAATTTGTATTATAGATATACATAAGTAGTTTGTTTTATAGTATCAAAAGTACGTCGGTTTAGGTGTTTTGGGAAATATTTTTCGGTATTACAATAATTCGATTTTTGTTTCTTTAAAAATACTCAATTATCATTGATTTCTCAGTTTATTTTCGGATCCTTACCGCTACCTATTCTGTACAGCTACAAATAGGAGTCGCTCGGAAACGAACAATATGACTGAGAATATTTAAAGCAGAAAAAATTTGCATCTGTGGAATAAAATTTACTTAATTGTCGCAGGTGCAAAGATAAATGTCTATAAATCATCCAGTGTATATGTATTTGAAAAATGTTTTATTTTTTACATTATATGAATTACAAAGTATTTAAAAAGCTTAAAATTTTCGCATCAAAAATGACCCAGCGATAGAAATTATGTAAGTTTAAAATAATGATGGTAATTTAATTTTAATGATAATACACTATTATGTATAAAGTTATCGTTTTAATATATTTCTGACTACAATTCGCATTTATTTTAAACATGAAAATAATATACAACAGCAGAGAGGCTACTAAACAAAAATGACATAGTAGTTAAACTGTTTAATAGATACGTTCAATCATCTCTAAAAAATTCAAACACCGCGTATCATTATTTATGCTACATAACAAAATATTATAAGTAACGGTCAGATTCATGTAAAAAAGTATATAGGAATTTTTTACTGTAAAAAACACATTCATTATTAAAAATTTTTGAAGGTACTGTACATAATTCAAATTAATTTACTCCCAATCGCATTGTTTTTTTGTTTTTTTTTTTTGAACTTATAAAGACATGAAATATAAACTGCGAATAGGTTTATTGTTTAAAAACAAGTAGACAAGAATGAAAGTGTGTGTAACATGTATCTGTTGCTAGAGAATTATAAAAGTATTTTCTATTTACAGTTTAGAATTTTTTTAAACTGAAAATAATAATATACAAATTATATATAGCTTGCAACAAAAATATGCGAGAATTTAATATTCTAAAAATTTAATTTATTAACGATAAAAAAAATATATATGTAATACTAGACTTAATTTTAATTTTCAATATATTTTCACAGTAATAAAATGTGATCGGTACACAAGATGTGTACTTACTTTTACCAACAGTATTTTTCACTAAATATTAAAATAACTAAATTGAATTTAGAAAAAGTGTTTGGCACTTACTAATTTTTGACACAGAACAAACTTATTTGTCTGAATTCTATGACCCTATGTTTTATAGTCGCAACAGAATCTAATCGGCGGCTCTTTTTTTTTTTTTGATACAGATAAATAGATAAACGGTAGATTAATTAATTAAATTAACAACAAATAAAAATTATTGATAAGTATTTTCATTAAATATAGGAAGTAAACAATTTTTGATTGAAAACGATAATTGAATAAACTGTATTTTCGGGGAAAAAAATTTTAGTCATTTCTATATTTTACTAAATATTAAAATAATTTCTATGCATCAATATCAATTAACGTTATAAAATATATTTTTATGCCCCACTTTAATGAAAATGACGTAGTAAACAGTAAGTTCTAAATGTATCCTAAATTTAAAAAAAAAAATAATAATTTTATTTAAAACATTTTAAAAAATTATATTATTTGACAGATTTTAGTTTTTTTTAATAGTTGATAAGCATGCTTTACATAAAATTCATCTAGAAATTGTTTACTAAACTGATATTAACAGTAAGTAATACAAAATTGTTACGCAATTTTGTAAGTATTAAACCAGGGGCGGATCCAAAAGGACATTGTGGGGGTTGGAGGGGGGTATAATTACGTAAAATCTTCTACGGTAGGCCGTAGATTTGAGAAATACCTCTTGTTTCTCATAAAGAAAATCAAATAGCAACCTTTAGAAGAAATTTAAAAATGTTTCAAAAATACGTAATTATTACAATTTAATTTAAATTTTGTTTTATTTTTAGGTGAAAAATAAAATTAATTCTAAAATTCTAGCCAAAATGGTAGTTTAGAAATAGTATAATATCCTTTATCAATCTTCCTTATTTAATTTTTAATTTCGCCGATCTCTGCCATCCTCCAAATACATTTATTGTTCCTACGCTCTCTAAGTTTCTTCCGCAGACCCCAATCAGACAGGAATTCCACAGTTTTATCAATTCTCAATTTCCTTCGCATGCAATCGTGTTTACAGATAGTTCGAAGAGGCCGGATGGTGTCGGTGCTTCTTTTATCCTCCCAAATTTTGACTTTTCAGAATCTTTTCGTCTGTCTCCTTTCTGTTTCACATTCATAAACCTATTAATGACTATCCTACGTTCCATTATTATCATTTCCCCCCCGATCACTTTTCCTCTAAATTCTTGATTACATCTGACTCCATGACCGCCTTTTAATTCATTCTCCCCTACCTGATCATTCCTGTGATTTTATCATACTCCGCATACGCTCATTTATCCACTTTCTTTCTTCCCTTCATTTCATTCAAATTGATTTGCTGTGGGTCCCTAGTCATTCGGGCATTTTCGGTAATGAAACGGCGGACTGCTTGGCTCGGGTTGCTGCCTCTTCTCACTTCTTCTTTAAAAAAGTCCCATCGGCCAATCTCCTTCCGTTGTGCAAAGGTTTTCATCTTAGATTATGGTATATCGAATATTTACGCTTCCTCTTTCTCTAACAATTGTTCTTTTTATCTGTCTGTTCAACCTAATCTTCCTGCCAATCCGTGGTTTTCTTTCATTCCTTCACTTCGTCGTTCTGTTGTTGTCTCCGTTATTCGTCTGCGCTGTTAAGCCATACTTTATTATCTTCCTCCCGTTTTCGTTTTTCGTCGGTTGCCTCTCCATATTGTCTACTCTACTCAAACGAAGAGCATGTTTGCGATGCTGATCGTGTGTTTATTAAGTGTTGATTTCTTTCTGCTGAGTGTTCTGCTTTCTACTTCAGTTTGTTGCGACTTGGTCTTCTTACTCCATATTGCGCCTCTTATATCCTATCTCTTTTCCTTGTTTACAAATTGTTCCTATTATTTGTTCCTTTCTCCTAGTAATATCTGACCGTATCAAGATATAATTGACTCCTTCCTACTCTAATTGTTTGTGGGTAAAGGACCCCGGTTGACGAGCCCCAAAAAAAAAAAAAAAATAGTATTTATTAGACTTTACTTCTTTTTTATTTTTGTTAGTAATCCGATCCGAATTCTTTGTTCATAAGCAAGTAAAATATATATATATATATATATATTTCTCATTGAACTATTTTCATTTACATTACAAAATAAAAATTAAAAATAAATACAAATGGCAAAAAATTAACGACAGTAGTGTTTAAAATAGAATAAAAAAGGAACATTAATAGTTTTACTAGAAAATAGTATTAAATACTAATTATTAAAATCCGTAAGTAAAATTCATACAAATCTTTTAAACCATAAATTAAGTTTCTCTGTGATAACAAATTTTTTCATAAAGGCTTTGGTTCTTTGAGGGGGTCTTCTATCCCCCCACCCCCTGGATCCGCCACTGATTAAACTGATTTATTTTTTGCAATAATATAAAATTATAAAAAATATTCAAAAAATTAAACAAATTACCTATTTGAACTGAATTCTGCAAACATTTGCAATGAACAGTATTGATACATTTACAATGTGTCAAAGTAAAATTATTCATATCTTTAGTGATTTTGTTTAATTTTAATTTAACGTTAATAATAATTTTATTTTAGTATATTACTATTGCAATTATTAAAAAATTAAATTCTAAAACTAAAAGGGTTATTAAAAACTTTACTATCTTAAAAAATTCGAGATTTTTTGTGCTTTCTATTAATTGTAATTAGTACTTAGATAAAAGGAAAATTTTAAAAATTTATTTTAAATAACTAAATTGAATTTTTAAAAAATGACCGTCTTTTGGATAATCTTTGCATATAAAAAATTTATGTATCAAATTTCAGATTTCTATCAAAAAAACATTAATTATATTTCTTCTTCCGGCTGAAAAAAATTAAATCTCTTAGAAATCCTATCCTTCGCCAATTAACTCCATTTTCCTATATATTAAAATTTAATACTTTTGTTCCTAATTCTTGGACAATGGGTCATTGCCCTTGGTTGCCACTCCCCCCAAATTAAGAAGACAATATTTATATTTTTATTTCTCCTTGTATAAGTCCATTTGTCGCTCCATGGTTGTGCTTCAAAATCTCTTCCCTTGTTAAATTATATGTAATACTTGTTATCTATCTTGCTGCTCTGAAGTTCTTTTCAGTCCCAAAAATTTTCACTGATCTAACGCTGCTCCTCTGTCAATTTGGAGATTCTCAAAGGATATTGATTTTTTTACTAAACGCTTTTCTTTCGTACATTCTAAAATGATTTATCTTACCTTGCTATTTTTTTTTCTTCTTTTTTTGGGGGCTTGTCAACCAAGGACCATTATCCAAAAACAAAAGGTAAAGAAAGAAGTCGGTTATATTTTAATTCGATCAGAAATTTTATCTAAAAAGAAAAACAAATAGCAGGAATAATTAGTGGGGAAGGAAAGGACAGGATATAGGAAGCACAATAAGGGGCAGGAAGTCCAAGGTTCAGCAAATACGAATACAAGGCAAAACGCTCCACGGAGAGAGATGAACACTGGAAAAACACATGATCGTCGTCGCAAATAACTGCATCATCCGGATGGGGAGGACAGTGTGAAGAAGAAATCAAGGAAAAACGAAATTTAGATAATGGCAGCAAAGAATGGCCAAAGCGCATACGAACAATGGAAGCAACATCAGAACGCCGAAGGGAAGGATGCAAAAGAAACCATGAATATGCAGGAAGAGTAGGCTGAACTGACAGGTAAGAGGAACAACTGTTTTGACATTTGAAAATCCCTTTTTCCCCTATATTTCATGTCGTCTTTTTTTCTCATCCTCATTCCAAGCAACTTCCACTACTAACCTTCTGTATTTATCTTTCATTTACGATTAGCTTCATTTTCCTTATGTATTTCTTTCCTTTATCATCCAGATCACATTCTTAAATTATTAATTCCTTGCTTCCCTCACACGAGAGCACTTTTATTGACAATTCAAAGGAGTCCAGTGGGTATCAGTGCCCCTTTTATGCGTCCAACCTTCAGTTTACTAGAATAATCTGGCTTCTTTTTCATTTAGTTTTTACAGTCGCATCGTGGTAACTATTCTACAGTTTGTTATTTAAAACTTTCGCATCGTATCTTAATTAATTAGCCAGTAAGTTGACAGAGGAGAATCACTATAAAATTGTTAGGGAATTTAAAGTTGTACATAACTTTCAACCGATATTAAATCATCGAAGGGAGTTAATTTTTACAGCTCTTTTAATTATTTTGCAAAATCTGATTTTTATATTTTTACCCGAGAGAAGTGGAGTTTCAGTTTCTTGTCTGTTGGTGCCTTAAGAGTCATCTGGGGGGGGGGGGCACACTACCTTCATCGCCACTTAATGCTAACTACTGCTTTTTGGTTAGCGGCCGTTTCTAGTTGTTCTCATTACGATATTCTCCTGTGTATTAATCCGGAAGTGTGTTACTTTGTTTCATTTTTCCGCAAAATGATTTCACAACAGGTGTGCCATGACTTGCTGTTGATTTTTTGATTCGATCTTACTATAATTAGGGTGATTCTCGGATGGTCGTACTCTACTATAGTTCTATCGATGAATGCACAGTTATCGATTTTATATTATAGAGCGTTCATTTTTTTTTACCGTCATTTAATAATGAAGACTATTAAGCTGATTAAGATTTTTTTTTAAACAAAGTTACCGTAAAATGGTTGAAAAAATATTTTATGCTTATAGTGATTTAAAATTAATTGTAAGACCCTATACATTTTTAGAATAATAAATGTACCAGTAACGTACATACGACGGCGAAACGCAGTTGCAACTACATGTATATAAAGTCTCTAAAATCGAGCAGCATCCATAACGTTTTTTGTTTTTATTTTTATTCTTAGCATGCATAAAGTTTTGTTTTTATTTTTATTTTTTGCCTACAAAATTAAAGAGTTTTGCTTACTTACAACGGAGTTATTCCGCTGAGTAAGTAGTAACTGAATACAAAAGATAGTGGAAAATCCGCGCAAATGCATCTGAATTGCAACTGCGTTAGATCCGTTGAAGTCAAGACACGCTAAAGCGTACCGCTATATAACATATAGCGCCTGAAATATACACCATATATTATATCAGTAATTAATAAACTTTTAATATGTTTCGATTTATTTTCATCCTTGGGAATCCGAGAGAGCATCAGAAGGAGCTGCCGCTTCCTCGCACTGAGAATTTGAGAAAGAAAAATAATCAAAGTTGAAAACCTGACTCTATTTAACAATAACATCCGTACGGAGAGATTTCAGAAAAACCGACTTTTTTAAAATGATTTATTTATAAAATAAAAAAACGCAAGTGTTGGTTTTCGGTGAAAAAAAAAAATTATTCCGGACTAATTTCGCGTGTACTATAAACACCATTAATGTAATTTTTAATATTCTAATTATAAATTTTATGATAGAATTTTTTTTGAAATTAATCTGAAATTAATTTAAAAAATTATTTTTCGCTATTAACGTAATAATGAAGTGTTTTCTATGATATAAATCGTATTTATCGAAATATTCTCTATTATCGTCAGAATGATCTGCACATAAAACGCTGTTAAACAATCATCCGATATCCGACTTTATAAATGTTATAATGTTCATAGTAATTACCGTTCGTCGTAAATAATTTTGGGAACAATCGCGTACGTCCTGTTACGATCTCAAGGGTAGTTTTATCGTTTTACAAAAAACGATCTGTCAACACCCCGTCTGTATTCTGATATTTTAGAAAGAAAAAAAAAACGATAGCGAAAAGGTGACATAAAATGATTGTCGCTTCCGAAAGAAAAACAGTTATAATATTCGCAGGTCGAATGGCCATGGAAACAAAAACAAAAGCAGTGCGGCTCTTGAAGGCACTCGGTACTCGATTATTTTTATTTTATGATTCGTTTGAATAAATTTAAAAAATAAATCTACATTCAATCGTGAATCCATACTTGTTCATTAATTGTTTAGTGAATTATATTTCGAAAAATTGATAAAATTTTAATTTTTTCTGTGTTCCAATATTAAATACTATAATGAATGCAAGTATCCCCATTCATGAAGATTAAAAGCGAAGGTAAATATTTTTCTATTGCAATATTTTACAAAATGTGAAGTGTGTATAATCGGATTTTCTATTTAATTTGTGGATTTTTAAAATGGAAGAGCGCTGCTGTGCTCGCATAGTGTTTATTTATTTCGTTATTTTTATTTTTTTTTTAAATATATAAAGCGGACAATTAAAAGCTAAATCTGCGTTAAGATGTCTTAAAAACGAAAACCGGGACTAAATGATGTAAGTGAAAAAAAAAAATATCAACATAAATCATTCATATTTCTAGATATCCGAATTTCAGTTGATAAAATAATTTAAAACGTTTGATGTAGTAGCATTTTTCAAAATTTATGAATTCGAATTTTAACATTTTGAAAGTTTCAGAATCTTGTTAGATTATAATGACGGGAGGGTATCGATTAAAAAACAAAAAACTTAACTCTCCAGCTTCTGTAGTATGTGCTGTGGTCTAATTTTTTGCTCGACAATTTGATGTGTATATTTTCACAATTTAGACCCTTAAATTGCCACAATTTAGGGTTTTCATAGTTCAAAAAATAGGGCGATTAATTTAAATTTCTTTTATTTCTTGAAAAGTATTTCCATTTTTATATATACTCTTATATTCGCGATAAATATTCCGCTGTAAGTACCATTGCTGCGAATTATTTCGATTTTGCCAAAGAAAGGGTAAAAACCGTTCACCATCATTTAGAATCATGTTAAAAAAGTTTTGCACACTTTTAGTAAATCGTGTAAACAAGCTTGTATGTAAAACTGTAATTCATAAAACTTCCCTGCATTCTAATGAAAACTTTTTGGCTAATTTTCGTCTGATTATATTAATTAAGAAAAGTATATCTCTCAAAATTTCTACTTGAATCAAGTAGCTGCAGTAAAAACGGCGGGAGCAGAAACAGAAGTAAATATCAGGAAAGGAGTTAGACAGGGCTGCGTGTTATCGCCACTATTACTTAATCTGTACTCTGAAAAGATATTCCAGAAGGCACTATCTGAAAATACTGGAGGCATAAGGGGTTGTATGTGTACGATTAACTACACATGTTACGCCGATGACACATAGCTGATTGCAGACAACAAGCGTGAACTACAATGGATGGTGAATAGGGTTAATGCGGAATCAACCAAATAAATGGTAATAAAAGTAAAGAACTAGAAACCCAAAAAGTATCAATAAAAATTAATAATAAAATCATACAACAAACTAACACATTTAAATACTTAAACTGTAATATTTTAATAGTGTATGTGATCCTGATTACGAAATAAGAACCAGCATTGAATATGCAAGATTCTTGAAAATGAGAGGAGTATTTATCAATAAAACGCTTAAATGCGGAAGCCCGGACAATTAAAAAATCGAAGCTAAGCAAACTGAATGACTTTGAGATGTGGCTGTACCGAAGGATGTTAAGGTTATGGACAGATAAGGTATTGGATACAAAAAGATTTTGCAACAACTAAATAAAGAACTAGAACTGGTAACTATTACAAAGAAACGGAAAGTAACCTATTTCGACCATGTCCTGAAAAATGGAAGGTACCAGTTACTCTTCAAGTGATCATGGAAATGTCACAGAAAAAAGGGGAAGTGATAAAAGAAGGGAAACCTAGAGTTTGAGAACTTAAAGGAATGGACAAGAATCAGCACAGAAATCTTACTGCGGACACTATCTAACGGATCAGAAGCCAAGCGGATAATCACCAACATCTATTGAAGATACGGTACAAAAAGAAGAAGAAGATATCTCTAAGAAGACTTCTTTTTTACACGCTTATTTTAATGACTATTCAACCGGCAGTCATATTCATCGGTGCTCATATGCTGACCGGTTGCAGTTAGCCTACATTGGCGAAAGTTATACGCAGCGATGTAACGATCCGTAACATTTTTGTAAGCTTTGAGCTTGTAAATGACGCTACGAAGGTTTCAGTTATCTTTATTAGAACCTATATCGATCCGTACTATTAGTAATATTTTAATTTTCTGCCGTTTTAAAAATTCGTTTCCTTTTTAATCGGCATTTCGATGATATAATATTTTAAGCGTCAATTTATTATATCAATAAGAATTTTTCTCTGAAAAAACTCCTTTTTTTTTTTTTATCGTTTATTCTAATGACCACTGAGTGTGTTCATCGATTTTTACACACACACACGGTGCCATCAATGACCGGTGTACTAATGAACAAAACATATGTCACTAGAATCTGTTAAAATATTCAAAAGTTATACACAACGCAAGCAGACATTAGAGAAACAAGAAAAAAACTTATACGGAACGAACATGCGAGGTCTGTCGAATAAGCTCTGGGATTACACGCTCATAGAGAGGGGAATAAAATGAATTTTTTTTGAAAAACTTACCTCAAACTCCTTCGCAATAGTCTCCTGTCAACTCAACATATCGGTACCAACGCCTCTCTCGCTCGTCGAAGCATCCGCGATAGCCCTCTAAAGGTAAGCCTTTCAGTGCCGCCGTCGTAGTCGATTTTACTTCTTCTAAGCCGTTGTGACGCACACGTTTGCGTGGGTTTTGAGTTTTGTGAAAAGATAAAAGTCGTACAGAGTCAGATCTGGACAGTCGTAGGGCTAGGGAAGCGTTGGGATGGAACATTTGGTCAAAAATTGCCCCGCAGCGAGGGACGTCGTGTGTGCAGGCGCTTTGTCGTGATGAATTCCCAACCGTTTTGCGCTAATTGCGGCCGTACGCAATAGACACGTGCTCGTAAACGTTCCAAAACTTTAAATATAGGATTCCGCATTCACCGTACGGTCCCCGGTGGCACATATTCGTGATGCGCAACACCATTAATATCGAAAAATGGATGAGTAAACCTTCATTTTTGATTTCGACATTCGCGCTTTCTTCGGCCACTCTCTCCCTTTTCCACCTACCGCATGCTCTGTCTTTTGGTTTCTGGATCATACTGGAACACCCGGCGTTCATCGCCAGTAATTACGTTTTCCATCCAATCGCGTCCTTACGACTCACAGTTCGCGAAAGAAGATTTTCGCATATGTGTTCAAACGCAACCGTTTTTGTTCTACGGTCAACAGTTCGGGAACATCTTCGCACACAGTTCACACGCGCCTAAATCTTCAAGTAATATCATCGTCCTTGCACATGTTTAGTTGGTCTACGCTATCATTCTAAGGCTTATTCGATGATTAGCGAGCTCGAGGGAACACACACGTTCACGGTTTTAAGCCTTTAGGGAGCGCCATGGCGCATATAAATCGCTTAATCTACTCGAATGTACGTTGATAAACACTATCATATTCATACACTTGTACTTTGATAAATTTCCGTCGCATTATCGCCTAATTTCACGAGAAATTCGATCACGCTCCATGTTCGGATTTTTTATCACATATTTTCGCGACGATTCGAACGAAACACTTCCATTTCAACTACTGTAAACCGCGAACTAACGAATCTTTTGGCTTGAAAGCTCGTTCACTGTAACAAAAATGACCCCTCTTTCGATTGCCACTACGCGGAGGAACGGCGTACGTTAATTTGGCGGAAATCTATCGATGCAATTCCCCGGAACTTATTCGACAAATCTCGTATAAGCTTTTTTTTTTTTTTTATGCCTGTAAAAAAAACAAATTACGAGGATGATTAAATACATTAAATGGAGAAAAGTAAATTTTTTCGCGGAGGGAAATGAAATGGCAGTATCTAAATCACTCGGAAATTAAATAAGCCATAAGATATCGGCTTTGTTTGGGAGGAACTATAGTTTTCAAGCGACCGAAATTGGTACATTTTTTTCCCTGCTCAAATGAAAAAACAACTTTAAGCGAAAATTAGGCCAATCGGGAAGATGCCGCTGCTGTAAAAAGTAATTCAGCTCGTACGTTATCGCTAGCAGCTTTAAACTTTAATTATTACACTAAAATTCGAAAATTGTCAAAAAAAAAAGCAACAAACGACTGAAAACGAAAACAAATTATCTAACTAGCCATATTTTTGAAATTTACAAGCAATCATCTGCGAGCAATCTATATTCGTAATGGTTCTCAGAAAATTTTCTTCTTTAAAGGAAAGAAAACACTTTGCCTTCACTAGTTTGCATCCCTGCGCATTTTGGTTGCTATATCTGTTTTCAGTCTTAAGAACGGGGAAAAATACTTGTACTACTATATATTTAATAACCTAAACGGAAACAATATTTGATCTTCTAGAAAATCGTAAACGTTGTAAAGTTTATTTGATTTGAAAGCCCTCAACAAGGATGCCAACTACCGAGATCCTTTAGAACTTCCTTTAGAACTCGTGGATTTTATTTTATTCTTAATTTATTATTATTGAATTGAATTTACACGTTTTATTTTAAAAGATATATTTTTGATTAATTTCCTACGCTTGTCTTTCTTAGACGGCTGAGAACACAATGATTAAATATACAGTATATATAATATATAAACGAAAACAAGGACGACAATTAAAATTAAATTGGTATAAATTGTACGTATAACATTGTGCTCCGGCTGCTGGGTGGTCGTTGGTCCCTCATTAGCAGACGGCCGTACGTCGGCGGTTCAGTTTGGGCTCCTGTTAAATGCGGGAAAGGGACCCAACAATCGAAATTAAAATTTTTTAAGGATTAATTAATAAATTTAAACAAATTACAAAAACCGATTTTCGGAGCGATCGGGTTACTAAGATCTTCTTGGATCGAACTTGTTTTGGTTACCGGGCGGATTGATTCTTTACCTCCAAAAAGGTTGATATTATTCCGCGACTGGATGAACAGTTGATGAATACTTGATGGAGAGACTTGACTAACACTGACTCTTTTCTTTTCTGATTTTTGTGCCTTTTCGTTTGTTTTTTTTTCAAGTGATTTCCTCTCACCGCTGAAGTTCGGATTCGTTCCTTTGCTGATCCATCAAAGGCGGAATCAATCTCGATACGACAACCTCCAGCCAGCAACCGGCTATCATTTTCACATGCATCCCCGTTCTCTCATTACGTTATAATTAATTTTTTATTCCTTTATTTTATTGTTTTTTTTTTTTTTTTGTTTTTTCATATTAAACCTATGTAATGTACACATTATAAGCTTTAAACTTCTCTTTGGAGTTTTCAATGGTCAGACAATATCTCGTAGGTAATTTCTTAGAACCGTACTAGTCGTTCGGAAAATAATAGAGATCAGCACTTAATGTAAGATTGCTTAGGAAAGAGTAATCTACTGAAGTGTTACAGAAAATACTTATTCCGTATTTGCACTATTAAAAAAAAAAAAGGTATAAAAGGTGGTAATGAGAATTTGTTGGTACCGAATATCCATTATTTTAAAAGCCATTTGAAAATCTGTGTTTCTCGTTGATACCTTTAATCGATGCTCTTTGAATAGGACCGCAGGTAATTTAAAAAAAATCTAAACAAAAAAAAAATTGTCTCTTTTTTAATAAAAAAACAGGTAAATATCATGAACACGTTTATGGCTTCTTCGGCTTCCATGTTAAAAACAAGTGTGCGTTAAGAGTGAACGACCGTTATTGAAATGCAGACGGCAAATCAAAACGGTGTTCGTTTGCACGAACGACTTTGTCGTTATCTCGAAATCTTTTCCGGCTGAAAAATTCTTCTTCTCTGAATTACTATTATTTTTCAGTAGCGGATACTTTTCTTTTTCTTCCCTTTGGGCACATCTGATCTTAGCCCAGAAACGATATGAAGCAGAAGAATCAATTAGATATAGGTCAGATATTAGTAAAACGAGAGAACTAAGGATCGGAACAATGGAGATCGTCGGAATGGTAAGATATATAAGATATAAAAGGATTAAGGAGCTTAAGTGACAACAGATTAGAATACGGAACGACACAATCATTGTAGGGGGATGGGCATTCGAAGAAGATGTGGACAGGATCGCGGATGGCTTCGTCGTTAATTGGAGAGCGACAATTAGGGAAAAGTGTGAAAAGAAAACGAGAACGTGAGGAAGGAAGGAGAGTATGATTAAGACGTAAATGAATAATAGAGACGGTGGTGGAATAGCGAATCAAAGGAAAATCGTAAACCCAAGACCGGTAGGAAGATTAGGTTGAATGGAGAGGAAGAAGGATAAAAAAAAATATATATGTCCAGAATCTAATATACGAAACTTTTTACATGGTGGAAGCTAATTAAAAGCGGGGGTTTTGATGAAATAAAAGCGGAAACATGCAGCAATCTGAGACAAGAAATCTGACATTTCATTTGACCCTATATTCACATCTACTAATTGATGTCAGAATGAGACGACGACGTTTCCAACATGCTTCTTCGCTTTGTTCGTTTTCATTTTCCTTAATTATCTCCTTCCAGTGAAAAAACGCTTTTCGGGCTTTTGATCTCCCCACCAATTATTTCTGCTATTTGTTCCCTTTTAGCGAAGATTTCTGATCGGATTAAAGTATAACCGACTTTTTACCTTACTATTTGTTTCTGAGTAAAGATCCTTAGTTGACGAGCCCAAGAAAAAAAAAAAAAAAAAAAAAAAGATGATCGATGAAAACGGAATATTAGGAAGATCTCGAAATCCTTCCTCAAAGCGTTTCTGTTCTTTTGATTCTCACTGTTTTTGAGTAATGGATATCTTATGCGAATTTAAAACGACTGCCTTGAGATAAATGGGGAATTTTCGAACTTGGTTTTGCCTGAAAAAATGTTAAATGACTCCAGCCAAAAGCCCGCTGTTTGATGGCACCTTAAGTATTTCACTCCTAAAAGGGCGACTTCCGAAATAAAGGACATTTAAAAATGATATAAAACTCACTAGTTCAATTATGTTCATGTTGACACTAGTGTTTCTAATCGTAAGTGCTTTTTTTAGGTCTGGTCTATGGCATTGTGGTTCGGATGCATTTACTTTTACCGCGAGCAACACATATATGCGGCATTCTCTTTCGCTAATCGGGATGCAGCTGTCGGTTTACTATTGGTAGTGTTCTTCGTATTTATACCGCTTTATTACTTCGTGTATGGTTTCCTGTCCAACATCGTGTCTCGAGAACAGGAGTATTACGCCGATAACTATTGCAAACAATTAAATTATAGTAACGAATTAGTTAAAGTTTTGTTCAAACTTAACCACGATATGCGTGTGTTTCCGATACAAGATAAATTGTACTCTCTACTCCAACTGGACCATCCGACAGTTGTTGAACGCGCTGAAAAGTTATCGAGTTGAATTTTATATTTCCGTCCACGACGCTATTCTGAATTCGGATGAAAAATGAAAAACCGCAAGAACAAATTTTTTAGTAGCCGATGAAATTTTCGTTCATAATCGCGCGCAATAAACATGTTAGAATGAAAAATAGAAGAAAAAATATAAATAATTTTTAAAATAAAATCGGTGTTTCGTTAACTTTTTTCGTTTTAAAATGGAGAAAATTAAAAAAGAGTGTCGTTTACCCAAAGGATTTGTAAATGTAGACTCCTAAGAGTTATAAAATGAAAAAAAAAATCAGCTTCAATTTCAAATTTACAAATTCAGTGGGTTTGCAGTATGAAACAATAAAGAGGAAACTTCGAAAAATGATGGAATGGTCATGAAAATTGTGCTATAATCATGAATAACTGTAATAAACGACGAGCTATGTACGGTTAAAGCGCTTTTTAAATTTAAATTTGAATTATGAAAAATGAATCGTTACCACGAGTGTTAACCCGCAAAGAGCATAGAAGGAAACTCGGCAAAAAGGTGAAGCCATATTTATGTATTAAAATGATTTGTGAAATCGTTAATAGTTTTTCAATTCTTGTAAAAAAAAAAAAAAAAAAGGATTCGTTAAAAAAATCTGAATAGCAATTTAAATCAGAAGATAAATTAAAATGTACGCCGTAAAAAGGACAGAAGAGAATTACAATATCTAACGGGACAAAAGGAATTACGAAAACTAGAATTAATAGAGAAGTATTGTTGATTTTGCGGAAATCACGAAATCGAATACGAATTAAGATCTAGCATAATATATATATCATTTTTACTCTGAGTCCACACCTTAATAATTACAGCGGTCGTGATGGTCAAGTTGATGGAAAGATCGGACTGTTGCAGAGGTTAAAATGATTAACTATAAATAACATTAAATATAGTTTTAGAACGAAACCGGCAAGAGAAATATGTGCCATATTGAAAATTTCACGTACTATTCGTCAAGGCCGTGTCCACGGGGGGGGGGGGGGTTAACCCCCCCCATGAGAACTGAAATAGTTATTATAAATACAAAAAAATCTGAAAAAAATCACGAATTTAAAATAAATATTGATGATTTTTTAGGATGTTCTTACCTACTTTTAAAAGAAAAAAGAAAAAATATGCTCCATATTTTTAGGTACTTCATTAATATTTTATGCAAAAAAAATTTTATTACGAGTATAATTAATAACATATGTCATTTTTATTAATGTGTTCAAATACGGGGGGTAATTCATTTATGTAAATTATTAATATATAAATCAAAATGATGGAAATTATTAATAGTACGAATATTAGTGAAAAATACGAGTATATTATAAAACAAATATTCAAAGAAAATTTTCAACCCCCCCCCCTTTCCAAAATTTTGGGCACGGGCCTGCTATTCGTTATATCTGGGGTAATTGTTTCGATTTCCACAATATCTTGAGTGGATTAATGAAATAACGGTATTTAATAAAAATTTAAAAACACCCCAACTAGTTTTACATTAATCGATATTCTCTACCCCAGCATAGAAAGACAAACAAATGTTAGGCACCATGAAAATTGCTTAAGTTGAAACTAGTTGGCGTTTTCAAATTTACTAAATTTCAATTTCCGTTAAATGTAACAAAAGAAAAAATAAAGATCAAACTATTTTCTACATACACCATACGCAAAATTCATTACGATTCTATAATACGTATAAAATAGTCATTTCATTCGTTTAAAGCGGTAAAATTAAAAATATCACTTTTGATGAGATTCGAATCAACACTAACAAGGATTGGTCACACGATCTGCGGGTCACCGATTTTGATGAAATTTTGCAAATCAACAGAAGCCTATGAATATATATATATATATATATGAATATATAAAGTGTGTAAAATATTAGAATGCAACTTTTTGATTTACGCGACCAATTAAAATTTTTAGCAGCCGTCTTTAACGGATAACATATAAATAGCCGTTTAGAGGGAAATGTGCAATAATTGTTTACCTTGTATGCAGATGGTTCGGAAGACTGATTATTATTTTAAAATGAAGTATATTAAACAAAAAAATTATTAAAAAATATTAAAATAATCTTTAAAAAATCAATTTTTAATTTAATAAAAATTTAAACGCGTCATTTATTACATTTATATAGTATAAAAATGTCACGACAAATTTGTTTTGTGGTGTAGTGGTAAAAATGATGTCTATTTACACAACATAAAAAGAGTGCGGGTTCTCAAATCCCCCCATGTCGCGTGTAAAATTCTTGATCTTATATTTTTTTAATTATTAATTCTTATTATCTAATTATTTTAATTCTTTTATATAAATATAATAAGACGAAAGCAAGGTCAATAAAATAAAAAATATATAAATACAATAAATATTTTTAATTTTCTATCATTTACATTTCTATAAACGATAAACATGTTTTATACGCAACGAATTCATTAGGAAATGTAAATAATAAAAAATCGAAGATATTTATTGTATTTATAGTTTTTTTAATTTTCTACAATGTAAACACGTTGAATAATCTTCAAAACGAGTTGGAATTGTTTAAATAATTACACTTAGGAACGAACAATAAATACATATTCTAATAAAATTGAAAACGTTCACTGTTTTACGCAAACAGTGTTATGCACTCTAAAATTACAATAATAACTTGGTTACGGAATATCGTTTTTTTTTTTTTTTTTTTTATTATAGTTTACGTTTTTTTTGAAACAAAGTTCTTAAACGCAGCTTGTCGGTAGCAGTAAACAAAAGCAACTAAAACGCTGGAAGTTGGGTGGAAAAATGGAAGTAATTGGTCTTGCGTCATCGTTGCAAAAACGATAGCAAAATTGTTAAACTACATCGATTGCTTACAACAATTATCGACTTTTTAAAATTTTTAATACTGTCTTCAGAAATTGAAATAATTCTCAGATGCCATTTAGTCCTATTATCGGTTTTTCCTGTTTACTCTTTTAGTGAATTTACGCGTTTATTTATATATAATTTTGTAATTATTGAACATAAACGAAATAATAATTCATAAAGTGATGAAATGCGTGTTTAGTACACTTTATGTATATAGTAATTTTAAATTTTTATTACGGAAAAATGTAATGGTGGACAAGAAAGTAAATATAATAAACATAGTCAATGAATTGTGAAAAATAAAATGTACCTTTTTTTTATCGTCAGATGTGCAATGCATTTAGAGAAGAAACATAATATTAAAATGCTCAAGTATGAATTTACATGTGAAAAAGGGTAAATCATTTATACTTCAATAAATAGTTTAAAGCGATATGTTATAACACTTTTTAAATTATATGCCAATAAAAAAGTATCCAATCATATGTAAAATTATTGTTATAATTCACATTCATAAATATATTTTTTTTATGAATTAATATTAAAATTATGTGAAAATGTTAACACTCAATGATTTACATGAAACTTTTTTAGAATTTAATATATGGGAACGAAAACAGGAATCAAGTAATATAGAACAGTATAAACCGTGTGATGCAGTAAAGGAAAAAAAAGGAAATGTGAAGCTGTTTATTTGTAATTGTGTTGGCCAAGTAAAAACTGAAATACACAGACGTATTCCTCATAGAAAAGAACTTTGTAAGATTGGTGAGATACATATATCTGTATTGTTTGTTAATTAATAACTATAAAAAATTTAGTTAAATAAAAATAGTGATTTTGGTATATAATTAATAGATTGCATTGCACAATTATAAATAGGTGCGATAATTGAGTTTTTTGCGGTTTTGCTGAAATGTTTACTATTTGCTTTTAAGTCTTAAATGTTTTTTTGCAATTTTAAGAACATGAAAACAAATCTTATTGAAATTGAATGTAATGGTATTTTTGAAAAAATTAATTGGTTTTAAAAAAGTTATTAATATTGGAGGGTGTAACAATTTCTAAATATAGAGAATATTAAGAATACATTATTTAAGTCAAATTTGAAATAAATGAAAGTGGACATATGCTTAAATACTAAGGTGAAAAAAATTATATAGTTAATTTATGTGCGTTTCATATTTATTAATTTTTTTATCATTCGTTCACACATTTTATTCCGTTAAAAATTATTTGTTGTGTCTAATATAAAAGTAGAACTTTAAGACTTTAGTGTGTAAGATTATAATAAGGATAATTACACATATGTACCATAATAAGGTAATTTTCTATTTGGAATGTTAATAGAAAGAATAAGAAGGAAAGAAAATAAAAAAAATGATATTATTACTGGTTATGTTTTAATATATAAATACGACTTAATAATTTAGGTGTATAAGGTTATGTTTAGAATAATTACTGATTTAGACTTCATACATAGTGTCTCTGGACAGCAAACGTAGAAAAATTATTTAAATTTCATTGAATTAAAGCTGACTAATCTTGTCACCATAAACATACTTAAACAATAAAAAACAAGTAAAAAATTGATCACGGTTTATTTTTAAATATATAAATTATTTATATAAAAATTTGTTTATTCACCTTTTATATGGTAACTAAAAATCCAGATTCAAAATATAATTTAAAGTACATTATTTAATATATGTTTTTTCTATTTATTTACATTTATGTTTCATTTGCAGATTGCATATGGCTTGACCACACTGTTATTTGGATCAACATATAGAATAAACTTTTGTGATTTGAATTGCTATTGTTTATAGTTAAATTAGACATTATATTTTATGTATATATACAAATTATTTTAATTATAAGTCACAGTTGTAATTTACGATAAATCAAAAATCTCACGTTTGGTAAATGTGTAATTTATTGTGATTTATTTTTTCTACAGATTTATACAAAAAGAATTATTTATGTACTGTAATTTACACTATTGTAACAACTTAAAGTATTTCAAAAAACTTTTTTACAACATACATATTTTATTTACTTTTGACAATTTTTATTATTTCATTAATTTCATAGTATAGATCTTTTAATTGTATTAAATTTCAGAATGTGTTTTTAAATTTATTCTATATTTTGTTGATAACTTTTGTAAGTTTGCTATATTTCTTAATAGAAAAGGTGTGTGTACTACAAATCTCCAGTTTATTCATGTGCTTCAACTGTGTGTTATATATTTTTATAACAAGGTCAATCAAGCATAGTGTTTTGTGGGATAAGGATTCTGTATATTAAGTTAAAGATAACTATGATTTACACTTACATAATGTTAAATTCAAAACAAAGAAGTCTAATTTTTCGTGCTGCAAAGAAGGAGAAAAAAACGCTATTTCTGGGGCTTTTTTAAACTTTTTTCCGATTTTGAAAATTTCAATAAGAAAACAGAATATAGTTTCATTCTCAATAAATAGTGAACTTCTTATCAATATATCATACTGGGGGGGGGAATATTTTTTTCAAAAATGTCAAGTTTAGGTGCCTCAAGAGCTTAAAATAAAGCTGTAAGCTCAGCTATAGTTTTCTTATAAGCCGGTTCCTTATTCATATATTTGAAATAAGTTTTGGTTTTCGCAACTTTTTTATTTGAGATATTACTTATGTGAACATCTTTTTTTTTGTTGTTGTTTTTGCCCCAAAAGGAAGGGTTTAAATTATTTTTTAACCATAACTTTTTGGTTTTATGAAAGAACTTTTGCGTTTTGTTTTAGATTTCGAATTTAACTTTTGAAGGGTTATCTGGTGTTGAATTATTCATTTTTAAATGATTTTTGAGGTCGTTTTAAATTCTGTGTAAGTTCTTGGAGGTTTTTTAAATTTTATGCTATCCGGAGTAATTGACTACCTTGAAATAATATATTGTCTTAAAGAGAAGTTTAATTGTAATTTTTAATCCAATTTTGAAGTTTATAAGTCAAACTATTCGTAAGGTGTTGATTTTTATTTTGTTTTCTATTCTGCATTTTCTTAAATAAAATGTGTTCTCAGTCCTTGAAATAGTTTATAATAACATGTAGGAATTAATTTTTATATAATGGTTAATATTTTTATAATATAAAATGCCGATGTATTATGTACAATCATAAATTCTATTTGTTACATATATATATATAAATATATAATCAAAGAAAAAAAATAATTTGTTTCATATATTGCCTCAAAAATTTGGTGTTACAGTAAAAAACAGTTATAGTAAATAATAGCGTTGAACAGGTTATAGAAACGAGTATTGCTGTAAGTGGAAGAAGTGCATAAAACTATAGGTTAATTTTTATCCAATATTGCAACCAAAATTTGTTATTAAAATAATAAATTATGGCTTATAATGACATGGATAAACAGGTAATTTTAAAAGTTTTTATAGATGAATTTAACTAAAATCGTCATTCAATTTTTTTTTCTTAAAAAAGGAAAAAAGATGACAAAAGACTGGTACCAGCACTAAATAACAAGTCACCAGTCAGATTTTGGTGAAATACAATCAGCCATATTAATGTTAGGTCATGTTATAGAACAAATGAACGCACCAGATAAAAATAAAGTTTTATAAGTAATTATTTAAACGAATTATGATTTTTTTTTTACATGCATGTATTTAGAAGATTTTTCTTTGTGTTATTTCATTTAAAACATTACAAACGAATATTAATGCGCCTGACTATATTATGGTGCTCTCATTCCTGATAGTTCGTAAATGCGGCTTCTCCACACTATTCCAGTGTTACGGCTTTAACAAGAAGAAAAAGGACAAAGAAACTATTCAAGCTAAAAAGGCTACTCGCCGTACCCAACCAAATTATCAACCTCGTCTGGAGGCTCGTGTTATTGACACGAATAAATTCAATTGTTAATCAAATAAAATGTATTATATTCACATAATTAAACAACGTGTAGTTACTCAATGACAAAAGTATTTTGGAACTAAGATCAGATGATCAAAGCATAAAACAAGGATAAGCAACGACAAACAAAAAAAAAAAATATTTACAAAAATTCTCCAACTCTTGTTAATTACTATGATGACGAGCAATAAATTTAATTCAAGTTTTATTATGAGCTCGCCGACCACGTAATCGCTTTACAAACGGTAACCTTGTAACCAGGGGCGTATCGTCAATAGAAGCGATGGATGCACCGCTTCCTCTAACAAATCAGTAGGAAATTGCTTTTTTTTCGCATTTGCGAAAAAAATACAACCGAAATAAAATGAAATAACTTGCTGAATTTAAGTGCAAAAATTAAAAATTACTAGAAAAAAAGTGCTAGATGAAAGAGCATCTGCAATAGCGAGTAACAGAAAAAGCTACACACTTACTGTCTACAGTTACCTCCAAATGATCTGCTGCATGTTGATAATGGAAAAAGGTTGCGCACTTATATTCAATTTGGAAGCGCCAGATGTGTCGCTTCCAGATCACATCATTTGCACGAATTTTTATCCCGTGCATTGGGAGTAAAGAAAAAATGGGCACACATATTCAATCTGGAAGCGTCGAGTAAAATCGCTTTACTAGCATGTACAACAATCAACAGTGCAATTTTTATGCATGTCAGTATGTGTGTGTGTACAATCATTGTGTAATGTGGTATTTGCAGTACTGGAAACGATGATCAGTTGTGCTTTTGCCGCTTTTCAGTCCGTAATATTACTACAGTAGAAGCTATACCAGCACGTTTATCCGTGATGTTTCAGTCTAGTAAAATGCAAACATTTTCGAAATTGAGACTACATATAATTATTAAAACACTTCCACTGATTGGTTTTAGTTCATTAAGTAATCCAGAAAAAATGAAATATTCAAAATAATAAAACAACGCCTAGTTTAGATAATTTTAGTACAAAATCGAAAGGCGTGTAAAAATTCTCTTCCATAATTTATCAAAGCTAAAACCCCAGTAGTGAATCAGCCATCGGTACTGCCCGACCAGTCACACTGACACTTCATCGCACACACTCTCACATTTATTCTTATCATATGCGTAATTTTGCAAAATAACGTCGCTTATAGTCAGTTTGCGATATGCATAAATGTAAGATACTACTCGTTACAGAAAAAAACTTGTTATTTTACATTTAGAAAATGAGAAGTCCATTAAAATTGAATAAAATAGTTCAACGTTCTTTATACCACAATTTACAAAATTAAAAAAAAAAAATTGAAAAGAAAAGGTAAAACAGAATAAAGGAAAACTGGTTGAAGTAAATGTACTGAATTTTAAAAACAATTTTACATGGTTTAGTTTCAATAAAGCATTAGTGTTCATACTAGTGAACCAAATTTTACAGAATAAACTAACAAATTTGCTGAAAAACTAAATATACATATATAATTTTTAGAGTTCATTTGCATAAATGCAGCAGTTTTTTAATTGCCACCGTATTGCCTCTTCAAAAACAACTGCAAAAGCAATTGGTATTCCGAATGAAATTTTAAAAAATTGATTATTGTTCGACCTCAGTTTGTTTTGAAATGTTATGCACAAACAATTCAGTCTCAGAAAAGTTGTTTATAGAATTTTGAGATTCCAACTCACTTCTTCCATACAATTATTACTTTAATCAGTTAAAACTTGTTCTATATATATTTCATAAAAGTTTATATCAGAGTAATCATAGTAACAGTAAATTTTCAAATTAAACATACGCTTTATTTAATTTCAGGCATAATGATGAACCACTTAAAAACTTTTATTTATATCTACTTAGTTTCCTATTTAAAAATAATATAAAACTATTGAATTTGATATTTTACATTACATACAAATTATTTACATATATAAAAATCATTTGTAAAATTTGTATTCGGCATAATAAAATTATGAGTACTTTTTTATTTCATACATTTACTTTCTCTACTTAAAACATTTGGAATTGAAAACTGTTTATTATGTATATTCTGGGTTATTTTTTATTTAAAATACTAAATGAAAAATAACCCAGAATATACATAATAAACAGTTTTCAATTCCAAATGTTTTTATTAAGTTATGTAATTTTTAATTTTACTGCTAATTGAAATCAATGCTTTTAAAAAATTGACTCAGTATTGAGGAATTTATGTTTAAAATTATCCAATAATACAGATATATCATTTTCTTCAAAAACTGCAATTCAATTTCTATTTCCATTTAATAGATAATTTTTCTAAATAGTTCTGCATAAAATAAAATCTCGATTTATAATTTCATTATACAATAAACAATATATTTTTCAAATTTGTTCTACATATTACTGTTAATCATTTTTAAATTTCTTACGGTGTGTGTGGAAATCCATATACATATTTAAAAAACTAAAATTTATTTTCACGAATTAATATTTTGCCGTCAGTTTTTATGTTTTTTAAAAACAAAAGCAATTTAAAATATATTTTTTCATTAACAATTTTATTGTACCTAATAATTGTTAAATAAATTAAATTATATATATATAGAGAGAGAGAGACATATATAAAAATAATTAGTATAAAATATAAAATATTAATTAATAATTGTAAAACTAATATTTTTTATTATATTTTAAGTTTTTTTAAAATATTTAACACTAATTTTGATGAAAAATAGTTAATTTGTGTAATTCACATTAAAAGCCTATAAAAACAATGACGTAAGACCAATTGTTTCCATTTTTTCACCCAACATCCAGCGTTTTAGACGATTGTGCAGTAAACTGGCAGAAAAGGCGAGGTAACAAAAATTCGCGCTAATACGTCCTCCGGCAGGCGACCTTCACTGTGTCCCTTTCTATTATATATATATATATATATATATGTGTGTGTGTGTACGTGCGATCGAGCGAGTATCGAGATTCAAGCAGCAAGCATGGTACGCGGCCAGCTGTATAAGCGCAATTCTGAACACGTGTACATTTTATTGAATTTGAAAATTGGCGCGGTTTTTTTGTGCGACGTTAAGGCACACTTCAACCAGTCTGACGATTTATTTATTGTTTTTAATTCACATGGGATTTATATATTGTGTCATTTTTTATGTGAATGACTTTATACTTGTATATCTACCAAAAAGTAAACTTCGTTCCTACCGGGTGTCCCCCTCTAGACACCACTTCATTTTTTTTTTTTTCAGTCTGACATTAAACGCCATTTGACCACTAACACTAATCATTAAATTAATCATTCAACTTGTTAAAATCAATCTATGCTTTTGTCGTCGCTGGAAATCAAACCCACGATTTCCATCTTAATAATCAAGCGTTTACGCCATTAGGCTGGGCTCGTTAAAAGAAGAGAATTTAAAGATATTAGTTGTCTTAATTTAGCTTTGGAATTAAACGCTATGATTTGAACTTTGCAGTGAATATGAAATAAAAATGGTTCTGTTGAGTGGTTTTCTGGTGTGATGTGTGTAAGTTTTCATTAAATTTAAAGGATAGAAATAAACTGGACGATGGAAAACAAAAAGATTTACTTATATCCGTATACTTTTGGAAGTGAAAATTGAAAAATTCAATACCAGATAAAAACCATAAACAAGGAAATACTTAGAACGCTTGGTTTCTAGGTATTTAGAGCTTTTTCGAAAAATAAATCTTCGCTTTATTTGGTTTTCTTTTTTTTTTTCTGTTAATAAATCTGGTCACCTTTGGTATTTCGATTTTCCAACGGTAGAACAATATAACGGACGAATAATAGCAACTTAATAAATTTACATTTGTTTTCAAGATTCGAAAATGGGAGTGATAAGGGAGCCAATAAAGACTTTGAGCGGGAAATCTACTTGCGAACCGACCCCTAAGACATTGTAGCCTAACATGTCAATGAATCAACCAACTCGTTGCCAGAAATGCCGCAATGATTGGCAACAGAACGAAAAGCAAATAATTTAATATCAAGGAGCGAATGTGAAGAATAATTGTAGATCTCAGAGGGTGTGTAGGAAAGGAAAAGAGGTAGCTAATAAAATTCTTTTCGAGTCAGAAGATAGGAATATCTTATATACTAATGGTATCGAGGATGTGAAAAAAATTTCATGTAGGACTGCTATGGATTCGACAGAAAAAAATAACTAAGCGCAGAAATAATGAAAGCAGTTCCAACCCCAGAAAACAGACTTCGAACCATTCTTAAAAATTGAATTTCCTGACCTACGAATGCAGATGGTCCTCCGCTCTCATGCATGACCATTCTAATCGTTATGATTTTATTATGAACATACGATCCAATGCTAAGCAAACATTTTCTTTGTTTAGATATAATTTTGTTTGTAGTAATTTTCTTTGGGACGAAAATACTACTGCTATAGTATGTTTTAATTCCCTCCATTTCAGCCGGTTTCATCCACTTTCCTATTCATTTCTACTATATTATAATTATATACGCCGTCTCATGCAAACCGTTTTTTACTCAATATTCCGTCGGTGTGTTGATTCGCTCTGGCTACTCAGTCTTTAGGTGTGCATCATCGAGAGTTAGCGCAATGAATAATTTTTCGGCTCGGGTTACTGATTTTTTTTTATATTTCTTTTTTTTGTTTAATTCTATCGTCTAACTATTGGAATGTAAAACATTTCTTCTTAAATTTTAACCAGCGTGTCAGATACTTGAACTTAATTTCGATACGTCGAAAGAGAATTAAAACATATTTTAAGGAACTTTTTTAATGAATAAAATAATAAAATCATAAACATACGTAAACATCTTAAGAATAAATACGGAATAAAATATGCTACAATACTTTTTCCTCAAGATTCCGTCATTAATACACTAGGGAGAAAAATAAGGAAATAAGAAATTAAAAAGATACGGTTTTCTGGAAAATTTGAAGGAATGGATTCTAGATTATTTCCCTTATAGTCTGACAGAGCATTTATAAAACGTATTTGCAAATTATAAAAATCGCAATTTTGGCAAAAATGAATAAATAAATGTTCGCATTAATTTAGAATTTTTTTCATCTTCATCGCGTATCTCTGCACTACAATATTACCGGTTACCACTACTGATGATTAGGTTAACTTCGTGTATCATTTGCTTGCATTGCGGCTAGGTAACATCGTAAGTAATATTGTACAGCCTAGACAGCAGTCGAGTGTTTGTCCTTATTTGATTCGGCCACGGATAGGATGAAATTATGAAAAGTCCTCACGTAGATGTTTCGATACAGTCGAGTACACGAGATCCTGCTAAATAATAGTCTAAATTCATCAATTTATTAAATTTCGATTAAATGTGTCGCGGACAATAATAAATTCAAAGATGATTTTTAAAATACTTTTTAACATTTCTTTATATTTCGTTTTAAATTAGACAAATATTTATTGATTATATTAAAATTTTTTTAAAATTAACGAATTTTCAATTATATAAAATGAACTCGTTATGAGCTGGCCTTTATGTAACAAATAATGAAATTAATGAAAAGGAGCTAAACTTTCAACCGGCAAGTTATATGATTTATAATGGAATTTAGTAAATAATTTTCTTACTGTTTTATCGATTTCGATCAAAATTCTCACCGTCATATTTCTCTTCTTATGTCTTCCTCGAATTTTTCTTTAACTTCTTCGATAGATACCGCACTTCTGTGAATTTTCAGTGTTTTACAGGCTTCTTCGGAACCCTTCAATTCAAACGACGAGAAACAATTATTAAAATTCCTTTTCTTACTTTTAATTACATTCTGCGAATGATTCAAAGGTAATGTTGAAGAGTGAATTTTTAATTATTGTCACATTTGTCTTCTAAGATTTAATAGTCCGTGCTGATGGCAGTTCAATCTATGAAAAGTAGATGTTAAAGTCTTGTTTTTAAAATACATCGAAAATCTAATACTTAAAATTGATTTATATTTCTCATTAGTTGATATGTTCCATATTCCCTGCTTCTCAGTGGATTAGAAAATAAAAATCTAGAGAAATTACGATCTGTCATTAAACGTAACGTTCACAATTATAATCGTACACAACTGCTGAATATCTTTTTATACAGAAGTTCCGACGGCTGTAGCGCCAGTTGTTACTAGAATATTCTGTCGTCCGATCTAAGTGACTACCAAGCTGCTGTGTCAGCAGAATACGAAACGTTCAGATTATCTTCCGTTATTCATCATAGAGAACGGTTGAACAATTAAATAAGAAATACAAAGTAAATATTTCAAATTTTAAAAAACATATCAAAATAATTATTACATCAATATTTGACAAGAAAGATGTAACAACCGGATAACTGATAGATTAACTCTATCCCTTCCTTATTGTTTAATCTAAATTTAAGATTTAAAGGAAAGAAATTATTACTGTGTCTAAATTTTGATGTCATTCAAGCAGTTAAGCCAGTTTACATACTTGGGAGCTTTTTAAAAATGACTACATTTACTATTTGTGAATTCTGTGAACTTGCCGATACAATCTGTTAATTTTTATTTAACTGCCCTTTAAAATCAAGAAGCAACGTTCGATATACACTATTACTTAAATGCGATTTTATCGATGGCGATCCAATTATTATTTATTGAGACGATTTTATCTAATTCTCTAAGCGTTTGTTAATTCAAGCGTATTTTTAAATAGTATACCAACTTTAAGCGTTTTGTGCAATTACGAATAGCTCGACTAAACTGATATTGCATATCAAGGCCGTGTCCACGGAGTGGTTTTGGGGCGTTAACCCCCCCCCTCCCCCCGAGTACTGAAATAGTTATTATAAATACACAAAAATCTGGAAAAAAATTTAAAATTTAAAATAAATATTGACGATTTTTTAGGGTGTTTTTACATTTTAAAAGAAAAAATATACTTCATATTTTTAGGTACTTCATTAATATTTTATGCAAAATTTTTTATTACGAGTATAATCAATAACATTAATGAAAAGAATAAGGAATAAAATAGAAGAAACGCTAAGTAGAGACCAACTTGGATTCAGAAGGGAAAAGGGAACCCGAGAGGCGGCTATATTGGCATTAAGACTAATTATGGGAGAAAAAAAATCGAACTAAAGGAAGAACTATACATAGCTTTTGTAGATATAGAAAAAGCTTTTGACCATGCTACATGGAGAACATTATTCTCAAAATTGGAAGAAATAAGAATAGACCACAATGATAGGAAAATAATATTATGGTAATTATATAAGGAACAAAAGGTGGAAATAAGAATCGGAGATTACAGTGAAAAGGCAAAAATACAAAGAGGAGCAAGACAGGGATGTCCGCTATCGCCTATGCTTTGTAACTTAATAATAGAAGAACCAATTACAACGATGAAAGAAAAGACTAAAGGAGTGAAAATAAACGGAGAAGAAATACACTGCTTAAGATTTGCGGACGATATTAATAGCGGAAAGTGAAGAGCAGCTACAACAGCAATTACTAACATTAAAAAAATGCTTGGAACAATTAAATTTAAAAATAAATAAAGGAAAAACAAAAATATTAGTAGCTAGTATTAATGAAAAGAAGACACGGATAAAGTTAGGCAAAGAAATATTAGAACAAGTAAAACATTTTAGATACTTGGGAAGTATTATAACACAGGAAGGAGGAAGCGATATAGAAATAAGAACAAGAATAGAAATTGCCAAACAAACTTTCATGAAAAAGAGAGAATTATTCAACAAAAATGTAAAACTAGGTACAAAGAAAAGATTAATGAAGACTTACATATGGAGTGTGTTGTTATATGATTCGGAAACATGGGTATTAACAAAGAATCTTAAAAACCGATTGGAAGCCTTTGAAATGTGGGAATAGCGCCGCATTTTAAATAGCTCATGGACTCGGAAGAAAACAAATACAGAAATTTTGGAAATGGTAGAAAAAGAAAGGAGCTGATAAAAATTTTGGAACAAAGAAGAGACAGATTTTTGGGACACATACTGCGCCGCAACACCTTCACAACTACAATAATGGAAGGGAAACTAGAAGCGAAGAGAAAACGAGGCAGACCTCGACTTAAATGGATAGATCAGATAAAAATAAAATTGGAAATGGATTATAATAATATTAGGAACGTAGCACAAGACAGAAAAAAATAGAAAAGGATAATAGGTTAAGCTACAAGACAAGAGCAAGGCTCTTAAAAAGAAAAAGAAGAATCAATAACATATGTAATTTTTATTAATTTGTTTATACGATAATTCATTTATGTAAATTATTAATATATAAATCAAAATTATGAAAATTATTAATAGTATGAATATTAGCGAAAACTGTGTTGTTATTTATAAAATAAATACGTGAAGAAAATGTCCCTCCCACCCTTCCCCTTCAAAATTCTGGACACGGGTCTATTGCATATGTATATATAAATAAAATCTAGCAAATATATCTTCTCGGGTGGCATTATTTTTGTCGTGATTGTAACAGTTCCAAAAACGAGAATGAGAATTCCAATTGTCGAACATTCAAGTTAGTGGAATGAGGAAAGATATTAGAAATGGGGAGACCTCTTCCGTTTTTAGCGAAAGTTTACAATAGGAATTATTAACGTATAAGTTCGTTGTTTGTTCGGATACGGATCCGAAAGTGAATCGCACGTTCGAGAATTGCATCCCGAATACGTATACATATCGGACTCATATGGATCCGGTGCTTACGTATACAGTTCACTCCACATCGGCACTAGTTTGCACTGTTACGAGCCATCCAATCAGTCCGCGACTTCGTATTTTCCAAGTCTCGTATTAGGGACCCAAAGAGAACATCGCGAAAAAAAGAAAATTCCTATTAATCCGAATCGAGGATTTAGAAAAGCCGAAATTCAAAACAATATGTAACATCACTTAAAATGGTCAGCTTTATTAAGTCTCTTTCGCATACGAATTGGAGAGGTGGTGCATTTTGTTCGTGTTTTATAAATCCTGTATCCGTTCCATTCTGCGTTACTGCTGCTTCATACATAATAATTCTTCCAGGTCTGTGCTTTCTATACTCGGTCACATTCAAAATTGCTGCCTCCGCGTTTGTCTTACGGCTCGGAAAAATCTTCTAACCCCACTAAGCTGAAACCCATATTGGTTCTCTTTTTATTGAACGTCCTTAGTTACATTACCGTTTCTTCATTAAATATTTGCCTATTTCCTTTTCCTCGCTTATTTTTCCTTATTCCCCCATCTTACGTAATTGGCGTTTTTCCCCAGCGATAAAATACCAATTCTACCTCTTATTTCTGCCCGTCTCTTTTAGTTTTCACCATATACCTGTACTCACAAGAAATTTTTATAGTTTTTCTTCAAATTTCCTTCTTCCACCATCCAATTAACTACTTTTATTCCTTTGCTTTTCCTAAACCTTTTTGACTGAATTTAAATTCTTGCTTTTCTAACCACTCTATAATCTACAATAACGCTTCCGAAGGACCGAATGGAGTGACGCAGCCTTTTTTTATCCTTCTTTAAATTACTCTGAATCCTTTAAACTTCCTCCCTCCTATTCAATCTTCTAAATTGAGATCACTACTATTTTACATGCTCTTCTTTTTATCAAATTTCCACCTGATTCTCGCTATATTTTTATCTCGTCATATTCTCGAAGTGTGCTGCAGGCTATAGCATCTCCTCTTCCTTCCCACAATACCGATTGCGTAATTTTTTCTATACGTTCCTTAATTCAAGATTCTTTCCTTTCTCATTTCATCTAAACTGATCCCTTATGAGTTCTTCGTCACTTCAAAATCGAAGAAATTGAGTTAGTTGATTCTTTAGCTCAGTTACCTTCTACATCTGACAGGTTTTCTTATCGTATTCTCATCCACCAATATTACTCTTCTGTCTACAGGTGCTCATTCCAAACTATAATTTAACTCTTACTCCTCCTCATTTTCTAACCCGAATTCCTTTTACTTGTCTATCCAACCTTCCCTTTATCTCTATCTGTGGATTTTTGACTTTTCTTCTATGCGGCGTTCTAATCTCTCTACGATATACCGCACCCACGCTTTAGACCCAGTTTACACCGTTTATCGCTTTTCTGTTTTTCTCTCGTGCCACCTCCATTTTGCCTCTTGCATCTCTCCAACAACCACTTTGTATATACAACACTGATCATATATTGTTGGTATGCTCGTCACTTTCAATCGAACAAACTGCTTTCTAGAAGGCATTTGGGAAAAATTATAAAAAAAAGATGGATAATATCGAATTCATTTTCTAATATTATGCCTTCAGAGCGTAGTTTATTACAAAACTAATCAAATGAATTTTTCAAAGTCATTAAATACAGTTTTATTCTTGTTTCTTTTTAAACAGACTTTCAGTTGGAACACATATATACAATTAGCACGTGATTTTTATTTTTTTCTTAAATAGTTACCTATTAGCTATTTTAATAAACAAACGTAGAAAAACAAATACCTGCACTATTGTTACAGCTGACGGCTTAATTTTTAGTAGGTCCGATAAAAATGTTGTTAATTCCAAATTCGCGTCAGGACCGACACCATTCGAATTAACGTCAAAATAAACTCCGTGTTCGTTTATTCCTAAAGTGTAAGCAACAAATTACTACACAATGGACGAAAACGCAACCTTTTATGTCTAACTATGGTTTCAGATTTTCATCGCATTCACATATTTTTTCCCCGATAATTTAATATATTCCTGAACTTGATATTTACTATATATTTTAATATTTAGGAAAAATGTCTGCATGCTTATTTAATCGGCGAGATATTAAAAGTTAAATAAAACAGTTAAACTCAGTGGTACTAAAAGTTGAGGAAAAATTTATACTAAAAATTAATTTCACGAAACTTAAATCATTCAATATATCCAATTACGTAGAAGTTCTAATTAAGTTTAAAAATTAGAAATACCGTGTAAAAGAGCCATAGATTTTTAAAAATCTTACAATTCATTAAACGAATTTATGAGAAATGAGTTAAATATTGAAAAAAACGCGAAATTAAATTCATCTCTAAATATACTCCTAACTTAGAAAATACTGGTTTTTAAGGTCATGAGGATGCATAGGTACTTTAAACATGAATAATCTAAATTTCTTTCAATTATTAAATTACTTCTAGTAGTAGCGGTAATTTTATTTTTTCGAGTGAAAAGCAAAAACAAGTAGTTGCGCATTTTCCTTAAATTATGTCATCAGTTTTGCAGGGTAATTTCCATTGGCTTGTAGGATTTTTAAATTTCTATTTAACATTTTTTTTTTTTTTTTTTTTTTAATGGGTTCGTCGACATGGAAATTGGCCCAAGAACAGTGGAATAGAGAGAAAAGAGAAACTCAGATCCTTACACGATCAGAGATAGCTGACAGAAAAGAATCGAGAGCTAGAATAACCGAAGGAGAAGGAAGGGAGAGAATGAATGAAGCACAGTATGGAGCGGGAATGCCGTTTTGTAAGAGGAAGGAATAAAAAGAAGCCTGTTCAGTTGAAAGCGACGAACAATTGAACATTATATGATCGGGATCAGAAATACATTGATCGCCGGGAGGGTGCAATGGACAATAAGGAGAAGGCACGAGAGAATAACGGAACAATGAGGAAGGGAGCAAACTATGCCCAAAACGCAAGCGGCAAATCGCAGAGAGATTAGAACGGCGCATAGAAGGAAAGTTAATAAACCATGGAAAACGTGGAAGGGAAGGTTGAATATACAAGAAAAGGGAGTTCGGGTTGGAGAATGAGGAGACGTAGGAGTCAGACCACAGTTTGGAATGAGCAGCTGTAGACAGAAGGGAAATATTAGAAGCTGAGAAGGCAGGAAGAAACCTACCAGAAGAGGAAGATAATCGAGCGAATGAGTCAACCAACTCATGTTTAATATTCAATTCACTTGTCGTCTTTAACAAAAATAAAAAATTAGCCAAATACGTGATGCATAATCATCAATTAATTAATTTTTTCTTCCGCTAAATGTGATTGGAGCTTTCCCCATCTAAGTATGCTATTGTTGATTTTACATTAAGATTGTATAACTGAAAGCATGTTTGTGTAAGAATAAACGATCATCTTACTTATTCACCTATATGATGTATTTGGATTTATATTTGGATTATAAACTTACTCGGACACTTGTCGTATTCACAATCTTCAAAGTTAAATTTTGGAAATGCTTATTGAAAGCTAAGAAAAACACGTTATTGGATTTCCTACTTAAAGAAGAAAATGTAGGATAGCGGTGAGTAGATAGGTGAGAACAGCAAACAAAAATTCGGTCCTAAATCTACTTATCTTTCGTTTTTTATTAATTTTAGAAAGAGGAATTAATTTATATGTATGTTATTGAAAAGGAAATTAGATAAAGAGTGAATAAAGGATAAGGAAGAAGCAATGTTATTAATAGAGAGTATGTGTTCATGATGGTCGCAGAAATATTTTTAATTAAAAGAGAAGAAATTGAGCAAGCGGAATTATGAGTAAAGATACTGGATTAGTATAAACAGGGTTTGAGAGAATACTATTATTTAAAATAGGGTTACACAGAAGAAGGGTAGATTTGTTAAGAATTCACTCCTAGAGGAAGATGGACTACGATTAGATGGAAGAGAAGGAAATTGGGGAGAGAATTTTAAGTTAATGTGTTTATGAAAGATAGGTGATTTCAGGTAAGGGTGGGAATTAGAAAGAGGAAAGGAAAAGGAGAATTGTGAGAAGAGACGGGCGCGGGAAGGTTCGATCAGCATAAGAAAAAGCATGTGACCTAAATTAATAGTTTTAAATTGAGAAGACTCTTGGTAGGAGATATTTTTGGATGTCATTATACGTTTGATGCCTAATCCACTGAGGCTAAGAGCGATCATAGACATCATGGGCAATTTTACATTTGCGGTCAACAGGAGATTTCTGAAGGTTACTACATTCTGAGGACCAAAGGTTTAGAAGCGCAGTGAGAACAAACAGTGAAAAAACTACGGCAGTATTTCACAATGTGTCCAAAAATAAAATGTTCAGAACACTGAGTAGGTGAACGAACACTGGAGAAACAAGAATCCGGTTTTTAAATATGAAATAGGATGCCTCAAGATAGCCTAGATGCTAGAGCGCTCGACTTCCGTTACAGAATCCCAGATGATGATAGAAATTATAAAATAAATAATTAAATTAACCGCCAATGGTCTCGTAGAAGGCAGTGGCAAACCACCACGTATATCACCATATACGCGCTAATTGTTATGTAGTAGGCATACACACACGGAGGACTGCATTTGTATATCGATAAGTCAAACAATCATAATATCAGTTCCAAGTGTAGTCTTGCGTCTACACCAGCGTTGCATGTAACAATTACCTGGTATACTACCTATATCTGTACAACTAGAATGTACGAATAGGTAGTCGCTGACGTTCGAAAGTTGAGTATGGCGCCATGCTGAATATAATGAATGAAATCAGGAGAGCAGTATTATGTAACTTGAATTTTATAGAACGCCAGTAGAAATTTTAGTACTATTAGAGGAACTATATACCCGGTAGATTGAGTCAGTATGCATTGATGACGCAATCCCTTTCAGGATACCAGCTTCGGAGAAGGACGGATATGAACGCCTCAGATGACGTCTATTCTGAATAAAATGCACTATTAAGAATGTTCGCTTTAATATTATGCGACACGAAAAAGTCGAGATTTGCTAAAAAAGAGTTTGCAAAAGTGACAGAAGAGAAAATTTGACTGAGACATTGTCCTTGTTTTGAGGGACAATAATCGTCGGAAAAGAAGAAACATAATTAATTAACATTAAGGACCAAGAAATGAAGATTTGCTACTAGTTTGGTCTGTTACTCTTAATAATTCTTTCCAGCCTTTCCAACCAACCATCATATCTTCCCCCAACTTAATCAAAATTGGGACACAGAGGTGCTTTAATCGCCTACGTGTCCCAATTTTGATGGGATAACTGTGAACAAAAAGGAAAAAACTGTATTGATTTTCTGTAGAACTTTTCTATCATAGATCAAGGTGACCATCGAATAATACCTTACGTAAAATGCTCATCGCGATCAACCGATTGCAACTGGTTGTACTATTTCCCATGGCCGTCTCCTCGGTGGGTCGCCCTCAACAATAAATGGTATATTTCGTTTAAGTTCCTTTAATACGCCATCCAACATGTACTTAAGAATCGTGTGAAATTTTGTTATCAACTCGGTCATCCTAGTGCAGTAGTACAGAAAAAACTCATTTAAAAATCAAACGCCCTTAATTGAAAAAATCAGAATGTTGGTGAAAAGTGCTTAAAAGATTGTGCAAACTCAATAATATTTCTTTGAAAATGTGGTTTTGTCTTTCGTGGAGAAAACGAATTTTGTTATTTTACTAAATAATTGGAATTACCTGTTGTACTTGTAATTGTTACATATTACGTTACAAAACGCATAGAAGAACATGCAAGTAAGGTAAGTAAGCCTGTAAATTACTTATTATCCACAACACGTACAGAAATTCTTGCTTTCATAGCTAAGAGGTTATCAAATTAAATTTTGAGATCTTCAACCGCCCCAACTGTGTAAAATCTCCTACTGCTAAAATAACATCGATAAAGAAATTCCGCCCACAATAATTTATCAAAGTGATCAATGGACTGCTCAACTTCAATCGTCATTACAAGAAAAATAGCAGTGTTAAAATGAAGCTGTTTAAGAAAAAAGGTTACAAAAGTGGTAAATGCGTATCTGAATAATATAGAACAGACACTAATTAACACAATTAAAAAATGTGATCAAATTTATAAAAAAAATGAAGACAAATGGAATTGTCTAATAAACTAGAATGTAAAATTGTCAATACTGAGAGTGTCTTGCGCATGTACTTTTTACCGGTGGTGGTTACTAATTACACTACAGAATGATTGTTTTGAAAGATAAAAATGATTAAAAATAGACTAAGGGCCGAGGAGACGAAGGCGGTTTAATTAATTTAACACGTCTCATCACAAAAATTTCATTTCAATAATGCGATTCATATATATCTACGTATCAGAAATCGAAAAAAATTTCTATAAAAATTAAACATAACAAATAAACACAACATTTTTTTCCCCGCTATTCAGTACGACTTAAAATTTATTTTACTAACTACTCAAGAAGCGTTTAACTGTTTTTCTCGTTTGATTGTTTAACTCGTTTATTACCTTTATTTATAATCGTCCTAATAACTTTTTACTAAACACTCAAAAAACATCAATCAAAATACGTAAATAATATCTTCCTCCTTCGATGTTTTTCTAATATGTAACAAAAAAAGGAACAAATTCGAAATGATCAATTAAAACGAACCGTTATCCTTTAATTTAATTATTTGATTATTTCGAGCATGCAACATTCAACTGCGCCATGAGAGAAACATGGATTTTCTAAATTTATTCTCAATATCATCTCGACATGTTTTGGAAAGGATTTGTCGAATAGTAACTCTCGATTTGACTTCTACTATTAAAAATATCGAAAATTTGCTTTTGCGCTAGGTTTATGTTCTTAGTAGAAATGTCCAATCAAATTAAAAGAAAGAAAAAAAAAAAGGAACGAAAATAGTTGAAAAATATTTAAGGGAAACAAATAATTTAACAAAATTTTGTAAAATATGTACTTTTATCGACTTAAAAAAAAAGGAAATTTTACGTTCATCGCTTGTTTTTTTTTAGCTTGTGTCATTGCGGACCAGTTTCACTTATTTTTTGCTTACTAGAAAGTGGACAGTGACAGTATCGTGCGATCATACCGATAAGAACCGGGATAAACGCATTTTTTTAAAAACTTCTGCTATACAGACACACTTTGGGAATTGTCGTTTTTCGATTATTAAATGTTCATTTTTCAGTAAGATAAAAGTTACTTAATATAAACGGCACAACTAATGATTGTCTCCATTGCTGTGTGTACAAACCTGCTACCTTAGTGAATTTTGCTAGCGGTATCGCGGCACACCTTACCAACACGTTTCCCATTTGATCAAGAACAATATTGAGAGGCTAAAATACAGAATGAAAAAATTAATTATGTAATCAAACGTGAGTTGCGTCATATCGACATTATATTAAATATTCTACAAATGTCTTTACTTTTTTCTTTTAAACTTGACCACAATTTTGCCATTCGAATTATTTGTAACCCAATAAATCGACTTGACGTGCGCGATAGCCGAGTTTCTATAATTTTTTAAACACGGTCAATTCAGTTTGAACGTATACTAAAGTCTATGTACCAGACTTCACTAATGAATATGTATTTTTGTAGTATCAACGAATAATATGTTAATTCTGAAATGCACGTATGCCACAGAAATTGATATAATTACCGAAAATCGTTTTAAAATAATAAATGACAAAAATTAAACCCGGTAAACTTTTAACTTGTATCCTAAATAGCAAGTTTAAAAGAAGCAGTGTTTAAAGTAACGAGAACAGCTTTTATTTAAAATAATAATATTAGTATAGAAATATAAAACAATAATAATGATAATAAATTCGGCAATCGAGTTTATGTATAAATCACAAAAAGGTGACTAGGTGAAAAAATTTGAGCAATTTTTAATGAAGCTCCAACCTCTTACTTTTATAAAAAGTTTCTGTTCCAAAGTCTCCGCTAAGACGATGCTGTGAACCAGTGTTATTTATTATTTTTATCGTTTTTCGCCGCAACTTCATATTTTCCCGTGGTGTGTTCATAAAAATTATTATTCAAATAATTCGCGAATAGGCTACGAAACTTCAAAACAAAAGTAAATTTAGTCTAATTATTGGTAATCTGAGAGCACTATTACGAGCGGTATTTTCAACCTCACCGAACATTTATTATACCGAAAGAAATATTTCTTCTGTTAAATCAATCTATATTCAAAAGTCAAATAAATTCATTGAAAACTTAAATTTAAGCCTTAATCCTAAAGTTAATAGCAATGTATGTAAATACATTTCCAGATAATCCAAAAAGAAGACTAAAGGAAAGGAAATGGTGCGCGATGCTCTTTCCACAACTTGACTATATTTTCATAAGCATTGCTTATTAATTGTAGCCATCGACAGGATTGATCAGACTCCTATAGGCAATGATTAATGGCATCTGTCGCCATGGTGTCTGATATACAAGTTTTAAATATTTCGATTAAATACCTATAGGCTATACTTAACTCTATTGCTTGCTATGGTGTTCTAATTGTTCCTAAGCTCTTCACCGGGCTTCTATGGACCATACTTGAATATATTGGCTACCATGATATCCGAGTTTTCAAACACCCTTTCTTTTTCATTCTATTTCTTTCTGTTAATTAACTGTTTTCCCATCTGTTGATAATTTTTAGCAATGATACAATAAGCCTAATCGCTCATTGGAGTTCAATTAACGTCTTTATTGGTCACAATACAAATATTAAAACCAACAATGGCGCTGTTTGTGGTCTTCTCGACTGGTACTGTAGATAAAAAAGAGGTAAAAAAAAGAACTAGAATTAGTCGCATTGCTTCATATCTAGCATTGTAATTATGTATTCGTGTACTCTTTTTGTATTTTGTATATAGGATCATGGTAATAAGCAACGTGGCCATACATAAGGAAGCGCGAGAGAATCAAAAACCAAGCAGTTAAGGAGTAAGAGGAGAAGTTAAAAATTGTGCAGAATATAAAAATCCAGCATAAAAAATCACATCGGGATAAGGAATTAGGGTTAGACGCAATGATTGTAAAAAAAAGAAAAAAGAAGAGAATCATCGTAGGTATGAAATTTAGACCAATCAGTCTTGGAAAACTGCCGACGAGAAGCGCGAAGGGGTTCGAGAAGAAAATATAATATTATTAAAAGTTATAAGAATAGAGACACATAATGTCCCGTTCAGTGTTCTCCACGAACGTTAAAGAACAGAATTAGGCGGGATAAAGATCTCCGCAGAGTTAGGAGAGGAAGGAATTTTAAACAATGTTGAAGAACGATTATTAAAAATGATGAAATTGTGATTAAGGATGGTGTCCTCCAAGACAAAACTGTTCATTTTATATGCAACAGAGCCCAAAGGGGAGAATAAGAGTTCTAGGTCCTCAGCAATTACGAATGAAAGGAATAAGGAATTAATGAAAGCATTAAAAGAAAACTCAGGTGTAAGCAATATTGATGCGATTAGGATGAGGATTTTTATGATAAGATAATATTAGACATGAACAGGATTTATCTGCTAAACTATTTATCGATGCTCCTCAATTGATATCATATGATCGTTGCGTTTATCCGTTCTTGGTATAATTATGCCTGCAATTATTGAACTGGTTACGTACGCGGATAAGCCTGGTTACGGACGCTTCAGATGGATTCTTATGAAGTATTTGACGATTATTCTGCAAGGCTTTTCTAGTAGGCCGAACATGTTATCAAGCGGAGTCTGAACTCAGTTATAAGCATTTACGTGTGGTTTTTTATGATAGTTTTTTTTTAAATAGTATATACCGTTTGTTCAAGAGCAGTTTGGAAATCTGTTTTTTTTTTTTTATATCAGTCTCTTTTGATAAGATATTCATAAAAACCCTAACATTTTTATAAAAAGAGTTCAACAATATAAATTAATTGGACAACGTTTGCTTATTTTTAAATTTTTTCCTTAAGTACCTTAAACATTTTAAAAAAAAATACAAATGCACTATGCTTTTATCGTTTTTAGTTTTCAAAATGTGTATTAACTGAAAGTTCTGAAATTTCACTTTCATCTTTTTATTTCAAAAATATCTCGAAAACTACACATTAGAAGTATGGATTGCAAGCGAGAGGATATATTCAAAATTTCATTTTTCATTTAAAGAGGCATAATTGATTTACTAAAAATATCGATAAAATTTCATTAAGTCTTATGTACATGTGAGTGGAAGCTACACCGCTGCAGCTGTGTAATTTTCGGCTGCAAATGTGGGCTAAAATGGCGCAGATAACGCTAATTTAACTGGATCATTTAATTTTTTTTTCACTTCAAGTTAGTCTACGAAATATACGACGTTACGATAAAGAGATATCCCTTGCAATACGTGTATTTCACTTTTTATCGCTGAAATCAGTTGTCACAATGCTTTTTTCTTTTCGAGAACTGATACCTGCATATTTTTTATTTGTGATCTTTAAAGACAATAGGTAGAAAATATTTGCACGAACACACTTCTTTGCTGTTCTCATTAGTTAGACAGTCAGATAAATAATTACTAGCGCATGCGACAAATAGAGAACGTGGACGAATGTAATAGAAGACAAATGCTGAAAGTTGAACAAGAGAGATCGGGAAAGAAGAGAAAACGAAAAGTTACAGAGTGCAAAGCAAAACACGGAGTACCTAAACAAATAACGAGAAGAAATAAAACTGATGAAGTGTTGAAGAGACAAAATAGAAATATTTAAACTATATATGAGAGACTGAAGAAAAGTTAAATTGCAGAATTAAAGAGGATGCATTTTAATCGTGCATAAAAAGAAATTAAAGAAATGCGTCAATTACGAAAAGTTGAATTTTTCACCCTATAAAACATGCAAAATGTTTGCACAGCTAGCTATTATTATTATGTTTTAAAATAATTTTAAATATTTCACAAAAATTATGCGTGATGTTACTAATGACAAATTCTGCATTCCTATAGTAAAAGCTTTCCTCATCAAAAGCTCGATGTATCAGAATGTATACATTAATCGAAAATATATTCGTATACATATTTATAATTCTCACTGCTTAAAAATGTGAAAAGAAAATCGTTATTACCTTTTCAAGTTTACCACTTTGGGTACCTGAGTATCTGTCGCAAAATATTATTATACACCATAATAGAAAATTATTTGGCATTATTTCCGATTATAATTTTAAACGATATATTCAATAAACACATACGATTACTTACATAAGTTTGCACAGTACAACGCGCATTTCCATCCACCAACAACGCTGTTATCGCCTTATTACCGTACCGTTATAATCCCCCCTCAAAACCAGCAATCCACCGATAGCGGCATATATTTAATTACTGTCGTTGAAAAGATTAACGAATAATGTTGTTCCTCACTTTATCATCGTTGTCTCTGTTCGCTATAATTTAAAGATAACAAAGAGGGAAAAAGAAAGGACTCAGTTAAAGAAGTTTGCCGTTTTATCTAAATCATCCAATCTATCAGTATCCGGCTTGAAACAATCAACACTCGACGTAGGGCGAAAATACTGTTAAAAATTTGTAACTGATGTCACGTTTTAAAGCATTTTCTAATTAATTCGCAGAAAGCGAACTCTACAGCCCCAGCAACTTTTATCAGTGGAGGAATTATACTTGAACAAATTTTTCTATTAATCGAACCTTCGCAGTATACTAGTAATCAAGCCGCCAAAAAGGCGGAAACCCACTTTTCTTCGCACACTTCGATTCTCCGTTCGACCTTCACGAATTTCCTGAAAGCATCTGATTCATGAAAAGTGGGAAAATATCTAGCAGAATTCCCTCGCGACAAACCAGCTACATTTGTTTTGGAATGTCATTTACCGCTAAACCAGCTCATACCACAGAAACTCTTAAAAGGAAGTTGTTCTGTAGCGTTTTTTTTTCGCACTAACCATGCGCCTATTTCTTATTCCAACAACCTTCTAGTCACGTTGACTCTGAAATGTAAATGCGGTTGTTTATTTTCTCCGGTTCCTTAGACTTTCCAGACTTTATCCTCTTATTTAATTTCTTATATTTTCCGTACCTCTGAGCTTTGCTGTTATACAGGTTACGTTCACACGCGAGAAAAAAAAAAAGAAGAAATTGCTAATATTATTCCTTAATTGTGTAGATAGCACGACTCACTTGTCATAAACTAATAAAGATTTAATTTGTAGCGTATTTCGACTTGTTAGAAAAAACTATAGAGGTGTAACTAGCTTAAGGTCGAGTCAAGTATGTGTCAACTCTATTTGATGGTTAATTTTCTATTATTGTATGTTATTAATTATTATTATATCGTATCCGGTCGAATGTCTTCTTCTTTGATTAATATATGAGAAAGCTTAACGTTTCTCTGTCAACATTGCAATACAGTCTACCTACCCAAATAAATTACACCTGAATACGTGTTTGTCATCTTGTATCAGTCCGCATTCGCACTTGTCTTCAATCGCCATTTTCCATTTTTTCATATAACGTTTCATTCGCGTCGTATCACGACTTATTCTGTATAAGGTTTTTGCCACAGAGTGTAATTGGCAGCCGTTAGAAGAGATTTATTTACACATCTGTGCCATTTTCAGTTCTCCAGGCTTCCGCAGTCTTGCAGATTTGATAAAACTTTCCAGTTTTTAAATCATTCCAAGAGTAAGCTGCATCTGAACCTTAATCCTGTTTCAGTCGGCTTCTCATAGCTATGAAGAAGTGGCGGTCGTCGTCGACTATTTTCCATCTTTCTTTACGGTTTCCTACACTACGTGTAATATACCCCCGCCGGTGGGATAATTCCACTAAGTGCATACGCTTACATAGAAGTATAGCTTTCAGACGATCAGTAGTAATTCTGAAAGTTACGTTTAGGATAATGTTTATTTATTTTTTTTTTTTTTTTTTGCGTATATAGAACGGCTCCAAACTGAGCATAAGTGTTCTCCGCCGAGTAGTAGAGTGTCAATGATGTCGTTCGCAGTATTCTTTAGCCTTCGATTTACTGTTTATCAGCCCCCGGATAATATCCTCTTTTTGTTACCTCGCAGTGTCTTTTGAATGTTAACGATCAAACACTAATATGATTCCAGATATTTCGGATAATCAACATGTTCAGACTTTTCAAAACGGGATGTTTGAGTTTTCGTTTAGCTCAGCTTGAATTGATTAGCCTTGTAGTATACATCGAGCTCTTTAATCATTTCACTGAGTGCGTACATGAAATTAGATCCTCAACTTTCTTGATATAAATTTAGAAGATATTGTCTGTCACAAATATATTGTTTGCATTATAGTTTTCATCTTTCGCTATTAAAGAATGCAGATAATTTTAGGTCGTATATACCAGTTCTAGCTTATTTACTTCTGACCACGTAAATTCTCTAACCGAATCATTTTGTCAATGTAACTATTTTAAAATCTCTAATGACAATTTGCGTACACTTCTTAGCGACATTCGAATACAGTGTCAGGCAGTTTGTTATGATACAACATCCAACATCAATTGATGGTATCTCTATATCATTAATTACTCTACTTTCCTAGTTTTTTTTTTATGATAATAGCATCTTTTGTGAAAACTGCACTATCATATTTACTGTGTGGTTTGTCAATTCAGTCTCCATTCCATCTATCTTGGTTTTATACTACGAAAGTGATGCGTTTCTTGAGTGACTAATATTTCGATGTGCTCTTTCATTTTAGTTAGTATAGCTTCTTTCGTTTAATCCTTCGATATTCAAGGACATTATTTTGAACAGCTTTGTCGTCACCGTACAACTGTGGTCCTGAAACGGACCGCATTCGCTCGATAATGATGATTAAATAGCATCAGAAATGGCACTATATTAATAAAACAAATACATAGAAAAACATAATAGTTTCGATATGAAACGAATTTAGGATAAGATTAATATGATACTTTAAGTATGACACTTCTATAGATAATGGTGTAAGGAAATTAAATAAAAGGGGGCCGCTGCGGGCAACGGCACCGGTTAGATAAAAGACAGGAACAGACAACGGTGGCTGAAAAGAGTAAAGTATGTTGCTAGTTATCGCTGCAATTAAAAATCTAATTCTCTTGACAAAAAATAAGCCGATTATTTTAATGGCGAGCTATCATCACCCGACCATTTTTGTGGAATTCAAAGTCGACTATGTTTTAAACCGGTTAATTTTTAACATTTTTCCGACGCTGCAAGTAGAAATCAAATTCTGTTCTATTAACATATATTTTTAATCTCGAGTCGATTCGCTCCCGTGCAAACTGACTTGGAATCAGAATTATCTATATTCATAATTATTAATTATGAATATAGATCCCGTTTGTTTGACGAAGGTTCGATCCGGGAGGGAACTGTTACTATTTAAACTTATTTACACAACCACCAGTTCTGACTACGCCTCAAACAGACCCAAATGATTTTTGATATTTACAGCGTGTTATTTTTTCTCGTACTAACGTTTCAATCAGCAATTTTCCTTTAGAATATTTCCCGTTTCACGAAGATATTATAAAAGTACAATTACATAACAATCCTTCGACCAAACGTGTGAATTTAGGGAAGCTGCCACTACGCTCAAAAACAAAAAAAAAAACGCAGTGTTAAATATTTCCTTAAATTTTTGCACATTAATAACTTAAATGCTGGTACTCTTTAGGCAGAATAAATTTGTTTTTCAGCAATTAAATAACGTTACGTCGGTATTAATTGCGCCTAAAAGAATTAAGATAACGTTTGTACAGAATTTTCATCCACTAGATTTTTTTGTTCGCAGTATTGCTGGGTTAATTGAAATAATTATTTTTTAATTTCTTCATTGTTCATTAAAAGAAAAAAAGCAAGTAAGTTGGTCACTTTTATGTATACGGATCTTTTTTTGTTTCTGTGATGGAAAAGGTCCCTTTTTCACTAATGTTACCCATCGATTTTATGATTTTTTCTTTGTCCCACGAGTTTGTTATAATTATTAACGGATCTTTTGTTCTGTGCAACATTGGTACAAATTTAAGCTCAGATGGTTTTATAGAGTGAGCTCTGCTGAAGATTGAAATGATTTCTTTCCTGGTATTATTTCTTTTAGTTTTTCAATTTTATTACCATCATCACTTTAACTTTGAGAACTTTGTCTAAGTTCGATTTAAAGGCAGGTAATTTACTAGTGTTTTTATTACTAACCGATATTATCTCTGAGTATCCTTTTTTGTCCTATCCTTTTCTAAGGTTTCCATTACAGGTCGTATCGCTTTATTAACAATGTTTTTTTTTAGAATTTCAATATCAAGCGCGGATAAGGACACATCATCGGCCAAAGCTACATTAATTTCAGATATTAACTTTTTTATAGACATTTTAATACTGCCGTCCTAATTTAGGTCCTAAATCCACCAGAAATGGCACTATTTTAGATCCTACAATCTCACGTAGGGCCATCGTGTACTATTTAAAATATTTTTTGTGTACTATATATATATTCCACATAGAATATCTGATAACACCGTTAAGGCTGTTGAAATGAGGATTTATCTCTGAGAATACAAACGGCAACAAAATAATATATAATTACTCACTTTGCGAAACGTTAGCAATTACTTATCTTAGACGCCACTTCCGTTGCCGCTAAGGTAAGCGGCGTCAAGTTAGCCCCCCCCCCCCCATGACGGAATTGTAAAATCAAATTTAACTAAACAATTTGTGCTCGTTTTGTGCCGAATTGTGCGGATAATACAAAATTTTGTGGCGCACTGTAACACGCGTTATCATTAAAAACTGTAAAACAGTATTTCAAGGAAGATGATCAATTCTAACTAAAAGAAATACATTTTCCTACAGACCTAGGGAATTAGCCGATTCTTAATCATTCATTAGCAACTTTTACTTTTGCGTATTTGATCAGAGAATATCATTTGTTTCTGAGAGATTCGGGAAGTTTAAAAAAATACAACCCGTTTTTAGAGTTTCTAGGCTGTTGCAAGAGGTAACACACCTCCTCTCGATGGTCAATATAGTAGACGAAAGCCGAACTTTACAAGAAGCGTATAATGATTAAGAATAAGTTGAACTGATCTAAAATTAACAACAAATATTCAAAGAAACGTGTCGGGGAACAATGTTTCATTTATTAGGGCTAAAATAAAGCAATATGAAAACAAATAAAATCCTGCTATATATTTAGCATATATTTTCTCGTAGCCATTCTACAAACTACAATAATTAAAAAAAGATTATTATTCACTATGTTCAAGTTTTATTGAATATATATGTATTTTATCGGTGTGGAAATGAAAAATATTCAAATCAAAATTTTGAATGGATTTCACAAAAAGTCAAAATAAACACCCTTCATCTTTCTCGGTTTGAATCGAAACTGTTACAAATGCAGGCAGTTGTGCACCATTGCGCGACCGTTCTCTGAACCAGCAATAGGTTCCAAAAGAAGCTACGAATGCATCTATCTGTAATCAAAGAAAATAGGTAACGTTAAAATACCTGCAATTAAGAATACGAAATGAAATTGGTTTTTCAAGATTATTTTCCGCATTACATTTTGTTTTAATAAACATCCATTATTATTTCAAACGCTGAATGATAACCGCATATTTGTTCCTCGGCTTTATTAAATAGGCCGCATTATAATAAACACAGACTTTACATATTTTCAGGCAACCGTAATGTAGAAAGTGTTTTAAATTTAACTGTCAAGGAATAATCAAAAAGAGGAAAAATACTATATCACCCTATTCAAAACAATTTTTATTAAATACAATTTTACATTACCTCAACTATAGGATATTTTCAATATTTCCAACCCTCCCGTAGTCTGCGAGCGTTATCAGTAAATTTTATAAATTCATCTTGATATTAGCAGAGTTGGAAAATTAGGATGTGTGTCGTTTTTAAAAGATTTTTCATTATATGCTACTCTGAACAATAAAATGTATACGTTGATGGCAGGTAATGAAGGAAATTAGCTGGCTCGTATTTAAATTTCGAAGGTAATTAAGGAAGACAAAACCAGGTAAACTTTTTCTGGCCTAAAAAGTAACTCATTACCGAAGGTGGCTAGTTCATTTCTCTAACCCGGTGATTCTCAATATTTTGCTTCATCGTCGTGAACCGATAAAAACTTGATCACTCCATCGGTAAAAAATTAACTGTTCGACGGACCAGTTCCACATTAAAACGAATTTTTCGCAATAAAGATAGTTTTATGTGCAACGTCACATATGTTTTTCGCGTTATTTTGTTGTCTAGCAACATTTTATCGAAGTCGTTTTGTCAATTGATTTTATTAGTGCGTACACATCTTTAAATCATCAGCGAATATAAAAAAAATTCGAACATATTTCATTTGTGACATTTTTAATTAATATGTAAGGGGGCCAGTGTGTGCATGAATTCATATAGACAACCATATAAAAAATACAGAAAAAGTTACTTCACCCATACGCGCATATACCATTTTATTTACAAAATGTTGCAAGACTAAAAAATAAAGCAAAAACAAAAACGCACGCACCATTATAAAATAATTTTTGTACACGGTTTGGAGTTCCACGCTGCAGTAAAATTAATTTTTTGCCGATATCGAAATAAAATTATAATTTTAAGATAATTCACGAGTGCGTTCAATTAAAAATAGTTGAATTTTCTTCGGTGTATTTTTTTTGTTTTTTATTGTATTTGTCTAATAAATTTTAATTTCTCGTTGTTTTATTTTTCATCAGTAAATTATACAGTTGTTTCTGTGAACGGTTTGCATAGGTCCAATTCGAACAAATGAAACTTCTACAACGATGTTCTGCTGATAATGTTTTTCTGTAAATGCGAATAATTCGTGACCGATGAAGTGCAAAATATCTAAAAATTTTTACTACATTCAGAGTTTTTACCGGCCTGGGGGAACAAAGTTATAATAAATATTTACGGTTGCACAACCGGCGTACGGGATAGAAAGAAAAAAAGTTAAGGTTTACGCTGGTCTAAATTGTATACTTACTTGTACGATTTATCGAATATCCAAGTGATCGGTTATTAGTTATCAGGTAGTAAGCACTAGTTACCAGCTGGCTACCTGCCGGTTACACAAGTTTGCTAAGTACCACTGAGAAGCAATTACAAGTTGGTTTCCGTCCGCGCGGTCAAATCACATTAAAGCCACATAAAAATTTCCTTTGATTCATCTAATCAATAGTTTTAGAATTTACCTGTAACTGCATCTGTTAAGAGTAGTATCACAATAAGTTTATTTCATATATTATAATTTGAATTGGAGAGTTTTCCAACACTAACCTCATAATTTAATTCTTTGATTTTTTCCGCTGTTTTCAAATTCAATAACAATGTTCGGTCAACAAAAACTTTCCCCAGTTATTCATCATGACTGTTTAGAATGATACAATATAAGAAAGAAAAAATCGTCTTTTGTAACTTACACAAAAAAAAGAAAGAAAAAAAAACTACGTAAAATATTTTTTTAATGAAAAAATATTTGAAAGCCCCTTGTCGTCGGCTAGTTAAAAAATACGTGCCTTGCGACCGTTTTTTGATCATTAAAAAAGGTACGTCTAGAAAAGTTTTCTTTTTATCAATGTAAGCAAAATCTACGACTTTTAGATGATGACTGTATGTTTTGTTTTCATCATACAAAATACATTAAAAATGTCTGCTAGTTCATTAAATTATATACTATATTTTTTTATCTTACATTATTTTAATAAAATTATAAATTAAAAAACTAAAAACAGATTCTTTATATGTAAGATGCGCTAAAAAGCGTAAAATTTAAATTTTTTTACAATACTAACCTAAGAGTGAAGAGGTGGTGGGCATTAATAATTATTAATCTTAATTCACAATAAAAAATTAAGTTCTTTTACAATATTAACCTAAGAGTGTAGAGGTGGGCATAAATAATTAATTTCAATTCGAAATAAAACATAGGGTGATTTTATCAGTAGTCATGCAGTCCCTCAACCCAAATGTAAATGATATAAAACCGCTCCATGCTTTATTTCGAAAACTGAAATTAACTATTTATTTCCAACTCTGCACCCTTAGGTTAATATTGCAAAAGAGCTTAAATTTTTAATCGTGAATTAATAAAATTATTAATGTCCATTTCTCGTAGCCCCGGCCTCGTAATGCTTTCCGCTATAATGTGACAGCTCAACGAAAGCAACGGGTCTGCAGCCGGTCTTTTTCTCCAAGCCGTCGTATCGCGGCGGGAAACATAATAAGACCGGCTGAGGATGCTTCCACCAAGTGTTTTCGCGGGAAATAAAAATTATTCCGTTTATAAATATTTACGTTTTTTTACTTTATTTGTGGGTGTAGATGATTTTTTTCTGCATCATGATATTGCATTGTCATCGGACTCTGACAATTAGTAAGAATTTCAAATCATTTGGACGTCGGGAAGTGGGTGAAAAATGGATTCCGAAATTCCATTACAGACATAGAAAGTTACCCCCGTGAAGCTAATATAAAGCATATAAAAATACAATTTTCGATTGGCTATATTTTCTACCCGAGCAAAATATTTTTTAATTTTCTCAAGCAGTTCTTTGCTTATTTTGATCAGTATAAACCAAAATAACCCAGAGCTCACCACGAGGAGGTGACTGCTAAACGAGCTCCACCCTACACCAACCCAACCACCCAACCAATGTTGGTGAAGTTTTTCGAAAATTGTACTTTTATTTTTTTCGTATTGAATTTTGCTGATAAGTGTGAATCTTAAAATCTATAAAGCTTTTTTTCTTCATATATGGTCATATACTAACGAAGACATGTAGCACACAAGCTTTCATGTCTTTTCATTATTTCGGTGTGACAAGACACAATCTTAAAATTCACCACTTCTATAAAATATTTTAGAGCTCATTATCCATATGAACACTTCACCATTGCAAATAGTTTAATTATTGGAAAGCGCGTGCGCCGGAGTCTTCTATTTCTATTTCGTTCTGGACTTTAAAATCCAGCTTTGGTATTTTAGAAATATTTCTGGTTCTCCGTTTTTTTTTTCTTAAAAAATTTCATTTTCCGTTATGTTTTCTACATCTGAACAAATCGTTATTCTTATTATTTTAATGTTTTCAGCAATAATTTACTTATTTTAATCAATATACGTCATCAAAAGCTGATAATAGTAAATTTGCATACTTCTATTTTCGTTTATTTTTATATATTGGCACTACGTTTTCAAAAGTTTTTCCGCGTTCATCCATCCGTCATTGTTGTATGTTGATTCTTCTTTTTGTACCGTTACTGTTCTTGAAGTCCCATATTGTTGTTTCCTCTATATACTTTATTTCTACTTCATCTATTACATTTCTTTCCGTTTATCAATTCCTTATTTTCCTGTTACTTTTACTAATTTTTTAATTCTGCATTTTTAACTTTTTTCAAAGTTACTTATTATTCTAGACTTTATTATTGATTTTTAACGCCAATACAATCCTAATGTGACTTTTAAAAGTACGGCGCGCAAGCTAGTTTTACCGATAAATTTTCAACTTTTATAGAAACTGCTCGTTATCCCCTTTTGCCATCCCGTAGGTTTTAAAATTCAACGTGAAGAAAGTTCCGTTGAAGTGCTTACATGAACTGCATACAGTGAATAATCATATTTTCCGTACTTGCTAAGTATCAGTTTCGTTTCCATCAGTTTTATCCATGTATCACGAAAATTTTATCAAACGAAATCATTCTGAATTTTATCAAATTTTCACCCGGAACATCACCACCACCGAGAGCAACAAAGTGGTAATATTTTGCTAGCATAAGTTACACTAACAGTAGTATGAGTCAAAAAATGCGCGGATGTCCTTCGAATAAATACTCCCAAAACATATGCTAAAGTTGTTGTGCTCAGATAATTTTGAACAAAACTTGGATCAGTTTGATTGATGGTGCAATTTGAAACTTAGCTTTATTAAAATTTATCGTAGGCAATGTTTCTCATGCTCTTATAAAATTTCCCCAAAGAACAAAACACAATTTTTTTGAACCAGCTGTTCTTCTATGTAATTTGGTAAAGATATAAAAGGAAGTTTATTTCATGCGGTTCAACTTAGATTACCTCCATCACATCCGAGCGCCACCAGCTAAGACAAATTTAGGTGCAAGTTAAAAAATAACTTGAAATATTTTTCAAACGATTCTTTAAATTATTACGCAAGCCCACGAAATCAATCTAAGTGTCAATTTAGACACGAGGATTATTTATAAAAGCGATAGATAGGTAACAACTCTGTAGACAGCATTATTTCGCTCGAAATTTCGATGACGGTCTGAATGCTGCCAGTATTTGATTATTAATGTGAAGCTAAAAATACCTATTTTATACTTTGCAATTTACAGATTCATAAACGATGTCAATATACACCTCAGCTGAAAGGAAAATTTTGAATAACAAAATTATCGAATTTAAAAAAAAAAAAAAATTCCCTAGTGATGATCATTTTTTAAACTCGGAGTATTTAAATTGTACCTTTTAACCCTATTTGTAATCAAAAAGAACATAAGTCCGATATCGTAAAGTGTAAAATAAATTTTATATTTAGTAAATATTACCCAAGTCGGAAAATATTCGAACATCGGTCGCGTTGTAATTTTCTTTTTTCGTAATATTTTCCAACTCTGAATGAGAATACTAACATTGAAGTAAGGGATATCATTAAAATAAAATAAATCTCGTTTCTACGCTGTATTTCAACGGTTCCTCGAAACAGCAGTTTTTTAAATCCGTATCGCCTATAATCATCAAAGATTCCTTTTCATCAGATTAGAAGTTTTATTGTAAATATCGATCGGATACCGTAATAAAGAAAACAATTATCGATAGATGTTATACTTGCAGGTGTTATATATATTACCTATTTGAACGTCAGCGCTACCACTCTTTTTAGTCGCAAATGATTGTCTATCGTTACTCGCACATCGAACTCTGAACAATAGTACTTCCTTCGAGCGGACTCCAGTTGTTGCCACTCTTTAAAACAGCAGTTTTTGAATGCTAGAACCGAATTTGTAATGGAAAAAAATAAGTCTAATATCCTAAAATTCAAAATAAGTTTTATTTAGTACGAATACCTAAATTGAAAATGTTCCATATCAACCACATGTTTACATACACTTATTAAATGATTTCTACTAAGAGTACTTTAAACTCTGAATAATTATGATTACCTTGCTATCAAACGAAATCATTCTAACGTCGACCAATTTAACTGTAACCATTCTATTTGTCAGCATTTTTATAGACCGTAAATTGTAGCCACATCTGCAATCAAAAAAAAACATAAATGAAATGTCAAAACGTCCGAAATAAGTTTTATTTAATAGTATATCATAAATATTACCTGAGTTGGAAAATATTTAAACATAAACCAACTTGTATTTTGACATAAAGGATTTTCTACTACAAGAGCGACGTTAATAATAAGTGTTCAATGTGGTGAGCTTGAAATGGTATGACATAAAAAAAAGGTATTCGCAATGCCCATCAGTAACCATTCTCGGGAAATTATCTAAGCTATGTTTCATCTGTAACTAAAAAACCTAAGTGTACAATATTGGTATGTCGAAATAAATTTTATCAAGTTAATTTTTATATAATTTGAAAAGTTTCATAGTTTGTTTCATTACTTCGACCTTTAATTAATAATTCTGAATTCCATGGAACAGCATTAGCAACCGCCCTCTAAAGAGAATTCGACAATTCAAACTGTGTGCTTGTAATGAAAAATAAGTGCAGTATTATTATATTCAAAATAATTTGTATTGGATATATATATATTTTAATTAACTGATTCTGAAGAAATTCAAAAGTTAACCCGCGTTATTCGTTTACATTTGTCTTATTTCACACTTTAAATAACAAGGTCTGAAATTAAATGGTATTGACGGCAAAAAGAAAAAAACAAACTTACCGATTTTAGCATTTTTCTGCGACTGTTCTCCTAATGGAATATTCTAGATGGAATACTTTAACTTCATCTGTAATCAAAAGAAGTAATTGTAGTATAATAATGTTCACAAGTTTTATTGTTTTTTATTTTTTGTTACCTAAATGAAAAGTTTTCAAACGTCAACTACACCATTATTCCGAACTGTATAAAAACCTTACAGCTTTTATTTCTTTTTCAGCACCGCTTTCTAATGCAGCATTCTAGAAATGTTGTAGCTGTAATAAGAATAAAAAAGCGCCATATATTATTATGTTCCAAATTTTTCTATTTCTGTATTCTAAAAATACTCAAACAATAACCATATTTTGTTATACTCACGTTATTCAATCTTTACGTAACGCTACTTACACATTGCTCAGATTTGAAACGGAACGATAGTAAAGCTAGTATAGTCTTGTCATTAATAAAAAAATTTTGTGGCCATTTTTCTAATCATCTGCTGTCCCGCATCTGTAATCAGAAAAAGCTGAGTGCGGTATTAAAATCAGTTTTATTGAAAATTTTTCTTCCCAGGGAAAACTTTTTAGACGTCAGTCATATTCTGCCATTCTACTATAAAGGTTCTCCGCTAATCTGCGACCGGTGTAAAAGCATTCCCCAAATGTATATTTTTCAACACCGTTCTCTAAAGCACAGCACTCTAGAATTTACGTTGAAGTATACCTGTAAAAACAATAACAAATATGAAATATAATTATTTTTAAAATAAGTCATATTGTGAGCATATTCTATTACCTGGTTCCGAAAATACGCAAACTTTAATCACATTCTATTAATTTTTCGATATTTTGAACTTCAGTAAAATCGCTTACACCGCTGAGATTTAAAATGAAACGATATTAAAGGTAAAAATACTGCAATTATCTCCTGTAATTATTTTCCCAATCAGCTGTTCCAGGTATGGCATTGTAATCTGTAATTAGAAAAAATAAAAAATTGTAGCCATGTTCGACATGAGTTTTATCGGAAATGCATATTTATTACCTGAGTGAAAAGCTTTTGAGCGGTAACTATTCCTAAACCACTTTAAAGACTCCGTTATTTCGAAATGTGAAAATGCTTCCTTAAGTTTGAAATGAAACCATATTAAGAAATCCGCCTAGATCTTCCATATTTTTATATCTTTTTGGTACAATTTCTTGAAAACTTTGTATTACATCTACAAAGGAAAAAAGGTCAGTATCAAAAGCAAACTAAGTATTATATACATATATATATCGTAATATGTCGTGGACAAGGATCAGTTGAACGTTATTTTCGTCTTATTTGATTGTTCTGAAATATCTGCGACATCGAATTCTGATTATCTATTACGTGTTCATCAAACCTCGACTGAAGTGGAAACATTTTGAAGCCAACCGTAATACTTTCTAGTTGCACTTTTTCCGGCTAGTCCAGTTTTCTAATCAAAGTTTTAAAATTTCACCTGCAATCAAAGAAAAAACTACAATACCGTAAATATATATAAAGTCATTTTTATTAATAGATACGGATATTAGGTAAGTTGAAAAATATACGAACATTAACTACATTATGTAGTACTCCCTGATTATTTTCTGTCACACTCCGAGCAGTAATGCTACTTCCCACCGGATTTGAAACGAACCCGTCCACTGAAAAACCAGCGCAGATTTTCTAATTGCATACCTTTCTACTATCTGCTAGTCTGAAACTATAGTGGCCGCATTCTGTTACCATGTCTATAATCACAGAATACAAATATCACATTATTTTCTCAATAAGCGTTACTAAATGTAATTTCATGTTACTAAAATATTATTCAAACCGCAGTCGACTCTAAGTAATTTTAAACACCATTCTGCCATGTCATTTTCTGGAAAATAGAAGCAGTTTCTTTGCTGACCTTGAAACCATTCAATCTTCCCCGCGCGTGACCATTTCCCTGGTAGTTCAAGATCGTACATTATAACCGCATCTGTAATTAAAGAAACCAAGTACATTATATCATTGTGAACAAAATTAGCACTGTTTAATTGAATTAGAAAAAATATAATCATGAAACGCACTCCTGAAACTGAAATTGTGCATTTATGATATTAACACAAAATTGAAACTACGCTTGATTAGATGTTATATATGAGCTACAGTAACGTTCGCAGCTGAAAGATGGACGATCACGGATTGAAAAATTCGAACCGTGAATTTATCGACAGCTCTTGAAAAGGACTCAAAAAAACTAACTAATGATAAGGTACGACGTTTTCAAAAAACCCAGCAACTGCTGACCTTAATTAAAAAGCGAAAGATTAATTATGTGGGCCACATTATGAGTGCAACTAATGTTGCAAGGAATAGTTTAGACGAGAACAAAAACGCGACAGACCGAGAATGTTTTGGCTAGATAATATAAAAAACTGGATAGACGTTACAATACAAGACAACTAACGGACGTAGCGCATAACAGGAAATTACTAAACACATTGGTCGCCAAAATTTAACTGCTTAAAAGGCAAAAAAGAAGAATATTCAAACAACGTTTCGTATGCCATAATATATTCCTACTTATATCTGGAATTACATTTTTTACCATACGTCAAGTTTTGAAGGAATTCACTTCCGCAGTCGTTCTTTGCATTCGCATTGTAACCGTTAACCCTAGTAATTAAAAGAAACTTGAAAATGCTACTCTGTTCCAAATATACCGGGCATGTTCTATCGTCATCTAAAAATTATTCAAAAGACAAATAGCGGAAACGTATACATTAGGTGCTAATCCAACACAGAAGACTTTGGAGGTTTTTGAAAATTTCTATTAATACCTATTTCAGTATAGAACATTTTTTCTTTGTTTTCGTTTCAGCGTCAACCTTCACCATTTTCAATGCATACGTCTGGGAGTTCACCTTACAGCCACTATAGCAGTTAAAAACACTGTAGCTTTCAGTGTACTTTTTTGAGACGATCAGTGGGGCCTTTAAGATGCCCTAATTATTTGATCAATGTATAAAAGTTAAGACGTACTTTAACGTATAAATACGACTATTCGATTTATTGTCATTATTATTTTCCATTATTATTTCGTAAATATTTATGTAAAAACTGTTTGACGTTATAACCACTGTTTTGTTATTTCTATTGTAAGCAGATTATCCTCCATTTGTGCTTCAACTTCGCTGCAAATAGGACGTTATTACTGTTGAATGCGATTAATGATTGACCATTTCCGATAGAGGGCGCAAACACCGACTTCAAATGCACCTGGAATCAAACGAAATAAACGCAGTATCCGTGTTCGAAATATCTGATAAATTATAAGCTAGCATGATGTTTTATAAAGTGCAAAAAAATCACAAATGCAGAAAGGTCACATTTAAGTTTCTTTAGTAATTTTGTACGCTTGTGAAAAGATCATCGGTTATTAAAACCGAAATGTAATAGAAAGTATAACTATGATTTACAATAACCGCTTTTAAGATCCTTATTATTTTACATTTTAGAACGAAATATGTACATGGCTTTAATCAAAATGCAATTATTTAATGTGATGAAACTTTTTTCTTCGCTTGACTGTTTTACCAACTTTTCAGATCAACAAATTTAAAAAAACTTGGCCGGGCATAATTGATCGGAGATGTTTCATTGCATACATATGAACCAGAAAAAACTTCAATAGGAAAGCAATTGTAGATTTTTAAAATGAGTATAGAAAAATTATAAATAAAATCGTCAGAACTAGAAGAGCACCATGGAAATTAGGTAAAAAATGATATTTCCAGATTTTACAATTTTATGTGATTTCGTAGCTTTTATTAATATATTGAAACTAGAGAAACAGATTATTTTTTCGAACAACAAATCTTTTCGGTATAGTTGTACTTTTAAAAAATATATGCCTGACCTATATAAAAATTGTGGAAAAAATGTACATTAGGAACGAAGTATTTTTGTTAGTTTGCTGACCAAATGAATTGTAATCGTTCGGGCCAAAAAAAAATCGCGAGATTGAGCAGTGTAACCCCCCCCCCCAACATGACGAAAAGGAAGGAGTAATAAAAAAAAAACAGTTACTTAAACATAGACAAGTCTGGAACACAAGGCAAATAATAGTATATATAATACAAATTATTATTTACTTATAGGAAGACGAAAAAAAATCTAAAGAATCATTTACGGTGGTTTTCAGATAGAAAAAAAAAAAAAATATATATATATATATACCTTTTAATTACACACGTTTAACGAAAAGATTTTAAACATATGAAAGAGCTATAAGAAAATTCCATACGCAGTAATAAACGAATGGAATTAAACTAATCGAATTTAGAATATACATGAATCATGAGACAGCGGATGTAAAAGCGAGCAAAGTGTAACAAAAATTGTGATGAAAAATGATGAGCAACGCATATAAAGTAATCAAATATTCGATAAATTAATATGTCTTGCGAGAAAATAATGCCAAACTGCCGACTGTGAAATGCACGTACCAATCATCAGAAGTTCCGATGAAAATCATAAAAATAGATTGAAAAAAAGTAACACGAAATAGAAAGCAAATTATGATAGAACATTTTGGCATGAAAAATCAATGAAACCACTGGAATCGTAATATTTTTGAATTATTTTAAGTAAATCTCGAATTAAGTAACGATAATAAAGTATATTTCTAGAAACAGATTGAGTAGCTAATGAAGGAATGGAGCTAGAGCGATTCCTTTGTGATAAATAGCCTATAAATGCAAAACTTGTACACAACCAAGTCAGTAGTTAGCAAGTACGCTCTTAACTAACAAAAACAAAAGATAAAATAATCGAAAATATATATACCCGAAACTGATTGGAATTTTACATATAGATGATTTGTCGAAGTTCTGATGAAGAGACGAATATCTACGAAAGTAGATTTATTAATAAACAATAGAAAGTAAGGAAGAATTCTCTAAATATTTTGGGAATATGAAAAATTAGTGAAAATATTATTCTTCTTTTTCTTCGACTGTTATACGCATATCTGCGTTGGCGCTGAACTAACACTGCTTTTAATTTTTCGTTAAATTTTCCGCCTCTCCGCTGCTCACTGAAGGTCGCCAACAGCGTTTAGTCCTGTCCATTGCCGCACATTCTTCAGCCAGCAAATTCTTCTTCTTCCTCTCCCATGGCGTCCATCAATTTTCCCTTCAATTATCAGCTTAATTGGTTCGTATCTTTGACCTCTAGTTAAATGTCCGAAATATTCGATTTTCCTTTTCTTGATTATCCGCGTCAAGTATCTACTAACATCTGCCGGCTCCAATACTTTTTCGTTGGACATCTTCTGTGTCCAAGGAATTCTCAGAGATATTTTATGCAGCCAGATTTCACACGTTTTCAGCTTTTTTAACGTCTTTGCTGTCACTGTTGCTGCCTCCACTTAATATAATAGAATACTATAGACGTAACAATGAAAATATTAGAGAAACTATGATCATGAAAAGTAAATATAGAGCGCCTGAAAAACGGAATTTATTATGGATAAAAACGAAATTATCAAAAGCAGAAGCGGTTGTTTTAGAAAAATAGGATGTAACAAAGATAGGGTTGATGAAAAAAATAGGTTTATCAAAAAACTGTGATTATCCGTAAGATTTATTCCTAAAATTCAACCACATCGAGCGAAATGAGCGGAAGATGGATTACTTTCATAACACTAAATAAGATGGGATTACTGGAAATAACTGGATTTAAAGAACTATAATGAATGATAGTACCGATAGCAAGACAAGCCAATTAAGAAAATTTTTAAAACGTGAACGGCAACTTTCGGCTAATTATGGGCATCAATAAAATAGAACGTAGCACATGAATTCGGGTAAATTATTTCAACTAACGCAATTACCAGAGACAACGAGAACGAGCAAAAGATCAGAACAAATTCTATAACAGAATGAAAGAAATCAAAGAAGAATGATGCGAAATAAAATATAATAACTATCAAAAAATACGAACAACAAAAGCAAGAAATATTCCTCTGAAAAAGGGTTCAATATCTGAAGCACACCACGAAATCTAATAATATTGGAAAATGAAAATAATAGCTGGCAAACAAAGACGTAAAAACGTTAAAATGAAATCATAGAAAATATATTTGGAATTGAGTGAAATATAAACGTAATGTAAATGAGGAATTGAAAGACATTTGTGATACCATTAATGTAAATAACATCTGAATCCAAACAACGGTAGATTACAAGTCGTGGAAAATGTAAAGGCAACGACACATTATAATACTAAATCTCCGTAACAGGTTGAAGTTATTTAACTGAAAGTCTAAATTAAATGAAAATGTAACCCTCCGATGAAAAAGCAAAGCAGATCGAAAGAGGGCAGTCAGCGAGAATAGTGGTCTATGGTATTTCTAGACATGTGTTGAAGTTATATCTCAGTTTTCTTGGATGCGTAAATTCGAAACCATTAAATTAACGAAAACTACCGAAGAAGTTTCATAGATGACTAAATTCACTAAATCTTAAGTATGTATTCCACACATGAGTTTTATTCTAACTAGATTGTAGAAAGGATAACAATAAAAAATGTCCATAATCATAGAAACTGATTACCGATTGCCGTTGAAGAAATGATTATTTACAGAATGAAGCGCTGAAATATGAAATAATTAAGAAGAAAAAATCTGAAAGCGGTTGTAGTCGTCATTTATCTCTCTCTTTACCGAAAAAAATACTCAACTATGGTGAATAGCAAAAACAAAAATTACTGCGATGAAAAATTAAAAGCAAACTACAAAGTTTATATAAACGATTAGTATCGTCTAGTTTTCTTCGTGACATCAAAAAAATTACTTTCTGTTACCTGTCTGCATTAAATGATTCACTTTTACACTACCTGCAAAGGAAAATATTTAATAATTAACTACGACCAGGAAATAATCACTACGATGCCAGTGATTACTATTCGTGTATGTCCTTGCAAAAACATTACTAATGTAAATTCTTTACTGGAAACGGCCACTCAAAGTTATCATCCCTGCATCTAACTCAAATTGGCAACAAAAATGTTCATAAATCTCCCCCTACCTAATTGAAAATAGATTATGTAATGTTTTTATCCCATCTACGTCTTTAATCAATTCCTTCGCTCGCACAAATATATTTGACAGATATAAAATAAGCATATGTAAGAAGTATAGGGAATACATTCATGAGGAGGTACTGATTCTACATTTAATTACGAATATTTCATCTTCTATCTGGAACAAGTTGGAGCGTTGAACGGCTACTCGCTGAATCGTCGATGAAAAAAGCTGCAGTTTAGAGATGATCCTGAAACGTTGGTATGATGAACTGCTTCATTGCTGAGACGCTACTGATGTTAGTGCGACACCTGAAATAACAAACAAAAAACCTACTCCCTACCTAAGAAAATAAAATAGGCTAAATAATTTCATACACGAATTATGCCCCTAATCATTTATTTATTACGCTCGTTTTTACTTATATTATCCAGAAATACAGATACAATTAGATACGAAATCTAAATTTAATTACGAGTATTCTGTGGTAATTCGGAGCGATGAACGGCTATTCGCTGAATCGTTGATGAAATAAGCTGCAGTTAACAGATGATCCTGAAGCGTTGGTGTGATGAACTGCTTCGTTGCTGTGATGCTGCTAATGTTTTCGCAGCTCCTGAAACAAATTAACTGAAACAAAAAAGCCTACTCCTACCTAAGAAAATAAAATAGGCTAAATAATTTCATACACGAATTATGCCCCTAATCATTTATTTATTACGCTCGTTTTTACTTATATTATCCAGGAATACAGATACAATTAGATACGAAATCTAAATTTAATTACGAGTATTCTGTGGTAATTCGGAGCGATGAACGGCTATTCGCTGAATCGTTGATGAAATAAGCTGCAGTTAACAGATGATCCTGAAGCGTTGGTGTGATGAACTGCTTCGTTGCTGTGATGCTGCTAATGTTTTCGCAGCTCCTGAAACAAATTAACTGAAACAAAAAAGCCTACTCCTACCTAAGAAAATAAAATAGGCTAAATAATTTCATACACGAATTATGCCCCTAATCATTTATTTTTTAGGCTCGTTTTTTACTTATTTTATCGGGGAATACAGATACAATTAGATACGAATTCTAAATTTAATTACGAGTATTCTGTGGCAATTCGACGCGTTGAACAGCTATTCGCTGAATCGTTGATGAAAAAAATGCAGTTTACAGATGATCTTGCCGCGTTGAAATGCTACAGAAGCTGATTAATTTTTTTTTTGTACTCCTGAAACAAATTCTTAATAAATATGAAAGCCCTCCCCCTTATCTACTACAAATCGGTTATATCGTTTATGCCCCTATCGCGGTTTTCTTCTAGGCTAACATTTTATATAAAGGTACGTTATGATTAAATTCGTATTCGAATTCCGAATATTTCTTATTTAGTTTTTGACGACGTTCGTCGTAAATTACTTCTGCTGACCTTATTAACTAATCTATTAAAATTTCGTAATATTTTACTTTCATACATTAATAAAGCGAGACATAAAGTCCTTCCGGACTAACCGAAATTTTGTATTCGGTCGGGCTCATTTTCACTCTCATGTGCGCTCACAAAATCCCTCCTCATAATAAGGCTGAGAAATTACTGCCCAAACCGAATTAATTTACTAAAATTCAATCGTGAAACCAATAATCTTTTTAAATTTTTTTCCGTTCAATATTAATTAAATATTTGTACGTACCTTCATCTGATTTCTTCTTTTTTCTACTTTACTGCCGATGATGATATTACTTCCGCAATAAAGAGCCCTTAAAACGATCTAGAGGATAGTATCAGTTTTTCTTTTTATTTTATATATTTCTTTTTTGTAATCGGTTTTAAAAATTTTAATATTTTCCGCAGTACCAGGGAAATGAGTAACTTTTTATTTTACTTTGAAATCTTCTCACGAGTAATGAGTCATTTTTAATGTTTCAGAAAAATAGGAACAAAATTAAACTTAGAAGTATGGAAAATATTCAGCACAATTTTTAAAAAGAAATTTTGCGAATAAAGAATTCAATGAAAGACTAATTTTATTTTGTTGTATTATTTTGGCGCGTTTATCTTTTTTTTTTATAAATTATTCAAAAATCATCTTTGTACGTTTTATTATTAATAAATATTATAATCTGAACTGTTTTATTTTTTTATGTAAATCATGTAACGAGTGGATTTAAGGCATCTTCTTTTACACGAAACACTTTATATTTATAAACAGAAATTTTCGATCGAGAAATCGTAAGAAATTTTGAACGAGAGATCGAGCTCTTTATATTGCACAAGTAATTCTGCAAATTGAAACCTGAAAACCATCACTTGCTTAAATTATGTAAACGAGTGTCATTCAAGTTTTTTTTTTTGCTGCAATCGAACTGTTTTTTAATTCACCAAAAATATTATAAGAACTTAATTTGAAATTAAGAAAACAACATGTGTGTACAATTAACTTAATTTCCACGCCTATCGGTGAGCTACATTTTATAAAAATCTTAAGTGACTCTCGTTACACAGTAGAACATCGAAAGCATGCATAAAGTGACAAAGATGGTTTTGGAGAAATCAAAAAGTTTCGAAAATTTGTATTTATGAAGTAAAATTTCAACGACAAATATGTAACAGTTCGTGAAATTTGGAGCAATAAGCGATAGAACACAATTTATAAAATAACTCTATATCAAGTATGCAAAAATTATTCAGAAATATGTAAAAAAATCTTGAAACTAAAGCATAAAGATTAAATGTTGTTTTTGAATTTAAAAATCTATGCATTTATAAATTGAGATGTACGTTTCGAATCTGATATAAATTTTTAGCTATAAAGCTCCAAAAAAAAAAGGAATAAATAAAACTTGTTTTTCAAGATTTTAAATTTGTTAAGACTCGGAATTTATAGTTTTAATTCAAGAAATTTGAAATTTCATGAATGCATTGGTAACTATCGATAAAACGGAAAAAATCGAACAATTGAAGGCGATGTTCTACTGCCCCCATACCCGACACCAATCATGCTAAGTAGTTGTGCAATCACTTACCGACGATGTCTGCTACATAATTACCTGCAATTGCCGCACGACCGAACAAGAAAATGCACTAGTAGCGAGATACGATGCGACGCGAAATGAAACGTGAAGCACTTGAAACTTCGCCCTGTTGCATGAAAAGCTGAAAAATAAACTGTTAGTAACTGCAGAGCACCGTCATGTCCGATCACAATTCCAATTTTAATCTCAATCTGTCGCGTCTTTTAATCATGAAATTATTGTCATACCGCCCTCCTCCTACCCAATAATCCGGTCAAATGCATTAAAAACAGTCCCCCTCCACCGCTTGGTTTACTAAAAAGCGGGTACAAAATCATACAAACTAGCTCTGCAGTGTGTTGTGTGTATTTTATAACGTAAAAGTACATACCTGGAAAGCTGATGACTTACAAATGATACGGTGCGGTGCGATGCGATGCGATGGATGTTCGTTCAAATTATAGCTGAAAATTTATTTCACCAAAGTACTCCACGTTTCACCGAGAATTTTCGAACGACCCGATAAATCACGAAAAACGTACACGGAAACGAATGTCTAATTGTAGTAGATTCCGAGATCATATATCGAAAGTCCATTTCTTCATCGTCGAAACTGTGAAATTTACATTTCCGCACAATCGGACCTAGTATAGAATTCTGTAAGTACATCCCAATATCAATAAAGCAACCTGTTGATATGAGAATAAAAAAACATTAATTTTTTTTTTTTTAGTTTCTTCCTTAGTTTTGACCCAACCACTCGATGTATTATGCCAGGGAATTAGATGCTGAGGCGAAAGGAGATGGAGAGAATGAAGGATTGAAGTAAGGGAATTATTTAAAGGACAAAAGAAGAACTGTAAGGGGCCAGAAGGCCAAGAGCCAAGGTTTTCGAATTCAAAAAGGAACGTTCGGCTAACAAAAGTCGAAAATGCAAAAGAAACATGGTTTGCGTCGCGTTCAAAAGCAGAATCAGCGTAGTGGAGCGGAGGCGGTGGTAAGGAGGAGATAAAAAGAAACGAACGCGTGAGCGGGGAGAAGCGAACGATTAATTCTTAATCCGATTAAGAAGACAATAGTAGAACGACGATTAGTATTTCGCAAAATTTAATAAATCATAATGCGTTTCGCTCATTTTTTTTTCTGATCACATAAACAATTATGGATTTTAAAACATGATCAAAAACATCGCATGAGCGTATCATAATTAGCCTGAAAACCGCTGCAGCGACAATACCAGTGCAACGCAGCTGTCGCCATAGATAATGCATTATAAATAAAGTTTTTATTTTTATTAAAAAAACGATTACTTTTTTGCTACCTACAATATTTAATTGATATATATATATATATATATATATAAATATTTTTTTGTAGAAAAAGAAAACAATGTTGTTAATAAAAAATTACAAATATTAATTAGGCATTCAATTTATGTAGTATTCAGTTTGTTAGGGTAAGAAAGTTGATTTTTTAAAGAGGGGATAATTTTAATTTTATTGATCCTTCATACGTATGCAGTAGGTTTTTTTTTGCTTGTCTGTTTGCACATTTTACCACTTTACCGGGGATTCCCCCCTCATGATTAGTCACAGGCACCCTTAGGGAATATGTATAATAAAGTAAAACCGACCTACTATAAAAATTTGTAGAAACTGTTTGACGTTATAACCACTGTTTTATTATCTCTATTGTATGCAGATTATCCTCCATTTGTGCTTCAACTTCGCTGCAAATAGGACGTTATTACTGTTGAATGCGATTAATGATTGACCATTTCCGATAGAGGGCGCAAACACCGACTTCAAATGCACCTGGAATCAAACGAAATAAACGCAGTATCCGTGTTCGAAATATCTGATAAATTATAAGCTAGCATGATGTTTTATAAAGTGCAAAAAAATCACAAATGCAGAAAGGTCACATTTAAGTTTCTTTAGTAATTTTGTACGCTTGTGAAAAGATCATCGGTTATTAAAACCGAAATGTAATAGAAAGTATAACTATGATTTACAATAACCGCTTTTAAGATCCTTATTATTTTACATTTTAGAACGAAATATGTACATGGCTTTAATCAAAATGCAATTATTTAATGTGATGAAACTTTTTTCTTCGCTTGACTGTTTTACCAACTTTTCAGATCAACAAATTTAAAAAAACTTGGCCGGGCATAATTGATCGGAGATGTTTCATTGCATACATATGAACCAGAAAAAACTTCAATAGGAAAGCAATTGTAGATTTTTAAAATGAGTATAGAAAAATTATAAATAAAATCGTCAGAACTAGAAGAGCACCATGGAAATTAGGTAAAAAATGATATTTCCAGATTTTACAATTTTATGTGATTTCGTAGCTTTTATTAATATATTGAAACTAGAGAAACAGATTATTTTTTCGAACAACAAATCTTTTCGGTATAGTTGTACTTTTAAAAAATATATGCCTGACCTATATAAAAATTGTGGAAAAAATGTACATTAGGAACGAAGTATTTTTGTTAGTTTGCTGACCAAATGAATTGTAATCGTTCGGGCCAAAAAAAAATCGCGAGATTGAGCAGTGTAACCCCGCCCCCCCCAAAATGACGAAAAGGAAGGAGTAATAAAAAAAAAACAGTTACTTAAACATAGACAAGTCTGGAACACAAGGCAAATAATAGTATATATAATACAAATTATTATTTACTTATAGGAAGACGAAAAAAAATCTAAAGAATCATTTACGGTGGTTTTCAGATAAAAAAAAAAATATATATATATATATATATACCTTTTAATTACACACGTTTAACGAAAAGATTTTAAACATATGAAAGAGCTATAAGAAAATTCCATACGCAGTAATAAACGAATGGAATTAAACTAATCGAATTTAGAATATACATGAATCATGAGACAGCGGATGTAAAAGCGAGCAAAGTGTAACAAAAATTGTGATGAAAAATGATGAGCAACGCATATAAAGTAATCAAATATTCGATAAATTAATATGTCTTGCGAGAAAATAATGCCAAACTGCCGACTGTGAAATGCACGTACCAATCATCAGAAGTTCCGATGAAAATCATAAAAATAGATTGAAAAAAAGTAACACGAAATAGAAAGCAAATTATGATAGAACATTTTGGCATGAAAAATCAATGAAACCACTGGAATCGTAATATTTTTGAATTATTTTAAGTAAATCTCGAATTAAGTAACGATAATAAAGTATATTTCTAGAAAAAGATTGAGTAGCTAATGAAGAAATGGAGCTGGCGATTCCTTCGTGACAAATCGCGTATAGAAGCAAAAAACTTGTACACAACCAAGTCAGTAGTTAGCAAGTACGCTCTTAACTAACAAAACAAAAGAATGTATAACAAGTGTAAATAAAATAATCGAAAATATACATACCCAAAACTGATTAGAATTTTACATATAGATGATTTGCTGAAATTCTTATGAAGAGACGAATATCTACGAGAGTAGATTTATTACTAAACAATAGAAAGTAAGGAAGAATTCTCTAAATATTTTGGAAATATGAAAAATCAGTGGAAATATTAGAGAACCTACAATCATGAAAATTAAATATAGAGCGCCTGAAAAATGGAATTTATTATGGATAGAAACGAAATAATCGGAACAGTGAAAATATTAGAAAACCGATAATCATGAAAAGTTAATATAGAGCGCCTGAAAAACGGAATTTATTATGGATAGAACCGAAATCATTGAATGTAGAAGCGGTTGATTTAGTAAAAATGGAATGTAATAACGATAGGACTGATGAAAAAATATAGGTTTATCAAAAAACTGTGATTAACTGTAAAATTGGGATATTTCTAAAATGCAACTACACTGAGCGAAATGAGCGGAAGGTGATTACTTTTATAACACTAAATAAAATGGGATTACCGGAAATAACTGGATTTAAAGAGCTATAATGAATGGTGGTAGTACCGATAACAACATATTGTACAAGCCAATTAAGAAAATTTTTAAAACGTGAGAGGTAAATTTCGGCTAATTATGGGACTCAATAAAATAGAACGTAGTATAAGAAATCGGGTAAATTATTTCAACTAACGCAGTCACCGGAGAAACAGAGAACGAGCAAAAGATCAGAACAAAGTTTATAACAGAATGAACGAAATCAAAAAAGAATGATGCGAAATAAAATATGTCATTAACATTAGAAAAATAGCTATAAAAAAATAAGAACAACAAAAACAAGAACGAATAGTCAGTCTTGTGATATTGCTTCGAAAAAGGGTTCAATATCTGAAGCACGCCATGAAATCTAATATTGGAAAATGAAAATAATAGCTGGCAAACAAGGACGTAAAAACGTTAAAATGAAATCATAGAAAATATATTTGGAATTGAGTGAAATATAAACGTAATGTAAATGAGGAATTGAAAGACATTTGTGATACCATTAATGTAAATAACATCTGAATCCAAACAACGGTAGATTACAAGTCGTGGAAAATGTAAAGGCAACGACACATTATAATACTAAATCTCCGTAACAGGTTGAAGTTATTTAATTGAAAGTCTAAATTAAATGAAAATGTAACCCTCCGATGAAAAAGCAAAGCAGATCGAAAGAGGGCAGTCAGCGAGAATAGTGGTCTATGGTATTTCTAGACATGTGTTGAAGTTATATCTCAGTTTTCTTGGATGCGTAAATTCGAAACCATTAAATTAACGAAAACTACCGAAGAAGTTTCATAGATGACTAAATTCACTAAATCTTAAGTATGTATTCCACACATGAGTTTTATTCTAACTAGATTGTAGAAAGGATAACAATAAAAAATGTCCATAATCATAGAAACTGATTACCGATTGCCGTTGAAGAAATGATTATTTACAGAATGAAGCGCTGAAATATGAAATAATTAAGAAGAAAAAATCTGAAAGCGGTTGTAGTCGTCATTTATCTCTCTCTTTACCGAAAAAAATACTCAACTATGGTGAATAGCAAAAACAAAAATTACTGCGATGAAAAATTAAAAGCAAACTACAAAGTTTATATAAACGATTAGTATCGTCTAGTTTTCTTCGTGACATCAAAAAAATTACTTTCTGTTACCTGTCTGCATTAAATGATTCACTTTTACACTACCTGCAAAGGAAAATATTTAATAATTAACTACGACCAGGAAATAATCACTACGATGCCAGTGATTACTATTCGTGTATGTCCTTGCAAAAACATTACTAATGTAAATTCTTTACTGGAAACGGCCACTCAAAGTTATCATCCCTGCATCTAACTCAAATTGGCAACAAAAATGTTCATAAATCTCCCCCTACCTAATTGAAAATAGATTATGTAATGTTTTTATCCCATCTACGTCTTTAATCAATTCCTTCGCTCGCACAAATATATTTGACAGATATAAAATAAGCATATGTAAGAAGTATAGGGAATACATTCATGAGGAGGTACTGATTCTACATTTAATTACGAATATTTCATCTTCTATCTGGAACAAGTTGGAGCGTTGAACGGCTACTCGCTGAATCGTCGATGAAAAAAGCTGCAGTTTAGAGATGATCCTGAAACGTTGGTATGATGAACTGCTTCATTGCTGAGACGCTACTGATGTTAGTGCGACACCTGAAATAACAAACAAAAAACCTACTCCCTACCTAAGAAAATAAAATAGGCTAAATAATTTCATACACGAATTATGCCCCTAATCATTTATTTATTACGCTCGTTTTTACTTATATTATCCAGAAATACAGATACAATTAGATACGAAATCTAAATTTAATTACGAGTATTCTGTGGTAATTCGGAGCGATGAACGGCTATTCGCTGAATCGTTGATGAAATAAGCTGCAGTTAACAGATGATCCTGAAGCGTTGGTGTGATGAACTGCTTCGTTGCTGTGATGCTGCTAATGTTTTCGCAGCTCCTGAAACAAATTAACTGAAACAAAAAAGCCTACTCCTACCTAAGAAAATAAAATAGGCTAAATAATTTCATACACGAATTATGCCCCTAATCATTTATTTATTACGCTCGTTTTTACTTATATTATCCAGGAATACAGATACAATTAGATACGAAATCTAAATTTAATTACGAGTATTCTGTGGTAATTCGGAGCGATGAACGGCTATTCGCTGAATCGTTGATGAAATAAGCTGCAGTTAACAGATGATCCTGAAGCGTTGGTGTGATGAACTGCTTCGTTGCTGTGATGCTGCTAATGTTTTCGCAGCTCCTGAAACAAATTAACTGAAACAAAAAAGCCTACTCCTACCTAAGAAAATAAAATAGGCTAAATAATTTCATACACGAATTATGCCCCTAATCATTTATTTTTTAGGCTCGTTTTTTACTTATTTTATCGGGGAATACAGATACAATTAGATACGAATTCTAAATTTAATTACGAGTATTCTGTGGCAATTCGACGCGTTGAACAGCTATTCGCTGAATCGTTGATGAAAAAAATGCAGTTTACAGATGATCTTGCCGCGTTGAAATGCTACGGAAGCTGATTAATTTTTTTTTTGTACTCCTGAAACAAATTCTTAATAAATATGAAAGCCCTCCCCCTTATCTACTACAAATCGGTTATATCGTTTATGCCCCTATCGCGGTTTTCTTCTAGGCTAACATTTTATATAAAGGTACGTTATGATTAAATTCGTATTCGAATTCCGAATATTTCTTATTTAGTTTTTGACGACGTTCGTCGTAAATTACTTCTGCTGACCTTATTAACTAATCTATTAAAATTTCGTAATATTTTACTTTCATACATTAATAAAGCGAGACATAAAGTCCTTCCGGACTAACCGAAATTTTGTATTCGGTCGGGCTCATTTTCACTCTCATGTGCGCTCACAAAATCCCTCCTCATAATAAGGCTGAGAAATTACTGCCCAAACCGAATTAATTTACTAAAATTCAATCGTGAAACCAATAATCTTTTTAAATTTTTTTCCGTTCAATATTAATTAAATATTTGTACGTACCTTCATCTGATTTCTTCTTTTTTCTACTTTACTGCCGATGATGATATTACTTCCGCAATAAAGAGCCCTTAAAACGATCTAGAGGATAGTATCAGTTTTTCTTTTTATTTTATATATTTCTTTTTTGTAATCGGTTTTAAAAATTTTAATATTTTCCGCAGTACCAGGGAAATGAGTAACTTTTTATTTTACTTTGAAATCTTCTCACGAGTAATGAGTCATTTTTAATGTTTCAGAAAAATAGGAACAAAATTAAACTTAGAAGTATGGAAAATATTCAGCACAATTTTTAAAAAGAAATTTTGCGAATAAAGAATTCAATGAAAGACTAATTTTATTTTGTTGTATTATTTTGGCGCGTTTATCTTTTTTTTTTATAAATTATTCAAAAATCATCTTTGTACGTTTTATTATTAATAAATATTATAATCTGAACTGTTTTATTTTTTTATGTAAATCATGTAACGAGTGGATTTAAGGCATCTTCTTTTACACGAAACACTTTATATTTATAAACAGAAATTTTCGATCGAGAAATCGTAAGAAATTTTGAACGAGAGATCGAGCTCTTTATATTGCACAAGTAATTCTGCAAATTGAAACCTGAAAACCATCACTTGCTTAAATTATGTAAACGAGTGTCATTCAAGTTTTTTTTTTTGCTGCAATCGAACTGTTTTTTAATTCACCAAAAATATTATAAGAACTTAATTTGAAATTAAGAAAACAACATGTGTGTACAATTAACTTAATTTCCACGCCTATCGGTGAGCTACATTTTATAAAAATCTTAAGTGACTCTCGTTACACAGTAGAACATCGAAAGCATGCATAAAGTGACAAAGATGGTTTTGGAGAAATCAAAAAGTTTCGAAAATTTGTATTTATGAAGTAAAATTTCAACGACAAATATGTAACAGTTCGTGAAATTTGGAGCAATAAGCGATAGAACACAATTTATAAAATAACTCTATATCAAGTATGCAAAAATTATTCAGAAATATGTAAAAAAATCTTGAAACTAAAGCATAAAGATTAAATGTTGTTTTTGAATTTAAAAATCTATGCATTTATAAATTGAGATGTACGTTTCGAATCTGATATAAATTTTTAGCTATAAAGCTCCAAAAAAAAAAGGAATAAATAAAACTTGTTTTTCAAGATTTTAAATTTGTTAAGACTCGGAATTTATAGTTTTAATTCAAGAAATTTGAAATTTCATGAATGCATTGGTAACTATCGATAAAACGGAAAAAATCGAACAATTGAAGGCGATGTTCTACTGCCCCCATACCCGACACCAATCATGCTAAGTAGTTGTGCAATCACTTACCGACGATGTCTGCTACATAATTACCTGCAATTGCCGCACGACCGAACAAGAAAATGCACTAGTAGCGAGATACGATGCGACGCGAAATGAAACGTGAAGCACTTGAAACTTCGCCCTGTTGCATGAAAAGCTGAAAAATAAACTGTTAGTAACTGCAGAGCACCGTCATGTCCGATCACAATTCCAATTTTAATCTCAATCTGTCGCGTCTTTTAATCATGAAATTATTGTCATACCGCCCTCCTCCTACCCAATAATCCGGTCAAATGCATTAAAAACAGTCCCCCTCCACCGCTTGGTTTACTAAAAAGCGGGTACAAAATCATACAAACTAGCTCTGCAGTGTGTTGTGTGTATTTTATAACGTAAAAGTACATACCTGGAAAGCTGATGACTTACAAATGATACGGTGCGGTGCGATGCGATGCGATGGATGTTCGTTCAAATTATAGCTGAAAATTTATTTCACCAAAGTACTCCACGTTTCACCGAGAATTTTCGAACGACCCGATAAATCACGAAAAACGTACACGGAAACGAATGTCTAATTGTAGTAGATTCCGAGATCATATATCGAAAGTCCATTTCTTCATCGTCGAAACTGTGAAATTTACATTTCCGCACAATCGGACCTAGTATAGAATTCTGTAAGTACATCCCAATATCAATAAAGCAACCTGTTGATATGAGAATAAAAAAACATTAATTTTTTTTTTTTTAGTTTCTTCCTTAGTTTTGACCCAACCACTCGATGTATTATGCCAGGGAATTAGATGCTGAGGCGAAAGGAGATGGAGAGAATGAAGGATTGAAGTAAGGGAATTATTTAAAGGACAAAAGAAGAACTGTAAGGGGCCAGAAGGCCAAGAGCCAAGGTTTTCGAATTCAAAAAGGAACGTTCGGCTAACAAAAGTCGAAAATGCAAAAGAAACATGGTTTGCGTCGCGTTCAAAAGCAGAATCAGCGTAGTGGAGCGGAGGCGGTGGTAAGGAGGAGATAAAAAGAAACGAACGCGTGAGCGGGGAGAAGCGAACGATTAATTCTTAATCCGATTAAGAAGACAATAGTAGAACGACGATTAGTATTTCGCAAAATTTAATAAATCATAATGCGTTTCGCTCATTTTTTTTTCTGATCACATAAACAATTATGGATTTTAAAACATGATCAAAAACATCGCATGAGCGTATCATAATTAGCCTGAAAACCGCTGCAGCGACAATACCAGTGCAACGCAGCTGTCGCCATAGATAATGCATTATAAATAAAGTTTTTATTTTTATTAAAAAAACGATTACTTTTTTGCTACCTACAATATTTAATTGATATATATATATATATATATATATAAATATTTTTTTGTAGAAAAAGAAAACAATGTTGTTAATAAAAAATTACAAATATTAATTAGGCATTCAATTTATGTAGTATTCAGTTTGTTAGGGTAAGAAAGTTGATTTTTTAAAGAGGGGATAATTTTAATTTTATTGATCCTTCATACGTATGCAGTAGGTTTTTTTTTGCTTGTCTGTTTGCACATTTTACCACTTTACCGGGGATTCCCCCCTCATGATTAGTCACAGGCACCCTTAGGGAATATGTATAATAAAGTAAAACCGACCTACTATAAAAATTTGTAGAAACTGTTTGACGTTATAACCACTGTTTTATTATCTCTATTGTATGCAGATTATCCTCCATTTGTGCTTCAACTTCGCTGCAAATAGGACGTTATTACTGTTGAATGCGATTAATGATTGACCATTTCCGATAGAGGGCGCAAACACCGACTTCAAATGCACCTGGAATCAAACGAAATAAACGCAGTATCCGTGTTCGAAATATCTGATAAATTATAAGCTAGCATGATGTTTTATAAAGTGCAAAAAAATCACAAATGCAGAAAGGTCACATTTAAGTTTCTTTAGTAATTTTGTACGCTTGTGAAAAGATCATCGGTTATTAAAACCGAAATGTAATAGAAAGTATAACTATGATTTACAATAACCGCTTTTAAGATCCTTATTATTTTACATTTTAGAACGAAATATGTACATGGCTTTAATCAAAATGCAATTATTTAATGTGATGAAACTTTTTTCTTCGCTTGACTGTTTTACCAACTTTTCAGATCAACAAATTTAAAAAAACTTGGCCGGGCATAATTGATCGGAGATGTTTCATTGCATACATATGAACCAGAAAAAACTTCAATAGGAAAGCAATTGTAGATTTTTAAAATGAGTATAGAAAAATTATAAATAAAATCGTCAGAACTAGAAGAGCACCATGGAAATTAGGTAAAAAATGATATTTCCAGATTTTACAATTTTATGTGATTTCGTAGCTTTTATTAATATATTGAAACTAGAGAAACAGATTATTTTTTCGAACAACAAATCTTTTCGGTATAGTTGTACTTTTAAAAAATATATGCCTGACCTATATAAAAATTGTGGAAAAAATGTACATTAGGAACGAAGTATTTTTGTTAGTTTGCTGACCAAATGAATTGTAATCGTTCGGGCCAAAAAAAAATCGCGAGATTGAGCAGTGTAACCCCCCCCCCCAACATGACGAAAAGGAAGGAGTAATAAAAAAAAAACAGTTACTTAAACATAGACAAGTCTGGAACACAAGGCAAATAATAGTATATATAATACAAATTATTATTTACTTATAGGAAGACGAAAAAAAATCTAAAGAATCATTTACGGTGGTTTTCAGATAGAAAAAAAAAAAAAATATATATATATATATATACCTTTTAATTACACACGTTTAACGAAAAGATTTTAAACATATGAAAGAGCTATAAGAAAATTCCATACGCAGTAATAAACGAATGGAATTAAACTAATCGAATTTAGAATATACATGAATCATGAGACAGCGGATGTAAAAGCGAGCAAAGTGTAACAAAAATTGTGATGAAAAATGATGAGCAACGCATATAAAGTAATCAAATATTCGATAAATTAATATGTCTTGCGAGAAAATAATGCCAAACTGCCGACTGTGAAATGCACGTACCAATCATCAGAAGTTCCGATGAAAATCATAAAAATAGATTGAAAAAAAGTAACACGAAATAGAAAGCAAATTATGATAGAACATTTTGGCATGAAAAATCAATGAAACCACTGGAATCGTAATATTTTTGAATTATTTTAAGTAAATCTCGAATTAAGTAACGATAATAAAGTATATTTCTAGAAACAGATTGAGTAGCTAATGAAGAAATGGAGCTGGCGATTCCTTCGTGACAAATCGCGTATAGAAGCAAAAAACTTGTACACAACCAAGTCAGTAGTTAGCAAGTACGCTCTTAACTAACAAAACAAAAGAATGTATAACAAGTGTAAATAAAATAATCGAAAATATACATACCCAAAACTGATTAGAATTTTACATATAGATGATTTGCTGAAATTCTTATGAAGAGACGAATATCTACGAGAGTAGATTTATTACTAAACAATAGAAAGTAAGGAAGAATTCTCTAAATATTTTGGAAATATGAAAAATCAGTGGAAATATTAGAGAACCTACAATCATGAAAATTAAATATAGAGCGCCTGAAAAATGGAATTTATTATGGATAGAAACGAAATAATCGGAACAGTGAAAATATTAGAAAACCGATAATCATGAAAAGTTAATATAGAGCGCCTGAAAAACGGAATTTATTATGGATAGAACCGAAATCATTGAATGTAGAAGCGGTTGATTTAGTAAAAATGGAATGTAATAACGATAGGACTGATGAAAAAATATAGGTTTATCAAAAAACTGTGATTAACTGTAAAATTGGGATATTTCTAAAATGCAACTACACTGAGCGAAATGAGCGGAAGGTGATTACTTTTATAACACTAAATAAAATGGGATTACCGGAAATAACTGGATTTAAAGAGCTATAATGAATGGTGGTAGTACCGATAACAACATATTGTACAAGCCAATTAAGAAAATTTTTAAAACGTGAGAGGTAAATTTCGGCTAATTATGGGACTCAATAAAATAGAACGTAGTATAAGAAATCGGGTAAATTATTTCAACTAACGCAGTCACCGGAGAAACAGAGAACGAGCAAAAGATCAGAACAAAGTTTATAACAGAATGAACGAAATCAAAAAAGAATGATGCGAAATAAAATATGTCATTAACATTAGAAAAATAGCTATAAAAAAATAAGAACAACAAAAACAAGAACGAATAGTCAGTCTTGTGATATTGCTTCGAAAAAGGGTTCAATATCTGAAGCACGCCATGAAATCTAATATTGGAAAATGAAAATAATAGCTGGCAAACAAGGACGTAAAAACGTTAAAATGAAATCATAGAAAATATATTTGGAATTGAGTGAAATATAAACGTAATGTAAATGAGGAATTGAAAGACATTTGTGATACCATTAATGTAAATGACATCTGAATCCAAACAACGGTAGATTACAAGTCGTGGAAAATGTAAAGGCAACGACACATTATAATACTAAATCTCCGTAACAGGTTGAAGTTATTTAATTGAAAGTCTAAATTAAATGAAAATGTAACCCTCCGATGAAAAAGCAAAGCAGATCGAAAGAGGGCAGTCAGCGAGAATAGTGGTCTATGGTATTTCTAGACATGTGTTGAAGTTATATCTCAGTTTTCTTGGATGCGTAAATTCGAAACCATTAAATTAACGAAAACTACCGAAGAAGTTTCATAGATGACTAAATTCACTAAATCTTAAGTATGTATTCCACACATGAGTTTTATTCTAACTAGATTGTAGAAAGGATAACAATAAAAAATGTCCATAATCATAGAAACTGATTACCGATTGCCGTTGAAGAAATGATTATTTACAGAATGAAGCGCTGAAATATGAAATAATTAAGAAGAAAAAATCTGAAAGCGGTTGTAGTCGTCATTTATCTCTCTCTTTACCGAAAAAAATACTCAACTATGGTGAATAGCAAAAACAAAAATTACTGCGATGAAAAATTAAAAGCAAACTACAAAGTTTATATAAACGATTAGTATCGTCTAGTTTTCTTCGTGACATCAAAAAAATTACTTTCTGTTACCTGTCTGCATTAAATGATTCACTTTTACACTACCTGCAAAGGAAAATATTTAATAATTAACTACGACCAGGAAATAATCACTACGATGCCAGTGATTACTATTCGTGTATGTCCTTGCAAAAACATTACTAATGTAAATTCTTTACTGGAAACGGCCACTCAAAGTTATCATCCCTGCATCTAACTCAAATTGGCAACAAAAATGTTCATAAATCTCCCCCTACCTAATTGAAAATAGATTATGTAATGTTTTTATCCCATCTACGTCTTTAATCAATTCCTTCGCTCGCACAAATATATTTGACAGATATAAAATAAGCATATGTAAGAAGTATAGGGAATACATTCATGAGGAGGTACTGATTCTACATTTAATTACGAATATTTCATCTTCTATCTGGAACAAGTTGGAGCGTTGAACGGCTACTCGCTGAATCGTCGATGAAAAAAGCTGCAGTTTAGAGATGATCCTGAAACGTTGGTATGATGAACTGCTTCATTGCTGAGACGCTACTGATGTTAGTGCGACACCTGAAATAACAAACAAAAAACCTACTCCCTACCTAAGAAAATAAAATAGGCTAAATAATTTCATACACGAATTATGCCCCTAATCATTTATTTATTACGCTCGTTTTTACTTATATTATCCAGAAATACAGATACAATTAGATACGAAATCTAAATTTAATTACGAGTATTCTGTGGTAATTCGGAGCGATGAACGGCTATTCGCTGAATCGTTGATGAAATAAGCTGCAGTTAACAGATGATCCTGAAGCGTTGGTGTGATGAACTGCTTCGTTGCTGTGATGCTGCTAATGTTTTCGCAGCTCCTGAAACAAATTAACTGAAACAAAAAAGCCTACTCCTACCTAAGAAAATAAAATAGGCTAAATAATTTCATACACGAATTATGCCCCTAATCATTTATTTATTACGCTCGTTTTTACTTATATTATCCAGGAATACAGATACAATTAGATACGAAATCTAAATTTAATTACGAGTATTCTGTGGTAATTCGGAGCGATGAACGGCTATTCGCTGAATCGTTGATGAAATAAGCTGCAGTTAACAGATGATCCTGAAGCGTTGGTGTGATGAACTGCTTCGTTGCTGTGATGCTGCTAATGTTTTCGCAGCTCCTGAAACAAATTAACTGAAACAAAAAAGCCTACTCCTACCTAAGAAAATAAAATAGGCTAAATAATTTCATACACGAATTATGCCCCTAATCATTTATTTTTTAGGCTCGTTTTTTACTTATTTTATCGGGGAATACAGATACAATTAGATACGAATTCTAAATTTAATTACGAGTATTCTGTGGCAATTCGACGCGTTGAACAGCTATTCGCTGAATCGTTGATGAAAAAAATGCAGTTTACAGATGATCTTGCCGCGTTGAAATGCTACGGAAGCTGATTAATTTTTTTTTTGTACTCCTGAAACAAATTCTTAATAAATATGAAAGCCCTCCCCCTTATCTACTACAAATCGGTTATATCGTTTATGCCCCTATCGCGGTTTTCTTCTAGGCTAACATTTTATATAAAGGTACGTTATGATTAAATTCGTATTCGAATTCCGAATATTTCTTATTTAGTTTTTGACGACGTTCGTCGTAAATTACTTCTGCTGACCTTATTAACTAATCTATTAAAATTTCGTAATATTTTACTTTCATACATTAATAAAGCGAGACATAAAGTCCTTCCGGACTAACCGAAATTTTGTATTCGGTCGGGCTCATTTTCACTCTCATGTGCGCTCACAAAATCCCTCCTCATAATAAGGCTGAGAAATTACTGCCCAAACCGAATTAATTTACTAAAATTCAATCGTGAAACCAATAATCTTTTTAAATTTTTTTCCGTTCAATATTAATTAAATATTTGTACGTACCTTCATCTGATTTCTTCTTTTTTCTACTTTACTGCCGATGATGATATTACTTCCGCAATAAAGAGCCCTTAAAACGATCTAGAGGATAGTATCAGTTTTTCTTTTTATTTTATATATTTCTTTTTTGTAATCGGTTTTAAAAATTTTAATATTTTCCGCAGTACCAGGGAAATGAGTAACTTTTTATTTTACTTTGAAATCTTCTCACGAGTAATGAGTCATTTTTAATGTTTCAGAAAAATAGGAACAAAATTAAACTTAGAAGTATGGAAAATATTCAGCACAATTTTTAAAAAGAAATTTTGCGAATAAAGAATTCAATGAAAGACTAATTTTATTTTGTTGTATTATTTTGGCGCGTTTATCTTTTTTTTTTATAAATTATTCAAAAATCATCTTTGTACGTTTTATTATTAATAAATATTATAATCTGAACTGTTTTATTTTTTTATGTAAATCATGTAACGAGTGGATTTAAGGCATCTTCTTTTACACGAAACACTTTATATTTATAAACAGAAATTTTCGATCGAGAAATCGTAAGAAATTTTGAACGAGAGATCGAGCTCTTTATATTGCACAAGTAATTCTGCAAATTGAAACCTGAAAACCATCACTTGCTTAAATTATGTAAACGAGTGTCATTCAAGTTTTTTTTTTTGCTGCAATCGAACTGTTTTTTAATTCACCAAAAATATTATAAGAACTTAATTTGAAATTAAGAAAACAACATGTGTGTACAATTAACTTAATTTCCACGCCTATCGGTGAGCTACATTTTATAAAAATCTTAAGTGACTCTCGTTACACAGTAGAACATCGAAAGCATGCATAAAGTGACAAAGATGGTTTTGGAGAAATCAAAAAGTTTCGAAAATTTGTATTTATGAAGTAAAATTTCAACGACAAATATGTAACAGTTCGTGAAATTTGGAGCAATAAGCGATAGAACACAATTTATAAAATAACTCTATATCAAGTATGCAAAAATTATTCAGAAATATGTAAAAAAATCTTGAAACTAAAGCATAAAGATTAAATGTTGTTTTTGAATTTAAAAATCTATGCATTTATAAATTGAGATGTACGTTTCGAATCTGATATAAATTTTTAGCTATAAAGCTCCAAAAAAAAAAGGAATAAATAAAACTTGTTTTTCAAGATTTTAAATTTGTTAAGACTCGGAATTTATAGTTTTAATTCAAGAAATTTGAAATTTCATGAATGCATTGGTAACTATCGATAAAACGGAAAAAATCGAACAATTGAAGGCGATGTTCTACTGCCCCCATACCCGACACCAATCATGCTAAGTAGTTGTGCAATCACTTACCGACGATGTCTGCTACATAATTACCTGCAATTGCCGCACGACCGAACAAGAAAATGCACTAGTAGCGAGATACGATGCGACGCGAAATGAAACGTGAAGCACTTGAAACTTCGCCCTGTTGCATGAAAAGCTGAAAAATAAACTGTTAGTAACTGCAGAGCACCGTCATGTCCGATCACAATTCCAATTTTAATCTCAATCTGTCGCGTCTTTTAATCATGAAATTATTGTCATACCGCCCTCCTCCTACCCAATAATCCGGTCAAATGCATTAAAAACAGTCCCCCTCCACCGCTTGGTTTACTAAAAAGCGGGTACAAAATCATACAAACTAGCTCTGCAGTGTGTTGTGTGTATTTTATAACGTAAAAGTACATACCTGGAAAGCTGATGACTTACAAATGATACGGTGCGGTGCGATGCGATGCGATGGATGTTCGTTCAAATTATAGCTGAAAATTTATTTCACCAAAGTACTCCACGTTTCACCGAGAATTTTCGAACGACCCGATAAATCACGAAAAACGTACACGGAAACGAATGTCTAATTGTAGTAGATTCCGAGATCATATATCGAAAGTCCATTTCTTCATCGTCGAAACTGTGAAATTTACATTTCCGCACAATCGGACCTAGTATAGAATTCTGTAAGTACATCCCAATATCAATAAAGCAACCTGTTGATATGAGAATAAAAAAACATTAATTTTTTTTTTTTTAGTTTCTTCCTTAGTTTTGACCCAACCACTCGATGTATTATGCCAGGGAATTAGATGCTGAGGCGAAAGGAGATGGAGAGAATGAAGGATTGAAGTAAGGGAATTATTTAAAGGACAAAAGAAGAACTGTAAGGGGCCAGAAGGCCAAGAGCCAAGGTTTTCGAATTCAAAAAGGAACGTTCGGCTAACAAAAGTCGAAAATGCAAAAGAAACATGGTTTGCGTCGCGTTCAAAAGCAGAATCAGCGTAGTGGAGCGGAGGCGGTGGTAAGGAGGAGATAAAAAGAAACGAACGCGTGAGCGGGGAGAAGCGAACGATTAATTCTTAATCCGATTAAGAAGACAATAGTAGAACGACGATTAGTATTTCGCAAAATTTAATAAATCATAATGCGTTTCGCTCATTTTTTTTTCTGATCACATAAACAATTATGGATTTTAAAACATGATCAAAAACATCGCATGAGCGTATCATAATTAGCCTGAAAACCGCTGCAGCGACAATACCAGTGCAACGCAGCTGTCGCCATAGATAATGCATTATAAATAAAGTTTTTATTTTTATTAAAAAAACGATTACTTTTTTGCTACCTACAATATTTAATTGATATATATATATATATATATATATAAATATTTTTTTGTAGAAAAAGAAAACAATGTTGTTAATAAAAAATTACAAATATTAATTAGGCATTCAATTTATGTAGTATTCAGTTTGTTAGGGTAAGAAAGTTGATTTTTTAAAGAGGGGATAATTTTAATTTTATTGATCCTTCATACGTATGCAGTAGGTTTTTTTTTGCTTGTCTGTTTGCACATTTTACCACTTTACCGGGGATTCCCCCCTCATGATTAGTCACAGGCACCCTTAGGGAATATGTATAATAAAGTAAAACCGACCTACTATAAAAATTTGTAGAAACTGTTTGACGTTATAACCACTGTTTTATTATCTCTATTGTATGCAGATTATCCTCCATTTGTGCTTCAACTTCGCTGCAAATAGGACGTTATTACTGTTGAATGCGATTAATGATTGACCATTTCCGATAGAGGGCGCAAACACCGACTTCAAATGCACCTGGAATCAAACGAAATAAACGCAGTATCCGTGTTCGAAATATCTGATAAATTATAAGCTAGCATGATGTTTTATAAAGTGCAAAAAAATCACAAATGCAGAAAGGTCACATTTAAGTTTCTTTAGTAATTTTGTACGCTTGTGAAAAGATCATCGGTTATTAAAACCGAAATGTAATAGAAAGTATAACTATGATTTACAATAACCGCTTTTAAGATCCTTATTATTTTACATTTTAGAACGAAATATGTACATGGCTTTAATCAAAATGCAATTATTTAATGTGATGAAACTTTTTTCTTCGCTTGACTGTTTTACCAACTTTTCAGATCAACAAATTTAAAAAAACTTGGCCGGGCATAATTGATCGGAGATGTTTCATTGCATACATATGAACCAGAAAAAACTTCAATAGGAAAGCAATTGTAGATTTTTAAAATGAGTATAGAAAAATTATAAATAAAATCGTCAGAACTAGAAGAGCACCATGGAAATTAGGTAAAAAATGATATTTCCAGATTTTACAATTTTATGTGATTTCGTAGCTTTTATTAATATATTGAAACTAGAGAAACAGATTATTTTTTCGAACAACAAATCTTTTCGGTATAGTTGTACTTTTAAAAAATATATGCCTGACCTATATAAAAATTGTGGAAAAAATGTACATTAGGAACGAAGTATTTTTGTTAGTTTGCTGACCAAATGAATTGTAATCGTTCGGGCCAAAAAAAAATCGCGAGATTGAGCAGTGTAACCCCCCCCCCCCAACATGACGAAAAGGAAGGAGTAATAAAAAAAAAACAGTTACTTAAACATAGACAAGTCTGGAACACAAGGCAAATAATAGTATATATAATACAAATTATTATTTACTTATAGGAAGACGAAAAAAAATCTAAAGAATCATTTACGGTGGTTTTCAGATAGAAAAAAAAAAAAAATATATATATATATATATACCTTTTAATTACACACGTTTAACGAAAAGATTTTAAACATATGAAAGAGCTATAAGAAAATTCCATACGCAGTAATAAACGAATGGAATTAAACTAATCGAATTTAGAATATACATGAATCATGAGACAGCGGATGTAAAAGCGAGCAAAGTGTAACAAAAATTGTGATGAAAAATGATGAGCAACGCATATAAAGTAATCAAATATTCGATAAATTAATATGTCTTGCGAGAAAATAATGCCAAACTGCCGACTGTGAAATGCACGTACCAATCATCAGAAGTTCCGATGAAAATCATAAAAATAGATTGAAAAAAAGTAACACGAAATAGAAAGCAAATTATGATAGAACATTTTGGCATGAAAAATCAATGAAACCACTGGAATCGTAATATTTTTGAATTATTTTAAGTAAATCTCGAATTAAGTAACGATAATAAAGTATATTTCTAGAAACAGATTGAGTAGCTAATGAAGAAATGGAGCTGGCGATTCCTTCGTGACAAATCGCGTATAGAAGCAAAAAACTTGTACACAACCAAGTCAGTAGTTAGCAAGTACGCTCTTAACTAACAAAACAAAAGAATGTATAACAAGTGTAAATAAAATAATCGAAAATATACATACCCAAAACTGATTAGAATTTTACATATAGATGATTTGCTGAAATTCTTATGAAGAGACGAATATCTACGAGAGTAGATTTATTACTAAACAATAGAAAGTAAGGAAGAATTCTCTAAATATTTTGGAAATATGAAAAATCAGTGGAAATATTAGAGAACCTACAATCATGAAAATTAAATATAGAGCGCCTGAAAAATGGAATTTATTATGGATAGAAACGAAATAATCGGAACAGTGAAAATATTAGAAAACCGATAATCATGAAAAGTTAATATAGAGCGCCTGAAAAACGGAATTTATTATGGATAGAACCGAAATCATTGAATGTAGAAGCGGTTGATTTAGTAAAAATGGAATGTAATAACGATAGGACTGATGAAAAAATATAGGTTTATCAAAAAACTGTGATTAACTGTAAAATTGGGATATTTCTAAAATGCAACTACACTGAGCGAAATGAGCGGAAGGTGATTACTTTTATAACACTAAATAAAATGGGATTACCGGAAATAACTGGATTTAAAGAGCTATAATGAATGGTGGTAGTACCGATAACAACATATTGTACAAGCCAATTAAGAAAATTTTTAAAACGTGAGAGGTAAATTTCGGCTAATTATGGGACTCAATAAAATAGAACGTAGTATAAGAAATCGGGTAAATTATTTCAACTAACGCAGTCACCGGAGAAACAGAGAACGAGCAAAAGATCAGAACAAAGTTTATAACAGAATGAACGAAATCAAAAAAGAATGATGCGAAATAAAATATGTCATTAACATTAGAAAAATAGCTATAAAAAAATAAGAACAACAAAAACAAGAACGAATAGTCAGTCTTGTGATATTGCTTCGAAAAAGGGTTCAATATCTGAAGCACGCCATGAAATCTAATATTGGAAAATGAAAATAATAGCTGGCAAACAAGGACGTAAAAACGTTAAAATGAAATCATAGAAAATATATTTGGAATTGAGTGAAATATAAACGTAATGTAAATGAGGAATTGAAAGACATTTGTGATACCATTAATGTAAATGACATCTGAATCCAAACAACGGTAGATTACAAGTCGTGGAAAATGTAAAGGCAACGACACATTATAATACTAAATCTCCGTAACAGGTTGAAGTTATTTAATTGAAAGTCTAAATTAAATGAAAATGTAACCCTCCGATGAAAAAGCAAAGCAGATCGAAAGAGGGCAGTCAGCGAGAATAGTGGTCTATGGTATTTCTAGACATGTGTTGAAGTTATATCTCAGTTTTCTTGGATGCGTAAATTCGAAACCATTAAATTAACGAAAACTACCGAAGAAGTTTCATAGATGACTAAATTCACTAAATCTTAAGTATGTATTCCACACATGAGTTTTATTCTAACTAGATTGTAGAAAGGATAACAATAAAAAATGTCCATAATCATAGAAACTGATTACCGATTGCCGTTGAAGAAATGATTATTTACAGAATGAAGCGCTGAAATATGAAATAATTAAGAAGAAAAAATCTGAAAGCGGTTGTAGTCGTCATTTATCTCTCTCTTTACCGAAAAAAATACTCAACTATGGTGAATAGCAAAAACAAAAATTACTGCGATGAAAAATTAAAAGCAAACTACAAAGTTTATATAAACGATTAGTATCGTCTAGTTTTCTTCGTGACATCAAAAAAATTACTTTCTGTTACCTGTCTGCATTAAATGATTCACTTTTACACTACCTGCAAAGGAAAATATTTAATAATTAACTACGACCAGGAAATAATCACTACGATGCCAGTGATTACTATTCGTGTATGTCCTTGCAAAAACATTACTAATGTAAATTCTTTACTGGAAACGGCCACTCAAAGTTATCATCCCTGCATCTAACTCAAATTGGCAACAAAAATGTTCATAAATCTCCCCCTACCTAATTGAAAATAGATTATGTAATGTTTTTATCCCATCTACGTCTTTAATCAATTCCTTCGCTCGCACAAATATATTTGACAGATATAAAATAAGCATATGTAAGAAGTATAGGGAATACATTCATGAGGAGGTACTGATTCTACATTTAATTACGAATATTTCATCTTCTATCTGGAACAAGTTGGAGCGTTGAACGGCTACTCGCTGAATCGTCGATGAAAAAAGCTGCAGTTTAGAGATGATCCTGAAACGTTGGTATGATGAACTGCTTCATTGCTGAGACGCTACTGATGTTAGTGCGACACCTGAAATAACAAACAAAAAACCTACTCCCTACCTAAGAAAATAAAATAGGCTAAATAATTTCATACACGAATTATGCCCCTAATCATTTATTTATTACGCTCGTTTTTACTTATATTATCCAGAAATACAGATACAATTAGATACGAAATCTAAATTTAATTACGAGTATTCTGTGGTAATTCGGAGCGATGAACGGCTATTCGCTGAATCGTTGATGAAATAAGCTGCAGTTAACAGATGATCCTGAAGCGTTGGTGTGATGAACTGCTTCGTTGCTGTGATGCTGCTAATGTTTTCGCAGCTCCTGAAACAAATTAACTGAAACAAAAAAGCCTACTCCTACCTAAGAAAATAAAATAGGCTAAATAATTTCATACACGAATTATGCCCCTAATCATTTATTTATTACGCTCGTTTTTACTTATATTATCCAGGAATACAGATACAATTAGATACGAAATCTAAATTTAATTACGAGTATTCTGTGGTAATTCGGAGCGATGAACGGCTATTCGCTGAATCGTTGATGAAATAAGCTGCAGTTAACAGATGATCCTGAAGCGTTGGTGTGATGAACTGCTTCGTTGCTGTGATGCTGCTAATGTTTTCGCAGCTCCTGAAACAAATTAACTGAAACAAAAAAGCCTACTCCTACCTAAGAAAATAAAATAGGCTAAATAATTTCATACACGAATTATGCCCCTAATCATTTATTTTTTAGGCTCGTTTTTTACTTATTTTATCGGGGAATACAGATACAATTAGATACGAATTCTAAATTTAATTACGAGTATTCTGTGGCAATTCGACGCGTTGAACAGCTATTCGCTGAATCGTTGATGAAAAAAATGCAGTTTACAGATGATCTTGCCGCGTTGAAATGCTACAGAAGCTGATTAATTTTTTTTTTGTACTCCTGAAACAAATTCTTAATAAATATGAAAGCCCTCCCCCTTATCTACTACAAATCGGTTATATCGTTTATGCCCCTATCGCGGTTTTCTTCTAGGCTAACATTTTATATAAAGGTACGTTATGATTAAATTCGTATTCGAATTCCGAATATTTCTTATTTAGTTTTTGACGACGTTCGTCGTAAATTACTTCTGCTGACCTTATTAACTAATCTATTAAAATTTCGTAATATTTTACTTTCATACATTAATAAAGCGAGACATAAAGTCCTTCCGGACTAACCGAAATTTTGTATTCGGTCGGGCTCATTTTCACTCTCATGTGCGCTCACAAAATCCCTCCTCATAATAAGGCTGAGAAATTACTGCCCAAACCGAATTAATTTACTAAAATTCAATCGTGAAACCAATAATCTTTTTAAATTTTTTTCCGTTCAATATTAATTAAATATTTGTACGTACCTTCATCTGATTTCTTCTTTTTTCTACTTTACTGCCGATGATGATATTACTTCCGCAATAAAGAGCCCTTAAAACGATCTAGAGGATAGTATCAGTTTTTCTTTTTATTTTATATATTTCTTTTTTGTAATCGGTTTTAAAAATTTTAATATTTTCCGCAGTACCAGGGAAATGAGTAACTTTTTATTTTACTTTGAAATCTTCTCACGAGTAATGAGTCATTTTTAATGTTTCAGAAAAATAGGAACAAAATTAAACTTAGAAGTATGGAAAATATTCAGCACAATTTTTAAAAAGAAATTTTGCGAATAAAGAATTCAATGAAAGACTAATTTTATTTTGTTGTATTATTTTGGCGCGTTTATCTTTTTTTTTTATAAATTATTCAAAAATCATCTTTGTACGTTTTATTATTAATAAATATTATAATCTGAACTGTTTTATTTTTTTATGTAAATCATGTAACGAGTGGATTTAAGGCATCTTCTTTTACACGAAACACTTTATATTTATAAACAGAAATTTTCGATCGAGAAATCGTAAGAAATTTTGAACGAGAGATCGAGCTCTTTATATTGCACAAGTAATTCTGCAAATTGAAACCTGAAAACCATCACTTGCTTAAATTATGTAAACGAGTGTCATTCAAGTTTTTTTTTTTGCTGCAATCGAACTGTTTTTTAATTCACCAAAAATATTATAAGAACTTAATTTGAAATTAAGAAAACAACATGTGTGTACAATTAACTTAATTTCCACGCCTATCGGTGAGCTACATTTTATAAAAATCTTAAGTGACTCTCGTTACACAGTAGAACATCGAAAGCATGCATAAAGTGACAAAGATGGTTTTGGAGAAATCAAAAAGTTTCGAAAATTTGTATTTATGAAGTAAAATTTCAACGACAAATATGTAACAGTTCGTGAAATTTGGAGCAATAAGCGATAGAACACAATTTATAAAATAACTCTATATCAAGTATGCAAAAATTATTCAGAAATATGTAAAAAAATCTTGAAACTAAAGCATAAAGATTAAATGTTGTTTTTGAATTTAAAAATCTATGCATTTATAAATTGAGATGTACGTTTCGAATCTGATATAAATTTTTAGCTATAAAGCTCCAAAAAAAAAAGGAATAAATAAAACTTGTTTTTCAAGATTTTAAATTTGTTAAGACTCGGAATTTATAGTTTTAATTCAAGAAATTTGAAATTTCATGAATGCATTGGTAACTATCGATAAAACGGAAAAAATCGAACAATTGAAGGCGATGTTCTACTGCCCCCATACCCGACACCAATCATGCTAAGTAGTTGTGCAATCACTTACCGACGATGTCTGCTACATAATTACCTGCAATTGCCGCACGACCGAACAAGAAAATGCACTAGTAGCGAGATACGATGCGACGCGAAATGAAACGTGAAGCACTTGAAACTTCGCCCTGTTGCATGAAAAGCTGAAAAATAAACTGTTAGTAACTGCAGAGCACCGTCATGTCCGATCACAATTCCAATTTTAATCTCAATCTGTCGCGTCTTTTAATCATGAAATTATTGTCATACCGCCCTCCTCCTACCCAATAATCCGGTCAAATGCATTAAAAACAGTCCCCCTCCACCGCTTGGTTTACTAAAAAGCGGGTACAAAATCATACAAACTAGCTCTGCAGTGTGTTGTGTGTATTTTATAACGTAAAAGTACATACCTGGAAAGCTGATGACTTACAAATGATACGGTGCGGTGCGATGCGATGCGATGGATGTTCGTTCAAATTATAGCTGAAAATTTATTTCACCAAAGTACTCCACGTTTCACCGAGAATTTTCGAACGACCCGATAAATCACGAAAAACGTACACGGAAACGAATGTCTAATTGTAGTAGATTCCGAGATCATATATCGAAAGTCCATTTCTTCATCGTCGAAACTGTGAAATTTACATTTCCGCACAATCGGACCTAGTATAGAATTCTGTAAGTACATCCCAATATCAATAAAGCAACCTGTTGATATGAGAATAAAAAAACATTAATTTTTTTTTTTTTAGTTTCTTCCTTAGTTTTGACCCAACCACTCGATGTATTATGCCAGGGAATTAGATGCTGAGGCGAAAGGAGATGGAGAGAATGAAGGATTGAAGTAAGGGAATTATTTAAAGGACAAAAGAAGAACTGTAAGGGGCCAGAAGGCCAAGAGCCAAGGTTTTCGAATTCAAAAAGGAACGTTCGGCTAACAAAAGTCGAAAATGCAAAAGAAACATGGTTTGCGTCGCGTTCAAAAGCAGAATCAGCGTAGTGGAGCGGAGGCGGTGGTAAGGAGGAGATAAAAAGAAACGAACGCGTGAGCGGGGAGAAGCGAACGATTAATTCTTAATCCGATTAAGAAGACAATAGTAGAACGACGATTAGTATTTCGCAAAATTTAATAAATCATAATGCGTTTCGCTCATTTTTTTTTCTGATCACATAAACAATTATGGATTTTAAAACATGATCAAAAACATCGCATGAGCGTATCATAATTAGCCTGAAAACCGCTGCAGCGACAATACCAGTGCAACGCAGCTGTCGCCATAGATAATGCATTATAAATAAAGTTTTTATTTTTATTAAAAAAACGATTACTTTTTTGCTACCTACAATATTTAATTGATATATATATATATATATATATATAAATATTTTTTTGTAGAAAAAGAAAACAATGTTGTTAATAAAAAATTACAAATATTAATTAGGCATTCAATTTATGTAGTATTCAGTTTGTTAGGGTAAGAAAGTTGATTTTTTAAAGAGGGGATAATTTTAATTTTATTGATCCTTCATACGTATGCAGTAGGTTTTTTTTTGCTTGTCTGTTTGCACATTTTACCACTTTACCGGGGATTCCCCCCTCATGATTAGTCACAGGCACCCTTAGGGAATATGTATAATAAAGTAAAACCGACCTACTATAAAAATTTGTAGAAACTGTTTGACGTTATAACCACTGTTTTATTATCTCTATTGTATGCAGATTATCCTCCATTTGTGCTTCAACTTCGCTGCAAATAGGACGTTATTACTGTTGAATGCGATTAATGATTGACCATTTCCGATAGAGGGCGCAAACACCGACTTCAAATGCACCTGGAATCAAACGAAATAAACGCAGTATCCGTGTTCGAAATATCTGATAAATTATAAGCTAGCATGATGTTTTATAAAGTGCAAAAAAATCACAAATGCAGAAAGGTCACATTTAAGTTTCTTTAGTAATTTTGTACGCTTGTGAAAAGATCATCGGTTATTAAAACCGAAATGTAATAGAAAGTATAACTATGATTTACAATAACCGCTTTTAAGATCCTTATTATTTTACATTTTAGAACGAAATATGTACATGGCTTTAATCAAAATGCAATTATTTAATGTGATGAAACTTTTTTCTTCGCTTGACTGTTTTACCAACTTTTCAGATCAACAAATTTAAAAAAACTTGGCCGGGCATAATTGATCGGAGATGTTTCATTGCATACATATGAACCAGAAAAAACTTCAATAGGAAAGCAATTGTAGATTTTTAAAATGAGTATAGAAAAATTATAAATAAAATCGTCAGAACTAGAAGAGCACCATGGAAATTAGGTAAAAAATGATATTTCCAGATTTTACAATTTTATGTGATTTCGTAGCTTTTATTAATATATTGAAACTAGAGAAACAGATTATTTTTTCGAACAACAAATCTTTTCGGTATAGTTGTACTTTTAAAAAATATATGCCTGACCTATATAAAAATTGTGGAAAAAATGTACATTAGGAACGAAGTATTTTTGTTAGTTTGCTGACCAAATGAATTGTAATCGTTCGGGCCAAAAAAAAATCGCGAGATTGAGCAGTGTAACCCCCCCCCCCCAACATGACGAAAAGGAAGGAGTAATAAAAAAAAAACAGTTACTTAAACATAGACAAGTCTGGAACACAAGGCAAATAATAGTATATATAATACAAATTATTATTTACTTATAGGAAGACGAAAAAAAATCTAAAGAATCATTTACGGTGGTTTTCAGATAAAAAAAAAAAAATATATATATATATATATACCTTTTAATTACACACGTTTAACGAAAAGATTTTAAACATATGAAAGAGCTATAAGAAAATTCCATACGCAGTAATAAACGAATGGAATTAAACTAATCGAATTTAGAATATACATGAATCATGAGACAGCGGATGTAAAAGCGAGCAAAGTGTAACAAAAATTGTGATGAAAAATGATGAGCAACGCATATAAAGTAATCAAATATTCGATAAATTAATATGTCTTGCGAGAAAATAATGCCAAACTGCCGACTGTGAAATGCACGTACCAATCATCAGAAGTTCCGATGAAAATCATAAAAATAGATTGAAAAAAAGTAACACGAAATAGAAAGCAAATTATGATAGAACATTTTGGCATGAAAAATCAATGAAACCACTGGAATCGTAATATTTTTGAATTATTTTAAGTAAATCTCGAATTAAGTAACGATAATAAAGTATATTTCTAGAAAAAGATTGAGTAGCTAATGAAGAAATGGAGCTGGCGATTCCTTCGTGACAAATCGCGTATAGAAGCAAAAAACTTGTACACAACCAAGTCAGTAGTTAGCAAGTACGCTCTTAACTAACAAAACAAAAGAATGTATAACAAGTGTAAATAAAATAATCGAAAATATACATACCCAAAACTGATTAGAATTTTACATATAGATGATTTGCTGAAATTCTTATGAAGAGACGAATATCTACGAGAGTAGATTTATTACTAAACAATAGAAAGTAAGGAAGAATTCTCTAAATATTTTGGAAATATGAAAAATCAGTGGAAATATTAGAGAACCTACAATCATGAAAATTAAATATAGAGCGCCTGAAAAATGGAATTTATTATGGATAGAAACGAAATAATCGGAACAGTGAAAATATTAGAAAACCGATAATCATGAAAAGTTAATATAGAGCGCCTGAAAAACGGAATTTATTATGGATAGAACCGAAATCATTGAATGTAGAAGCGGTTGATTTAGTAAAAATGGAATGTAATAACGATAGGACTGATGAAAAAATATAGGTTTATCAAAAAACTGTGATTAACTGTAAAATTGGGATATTTCTAAAATGCAACTACACTGAGCGAAATGAGCGGAAGGTGATTACTTTTATAACACTAAATAAAATGGGATTACCGGAAATAACTGGATTTAAAGAGCTATAATGAATGGTGGTAGTACCGATAACAACATATTGTACAAGCCAATTAAGAAAATTTTTAAAACGTGAGAGGTAAATTTCGGCTAATTATGGGACTCAATAAAATAGAACGTAGTATAAGAAATCGGGTAAATTATTTCAACTAACGCAGTCACCGGAGAAACAGAGAACGAGCAAAAGATCAGAACAAAGTTTATAACAGAATGAACGAAATCAAAAAAGAATGATGCGAAATAAAATATGTCATTAACATTAGAAAAATAGCTATAAAAAAATAAGAACAACAAAAACAAGAACGAATAGTCAGTCTTGTGATATTGCTTCGAAAAAGGGTTCAATATCTGAAGCACGCCATGAAATCTAATATTGGAAAATGAAAATAATAGCTGGCAAACAAGGACGTAAAAACGTTAAAATGAAATCATAGAAAATATATTTGGAATTGAGTGAAATATAAACGTAATGTAAATGAGGAATTGAAAGACATTTGTGATACCATTAATGTAAATAACATCTGAATCCAAACAACGGTAGATTACAAGTCGTGGAAAATGTAAAGGCAACGACACATTATAATACTAAATCTCCGTAACAGGTTGAAGTTATTTAATTGAAAGTCTAAATTAAATGAAAATGTAACCCTCCGATGAAAAAGCAAAGCAGATCGAAAGAGGGCAGTCAGCGAGAATAGTGGTCTATGGTATTTCTAGACATGTGTTGAAGTTATATCTCAGTTTTCTTGGATGCGTAAATTCGAAACCATTAAATTAACGAAAACTACCGAAGAAGTTTCATAGATGACTAAATTCACTAAATCTTAAGTATGTATTCCACACATGAGTTTTATTCTAACTAGATTGTAGAAAGGATAACAATAAAAAATGTCCATAATCATAGAAACTGATTACCGATTGCCGTTGAAGAAATGATTATTTACAGAATGAAGCGCTGAAATATGAAATAATTAAGAAGAAAAAATCTGAAAGCGGTTGTAGTCGTCATTTATCTCTCTCTTTACCGAAAAAAATACTCAACTATGGTGAATAGCAAAAACAAAAATTACTGCGATGAAAAATTAAAAGCAAACTACAAAGTTTATATAAACGATTAGTATCGTCTAGTTTTCTTCGTGACATCAAAAAAATTACTTTCTGTTACCTGTCTGCATTAAATGATTCACTTTTACACTACCTGCAAAGGAAAATATTTAATAATTAACTACGACCAGGAAATAATCACTACGATGCCAGTGATTACTATTCGTGTATGTCCTTGCAAAAACATTACTAATGTAAATTCTTTACTGGAAACGGCCACTCAAAGTTATCATCCCTGCATCTAACTCAAATTGGCAACAAAAATGTTCATAAATCTCCCCCTACCTAATTGAAAATAGATTATGTAATGTTTTTATCCCATCTACGTCTTTAATCAATTCCTTCGCTCGCACAAATATATTTGACAGATATAAAATAAGCATATGTAAGAAGTATAGGGAATACATTCATGAGGAGGTACTGATTCTACATTTAATTACGAATATTTCATCTTCTATCTGGAACAAGTTGGAGCGTTGAACGGCTACTCGCTGAATCGTCGATGAAAAAAGCTGCAGTTTAGAGATGATCCTGAAACGTTGGTATGATGAACTGCTTCATTGCTGAGACGCTACTGATGTTAGTGCGACACCTGAAATAACAAACAAAAAACCTACTCCCTACCTAAGAAAATAAAATAGGCTAAATAATTTCATACACGAATTATGCCCCTAATCATTTATTTATTACGCTCGTTTTTACTTATATTATCCAGAAATACAGATACAATTAGATACGAAATCTAAATTTAATTACGAGTATTCTGTGGTAATTCGGAGCGATGAACGGCTATTCGCTGAATCGTTGATGAAATAAGCTGCAGTTAACAGATGATCCTGAAGCGTTGGTGTGATGAACTGCTTCGTTGCTGTGATGCTGCTAATGTTTTCGCAGCTCCTGAAACAAATTAACTGAAACAAAAAAGCCTACTCCTACCTAAGAAAATAAAATAGGCTAAATAATTTCATACACGAATTATGCCCCTAATCATTTATTTATTACGCTCGTTTTTACTTATATTATCCAGGAATACAGATACAATTAGATACGAAATCTAAATTTAATTACGAGTATTCTGTGGTAATTCGGAGCGATGAACGGCTATTCGCTGAATCGTTGATGAAATAAGCTGCAGTTAACAGATGATCCTGAAGCGTTGGTGTGATGAACTGCTTCGTTGCTGTGATGCTGCTAATGTTTTCGCAGCTCCTGAAACAAATTAACTGAAACAAAAAAGCCTACTCCTACCTAAGAAAATAAAATAGGCTAAATAATTTCATACACGAATTATGCCCCTAATCATTTATTTTTTAGGCTCGTTTTTTACTTATTTTATCGGGGAATACAGATACAATTAGATACGAATTCTAAATTTAATTACGAGTATTCTGTGGCAATTCGACGCGTTGAACAGCTATTCGCTGAATCGTTGATGAAAAAAATGCAGTTTACAGATGATCTTGCCGCGTTGAAATGCTACGGAAGCTGATTAATTTTTTTTTTGTACTCCTGAAACAAATTCTTAATAAATATGAAAGCCCTCCCCCTTATCTACTACAAATCGGTTATATCGTTTATGCCCCTATCGCGGTTTTCTTCTAGGCTAACATTTTATATAAAGGTACGTTATGATTAAATTCGTATTCGAATTCCGAATATTTCTTATTTAGTTTTTGACGACGTTCGTCGTAAATTACTTCTGCTGACCTTATTAACTAATCTATTAAAATTTCGTAATATTTTACTTTCATACATTAATAAAGCGAGACATAAAGTCCTTCCGGACTAACCGAAATTTTGTATTCGGTCGGGCTCATTTTCACTCTCATGTGCGCTCACAAAATCCCTCCTCATAATAAGGCTGAGAAATTACTGCCCAAACCGAATTAATTTACTAAAATTCAATCGTGAAACCAATAATCTTTTTAAATTTTTTTCCGTTCAATATTAATTAAATATTTGTACGTACCTTCATCTGATTTCTTCTTTTTTCTACTTTACTGCCGATGATGATATTACTTCCGCAATAAAGAGCCCTTAAAACGATCTAGAGGATAGTATCAGTTTTTCTTTTTATTTTATATATTTCTTTTTTGTAATCGGTTTTAAAAATTTTAATATTTTCCGCAGTACCAGGGAAATGAGTAACTTTTTATTTTACTTTGAAATCTTCTCACGAGTAATGAGTCATTTTTAATGTTTCAGAAAAATAGGAACAAAATTAAACTTAGAAGTATGGAAAATATTCAGCACAATTTTTAAAAAGAAATTTTGCGAATAAAGAATTCAATGAAAGACTAATTTTATTTTGTTGTATTATTTTGGCGCGTTTATCTTTTTTTTTTATAAATTATTCAAAAATCATCTTTGTACGTTTTATTATTAATAAATATTATAATCTGAACTGTTTTATTTTTTTATGTAAATCATGTAACGAGTGGATTTAAGGCATCTTCTTTTACACGAAACACTTTATATTTATAAACAGAAATTTTCGATCGAGAAATCGTAAGAAATTTTGAACGAGAGATCGAGCTCTTTATATTGCACAAGTAATTCTGCAAATTGAAACCTGAAAACCATCACTTGCTTAAATTATGTAAACGAGTGTCATTCAAGTTTTTTTTTTTGCTGCAATCGAACTGTTTTTTAATTCACCAAAAATATTATAAGAACTTAATTTGAAATTAAGAAAACAACATGTGTGTACAATTAACTTAATTTCCACGCCTATCGGTGAGCTACATTTTATAAAAATCTTAAGTGACTCTCGTTACACAGTAGAACATCGAAAGCATGCATAAAGTGACAAAGATGGTTTTGGAGAAATCAAAAAGTTTCGAAAATTTGTATTTATGAAGTAAAATTTCAACGACAAATATGTAACAGTTCGTGAAATTTGGAGCAATAAGCGATAGAACACAATTTATAAAATAACTCTATATCAAGTATGCAAAAATTATTCAGAAATATGTAAAAAAATCTTGAAACTAAAGCATAAAGATTAAATGTTGTTTTTGAATTTAAAAATCTATGCATTTATAAATTGAGATGTACGTTTCGAATCTGATATAAATTTTTAGCTATAAAGCTCCAAAAAAAAAAGGAATAAATAAAACTTGTTTTTCAAGATTTTAAATTTGTTAAGACTCGGAATTTATAGTTTTAATTCAAGAAATTTGAAATTTCATGAATGCATTGGTAACTATCGATAAAACGGAAAAAATCGAACAATTGAAGGCGATGTTCTACTGCCCCCATACCCGACACCAATCATGCTAAGTAGTTGTGCAATCACTTACCGACGATGTCTGCTACATAATTACCTGCAATTGCCGCACGACCGAACAAGAAAATGCACTAGTAGCGAGATACGATGCGACGCGAAATGAAACGTGAAGCACTTGAAACTTCGCCCTGTTGCATGAAAAGCTGAAAAATAAACTGTTAGTAACTGCAGAGCACCGTCATGTCCGATCACAATTCCAATTTTAATCTCAATCTGTCGCGTCTTTTAATCATGAAATTATTGTCATACCGCCCTCCTCCTACCCAATAATCCGGTCAAATGCATTAAAAACAGTCCCCCTCCACCGCTTGGTTTACTAAAAAGCGGGTACAAAATCATACAAACTAGCTCTGCAGTGTGTTGTGTGTATTTTATAACGTAAAAGTACATACCTGGAAAGCTGATGACTTACAAATGATACGGTGCGGTGCGATGCGATGCGATGGATGTTCGTTCAAATTATAGCTGAAAATTTATTTCACCAAAGTACTCCACGTTTCACCGAGAATTTTCGAACGACCCGATAAATCACGAAAAACGTACACGGAAACGAATGTCTAATTGTAGTAGATTCCGAGATCATATATCGAAAGTCCATTTCTTCATCGTCGAAACTGTGAAATTTACATTTCCGCACAATCGGACCTAGTATAGAATTCTGTAAGTACATCCCAATATCAATAAAGCAACCTGTTGATATGAGAATAAAAAAACATTAATTTTTTTTTTTTTAGTTTCTTCCTTAGTTTTGACCCAACCACTCGATGTATTATGCCAGGGAATTAGATGCTGAGGCGAAAGGAGATGGAGAGAATGAAGGATTGAAGTAAGGGAATTATTTAAAGGACAAAAGAAGAACTGTAAGGGGCCAGAAGGCCAAGAGCCAAGGTTTTCGAATTCAAAAAGGAACGTTCGGCTAACAAAAGTCGAAAATGCAAAAGAAACATGGTTTGCGTCGCGTTCAAAAGCAGAATCAGCGTAGTGGAGCGGAGGCGGTGGTAAGGAGGAGATAAAAAGAAACGAACGCGTGAGCGGGGAGAAGCGAACGATTAATTCTTAATCCGATTAAGAAGACAATAGTAGAACGACGATTAGTATTTCGCAAAATTTAATAAATCATAATGCGTTTCGCTCATTTTTTTTTCTGATCACATAAACAATTATGGATTTTAAAACATGATCAAAAACATCGCATGAGCGTATCATAATTAGCCTGAAAACCGCTGCAGCGACAATACCAGTGCAACGCAGCTGTCGCCATAGATAATGCATTATAAATAAAGTTTTTATTTTTATTAAAAAAACGATTACTTTTTTGCTACCTACAATATTTAATTGATATATATATATATATATATATATAAATATTTTTTTGTAGAAAAAGAAAACAATGTTGTTAATAAAAAATTACAAATATTAATTAGGCATTCAATTTATGTAGTATTCAGTTTGTTAGGGTAAGAAAGTTGATTTTTTAAAGAGGGGATAATTTTAATTTTATTGATCCTTCATACGTATGCAGTAGGTTTTTTTTTGCTTGTCTGTTTGCACATTTTACCACTTTACCGGGGATTCCCCCCTCATGATTAGTCACAGGCACCCTTAGGGAATATGTATAATAAAGTAAAACCGACCTACTATAAAAATTTGTAGAAACTGTTTGACGTTATAACCACTGTTTTATTATCTCTATTGTATGCAGATTATCCTCCATTTGTGCTTCAACTTCGCTGCAAATAGGACGTTATTACTGTTGAATGCGATTAATGATTGACCATTTCCGATAGAGGGCGCAAACACCGACTTCAAATGCACCTGGAATCAAACGAAATAAACGCAGTATCCGTGTTCGAAATATCTGATAAATTATAAGCTAGCATGATGTTTTATAAAGTGCAAAAAAATCACAAATGCAGAAAGGTCACATTTAAGTTTCTTTAGTAATTTTGTACGCTTGTGAAAAGATCATCGGTTATTAAAACCGAAATGTAATAGAAAGTATAACTATGATTTACAATAACCGCTTTTAAGATCCTTATTATTTTACATTTTAGAACGAAATATGTACATGGCTTTAATCAAAATGCAATTATTTAATGTGATGAAACTTTTTTCTTCGCTTGACTGTTTTACCAACTTTTCAGATCAACAAATTTAAAAAAACTTGGCCGGGCATAATTGATCGGAGATGTTTCATTGCATACATATGAACCAGAAAAAACTTCAATAGGAAAGCAATTGTAGATTTTTAAAATGAGTATAGAAAAATTATAAATAAAATCGTCAGAACTAGAAGAGCACCATGGAAATTAGGTAAAAAATGATATTTCCAGATTTTACAATTTTATGTGATTTCGTAGCTTTTATTAATATATTGAAACTAGAGAAACAGATTATTTTTTCGAACAACAAATCTTTTCGGTATAGTTGTACTTTTAAAAAATATATGCCTGACCTATATAAAAATTGTGGAAAAAATGTACATTAGGAACGAAGTATTTTTGTTAGTTTGCTGACCAAATGAATTGTAATCGTTCGGGCCAAAAAAAAATCGCGAGATTGAGCAGTGTAACCCCCCCCCCCAACATGACGAAAAGGAAGGAGTAATAAAAAAAAAACAGTTACTTAAACATAGACAAGTCTGGAACACAAGGCAAATAATAGTATATATAATACAAATTATTATTTACTTATAGGAAGACGAAAAAAAATCTAAAGAATCATTTACGGTGGTTTTCAGATAGAAAAAAAAAAAAAATATATATATATATATATACCTTTTAATTACACACGTTTAACGAAAAGATTTTAAACATATGAAAGAGCTATAAGAAAATTCCATACGCAGTAATAAACGAATGGAATTAAACTAATCGAATTTAGAATATACATGAATCATGAGACAGCGGATGTAAAAGCGAGCAAAGTGTAACAAAAATTGTGATGAAAAATGATGAGCAACGCATATAAAGTAATCAAATATTCGATAAATTAATATGTCTTGCGAGAAAATAATGCCAAACTGCCGACTGTGAAATGCACGTACCAATCATCAGAAGTTCCGATGAAAATCATAAAAATAGATTGAAAAAAAGTAACACGAAATAGAAAGCAAATTATGATAGAACATTTTGGCATGAAAAATCAATGAAACCACTGGAATCGTAATATTTTTGAATTATTTTAAGTAAATCTCGAATTAAGTAACGATAATAAAGTATATTTCTAGAAACAGATTGAGTAGCTAATGAAGAAATGGAGCTGGCGATTCCTTCGTGACAAATCGCGTATAGAAGCAAAAAACTTGTACACAACCAAGTCAGTAGTTAGCAAGTACGCTCTTAACTAACAAAACAAAAGAATGTATAACAAGTGTAAATAAAATAATCGAAAATATACATACCCAAAACTGATTAGAATTTTACATATAGATGATTTGCTGAAATTCTTATGAAGAGACGAATATCTACGAGAGTAGATTTATTACTAAACAATAGAAAGTAAGGAAGAATTCTCTAAATATTTTGGAAATATGAAAAATCAGTGGAAATATTAGAGAACCTACAATCATGAAAATTAAATATAGAGCGCCTGAAAAATGGAATTTATTATGGATAGAAACGAAATAATCGGAACAGTGAAAATATTAGAAAACCGATAATCATGAAAAGTTAATATAGAGCGCCTGAAAAACGGAATTTATTATGGATAGAACCGAAATCATTGAATGTAGAAGCGGTTGATTTAGTAAAAATGGAATGTAATAACGATAGGACTGATGAAAAAATATAGGTTTATCAAAAAACTGTGATTAACTGTAAAATTGGGATATTTCTAAAATGCAACTACACTGAGCGAAATGAGCGGAAGGTGATTACTTTTATAACACTAAATAAAATGGGATTACCGGAAATAACTGGATTTAAAGAGCTATAATGAATGGTGGTAGTACCGATAACAACATATTGTACAAGCCAATTAAGAAAATTTTTAAAACGTGAGAGGTAAATTTCGGCTAATTATGGGACTCAATAAAATAGAACGTAGTATAAGAAATCGGGTAAATTATTTCAACTAACGCAGTCACCGGAGAAACAGAGAACGAGCAAAAGATCAGAACAAAGTTTATAACAGAATGAACGAAATCAAAAAAGAATGATGCGAAATAAAATATGTCATTAACATTAGAAAAATAGCTATAAAAAAATAAGAACAACAAAAACAAGAACGAATAGTCAGTCTTGTGATATTGCTTCGAAAAAGGGTTCAATATCTGAAGCACGCCATGAAATCTAATATTGGAAAATGAAAATAATAGCTGGCAAACAAGGACGTAAAAACGTTAAAATGAAATCATAGAAAATATATTTGGAATTGAGTGAAATATAAACGTAATGTAAATGAGGAATTGAAAGACATTTGTGATACCATTAATGTAAATGACATCTGAATCCAAACAACGGTAGATTACAAGTCGTGGAAAATGTAAAGGCAACGACACATTATAATACTAAATCTCCGTAACAGGTTGAAGTTATTTAATTGAAAGTCTAAATTAAATGAAAATGTAACCCTCCGATGAAAAAGCAAAGCAGATCGAAAGAGGGCAGTCAGCGAGAATAGTGGTCTATGGTATTTCTAGACATGTGTTGAAGTTATATCTCAGTTTTCTTGGATGCGTAAATTCGAAACCATTAAATTAACGAAAACTACCGAAGAAGTTTCATAGATGACTAAATTCACTAAATCTTAAGTATGTATTCCACACATGAGTTTTATTCTAACTAGATTGTAGAAAGGATAACAATAAAAAATGTCCATAATCATAGAAACTGATTACCGATTGCCGTTGAAGAAATGATTATTTACAGAATGAAGCGCTGAAATATGAAATAATTAAGAAGAAAAAATCTGAAAGCGGTTGTAGTCGTCATTTATCTCTCTCTTTACCGAAAAAAATACTCAACTATGGTGAATAGCAAAAACAAAAATTACTGCGATGAAAAATTAAAAGCAAACTACAAAGTTTATATAAACGATTAGTATCGTCTAGTTTTCTTCGTGACATCAAAAAAATTACTTTCTGTTACCTGTCTGCATTAAATGATTCACTTTTACACTACCTGCAAAGGAAAATATTTAATAATTAACTACGACCAGGAAATAATCACTACGATGCCAGTGATTACTATTCGTGTATGTCCTTGCAAAAACATTACTAATGTAAATTCTTTACTGGAAACGGCCACTCAAAGTTATCATCCCTGCATCTAACTCAAATTGGCAACAAAAATGTTCATAAATCTCCCCCTACCTAATTGAAAATAGATTATGTAATGTTTTTATCCCATCTACGTCTTTAATCAATTCCTTCGCTCGCACAAATATATTTGACAGATATAAAATAAGCATATGTAAGAAGTATAGGGAATACATTCATGAGGAGGTACTGATTCTACATTTAATTACGAATATTTCATCTTCTATCTGGAACAAGTTGGAGCGTTGAACGGCTACTCGCTGAATCGTCGATGAAAAAAGCTGCAGTTTAGAGATGATCCTGAAACGTTGGTATGATGAACTGCTTCATTGCTGAGACGCTACTGATGTTAGTGCGACACCTGAAATAACAAACAAAAAACCTACTCCCTACCTAAGAAAATAAAATAGGCTAAATAATTTCATACACGAATTATGCCCCTAATCATTTATTTATTACGCTCGTTTTTACTTATATTATCCAGAAATACAGATACAATTAGATACGAAATCTAAATTTAATTACGAGTATTCTGTGGTAATTCGGAGCGATGAACGGCTATTCGCTGAATCGTTGATGAAATAAGCTGCAGTTAACAGATGATCCTGAAGCGTTGGTGTGATGAACTGCTTCGTTGCTGTGATGCTGCTAATGTTTTCGCAGCTCCTGAAACAAATTAACTGAAACAAAAAAGCCTACTCCTACCTAAGAAAATAAAATAGGCTAAATAATTTCATACACGAATTATGCCCCTAATCATTTATTTATTACGCTCGTTTTTACTTATATTATCCAGGAATACAGATACAATTAGATACGAAATCTAAATTTAATTACGAGTATTCTGTGGTAATTCGGAGCGATGAACGGCTATTCGCTGAATCGTTGATGAAATAAGCTGCAGTTAACAGATGATCCTGAAGCGTTGGTGTGATGAACTGCTTCGTTGCTGTGATGCTGCTAATGTTTTCGCAGCTCCTGAAACAAATTAACTGAAACAAAAAAGCCTACTCCTACCTAAGAAAATAAAATAGGCTAAATAATTTCATACACGAATTATGCCCCTAATCATTTATTTTTTAGGCTCGTTTTTTACTTATTTTATCGGGGAATACAGATACAATTAGATACGAATTCTAAATTTAATTACGAGTATTCTGTGGCAATTCGACGCGTTGAACAGCTATTCGCTGAATCGTTGATGAAAAAAATGCAGTTTACAGATGATCTTGCCGCGTTGAAATGCTACGGAAGCTGATTAATTTTTTTTTTGTACTCCTGAAACAAATTCTTAATAAATATGAAAGCCCTCCCCCTTATCTACTACAAATCGGTTATATCGTTTATGCCCCTATCGCGGTTTTCTTCTAGGCTAACATTTTATATAAAGGTACGTTATGATTAAATTCGTATTCGAATTCCGAATATTTCTTATTTAGTTTTTGACGACGTTCGTCGTAAATTACTTCTGCTGACCTTATTAACTAATCTATTAAAATTTCGTAATATTTTACTTTCATACATTAATAAAGCGAGACATAAAGTCCTTCCGGACTAACCGAAATTTTGTATTCGGTCGGGCTCATTTTCACTCTCATGTGCGCTCACAAAATCCCTCCTCATAATAAGGCTGAGAAATTACTGCCCAAACCGAATTAATTTACTAAAATTCAATCGTGAAACCAATAATCTTTTTAAATTTTTTTCCGTTCAATATTAATTAAATATTTGTACGTACCTTCATCTGATTTCTTCTTTTTTCTACTTTACTGCCGATGATGATATTACTTCCGCAATAAAGAGCCCTTAAAACGATCTAGAGGATAGTATCAGTTTTTCTTTTTATTTTATATATTTCTTTTTTGTAATCGGTTTTAAAAATTTTAATATTTTCCGCAGTACCAGGGAAATGAGTAACTTTTTATTTTACTTTGAAATCTTCTCACGAGTAATGAGTCATTTTTAATGTTTCAGAAAAATAGGAACAAAATTAAACTTAGAAGTATGGAAAATATTCAGCACAATTTTTAAAAAGAAATTTTGCGAATAAAGAATTCAATGAAAGACTAATTTTATTTTGTTGTATTATTTTGGCGCGTTTATCTTTTTTTTTTATAAATTATTCAAAAATCATCTTTGTACGTTTTATTATTAATAAATATTATAATCTGAACTGTTTTATTTTTTTATGTAAATCATGTAACGAGTGGATTTAAGGCATCTTCTTTTACACGAAACACTTTATATTTATAAACAGAAATTTTCGATCGAGAAATCGTAAGAAATTTTGAACGAGAGATCGAGCTCTTTATATTGCACAAGTAATTCTGCAAATTGAAACCTGAAAACCATCACTTGCTTAAATTATGTAAACGAGTGTCATTCAAGTTTTTTTTTTTGCTGCAATCGAACTGTTTTTTAATTCACCAAAAATATTATAAGAACTTAATTTGAAATTAAGAAAACAACATGTGTGTACAATTAACTTAATTTCCACGCCTATCGGTGAGCTACATTTTATAAAAATCTTAAGTGACTCTCGTTACACAGTAGAACATCGAAAGCATGCATAAAGTGACAAAGATGGTTTTGGAGAAATCAAAAAGTTTCGAAAATTTGTATTTATGAAGTAAAATTTCAACGACAAATATGTAACAGTTCGTGAAATTTGGAGCAATAAGCGATAGAACACAATTTATAAAATAACTCTATATCAAGTATGCAAAAATTATTCAGAAATATGTAAAAAAATCTTGAAACTAAAGCATAAAGATTAAATGTTGTTTTTGAATTTAAAAATCTATGCATTTATAAATTGAGATGTACGTTTCGAATCTGATATAAATTTTTAGCTATAAAGCTCCAAAAAAAAAAGGAATAAATAAAACTTGTTTTTCAAGATTTTAAATTTGTTAAGACTCGGAATTTATAGTTTTAATTCAAGAAATTTGAAATTTCATGAATGCATTGGTAACTATCGATAAAACGGAAAAAATCGAACAATTGAAGGCGATGTTCTACTGCCCCCATACCCGACACCAATCATGCTAAGTAGTTGTGCAATCACTTACCGACGATGTCTGCTACATAATTACCTGCAATTGCCGCACGACCGAACAAGAAAATGCACTAGTAGCGAGATACGATGCGACGCGAAATGAAACGTGAAGCACTTGAAACTTCGCCCTGTTGCATGAAAAGCTGAAAAATAAACTGTTAGTAACTGCAGAGCACCGTCATGTCCGATCACAATTCCAATTTTAATCTCAATCTGTCGCGTCTTTTAATCATGAAATTATTGTCATACCGCCCTCCTCCTACCCAATAATCCGGTCAAATGCATTAAAAACAGTCCCCCTCCACCGCTTGGTTTACTAAAAAGCGGGTACAAAATCATACAAACTAGCTCTGCAGTGTGTTGTGTGTATTTTATAACGTAAAAGTACATACCTGGAAAGCTGATGACTTACAAATGATACGGTGCGGTGCGATGCGATGCGATGGATGTTCGTTCAAATTATAGCTGAAAATTTATTTCACCAAAGTACTCCACGTTTCACCGAGAATTTTCGAACGACCCGATAAATCACGAAAAACGTACACGGAAACGAATGTCTAATTGTAGTAGATTCCGAGATCATATATCGAAAGTCCATTTCTTCATCGTCGAAACTGTGAAATTTACATTTCCGCACAATCGGACCTAGTATAGAATTCTGTAAGTACATCCCAATATCAATAAAGCAACCTGTTGATATGAGAATAAAAAAACATTAATTTTTTTTTTTTTAGTTTCTTCCTTAGTTTTGACCCAACCACTCGATGTATTATGCCAGGGAATTAGATGCTGAGGCGAAAGGAGATGGAGAGAATGAAGGATTGAAGTAAGGGAATTATTTAAAGGACAAAAGAAGAACTGTAAGGGGCCAGAAGGCCAAGAGCCAAGGTTTTCGAATTCAAAAAGGAACGTTCGGCTAACAAAAGTCGAAAATGCAAAAGAAACATGGTTTGCGTCGCGTTCAAAAGCAGAATCAGCGTAGTGGAGCGGAGGCGGTGGTAAGGAGGAGATAAAAAGAAACGAACGCGTGAGCGGGGAGAAGCGAACGATTAATTCTTAATCCGATTAAGAAGACAATAGTAGAACGACGATTAGTATTTCGCAAAATTTAATAAATCATAATGCGTTTCGCTCATTTTTTTTTCTGATCACATAAACAATTATGGATTTTAAAACATGATCAAAAACATCGCATGAGCGTATCATAATTAGCCTGAAAACCGCTGCAGCGACAATACCAGTGCAACGCAGCTGTCGCCATAGATAATGCATTATAAATAAAGTTTTTATTTTTATTAAAAAAACGATTACTTTTTTGCTACCTACAATATTTAATTGATATATATATATATATATATATAAATATTTTTTTGTAGAAAAAGAAAACAATGTTGTTAATAAAAAATTACAAATATTAATTAGGCATTCAATTTATGTAGTATTCAGTTTGTTAGGGTAAGAAAGTTGATTTTTTAAAGAGGGGATAATTTTAATTTTATTGATCCTTCATACGTATGCAGTAGGTTTTTTTTTGCTTGTCTGTTTGCACATTTTACCACTTTACCGGGGATTCCCCCCTCATGATTAGTCACAGGCACCCTTAGGGAATATGTATAATAAAGTAAAACCGACCTACTATAAAAATTTGTAGAAACTGTTTGACGTTATAACCACTGTTTTATTATCTCTATTGTATGCAGATTATCCTCCATTTGTGCTTCAACTTCGCTGCAAATAGGACGTTATTACTGTTGAATGCGATTAATGATTGACCATTTCCGATAGAGGGCGCAAACACCGACTTCAAATGCACCTGGAATCAAACGAAATAAACGCAGTATCCGTGTTCGAAATATCTGATAAATTATAAGCTAGCATGATGTTTTATAAAGTGCAAAAAAATCACAAATGCAGAAAGGTCACATTTAAGTTTCTTTAGTAATTTTGTACGCTTGTGAAAAGATCATCGGTTATTAAAACCGAAATGTAATAGAAAGTATAACTATGATTTACAATAACCGCTTTTAAGATCCTTATTATTTTACATTTTAGAACGAAATATGTACATGGCTTTAATCAAAATGCAATTATTTAATGTGATGAAACTTTTTTCTTCGCTTGACTGTTTTACCAACTTTTCAGATCAACAAATTTAAAAAAACTTGGCCGGGCATAATTGATCGGAGATGTTTCATTGCATACATATGAACCAGAAAAAACTTCAATAGGAAAGCAATTGTAGATTTTTAAAATGAGTATAGAAAAATTATAAATAAAATCGTCAGAACTAGAAGAGCACCATGGAAATTAGGTAAAAAATGATATTTCCAGATTTTACAATTTTATGTGATTTCGTAGCTTTTATTAATATATTGAAACTAGAGAAACAGATTATTTTTTCGAACAACAAATCTTTTCGGTATAGTTGTACTTTTAAAAAATATATGCCTGACCTATATAAAAATTGTGGAAAAAATGTACATTAGGAACGAAGTATTTTTGTTAGTTTGCTGACCAAATGAATTGTAATCGTTCGGGCCAAAAAAAAATCGCGAGATTGAGCAGTGTAACCCCCCCCCCCCAACATGACGAAAAGGAAGGAGTAATAAAAAAAAAACAGTTACTTAAACATAGACAAGTCTGGAACACAAGGCAAATAATAGTATATATAATACAAATTATTATTTACTTATAGGAAGACGAAAAAAAATCTAAAGAATCATTTACGGTGGTTTTCAGATAGAAAAAAAAAAAAAATATATATATATATATATACCTTTTAATTACACACGTTTAACGAAAAGATTTTAAACATATGAAAGAGCTATAAGAAAATTCCATACGCAGTAATAAACGAATGGAATTAAACTAATCGAATTTAGAATATACATGAATCATGAGACAGCGGATGTAAAAGCGAGCAAAGTGTAACAAAAATTGTGATGAAAAATGATGAGCAACGCATATAAAGTAATCAAATATTCGATAAATTAATATGTCTTGCGAGAAAATAATGCCAAACTGCCGACTGTGAAATGCACGTACCAATCATCAGAAGTTCCGATGAAAATCATAAAAATAGATTGAAAAAAAGTAACACGAAATAGAAAGCAAATTATGATAGAACATTTTGGCATGAAAAATCAATGAAACCACTGGAATCGTAATATTTTTGAATTATTTTAAGTAAATCTCGAATTAAGTAACGATAATAAAGTATATTTCTAGAAACAGATTGAGTAGCTAATGAAGAAATGGAGCTGGCGATTCCTTCGTGACAAATCGCGTATAGAAGCAAAAAACTTGTACACAACCAAGTCAGTAGTTAGCAAGTACGCTCTTAACTAACAAAACAAAAGAATGTATAACAAGTGTAAATAAAATAATCGAAAATATACATACCCAAAACTGATTAGAATTTTACATATAGATGATTTGCTGAAATTCTTATGAAGAGACGAATATCTACGAGAGTAGATTTATTACTAAACAATAGAAAGTAAGGAAGAATTCTCTAAATATTTTGGAAATATGAAAAATCAGTGGAAATATTAGAGAACCTACAATCATGAAAATTAAATATAGAGCGCCTGAAAAATGGAATTTATTATGGATAGAAACGAAATAATCGGAACAGTGAAAATATTAGAAAACCGATAATCATGAAAAGTTAATATAGAGCGCCTGAAAAACGGAATTTATTATGGATAGAACCGAAATCATTGAATGTAGAAGCGGTTGATTTAGTAAAAATGGAATGTAATAACGATAGGACTGATGAAAAAATATAGGTTTATCAAAAAACTGTGATTAACTGTAAAATTGGGATATTTCTAAAATGCAACTACACTGAGCGAAATGAGCGGAAGGTGATTACTTTTATAACACTAAATAAAATGGGATTACCGGAAATAACTGGATTTAAAGAGCTATAATGAATGGTGGTAGTACCGATAACAACATATTGTACAAGCCAATTAAGAAAATTTTTAAAACGTGAGAGGTAAATTTCGGCTAATTATGGGACTCAATAAAATAGAACGTAGTATAAGAAATCGGGTAAATTATTTCAACTAACGCAGTCACCGGAGAAACAGAGAACGAGCAAAAGATCAGAACAAAGTTTATAACAGAATGAACGAAATCAAAAAAGAATGATGCGAAATAAAATATGTCATTAACATTAGAAAAATAGCTATAAAAAAATAAGAACAACAAAAACAAGAACGAATAGTCAGTCTTGTGATATTGCTTCGAAAAAGGGTTCAATATCTGAAGCACGCCATGAAATCTAATATTGGAAAATGAAAATAATAGCTGGCAAACAAGGACGTAAAAACGTTAAAATGAAATCATAGAAAATATATTTGGAATTGAGTGAAATATAAACGTAATGTAAATGAGGAATTGAAAGACATTTGTGATACCATTAATGTAAATGACATCTGAATCCAAACAACGGTAGATTACAAGTCGTGGAAAATGTAAAGGCAACGACACATTATAATACTAAATCTCCGTAACAGGTTGAAGTTATTTAATTGAAAGTCTAAATTAAATGAAAATGTAACCCTCCGATGAAAAAGCAAAGCAGATCGAAAGAGGGCAGTCAGCGAGAATAGTGGTCTATGGTATTTCTAGACATGTGTTGAAGTTATATCTCAGTTTTCTTGGATGCGTAAATTCGAAACCATTAAATTAACGAAAACTACCGAAGAAGTTTCATAGATGACTAAATTCACTAAATCTTAAGTATGTATTCCACACATGAGTTTTATTCTAACTAGATTGTAGAAAGGATAACAATAAAAAATGTCCATAATCATAGAAACTGATTACCGATTGCCGTTGAAGAAATGATTATTTACAGAATGAAGCGCTGAAATATGAAATAATTAAGAAGAAAAAATCTGAAAGCGGTTGTAGTCGTCATTTATCTCTCTCTTTACCGAAAAAAATACTCAACTATGGTGAATAGCAAAAACAAAAATTACTGCGATGAAAAATTAAAAGCAAACTACAAAGTTTATATAAACGATTAGTATCGTCTAGTTTTCTTCGTGACATCAAAAAAATTACTTTCTGTTACCTGTCTGCATTAAACGATTCACTTTTACACTACCTGCAAAGGAAAATATTTAATAATTAACTACGACCAGGAAATAATCACTACGATGCCAGTGATTACTATTCGTGTATGTCCTTGCAAAAACATTACTAATGTAAATTCTTTACTGGAAACGGCCACTCAAAGTTATCATCCCTGCATCTAACTCAAATTGGCAACAAAAATGTTCATAAATCTCCCCCTACCTAATTGAAAATAGATTATGTAATGTTTTTATCCCATCTACGTCTTTAATCAATTCCTTCGCTCGCACAAATATATTTGACAGATATAAAATAAGCATATGTAAGAAGTATAGGGAATACATTCATGAGGAGGTACTGATTCTACATTTAATTACGAATATTTCATCTTCTATCTGGAACAAGTTGGAGCGTTGAACGGCTACTCGCTGAATCGTCGATGAAAAAAGCTGCAGTTTAGAGATGATCCTGAAACGTTGGTATGATGAACTGCTTCATTGCTGAGACGCTACTGATGTTAGTGCGACACCTGAAATAACAAACAAAAAACCTACTCCCTACCTAAGAAAATAAAATAGGCTAAATAATTTCATACACGAATTATGCCCCTAATCATTTATTTATTACGCTCGTTTTTACTTATATTATCCAGAAATACAGATACAATTAGATACGAAATCTAAATTTAATTACGAGTATTCTGTGGTAATTCGGAGCGATGAACGGCTATTCGCTGAATCGTTGATGAAATAAGCTGCAGTTAACAGATGATCCTGAAGCGTTGGTGTGATGAACTGCTTCGTTGCTGTGATGCTGCTAATGTTTTCGCAGCTCCTGAAACAAATTAACTGAAACAAAAAAGCCTACTCCTACCTAAGAAAATAAAATAGGCTAAATAATTTCATACACGAATTATGCCCCTAATCATTTATTTATTACGCTCGTTTTTACTTATATTATCCAGGAATACAGATACAATTAGATACGAAATCTAAATTTAATTACGAGTATTCTGTGGTAATTCGGAGCGATGAACGGCTATTCGCTGAATCGTTGATGAAATAAGCTGCAGTTAACAGATGATCCTGAAGCGTTGGTGTGATGAACTGCTTCGTTGCTGTGATGCTGCTAATGTTTTCGCAGCTCCTGAAACAAATTAACTGAAACAAAAAAGCCTACTCCTACCTAAGAAAATAAAATAGGCTAAATAATTTCATACACGAATTATGCCCCTAATCATTTATTTTTTAGGCTCGTTTTTTACTTATTTTATCGGGGAATACAGATACAATTAGATACGAATTCTAAATTTAATTACGAGTATTCTGTGGCAATTCGACGCGTTGAACAGCTATTCGCTGAATCGTTGATGAAAAAAATGCAGTTTACAGATGATCTTGCCGCGTTGAAATGCTACAGAAGCTGATTAATTTTTTTTTTGTACTCCTGAAACAAATTCTTAATAAATATGAAAGCCCTCCCCCTTATCTACTACAAATCGGTTATATCGTTTATGCCCCTATCGCGGTTTTCTTCTAGGCTAACATTTTATATAAAGGTACGTTATGATTAAATTCGTATTCGAATTCCGAATATTTCTTATTTAGTTTTTGACGACGTTCGTCGTAAATTACTTCTGCTGACCTTATTAACTAATCTATTAAAATTTCGTAATATTTTACTTTCATACATTAATAAAGCGAGACATAAAGTCCTTCCGGACTAACCGAAATTTTGTATTCGGTCGGGCTCATTTTCACTCTCATGTGCGCTCACAAAATCCCTCCTCATAATAAGGCTGAGAAATTACTGCCCAAACCGAATTAATTTACTAAAATTCAATCGTGAAACCAATAATCTTTTTAAATTTTTTTCCGTTCAATATTAATTAAATATTTGTACGTACCTTCATCTGATTTCTTCTTTTTTCTACTTTACTGCCGATGATGATATTACTTCCGCAATAAAGAGCCCTTAAAACGATCTAGAGGATAGTATCAGTTTTTCTTTTTATTTTATATATTTCTTTTCTGTAATCGGTTTTAAAAATTTTAATATTTTCCGCAGTACCAGGGAAATGAGTAACTTTTTATTTTACTTTGAAATCTTCTCACGAGTAATGAGTCATTTTTAATGTTTCAGAAAAATAGGAACAAAATTAAACTTAGAAGTATGGAAAATATTCAGCACAATTTTTAAAAAGAAATTTTGCGAATAAAGAATTCAATGAAAGACTAATTTTATTTTGTTGTATTATTTTGGCGCGTTTATCTTTTTTTTTTATAAATTATTCAAAAATCATCTTTGTACGTTTTATTATTAATAAATATTATAATCTGAACTGTTTTATTTTTTTATGTAAATCATGTAACGAGTGGATTTAAGGCATCTTCTTTTACACGAAACACTTTATATTTATAAACAGAAATTTTCGATCGAGAAATCGTAAGAAATTTTGAACGAGAGATCGAGCTCTTTATATTGCACAAGTAATTCTGCAAATTGAAACCTGAAAACCATCACTTGCTTAAATTATGTAAACGAGTGTCATTCAAGTTTTTTTTTTTTGCTGCAATCGAACTGTTTTTTAATTCACCAAAAATATTATAAGAACTTAATTTGAAATTAAGAAAACAACATGTGTGTACAATTAACTTAATTTCCACGCCTATCGGTGAGCTACATTTTATAAAAATCTTAAGTGACTCTTGTTACACGGTAGAACATCGAAAGCATGCATAAAGTGACAAAGATGGTTTTGGAGAAATCAAAAAGTTTCGAAAATTTGTATTTATGAAGTAAAATTTCAACGACAAATATGTAACAGTTCGTGAAATTTGGAGCAATAAGCGATAGAACACAATTTATAAAATAACTCTATATCAAGTATGCAAAAATTATTCAGAAATATGTAAAAAAATCTTGAAACTAAAGCATAAAGATTAAATGTTGTTTTTGAATTTAAAAATCTATGCATTTATAAATTGAGATGTACGTTTCGAATCTGATATAAATTTTTAGCTATAAAGCTCCAAAAAAAAAAGAAATAAATAAAACTTGTTTTTCAAGATTTTAAATTTGTTAAGACTCGGAATTTATAGTTTTAATTCAAGAAATTTGAAAATTTCATGAATGCATTGGTAACTATCGATAAAATGGAAAAAATCGAACAATTGAAGGCGATATTCTACTGCCCCCATACCCGACACCAATCATGCTAAGTAGTTGTGCAATCACTTACCGACGATGTCTGCTACATAATTACCTGCAATTGCCGCACGACCGAACAAGAAAATGCACTAGTAGCGAGATACGATGCGACGCGAAATGAAACGTGAAGCACTTGAAACTTCGCCCTGTTGCATGAAAAGCTGAAAAATAAACTGTTAGTAACTGCAGAGCACCGTCATGTCCGATCACAATTCCAATTTTAATCTCAATCTGTTGCGTCTTTTAATCATGAAATTATTGTCATACCGCCCTCCTCCTACCCAATAATCCGGTCAAATGCATTAAAAACAGTCCCCCTCCACCGCTTGGTTTACTAAAAAGCGGGTACAAAATCATACAAACTAGCTCTGCAGTGTGTTGTGTGTATTTTATAACGTAAAAGTACATACCTGGAAAGCTGATGACTTACAAATGATACGGTGCGGTGCGATGCGATGCGATGGATGTTCGTTCAAATTATAGCTGAAAATTTATTTCACCAAAGTACTCCACGTTTCACCGAGAATTTTCGAACGACCCGATAAATCACGAAAAACGTACACGGAAACGAATGTCTAATTGTAGTAGATTCCGAGATCATATATCGAAAGTCCATTTCTTCATCGTCGAAACTGTGAAATTTACATTTCCGCACAATCGGACCTAGTATAGAATTCTGTAAGTACATCCCAATATCAATAAAGCAACCTGTTGATATGAGAATAAAAAAACATTAATTTTTTTTTTTTTAGTTTCTTCCTTAGTTTTGACCCAACCACTCGATGTATTATGCCAGGGAATTAGATGCTGAGGCGAAAGGAGATGGAGAGAATGAAGGATTGAAGTAAGGGAATTATTTAAAGGACAAAAGAAGAACTGTAAGGGGCCAGAAGGCCAAGAGCCAAGGTTTTCGAATTCAAAAAGGAACGTTCGGCTAACAAAAGTCGAAAATGCAAAAGAAACATGGTTTGCGTCGCGTTCAAAAGCAGAATCAGCGTAGTGGAGCGGAGGCGGTGGTAAGGAGGAGATAAAAAGAAACGAACGCGTGAGCGGGGAGAAGCGAACGATTAATTCTTAATCTGATTAAGAAAACAATAGTAGAACGACGATTAGTATTTCGAAAAATTTAATAAAACATGAGTTTCGCTCACTTTTTTTTCTGATCACATAAACAATTATGGATTTTTTAAACATGATCAAAAAACATCGCATGAGCGTATCATAATTAGCCTGAAAACCGCTGCAGCGACAATACCGGTGCAACGCAGCTGCCGCCATAGATAATGTATTATAAATAGATTTTTTATTTTGTAATGTGTACATTACATGTAAATCAAAATAAAATAAATATAAAAAAAAATAAAATAAAATTAATAAATTAGTAATTAACGGAGAGTTTGAGGCGAGAATGAGTATGAGTATAAATGTGTGTGTAGTTCGGAGAATGGCTGGAGTCGATGTACGGCGTGTTGTTACGTCACATCCGACGTAACGAAAATGATATGCAGCGCTCGAGGAGCTGCCGGAGGATGGACGAATTAGGTTAGGAGTCGGGTCTTGGTCGCGGTAGAAAAAATAAAAGAAGTCAGTCGTAGTTTGGATATCGAGTTGTAGTTGGGGGTGATCATCAACCGAGTCGAAAGGAAGGAAATTATTTTTTGTCGCTAATTGAAGTGATGCCGTTCGAAGTTTTTTAACATGTACAGTCGTCGTGTTTAACGTTATCTCACCAAAGTTACGGCCGAAAGTTTTAAAAATATTCGAATCAATCGCGAACAATCCGTTATCAATAAATTAATTCAGAGGAACCTCGGAACGCCGCAGTAGTAGAGATCGCACCACCCAACATAAAACCGAGCTATGTATCATGTTATTTTTTTATTAATCATAATTTTGTCATATTCGTAATATATAAAAATTCATGTTTCTTCTAAAACGGTCGGCCGGTTCAGAAAAATAATTTCTAGGATAAAATCAATATATTCTAAAAACTCACAGTGTAAATTAATAAGTACAGTCGTAATTAATAAATTAAAATTAAACCCACGAGTTCATTAGGACCTTGTGGTTGGCATCCCTGAGGGCTAAAAACACAGAACAAAAAGGAAGTGAGCCACTTCAATTTTTATTAAAAAAACGATTATTTTTTTGCTACCTACAATATTCAATTTATGTATATATAAATATTTTTTTGTAGAAAAAGAAAACAATGTTGTTAATAAAAAATTACAAATATTAATTAGGCATTCAATTTATGTAGTATTCAGTTTGTAAGGGTAAGAAAATTGATTTTTTAAAGGGAGGATAATTTTAATTTTATTCATCCTTCATACGTACGCAGTAAGTTTTTTTTTGCTTGTCTGCTTGCACATTTTACCATTTTATCGGGGGACCCCGCCCCACGATTAGTCACAGGCCCCCTTAGGAAATATGTATAATAGTAAAGTAAAACCGACCTACTGGAAAAATTGTCCGTTGCCATTTCATCATATATTTTCTGTAGATTGCACTAAGAAAGAATTATATTCAGATCTAGGTGCGACGGAGGAAAAGGAAAAAAAATCAACACTGAATATCACCGGTTTGAAAACAACGTTTTATTCAATTTTTGAGAAAAAAATTTCAGTTTGATTTTTTAAATTTTTACGAACGTGCTCCTACGATATAATATATTTAAATATTCTATGACAAAGTCGTACATTAGAATTTTACATATTCTCGAATCAACTGAGATCTTAATTGGAAAATTTCGTTTAATTTTAATGCGAAAAAATTAAAACAAGTTTCGATAAACATTATCAAAAATAAACCAAGCGAACTCTTAATATTTTCTTTGTTACACGATAGTATGTTAATTTTATTTAACTTGAAAATGCTAAAATGTAAAGAATTTAAAAAAATTACATACCCGGTAAAGGATTTATATTGGCTGCATTTACGGCATAAAAGACTATTTAAATTTCAATAGGAAGAATGAAATACAATTCTTTCGATTTAATTAATAAAACGAGCATATTAAAAAATCTTCATTTTAAGAAGCGGTTAAAATTTCATGCACGTATATTAAATAATCGGGTATATTGTAAATGCGGCTAAAAACATTTTTATGAACTTTTTTCTTTTTACATTTTCAAATGTCTAGTAGATCCTTTTATTAACATTAGTATTTTCTCTATAAGTTCAGGTTGTTAATCGGGAACATTGCGAATAAACAAATATTAAAAATTAAGAAATTTTTTAATCAAATTTTTTGTTGATATTATTGCGTATATTTCCAAAAATATCTTATTTAATATTGCGACAATTGAAGCAATTGGAAATTTTACCATCACATATTGGTAAAAGTGTGTTGAAACTACAAAATATAATTACAGCTGAAAGTTAAATTAATTATTTAACTCTAAACAGAAAACAATATTCAAAAAATACGGCCTAAAACATACGATGAAGACATGTTTCTTTAAGTTAAATTATTTTAAAATTAAAATAAAAAATATTCCAAATTTCACGAATTCTTGTAATGAGTCTTCGCTGCACGATATTATATAACTTATATGTAAAATATATTACAAAATACTCGTAAAATCATGTACCACCATTTTTTTTAATCGAAATAGGAAGAAGAATATATCAATAATTAATTGCCATGCTCGTGACTAATTTCATGGTATATACATTATAAGAGTCAATACAATCAGTGGCAGCCCACATTTCCCCCAAAAGAACCAAATTCTCGATGAAAAATTTTTTTATAACAGAAAAACTTAATATAGGGGAAGATCCGGGACCCTTCGTATGCTTTTTACATTTTATTTTTTTTTTTTGTTTCGACTTATTCATTGAAAATTTAACTGATTACATCTAGCAACAGTATATTTATTGAAATCAATATAAAAAATTGGCAGCTGATTATATTTTGGATTTATTGCATAATAGTAACTTAAGTTCAATTTGGAATTCGTACGAATCTTCCCCACATACCCCACAAATTAACAAAAATTAAAAGACTTCTTTTTTAGTCAACAAAAATCAAAACTTCTTTGAGAAAAATAAACGATTTGTGCTTATTCATTAACTATTGATTTTACTTAATAAGAAAGTAACTAAAATTAAGAGATAAATTATATTTTTGCAATTATTTGTGCCCTTGGGACATAATACAACTTAAATGACTTCTCTTCTTGTCAACAAAAATTAAAACATCTTTTAAAAAATAAACGATTTGTGCCTATTCATAAACTATTAATTTTATTTAATTTAAAGTAACTAAAATTAAGAGATTAATTATATTTTTGAAATTTTTTGTTTCCTTGGGGCACAACATATCAAAAATTAAATGACTTATTTTTTAGTCAACAAAAATTAAAAATTCTTTGAAAAAAATAAACGATTCATGCTTGTTCATAAACTATTAATTCTACTTAATAAGAAAGTACCTAAAACAAGGTAATATAGACATTATTGAACATTAAAATTACATAATTATACGCGTATACGAATATTCTCCTCCTGGTTCTGTCTGAATAAAATTGAATATAACCTTTTTTTCATATTAGTATGCAAACTGAATAAATTGATTATTAAAAACATTTCTGAAGGATATTTACTAGTTACTGAAAAAATACTACATAGAAAAACTTAACACAACTAGTGTAAATATAACCAAAAACATTGATGAAAAAATTACTTACCAAACGCGAAAATGCCATTTCATTCTCGCTGATGCAAATGGCGCGAAAATGCGATGTCGCCTGTCACTTCATTCTCATTGGTACAAATGGCGCGAAACTACATTGACATCATGACGACTACTTCACTTACGCGCACATGCAAAGGCACGTTCACACCACTTTTCGTTTGTGTTTTATAACTGCTGTACCAATGTGCCCTACGTACGAAGGGTCCCGATCTTCCCCTATGCTATAAAAAATTTATATAAATTACCTATGGATTTAATTAATATTTAATACTGTTTTCTATTAGAAGTATTAATGTTACGTTTTTATTCTGTTTTAAATGCAACTGTCGTCGATCTTATTCTTTTTATTTATTTTTTATTTTGCAATTTTAATTAAAAATAGTTCAATGAGAAATATATATATATATATATTATCTTTTTTACTTGCTTACGGACAAACAATTCGGATCGGATTACTAATAAAAATAAAAAAGAATTAAAGTCTAACAAAAAATACTATCCCTCTACTTTTTCTAGTAAATTACTATTCAAATTCTAAACTACCATTTTAGCTACAATTTTATAGTTTCGTTTTATTTTTCACCTAAAAATAAAACAAAAACTGTAATAGTTATGTATTTTTAAAACATTTTTAAATTTCTAAAGAGGTCACTGTTTGATTTTCTTTATGAAACAAGGTATTTCTCAAATTTACTGTCTACCGTATAAAATATTACGTAATTATAATCTCTCTGGTTCCGCCCCTGATATAGTATATAAATAAACTACAGAAATAAGATTTTATAATTACTTACTCTAGAAAAAAAAATACGGAAAATGACAAATTAATACGAATTTAGCTACATTCTAAGCGTAAACATTTTATTCGATCTTGGCAATGTATAAACAGGGTATACAATTTTTTTATCATGCTCCGCATAAGAAAAAATTTACACTCTACTTTTTTGAACATTTTTAGAAGTCATTGAAACAATGAATGTATTCTCTACATTACATTGAAAAATTATCTAAAATACTGTTTTATAATTAAAACATAAACCACGTTGATTTATATAGAAATGGTAATTAAACAAATTAAAAAAAGAAATTATAATACAATCAAATTAATAAATAACAAAATTAAATAAAATTAAACAGTATTATTAACTAAATGAAATACGTAACTTACCTCCCCGTAACAGCTGCATCGTGGAAGTAAAGTATCTGTATAAAATAACGTACACGCTTGTAAACACAAGCATAACACGGAAAACGGTAATGTTAAGAATAATCTGTAATCGGGCGAAATAATCAAATTATAAACACTATAAAATTAAATATATTAGATGATTTTGCTTAAATCAGCGATTTGTAAAAACGTCTCCTCCAGGTATTCAAAATGTTTAAAAGTACAAAAAAGTAAAGATGAATTCTCGTTTTTTTCCAGAGTAAATTCTTTTTCAGAAATTTTTCGATATTTTAATAAAAAAAAGTTACACATAATATGTCTTTAAATTTTGTTTTTCTTTTGAGAGCAATTATAAAACCTTTTCCCCGAAGTTCATTTGTTGGTTGTATTTATTTCTATAAAATATTACGTACTATGAAAAACAAGTCAAGGTCATGAAAATTACTTAGATTTCGATTAAACAAAATGGTCTCACATGATCTTACAAATATTTTGTATTTTGCATATATTATAAGTCATATAATATCGTGCAGCGAAGACGCATTACACAAGATTCATAATTGTCAGCGTGTAAGAGGATGTCGAGAAATTTAACTTCAAAAAGCATAAATATAAAATTTATATATAAATATGCAAAGACAAAACAGCTTAGTACCTCTTTCACCTGTGTTTATTAACCGATTCTTTTTTTTTTTTTTTTTTTTTTATTTAGTAGCTACTAACGATCTTTAGTGTTATCAGTAAAAAAAATTTGGAAACAGTTACTTTTTTTTTTTTATTTAAATAAAAAATTAATACAAAAAATTAAAAAAGGATCGTTGTAACCAGTAAATCTGTTATTAAAATGTTTTAATTTTTCTTAACAATCATCATTATTGGTTTTTTTTTACAGTGTACCAAATTTTAAGGTGTCATTTAATATCAATAAATGAGGGTTTTTAAATTGTGATTTGATTTAGTGTTATTGAATTTGATTTTTATTCGATTATAATGGTACTGAACTGTTTGGTAAGTGCATATAAAACTGTATGTTACCAGACATACAAACAATGAACGAATGTATAAGAATAGAAAAGAAAAGTTTTGGAAATATGCAAATTCACATGTTTTCCTCAAATTTTTAATAATAATTATGGTCGAATTTCGACCAACGGACGAACACTAGTACCCCAAAATGATTGAACGAATTATTTATTATTTATCTTCATCGTGCATTTTTAGACCGCGTCTTTTAAATATTTTATGTAATTTCATTTTCAGCTAAAAAGTTAATTCAATTTTCAGTTGTTACTACAGGTATACACCCAAATGGGGAAAAATTTATATAAACGACGTACATGTTCGAAACAATAAGTAACGTAATTTTAAAATAATTAGGTAGCCGAATAAAATAATCTGAATTAAATTTCCATTTAAAAAACCTAAATAAAACAAAGTTACGTAACATTACAAAACACTTAAAGAAATTAAAATTATTAACAGTAAATGAAAAAAGATAGAAACTTACCTCACGTGCGGGCGGCGGATCATCGTACAAGAACACATTTTTTGAATATACGGACGTAATACGCATCACTTGTTAAATGGCTCGAGTCAAAAACCGAATGAGAGCGCTGAAAATTTTCGATCACGAAGTTAACGTAATGGACAATGCGCTCGGAAGGGACCGATTCGGTAGTCACGGGTTTTTCGATCACGCGGCTACTACGGGTACGCTTTATATCGGAACATTTAACGACGCTAGTCATACAGGCTCAAAAGGCAGCTAGCAACGGCACCGTGCGGAATGAAAAAATATTGTCAGTTTTCGAACGCAGTACCTGGTTTTCCCAATTACGCATATCGTTCAACCGTCGCTAGCGAGCTACAAAAAATGAATTGAAGAAATCCCGTCCATCAGTTGTAATTCTGCTGATGCGATCGCTTAGTGCACAAAAAAAAAAGGCCGTTAAATAGGTAGAATTTTGTACTTTCCTACAAAAACATTAGAAAAAAAAGATCAAATGCGTATAATATAATTGTTTTTTTTTTGTTTTTTTTTTTTTTTTTATTTCTTTTTAACCCGGCCCAAGTGAAACTTTTAAAGTGTCAATGTGTAGTAGCCGGGATATTCTGCCCGGACAAAACACCACTGTCTAACTGACTATGCTGCTGTCGCTGACTTAATTGTTTTTTTGTTTTTTTTAATAGAATTTTCGAAATACTTCCGAACGGTTAATATGACTCATATAACCTTTCATTTTCGTTTTATTTGTGATAACCAAAAAAGGAACAAACAAGAACGACATATTAAATCGTTATTTCCCTTTCCAACGATGCATCGAAGAATTAAAATTATTTTTATTCCAAAATTTAGGAAGAATTGGAAACTTCGAAGAAGCGCAGTTTCTCTGAGGCACATCGTGTCATTTGGTCGATTGATTATCCGGCCAAATCACACACCAAACTAAAATACGCCAAAGTTATCAACGCAGATGATTTAATAATTTTGAATAAAATTTATTATTTTATGCTCTTCCTAAAATTTTACGCCGAATTAAAAATGTAGGAATTAATATCACCTGTGGAAATTTTAACTGAAGCTTTTATTTCTAATGGACGTAATTGAGGTTTTTTGTTCTTTTTTACTACATACATATGTATATCGATGTGATACTGATGTGTCGCCTATAATAGCGGAATTAATTTTTTACTTTTCTAATTTGGCAAATACAGAGTCCCTAATGAATGCATTTAAAATATATAAAAAAACGTATTTATAATTAACTAATTTGCTACAAAAAGAATCGAAAAGGGTTACACCTACATACGTGTGTATGTATGTGCCGATAACACTTTCAAATAAACACCGTTACAGATGGCTTCGATAAAACCGTTATTAAAATAATTAAATATTTTAACCGCGGTTTGAATTAACATCAAAATAAAACCAAAGAAACTTTTTACATCATTTAATTCATTTTTAAAATTCGACGTTTACAATTCGCTATGTAGATATTACATATGTATATTGAATAAAAAATTAACAGTTATCGGAAAAAAGCCGTAACAGATGAATAAAAATGATAAATTTACTCTGGAGAGCTATCGGTTTGATATTTGGGTGATAAGTGGGTACTACCAAGGGGAACATTCTTTTTGCTGAAATACAGTAAATTTTTTTTCCTCACAAGTATAAGTTAAGCGATTTTCTTAATTTTTCAGTATGTTATAGACGCATGGGAGGAGCGTCTCAGAAAAAATGAACAATCCATCCCATCATATTCCATCCTTCAAATTAACATTGTTCGAGTTTTTTACCAATGAAAATACGTGAGCACAAAAACGAAACTGTTATTTTTAAATGTATTTTCATATATTTTGGCCAAAAAAAAAAAAATCGGATAAGTCACAGTCGAAATTGGAAAAAACGTAGGGTAAATGAAAATATTATTGAAAATGAAGCTGTTTATGATACAATATTTATATTCCGCCTTTATGCTATAGCTTCTTTATAAGAGGCATTTTCACGAGCTGTCATTTTTTTTAATATGTAATTGATTAAAATATACTCGGGACCGATGCGGTCAGCTGCTAAGTGATCTGCATGACACGAGACAGAAATGGCAGAGACGGATTAGCTGGACAAAGACTAGTGCCGCGAGTACATCTAGCGCGACTAAACTTGACTTCTACATATGTACATTTTTCGAATGACCACATTGAAGACAGTTGTAACATAACATCAGTCTGCCAATGCAACGTGTTCTATGTTAAATTTCATTTTATACGTAATCAGGAAAAACAGAACCTCGACATTTTGATTTCAGCTAACGGCAAAGGTATTTAATTGATCGGAAATTTTTTTTTCTAATACGCTTAATACTGTTAATAGCACATGACGATTCCAATCCTTAAATAAAATCTTGATCCGTCACGCTAATGCTGATTAAATTATTCGTTATATTATTTTCCTTTAATCTAGGTGAAAGAAAAAAAAAAAAAAGAGTTGGCAGACAGTAGTGAAATTCTCTAGTCGAATTTTTCTATTTGCAGAAGTAAATTCTTTAGTTTTACGGGTTTTGCTTATAGCTGAACGATGTAAACTTGTAATGTTTTTGTTAACACTTTCAGTTAATATGTAAAATGCCGCCTCAATGATTAGAAGGAAATAGATTGATTGAAATATTATCTAATACGGTATTTACATTAAAAGTACGCACCCATTCATGTTATTAATTTAATTTCTTTCTTAGTATGCAGAGATGATTTTTTTTTTTTTTTTTTTTTTTTTCTTAAATTTTTTATTGTGACGACAATTTAGTCTTTAACAATAACGGTGACAAAGTTGACTACACGTGGAAAGAGTTACACTTCCAATGAAGTGACTCCGACTTTATACATCATTTCACTAAGTCATATGGTTTTCGGCGTTTAAGTCGCCTCATATCCTCAGAGTTGTCGAGGAGTTGTATGATTTCGACATTAGTATGCTTCTTCAGCCGTTTTTCGTGTTTACAGGCGAACCTGGTAATTTCATCGACGACTATTGGAATTTCCATATCTCGATGTATGTCGTCGTTGCGTTCGAATCTGTATGCAGCAGTGATCGTGCGAAGTGCAATGTTCTGACGTCTTTGTATACAATTTATGTTGGAACTACTAGCACAGCCCCACAACTGTATTCCATAAATCCATAACGGGTTTAACAATGGCTGTATACAAAAGTCGTTTGTTTTCAATCGATAACGGCGAGTTTCTTCCTAGCAGCCAATAAAGACTTCTCACCTTTGCCTTCATTTCCAAACATTTTTGTCGGACGTGGTGCTTCCAATTTAAACGCGAATCAAGATGCATCCCTAGGTACTTGGCTGAATCTTTTTGTGGGATTATCTGCCGATTCAGCGTCATTGGGATGTTTTCAGTTTTCCGTAAAGTGAAGTTTACGTGCACCGATTTTTCGCTATTAACTTTTATTTTCAAGGCTTGTCATCCATGTACTTAACTCGTTTATTGTTGACTGTAAGTGTTTGGCTGCCCTCTGCTGGATTTTACTTGTGGTCAGAATTGCTGTGTCATTAGCAAACATAGAGCTATAACTGTATGATTGTTCGTTGGAATATCGGCTGTGTAAAGGAGATAAAGGATAGGTCCTAAAATACTGCCTTGTGGTATTCCTGCCGATATTTCTCTCCAGTCAGACATCGCTTCCTCATAACTAATTCTGAACTGCCGGTTGGTCAGGTATGATTCCAGAATACGGTACCACGAATACGGCAACTGTTCACGTAATTTAACGAATAATCCGTCGTGCCAAACTTTATCGAAAGCTTGAGCTACATCGAGGAATACCCCGCAGCAATATTCCTTCTCCTCAAGAGCTTTATGTATCACATTTGAGACGCGATGCACCTGATCAATTGTACTGTGCTTGCTACGAAATCCAAACTGGTGATCTGGAATTAGCTTTTTTGTTTCGATTATAGGTCTAAGCCGCTTTAGTACAAGTTTTTCAAACAGCTTCGATATGGTAGGAAGAAGAGATATAGGTCGATACGACGAAGGTAAACCTGGCGATTTCCCCGGCTTCAGCAGCATTATTACCTGTGCTCTTTTCCATTGCCTAGGGACGTTCCCTATGCGTAATATTGAATTGAATACGTATGTAAGGAAAATAATCGCATTTCTCGGTAGTTCCTTAATTATTTGAGGTGTGATCTCATCATATCCGGCTGCTTTTTTCCTATTCAGATTTTTATCAATTTCATTGGCTACTTCCATAACGGAAAAGTGCTTAATATTTACATCTATTTTTTCAAATGGCTGATTAATGTCCAAGTCCGATACGATGTCATTTGGTTGAAAAACCTGTTCAAGGTGATCAGCGAACACTTCCGCTTTGTCTACTTCGCTTCGTGCCCAGGTACCATTTGCCTTCCGAATAGGTGGAATCTGTACTTGTGGCCTTTTTATTCTTCGCGTAGCCTTCCATAAGGAATAATCAGAATCGTGTAAGGCAGAAAGGCTACTTAAGTATGAATGGAAAGTTTGATTTTTAACCTCTTTAATTTTTTCATGTAGTATCTTACTAATGTGATTCCATTTCGACTTATCTGCTGGGTGTCGTGTTCTGTGCCAAAGCTTCCTTGCTTTCCTTTTCTGTTGAACTAATTCTCTAATTTCCATGGGGTATGTATGTTCTCGACATTTACCTGGCTCTGAACGAGGTGTTACCATTTTGGCAGCATGTGTAATATCATTGGTAAAATTTTCAACCACAGATTCTATGTCTGAGGTTGATTTTAGTCTTACTGACAATTTTACCCAGTCAGCGTTTTTATTAGTAAGGGTTAACTTTTTTTGCTTCATTATAACGGAAGAACTCAGTGTAATTAACACTGGAGTATGATCCGATGACAGATCTGTGAGTCCTTCAACTTCCATGTAGCTGAAGGATATTCCTTTCACTACAAAGAAGTCAAGTAAATCTGGAGTCTTCTTAGCATCGGTTGGCCAATATGTTGGTTTCCTGGATGATACAACGTCTGCACCAACTTCCCGTATCGATTTTAATAGAGCTCGACCTTTGGGAGTGATTAGTCTCGATCCCCAATATGTGTGTTTGGAATTATAATCACCTCCAACTATAAATCGGTTGCCTAGTGATAATAAATAGTCTGTAAACTTGTTTTCATCTACCTTAGATCCAGGTGGACAATATATTGCCGAAACAGAGAGATCATTATTACCATCGTTAATTCGAATGCTTGCTGCCTGAATGTATTCTTGTTGGTATTCTTCTGTCACAAAATGCTTTATTGAATCTTTAATTATTACTGCTGCTCCTCCTTGGGCTTTATGACTCGGATGTACAGTGGTGTAAATACTGTATCCTTTAATTTTAATGTAAGACCATGGTGTAAATACTGTATCCTTTAATTTTAATGTAAGACCATGGTGTAAAATGCGTTTCAGAAACTAGAGCTATATCTACTTTTTCCTCAAGAAGAAGATATTCGAGTTCATTTTTGCGCTGAATTACCCCGTTGGCGTTCCATGTTATTATCCTCAGAGTAGTAATCATTTCTGATTCTTTTGCACTTTGGGTGCAGGATGTGACGGAACGTTTTCCAGTCTATCCAGTCTAGCAATAATTTTAATTAACGTTTGATTTAATGAATCTAAGACACACGGTAAGTCAGACTTATTCTTTTGATTTAGTGCAATATGCGTGGAAAGTGTACCAGTGGTTGCTCGGGCATATGTAACATCCTTTGTCACTTCAGTCGCTGGTTTTTGCTGAATCCTTCGAACTGCCGATGTTTTCTTGGCATATGCTTTGTCAACCGCTTTTTTGTAAGCCACGCATCCCTTATGCAGAGATGATAGCGAAATTAACGGTTCTGAGGTTTTGCGTTTGTTATTGGTAAAAACTATTCCCTTCCGGACCATAGAGATTTTAATTAATTTTTTAATACAGACGGAGGCCTTTTTATCTCCGATCTCCCTTTGTTGCTACATTATTATAGCAGCTGTCTGAAGAAAAAAAATAGAGGAAGACAAGAAAGGTCGTGAAAAAAAATAAACTAGAAACAGCGATTCAAATAAACTCTGATTAAAATTCGAGGAAACTAATTATCGAAACTATCGCAAATAGAAAGATTTTACCGCATTCAGATGAATGCAGGAATGCGTTGTCTATATTACATAAGTGAAATAGCGATTCAAGATTGGGCTATAAAATTCGCGTTTTTGCGGTAGTGCGAATCGAACGAATTAGCTTTTTTTCGCTAGAGAAATAAATCTGTTCATGATCATCCGCTTTATCGTCTAACATGCGCGGTTGTTACGAAAATCACCGATTTGTAAGCTTTCTATGTTCCATAATAGTCCGGTAAAGCCAGAACAGAGACGTGTAATAAAGTTTACATAAAAAAAAAAATCTACACCACTACTGTATTTCTATACCAGTACTATTTTGATTAAATTGTTGCTTTTTTCCTCTTATTCTAGTCAGCTTATTCAGAGTGTAATAGTAAACATTTTTCTGGTCAGGTTATTTATTTTCATTTATTTTTGTGTGTTCGTTAAATATCTACATATTTATTTGATCTTAATTGAGCACTACATTCTGTTGTGTTCCTACTTTTAAAATACCATTTGTTTTTTCGGCTAAAATCGTTCTTTTGTTTTTGTTTCTGGTTTAGTGAAACCGGGTGTAATATTTCAATACTTTCAATTCTAATAATGTAATACAGATGAATACAGTTATAGAAGACATTAAATGAATAGCGGTTGCTATGTTGCTTTTTTTTTATTCTTTTCGTTGCAACTATGCTGAGTTGGCGTCTATTCAATCACAACGAAATAAGACGCTGCATGCAATCAAACTAAAATAATTCGTTACTGCTACCGCTTTTTTTGGTTTAATGTTTAACCGACACTATAGGTGAGAATTATTTCATGGTCACCCAAAACGTCTATATATCAAAATGTGCGAGAGTGATTATTTAAAAATTCCTCCCTTCGTTTTATTAACTCCACGTACATGTATCACTTTTACAGTTGCAACAAATATTTCTTTCACCCATTTCCGATTCTCGTTTTCATATAATAAACATTATCGTTTATTGCAAAACATGCAAAGGAGAAGCGGGCAAGAGCTCGTTTTATATTTCAGCGCAAATTGTAACCGAAATTTTGTAATTTCAATCTTTTATCCAAAATCAAAAGAACTAAATTCAAAACTTTGTTCAAAAATTAAATCTCTATATCAAAATGTTTGAAAAAGATCAAATAAAAAAATCCTTTATTTTTTTTTAGGTAGTACTTCTTAATACCCTATGAACTCTGAGAGAATATCAAAATCAGAAAAACTCACATGGAGATCACAAGCATCACTATTATTTAGACTGTTTCGACAGGTTTTTAAAACCCGGTTCGATAGGTCAACTGTCTGCTGAGAAAAATTTTGCTACATATATATATATGTATATGTATGTATATATTTTTTCGGCGGTCCGATTTTGTGAGCTAAAGGTAATTTTTGACAGCCTACAAAAGGACGGTTTTGCGAGCCAACTAAAATGAAATGTTCACATCGGTAACCGAGCATAACAACGTGTTTTACGAGCACAACGATTGATATTTCGTTTCGGCAATGATTTTCACGGTTTTACAATTCGGTCTCATTTATGAAGAATATGTATGCACATAGGTTTTTTTTATCAGCTCTTTCGTTACTGTTAATGTTTTGCAAGCGTTTTAATAGCGACAAATTTTAAGACATAAATATACTCATATACGCAAGAATATTTCCGTCTCTATGTGTGTCCGCCTTTTTTGAAAATTATTTTAATTAAGGCTTAACAGATTTTAATGAAAATTACGTAGATTAAAAATTGCAGCTTGAAAAATATGTGTCATATTTGAATTGTTTCAATGTCTGAAAAGGTTTTCTAGATAACCGCGAAAATGTATGCAAGTCCTTATTCAATAACAGATAGCTTATTTTACCGAGCAAAAAAATATTAATTCCTTTTAAGTTTTTATTTATAATATATTATTATTAGCTTTATTAATTATTAATTTTTTTGTAAAGAAACTTTAATGTAATATTGCATCTTATTACCGACTTTCCAAAAAACGGTTATATGTTCGTCGCTTTTTTTTTTTATTTATTTATTTTTTTTTTATATTTGGTTAGGTATTATAACTATGGAGACTGATTTCAATGATTCTTTGTTCATGCAGAAGTGTACCACCGGTGGGATACTCAAAGTTTGTTATAAAAGTTAAAAAAGAAAAATGCGCTGGAAGTAAAAAATAACTAGATAAAAGGTAATATATTTCAAGGTAGTAATATATGTAGTTAACAATCATCTTATAGGATTATTCTTCAACAACGTTAACTTTTTGGAACTGAAAACAAATCAAAGTGGAGTAAATGTTCACTACTCAGTTTAAGATAGCGAATAATTATATGTATTCATTAATAAGTTTTTAATTATTGTTGCAATTTGAATTCGATGCCAACTGCAAAAAGTTAATGTTAAGCGTTTACTTTTTTTGTGAATGCTTTTAATGGGCATATTTGTCCCGCAAGCGGAACAAAATACTAGTTAATAGAATAAAATACAACAAAAAAATATTTCAGTAAATCAACACAAAAGAAGCCCTGAAATGAAAAAAGGGCTGTTTCTAACGAAAAGTTCAGTGGATCAGGAAATCGCGAAGGCGGCAGAAAAAAAACAGGAGGAATAATTAATGCGAGACAAAATAAAAAAATTATACAATAGAAAAGAACGAATTAAAAAATGTAAATATAATTAACGAAAAACAAACTAATAATGAAACCATCAAAATTAACGGTACTACGCGCACACTAATGTACTACTTATAAAATATTGGAAATAAAATAAAGAAAACAAAATAAATGAAATGAATAACAAAAACAAAAAAAAAATTTTGATTGCCTCTCTACCTTTTGTTTTCAAACTCGGAACAAAATCTGATCGCAGTACATGTCCAATAGTTAACTCTGTTACGTTATTTCTATTATCACGATTTTTTTATTTGTAATTACTATGTACTAAAATTTTTTATTCCTTCTGCTGATTAAAATATTTAAATTCATTTAACTCGTATTTCTTGCTCGTATAATCATTTTCGTCATTTAAAGTCATCAATCGTGTGAAAATAAAGAATTTGGCTGGCAAAACCGATTCGCCCGTATTTTTTTCTTTTTATTCATTTTTTTTTTTTTCCATATAAAAAGTATTTTATTAAGAACGAAATTACATTTGACATTTAAAGAAAAACAAATAAAAACATGAATAAAAAAAAAAAAAAAAACATTTGCTACACAATTGAAACAAAAATTGGGTTGCTCGTTATTCGGCTTCATTTATTTTTTGGCCGGCTATCCGATTCTGTGCAACGACCAGATTTTGGAAGTGCGGTAGTCATTTCATGAAACAGCTGTAGCAGAATCTTTGTTATGTTTCAACATATGACGACCTTGTGAGTTTTGAAACCGAACGGAAGTTTCAAGTTATGGTTGTTCGATAGATTCACTGATACTCGCGCATAACGATATAATAATATCCGGTGCTTACTAGCGGCGCTGATGAAAAAGGAAAAAAAGGGAATAGTCTTACACCTTTCTGATGTTTCAGCACATTTGAATTCTCGGAATTTACATTAAATTATCCTAAGTCAGTCGTTAGTTTATTCTTTATTATTATTATTTTTTTTTTTTTTGTAAATTAAAAGAAAATAAAGGAGAGAGCATTTTACCAGTCAGTTCTTCTGGACAGAGCGGTATCTAAAGAGGGGTTTTCAGGGTTCACCTCTCCCGGAAATGTCTGCGAAATAATAACTGCTCGAATTAAATGGTCCGAAATTTAGAGAATATTTATTTCTTTTCAATATTTGACAAAAGATGAGAAAATTGAAATTTTTATGAATTCGACGGAAACGATTATTTTTTATTTGTTTTTATTGTAGTATTAAAAGTGTAAAACTCATCACGGTGTAATCGGCTTTCAACCTTTTCTTTCACATTGTTTACAATAGTGTGCAACTCAGCAGATGTCCGGCTGTTTTTTTCCAATAACAATTGATGGCTTCTGTCGGTATATTCATATAATCATGCATAACATAAAAAATAACATGGCTGTAGTGTGATTTTTGTAGCATTGAATTCGCCGAAATCTTTTACAATTTCCCATATAATTGTATGGTGCGCTGCTTCACCAGGACTTTTAAAATATGTTGCTATAGCAGGCCAGGACAGTATCAATCGATCAACAGCTTTGCCGAAACTTAACACTTTTTCTATATTCAATTTCGAATTCCCTCGAAATTCGTTGGTGTGTTTTGCGCTGTTCGAAAATTCAGCATAGACTTTCATAATGAAGTTTTCACAATATCTCAGGATAGAGCTTTCATGGCGTTTCTGGCAGCGTTCTGAAGAACGCGTGACAATTACAATTTGTTTTTATGACCCTTTTTTTTTTTTTTGGGCGTCGAAAATTCAACCCATCGACATTTTATGACTTTAGTATCAGAATATTTATCGTTTATTTTCTGATACACGGAATTGTGAACACCATAATTCACCGATAGGAATCTGAACAGAACGCAGATAACGAATTAGTGTCAAATTCGTGTACGATCGCTAGACGCTCAGGCTCAGTCCGATCCGATCCGAATTCGACTCAGTCAATCAGCGAAAGCCGTTCGTTATTTTAAACTATTGACGAGATGGCTGAATTTCGCTCTGCTGTCACCGCCCGGTGATTTTGATGTTAGACCGGTAGCCCGGATATGCACCATTCAAAACCCCGTAGACTCCGGGTCAAACCTGGAGAGCTGGCAGCCCTATGTCTATATCGACATCTTTAATGACTACGGATCTTGTTAAATATTGTAATGGAATATATATGTGCAATGACCCCGAATTCGCGTTTAGACTCTCTTCTAAGACCAACCTATTAGCTACTCCTTTCTGTATCTACATTCAACAATAACCCTTCTTCTTCCTGCCTTTTTTAATTCCTAAGATGTTATCTAAATAGTTCAATTTCTTTAAAAAGTTTGCTACTTGAAGATTTGCAATATTATTGTGAAGATTCTTTGATCGAATGATTACTTTAAAAGACGTATAATCTGTACATTGTTCACGAGTGAGAATTTTGTTCGATTAACTCGATTTCGATATTATTAGTATTAGAATTATTCACGTTATTATTACTCTCATTGTTCCAAACAATTCTAGACAATTCCACAAGTTCGTATACCGCAGTTCTGGACTGGTCTACCGCTTCGTTGAAAAAGATTAGAACTGACTTAAGCGGCAAGCGGCAATTAACAGCAATGAAAAAACCACTGACTTGAAAGAAACGATGTCAGAAACGAACGAATTGTATTAAGACAAAAGCCACTGACGCACTGCTTAGCTACATGTAAGAGACGACGGAGTTAGAGCCACGGCACATACTCTCGATAAGACTCTAAGAATATGAGCATCACCAAAAACTACATGCGGAAAAAAAAATTCAAAACCGATAGAACTGAATATAATACAATCAGTTATTAATATGTTGCAAAATAATCCTTAACCGAGTAACAAAGAAGGCATCGCTGTTATGTCGAACCGTAAATGTTGTGCGAGAAGTAAAGTGAAATAGGTTAATAGGGCAACAAACAATTGGAAGCATATGACATAAAAGCGTTATAATTTAAATTAAGATTATCATTGTCTATTTTTGTGTTTTTTCCTTAATGTTAATACTTTTAAAATAAACGCATACTCATATAGAAAATAATTATAATTCAAAATTAATTAAATGTTGCCGACTAGTTTTGCATAACAGAAATCCGTAATCAAGGTTTTATAAATTGGTTTACGTTACCAATTTATAAGGTCATGATTATGGATTTCATCCGAAACTGGTCGACAATAATTAATTTTGAATTATAATTCTTTTCTGTATAAGTGTGTGTATATTTTAAAAGTATTAATATTAATAAAAGTGTTAATTATTTTAATTTTTCAAGTTTTCTAATAAATATAATTTCTATTTTTTATTCATTGAAACTGATCACTTTGTATTAAATTTACATTTGCGGTTAATTTTATATATGTTTTTACACCGTAAAACAACTTTTTCATTACAAATTTTAATTTTTTTTGACAGGTATCATCACAATAGCGGATATAATTTTTGCGACTTGTTGTGTGGTATCTTCGGTTTTTTTTTTTTTTAATTTTTGGAGTTTTAAAAGTAAGTTAAATGGAATATACGAATTTAATTTTATCGCGGAACGTATATGCATAAACTTTTATTTCCGGTATCGCAAAATAATATCTATACATAAGAATAAAATAGCCGAACAGTCTATTTTCGAATTTATGGTTAAAAAAATATGATTTTTGATTCGCTGCTGGTCATTTTTTAAATCTGCATTTCGATGTGTCCATGCTTGGTCGGGCGCTGTCCGTTGAAAACTGTCGACCGATTTAGATAAAATATTTACATAATACACATTAATTTCCCGTCTTATTTTGAATAGGTAGCGAAGAAGACATTTCCGTAACGGAAAATGAAGATAATTTTTGTTAATTAGTATTAGGAGAATATCCATTTTGTCATTAATAAATTGTCGACCGTAAAAAAGTTCCTTGAAATTACATTTAAGATAAGAACCGTTCTAAGAATGCTGTTGTTTAATTAAAATTTCGAAAAATTCGGATTATCATATTAATACAAGCTTCACCTGCAGCGTGATCTACCGAAATCAGAAATTATTGTTTTGCTACATGGACGATTGTGTGCCGTTATTTGTTTAACCAATAAATACAAAATATTTCGCTTACCTAGTGGTACATTATCGGAATGTACAATCACACTTATAACTGGGTATACCGTATTCTTTGTTTTTGATACGGTTGACACTTGTTGTTCTAGATGTCGAGAATTTAGCAGAAATAGCAGTTAGGAATGTGCACTTCTCTACTAGATCATCGTACCATACGTACGACTAGGACTGACATACTCGAGTCTTAAGTAGGTTAGAGCGTACGCGTGCGAAGTTATTGATACGGTTTACTTGCGAGTACCGCGGCCGATAAGTGAGGAATTTTGTAATTTCCCACGAAATCGATTGCTTCTATTTAATTCCCGGCAATATTTACAATTATAGTTAGTACAAGTTTGTCATTTTTACGTGTCGTATTTTAATAAATAATCAAACCCGCCTTTCGTTACATCGTAATTAATTTCGTACCGCGCATCACTCCAGCGTAGTCATCAAATCATCGATGTATCGAATATAATATTTTGTTTAATCGCAATTTTCATCTCTCAGTTCGAATTTCGCTCGTTCTAACTGTTTCTTTCATTATTAAAAGTTCATAAGCTGAAAGTTAAATTTTTAGTGAACTCCGTTATCTGCTTAGCACACTACCGATAGATGAGATGACTTTCGTTAGTAAATTTTTTCGTAAGAGTGACAGAATTTTTTTTTTATATACAAGAATGTTTAATGTTCTGATTTCTTTTTTTTTTTTTGAACTAAAAGTTTTTCTTTGGATTTTATCTTGTTTTTGGAAACGAAAAAATTATTCAGCTCTTTTCACACACAATTTTTTTTTTTACAAGAATGAATGAAAATTTAATTTTATTACTTTGCAAATTGGTTTTCACAAAAAATGCGCAAATCTAGACATGAACGCGTCGAGAATGAAGTTCTGAAATCTAGAATTGCGCTTATTACTACATAAATATCAAATCAGCTTTACTAACCGAAACAAGTGTGTGATTTAGGTAGTAAATTGTACATAATTTTCTTTAAAAATTGCAATAAATAATTATATTTTAAAACTTTATTTACTGTGTCTGCATCAAGTTTGTAAAGTTAAGAACAAAAACTTTTCAGTAGCAGAACTCGTACTTTTCAGTATCGTTTATACATTCATCTTACGTTTAAAAGTAGGGTTTGTTTTAGTATCGGGCATTTTTAATCAGTAACAATAATGATGTTACAGATTACTACATGAAACTATATGTACGTAAATATACATTTTTAGAATTTATTACAATTTTAGTAGCGCTATCTATTGAGGAAATTGTTAATTACACCTTTTAAAGTTCTGCAATTCTGCCGCTAGAGTTAAACTTGTCTTCGCGTGAAAGTGACGTAAACTTTTTCATATATCTATCCAGTATCCATAATAATTAATATAAAAAAAATGAATCAATTTACTCTGAATTCTGAAAAAAGGTACAGTGACCCGACTTTAAAAGAATCGACTTTTTCTTCTATATCTAACAAATACCTCTGTAAGTAGGGCCGTATCTGAGGGAGGTTTTCCGCCCCCCCCCCCGTAATGTCTACGAAATATAATAACTGATTAAATTAAATGGACCGAAATTCAGAATTATTTCTTTTAAATTTTTGACAAAAGAGAAGAAAATTAAAATTTTTATGAATTCTATGGAAACGACTATTTTTTATTTGTTTTTATTGTAGTGTTCAAATATTACATATACAATAATTGACTACGAGGCTTTAGTGCACCATTTATAAATGAAAATATATTTCACGATAACACACACACACACACAAACAGATATATATACATATATATATATATGTATATTTCGAAATATTTTGAAGAAATCAGAATTGGGTTCTTATATAAAAAATAAATATTTAATTAAAAAATATGGTTTGAAAAAATTTTTTCAAAAGAGTCTTCATTTCTCGGAAAGGATAAAAAAACTTAAAGTTTATTTTATTAAAAAGTTTCATCACAGAATTATTCCTTATTAATAATAAATTACAGTCATTAATGAGTTCAAATAGTGTATGATACCTTTGTCCATTTGTTCCATTGAACAAAACATGTCAAAGAGAAAGAGAAAATTAATTTTGTAAGATTTTTTGAAATTGTATTCGAAATTTCAAATTTTTTCACATAATAAGTTTCATTTTGTTTTCTTTTGTTTTCAGAAACTATTTGTTTCTTAAGAAATATTATTTGTAATTTATGAAACAGTTTCCGTTTTACATTAATTTTTATTTCATCTTGTTATTTTCTTTTAATAATAAGACGCCTTGGACTTCAACAATTCTGCACCGTGAGCATACTTATAACCCATTAAATTCCGAAATAGGAAACACTCTGTTAATACATTACTATAATCATATTGATTATATGCCATTTATCAATAAAAAATTCTTCATAGCTGCTTTCATTGACATATTAATTGTTTCACATGCTGTATAAAAATGGACTGCTAGGAAATGATAACTTCGTTCTTGTATAAAAAGAGACAAAGTACCAAAAAAATTGATATTGCTAGACGCTGTCAATCTTTCTCGTTCTATACGAAGTATAGAAGTGATAAAGCTAGGGATCTAGGGGTGTCCCCAAGCGGCGTCATGGGGCGGAGCCCCTTAAGAGGCATGAAGGGTCCAGTTATATCTGTATATATATATATATATATATCTTCTTCTTCTTCGACGTGTCGTACGCAGTGTTCTGCGCGTAGACGATCATATATTATGGCTCCTTGCCGCCTGCATCAGTTGTCCTATCGATGATTTTTTGGTCCACTGTCGGACATTTCTGGTCCATGATATTCTTCTTCGACCTCTTCCTCGCTTCCCTTCTATTTTTCCTTGAATGATCAACCGTAATAGTTCATATTTTTGACCTCGTATAATATGACCAAAATACCTAGTTTTTCTTGCTTTTATTTCTTCAATTATTCTCCTTTCCGTTCTAGCTCTCTTTAGCACCTCTTCATTAGACATTTTCTGTACCCAAGATATCTTCAAGGCTCTTCTATATAACCACATTTCGCACGCTTCGAAATATTTGAGTGTTCTTACGGTATATGTCATTGCTTCGACCCCATACATTAGAATCGGATATATATAGCATTTTATGAAGTTCTGTCTTATGCGGAGACTTAGTGATTGGTCCGTTAACAATTTTTTAAACTTCTCAAACGTTGTTTTGGCTTGCCCACATTTTCTTTTAACTTCAGTATTTGGATCAAGCTTCTCTGTAATATAACATCCTAGATACTTAAATTGTTTAACTTCTTCGATGTTTTTCCCATTAATCTGAATAGTTGTGTTTCGATGTTGTTTGCGACTGACTACCATAAATTTTGTTTTGTTTCCATTTATCCCTAGTCCATATTTTTTACCTGCTTCATTAACTTCGTTAATAATATTTTGTAACTGTTCACAAGAGTCAGCCAGAAGAACGGAGTCGTCTGCATAGCGGATGTTATTTATGTACTTTCCATTTATCTGAATCCCAGCTCTGAGATTCCATAACGCTTGCTCAAAGATACTGTCTGCATATAGGTTAAACAGGAGCGGTGACAGTATACATCCTTGTCTGACTCCTCTATTTATACGGACGCTTTCTGACATTTTGTTTTCTACTAAAATCTTGGCGCTCTGTTCCCAATACAATTTCTGGATGATTCTCATATCATATTGATTTATTCCTTTGTTTTTTAAAATTCTTATTAAATGGTCGTGCTTGACTCTGTCAAAAGCTTTCTCGTAATCCAAGAAACATACAAATACATCTTTTTGTTGATCGTAGCATTTCTGTAGAGCTATATTTACTGCTACCAATGCTTCCCTAGTACCGTATCCTTGTCTGAAGCCGAACTGACATTCATCCATATCTCTTTCGCACATATTTCTTATTCTGGCGTGCACTATTCGTAGTAAAATTTTCAGAAGATGACTCATTAAGCTAATCATTCTATAGTTGTTGCAAGTATTAGAGTTTGTTGTCTTTGGTAATGTAATAAATGTTGATTCTAACCACTCTTGTGGTATCTCGCCAGTATTGTAGATTTTATTGTAGATTTCCGTTAATTTTTCAATATTCTCATCATTTAATAATTTAATTATATCTATTGGGATACCATCGGGACCTACTGCTTTTCTTACTTTTGCTTGTTGTATAGCATATTTTACTTCGGACTCTAGTATCTCTAAATGTTCTTCATCGTTCATCTTTTCAGTTGATTGCTCCGTCCTTATATCACTAAATACTTTTTCTATGTATTGTGTCCATACCTTTATTTTATCCTCGGTATCTGTAATTAATGTGCCTTCTTCTGTAAATAACTTTGCGGGTACTTTCTTTTTGTAGATACCGGTAATTTCTTTAACTTTTTTATGCAGATTAAAAGCATCGTGTTTTTTCTCCAGATTTTCCACTTCCTGACAGCGCTCAGACATCCATTTATTCTTTGCTGACCGTATTTTTCCTTTTATATTTCTCTGAATATCTCTGTATATTATTTTATTTCTTTTTTGTTTCCGTCGTTCTTCCATTAATTTTAGGATTTCATCAGTCATCCATGGATTTTTCTTCCTACCAGTGGTTCTTCCCATATTTTGATTACATATTGTAACCATTTGTTCTGTGATTTTCGTAATTCTTCCTTTTATTCCATCTGTTTTTGTTTCTTCATATGCTTTTGTGAATGTTTCGTTTATCTTCATACGCATTTTTTCTTTCGTTTTTTCATCTTGTAGCCTGGTTACATCTATTACCGGGTTATTATTTGTTCCTCTCTTCTTCATTTTTTTCCAGTGTAGTTCAAACCTTGCCACCACTGGGTTATGATCTGATCCTACATCTGCACCTGGGTACGCTGTTACTCTTTTAATTGCGTTCCGGTATCTTTCATTAATTATAATATAATCGATCTGGTTCCTTATTATTCTATTTTCAGTACTGCTCGGCGACTCCCATGTATATAATCTCCTTTTGGGCATTTTGTACCACGTATTGCTTACTACTAAATTGTGATGCTTGCAAAACTCAAATAATCGGTCTCCCCTTTCATTGGGATGTCCCAATCCGAACGGTCCTACCCAATTTTGTCGTCTGCCTTCTCCTATTTTCGCATTAAAATCACCCATTATTATCAAAATTTCATTTGGTTTTGTGACTGTCTTAAGCTTTTCTATATGGTTGTATTGCTCCTCCGTCTCTTCATCATATTTCGGATCGGCAGTTGGAAAATACACCTGTATAATATTCATGATGACGTTTCCGAATTTCATTCTAATTAGCATCAGTCTTTCTGAGAATGGTGTAAATCCTATTACGAAGGGGATATATTGTTTACAGATAATCATTCCAACTCCATTTATGTGTTTCAAATTATTATTTCCGGAGTAGTAGAATTTTCCTTCTCTTGTATTTATTTCTCCATTTCCAGGCCAGTGATGTTCACTTATTCCAAGTATGCCAATTTCCATTCTTTTCATTTCTTCTAACACATTCTCTAATTTTCCCGGTTGATATAAACTTCGGATGTTCCATGTGGCGATTTGTATCTGTTGTTGCGTTTTCCTAGTATTATCCTTAGCAGACGGTGGTATTCTTCGCACCCTGTGCCCCCTAAAGGGCCGCACCGGACTCAGGGCCATTTTCTTGTGATTTTCTGCCATATATGATAACCTGGGAAAATTACAGCGGTGGTTTCCCTCATGCCTTCCGCCGGATTTTTCTGTAGGGGTTGTCTCCCTTAGCACGAGGGGACCCGGTTATAAGGCGCCGGGTGCTCGCCTACTCGCCCGGAGTTGATATTCATCAACTCGACTGAGGCACATAGTCACGGGCGAGCTTCTGGTAGTCTGCTAGATATATATGCAGAAAAAGCTTAACGGTATTTAAAAGCAGGCGTATTATCGGCATCTACACCTCCTTCCGTTTTCCTACCAGCGTATAATGTGAGTTCTGATTTAGCTTTTCTGATCAATTCTAAGCCCATCGAACAGAAAATTTCCACTCCGCACGACGTGAACGTACAGAACTCACGAGGTTGTTGTTTCGTATCTATGTCAATGGGACTAGCACTACAGACATAGAGTGACTACTTACTAGAGAAGGATGCTCTAGTTACAACAACCTGTGCCTCGCGGGGCTATATATATATATGTATATATTAAAATGAATGATTGTATGTTTGAATGCTTATTTGTCCTGTATAACGCTGGACGGATCATGCTAAACTTTTCATAGTGTATTCGTGTTGTCCAAACGAAGGTTTTAAGGTATAGCTGAGTTTTCTACCACTTCACCTTCACGAAAAATGAGATTTTAAGTAGTTAAGGTGTGCACCAAAAATGCATATGGAACGAACGAAAAAAAAAAAGTAATTTTTATAAAATTTTAAATAAAACGATTACCCCATGGTAAATGTAAATTAAACGTAAAAATGTGAAATAAAATGATCGCTATGGTAAATAATAAACTCTAGATGACATTTTATTCATTTCTGGCGTAAGTAAATACACCCCGCGTTTTGTTACTTCACTTTTTGCGTTACTGAAATGATCAAAACCTAGCCCAGCTGCTATACTCATTTCGAAAAATTCAAAAAAAAAACAGTGTTTTCTAATACTTTTTTTACAAAGGAATAAAAAATCCCGTAACGGAATTTTTAATATCTGTTATCGGGAATGTTATTTATAGTCAAATTTGAAGTCTTTACTCAACTACGGTAGTTTGCTGATGCGGGAAACGTGAAGACCATTTTTTTTTTGCGACGGTGATAAACATGTTTCCTAAAGAAAAGAATCTTTACATAAATGTAATTCCAGATAAAACAAAATTTTTTTTATGAATTTCCGACTACCGATTTAAAGGGGTACTAATACACGGACGAGGCCGTGGGTAGTAGCTAGTATATACAGATAAATAAATAAATAAGTAGGCACTGCTCTGCTGTTTTATTTTAAAAATGCGCGAAGTAAAATATTAAAAAATCTAAGAGGTTTGGCTGGCGAAACAGCCAGTGAGAGGTTCAGACAATATATACTATGTTTATTTTTACTTTTTTTTGCTGAAGATGGGAGACTTTTCAAAACGTTTCTGGGATATTGTTTAGGTTAATTTAATGTTTATTTACGTGTTTATAAACCTTCATGATTTGTATTAGTTAATTAACAACCGTACACGCTATTCTGTTAGTCTACATTATTTGTAGAAGTTGTTAGTTAGTGGTCAGATGGTTTCTCGCTGGGCCAAAGAAAACAAAGAAAACAAAAAAAAAAAAAACAAAACAAAACAAGCGGGATCTGTTTAACATTAAAAATATGATGTATCTTCGTAGTAAAGAAATCAGTAAAAATTAAGAACGTACCAGTTTTTGTGATCCACCGGATTTTAACGAAAGATTTAACATCTATAAAATTAATTGCAAAAGTGAAGTCGTCACATAACTGATATAATTTTAAGATTCTCGGACACAATAATTGATTTTTAAGTCATTTCTAAACACACTATTGACCGTTAGTGGAAAAAAAAGCGACTTCTACGTTCTGTTATAATAAAATTTATACAATTGTTATAAAAGTGTTAAAGTTTATTTTTATCATAATTAAAAATATATTAAATCGTAAGTGCCAGTATGGTAGCTGTCAACAAAATGAACAAAAAATCAAGAAAAAAACAAGCAGTAGTTCTGCGTGATGCGGTGAATAGTTCAAAATTTCCATGTTCATAAAACACCGGTGGATTTAAAGTAGATATTATCTGGTTAGCGTTTTTTCCATTTTTATCGCTTTCATTTCTATTCTAAAAGCATGACGCCCCGGTACTGCGTACCATCGAATTTGTTACCGAAAGAAAAACGCGTATTTTTGCAGAACCTCGCGTTTTTTTTTTCAAATTAAACGCGGAAGAAACGTAAAATTAACGGATAATATACACTACAATGACCTTTTATTTTGTTTAAAAATATGAAAAAAAAGAGCAGTCGTTTCTATGGAATTCATGAAAATTTCATTTTTCTCTTCTTCCATCGGGAATTTAAAAAAAAAAAATGTCGTAAGATTTCAATAAGCTCTAGAGTAAAGTACAGTGGTGAGTGCTACATGTCCCGTATAGTGTATCATGGATTGTGAATTTAAGCTTTTCATAATGGTATTAAGTCTAACGGATCTGAATATTGGGATTGGTTCCTTTCTCTCGGCCGCCTTTACTTCCTAGATTTCTCCGGTATAACCAATATTCAATTTAGGATTAGGCATACATATATATAAACCCGGGAGCGACTTGGATCCGGACGAGATAACTTTCGATAACCGATGACACCTCTGGTCTGGTAGCCACCTTAAACACTAGGCAACCGATAGCACCTCTCTTTATCGGATAAGCACATTCTGAATTTCGGTCCATTCAGTCCAAGCAGTCAATGTTTCGTAGACATTTTGAGAGGATATTGAACTCTAAAAACCTCCTTTAGGTACGTCTCCCTCTTATATATTATCCAAATTGCTCTCGGCAAGAAGTGCGGCGGAGCTTTTTCGCTTGTCTTTTTTTAAACCCTAACCGGTAGGATAGTTGTAAACGGGTGTTATATTAAACTTTGAGAACATTTGTTCTCGGGAAATAAAGAAAATTCTGTTGTTGTATCGAACTCTATCCGTCCAATGTAATTTTTGAAGATTTTAGGTTTTTGTGCATTTTGGATATCAAAATTCTTCTTTTCAATGAAGGGAGAAACGACGATGGTAACACATTGTAATGCGTTTCTATTCGAAATAATTCACGGGTGGCCATCCGTCAGAAACTACTCGTAGGATAGCGCTCCGAACCTAATCAATAAAAAATTAAAGAAAATAATGCTTAATAGATTGCTGCGGCGATCAAAAGCCATTAGGAAACCAAAAATAAGAAAGATATGCGAGGACGATGAAATGCATGACAAATGAACAAAGTACGTTTAAACCTATTCGAATGTGACGCAAACATCACATGATGATACCTTATTTTACGCTACCAAAAATTCTTAACGGTAATAAATTACAAACTTCATTAGCACAGTAATCGGCGTGCGTATTAGTATGAAATTTTAACGAATGAAAATATTTATTCGAAACACAACACGCAAAAAGTCGTTTGGCTATCGACAAAACTTTCAATATTTATTATATTTCCAAAACATGCCGGAAACTCGACACCGTTCGCACTAGTCTTTATCATTTGTTTTTGTCGAAGTGTGAACTCGAAAATGAATTTTCCAAATCGCACTCCATCGGTTATTGCCAGTTCTCGCGAAAATTTTCAAAATCGATCATTCCGTGAAAATTTCTTTATCCGTATCGGAGATGTCGCTTTATCGTTGTGTATGTGCGTAGCAAAGCCGCGAAAAATACAGTTCACCCTTTACTTGGCCGGAAATGTCGTATCTTTTTTATTAGTAATCGCCACGGACATTTTACAATCGCATAGTTTAGCCTTTTTTATGTACTGCATAGTAGGATTAATGGGTCTATCACGTCAGTTAGACTACATCTGGTTTCGAACAAATAAACAGTTGATAATTCGAATGGTCGATAAGTCTGATAAAATTTATTCATATTCGGATGTTGAATTGGAAGAAATGCGAAAGTCTCGTAATCACATTCAACAGGCAAGAATAGAGCGTACTTTTATCGTTATTACATTACTGTTAACTACTCTCTACTTACTGATAGTGTTAAGCAATCCGGTTGTGGTTTATTACAACTACGACAAGCTGGAAAGTTACGAACAGTATTTGCTGTACAATTTTCGGTTACCATTCAGAATCGATACGCTACCTCGTTATTGCGTTACCTTGACTGTTGTAATTTCCGCTCTATGTGTTCAAACACTTTGTTCGATGTTCGGCGAATGCTTTTTTCTACTATTTCAGCGAAACTATTCACTCCGAGTTGGAGGACTTGATAAATTCACTTGAACAGATCGATACTTTAGTGAAAGCTAGAACTGGTCATTTGGAACCGGATCCGACTTTAATATGCGAGGACATTGAACGATACTATTCAGAGTATGACAAGTGGGTTGAAGCACGCGATTCAGTTTATTACGATTTGATTATTCAGTGTTATCAACATTACCAAGCTTTGGCAAAGTTTACCGAAGATTTCGAAGAATCCTTTCGATGGCTTACGCTAACATCGTACGCCGTAAATTATGTATCTTCAATTCAGTATGATCATTACATAATAATTTACTATAAAATAATTAAATTATTAAGGTACTTTACAATTAACGCAATTTACGAGGCTGCTGCAATGTTTTACTTTTGTTGCTGTGGTCAACGGCTATTCGAGATGAATGAACGATTTGGCGCTGCAGTCTATCAAACGGCTTGGCACGATAAATCGCTGAAAACTCAGAATACGGTCTATACCATTTTACTGGTTACTAGTTGGAGATTCGGTATATCGTATACCGCCCAGTTTGTGCTGCGATACGAATTTTTCTTTACTACAATAAAATCAATGTACGATATGGTAACTTTTGTTATAAGTATCATGCCTTATAGTTAATGATTTTCTATCGGAAAATTATTACATTATTGCCGCCGGAAATCGACTGCGTTTAAAAATGTATCAGATAATATTTCCCCCTTCTTTTTGTCTTAACGAAACAGGCGGGCAATTCCTGTTGTATAAAAATATTGCCAACTTGTAATAATATTCTACCTAATTTTTAATGTTTGCAGTTGGTTTGTAGCTTACTTTTCGCACGGACTTTCGTTCGATTTATTTTTATAGATTACCGTTATATAGTATAATTTAAGAAATGTTATGCTTAATTTATTCATTTTAATTTGGACGGCAGGGTATAAAATTGTTTTCGCGTCTATCACCTATACGCAAAAAACATATTATACGTACTTAATGTATTTTAATTTAAAACATATTCCACGAACCCTTTTTTGCATTATATATGAGATTTTTGAGTTTTTGTTTATTTCACCAATTGTGAAATTCATCGGTCAATGTTGGCCGGACGAATTTTGTTATTTGCAACCGAACCACTTTTTTGTTCCGATTTGATTGTCAGGAACATCCGCCGACAATAAAATGCACATAGGTAAACTGTTGAAAATAGCATAAAATACCGCAAGGCGAGTTTTCGAAGATCAGAAAAAGATAACGCGTTTTTCAATCAAAAGTCAATATCCTTACAACTTTACTATTACTTTGCAATTCGATGACTTCATCTTAGATTTCTCTTCTACGACTTTGTTAATATTGATGCGGAAGAGATTACGGATCAATTTTCGAACATCCCCCTCCTCGCCGTCACAGTTTCTCCATTTTCGGGAAAACGATATTTCAATTTTTTTCCAACAATTGTAAGTGACGTGTGACGACGAACGTTCTCTTTTACTTCTATTTTTAATTTCGTAATCATTTTCACGGTTAATGAATATTTTTAAATTTTTAAATTTTTAAATTTTTAAATTTTTAAATTTAAAAATTTTTAAACGTCGAATATTGTCCCGCGAAATTGTGTTTACCTAAAGTTCAACTTGACAAAAATAAAGATATAATTTTTTCGTATTTAAAAATATTCGTTGCACCCTTCAAATGTTTATTTTCCGAACCTTTAAGTTGTAAGTTTAACTTACTCGAGTATATGAAAATCTGCGCAAACTAGTAAGCCAATTCCGATCTGAAATTATAATTCCAACGGGTTATTTACTTTTTTTCTGTTAAAAACAATTTAACTTCTAAGCTCGTTCAGTCATTCTAATGTATTTCCTGTAAGTAGCCAATGAACTTCGGAAAATAAAGCTTCATATTGGGATTCCAGTTCGGAGCATAGCCTCTTTAAAAGTCTAGTATTAGTGCGTTGTTTTGAAAATAAAGTTGAAAACTTTTTTATAGAGCTGTTTCTATCGTAGCGGAAAAACGGCCGGGCACTGTTGTTAATGCTTATTGCTGGATAACGCAGTGCGTTGTATTATTATTAAAGGGATCTTTTATTTCATTAAAGTTGCTAAACTAGAACGTGACCTAAACATAGTCCAGCCTGACTCATCTTGTTTATTAAGAATTAGGGCTTATTATATTCATGATTTTAGAGTACCTTACGATGTAGTTTCCGGTTTTTGTGCAAATATTATTCCTCTTACGATAGATTTATCTGCGTCAAAAGTCGAACAAAGATGACTGACAACTATGCAACAGTACTGCAGATCTATTGCGTTGAAAAGGAAAATTAGAGAATATGTTTTTTTAGTAAGCTGTTGTTCAATGATCCTTCTCCCTCGTGTCGTTTCTGAACGAAGATCCTTTGTTGACATGCTCAAAGGGGGGGTTAAAAAAAAATATATTGCTTAACAATTTTTTCACATTCGTTGTGTGCTATTTCTTAAATTTATTTTTGAATATCTGGTCCAAAAAACGCCGAACGCATTAAATTTTCACTCGCTGTCTTTTGATCTTGCAATTAATTTTCAAATTTTAAAAGATACAATTACCGCTTTTTTCGATAAGCAACGTGTCCTACTTTCCATTTTTCTTTAAATCCGCAAATTACAAAAATTAGCATAAGTAGTTTTTTTAATTTTGCCGGTTTTATAATACATCGTTTGGCAAAACTGTTATCATCTAACACACACTTACGTTTTGTTTTCTATTTATTTCGATCGATGCGAAACGAAATTTAATGTAATTATTATTATCGTAGTTTCCCTTTCGCGTCACTATCTTAAAAGAAAATAAACCACAAGAATTTTATAAACAACCGTCTCGTGTTATTTAAATATAAATTGCTAATTGAAATGCGTGAAATATTTTTAATTTTTTTTTTTTTTTTTATGTTCCATGTTTTAACAATAAAAATAAAAAAAAAAAAAAACTCGAACTTATCTTGATTTTTCAGTTTGATTTTCTTATGCTCTTGTAAAATACTTAAACCCAGTTCCAATTGTTTTTTTTTTTTTTAAATTTCATCTTTCACTATAAAACATAAAATATTTATTAATTTATAAAAATCTTATTTGTAAAGTTTGATAAAATATTTAAAAATAATCCGTTTTTTTTTTGTTTTTTTTCTTACATTCATTAAAGGAAAAAAAGTAGGTTCAAACTAACATGCATTTAGTTTATTTATTAAACATATATACATTCCTATACGCGGATAATAAATATTAACTACGCCGACCGACCACTGTTTAGGTTAAAAAAAAGGCAGTGCTTTCAGCAACAAACAATGAGAGTTTGTCTAAGATTAAAAAAAACAACAATGGGCTAACGATAAAATGTTATAGTCTATGTTCAAGAAACGTATCCAGAGGGATTCTGAGCTTCTAAATTGGTGAATGACAGAACTTATACACCCATACCACGGTAGTGTGCGGTATAATATGTACGAAATAATTTTTTAGAAATATTTGTAGTAAAAAGTATTGTAAAGAATATACACATTTTGCTTTATTCGGTAAAAAATTGTAAATAAATTGATTCTGCATTACATTACGAGTTTTTCGCGTAAGAACCTCGCAAATTCACACTCTATATATACGTAAAAGTATAAAAATAAAACACGATACATATTCTAAAGTTAATTAAAAAATTCTGATATCCGCGTAAACGTATTGAACTTCAGTCTACAACACTTAATAATTAACTTAACAAGATACATATTAGAACAGCCTATAGCGAGAAATTTTGAGAAGACGCGCGACATTAACGTTAATTTCTAAAAAATAACGCGTTTTTAATCTTTTTTTTTAATACAAACATCGAACGCTCAATGATATATTTTTATACTATTAATCTATTTTCCTCGGAGTACGCGATGTTATAGCTAAAGAAACTTCCTTTAGTCACTCTACCGCCGTGTATGGTACTAGTTCCACCGGCAGAGAAACGGAAAGCGATGATTAAATGAGTTTTACGAGTCTACATTGTGCAAGCTAAACCGGTTTACTACTGATCAAAAAAACTGAAGAAAGCTCACAAAATATATCATTGACAGTCCTTGTGGAAAGTGTAAAATCTTTAGGCAACATATATTTGCGTCTCTAGCTAACAGGCAGCGTGGAGCCTAGTGGTTAAGGTGCTTGGCTACCAGGTCAGAGGTGTCGTTCCCAAACTTACCCAGCCTCTGAAATAGAATTGGGTAGCAGAGAAATCTGGGAAAATAAAGACGGATCCCAAGTAGAAAGGAACTAGCCATGTTACTCTCATTAGTAGTGCCGTGTTGGGCTTAGTACCATTGTGGAAAGCTTAACTTCACAATCCATGAAACCTTATCAAGGGTATGGAACTCACTTTACTTTACTTACTCTAGCTAACAGGCCATTAGCAATTCTACGACGTGCTCCAGTCAGATTGGTAAATATCATGCTAGAGCCCGAGTTTTCTAGCTAATTGAATAAACCTCAACGGAAAATCATGCGAAAGATAACGCTAAACCCCACCGTATTATCCATTTTTCAAGGATAAGTACAAATATAGTGATTAGCACTGGTAGTTTTAGAAAAAGCGTATATTTCCTCGGCGCTGTGCCCTGACAAGTCACCGGTTTTTTCCGGGCATCGTTAAAAGAAACTGTTTTCTGAAAGTAAAAACACGGAACGCGTACTCTTTAAATTGGAAAGTAAGTGGAAAATATATACGTTAGATATTATTGGGATTAACGTAGAGACGCTGGAAAAATAAACGGGGAATTATCACAGGGGCGTATACGAAGTAAAACGAGCTGGAACTTTTAAAGGCTCCGATGCCGCACCGATGATTCTCTTAATAAACTATTGGAAAAAGCTTGGTCAGATGTTAAAATAAAATAGGTTTATTTTTACATCGTCTCCCTTCCCGTCCAGTTCATATTTAGTAATCATATCGGTCTACATAATCCAGCGGCGAAAAATTCTAAATTATGGAAACCTTATTAGAAACTGTAGGAATTACTACTAGAAAAAAAAAAAGTATATCCATTTCCCCGCCACATACATAAAAGATCGCGGATACGTTTTTGCAAGCGGAATAATAATTACCGATTGCTGTGTAAATTGTAAATAAACTTTTGCATAATTTTCTGTCACGGTTTATTCCATTAGCTGGAAAACTCAATTATAAAACGCCATATGCTCACCACCTACTACTGATTCCGACCGGTACACGTTGTCACGAGTGAATTTGTGGCAGCCTATTAATTTCTGGTAGAACACCTTCTATAAGCACTGCCAGCTATGTATCTTGAGAGCTTCGCTTCAGCTTTTTCCTTCAATGGTGTAGACGCGTGAAACAACTCATTTTGGTCGTTTTTCGTTTCTTTGCCGATGGAACATTAGCAGCGTACGTGTGGCATTGAATGACGCGCCACGAAATTGCCTACGCTACGCAAAATTTAGAATAATCCCCAACCCCAAAAACAAAAAAGAGAAGATATTTTGGCTATTCTCTATTATTACTATTCACTATTCACTTCCCGACCCAACGTCGAGTTGTCACAAGAAGCCGCTGTAGTTCTGTCGGTGTCAAATGTTCTAGTTCCGCTATACGACCGGAAGAAACGTATTAAGGTTGAAGAGAAATTGTGTCACGGAACTGGGGTAGCCAACTTCGCCCACTAATAAGCTACGTTAGATTAAGCGCACAATACAGCCTAGGGAAATTTGTTTCGAAACCGAAGAAACGACAATCGGTCGTCGCTAGACCGAGTCGGACACGGCTCAGTCATGCGTGTAACTAATGAGGAAACCGAAGCTCCTCACAATGTTTCCGTGTACAGCATTTTAACCTTTCCGTTCATGAGATCCTCGCTGAATGCACTCTATAGATCTCGACAAAATAATAAATATCATAATAGGCGGAGAAATAAAAGAACAAGTAAAAAGACAAAAATACTTATAGGCAGCATCATAGTAGAAGATGGGGAAGATGTGTGTACGAGATATAAAAAAAATGAACAGCAATGGCGAAGTTCACAAAAAAGAAAGGATTACTAACGTCAAAAAATATTAACGTAGATTTAAAGAATAAAAATTTACTAAAATATTTACAAAGAACGTATTATAAATCAAAAAGCTGGATAATAGATAAAAAAAATTAAGCATTTGAAACTTGATAAAGAACAAAGACATTTTCGAAGTTAATTAATGAAGAAAGGAACTTACTGAAGAAGCTAAGAGAAAGAAGACTCAATTGACCATGTACATAGAGAAATAATGAATACTTGACGCAAATAATTGAAGGCTCTTTGGAAGGGAACAGATCAAGAGGAAGACCGAGGCAGAATTAAATTAAACAGATACAATACGATGTGCAGGCAAAATGTCTTGATAGCGTGAAGAAAATGGCGCTATCCGGAGATTGCTGAGAGACAATTTTAACTGTCCCCACCGATCTTAAGATTGAGGAATGAAGAATACACAGAGCATCTCTCACCGTTCCTTTTTTAATTTCTGTCTTCTTCAAAAATTTCAACTCCTCGTTATCTAACCTAATTCTATTTCTTCATAAATCCGGTCGATATTTCTTACTCTAATGGTCCTTCTGTTTCTCTAGCTATAGTTTCTGTGTATTGTTAATTTAATCTGATAACAATAATAAGAAAAAATAGATTGATTAAAAACAGTCAGTTTATTAATGGTTGATGTTTTTTTCTTTTTTTTCTTTTTTATTATTGTTTAAAGGGCAGTTAAAATATCGTTAAATTTTGAAACTAGGAAAATTTCTTTAAAATCGAATTTTTCAACATAAGCGTAGATAATTTTCAATTTCATATGTTCCGTCGAATAAATTTTTATAATTTAATTTTACGTATTTTATAATTTTTTTAATGTTCCTAAATTTTTTTGCGTAATCGCAGCATGTGGTTATATAGATTGTATCTTTTACCCCGAGTCAATTAATTTACCGATTCCCACCTTCAATTGCGATTTATTCGCGCTAATTTAATACTCCTGTCTATATAGCGTTTAACGAAATTTTTGCTTTAATGTCGCCGCTCTTTTTTCAAAACAAATATCTATTCTTTCATTATTCTCGATTTCGTTTTCTATTCGTTTTTAACGGTTAATGCTTTGATTTTTTTTTTTCTTTTTTTGATTCCTCGAAAAAACTTCCTTCTGAAACTACATTAAATTATTTCCGCTTTTTTCTACCAGTTATTACGTTAGTGTCTTTTAAAATAAAGCTATCGTCCAGTTTATCATTTTCCTTTACTTATTTTCATTTTATTTGCTTACTGCTTCTTCAGTGTACAGTTTTTGATTTTTTCTCTCGATTTTTTTTTTCAAATCTTAAATAAATGTCGGCGCCGAGAAATTTTCCATGTAAGACTGTCTAGCCACGTCACGCCACGCCACGCCACGCCACGCCACGCCACGCCACGCCACGCCACGCCACGCCACGCCCCACAAAGTTTAGAATGACTCACAAACTAAACAAGAACAAAAGCCAACGTATTATAATGCAGCATTGAAATTAGTAGGAAAGAAACCGCAGGGAGAAGCAACCGGGTAACCGATAAATCTCGGAATTAGAAAAAAGTATTAAAACAAAAAAAAAAAAAAACAAAAAAAAAAAAAACCGGTACTACCCTACCTCTAGATGACGCAGACAGAAATCAAATTGATTTTGTACTGACAAAACACATACACATAGAAACCAAGTAAATATTTAATATTCTAATACAGGCGCTGATATGTATCACACTATGATAAAGCAGATCTAAAGTTCAAAAAGATACCAAGAAAAAACTATTAAACTCGAAAATGAACAAATAAAAGTTAGACATAGCTAAAAACAGAAAAACATACGAAAGATCTAGAACGCAGAAGAAATATAGGATATCATTAAATCATTAATAGACTAATCGTCGGTAAAAAAAAAAAAAGAGAATTTTACACGTAAATCAGGGATAAGAGAATAAATATACTTCAACAGATACATTAAAAGAAGTAATGTAAAAATGGAAGTCTGTAAATAGAAGGAAATAAAATTCACATCTCCAAAATGATCATATGGACACACTTTGTAGGAGGAGCAACAACAATGACGCTGAAGTGTTAGAAACCTTAAAACATGAAAATCGCAAGCAAGACCTAAACTGGTATGTAAAAAAATAAAAAGCACGACTAGAAATTGTAAGAGGGATTAAAACGGTAACTTAAAGGGACAAAATAACAATGAAATTGTAAATCCGTTGGAATAATTTGGCAAATATCGAAAAATTATATAAGAATGCATCATTACAGTAGACTCTGTGCTTCAATGATAGAATAGATAAATAACCTGATGAGCAAAAATTTGATGTAGCAATTAAAATGTTACCAAGTAAAAAAAAAAAACACTCGACACCAGTGTTTCAGCAGAACTCATAAAGAAAAACTCACAATAGGCTTCTTGAACTCAATATCCGTGAAGGTATGTGGCTAAGGGAACACTGTACGTTCGTGATCATTCTAATAGCCAAAAAAACAACCACGGTCAGATGAAATAACGATATGCATCAAAAATATTTTTCTCTAATACTTGCAGTTGTGCGTCAAAGTTTCAAAAGAAATTACAAAAACAAATGTGTAACAGTACTACTTTTCTCTGGCAGCAAAGATTAATCGGCTAAAGAGCCAGTTTATAGCATGCCAACAGAAGTATGAGGAGACCCATTTGAAAATGCGAAAAAAAAATGCTTAACCTGTATGAAATCAACTAGGCACTGTAAAGTACTTCCACGACATTAGCGAGAATAACACATTGAGAAACGTACGCATACTTATAACCACAGCCACTCAGTTCGAAGCGTTTAGGAAACCAGCAGGTACTCCTCTACTTTACCCGAACTACCAGCGGTAAATTATACATTTTGCGCGGCGAAACTGTGACTGCGCTATCGCTTTGTTATCATAGCGAAATGAAGTTCACACGCCTAATTTATAAATACGCTAGACGAAATATACCGCTAGCGAAAATCGATCGACAATGACAGACGAAAAGCGGTATAGAGTTAGATCGATCGGCAATTTAGACAAATTTGTTGATGCGAGCAGTCGTATTTGCGGTCATTTTTCTTTAAATAATGTATTTCAATTTTTTTTTATATTATAAGACGAAGGCGCTGGATATATTTCGTTTTATAGTTTTTAAATTAAAGTTACTCATTAATGCTTTTTATTTATTTATTTATTTATTTATTTATTTATTTATTTATTTATTTATTTATTTATTTATTTATTTATTTATTTATTTATTTTTTGAATTCATTTGACACTATTATTTTTTGCGTTCATATAAATTATTTCCTTTATCAAAATTTAAATGTCAATTTTCTTTTACATAAATTTAAAATTTTAATTTTTCGAAATTTGCAAAAAGAAAGTAGCTCCTTAATTTCTTTTTATTTATGTTTCGTGCGATTGTACGTCGAGTTAATTCAATTTCAACATTTTCTGTCTTAGAAAAGTACCGAGGAAAAAAGCAAAATTTTCCACCGATAAAAAGTTATATAACACATTTTTAGACAAGTTATGGACTGTTTTTCGCAAAGATATTGGCAGTATTAATAAATTCGATGTAACAGATAATGAGCATATATTGGAAATGTGTATACATGTTTCATTATGTTAAAGCTTTTGACCGGATTAGTTCTTTTCTCTCCTCGTACAAATAGGATGTTCTATAGTATTAAAACCAGCATATGGTCTACATATAAATATCAGGCGGTTATTAGTGGACATGTCTAAACCCGCAAAAAAATAAGCCAAAGAATACGATAGGGCTGTTTGCTATGCTCTCGCATCTTCTTGGCATATATGTATTGAACTAGAAAAGCAACGGTAGCAGGAACAATTTACAAAGTTTGTACCGAACTCGAAAGAAATCAAACAATAAAATTTTTAGATGTATAGAGAGTTGTAGAATTTCTTCGGGTTATAAAATGGATAATACAATTCTTAAATTCCATAGATAAACAGTTTTACTGAAACTTTATTGTTTCCAAATACAAGCCAGTGGGGAAGTACCGAAAAACGTCAAATATCTCGGATAAATAAAAACTGGCTAGACCTTACTTGTAACGCAGAAACAAATGCAAAAATTAACGACCGGCTTGGACGAAAAGAAAAGCATAATACGACAAAGGACAGAATTCCGTTAAAACCCTTCAAAAATGTCTAGAGTAAAAGTTTAAGTGCGGCCCGTAGCATTACACTGCACTGAAACGTGACCCTTAAACAAACGGAATATCCGAAAATTGCCTGCCTTCGACATGTTGTGCTGTAGGAAAATGAAACGAATAAGTTGGACTTAAAAAATCACAAATGAACGAGTTCTGAATAGAATCCATGAAAAGAGAACGGTTGTTCCCAGATCAAAAAAAAAACCCTACGATTAATCCGGATGGATTATGTTCTTGACACGTGAATTATTGCGGAACGTAATTGAAGAAATAATTCGGGGATAAGTCGACTGAAAAACATTTTAGTTGTCCCGTTATTAAAGGATGAGGCTGTGAGCGGCTAGTCGGGAAATGAAAAGAGGGCCGAGAAAAATCGGGTGGCCGGAAGTTACTTATCGTGAAGAAGGAAAACCGGCCCTGGGGCCGTATTATATTAATGACGATGACGATGAATTTACACAAAAATACACTGTAATACGACAACGAAAATTAATTACGGCGCGAAAATTGACTTTCGAGAAAATTTTTGACGCATCACTCGATTTAGTTAACTTTTCTTACTTACGCTTTTAACGCAATTTAGGCAAGAGTCGAATTAGCCTCACCGCAACATTTTATTTTTAATTACACAAATTACTTTATTAAAAATAAGTAAATAAATAAATAATTTAAAAATTAAAAATAAAACACATTTTAACGTTTCCTTTTAAGACAGTAGTTAAATAACAGAGAGTGTAGAGGTTAAGTTAAAACGTTTTTTCCCTTATTAAAGTTTACCCGGCATATATCAAAAATTGTAAAATTCCAAAAAACAAAATTTACAAATTATTTGACGAAACAGAAATAGGAGTAACCATTTTGCGATTAAACTACACTACCATAGTTGCTTTTTTGTATTTCTTTTAAAATTCCGTAGAATTTATACGAAATTAATAATTCGATCGATGTATTAAATTTGTTCACCTGACATTGAAGTAATAAATCGCTTCTTAAAAATTAATTTTAAACTCAATGAAAGTATTCTTTATCCTAATTAAAGAAAACGCACACTTCTATTCGCCACATCATCGTATTGACAAAGTAGTAATATCGTTGAAAAAAAATTGCATTTCTGTGCGTAGTTTTAATCATCATTTAACATATCTTCATTTAATTTACTTTTTACTACATCCACGGATGAAATTCCCTGAGGTAACATTAACGTTTTCCTCTTGTAGCGCGTGCCCTGTAAAGCAGAAAATGTGGTATTTTTTCTTTATTTTATAACGATTAATTATTTATCAAATTATAACACATCGATATTTACGCGTGAAAACCGACTAAAGAAGAACACTGGTACCAGAGAAGGCATATAATATCCGGTATGCGCAAAATTGCGTCGGCTAATTTTTATCAAGAAGTGCCGAATATTTGTATAAAAGAACATGAAAATATACAAATTACAGGAAAATGAATGGTACACATGACAAAAATCGCAGCGGAAATTGTCTGCCCAAGGCCACTACTGAAAATGTCCAATGAATTATTCATGCTAGCAATTTTGATAGTAACCTTTGTAACCGTAAAGAGGCGAATTTGATATGTTTCAGCTTTTTATCATTTGCCAATTCTCTTTCATGGAAGCAGCACATTATTACATTACCACATGAAGTAAATATAATGCAAAAAAGCTATCTAGAATACAGTGTGTGCAGTATATAACCTTTCGGAACGAGATGGCATGAAAGCTAAAATGAAAAAACCAATGCAATCCGAAAAGGAGAAAGAATGTTTAAAAATTATTCTCCCGAAATGGAAATTAACTGACGATAAATTAATGCTAACATTTTATTATAAATTATCCAAGTGGTAAAATAGCTATATTGAAAATTTAGAAAATTCCGTTAAATTCGACGATGGCCCAAATTTAAAGATAGGGTTCATGAATAATTGTTCTTTTTCATTGTAATCGTGTTTTCCGGGGTTCATTTTGTCTTGATAAGGAGTATTACACGTTGTGGGGTTATCTTGTAAGATGCCCCGCGCACCGGCAGCATGAGTCCGCTGGCCGGTACACCGAAACCGGATAGAAGCAAAACAGCCATCGATAGTAAGTACCAGCACACAAACCAGGTGAGACCCACACTAAAAACACACACAACACGCCGTTACATCAGCCGGCTATCGCTGCAACTGCTGACAAGCATCAGTCGACCGCTGTAGTAGAGCCCCTTTTGTCCGTTCTAAACTAGAATAACGTGAATAACTCCGATAAAGATACAAAATTTCCGTCTACTTCAAATGTTACAGCAACCGATAATAACTGCGCCGACAACAGACCATCATCATTGAATCCGAAAACTTGTCCACCCTACAGAGAATCGAGGAAGTAACAGCACAAGTCACGCATCTGTTCGACAATCATCAATCATCGTTTATAACCGATTTTAATGCATTCACAGATTTTATCACTAACGCGGTAACCGCCAGGAACTACATTAACTGTGCCAGGGACTTCACCAAAGACAGAGATGGTCTATTATACATACTTGCCACCACAAAAGCCCTTCTGAAGGAACAAAAAGTGAAATACAGCCGTATTATACGAATATTAAGCGAAGTGGAGGAAGACCCTTTTTGGGACGACTCCACAGTGGTGCCATCACGGACTAACAGGACCTGTATACCACTTTTGAGGCGAGGATGATAGATTTAGTCATGACGCATCCCGAGGACATTATGCAGTGAGACTGTAGAGGCCTCTACAAACATACGGAAGAACTGAAGCTGCTACTGCGTAATCATGCTCCAACCATAGTTCGCTCGATTCTGTCTGCTGTAAAGATTGCACTGTCTATCGATCTGACTACACGCAGGGTTCAACAGCCAGCGGAGGAGTCGCCATATTGGTAGAGAACAGTTTCCCTTCTCAACAATTAATATTGAATACCACATTTGCAAGCGATAGCGATCCAAGTTATAATTCCATCACTCTCCCTTTCCTGTGTAAATATTTGCAACTGCTATTTTCCTCCTTCCGCAAGGATTACCCTGCCAGCTCAGATTGCATACCCAACTCTTTTGTTGGGCGATTTTAATATTTCCCATTATGGGGTTCCACATGATACAACGCTCATAGAAATCTCCGACTGGCTCTTAAACAGTAACCTTCTGCTACTTCTTTCCCCCTTACACACGTATTTCAATTTTTCCTATAATTCTTTCTCTGACCTTGCTTTTGCATCTCTGCTGCACTATTCCTCTTTTTATCAAGTACCGTACATTAAGACCTTTTAGCGACCATTTCCTAATTTTCATCAATATTCCCTACAAAGTGCTGAAGGCGCAGGCATAGCGGTCGGTTAGACGCTTTGCTTTTCACAGAGCAGATTGGGATAAATGTAAGTCAGGATTTATCATCCCACACAACTTCTTACTATCGGTAGAGGAAAACCTACAGAAGCTCACGGAAGCAATTAACACTTCCGCTGTAGCATCCATTTCACTAACATCACACACACAACATAATCGGTTATCTTGGTGGTGCCCAGAGATTAACGCAGCCATTTCTGAGAGGAAAAAAGCTCTCTGTGCAAGTACAAGACCACCAAATTACTTAGTGATCTAGTGGAATTCAAAAAGCGCAGCGCCATAGCGAGGTTACTTATCCGGACAAAGAAACGTAAGTCCCGGATATATTTCACCTCTTCTGTTACGAATGATACGCTTGGGATGAACCAAAATTGCCCAAGTACTACATAATCATAAGAAATGTGATGCGGAACATTATCGTGATGCAGCAGCCAATCGTTTTTCTACTTATCCAGTCTCGTCAAACAAATTTTTCCACACAAACGCCATAACGGCATTACACATTTCTCGAATTGTCAGATGCCTATTTGGACCCACTAGAAAGCAAACTCGAGAGAAATTTGCACGAGAGAATGACTTGAACTGGTTGTTGACCGGTTCTCCCGTCATCCTCGATGGATTCTCGGCCGTCGGCAAATTTTCGATACCAAAGCCGGACGGTATAGAATGCTTAATTAGCATAAACCTGTTTCATTAGAATGAAAAATTCACTAAACGCTTTTTCCAGTTTCAGACGGAATTTAATGTTAGCGCGTTGTTCAATAGACGATATTTTGTATGAAAATAAAAAGTCGAAAAACTATACTGACACCCTCCAACTTAACTGTTACTCATTTCACCGACGGATAGTTTAAAAGAAGGTTCATTTTCGACAATCGGCCATTAACTCCTATTCACCGATTTTGATTTTTTGGAAGTGAGAGCTGCATTGTCAAAAAATTTGTCTACAGTATTTTAAAATGCAAAAAAAAAAAAAAAACAAAACTAAAAATGAATAAAAATGAAATAAAATTAACTTAACAAAATAAAAAATTGAAATTATCATACAATTAACTGGCTAATATGCATTCGGCTTTTCGTTCCAAGACAGCTCTATCATAAATGCTTATACCGTATGGAATTGGTCTTCGTTAGTAGAAAGTAAAGTGATTTCCGTAAATATTTGTTTTGTATTTTGATTCAATTGTAATAATTCCTATTTTTAGGAGATGGTAGGTTTCGCGCAATATCATATTGTTTATATAAAAGTGATAGCTATCATCGTCAAATGTAGTTTTTAAAATTAAGTGTGACTGGGAACATTATAAGGACTTTATTATTAGTAATTGTTCATGCAGATTACCAATAAGCAGTGCAGCTAAATGTGACAATTAGACATTTTTAGATGGCGAATAAAGGAGGTTTTTACTTTTGCTTTTCATCTGGATATTATGGGCACTGTTAGCTTAAACGTGACCATGACACTGCATGGTGATTAACTTCTCTTTCGCTATTATGATCATTGTTAACTGTAACCATAGTGTAGCATAGTTACTTTTACTTTTGATTCTCATTAAGCATTGCATGCACTGTTAATTTAGGTGTAGCATTAGTGTTAAATGATGATTCTTCATTGCACTCCATCAGCAACTGTGAAAGGCTATTAACTTAAGTCTGGCTATGAAAATCACTTCGTTGAGTTTCGACGGTTTTCAGCTGGTTTTATGGAATTCTGGTAAATTCTATTTTTATATTTTTTATATTCTCCTTTTTTCCGATTTATATTTAATGTGTAAGTAAAACTGATAAAATATATTGTGATAAAGCAATAGAAAAAATCAATATTCCCGCATCAATATAAGTTTTTTGACGTTAGTTAAAACAAAAAAAAAACAAAAAACAACAAAACATTAGTGAAAATTATAAATTAGATAGCTTTCACGTAGCAAACTAAATTCTGTGAAAGATTTCTGTTTAGAGGATATTTCCCAATATTTATTTTCTCTCTTAATGCTCATGCGATGAATATCAATTTTTCTTTTTTTTTTTTCATTTTTAATTTGTAGATAGGAATAAAAAAACCTGAAAAAATGAAGAAAAGTAGTTAATCATAAAGATCTACTGCAAATACCTCCAAAAGAGAAATGTGAACTAAATGAACACCAAGAACTTTTGCCACATGCTCCATTATTTCTCGGTTCGCTTTGCCGCGTATACTTGCACTTACCACACCAACGTGAATTCCATCCTTGTTGATCCCTGTACACGAAAATATAAATGTTCTATAATGTAAATTTATAAAATGTTAATAAAGCGCATTTTCCATAAAAAAAAAAAAAAAAAAAAAAAAAAGTATTAAGTAAGAACATCGGTCCGAATATTAACCGATACAATCAGAAGGGCTTAAAAGGAGCTGAACACTCAGATACGAATACGGTGTATAATATTTCCAATTCATACGTTGCATCTACGATAATTTTTAATTCTGCCGTACAGTTACATGGTCACTCAAATACAATTTTTAAATTCGCGGTTTATCCCGGGTTTTCTTGGTCCAAATCTTCCCAGTTTTCCCGGACCAAATCCTCCCGATTTCATGATTACTAGAATTGTACAAAAGGAAGAATGGAATTTTTTTATTACTATTGATACTGTTTAACCGACGCAGTATATTTTATACGAATAAAACAGAACTTCGTAATTTATTTTGAGTAAAGTACTCAAAAAATGCATTCATTTATTCCTTTTTAGCTTCAAATGATTTTTCCCTTATTAAACATATCGTTTTTGGCTATTTTTACTTTTTTTCCTGGTTTTACGACCAAATTCCCGGCTTAAAAAAAGTCTCGGCTTATTCCCAGTTTTCCGGTTCGGTGGTCACCCTACATTAAACATTGATTATATGTTTTGTATAATTTTCTTTTTCTAAATCATTATATTTTTTTAGTCTTTGAGATGATTTTTAACTTTACAGGATTGCGCATTCCTTCTATTTCTTCTCACATAATTTTCAATTCATATAACATTCAGTAATTACTGATGATTTTTATACGTATCTAAATTTCTTCCATTTTAGATTGATTATAAATAATCCAATAAGAAGGACAAAAATTGTAAAAATTTGAAACGAATTTTATTCACTTTCACAAAGTTATTTTAATTACACGTTTTTACATTCTTCCAACATTCCAGCATTCGTCGTAGCCACATTCGAAAAACGGTATTCAAAATTTTTTGGATCTATCAAAGTCCGCACCCTAGTCTACGCTGAACAGAATACTTATAAATGGTAAAAAAAGTTTTACTCTAAAACACAAGATCTAGATTTCTAAAATTCACTTTTGCAAAATATTTATATTTAACAAAAATGTATCGAGTACAATGTTATTTTATGTATATATTTTTTGCAAAAACGGAAACTTTTTAATATGAACCAGAACGAGCTTAATGTTTATACAATACTCGTTATTTATTAGAAGTTCAATTTTGACGGAGTAGTTTTTAATTAAATACTACAATTATTTGTTTCTCTCCTTAACAGGAAATGCAATAAACATTTACTGCCATGGGAGATTTTTTCCGTCCAAGATGCTATTGAAGATATTTAATTGATGAGAAATTTTGAAATAATTTTGAGTAATCATATTAATCGTTCATTGTTGACTTGAACTGTTTTTAAAAATTACTAGAAGTGGTTTTAACAGATTAATACTTTTCGGCCTATTTTCGCCATATTATTTACAAAATACTTATTTCGTTCAGCCCATCTGGGGTCAATAACGATATCATTAATTCTAGAATGGTAATTTTTAGGTTCGGTCTTTTCCTTTACTGCTGACTCGCAGTATTCAAATAATAATTCGTAGGTTACAGTTTAGTCAGTCTTTCTTTCTCCTGCTTAACTTCTCCACATTTTTGTGGGTAATTTATGCATTTACGGCTGTGTTTGTTTAGATGCAGATTAAAAAGTGAAACGATTTTCTTAATACACTGACATCCGTTTCAAAATATACCGTGCGCATCTTTTGGTTTTGTCCCGTTTTAGTTTAATTTTTTTAAAAGAAATAAAAAGAGATGCATTCCTTTTTTTTTAGAATAGTTCTCATCCTCTTTTAATTTTAGCATAAGTAGTCAATACTTCCGCTAACGAAGCAAAAAAAATATCAAAATAATAAAGTATTACAACTTTATATCTTTAAAATTCGAAAATAATTAAATTTAAAAAACGTTATTATTATTATTATTATTATTATTATACGATTGAACGGGCGCAGGCTGCACTAACGGGCCATATGCACCCAGGGGTTGGCTAGAGTCTAGATGAGATTTAATAGCTTAAGCGACTGCAAGAACCGGAAAACACTATGGATATGTGAGGAAGATTGAGATAGGAGCTGAGGTAGGGAGGCGGGGAGGCCGTGCTGGGTTCTGAGTGCTGTAAGTGCCTGGCAGGATGTTAGAATATGGGGGATAAGGAGTTGAGTTGTTAGGCAAAAGGGACAGAGAGGAGGGTCCATGCGTTGTAGAAGGTAAGAGTGGGTAAGATCCGTGTGGGATATGCGGAGTCTGGTAAGAATAATATTATTCTTTCTTGATCGGAACGGAGAGGATATGTGTGATAGAGGATTAGGTTTCACGGGGAGGAGTTGATTTTGATGGTTGGACTTCCATGCACGGACCCGGGATTTGGTTATGCGTGATCTTAGGAATTGCTTGGTATCGTTAGAGGAAACAAACCGGGAGGTGAGGAGAGGGAGTGTGGAGGCCTCTTTGTTACTGAGTAGATTACAAAAATTTTACAACCAAAACTAGCGAACAATTTATTTTTTTAAATTTCGTTATATATTTTTTTATATATTTATAAAAATTATTTAAAAAAAATAAATATATATATATATATATATGCAATTGGTATAGAATCGAATGACATCGAAGCCCGTCATCAATTAAGAAAAACCCAGTAGAAAATGTTAGCTTTAAGGGCAAACCAAAATTATGAACGGGAAAACAGTGAACCGAAGAAAGAAAAGAGTAACATTAACAGCGAATGTGGAAATATTGGATACAGAAGAAAGCTGAAAATTCAAACACTTGCAATATCGTGGTTTTAAATTGGCCAATTTAGGGGAAAAAAATTATATATATATATTAAGGCGTTTTAGCCATAATGGAGCATAACAGGAAATTATAATAAGTGTTGTAAGCTAATAAGTATAACCAAGAAGTTCAGGAAAATTCTCAGATGTTGTAGTAATAATAACAATAAAATAAAAGTTCATATATGATTAGTAACCAAGAAGTGCTCGATAGAATCGAAGAGAGAAGAACTATATCGGAGCGGATAGGTAAAACTTGGCTGGGTTGGTTAAGGCATTGCGGTCAGAGTATAGTATGATCAAAATCAGTATCGAAGGAAAAGAGACCGCGTGGGCGTCCTCAGATGACATTAGTGGACGCATTTTTAAAAGAAACCAACTTACGGAACTACACGAAATTGAAGAGGATAGCAATGGACCGTATCAAGTAGCGGCAAATAGTGCTGAGGCGAATCAGCCAGACGGCTGTCACATGATGATGATGATGATACGCAAAATATACAAATAATTTGAATATTTTTCTGGCCAATTATTTTTATAACTGCTGGCTAGTCCGTACTATCACGTAGAATAAGTTTTTTAAAAAGCATTCATTCTATTCATGCTATTCAAGATATTCAGTCTAATTTTCATTTATATTTAACTCAGTCAATTTTTTTTATTTTTTCACCGAATCCGTTATAAATTCGGTAGTATTTTAAATGAATTAGTTATTTAAAAAGTATTTATGTTAAAACCAAAAGCAAGAAAAGTATATTGCTTATTTTCATCAATGCGTCGTACCGATAGTAAATAATATAGATTACGTAAATTCAGACAAATACTCCGGAAATTAACGATATAGAGTCAACGAAGATATCAGCTGTACAAGATTTCAGAAGCGATCGAACAACATCAGTTAATATAACCAGGAATAATCGGCGAGGGATGCAGAATTTAGATAGTCAGACAATACAGGCTAAATAATAAAAATATTATAATTATTTTGATGTATGGGGATGTACATGTGTGCGATAAATTGAAATTTTAATTGTAATTTGTATATAAATTGTAGAATTCGTTTCCTTGAGCAGCTGCCAAAATATTTTCAAATTTTGTAGAATTATATAAATAATAATAATAATTTGAAAGGTAAATACGAAATTGTGATTATTCTGAGAATTTTCCTTAGAGTGTATCTTTGAGTTTTAGATAGAGATTTGTAGATTTTAAAGAAAACAATTTTATTACGTAACTGGTCATTTATTTGACTGGTCACGTATTAATTGGCGACTACGACGGGATCTTTGTAATTGATTATTTAAGATTTTAAATTAGTAAATTTAGTACATATTTTATTACGTAATTGGTCATTTATTTGACTGGAATCGTAATAATATATATATCCCGCCCGCGGGATACTTTATACCTTTTTGGGATCTGGTGCTCTAATCGAAATCAGATACGTCCACAGGTGGTGGATAGTGGAGTGGCTAGTAGATATACTGGTACCCTGCGAATAACAAATAAGCAGTCGTAAACCAAGAGTGGCTACTGGTGGCGATTCCAGTAGTGACAGAGCAATGCGGTATGAGAATGCAGATGGGCAGCTCAAGGAACTGTCTGCTAAAAGTCTGCAAAATTCCTGCGACTGTCTCACCCTCAGCGAGTTTTGGTCGCTGTCAAAGCCTTACACCGCTATCTCCTCAGTAGCAACCCGCTGCCTTGTGGTTAAGATTTTTATCTAAAGGCTAGGGTGTCACTAAAAAATAATGGCAGTGAATTCCTTCTTCTTTATTCGGCTATCCTTCTCCCTCATATCCTGTACTATCTGCTTATTCTACTTTTCTTAGCCCACGAATAATCGTGTTAGTCCAGATTGGCTAGTTGTCTACGCCTTGCACTGGAGCATCTAATTCGATTGAATCGGCAGCATAGAAGATTAAAGCGCTATAGCTCCTATATTTCCTTTAGCGGCGCTATGTCGTCTCTCATATGCGCCAACTTTAGATAACACAGAAGATGTGAAAGAAAAATTTCACGAGGACCTTCAAATATCATTCAACAGCGCTATTTTAAAAGCTAGGCGATGTTAACGCTAGAGTTTCCCGAAACTCAGAAATATGGGACAGCATAATTGGTAAACACGGTGCTGGCAATATCAATGAAAATGGAGACCGATAGCTGCAGCTTTACGCCAAAAATGGCCTTTTTATTACTAATACGAACTTTCAGTTTAAGAATATATTCAAAGGTACTTGAGTTCATCCGTGATCCAACACTGCTCCTACGATCGACTATGTAATTACGAAGCAAACAAACAAAGCCGAATGCCTGGATAACACTCGCTATGAGAGAAGTTGACGGGGACATAGATAACATACTCGTCCGTTAACGCTTTCGCTTTAGGAAATCTTCGTGCTGTTTTTCTAAGAAAACAAATGGGAGACAACGCTGCAAATACAATATTCATAACTTAAAGAATAAAAGGAAATCGCAGATAGTTATAAAACAAAAATAACCGCTTCCTTAGAGGAAATTAGTCAAAAAGATGTGACGGCAGCAAATTACTGGCACGTACTAAAGCAGAAAATAAATGATTCTTAGAAAATCCTGGGTTTTAAAAATAAGAAAGAGCCAGATTAGCTTTTGGACAAGGTTTTAGAAATTAAAAAACTGCTGGACGCTAAAAAGCAGAAGTTCATAGATGGCTAACTAATAAAATAGACAAGAAAAATTTGGTCGCGTACAAGAGGGCTAAAGCAGACGTTCAAAGAGAAACAAAAAAATTGAAAAATGAATGGTGAAAGAATAAATCATGTGAAATGCCAAAACTGGCGGATTCAAATGATTCCAGAGGTTTTTATAGTACAATAAAAACAATTTATGGTCCAAAGTATCAATAAAAAACCATCATTACAGATCAATCAGGAGAAACCCTTACGTAATAGACAGGAAATAAAATGCAGACGGGAAGATTACTATAAGAACCTGCTCAATAATGAATCAAAAATCAACAGAAACGTACTGAACACCATAGCAAAAAGGACCATTGATACAAGTCTAGATGAACCGCCGACAAAAGAAGATCGTATAGCGATAAAGAGTTCAAAAAAAACAAATCACCGGCCCTTAATAACATCCCATCGGATATTTACAAAATGGGGGGAAATATTGTTGGCTGCTTGCATATATTGTTTACCGAGAGCTACAAGACATGTTAGTACATTTGACAGAAATGTACGAGGACTTCGGACCTGTAATTAACGAAAAGAAGAAGGAAGTCATTCAAATTAATACTAAAACAATCGATTTCAAGCTGAATGGCGACAACAATCTGCGTGTAGTCGATACTTTCAAATACCTTTGAAGTATTATCAGTAAGGATATGACTCTCGGGCGTGAAATTTCTGCGCGTATAATGAATACTAATACTGCATATAACTGATTATTGCGAGAAATATTTAACAATAGCTACTTGTGGATGTCAACCAAAATGGCCGCGTATAAAGCAATGTTGATTCCAATAATATTATATGGAAGTGAAAGACATGGCCGATTACAAGAAAACAAGAAAAACGATTGGAAACGCTGTACCTAAGGTTCCTCAGGAAAATAGAATAGACTTTCAAACAAATACATACTAAATGAAACATCATTCATTTCAATAGGACAACTTTTGGCTGAAAAACGAACTACATGGATAAGCCATGAGATTTGTATGAATGAGAATCGCATACCAAAAAGGATAATGCGTGGCGTACTAAAAAACGGAAAAAGACCTCTAGGCCGTCTTCGATTGCGTTACAAGAATGTTGGTGCTGAGGATTTAAAGAAAGCTGTAATTATACCAAGAAATGGCAGCTGGGAAAGTTTGGCTTTGGATCGTGAAGAATGGTCCTTTAAGGTCCGAAAAGTAAAGGAAGGGCGTAAATATATCAAAAGAAGAATAAGGATACAACAGATAACAGCGAATAACAGTGTCACACAACAAACAATTCTCAGGTGTCCTTTATGCAACTTTACAACATTCTACAAAATAGGACTAATATCCCACAGAAAACATAAACATAAACAGAGGCGACAGCAAAATTCGCCCACGAATATGCTATAGATGATGATGATGATGGCATATATATATATATATATCGGGGACAACCCCATGGAGTGTGATGCGCAATATAAAATCCATCAGCAGATTTTATAGCCTCTCCACTCCTATTCCAACATTTGTGTGCACGCAGCGCCACTGCTAAGCCGAGCAACATAGTGGAAGTTTGTGACGAAAATTCCAGAGAGAAACCAAGTCGGCAAACAAAATCATGTACGAAAAGTCTGAGAAGAGCAAATGTTGAGTTCAATCTGAAAAAGGCCTTCCGAGATCAAATACGAACAAAGACAGGTTACCTATTCCACATGGACACTGATAGAAGTTTCTGAATAAGATTCAACGGTGACATCTAAACCCTTAAATGTTAAGGTATTGTCTTTAATCAGCGTCTATACTCCATGTTAGAAGCGGCTGAAAAAGACATATTTACTCCTTGTATTAAGGGCGACCTACTAACGAGAAGGAAAGCTATAAACCCTCCAGCAAGCAACGGGAATCCGCTGGAGTATTCTTCCCTTGAAAATCATAAGTAGCAATGTAAAAACCGTTAATTTGCTATAAAGCACGACTAGCGATCGGCGCTCCGATATCCAGGGCCGCAGTGTAAAATATACGACCGGCCAGGCCATGTGAATAAAGTCTTCCAATTATCTGACGGAAAATATGCGTCTGGGAAAGGACTACTTCAAGTGGAAAATTAAAAATCGTAGAAATGGAAATGAAACGCTATAATTTGTGGCTCGTCAAAAACCCATTACACGCAATCGGGTCATTTTGTAACGGATAACAACGTAATATATTATTCAAGCAATGAAGATAAAGACATTAATGGTGTGTAGCAATAATCGTAGATTAAAAACTGAGCCATTTAGTCAATGGTTATATAGCAAAAAAAATTATAAAATTATAGTGGCTAGAACAAATACGAAACCAACAACAAATACAGTCCACGTATAAGCGCACCTACGTGTACTGAATCAGATGAGACAGTAAAAACATTTTATACACAATTACAAGAAATAATTGATGGCATACCTAAACATAAATAATCGTAATGGGCTGGAAGTCTATTGAACACAACACCATCAGTTGAAAGGGCATATATTTCTTTTCATATTTTTTTTAAAAGTTTTTACCGATCTAAAAATTCTATTCGAATCGTACACACATTTTTATTACCTTTCAAGAACTCATTTTTGTGCGACGAACTAGTAAATTTTTTTTTTTCAAAAAAAAAAAAAAAAAAAGCATCTTTAGAAGCAAGATTTTAGCATTTTTGTTTAAAATCCCAATTAAGCATACATTTAAGATCTACTAGCATTTTGTAAGATAAAAATATTATGTCTTTCACAAGACTATAGAAGTAAAATAAGAGACTAGCTCAGTTTAGTATCAGAAAAGTTCACACCTTTTAAGAACCATTTTATACTTGGCAAACGTTCCAAATTTCCAGTCTAAAAGATGAACGGTTTAAAAATTATGAGATTTTAAATGACTCTACGGCTGGTTTTTATTTTTATTCTATTTGTTTTGCAAATGTTTATTTTTACACGCCCCTCCCTATTAGTGCGATAAAATTCACATTTATACGATAAAAAATTTTAGTTGCTATCAATTTTTAAAAGATTTTTCGGTTCATTTTTTAAAACGGTCTCGTAATGGGCCGGTAGTACATTTCACGTATATGAGGTTAAAGGGAAATGAATTGCGTACGGTCTATTTTGTAAAGCAGAAGTTATTTAAAACATTCGATAGAATGTCGTTTAGCAATAATAGAAGTAATTGTGCGATACTGACCGATGCGACGGAAAAATAAAAGCCTTCGATGTTGCTGTTAGGAGATAATGATTAAGCGACTTAATAAATAGGCGAGCCAGCTACCATGACGTAGTTTATTAGTTAAATGTGCTTCGTTCAGGTAGAACCGGGTTCGATTCCCGTTGCCGCACGTTGTAACTTCCAAAAAAATTTCACCTGCCCTGAGTTAATGTTTATAATTGACGCCCTCAAAAAAAAAAAAAAAAAAAATTAATAGGCGAGTTCGCAATGATGACTTACCTATAACTTTAGTTGTTGTAGCCAACGGCACCGGAACTGCTATAACTTTTAACAGGATATTACCATGTTTGTCTTCTACTACTGTTTCATTCTGTAATTACAAAACGTTACTCAGCATTTTAGTTCACAATTAAGCGCGCATATATTGCTTCATTAGCAAAAATATGCAAAAAGGCACTCCGAGTAAGCCGGAACCTCGGAAGACGAAACTAAAGGCTGCATTAACTCTATAGTCTAGTTTTGTTTCTTGAACACTCGCATTACAAACTTGCTTTCTTCTTTTTTCCCTTTTTTTTCAATGCATCCAATCATATTTTTACAGTTAACAAAATTAACTTTAAATTCCACTTTCATCAGTAGTAACCCCAGTCGACGTTGACGAATAAAACGAGTATACTAAACGCATCAGTACAGAGGTAATACTATTTTAAAACCAACTGTTTTCATTGTAACATGACACCTTTACGCTAGGTTTTATTACAAAACATTAAATATAATTTAGAAAATTAATTTCTAGTAAAAATGTAAGTGAAGCGTGAATAAATATTTCTTTTTAGTTTTAATATTTTTGTTTTGTATCAATACGGATCCGACTTGTCTGAATGTTTATTTTTTAAAATTCCGTACGTATTTTTTCCTCTAAGTTAATCAAAGTAAACGGGAAGATTTTTCTGGGCCACCCATTATTTTATCGGTAATAAGCATAATTTACAAGGAATCGAAACATGACATGGTTAAATGTAAAAAAGAACAAATAGAATAATAAATAATACAAATAAATCAATACAGATCGTAACCAAAGCCCCTATTAGGACAGGGAAATACCCCCATTTTGAAATGTTGAAATTAATTTAGGCTAACGTTTTTGAAGTATTCAAGATAAGGTTTGGCCATATTAGTAGTTTTCGACGGCTCGGTATACCTGTGTATAACCTAAAAACCATTATTAAAAAAAAAAAAAAATGCTCCGTAAATAAAATTAATATCTTTACGAAAAAAAAAAAAAAAATCAGGCTCATATAACATGTTAGGACTATTCGAAAAATTCAAAAAACTGATTTTTTCGAGCTTTTCTAATAGATGTTTTGGTCGTTAACTTTTTTTGTAGATTATATTTATATATAGTAAAATTGACAACACCATCAGATTCTATAGCAAAAAATACGTTGAAAACATGCATGACACTTGTAGGAATAATGTTGGATAGTCGTTGAAAAATTCAGCAATAAAATAATTCCAGACAAGTCAGCCCAGCTCATAGTATACATTCGAAAATCTGGCTCAATTCGAACTCAAAAATATTTTTGTAGATAAAACTGTAAACTAAATAAAATGTATGTATCAGAATTGCGGATATTACAATTTAACGTAAAAATTAGTAATATATGATAAAAGTATTAGTAAATAACTGGGAGAGATGGAAAAGATGTATAAATTTGTAGTCCTTTGACAGTAAAATGAACATATTTGTAAAATTTTAGATACTTTATAACAAAAATTAATTCAGCCTATGAGCGTCATCTTTTTTCGACATGTGAAACAATTGAAAAATAAAAGTATAGATCAATAGGTTAAGGAAGCAAGTAAAAAATTGTGGGTACAGTAATAAAGAGGAATTTATCAGTGATCAAATAATAGAAGGCTGTATATCAGATGAATTACGAAAATTATTAAAAATTGAAAATTTGGCTAGAACATTAGAAGCAGTAAAAATATGGATATATGTTCAAAATATAGGAAATAAATCGAGTCAATATAAATAAAGACAATGGACATGGAAAAATGATAGAGAAACATCGAAATTATGCTCGTATTTATAATGATAAAAGTAAGAAAAGAAACGAAAATAAAAAAAAAGCAATCTGACAATATAAATCATTTCTCAAACAGTAAACAATGTCCAGCAAGAAAATGACATTTAATAGGCCAATTTGCAAGATGTTACAAAAAAGAGAGACATAACAAACGAGTCAATTTTTAAGTTGAATACTAAAACTGACATGTAAATAAACCGTTAGAATATAAGCAACGTAAAATAGGAAGATTCCTAGATGGATATTGATTCTGGCGCATTTGAAAATTTTATGATGGCCAGAGCTATTACAGAGTGATACGATTGCAAAAAAAGTAAATAAAACAGTAACTTTAAGTTTTTATGATTACACAAAGTCGGTAAAAATAAATGTTATTCCAAAAGCTATAGTGAGGTAAGAATGTAATATTACTATTGGTGCAAAATTTAATGTAGTAGGAAAAAATGTAGAAACATTAACAGGTAAAGATTATTCAAAAATATTAAAAGCAGGAATACAGGAATGTCTGGAAACACGAACAATTAAAAGTATTAAAAATTCGATAAAACTATTGGAAAAATTAAAAAACCTCCCCAGTTAAGGATACCAATTGGCCTAAACATTACACCTACTATTCAACCATTAAGAAGGATTTCATTGGCATTAAGGGTAAAAGTGGAAGAAGAAATAAGAACGGATTTTACTGAAAAAGTATCAGCAATGAGAACAGAATATAGGATTATGTATTGATATGTAAATGGCAAATGAAGCAGTCCAAAATGAAAACATCCGATCCTAACAATAGAAAAAATGGCACCCTTGTTGGCGAATGAAGAGATTTTTAGTAAAATTGATTTAATCCTGGCATAACTCGAAATAGAACTGAATAGGGAATCAAGAGAGATAACAACATGCAATGCACATACGGGACTATAAGTATAAAAGATTAATATTGGGGTTAAAATGTGCTCCCAAAATGTTTTAAAAGATTAGAAAATTCTTTGCAGGAATATAACGGAGCATTTAATTACTTCGAAGATATTCTGGTATTTGGGTCAAGTAATAAGGATTATGACAAAAAAATCTGAACGAAGTATTAAATAAATTAAAGTAGTTGGATTCTGCTATTAATTCTAAAAAAAGACCGGTCTGCCGTTAATAAAATAAAATCCGTGGGTTATATTACGACAAAGAACACAGTTTTTATCCAGCTATTAATAAAGTAAAAACTATAAAAGAATTCCGATGCTTAAATAATGCATTAAAATTAAGAAGTGTCTTAAAAATTTATTCCATGTCTGTCTTTGAAAATAGGCAAATTAAGGAAAGTAGCACAGAAGCAACCTTTTAATTAGAACAAGATGCAGTTGATTTTCAGAATATAAAACGATTATTGTGTAATGAGACAAGTTTGGATCTGTTTAATCTAGAACTAAAAATAATAATAACGACAAATGCCAGTCCAGTATGATTAGAAGCAGTGCCACTATAAGAACAAGAAGGCGTGGTTAATGTTATCTGTTATATAAGTCAAAGCGTGTCACCACTTATAAACAGAGAAAGAAGCAGTGGCGCTACAGTTTGCCCGTGAACGATTAAAATTATATCCGCTGGTCGGGAATTCACGTTTATAACATAAATCGTTAGAAGTAATTTTTAGAAAAAGGTCAGAACCACGTGAGAAATTAAAACATTGCAAGGACTGAATTACTAAATACATTTGAAAGGGAAAAATAATACTGGAAATCCACTTTCAAGACTATTATAAACAGATTCAAAATTAAAAACAATAAACGATGTGTATGAAAAATATTTAAATATGTACATTCTCAAGTGAACACCACAGGCAATCTGATTATATGTAATTTAAAAGGGAACAGAGAAAAATTAAGTATTAGAAACAGTATAAAGAAAGTTTCAACGGTCAGCACAAACACATATTCAAACATAACAGACGAACTAGAAATCTAAAAGGAGTACCGGCTAAAAGGAACACAGCTAGTAATACCGGAAACATTAAGAAAAGCAGTGTTAGTAGAAAATGCTCATGAGGGCCACCAGATGATATTATAAAAATGAAAGGGCGATTATAATTAAAAGTTTGGTTGCTATATTTGTTAAAGCACATGATAGTTGTCAAAAGGTAGCAAACATTTGGACAGCCGAAGAAATGCATAGAAAAGCCCTGTCGGAAGGTTCACAGCAAGAGATTGAAATTGATTTTAAAGGCCCATTGTTGCCATCAGGAAATTATCTAACGGGGCTGGTGGATTATTTTAGCTAATTTGTTGAAGCAAAAGTAATAAAAACGATTAGTACAGCTAAAACCATAAAATTTATAATTATTTTCAAGATATTTATGGCTATATATACACTTGTAAACTGATAACGCAACTCAGTTTACAAGTGTAGTGTTCCAAAAATACTGCCAAGAAAATGGAATAAAACTGTTACAAACGTCTTCATATTGGTCGTAGGTCAATGGAGAAATGGAACGGCAGAATCGGTCATTATAAAAGATTTTACCAATTGCACATTTAAACAAGGTAAATTAGTAAAAGGAATGAAATTACTATCTCCTAGTGTACCGAGTAACACCACAAGTGTAACTGGAGTTAGCTCAGCAGAATAGTTATTCAATCAGAAAATTCGAGTTAAGCTGCCATCAGTAAAGAACTACGATCAACAAAAAGAAGTTCGGGAACTAGATTTATTAAAAAAAAAAAATTTAATAGATCATAACAATATATGGCCAGAAAATGATACAAAATATGGAGAATAAATAAATTAGTGATTTTGAAAAAGAAACAGGAATTGTGGAAGAAATCAAGGGCTCGATTTTGTAACAATAAAAACCCCATCCAAGACATTCGAGCGTCATAAAAATCACGTGAAAAGATACATTAAAAAAGAAAATGAAATAAAGATGCAGGAGAAGCAAGCAAAAGAGATAGAAATGGAGTCATCAATAGAAAGTTAATCAGAAAAGAAAGAACTAAGTGTGCATTTATGGGAAAGACAACTAGACTAAAACATTTGGATAATTATGTCACATTTTAAGAGATTTAACAAAATTATAATTATACATACATATTATGTAAATTGGTTTCAACGATTCAGACAAACAAAAAAGAAAAGGAAAAATGTAGTATGTTAGTTAATAGTTAGGAACACTGAATTTTGCGGTTCAACGGTGGAATCATATTATTGTTATTGTATTTTGTTGGGTTAAATAAATGTTTATATATCAGTAACGAAGCACTTTAATAAATATATACTATATATAAACGTTACTTTCATAGGATTGAATTTCATAATTATACGGTAATTACACAATACTCGAGTAATTCAATTCTACGGGTTCAAAGTTAAAACCAGCAATGAACTTAATAACCTTAGACGAGTAAAGTTACATTATTTAAAAGAAAAAAAAAAAATTTTAAATTTAAATTAAGTAATAATGCTTACAAAAGCATAGTTTAATTCAGCGTACATTAACAAATAAAAATAGAAGAAAATTTAAAAAGTATATATTTTTTGGTATTCTGTTTTTTTTTTTAAATTAATAAGTCGATTGATAAATTTTAGATACAAAAATTCCTTAGATTTTATTTAAAAAACAAAAATAAATTAACAAATAAAATGAGATATCACAAATACTTTGATAGCATTTGTTGTTCTTTGATCAAGTTACATTTAGGTTGTATTAGTTCAATCAAAGAATCGTACAAAAGCCACTCGCGCTGAATATGAGGCAGTGTTGATGTAAAAGAGCAAAAATGAGACTGCTGTGGACGCGTTTTTCTTCTTTTTTCTACTTCTTCACAAAAAGATACTCTACACAAAGACTGTAATTTTCATTTTTTGCACATAAGCGGGTCATGATCTATACAGTGTTCTTTATAAAATTTGAAGGAATTATTTTTTAAAAATTAAAAGTAATCTGCGCGAAAAAAGAAATTTACAAATTAAATATCAACAAAAAAAAAAACAGGAATGTCATAAAACCAAATTATGACAACATTTGATTGCAAAAAATTCTAAAATGACACCAAAGTTACAAAAAGGTTATAAAGAAAAAAATCCGAAGGGTGAAACTGACAATAACCGAAACAGAGAGATATCTTTATAGTTAAATAGTTAAGAAAAGGGGATAGCTTAATATTGCGTAAATGAATGGTTCATTTTTTATATCGTCATAATTATTTATAATATAAATCAGTTCGGATAGCATTCAATCGGTACATTGCGTATTAATTAATAAATAAAACTATGCTCTTTACATGCGTGTCAATTATTAATTGCGCGGGTAATTTAATTAAAAATGATACCTTAAACGGATAATTATGTTTAATGTGGGTAACGAATATTCCGGCAGATAGTTGAACGACAAGCATATAACTCAGCACAGTTAATAACATTCTTCTTCTTCTAAAACGATATTTATACTTTCAGGAATTAATTTAAAACATGACCTACAATAAATTGATGTAAATAAAAACTCAACATCACTTGTTTGCTGATTCTTAATGGTACAACAGAAGTAACGTCATCAGCTATGCGAATAATCAACGATAAATCTTATCTCTGACGACACGATTAAAATTGATAATTGAATAATATTCGTCTTTCTGACCAACCGATCGATCTTAATTTTTAAAAGTTGCAATGTAAATAAAACGATAAAATACGCGCGCTTATTCTATGATGAAAAGAGAAAACTAAAAATTCTACTAAAAAATAGTCAACAAACGAGCACAGGCAAATAATTAATTCATATTAAACGATTTATATAATTAAATTTAATACATAAATTTAAAATAATAACAATATTTAACAGAAACTGCTTTTCAACTGGCGCGTTTGTTAATTTTTCCAAAACTCCTTTTTAAAGAATAAAATTTTAGTAACAATGTCAGCGTTTCACGTTTCAATTTGGCATCCTAAAAGAAGAAAAGTAATAAATAATACAATGTTACATGATACAAAATATGTATTAAAATATCGAGAATTGACGACAGACTGAAAATTTGATTCGCAATTCGTTTTGTTGCGGGTTTTAACTTTCGACTTCATACAACAAAGATAAAAAGGAAGAAAGGAAAAAACATTTCAATGAAAAGGACCATGCTAACAAAAATGCGGGAAAAATTTATGCATAGAAAATCAGTTTTTTAAGTAACTTCTCCTATGTTGTAACACACATCGTTTAATAAGTCCCGGGACTAACTAAGAATACAACATTTTTTTCGCAAAAATTAATTTTTATTCATCAATATAATCACCTTCAAGTGCGATGCAATCATTCCAACGCTTTTCTAACTTTTCGATACCACGCTTGTAAAACGATTTGTCCTTAGCCTCAAAATAAACTTCAGTTGCAGCGATTACTTCTTTATTCGAGCCAAATCCTTTTCCCTGGAGCATCTTTTTGAGATCAGCAAAGAGTCAGTAGTCGCTGGGGGGGGCTAAATCTGGGGAGTATGGTGTGGGTGGGGAAGCAGATTGAAGCCCAATTCGTTTAATTTGGCCATTGTTTTCATTGACTTGTGGCCCGGTGCATTGTCTTGATGAAAGATAATTTTTTCTTCTTCATGCGCGGTCGTTTTTTGGCGATATCGTCCTTTTCAAACGCACCAATAATTCAATGTAATAGTCTCTGTTGATGGATTTCCCCTTTTCACAAGGTAGTCGATATAAATTATACCGTGCGCATCTCAAAAATTTGACGCCATGACTTTGCCAGCTGACTATTGCGTTTTCGTACGCTTCGGACGGCTTTCAGCGGCTGTACGCCACTGAGCTGATTGCCGTTTCGACTCCGGAGTGAAATGAAAGATCCATATTTCGTCCGTTGTCACATGCCGACGCAAGAAATCCGGTTTATTGCGAGTAAACAGTGTGATAAACAGCTCTCTGAATCGTCGATTCGTTGTTGCTTTTGATCCATTGTAAGCTAACGCGGCACCCATTTGGAAAAGATCTTTTTCATGTCCAATTTTCCGTGTAAAATTGTAGATGCACTTCCAGCTGATATGATTACCATCTCAGCAATCTCACGAACTTTCAGTTTGCGGGCATCCATCACGATTTGCAAAACTTGCTTAATATTTTCTGGAGTTACTGCTTCATTTGGTCTACCCATGCGTTCCGCATCATTTGTATCAGTCCGACTACGTTTGAAATCAGCATACCACCAACAAATCGTTGTTTTCGACGGAGCAGAGTCTGGATAACATTTTTCAAGTCATTGTTGAGCTTGCACGGTATTTTACCCTATTAAATAGCAATGTTTTATCAACACACGAAAATTGTTTTTTTTCCATTTTTTATACAAACGCAAAAGTAGCGTTACTTTCACCATAGTGGACTTGCTGTTTATGGTCTGATTGACGTGAACTGTCATTTCGAGGTTAGTTCTTTCGAAAAACAAAAAGTAGATTTGATATTACTAATGCTATCTGTGAGTCAGTCCCGGGACTTATTGAACGATGTGTTACGTCTAAAATTAGTAATTAAATGTAAAATAATTAAATAAAATAACGATTATTAATTAATACAGGGTGCGGCAGCATAACTTCCTTTTTTAAAATGCGCCACTTTTTTTCCACTAAATTTCGTTAAAGAGAAATAATAACAGAAAATCGAAATAAAACTGCAAGTCAAGAAGCATACATATTGCCCCAATGGAGGATCTGTATTTCGATTTTCTGTTGTTGTATGCCAACTTCCATATTATTTCTCAGACTAACTTTATTCATTTATTTTTTATTTTATTTTTTATTTTATTTATTTTTTCCTCTCTCTTGCCCAGTTGTATTTGCAGGCTAAATAATCGTTTATCCGCTTACGTTGCGAATCCACTACTTCTCAGTTATTATAAGTTACATTGCAAATGTCGCAACTTTTCGTCATATCGTCGTTCTCCGAATTTTTACATCCGCTGTACGCAGAATCCTCATTTATTGTTATAAACGGCCGAAGCAGCCGATTATTCGTTTACGCTGCATATCCGTGACTTCTCCGTTTGTCGCGAGTGACGTATCGACTTGTCGAACCGTCGTTGTTGAATGTTAATGAATTGTTTTTTGGTCAGTCGAGTATTCTAGGGACACCCAGAATAACCGTTTCGGTAGTCCAGTCGGTCCGATTAGCCCTTAGCATCGTATTGCTCTAATCGTGTCGTTACAGACTTACGGAAGCCGCTATCGGTTTTTTTACACATAACCGCGATCTGTATCGTCGTCATATAAAAATAAACGTAATATAACTAGCTTCGACTAGGTTTATTTCAAACTACGCGAAATAATTGATCGGTACTTAGTATTCCGTCCCGGGAATACAACACTCATTAATTGGCGCAGTCGGTAGGATCCATCAGCGACGTTTCAAGGAAATCGTTGAGATCCATCTCTTTACGCAGGAAGGACTTACATAACCAACCGGAAAAGCGATCACCTCATCTAGGATTTGCAGCAGCGTACCAGTACGTTGAAATCCATCCCGATACGTTGGAAGGACCTACTAAGAGGTATTTACGGTCATACTTTTCGGTCATTTATCCATTATCACTCTCTCTTTTCCTTTCTTACTCGAATTTATTATTATCGTTATTTATACATATTTTTTCGAAGTATTTGTTAGTATTTATTAATATTCGTAAATCGTTTTTTCGTCATGGCGCCGCAAACGCGAGGTCAATCCGAGAGCGAGGGCAGTCCTCTATATTCTATAGAATTTTTATCTAAACTGATATCTCATGAATTCTCTGGAGACAGAGAACAGTTGAGCGATTTTATTGCCAACGCGAACAATGCATTCACTTTAGCTCATGACACTCAAAAATTACCACTCCTATATTTTGTAGTAAGTAGGATTAGCGGAAACGCTAAAGCTCATTTAGCCCATTGTAAATACAGCTCTTGGGAAGAGCTGAAAAATAAACTAAAAACCCTTTATGAGGATAAGCAACTCTATTCCCAGTTACTAGAGGAATTAGTAACTATTAAGCAGCTTCCGAGTGAAAGCATCGCTCAGTATTATGCCAGGATCGACAGTATAACTGCTCGCATCCTGTATAATTTAGAACCTGAGACTGATGACAAACTCGTACAAGGCCAGATAAAAATGGTCAGAGACATCTCTATAAGTCGCTTCACTATTCATTGTCACGCGGGAATATCTCAGATGCTAAGACATCGGGATTTGCCCACACTAAACGATTATCTCCCGATCGCCCTTCGGGAAGAACAGATTTTAAAAGTGCAAAAGCCCAATAATCGTGGCGAGTCATTCTCTCCTCTGAAGGAGCCCGCATGGTATAAGAATAAGTCACACTATTGTAGTAATAAGCAACCTACTGACGTCGAGCGTTGTAGGTATTGTAAAAAACCAGGGCATACCCTCGAAAATTGTCGGAACGCAGGCAGGAATTCTTTAAACTACAAACCTCACTTGGTTACCGAGGCCGAACCAAGGAGGATCTAAATTTTCGTAAAGGCGTCCAAAATAACGTAAAGAATAATAATAATGTTAATTGTGTAAATAATAATGCTATTCATGCTACTTTTCGTTCTAAGCAATCTGTAACAAATAACTTTAAATTTATAATCGATTCTGGCTCAGACATTTCAATTATTAAGAAAGAGAGATTAAAGAAAGGCACCATCTACTATGATAACATTAAAATTAAAATTAATGGAATTTGTGCCTGTTCCTCGATAGAAACTTTTGGATATACATTCTTGGATCTTGACGAGATCCGTAACGTAAAATTTCATATAATAAACGACGCTACCAACATCCCTTGCGATGGGCTGCTGGGCATCGATTTTTTGAAGGCTTATAATGCCGAAATTAATTTCTCTCAATCGGTTATGCGAGTAAATAACCGAGTATATACGTTAACTCAGAAAAGAGAACTTTTTAACAATAATTGCGACATCATTAAATTAGCCCCCCGTTCCGAGACAGTCATCGAGGTACCCGTTTCGAACCCCTGTATATCTGAGGGAATAATAGACGAGTCATCACCCGAGGAAGGTGTGCTTTTAGCCAGATCCATTGTCAGCGTAAATAACAATGGAAAGGCAATCACTACTATTCTAAATTCCTCTGACGAGGAGCGCGTGATAAGAAATCTTAACGTAACATTAAAGTCAATAGGCGTATTAGATAATGAAAATAACTTAAAATTGGAACAGTTTAATCGTAACATAAAAGATAGGGATTTAATAAAGAATCTACGTATTGGACATTTGAATAAAGAGGAAAAGGAACTATTAATTAAATTATGCTTAAAATATAAAGAACTTTTTCAAATAGATAGTAATAATAGCCTTTCATGCAATAATAATTTTGAACACGAAATAAATACGGGCGATTCGCCGCCGATTTTCTCAAAAAATTACAGACATCCAGTAGCATTAAAGGAAGAAGTAAATAACCAAATAAACGACTTGTTAGAGCAAGGCATTATACGGCCATCTAATAGTCCTTGGTCTTCTCCTCTCTGGATAGTCCCTAAAAAGCCTGATAGTTCAGGGAAAAAACGGTGGAGAATCGTCATAGATTATAGAAAACTAAATAACGTAACAGTTGGAGAAATATTTCCACTTCCTAATATAGACGAAATTTTAGATCAGTTAGGGCGATCAAAATATTTCTCTACTTTAGATTTAGCTTCTGGGTTTCACCAGATTAAAGTAAAAAGTTCTGATATCAAAAAGACCGCCTTTAGTACTAATCTGGGACATTTCGAATATACGCGAATGCCTTTCGGATTAAAAAATGCTCCAGCCACCTTCCGAAGGTTGATGAACTCCGTTCTCGCTGGTCTACAGGGTAATCAGTGCTTCGTATATATGGATGATGTCATTGTGCATTCTACTGGTCTAGGGGAACATCTCGATCGCTTAGCGTCCGTCTTTGACAGGTTAAAAAATAATAACCTCCGATTGCAGCCCGATAAATGCGAGTTTCTGAGAAAAGAAGTCGGCTATTTAGGCCACGTAATTTCTGAAAATGGTCTTCGCCCAAACCCCGATAAAATTCGAGCCATTGTCGAATTTCCCGGACCAAAAACTCCTCGAGAAATTAAATCATTTCTGGGTCTGGTAGGCTATTATAGACGATTCATAAAAGATTTCGCGAAAATTGCTAAGCCTTTGACTGTCCTTCTGAAAAAGGACCAGCCTTTCGATTGGAGTTCAACCCAGCAGCATGCCTTTATCGAGTTTAAAAATATTTTAACAAATGATTCTCTTTTGCAGTATCCCGAGCTCGCTCACTGCAGAACCGGAATTTCGCTATACGTATGACGACTATTTTAACAACCTCAAGCTAAAGTTAAATAGTATACATAAAATAGCTCGCGAAAACATTATGGCGTCTAAATCTCGAACTAAAAATTACTACGATAAGAAAGTTAACGCTTGCGAATTTAAGGCTGGTCAACTGGTGATGCTAATAAATAAAACCACTAGGTTTAATAAGTTAACTCCTAATTTTAAAGGTCCGTATAAAATTGTTAAAGTAATAGGACCAAATGTGGTATTATTATTAATCGGTAGGAGGCACGTAAAATTTAATACCAATTTGATTAAACCGTATTTTTCAGATGATGACGATTGCCCAGCGGTCTAACTCCAATCTTGTCATTGTATCTTCTCTCCTAGTCCTACTGACGGTCATTCCGCTCTATCATAACCTCATACTCCCTCGTCCAACATCCAATAACATTACGGAAGTCTCTGGACATTCCGGCCTGTTCTACGAACATCTTGGATTTGCTAAGATATCCAGTACCACGTGGACTCTCATCATATCTACTAATATTTCCTTTACCGAACAAAAATTACTTGTGTTAATCCGTCTCTCTGCCAAAGCCAATGGTCTTTGTCATCACATTAAAGATAATTTACATTCCTTGAATTGTCATCAAACTTTAAAATTAATGAACGGTAAAATAGTTAAATTGAAAGATCAACTCCAGACGATCCAACATTTGTGTGGTCACGTGATCCACAAGCGTGGTATCTTTAATGGAGGATCACACATTCTTAAATGGCTGTTCGGTACGCCGAGTTCTGATGATGGCGAATTTTATTCAGAGTCCATTCGTAAAGTAACAAATGATGATCATAAATTAAATGAATTAATGAAGGAACAAGTTCAGGTCACCAGGAAAACAATTCGAATTTTCAATGAATCAGCCGCAAGCTTAGCTTTCCGTGAGCACATAATAAACGCCAATTTCGAAACGCTAAATAAAGTCGTTCACAATCTAAGCGATGAGGTCGAATCCTCGCTATACGTTCAGTCGGTTAGCGAATATATTAATCTAATGTTAGAATTAGGGAATGAATTAACCTTTGAATACGACTCCATTGTTAATTCGATCTTATTTAGTAAGAATAATGTATTGCACCCCGAAGTAATTAATCCTAAGGATTTACTAATCGAACTACGTTTGGCTAATCTGCCAAAAGGTAAAAGATTCCCTATTACTCTCGACCCGCGTCACGTATTTAAATATTACGAAATTTGCATAATTAATACAGTATTTTATGATAATTTAATAATTTATAAAATAGAAATCCCCCTGGTGAATAACGTCGATTTTTTCCTTTTCCATATCATTCCCTATCCCGTTTCCTTAAGTAATATCTCTTCTTCCCTGTTCCATTATATACGACCGAAGTATAAATACCTATTGATCGATCGCTTGTCTACGGAGTATATCGTTTACAAGGACTTTAGCAGCTGTATCACCGTAAGGTTTGGAGACGGAGATATTATACATCTGTGCAAAAGTCAGATCATCCGAAAAGTTAACAAAGAGATGCCCTGCGAAGCTGACCTGTACCTGTCCCGAACTACCAGTGTTCCCGATGATTGCGAGGTCGCTTCCATTCCCCTCAAGAACAATATTTTCCAGAAACTTTCCGATAACCGATGGATATTCGTTGTTCCTGATCTCACCATACTTACTGTTTATTGCGATTCGACTGCAGCCCTTCAGGAATTTCGTCTCAGAGGCGCCGGAATAATATCTCTAGCTGATGACTGCCACGCCTCCGAGCCATCGATTTCTTTGGACGGACGCTCCACCACAAATGCTAACTTTAGTCACGTTGTCCCCACGATAGATCTCGACATCCCAGAATGTTGCCCGGAAGCTAAAAACGTACGAAAAATCAATCTGACCAGATCAAATGAAGCTACCCTCGACAACCTAGATTCAGTTGACGCGGAGTTTGCTTCGATTCTGCACACGCTGAACACAAAAGATTCAGAGGACTTCCAAATCAACGCCTCCAACCTCAGCCAAACTATCATCGTTGCGGTCGTTGTTTCTATCATCGTGATACTTTTGTTCCTAAAATGGAACGCCTGTTGGATTAAATGTCGTCTGCCGTCAACCAAGAACTCACCTACACCTTCTTTAGATCCTAACACCGAACTAACGACTTCGAATAGATCAGCCTCCTCAGATCATCGCACAATAATTAATCGCATTCCACATCACGTGCCAGCGAATTAATGCGTTTTCAATTTCTGTACTGTACCAATTGTCAATTGTTATGTTTTCACTTTTACTACTAACTTTAGCTCTTTTTTTTTCTTTTTCTTTTCTTTTTTTTTATACAAGGGAAGGAGAGTGTTGTATGCCAACTTCCATATTATTTCTCAGACTAACTTTATTCATTTATTTTTTATTTTATTTTTTATTTTATTTATTTTTTCCTCTCTCTTGCCCAGTTGTATTTGCAGGCTAAATAATCGTTTATCCGCTTACGTTGCGAATCCACTACTTCTCAGTTATTATAAGTTACATTGCAAATGTCGCAACTTTTCGTCATATCGTCGTTCTCCGAATTTTTACATCCGCTGTACGCAGAATCCTCATTTATTGTTATAAACGGCCGAAGCAGCCGATTATTCGTTTACGCTGCATATCCGTGACTTCTCCGTTTGTCGCGAGTGACGTATCGACTTGTCGAACCGTCGTTGTTGAATGTTAATGAATTGTTTTTTGGTCAGTCGAGTATTCTAGGGACACCCAGAATAACCGTTTCGGTAGTCCAGTCGGTCCGATTAGCCCTTAGCATCGTATTGCTCTAATCGTGTCGTTACAGACTTACGGAAGCCGCTATCGGTTTTTTTACACATAACCGCGATCTGTATCGTCGTCATATAAAAATAAACGTAATATAACTAGCTTCGACTAGGTTTATTTCAAACTACGCGAAATAATTGATCGGTACTTAGTATTCCGTCCCGGGAATACAACACTGTTATTATTTCTCTTTAACAAAATTTAGTAGTAAGAAAGTGGCGCATTTTAAAAAAGGAAGTTACGCTGCCGCACCCTGTACAACTCTGTCAAACTTAAATAAAATAAAAATCAGGTCTTCCTTTTTTATAATGATATATTAAAATCTTAATTAAGCATAATGCGGGCTTTATTGTTGCTATCAATTTCGATTTCATTATTTTCAGTTTTTATTATGTTATTGAGAGATTATTTGTCAGAGAATTGTAGTAAGAGTGTAAAACTAACGTAATTTAATTAAAAATAGAATGAATGCAAACTATTTTTTTAAAAACATTTATATTACGTGCTATTTTAAAGCAAAAAATTAAAATCAGCAATAGTGTAACGAAATTTGCTACCTTTACATTTTTATATTATATCAAAATTGCACTAGTGTTTACTGGTTTATTATTAAATCGATTTTTATTACTATCGAGTGTTCTTACGCGTTTATTTATATTGTTACGATAATTTTCTTATTATACATCTAATTCTGAGTTTACAGGATCGTTCTGTAATTTATATTCATTCTTTTTTTTTTTTAAACTTTTGGTTTACAAAAACGTACGAAGAAAAATAATAAGGAATATTATTTATATCGTTTAGCAAAACCAATATTCTTTTATTAAATCATTAAAAGTCTATTGCAGTAAATTAACAACAAAGCGCCTAAACAAGAACGTGGATGACCTTTTTTGGTAGTTTGAATGTAATTTTGTTCAGTTAAGGCGATGTCATAATAATACAAAACCATATTTAATTTTATCATGAAATAAGTTTTTTTTTTTTTTTTTTTTTTTTTTTGATTTGTTTAATATTCCCGACGAATACTAAATTGCTCCGAAAAATATAAATAACGCATTTTCTCATGTAGGAAAACTGCAAACACAGATAGATAGAGAAATCAAATTTCCTTAAAATTATTAATTAATATCTAGTACCTGCGTCAATATTATGTTAAATTAAATTTAAAATTATTAAGATATAGACGTGCTGCTGATAAAAAAAATAAAATACATCAATGCATAACAATTACAGATTATTATATAGACCGTAGATAATTAAGGAGAATTTAAATATAGATAGTAGGAAGAAATTTGCTAAAACATTCGTATAGTGTTTTGAGTTATGGATGTGAAAGCTGGACGCTAAGCAAACAAGAAACTAATATGCTATAAAAAAAGCAATGGAAATGTATGACATAAAATCACAAAGAAAATCGTTGAAAGAAAATAAAATTTAAAGGATCAAATGAAAAAGTAACAGTATAGAAGTAAAAGAAAAAAAATAATGAAACTAATTAACGATATTAAGAAAAGGAAGAAAACATTATTCGGATGCACACATTAAGGCACAGTAAAGATATACACGGAAAAAAGCCAAAGTCTGAGGAAACCGAAATTGGATAGTATTAAGCAAAAAATGGAATATTATATATATATATAATTACTTACGTAGCAAAGCATTAGAAAGAGACAAATGGCTACAACAACAGGGTACTGTTCTTATGTAGTTGATGATGTAGACCGTAGATATATGTAAGTTTTCACAAAGTAAATTATATAATTAATGAGATTATACTTTATTATTTTAATAATTGCTGTAAAAACTATGTTACCGTTCATAATGAAAAGTACATTTTTATTCCCAAAAGCGGATGTTATACATAAAAGTAACGATCAGTCATACACGGTTAGTTTCCGTGTAACAATTAATCACTGTGGTCTATGTAACATATCTGGAGATAGAATGTGAAATGTACGACCAGCATATCGCTGCAATATCGATGACAGCTCGTATTCCGATAGCCGGGGTGAAGAAATATGTAATTCAAGTTTGTTTTTTTTTTTTTGTTTTTCGTTGAAAAACCACATGGAGTAACATAATATTACTGTACGTTTAATAAAAATACCAACTGACTAAAAAAATTTAAAAATCCGCCTAATTAAATATTCTTAGTTTTCTATACTCTTTCGGAAGACATTGATAATGCGACGCTGAAAATGTTTACTGTACATCACCGGCTGGACGAACAATATAAATATAAATTTAATATTAAAAATGCGTCGAAATGACACAAAATCAGGATCATCACCGGGCGAAAGAACAGACGGATATGGTCGCGCCCCTAAAAGAAGTAATATAATTCAATATTGATAATTATATAAATTTATATAAAGAAAAAAAATTAAAAGATCTGTAAATATTAAAATGCGCTTGTAAAAGGGAAATACTCTTATCATAAAAATGATAAACTATACGATTTGTAGTCAAAACATTTTTATCTGGAATTTTAGAACGGAATTTAAAAATTCGGTAACTCGGAGAAAAAGTAATATTTTAAAAAAGAACAATATTTAGTAAAATACAATAAAAAATTTTACCTTCGACAATGAAACATCTTATTTTTGCAAACTCCAAAAATCACTGCAACATATCCGATTTGTTCTGCCATCTATCTATGCGCCCGGCGTTTATCTGTATTTCCACACTTTTTTCATCAGCACCAAATAAAGTTAACAAAAAGATTAGTTAATGAAAAAAAATCATTTAATATGAAAACTGCAAAACATTTTAAAGAACTACGATTAATCATTAAAGAAACAAAAAATTAAATTAACATTTTTTAAAATATAAAATGATGAAAAAGTATTTATAGTACAGAAACATATCAAAACTATGTGCTAAAATTACCATGGTATTGAATTTTTAAAATAATACTGTTGCTTTTTGATTTTCGCTAGAAATTTTAAAAACTGACTTAAAGTAATGCGTACAGCTTCGATAAACATCAAGATTTTCACAATGCACCGAGTCTCTAACGGATCTGAGGAAAATATCGAGTCGGATGCTTTCTAATTACCTTTTCTTTGGTATCAACTTTTCGTTTTCAAGCTACGTAAAACTAGTAGGAATTTGAATCTCGAGCGAGACAAATCTTGAACCCAACTTCGGTTTGGAAACCAAGGACCTTGGTTACCTGACTACGCGATACCAAAGTATAAAAAAACAACAACAAATAAACTGCCCTACTATCTCTGTAAAAATACTTAATAAATTTATATATATAAAAATACCAAGAATTGTTTTATGGCGATATATTTTCCCGGAAAACTATTACATAAACATTAATTAATAAATAAATGTTTTAATTTCGCATTTTATAACGGATTTTGAGATGTCCATTTTTTAAATAAGTTACAGTGTGAGACGAGTCTTTATCTTTACAATGCTAAAAACTATTGAAAGATGGCCGGTTAGAAAAAATTTAAAAAATTTTCATTATACTATAAAATTAACCACAAGTAATGTACCTTTATTTTGTCCTTGAACGGATTAGCCATTTCATCATTCTGCGTTTTTGGTATTTTTTGTAAATAACAAAAATTGATGAAATTATCGAATTGAATCTTCAGCAAACAATTAATAATGGCTAAGGAAAAGAATAGCGACAGAAAACAAGGAAAAATTATAACGTAAAATACTTTTCTTCTATTTTTTCTTCTGAAAAAAAATAAAAAAATTCCACATTTAACATAGCTTATAGAATTACTGCAAGTCCATGCAAGTTCAGAATAGCGAATCTTCGTATTAATAGAAAGTCTAATTTAACGAAAATAATGAAATACCGGTGAATGCGAATTCGAACGAAAATTTGATTTTTCCGCTGAGCGTTTTCCTTAACATTTCATACAACCAAGTAAGTTTCGAAATAATATTCGGCCAATTCGGGGCAGCCGTTTGTTGAATAAATTATCGTTAAATTATAGGCGGCCTCTTGAGTAAGATCGAACTCGTCTAACAAGTGCGGGAAAACCGGTGGCGTTTCGATGGCCTTTTTATAAAACTGTTCCGCTTCCGTAATCCATCCGAGCTGATGAAAAGCTCTACCCATATTATAGTAAATTTCCTGACTCATACGGGGACCTCTGAGGCGTTCGTATTGTCGCAAGAAATAAATAGCTTGGGTAGCCAGAGCCGTTTTCTTCGTCGTATGTCGTTGACAAGCTATCTGAAGATTGGTTACGGCTAAGTTTAGAGCGACCAGCGGATCTCGGCGTTTATTGAACAATACGAAGTAATCGTTCAGGGCGAATCGATACGATCCGGATAGAAGGCAATAGTTCGCGTATAACATATTTAACGCGTAGCTGTCCAAATCCCGTTCCAAAGCGCGAACCAATAGTTTATTCACTTTTTGATTGACCGCTTTAGACGCTAACAAATTGAAGAGATTCCACAGGCGAACTGTCTTCATTTTACGACTGATAAAGAACAAACATAGCAAATCGAATCCGCGCTTATAGTCTTCGTTATATAGTGTGGATAATACGACGGCCAGCTTAATATCGTTCTTCTTGCAAGCAAACACGCGACTAGAACGGAACATGGAAAACGTCAATCGTTGCAACCGTTTGAACTGTTTATGACGCACGTGTAAGGCGCACAATTTCACGAATACGTCCCATTCTTGTTCGACCGATATATCTATGTCCGGTAGAACGTCGGCCGTATTTAGTTTAGCGAGCGCACTAGACGTTTTCAAACCTCTCAACGATTTTTCGGACTTAATCGTCTCGTGCAACGAATCCAGTTCTTTCTTACTACTAATGATCTTGGTCGACATGGCCAGTAATCGGTAAGCCCATTTCGCAAACTCCTTATCGTTGCCTAAATAGTGATATATCGTACACGCTTCGTGTATCAACGAAGCCGGAACAGCCTGCGATTCGTCATCGGTGCGTTCACAAATCGTGTCCAAGGCTTCTTGAAAGCGATTTAAAGCCTTCAGTCGACGACAGAGCATCAACCGCGTTTCAGTACTATCCGGCTTCGCATCAACTGCGCGTCTGAAACATCGTATAGCTTCGTCGCAATCGCCGACGTATTCGTAACAAAACGCTATATTATTCCACAATTCCGGATCCGACTTGAACTGATCACCTCCGCCCTTCTGTACCATTCGAAACAACTGTAACGCGTTCTTGTACTTATTCTTACCGACGTAGGCTAAACCGATCTCGTACAGGGCGTTCAATATTTTATCGGCCGTAGCAGCTCCTTCGTCGCTCCAGTCACCGTTAACTATGATCTGTTTTATAAAGCGACCGCTGATTTCGTACGCTTCCACATTTATCAGGCATAAGGCGATTTTCGATAATACGTTCGTATCCAGTCGATCCTGATCGGAACAACTGGCCTCGTTTAACAACAATTCGCACTTCGTTATTTTTACTTTCGGCGAAACCGATTCCTGCTCGTCGCTCTCATTCAGCGTGTCCATTTCCAAACAGATTTTAAAACGTTTACTAATAAACTGCAAACATTCGATGTACTCGGACAAGCTGATCAGTGTGTTCATATACAAATCTGAAATCTGTTCCGAAATATCTTCCGTGGTACATTTCGCCACCACGTACGAAAGTAATTTACGCGCTTCTGAAAGTTCTCCGTTCTTGTGGAAATAGGTTCCGGCCAAACTACCCAAATAAGCGATAATTTTGCTGTTCTCCTTCGCGTCCAGTTTGTATATCAGTCGTGTAAATCCTTTAATGGACAGCCGTTCGTGCCCCATCTGATTTAGCAGAGAAGCTCGTTGCAGGTAATAGTCGATATTCGTACTGTCCATACGAATTGCGCGACTAATGCAAGCAATCGCTTGTTGATAATCGGAGCGTCTTCTGAATTCGTGAAATAATCGCATCCATTCTGTCTTTGTTGTCGGACCTAAATAGGCGGCTAATAAACTTAATTGCAACGCGTCTCCGGCAAAACCGAGAGTATGCAATATTAGCGCGATAGAACGATACGGTTTCGCCGCCTGAGGTCTTTCCTGCAACACCATTATGCAGTCGTTGTAAGCGCCTTTTTCATCTCCTTGGACTAGTTTCGCGTGAGCCGCCACCAATACGCCCTCCAACGCTTTACCCAATTTACTGGCTTTAGACTGTCGCCTACCGCGGTTCTTAGGACGTTCTTCTTCGTTTATCGCGTACGGATCCTCGTATTCTTCCACTTCATCCAGTTCAACGTGAATGCCATCCTGCTGAAAAGCGCTGAAATTCTCCCCGCTTGGCATTTTGTCGCGAACTTCATCGTCCATTGCTTTCATTTTCGTTAGGCATTCGTTTAAGTTTATTTTGCCATCTAAAAACTGATCCATTATATTATTTTCCATACCGTATATATCGCATTCGTCTACATCATCTTCGAACTCCCAAATATCATCCATATCCGCTAGATTTCTGTCAGTGTTTTTCTCGTCCATTATGAACGACGTTATACGTACGGTTTTCAGTAAAATATAGGTATACAAGACTGTTTTAAACAATCTCGTTAAATTTGTAATGTTTTTTTTTTTTTTTATTCAGATTAATGCGTTTCACCAGGGGACCTGAAAAATAAACGCAATCATATTATTCAAATGTAAACGAGCTAATGAGTACTTTTGTAACAGTAATCGCGTGTTACCCGTATTTTTACACATAAAAATTCTTTATAAACACGTGTTTCTTTTGCTTTTTGAAACATGATATCTTTATTAATTTCATCGCTACGTGTAAAGGGTTTAATAGAAAATGGTTTCATTCTTCAAACTGAATGTAGTAATCATTTTTTTAATATCGCATTTTTAAAAATACGAGCTCTTTTAATATCCATTTCGTATGAAAATTAATATAAAATTAACAATGTCTGCGCGCTTCAATTACCTTTACAATTAAATTAACGGCCGTGATATATTTAATATATAATTATTTCTTTGATGTTTCTATAACATCGTGTGAACAGTTTTATCCCGCTTTCTTTCTTAATTAAATGTTTTTCGAAAAGTTTTGGCTGTATGTATTACTAATTTAAAAGTATAAAACATATTTTATAATTTTACAGATATTTCCCGTACTGTACATAATGATTACACGTTAATTACGACAGTTTTAAATTACATTAATAAACAAATGTAAACCTTTAGGTACGGTTAGCAGTGATATACATATATATACACTATTTTAATCTATAATACGCGTTTAAAATTTATATATACCGTACCACATTTTACATTTAACACTCTACTAAAATAAAACTAACCGAAATACCGGATAAAAACACTATCACTAAGTAACAAATAACAATACGTAATTCAAAGTTCTAAAGTACCGTGTATTTTATTAGCTTGAGACACACACAAATTCATATTTATCGTTCATACCACCAGCTTTAATCGTCGAACATTTTGAAACTGATCAGAAGAATCAGTGCATGCGCAGTATTAAAAGTGTTCGCGGTGCATTTAAACCCTTGACCGATGATTAAAAGTTTTCCGTACACAGAAACTTCCAGTAAAGCATCAGAACGATCTGCTAATTTTAATCTGACTATTTTCTGATTTTTAGTTTAAAACTTTCGCGAAACGGATCCGAACTCCATGTCCACAATCGTACGGAAAGCAACTGGTGATATCAATGTAACTTTTAATAAAGCTGTTTTGTTAGGACGATATGTAGAGTTGAATGATTATTACCACTATGACCAGGGCTTGAAAGCCATCCGAAAGCCAACAGCTAAAACCTGAAAGCCAATCATTTTTTAAATGTCATAAGCTTAGTCTCAAAGCCATATTTCAATTTCCATAAGCTAAAAGCTATAAAGCTTAAGCTTTATTTAAAATTTAAACAGTCAAAAGACAAAAGCTTAAGCTGCATTTTTAAAAAAACCAAATTAAGTTTTATATTTAGCTTAAGCTTTTTTTACAATAAATAACGAATAGAATAAAAATTGTAATTTCGTGGTGCCATTTCTTAGATCAGTTAAAAATTAAAAGATTTTTATTGCCTTAATAAAGATTTTTTTCATGAGTTGCCCACAAACTGATTTTTATATCGAAGTATATACATGATTAATAGTAAGTTTTAGACTTTGTTTTACATTTTGAAATTTTATAGAGAACTGACAATTTTCTGGTAACTTTTACTATATTAAATGTATGAGTTAATTATGAATTTTCTTGAAGTTACCATTGATGGCGGCTATATTAGCAGAAATATTTTCTTATACTTAGATATAATATAACAAGCTAGAGTATTTGGATGAACACATGTTTATTAATACCTGATCTTACTTAACTGCTGATCGTTACTTAAATTTTCTATTCTATTTTTTTTCTGTTTTTATGTTTCTGAGTCACTTAATCACAAATTATTTTTTTTATTTTTTCAATATTGAGTAAATAATACTTTACAACGTATAAATTATTCGTTTCACTTCTTTAAATTTCTAATTTAATAATTATATTAGGTTTATACTTCGTGTTGAAAATATACCGTACTTTTGCCAAAGAAAGCCAATAAAAATAAATGCCGAAATTTAAATTTTCCAAGTGGAAGTAGGATTTTTCGACGATGTAAATAGAGAGATCGGTTACATTCCGGGTAAGTTTTACATTTTTTAAACGAAATCGCAATATTTTTATCTCACAAATTTCCTTTAATACAGAACTGTAATAATTAAAAATTTCCAACTTCTTCAAAACTTTTATTCATTAACTGCGACTTCTAACGATGGTAACGAGTTATTCGTTTACATCTAGTTTAGTGATGTTTACTTAAAATGATTAGACTGTTTTTATGAATACATCTGACTACAGTAAAACTTTTTATAGAAAAAAAATATATATATCAGTTTATAAAAAGACGACTGTTATTATTTCTTACGCAGTTTCAATACAAAATACAAACTTGGTTGATTTGCTTATGTAATGAAATGCGCATGGTTTGTTTGTTTTCAATAAGCAAAAAAGTAAAACTCGGCAAAAGAATAGCGGGGAAAATATTTTGCACATTCCTTAAAATGAAGGATTGCAGATTTTTCTTTAAAATTTCTGGTGGTTTTAATGTAATAATCGTGGATACGTTTTTCGTAATAGTAAACTGAAGTGTTTATAATGACGGCGACTATAAACATCATTAATTTTTCAAACTATTACGCATTTTGAAAATAATATAGTTGTGATATTTTTGATTTGAAGATATATGGGAATGTCGAAAATTGAAAATTTCATATATGAGTGTTAAACTATTAAATTATTTTACTGAAATGTATTTTGGAGGATTATTTAATTTGTGATATCAAGCAATTGGTGTATTTTTGCTACATAATGCGTACGTTTTTTAATATTTATGTTTGTGTGTATCCCTTTAGCTTACATTGATCGTTCGAGAAAAGATGGCAAAAGTGCTGCCGTACTACAGTTTAAGTCCGTTAATTGAACAGAAAAGTTTTATCGGATTAACAAGCGATGCTGAAAGTAACTGTGCAATTGTAACCGTTAATAGTAACATCATCAGTCGGTATATAATAGCTAATCCGAAACAAATCAGTAGCTGGAATACGAAAGGTAATTTAACGTGCGCTGTCAACTACGATCAATTTAAATCAGAGTACGTTGGAATTTTTAATAGTAACGAAATACGATGTTGGTCACTGGAGACACAAAACATTGATAAAGTTCGAAAATATCGGTTTGTTGATAGTTTGCATTCAATTTTAAATATTCGCGGTAGAAGTATAGTTGTTTTTAAAAACGGTTATTTTACCGATTTAGAAACCGCGATCGAGCATAGAAAAATTCATAATAAGACGGAATTAAATCTATTCGAACATGACGAATTTGTTCGCAGTGCAGAATGGCTATCATGTTCATCTGCTAATGACGTCATTTTTATTTCGTTTCTAACAGAGAAAAACGGAAAAACATATAGACTACATTTAATACCGTACCACAGCAATGCTAATGATAGTAACAACGATAATGTCCGAGCGTTAGTTTTTAATTTTCGTAATCGTATCGGCGACAGCGAATATGTCTGCCATTGTTTTTTATCCGATAAAAATTGTTCATTACTTACTTTGTGGACTGATCGTAAATTATTCCTCACCAAATTGTATTACAATAATAATACCAATACCAGCAATCCGGAAAGGCAGTTTCCTGGTCAATTGTTAACCGAGTTACCGTCCTACGTAAGCACCGATTGTAGCGTGTTGATGTGTTCTCTATCCGATTCGGATGTAGCGATTTACTGTTCGACAACGAATGAAAGTAAAATTGACGAAGAAGAGAAATTCGGTGAACAGCGAGCTTTGTTACTTCTTTTTACCGTTAAGTATAATTTAGTTCAACAGTTAGCCTCTTACAAAAGTTTTCCAAATCCGCCGTATTTCTCTAATTTAGGTTCGAATCTATTTTTAATAATCGGTCATAATTTGGTAGTTGTTCCGTATACACTAAAGAATCAAAAGTTATCCACACTTCTAGGTACCATCGCCAGTAACGATAGCGAAGACGACCGCATTTCGGAATGTAAATTGGCTGAAAATTTAATTTTAAAATTATTGAAGGAAAACGACTTGGTCGGCTTGCTAAATACGATGAATACGTGCATTGATATATCAGACGATGTAATTATAAATGTGTTAATCGCGTGTTTATCATCGGATCTGACTGTTTATCGTGACGTTTTACGCGGTTTAATTGTGCGTCATTCATTGACGGACGCGTCAAAGTTGGGCGGTATATCGTTTCAATCGTCCCTAATTCTAATCGATGAATTGAGTTACCATTTTTCAACTGCCGACGTTGAGACACAGTTGAAATTAATAAAATGGATCTCATCGATATTGGATATATTTTATCCACAATATCTGCTAACGGATGACAGTATAATAAAAGATCGATTAGTTAAACTAAAGCATAATTTGAATGCCGTGTTAAAGATTTTTGACGACTATAACGATACTCTAATGCTTTTGCATTCAAAGCTGAAACTAAAAGAGATCTATATAAATTAAGGTGAAAAGAAAAAAATTCCTATCGTAAAAACGAATTCCCTTCTGGAGGCGGCATAATTGTGTTTTGCTGTTTCTGTGTGTGTCGACAGCCATATTTTATATAATTTTCATTTATCTTTTTTTAAATCTTAATTTCTTTACATTTCGCAAGTTACTTTCCAATCGGAAGTATGGAGCGAAGCAACATTTTACATATGTATATATATATATATATAAATATATACGTAAAGGTATCGAAAAATTAAATTTTTTAAAAAAATTTTTATTAAATATTAATTTTTTTATAATTATTTCATAGCGATGAAATTTTTTGAATACCTATTATATTTTAAAATGTTATTTCGACATTTTAAGAATAGAATAAGTAATTATTTAAGATATTGTTATTAAATTTCAGTTGTTTATATTGAAATATAATTTTAATAACAGTGCTTAATTTTACGTTATAAGCGCTGTATTCAGATCCACGAAATACGTTATCAGCGACTTAATATACGTATACCTTTTAGGAACGGATAATATTGTACCACGTGAATTATGAATTATATTGTTAAACTACTTTATTAATGTAATGAAAAAAATAAAAATTATATACGATAAAGAGATTAGTAACTTTCAAATAATTTTTGATGCAGAAGTTTTTTTAAGGTATAGGTTATAAATTATTTATGTGTATGTGAAAATTTCTCAGAATAAATTTTTATTTCATAAGTTTAAGAATTAAAAAAACTTGTTGAAAATAAATGCTTTAATCAATATGCTATCTTTTACTTATATGCGTTACTTTCAATAATATTAGCTGGATTATCGAGAATTATAATTTGTTAAATGTAACAAATAATGAATTGTTATCTTTTTGACACCTAGACATTTCGTGGAAGCTTAAAATTTAAATAATAAACTTTGTACTACGATTGATCGCGGCCGAAAATTACATAATCTTATGTTAATTCCATTTTCATCTTCGAAATAAAAATACCGCAAAGATTTTGATTATTAATCAAAACAGTTCTGCAAAAGAACAAAAACACAAATATAAATTCAGTGTTTACGTTGAGAAAGAATAAAAATGTGCAACTTACGAAACAGAGTATGTAATTTTGTTTTAATTTCGATTATAGTACTTTATAAACTGATGCTTAAATAACAAAATTGATAAACTTATTTCAGTTAACAATTTGATGAAGATTTCGTTAAACGAAAAAATGTATAGATAATAATACGCAAAAGTCTGTTTTTTCTTATTTTTAAGGAAAGTGAGACCAATGATGATTTTGAATCCAAATGTGATATAGTTTAATTCCTCGTATGTGGTCAGATACGATTTTAAAACCCTCTTGTACATTCAAACAGCAAGTGATTGTGTTCTCTGCAGCTGTGACTTAATGGTCTCGGTAACTAAACGTTTGCACTTACCAAACGTATTTTTTTAGAAGGTAAATTTTAATTTATTTTTAGAACATGTGAATAAATTAAAAATGTTATCATCATCATTGCGGTGCCACGTCCGTTACCGAACGTTGGCTAACATTTGAGCAATCTTTCGGCTATCCTGTACATTTCAGGACAGTTCAGTGGTAGACATCTCATACCATTGTGGCAAGTTTTATATTCACGTTATTCTTCTCTTTCGGCTGGTCTTTTTCCAGCAATCTTTCCTTGCATCAGAAGTTGAAGTGTACTGTACTGTCCGGGATGGCACATTATGTGTCCAAAGTGTTTTAAATTTTCTGTGTTTAATTTCTTTTATTATTTCTTTAGACTTATTTAATCGATTTAACACTTCGGAGTTTCATATTTTGTCCGCCCATTTTATTTTAAGTATCTTTCAATATTTCCACATCTTGAAAGCATCCAGTTTTTGTTCTGTTACCTTTGTTAATGTCCAGTTTTTGGCCCCATATAGTAACACCGAAAATATATAACATTTTACCAACCTACTTTTTAACGCTGCACTTATACTTTTACTGCACAGTATTGTTTCTAATTTTAAAAAATGCATTTCTAGCTTTTCCAGTTCGTATTTTTATTTCTTCACTCATTATGTCCCATTGATCGTTTAAATTACTGCCTAAATATTCGACGTTTTCGATTTTTTCTATTTTTCCCCGTAAACTGTAAGCGGTGTTGTTACTAAATTTCCACTTTTCCTACTTACCACCATGTACTTCGTTTTAGAGATGTTCAAGTGTAATCTATATATGTGGCATATTTTAGCGAGGACATTTTTGCAGTTCCTTTAGATTATTTGCTATTAAAATTGTGTCGTCCACATATCTAAAATTATTTACAATTTTCCCATTTACTTTAATGCCGCTATTAAGTTTCTTACTGACTTATTCCAAAAAAATTTTCAAAACATATTTTAAATAGCAGCGGAAACAAGATACAACCTTGTCTTACCCCTTTGCATATTACTACTTCCTCTGTGCTATGTTGTTTAATCCTAATACTTGCTGTTTCACACCAATATAAGTTTTTCATCACGAATATATCTTTGTCATCAATGCCTGTTCTTTTTAGAATATCCATTAATTTATCGTTCTTAATGTTGTCGAACGCTTTTTGAAAGTCGACAAAACATATGGAGACTGTACGAGCAACATCTCTGCATCGTTGAATTAGCATCCTAACACTGAATAGGAAGGCGTCCCTGGTACCTAAATTTTTACCAAATCCGAACTGAGTATCAGCTAGTTATTCTTCTATTTTCCTGTATATTCTCGATTATATAATTCGAAGGAAAACTTTTAATAAGTGACTCATCAAACTGATACTTCGATAATTCTCGCATTTTTTAATGTTCCGTTTTTTAGGCAACATTATGAATGTTGAGACTTCGTTCAATCATCCAGAACCTTTCCCGCATCATACTCGTATATATTATTAATCAATTTAAGCAAAGGATATTTAGCTTTTTTCCCAAGAATTTTTAGAATTTCAACTGGTATTTGATTCGGTCCCACTGACTTTCTGTTTTTTGCCATTTTTAAGGCTTGTTCTACCTCTTCGATTAGGATTGGTTGTCCTGTCGTTCCTTGGTAATCTTCAGTAACCGGTCTCACGTCGCGGAATAGATTTTCGATATACCATTCCCGTATTTCTAATCTATCTTCTTTATTAATTACTATCTTAAGCTGTTTATCTGTCAATTTATTTGATTCATTATTGTATAGCCCAACCACTTCCTTTATTGCTTTGTACATATGGAATGTATTATTTTTTTCTATTTAACTTTTCAATTTCCGAGCATTTCTTTTGGTACCAGAGACTCTCTTTGACTCCCGTATTTTTTTACGTATTTCTTGGTTAATGCTCTTATACTTCTTCATATTCTGGTTTTTGAAATTCCGTATCCTTTCTATCATTGCGATTATTTCGTCTGTCATCCATTTTTGTTTTTTGCTTGTGTTATAAGGAATTTTAGATGTTTTTTCATGCTTGATAGTTTTGATATTCCTCCGGTAATCTTCTATATTATTTTGTATTTCTTCATCAAATTTGTCTTCTATTTGTTCTGTAATAATCTGGTGATTATTCGCAAGGTGCTGACCATCTCTATTTTCCAGTTACATCTTTTTGGTTCTAATCGTTTTAGTTTCACTTTTGCAATTCCTATTAGTAGATTTTAATCTGTTGGGACATGTGTTCCTGGTACGGTTTTCACAGTTTTGACCGCATTTCTGTACCTTTGATTGATTGCAATATAATCGATTTGATTTCTTACAACGTGATCAGGTCTATCCGTTGGTACTTTCCAGGTATACACTCGCCTAGGTGGTAGTTTGAAGAAAGTATTCATTATACATAATTTCCTTTCTTTACAGAAATCAACAAATAATATATCCCTTTCATTTCTTATACCTAGCCCGAATCCACTTACCGTGTTTCCGTCTGTACCTTTGCCAATTTTGGTGTTTAGATCTGCTATTATTATAGTTATATCTTTGCTCTTCAACTGTTTAATTGCACTATTTACTTCTTCATAAAATTGTTCTATTTCTTCGTTAGGGCTATCTGTTGTAGGTGCGTATACTTGCACTATATTTAATTTTACTGGTTTTGAATTTATTTGCATTACCATGATTCTGTTAGATACCGGACTGACTGATGTGACGCTTCTATTCCCTATTTCCCTTGAAATTATGATTGCCACTCTATTTCGGTAACACTGGCTATTTTCTCCTAAATAAAAAACGGTGTAATCATCGACTATACATCTCCCAGACGTGGCCAGCGCATTTCGCTAATGCCGAGTATGGATATTTTTAATCTTTTCATTTCTTTTATCGTATTGTGATTTTTACCGGGCTGATATAAACATTGTACGTTCCATGCACCTATCTTTAAGTCAGACTTTAGCTTGATTGCTTGAATTGAAACACGTGTGTTCCCTCCAGGATAGTTCTGCACCAGCGGGAGTACAGGGGAACTCGAGTCAATATGCATTGCTGCAGGTGACTGCCTATTACCTGACACTTTTTTTGGAGAGTGCCCTGTAGGTGCAGCATTAATATCCTTTCTTTCACGTGTCATGTTAGTACTAGGTAATTAAAAATACAGCGGTGATTTCCCGTTGCCTTGCGCTGGATTTTCTGTTCGTATTTGCTCCCTTAGCCGAGAGGACCCGGTTTTATAAGTTTATTTATTTTACGATGTTGAAGTACAAAAAACAGGAAAAAAAAGAAAAAAAAAGAAAAATAGAACAATTGAAAGGTAAAAAATAGTTATCAATAATAAGTGATGTAATTTTAGAAAAATCTAAAATTTTTAAATTAAAAATAAAAGAACTTTAATATATCGCTAACGTTATGCTCTACGAGGTAAGCTTCTAAATTGTTTATTAAACGTGCGCAAAACTGTTTAATATGTCTTTCTATTGAGGTTTAATTTATATCAACGTGAACGCAGATATTTTTATCTCCGAAAGTATGTTTTGCTGCTTGTCTAGTGATTAATAGAAGATGTAAAATTGTAAGGACAGCAGTTTATCAGTAGGTAATTGTGTTTTCATGTTGTTTGTTAATTTATTCACTTGATTCTATAAATTATCTGTTTGATCAGCTACTTCTTAAAATATTTTTACTTCCCTTTTAAGGGTAGGTTAAAGATGTAAACTTTTTTTTTTTTTTTTTTACGAATTAAAGAATAATTTAAAAAGGTGTAATCACTTTGCTGTATAGAATGATTATTCAGAAATTCTTTCGGATTTTTTACATATTCTAATAAAATGGAAATTTGAATTTACATTTAACGTTAAAAGAAAGAAATCACTTAATACTAAGGTGCAGTATTATCCATTTGTTAATTCGTAATAGTTTATTATGAAATGGAAAAAAGATGTGTTGTAAGCGCATTTATTAATAACACAATATGATAATAACTTGATAATAGTGTTGACAAAAAAGAACTATATGAAATATTACTACAAAAAACAAACAGTATTTTTAGCAATATAAATAAAATTTATTATTTTTGTGTAGCTTTAATGACGACTATTTAGTTTTAAGCCAATTTTTATATCATAAAAGCATTTATGTTTATTTTTCTTATCGAAAATGGATTTAATTAAATAAGTAAAACTGGTTGTTCGTTTATAATCGACATTGTTATTTGACAGTTTTTTTAATATTCAAAATCACGAGTTCCTGCAGGATTTTAAATAGTATTGCGATTGTAGAAAACATTTCACTACTACGTTGAATTTAAAAAATAATTTTTTAAATTTGAGATTAATTTTTAAATACTTTTTACCATAAAATTTATAATAAAAATATTAAAAATTACAATAAAAAAACTGTCTCTGGGGTCCTCGCTTCGATCAGGTCTCTAAGTGTGTCATTTTTATAAGTATTCAATCAATTCATTTGTTTTTCAGCGTCACTTAAAATCCGACACGGTTTAACTATAAAAATAAAGCGAGTAATGGCGCGCAGTAGATCGGAAGTAACCGGACCTCGCTCATTATCATGTTAGTGCGTGGTAACAATCTTGGATCTTGTCATAACAATATTCCTTTTAACTAACCAATAGGGAAATCAAACAATCAAATTCTGTGAGATACTTAGGAATGTATCTCGTTCGGAGACGTACCTGGAAGTATCACGCTGCTCAGACCTGTCAAAAAATTGCCACTTCAGCTAGGATACTATACCCTCTATTAGGCAGATCTTCTACTCTAAGTGTTTGGAACTAATAATTAAAGAAAAGCGTAAGCGAAATGCGATATTGCTTAATGGATAGTTTCGCTTCCTTATCAATATTGAAGATCTGTAGCAATAAAGTTTTAAGTCGTAGCAGAGTAAGATTATATATGTCGGTGTTTTGTGTTCGCTGGTTTTGTTCGTTTTATAGTTTTTGACTTTTATTCGTTATCGTTTACTTCATTTTTATTGATTTCCTTCTTTTATTTTTCTTCTATTCAAATTCATCCAGTTCTTGTTTTCGTTATTTCCTCTAATTAATTCGTTTTAACTCCTTTCTCCTTATTTGCTTTTACTTATTTGAAATAGCCCTTTTTAGAGCTTCCGTTCGATTTTGTTGCGTAATCGCGTGTTAAATTGTCTAAATAACCCTTTTTGGGAATCGCTAAATTTATTTAACCGCATTTTTCGGATTTAGTGTTACTTGCTTAATCGAAGTGATGAACCTATTTTTTCGTATCGCGAACTTCCGTTTTCGTTTGTTCGTTTTGTCAAATAAACAACTTTATTCAACGAAGTTATATTCTCGTATTCAGTTTTAACAACAACACTAAGCCTAAGCTTAAAAAGATCCAGCGCCAATATGGAGGTATGGACTGGAGATATTTGGATGCACTTGTGCAAGTAATTTATCAAAAATCCAAAGCCAGCAGTCCAAAATTCTGCAAACAATCGCAGCTGCCCTTAAATACGTCTCTAATATGACCTTACACACTGATTTAAATATCCCCTTTGTTAGTGAAGTCTACTATACCACATAATATAACAATTTTTTTGAAAAATTAAAATTAAATCCAAATCCTTATATACATAAAATGTACACTAAAACACTGCCGGGCAATCCTAAAAGGAGGTTAAAAAGAAGAAAATGGTGCCGTGACGCTCTTCCAATAACATAACAAATACAATTAATACGGAACGTATAATTAATGTATATAATATTTATCTTATAACACTATATGCAAGTATTATAGCGGGCGTTAAAATACTGTTAAAATCCTCTTTATAGTACTAGCAGGATTCCATGGGCCATACTTCACTGTATAGGTTGCCATGTTATCTTGCTGATTTTAACACGCCTCATCAATAACATAAGTTCAATCACTACTAAATGAATAGTTCATATAAAATATTCGTTTTATGAAGTTATACGTTAATATTCTAAAAGACATATACAGCTGGCGTTTAATAACTTACTAATATTCTCAAATTCTTCCTATACTACTGACGGGACTATACGAGCCATATTTCACTGTATAGGTTGCCATGTTGCCTCGCTAGTTTTATAAAACTATTACAATTCCATTATTATCTCCGACTCAATCCCTTCATTGGAAGGATGGGTTGGCTATTACATGGTTAATAAATATAAGGAAGAAAAGTTACGAGCACTGTTTATGGTTCTTGCCGATACAGTGGGGGAAAAAAAACTAACCAATAATTATTTCCCGAAATATTATTACGAAACTATCTGGTGATTTGTAGTGATGATGTTATAGTTTCGTCGTCTGCGTTCGTTAATTGTTCGTAACGCATTTTGTTTGTGATATCGTTTATGTGACACGAGTAATTACTTTTATAACAGATAAGAAAATTTGAATAAAACGTTTACTGTGGTAAATATAAATTCCACATAAAAGCAACACGATGTGAAACTTGCTCGGATGCCGCCTTTTCAAGATACTTACATTCACTAAGATCTGAAATACTTGTATCTTATTATTGTCATCATAAACCAATTATTTCTATTTTTAAATAAAATTTACAGTGAAGATACAAATGATATGAAATTTGTGCTATTTATCTTTAGTCATTGTCAATGAGACCGCAAAGAAACTGTGCCTCAATCGAAAACTAACGGCATTATAAGTGTAACTTTTTATGGAATGCAATAAATTTTAATCGAAGAGCCAAAAAATATACATTGAAGTAAAGAAAAATTTACTTAAAAAGCTATAACAGAAATGATTTGCAGTATAAATTAATAACAATGTGCAAATAATCTCGAATTAAACACTACGGAAGTTTCACTTGTATGCACATATTTATTGTTACATGTATTGTTATTTGTTAACCAGAAGTAATTAAAATACGTGATATAATTTTCCTGTCATGAGCGAAGTTAAAATAATGAAATAAATATTTCAGACATGAATTTTTAGTTTGGTTTTATTTCGTTTAACGAGAGAACATGTCAATATTGGTTTTAAAACTTTCAATTTCATTTGTAGGAAAATTTTTATAAGCAGACTGATGAGATAGATTAATCGCAATTCTCGTATTACTACTCGCTTGGTCTTGCACGAAAATAAAATATATAGAGTATCAGAATTAATAAAGATTTCTTCATCTGTAAGATTTGCCGTGGATTGAAACGGTTATCTAATATAACAAGAGGCGGCTAGAAAAAGCAAGACAAAAATATCGTGGAAAACGTGGAAATGGAAAAAAATAGAAAATGCTATTGATAAATGTGAAGAGTGTTTGGAAAGTAAACGAAATTTAAAAATGAAACGAAGAAAACGTGAAAGTAAAGTTAAGCAAACTGTAACATTAAAACGTGATTGTTTACGTCACGCACAAGCAGAAACGCATGAAAACGAGTAACAGAGAGCCACGCGGTTGTTACAAGACTGCACGTACCATGCAAGCGCACTAATCACGCTGAAATGTTTGAAAAATCAGTTAATAATTTTGCGGATAAAATTTGTGAAATGTGTATAAAAAGGTTGGTACAGCCTGTGCTCATTTGATATATCTAAAGACAATTCAATTTCGAGAAAAATACAGTTATAGTAGAACGGAGGATGCTTCTGTTAATTCTATTTCAGGCTTCAACAGTATGCAAAATGCAAGAGAGCACTGCTGATGACTACATAGTTGTTAATCTTGGGAAGATACTTTTCACAGAAGGACAAACAAATGTGCGCTCAATCGAGTACGATCACTCGATCAACTGTTGATCGAAGAATTGGATTGTAAGAAAAAGAAACTATGCATTAATGATGCATTAATGGGAATACAGCTTATGAAATCAATGTGAAGCCAATTGTTTGAAATTTATATATTATATGTTTGAAATATTGATAGACTGCATAAATGAGAACGCTTATGAAATGTTTAAAAACTTACTAATGTAGCTTATAATTTAATAATTGTAAAACGTCGTTAAAAAATAAAAAATAAAAGTAATAATTTTTATTTTTTAAAGATAAATGCTTTTATTCAATATACACTTGAAATAAGAAAATACATTTATACATTATAATTTTGTAAAAACAAACAATATTTTATATACAGTTCCCATGCTTCTTTTATTCGAACGCACTTCATTGTAATCAGATTTTTGTAATAATTGAAGTATATTATGTGTTTTAATAAATGTAAAATTATATACACCCGGGTGTTAGGGTATATTTTTGTTATAACAAAAAAATTATTTTTTACTTTTGAGTTTATTTTTACGAAAGTATAATGTATAGATATGTGTATTTTGAATAAAAGTATTTACTTGAAAAAAAATTTTTTTTTTTTTTATTTTGTACAGAGAAATTTATATGAAGAAAAGTGGATTTTCTTTAAGTTTTTACATTGTACAGGTTTTATTGCTAAATGAAAGTATTTATTTTTTACTAGTTTCTCATTTTGATTATTTTTCTTTTTCAAATTTTCAGGGAGGTAACAGCTCCACCGGAGTTTGGTCCCCTTTTGTAGGCGTCCATGTAGCGAATAATTAAAAGTTTACATTAATAAACCGTTAAATTAATAATTTTAATTCATATCTATATATATAAAAATGTTAAGTTGGTTTGTGTATGCTTCATAAACTCAAAAAGTTCTGCACTGATTGAGCTCAAATTTTGACACGATATACAACCCGCTCCAAAGAATGTTTTTATCTATTTCCCATGTACCAGCAACCGCGGCTTCTGCAGGACGCCAGGGGAGGAGGTACTTTTGTGTAATCGTGTGGTGATTGAGCTAAATTTTCAGAAAAAATCAAAATTTATTAAAAATTTCTGGCTTATGATATTTGAATTTTTTAAATTTAATAGTGAATAAAGAATAATTCGTTTATTTACACACTATGTTAAATATAAAATTGAAGTCTCGCAACGAAATAAATGCGTTAACATTTAGAATTGAAAAATACGGTAGTGCCCCCCCATATGCAGCCGTAATATTTCTATTTAAATCATGTGGTGATTGAGCTGCGCCATTCGCTAAATTTTAAGTAAAGGTTATGTTTTGTATGAGAGATGGACAGAAAAAATATGTAAAATATTGCAATTCCGTCAAATCAATTAAATACATCTGCAAGTATGTGAATAAAGGCAGCGACATGGCTGTTTTTGGTGTGCAACCAGAAAATAGTGACAGAAATGCAGTACAAGTTATCGATGAAATTGCACAATACCAGGCTGGAAGATACATAAGCAGCAATGAGACTGCATGGCGAATTTTTTCATTACCCGTGCATGAACGCAATCCAGCTGTGGTTCACTTAGCAATACATTTAGAGAATGGACAGCGTGTTTATTTCACAGATGCGAATGTGCAACAAAGAGCCTTTAATCCACCTGGTACAGCTCTAACTGCTTTCTTCACCTTATGTCAGGAAGACGCTTTCGCCAGAACACTGATGTATTTAGAAATGCCCCCTTATTACACGTGGAATGAAACTAAAAAAGCATTCATACGACGCCGACGAGCGGAGCCAGTCGACGGTCAACCTGGCATTTTCAGAGAAAATACAATTGGTAGACGTTATACAGTGGATCCTAATCAAAATGAATATTTCTTCCTTCGCATGCTGTTGGTAAATGTGCCTGGTCCTAGATCTTTCCAACAATTGAAAATTGTTGACGGTGTCACACATGCCACTTTCGCAGTGCGTGTCAAGCTTTGAATTTATTAGAAAACGACCAATCCAAATCAAATTCGCGCATTATTCGCAATTATTTTGACCGCTTGCTTCCCTTCATCTCCCATACAGCTTTGGGAAAGATATCGATCGCATATGGCTGAGGATGTTTTGCATAGAGTACGCCTAGAAAATGCCAATCAAGGAAACATTGATAAATATTGAAGACAAGTGCTTAGCTATTTCAAATAAAGTTCTTAGTCAATTGGGAATGCCAGCACCCTCCCGAGCTGCGACTACTTCATTTCATGTGAATTTGCGCCGTGAACAGACTTACAACACTGGTGATCTCCATTCATATGTCCAATCAAACGTTCCCAAATTAACGTGTGAACAGAAGGGCATTTATGATCGCATAATGCAAATGATAAATTACTGAGTTGGGGGGACCTTCTTCTTAGATGCGCCAGGAGGAACTGGGAAAACATTCCTTATCAGATTGATTTTGGCAACGGTTCGATCAAAAAATGGCATAGCCTTAGCTCTCACTTCGTCTGGAATAGCTGCGACATTGTTACCAGGTGGAAGGACTGCTCATTGAGCTCTGAAGTTGCCATTGAACATGCAATTTATCGAGACTCCCAGGTACAATATTTCAAAAGTAGCCGCCGTTATGGGAAAAGTATTACAAAAACATAAACTCATTGTTTGGGATGAATGTACAATGGCACATAAAAAATTGCTTGAAGCACTTGATCGATCGTTGCGAGATTTGCGTGGAAACGTTCAACCATTCGGGAATGCATTGATATTGCTCGCAGGAGATTTTAAGCAAACATTGCCTGTAATTTCTCGATCGACACCAGCGGACGAAATAAATGCTTGCCTGAAATATTCAACATTGTGGCGACGCGAATGTACATTGCAGTTGACTACGAATATGCGTGTCCAGCTGCAGAACGATCAAACAGCCGAGGTATTCTCACGAAATTACTGGATATTGGGAACGGACAGCTGCCAGTCGATGAGACGTCAAGAAGAATATCATTTCCTGATAATTTTTGTAATTTAGTAACATCGAAAGAAGAACTTATCGATAAAGTATTTCCGAATATTCAGATTAATTATCAGAATCACGATTAGCTCAGTGAACGAGCTGTCCTTGCCGCGAAGAATAAAGATGTCTATCTACTTAAGAATGTTATTCAATCCCGCATTCGAAGTGAGGAAATTATATATAAGTCGATAGACAACGTTGTGGAAGCAAATGAAATAGTTAATTATCCAACAGAATTTTTGAACTCACTTGATCTGCCAGGGATGCCACCACACATATTAAAATTGAAAATAGGTGTGCCAATTATTATGCTGCGGAATATTAATCAGCCAAAACTCTGCAACGGCACGCGACTCGCAGTTAAGAAATTGATGAACAACGTAGTGGAAGCAACGATTTTAACTGGACCTTTCAAAGGTAAAAATGTCCTCATTCCTCGAATTCCCATGATCCCGACCGATACACCATTTCAATTTAAAAGATTGCAATTCCCCATTCGATTGGCGTTCGCAATCACAATCAATAAAGCTCAAGGTCAATCTTTAGAATTGTGTGGTTTAGATTTAGATGCGGATTGCTTCTCACATGGACAACTGTATGTTGCGTGTTCCCGTTTCGGCAAACCAGACAGCCTTTATATCTACGCAGATAATGGAAAAACAAAAAATATTGTATACCCACAAGTATTGCAAAATTGACCTTCTATGAAACGTATGTTTTGTTTCGTTCCTCATTTCTCATCCATGCAACCACAATGTGCCACAGCGAAGCGTGGCAGGGTACAGCTAGTTTATTATAATAATGAGAGTAAAAATAAATCACGTTGGCTTGTTAAAACATCAATAATAAGAGATTTTTTGAAATTTCCTTTTTTATATTTATCGATTGCGAAAAAATCACCGTTCGAAAATGCACGTGGTGTCTTAAATTTTGTGGAGGATATAAATGTTTTTTTTTTTTTGTTTTTGTTTTTTTAAAATTTAAACATTAACTGATAAAAAGAACTTTTAATTCGACGATATTGTACTTAATGAATGTTAATGAAGAAATTCATTGGTGTTTACGAATTTCAAGTGGTTATGTTTAATATCATTTAAGTACGTGGTAGAATATTGTACGAAAAATGTAGGAACGACTGGAAAAGCGAACGTATATGACGAAATGTACTTTCGATAATTCAAACGGTTCTTGTAGTGGATGCTTGACTTACACGAATAAATTTACTAACTGAACAATTATTAATTTGTAAAATATTATTTACATTTAAAGAAAAGTATCCATGGCGTCAGTAAGTACTGCAAATTTCGACTAATAAAATAGCTGAATTTATAAATGAATAGTAATTATTTATTGCCCGAGAATTATCAAATACACAGTTGACGGATATTAATAACAGTAAACATCTTGAAATGTTTAAATTGACGTGGTTAACGATTTAAACGAAACTTTCTTTACTCGCAACTTTCACGGGCGATATGTTCGATTTAACGGAGCGATTTTTTTGATGGAAAAAACTTGAAGAATTTATTCTTTTATATCGTACGAGCTACAGGTGAATTCACCGGTTTACCTGTCAGAGAGTTAACCGGTGTTTTTCTTTTCTTATTTGATTAGAAAAAAAAAAAAAAAAAAAAAAAGTGCAGTCATCACGAATTTAATTTAAGTCAGTATAGTACTAATGATAATTTTAGGTAAAAAAATCGGGAATACAGTAAAAATAATTATTATACATAAAAAATACATACGTTAACAGTAAAGCAATGTTTGTACCTTCAAAAATGCTCCGGCGTTTTACGCGACATTTTGTTAAATGATTAGTAATTATCCGCTACTCGTTCACATTAATATTTGTCTGCTATTATTTTTTCTCAAATTTCTACATATGTAATTCATGGACAGTTAAATATTGACGTAATAATTAATTGAAGCTAAAAACGGTCTGTGCATTTACTCGCAGGTTGATAATTTAAATATTTCTTGAAATAGATGTTATTATTCCTTTACCGTGCATTCCTCGCGATTGTTTAACATTTTTCACTTCCGAACATAACTAAATACAACACTTTCTAAAATGGATATCACTGATTCTTTAATTTTGCCCGATGCATGTCTTATCCTAATTTAATCATTCTCTTTTTCGGCAGTTATTTCAATTTCTCCGGATATTGATTTTCATACTGAGTAAAGTTTAAAATAATATCGAATTTTTTTTGCAGTTTACGTTTTTCTTTTTTTCTCTTTTTTTTTTTTTTTGTGTAAAAGACAATATATATATATATATATGTTTTTTTTTGTACATTAAAATTGTGCTTAGCCGATAGCACTTATAATAATTTGTAAAATTAAATTAATCTTCAAACTTAGTTATTGCAATGGTAGTCTGATGTTTTTTTCAATATCTGCTGCTTTGTCTCTTTTTACTTCAACCTAAACTTTCTTATTTTTTTTGACAGTTTAATTTTCTTTAGCGATCTTGTTCTATTTGATATATTTACCATTTTTCATATTTTCATTACTATTTTTTCTTTTCCATATTTCTAATCTATCTTCTTTATTAATTACTATCTTAAGCTGTTTATCTGTCAATTTATTTGATTCATTATTGTATGGCCCAACCATTTCCTTTATTGCTTTGTACATACGGAATGTATCATTTTTTCTATTTAATTTTTCAATTTCCGAGTATTTCTCTTGGTACCAGACTGCTCTCTTTGCCTCCTGTATTTTTCTGCGTATTTCTTGGTTATTGTGTCAATAAGATCATATAACACTTTTTTCTCTTGCTCTTCATACCTTTTCTTCTTTGTCAATCATTTACATTTTCGTTTATATTGTATCGAAATTTCTGTTCCTCATTTATTTTTATTAATTATTAAGGGAGTAGTGCTTCTGCAGCTTGAAAACTTAGTAAACATTAAAAAAACTAAAAAATATTGCACACATTGAACGGACAAAAAAAATACATATGCGATATTAAGCACAATTAAAAAAAAATTATGACGTAATATATGTATTTATTATAATTGCAGCAACTGTTTTTTTTTTTTTTATAGAAGTATATAAAATAATATTGTATTCTAATATATATAATAAAATAAACTTTAATAACAAACAATATAGAACAATAAATTAGATAAATACCTATTTAGAAACGTTTTCGGGCATAACCCATCATCAGCTAACACTAACTTAAAGGAAACTTAAAACATACTGAAGTGAATATAGGGAATACATGTGTATATATAGTAGATGTAAAGAGGAATAAACATGGCAGGTATAAAAATCTATAGGTTGAAAATGCTAATAATTAATATAAAATATAAAATAAAACAAGAAGACAAAAAGTTAAATTTTTATATTAAACAGTGGATTATTATTATTAGGTGTTTGGTCATTTAAAATATTATTTTTATATTTATTTATATAATAATTTTCTGCAATGTTCATATTATTACCTTTGTGATAAGTGGCCAGGATGGTTACAGTATTTTCTATTGAATTAGGTTTATGTTTATTTTTAATTAGATGTTCTGCATAGGTTGATTTTTCTATTTCATTATTATTAAATGCTTTTATATGTTCTTTATATCTGCAATTAATTTTTTCCATGGAAAAAGAAGAAAATAACAAAATAAATTTCTTAGATATAACAATAATAAAATCAAAGGATAAGTTAACATATAATATTTATAGAAAACAAACCACCACTGATAATATAATTTATAAAACATCAAATCACCCAAACCAACATAAATATGCTTACTTCATGACTGCAATAAATAGATTATTAACTACACCCATGAATATAAATAAAAAACAAATAGAAATTAATATATTAAAGACTTTGGCAAGAAATAATGGTTATGACGAACAAATAATAGATAAACTAATTCACAAAATAAAATCAAAATCAAAATATATACAAAAATTAAGAGTCAATAATGCTACTAACAATAAAGGATGGATAACATTCACATTTATAAACAATAACATATACAAATTAACCAAGTTATTCAAAAAACTTGGTTTAAATGTAGCGTTCAAAACTAAAAATAATTTAAAATAGAAAATAAACACCTTAAATTTAAAAAAAATAATAATATTTACGAAAATAGCGGTATATATAAAATAAATTGTACTGATTGTGAGAAATCATACATTGGTCAAACAGGGCGAAAAATTAATTGCAGATATAAAGAACATATAAAAGCATTTAATAATAATGAAATAGAAAAATCAACCTATGCAGAACATCTAATTAAAAATAAACATAAACCTAATTCAATAGAAAATACTGTAACCATCCTGGCCACTTATCACAAAGGTAATAATATGAACATTGCAGAAAATTATTATATAAATAAATATAAAAATAATATTTTAAATGACCAAACACCTAATAATAATAATCCACTGTTTAATATAAAAATTTAACTTTTTGTCTTCTTGTTTTATTTTATATTTTATATTAATTATTAGCATTTTCAACCTATAGATTTTTATACCTGCCATGTTTATTCCTCTTTACATCTACTATATATACACATGTATTCCCTATATTCACTTCAGTATGTTTTAAGTTTCCTTTAAGTTAGTGTTAGCTGATGATGGGTTATGCCCGAAAACGTTTCTAAATAGGTATTTATCTAATTTATTGTTCTATATTGTTTGTTATTAAAGTTTATTTTATTATACCATTTTAACAAACAGGATGTATTCACCTACATTTAATATTGTATTCGCTATTGATGAAGTGAATATGTTAACTACTGATATATCGTAAAGAAATAGAAAAGACGAATTACGAAAAAACATACATTTATAGTAGATAAATTGTTTGTAAGAAAGTTATTATATCGCGTCAGAAACGCTGTTATGTATAATCGCCAAATAAACTGACCAACACTTTTGATCACAACTGTCCTTCTGTTACCTCAGAGGGCGATAACCTGCAGTTAAATAAATGGTTGTGATCCTGCCGTTATCCATAATTACATCGATCATCCTCAGTTACTCTCCAATGGTTTAAATTCGCTTTTGTTCTGGCATATCCGGGGTACGTAGACTATTATTCATCCTAGAGGGGTAAATTTACGAATCGACAATACAGATGATTCGGTTTTAATTAAATTAATGAGTACCATAGTCACATAATGAACGAAAAACAAATTGGTGTATGGAGAAGGAAATGAGGAAGTGATTGAAAGAATGGTGCAAAGATTAAGGAATTTTGTTGCACCCTCTTTTCCTTTTATTATTATTGCTGCATTTTTTAGGGCTCTTTTAGACCATCTATTTACCAGTTTCCTTTTCTTTTTTCTTTCCTGTACATTAATGTATGCAATGTCCAATACATAAGCGGCTCCTGTGTATGGGTGTATTATTGTGTAATTCATATATATATGTATATATATATATATTTGCGTCGATTGATATATTTTATTTTAATTTTTTTGGTTTAATACGTTCGATCTAGGTTGTAAGAATGATTAATTGTAATTTTGTTTACTAGAATAAACGATAATAAGAGTGTTGAGCACTCACGCGACGGACATACTTGCCCAGTAAGACCCACAACTTATTTATTTAAAAAAAAAAAAAAAAAAAAAAGTGTACGCCGTTGTCCTCAAGACAAGTTCTACGCTGGAATTAATTTTTCTTCCACCGGTTCATTACGTTCTGTCATGTCCTTCTATATTGTTTCACAAATCTTTGTTACTAGCTGCTTCGAACAAGCGAAGAAGCTTTTTCTGGATTTAGGTCTTAAGGTGGAAGTTTCTAACCATACGTAGGATATCTGTCATCTATTTCCTGTTTTGTCCTTTCTGTGTTTGTTACTATCGTTTGTTGAATTTCTGTAAGAGCTATGTTGCATGCTAAATATACATTTTCAAGCTTTGTTGGCGATAAGCAGCCTATAATTACTCGGTAAGTCCCGTTCAGAGCAATATACACCTTCACTGAATGCGCAAATCGGCCCCATGCTGGACAACCGTACTCTGCGGCTGAAAAACATAAGGCCAGTGCAGTTGTTCGTAATAAATCTGGCTTGGCTGCTTACCTAGATGATACTATTTGTGGCTTCCACCTTTATTCTGAGGTTTTTATAACCTTTTTTTTTATATGTGAGTGTTCTATCCAGCAATATTCACAGATATTTGGAACTATCATGATGCTCAAGCTTCAAGCCACCCCATGTTAGTTCTAATTTATATTTAGCTTTGCACTTTTCAAGTGAAAGGCGCACTCTTGCATTTTGCGCGGGTCAAGACGCAGTGCATTTTCTTTGTAATATTCCTCTAATTCTACAAGGGACAACTGCAATTTGCTCTGAACTTCTGTAAATGATTTTCTTTGTGCTAATATAGCGACATCGTCAGCTTGTATAAAATGTTGCGTATTCTTTGCAATGGGCTGGTCGTTACTGGAACCATCACACTTTCCCGTGGAAGTTCATTCCGTTGTACTCGCTATTTGCTGTTTTTACCATTATGTGCAACAAAGAATCGTCATCCCGGCAACATTTCTTGCAGTATTCTAACAAGACAAAACTCTTTTGTTATGTCGTATACTTTTTTAATTAATCGACTCTCAGGTCCACAAAAACGACATCGCTAATCAACTTTCCTTAAAAACCATTTTCAATTTGCTGAACTAATCTTCTAGCCACTGTACTTTTGCCTTTCCTAAAATCAGCTTGTTCTGGTATCAGTTTGCTATCGATAGTATCTATGATGCGATTCATAATTAATTTTTCACAAACCTTATATAAATGGCAAAGAAGAGATATTGGTCGGTAATTCTGTGGTTTACTTGGATTTTTTCCAAGTTTGCGTACCGTGATTACCCGGACTTTTTTCTATATAGTAGGTATTCTTCCAGTTAAGACAATTCGGTTAAACAAATCCGAAATGCTTTATTTGCTCTGAGAGTATCTCATCAAGCCCGGCAGCTTTTCCGTTTCTTAGTGCTTTTAATACAGATATTTTGAAGCGTCAAATTAATATTTTTAATTACGTAATAAAAAGTGTAATAAGATGTAAAAAGTGGTTTTATATTAATGCTGGAAATAATTGCATATTTCGTTTTTAAAACATTTCCCTGCTTATGTTACTTGTTATTAGCAGGCGATTTATTTATTGTTTCAAAATCGTTTACTGAAAACAGTAGCCGATACAACCAAAGGATCTAATTACGCTATATTTTATAATAATAATAAAAGGAAATGGAATGAAAATTCAATATAAATCCAGTATATATACTATTACACCAGAATTGTACTATGCTTAATATTACGTTTTGAATTATGCTTCGTTCAGTTAGCTGCGTGTAACTAAATAAAGAAAAAAGCAAACGATATTTTTGAGGCCTAAGTGATTTTGTTCGGATCAATTTTTTCACCAACTACTCGTATGTATTGTTCGATGTGGATTTCTTTACAGAATGGAAAAACAGTTACCAGTGTTTTGCTGCTGATTTTGAGTTTGCTTGCAGAGATCATGTAGTTTTTCGATATAAAGATTATGGCTGGTGTTCCGTTTGCATTCCGGGCTGCATTGTTTGTGGTTGGAGTGGTTTTGTTGTTGGCTCTGAGCGGTAGGAATTGTCTTCTATTCAGCATATTAATCGGTTTGACAGATGAAGGCAAGCGCCTTTCTCTGATGTCGATATTGGTCGATAAGCTGTCATTACTTAAGGTCTGTTGGTGAACCAAATAGGTAAAAAAGAAAAGTAAAAAAGTAGATAGAGATTGAACACTTCGGTATGAGTAAAACCTACGATAAACAACTATAAACGTAACGTAATACACCAAAACAGAACTACAAGAAATGATACAAACCGTCAGCGATAAATGCTCAGAAATAGGACTCAGAATAAACATAAATAAAACTAAGTTCATGAGTAACGAACTGGTAACGGACAAAAACGGTAGTATACTTATAAACACACAAGAAATAGAAAAAGTAGATAAGTTCATTTACCTAGGACAATTACTGAAAGTAAATAATGACTGGGAAGAGGAGATAACTAGAAGAATACAACTAACTTGGATGGTATTCTCGAAGCTACGAAATATACTTAAAGATACTAATACACCCTTAAATCTGAAAAAAAGAGTTTTTGACCAATGTGTTCTGCCAGTTCTAACATATGCCAGCGAAACATGGGTATTAACGAAAAAACTACAACAAAAGATAAGTACAAATCAACGCAGAATGGAACGGTCTATGTTAGGTATTACCCTGAAAGACAAATGGACAAAACAACGTATCCGACAAACCACAAAAATAAATGACGCAATAAGTATCATTAAAGCCAATAAATGGAGATGGTGCGGTCATGTGGTCAGAGCCGAGCACCGATGGATCAATCTATTGACATTCTGGAAACCTGATGGGAAACGAGCTTTGGGACGACCGAAGGGACGCTGGATGGATGAAATACGAAAATTTAGGTCGAACTGGCGGGAAGAGGCAAAGGATCGCGACGGCTGGAAGGAATTAGGGGAGGCCTTCGTCCAGCAGTGGACTGATAATGGCTAAAGAAGAAGAAGAATACACCAAAACGAACGCAGAGAACAAACGTCTATTTTCGAAATGTTTAACACGCTGAATCCCGCAGATGTTTAACTTTAGCTAAAATTGACAGAATTTTGCAGCTTTTTTTTTTTTTTTTTTATTTTGCAGATTTTGATTTGAAAATTTTAAAAACAAAAAAGAAAAACAGTTTTACAATTGTAACGCTTATATTTTTAAATAAAAATTTAATAAGTTTAGTGATTATATTTGAAAATTCTTTTACCATTAATATTTATAATAAATTAAGTTCAAGATTTTGCGTTTGGTCTTATTTTAGTTGAAATTGAAACTTAGAATTATTTAAGGGGGGCGATACATATAACCGCCTAAATTTTGGCCGTTTTTCAGAGGCTTATTTTATAAGGAAAGAATGAGTAAATATTTTTGAAAGTAAGCACATTTATTCTTCATATATTTAAATACAAGACACAATGATTTTTTTCTTTTTTACAAAATGGCCGCCGTACTGACCAGTCTCCTGAGACCCTTGTAGCGAACGGCGCCAATCAGCGGGAGTTCTAGCGTCTGTTGTAGTGATCCGAAATCAAAAATTCAAGTTTCAGAGTGTTCAGAAAACATATATTTTCTAGTTGAACTTATAAAAAATCGCAAATTGACGCGCCTGAAAAAAAAGTTTGATTTTGATTTTGGGTCAAAAATAGTAGTTTTTGAAAAAAAAAATTGGAATTTTAGAGGTTCAACTAGAAACTAATACTACAGAGAAGATGTGTACAAAATTTCATTGAAATCGGTTGAGAAATTTTTGAGTAATCACGCCCGCTAATTTCAAAAAAGTAGTTTCCAGAAAAGCGCGTTTAAAGTTTCGACACACAGAAACTCTATGATTGCAGCGACTTACCAACTACTAGTCAGCTAGTCAACGATTCCAGGGCCATATAGCAGTCCTTCAGTGCGTTCGTAGAACTCGTTTTTTTTTTTTTGTTGAGCTCTTCTTGACATGCTTCACGAGCTTTTTTAGTCGTCAAAGAGCTGCGCCGATATTCTCGACTCATTCTTTGTTTATCAACTTTTTTCTTGATATGACATGCACTTGCGGCCAATTACTATTTGCAAGGAGTTCGTTACTTGTAAAAGATATGTATATACATCATTGAACAGTCCAGCTGAGATATACGCGCTAATTTCAACAATTTTTAGTCCTGAATTCACGTGCTTTGGACAGAGACGCCAGATGGTAGAGTTGAAACTCTCATTTGCATTCTGCGTGTGGCCATCCAAACATCTTTCTAGTAAATTATTTCGGGACAAATTTTCAAATATAGGCTTTACATGAGTTTAGACGTAAGGATGTAATGGAGCAGGATGTTTTTAATAAGCTTAGAATTTTTCCCAGAAGCTTCAGCTTTGCGCCACTTCCACCAGCTATCAGGACCTGACGGACAGTACTCATGTCTCGGGTTGTCATCTGTGGAGCACATATAATAGTACGTCGCTATAATTGCATCTTTCATATCCTTGACGCAATTAATGTTCCTCCAAATAGCTAATCCGTAGAACAAAGATAATTTTTTGATTAAAGCTTCGGTGAGTTTGCCTCTTCCACCCAGTTGGTTAACTGTTCCAGTTTATCGGAGACGAGTACCCATTCTCTTCTGCACACGTGGCCAATGCATTCACTTTTAATGATTTGAAAGTCGTCGCCATACAGATTCAAATTAAGAATTCCCGTGAAGGTTTTCCAATCTCATCTCCTATATAGTTTCCATATTTTTGAGCCAAATAAATCTTCGGGTCGTCAAAACATCTCTTTCACAGCTTCGATTTCCATTGCGCCTGAAGAGCCTTTATGGTTTTTTTGGCAGTTTGGTTCATGTTCTTCATACCATTCACGATATTCTTCAATATCCGTTCCACAGGTACAAGTCACTGTCTCAGCCCTAGACCACTACTACTCACACACTAACACGTCTCTACCCTGATGCGACCATGCAAACGACCGGACTTACTACCGAACACGGGGATTTTTGGTATTGGCCGAGTAAGCATCCTTGACACGACAAAGCAGCGATGCAATCTAGAACGACGTTTGGGAGATCGTGAATTAATGAACAATCAAAGATTGATTTCTAACTCAAACGTCGTCATGAGATAGCGCTATGCGTACCAAATCTGTATCACTATACAGCTGTTCTTTTCACGAAATCAAGAAACAAAAGAGTTTCTAAACATCTGCTTGCTCAGGTCTTCAATATAAAACGTCCCAAGGTCAGGAATCCAAGAAGCAGTTATTAAGAGCCGACCGCTCTAATACAGATCTAATAGCACTCGAGCGCTGAATTGAGGCGGGGCACTTTAACGAGTTATAAATCGAAAAATAATAAGAATTTAATTTTGAAAATTTACAGGCATATTTTTAAAATGTTATATTAACAATTTATGCAAAAAAAATAAATCGATTTTTTAAAAATTGTACATGTATCGCCCCCTCTTAAAACAGTTTCAGTATTTTCAAAATCCTTTTTAAAAATTCTGATCTGCATCCGCTAAGGGTCAGTAGCGCATCCTCCAGGGTATCTCGATACTCTAAGAAAAACCAAGAGAAAATAGAACTGACCGACAGAGAAAACGAAGTGATGTGTAAAAAAATAACAAAATAAAAAACTGTCAAGTAGACTAGGATGTAAGCATAGTCTAGTGTCCTCTTTATTCAACGATTCCGAATTCTTGGCCGGGCCGCCTGGTCTATCTCTTATATGTCCTCCATTACTGTTAATGTCAAGCACCGACGCATACGCACGGAATTGTTGAATTTGTGTTTACTGTGTGAAGCAATTTGTCTCGGTTATCTTTTTATGAAGCGATACCGCATCGGCGATTTAAATACACCGATTGCGTGCGGTTCTCGATTTAAATGTGCAGGGTACTCTCTTATTCGTGCGAATACCAGGTTACTGTTTATGTGTCTTATGCGTACGTTTGTCACTATGTGACTCGTAATCGTTGCATCCAGTTTGTTGCTTGCTTGCGCATCTATATTCTAAAAGGAAAACATATTATCCAGAGCCATCTCTTGCAATGCGGAATACCCGACAAAATAGCAACAGCGTTTTTTACATTTAGGCTGTTTGTTTTTTAAGATTCCGCACAAACATATAACGTACGGAATCCTAATAAAATGGTTCAGAAACGACAAAATTAATATCAAATAAAAATATGCAATAACTCACGAACGGTTTCACTTATAAACTTCAAAATTGCATTATAAGTTACAATTAAAATTCTCTTTAAGAAAATCTATAACTTCAAAATAACAGATTACTCTGGGTGGCAAAAAAATGTCAAGAATATATAATATGTAATTTAAAACAACCTCAAAAATCACCTTAAAAAATTCATAATTCATCACCAGACACAATCGTTTAAAAGTGAAATTCAAAATGTAAAACAAAACGCAGAAGCTGTTTTATAAAATGAAAAAATTACGGTTAAAAAATTATATAGACCCCTGCTTTGGGGCTAAAAGCAACAAATAAAGGATGTTCACGTAAGCAGTAGCCCGAGTAACAAAGTTCGGGAAACCAAAACGTATCTCAAACAAATACATAAAGGGCCGTTTTATAGAAAAAATATAGCCGAGTTTACAACTTTACATTTAGACTCTCGGGGCGCCGAAAGCTAAAAAGTTTTAAAAAAATGTTTTTTTCGAAACATGTGATATATCGATGGAAATGTTGCTATTTGTCGGGAATGAAAAGTATTTCACATACTCAAAAAAACCTTTCGAAGATGATGAAAAATTTTAAAAAGTGCGAAAAATAACGTTTAGCCCGAACTGTATATTGTAGTTTAAAATTTTAAACTAGGTTAAAGATATGCGCACACCCGATCCTTTATTCATGCGAAGACTTTATCTAGATGAAAGATTTCTATTCAAACGTTTTCACATTATCAATTTCTACTTGTTTAATTCCTGCTTGTTCATATCCAACACCTGGCCTAATATTTTTCCTATATAATGATTTTTTTTGGTTGGGTAAACGTCCTTAGCCGACATGCCCAAAAAAGCATAATAAAAAATATATCTAGTTTGATGCATCCGGGTTTCAAACATTAAAATTGGGCCCTCGAGCCGCCGAAAATTCAAAATTTTTGTAAAAAGTAATTTTTAATCTCGGGCATGTGACATATCGTTAGAAAGATCGTTTTTTGTCAGGAACGAACCCGCATATTATTTCCCCGACAAAACTTTTAAAGTTGGCGAAAAGTTAAAAAAAAAACGCGAAAAATGGCGTGTCCCCTCACACCACAAAAAATCAGATTTCAACTTAACATACGGAATCCTCAGTACATGAAACACCATGCTTGACTGAACTTGTTTATTGTTCATTCGATTCGACTCGCTTCTTTGCATGTTCTAAGTGTACTAGCTGTGTATCTTTATTCGCGGGTAGTGCATTTTTAAAATTAAAGTAAATATAAACTTAAATTCTTATAAAGAAATAAATATTTTTTTAATATGTTCACTGTATAGCAAATATTAACTAAACCTTTTAGTAGCCGACTTTTCGAAGAAAAGAAAAATATTATTGAACAAGGAAGATCGCGCCCTCCTTTGCCTTTACTTCACAAGGTATACAAAGGCAAAATACGCACATACAGTAGAACTTTTCAGGAATCTAATTATGATAAGACATTATGGTTAACAGGTTGTCCTAGTAGCAACCAGTTATATTATTGGGCCTGTTTATTATTTTCTGAAGATATTAGATCACCGTGGGTTCGCAATGGGTTTAACAACTTAAATTCGTTATCAAAAGCAGTAGCTAAAGATGCTCATAGTGATTCCCATTTAACATCTAGTCTTATGTTAATTACATTTGGAAAACAAAGCTACATTGTCTATAACTTAAGTCTGCTATCCGATCGGCTACATAATTCTAAAGTGCAAAGAAACAGAAAAATACTAAAATGTTTGATCGATTGTGTTTGTTTTCTGGGGAAACAGCAAAATTATCCTTTAGAGGTCACGATTGCAGTGAATTTTCTTTGAACAAAGAAAATTATATTAAGTATTTAACCGAACGAAGCAATAATTATGACCGAACATTAACTAACCATTTATAAGAAAGTGTCATTTTCAGTGGAACATCATCGCTAATACAATCTCAGTAAAGCCATTAATGAAATACTAAGAAGACCAATAATGTTGGATGGGGCAGTTGACATTTCACATAAAGCACAATTATCTACAGTTCTTCATTATGTGAGTAAAAATGGACAAACAATGGAAGATTTTCTTTTGTTCCCTGACGTTACGGCTGATTATTCTTCTGATACGTTATACCATATCATGTAAGGAAAGTTATTGAAAAATTCAACTTTAAAAATTCTACTGTCGTGTAATAAATGAATTTAAAAGCCTCGCTGAAAGAAGACTAGAATTTGCATTTCGGTAATTCATTTTTTCGTCATGTGTCAGTAAGGTAAATGTAAAAATAAAACAGACAATTCTGTATTTTTAACTTTACAGCTTTTTTATATAATCAGTAAATTGAATAAATTTTTTGTTGGTAGGTGAAGGGAGGGGGATTTGTCTAAGGTACCCCTGACAAGAATAGCAGGTTACGCTACTGCTGAGAGTCAAATTTATTCGAACGGATTACCGGACTTGAGAAAATAAACGGAGACAGACCTCTCTAATGCGATCAGTTGATACGCTTTATACATTAATCGGCTTAAATTCATGTATATCATAAATGATTGTACAAAACAAATAGGATTAGAAAGTTATCCTTTTTTCAGTAGTATAAAAAAAATATGAAGAAAACATTTAAAATGTATTAAAGATATAAGCCGATAGAAATAATGTTTACTAAGGCCATTTATTTTACTCGTAGTATAGATATTTCCATTAAATCGGGCCTGGATGGGGAGGGGCTAGGGGCTGCAGCCCCGGACCCCGCCATATAAAGGGGGCCCCAAGAGGCTTCCACCTCCGACATGGATGGTTAAACGTACAATAATAGATGTTTTTCCAAACATTTATATTGCATATAGAATATTTGTAACCATATCGATTACAAATTGTGAGGCGGAAAGATCTTTTTTGATATTAAAAAGAATAAAAAATATGTACAGATTAACAACCATGCTAGATGATAGATTATCGGTATTTTCAAGATTAACGTTCGAAACAGATTTTCTCCGTTCAGTAGATTTTGACGATATTATACAAGAATTTGCAGAAAAAAAAACAAAAAAAAAAATCATCGTTTAAAATTATATTATATACGAGTATATATATATGTATATATTTTATTTTTTGGAATCGAAAATTCTACCCATTGTCTGTATAATATTTAGTTTTGTTCACATTAATAATTATATGTAAATTCGTGAATTCAAAATAATATAATTAAATTAAATTAAAGAAAATTTAGTTATTCTATAAAACTGATAATTTTGTCACTCCCAAAAACGGGCTCCTAATATTTCCGTAGCCCCTGACCTGTCATACACTTAATCCGGGCTTGCATTGAATTCGGAGCGGTTTTTTCGTTTTTTTAATTGGTTTTATTACCACTTTGGATTATACTTTTCACAGTAACACACAGGATTGTCTGGCAAATACTACAACTAACGTCACAAGAGTTATAGTCTTCGTTAGAACGAGTGGTTTGACCGAACATATATGTGCTGTAATGACCTTAGTACTTACAAACGGCGCATATAAAAAAGGTGAGAATTTAAAAAAAAAAAAATTCGCTGAAGTTAATTTAAATGGGCTGTGTTTTTTCTTTAATCGAGTATATCTTTATCTTGTTCCCGTATTTTTTTACACTTTTAATTGTTTACATTAGAGAAATTTTTTTGTGTACTTACACGAATTACAAAGAGAAAGAAATATAAATGATCTGAAATTATCGGTTTGTTTGTTTAATTATGAAAATGCTTTTTCGAATGATGAAATTTTAGCTGCCGCTGAAACAACAGCATAATTTTGGTTAAATTAACCTAATTTTTACCTCTTGCGTTTGTTTTTCATGAAGTCCCATGTCCATTAAGATGGTCAAAGTACGATGAAAAGTTACATTTAAAGATAAACCTGCCGATTTAAATCGTTAATTTATCATCGATGTTTACATTTCAATATTATGAATAATTCATTTTTCGTCGGTTTCATAAAAGGTTTTATCGAATATCGGGCGAAACTGATAGGTATTGTTAATTTAATTTTTTGTTTTCTATTTCGTAACAATTTAATAATCCGTGTATATAAGTTCGATTCAATATTTATGTAGCAGTAAATAATATCTTAACACATATAAAATGGCTGTCTACGAACTTGAATTTTAAGAAATTACATTTTATCTGTCGTTCAAAACGGCCCATTTCACACTAGATTAGTCAAGACCAGACAAATATGACTAATTCGATTAAAACGATTAATATTTGGTACAAAATGCATAGATTTACGCATAACCCGTTTCAAACTGAATTAGTCAGGTCAATATAACTGAAAAATGCATGTTTTGTAGTGTAATTTTAATCGAATTGGTCTGACTTATCTTGTCTTGACTAATCAGGTGTGAAATGGGCCTAAGGATTCGAACTTTACCGATATACCTGGCTTTAGTTATAGAATTTTTTTCTGTAAAATGCCTTGAAAAATAAATTGAATAAATTAATTAATGTATATTAATTTTTTTTATTAAATATAAGTTTTTAAAATACTATTTTTTATATTTTATAAAAAATAACATAATTTTTACTATGATTAATAATAATAATAATAATAATAATAATAATAATAATAATGATAATGTATATATATATATATATATATATATATATATATATATATATAGTACATATTATAGTATTAAAATAATGTAAAGGTGCTTGTTAAAATATTAAACAATCTATTATGATAATAACAACAATAATAATAATAATAATAATAATAATAATAAATAATAATAGTAGTAATAATAATAGGATACATTATAATTTTTAACTATTTACAGCAGTATATTCATTACAAAAATAATTATTTCACAAAAAGGTTTTGTTAGTTTAATACAAAAGATTTACAGCATAAAAAGTTATAATGTTTTGTAACGTTAGAAAAAAGAAAGCTTTTCAAATTAACATTTTTTATGTTTGATTTCATGAAAAATTGCGTGAAAATATTTAAGGTATTTTAGTATTGATTTTTTTAAATTTTTTCAACACTAATTACGAAAATTGCACTTTATTGAGTAATGAAAATGAAGAAAAATACATGTAATGAGCACGAGTATTTTTAAACGTTAATTGAAATAGAAGAAGGTTATATAATAGTTGGACAACCATTTTGAAAATTGGAAAATACGAATTTGCCCATATATGTAAATTTGGACAGATATGATTAACGTTCGGAAGAACTAAAAAGCGAAAAAAGTTTTTTTGAGAGCAATTCCAGAATTTTTTTTTAGAGACGCTAGTGGGTAAAAAGTACGTATTTTTAAAAAATTTAAAAGTACGTTTAATGAAATAAAAAAATATGATAATTATTTAATTTTATTATATTCAAATCATCGCCCTTTTTTTTTGCTTTCTTTTTTATAGGTATTATTTGATTGTATACGGTGAACCTAATATGGTTTTCTATTGCCCTTTTCCCATCTCAGAACTGTGCTGCTGAACATTTGCATTACAAAATTTCAGGAAAGTCGTAAGAAAATTATGATTTTTTTATATCGTGCAATCTGAAAATAACTTCGAAGAATTTAAGATGTTAATAAATTTAAAATTGAAACGTGAATTTTCAGAAATTACGCGTCAGTAATACAGAAATTTCTTTATATCAGGTTAATAGAATTTTTAAACTAATACCAATAAAAAGACGTTATTAAACAGATTGATTTAAGTAAAATATACTAGTGTAGGATCACAATAAGCGATATCTCTTTACCAAATATATTTTATGTATTTTATATTTAAATTTTAGTGTTTGCATGTAGTCGGTTATAAAGAATGTATATAGACACTCATCTTATTGATGGAAAAGGGCGAATTAGTAAGTTTGAGTAATTCACGTCTGATTTGCACGTTGAAGTCGATTTTGTTTTTGTCGTGGAAAAATACGGGATATTTTGTGTAACCGTTTAACTTCGTTTGACCGAAATTACAGCTTGCTCGCGGAATGCATTGAAGAAAATCACGGGAGAGAAACTGATAGACAAGGGGAAAAAGTCGAATTAATCGTAGTGATGGAGAGCAATTTGTTTCGATGGAAACGTGTGTATTTTTTTACATGAAATGACTGCACGCTAAGTATAAAAAAAGTCAACGTAGTTTTTTCACTAGATAATAACGCTCGATGTTGGCGAATGTGTGAAAGAGATCCTATCCAATTAGAGCATGGAATCGCGTTAATAATTATTACTGGGAAATGTATAAATTTTATCCGTTTCCCTACTATGCGGAAAGTGAAGTTGTTGAGAGGCAGCAAATGAGGAGTACGAATGATTGTGGTAGTGACAAGACTGGTTGGTGAATGAGTAGGAGCGATTTTCGCCAGCACTGAATATTGCGGATGTATCGTTTAGCGTTGTTTCATCTGCATCATTTGAACTGTGCAGTTTATTCGCGCCATCGGCACATTCATCGAGCTCGTCTCCGTAGCAATAGTAATTATGATTGCTGGTCGTGCAGCCGTGATCTGGCAACCAGTTCAACCCTCCTACGAGCGGTGGTGACGAATATTGGATATACTGATCCAACTGATCTAGCTCTATGTAATCCGGGTCCATCGGAAAACCTTGTGCTGCTTTATGTCGACTGTACGATGATTCGGTAGATTCTTGAAAGTTCGAAGCGTTGGTGTATTCCGTATTTTGATTGTATGTATTTGTGGTATAATCTTGGTCTGAAAAAAAAAAAAAAAAAAAAAAAAAAATGATTTCATTATTAATTCTATTTAGGGATGGGTTTTTTTTCTTTCTATATATAATTAATTGTAATTTAGATAAAAAGTTTTCGATTCATTGCTAGAAAAATCGTCATTTCCTTAAAAACTAGCCTAATATGTGCAATATAAAATCACGTAATATCTATCCTTTCTTCATTCTCACTCTGCTCTGATATCTTTTTTTCTCCGTATAATTCTTTTCTCTCACCTATCTGCAGTTTCTATTGTTTCTTCCTTTAGTTAATGAAAATGTGATCGCATTAATAAATCACGTTTCAGTCTTTTTATGCCGAAAGTGAGAAATAAGGAAAGAAAATGAGTTAGAAATTTTTTATTATATAATTTCAACAATTTTTAGAAATGCTTTATGTTATACTTTTTTGTCGATAAAAAGGAAAAAAGTACTAGTTTAGAAATCGATTACACAGCATTATATGTAATAATCTGCTGCAGCCTAAAAAAATATAGTTTTCAGCTTTTTGTTCTGAATTATATTTTTAAATTAACTTTGTTTGCGTAAAGAGACATTACCTACACAAACTTTTTTTCGACGTGACTAATTAGAACACTTTTTTTCCTAAAAATTTCCGAAATTTATATTTGACAATGTTCTTTTTAAATAGGAGGCTTTAAATTGTTTTTGCAAAATTTAATATACTGTTTCACCAACAAGTATCGAGAAGAAGAGGAAGCATTCATACAAGTACAATTACTTTAACTAAAATATTTCCTATATTATATATTAATTTTACTATGTCCCGAGGGAATTTAATGCTACTAAAACATAATTATAAAACCGGTTTAGTTTTCGCCTGGAAAAGTTAAACCGATTTTAATTTCTGCAATCATTTTTGTTTACTCTATATTTATCAGTTTCCGCTCTACCCCGATGTTCAAAAACACTGTACGTGACGTGTAATTTACATTTTATACGCTATCAATCTAGTTGGAATGCCATTATCAACTCGCGTACATTATAGTTAATACGTTTAAAATATAGAGTGATATCGGCGTAACTTTACCCAAAAATAATTCAGTATTAAAATTTAATTACAATGAATTTTTCATACAAAAGCCCATTTTATTCCCTATTGCTTTTGAGTTTAGTTTAATCGGTTTAATCAGTTTGTGAATTATGTTCTGGCCTATAATCTTTCCCGTATATATCATTTTCCTAATCTTCTTCTTGTTGGTGGCTGTATCTGCATTAGATGTTAGCGACTATTCTTTTGGCGCTTTCTCTGTCGGCCATGCTGTGTAGCAATTCCGGTATCCGAATTCCCGTCCATTCTCTCGCATCCTCCATCCAGGTTCTTCTTCTTCTTCTTCCTCGAGCTCTTTTTCCTTCTATTTTTCCTTCAATGGCTAATTTTAAAATTCCATATTTTTGGTTTCTCACAATGTGTCCTAGATATGCAATCTTTCTTCTTTTTACTGTCTTAACTAATTCCATCTCTTTATTCAATCTGTTTAGTATTTCCTGATTTCTAAGTTTATCTATCCATGATATCTTCAACATTCTCCGGTACAACCACATTTCAAACGCTGCTAGTTTTTTCTCTATGGATTTATTTACGGTCCACGCTTCCATTCCGTACAGTAATATTGACCAGATATAGCATTTTACCATTCTCCATTTAACATCCCAGTTCAGTGATTTGTTTATAAATAGATTTTTCATTTTCATAAAAGTAGTTCGGGCTTGTTCAATTCTTGTTTTAATTTCGTATTCCGAATTCCATTGATTCGACAAGTTACAACCGAGATATTTGAAGCTTTGTACTTGTTCTATTGCATAATTGTTAATTCTAATGTTAGCTGTTATTTCTGTGCTATTTTTACTGATTACCATAATTTTTGTTTTCTTTTTATTTATTTTTATTCCCATTCCAGAACATTCGTCCGTTACTCTGTTAACTAAATTTTGTAGATCGTATTCGCTATCCGCTATTAAAACTGTATCATCCGCATACCGTATGTTGTTTACAATCTGGCCGTTAACTTTTATTCCTTCTGAACTGTTTGCTAAAGCATTTTTAAACGCCACTTCTGAATAGAGATTAAAGAGTGTGGGTAAAAGTATACAACCCTGTCGGACTCCTTTTTCAATACGTACTTCCTTTGTATTTTCGTTCTCCAGTTTTACATATGCTACTTGATTCCAATACAGATTTTCAATTATCTGTCTATCTTTTTCATCTATTCCTGCTTCTTCTAAACATTGTACTAGTTCGATAGGTATACATCTTTTTGTTGTTCCAGACACCTTTGTACCAGGATTTGGATGCATGTCAACGCCTCACGTGTGCCTAGTCCATTGCGGAAGCCAAACTGTTCTCTGCTTATATTTGCTTCACACTTATTAAATATCCGTTTATGTATTATCCTCAATAAAATGTTTAGTGTATGACTCATTAGACTAATAAGTCTGTAGTCTTCACATTTTCTCGGATTATTTTTTTTGGGGGATTCTAACAAATACTGATTTCAGCCACTCTTTGATTATCTCGCCAGAGTCGTATATTTTATTAAAAATATTCCTAATATGAAGAAAATAAATGTATTATATTATTAAATTGTCAGTGTATTTTTGCGATTTATCCACAATAGGACTTCTCTGGACATAAGTGGTAAATTTTGCACTGCGGCAAATAGTTGAGAAAATCTGATTAAGTTACTTTCTACACGAAAACGAAATGGAAAAAAACTTAAAATTGAACAATTTTTTAATTAGGATAACTAGAATTTTCTTAAAAGCTATATTTCGTATGTAGCTGCTTATTATTTCGATGATTAATTGGCGTGCGTTAATGGCATTCGCAGTCGTTAAAAATTGATAATTTTCGAATATAGGCAATTTGTGACAATTCCAAGTGGCGCTGTAACTTCCGGTTTTGATGAAGAACTCGTGAAGTGTTATAATAAAGTGTAATAATGAAATATAATATTAGGGGCGGTTTTAGAACATTGATAATGCACTCTGCGTGTTTATTTACCTGATATTGCGGGTGCAGGATTTTTCGAAGAATTTAAATTCCGTGGAAATGACTCAGCTGCAAGAACGGAAGATGGTGAAGAACTGGATAAGGAGGATATTGATGAAGATACTGACAAAGGACTGCAACGTTGTGCTCCGTTGACTATTTCGCTAGTGGTACCGTTGTGATATGTCGATGACACGTTGTCGTCGTTGATAGTAACTGCGTTAGTTTTACTTTGCTTCTCATGTTGCCACCTGTCAAAGGTAAAAAAAAACATTAACTTTTCTCATTGTTGCGAATTACTTTAGTGGAAAAGAGAAAAAAGGAAAGCAAACTGACGCTTTAAAAATAAAAGAAATTCCGTTCTATTGCTAAAATTTCACAATAAATAGACGTACAGTTCGTGAATTGCCTAATTACATTTATAAAATTAAAAATACCAACAACAATGTTGACGTTTTATTATTAAAATACAATTTTATTTTTGTAATTGTTTTCGTATTTTTCTTAAAATTTGTTTGTTAATAATACAAAATTTTGTACGTTACAATATTTTATAAGAAGAAAAAAAGATTGTATGGTCGTTTGGTTTCTTTTGTTTATTTTTTCCTTTTTTATTTTTCTCTTTTTTTATTTTTTACTTTTTTATTTTTCCCTCTTTTTATTTTTCTTTTTTTTTAATTTTTTCGATAATTTATGCGTTTTTTATGGTTTTTTGATAATTTATGCGTTTTTTATGGTTTTTGGTTCCTTCAGTTTTAATGAAATAATTTTGGCGTTAATTTTTACGGTACATCAGTTATGAGTTCTCTCTTTTACTGTGTGGCTCGATTATCTTTTCATTATTTAAAGTGGTTTCAAATTTCGCTACGTAAATTTAAATATCTATGTATGTGTGTAGTTTTTCTGCGTCGGAATTTTTGATTTTTCATCTTTTAGAATTTCTTTATTCTAAACTAATATATATATATATATATATATATATATATATACATAGAAATATACGTATTTTTCTTTTAAAATTGCTATTTGAAATGTCGTGTTTCTTATTTATGTTTCATCTTTCATCGTTAGCGTGTGTGTCGCGGATGAAGGAAATATGGCAGTACCTGTGGTAGACAAATTCACTAAATAAAAAAAAGGCAGTGTTTTATTTTAAAGAATGGTTATAATTTTTTTTTTTAATTTGTCTTGAAAAATTAATGATGAAATTTAATTTAGGCCGGTTTACGAATGAATGCTACAAGCAAACGGGAATCCATGGAAACAGTAAGAACCCCTGCATTAGAGTAGAGTTGCAACCATGGATATCGTTGTGTTCGAATTATACTGGGCACTGTTGGTAGCTAGAACATTGAATTACTACGGTAAAGTTCAGATTTTCTTGTGACTTGAAAAATAAAATTTATTGAAAAGCATTCATACCACAACTTTGCTTCTCATATCATACATACGAAAAACTAACGTCCTGTATCCGTTCAGTTTATAACTTTTTTTATAAGTTCTTTCTTTTAAACAGCTTTTCCGTTTATCTTTTTTTTGCTGTTTTTGATAAATTGCGAATCTAACCTGTCCGTATATAGTGGAGGAAAGATTAGTATACTGTGGGTTTTGACTGATCTGCAAACTGTTTATTTTATTTTTTGAAAAATTTTTTGTTTCGAACGCTACGTCTAGTTAAGAAATAAGATAAACACATCAAATACAAAAAGAAATATTTATGAAAATAGTGGTATGTGCAGAATATAACTGCGTGAACTGCGGAAAATTATATATTAGTCAAACAGGCAGGAAAACCAAATGCAGATAGAAAGAATATATAAAGTCATTCGATAATCATGAAATTGAAAAATCTATATGCGTTGATTGTCTAATAAAAAAGCAAATATAAACTTAATGCATTAGAAAATACTGTAGCAGCGTGATGGCTTTCTATCAGAATAAAAGGAACTTAATGAATATAGAGCTGAAAATTATTGTATAAATAAATATAAAAATAAATTCAAACGATCGAATACTGAATAATAATAATCACCCATTTTTTAATATAAAAATTTAACTTTTTTTCGATTTTTGTTCTGTTTATAATCTTAATATTTTTTTTCTTCTTTTTGGAAAATTTATCCCATAAACCCGTTATTATTTTGTAAACAAAATCCCGCATTTGATTTTTTATATATTTTACCGCCTTTGCTTTAACTTTTCCGAATTTGATTGTAGTTATAGTGCTATAGGCTCAGTATTTAATTATATATATAAATGTAATGGGATTATTTTTTAGTAATGAAATTTTTAGTTTTTTACTGAGTGTACTTTGTGTTGTTAGTTGATGATGGGCTATTTAAATTGAGGTATTTTAATTAAAGTAAATAAATTTATATTTATTTTTGTTCATTAATAAGGGGAATTTGTTTATTTTATATTTATAAATAATTTAACAAACAGGTTACGGATTTTTTTCCGTTCGCAGATAATTATTCATGCGCTGGTATTTTAAGGGGTCGTTTCTTTAATATGAAGTCAGCATTAACTCTGGATATTGAAACAGGATTTTTAAATTTAATTTTGAACGTGTATACTGCTTTTTATTAATGAAAAAATTATTGGTTTATTTTAAGTAGGTTAATTAGTGTCGTATATTCATTTTACTTTGCTTGTTTCTACCAGTACTCATATAGTTTCTCCATTCTATCCATCTTTTTAATATGTAACTTTTATTCATTCTGTTTTCTTAAAATTTTCTTTTAGAGCTGTCATCCGTTTATTGGCATCACCTCAAATTCCTTACATAGGAGTTTTGTATACGACAACGCCTACACTCATCGGTGCCGCATCGATAATCGATCATGCTAAACCGAATTTGATAAACCTTCTAGTGTCAACTTCCGTATAATAACAACAGAAATCAAACGGAAATGATGAAAATTTATGGTGTCACACTTAAATATAGTGCACATGAAAAAATATTGAATCAGTGGCGGATTCACGAGGGTGAATAGGGGACATCTCCTCCAAAGAACCAAAACCTCTATGAAAAAAATTGTTATAACAGAGAAACTTAATTTATACTATAAAAGATCTGTATAAATGCTACCTATAGATTTAAATATATAACCAATTATTTAATACTGTTTAAATGTAAAACTATTAATGTTACGTTTTTATTCTATTTTAAATGCAACTGTCATGGATCTTTTGTCTTTTTTATTTATTTTTAATTTTTATTTTGTAATGTAAATGAAAATAATTCAATGAGAAATATATATATTTTTTGTAGTTGCTCACGAACAAAGAATTCGGATCGGATTACTAATAAAAATAAAAAAGAGGTAAAGTCGAATAAAAATATTATCTTTCTTACTATTCAAATTCTAAACTACCATTTTAGCTAGAATTTTATAATTTTTTTATTTTTTACCCGAAAATAAAACAAAACTTAAATTGTAATAATTATGTATTTTTAAAACATTTTAAAATTTTTAAAGAGATCATTGTTTGATTTTCTTTATGAAACAACGTATTTCTTAAATCTACTGCCTACCATAGAAGATATTACGTAATTATATAATCCCCTCCCCGCAAATGTTTCTCTGGATCCGCCACTGACTGAATACATTTTGTTTTGTAATAAATGTGATACTTGAATAAAGTTTAGTTTTTTATTTATATTTATAAACTACGTATAATTATAGAATATTCAAATGAAACTATAATTTTTCATCCAAGTAGTACATAATTAATACTGCATTTATAAAAAGATTTCGGTATTTCTTTTTTACGTTTTATAGATTCGGAATAAGATGAATGTTTAAAACTAATCATCGCAAAATCACTGAAAAATAATTTGTAAAAATAAAATTTTAAACTATATGTTATATATGTATGTAATATATTAAAGTGCACCGAAAAAAACATTCACAATTAAAAATATTACTAATAGAGTTAATTCCGATTTTGTTTACATATGTGTTTTTTTTTACAAACTAAAAATTATGTATAAGGATAAAATGTAACATACAGAAACAATTAATTCCAAATTAACGTAACATTTTTTCAGTGGAAATTTTAAGCATTTAAACAAGAATAGAAAGATTAATTTTACCTCGATTTAATTCCAATAGATTGTTTACATTATTACTAATTAATTTACTATTACAATGGTTAATTTTTAACCTCCCTCCTATTCAAGGTATACAAAAAAAACCACGAAGAAAATTTTAAAATACATTAATAAATGCATCATTAACGGTTATGTACTAAATTACAATTTCGTTTAAATGTTTTGTAATAATTTTTACATAATTTATAAACATAAATAAAAACTAAACTTTATTCAATTACAACATTTATTCAAAACAAAATATATTCAGCAGTATTTTTTTACATGCATCGTATTTATCAAATATACTGCAATAGAGATGGTTCGCGGATAGTGTCAGTGCCGGATCTTCGAATATATCCAGGAGGGCAAAGTTAGAATTATGTAATTATTCTAAAATATGTATATATATATATATATATATATATATATATATATATACATTTTTTTTTATTGCATTTTCATAACTTACTGCATTCAATTTTCCGATTTCTACTGAAAATAATGCAATAGCCTTTAGTTTTTGATCAACTTTTACTTACTGAAGCTTTTTATGTCAGAAGTTTTTCAATGTAGTACAAATATTAGAGAATGGACGCCAAATCTCTATTATTAATAATATTAAATAGATCGAGGGCACCGAGTTTTCTTAAATTACTAGCCTCTATCATATATATCGCTTATGAGGACCGTTTATTTCGTAGCAGATCGACTCGCTACAGATTCAACTAGCTGTCCAGTGAACTTGTCGGTCGATCAAATAATCGTTTGTTGAAGATAAATGTCCGAAAAAACCTTTTTCGACTAGCTGCTTTACAGTTCTAGAATTTTTGAATTTTATTTTATTTTTTGCTTGCTCCGAATTGTATTAGCATTTTGTGTATTATTTGCGTGTGGTGTTCTAAAAATGACAGTTGGGAGAAATGTCTATTTTCAGTTGGCCCACGAACTATTAAATAGATTATAGGTGATTTTTTTCGTGTTTCTTTTTTAATTATTTATTTATTTATTTTTGATTTATTGTTAAATTACTCGTCGAGTAGAGAGTTAACGTGTAAGCTGATGTTAAAGGAAGACACAGTTGAGGTCAAAACAGAAGGTAGTCTCAAAAGGTATTCAAAATGTTCGTGTTCCGCAAACAGCCGTCAACGTGAAAATGAGCCAGCGTTTATATAATCCCAAAAGTCTGATATTTCTGTGGGAAATTCATCTTGGTTCAAATCTGTGCGATGTTTAATAACAAAGTCTGCAGCCTACCTTAAACTGAGCTAAAATATAGTGTGACCACTTCTTTTCTAGATAAAAGGGAAAAATTCTTATTTGTATACTTGGTATTTTCCAATTCCTTAATCAATTAATTTTTAACATCTATAATATATTATGAAGCGGGAAAATCTTTGTATCTGTGACCCCTAGTTTTAGTTTCACAACGATACATTTTGCTTTTTATTTAGCGGTTCTTAGTCACTCGTTCGGCTCATTCCGTAATCTTTCCGTAATTTTGATTAAGCCTCCCAACTAGTTAAGCGATTTCGAAACAATAGTTACATCTTTTTGAATATCTTTATTTACTTTTTATATTTCTTTTAGTAATTTATCTCATGCAGTTTAATTCAAAAATGAAATGAAAACCCGTATAGACTAGACTGGTTGCTTCTGATTTTGTTTAAGATTTCTGCAATATTTCTTTTTAAGTTTTTGAATATTTTATCATATGTTTTCTTCGTTACGGTGAAGATACGAACAATGTGTAGAGCTTCTGAAATTCGATCACGTTATACGTTTTAGTCGAAACACGTGCATAAAATTCAATTTAGATTCAGATAGTGAGCGATGTATGAAAAATATATCGCAACGGATTGATTTTTAGAAATCTGACTTGTACGTCCTTGTACATGACAGTCATGTCCATTGTCATAAAACTGACCACGGTAATTTTTAATATCGAATTGATCTTTTTCTAATTTATCCATAATAGTCTGTGTCAGCTATTCCGCATCTTTGCTGCTTACTTCTAAAAAGGCGACATAACTTTTAAATTTCATATTGCTTTTTTTTCTTTTTTTTTTGCATTTTGTAAAATAACGAATTACTTATTTCTTTGGTTGGTACCAGAAGTGCATTCGAACATGATAGTATGGTACTTCGCTTGAAAAACATTATTAAAACTGTTTCTCCTTATATGATCATCCGGTGTTATCTTGGAGAGGTAAAAAACTCGAACTATCTTTAAATGTTCTAGGGCTGATTTCCGTGCTATACTTTGTTTATATAATAGAGTGGAACTAAATATAAGGAGTTTCCTTATTTTCTATATTTCAGTTTTTTCGCTTACAGTAATTTTTCGATTCAAACGGTTGACAATAGAGTTTTTTTCGTATATATTTTTATTTTTAAATCTCACGCGAGTGATCAGAGTGTAATCGTGTTTGTAAATTATACCATGGATGATCGATAGTTATTTTCTGCTTTGCTAACATCATTGCAATTCTTATGAACTTCTTCAGCCGATCATGTAATTTTTTGTATACACACGAATTGCCACCTTTATTTGTCAGTTTTATATCTCTTTCGATTAAGTTGTGTTTAAAAAAGAAACAATTTCGTTTTAATCGAACATGTGTTATCAGGAATACTTGCACACCCTTTTGCATCCTCCGTATATCCGGCTATTTATAAACATTTTGGTTTGATTTCTGTTTTCATATAAAAATTGATGTCACCGGTTTGTTAGACTCGGTTTAATGCCACCGCTTCGTTGTAGTTGTCGCAGGGTATTTTGATGGCTATGTAATTGAGTTAATCTGGCTGGTGTGTTGAGGTCGGATGAGCGGGCAACAATCTTTATTCATTTTTTCTTTTTAGTTTATAAACTTAAATTTTTCGATGTTATGCTCTATTGTTTATACGATTTTAAACCGAAGATGTTATGCTATTCTAAAAATTTAATTATAATCTGATTTTTAATATTCAGAATTATTTACGTTGGCCTTATGAATATTTGCATATAGCTTTATATTCAAACGGTTTTTATTAATTGATACGATAAACAACTTTTAAAAAATGACAAGTTCAAATTAAGTATATTTAAATACTTGAGTGTTTTGATCGGAGAAATAAAAAAAAAAAAAAAAAATAGAAAAAGAAAATTTTCTTTTAAGCGATAAGAAAAATTTTCTTTCGAACAATTACTAATTAAGAAATTATGAAGTCATTCGGTAATTGAAGCGGTATTCACCCGTATTTTATGAAAACGCAAACTAATCACGGAAATTTTGATAGAAAAATAAATAAAAATTTTCCAAAAGACCAACTCTAGTTTCGGATTTAATAATCCCCGTGTATTTACGGTGTTGTGTATCATTCGTACACTATTAATATGTATTATTGAACTTGAAATTAGACGGATCCATTTATTTTTAAATATATCAGTTATTATTACATTGGATAGTATGAAAAAGAGGTGTGTATACACACACACATTGATTACACAGTTGAGAGATAACACGCTTTAAAAATAAATTATTTTATCTTTGCTTTATTTTGTTTTGGTTTTTTGATTGAAGATGACCAAATCTGAAAATATCCAGTCGGCTCGCGACAATAGTACAATTAACGATCAAAATATGTAGACACTGTCTAAAAATTTGAAAAGTATTTGATTAGAAAATTTGAATATTCCAATTTTTTTTTTTTTTTTTTTTTTTGACCGAAATAAATATATATATTTAAGTAGTTCAAAATGTGTTACTATAAGTTTCGTAATACTTACAGGGGCATGCTTAAATTTAAGGTAACCGACTGCGTGATTTTGTTGTTGTTCATTGGGGAGCCGACGGCGTTCGATGCCAATTTGAAATTGCTCTTTTCCATCGAATTTTTCAGTGTTTGTTCGTTGTTTTTCAGTTTGGTAGATTTTCGTCGTCTCGGTTGATACTTGTAATCGGGGTAGTCTTTCTTGTGAATGACGCGTAATCTTTCCGCTTCTTGCATGAATGGCTTTTTATCAGATTCGCTTAGCAAGCTGTAACAAATTAGCACAATAAACACATCAGACGAAAGTGTGTAATGGCGTGTTCGAGATAAATTATGCGATAGTTTCTTATCATGTTTCTTAATTATAATTTTTTGTGCATTTTTCGTATTGAAAATAAATGTTGCAATTATTATTAGGGAAGCTTTATTAAACATGTCTGGGCTATAATTTTCACCATCATCATTTCGGTAATTACCTTCTTGCAAGCATTGAACTTGTATAAAATCATCAACGTCATTACTAAATCCGAATGATTGAACTTGGCGCAGTGATTTTTTTCTTTACTTTTGTTTATGACTTTAATTTCGTTTAAAATAAAGGAAATTAAAAACATAACATTACAAAGCATAAAATATGCAAAAAAGGTTAGATTATTGAATAGCGTGCAAAAAAAAAAAAGAAGTAAAACTGTTATTAATCACTGGCGAAAGTAGTTTAAAGTAAAAAATCTAGAGTTCAATATTTACCGCCGTAAACATTAAGAATCAGTAGCCTGATATAATTATTTTCACTGCAACGGAGGTACATAGAGGGGAACGTATATCTTTTGGCTGCCACGAAGTCTAAAATTTCGTGACGGTTTCTCGTGACGGAATTAAAGATTGAGCTCGGCTATATGACATATCCGTGTCAAAATAGGAATATGGTTCCGTATTTTTTTCCCTTTTTTTATTACTTAAATTTTAAAATTTATTCTCCTTTCTCTACAATTGTGAAAAAAACGTAGCGATTGCGATAGGGAAGTTCCGCTAGGCACTGTAATTATCGATAGGGAAAAAGTTCGATAACCGATTCATTGAATCTTAAGCGTGTAATAATTTCTAATTGCTTTCTTATTACCTTTTTCTGTTTATATCATGTCCATATATATATATATATATTCTTTTTAAGTCTATATTACGAATAACGTTATGAACGAGAAGATTAACCGAGGTAGACAAATAAATAATATGTACTCATCTATTATATAAACGTGATATTTGCGATTTATTCATTAATTGTGATTATTCATTGCTAATATCGATAACGTGATTAAATATTTTTTTAAATTTTCAAGTAAAAACTCGTGTAGCTTGTGTGACGTGCAGTTTTAAAAAAGAAATTAAATTAATTTATTTTTTTTTAAATTTTAAGCAAAGTAATTATACACAATTTCGGAAGTTATTGAATTTTTTTTCACTAATATATCGAAATATTATGCAGAAATATACGAATATTAGTAAAAATATATTGGAAGTATTAGACACATGTTCGTATAAAATCTTTATTGAATTGATCCTCTAAATGTGAAAGAGGTATTTCTGGCGAAGATTATTTTTTCTCTGACTTTCTTTTATTTAATTTTTTTTCTCTCCTGGTAGCGCCCATGCGCCATTTTTAACTGCAATGGTCATTATAGCACACGGGCCAGGGTGAAAAGGCTACTTCATAATTTACCTAGTAAGCTGTTGGTTTTAAGAAAAACGAATAGCATTTGTATGCGCGTTGGGTCATTTGACAGTATAGTTGAAAGTGGAACATTGGCAAAAGCGGAGCGGGTGAATGTTGCGCATTGTTGTAACAGGTGTTCCACCGAAGGATAAGAAGAACCGGAACAGAAAGGGCACGTGACTCGGAGAGGGGTACCTTCAAGTATATAATTATGTGAGACCGCCGTATGCCCAATCCGCAACCGATTTAACACAGCATATTCCCGACGCGTAAGATAAAGAGAAGGAAACCCCCATGGGGATCGGCTGCAAATTTTATGCTTTTTAAAAATAAATGGTTCACTTTGCCACTGGCCGATCCACTCAGCCACCGTACGGTCACGGAAATAAACCTTCATTTTGCAGATTGGTGGCGCTGCAACCGGCATAGGTGCAAGCAGTGTCGACTTGGACGCCAAGTCAACTCGCTTGTTGCATTGAATTCCCATATGGCTCGGCACTCACAAGAGCGTTACCTGATTTCTTGTTTGATGGAGTAGCTTCAACGTATAATTGACTTTCAGGGCCAAGATATCCATGTTGTTCTGCGAAGAGATCGATTTTAGAGAAGCCAAAGGGTCAGTTATTAAAAGTAAGCTTCTATCCATACATCCTATTATCTGCAAGCTAACTACGAGGCTACCGTATATGGCGTACAATTCTGCTTCCTGCACCGAGCAGTAATCATTTAAGTTATTTCACTACCGATGTCATATGCGCACGCGGTTGGAGATGGGGAAATGTGCGGGTCTGCTTTTGAAGCATCAGTGTATAGTATGTGCCAAGAATTAGGATGACTATTGATTTTTTCGGCGACGCGGTGAGCTATGTTCGTAATAGGTTCGCGAATTATTGCCTCTAAGAGAGATGTGTCTATCCTTGCGGGGGGGATGTCTTCCCAAGGGAGAAGTTTGTAATAAGGGATGTTAGGATATCTGGCAGTTGCATGCCACTATTGATAATTTGTTTTAATAATCTAGGAATTGGGTCACTAGTGGAAGCAGAATATTAGTAAAGTTTGGAAAATAATTAATTTCGTACTGATGAAGGTACCAGTGGATTAAATCTCACGCGGTAATAGAAGAACGGATCAAGGGAAGTGGGTGTATGATTTTTATTTTGTAATTGATGTAATTTTATTAACCTTTTTTTTTTTTTTTTTTTTATATTTTAGTATTAGAGCATGAATTTCGTGTAAGAATTTAAAAGATTTCTATATAGATACGCGAACTGAAGGACTATTTTCTAAGAATGTACCGAATGAACTCGGTTGTAGAATGCGCTCAAAATATTTGATTTATAGAAATCAAGTGCTAATTTATGCGTTCGCGCGTAGGAGTAATTAAGGTTTTTTTTTTTTTTTTTAAACTCTTTTACATATTATAATTAAATTATGAAAAAAGTTAATAAGATAATTAGGCGTAAAGGGTGAATTACCGTAGACCTAGACGTAATGGAATGTTTTTAATTTTATTACTTCGATTACACGAGTAATTTGCACAGTTGATATTATCGACGTATAATCTCATCGATTATTATGTACATTATAATGCACATGCTATTACGAAGTTAGCCGTGTTAACCGATTCGAGCCATTGACGATAAATCAATCGATACATAAGAAAAAGAAGAGTATCACAAATGATAAGTTAAGATGAATGTTATCAGTGTTTTACAAAAAAAAGGAAGTTATTTAACTATAGAAGCGTGCCAGTAAATGCTAATTAATACGACCTTGATTAATTTGTAATACATTTCTGCTAGCTGAAGATGAACCGAAATTCGTTACAGGCAATAAAATTCAATTAGTAACTGTTTCTTCGTCCTTCCCCCATCACTAGATAAGGTAGAGAAAGTGATGCTTGGTCTCTGTAGTCTGCTATCACCTTTTTTTTTTTTTTTTTTTTTTTTTGCTAACAAATTTAGAGCGTACCCTAAGCGATTTTTCTTTTGTCTCTCTCAGTCACGTTCTGAAGAATTAGCTTTTAATGTAACAAACGGAAGTTCGTAATAGCGAACGTAGACTGTTAAAAACACCGCTGGTATAATATTTCCGAGTTAAATTTTGAAATATCAAAAAATGTGTAGCTTTTTTCTTTCGATTACAGCAGCAGGAAATTACGTTATTCTTGTGTATTAAGGCTAATTTCAAATGCTGGGAAATTGCAAAATTCTGCCAAACGATCAAGTCTGTAATAGCATTTCCTTTTTTGTTTTTTCTTTCAGTTCAAATATTTCTCTTTATCCGACGTATGAATTCAAAATTGAAAAAAAAACGATTTAGCGAAATATCTTCTATTTTTTTTTTCTTCAAAAATTCTAATCGTTTTCAAAGTGTGTAGAGCGGAACTTCTTTTCGGGACTTTTTTAATACTGGAAGCAGTTAAATTATAATATTCGACCTATTTTTGAAGGTTCTCATCGTCTTCCTCTGTCGACAATTCAGGGTTTACCAATAGTTCCGCGTTAGGGGGGCATTCAAGTATTACGTAAGCAGGCTTAGGGGGTGGGAGGAGGTTAAATTTTTTCTTACTTTTGCTAACAAAGGGAGACACATATTATAAATCTTACGTAGAGATAAAAAAAATTATAAAATAATAAAAATGTTTCCAGAGCAATATTTATAATTTAAATTAATAATTCTATTAAATATTTAAAGTTTTCACAGTGATTACTCGTAATAAATAATTCTATTTTTATTATTTTATTATGGTATACCGAAGTTCTCTTTTCATATATATCTTACCAAAAATAAATAAATAAATTTTTCGAGAAATTACTTAATTCTACACTACAATGATAGAGTTTTTTTTCTTTTTTAATTACCGATGTTCAATTCGAGGAATTCCCGATGTACTAGGTTGACTTAAAACAAATACAGTCGAGTCGCGTTAGGCTAAGCACATAGTGGCGCGTCGAAGAGAGCTGTGATAAGACGGAGGAAGGCTCGGTGAAACCTGTCGTCATTGTCACGGTAGATAATCCAAGATATGAAAAAGTAGTATCTTTCGCTATTCGAACATTTCAAGGAATATAATTTAGATGCGTTTTTCCTTGCCACGAATGCTCCAGGTCGTGGTGACACTTTAATCGAGTAGAGCGAAGAATGGCACGTTTGAGTCACGAGCTTGCTAGTCTCTTATATTATCGTGCGATCATTTTGGTTGATTCCCACCTTGCTACTAATGAAGAATTAGAAAAGAAAAATTTTGAACATGCTGGAAACAAAACTTGCAAAAGTTTGGAATACTATGGCGATTGACGGCTATCCTGTAATTGCTCGTTATGTTTCATCAGTAAAGTAAAATAAAGTGAGTCCCATACCCTTGATAAGGTATTATGGATTGTGAAGTTAAGCTTTCCATAACGGTCTAAGCCTAATGGATCTGATAAGGATAGTGAGGCTAGTTCCTTTCTCTCGGCCGCCTTTACCTTCCCAGATTTCTCTGGTACCCAATTCTATTTCAGATTAGGTATAGAGAGATCTGGGAGCGACTTGGATCAGATGAAAGTATTAAACTTCCTGTTAATGTTGAAGCCGATTGGTATTGCAACCATGTTCGTGAGAGCCAATATTTGTTACAGATTATCAAATGTAACACAAACTGTTGTGCTTCACCGCGAAATGATTTGTTTAAAGTGCTTCCGGACCGCCTTTTTTTGTCCCGCCGCCAATAAAAATGAAGCAAACCCTCCGCCGAATGATCTTATAATGAGTGAAAACGGAGATTTTTTTAAAATTTTAGTCTACGTCTCTGGCACTTAAAATAGATTTAGAATGTAGAGAATTTTCTCAGTTTCCATATGATTACATTTGTCCCTCTATCAAGTCACAAAAGTGTAGAGTTTGTAATTAGTCTTTATCACGCCCCACAAAAAACTGCAAATTAACATTTGTGAAAAGTGTACATCAAAAGCAGGAATGTCAAAGAAGTTTGTCCAACGCGTATAGCCACTCGACGTGCACGAGAATCGAGTGTGCATAATAAAAGATGCAGATGGAAATGAAGACGCCGAATGGTTGAACGAAGATGACACGTAAATAATACACAACCGATTTAACGAATTTTTGTGAAGATGAGCTATCAATTATTAGTGATGTAGAAACTTTCGGATACGGAGTCGTTGGACAATAAATAACTCTTAATTTTTCGATTTTCTTCGAATACTAATACTTGAAATTTAAAAATAATTTAGTCTTTTAAATTTAAATTTTGATATTTATTGAAAGTTTTGAAAAAATTCTTACGTCTTATAATTTGGGGGAGGGGGAGTTCGTAATTTTCTTACTTTTGCTTATGAAGGGCCCGCCCCCTCCGGGGGGGGTCTAAAATCATTGAAAGTTTGCTTACGTAATACTTGAAAGCCGCCTTATCAGGGAGCGGAACAAGAGACGAAGAGGGCTGCTAAAAGAATTTACAATAAAATAGGAATTTTCTTTTGTTTCTTACACTAAATTCATTTGTAGGAATAATAATAGTCTTTGTTTCTCCTTTCTTTTTTGTAATCGTTGTCAGTTCACTGCTGGACGAAAACCTCGTCTAATTTTTTGTCCTAGACGTCGCAAAACTTCTTTCCACACCAGTTTGCCCTAAATTTTCCGGTTTCCTCTTCCAAAATACTCGGTCGTTCTAGAGTTTCCGTGATGTTGATAAATTTATCCATCAGTTATTTTCGCTTTTAGCCGCATAACCGGACCATTTCCATTTATTTGGTTTTAACGCTACTTATTACATCTACTACTACTTTTGTCGCTTCTTCACCCGTTTGTCCTTCAGGATAATATAATACCCAACATAGATAGACCGTGTGCTTGCACCTTTTTTTGTTAATATCCATGTTTCGTTAGCACTACTTTTTTCAGACTTGGGATGTTTTAAAATATGTCTCTTAATTTCGAGAATGCTGACCATGATAGAGAGCTCTTTATTCTTCCCGATATTTCAATATCGTTATTTACACTTTAATTAGTTGTCCTAAATAAGTGAAAATTCGTCGGTTTTTTTTTTTTTTTTCGTTTCTATTTACATGCCACTATTTTTGTCTGTTACAAGTTCGTTGCGCGTGTGTTTAATTTTTGAGACCAATTTCGGAGCATTTTTCATCTGTACCAAGTTCTTCCAAGTTGCTGGTAAGTAGTATAATGTCGACCCCGCACGTGACGTTGTCAGCTTTTTGTTTCCGATATCGGTATGAATTTTTCCAATTAACATTTTCGATTTTATCTCGAAGACACGGCGACGCCGTAAATAACTTTGGGTCGAATATTTCCTTTTTCATCGCAGCTGTCGCTTAATATGTTTGATTACTGCTACGTGCCTTTTTGTTTTTCGGTAAGTAGTACTTTTTCAAAATCTGTAAATGCTATACACACATACTGGTGTAATCTGTATTGGTTTGTTTTTTAGGATTATTTGTCCGAAAAAAAGTGCACTTGATTTACCGTACTTTTTCAAATCCTGCCTATTTATCGAGTTGTTTACCTAATCGTAATTATATTTTTGTAAACAGCTTATAAACATATTCGTGAAGAGGCTGGTTGAGCGGTAATTCCGTATCCTCTCATCTCCTTTTTACGTATTAATACAATTTCATTTTTCCAGGATTATCAGGATTTTTTAAAATATCCTTTTTTTCCGTCTAACTTAACGATATTAAGACCCCGTCATCTTCTCTCGGTGAAGCCTTGCTGCTGTTCTTTTGTACGCCGTTCTTTCCACTTTGTGTTCTGCAATTGGTTCCAGCAAGTGTGTGATCGGAAATGATTTTTTGTTTCCCTACTCCTGCCACGTCATTATACGGATTTTTAGAAAAAATCTCTCTGATTATTTTCATAAGTTTCTATCTTATTTCTGCCGCTAACACTTTTTTGATCGTCTTTCATTCCTACTATTTAATATTTTCCCTATTTTTAATTTTGTTGTTTTCATGCTGTTCTTCTTGGTCGTTTCATTTATTTGAATTATATATCTACGCATATACGTCTAATCTTTTTTCGTACCATTCCGCACCGCGTTCTACACATTGTCTAATTTCTTTGGGATTTCAATCATGAGGCCTGTTGTTAATTGAGAAAAGGGCTTCTATTTACTTTTGTCCCGTTAAATGTTCAGATTTCTAATGTGTCTATATTTTATTTTTCTATATTGCTTTCTAAGTTGTTTGTTATTTTTCCGTTCGTTTACTTTCGAAAATCCTGCGTCTTCTCGTAGTTTTCCTCTGTTTATTTGCAACTTTTTTATTAACCTCTTTAGGTTTCCATTTATACGTGTGCTCGAACCATCGCTTCTCGGATCATTTATTTCCAAATTTCATTTTTAACTTTTCAACCCGGACTCTTGACGAAGAGTCCGCAATTTCTTACCTCCGTCTTTTTTTACAGAAGGTGATCAATATCTTCCCGTTCGTTTCTCACTCCATTTCCGACATTTTGGTTGTTGTTTGTTTACCTACATCTTGGAAACACGCTAGCAGCTGTAATTAACCGTTGTTTCTTAGCGTGATTTTTTAAAAGCCTCCTGTTTTTCTTCTCCAGAACGAATAATAATTCAATCAGGGCAAGACTTTAAACGCTGCATGCGAATTAAAAGAAAAAGTTCCATAGCTCAAAAAAGACGATTCGTTGGAAATTTTTAACCGACTTTTTTTTCCTTTTCTTTATTCATTTCCTGCGTACCACCAAGCGAGTGGAGGACACGGTCTTTCTGCAAAAAATATGTCGGCGCATTTTAACATTCTACGCAATCGGACGGATTTGATTTTATTAACGACTGGCCGTCTGCTAGAATCTGATGTTACTTATTCGCAATGCAACGGGCGTTTATGTTAGCTTTGGTCGTCGGTTTACTTTTAGCACATTATAGAAGGTTAGTTTCTTTTTTTTTTTCTTTTCAATTCTGAAGAAATGGAAAGAGGATTTCCTAAAGTGTGAGTCGCATGTTATCGGAACAGCTGCTTCGCAATGAAAAATCTTATCGGTGTAAGCATATCCTCGTCAGTCGTTTCCTCAGATAATGGTAATATGTGACTTCAAACGATAAGAACAGACATAGCGATGGAAAGCAAGAAAGGAAATCAGCGACAGCGCCTGAGCTAGTCAGTGCTGGCACGTGTTCTGGTAATGACAGCTGCACCGTCGTTTATAATTCAACAAAGTTTGACTGCAATCAAATTGGCCTCTTAAAAGATAAGACAACGACAAACAGAAGACTTCCTCGCCAAAGACTCTGCGTCCGTTCTAATAATATTTGACGTGTGCTCCGCTTAGAACGGCCAATGCAAATATTTAAATAGTAAAGAAAGCAGTTACACACCCACATATGTGTCCGCTCTTTTGTCTGCTCTCACGCTAATGATTTCATAAACTGTTAGTAGCGTGAACGTTTTTTTGTTTTTTTTTTTGTTTTTGCCTTTTTTACATATACATACATATATATATATATATATATATATATATATATATATATATATATATATATATATATGGAGTTAATAATAAAAATGTACCAAAAACTACTGTTATTATTCATTTTCGTAACTAATATTCGACGATACCCTGGCATTTAAGAATAATCCTGCAACAGTTTGTAAATGTTACGTATTTAGACCTTGAAGGGGTTTTTTTTTTTCTTGGTTCCAATTTGCCTATTGCCGATGGTTTCTACATAATTCGAGAATCCTTGTTACTTTTAAATTAGAAATAGATTTCAACTTCAAATATTTCGGGTTATATCTGCTACAGTACAGAGAAAATTCGTTTTGTACTACAATAATCTGGCCCCCCTACTCTCATTAGTGCCGTTGGGCTTAGTACATTGTGAACTTTAACTTCACAATCCCGACAGGGCGTCAAGGGTATGGAACTCACTTTACTTTTTACTACAATAATGTCGACCGGACGTATTTTTGGTGTTTCCGTTTCGGATTAGGAAAAATACTTTTTTAATTAATTAATTAATTTTTTTTAGGGGGGGGGGGTCGTCTACCACGACATTGGCCCAAGAACAAAGGAAAAAGGACGCAAGAGAAATGTTGCTATTATATAGTATGACATCACAAATACGCTTCAAGCAAAATAATCGACAACACCGTCCTAAAGAAACTCGAATTATTATTGTACCATTTTCATGTGCTTACACGCGGTTTCATATAGGTTGGTTGCAGTCTATTAACTAACCTCGAGTTTGGTCGAATAACAGAATTTTTCGCGAAAGCCTGATGATATATAGTATAATAAAAAAAAAAGAAAAATTCAAAACATTATATATCGTCAATTCTAGCGAGAAATCTGTTGAAGTGCGAAGGTGTATAAAAAAATAGTTTTATTTCGACTTGTGACTTTTAGATTAAAATGAAATTTCCGTATTTTTGCCTAACAAAAAATCGACTTCTATAATCTCGTCTGAAGCACATTATTTTGCACATAACAACACCGCCATCGTATGAATTTACACGGTAACTGGGAAGGGCTGTCGCTGTTTCATAACGATGTTGAATAATTCGTTAAAGTATAGTAAGAAATTTTTTCAAATAAACTTTTCGCTTTAAATAGTTACGATCGAGAGAGTTTTCGAACCTGGATCGATGCGGTTAAAATAAGGGAAGTGATTTTCTAGCGGCTCGATTTATAATGCAATTTACAAATCAAAAGTGAATATACATGAGCAATAAAAGTTAAATTGCTGTTAGAATCGGATGAATCAGATGTAGCAGAAGTCTTATCAGCGATTTAAATGACAGGCTGAGCCTTTATTAAAATTCCTCGCAATGCATTAGGGGGAGACTGATTTGGCACGTGTTCGCGTTTCGTATTTTCCTCGAATATTCTTACTATCGCTTTCTTACATATTTGCCATGCTGCCACATACAATAGCGACCACTCAGACATAGATACGTCGCCGCTACGAACTTTTTTATAATCTGCGAACAACTTCTTATAACCAGACGAAATGGGCAAATCTGATTATTATACGGCCATTTTTCTCTGTGCTTTGTACTTTGATTTTACGTTTTCTGCATATCATTGCTTCTTTTAGAATGGCTTTCCTCATTATCTCTTAACTGCGACCAGAAATCGTATTCGCGGGGAAGAAAGAAAAATTCTTATTTTACAAGAAATCCGCGCCAACCGCAAAAATTATATAAAAATAGTAGACTTCCGTAAAATAATAAGTGCAAAGTGTTTTTTTTTTTTTTTCTTTTCGCGACAGTAAATAGTGCATAGAGTTGTCAAAAGGAGAGCATAAGTTTAGCAAAAAGGTTCAGCGGAGTGATGATAAATATTTATCGCCGGTATGTTTTTTATCGGAACCGGTTCGAAGAATATTAAAAACTACCGACAGTGGACGATATGCATCGGATAAAGCAATACGGACGACGACAGTTAGAATAGGCGCCGGTACTGGCTGGAGGGAAATAAGTGAGCGTGACATGAAAGACGACCGCCGAAAAGGATGTTCTTCCGGACAACCTGTTCTTAGAATGCCTCCCATTGGTAACTTCATTATCCCGTTTATTTTCATTACTATTTTTAGGGCATCCGGCACACTGATTAACGACACCCCTTTGCTGTTCCTCGAAGTAAACTCGCGTCAACGGTTTGTCCGCAGAATTCAAAAAGATATTTCGGTTTTTTTTTGTTTTTATTTTATTTTATTTTTTATAGTGTTTTTATGAAAACTGTTTTGTTTTCACTGCTATTTATAATTGTAATTTCTTCTTACTCGTTTGCGCGCGCGCTAATATAATGTGATTTTAAATAAAACACATAAGTGAAGCGAAAGTCATATCTTGATAGTCTAGTAATTAAGCTTTTCATAATGTACTCTTAAGGAGATCTGAGAATATCGCGATGGTCACTTTTCTCGCAGTCGCGCCGCTTATGACGTCAAACTCCTGCGGTATATTCTCGGTTTCAGATATTATTACTGAATATGTAATTAGAAGTGATTATCGAACGAGATAACTTGCGAAAACCAGTGACTTGCGGTTTACTCAGCACCTTAAGTACACTAGGCCGTTGAAGTGTCGTCGGTTTGATTATATTTCGGATTTTTCAGTAATAACAATTAACCAGTGAAAAATACTGGTCGTTACACCATGCAACCGATAGACATTGCGAGAAAATTAGAAGTTATGATGACTATAAAATAGTGAACAAATCTTAACTACTTGTGCTACTTGTGTTACTTGTGCTACTTGTTCTACTTGTGTTACTTGTGTTACTTGTGCTACTTGTTCTACTTGTGTTACTTGTGTTACTTGTGCTACTTGTTCTACTTGTGTTACTTGTGTTACTTGTGCTTTTTTTTTTTTTTTTTTATTATTACTTTAATAAGGAAATATAACAAACTAGAGTAGCCTGCGAATTAGCTTATGGCTACCAGTAGCGATTATTTGTATATATGTTTAATTTTAAATAATTCAGAAATGAATACAGGAAATTGTTCTAGTAGAATAATTTCATTTAGTTGAAGTGCACAGTCAATCATATACAATTGTCGCAGGTGGTTATGCTTGCTACACGTGTATATTATATGCTGAACATTTTCTACTTCATTACTTTCACAATTACAACATTTACTGTCTGAAATAATATTTAATTTATTTAAAAAGTATCCAATGGAACCATGACCAGTGAGTATTTGAGTCATATAATAATTTACTGTAATGTTTTTATTTTTAAAGCGTTTTATTACGTTAGGAAAGAACTTATTTATTAATTTACTATTTGATAGAGTATCGTATCTTATTTTAAATTCATTAAAAATTTGTAAATCAACTTGCTTGAGAAGTTCTTTACTTATAATACCATTATTTTCTTTTTTAGCATTAAAAATTAGAGATCTCTTTTTTATGTAAAGATCGATAGGTAAGACCCGTGCTATGGTCTGAATTGCAATATTTGAAGCAGTTACATATGAAGAAGTTAAATCAATTAGAAATTTCCGACAGTTGGAGTTTACACCTTTATAGAGTATTATCTTAGATTTATAATTTAGTCCCCATAATTAACCGCCAAGGGATTTAAAAATGTAATGATATTTATTAACCTTATTATTTATGTACTGTATATGCTTATTGTACTTTAATCTATCGTCTAAAATGAATCCTAAATATTTAATATGGTCAGTAGAACTGAACGTATGATTATTAATTTTAATATTATTGTAACAAATTTGGCCAAGATTTTTGTCTCGACCAGGTATCACCATGATTTGAGATTTGGTGATCTCAAATTTGAGGTTTAAAGCATTTACTATTGTTTTAAGTTTACAAATAATTTCATTACAATTAGCAATGTGGGACGATAGAGTCGAGTTACTAAATAAATGTACGTTGTAGACCAAAAATAAATCATCAGCATAGCTGTATAAACGTAGGTCTGCGTATATATTACTTAATTTTGAATGGATATTAGAATATAAAATATTCCACAAGACCGGTCCAAGAACTGAACCTTGTGGAACGCCAAAATTATTTTCAACATCAACAATGTCGTTTTGATAGGCCCACTTTACTCTCCTGTTAGTTAAATAATCGTGTATTAGGGTTATTACGTTAAAACTAAAACCATTTACAATTAATGTATCAATTATCACTTGACGATCACAATTATTAAATGCTCCCTCTATATCAAATTAAATAATAATAGACGGATTATTCCGTTGTTTGTTTTGTAATAAATTATCAGTTACATCTGCAATAGCAAGTTCTGTAGAAAAGAATTTTCTAAAACCGTATTGGTATGCATTAAGCACGGATGTGCTGCTAATTTCATTGTTTAAAAATTTAAGAATAATTTTTTCATAAACTTTACTTAAGGAATTTAATAAGCATATTGGCCTATAGCCATTTACTTTACTCAAATCCTTGTTTGGTTTGTTTAACATAATTAAAGTAGTACATTTCCAAGCGGACGGAAACATGTTAAATTGTAATAGTTTATTGTAAAGTGTTAATAATAAATTTGGAAAGTAAAAAAATATAATTTTAATAACCTTGTTAGTTGTACCATCCGAGGACGGTGCTTTTCTATTAGTAAGATTTTGTATAATTTGTTTTAGTTCAAAATATGTTACTTCAAACTGCTGTTGTTTATTTATATCTGTGATTTTATCTAATGAAATAGAACCAGTTTCTTTAAAATTAAAAAATGTATTCCTTGTGCTACTTGTGCTACTTGTGCTACTTGTGATACTTGTGCTACTTGTGCTACTTGTGCTACTTGTGATACTTGTGCTACTTGTGCTACTTGTGCTACTTGTGTTACTTGTGCTACTTGTGCTACTTGTGCTACTTGTGTTACTTGTGGGGGGCGGTTAATAAGTAATCAGAACTAAAGAAATCGTTGACCGTTTGAAAATAAAAGTGCTAAACATTATTCGAAAAAATAATAAAATTAGTAAAGCTGGAATAATAAACTGTCTAATATTTCAAAATGAACGCGGCAGAAATGTGTATAATAGAATAGATGCGAAACGTAGCGATGCTTTTGGAATTTGGGCGAGCGTCTGAGTTTCCTGAACTCTGCTAAGTGCAGAAATAAGCGAATGTCCAAAGACAAAAATATAATAATACCGTTATAAGTAGTTTTTATTATTATAAATGTAAACAATTTTTAAAAATTAACCATTAACATTACTGATGTTATATTTTTTATTACACAAACGACATATTCAACAATTCACAAAAATATATAACATCATCTGGATTGTAAAAAACATTGAAAAATGAACGATTAATATACCTATATAAAAACAATAAATATATTAATCGTTCATTTATGTCGAACAATTAACGAAACCGGTCGGACTAATTTATTATATTTATTGTTTTTATATATATATATCAATCGTTCATTTTTTAATGTTTCTTACCAACTAGATAATGTCATATATTTTCGTGAATTGTTGAATGTCTTATGTTGTTTGTGTAACAAAAAATATAACATCAGTAATGTTAATGGTTAATTTTTAATAATTATTTACATTTATAATAATAATAATAATACCGTCTAGTGTATATCGGACACACATGACACGGCTAGTATCGGACGGCTACAGCACCCGTCAGAAGGATGAAATGAACTAGGAAATATCAAAAATACACGCAGTACGCCAGGTGGAAAAATTTCCTCATTAGTGTGTAGAGTTGCACATGCACCACCGGAAGACACCACTCTCACTATCGGAAGAGAGAATGATGCGTTTATAATGTAAAAATTTTTCACTTTTAAATTTTCTATTGCAATATTGTCTAAATTAAAATAAAATTTTAAAAAAAAAAAAATATCGATTTCGAGATTTACTTTGAAAATTTTAATAAAAATGCGCTAAAAAGCAAAAATATGTTTCATAGTAAAATAAGGGTTATTTAAAAATAATATCAAGTTTTTGGAGCTGGCACCAAATTCAAATTGTGACAATAATTAAAACTTGCATTCAATATTTTCAATGTTTTCAATACTAGGCCTATAAAAAATGCGCATTTTGTTGTTCATCTTGGGCTCGTCATCCAAGGACCTCTTGAAACTAACAGAAAAGAAAGAAGTCGGTTATATTTTAATCCGATCAGAAATCTTTAATAAAAAGCAATTAATATAGCAGGAATAATTAATCGAAAAGGGAAAGACACGGGATATAAGAAGCGCAAAAACGAGTAGGAAGTTTTCCTTAACAAATAGGAATATAAAACGCTCCACAGAAAGAGACGAACGCTGAAAGAACAAATGATCGGCGTTGCAAATAACTGCATTATCAGTATAGGGAGGAAACTAGAGAAAAACGAACGTCTAAGAGAGGGATACAAAAGAAACCACTGTCCACGGCCTATACTAGAGAGTTGATTTTTTTGATTTTTTTCATCGACGACGTATAAAACTATCAAATTTTTCTTTTCATTTCTCTCATCGCTAATTTTTTTGTTTTTGTACTCTTTCCAGGATATACCGAATTTAACGACCAACATTTAATAACGTAACAAATTCTATGCACATAAATTTGACCTTCCGACTGCTGTCAAGATCCGGTGTTGTAATGATTTTTTTTCGCCTTTTATGGCTTGGTTTTCGCATTTTCGCCAGTTTACAAGGTATATAATATACTTTAGCTTTACTCAAAAAATTGTTTCCCATATAACTTCAAAAAATTAGTGCACACGAATGCCAAAAGAAAATCTTGAATTACGCATGCGAAAAAAAGAAGAACGTAAATAAAAAACTACAGAGTAAGTAAAATATCCTTTACACACACACGCGCGCGAGAATGATTTCTGCCCTTGAAATATTTTTATTCTCTGCCCTTGAAATATTTTTATTCTCTGCCCTTGAAATATTTTTATTCTCTGCCCTTGAAATATTTTTATTCTCTGCCCTTGAAATATTTTTATTCTCTGCCCTTGAAATATTTTTATTCTCTGCCCTTGAAATATTTTTATTCTCTGCCCTTGAAATATTTTTATTCTCTGTCCTTGAAATGTTTTTATTCTCTGTCCTTGAACGCGTAAGAATATAAATTTATTTATCCTCCTTCCCATTTCTTGAGCTAATGTCTTTGCTCGCAAACCCAGTTAAATTTTTACGTGCACTCCCCACTCAATCGTTTCTAATAGTGCCCGTGTTCGAGCTGTTGTCTCATTCCTCCATGTATACTAGGCCGGGTTAGTTGTTGTTGAGACGGTGAATAGTTACTGTGTTTAGTTGTAGTTATTTACCTTCCACTGAAATCCTATACGTACGGATTATTATGTATGTGTCTAGCAATAAGCGTTATTTTGTATACAGGGAATCATGAACATTTTGCAAATTTTTTGATTCAACTAATCCAAGGATCGAATAGAACAATTACATTCGATAACTGGTTCTACGGTGTACGGTTAGTTGAGAATTTGTTGGCAACAAAAAAAAAAAAAAAACAGAAAAAAAACTAATTTGCAGTTGGTACAATAAAAGGAAATCCAAAAGAATTTACAGATATTCATTATAAGAAGAGCCGAAAAAGGTAGGACCAACTTTCTTCTTATTTACCGAGTTATTGACAGCAATTTCTTATAAGATCAGAGATAATAAACTCGTTTATTTGCTTTCATCGACTCATTCTGATTCGGCCATAAATAATGCAACAAAAAAAAAATGAAATCAGGAATAATCCGTAATTACAACTCAACAAAGGCTGGTGTGTAGGATACCTGCGATTGTTTTGTTTCTTTTTTGCAATATCATAAATTTGTGACAGTTATTAATGCCTACGTTATTTACATCCGCAATTTCTTTAGAAAGAATAAAAATTCGAAACCGTTATCACGCTTAAATTTTATGCTGAAGTTACACGAGCAATTAAGAGAAAAATGGTTAATAAAAAGATTAAATACCACAACGCAAAGAATTAAATATTTAATGGATATGATTCGAAAAATTCTTCGAAAATTCCTTCGAAAAATTGTTTGAAAAGCGAAGAGTCCAAAGACACATAAGCATACTAGTGCGTATCACATAATCCGCAAGAATCGAGAACGTATTGCACAGTTACTATAATTATATAACAAAAGAAGAATGACGACAAAATATTGTAGTAAATGTGGCAGACCGATATGCACACTAGTAAATAGAGAACGCTCAAACATCGTTAATTTTTTTAATATTATTTAGTTAAACTTACTTAGATATACAATAATTTTTATTTTTCGTATTGTGTCCCCCCCCCCCAAGTAATCTATTTTTCATGTTCATTTTAATTCGAGTGTAATAATATTAAGTAACGAAGAGGAAATCATTTCATCGATGAAAATAAGGTAAAAATTTAAATATTATATATAACAAAAATATATTAAAAACAAAATCTTGTAAAATTAAAAATCAGATCATGAAAACAGGGAATGAATTTAACAAAATAATGATATACGTAAAAAATAAGGAATGTGTCTACCAATACAGGATGCTCCGCGATGGTTAAAATAAAAAAAAGAAATAAATGTCGCGAGAAATTAAGAGTTGCATCGAAACATGAAAAAATGAGAATAAAACGCGGAAAAAGTGATTCTTAAATACAGAATGAAGAATAAAAATGTTCCCGGCGAGATTAGTATTGTTGTAATTGAAGTAATGGCTTTGGAGACTGTTGTTGCCTATTGATAAGAGAGAAGGCGGGAGTTACGTAACTGAATGCGAAAAAAAATTAAGTGATTTTTGAGCATGCGGTTTATGCGACTTGAAAAAAAAAAAGAGGTTAAAAGGGTACCGGTGTATGTGATTTACATGTTTGTAAAGACGTAATACGACATAGTTCAGTTCGAGATTATAAGTTAAAATTTTTTATTTAATGCCAGTTTCGCTTAAGTATTAGTTAACGCGCGCAGCAAGATTGATTGATTAATAAACACGGCAAAATAAGATAAGAAACTTAATAAAAACGAAACAAAAGATTTCAATTAAAAAAACAACAGTCGGTGTTTTTTAAAATGAAAAAAATTTTGGCGAGATTTTTTTTTGGTTGTTGAAAATGTGATGAACAAAACTATAATGAACTTAGAGAAATTAATTAATAAAACTCGATCATTTCATTTGGATATCTAGTCAGTCAGATTTTAATCGGTGCGGTTCGGTTAAAGGCTCAATTAGCAGTTAATCTTTCATTCGACTTTTGCCGGGGACAATAATAAACATCTTTCTGATACACGTGTAGCGGTTAATTTTTATACCATCTGGTTTTTAATGTTACAGAACGTAGAGCATTAAAGAGAACATAAAGGATGTGAAGTGTCGGAAACTGAAGTGGACAGTCACGTTGTGCAAATTACGACGGATTCTAGAAGAAAGAATAAAAAATCGACCGGCCTTAGTTGAAATCGTTATCTTGTCGCTTCCTCTTATGCTGTTAAGTTACATCTGATAATTGATAACGACGGAACACCTACCCAGTTAACCGCTTCGTTCAATCCATTCGAACTATTTTAACCATTTAATATTTATATATACATTAATTACGTTAGTTAAATATTTTTTATTGTTCACCGTTTGAATTTGTTTTTCACGCTATAACGTTTACTTAGTTAATTTAAAACCACTATTAATTTCGTATTTTATAAATTTATTTTTTCTTTATGTCTCTGTAATCGAAACTCTTTGTTCTAAATATCAGAAAATTACCGAAAACGCATTGTTTCATTTGAACAATATTCAAATTTAAATTTTAAAAAACTCGAACGATTCTTTTTTTAAAAATTTAAAGCTTTCACAGTGATTACTCATGATAAATAATTTTCGGAAACAACTGTGTTTTGAAAAAGATATTTATTCGCTTAACGTTTCGACCAGCTTACACTGGCCATCATCAGAAGCAGCTTCTGATGATGGCCAGTGTAAGCTGGTCGAAACGTTAAGCGAATAAATATCTTTTTCAAAACACAGTTGTTTCCGAAAATTATTTATCATGATTCTTTTTTTATTCCGTGAGAAATTTTAATCGTGAGAAATCTTTGAAAGTTTAGCGGCTAATATTTGCTTTCGAAACTTAGTATTTGTAGATTAAAATTGCACAGTTTCATTCCTCGTCGGACTTTAGGATTAATTCGGTATCGAGTTTGGTAATGTGTGGAACAAAAAAACAAAAAAACACGAACGAGGAGGCCATTCGATGATAGTAGGTGCCTTTACGGTAGACCAACGACGGACGGGTTTGAAAAATAATAGTAATAATATAGGAGACGAGATAATTTCCTTTAATCAGACATATGTTGTGTGAGGCAAGCTTTGACGTAAAGCGAATACAGACACTTACACAGAGATTATGACGGTCGGGTTATCTTATCTCAATCGTAAACACTAAACCGATTATATGCAGCACTATTGAAAGTTGAAAGCAGCGCGCAGTGATAATGTACTGGACGATTATAATAATAAAAATACGCAGCGTGTAAGTGAACAGTGTTAATTTAGTAATAATGCTTATAATACTTATAATAATAATAATAATAATAATAATAATAATAATAAAAATAATAATAATAATAATAATAAAAATAATAATAATAATAATAATAAAAATAATAATAAAAATAATAATAAAAATAATAATAATAATAATAATAATAATAATAATAATAATAATAACAAAACGAAACGATGACATAAAAGAAAAAGCTTCGATATGAAAAAAGGAAATAAATAAACGCGATAAAAATATGCAAAAATTGTGTCTGCATTACCGCCATAACTTTCCCAATGTTTTGCTGAGTTCAGCGTTGTGTAATTGAGGATGCTGATTGGCCAATTTTCTTCTTGCCGCCTGTGCCCATACCATGAACGCGTTCATTGGCCGTTTTACGTGAGTTTTTTTCTTGTTACCGGAAGATCTAGAGTAAAACAAATATCAGAGATACCGATAAGAAATTCCTCGAAATTAACTTACTAGTGTGAGCGTACTAGTCGGAAGAAAACCGTTGTGGGTGACGAAAGGCTAGTCAGTTTTTGTCTTCTTTAAATTTTCAGAACTGTTTACCGGGGCTAATTAATTTTCCGCAAAAAAATACGTACTATCTGATGTGGGCAATAAATAAGAGTCGGAAATTAACTTTACAGACAGATTTTTAAGATCTGCGTAGAAGAAAAACAGCAGATGATCAAGTTTTGAGCGAGAAACGATTTTTGTTAAAGAGTTAAGGCGTGTGTAGAATCAAGGGCGTCGCCAGCCGATGATCCAAGGGGGGGAAGATGATAGAAAGAGGATATGAATTATGGGAAAAATAAAATATGTATAAGTTGTAAAGGCTTAATATTTTATTAAACAAGAATAAAATCTTAATTTAAAAAAGCATAATTTTCGTGGGTTTCTAGCGAAAACATTGTCCATGATTACGCGTCTATGAATACCATTTTCAAGGCTTCAGGGGGCGGCTGCCCCCCCCCTCCCCCCGCTGACGACGCCAATGTGTAGAATTAGGCCAGAGCGGAAATTTTAGTCTCTTGAATGTACATCGTTTGAGTGTACGGTGAATCTGAAATTACGTTCATTTAGTGTTCGTACGTTTATCTTTTCCCTCGCTGAAGACACTGCGACCAATAACACATCGACTTACTACTTTTCTTAAACATATTTGTGGCATATTAACAAATGGGCTTAGTAGAAAACAAAATTGTTTGCCTCTTTAAACCTGCAATCCGCAACGATGTACTCTCGAAAGTAAACAAAATGCTGTGTAAATTTAATGTGCTCCTTATGTGCCTGGCAGACGTTAATAGGCTCCCTCTAGTGCTCCCACCGTCGGTACAACGGTACCCAGTAAAAACAAATCAATCACTATTAGAGCGCAATAACTCACAAACACCTCCAGAAGGTCTCAAACACAGAAGGTGACTGAAGTGATTAACACAGTTGTGATGATTTCACAATAGACTCCAGCAGCGTACGTTTACGAAATTGGTGATGTACCGAAGGGGGGTCCAAATGATGCGTGTTCCGTACTGCATGTAGAAATGTTTGCTATTCTGTTCTGCCTGCAGGCGTACTACAATTCTCAGTCTAAACATTTATTACAGATTCTCTGTCTACCATACAAAGTGTAGCAGAATCAATCGCATATAAAATTCAAGGAACTCTGCTATTGCTAGACCAGAAGGACTACCACCGGGTCGAGTTTCTCGTGGCACATGCTCCGTAGGGAACGAGCGCTCGAACCTAGAAGCTCGCTCTGCTATAGTATCCCCGGTGCCGGATAAATATCAATGTCTAATAATAACGCTCGACACATTCCCGTTAGAAAGAATGACCGAAAACAATGGATGTCTAAGATCTACGTTCTTACGCCCAATAAAACCGACGATCGAATGATTAATAGCCCGCGTGCCGAATACACAACTGTCAATCGGCTAAGAACAAGGCGTACAGCTAAAAGGTCATGACCGCATAACGATAACTTCCCCTAAGACATATACTGCGCAGAATTAAAACATCTGTCAGTGTAACATATTCTGATTGAATGTCGTAGTTTTAATGCAGTCCGCCCAAGAAGCATTTTCATTTGGTCAGCAGAAATATTGCACAACAAATTGTTCAGAATGGCAGACTGTTAGGCGGCCCTTAATAAAAAGGAGCCTAGAAAACTCTCGCCGCCATAACCAACCTGGCAGTTAAAAACGGTAATGTGATGTAACAAAAAAAAAAAAAAAATCACTTATTACTAAAGTGCAAATGAAAATGTATTGAAGCGGAGGAACAAAATTATTAAGAGTGCGTACTAGGATGGTCAAGCGCCAGGAATTAGTTTGATCGGCAACTACTGATAATTTCCTTCACTCCTTTTCAATTTTAATCACTTTATTCGCATGATAATTATGTCACACGAGTTAGTTAGTAAACAAAAGGAAACTAGAAAATGTTTTACAGATGCGTGACTTGTTAGTGTGAGAAAACGGAGGCTTATCTTATTGCTTCGCCCGGCCGAGAACCTAATTCTGTCAACTGTTCCATTTGTTCGCAAAAGTAAATGATCCGCTATTAAAGGAAATAGAATAGACATTTTCATTTTCGAGTTGCCTAAATTGTTATCATCTAATCATTTGAGAATTTCATTATCAACGCGCTCGTTTTTAATTAATAAACATAAATTGAAGTTATCAAATTATAAAAAATTCACAAAATAGACACCGACTTATTTCGGAGAATCAAAGCACTATTTGAGAATAATCGCGGTCGTCTATAATTATGTAACTTTTCTGGAAAAAACGAAATTTATCGAATGCGCATGCTCCTCTATTCGAGTACACGTTTCCTTCATCTGCAAGACCGTCGTCGATAGTTTTTTCATGTTACGTCCATCGGTTTACCGAAGAAGCAAATTAATTTACTTATCTCTGGGAAAGGGCGTTAAATCTCTACTCTCCGGTTGCCGCCTAATAAGATTACTTATAACAATTTACCGGTTGTCTCGCGAATTCTCGATTTTATTTATTTTCGGGTTATTGACCTTAATTCTTACAAATTTTTCATTCTATAACGAGCGATTTCAAATTTTACAACGTCAGTTCCGTTCTTAGGAAGTGAAAAATTACTGTATTTCATTTAATGCAAACGACGTCACATTCGAAATTTCTACAGCGAAAAATTCAAATTTCATTTTGTGTTCTTGAATAAAATACACCATCACAATAAATCAGCGCTGAATCTGAAAAAATCGCACTATTCGGTTTCACGCACTTCGCGTGGATATTGGCTTTTTACATTAATATTTCGCGAGGAAAGATAAAAAATGACCTTGAAATTTTTACGCTTATTAGAAGCTTTCTATCCTGCTTCCTGCAGCTAACTAACTAGTGTGTAATATCGTTTCCGTTATTTTCATGGGAAATACTTTTCCATCAGTGTAATTACCGTAATGTAATAGTATTTCACGTTGCTACGTTTAAATAATCGGACACGTGTAAGTTGAGAATTTCACAAATTTTCTTTAAACATTTATAATCATAATAATAATAAAATAATTTAAACATTGTAAAAAAGATAGAAGCCGAATTAAAATTATAACAAATATAATTTTTTCTTATAAGAAAATTTCCGCTATATCACAAAGTAGTGGAAATTATTTAAATTTTTGTTCCCGATCAAGATGAATTTCTTTTACAGTTTTTGTTTTGCACTATCACTGTGCTGGATTTATGCTAAACATCTCTGTCAACATTTGAAATATTTAATAATCCATTTGATCACGATTATTTTGGTAAAATTGGATTTACGTTAAAAATCTCTGTCAACGTTTGAAATATTTAATAATCTATTTGATCACGATTATTTTTGTAAAATTGGATTTACGTTAAAAATCTCTGTCAACATTTGAAATATTTAATAAACCATTTGATCATGATTATTTTTGTAAAATTGAATTTACGTTAAAAATCTCTGTCAACATTTGATATATTTAATCTATTTGATCGATTATTTCTGTACAATTTCTTCGTTTTTGTCCTTTAAATGATATTATAAACTTCGTTGTTTTGCTTTTTTTTCCCGTTTTTGAAGTTGCATAGAAGGAAATTAATCTTCCTCCCTGAAAATAATTGATTTAGAGTGTGCGAAGGAAATTACTTTTTGACAGTGAAAAGAAAAATTGCTATGACATTGCTCTTGACTTTGGTAAAAGTAACTTTGGCTATTATACACTTTTCTATTATTAGTACATGCATGTTCGGAGTTAACTGTGATTTCCGCGCGCGATTACGACCACTATAAAAAACTTTCAAACACGTTGAAATTATACATACATACATATATATATATATATATATATATATATATATATTATATTATATATATAAAAACTCGGTCATTTTGGCCTCGCAAGAGTCTGTGCCCCTTGACCTCTCATGCTTACATTTTTGTCTCTTTCACTTCTATACTTTGAATAAAATGATCAAAATTACCAACGTAATTTTTAGGCCGGCCCCCATTAAATGTTATAACGAAAAAATGTCCTATTTTATATAATAAAAAAGGTAAAATAATAAAGTTACATTTCCATGGTAATTTTGCAAATTGATAGAATTTTAAGACAACCGCCTCTGTTATACTAATAAAAAATAATAAGAAAAAAAATTATCCAAAAGGACCACATTTCTTCACGGTTTTTGATGAATACTCAATTTATGTTCACCGATTTTCATCATTACTCACATGATACCTGTAAAATCGGTCTATATAAATATGAGAATATAACTAAACAAGCTAAAATCTCGAAATATTAATATCAAATTAATGTATATACCCAGTCATATCGGAATTCAGGGAAACGAAATAGTAGATAACCTGGCCAAAACCGCCTCTACACCTTCTCCTGTAACCTCCACCACAGCCATGGACATCAAATATTTACTAAATCAAACCGAAATATCTAATTGGCAAACATCATGGAACACAAAATCCCATAACAAATTATTTCAACACAAAAAATCCGTACAACCTTGGAAAAACCTCTCCCAACTAAATCGTCAAGAAGAATTAATAATCACCAGGCTTAGAATTGGACATACGAAACTCACCCATAATTACCTCTTCCAAAAAGTCGATAAACCCCCTTGTCAGTTCTGCAACTCCACCCCCATCACAGTCAAACACCTTCTTTACGAATGCCCTAACATTAATCAAATGCGTCCAAAACTAAAAATCCCTTTAAATAATACAACCATCCCTGACAACCAAGACGAAATTAAAAAAATTCTTACCCTGATTAGAAAACTAAACTTAACAACCAGCATTTAAAATACCTACCTGACACTGGGTGTAATAATCATAGCAATTAAAAACACCCAGTATAAAAATAATAATAATAAAAAAAAAAAAAAAAGAAAAAAAAAAAGGTTACATAAAATTGGGACATTTTTTTGGATATTTTTTCTAATGAGGGCCGGCCTAAAAATTACGTTGTAATTAATATATAATACATAATATATACACATACATATCTTGACTTCTCCATGGGGACAGCCCTGGACTTTCAGATGATAGTTCTATAATATTTTTTTTTTTTTTTTTTTTTTCCAATGTGCACCTGTAATGTATTAACAATTAGCACATGTGCGGGAGCCTATTAACAGGAATTTATAAGTTATTCAGCAGTAGCTCCTTTGAGCAGTCAGCTGTGTGCTAAGTTGTTCAGGTTACTGATATACTGAGGATATCACGGCACAACCTCCTTCCTAGCCTTCTGCGCGGTCTGTCCGGTAGCGTTGTTGTGAACATTCTTCGAATTAACGGGTTTTCATGCATCTGTAACGCCTGATAAAAGTTTTGATAATTTTGTTGATAAATTTCTGCTACTGTTTTCACGTTCAAGTCATGATGTATTTGTTCATTGCTTACGTAATATGGAGCATTACACATTGACCTCAATGTTTTCGACTGGAATTGTTGAATACGTTTACAGTTAGTTTTTGCGGAAGTACCCCACAGTTCGATTCCGTATTTCCACTTTGAGGCCAGAATTGTATTATATATTAGGACTTTGTTTTCCAAAGATAAGTTAGATTTTCTTCCAATTAAGTAGTATAAGGCTCTTGTACATGCATCGAGGTTTTTACGTAAATGCAATATATGCGGTAGCCAAGTGAGCTTTCTGTCTAAGATTATGCCCAAGTATTTAATTGAATTTAACTGTGGAATTGGTTCAAGTTCATATAGAACTGGTGGACACACTCCTTTGCGTAGAGAGAAAGTTATACTGGCTGATTTTGTTGAATTAATTTTTATTTTCCACTTTGTGCACCATCTTCCTAATACCTTAAGGTGCTGTTGTATTAACTGGGCAGCAATTTCCGGTCTCCTATCCGCAGCCATAAGAAGCATGTCGTCCGCATATGTGAAGACTGATGAATACGCTGTTGTTGGAATATCCGCAGTGAAGATGGAGTACAATACTGGACCAAGCACACTGCCCTGTGGTACAGAGGCTAATATCGGGTACCAATCAGAGTATTCGGATTTGTGACGTATTCGGAAAGTCCTAGCTTCAAGGTATGAAGCTAAGAGAGTGAAAATTTTCGCTGGAAACGATTTTTTAATCTTGAATAGTAGTCCTTGATGCCAGACCTTATCGAAGGCCTGACTCACGTCAAGGAAAACAGCTGCACAGTAACGACCAGTTTGAAAGCAAGAAGAAATCGCATCAACCACCCGATGACACTGGTGGATAGTGGAGTGACGCTTCCTGAATCCGAATTGATGAGGAGGAATTAATTTTGATTCTTGTATCGTTATCTGCATTCTCCGCAAAATAAGTGATTCTAAAATTTTTGCCATTGAGCACAGGAGACTTATGGGTCTATACGACGAAACTTTATTAGCTGGTTTGTTAGGTTTCAGAACCATAATTACCACTGACCTCTTCCAAGCTTCAGGGAAGTAAGAAGTGCGAATTACAGCGTTATACAGGTGAAGGATTTGAATAAGAACACTTCTGTTTAGGTGTTTTAGTATATCATTGGTTATATCATCACAGCCTGCAGCTTTGTTGGCTGGTAAACGCCGAATTTCTTGCTCTACTTCTGTAAGTGAGAATGCTTTAACTGGCGGAGAGGATTCAAGTGGAATTTTTAAGTATTGTTGAACTTGTTCCTCAAAATTTTTGTTTTGCATTTCTCCGTGCGGCTTGAAAACTCCGGATAAGTGCTCAGCAAAGAAACATGCTTTCTCGCGTTCACTTCTAACCCATTTCCCAGAGTCATTTTGCATAGGATAGTCTGAGTTATGTTCTTTCAGGATGCTTTTTGTTGCATTCCAAAGTGTATTGTCTTTTGTGCTTAGTTTTTTAAGATGTATTTGGAAAGATGCATTTTTGTATTCCATGATTTTAGTTTTCATATTGTTTCTTAGAAGATTGTATACTTTACGATTGCTTGGGTATCTGAAACGCTGCCACTTGGCTCGTGCTCTTCTAGTTGCAGCTATGAGCTCGCGAATTTCTGCTGGAAGACTGTGCACTTTACGTTTGTTGAAACTATTTGGAAAATTTGTGGAGTTTTTAGCACTTAGTTGTATGGATTCAGTTAAATATTCCACTCGGCTGTCAATATCTTGTTTTGTTCTAAGAGAAACGTTGGTTAAACAGTTGTTAAGGAGAGCATTAAGTAGATCCCAATTTGTTGTTTTATTCGTTAGCTGCTGCTTAGAATAGGTTTCTATAGGGATAGAATCTATTATTAGTTTAACAGGAGCGTGATCCGAGGATAAGTCCGCCGTGGATTTGCAAGAATGATAATATTTTTTTACACCTTTAGCAATATAGAAGTCAAGTATGTCTGGCAACCTGTTTGCGTGCGATGGCCAGTATGTGGGTTCATCCGAGGCTATAATATGAGGCCTAAATTTTGAATGATTTTCCTGAAAATTTTACCTCTGGGGTTTATTTATGGAAGAGTAAAAATTTCAATTGTATGTATAATTCTTTGAAAAATAAAAAACTTCATTTACGACTCGCGTATTTCCTACTTGAGGGTAAAATTGCCGGGAAGAGATCGAGAGGAGGACAGCAAATGTCATGGATGGACAATCTTAGCAACTGGTTCGACTGTTCCTCAACAGAACTTTTCCGATTAGCCGTTGATAGGAAGAAATTTCAATTGTGGATCGGCAACCTTCAAAATGGAGGCGGCGGATGAAGAAGGAGTATTTTAGGCCGTAACAGAAAAACGTTACATGTTTCATAGCATTTTTTTCATACTACCCCCGCTTTAAGAATAACACGTAGTAGTCAGGATATGTTATAGTTAAATTACTATTCGAATTTATTTCTGTATACTTGCACAGCTTGTTACACGGATTAATTGTTATGCTTTTTTTGTTAATAATGTAAATGTAAATGTTTCGTGAACCTTTTGGCCGGGATTACGGTACACATATTTGTTCGAAACATGTTAATAATTAACAGCGATAAATTTCCGCAAGTGCAGGTAATTTTACCGAATTAGGTAATTTCTAATGTTCGACGTAACGCGATCATATAAGAAATATTAAGAGTAACGAGTAACTTTGCACAATAAAACACTTATAATATAATGTTCCTTAATTCAAAAGGTTTACTGCATTTGTTGCGTAGAATAATTTAATTTTCTTCGAATAATGCATTTAAAGCCGAGTTTAAGGGAAGTTTGAAAGAAAAAAAAAACCGACATATATACATATTATAGTTTATCGGTCATGACGATTTTTCCCGAGTTATTTTTGTAAATTTATTATTTGCGTCGATGTAGAAAAATGAATAATATAGGAATTTGGTAATATACATTTTAAAAGTCAATAAAAATTTTCTGTTTCATAATTTTAATAATAGTATCAAAATGATTTTTTTTTTTTAAATTCTTTAATAGCTAAATTGCATCTAGCCGATGATAGCTAGTTAGCAATTATTTTTAATGTCTTACGCACATAGCCTGAATAGCAGCCTACCCAGAGGATAGTAGGTGCTAAAAAAGAAGTTTTATTAGAAAACTACGTTTATCTTAGACTAGATCCATCGACTTGATTCTATCAAGCCGCCGAACTTCTAGTGAATTGTCCAGCAACCCAATTGCCATGTTGTTCGGGTGCGTTTCTAATCTGTAGGTATACTTCTTTTGCGTCGTCGAATATATTACTTCTTGAACAAATTTTATTCCGAGGTCTCATTGTGAAGCGTTATTAAATCGGTATAATGTATCACGGAGCATTTACAACCATCCGGAGGATTCTGGATCACTCGTTGTATGATTGCTATGTTACTCTTCTTAGAACAGCCCCATAGCAGGCAGCTGTAAACTGGCTTTAAAATCTGATTATAGAGACAAGTAGTTTATTTTCAGCAGATAATTCCGACTTCCTGTTTAGTAGCCAGTATAGTTGTCTTAACTTTATATTTAATTCGGTCCGTTTTAATATGTTTCTTCTGATCAAGGTGTACACCCAGATATTTCACATCTGTTTTTCGCGCAATTGCAACATTGTTCAGGCTACACTTTCCGTCGGATCAACTTTTTTATCAATGAAGATTACTCGCGCTGATTTACTTTCATTGGTTTTGATTTTCCATAACTTAAGCCATGACGAAATTTCAATAACTGCTGCTTGGATGGTATTCCGCGCTTTAACGGGACATGCGTCTGAGCATTAGGAATATCTGACGTGTAAATGAGATAGAGTAATGGCCCTAGCACACTTCCCTGCGGGGAACTCCTGCTCTTATTGGATATATATTTAATAAGTCATCTTCATATTTAACGTAGAAATATCTTTCAGTCATGTATGACTGAAGCAACTGATAATAATTCATAAGGAAAATGTGTCGTTTAATTTTCTGTAAAAGACCATCGTGCCAGACTTTGTCGAAAGCCTGGCTTATGTCCAGAAACACAGCGTCGCAGTACTTTTTCTTTTCGAAAGATGTTTCAATGGTGGTAACTACATGATGCACTTTTTCTATTATGCTTGGCTCTGAATCCAAACTGATGGTCTGCTATTAGAATCGTTGATAACTGGCATCATCCGTTTTAGGAGCAGTTTTTCATAAAGTTTAGAGATTACAGGCAGCGATGAGATGGGTCGGTACGAAGCCCCGGGTCTGTCGGAGATTTCTTCTGCGGTTTTTTAGCAACGACAATCTGAGACAATTTTAGTTGTAAAGGAAAATACCGCAGCCGGACCATCGCATTGAAAATGTATGTCAGAAGTATGAAACCCGTTTCTCGGTAATTCCCCTTTAAAATACGTGCGGTAATTAAATCATAGCCCGGTGATTTATTTGGGTTTAAAGTTTTTACTAAAGTATGGATTTCACGCGGAGACGTCGGTTTTATTGCCGAGCAAACATCATGACAATAAGTTGCATGGTTGAACGTTGCGTTTTTAAGGTTGTGGCTGGAGAATATCTTTGCGAAATGTTTTCCGAATACCTCCGTTCTAGCCCAGGTTCGATCCGATTTTCTTATTGGATGTACCGTTTGTATTTGCTTTTTTAGGTGAACTCAATATTACGTCTATAACGTGGCTGTGGTGGCATCCTTGCCAGTTTAATAAAACGGATAATAACGTTATGGTTGCGGTGCATGACACGATACAACTATAAGAAGAAGGGAAAATCATCGCCCGGAGTTCTACTAGAACTCGGTTTGTTAATTTTTTCTTTCTTTTCTTTTAGTTTCCGCCGATTTTAAATGGTTTACAAGAGATAAGTTCGCCGGTAGAGATGTTCGAAATCATTCGGGTGTTGCGGTTCATTGTGTCTTTATCTATAATACTTAAATAAAATACGTGTACATACAGCAAACATTGTGGCTTTCTTCTTATACCAGATTCTTCCTAAACGACACAGCACTGCCGAAACTACGCTAGCATAATAATAAGGGGGATGTGATAGTTTATAAGAGGAAGAAAATTTAAATGAACAAGCTGAAAAAACAAGACGAACAAATAGGTGTTAGTAAAAGTTTTCCCTATCGAATGCAGCAAAAGTATAAAATATTAGAATGAAAGAAAAAAAACGCGACGCATACTCTCAAGATGCGAATGTAAGAAAAGAAAATGAAATTGACAGATAAGTATAGATTCTTCAGATGACTGGAAACGGAAATGTTGAATAGAGTAAGCGAAACACGGACGATTATTTAGGGGATGGTTTTTTTGTTGTTTTTTTTTTGTAAAACAGCCCCTTAAGCGGGAACTGCATGGTTATTACAATCTTAGAACTATTTCTAAATAAGTAACATTTATAACTAAAAGTAAATTAACAGGTTGCAAAGGAATAAAAATCACTATTTATTCTTTGCTATTTATATACACATACATACAATAAAACGATAAATATTTACAACACAATTAGGTGTCGTTCGGTTTAAAACGTTTAAGCCGTCTTGCATCTTCTGTAGTAAGCAAAAGGACCAATGCTTTCGGGTTCGGATGGGTATGGAGTCGTCTTTCTTCGTGACGATGGGCAAAGTCTTTAATGACTTCGTCCACCCATTTGATCCTTAAATCGGTATGTAGAGATTCGTTCCGTTGGAACCGTCGAGCATTGGTTATCATACGGAGGAATTTATTTTGGGCTGCTTGAATAATATTTCTATTTGATGGTACATCCCCCCATATCTGTACCCCATAAGTCCCAATCGGTCTTACGATGGTTTCATAAATGAGACATTTGTTTTCAAGCTTCATTTTGGAATGTCGCCCGACAAGCCAATACATTTCACGTGTTTTTTCTCGAATCTACCGAGCTTTTGACACAACGTCGTGAGTTTTCCAAGTCAGTTTCGCATCTAGATGCACACCCAAGTATTTTGCTGAATCAGAGATTGGCACTTGTTGTCTATTTATGAACGAAATAAAAATGAAGTAAAATTCGCTTACCACATTGTTCTGCCGGGAAATCAACGTACACTTAGAACACGGCCGGAATTAAAGAGATCAGAAGGCGGTACACGAATCGGTACCATCAGTGGCGTAGTCAGAATTAATTTTCGGATCGGGTCCTATCTACGTATTACAGATAAGATTATATCTGCAGCAGTTAATTTATCAATATAAATAGGACGCGGCGGTAATTTGGAAGGCAGGTCTGTCGTATCATTGCTTCTCGTTCGTAGATGGTACATTCTTTTTCAATCACGTTAATAATGAAACCAAGATCATTTTTTCCTTTGCTTATTATTATAGGAGAAAACTCTTTTATAAGGTAAAGCTTCGAAATTTGGAAATTATTCATTTTCGTTTGTAATCGATTCTTCCGGCTTCGTTAATGAAAATGTATTAAAAAATACTTGAAGTTAACCTAAAAAATTTAAGAAATTCGTAAATTTTTTTCAAATGAATTCCGTGATTTCCGATATACAATATCGTGTTAAGTAAATTATTAAAAACGAAAACAATTCAAAGACGGGGGAATTATTAAAAGTAGCGAATTTGCAGCGTATGAATGCGTAAGTAACAATCATAAAGTACCTACACGATATGGTAGTAGAACATTGGCTGCTACATAAATTCGTTCGAATTGCGACGGAACTGATCATACTACAACTTTCTGAATAGCGCCAAAAGTATTATCGTTGTTGCATTTCCTTTGTTTTTTTATAGACATTTCACGGATCAGAGGAAAAATAGGCTTACGTGTGCTGACATACATTCGGACTGTAGAAGCGAATTCTGCGATGAGGCATCGGTCTTGGTTATTAACAGAAGTTGAGTCAACATTAGAGCAACTGTTAATTGTTACTGGTCTTCATATAAGACAATAAAATAGACATTGGCGGAACTATTTGCTGACTGCGTCGGATTCTGATTATAATAATAACGTGTTTACTGATAATATAATTACCGGGCGACCGACGTAAATTATCAATGGGAAACGCATACTGGTTATATGTATATTACACACATATATATATATATACTATATAATCAGTTTGATCAAGTGGACAATGCCGAATTTCGCTAAATGAAGGTAAAACATATCATCGAAAAATCGAAGTCTCTCCAAAATTTTGATAAACAAGCAACAACAAAAAAATTATCGATATTTTTTCAGGCCAGTATATAATTAAGATAGTGGCGGTGATCGGTGAAACGACAATTTTTTAGCTCGAACAAATTGTGTGGAAGGAAATAGGGAACTACGCCTAGACAGTCCGATATGATGTGAGAATGTTTAAAAAAAAAAAGAAACACATTTCTGGAAATTTTAAACAAAATGAAAAATGTTTACTGTTTACTTGGAGCTGTTTAACCTGAACGCTGATGATCGGTGCGAATATTGCAAATACAATTTTTCGATGAATAGAAATCTGAAGAAAAATATTCAAAAATCTGCAACGTCATTAGGCTCAAAGTACAAACTGAAAAACTTCTTTTTCCGTTTCATTCTTTCCGTGGAAGATTATATAAAAACATAGAAACGTGTGAGTGTGTGTATGAGTGTGAGCGCGCGCATGTATTTATTATCGGAGATAACCATTTTATAAAATTGCATTTGTGTATGTAGAAGAAATTTCGCCATAGAGTTTCTCACGCTTAGTTGAGTTTATATATCTATATGTTTTCTATTCCTGGAAAGGAATTCTTTGCTAGTTTATAATTTAAAGCAAAGAAATTAATATAAAAAAACACAACAAATATGTAAATCCATTAATTAAGAAAATAACTAAAAGAGAAATCAACCGACAAGTGTCGAAGCCATATTAATCATGATTATTAATTAATGGTAATGTTTAAATATAAATGTAAATTTTTCATTATAGCTAATGACCAATGTCGTTATACATATATACATATATATATATATATATATATAATCTGTTATTTGACTTTATAACTTTAGATAACCCAAGTTACTTATTAATTTTAAATAAGTGATTATTATGTAAAATGGAATTCAAAAATTAAAGCATTTATACAATTTCGGCGAAACACCACAGATATTAATGCATCTATCACATCATATATAGTCAAAATGAATCTTAAAAAATCTAAAAACGTGGTGAGAGAAAGAATGTAAGAATGTGTGAGATCCTGTTATCGGTCACAGGTGAATATATCATGTGTTCATCGACGCTGAGTGAAGTGTGCATCGTCTATTTGGAAATTGTTGGTTAGCGATTATGGGGTTGGAAGGAAACAAAGCATCGAAGAAAAGATGCCGAACGATTTTTAATCGAAAGGCGAATCAGAGTTTACCTTCTTCCAAGTTAATACTTGGTTTTCAGCTTCTTTTATCATTAGTTGCCGATCTGCATTGAAGAAACCAATACCTTCTTTTTGTTTAACTATTCAGTTTTTTGGGTAAATTACTGCGCCAAGATTCGTTGATTTAACAGAAGAATAAAAAACATTATAATTTATCAATCCCAACTTTCGCCAATTGTAATTATCGGGGTCCGAAAGTTCGCGGAGTACCGGCCGAGCAGAAATGGATCACTGCCGAAAACAGAGATACGTAAAATTTAAATTACTATTCTAATCACCTTAAATTGTACTTTTGTGTGTATTTTTAATTGTGTATTTTCAGTGGCTGGTCGATCGAGAAAAATTTGTGTAGATAATTTTGTAAAGTTAAAAAAGCAAAATTGTCTATCCTTGTAATAACTTAATAATAATAATCGTAAAATTAATGAATGAATAAAAAGGAAATAAAAAAATATATAATAACTCCTGGTAAGTTCGAAAACGTGCTAGCATTCCTGAGGACATAAATAACTAATTGTATACCATTAAATTTGGTATCCCCGATAAGAATACATATTTAAATGTTATATATATATATATATATTAATTACAACGTAGTTCTTATGCTACCTCCCATTAGAAAAAATGTCCCGATTTTATGTAACGTCTGTTATATTTTATATATGGACTGATTTAGAATTACGTTGTAAATTTTGATCATTTTATACAAAGTATAAAAGAGAAAGAGATAGAAATGTAAGCAAGGGGGGTCAGAGGGGCCAAATGCCCGAGTTATATATATATTTAAATCAACATTATTCAATTTTTAGAACAGTATGATCCGCATGGCATTCAAACGATGAATTTATGATATTGGTGTGAAAATAAATTTTTGGTCTGATGGTAGCCTTTAAAAATTGACCTGTTTTAAAAGCCGGTCAAAACTTTTACATTAAATAGTTTAAAATACGTGGATGACTGCGCATTAATAATATGCGACGGTGAGGAAGATTTTCAACTGTTACCTGGTTGCAAAAAAATATGAGAAGAAATAAACTGTGCGAAGACAGAGATTGTAGAACGCTAATAAGAGCGCAGATGTATTTGGATGGGGAAAATTATAAAACGCAGGCACCTTTAAATACCTCGCAAGTTACACTAGGGAAGATGCAAATTTAAACGAATTGCATAATTGGAAATGCGTACAAATATTTTGGAAATGATTTCAGCGAGTATTTAAAATCACGCTACGTAAAGCCAAGATACTTTCGAAGATGTTATAAAATGTGATGATGAATAATCAAAAAAAAAGCATCTAAAAAAGTTGAAATATCAAAAAATGATCGGGAAAAATTTAAAATAAACCGGAAAGGTTATACACCAAATGAGAAGTACTAAATGCAGCGGCAGTTCACTCTGTTAAAGACTGAGACTGCTTAGCGCATGAATAATGGGCGGCGTTATACGACTGAGTAGTGATCGCATACCAAAAAGGGAGCTGCACAGTTTATTCAAAACAGGAAAACAATGTGACTCAGGCCACGATTCAAATATTGTCAAAGATCTCAAAATGGTGGAGCTGAACCCAAAAGACTCGACTGTGAAAGAATGAGAAGAGTGAAGATCGGTACATAAAAACTCAATTTTGTCGAGCAATAAAACTCTGTCAAATCGAAACCTAGCCGTGTACAACCAACAATAGCAGTTTGTTTGCCACTTTTGCGATTTCAGCAGCAGCTTTCGTCTTGGTTTAATATTGCGCCTCCGTCGAAAAGATAAATGAGATAGAATAATGCAGCACTCAAAGTCGGCACCGAGGTACATAGATTGCAATATATATATATATATATATATATATATATATATATATATATATATATATATATATATATAAATACATATTTAAGCGTGGCTGTGAGGTATGGAGAATAAGCTTAATGTCTGTAGCAAAAATAAAAATTTGGCTTAAAAAAAAAAAATTGCACATCGGTAGAAAATCTGCGTAAGTATTTCAAAAAGATCGAACGAAAAAAAAAGGTATATATTTGGTTAGTTTAAAAGAGGTCAACAAAATGGTATCAGTTACTTATTGAAATTGTCGTCATCGTCGCCGTCACAGCTCTTGGAACAAGAGATAGCATGCAACTCATACGATCCAATTTCTGGCATCTGTCACTGTTTTCTGAAATGTTTTGCTAAGCAGATTTGACGTCATCACTTCCAGTCTTCTTCTCCATTTATAAGGGTTCCCTTGTATTTTTCCCTGTGCTGCCAACATGAAGATTCCGTTTTTTTTCATACCTCATGAGCCCCATGTATTTCGTTTTCTTTCTCTGAATACTGTCAACTATTACAGGTTTCCCTTCGTCTACACATAGGAGCGCATTACTCTTTTCTTAAGTTCCAGACTTAATCTGGAATCCTTTAGTGCATGACTCAGGTTGTTGAATGCCCGTTTCGCTATTCCAATTCTTTATTTGATTTCTTCGTCATTTTTGCCATTATTAGTGATGAGGCTATCTAGATATTTAAATTCAGTTAAGTTTTCTATCTTCTCTCTGTCGATATAAATACAGGTGTATATGCCTATTTTTAGTTCTGTTAAATTTAATGATTTTTTTTTTTTTTTTTTTAGTATTAGTAATTTTCATTCCATATCTTAAACCGATTTTATTTATTTTGCTCATCATTTTTTGTAGTTGTTCTTTTGTTTCTGCAAGTAATACTTTAGCATCCGCATAAATAATTTCGTTTATACGTTGTCCATTTATTTTCACTTCCATTTTCCCTACATTTGCAGCTTGTTTAATCTCTTCCGCATGTTAAATAATCTGGATGACAGTGGACATCCTTGTCGTACGACTCTTTTGATATCACTTTTCTTATCCGAGAATTCTGCATTTATCTTGATTTTTGCACTCTGTTCCCAATACAGATGTTTAACAAGCTATAAGTCTGTGTTATCGATATTATATTTTTCTAATATTGTTATAAGCTGTTCATGATTAACCCGGTAAAATGCGTTTTCATAGTCTACAAAGCATGCATAAACCTCCCTGTTTGTGTTTAAGGTTCTTTGTATTATTATTTTGAGTAGAGCCATTGCAAGTCTAGTTCCTTTTCTTCAGACAAAACGAAACTGCGTATCGCTCAAATTGTCATCTAATTTCCGCTCTATTTTACTAACGAATGACTCTCATCAGCGCTATTGTTCCATGTTCGGAAAATATTTGCGAGCTACTCTTTTTTGGAATTGGTATAAAATTTACGCTTTTAAAATCTTCCGGCAATGTGCCTTCTTTGTATATTTTATTAAATATCTGTAAAAGTTGTTTCTTTTCATCCTGCGTTATGCATTTTATTAAATCAACCGCTCTCGTTATTTCTGGCTTTATAAATAGCATTCTCTAATTTCCATATTTCAATATTTGGCGCTTCTTCCTTCGTGGATCGCATATCATCCTTACACAATTCTTGTATATTTTTTTTTTTAATTTCGATTTCCTCGCATTTTTCTTTGTACCAGTTTTGTGCATTTTTTCAAAATGTCTTTATTTAATTTATTATATTTTAAACTTCTTCTATCTTTTATTTCTTTTCTTTCCTTATCAGATTTAAAATCTCTTGCCTAATCCAAGGTTTTTGTTTTTTCTTTCTCTTTTTGGTACTGTGTTTCTGGCGGCTTTGAGCAGCTTTTGTTTCCATGTGCACCATATGTTTTCTGCATTTTTTCCTATATCATTTCCAACTATCGTTTCCTATTCTGTCCTACTCTGCTTGAAACTTTTCTCGAACTTTGTGTCTAATTGTTTTTCATTCTTTTTACATTTCTTCAGTATTATTTTGCATTTAGCGAAAGTTATAGTCAGCATTGTAATCAGCTCCCGGATAGGTATGGCAGTTTTTAATCGCGTTTTTGTAACGTTTATCAATCAAAATAAAATCAATTTGATTTCTCGTTCTTCCACCCGAACTTGACCACGTATGAAGTCTTCTTTTATGTTGTTTAAACCATTCGCTACATATATCACCATATTACTTTTTTCTGCAAAATCTGTGAGCATTTCTCCTCGTTCGTTTTGCTTCCCCAAGGCAAATTTACCCACAGCCTCACTTCTGTGGTCTTCCCCTACTTTTGTATTGAAGTCCTCCATGACGAATAAGATGTTATTATTTTTTGTTGTCTTTTTCATTTCTTCTAGCCCCCCTTATAAAAATTTATAATCGTTGCTTCGTCACTATCCGCTGTAGGAGCATAAACCTGAATTAGTACCATAGGTTCGGGCTTTACATTTAGTCGTACCAGCATAATTCTGTCTGACTTCGGAATGATTTCACTTATTTTACTGGCCATTTGTGTTTGTATTAACCTAGCAATAGTTTTGATGAAACCTTAAATCTTCCATTCCCTATCTATCGTGTTTCACTAATTCCCATAACGTCAATGTTCAGTCGTTTAGCTTTTAAAGCCACATTTGCTAATTTTCCCTTCTGATACAACGATCTTACGTTCCAGGTAGTAAGAATAAGTGCTTTTTTCCGTTGGTTATTCCATGTATTCTCAGTATTATTAGTTTTAACTACACTCGTATCATTTATTACGCTGGTGTTATTTATCATATTTGTGTGATTTATCATGTTCGCATGTTGCCGACCTGAGGAGCCCGCTTTATCCTCCTGCCGGGTCTGGCGTAAATGAGACTGCCTGAACCAGTAACATTTGCCATATCTGTAATATTCATATTCATAGTTGCTCCTGAGAATTTTAATTTCCCGTTGCCTTTCACATGTTTTCTGTTAGGGTGGACTCCCTGAGCTGAGAAGACCCGGTTTTAAGGCGATTGTACAAGTATTTTAAGAAATCCCTTACGATGATTGTTCGTTCACGGCTCTAAAAGAGAGTGTGTTTTTGCGCGAGCATTTAATGCAGGTAATCAAAAATGTGTGCTGTACCGTAAAAACCGCAAAATAAGCGCGCTTTTGTAATGTATTTTAACATCATTCCTTCTCGCTTGCTTAGATATCGTCTGAATTATCTTTAAGCAGTATTTTTGTAATACATTTTAACCAGGTAAAAAGAAATTTTTTATATTTCGTTTTAATTTTAAGTTATAACCTTTATTATAGGTGAAAACGATTTACGTTAAGCAATACGTTCCTTTATTTTCATTTTGTCTAATCACCTTTCTTAGAATTTTTTTGATTATTTATGACCCCTTCAGCTTATTTTCCCCTACCTGATTATTCCTGTGATTTTATTATTTTCCGTATACGTGAACTTATCTCTATTCTTTGCTACCACCATTCCATTCGCATTGATTTTCGGCGGTTCCCAGCCATTCAAACATCTTTAATGAAGCGATTGCGATTCTTTTCCGGCTTTTTTCCACTTCCTTTCTTTAAAAAAAACCCATCCTCTAATCTCGCTATGTGAAATTTACCATTTCAGATTATGGTCGGATATTTGTGCGTCCACCTTTTTTGATAATTGTTCATTTTTTATCCGTTAACCTATTCTTTCTGTTAATCCTCCTTTTGTTTCTGTCACTTCGCCCCGTTCTGTTATTGTCTTCATTTTTGTCTGCATTTTAGCCATTATCTTCTGCCCATTTTCGTTGGCTTCCTACCGGACACCGTATTCTTTCCATTTAAATGATACAGGCGGATGCTCTACACTCCAGTTTGTTACTTCTTATTTTTTCTTTCCGCTATTCCCATTATTTTATTAGCAGCATCGGTCGAATTAAAATAAAACTAACTCCTTTTTCTTTCCATCATTTTAGGATAAAGATGCCCATAGTGTTAGGCGAGGAAAAAAGGAAAATCTCTTTAAAAGAATAAAAATAGAAGAAATTGTAATTAGTTAAGATTTCCCAAGTAATAATCAAAAAATTCCGTGACATTATTCAAACAAACGTTTTTCACTAAAGCGGCTGCTACGTTTGAACTATCCTCGACAAACACATGTCTAGTGTAATCAATTGTTGTCGAGAGGACCAAAATTTCTGAAATTCTGGTTTCCCAAGCAAGTGGAATGTGAGAAGGGCCGTTAGTGCCCCCTATCGTGTAACGACAAAGTCAGCTCGGAATGCCGCGAGGCGTACACTGCTACAGAGTTTCAGTCTTTTTTCTTTTTTAAATAATTCATTTCGCGTCGAATTCAGCGGGTTGCCGTGAATTATTTACTCGAGCAAAAATAAAAAAATGGGTGACACTGCAATGAAATCGGTGAAACGGAAAGATATTTCTAATCTTCAAAGATTGCGAACGAATTTCTTCACTTGCTCTGACTGGAATAATCAGTTTATCGCGTAAGTAGTTCATTTACAAAATCCACGTTAAAGATTACACGTAATATTTTATAAGCTTTAAAAGTTACTCTTTCATGCGTTTAGCTCTCCTTGCTTTCATATATTTCCCTAGTTGCATACTTATAATTTAGTTTTTTTTGCCGCGTTATCCGCTATCCTCATTGTATGCTTCTCACATTAACACTATATCGATAAAGCTAGCGTAAAAGAGTTTTTTTTTTTTCTTTTCCCCAATGATTCCACTGAATGCTTATCGGCATTATATATGTCCATTACCCTCTGTGAACGTACAACATGCGAAATTTTCCATCACCCGGGAGACCTATCATCAACGGTAATCATGATGGCTGCCCCTCTCGCAAACAAGACTAAAATCCAGGAACAGTTTTCTACGAAAGGTCGAGGAGCTGACGGCTATTGCAGAAAAGAATAGACTTTGCATATCGAATATAAAAGCAAACGGTAGACTAAAGGCGGAAGCACTGCCTAGCCGAAATCAGTTACAGTCTTTGGAAAACCACTTGGAGCAAACTGAGAAGTGGAACTGCGCGCACAAAATATAATAATCTTTATAAGTGAAGAATAGCGATCGATAGTGACTGCGATGTGAAGTCCAAGACTGTAATCATCTATTTACACATGCCTTCTTAGCGGCAAATATGAACTTGGAAGCTTACACAACGACTTAATAAAATTTATAAAATATTGGACGAATTATCGTATATAGTCGACCCAGGAGGGGACACGCGAATAATAATAATAATCGGCTATTCGTTTGATCGGGAAACGGAATCTTTGTTTTTTATATAGACTAGTCGGCTATGCGCCCGTATATATTTTGAGCAATCCCCCTCCAAAAAAAAACAAAACAAACAAACATAGTTTTCACTTGTTTAGGATTTTTCTTTCTCAGTTTATCAAATGTATGTTGTACAGCAGGGGCTCCGCTGAAAGCACGTAAAGAAGGAGCAATACATTTTCGGGAGTTCGCCATTAATGCTAGCAAATGACAAAGGGCTTTTGTACATTTTTGATTTTCAGGCTAATCTTGGAAGCGTAGAGCGTCGTGGTGTTGTGGATAGAGAAGCGCACGCGTAAGAACCTGATAACGGCAAAATGTATAGCAATTTTTCGGCGATTTGTAAGCAGTTCGGAGATCTTAGCGAGAGTTGATGACGACACGAAATAGGTTTCGTAATAAATGTAAAAAGGCCCGGCTGCTTTTGTGAATTTCTAGCTGCTACGTAAACAGAGTTGATAATTTAATAAAAACAATGTGTACAATTTTCAAACAAACGTAATGATATGTGTAGGTAGGCGCAGAAAACGGAAGATATGTGAAAAAATATAAATTGCGAACTTACAGAAGGCGACGAGGGAAAATTGACAATCAGCAGCTCTACAGGTGTACAAAGTCCGATGCGATCACGTTGATACTTTACGAACGAGCCGGAACGGACGTCAGTAAAGTAAACATAAACACACACGGCTGCCTTATTAATTCGTAACTAGTTAGCGGTTTTCCTTATCAACTACTATTTTTAATTCCTTTTTTTCCTTCTCCTTTTCTTTCCCGTTTTATTCCTAACACGTTCGGTAATAATAGTCGAAGATGAAGATGTGTGCTAGCGGCCACTTCTGATAAGAATAGCGCGCAATATGCTCGCAGGTGGGTACACAAGAAAAACGCCAATCTACAGCTCATCTGCGTCGCACGCTTTGTTCTTTTACGACGATATTTGCCCTCCGTCCATTTTTCAACCGCATTCAGCCCATTTTGGTTAGTCAAGCTTTCTGCGCCATCGTAGCAGGTGCTGAAAAACTGTTTCAGTTGTTGCCTTCCTTTTCCTTTTTTTTTTGATCTTGTCAAATCTCTTCTAAATAAGCGATTTAAAGCATATGTAAAAGAATAATTTTGAAACGTTCAAAATTTGCGAGTTTATTATTTGTCTCATAACTAGACTATCAGTTATTCGCGTCGAGATTTTTTCCCGTTTACCGTTGCATCTATTCCCCCCATACGGCGGTATTGGTATTTCTTTTTTTTTCAAATAATTCGGGGCGTTTTTTTAGAATCATCGTCAAAAGTATTCCACAAAAATTGTAATTAGCTTTGTCTGCGACGTGTTTTGTTTTTATATCCTATGTTATATGATTTTTTATCCGGGTTTTCTCGCTTTTTATGGAGCTTGTCAATAGTTGACGATTACCCAATAACAGAAGTAAGATTCATCCAAAGAAAGGCTCGGACACTGAATTGTAAAGGGGAAGAAACATATCAACCAACGGAAATCTCCGTCAAGGAAAAAAACATGGACGAAGACTGCATCTGGAGTAAGCTTAATGCTAATGGATAAAATGAGGCGGACAGTGAAAACGACTAAAAAGATCCTAAAGAGAAAAGAAGAAATAGCAACTTTCACAGCCGTAAGGATTGTTCACGAACATTGCAACGTAGGCTGATAGACAAGATTAACAGTAGTTCAGTCCTGTAATTATGTATGGGTGCTACACTACGTAATGCATAATATTATGTATTTGCACAAGAGTTTCCTGAGCTTATTATCAATAAAAGCAGAGCATAAACTATAGAAAAACTGCAGAAGAGGAGAGATATGGCTACAGCTGCAGCAGCGGAGCTCACAATGGCAGCGGCTAGAGAAAAGAACATCCGATAATATTAGAATATTCTGAGATGCCACTTTATCCTTGAAAACAAAAACGAACAATGTAAATTGGTAGAGTTGCATTGTAGAAGAATAAGATAAAACGAGTGTCGAAAATTTGCTTGCGTTTCATCAAAAATTACTTTATTTTTTGATTTTTTGCATAGGGGTTAAACCTTCAATTTTTTCAGATCCCCTTTGGTTTTTTAGCTTTTCTTTTTCAGGCGTGCCGCCAGCTGCAGACGTTTACCCAGTGCGAAGAACTAAAAAACGGTCGATAGTGTTATATCGCGACAAGGTTAGAAAAATAAAAGAAGCCAGCGAAGGAATAACAGGAGAAAGAGGAATGATTCTGTGAGCACTGCAAGGAGTATGGAGAGTACGACTTAGAAGATTGGACTTCAGGATCGCACGTTCTGAGGAAATAGAGAGCCGTTATTAAATGAAAACATGATCCGTATTGCAAGTGAAGTTTGTGTCCGGATGATTTAAAGGACAAAGAGGTGACTGAATATGAAAAAAAAACAAAAACGGTAGGACGACGCTGGAAACTATGCGGTCAAACTAATGGCAAATTGGTAAGAATTGAACGTTAAGGAAATTATTGAACCAAGTAAAAAAAGAGGAAAACTGTAGCGATGAATAAATAAAGTTAAGATCAGAAAAGAATACGCGATAGAGGTAAGACATCAACGGAGACGATGACCTATATTATTTTTTTAACACCCGGTATATTTGAAATATTAATAACCTATGGAAGAATTCTGAACACTTCCGAAGAATGAATAAATGAACGGAAGGATATTAATAGAGACGAGAATGGAGGCGAAAGAATAAAGGACGGATTGTATAGGCCGACTGTAGGAGGGGTTCAGAAGTTTCAGGTAAAAGCGAGTTGAACGTGCGACGAAAATGTGATTAACATTCGTAAAAGTAGATTGAAATAATTGTCGGGATGAAGAGGACAAAATGAATTACGATCCGAACGAAGCCGGTGGTGAATGGGGAAGATAAGGGACGAGGAAAGTTGAGATGTCTAGGCGTATAAAAGGATTTTCAGGATTATAAAAGAAGAGAATATATCTCTGTTATAGTCCAAGGGTTTCAGGCGAGGGAATTGAGATTGTACCGATCAAACCCCGTTATTCAACTTATTCATTACTCTCAATGTCGACATAATTAAAAGGATTCGTAGGAAATCGATTTGTATAAAGATCCAGTGAAAATTTCCTTTCTCGATTCACCAGGCAAATATATAATGGATGTAACATATTATTCCGATGATCGATTTATATTGAAAGTAAATTAACTGTAGGCTTTAATTCAGTTCACGTGCCAGTCGTGCTTCTCCCTCACAAATTCAGCATATTCTTTATCAATCCATTAAAAATGCGCTAAAATTGTAAGAAGAGCCGGGGCAATATTAAAATGATCGTTTTTCCGCAGACTAAAAGATGATCATTAATATTTTTTCCGAATCCTTTTGTTAGATTTTTAGACCGTTTTTTGCGGTGCCGTTGTAATCTGAAAGCTTTCTACTTTCAACGATCTTCTAATAAAGGATATATATATAGCGCAGGTTGAATTGTTTGTCTTTAAGGAGTGATCCAATATACTACTAGTTGGTGGCAATTTCGATAAGACTCTTTTAAATATCCCGCATATTTATTCCATGTAGTACGTAACCGCTCATACTGAAGAAGGAGATTATGTACGGAGCGAGAAACCCCTGGTGTAGAATCATGCGATAACCTTTTTTTTACCTCAGACGTATGTAATTTAACATTTAAACAACCAATCTCCACAAAAAACTAATCGGCTCAATTAATTTATAATTATTATTACTATTACTACTACTATTATTATTATTATTATTATTACTATTCCTCTTTTTATTTTTAGTTTTATTATTATTATTATTACTGATATTATCAATCTTTCGTGGTCTATCAATTTTCGATGGTTATTGGCTTTCTTAATTTGTTTCTTTTTTCTATTAACTATATTAAAACAATCTTTTCGAACGTTAGATTAGCTTTTGGCTTAACTTCGTACATTATTTAATTAACAAATAACTTTCTTCTCTTCTTTTATTCACATTTGTAGTATGTGTAGCTTTTGTTTTCCGTGTTGAATAATTTATTGTGTGCAAGGTATATCTCTGTAGCAGGCCCGTGCGCAGAATTTCGAAAGGGGAAGGGGTGTTGAAATTTTTCTTCACATATTTATTTTATAAATAACAATACATTTTTCACTAATATTCATGCTATTAATAATTTCCATCATTTTGATTTATATATTAATAATTTACATAAATGAATTACCCCCCGTATATGAACATTAATAAAAATTACATATGTCATTGATTATACTCGTAATAAAAAGTTTTTCCTTAAGATATTAATAAAGCACCTAAAAATATGGAGGATATTTTTTCTTTTTTCTTTTAAAGGTAAGAATAGCCTAAAAAATCATCTACATTTATTTTAAATTTTTGATTTTTTTCAGATTTTTGTATATTCGTAATAGCTATTTCAGTTCTCATGGGTAGGGGGGTTAACCCCCAAAACCCACCCCGTGGATACGGCCTTGGTCTGTAGAATAATCAGGTTTAATGCAGATGTAAATGTAACATATTTAGTACGTGTTTGCCTCCATTGAATGAATCTCACATATTACGGCATGCAAATACATCGCAAGTGTTGTTTTATATGCGTTTATTCATCTTAGTTACATATGCGATTATTTCTGCATGCTTGTAGTTCAATGGTTAACGAAATATCAGCCATTAATCATCGTGGATCTATTTTTTTTTATTTTCTAATATATGTACATTTGATCAAAAGCAGTGAACGTGGAAAACTTTAAATTTTCATTTTAAATATTCGTAGCTTACGAAAATATTTTAATGATGTGAACATAGATATTTTGTACGAAATAATTTAAACTATCATATACTGATATTCACTGAGACCTAGCTTCATGATGAAGTTAACAGATACGGAACACCTAGATCTATTTGTAGCTCTGATAGCAGATTTCAGGGAATTGTACAGTATATTGCTGATAAAGTTCAACGCAAGTACAACCGGTAATGTAGTCGAAGTGTAAGAAAATAAAGCTAATTTTGACCTAGTACGTTCTTACAAATACTCCGATTCAAAATAATATACGTAGTAACACTTTGTTTGTGAATTAAATTATTACCAGAAAACGCAGATTTAGTGACGCGAATATTAATATACGAGTGCGAGTATTAGATAATAAAAGTTTTAGTTGCTAACCGAGTTAATAGATTATACATTAACCTACGTTTAGACGCGCTGGGGAAGGAATATTCTACTTGCATAGATTCCGTTTTTATTCGTGGTGTCTACAGTGACATATTCTAACTAATTACAGATATTTTATTACGGATTTTGACTCTTTAGGTCATTGTGATATAAATATGTATAATTAACTATAACATAATAATGAGGAGAACTTCTTCTTATTCAAATAACCTTCTAACTCCAATATTTGACGTAGACGTCTCCCAAATTCTTCCACCGTTGTCTGTCTTTTTACGCCTCGCGTACCTATACTATGTGTATTTTTGATAAAAAACTATTTCAAGACAAAATTATACGACATTAATGAAAAGTTTGAATGGTTTGTTCAGAAAGTATCGGTAGTTATAAATCATTGTAAGAGAATGAAAAATTACAAATACATTGTTCACAAAAGACCACCGTTGGTTATTAATGATACATCAGAGTTGATTAGGAAACGAGATGAAACTTATAAGTGAAATTAACAATTTCCAAACAGTGGTTCAGAACTATAAAAAATAGCTTCCAAAGAAGTTTAGCGTTTGGTACGAAGAAGAAAACAATATTTCACCAATGTCCTAAACAAATGTAAAACGACTGGTTAGTTGCCCGTGATACTATTGGCTAATCTAATCGGACTGTTAATAAGGAGATTAGTGGGGGTAATTAAGAAATTAGTACGAAAGGTAACGAATATGAAATCGCTGGATTCTTTAATGAGTATTTCGAGAAAATCGTAGGAGAAATTTTAAAAGATTTTTCCAATAACCCCACAACTGTGTCCGTGACGTAAAACCCAATACAAAACTGTCTGAACTTTTTAAATTTTACTAATGACGTGACGATGTATTAGAGAATACATTCTTATCTTTGCCAAATAAGTTTTCCTTTGGATCATACGGTATTTCTTGTAAATTAGTCAAAGATAATATTAAATTCTTTAATAATCCATTAAAATATCTTTTCAAAGAATTAGTAAATTTAGCTTTCCTGATAATTTAAAATTGGAAATTATAACACATACCGACGCGCACACACGCATGTATATATAAATGATTACTGCGGTAATTAATAAGCCCTAGATAACATTGTATTAAATTCTGGCGTGGGTAAATGCACCACGTACAGTTACTTCTCTTTTTGCGTTACTGAAATCATTAAACCTCCATGACAGGATCTAAATATACAAGTCGTGCTCCTAACCTAATTACTGTACTCATTGCGGGGAGTTAAAAAAACGGTAGCGTTCTCTATTATTTTTTACAGTGAAATAAAAAATCCTGCAACGGAATTTTTAATATTCGCTACTAGAATGTTATTTGTACTCAAATTTGAAATCCTTACTTAATTATTGTAGTTTGATGTTGTGATAAATTAATTTTAATAAAGTGCTCAAGACGGAGAGATCGGAAGATGCGAAGATCTTCTCTTAAATGTGTAATTACGGAAGATCACTGTGTGAATAATTCGGCTCCTTCAAAATGATGGCCATGTATTCTAGTTGACGGTGATAAATTTCCAAAGAGAGAAAGAATCTTCGCATAAATAGATCAATTAAAAACTGAAAAATAATAAATAAACATTTTTCACATATAAAGTTCAAGGATCAAGGGGGAATATAGATGGATAGATTATAAAATAAGTGAATGTGGTATAAGGAAAACGAAGAGGTCAAGAAAGAGTCCAAATTATCGTAGTGATGAAAGCAATTTGATTTTCAGATATGCAGCTCTAATAAATATTTCACTAAAGAAGATGAAGTCGTAGGAAGCAGCTTTGTAACGTAGACATATTATCGAATTACTGCCTAATTACGAGTATTAATTACGCAGAAACGTTACATTATAAATCACTTTTTATAATAATATCTTTTAATTTTTTTTCAAATATTCCCGTGTACGATTTACGCAGCGTATTAGTGTAATATTCTATAAAAAAGTATATTAAAGCTACAGAGAAAGGAATAAAGAATCTTGTAACGGGAGTTTTAATATTTTCTACATTGGAAATATTATTTACCTTTCAGATCTTAAACTCTCACTTACTACCGTGGTTTGCTGTTACAGAATGTATTAATGGTTTGTTTTAATTATTGCATTAATAATATTCACAAAAGAAAAAAAAAACTGAATAGAAGAAATAAATCTGTAGCAAAAATACGGAATTCACCACATAAAAGAAGACAAAAAATTAAAGAGACTTATAATGAAGCCGCGGAAAACGATTATCGGGTAAGATAAGGAATAAAAAGTAGATGATTACAATGATGAAAGCTGTAGGACCTCCAGAAATGTCACTGAGTTGATTTTGCAAAGGATGTACAAACTTTAAAAAGTAGGATAAAGCAGATTAAAGATTTAAAAAAAATGTTCACTATAACATATATGTATATGTATGTAAAACTCGGCCACTTTGGCCTCGTAAGAGGCTCTAACCCTTAATCCCTCTAGCTTACATTTCTATCTCTTTCTCTTTTATATTTTTCGTATAAAATGATCAAAATTTACGTCATTCTTGCCAGTATCGTTTTCATTTAACATTTAACTTTCGTTACATAAAATTGGGACATTTTTAAAATCTAATGAGAGCCGGTCGTAATTAATATATATGTATATGTATATGTATAAAGAAGGGGATAAAAAAGAAATATTAAACTACAGGCCGATTTGTATTACATCTGCCATAAGGGGGCAGAATTTTTGAGAAGCGCATGAAAAAGTAATCTTACGATTTTTACCGGACTCGATTTCTTTAGTACGAGTCAGTATATGATTTTCTTCCAGAGAAAGGGACAGATGATGAATTATTTGATCGCATAACATATATATATATATTGATACGAATTCGGTATTTACGGCGCTATCTAGCGATGATGTCGAGCTAGAAATTATTCTCCGATTAAATCATTAATTTTCGATCTCTCGGCATCATCGTATTGTTCGTTGTCGGCGGAGAATACGGCCGGGATATTTACACGACCGAATTTGTTATTTCCGATTTCTGTTGAATTTCTCGCCTCGGGAAGTGTTAAGGGGTTGTGTAAGTGTCCTGGTATGTGCGGTCTGCGACAACAGGATAGCGTCTGTCGGCCGCGCGAGCCGTGTGAGATGAGTGTTACAACGGCTATGTAATATTAAGTGATAAGGATTTCGGCAATGTACCGTTAGTTTTGTTAAATTATTATCGAGCGAATTTAATGAAATAAATGTACAGTTAGTTACCGTTGGATTGAGCACAAAACGAGTCGTCATAACACTAGTCAAAAAGTACGTTAACCTAGTCGCCGTATAGTAATATTTTGTGCGGGGCAATTTTGGCCGAATTTCTTGTAAAACTCATTTATTTTTCGGGTACGCGTTACTACAGTCAAATTTCATGTGAATTAATGTTGTTTTTACCGAATATACGTGTTTTTTGAGACAAGCTGTGTTTTTTTATTGAACCCGTGGTGCGGAGAGGCGGATTCGCAATTATTTTTGATAAGTTTCCGGTGTGTCGATCATATATGAAAATCTAGTCCTCCCATAGAAGCAGAATCGTCAACAATAAGAATAAACAACAATAAGAAAAGATAAGAGTGAAGAAGAGAAATTCATTTCAATATATGTTATATCTGAAAATTTAGAACATGGAAGATCGGTTGCTGCAATTTACTTAGATATCCGTAAAGCCTTTGATAGTGTAAATTAAAATTTATACATCAAGTTACGACAAAGTGGATAGTGAAACAAGAAACAGACAAGGTCAACATATTAAACTTTCATAATGCAGTTAGAGCCTAAAATAATGGAAGATTTTTTTTTTCTTTTGAGGAAATGTCTCAAACACTTACTGACAATTGCTGAAACGATTGCAATGTCCACGACGTATAGCAGTCAGAGTGACTGGAACTGTCTTCAAACCAAATCTGAATTATCACCTTTGAAGAGCTTCATCGAGAAGAACGATGGATCGACTACAGGAGAAACACGAGCAACCTGAAGAAAAGGGAATTTTTTCAAAGAACTCATCGCGTGGTGTATGTTGCAAGAACAGACCATGTACCATAATTAATCGTGCCACGGACTTGTAACAATCTAATCATCAACGGGAAACAAGAATTAGAATTATTTTTTTAATGGAATAACCATAGAGCACTCTTATATGAAAACATACGTCCTCCCATCGCTAACGTAAAATGGGTTATAGTAGTGTTACTATGCGCGTTCCTCACTCGAATAGTATAGTACAGAGTATGTAAGAGAAATTCAAAGAAATCACACGTGCAATCGGGTGCTAGCTGTGAACCGTAATGCCGTTTAAAAAGATCTGATTGTGCACCGCCATATAATATCATTCGCTGAAAGTGAAGATAAAAGTGATAACGAGTAGACTCCAAGATTTGAGGGGCAGCTGCAATGGAAGAGAAATCAGTCAAAAGTCGCATCACACAACTTTTTGATCAGCATATATAACTCGAGCGTATCAGATTTTTTCATCATTATTAAGAATATAAAGCAATGTCGACTGCAAAGTGTTATCAAAGTTAGGATCATAACCCGATAATAGGGATTTGAGACCTGAAGTACTTACGCAAGTGTCCTATAATAAGCAAAAGCGCAGATTTGGATAATATTCTCTCGGGTATATGAATCAAAAAAAGAAACTTATCGTCCGTTTAGAAAGACCAAACGAATCGGAACAGTGCAGATGAAAACGTTTGTCGCATAACGTTCGTAAAAAGTAGCAACAGTTTACAGATCCGCTAGTAACGCATGAAGATAACGTAATTCAAAAACGAAAAATTCTCCAGAGATACATGAATCTGAAAAACAACAAAATCCTGTTAAAAGTAGTTTAATCAGGTATCGCGAGCATTGGGACACAAAGATGGAGAAGGAGTAAGATCAGCTGTTTCGATGAGTCCTTTTTAAAAGTCCTGCTATTTCTGATCGTAGAAAATCCAGGGAAATTCGAATAAAGAGATTTTGGTGAGTTACCGAGTAGAAAAGATGATTGGGGAAATCATAAAAAAAATCTCAACATTAAATGCATTCAAATTTTAACGTATATTTTTAATTATAATATTAGGAATTGTTCCAAAATATTCGAAGGGAATTTTCATAATTCTAATAAATAATTCCATTACCTTCCATAGACCGATTAGTCTGCTAAGTGCATTGCCCAAGATGATTGAAATATCAAACACGACACTGTGTATTCTAAAGATTGTGCGCTGAAATTTCATACTAGAAGTTTGGACTTTCGAATTTATCAGATGTACAGAATCGTCAATTACCTTCGTCATTCAAAAATCATCAGTATTATAACGTTGTATTTCTCGACATGGAGTAGCCTTTCGATCGAATTAGTTGCATAAATTTTTTTTATATAAACGGAAAAGTGTGTTTCATAAAACAATATATATGTATATATATATGTATGTATGTTTATATATAGATGTATATGTATATATATATATGTATGTATATATGTATGTATGTTTATATATAGATGTATATGTATATATATATATATGTATGTATATACTGATATAATAATTTTAGTGTATTAATGCAATTATAAAAAAACAGTACATTTAAAAAAATTAAATAATTAACTATGAATACGGCTAGAGTTCATTATCTCAGTGCGATATACTCATATTGCACCACATCGTGGCAATGAAGTAATATGTATATGAAGTTTGCAATTAGAGAATTTGCTTTTGTACATTCTTATATTTTGAATGTATTTTTTCCTTATAGTTTTCATTATTACATTAGTTACATAAAAGTTACTATCATTTTTTAATGTCTAAAATTTGCTGTTAATCCGTTATAATATTTCCGTGAAGTTTTTTTTTTAATTTTAAAGATTCCAGCAATATTCATCTCTACAGTACGTCACTAAAAACCGGCTTTCATTGTTTATAAGTAGATATGAAAATTCATTTTCCGGAGTAAATAATAAATATACACGACATAATAAAATAAAAACAATACAATCGACAGAAATCATTATTCTTTAACATATTACAACACCAACACATGTTTCATTGTGACAAACTACATATTCATATATTATGAATATGTAGTTTTGTCACTACGGAACATGTGTTGATGTTGTAAAATGTTAAAAAATAATAATTTCTGTCGATTACACATTGTTTTTATTTTATTATACATGAACACAAGAATGGTTTTGGTACTTAATAAATACTTTTAAGGCAATTTTTTTAAAAAGTGCATCTTTAACAACAACCTGTATTCGGGCAAAATGGAGATTTTCTTAATGACCACCAAAGGTAACTTTATATAATTTGATATATTCAATATACGAAATGAAAAAGAGAACAGAAGTAATTTTTTGCCTGAATTTTGCCGCGTGAAAATGTAAAAATTACCGGTTAGGGCACACCGGTAAAAATATTTCTCTGTTATTTGATTAATTGCCATTTTGTTTTATACGGGAGAAAAAAGGAAAATGAAGGAAACGGAAAAATAAAAAATTAACAATTATAAGCGGGGCCCTCTCTAATAAAGTGATAACGGTAAAAATAAAAGTGTAAAACACAGCAGAGGTCTTAGAGATATTCCAAGAATCCGATAAGTTGAAATATTTAAACACGTTGCGTCCGATTATACATATTTACAATAGTGTTCGAGTTTGTGTCTATGTAAGGTAGAGTCTGTCATCAGTGACCTAATGTGATCAGGGTGGGTTATCAGCAGAAGTCGCTAGTTATCGGCGATCCCCCAAAAGCGGGGAAACAAACTAAAATATACGCACATGTACGTATGTGTGTACGATATAGCCATCGCTTTTTCCGTAGTGTGCCTCGCATTAATACACACAAGGAACGCGTACCGACACTTACTCGAATCATTTACTCGTCTATTCGTACTGCGCTGGTGCTAGTAAATGCATAAACACAGCGTGTTGTTGCCCAATTCCAAGATTCGATCCGACCAACTTTTTTTCGGATATACATATATAAACACATGTTGTGTCCGTGTGTATTTCCGTTCGTTTATCATCGGTACTCTGCATGTGTGCAATTTGAAACTTTGTAATTAATGTGTGTAGAAACGCGTTATTAAAGATGACTGCGAGATCATGGAGAACATTTTCTAGAATTACAAGCCAACCGTATTATCATTTTTTTACTTCCTCCTCTATTTGCGGCAACGTTTATTGTAACGACGTTTAAATTAAATTTATCAAATAATTTAAAAAAGTTACCGGTGCTATATATCGATTTTTCTTTTAATCGCTGCGACTAATTTTGAAAATTATCCTAGTCTCTAATTATTCGATTTTTGTTTTCTTTTTTTTTTTCGTCTTACTTTTAGCTTGTCTAAAAATGTCTGTTACTCATATTATATTATCAGTTGCAGTGTAACTACACTTTTACATATTCAACTTAGTAGCGTATGGAAAATTTAAATATTAAGAGGTGAAAAAATAAGGTATTCTTTTCGTTTGAAAAAATAACTCTGGCCTAGCAGTGTTTCTTTCATTGATAACACACAAGAAACGATGGTATGGTATAGAACTGATAGAAATTCTCTAATAGTTCTTTAATGTAACACGAATAGGTTTTTGGGCTAGGGGTCATTCCAAATTTTACATGGCGCGGCCGTGACAATTTTACAATGCATCGACAATTATGACTTACGTGGCAATCAGTAGTTACTATGTGCTAAGCTCAAAAACATATTTTTTTGTTTTTTTTTGTGTAGTGAAAAAAATGTGAATATTTTTTTTTTCTTGCATTTTCCAAAAATGAATTTCTATTCAGCTTATAATCAATAGGCCGAGTATATTTCTTCACTTTAGGCCTCTGCATCATCTTAATTCATTTTTTTAAAAGTTTAACCGTGTAATATACTTTCAAAAGTTCCCCATTGTAATCTTGACTTCGACTTTAATTCTTCTATCCTCTTTTCTTTAAATTTTATTACTTTTTCTTAAATTTCTTCTACCGAAGTTTTTTTTTTTTTTTTCATCTTCGAATTTTAAAAATGTTTAATCTATTCTCTTTCACTAATTTCCATCGATTCTTTTTTCACATTTGCTTTCTTTAATTTTGAATCGTCTTAATTCAAAAATATCTGCATTAGTTTTCTTTATTTATAGCGTCTCCTTACTGATTCGTTTCACTGCCGTTCACGATTTTCTGTTCGTAATTATTCTTCCGGTGTCTCAGCATCTTTATCTTTGGAGGTGTACCTTTTACCGTATATTTCGATTTCAAGTTATCTCTCCTTTTACTCGACTTTTTTTTGTATGGTTATTATGATTACTACTATTGTTATTAGTTTTTTACCTACTTTACCTGCTCGTTTTTTGTTTTTTTTGTTTTGCTGAAAATTGTCATTAGTTCAACAGACTTAGATAATTATAAAAGAAGAATTCAAAAAATTAATATTTGATTCGATTAGACAGTAGGGATATAAAGGAAGCAAGAGTATGAAAGAGGCACTGTACGGGGTGAAGATTCTTAACAGTTCAGAGTAAAAAAATAAACGCTCGGGTAAAAGGAAAGAACATTGAAATAGGATGTGATTGAGATCATATACCCAAATGGCAGATTTAATCATAATTTATTTCTAGTATTGAGAAGAAATGGAGTAGAAGCAGATGAAAATCGAGAAAATGATGCAAGAAGAAGGCTATGATTAAAACAAAAGCAACAAATAGCCAAGACTGTGGAGCGTATAAGAGAGGGCAAGAGTATCTGGAAAATCGTGGACAGTGAGTAAAAAAAAATGTTTGAATGGACAAGTATGAAGAGTGGCAGAATTAGAAAATGAAGAAGAATAGGAATTGAGTCATAGTTTGAAATGAGTCATTCATGGAAAGAAGAGCAATATTATGAGCTGAAAATGTACTCGCAATCTGCACTGGAAACGGAAGAACGGGCTAAATAATCTACTATCCGATTCCCGATCTTAGATCGAGTGAAGGAAGAAAAAGTTATGAATGAGGGAGTATATGAGAAATAGTACATAATCGGAAGAGGGAGAGGAAGAAGAAATGTGATAGCCTGTAAAGCACTTCTGTTTTGTATGTTATGTTTTTAATTGAGTATAATAGAATTTGATATTATTTATTTTTTTCACCTCTACTTAATCTTATTTATATTGTTCCTTTTCGGCAATATTTATATTGCATACATATCTGAGAGGGGGGTTTCAGGGTCCCCTCAACTCCGAAATGCCTGCGAAATAATAACTGCTTAAATTAAATAGACTAAAATTCCAAAAGAAAAGAAAATTGAAATTTTTATGAATTCTATGGGTTCAAATATTGCATATACAACAATTGACTACAAGGCCTTAGTGTACTATTTATAAATAAATATATTTCATGATAACACACATACACACACTCAGCCACATACATATATATTTATAAAAATATTTTCGTAACTCCTCCCGAAATTTTGGTCTAGATACGGCCCTGCATATATATATATATATATATATATATATTTACATTAGAAATATACGCACCTTAAATTAAATGTTAAATAGTTGTTTGATACTGGGCAGTAAAATGTCTATGTCGGTTATTATATTTTAGACTAATGGAAAATTTTTATAAACTGAATTTTTATGGTTTTTAAATAAATTCATGACAGGGTGAATAACAATAACGTATATTTTTAAATCTATATAATTGTATTTTAGGCCTTATCTTAAAACTTGACTTTAAATCAAAATTTTACATTGATCAAGTTTTTTTGTTTCTTTCTTTAAGCAAATCTCAATTAATATTATAAACTATTTCCTTTTTTTTTTGTTTGCTTTTAGTTATTACCAAAAGAACATACGAGCTAAGTATTACTGTTAAATTAAGGCTCAGTCTGCGGTATTATTTTTTTACACTTAGGGCCCTCTTATTGTAGTGCTTTTGTCAAGTGCACCAAGCACTATTTGAAACGATAGAAGTGACCGCTGCGTACTCGACTGATGAATTTTTCTAGGTATGTATATCGGCTTCCAAAATAAATCTTTAATTACTTCATCGATAAACGCTTACTACTTTATTCGTCGTTAACAGTTTATTCGCGCATATTTGTCTATAATCAATTTATTTTCGGGTCCATTTCAACAGCCCCCCCACTTTAATATTTTTTTTTCATATATAGTGCAATCGTTTGTGCATCGTTTGTGCAGAAATGTGCACAAAGTTCCATCGTTTGTGCACATTCCTATCCCGGGATATTAAAGAAAAACACTTGGGGGGGCCGTTGAAACGTTGGCCCCCCCACTTTGAAATTTTTTATCAAAATATAGTGCAATCGTTTGTGCATCGTTTGTGCAGAAATGTGCACAAACTTTCATCGTTTGTGCACACCCCCATCCCACGATATTAAAGATAAATGGTGGGGGGGCTGTTGAAACGTTGGCCCCCCCACTTTGGAATTTTTTATCAAAATATAGTGCAATCGTTTGTGTATCGTTTGTGCAGAAATGTGCACAAATTTTCATCGTTTGTGCACATCCCTATCCCATGATATTGGGGGGGTTGTTAAAACGTTGGCCCCCCACTTTCATATTTTTTTTTCATATATAGTGCAATCGTTTGTGCATCGTTTGTGTAGAAATGTGCACAAAGTTCCATCGTTTGTGCACATTCCTATCCCGAGATATTAAAGAAAAACACTTGGGGGGCTGTTGAAACGTTGGCCCCCCCACTTTGGAATTTTTTATCAAAATATAGTGCAATCGTTTGTGTATCGTTTGTGCAGAAATGTGCACAAATTTTCATCGTTTGTGCACATCCCTATCCCATGATATTGGGGGGGTTGTTAAAACGTTGGCCCCCCACTTTCATATTTTTTTTTCATATATAGTGCAATCGTTTGTGCATCGTTTGTGTAGAAATGTGCACAAAGTTCCATCGTTTGTGCACATTCCTATCCCGAGATATTAAAGAAAAACACTTGGGGGGCCGTTGAAACGTTGCCCCCCCCACTTTGGAATTTTTTATCAAAATATAGTGCAATCGTTTGTGCATCGTTTGTGCAGAAATGTGCACAAATTTTCATCGTTTGTGCACATCTCTATCCCATGATATTGGGGGGGTTGTTAAAACGTTGGCCCCCCCACTTTGGAATTTTTTATCAAAATATAGTGCAATTGTTTGTGCATCGTTTGTGCAGAAATGTGCACAAATTTTCATCGTTTGTGCACATCCCTATCACATGATATTGGGGGGGGGTTGTTAAAACGTTGGCCCCCCCAGTTTAATTTTTTTTTTTCATATATAGTGCAATCGTTTGTGCATCGTTTGTGTAGAAATGTGCACAAACTTTCATCGTTTATGCACATCCCTATCCCCCACAATATGGAAGAAAAATAGTTGGGGAGTTGTTAAAATTTTATGTAACAAAATTAATAAAAAGTGGCTGATGAAATTGCTGGGGTATTAGTTCATTGCAAAATAATCGTTTAATACAAAAATCGAAACAAACATCACTTAAAAAGCTATTGATTATTCACATTTTTTAAATACATATAATATTTTGATTTTGTAAAATTTTAATAAGACATATTATAAATATTAAATTGAATTTTACAAAGTATGAAATTTAAACATTATGACGCCGAAAATAATAAAATCGAGTACAAAAATAATCAGTAATATTTGAAATATATAATTTCTCACTGAATATTTTATCTTTGTAAATGGAACATAGCCTATAACTATTTGCATTAGTGCAGCATTCAAAAAAGAAAAAATTTTTAATAAATCCACTCGAATTAAAAACAAAAAGATTTTTATAACCCTCAATAGATTCATCCTCGTTAAAGTTGTTCAAATAGTATATGTTATACAAAAGTTTATAAAATTATTTGCATCTCAAAATTCAAAAGAAGTTATAAATATAGGATATTTCCAGTATCATAGTAATTATGCCACGTCACTTAAAGGTATCCCTGAATAAAATTACTGATGAAATTAAAAAAACATCTACAGAATATATTTGACCAAAAAAAAGTCTGCATTGGACTATCAAACCTTGTGTGGAACGCCATATATAAAGAATTAAATTATGAAATTTCACCAAAATCACTGTATACTATAGTAAATGTAATAGAAATGGTATGTTAACAAAATTAGGTATCAGTATTTTTGAAGATATACAACAGATAGAGGTAACTTGAAAAATGTAGGGAATCTTCTGCAACTGATGATTTAGAAAGTGAGGAAAAATATATGGATACATTAAAATTGATATTCCAAATAACTACGACAAAAATAAATTTAACAATGAGTTTGAACAATAAATACAGTGATTCCAAATAACTGCTGAATAGTGGAGTAGCGTACAATATCGTGATATTATTTACAATGAGAAGAGAACAGGTTTCACTAGGGTAAAACGTTACAATATTTTAAAGTCTCATTTACGGACTAATTTATTCCATAAATATTTTTGGCAAGAAACAGGACTTCCTTGTTTCCTAGTGTATAAAATAGCAAAAATATATGAGGATCGGTTAAATTATTGTGTTTTAATTGCTGTTTGCACTTTATGTAAAAGCAAATTAATAGGTATTCTTCCAACAAAACCAGTATTGAATTCTATAGTTATATTCAGTTATACATATCAAGGAAATTTTAAAAATTTTAAACCCACGAAGAAAAGAAAATTTACAGATTTAAAAAAAAAATGGATAAAGTTATTAATGAAAAAACATCTTGTAATAGTTCTAATCCAAGCCGATAGACCATTGAGATTAGATAATTTTTTAAAGTTACATATTTTATCAATAAATGGTTCTATGAAATTAATTATCTCGAAAAATAAAGTGCATCATTAACGTGCTTTTCCGGGCTGGCTTACAGGTAACATTATTGTGGGTCCCGGGTCATACCGGTGTGCCGGGGAATGAGCGTGTGAACTTGGCTGCTAAGGCAGCAACATATAGTCCAATGCCCGAAGGTGCCCCTCTGCCTCAGCTGGGGATACCCTTTTTACAGCAACATAAGGCAGAGACATGGGAAATTATGTGGTCGGCTCACACATCATGGCTGTGATCCATTAAGGTGAGCACTGAGCCTTGGTGGCCACCGATATCCATGTCCCGCAGAGAGTTTGCAGCATTAACTAGACTCCGCATAGGGCATACAGCAATATCCCACAACTATTTACTGGAAGGAACATGTCCTCCCTCTACCTGTTCCATATGCAATTCTCCAATTTCACCAACCGCTGAACACGTTCTGGAACATTGCCTGCCTGCAGGCACCTCCAACTTACCGACGGTTGCGTTGTCAAACGAACCAAAACAGGTCCAGGATATGCTAAAACATATTAGAGCGGCTAACCTATTAAAACACTTCTGAGCCTGCACTGATCCATGTGCTGTAATAATCCCGGCAATTACACACAGCACATGGACCATATAAATTTAGGGGAAAAAAAAAATGTTAAATTAAGTGCGGGTATTGTAAAAGTAATATCTTGCAATCAGAAACTTAAAAAATAACACTGCCACTTATTCCAAGAAAGAAGGAACTTTTATGCACATATTCAAAATCAAATGTTGAACATTCTTCAAAAAATGTAAATCAGGAAGTTAATTGTTTTCAAATGCCTTTAATAAGCGACGAAAAAAAAACAGAAGAAAATTGGTGAATCATTCAATCAAAAAGTCCTAAAAAAAGAAAATCCAAATATTTAACTAAAAAAAGAGAAATCTTGCACAGAAATATATTTTCATGAACTGATCCAAGACAATAGGATTAATAAAAAATCGATCAAGGTCATCTTTTAAATCTATATGGTTACTAGAAGGGAATTTTGTGTTATCAAACACATGCACATTTGATTCAGTTATTCAAATTGTAGCTAAGTCGTTGCGATAGCCTAGTTGCTAGAGCGCTTGGCTTCCATTACGGAGGTCACAAGTTCGATCCCGGGCGACGACAGAACTTATTACAAGAATTAAATAAATAATCGCTAATAATCATGTTGAAGGCAATGGCAAACCACCACGTACAACATCATATGCGCGCTGGGTCAGTACATAGCAGACACACACGGGACTGCACTCGTAGCGCGATAACAAACGGCTACGATCAGTTCCGAATGTAGTCTTGCGCGTGTCACTCGCGTTGCATATTAAAATTGCCTAGTACACTACCTATATCTGTACGGCTGAGATGTACGAATAAGTAGTCGCCGATGCTCAGAAATTAAGTATGGCACTATAAGAAGAAGAAATTGTAGCTGTATGTTATTGCGGTAGCGCACAAAACGAAAGATCCGTGGTTAGAAAAAAAGAAAATGACGCTTTATATGACCTTGTGTACACACTTTTACGCGGTGGTGTCACAACTCAAACTTATAGAAAACGGGCAAAAATTTTACTTAAATATCGGAATGGAGAATTAATGCCACATAATATTTTATTGTTTTCAATGGAACGGCCTGTTGATACACTCTGTAAAAAAATATTTCATGATCCATCAGTTACTTTTCAAATTAACTGCGAAAAATGTAAAATTGTTACAGATGTATGTATTAACACACGTGTCGGTGAAACTAAAGAACTATTAGAATATTTAAATGAAGAAATGAATTATTTCAAGTTATGTAATATATGTTCTCATTCAGATGCAGAAAATATTACAGCGATACAGAGTATAATGTACATTTAATATTTAATATAATTAACTTATCCAATTTGGCTGATTTTCAAATAGAATTATGTAAAATGTCATTAACTCTAGCTGTAAATTTAGATATTTATTATTTAAGAAGAGAGGTTGTACAACACCTAATAAACAAAGGTCAACGATTTCATATACTACTATAGGGCATTACCATGCCCACAGTTATCGGGAGCTACTAAATGCATGGCAGATCTATCATGACACAAAAGAAACAGTGGTAAATGTAAATAATACAGAGGGCGTTAATATTCAAATTGTAGTATATTCAAAATAGTGCACACAACACTTTCAAAAATAATTTTACACGATTAGTAAATTTTTATATCGCCCATACAAATTTTTGTTATACTTCGGATTTTCTACTTTTTTTGTTTTCTCTTTTATTACAATGATGAGCAATTTCACCCGTGTTGATTATTTCGATTTATTTTATTCGTTCTTTTTATATGTTTTCATTTTATATGCAATATTACTTTTAATAACTATTTCTTGATGTAATATTGTTGAATTATATATTTTATTAAGCGTTTTAAATAATCAGAGTCACAATTACATTTGGTTATGTACTATTTTTATTCTTTTAATTTAACTTTTTGTAATACTTCTTTAATTGAAACATTTTATAATTCTTATATCTGTATAAAAATAAATAACTGTTGCAGTGACCAAATGTAAATGTTTTACACACACTAATACTTCTGCCTCTTGTATCATATTTTTTCTTTGTCTGATTTTATAAAAAGTTTTATTATATATTTATATATCTGTTATTTTTTGAAAAATAAACAAATTTAGACAAATTTTTTTAATGGAAGAACTTGTGATTCTCAGTATTTATTTTTTTTAATGGTTAATGTAATTGAATGAAGGATGCTAAAATTATGATAAATTGAAAGAAAATATTATTTTAAACAAACATACAATTAAACTTTATCGAAAAATATAAATAAAAAATTAATCATCGACATGTTTCGGGAACACAGCCCCATATCATGGTGTATTACAAAACTATAAATTAATGAACTACAACTTATAAATTTTAAACATAAATTTTAGACATTAAAAAGTAGACTATTAATTTCCTAATAAATAAAAATGTAAAATAATCAACAGCTTTATAAATGATATTTGTTTCGATTTTTGTATTAAACGATTATTTTGCAATGAACTAATATCCCAGCAATTTCATCAGCCACTTTTTATTAATTTTGTTACATAAAATTTTAACAACTCCCCAACTATTTTTCTTCCATATTGTGGGGGATAGGGATGTGCATAAACGATGAAAGTTTGTGCACATTTCTGCACAAACGAAGCAAAAACGGATGCACTATATTTTGCAAAAAAATATTAATGTGGGGGGGCCAACGTTTTAACAACCCCCCCAATATCATGGGATAGAGATGTGCACAAACGATGAAAATTTGTGCACATTTCTGCACAAACGATGCACAAACGATGCACAAACGATTGCACTATATTTTGATAAAAAATTCCAAAGTGGGGGGGCCAACGTTTCAACGGCCCCCCAAGTGTTTTTCTTTAATATCTCGGGATAGGAATGTGCACAAACGATGGAACTTTGTGCACATTTCTACACAAACGATGCACAAACGATTGCACTATATATGAAAAAAAAATATGAAAGTGGGGGGCCAACGTTTTAACAACCCCCCCAATATCATGGGATAGAGATGTGCACAAACGATGAAAATTTGTGCACATTTCTGCACAAACGATGCACAAACGATTGCACTATATTTTGATAAAAAATTCCAAAGTGGGGGGGGCAACGTTTCAACGGCCCCCCAAGTGTTTTTCTTTAATATCTCGGGATAGGAATGTGCACAAACGATGGAACTTTGTGCACATTTCTACACAAACGATGCACAAACGATTGCACTATATATGAAAAAAAAATATGAAAGTGGGGGGCCAACGTTTTAACAACCCCCCCAATATCATGGGATAGGGATGTGCACAAACGATGAAAATTTGTGCACATTTCTGCACAAACGATACACAAACGATTGCACTATATTTTGATAAAAAATTCCAAAGTGGGGGGGCCAACGTTTCAACAGCCCCCCCACCATTTATCTTTAATATCGTGGGATGGGGGTGTGCACAAACGATGAAAGTTTGTGCACATTTCTGCACAAACGATGCACAAACGATTGCACTATATTTTGATAAAAAATTTCAAAGTGGGGGGGCCAACGTTTCAACGGCCCCCCCAAGTGTTTTTCTTTAATATCTCGGGATAGGAATGTGCACAAACGATGGAACTTTGTGCACATTTCTGCACAAACGATGCACAAACGATTGCGCTATATATGAAAAAAAAATATTAAAGTGGGGGGGCTGTTGAAATGGACCCTTTATTTTCTCGCAACCAGAGATAAAACTAGAAATTTTCCTAGAAGTAGATTATTTTCAGTGTTACGTCTAATTCATCATCTGGTACAAAATGGATCGATTTTTTCAAGTATGTATACAACTAACGAATGGAAAGGGAAAGAATAAGTAGTTGCGTGTTCGTAAATCTAAAAAAAAAAAAAAAGCCATATTTATTCAAGGGAGGGTTAGGAACTCATGCATAAAGATATGTTTTATGTATGTGCACATGATTGGCGTATTTTCGCAGAATTGTCGGTGCAAGAATTTCTTAGTGACCTTCATTTGAAAACGATGCGAAAGTCAACTAGATTTTAATTCAGTCGGATATTATTAATATAAACGGAAATTAATGGTGTGCGGCCAGGGAAGAAAAAGAGCGTTAAATATAAGAAATATAAAAAGGAGTAGAAAGCCAAAACTTTAACAAATATAAACATAGAATAGAACGTTCAGCAGAAAGAAATCATTCGTAGAAAACATGATTAGGATCATAGATAACCGTATCTTTTAAGAAGAGGAAGATCAAAAAATATGATTAAAATGTATACCAATGACTGGGATACAACAGAAAGAAGATGAAAGAAAGGGAAACTTTAAGAGCCGAGAATTAGAAGATTAGGATTAAAAAGGGGAAGAAATATTATTCATGAAGAAAGGAGCGTGTGCATTATAAAACCTAGTATAAAAAGTTTGAAAATGGTAGTTGAAGATTTAAACCGGAAATTTTCCTGAAATAGTAGTAGAAAAGAAAACAGCAACCTGATCTGGTAGTGGTTCTATTACCCGCGATGGTGTACAGGAACCCGAACAAATTAATGCCAATGAAATGACAGAAAGAATGATTACGAATGAGGGATTGTATACGAAGAATGATAGAGAAGAAAGGAAAAGGCGAAAAGTTGCAGAAAAATTCTAGTCTGCATGAAAAAAGAGACCTTCATCACCATCGGGCTCCTCGAGTTAGCAATAAAAGTGGAGTCGTTGCATGAGAGAGAAGTAAAGAATCGATACTGTGAAATTCTTGATCTTGATTACGACTTGAGAAAGACACTTAGAAGGGTTAGAAAGATACGGAATCAGCCTAGTCGAAAGAAAAATATGCAAGACTGTTAGAAAAAATTGCACGAAACAAAAATGAGCTAAGTCGAGGAGAGATAAGGGTCGAAACAAGTTCTGGTAATCGAAGAAATACATTGTGAAGAAACAATCAGCGTTTAGAACTGAAAAATGATAGTGTAAACAAGAATTTAGGGGAATCCACGCATGAGCACATCTACAATGAGCACAATAAAAAGTCACGATAAAAGAAACGGAAGATATCGGTAGAGGCAGTTCTCGAGAAAAAAATGCGTTGTTTAAAGCTACACGGCAAACCGTTCGATGTGTGCCATTAGCGCAATACTAAAGTAATGCGAATGAATCTCGTCTTCATACACGCCCGTGTCCGAAAGAGTTTGTGATTACTTCAGCAACGAAATATTCAATAAATGAAAAGAGAAAGTGGAAGAGGAAATAAACAAATGATTAAACAACTAGAGGTATTCTCTTGTAATATAAAGCGAAGACATAGTAAACAATAGTAAACAAGCAAATAGAGGGCAGACGATAAGAAAGATGGAAAAAAAATTGTGAAGAAAGATAAAAACAAAATTTAGCCCCGAAACCTTTTATTTTTACCTTTTATCATTTCTAATTAATCAGGAGAAATGAATATTATCGAAGAGGAAAGAAGAAGGATTATGTTTTTCGAAGCAGGAAATTACATGACGCCCGTGGAAATGCTTCCAATTAAGGGGGAGAAACTACGGATGAAGAATTAATATTAGTCAAGAATTATGTGAACGAAGAATGCATTTATTAAGAGCCCATCCGTTAAGGGGGCGAGGAATATATTTTGACGGAAGCGGAGGAAACCGAAGAGAACTATTATAAAAAGAATTCGGATGATGAGAATCGTGGAAGCCAAAACATTTAGGTCGAGGGCAGAAGTTAAACGAGACAAGGAAGATTAGGGAATTCGGAAAGTGCATTAAGGGCGAACGAGTACTCGATCCGCATACATAGGTAAGAGCGAGTTGCTTTTTTCTCTTAAAAGAAGGTATTTTCAAAAGTCTTTATACGCTTAGTATCTTTTATCAGTAATACGAGCAATGAGGATCCTTAAAAGGGCAGCTCTCAGAAGTTGCTGCATTAAGAGACAACTAGAAGTACAATAGTCGTCGCGATAGCCTAGTTGCTAGAGCGCTTGACTTCCGTTACAGAGGTCACGGGTTCGATCCCGAGCGACGACAGAATTTATTACAAAGAATTTAATTAAATATTCGCTAATAATCACGTGGAAGGCAATGGAAAACATGCATACCATCATATGCGCGCTAGTTTAGTACACACAGCAGACACACGCGGGATTGAATTTGTAAAACGATGTAAATCAAACGATTACCAATCAGTTCCGGGTGTGGTCTTGCGTGCGTACACATTCGTATTGCATATAAACAATGGCCATGAGCGCTGCCTATTCTGTACTGCTAGTGTAAAAAAAAATAGGCAGTCACGATGCTCGAAATCGAGCGATACGACTCTATGATGTGAAGTACAATGGGAGCAGATATTGAAGGAACTACGACAGTGTTTTACAGTGTGACCGAACTGCGTAGGTAGACGAATATTCTGGCTGGTGCAGTGCATTTAAGAATTTAACTGAATTCTGGAGTGCAGTGCCGAGCAGTTTGACCAATGTGTCGTAGGAATTAGAGCGATTTTTCTGAAGAACACGAATAAGGAGATGCCCACAGTTTACTAAACGATCGGTAACATGCTTTAAATTGTTGTTTTTATTGTTGTTTTTTTTTTCCGTTTTTATTTTGAGGTATTAAATATTTAGAATTTGCAAGCGGATTATTTTAAACTTACATATATACGATAGAATATGTCGGTTCGGTAAGTACAATATTTAATATTAATTCCAGTTAATCGACCGAGCTGAAATGTAGCAAGTGTCCTTAAAGTGAAGGACAATAATCGGGCATGCAGCCAGCATTGCAAGAGAAAAATATATGAATAAGGCTTTTTTTTGAAAGAAAGCTGTTATTTTTCGTAATTGTAACAAAAAGAAGGAAATGAATAATGCAACGACCTTTAAATAAAAATTTTCAACTGTCGGTATGATGAATAAGTTAAATGTTTTTTTACAAGTAATTCAAGAGTATTTAAATGTACACACAATTACTATTCGCTACCAGCTTTAACTTATCCGCTGCAAGAACTACATTTTAAAGATCATAACAACTTCGCTGCGCAGTCCCCATCTCCGTCAAATACATACTACTGGATTTCCCAAAATTCCACACCTAGAGGAACCTACACGTCCGAAACGAACCTCTTAAATCTCTACTTTCAGATAATGATATCAAAACTCTCGTACTCTTCTCCTTCCTGCAAGCTACCAGTCTCTACTCCTTAATTTAAATCCTAACAGTACTCACGCCTCTAGCCATAAAGCTATACATGGCGTATATAAAAATAAAAAAAACTTCGTGCATACTAAATGTATTATTTATTTTCTTTTTCTTTTTAACACAATTTAGAAAAATCAAAAGATTATTTTTACAAATATTTTAATTATTTACTTATTCATTATTCCAGTAGTTTCTTCTCTCTCTTTTTTTCGAAGAGACGCAAAAATATCTCCCAGTAATCTTTTCGATTAAAAAGTATGACGCATATTACGATATGATAAATTTTGTACCATTTGTGGTGGTATTATAGTGAACACGGTCTCCAGATTAGTTCAAAGTAACGGCATTATTTTTGATCTTATTCAGAATAGAAGAACGAGCAAAAATTCTAAATTTTCTGTCGAAATATATGCAAATTGACAATGTGTAAATTTTTTTTCGGACAAAGAGCGCTCTTTTGAACTGCAATACAAAAATACAAACGTAGAATTACAGTCCAGAAAAATTTTTTAACTTTTCATGTGAGCAAAAAATTTTTATGTATCTAATTTTTTCTGTTTTTATACTAATTTTTAAGAAGTCGTAAACTTTTTCTCTATCACATTTTTCAATATAAAAAAATATTGATTAGTGAAAAATTTTGATAATCTTGGAAAAACGTAATGATTTTTTTGTTACCATTAATACCGGTAATTTATAAGCAATTATATAATAGTACGATTTGCAAACAATAAAACTTTAAGAGATATTTAACTCGAAAAATAGTAACGCTATTTATTATTAAAAATTTTAAATTTTCGCAAGGTACGCAGTATTAGGAATAAAATTATTTTCGGTAAACACCGTGTTAATTAAATTACTCAATCGGATGAATGAAGTAATTTTAGGTGTTTGTCGGAAATAATTTTATACCTAGCGCCAACCATTTTCTCGTTTCAATATGAAGGGAATTCATTTATCGGTAGTTCACGTACTATAAACATCAACTGTGAGGATAGTGGGACAGGTAAGTTATGTCCGTAAAAAGAAATTGCATGCTCGTTTATTTCCCAACACATGAAATAACGGAAACGCCTTGAAAGGAATTTTTCGAAATAATCAAATGAACCCGAATGTTTGAAAAAATTAATTGCCCACACGCTGCGCATTTGTAAATTACTTATTAAAATCGAAAAAAAAAAATGTCTTCCACAACCGCGAAGTTTCTTTTAATCATTGGTGTTTTCCTCACTTCATTATAATATTTAATATATTTCTAAAAGAATTAATGTTTTATTTACAATTTAAAGTTGACACTTGTTAAAAAATTACTCAATAAATGTGTACATAAAAGTGTTTTTGTTTAGTTTTTTTACATCTTTTTTTTTTTTGGGCGTCGAAATTCAACCGGTCGACATTTTGTTTAATTGATAAATAGAAATTTGTACCACGGACGACGGTCAAGTTCAGTTATTCTTATTTTTTAACATTCAACCGCTTATGAAACTATTTTAAAATTGATCGTTTCATTAGTATTCAATTTAAAACGTTTCGACATCTTTTAGTTTTCGTTAAAAACTTGTAATAATTTTGGTAATGAATGGCATTTTGCACATGAAAGATCTCCAAACATTGGAAAAATAGTTAGGTCGAGGAATTAATATTAGTAATATATTTGTCCGTCAAAAGATTTCCTCGAATAAATAGTACGCGGACGTTTGTTTCAGTCTGCATAATAAACGCGAAGTGCATATTTCCAGTAAAGTAAGTATGTCCTATACCCTCGATAGAGCGTCGGGAATCGTGAAGTTAGGGTTCACAATTCCCAGATTTCTCTGGTACTCAATTATTTCGGACCGGGTAGAATTTCGCCAAATATCGGCCGATGACCATTCACTCATATATACAATTATACTTAATATTTAGTTGATAAACACTTAAGGCGTAATACATCCCACTATATTGTTTTATTACTATTATTATTATTATTATTATTATTATTATTATTATTATTATAATACCGATCCTTCTTTAATTTATATTTTCCGTTTAATTATATATATGTTGTTAATAGCAAATGTATGCACCTCAAGTTCTAATTTAAGCAATTGTACTAAATTTTTTCTTCCAATGAGGATAAATTTTAGAATTATACATGATGTATCAGATCGGAAATAAGTATACATTTCTATGCAGATATCTGAAGTGCTTTTTGAATACGTGTGTGTACGGATGTATGCGAGTGTTTGGATAATTCCACTCCTTTCATAACTTCTCATCTTTCCAATAATTAACGGTAAGGAGTTGAATTTATTTAGTCTTAACGTACGTAGTTTAAGAAAGCACTTCGATGAACTATTACTTTACCTAAAAATTCCAACTTACGATATCATTATTTTAACTGAAACTTGGATTACTGAGGAAGAAATGGAACGGTATAATATACCTGGATATAAAACTATCGGCCAGAGCAGAGGCAATAAACGTTCCGGAGGTGTTGCTATCTATGTTAAAGATAACATTAGTTATACAAGTGTAGACTTAAAATGTATATCGGGGAACGTTATTTTCCTGAAAATATTACTTAATAATAAACAATATATCTCAATTTGCGGTATCTATAAGTTCTGTGAAGTCCCGATTAAAACATTCTTAATAGAATTTGAGCAAATTTTGCAAAATTGTGAAGATTTAGCAATAATTACAGGAGACTTAAATATCAACATACTCGATGAGACTCTGAGTGCAGACTACTGTAATTTATATAGTACCTTCGGATTTGTAAATAAAATAAATCAAGCGACGTTTTTCCGTGAACAAAGAGGTTTTGAATCAGGTTCAGACCATCTTTTGGTAAGAGGTATGTATAATAAAGTAAAAGCGTTAAACATTACATATCAGCTGGTTGATATACCCTTTACTGATCATAGGGGAATAACTGCAACAATCCTACTATCTACAGGATTGTACTCGTCCGTACGAGGTTTAAATTACACATTTGACAAAAATGCTTTTACAAATAAAATCTCTAACTTGAATATGGATTACATATATTACAGTCCTGACTCCGTAAATAACAAATTCGAATGGTTCATAAAAAACTTGTCCGAAATAGTTAATAAATGTAAAGTCCCTATTATCCATATTAAAGACAAGCAAAAGAAAAGAAATACATGGGTAAACGATGCTATTTTACAACTCTCAGCTCAAAAAAGAAACATTTATCAAGCGCACAAACAAAATCGAAGCGATATTGGTTTACAACAAAACTTTAAATCGATTTCAAAACAAATCCATAGAGAGATCAGAAAAGCGAAAGCCGAATATTACAATAGGTTATTAGGTAAGTATAGGGCAAATCCAAAAAAATGTTGGAATATTATTAATAGTACAATTGGTATCAAATCACCAAATATTGACCAAATAAAAATTAATAATAACATGGTGCAAGTATCTGAAAACGAGAAATTGGTGGCAAATTGTTTTAATAAATATTTTAAAGAGAGTGTATGTAATATTCAAAACAAAGATTTTAAGCAGACTCAACTAAATGCTACAAGTAAACAGATGGAACAAGTATGCATAAAATCCTTTGGGTTTATAGATTTTACCACTGATAATATTAAATGTGCTATTCTTAGTCTACCAAATAAGCAATCCTACGGGAAAGATATGATATCTATTGGACTTGTTAAGGAAAATCTATCCTTCTTTATCAAGCCATTAACATTTCTATTTAATAAATCTATTCATTCAGGTACTTTTCCGAAGATTATGAAAATTGGGGTTATTGTTCCAATCTTTAAAAGTGGTAGCAAAGAGCTCACCGAAAATTATAGACCTATATGTTTACTTTCTACAATCTCAAAAGTATTTGAAAAATGTATGAAAACCAAAATTTTGAAATATCTAATTGAAACAAAATTTTTTAGTACCGATCAGTTTGGGTTTTTACCTGAGCGTGGAACGGAGGCAGCTCTGTTCGAACACACTTCCTATATAACTGATAATTTAGAAACGGGGAAGTTTACAGCCGCTGTATACTTCGATATTAAAAAAGCATTTGACACAGTAGATCATGGGCTGTTAGTACTGAAATTAGAAAAGGCTGGGCTCCGCGGATTCATACTAAGCTGATTTAAATCTTACCTCTTAAATAGACGATATGTTACTAAAATAAATAATGTATATAGTACTGAACAAGAGCAGAATATTGGTGTCCTCCAAGGGAGCATTTTAGGTCCAATTTTATTTTTAATTTTTATCAACGATTTGTATAGGCTAAAAGTTGATGGAAAGCTTCTTGTATATGCAGATGACACGGTCTTGCTTGTAAGTTCAAGGTACCCGTCAATTCTACACAAATTAACTCAAAATAGTGTACGTTTAATAGAAAACTGGGTGAATAGTAATAAGTTAACCTTAAATCTAGCTAAAACTAAGTATGTAATATACGGTATGCGTCAGCATGAATTTGGTAAAATTCTTAAACTCAATTTAGCCAACAATTACAACATAGAATGTGTTCCAGAAATTAAATATCTCGGTATAATATTCGACTCAAAATTAAACTGGTCAGCTCATTCAAATTTTGTATCCGCTAAATTGCGAAAATTAAACTTTTTAATCTATTACCTTACACAATACTTTACAAAATGTTATTTAATTAGAATATATTTTGCACTTTGTCAGCCAGTTTTGACATACGGTATTATTTTTTGGGGAGGAACTGCAAACTACCACATCAGTAGAATAAAATCACTTCAAAATTCGGTTCTAAAAACTATACTTAAGACATCATATACTGAAAATAAACATATATTGCATTTTAATGCAATATATCATTTGCTTACCCTCATTTTTGTCTTTAAATTTAAAAATAAATTTAATATTTCACTTAGGGAAGGAGTAGTTAGAAACTGTAATGATTTATATGCAAACATTCCCATATATAATAAATATAACACAAGAATGCAAATCACGTATCAAGCCCCAATTAAATTCAACGCGTTACCATCGTATCTGAAATCATTTCCTTATATCCATAGACTATTACGGAAAAAATTAACCCTATAGATTTGTCCTATATAAATACTAGCATTAAATGTGTCCCCTTCGGTGAGTTCCTCCATTGTGTTTCCTTCAATATCGGAGTAGTGTGTGGCATTATTTTTTAATATCTGCATGCATAACAATTCTTTAGAAGTAGACTAAGTTAACATTAAGTACATACAACTTACAAATACTATTTAAACACATGTATTAATTTATAGTATCGCTTTTTTATTTTTAATTTTTCTTATTTTTGTAATCATCTGTTCGGTTCTTTTATTTCATTTGGATCCATTGTAAAGAAATTTTTATTGTTCTCAAAGTCCCATCATTCGCGCAAATATGCGCATAGATGGGCTATTTCAATAATAATAATAATAATAAACGTTTATTTATTTATTTGAAATAAAACAAAAATCGTGATCTATCAGCAGAACAAATGGGATAGTATGAGGTTAGATTTAAAATGGTTAGTGATATTAAGTATCTGGGCGTAATCTTGGAATGTAGAGTAATGTGGAATGCGCATACCAACTACGAGTATTTAGAGCAAAAGTTAAAAAAGCTAAATTATATGTTCTGTTACTTAGTGAGTTTTTTAGTGGGAACCACTTATACCGGCTATATCTGTTCCTTTACCAACCATTTCTAACATGCGGTTTAATGCACTGGGCCGATATAGCGGAATATCACTTGAAACAGATAAAGAATTTTTGCCATAAAAGGTTATTCAAATTAGTTAACAAAAATAAGGATCCCGATTCGTATTGTAATTTTCATCATATTAATGAAATGAATTTAGGTTCATCATTAAGGATGGTATAAGCAGGGAGCTGTGGTAAAGGATTAGCGATTGTATCAAAATTTAATAAATATCATTCTAGAGTGCAGGCTCTTTACATGGCTCTGTTACTTTATAACCGGTTATCGGACATTACACTAGATAATCTAATAAATCTTAAAAACTATAGAAAAAGAAGTAAATACTTATTATACTACACATAATTTAATATAAATGCCACTTTGATTTTCGCTCTTTAAGCCGCTTAAAATCCCGTTTAAATGTACATTGGACAATTAACGTATTTAATTTTATTTGTATATACACACCTTTAGAAATTTATATTCACCACTATTGTATAAGCTTATTTACGTAACTGCGTAAACCTGCGATAGCAGGACATTTCAACTTTTATGTATATGTTCTCTCTCGCTTTATTAATACTGATAAAATTTATTATGCATATATATTTTCTTTTACAGGTTTGGTTTGTTTTATTGTTTATTTATAAAAGAAGATCATGTTACATTATTTTATTTTTGAGTTTTCTTAAGAAATTTTTTTTGTTCATTTTTCTACTTGTACGTCTCATATTTTATGTAATTTCATTATCTTCTTTAATCTAGATTATACCTATGTACTCTATCGCTTGCGCAATTTATGCGCATAAATGGAAATTTTTGCAGTAATAATAATAATAATAATAATAATAATAATAATAATAATACATTATTTGATTAGATTCGATTTTAATCGTTGGTAACCATTCCATTCAATTTGCAACTTTTCTGTCAGACCATTCTACCAAAAGTATAATCCATTCGTTGAAATCATCTATTGTCTGCTTACAGTCTCCTTTTGCAGTCGATTAGCATCCACCGTGCTAAACCATTTCGACGAATTCAGTGACCAGCACAGTTCCGTATTAAACTATTTGTCCTCTTAATGGACATCCTTCATTTTAATTTTCGATCACGAATATTCCCCATTGCATTTCATATTTTCTTCTAATTCCAAGAATTGATCTTTACATTTGCACTCTACTAATTCTATTACTATGCACGGACATCCCCATATAATACGGTTTGATGCGACGCACCTTCCCACCATGTTTATCTTTTTTTTCAAACTAATTTCGCAACTTTTATTTTTTTAAATTCTTTTCGATCTTCAAAATATATGTATGTTCCAGGTCGCGGCGATTCTCTTTTATAGCTTTTTATCTATCCGATCGCCGATAGAAATGCAGTGGCCCGAAATAAGCAAATGCCCTTCTAGCCAAATTTTTTTCTAGTTCATTATTAGAATTTTCGTTTTTGTTACTATTTATTTTTAAACCTGCATTTTTGCAATTACTAATTCCTTCATCATTGCCGATAGTTCGTTGGAAGAATGCGCAAATAAAAGTAATGAGATACACTAATGTGTGAATCGTTTGATGGATTTTTATGTAAGAAGCCTTTGTTGCGAGGAAAGAAAATGGCTTAGACAACATGTTTTTAGGTGAATTAAAACGTGCGTTTTTTTTTTTTTTTTTTTTTTTTTTTTTTTGTTGGGACGCTTTTAATTGCCAGGATTATTGCGCCCATCGGATAAGTTTTAGATTAGGGAGTATAGGTGGGTTTTTTTGAGAAAATTGATCAATGAATTTAATTGTTCTGGGTCATCAGATATTGATTGAGGGGTTATTTTGTGTTGTAATCGTTGGACAGAGAAGGAAGGGCAGGAGAAAAGAAGGTGTTTTATTGTCATGATATCTGAGGAGCAGTAGGTACAAGTGGGGTTTTGTCGAATTCCTTGATATAGGTGACCGTGGGTAATTTTGGTGTGACCAATACGGATTCTAGTAATAATAATTTCGTCGGTCCTATTGAGGCTTGATAAGTGTTGACAATTGATTTTTTGAAAGTATGAAGTTTGTTGGTGTGTTGTTGGGACCATTCTAATTGCCCCATTTGTTTTGAGTTTGTACACATATATATATGACTGGAGGTGTTGTGGTATAAAGGGAAGGAGAGGGGAAGAACGGTGTGCGGATTTTGCAAGATTATCAACATTTTCGTTACCGGAGATGCCGATGTGACTCGGGATATACATGGAGCTGATTTTTATTTGTGATTGGAATAAGATGTTGTATAAGTTGAGTATTTTCCGAATAAGAGGATTGTTTTTAGAAGTGTTTTTTGGGAAGAAACTTAAGAGCTTAAGGGGAATCGGTGATAATTAAAAATTTGCCAGACTGATAAGTTTCGCTGATATGAAATATACAATGGTAGATGGCCATTAATTCGGCTGTGTTGTTTGAAGAGAACGAGGGAAGAGAGAAGTGAAATGATGATTGCTCTATGGAAAAGGCGTATGCTACGTGGTGTGTTTTTCTTTTTGAGCCGTCTGTGAAGCAGTGTATATGGCCACTGTATCTCGATAATTGATCAATGAAGTGATTTTTAATTATGAAAGGTGTGTAGTCTGGTTTTGGGTAGGCTGTAAGCGAGATATTTATTGGAGGAATGGATATAAGCCATGGCTGATATTGTTGATTTATTTGTTGTTGAAGTAGTGGGAAAATATGATTACTTTTGATTATTTCAGTGAATGAAGTGATTGGTTCGTGGACTGAGATTGATGGAATTGAGAAAAAATCTATGACTCTTTTAGATATTGGATGGGATGTGTTTGACATTGTTTTGGCTAGATACTTGTTTGTTAGTAATTTTCTACGATAAGATGGAGGGAGTTCAGCAGCTTCGCAGTAAATGCTAAGATTAGGCGAAGATGGAAGAGCTCCTATGCATAGTCGAATCGCTGCGTTATTAACAATGTCTAGGCTGGAGAGAGCTGATTGTTTTGCAGAACAGTATACGGGTGCTCCGTATTCGATTTTCGATCGAATTAGGGCCCGATAGAATAGTAGCAGGAGGGATCGAGATGGGTTGTGTCGAGGGTTTCTAATTATTTTTAATAAATTCAAGGATCGGAGAATTTCGGCTTTCGTTTCTTTAATATGTGGAATCCACGTAAGTTTTTGATCAAAAGTTAGGCCTAGAAACAATGGCTTAGACAACATGTTTTTAGGTGAATTAAAACGTGCGTTTACTAATCCGATTATTATTATTATTTTTACGAGCTACCTGTTTGTTATTCCGTGAAATTATTTAATTCTAAGAGGGCTATTCTGAATATTGCAAATAAAATAACTTCGGTAAATGAACAAGTCTTTGGACTTTAGTGTAATCTGACGACACAGGTAAATATGGCCCCTTCGAGAAAGCTCAGCTAATTAAAAAATGATGCGCAGTTCATAATTATGTATTTTTCGCTTCGACGTTTCAGCTTTAAGGAGAACCAGGCGTTTTTTTATAAAGATGTCGATGACGTTGACGTAGTAATAATAGCTCTAAAAGATAAATGATAGAAAGGAGATTTTCAATCAGACTAGTGTAATTCGCGTAAAAATAAAGAGCATTTCTAGAGAATCTTTACGGATAAACTCTTATTTTTATCATTTCAATTGAAACGGTCGAATTTAATTTGCAGAATTGAAAGTTTTAGCGAGAATCGATTTTAATGTAATCGATGATGCACCTCGCCCAAAGATAATTTGTTGCTTTGTTATAATATTAGCCGTACTTATTTATTTATTTATCATTATTATTATTATTTTTTTTAAGGTCAATGCGTAATTTGAAAGAAAAAAAAGAAAATGAAATAATAAACGCCTTTTATCTTATAATCTTTATTTTACAATATAATTATCAGAAAAAGAATTAGTCGCTTACTTTTTTTTTAATTTTTTTTTAACGATATTCTAATCCTTATTAAATTCGATTTTATCGCACTAAATGTTTTTTAATACAAGTTCAAAAAGTTACCAACTTTCGCTAGTTTTCATAAAATTAAGCAGAGTATTTGTATCAAAAGCACTTTCTATGCGAAATTCTACAATCCATTGAGTGTAAAAACATTTGTTCGAAGTAAAATTTGAACGATTAACTTTTAATCTACTGTCTTACACACTCGAATAATTAATTACCTTCAATGACACCCTATATTTTCTTATTTGCTTTATACGCGCGCGACGATCTTACGGGCAAATTATATCGTATGTGAAAAAGAAAAAATATATAAAATCTACTTAATTTTAAGAAATTCTCCCCGACGTAATAATTAAAAATTTTACATTATAAAATTAACAAAAAAAAAAAAAAAAAAACAAACGAAAAAAGTCCTTTTACGAATAATTTTTAAACAAAACGCGAGCAGTTTATTCGGTTTTTGGTTGGGAAAGCTGTCTACGTAACAGAGTATAGCGGTTTTGATAACATACAAAAATGACTAGTATATACAAAAATTCCAGATGATACGAATCTTGCTAGCTACTAATGGCAATTCTATCACAGATGTTGCTGGAGTCGTATGAATTTACTAAAATTTTGTATCTTCCATAGAAGTAAATGCGAGAACTGCGTTATAAAGAAATATTTATGTGAGAACGACTTAGAATTTTATAGGAAAAATGATAGCTTCAACGAAGCCTGATAATGCAGTCAAGGAATGTTAATACATTGAATTCAGTAAAAACAACTGAAATCAAGCAGCTTGGCTCAAGATTTATATCATCGGAGATGATTTCAGTGCCAAGCATACTGCTTCGAGGTTGATTATCCTGAAAACACCCGATCCGGTAGTCAGCATTAAATAAATAATCGAAAAATTCCTGAACTTTTCGATTTCTTTACCAGCAAAAGAATTTAATCGAAATTTATTGACATTATTAACATCGAAATTTATTGACATTGTTACCATCGAAATTTATTGACATTATTAACATCGAAATTTATTGACATTATTACCATCGAAATTTATTGACATTATTATCATCGAAATTTATTGACATTATTAACATCGAAATTTCAGACAACCGTTTCGATCATTCGCTTTTAGTAATTTAGTTTTATGAGAAAGGAACAAAATGACTGGAACACATATTTAGAAATCATTAAGAATACTCAGACGTGTCGATAATCGAGTAATTTGAGAAGCGTGAATTTTTATAACTTCAAGTTTTACTTCTTGAGCTAAAAAAGAATAGGGAAGAGAACTATCCATATGAAGTGTGTAAGTTGACAACACTGGATATGTGTACTTAGCGCGTGACTAGAAATCTAATTGACAAGATATCATATTTAATCGGAAGGCTGGACAATTAAATCGCTAAGTTCCTTTTGGAAAATGAGACTACTTTTTACGCAAAAGAATTCGTCGAATTTTAACTATTCACATTCACCACACTTTTAAAAGATAAACTTGGTAAATGAGTGAGAAGTGTCTATGCTAGACGTGTTTCGGTAAAAACGAAATTCAGTCTGACGTAGTAGCAAAAATAATCAGATTTTTTTTTTTTTTTTTTTGTTTTTTTTTTTTTTTGCCAAATTGCTCCTAGCTGATAACAGCTATCTGGCAATTTTAGTATTAGAGCGTAACATTGAGTAGCACTCTATCCAGCGATAGGTGCAGAAGATTACTTTTCCTTTTTGTTAGGCTAAGTCCATCGGCTTGACTCTGTCAAGCCGCCGAACTTCCATCGAATTATCCAACAATACGATCGCTAAGTAATTTGGATGTATCTCCAGTCTGCTAGCATACTTTTTTGCATCATTAGTTATTACTTCTAGCACGGTCTTGATTTTTAGATCTTCATGTAGTGTTAAGTTGGTGATATACCACGGAGCATTGACTATCATTCGAAGGATTTTATTCTGTATCCGTTGGATGATCGCTATATTGCTCTTTTTCGAGCAGCCCCATAAGGGGCAACCGTACCGCCAAATTGGCTTTAGGATTTGAGCGTATATTAATAGTTTATTTTCAGGAGATATTTCTGATTTTCTGTTTAATAGCCAGTACATTTGCTTCAGTTTTGCATTTAGTTCGATCCGTTTTGCTGTTATGTGTTAATCAGATTTTAAGTAAATTTTTTTGAAGTACATACGAAGCGGTCAAAAATGGTAGAAACTAACATTAGCCTAAAGAAAGCTCCAGGAATATCAGCAGCGGTAGAATGTCTGGAAAAGAAATTGTTGTGTGATATGAAATTTCATAATCAATAATTTCATCAGGTCCTTTAGAAAGATAAAGGAACGAGATGAGGAATCTTAACAAAAATTCTACCGGAGTGTTTTAAAATTTCTCGGATTACTTTTCCTTCAGAAACCAGACAAACGGAGCCGTTACAAACGACTCACTGAACTCTGTATCCTTATTTTTGCTGCGGTGTTCAAATGTTTCTTTTGAAATTGCTCCTTTGACGTTTCAAATCGTCGGTAGACTTCCAGGTCACTAATTTGGTTTTTGCGAATAAGTATTCGTTTATCAAATGACAGCAGTGATCGAAAAAGTACTTGTTTCATTGACACGGATTCAGCATCTGTGTGGCATTATCTTCGATGATGCTCGAGCTGGAAATTACTATTCGACTATAATCATTAAATCTCGATTTTTAATCGTTGTTGTAGATAGCTAAAGTATTCTCGGTGGTCAGGATCGAAAATTACAGACATACGGTATATGTTGGTTTTGGGGCTGTACGAATGTATTTTCTTTTAATGGCACTGACTCAGAGTACTGCACCTCGTACGTTATTGAGCGGTATCTAGCAGTATCGAGCTGAGGGAAATTTTGTAAATTCCGATTGGTCGAGCATCCGGGCTAGTTTTAATTTTTACTAAAAACATTCGACCGTCACCTTTGTGAACATGGACTTTTTTCCACTTGCGTCGCTATCATTTGTCGGTTTGTCGTTGATCTTGCTTCGTGGTGCACATTAATTATCTAATCAGAAGCCAAGTTGTATGCTTCTTCTGAATATAGCCGTGTCATATGGTCGTTTGTACCACGCTTTTTTCATTCATTTACGCATGCGTATTGAAATGAAATTTTATCCAATCTAGTTGTCGAATTTCCTTTGGTTGCCGGTTTTGTGGTATAAAATTCAAACAAAATTTCCGTTATAAAAGAATTTTGTCGATTTTTTTTTGTTCTGCCTGTTAAAAAGGTCGGCCATTTTGTTGGGTGTCTTTTTGGGTTTATTAATTTCTTATTTTTTCGTGTACTGTATTGTTTTTAAATAACCGGGGCCGTATTCGGAGTGAGATCTTCCGTGAAAAGTTATCCGGTGTTTTATCATCCGTGTATATGACATATGTGCAAAAGCCTAGTTTGAGTAAGATTTTTTTTTTTTTTTTTATTGTTCCTAAATTCTTTGTTTTCAAGAAAAATTATTATTTTTTTTTGGAAATCTCAGTTGGTCTCTATCGAAATTTTTGGCACCTAAAATTAGGTCGACTAATGAACCCCGGAAAGTTTCTATCACTAGCCCTCGAAACTTAAAAGCTGAGAATTTTATTGATATACCGATCTCAACCTCCGTGACTATCGACTTATATATATATATATATATATATATATACTTGTTGTACAGATACAGTGTCCAAATGCGGGTGTAACTAAGATTAAAACTAATTGTCAATGTATTATCGATATGCAACTGTAATCCCAAAGCGGCTATTTATAGAGATGTGCAAATCAACAGCTTCGGGTATGTGTCCTTTTCATCTACGGATATATTAGTAACTATGTCACTCTTAGTCCGGGGTATAGTACATTTTTTGTCCCAAATTATGTCCCGCTAGGATAACAAAGGATGTAAAATTGCTAAGTTTTTTTAAAAAATAAAAGACGGGTAAAAATGACGTAATCAATTGAAAACGATAAAAAATTGGTGGTCAAGGGCGCTCGCTTCCTTGCGAAGTCCAAAGAACACAGTATATATATATATATATATATATATATATATATATATATATATATATATATATATGTATAAACTCGGCCATTTTGACCCCTCTTGCTTTCATTTCTGCCTCTTTCTCTTCTATACTTTGTATAAAATGATCAAAATATACAACGTAATTCTTACTGGCATCAAATTACAAAAAAAAAAATAACATAACCAAAAAAGTCCTATTCTAACATTTAACTTTCATTATATAAAATTAAGACATTTTTTCGTTACATTTTTCGTTACATATTTCATTACATAAAATTGTGACATTTTTTTGAGACATTTTGCGTTACATAAAATTGGGACATTTTTTTGGGACATTTTTTCGAATGGGGAGTAGCCTAAGAATTACGTTGTAATTAATATATATATATATATCATCATCATCGTCGTCATCCAGTCCACTGTCCTGTGTAAGGATTTGTTGACATTATGTTTCCTTAACGATGTTCTTCCATCTATCCCGATCCATTGCCGCGTGAAAAGCTTCTGACATGTGCCGAGTTAGCGTTTTTATTTCATCAGCCCATCGTATTGAGTATCTACCCCTGGATCCATTTTCTTGCACCTTGCCCTGCACAATGGTTCTCTCCAACGAGTTAGTTTCTTGCTATACGTCCAAAATATCTGATCTTATTTCCATTTAATTTATGTAGCAGCCTGGTTTCTATTTTTAACTCCTCTAGAATTGATTTAGTAGTTCGGTGTGCCGTCCATGGTATTCGAAACATTTTCCACTCCTATCTCAAAGGCATCTATCCGGATTGCATCTGTTTTTTTAATGGTCTAAATTTCTGATGCGTAAGTCGCAACAGAAAAGATTAATGCGTTAACTAATTTTAACTTACAAGCGGAGAAGGCGACCTCGGAAATTCATTTCGGAATAAGGCTCTGTATAATAATAGTACTCCCTTAGGATGTTTACCCTTTAATAATAATAGCGTCGAATGGCCGGTCAATTCGGAAAAAAAAGCGCTTGAAATAGTAATAAGTCTATTTATGCTCGGGTTTGAATCTCGTACTCGATTAACTTTTTTTTTTTTTTTAAATTCGTTTAATTATTTTTTTTTTTTTACAATTAAATAAATCTATTATTTACAAACATCAATAATTTAAATAAAAATTATATTTTATTAAACAATATAAAACCTTTATTTAACAGAAATTATTTATAATTTTTAATTTAAAAATAATTTCTGTTAAATAAAGGTTTTTTATATTGTTTAATAAAGTGTTAATACAGAAATGGATGAAAATAATTTTAACCTAAATAATAAAAAAATTATATTATTTTGTTTAGAAAAAAGGCTTATTAAATATTAAATAATATTTTAATTATAGTAACTATTTTCTTTTTTAAAATACAAAATAGCTCTAATAATTATGATAATAATACTTATAAATAGTTATTATAATAAGTAAAATTTTAAATTATATTATTTAATTTCAATTTACATACATTTTTGATTACAAACAAAAAACTGAGCCATAAAAACATTTAAACAATAAATTTTTTGACATCTAGCACAATTAATAAAAGAGAGGAAATATTGCAAGAACAATGTGTTCTTTAAGAATCCAGTTGGAACACAAACATAATTTACATTCAAGAAAATTTCTCCATTTTCTGAAAGTTTAGTAGCTTTATCGTATCATTCTATCAAAAATTGACGATAGCAATTGACGATGACAATTTGATTGAATTTTTATTTATTTCTCAATTCTGTTCGATTAACTATGCTGAATTTTGAAAAAAAATCTAGATGTTAATATGATGGAAGTAATTGTCGTTACTGTTTATACGTATTATTGTCATAACCATCAGTTATTTTGTATTTTAAGAACGAAAATAGAGTTACTACAATTAAAATATTAATATTAAATAAGCCTTTTTTCTAAACAAAGTAAAATAATTTTTATTTAATTATTGATGTTTGTAAATAATAGATTTATTTAATTGTAAAAAAAAATTAATTAAACGAATTTAAAAAAAAAAAAAAGTTACTCGAGTACGAGATTCGAATCCGAACATAAATAGACTTATTACTATTTCAAAGGTTTTTTTTTCCGAATTGACCGGCCATTCGACGCTATTATTAATTATTAAAGGGTGAACACCCTAAGGGAGTATTATTATTATACAAAGTCTTGGGTCGAGATGAATTTCCGAGGTCGTGCCCTCTTCTTGTTAGTGTTCTTCTTTATACATTTCCATATTTAAAAAAAAAATAATATATATATATATATATATATTTTTTTATAATAATGTATGTTTATCAACGCTAACTGTGACATAGTTTGAAATTAAATCATACTGTCAGAGATGAATCCGACTGTATCCGGAATAGATACGTTCATTTTCTGACGTATTTCGGAGTTAAGGTTAAATCGCATCGTCCGAGATATATCCGACTGCGTCACCAACTACTATACAGACGCATTTGTGCATGTATGATGGTCCTCATGGTGGTAGTTTGGCATATTAACAACCATCGTGACGACAACAAAAAGTGCTAGAGAAAAGAATAACACGTGTCTTGCGGTATTTTTTTACGCATCACGAGAATTTGACAGAGTTTGCCAGCGAGGTTTGATTTTCAGATTGAAGAGATTCATTCCTTATATTTACTGTTGATTGTATGAACAGTACCTATCGATTAAAAATTCAGAACAGTTCATGAAAAGGTAGCACACATCCTTTAAAATAAAAGCAGGGAGCTCACAAGATAACGTCTTCAGATATTTCTCTTATATGTATGCACAAGGAGATATGTTACTGATGCATTTACTGATTATACAGTTATCTGGATGGTAAATAAAACGTAAGTTGAAACCAGCGATAAAATCTTCAAAGAAATTCTTAAGAAAATAATCAAATGCACGTAGGATTGACAAGTTTTTTTTCCTTTTAATGTGCTTAAATGTGTGCGTGGAACTTACGCGTACTGACTAAAAAGCATCCACCACTGTGTGATAATTGAACTTGAGTTCCGCGAAGTTTGTCTGCAATATACTTGTACCCCATACTTAGTCTTCATATCAAAAAAAAAAAAAAAAGGGTAAGTAAGGATTTAATGCTGACAGCAGCAGTGGAGTTACAATTTATTGGAAAAAATCTACCATATCTTACATACACGTACGAGTATATAAATTGAGATATATGGTTTCGCCTAGTATTACACTACCCTCGGTTGTGTAAAAATTGTGTTTTCGCTTTGGCTGTGTTGCGACTCGATACCGGAATAGAACGTACTGTTCGTACTATCAAGAACAACATTCAATATCTTGTAAATTATTTAATGAAGATGGATATTTTAGAATTTAAATGAGTGAATAAAGAGATACAGAAAATAAAGGCGTTTGATAATATAACGACAGCGGAAGCTACAGGAAAGATAAAAAACTTGGAAACTATAAAAACCTTTTCATACACGGAAATATCTTGTTTAATAAATCAAGACCAATTGGACAGAATAAAGAAAAAAAAGGTGTATACGTAAAATTCCCTCACATCACTTCAAAATAATTCCTCCGATCAAGCTATTTTTGTGTCGATTAGTAGGTCGTGTACAAGGATTACTATATTACCTACTTTGCTTCATAAAATATGATAGATTAATTTCCCATTCTGTACTTATCCTAATAATGTAGTTAAAGTAGCGGATGCTTATTTTTTTCTTTTTTTTTTTTTTTTTTTTTATTGGATCGTAATACACCATGTACTTCTGATCTCGATCAGTAATATTATTACTAAACATCCCGTGCTCATATAATATTACCTATTCTCTTACAGTACCGATTGCTTATCATGCAATCTATGATTTCATAAGAAATATTAGGATACTAGGGTACAGTTTTAGACACAAGAGGCAATTGATTTACTAATGATAATTTGAATTAGTGGATAATGAGTGGAATTTTACCAAAAAAAAAAATCCGAGTTCTACGTAACAACAATTCTTGGCGTTCGCACATCAGTTTCAATTTGATAGATTTTACCCTCCATTGTCAGTAAATTGTTTAAGATGAATAGAATCGAGCTGCATCATTATACCTGGTACGTACAATATTTTTTAAAAGCAGTGCTAAAATTATCTGTCAAAATTAAGTTTCTCTGATAATAACTAGTTTTACTACGAGAGTACTTTAAACATATATCGGGATGGCTTCCACCTATTAGAAGGTTTTATAACTAGCACATTAATTCCCTTTTATACCAATTTTTTTTTTTTTTTTTTTTGGAGTTCATCAATGTAAGAACTAGGGAATGAAAGGAAAGTGTAACTAGATCTTTGTGCGATTAAAGATAGCAAACAGAAAGGATATAAAAACTGCTATAATAGAAAGAAAAAGAAAGGAGAGAATGAAGTCACGCTATAAAGAGTAAGGAGATCCATTAGTAAACGTAATACGTATAAAAAGGAACGTTCAGCCGTGATGGAGGAGCATTAAAAAAAATATATGACCGACAGCATATGTAAAGAGAGAAGTAGTGGGCGGAGAAAACAAAATGGAAAAGGTATAATTAAGAAACGGAAAATCGATGAGGGAAGCAAACTGTGCCCAAAGCGTAAACGACAGGTTGCAGAGAAAAATGAACGCTGCAAAGAAGAAAAGTTGAGATCTAAGGAAAAGGCGGAAGATAAGAGGAATAATAGTAACTGCATAATTTAGAATGAGTAGCTGCAGAGACAAATGTGATGTTCTCCAGAAATTGTAAGAAATCTCTCGGTAGGCGAACCTAAACGAGCTAATCCGCTAAGTCCTTCGATCCCAGAGCGTTTCAGGTATACATAAGAAATCAATTTAGATAGAGTGACGAAGGAAACGGTTATGAAGTAAAGAATGTATGAGAAGAATTAAATGGTCAGGAGAGCTGGAGGGAAAAAAAGGTGAGAAGGTCTGTAGAACATTTTGGGAATCCGATGTAATAAGGAGATTCTAAAAGATCAGCGAAGAAGAAATAAAGAGAATGGCCCTTAAAAAGCAAATTCATGTACAAAAATTTCACAACATTTACACATTGCATTTGGTCTCATATAGCTAAACCACTGAAAACGTTTGAATCATTATATAGTAAGTAATTTTTTACATAAATTTAAATAATTATTTAATTTTTATTAAATAATTGTTTAAGTTGGTGTAAAAAACTACTTATTATACAATAAACATAAACAATAAGTGAAATAAACAGATATATGTTTGAATAAATTTAACTAAAAACTTAATTTCTTTCTTTAAAAATAGTGGATTCGTATTTATCAATGGACGTTAATAATTTAAATTTAAGTTCATCATTTGGGGATTGATTTTTGATTAAAACAGCAATATCTAAATCATCGATTATAGTCTTTATCATTTGGCACTTTTTTTTTTTTTTACCTGACACTCTATGATGAGTGAAATCAAATCTGACTTGTATTCTAAGTTTGTGTGAGCCATCATGTTTTGCTCTGTAAATTTAGATATTTCACTTTTTTGAACTAAAATTATTTAAAGAACTTTGTACGTTTCGTTTTGCCATCAGAGTTTTTCTATGAAATCTGTATTAGCACACTTTATCCGGCTAAATCGAAGGTATGGTGAACAATCGACTCGTCTGGTGGCTGGAACACAATGATCTAATACCTTCTAATATATTTGGTTTTCACCTGGGGTTGGGTCCGGTTGACTGCATCAGTCTTTTCCTATCAGACGTCTACAAAGCTTTCCTAGAAAGGAAATTCACTGTTCCTACATTTGTTGATGTCTCCTCTGCGTTCGATAATGTCCACTTTCCTACTCTATGCGCCAAGCTTCTTGGACTTAATCTGCTTTCATCTTCTTTATTCTAAACCTGTTCCAAAATAGATCCCTCTTCCTCTCTACTTCTTCCCGTGACATTTCCAGATACATCTACCGGGGACTTCCTCAAGGATCTCGTCTTAGCTCCACACTTTTCAACATCTATCTTCTTAATATTGCTTCTATCCCTATGATTTCCTCCTCTCTCTTTTTTGCACATGATAACTTTATCTAATCCAGCTGTAGTGATCTGGCTGCCGCCAACGAAGAGATCAATAACTCTTTATCTAGCCTTGGTATCTCTCTCTCTTCTTCAAAGGCTTCCTCTACGGTGTTTTCCTTTCGTCCCTACAATCAAGCTTTAGTAAGTATTATTTCGTCTAACATTCCGATTTCGCTTGTCAGCTCTTTCTGCTACCTTGGTGTTATTCTCAATAGCCCACTTACTTTCCGTGAACATTTTAACTATCTCTACAATTCCTTCCTCAAAAGACTCAGTCTCCTGAAAGCCCTATCTTCATCCAAATGAGGTGGTGACCCTTCTATTCTTCTAATCCAATACAAAGCTATAATTTGTTTCAGGACTGATTACTGCTCCTCCATCTATGGAAATTCCTCTAAATCTCCTCACTAAACTGGACAAAGTTCAAAACTGCTGCCTTCGGTTGTGCATTGGAGCATTAAAATCTCCTATTCCTGCTATCCTCTCTGAATCTGCGATACAACTACTTTTTATCCGCAGATCGCAGTTTGGTTATAATTTTCTAATTAAACGTCTTTCTGTGTCCTTATCTAATCTTATCTCATCCTATCTTGCTATTAAAAACCAATGGCGTTTTGTTCCTCATAAAATCCCGATCCTTTCTCTTGTAGCAGTTCGAGTCTCCAATTTTTCGCCTCATGTCTTTTCTTATTCCAAGCTACCTTACTTTTCCCATGACTTCACCGGCATTTGGCAGACTATTAATCTCTTCTCTCTCCCTCTCCAGACCAGCTCTATCGCACATTCTACAATCCAAGCCGAATTCCTCCACTTGCTTGATACATATTTTCCTTCTCATCTAATATTCTTTACTGACGGTTCTTAAAATGATAATGAGGAGGGCGGCGCGTTTACCTACTTCTTATTGTATCACTCTGCATTCTTCAAGCTCCCTTCCTTCTGTTCCATCTTCACAGCGGAGTCTATCTCCATTTTACGCGCAATCTCCTTTATTTCATCCATAAGAGGGATCAGTAAATGTCTCATTGTCTCCGATTCCAAAAGTGTTCTTCAAGCTATTTCTTCTCCTCTTTCTCATTCCTCCAACTCTATTATTCTCTCAATTCGTTTTCTCATATCCAATCTACTCTCATCCTGCTCCATTACTATTGACCTTTTGTGGGTTCCTAGCAATTCTGGCATCGAGGGCAACGAATTAACGGATTTGTTAGCCCGTTCGGCCGCCCGCGATGGTCCTTTACTCTGTAATTTTCCTACCTCGGACATCCTCCTTCTTTCCTCAGCTAATCATTCCCGACTATAGTGTTTAATTTTTGGAATTGTAACAAATTACATTCCACTAAAAGCATTTCGGTTTTTTTATTTTTCTAATTTATGACATGTTATCCCAGAAGAGCTTCCTAATTTAAGTTTTTAGCGAAATTTTTCTAGCATAAACTTACGAACAAATATACAAAATTTTTAGTAACTTATTGGTATTTATAGCTCTGTAATGGCGCAACTAAAGAAATTTTCTGACAAATTTTTTTCTATTTATTTTAATAAGTATTCCAAATTTCGGTGTATTTAATTCAAACAGGCTACTTTACAGATATTTCGAGAGAAGAAGGTAAACACCAAAGAAACCCCAGATGATATAGTCCCGAGTATGCGAATAGTATTTTATGGAAAGAAGTATTACTATTATATTCAGCCAAAAACAACTTCAGATCCCTAGTCACTGTGGGATCATTTTGAACGAGGTGGTGGATCAGGCAGCTAAAGGCGCTCCCTGGGACAGGATAATATATCCCTACATCCCATCAACGGATTTTTTAGAGAAGGTTAAAAGAGATAACTTAACCGAATGGGAAACTATTATCAAGAGTGCGCCTAGTATAGGTAGGTCTTACGAACTGGTCTAATCGACTCTTCCAGTTAGACCATGGTATTATAATGTTTCTAATGTTCCGGATGGTTTGGTGCGAAAGTTTGTAACTACTATCTGCAGACTTCGTACGGGGCATAACAGGGTGCGACTAAATTTTGGGGTTGAAACCCCTCTACATTTCAACTGTAATGAACATTTTAGTACAGTTTATCGTGAGGAAATTAATGACCCCGTTGTTTAATTGCGAGGCGCTAGCCACAGACAGAGTCTTCGTTTTGGAGGATTTAAAGGCGTGCGGTTCGTTTCCTCCTTACTGTACTTTTCCCTTACTCTCTTCAGGTAATCGTGTGTTGATAATAATATTCGCGTTTATTAAAAGAAGTAGAATCATTGTTTAAGGATATTTTTTTGCTTTTTTTGTTTTTGTTTTTTTTTTTTTTTTTTTCTATTTTTGATTTTATGGCCCGGCTTCAGTTAACTATCAAGGAGTTCTGATGTGGCTAATAGCTGTCACCTTCAGAGGTCTTGCTATTACCTCGTTAATTACTCGATTCTAAACCTATATCCTTGACCTGCTGCTGTCCAGTCGCACCCCAGTGCTTGTTGCACTTGGGGTGTGATGTGATCAGTGTTAATTTTATATTCTTTCCTTCTTGACACTCGTGGACTATGTCAAGCATTGTGTACATGTGTGTTCGAGTTGTATTGTGGAGTTTAATTATCAGTGTTAATTCCGTATCCTTCTATTCGACGTACGTGGGCTATGTTGCGTCATTGCGGCCATGTTTACTCGAACTTTATTGCTACACACTATTCTGTTAGTCTAGGTTATTTGTAGAAGTTGTTGGTGGCCAGATGGTTTCTTGCCACGCCAAAAAAAAAAAAAAAAAAAAAAAAAAACTTTAGATTGGGGACATCGTTCCGCTGAGAAAATGTATGTTACACACAGATAACGAGATCCCAAATTCTCGAAGTATGAGGAACTCTTTGCTAATTTCATAAATTGCGGCACTGTTGTACAAATCGTAATATGTGCAGAATTTCAAACACAGTTTTTATGAGAAATGTTCTCATTTCGTGAATTTTCAACTTAGTTCGGGAGTAGGGTTCATACCTTTTTGTTAACAAAAGTTTAGCTTAATACAAAAAATATTTAAAAAAATAACGAATGCTTTCTTCTAGTTATTCTAAGAATACATAAAACTTAATAACTACATTAGAATAAAAACAAAAAACAAAAAATTGAAATTATTGTGGCATCTTATTCATTTCATTTTAAATTTCTTCCGCGCTTATTTAACCAATGCGAACCAAAGAGACCAACCATGTCCGGAAGAAAGTTGTAATTTTTATATATTCACTGCTTTTTGAAATAATAAAAGAATAGAAGTGAAGAAAAGCTACTTTGTTTTCACGAAACGTATGTTTAAAGGAATGTTGCCAATGTGATAGTTCATTTTTTTCTTTTAATTTTAAGACGTGTACTACAGGTTGATTTAAAATGCTTGTGCGGAGGCGGAATGATAATAATTTTATTGAATATAATTGTTTATTAGAAAATATAGCGTCGTGGGTTTAAAAAATATCTGTTAGAACGTAAAATGGTTTTCATTATTTTTACGGATATTTAAAAGTGAGAATGGATCATATAACGGCCTAGCATTCTAACACCGAACAACACTTAGGTTCCTCCCAAAAGACATTCTCGACCGCAGATCTGGCAACTGTTTCTCCTCCCATTTGATCAAAATTAGGCTTCTCGGTGTTTCAAAGCAGGTGTTCAAGTGATCACTTCTCAATCAGTATCCAATCTATTCTTATTCCTCACCAATGCAATTCTCTGCTCAAAATAATCGTTATAAATTTCATAAAGTTGGCTGATTCAGAAAAAACGAATATTTCAAGTCAATCCTCATCAAATATAATAAATAACAGAAGTAACTTATTAACGTTATATTCATGCTTCTGATGCTCCAATTCCGGGGCCTATATCGCGCTGCGTTCCCAGAGAGTCCTATGGTGGTACAGTAAAATTGCAATCATTACGGAAATACAAATCAACCGGATTATTGCCAAAAATGCCGAGCTATTGTACGTTTATTGATCCGTGTCAAGAAGCAAGAATCAATGTTGATACTGATGTTTTTTTTTGTTTTATAGTGAAATTACTTTTTTGTGTTTTTTCTCAAATTTCTATATTGCACAGATTTTATTACTAAACTGAACCAATTTTAATTTTCACTAGTTTTCCTCTTTGTTCTTTTCTTTAATTTTACGTAATGACTCTTGTTGCCCCTTGACCGGACAAGAGCTTATACAATACATACATGTGCGCATGCGCGTATGTATGTTTCCTTTTTGATTATAAATTTTATTTACTTAACGTTATTTTCAAAGGCGTTAATAAAATAGTACCCAATAGTTCTCAACTATTTATTACCAAATTGTTGAACTTCCTCGTCCAAACTGAAATGGGTTCCTTAGAGTCCTCCTTCATCGCTGGAAATAAATAAAAATGTGAAGAAGCCAAATCGGAGCAGTGCGGCTGGTACGACTTCAGAATTTAAGCTTCGTTTGCAGGTTTTAGTGAGAGGTTTCGAGGTACCTGATGTGCCCAAATTTTTCAGAATTTCAGTTCTTTATTGATGGTATCAGAAAAGTCGACGAGTACACGTTCTTAGCGGCAACTGTCCAGTGATGAACATTACTTCAATCAAGCATCTGATTTCTGTAAACTGACTATAAAGGCGAATAAATCTGTTCTGATATACACATCCCTCTGCGACTAAAAATTCAATGATCACGTGCGTTGCTATACGCCGTCTTTTGTATCGATAACAGCAGAACACGGACGCGTAATGCGACCAAACTTGATATGTTACTATAAAAAATGTCGGGCTTTAGAATGATACTAATTACAGCTCTCTTCTTCTACCCCGTCCAGGTAGTCGACTTTACTTTTTAACTGGGCCTTTTACTTGCTTCGGCCCCTAAGTCTCTAATTACGCAAATTATGCTTTTGTATAAAACACACGCCGAACATACTTTTTTTTTTTTTTTTTTTTTTTTTTTTTTCGTTCTAAAAAGTAAGTTAAGCAAAAGGATTGCAATTAATTAACGCGCACCTACTATTTCAGTTATACCGGGGCACCAGGACAGAAGTATGTTCGTATTGTTACGTTCGAGGAAAATCAAAGGGGGTACATTGTTCGGTACCCCCCGAATTTGAATGGAGAGCACCTTAAATCCAAATATTTCCTGAACTATATATGAGTCTACACTAGCACTTTTCGAGTAAATTTCTTTAAAGTAAATCGAATTAATATTGGTTCCCTTTTATTCCGAAAGTTTTTTTTTTTTTATAACTGAATACACTTAAAATATTACTGAACCAGTACATCCCCAACAGTTAAAATTTTGGTATCATTTATGGATCACAGAGAACCACGCGTGACGTTTATCATTAATTTATTATGTCTATTCAATTTCATATATAATTACTCTGAAGAATTCTCTTGTAATAATTATTCTCATCCGTTTAAAATTGAACTTTTTTCGAATTTTTGTTTTGGGGCTCAACACAGGGACAGCAGTATTCGAATTCGCCGCTGCCTAGCACGTTTCAGTGACTAGCTTACGTCGAGATTTAATTTGAACTTTATTTCGTATAATTTAACTTTATTTAAATCTAACAATCCTTGTTGAAATACACCGCCCCTTTCAAGCTATCGCTTCTAAACGTCTACCGTTTGTTTTTACCGACTTCCTATTTCCATTGCCCTTTAGTTATCATTTCCATCAATAAACTTCCTTATTTTTCCTTCGGATACATTGATCTCAAGAAAAAAAAATAATTTTCTCTCTAACTCTTCAAAGTCTCTCTGTTTTCGGCCGTAATTAAGAAAAGGAATTTCACAACATTTCTCGAAATAATGTTAAAAAGGAAAACTTGTTAAATGTGAAAGTGAGCAGTCGTGCGTTCTCGCGTTAAATTATCGCTTATCACGTGTTCCTAATTTAGTTTTATTTTTTTTTCTTAGTTTTTTTATTTTCTTTTTTTCCTTTCTTATCTTATCTCTGTGTTAAACATATGCTGCATTAATCATACGTACGTAAGTGCATTAAAATAACTTTTTGACCGGCGAATTCTCGCCGATCAATATACAAACCGAAAAAACCCAGCAAATACTACAATCATGAACTCAGAGAAGACCACCACTTATGCTCAAAAAACTAAAACCAAAATTTCACCAGTCACCGAATTTCAACACCCAACGGAAGAGCAAGGTCTAGTATTTAATTGTATATTAGATTTTAAAATCAGGGACTATTTGGTCGCATTAACTATATCCAATGCTATCAAAGATCCAAAACATATCATTGCAGCATCTAAAGTGGGCAAAAACCGTTTAGTCATTCATTTACAATCTAAAGAGCTCGTAGATGAATTCTTCGCCAACCACGGAGGCTTTAAAATTGAAGAAAATTTTATAAAATGCCGCAGGCTAACAAACCCTATGAAGAAAATTGTACTCTCTCATGTCAGTCCGTCCATCCCCAACTACATTTTGGAAGATTACGTAAAAAGCCAACTAAAACTTGAAATCACCACTCTATTATCTTACCTCAGATTAAATCCGCATGACCAATTCTTTGGCCATATAATAAGCTGGAGACGCCAATTCTACACTACCACCGATTTTGACAAGGAGAAAATTCCTGGAACATTCTTAGTGCAGTACAACGAACAAAATCATCGAATTTTCCTAACCTGTGATGAATTCTCATGTTTTAAATGCCATAGTAAGGGCCACAGAGCCGAAAATTGTCCTGAAAACGAAGAAAAATTATTACTTGAAACCGAACACTGGGAAGACGACATAGATGTAACGGTAACTCAACAAAACTCATCTTACCCTAACAACAGTGTAGATCTCAACAGCTTCCCTCCTCTGTCAACCGAAGCAGTAAAGAGACCTCTCTCATTTTCCTCATGCAGTCAGTCAAACAATATTGACACAGACTCGAGTCAAAAACCTGCTAAATCGGCTAAAAAGAAACTAAAACCAACCAAAGCATCTCTTCGTACAAAAGAAACGGATACCCAATCGGAGGAAGAAAACGAGAATGGAAAACCACAACCTACGTTAAAAGAAATCTTTGCCCCTCTGGAAGAACATATCGTTAAAAACCAACACGTATATCCCCTCAGCTTTCAAAATTTTACAATGTTCGTAGACATGTGCAAAGCACCCAACGCACAAAACGTCACTCAGGTCAAAGATGATCTTTCAATCGCTGATACTCCAACATTGATCAAGATGCTGAAAGATACGCGCGAACTTTTACTGCACAGAGGCACCAAAATAAAATTTACAAAAATCATCAATAAGCTGGAAGACGAAGTGGAGCGGGCTGCAACAGCAGCAGGGGTTCAAAAATAGGAACCTCAGTCAATTTAAAATAACCGTAGATAATATCTCGATATTATGAAAATTTTAAACTGGAATCTCAACAGTATACGAACCAAACATCCAGGATTACAGATTTTGATCGCACAAGAAAATCCGAGCATTTTACTTCTACAAGAGACCAAGTTGAAACCAGCTGAACAATATAACCTAAAAAACTTCGAAATATTTCGCAAAGACATTTCAACCGATACAATCGCTAGAGGTGGAGTTCTTATTGGAGTCAAAAATAAACTATGCTGCGAGCCTCAAACTTTACACACAAACTTACAGGCCGTAGCCGTCACAATAAAACATCCATTCAAGCTCACTCTCTGCTCAATATACTTACACCAATCCGATGAAATTACAGAGAACTGCCTCGATCACATTATCAAACAATTACCAACTCCGTTTATCTTGAGTGGTGATTTCAATTCTCATAATACATTATGGGGCTCAACCACCTCCAATGGCAGAGGAAAAAACATAGAAAAATTCATCGATCGCGAAAATCTCAGCTTACTCAACAACGGATCGCACACCCACTTCAATTCATACAATGGCTCCTTTTCAACTATAGATCTATCCATTTGTAGCAGTTCATTAGCTCCAATGGTCAACTGGATTACCCTTCCTACTTTATTTGGAAGCGATCGTTTTCCCATTTTAATTTCACTTCAAACACTAGTCAGACATGATCAATACAAAAAATATCCGACATGGAGAATCAAAGACGCAGATTGGCAAAACTACACCGAATTGTTAAATTTGCAACTTCCAGAAAATCTCAGCGACATAAATGAGGCAAATAACCATATCGTGAAGGGTATCCTGGAAACCGCTACTCAATATATCCCTCGAAACAGTGCAACCATAACAAAAAAACAAACAGTTTGGTGGAACAATGAATGCAAAACAGCAATAAAACAAAAAAACCGTATGTTAACCTTAGTTAAACGTCATCCTAGTCAAGAAAATTTTAAAAATTTTAAAATTGCCAGAGCAAGATGCATACACACCATTCGGGAGGCAAAAAAACGATCATGGATAAAATTCACTTCTTCTTTCAACTCGCACACCCCTATAAAAGAAGTATGGAATAAAGTAAAAATGTTATCAAACAAAAAAAATTTCACCTCAATCACAGCGATTGAATACAATTCTAAAATATTCTCGAATAAAACAGATGTCGCCAACCAGATCGCTAACCACTTCTACCAAATGTCCTCCACAGAAAATTATACAAATGCTTTCATTGACATAAAGCGTCGACTGGAACAACAAGATTTAAATTACATAGATGAGCCTAACCATGACTTCAACCGACCTCTTACATATGACGAACTTTTATACGCCCTGAAACATATGAAATCCTCAGCCGCTGGACCAGACGACATCCATATAGATATGGTCAAAAAATTAAATTCTGCATCTCTTCACACAATTAGCAAGTTCCTCAACCTTATCTGGAAATCTAAAAAGATACCAGACAGTTGGAAAAACGCTCACATAATCCCGTTATTAAAACCAGGAAAAGATTCCCTTTCTCCTTCTAGCTACCGTCCAATCTCGCTTACCAACACGTTATGTAAAGTCATGGAGAAAATAATAAACACCAGATTAAAATGGACTCTTGAACAAAAGAAACTATTGGATCCAATGCAATATGGTTTCGCTCTCGAAGAAGCACCATAGATCATCTAGCGAAGTTACAACAGCATATTTGTGACGGTTTTGTAACGAGTCAATACACCATGCTCATAAGTTTTGACCTTGAAAAGGCCTTCGATAGAATATGGAGGCATAAAATCATTAAAACGCTCATGGAATGGAATATAAACGGAAATATGCTTGAATACATAAAAGACTTTCTGTCAAATAGAACTTTCCAGGTTCGTATTCAAGATGTCTTATCCCTCCCAAAAATACAAGAAAATGGCACATCGCAGGGCTCTATAATTAGCCCAACTTTGTTCATAATTGATATATCAGATATATCTAAAATCATAGATCCTACAGTCAAATACGAACTGTTTGCTGACGACTTGGTCATTTATATGACTTCCTCAAGCTTAGGTAATCTAAATAGCACTTTACAATCTACAACGAACAAACTGATTGATTGGGCTTCATCAAATGGACTATCCTCCTTCTCAACGAATGAAACAAAAGCAATCAAATTCAGTAAAAAACGAATTAAACCTCCAGATTGTGTAACGTCCACCTAAGTAATAATACGCTAATTTAAAGTTTCGATAACATAAGAATTTTAGGACTAGAAATAGATCGAAAATTATCTTTTGCAAAACACATAGAAGACTTAAAAACTAACTGTGTCATAAATCTCTTAGTGTGCTAAAAATGGTTTCTCATACCAAATGGGGTGCAGATAGAAAATCTATAAAAGAAACCTTTACTCGGCGCTGACTCTTTCCAAGTTGGACTACGGCTCCGTGATTTAGACTAGTGCCAAAGAAAATGTCTGGAAAAAACTGGACACCGTTCAAAATTCAGCTCTAAGATTCATTACCGGAGCATTTTACACCAGCCCAAAGCCTTCACGTAGAATCAAACATCTTTCCATTACAACATGGAAGAATCCTCTCATCCCTGAAATACTATACAAAAATGACTTCAAATTTAGCCAAACCTACTTCCGAAAAAAACTATTTCGCCAAACTTTATTCAACTATATGAGAAATACCCAAAAACTCCGAAGCCATTGGGAATACGATGCCTAAATACAATTAAAAACATCAACTTTGGCAGACATCGTAAAGGACATAAGAGAACTACCACCATGGCACACATCCTTTCAAGAAACCATAGCAGACTTAAACCGACGTGAAAAAATGGACTCGTCCTTAACCAAACATATCAGAAAGGTGACTCGCTCAGCTTGGCAAAAAGAGTGGAATCAAATCTCTCTAATCAAAAACAAACTACGCCGCATCAAAAACGAAATTGCCGACTGGGAAACCAACTATTGGCCAAAAAGACAGGACGAAACAGTGTTATTTCAAGACTAAGAATAGGGCACTGCTCATTTAGCCACAAGTACATCCTCGACAAGGAGCCGGCGCCCATTTGCGAAATCTGCGCAGAGACTTTCTCGATAGACCACCTCTTCACATGCAAAAAGTGGGAAACACAGCGAGCAGCCTGCGACATGGTAGGAAAACCTATACCAGAACTCCTTTACAACAACAGATCAAATTGTGAAAATGTACTAACATACCTAAAACATGTAAATATGTACAATAGTATCTAAATAAGTTAACTGTTAAGATGTATTATATTCGTCGCAAATGGCTCCATTGTCGAGCGACAATAAATAAATATATTTAAAAAAAAATGTTAAAAAAAGGTGGTCTTTTTAGTGGAATTTTATTAATATAATAAATTAATGAAATTTAGGTTTGAATGAATTTAAAATCGCCATTATGGCTAGCTCATTAATGACCGAAATATTACGAGTTTAATACTTTTGAAATTTAATAGGCAGCTTTATAGAAAACAGAGGTTACCAGTATTTTTGTTTGGTCTATCATCACCTGAACAAGTTTACATTGAAAATTGCGGATTTTTTTTTTTTTTTTTTGAATACTTACGATTTAATCCAAAAATGTTAACAAAAATGCATTAAAAAGTAATAAATGATTATTCGATAAGAAGACAAGGTATTTTACGATAAAAAAAAAAAAAAAAAAATTCCCTTAAAGGAGGGGATATTGTGATTTTTCTTAAATAACATTAGTACCTTAATTAGAGTCTTGGCTCTTACAGAAAATGAATGTTCTATTATCACTCATTTAATATCGTTTTTTAGTTGCTGCAATTTGAATTCAGTATTATCCCTCTTAAGTTTACTATTGGATATATATATATATATATATATATATATATATATATATATTATCTTCTTATCGAGTAATTTGTTATTTTATTTTATAGTGCATTTTTACTAAAATTTTTAGAGCAAACCTTGAAGTCGTCGGTATTTCGTTTTTAAGAGAAAGTTTTTTTTTTTTCAATTGGTCAAAACGAATTTCAGATATAATATGTAGACAACAACTCTTTATTATTAGTCTCGGAAGAAGAACTGGAAATGATTTCACGTGCACGGAGCATATGCAGGAAGTGGCAAATGCAGACAAATCCTAAACTGCGATCAAACTGATAATGAGACAATTACTTTCAGGTTGTAAAGTGATCGAGTCCAAATAGAAAATAAAAACTAACTACAACGCAGCCGATGGATTGCATGCATTTCTCCAGTATGGTGGACTAAGGGAATCTGTGTGTGGTCATTGTTCCTATAAACTTCTAGAGTGGTAATTAACTGTATTATTATTTCCTTGTATTTGTCTTTCTATATTCAACTTTCTCGCCATTACACTTTTCTATCGTAATTCTTCGATAAATTATTATTTTCCCGAATATTCGATAACTTTAAAAATAGAGTAGTATGTATGCGCAATATGTATTTTGTATTGCATCAGCCGCTAAAATAAATTTATACAGTATGGTAGCATTGTAGGAAAGAATGCAAAGATCGTAATCGAAAAGATAACGATAAGGTTTGTTTTTTTTAAAAAGTTTACCGACCGTTGTCTATTTTTAGTAAAATTAACGCGATAGTTTATTCACTTTTATTTTTTATTCAACACGACGACGATAACGTCGATTTTTATTTTTATATATAGTCTCTATTCAGCATTTAAATTACGCGATAAAGCTACTTAAGGTAACTGAATTGAACTAACTTTCACCATAACCCAACAGATAGAAATCAAACCTAACAGTAGCACGGATTAAGAAAAATAAGTGCGAAATTAAAATGACTTATTTATACAAATTAATGTTTAATTTCAATTAGTGTACATTTCGAATAATTAGGCAATGCTTGAACAAATATATAGAACCTTAATTCAGTGTGTGCGCATAGCCTCGAACAATTTCTTGGACTGAATTTCTGCAGGAAAAAACACTACAAACTAGTTGCGCCGGAATAAATATGGTATTTCTAGAAAATTTTATTCGTTCGGGCACATTTTCATTCTTCTTCTCTCCTTAAATGACTCATTCTAGCCTATGATTCAATTCCTACGTTTCCTTCATTTTCTAATCCTGCTTTCTTTCACATCTCTATTCAGCCATCTCTTCAACTTCATCTCCACGGTTTTCGTGATACTTGCTCTCTCTTAATCGCTCTACAATCTCTGCTATTTGTCGTTTCCACTTTAACCATAGTCTCCTTCCTGCATTATTTTTTCAGTTTTCATCTGCATCTCTTCCATTCTGTCCTTTTTACTGCTCTGTGCCGCATATGCATTCTTTACGATGTTGATCATATTTTATTTCAATGTGTGGCCTTCTCCGCTGAGTGTAATTGTCATTTTATTCTTCCTGTTAAAACTCATCGGTGCTTCTCATATTCCTTCATTACCTTTTGCTTCTGTTATTCCTATCCTTGAATTATTTTTATCCTCTATCCTTTAAGAATATAAATTTATTTTCCTGACAAACCCATAAAAAAAAAATAAATAAATAAATAAAACTTGATGCGAAATACTAACAGCCTTAAAAAGAGTTATTTCGAAATATTAAAATGATCAGTAAAAAAAAAAAAAAAAAATGAAGTAAGCAACGACTGAATGACAACAACGACAACGTTGATATTAAAACAATTTAACCGTCGACAATTTTAACGTTATAATTTAAAATATAATATTATTAAATATTAGTATATTCTATTATTAGTAGTTGTTATAAAAAACTAATATTTTAACTTGACAGAAAATTTTGAATACATTTTTTTAAATTAAAATTTTTATCCATTTAAGTTAATTTCATTCGTGACGAAGATGAAACTAATTCATAATTGCGCTTCATCGATAGTTGAAGAGTACATCGTATTTTTTTCATTTAAAAAGTTGTAATGTTTTTTTTCTCAATATTTTAGCCCCCCCCCATATGTTATTATTAAAAAAAGAAAAAATTCGATTTAACCTAACAAGCTTAAATACTAATTACCGGGAAAGAATTCCATAAAAAATTCTCCGCCTTACGATTTTATATAAATACTGATTATTTATGTTTACCGTAGAAGGGCATTTTACTTCTGTTTATAAAAATAAATAAACGAATAAAAGAAATGGCTAATTGCTGCAGTTGACGGAACGAACATTCCTTCTCTGCCGAGAGTGAATCAGTAGCTCGAAATTAAAACGATACAACACTGAATGAATTTTATTTTACGCAATATTAAAGTAATCGGTAGTACCAAGAAAAAGTGGATTTTGGTCATGGGCGTGTGTATTTATCTTTTTATTATTGTTACGAGATGTTTTATCTCCAACACGCGACCGTCAATACTACTCTATTTGCTACTTCGGCGAAATGAAAGACGCTGCCCATCGGAAAAATAAAAGAATCGTAAAAAAAAATAATTAAACAAGCAACATTTAATAACACGTCCGAAAAACTCGAAAACAAAAAGTAAAAAGGAAGCAAAGAGGAGTTTCAATCAAAAGCAAAAGTATGCAGTTCATTGTAACAATCTACTGAAACGGAAATTAGCAAAAAGAACGGGTCACACTAAGAAACACGAGCGTGTCACGGTCGAAACTAGTAGTTAAGTCCTTCACGTGGAATAGAATTTTTAAAAAAAAAAAAAAAAAAAAATGCTTTATTTCGTATTTTTACGTAAGTGCAAATTCAAAAAAAAAAAAAAACGAACTGAGCCGCTGGTTGTTTCAAGAATTATGTATAGAGGTGGCCTTCGGAGTTTTTGGGAAAGAATGAAGGGAATTCTGTTAAACATTATGTAAAAACAAAAATAAAAATGAAAAAAACTAGGCTAAATTTTTATATTTCAAGTAACGAACGAAAATCGATTGTCGATATATTGAAAATTAAATTTTTTCTATAATAATGCCTCCAAGCTTCATGTGGTACTTTAGGTTGAGAAATGGGGAGAGTTTATTCTCTAGAATGTGTGGCGGCATTGTTATGAAAATTCTTAATTTATAATATAACAAAATAATCAATTTTCTTTCGTAACTCTTTATACATACGTCGTCACAGTAAAGCCTTAATAATATTGATGAAAAATACGTTCCGAAATTTATATTCGCCAATAACAGACTTCTGTAGGTTGTAATTAACTGTCTTTTTAACCAGTTTAATAAAAATTACTCGGAAAGGACCGAACGAGTAAATTACAATGATTATAATAGGAATTATATCAATTAAAGTTTAAAAAGTAAATCACGGGTATTCTTCCAATACCTCTGTTAAAAAAACAACTTAAGACTCGTCGGATAAATATTTTATTCTCGCGTTAATATAAGTTAAGAATTTTATATAATTAATTTCACGTCTCTTTTTTTTTTTAGTTGCAGCCTGAAAAGTGTTTCACCTGAACTGAGAATGTACGTATATTTTTAAAATTACATGCTTTACGAATATTAAAACGATCGATCACTATTTTTACGTTTATACAGCTAACTAAAAAGTCGTTAGCTAAAAAAATTGTGAGGTTTTTTAAATTTTTGTAAAATTTAAACGTATACATATATATATATATATATATATATATATATATATATATATATATATATATATATATATATATATATATATATATATATATAGAAGAAGATAATATAATAAAACAACAGCGGCACATGCTAATTTACATCGATTAGCAACGGATATTCGGAAGCGGTGAAATTTATAGATCGTCGAGGATTTATGAACGCTATTTCCTGGTTTCTAATTATAATGTTGGTTTTTTCCCTTAAAACATTTTTTTTTCTTTTTTTTTTTTTTTTTTTTTAATGCTGATACAAGAAGATGAGTACAGATCTGAACATGCTGGTGAATTGTTCCCCGCTTTAGAATTTTTAAATATACAAAAAAAAAAAAAAGAAAAAAAAAAGAGACCTTTACTACCGAAATAAACGGAATTGCGTACCACCAATCGTATAAAATTAAAAAAATATAAAAATTATGAATAACAATCGATTTATTGTAAGTACGATTGGAACGCAGTTCTGTTTATTGTGGTAATAGTGTACCTCCTTTTTTCTTTTGTATATTTAAAAATCCTTGCGGAGAGACAATTTTTATTTGCAATTTCCAGAAAGAAAAAAAACTGTATCAATGACGATACTCAAGAGAAACCTAAAAAAAAAAGAAAAAAAAAGACCTTCCAACTTTCCAATGTTACTTATATTCAGCGTTTTTATTCAAAATAAAACTTAACATCCAATAAAGGAAAAGAAAAGTCTAACACGTCTTATAGAGCCTTTGTTTGCAATAATTAACAGATAATAAAAATAATTCTGATATTTCGTTCATTTTAATATAATTGCTCAAATATTATTATTTTTTATATACGTGCATGTTCCACCCAAATAGTATTTCCGAAATTATTCACACTTGCATCAATTTAAGAAAATTCCAAATTTTAGCTTCACTATGGAATTGATTTTCGCGATTTATTATAGGGCTTTTTAGTATTCCACTTTTTTCCCCTAATGTTCTGGCGATTTTAAATTTAGATTATCCGATAGTCGTTTCATTTTTACAATTAGTAAATTTAAAAAAAGTACGTTACACTCTCAAGCTGATTATTTATTATTCGCATCGACATTTTATAATTATTTAAATTTAAAAAAAAAAAAAAATTATAATATTATTCCTTTCACTGGTAAAAGTGATATCTTTTCAAATTTATTTTGTATTTGTATTTTTCTATGGACATTTAATATACCATCATTAAAATAATGTTTGCCTTTTGTTTAAGTGGTTTTTAGGCAGCTGTTTTTTTTTTTTTTTTGGCTTGTTGATTGAAAATCTATTAGAAGTTGATATTTTTATAGACGGAATTTATATAATTTACCGTCATTAACTCGTGATGATAAATCTCCATAACACAGATCTTCTTGATCCACAATAATACGTACTAACGTATCAGGCGGTATTCGTTGCAAGGATGTATCACGAGAGAAAATCACGGTAAAATTTGCTTCTATAGAAATATCAACTTTCGACAGATTTTCAACGAACGATAAAAAAACACCTCTGCTATATTAATCCATGATATATATAAAAAAAAAAAAAAAAAAAAAAATCCATACTCCGCATACTATTTAAGGATATAGAATAACGAGATATTTTTGATTATGAGCCGATTTATAAAGAGATAATATGGTTTCATGGATACATTGAAGTTTAACATATATATCGCTATAACAAACTCCCCTTGTTCAATATCAAAATATGAATGAGTTGTGTACGGCAGTTGATAAAAATTATAGAATTTTTTTTTTTTATTCAGTCGCTTTTTTTATTACGTTTTAAAAATACGTCTAAAAAAAAAACCTTAAGAATATAACTCGTACTGTTAATGTTGAACTAGAAGAAAAATTAATGTAAATTGAATTACAGCAGGGGTACTAATAACGCGTCAAAAGCTGATGTAAAGGAATTTAAAGTTACTAATTTAGAAAAATACGAGTTAAATGCGCCAACGAACAAAAATTCAGTTTCCAAAGGAAATGATCCGAAAATTCAGCGCCATTCGTGTTTTCTTAAATGGGGAATAATTAAGCGTCTAACGGACGAACACTATCGAACTGATGTTGGTTTTATGTTGATTTGTCTCGAGAGGGGTCATGTTAAAATAATACGGAAATGAAAAAAAAAGTGATATTTTTTTGTACGCAGCGAGCAATTTTTTTCAGACTTTACGTTGGTGGGTATTTATGGTAAGTAAAGCAAGCCACCCTCGATAAGGTATCATGGATTGTGTAATTAAGCTTTCCATAATAGTACTTAAGGATCTAATATGGATCTAAGAAGAATACTGAGGGGCCAGTTCCTTTCTAATTGGCATTCGCCACTACTTTCCGAGATTCCTTTGGTATCCAATTATTTCAGGCTGGGTAAACCTGGGAGGAGCGATTTGAAATCCGGAATGAGACAAGTCTCGAACTCGTATCGTCTGATTTAGTAGCCAAGCATTTTAACCGCTAGGCTATCGCGCGCTATCTTAGTTATACGATATATAAAATATAAAAGAAAAACAAAAAAGGGAGTCTAGTCTACCAGAGCGATAGAGAGCTTGAATCCACTTCGAAGGTTACTATTTCAATTGTAGTCAAAAACTTAAACCGTCGAAAAGGAAATATAATGACGAAGAAAATGTCCGATTGTAAATTTTTATCAGAGCATTCCCCTATTTTGGTTATAGAATTTCCGGTATCAAAAGGAAAATACGTTTTTATTCCGAATCGTAAGAAAATGTTATATATGAACATTCTTCTTTTCGAGCGCTACGTATAGAGTATTTTTCTCGGTTATGATGATCAATGTTAAATTCTTCTGAAGTTTCGGTTCAGGTTTATGTTGTTCCCCGTATTCTGTCGTTTATGTGTTTCTGCCCCAAGACTCGCGAACAAATTTTATAAATCGAAACGAGCGCTCTATACTACACATGATGTGTGATATTTTCGCGAACAGCTGGTCATAATTCAGATAAGTCTATATTAATGCTGAAAATAAAGTTAATCGTTCAATCACTTAATCCGATAATAGGAAAAAACATTTTTAATAAAAAGTCAATAAAATCTCATGTTTTGATATGTAATTCTTCAAAATAATCTTCTGGAGAGTAAAACAAAACTTTTGCGCATTGTTCCTCGCTGCAAACACAGTGTAGTTCTCTTTTTTTTTTCCATTGCGAATATTAAGAAGTAGACGTTTCCGATGTGAAAAATCAGAGCATGTTATAATATTGGGAAAAGTTTATAAATTGCAGAAAAGAAAAAAAAAAAAAACGAATAATCGTCAGAAAGAGAATGGGAGAAACAAGAAAGGAAACAATGGCCACTATAAGGAACGAAAAGAGTGCAGTTTTTTTTTTGTTTTTACTTATTATAATATATATATATATATATATATATATATATATATATATATATATATATATATATATATATAATCGTACGTATCTTTATCGTCGACGAAGGTTGGAGAATGGGATTACGCTTTTTGAGGAAATATTACTGATTGTATATTAAAGTCAAGGTGCCAGCATAATTTAAATACTTTTCTAATAAATCCGCTAAAACTTTCGATAGGAAATAACCTTGGCACATTTTTTTATATTGCTTAAATTTTCACCCGGGGATTTTATTTGCTTTTTTCTGAAAATTCCAAAGTAGACGTAATTACATGGATTCGCTCTGCATGCAGCTTTCTTAGAATCGAAACTGAAAGGCGATGTAATCTTAAGCGATAATTGCGTCAGCCCTTCGCTGCACTGGATTGGGAGATTGCCTATGAAGATGTTAACTTTTTCTCGGGAGGATAATTACTTTGAAAGATATCGCGCAGCCGAGAAATGTATCATTAACGTAACCGATCAGAGCGAGATTAAATGTGGTGGATCACGGCCTATTTTAGGCTTTTTACGAAAAGAAAATCTCCCGTATAAGCTGAATTTCTAAGAAAAATTTACATAAATTCTTCGCTAGCCGTCGTTTTTTTCACTCCAAGTCTCTATCTGAAGAATTGCTCTTATCATAGGCATCCCCTCTGAAGCATAGTTTCGTATAATTTTGAACGGTTCTAACTGTTAAATAATTCGTCGTGTTCGTGATGAACTTTTTTTTTTTTTTTTTAAATACTACAATAAAATACGTTCTCCAATTCAACAGACCCCGCCGGGGGGATCCCTTACCGAGTAATTGTACTTTTTAATTTGATCATTACCTGATGACCGGCGGTACGATGGTCCAGTCGTATCCTTCCAATACTTTACTGACCGCTTCGTTGATCTGTTCGTTGTCCTGCTGATGATGAGCGTTCGCGTTCGTATACAACTTACCGACTATGCTCGATGTGGGCGAATTGGCGAAGGTGTGCGCCGACGCCGGGTTCGGTCCGACCGGGCCGTTACAGGTTAAAGTAAGAGTCGGTCGTTTGATCATACTACTCGAATTATCGTTCATATTTCGAAAACGACAATAACAACAATATAATAATATCCGCGATATTAATAATTCCGATTTAATATAAATAATGACGCGATATTGCGAAAAAGCGCGGAAAAATCAAGGGAAAAATTACGAAAATTAACAGGCGTGCACAGGGACCGTGTCTACACATCGGATATATATATGTATACGAAGAATATGGGGATCTAGCGTCGTGTGATGCATCGGCCAAGTGTCTAAAATGATGCAGAACAGTCGAGTTCGTCAGCGTCTCGAAACTGACGTAATTATTATAATTTGGCTCCGCCTACATCCTCCCCTTTCGCCAGTATGAAAGATCAAGGCACTGTTATCAATTCCGAAAAACACAAATCTTCTCTAAAACGCACTTTTTCCGCTTATCAATTGCGTTTCTTCGTGTGCGCTCCTTCACACAGCGAACAGCGGCGCGCGCCCGTGTGTGCGTGTAGATCACGTTATTTCAAAACTGGTCCTTTTTTGCCTTTTCCTTTTGTTTGTTTGTTGATTTTTTTTTGTCTTTTTTTTTTTTTTTTTTTGCTTTTCTGTAGCCTAAGTATGTAGAAACGCAATACGTGCGACAAATAAACGATCACTATCTTTCTCGGTTATCTCGGTATCTGGGAGACGCTTTTTGTTTGTCAGAATTCGAAATCATTACAGGTATTTCTCATGAAAAACCTTGTAAGTTTAATCGCAGTTAATCGCAGGACAAACAAGATTCAGTTTACAAATTAACCCAATTATCGGAAGATTTGTAAATTCAGAGATTATTTTGAAATCCCGCATTTGTTTTCCCGCTCTGTTTTTGAAACCGTTGTTTTTCTTTGCATGCGGATTGCTTAGCATAAAACGGCCAAAAATTTAAATTCGTCCCGTTACATGTAATGCTTTCGCTTGAGGATTTTCACCGCGCAACTACTGGCTATCGATAAATATTCTTAATGCTTTTAATTTACAGGGAGAGCTTATGTGTTCTGATAGAGCATAGCAATTTTAATTATAAAAGTCATCCTCTTATTTATGGATATCAAGAATAAATGTATTCAGATAGCAGGCGTAATCTCAAGTTTTTCTGGTTGCCAATGTAGCATAGGACTTGACACAATCAGGCCGATGCTGCTGCGAAACAGGCTAGCGAATCGGGTTATATCTTTCCCCATTTATTATACCATCAACTGATCTTATCGATGTAGCTAGGAGAGATAATAAGTCTGATTGGATACGGACTATATAAAATCGTTCAACGGTAGTTATACAGTGTAGTTCAAACTTCGCTCCCGAAATACCCTTGGTTTTACCAGAACTATCCATCGATATCAGCTGGTCAAGTTCGTAAGTTTATCACAATTACACTTGTTGGTTACGCATGGGACACTCCAGAGTGTCTTTAAATTTGCAAAGCGCAGATCGATCCAATCAACGAGTCTGTCAGCTTCAGAGAGGACATCAATCATCTATTATTTAACTGTGAATTATTTGGGGCTAGACGATCAGTTCTTATTAATGATTTAATATTGGCACAGATCTACCCGTCATTTTGTATGCATACTTTGTTGCGATAAGAGACCTCCTGCTGTGTTTAAATTTATTCATATGAAGTCAAATTCCTCCCTTACGGTGAACAAATCATACGCACATAAAATGGTTATATATATATATATATATATATATATAAAGATAAAAATATACATATGCAAAAATAATAAATAAATAAGTAAAGTTTTACTTTGGGTATAGGTCAGCGCTGGGGTATGTAATCCATTCATAAACCCAAGGGGATATGCAACGAATATTACTATTTTAAAGTACCGAACATTATCATTTATAGTATTAATTTGTATTCCGTGTTTTTGTTGCTTAGTCAAGTTCGAGAATATAGTCCGCATCGGGCTCGGTGTGGCCAGTTTTTTTTGTCCTAATTATTCTATGCTGGCATTCGTCGTGGGTGATGTTAACTCGTTTACGGCCACGATTGGTTGATATTTTAATATTTCGAAAAGAGTAATATTTAATCGAATAACTTGGATAGATAGTGTAGCGGATAGATGCGTGTTCACTAATCTTTACTATCCCCCTAATAGTAATAAGAATAAAAACAATTGTGTTTAGTTTTATGTTTGTATTAACTTAATAATGGCCAAATGGTTTCTTACCAGACCGAAAAAAAAAAAAAAAAAATCATCAGATGAGTAGTAAACTTTTTTTCGTTTTTTTTTTTTTCTTCTCTGGAGTCATCAGCAAAAGCGGAACTGACCCAACGACTAGAACGGTTGTAAACTAAATTCCCGAAAACCTGGGCTGGGTTTGCGACAGCGCATGAAATGCATCATCGGTCAATTATTATCGGCGCGTTTCGTGCTAGTGTATATGTATGTTCATTGATCGTTGTAGAAATCCGGATCATTGCATCCCTCTATAAAAACTTTTTTTCCCCAAAATACGATTTTTATTAAATTCATCTATAAAAACTTTAGAAGATGCCACGATGTCGATAATTTTTTAAATTGACGTATCAAAATTTTGGCTGTAAAAGCCAATAGAAAAACCAACGCTTTTATATGCAATATTAGCCGGGTTCCGATAATATTTCTCTCTACCATCGTTATGCCAATAGAAGCGGTTTTTACTGTATTTTCCTTTCGATCGGATAATTAACGGGATATCGTACACCAGCCGTAACGGTTCTATTAGGTGCAGTATTTTTCAAATGGTATTTGAATCTCTTCCGATGTTTTTGCCGTAATTTTTTTTTGAAGATTTCTTATTTCCTACTTAATTTGCACCTTGGCGCAACTGATTGTCTTCGATACGTTCTTTTAATATTTAATATAAAAGCCCGTCTACTTTTTTCTATGGTTTTTTTTTTTTTTTCTACCGAGTGTGTAAATACAAACATGTCCATGTCTTTTTTTAACAATTTTTTAACTTTATTTTATGGCTTTGTCGGCAACGCGTAATTACCACATTACGCATGCTGTTGAAGAGTCGCAGCTAGAGAATAAGGGAAGAGTAAGACAAAATGAGAAACCAAAAGAAAAGACAAGGAAAGAAAAAAACTTCGAATTAAGATGAATAAACAAAAGTGACCGAGAAGGCAAGAAAGTTATCTGGGGGAAGGAAAAATAAAGAACGATGCAGGAAAGTGTACATACAACGATTAGATCGGTTAATGAAGTAATTAACGAAGTTGTTTAAAAAAGCAAACTTTTTGGGACTGATGATCAATTGGAACGAAAAATAATATCAAAATATTCCGGAAAATAGCGAAATAACAGCAAAAAAATCGATAAAACGCGAATTTAAGTGTACGCGAAGAAGTAAAATTTTAATTTTGAAGAAATTGTACGCTCATCTCCTCACGCTGTTTTGAAGCCATCTTATGGTACAATGGAACGCTACTAAAACGCGGAATAACAAAGAGCGAGAAAGCTAACAAGTCACTGCGGCTCACACGCTATCTAATTTATCAATGTTGTGATTAACATTGAGGAATACAAGTCCAAAACGCACTAAATTTACGAAAGATCGAAGTCTGAATGGTGGAAAGTAAAAAGGGGCTCTGAAACAATTACCCTAAATTTTAATATACGAATAGGTAATGCCCACCATACAGGTAGAGCGGGGAATAACATAACAATGAAGGCCAAGACCAGCTTTGAGTAGCGATAAGAAAGGGGCACACTCGAAGAAGAATCTGCATTATACGGCGTTGGTGAGTTATTAAGATAGCGTTTGAATAGTGAGCCGAGAGCCGAAAAATGGTAGAGTAGGCAGCAAGCTGCGGTCTGAACGCAAGTGGCAAAGAGTGGAAATCAAGGAAGATGCGGGAAGTTTGGAATCGTGAAATACGATAGATGCTGTTGGAAAGACAAGTAGTGCGAGTGAAGATTTGAAGGAGAAGAGTTGTAAAAGGAATCCGAGTGCACAAACTGAATCGTCCCAGCGATGTTTGGATAATTCAAGAGAAAAGGAGCTGCCTTAATAGAATAGCCGAGAGCTACTTTATATTTTTAATTCGAGACTGGCCCGGAACCGAGAGAAACTTAGATTAAGAGTCGATTGGCCTTGTGATCGAAAGAGTAGGGAACACGCGGATAAGATAGAGTCAAAAACAATTTTGAAATTTAATAAGAAATTTTTTTTTCGATCAACAGTGCAGGGGTTCCTCGAAAATGCAAAGATAATAATATTACGGTTGAATTTAAAAATTCAAATTTTATTTCATTTGTATACGTATGATTTGTTTCTTCTTTTTAACCGACTTCAAAAAAGGAGGAGGTATTCAATTCGACTGTATTTTTTTTTTTTTTTTATGTGTGTTACCACAGAACTTTCTTCTAGATGAACCGATTTTGATGATTCTTCTTTTATTTGAAAGGCGGCGTTTGTCATGTGGTCCCATTTAAATTTGATCAAGGTCCGACCGATAGTTTTTGAGTTATCCTTAATAATGCGGGAGATTGAAGCTTTTTGGATGCTTTTCATTCATGATTGTTTTCATCGTCGGATTAGATTTTTGACTTAAAATACTATAAATTTGCCAAATTACCATGGAAATGTGGCTTTTGGTGTTTTTACCGTGGAAATAAATGTTTTAATTTAATTGAATAAAAATGCACTAAAAAGTAAAAAATAAAATGCTTTTTTACAAAAAATAAATACCGATACTTGAAGGTTTATTATAAAAATTTAAAAATGCACTAAAAAGTAAAAAATAATTACTCCCGATAAAATATATATATCAGAGTGATATAACACTTAAGTGGTGATATCGTAATTCTTATACAACATTAACTTTTTGGAGTTGGAATTAAATTCATGTTAGGAACAATTTAATCAACATTTAATGCAGTTTTTAATTATTCGTTTAATATGAATTTGATGCCAACTCCAAAAAATTAATGTTGTATAAGAATTACGTTATCACCACTTAAGTGTTATATCACTCTGATATATATATTTTATCGGGAGTAATTATTTTTTACTTTTTAGTGCATTTTTAAATTTTTATAATAAACCTTCAAGTATCGGTATTTATTTTTTGTAAAAAAGCATTTTATTATTTGATACGAGTTAAAATGTACCAGAAGATATTATTAAGTTTAAAAATTTATGTAAAACCTTCTTTTTATAAAATTTCTTTCTTGTACACATCTATTGTATTCCACTGCTCGCGCTATTTTGCGCACGTGTGAAATTCTATAATAAATATATTGATTTGATTTGAAAAAAAGAGTTAATATGAGGGGGAACAGATGAAATTTGTACGAAAAACGGGGGTGTAATACGAACAATTTAAAGGTAATGAGCGGAAGCCTGTTAAAGGCGATAATAATAAAAAGAGAAAGTTTGATGGGGTGAATGGAATCTGATAAAAAATAAGAACAGAACAGGTAAATCTGTTTAAGAGCAAATAGGAAGACGTTTAATAAGGAATGAGAGTAAAAAGGGGAGAAATTTTTGATTCGAAAAGAATTGCGAGTGTGGCAATGACCTTTGGAGCGGCGAGAAATAGAAAGTTGCGCGCTCTGTTCTAATAAAAGAATGAGTGATGCCGTAAAAAAATAAAAATAACTAAACCGCAATTATTAAACTTAGAATGGATAATGGATCTCTCTACAACGTGAGAAGTATTATCGAGGATCACTGCCACTAGAAGACAAAGTTTTAACGATGGTAGGACGTTTTGAAGCTCGTGAATGGAGAGAGCTGGTTCATATGTTTCGAGTAAGATTAAATACCACGTATGATTAATCGACGGTTGTTGTGAGAAAGTTTTTGGTGAGCACTGGTTGTCTGCTAAGCGGGAATATTTTAAAGGAGAAATTACCAAAATCAGTACATCATGGATAATGCATCCTGCATTATCTAATTAACTTTTGAAATATTAGCATCGGTAGAGTAAGATGTGGAGAAAAAAAACACTCAGAGTATAAGTATATGAAACGTAGTAAAATATGAAGAAGACCGCGAAAGATAATAAGGCTGACCAAAATGGGCGAGAGCAAGATAGCAGGTTCTATCTAGGAATAGTGTCATGATATAATAGACAAAAACACGAGCAAGATTCAAAACATTCTAATCGGAAGAGTATAAACAAAGTAGTCACAGCTCAATTCCTTCGAGTATAAAAGTTTATGCGTACGGTAAATAGAAAAAGATTAATGCAATTGAAAGAAGCATGACCGAGTAGAACATATACATAGTGCGCGGCAGGTATATTTTGGTCCTTGGAGAAGTTAAACAAGACAGACAAGAGATATGATCTAGACAAAGTCCGTTGCGTGCATTTACATTTTTCTTTCTAGTAACATCATTCTTAAGATTTAGTTCAGTTTTGACTCAGTTTTAACCAGTACACTGGTAGCCATTTTGCCAAGCGCATCATTTTCTATATTACCGGAGAATTTTTCTCATCATTTGCCTTGATTATCACCTAATCAATATGACGCAGTTGTTAGTATCTTGTTTGTTAGGTGCTTATTGTCATTTCAATTATAAGCGGCCCGGAAATTGAGGAACCGTATTCGATTTTGCTTTCCAATTTCACGTGGGCCTAATTCTTTTACACAGCTTTAAGTTTCATTCCGTTTCGATCATCATGCACCGCATCTGAGCGTTGCCACAACTGGATCTGCGTAAAGAATACTTCTTTGTCGTGTTTTAGTCTTTATAGCAGTAAAGGCATATATATATATATATATAATAGTAATCGACCGACTGTCAGGCTTCATAATGCGATTCCGCTCTAACATGTATTTGACGAGCTATTTACCGGGCTTACACCGTGAAATTTAGCGTACCTTTTTTATTGCTCAAAATCAAAAATTTAGTTTCATGTTTAATTCGACATTCTATCGAACTTACGTAGTTGTTTAAATAACTAGTTCACTTTCAATCCTTACTGCTGATGGCCAGTTTCGTGCCTTCTATTTTATATTTTTCACGTTAAAAAGAAAAAAAACAGAAAAATGTTATATTTTCAATAGGATTGCTTTAGAGCTTCGGTTGCAGTGACCTACAGCGATCCATCTCGGATATAAACACCATACAAAGAGTTTTAATATAGAAAGTGGGGCGTGGAAGAAGCCTCTCCGTGATGCTCCTGCTAATAACATAAATATTTGCTGTGCCATAACGAATGCAAAAACAGCATCGAATTCCCGGAAAAAAATCTTTATTAAAAAAATTTATGAGATTGCCTCAATCAAGATGGAAGAACTATCCGTAAAGAAAAACTCTTGGGCGCAACCTATGTCGCCAAATGAAATATGACGCGTGTACGGGGAACTTATCAATCTAAAACAGGTTCTCGTCCACAAATGTATGAGTTTTTTGAAAATCATACAAGTTCCACATAACAAAATGTTAGTGCTGTTCTTATTAAACCTAGTAATATCCGGATTCTTTTAACGGCGGAAAGTAATACCAGATTGACACTATAGAATGCGCCATTACAACATCGGTTTATAAACCGCTTAATGTCGATTCTGTTTTTATAGAATTTTTAAACTTTACATATCAACAATAATTTATTGTTACGGGAGACTTTAATAGTCATTATGTTAACTGGTGATATAGTGAAACGGACTTACATGGTCAAAAGTTGTAAGAATGATCGAAAGGAATCTTTTCGTCATTAATACATGATCTTAAACTACCGCGAGCTCTTTTAATAGTGATCGTTAAGAGAATTCTTGTTTTGTTTTTTTTTTTTTAGCCTTGGAACTGATAAGTAAAGAAGAAAAATGTAAAACACCCGATTTCACATTTGCACATAGACCATTAAGTACAAAAAGTAATAATACGTCTAATTCTAATAATGACCGAAATGCCGTTTAAAATAAGATTTAATTTCAAGACAGGAAAGTGAGATATTTTCTCAAAAACGCTAGTAAAATTACCTAGCCGTTAGCGACACAATAGTAAACTACTCGCACAGTTTGTAGATGCAGTAAAGATTGCATCGCGTGCGAGAGAACTTCAAAGAGATATAGAAAATGATATATACCTGACCCAACGAAATAGAAAATCAGAGCAATATACAATTAAAATGCTTTGCCGAGGATCCATATGCAGACGAAAATATGAACATAATGAATTGCTCGATGCAATTCGGTTAATTAGACAAAAGAGACGACATGAACTTGTCAAAAACGATGATTGATATATTAATAACAGCAATCCAGCATGACTTATTGAAGAGACTCTCCGGAGATCCCACAAACGCTGAAGAAAAAGCAAAGGTTGACCTCACCAACCACTAATCAGCGGGAAAATAAGCTGATTTAAACCGATACCAAAATGAATAGATTCGTCCTTAACCTTGAAACAGAAGTGGAAAGCTGCATTATCACTACTGATGAAGTCCTGGCAGGAATAAAAACAACGAAGAATGACGAAGCAGCGTGAATCGATATTTAAAAACAGAACAATTAAAGAAATTCGCTCCAACAGCAATCGCATGGCTGTCAGACTGACAATATTTTCGAACAATGTGCTGAAGATGGACAAGCGCCCGAAACTGTGGAGAGAAACTCATGTAATTGCAATTCCTACGTCAGGAAGGTATATCTGTCGGCCCCTAAAAGCTTCCGACCAATTTTGTTTCTATGCCATACATATAAACTTTTCCAGAGATTAATGTTGAATAGGATCGCGGATATTATTGATAGCCGATTGACCGATGAACAAGCTAGTTTGGACGACCCTCTACGGGTCTAGTATTGAATCGGTTAGGAAAAGGGCTTCATTGTAGCAGCTGTGTTCTTGGACTTGACAGTGGTACACCAAATATATATGTATAGTTAACCATAAGTTACTGAAGTGTAAAATAAACTATGTAAAAATCATATAATAAAAAGAATTGTATCCGTAATGCTGAAAGAAAACTATGTATCATTAGACGAAAAAAGTATGAAGGTGTCAGAGAATAACGGTCTGCCTCCTCGGGAAAGTGTTCTGCCTTTAATCGTATTTAACATATGTGTATGTACGTGCTAATGATCAACTGCATCCGAAGAAAATCAAGCATTTTCTTTTGTAGCGATCTAGTGTCATTACGGCGAAAATTTTTGAAAGGGAAGGTTGAATAGATATTTTAGAAGGATAGAAAAGTTTAGCGAAGTTAAGGTAAAAACAGGAGGATTAGTGAAGGAGAGGGCAAAATGAACTAAGACGAAGAGAAATAAGGGATACGGTAGCGATTTTCTTAGGTGTAAAACACCAGTTTCTAAGAATGAAGAGATAGGAATGTATAAGGATAGATGGTATGGAAGACGTTTGACGAGGAAACGATAGCTTAAATACAATTTGTGAATAGACAGGAGTGGTGCGTTAGATTCAACGAAAACTACTGCATTTAGAGAGGATTTAAGAGCACCAAGACATGCAAGAATTTTGAATTATAAAGAGACGCGAGACTTGTAGGCACAACCGTATAGGAAAGAACAGTAATTAAATTTGGAACGTATATTTTTATTTATATTAAATTTAGGTGGAACGTATAATGAACACTTATTATAGAGAGAAATAAGGATATAAAGATTACCATCCTATTTAATTGATAGCATGGTTTTTAACAAGTTTAGCTTTTTGATTAAAGAAGAGAAAAGATATATCATACTTCAGAGAAAAACAAACGACAAAGTTACCATGATAGCAGAAAAAATTAACACGAAAAAGAGAAATATTGTTTGAATTCTTCTTTATTTTTTGCTCGTGTTTTTTCTCATCTCATGATAGTATATAAGCCAATGAAGCACTTAATTCGTTTCTTACAGTGCTGAAGCATTCCCTGACCTTGATTAACCTCTTTCTATTTCTCCTATTAAATCCTCCTATGTTGCACCTTATCGAACTTATAATCCTGCTTTCGTCAGTCTAAAGGCAGAATGTAAATAAGTAATTTTTCCGATGAAAATAATAGTATTATGAATTTGAATTGTTGAATATCTTGTAATCTCGACTGCCATACGGTTTCAGCATTTATCGTTCTTCTTTCTCGTTACTTTACGAACATGAAAAAGGTCCTGCACATTTTGAGTAATTCAAAAACGATTTCTAAAAATAGGAACCACTGTAGAACTTTTGAAAGAGCAAGATTTGAATATAACGCAAAGCGTACACGGAGAACACAGATTATTCTGGTATATCTTGAGCGTTCCCGAATTATCTAAACGTAGATGAAACTTTTTCATTTCCTTTTCATCTACTTATACGCATTATCGATCATACACTGTCCCTATAATAGTAAAGTCCTCTATAGCACTATCGTAAAGAGCGGAAAAAAATACATCAAAATCATGAATTTAAAAAGTGGCACTTCAAAATTAAGGATGTGAAAAAAATAATTTAAAACTTAAATCCAGTGTGAATTTTTTCAGAATTTTTAGATCGGAAAGACGGTTCAGGAAAAAATAAATTCGAGAGAATACTTTTTTCGACTTTACTGTGCATGCGCAGGGGTTACGGAGCTGGAAATTTTATGTAGGAGTTTCTTTCCAACCTCTATCGAATGGCGTATTATGGTATATGAATTTTTTAAGAGGAGACAATTTTACCATAGCAACCCAGCTCTCATCGATATTATTTAATGGTTTTTAATATTTTCAATATGTTTTTTTGTATTTGTTGTACGATGATTTTATTACTTACGTTCGGTATAATATTGCGAATCGATTATTTTTTTAAATATGTATTTATATTTTCGTTCTGTTTTTTACCGTTTCTGAACATTTTCCTAATCAATGTGGAAAAAACCCCCTTAAAGACAAAAGCTATTAATGAAATGTACAAGTTTTTGAAATACATATATACGCAAACCGTGAATTAAAAAAAACCACATGAAACCTCGACTCTTCTATAAGAATTATAAAAGACAATTTTATCCGAGGGTCCAGAAGGTGCCTCCCTGGCTTACCTATCCATCCAATCGAATAATCGAATCTTCCCGTCACTCCTCTTTGGTGTAATGATTTTCCTACATTATGCCATTCCTTTGTAGCCACTATTATTCGTTTACGTCTTTATTACCTTTTTCACGTTGTTCTAACACTCTCCGCTAAACTACCATCTTCATCCTAATATTATCATCGAGCCAACTCCACGATCTGAACACTATATTTTCTTTGAATGTACACCTCTCTTTCGACCGAATGCACTACTTTGCATTCAAATTTTTTTTTTTCCCTTATACTTCCTGATCCTTATTGCGTCATCTATTATCCCAACATGTTCATTATCATCCCAGTTCTTAATTATTTGATACGATCTGTTTCTGTCTAAATCGGAATCTGACTCTTCCCCTTCTAAAATCATTTCTTCTTCGCAGTGATGCTGTGTCCCCTTCCCCACAAAAAAAAAAAAAAAAAAAAAAAAAAAAACGTTCAAGGGATCTCAAGTTTATTAATGACTACGCTACTCTTAGACCGGGATACACTACATTTTTTGTCCCATGATTATGTCGCGTTAGTACTTTTTTTGCGGAATTAAGCTATTTATAATCTACTTAAGGCTGCAATGGATCTAAAGAGAATATTGTGGGTTCAGTTCTTTTCTCCTTAGAATCGCCTGTACTTTCCGATATTTCTTCAGTACCCAATTAATTTCGCATCAGAAATATACCTAGGAGCAACTTGAGTACGAGACAAGACTCTTGAACCCGTGATTACCTTTATAGTATGCAATACTCCGTGCAGTTCTATTACACGTTTCTCCTATAATAACAAGTACCTTATCTGTTCCGACTCGATGAGCGTCTTGCAAGCCATATCCGTTATTCCCCGTGAGTTTTAATAAATAACCCCTGTTCAAGAGGGGTGAGTTTTATACCTGACCGACTTCCCATATAATGTATTATTTCGCTACGTTATCAACTGTTTCTGATTATATTTAACTTTCTAAAATGGTCTTTTATATTCAGTTTCCAAGTAAGGAGACACCACTCATCATTATAATACAATTACATATAAAATAGTTCATTGAATTATACTGAAAACATTAACATTAGTTTAAAAATGACTGCATAAATTTAAATCGAAAGACTTGATGAAAACGCAAAATTCGAAATTGTGTTCGAAATAAAGATTTTTTTTTTTTTTTTTTTTTTTTTTGTATATTATTTTATTGATACAATCTTAATTTATAATTAAATAAGTATCTACTTTAATAAATGTTGCCTTAAACTAAGCCAAATCCGTATGGAAGCAACAGTCCATTGACCACTGCTCCTAACATATTACATATTTACAATAAATAATAATTACAATCGTACATCTTATATCCTATAATGTATATGCATATATACATACACATATATATATATATATATATATATATATATATATACATATATATATATATATATATATATATATATATATATATATATATATATATATTACTAAATTAAATCTGATGGATGGCGTCGTTTAAGGCGCCTTACGTCTTCTTTGGTGTTAAGAAGTCGAATCATTTCTACGTTTACATGTCGATGAATCCGTTTTCCATGTTTAATGGCCATTTGCTTAATAACATCATTGACTGATGTTATATGTAGGTCCCTATGGATATCATCATTACGAGAATAGCGATATGCATCGACTATTGTTCGCAAAATGATGCTCTGCCTCGCCTGAATTTTTGCACGATTTGAATTACTGGTACAACCCCAGAGCTGTATTCCGTATGTCCATATCGGCATAATGATCTGCCGATACAGAATGCATTTATATCGAACATCCAGTGGCGATCTCCGACCTATCAACCACTGTAATTGTTTCGTTGTGTGCTTAATTTGTTGGCACTTCATTTTAACGTGCACATTGAAATGAAGATAAGCATTAAATGATCAAATTTCGGTGACTGTTAAACGTTTTGTATATGTAAATTCTAAAATTTTTAATATTCTATTAATTAAAGAAATTTTTAAAATTAATTTATAGCTCTTGAGTTCTGGAAAGTTTGCATGCACATTTTTTTTACATATACAAGTATAGGTTTCGAAAGATCAGTGTTGTGAATTTATCAATGAAATAAATAAACATGATTAAAATGAAAGAAAACCGTAAAAAATGATGCCCGGAAAAATGTGAATTATAAAATTTACGCATTTTGTATAATAACGGAAGACCGTCGAAAAAAGCGGAAAAGAAATTATTTTCATTAACAACTCTTCAAAAATAAAAAGATATTTCCCTTTTTTTATCTTTGTTTACATATCACCTTTGATTGTTTAGACCGATTTTAGTGGTCCTTTTTATTCATTCAAAAGAGGTCGTCAGTGGTCTCGTAAGTATCGGTAAATACGCAATAGTCATTAAAATGAACGGTTAAAGAAACGGGTCTCTTTAGAGAAATTTTTAATAATACAACAAACGCGGCAGACACTTAAAATATCAGTGTTAATTACGATGAAAACGTATAGATTGAAAAGCAAAACGAATTTGAAATCGCCGCAGTGTGTCATTGCTCATTGCAGTACGTGTTTTTGCATTACCGTGTATAACTTTTGATCGCGACTCCTCCAATGATTCTTTGTTTATTAGTAATTATAACAATCAGTGATGATCTCGTATAAGTATACCAGTATGTATTGGTGAGTTCTGACTGAATAGGGAATTAAAATAAGCGTTAAAACAGAGCGGATCTCCTCAAAGATATACCTTCTTCATTTAGCATAGCCAGGCAAAAATTAGTGACACAATTCTCATTAGAACGTAGTGGAAATGTGAATACGCAGAATTTTAAAATTCGTGACTAAAATTATTAAAGATCTGATGAACGTTGATTTAAAGTATTATCAACGGGGTAGTCTGTAAAAATATAGATTCAAATCAAAAGTAATGTGAATCTGTACCCCTGTAGTGCGATTTACCAAGTTATTATACTGCCGGAAATATTATGTCCTAACATTATGCACTTGAATTAATATCCAACTTTATAAAATACGCAGGGTAGCAGATTTTTTTTTTTTGATCTATCCGTATTATCACCCTAAAAAATATTTACGTTTAAGGGGGTATTCTAGTCTAGATGCACGAATTTAGGAGGTTTTGTCAAGCTCAATAAAAAATAAATAAATAAATATTTTTAGTATACATTTTTTTTTACCATTTATTTATAACATGTTTTAAGAATACGCAAAAAAATTATCAAAGAAAAAAATTCAAAATTCACGAAGTTACAGGCTGATGAAGTGGAGGGGTAAAAAAAAAAGGGTGTGTCCTGGTTGACACGATTTCAACTCTTTTAGTCATCTGAAACAAAAAAAAAAAAAAAAAAAAAGATTCTTAATTAGTAAGGATGTGGTTATAACCCCTACTCAGAGAAGAATAAATCCCCCCCCCCCGTAAAATGGTGACTGTTTGAAAAAAAAGTCGATTTTTTGACTTTTTAAAATTTTTTAAAAATGGTAAAAATCAAAATTTTGTCTTTATTCTGGTAGAGGCTATAGAGGGATATATAAAGAAGATCCATAATTTCAAGTAAATCGGTTCATTAGAACTTGAGGGGTACCTTGTCAACCGTGTTGAAAAAAGTAGTTTCGAGAGGAAAACGCGTTTCAAGTTTCGAAAGATTCAAGTAAAGTTTCAGGGGCAGTCTAATTTTCATAGAACGGTACACGTTATACTTAGATTTTCTTAATTGGCTATTCCATACAATGGACTAGCTTCTACTTCAAATTGTACATTTCCTGAAGTCCTTTCTACTAGACGAGCAGTCCTAACTTCCTTTGAAGCATCAGAAGCTCGGATTTCAGAGCGTTCAATCCGAGTCCCGCCTGACAGTCTAAATGTTTGTTTTTTTTTGTCTATCTGGTCGCACAGCATTTCCTTTGTTACTTTTTTTTTATCCATTTTACACTTAATAAATAAAATATTCACTCAAAATTTTATATGTTTGGACTGTACACAGAGTACGCATATTTGCGTTGCTTAAAGATTGAAACGAAACAGACTTGAACTGAACGCTAAACGAGAAAAGATTTCAACAAAATACGTTACAATGGGGCCTTCAGTTGATCAATTTTTAGATATATACATATATAATGTATAAAAGAGTTTGATTTATCTTCAGGTAGTCGAAAAATGTCTACCGTGTCGTCTATTGTTTGATCCGCTCCGACTGAGCCGATTTAGTTGCCGCGTCACGAAAATAGCTATAACTCCGTAAATAATTTTAATTTTGAAAAATCTTTTTAGGAGCATATTCGTAAATGTCTAAACTATCAAAATATGCAAAAAAAAATTTTAAATTTTTTCATATTTCTAGACTAGAATACCTGCCTAAGTCAGCTACATTTGGGTGAATTACTAAGGAAGTGATGGGGAGGTGAAAGGTCAAGGTTATAGCAATTCCTCAGTTGGATTGCACTACCTTCGAGCTGGTCATAGTAGTTTCAGTTCGATCCTATGACTCGTATAGGTAGTTTATCGACACTTTTTACTTAGACGTTTCTCTAGGTAAGTGAAAGTGCGCAGTGTATATTTAGTAAGTATTTCAATATAATCAAACAACCAGAGACATATTTTTATTGAAAATGTTAAAAATATCTAGCGACCTCTATCAAACAAGTACTAGTCGATGTTCGATGTTCTCAACGGAATAACGAGCGAAGCAAGCAAAGACGAAGCCATCTATTATTGTGTATATAAGATACGTTTTTCTTATTATTTACGTTAATGGAGCAGCTGTGGTAAAACGCATTGGTTGCCGGAACAAACGTGCAGATAAAAATTGGAACATTAAAAAATTTTGTTTCGTTGTTAATTATTTTAAATATAAAAATATAATAAGTTACCGTCAGTGTGTAGTACTGGTTATTTCACAGTCACTTCTCATTCGGATACTTTCCATGTGTGCGGGAGGTTATAAATTTATGTGAATAATTAAGTTTTAAATTAAAATTTACATATCAGCTGGTAATTGCAATTTATATTCGGTTCCATGGTACACGTGTAACGGAGAAATAAATGTCGACAGTGCGGTTGGTGCATATGAATTCTCAGTGTGCAGTGTGCTTGTATGAAGAGTGCGGCATAACAAATCGGTTCGGTAGGCGGTTACGGGACTACAAAGTGATAGGTATGCGGTGGTGAAGGAAATATGTCAGGCAATTACCAAGTAGCCGAGAGACCCATCTAAGCGACGATCTAGTGACGACGATGATCATTTAAATGAAACGGCTCATTTATTGGCCGCCTTCAAACAGTCCGGCCACCTATTCATCTCATTACAACTTTGCTTGTCAACATACGTTTAATTTATTAACGCACTAATATATTCCTTCATTCTGTAACAAGTTTAGTTTACCTTATTGTTACGTATTTTTTTTACCTTAAATTTGCCGGTAAAATTTATAACATGCTGCAGATTTCGCTGAACAATCCTCTGGACAATAAAGCTTCACAGCCTCTTTTACAAAATGATTTTCTAACATGTTTAAAAACAGTTGTTTAGTCAAATTTCTTCTTTTTTTTTTTTTTTTTTTTTTTAATATTTACATATCTTTTTAATAAATAAATTGATAATAATACTAAGTGTTTTTTATAATATTTTAATTCTTTTATTTTAAATTTCCGAAGTGAACTGTCCCGTATTGCAACAATAAAATTTCACGGCAGTTACATTCTTTATATAAAACTAACAATAATAGCGTACATTGATAAATTCTCTTATCGAAACCAGATATATTATTAATCGATATTTTAAAGCAACACAGTATATTACTTATTTAATTATTTATAAACAGTATATCGAACAGCGCGCGAGTCTAATTATAGTATAATGTTTAACTACTAATACGACTTTGGTTTGAGAAATCTCTACTCGACATTGGGCATAAGCCTCCTCCGATTGTTAAATGTAATATTAGGTTTTAGACATTCGTATTCATTTATTATTGCTATTTCAACACTATTAATATAAAATTTAATATTTCCTTTGTTTTTGATAATAATTTTGTATTTTTTCCAATTCCAAGTTCTATATGGCCATTGTTGTTAAAACGCTTAAACTATCATTAATCAGTGCAATGTGATCAGTGAGATGGAGGATGTTTAATCTACGAATATACAGTAATTTAAATAAGCATATAAAAAGATAAATTATATGCATCGAAATATAAACAATCTTCACCGAAACCATAATAATAATAATAACATATAGTATATAAAATAATGTTAACAAATAAGCAAAACGAACAAAATTTTATCCGGAAAAAAAGAAAGAAATTTCAATACGATAAATATAAAACGTCTTTCTGCGATGTATTTCTATCATCGCAGTTTATTCCAGGTATCTGAGATAACAATATCCGTCGAAAGATGTTAAATTAGATTTTCAGACAAACGCTGATGATTCAGCGATGGAAACCTTTCGCAGGTTTATAGCGATGAAATCGTAAATCCAAATCCATCGGACAATTCTCTAATTAGTTGACGACTCTTTTTCTTATCGTTTCTGCGTGCAGGTCCCCCTAGCTGATAAAAAAACAACAACAACAAAACTATCGAAATTAAAAATAAAATTCGACATCCGGTGAATTATAGCAAATTTTATTCAAACCAGACTCGACAATTTAGTAAAACCATTCAGAAAACTTTCACATTCTCGAATCGATTTTATTTCTCGTTACAATCATGCCATATCAGACTGTCGTATTGACAAAAATCAATTATCGTGTAAATCCCCTGTAAAAACAAAGAGCCTATAGCGAATCAAAAACACAATTTCAATTCAGATAATCCGGCAAATTCAATTAAGGAAATTTATCAGACAGATCGGGTTAACGATGTTAATTCTATCCAGAATAAATACGAAATAATAGACACGCATGGTTATCATACCGATCCAGATATCCTCGGAAATTTCGAGTATCTGTTTTCTTTTAGAAACAGATTCCCAAAGTTGATTCAGGTTTGGGTTGATTTATTATTCACAGCCTATTCAAACAACTAGAGCATTCGTTTTCGATCGTGTTTTCGACGAATCTATATATCGTTTAAAGTAATTGCTGTTAATGTTACTTATGAAAACAAACAAATCACAGAAAAATTATTTATTCACATCATCCTTCACTGTTAGGACGAGCACGGATTCGTCGTTTGGGAATAAATCTACAAAATTTACATACAGAGCGAATTTAAAAAAAGAGCAAGTAAGATAAAATCAATTCATTTGATTGAAACGGATATTGTGCGGAAATAAAATCAGCATTTCAACAACGCATTCAGAAGATACCAACTATGTATATGTATATACAAGGGCGTCGTCAGTTAGTTTGACCCGTAGGTTTGTGACCGTTGTGTGTAGGCTCCGCTCCGGCCATTGCCGATTGGGTTTAAATTTTTCAGACACCGGGCACTGCACGGGTTGTAATATTTATTGTCGACAAAATTTTAAAGAAGACATTAACCACTTGTTATTTAATTGTGCCCAGTTCGATAACACGAGACTTGCGTTTTCTAAAGACCTCATGTCCTGTGGTGTTTATCCTCCATTGTGTATTTTTCATCTTCTCTGTTCCAGTGATAAGATTTTATTTGTCCTTTTTAGGTGTATTGAAAGAAACAGGATTGTTGTTTGATTTTTTTTTCTTCTCCATTATTTTACTTCTTTTTTTCCTAAAATTTTAGTCTTTGTCCAGTGTGGCTGTGACTACCTCCTTTTTCTCATAATGCATTGTGTGAGCATTGCCAGGCAACTGTGGTCATAATGTGAGATAGAAATATTTATATCTATTTATCTATTTTTTTCTTTTGCTCCTTTTTCCAGAACGAAAAAATCGTGTTTGTGTTTGTTTTGTTTCATTGAGCATTGTGGGCACTGCCAGCAGTTGCGGCCATAATGTAGAATGAAATTTCTCTTCCTGAATTTTCTATTATTAGTAATTTTTAATATCTAGTCGTGTCGTAGTTTGCTGGCCACAAATGAACTGTTCTGTTCAGGCCAAAAAAAAAAAAAAAAAAAAGGCGTCGCCAGCTGATGAGCTCGAGGTGGGGGGAGCAAGATGATAGAAAGAGGATATGAGTTATAGGAAAAATAAAATATGTAAGTTGTAAAGCCTTAATATTTTATTAAACAAGAATAAAATCTTAATTAAAACATAATTTTCGTGGGTTTCTGGCAAATTGTTCCATCAAGGCCAGTTGATTAAAAAGTTTCAAGGCCCCAAGGGGGGCAGCTGCCCCCCCCCCCCATCCGCTGACGACGCTAATGTATATACACACAAAGCATATCGCATGATGAAGTTAACGAAGAAGGTGCTCATGTTCAGACAGTTACTATTCAAAGGGGGCTTAAATTGTTTAGCACGTGGTAATTGTACTAAGCCACTTGCATAGAATTTTGGATGAAATATTAAGAAATTCGACATTACATCGTACTTTAGTGATATCATTGTCCACGTATATCTAGATCAACTTCAGAAATGTGACCTGCTTCTTAACGAACGTAAATGTTCATTTTTTAAAAGACAGGATAATTAAAAAAACTGTCTAAGCTATCTTTGAATCACATTGTCCTTTTTTTTTTCTTTTCTTTTTACGCATTACATTTAAGGACCCCGCGAAGCCATGCAGTTTGTCAGCAGGGTCCTACAAGTTAGCACAGTCTTAACTATTTATTAGTTAATATAGACAATAAATACTATAACTAACGAATCCGAGACGTACATAGTTATTTTCGATTTCTATAATATCTATATATATATATATATATATACATATAAACTCGGCCATTTTGGCCTCGCAAGGGGCTGTGCCCCTTGACCCCTCTTGCTTACAATTCTGTCTCTTCTATATTTAGTATAAAATGATCAAAATTTACAACGTAATTCTAAATCGGTCCATATGAATATATAATAACATAATCACAAAAATCCTACAAAATATAACAAACGTTACACATAAAATTGGGACATTTTTTCTAATGGAGGGTAGTCTAAGAATTACGTTGTAATTAATATATAAATATATGAACCTTGACAGGCCGTCGCGATAGCCTAGTGGCGCAAACTCTTGATCGTTGAGATAGTGGTCAAGAGTTCGATTCCCAGCGGCGGCCAAAAAGAAATAGACTGATTTAATTTAATGAATAGTAGTTAGTGGCCAAATGGTATTTACAACCAGGCCAGGTTTAAAAAAAAATAATAAAAACAAAAATGAACCTTGACCCAATATCAATAAATTATTCTCATTCACACACTCAGCGGATAATTTGATAAAGATAATTTTCTGTTTCAATCCGTGTATTTTCCCTTTTTCCACTATATATCGTTATTTGATGACTTAGCCTACACTCGATGGGGGTGATTAATTATTTAATTTTAGACTTTTTTTTGTACACCATTTTTTTAATTCTAATTTAGTCAAGTGCTTCTTGCAACGCTCTATCACCTATTGCCTTAGTTTTGACGCTGTAGGAATTGTAGGAATTTTATCACATATAGTAAATGGGGAAGAATATGTAGTTGTAATTGTGTCATCGGCTTGATCGTGAAGAGCAATTTATCGGGTTATAAAAAAAGAAAAAAAAATTATTACGGTTAAAAATTCAAACTATAATAACTGACAATAAGCCATCAATGTACGCGTATTTAAATCGGATGGACCTCTGCTTGTGATCACATGCATCTTTTCTCTCTGAACCGCAATATGAATTAAAACATCGTGGATTAGAATTACAACATAATGTTGATTATCCATGATTACCTATCCAGAAACTTGCTATTTTTCAATGCAATCATATGAATTAAAATAGTAGATTAAAATTAAATTTATAAACTGTTAATAAAGAAACAAGATAAAAAAATTATCGCAGCTTAAATTAGAATTATTTCAAGGGAGAAATAGTGAAGATATCAATTGCGCACGTGGTGGCCATATTTAGAGAAATCGGTGTTGCAATTCTAAAATCACTCCCCAGCTTGAATTACTTACAGAACTCTACATTATACTTATTTAAGAATTTCAAAAAGGAAAAATTTAGCACAGCATCAGATGTCTAACACAAAAGGTATTGTGAATGGTGCGTAAAAAATGATCAAGGATACGTCTAGAACTAGAAAAACCCCGCTCCTGAAAACTTACTTCTGCTGAGCGAAATCATTAGGTGGAATGTTATTGCTTTTAATTTAATTTTTATTACATGGTTTCTTGAAGGATTTGTTGACGACAGCATGATGCTGCTGACCGGCTAACATTAGTTTTCGGATGCTAATTAGAAGCGGATTACTTTAATACCGGAATATTATTTCCAAAACGCAGGTACTAGTGCGGTAAATGCGGTAAAGTGTATGTGATATTTTCATTCGGTTTGTATTTGTGACGGTGCTGATTCAGTGTTATATTAGCGGTCGAATTTCGTTTATTTTAAAATAAACGATCCAACACACTTTCACTCGGCGAGGACTGTTTTTATATTTTCGGTTACTCGCCGCTGGGGATTTGGAATTTGAGAGAATATGATCAGAGCAATTGATGAAGATTAGCTCGGTTTTGTATACAATGTTTGAATAAGCCAGTTTCGATTAGCATCGTCGACTGTTGCCAGCTATGCCGATCGCTGCGTACTCAATAGTAACGTGGGGACGATCGTTTTTACTTCTTCTTCTTCTATGTTCCCTGTCCTCGAAGGACGTTGGCGGACTTTCCTGAATATTTCCACCGTATCTAATTTGAACCAATTCCTCCTTAGGTTTTCCATCCACATTATTCTTGGTCGGCCATGCCCACAACTACCTCCTATCTTGCCCTGTATTAACACTTGAAGTAGCTCATATTTGCTGTTCTTCATTATATGGCCGAAATATTCTAATTTCCTTATTTTAACGGAGTTGACAATTTCAATTTTCTTGTTTAAACGTTTTAGTATTTCGGTATTCGTAACTTTGGCTGTCCAGGGAATTTTTAACATTCTTCGGTATGTCTACATTTCAAAAGCTTCCAACTTTTTACATAATGTCATCGGAACTTTCCAAGATTCGACCTCATATAGCAGGGCACTGAAAACATATCGCCGAAGGAAGCGTATCATCCGCAAGTCTGTCTTTAAATCCCGGTTCGTTAGTATCTTATTCATTCATTTGTAAAGTGCGCTCTCGCCTGTTCAATTCTGCCTCTTATCTCGGTAGATATTTACCATCTGTCGTTGATGTGACATCCCAAATACTTTATTGAGCTGGTCCTCTCGATCGTTACATTTTCGAGGCGCACTATGAACCGTGTTCTCGTTACATTACCAATTTTGTTTTCCTATCGTATTTATACGGAAGCCCATCTTTTTATAACTTTCATTAAGGTCGTTCATTAATTCTTGTAAATCTTCAAGGCACGTGTTGCAATCACGAGACTGTGTCATCGGGGCATAGCGAATGTTATTAACCACAATTCCGTTTACTGTTACACCTAAGTCTTTCTGATTCCGATATAAGTTAGTTATAATTCTGATGTCTTACCCATCGAAGTCCGATTTGCCGCAATATCCCAGTGAACTTTTCGTGACGTAACGCCTTTTCGTAATCCACGAAACAAGTATATATGCCAGTTTACATCGTTGAATGAACACAACTGAATACTAAACAGAGGTTCGCTGGTACCAAAACCCGTTCCGAAAACCAAACTGTGTTTTCCCGATACTCTGTTCACACACTTACGGGGTATTTTCTTCCACGTATAATTTTTAAAAACAATTTTAAAACACGGCCCATTAAACACTTATGTTTCTCAATTCTGGACAATGCTTTGCATTATTCTTCTTCAGCAGCAGCGTGAGAAATGTTGATTTCAGCTAATCCTTATGTATCTCCCCACTGCAGTATATACCGTTAAACAAATCAACTAGGATTAAGAGCGATTGTTCTTTTTCTAAAAGTTTTATGAACTCCATGTTCGCATCATCTGGACCTGGGACATTTACCATTTTTTGAGCTTCTTATGCGGCATACCTCTTTGTCTGTGATGTCTAGGCCATCTTTAACTTCAATGTTGGGAGGTTAATTTCTGTTATCGTTTAAAAAAGACTGTAAATATCGTTTCCATTTCTTCATTTTCTCATCCGTGCTCGATAAAATGACGAAAATAAAAATCAAATACTTGACGTACCGACAGTGAAGTCAACAGTCGGTACTATATAAATACCGCTAAGCTCGCACAAAACGGAGTTGTATCAAAATATTTTTCGAGAAAAACTGTTAATTCTACAACTCTTTCTTCGCTTAAATAAATTCTGATCTCGAGATGAAATGATTTTTTTGAATATATTATACTTATACCACACCTCCGTCGGGGAAGTTACTCATATATAGCCCCAGTATTTATATATCGAATTGCTGGTTTGACAGTAAAAACAATTCGTCGTTAAAAATGTTTTTAAAGAAATGAGCCCCCATCAAGCACGAGAAATATATATTTTTACCGTTATAACCGTTATCATTTATATTAAATATAGGTTTCGAGTTTTCTTGCCTGCTGCTATTCGACATCTACAAATGATTTATATCATCTGTTAAAAGATTAAAGTCGCTAACGGTATTGTCCTAGTTCAAGAGATTACGATTATTTGATGTTGACAATAACAGAAAAAAAAAAAGTGTGATAATTATATCACCATCGCCGAAATGAACAAGTTTACATTTGAGAGCTAGTTAGACATCGGTAGCCAAACATATCGAGATTTTTTAACATATCCTAACTGCTTTAAATTAAAATGATGTTGTTTTTCTTCCAATTTTTAACGTATTTCGGCATTCTAAATAAATAAATACCACACTCTATATATATTTCATGTTTTTTTCTTTGTTATTTTTCTTTAACTTTGACCATTTTCTTAAAGATGAATTTAAAATTTTGAAAAAATACTCCATTACTTTTTCGCTGCATAAAATTCAGAAGAACGCCCTTAAGATGTTTAAGAAATGAAAAAAAAACCCATAAATAAATATGTATATTTTATTGCGACGTCAAAGTTTTACAATATTTTACGTATATATTATATTGCGTTGCAGTCGATTAAAACGAAAAAATATTTTTATTCGTGTAAATATGCAAAAAATATACATACATGATTATATAATAGATCTGATTAAATTGAAAAAGAGAAAAAATCGTAAATGTGTCAGAGTCGGCTTCAATCATAAAAAATGATAGAAAAACCGGAGGTACGCTTGCATTACACAAGTCAGTAGCATTTCCTGCCGAATGATGATATAAAGCAGTTTTTTAGAAATCAAGATTTCCTTTGAAGTTAACCGAATGCCAAGATGATTACCTGATAAAATAAATAAGAGTGTATCCACTTCCGCGTGCGCGCCATTGCATGCCCTATTATCATAACGTTGGTACATTGTATTCAGATAAAATGCAAAAATATGCAAACTTCAAGGATGCTACATCTCAGAGCTACTATACGCGTACACAGTATAGACATCTGGGGATGTCATATCTGTTATGTTTATTCTCATTATTACCCCTCCATCGAGATTGATAGGGCTTTTACTCTTGCCCTCAATCTTTCGTTACTATGATATGTACTTTTAATTACTCTTCTTCAACTGTTGTATCGAACAAATAAAACGTAATATGTATTATATATACTATAAGGTTAGCGCACATTTTTGCGTGTATAATTTTAGTTTCCTGTAAATTCGGGTTTTCGCGTCGCTCTCTTTCTTCTTACGATTAGTCTCCTACGAGGCCTGAATTATTCGAATAATGCACTAGCTTCACAGAAACGTAGCATATATGCGAATTAACAGAACTGACAGCTGTTGACGAGTTTCTCATATGAAGTAAAGAAGATACCTCATTAGAATTAAAAGTCAAAGTTTTCATTCTTTCCAGCTAAATTATTATAATTCAGCTTTCAATAATATCTTTGTCTGATTTTTTCCCCTTTATAAAATTTCCAATTATCCGATAATAAGCAGACCGTTTCCACTTTTTTCATCAGACATTAATTCTGAAACGCTGAAATCATTTTTTCTTTTGAAAAACAAAAATGCCCAGTTAAATGTCTTTAGCCACTTTCGACTATACGATTTCGAACGCCAGATAGTCCTGCTCGAGCATTCATGTGTACTTACGTTGTACGGGGAGACGTCGTGCTCAGTATTCTTTAAAGACAAACTGAAAACTAATGGTAAACTTTTCTTATGCAAAAGCGTAGCTGCACAAAAATGTGTGTTCATATATTGGTTTCCATGCGACTATTTCTAATTATTCATTTTTCATAATTTCCAGTTATTCGTGCCTAATCTCGAATTCAGGTTGACCCGGATTCGTTATTCCGATCGTTTTACGACTGTTTCGGTCAAACATCTAAGAAATGTATATTATTCAACTATTGAAATTAACGATTTACATCTAGAGACGTTGAACAGACTTTAGCAGCACTGATAATATACAGTATGATGGAGTAGTATTTTGCGTTTCCAGTTTGATATTGCAAATAGGCTGTGTTATTTGCAATATCAGACATACTTTTACGAGAAGATGATGTAGATATTGTAATTCGTAACTTTTGCTGCATACTGAAAGCTCGGCCAACTCGTGATTAAAATCGTCAATATTGGCATAATTTCGTTTAATGAAATTAACTTTTTGAATTTCTAGGCTACAACCTCTGTATTAAAGACTCAAAAATCGGATGAATCAACTCTAGGTTCGGTTTCATTGTAATTCTTAATGGACTCTTTTATTTACTTTTAAAATTCCAGTACCTTTACGAAGTGTACATAGAAGTAAAACTAATTCGCGTTTTTCCCTTCAAAACGTGTTCATATTTTTCGTTGTTTCAAAATTTTTCGGTCAGTCTCTTCTAAGCAATGCTTATTAAACGGTATATCGATCAACCAAATTTCCACACTTAAATTTTGCGGCTATCAAATCTTGCTGATCCATCATCCGGAAAACTGTAAAGACCGGCGACAAAGAAAACGACACATTATTGCCCTTTCATTATGTTTGATTTCCTGCGTAACTGTGATTGTACACTTTATTAATTAAAAACATTTATAAATTGCCCTTTCAAGTGGCTACCGTAAGTTCATTGTCAAAAGGTTTTCTTCAAGTAAAAGTTAAACAATTTTTAAGTGAAAGATTAATACTGATGCACCTTAAAAAAATATATATATATACATTTATTCTTAACGCTGGATACAATGTTGAGCATAAAATAAAGGGAAATTAAAGACGCGCATTAAAAAAAAAAAGGTAAAAAACATTCCTGTCTCCTGAAAAAAGAATAACAAAAAATGCTTGTACATACATCATTATAAATCTCAAATAAATCCGTGGTCGGCAACCGAGTGTGTCGGGATAGGAAAATTGCGAAGCCTAAAATCAAACGGTGTAATTTCTTTTAATATTATTAATAAACTAATTCATTAATGCAAATGAAAATCAGCAAAACCTTGTTGTTATTTCTTAAATTAAATCAATAGTTACGTTTTAGAACGTTTTAAATTTTTTTCTTTCAGGGAAACGAAGAAAAGTTAAATACTGATTTTCAAGGGCGTTGCCAACCGATGAGCCAAAGGGGAGGAGCAAGGTGAGTTGCCAGCCCCCGGGGGGTAAGCAAGATGATAGAAAGAGGATATGAGTTATAGGACAAAAATAAAATTTATAAATTGTAAAGGCTAATATTTTATTAAACAAGAATAAAATCTTAATTAAAACACATAATTTTCATGTGTTTCTAGCGAAAAAATTGTCCATGATTACGCGCCTTCGGGGGAAGATGCCCCCCGCTGGCAACGCCCATACTGATTTTACTAAAAAAATAATAATATTGCAACTTTCATTTGCATTAATGAATTACTTTATTGATATTAAAAAAAAAAAGAAAAAAGTAGTCCCATTTTCTACGCCATTCGCAGAAACATTAAATCATGTGTTTTGAGGATTATAGTTTTTTTTAAAATCTATTGTAAATATTGCGTTCTGTAATTATTTAAAAATATATATAAATAGATGAAAAAAAAAGAACTTTACCGCTGTACGTAAATTCAAAAAAAAAAAAAAAATGCAAAACAAAATAAAAAGTTTTTAGTTTTAATAAAATTTTGAGGTAATTTAAAAAAGTACTGATGTTTAACACACTTTTTGACTACGTCGGTTTTTTTATATACAAGACAAAAGCATATCTGTGTTAAAATATTGTAGCTCATTATGAGGGCAAGGCTTCGCAATTTTTCTAGTTAAACAAGGAATAAAATTCTTCATCGAATTTTATAATCTGAACGAGATTTGGTCTGAAATTGAATTATGTAATTTCGTATAGGGAATGATGAAAAACAAAAAAAAACTCAATAAATACATACTTAAATGATTTAAAATAGTTGAGGTAATTAAGGAAATGTATACATTCCGTTTATAAAGAATGCCCTTTAATAATTTGATTAGCGCAACCTTGTTCAATAACCACAACTGAAAAATATTTTGATGCCTTAAAACGTCTTAAAACATGATTAAGACAATGATACAGTTTAAATGGGTTATGTTTTAATGAATGTACATAAGCAACTTGTTTTTTGAAAAAAAATGAAATAAAATTGGAGGTTATCGAAATATTTGCTGAAAGTCCGAATTTTTTTTTTCCAATATTTTATATTATGTGCTTACAAAACTAAAAAAAAAATAAGTTCTGTATGTAATTCTTCGACAATTATAAATACACATTTTTTATGGGAATATCTGTTTTTTATTAAAGAAAACCCTCCCCGGTTACTTGGCTAAAATTCCTGGCTAGGCTTATGTTTGTTTATTTATTAAAATTTTCTCGCGAATAGCGTTTTATTTGTTCATGTGTACATTCCAGCTATAACACAAAATAGTATGAAATATTATTATATATATATATATATACATATATGTGTACATACGTTAAAATAGTATTTTACAACGTAAATATAATTAATATAATAATACTGTTATTTAATAACTCAAACCTCTGAACCTCATACCCCCGGGACAGATGATAGTTCTTTAATACATACGGAGAAGAGTACAATTCAATTGACTATTTCAATCTTCAAAATAATAGTAATAATAATTTATGACTTTGGAAAACATTACCATATTCCTAATGTTCTCTCGTTTTACATAATGTTTTTTTTTTAAATTATTACCTCCAGCGTAAAAATTATCCGGTCATTTTAACATTTATGGCATCATTAAATAATATTTAATTAATTTACCTTTTTGTCAGCTTAATTTTTCAGAGCTTTTTTTAGTAGTTCAGCATGTGACCGTATGGCGATTTCTCGCTTTCGCTGTTTAGCTTTGAAACAAAACTACTAAATCCAAATTCACGTGTGGAAAACCGAGTAGGGAGACAGCTGGCACATTTTCGCTAATTATCAGGTGCAAAAATTTAAACACACTACAACTCTCGGGATTATTGTTTGTTCGCAAATCTTTCGGAACATTCAGATTTTCAAATTTATCGTAGTCCTCACAAAAAAATTTGGCCAGCAATGACTACGAAACAAGTCGGTTTTATTTATTGTATTTTGCTTTTTTGTTGCTTATTTAGAACGCACATTATATTTAAGTTCAACAAGCCAACAAACCATCTTTTTTTCTTATATATATATATATATATATATATATATATATATATAGTCTATGGCGCAGCCTTTTAGTAATGACATTATGCAGCTGTAATGCAGTAGCTAGGTATTCCGGAATAGCTGATGTTTCATGCGATCGAATTACTGCAGCTTTCCATTCCATTAATTTACCCCAATGGCGAGAAACTCTTTGGTTTCCGAAAAAAAGTAAACAGCTCAGTTCAAAACTTCTGGATCGTCGAAATCTGTCAGGCATCTCCTCTTCTAATCGAAAAATTTACCGAGCTACATTATCACTATTTTGAATAGATAAGAAATACGAAACTGGTGCTGATCTCTCGCGGTAGTACGATCAAAGGCAAATTGATTTCATACCGCCAAAACTGAATATCTCAATCTATATGATCCCGCCCGAAAATTTTATATAGTTCTTAAGACAGAATGAAAACTCAGCAAACGTCTTCTCGCATCAACGTTAAAAAAGAGAAAACGGCATCGGGAGTCATACAAAAATGTCTTCGTCGCACATTTAGTACAGAAAATCTGTGAAGATAGCTCCGAATCTTTCAACTCCGTCTTCGAATGGCATCTCGAAAGTAAGGTTCAGTACACCGTCATTTGAACCGAAATAAGCAAAATACAATGAAATGCAAGTTAATGGTTTGGATTTCTCGCACACGCTGTGTAAACTCTTAACAGAAATGACGAATACACAGAGGTTTAGTGGCACCTCATTATCACACCAACCCCGTGGTATTACGAATTGTCCGTATGATGTCTTATAAATGAATTTCTTGTGAACGCGTACGCAAAATTTTAAAAATGCCTATTTTATTTTTCCGACTTTATCTTACTTTCTAGTTTTTACACATGACCCATCTCCGGTATGAAATGGTATATCGCTTTTTGCATTGATCAATTTTCACGCGATATAGTAAAAATACCAAAAATATTGTTAATGTTTAGGAAAATCGACGCGGTAGTATTATGAAATGGACTTGAGGTAATCAATCAGCAGCTGTTTCACGGAGAAATAGTTATCGATGGTTCGCAAATTTTTAATTTCCGCGGTTCATTTTCAGCCATTTTTCAAATCTGATATAACGACCAGGGTTAATTCCAGCGTGCCGGCGAGCTTTGTGGAGAGACCAACAAACCGATCGGTTCATCAGCTGCGATGTGTCCGATGAACCGAACGAATTCAAAAACATTCCTATCATTAGGCGGTAAAATATCGCGCGAGAAATATTCCGTAATCCGATCCGGCCGACGCAGCTGTTGGTTCTCGCGTTAAATGGTATAAATACGTCGGAGGAGGTGAAAATCGTTCTTTTAGGGGAAAAAAAAGAAAAAAAGGTAAAAAGCGCGCGCGATTTCTCTAAGGTGGAAAGCGTAGTTCTGAAAATAAGATGGTTAAATTTTGGATGTGTGTGGCGGCTGAGGAAATATAAATAGGCGGCGATAGGGCGACCGGTATTTGCCCGATGAAATGTTTTAACGATTTTTCAACGAACGAATCAACTGTGTGTTCCGGATTTAGGCGCGAACCGCACACAGAACGGAAAATGTGAACTAGCTCGCTGGATCTGCAGATGAGATAGTTCATCGAAAGGAACGTCTCCGCGTCTGCGTTCGGCACCCCAGTTCGAATCGTCTAAAAATGCCGCCTGGTTTCGTTCCGGCTAATTAAACGCTTCGTCGTTTGTCTGGTCCACCGACACCGGTCTGCCCGTTCTAAACAGCATGTCGTTATCGGCCACCACATCTATCTCTCTGCCTACGTGAATAAAAAGAGTCCAACTGCGAAGGTGAAGACGACGACGCGGAATCTCGCTGGCGAGGATGCGGCTGCGACCGGATTCCGGTTCTTCATCGGCGGATACGATTTTTTCCTTTAATTAAAAGTTGCTTAGCTTTTTGACGAAATTTTACTAATAAACCGTTAAAAATAACCCCGCGCCCCGTCGTCGTCGTGCTCGAATTTAAATGAGGTTGCTGACATTTTTAGCGAGTAATTTCCTAGCTTACTCTCACCAACGCGTTTCCCCGCGACAATATCTTCGCACTAATTGACTGGCTAAACTCCAACCTGGCCGTACAACGTGCTGCTATTTATTCTGCGTTTTTTTTTCTTTGTTTCTTCTTCGCATTCTGTTTTTGACTTTTTTCGATGGAAGCACCTATCGAAATCAGTCGGCACTAGTCAGTCTTCAAAAGTGGTCGAAAATTACCGTCCAACGATCAGGGGAGCGCTAGAGTGAGAAGTGGTAAAAATTAATTTTTCACGCCTAATGAAATATTTAAATTCACGAAAGGCGCGCAACTTTTTTCACGAATATTGCCTCTACACTTTCTGTAAAATTAGCTTCGACTTTTCGCGAAATTCTACACTCATTTCGTGCATTTGTGACTGATTAAAGCAATACGTGAAATAAAAATCACTTTTTTTCCCCTGTTTGCATTTCATTTCTCAGAAGGAAAATGAATTTATTAATGTTTCGTAATGGCGCCTATACACGTCAACACTGTGCGAAGCATTATGTATTATTTTGTTGACACATTCGTGTGTGTGTACACTTTTCGCATGCTGAATATCACCACTTCGTTTTGCCACATTATCAGTTTAATCACAGACTCTAAGCTTTGCTGGCGTGAAGCAATTTATCAGTGTAGCCGCAAGTAAGTTTATTCCGAAAAATTGCTTCGATTAATTTGCAAACTTTTTCATTGACACTGGATATTATTATTTCAATAAGTGACGGCAGACTAAGCAGACATTGCTCGTTTGCCGTACATGAAAAAAAACAGCAAGGTGCAATGTTCCTTCTTTGCCAGCAAAAACCCGGACACTTCAAAACACCAACGTTGAACAGAAATAACCAAAAAAGTAAAACAGGTAAATAACAACTCGGAAGAAAAATTCCTCGAATTAAATTTCTCAATTTTCTGCTTGTTCGAGCACTTACCATTTTAAAAATGCAAATTTATCCCTGTTTAATTGAAATTTTCGCATTTTTCTAAATGAGAATAATACAATTTAATTTCGTATTCGGTTAGCTTTTAGATGTGTTTTTCCGTCAACAGGTAGTAACCGTAAGAATGTGAAATCTTTTTTTCTAGTCAGTGCACCCACAAATGAAGCTTATGCTCATCACCTTCGAACTTTACCAGTTAAAATTTGTTTCTTTTCTCCATATCTATTTACGGAAAATGTATAATTGCGAAATTTTCCTGTTTTTTTTAAAACTTTTTGTTTGTCTATCCGCTCGTCCGCTTTTTCAAGAAAACAGTCAAATCGATCTAAACCGAATTTGCACTGCAATATCCGGATATTCTTTGTAAGCTAATTTCGATATTTTCAATTCTTTCTGAAAAGCTGAAAAAAGTGTAAAGCAAAATTTGCACAATGATTCTACTAACTGTTTCAAACACAGATAACAATCCTCCTTGGAATTATTTAAACCACTCCATTAAGTTTCCGAAATGTTGTTACAAGGAAAGTAGATCTAATTTCGGTAGAGAGATTAGTAGTCGCATATAGCTTCTCTCAAGTAATATCTACTCTAACCCTTAAAGTACCCAACATTATTCGTCGTTACTATTATTATCATTATTTATTCTTAACATTATACTCTTGAGCAATGCGGTGTTTCTCAGTTATAAATAAAAAAAAGAATAAAACCTTAAGGAAAAGAAGGAAATCACTCTACGAGAATCCGTTTTAATTGCTAACTTTCATGATTTGTTATATTAAATAATTATGTGAAAAAAAAAGAAATTCGTGTTGATACACTATACACGCATGTATTTTAAGAATCACGATGTCAATTCGAATACTACTTACGAGTAATTTATATTTTCATACTATGAAATGCAGTAATACATTCGTTCTGAAGCTGTAGCTTGAAATATTAAATTTTCAAATTTTCCTTTTTTTAATTATTTCAAATTGGGAGTAACTTTTAATTAAATGTGAATTTTGAAAATGCTGCGAAGTAAAAAGAAAAGAAAAAAACACGTGAGCAGATGCGAATAAAGACTGAATCGAGCGGAAGGGCGCACAAGTATACAAGGATTAGTCAACGTAAAAAATTCTGAATTAACTTTTTAAATGAAAATTTACATTAATACAGATTAGTAGAAGAGCAGCGAAGAGGTGCTCAATGTGTAGATGCCAAATTAGTAACGTGTAAATGTGACGCATCATTCGACGACTCCTAATCACATTCAAAAGGGATATTGGAAAAACGGATAAAATTATCCAGTGTATAAAAATACTAAAATCTAGACTACTTCAACGAAAAAATTAAGCCTACGCTCATTTCTAACCGCGGTAGCGCAGTAGTTCAGATGCTCAGCTACCGAACCAGAGGTGTCATAATAGGTTACTGCAACTTGACTCCTTCCGGATCCCATTCGCTCCTGAGTTTACCAAGGCTGAAATAATTGGACAACTTAGAAATCTGGGGAAGTAAAAGCGATCGAAAGAAAGGAACTAGTACCCTATTCCCTTCAGTGCCGTTGGGGTTAGTACATTGTGAGCCTTAACTTCACAATCCACTGCACCCTGGCAGAAGGATTACTTTATATATTATACATATATATATGTGAGTGTGTGTATGTGTGTTAGTGATAACGACATTCCTATGCTAGGTGTAATGTGAAAAAATTGTTATGAAACATGTAACGTTTTCCTATGACTTTTTAAGAACACTATATTTTACATTTCTATAGTAGAAAAAAGATAGCAATGTAGTCAATTGAATCAATTCTGTAATAAGCATTATAGAACTAGTGTCTGAGGGTCAAGAGGGTTTAAGGTCTAAAGGGAAGATTTTATATATACCATATATATATATATAATATGTATAATAGCTGTAATACCCGGCGTTTTCCAGTTTAAAAATAGTGCGTAAATATGTACACGATATAATAATATTCGTGCTTTGTAATAATGCTAATAATAATAATTTTTTCTTATATAGCATAAATTAGTAAGATTTGAAGTGCTGTTATTTTGATTAGTTTACGCTTAAAAATATGTCGCATAAAATAAATAAATACATAATTTGCTACGATCAGTTTTTGTAATGACCTTAAAACATAAATTGTAATGTTAATCATGACGGTCAAAATTGATCAGTACGATTAATATTAATGATTTAGACTCACAGATATCGGAATAATGCACTTATGGGGGAAGTTTGCACAGCATTCCAACTAAAAGTTTCTACACTTTTATACTTTTATTCTTCTTTATTATCTAAACCTTAATTTTGCTAATATCGTCATTGAATTTTTATTTTTACAGCAATTTTTTTCGTCAAATCGTTCGATTACAAATTTCGACGTATTCATTATGGCCATCAATATTATCTAAAGTTTTTCCACATTTGTGCGATTAATTTTATGTAGTAAAATTAAAATTTTTAATCTCGTTTGTATACCAAACTCTTGGTAAGAACACTGCTATTAAATACAAATTATGAATGGAAAATAAAATTAAATAAAAATGAAAAAATAACCTCATCCTATTCAAAGTAAGTCGCATACTTTAATATATAATAAGCCGTGTCTCATTTATTTAATTAAGAAATTAAATAGTAAAAAGTAAAAAAAATTATTTTACAATTTTGTTTGTAATTTTTTTATCCATTCTCGTTGTGAGGTAGATAGTATTGAAGAAAAAGATAAAAATAAAGTAAACAATTGTGATAAACAGAAAATTTAACGTTCTTAGTTGCTGTATAGACACATACTCGTATCTATGCAGTAATAAAGAAAGCTCACACATTTCCCCTTTTTTTCTGTGATGAAAAAAATTCATAAACATAATTTGGAAATTATTATTAAAATAAAGAGCTTAAACGGAGAAATACATTCTATAAGGTACTTTTAAAACAATATTAAAATCCGTTCGGCAGATCTTAAGTTTACTTTGAAAAGTTTACCCCCTGACTTTCAACATTAATTTCCCAATATACAAAATTAACAATATGGTTCTATATAATATCGTGAATTTCGCAACATCATATTAATCGTCAAATTAAAACTTACGAATCTACAAACTTCTCTTCTTAAAATTTTTGTAATTTGTTGCTTATAACCGACGGGTCAGATCATAAAAAGTTTACGTCAGCTAAAACGGGAAAACCTTTCTACTAACTGTCCGCTGATGTGAAGAACATGATGACCCGGAAATACTAGCAAGAAAACGCATAAAATTAGAATAACTATTTAAATCAACAAATATGAAAATTTTAACAGAAATGACGGTTTAAAAATCGATTGAAATCGGAAAACTGTTCTAAAACAAAAAACAGTAATTCTTCAGAAGCTCATCTGTGAGTACGACCGAGGGTTTTTCCTAATCCGATTCATTATGGTTCTTGTTTTAATGAAGAATATCACTATTCGAAGCGACAAAGGGGGGAAAAATTGTTATATGCAGTTTTTAATTTAAATAGACATATTCAAATAATTATTACGGCAAATATAAATACAAATTTCAGATAAAATTTTAATTTTTAGCGCGAGTAAATTAATATCATTAAATTAATAAAAATTTTATAAATTGCTCGATGGGGAGATGGGAATTACAACGAAAGTGCATCCGAGTGTGGACAGGTCGCAGTCTTAAATATGTGTAATTATGGGAAAGACACTGCTGTATGATCAACCCGAAATCGATTTAAAACAAAGTATTACGCTCTTTACATAAATTTGTTAATAATAAAAATTATTTACATTTAAAGGTCAATAAAGTGAACGTCGAAGTAGATGAACAGTTTCCAAAAGAATAATACGGGGAAAATGAAATTGTGAAAAGGGAAGTAATGAAAGCAATGAGAGACCTTTAAAAATGATACATTGACTGTAGTACGTATTTCGGCAAAGGGAAGTTACAGATTTATGGTCGAAACTGTCCGAAACAGTATCATATATTTAATTATGTAAGAACATTATAAATAATTCTTTACAATATTTATTATTTTTTTTTTTAAAAAACATTTGGACACATAATTCAATAACTGCGCCATGTATCATATCATAAAACAATAGATTTTTCATGACAGTATTTCAGAAATACAAATTAAAGGGAAATTATTTATATTTTGCAACCGGAGTTTGAATATTTTCCATACCGGAAATAGAGTACTTGCATACAAATTTTAAGTCCTAGCCAGCTATTTTGGTTTTCTATTTTAAGCTGTACTTAAAATTTATTTTACTTATCATATTACCAATATGGCCAACAGAGAAAGGAAGACTAAACAGAGGAAATAAGTCTTTGGTGAAAATATAAAGTTCACTTAAAAAGAGAAAAAAAATAATCAACGTATTTTAATTAAGTATTAATGTGTAAGCGAAGCCGCTGGCAACAGCTAGTAAGAAGACCTTTAAGTATACAAATAAGTGATGAAAACATTTTCGGTTAGTTCCGTCATAGCCTAAAAACCTTCATGCAATTTAACAAAATTACGTGTCATTTCAAGCGATTGCGCTTTAGCTGATTTCAGTATATCAGCAGAATATAAAATCGGAAGTTAAATGTTTAAGGTAGCACTTTAAATTTGATTAATTACATAACACTTAAGACGGCTATTTAGTAATATCAAACAGTAAACAGTGTCGATGGTAAGGTGCGGACAGAAGTTACCGAAGATGGTTACTAAGAGAACGGGGCGCGTAAAAGAAAAAATCACCTGAAAACACTCTCATATGACGGCAACCAGTCAATCGATTTGCAAATGTTCTCAAAAGTGAGAACTACTTTTCTAAGGATACTAATGAACAGTACCGTTTGGAACGTTTTTAATGAGAAAAAAAGTAATTCTAATATCTGTTTTCTTTTCATTTTTTCTGTAAAAATAATTTCGTAATATAATAATTGTTTTAAAGAATACTGACGAGACATATTTACTAGGACTGGAGATAACCCGGTTAACTGCAATATCGGTTGAAACCGATTACTCGGATGAAAACCGGGGGTTGGCGGTTTATACGGGTACGGTTAACTGTATGAAATGATTATCCATATTAATCGCGGTTAACCGTGTATAAATTAGTTAATCGTTTTAACAGTTATATAATAAAATTTTTTTAAATTTTTAAATAAATCGTTAGAACTATAATTTTTTAATTGTTCGTACTACACATGTGGTTACTTAATAAACTAACTCACTTTCAACCACTTAATACAACTTTTTTTCCCAATGCGTTAGGAATAAATCGCGCTGGTTGGAGCGGATGTGTCTTTTGTAGCATAGCGTCTGTTGCATTGCTGTTGATGTCTACGTCTGCACGTGTGTGCGTTTAGGGGCAAGGCAGCCGCAGTGACTCACACCGATGAGCAGTGCGCGTACGCGAATGATTATGAAGTAAGGTCTTAACTCACCGAGCTGCGGTTTTCTCGTAAATAAACAATTTTATGAAACTACGATTGATTGTTATTAGATGACGAAGCGATAACAACAAAACACGAGCCAGTACAACTAAGTCCCGCATTTATATTAATTACACAATAATCCGAAAAGAAACGAAAAAAAGATTATTATTATTATTATTATTATTATTATTTAATCAACATCGCGGTTAATAACCGTTTCAAACAATTAACCGTATCCGTGAAAACCGTAAGACCGATTTTCACCCGTATCATCGGTTTTTAACCGAAACCGCGTTTACCCGGTTATCCGGTTTTTAACGGCCCTAATATTTACACATAAGCACAAATAAGACATTCTAATTTTTCCCGTTTTTCAATGGAATCATAATAATACTGTAGAAAACGTAGTGAGCTTGAAATTCACCGAAATATTAAAGATTTCAGACATCTTGCGTGAGACTAAAATACCTTAACTGCACACACTGTTATCTTATGCTAGTACCATCGCCGATTTACCACATATTCAACATTCCCGTCTTTGAAACTGCCCGATCACTTGAATTATCGGGAAAATGTGCGTGTATATAGGTTTTGAGTATGTATATAGTTATGATTTCAAGTATATTACAGTACTTATTATTATTATAAGTCAGTTCGGCAGAGTATTGGTACCCGAACTAGTATATTTATGAATCGCTAATGTCGGTTTTATGTGAGCTTGTTAGCGCTAGATTAACAATCGATATATTTAGCTTTAAAATTGCAAACTGTCATTAGCAGAACAGTTTCTGTACGTATGTCGTTGCAAAATAAATAAATAAGTAAATATTCAATGCCGCCCTAAACATTATGAGGTGATAATTCCATTATAAATTTAATCGCATCCTAAATAACTATCGACCCGCTAATAAAATCGACATTTTATATACAAAATATACTGTAGAAATAAAAAAGAAATTACATATAATTTGTGTAAAATTTGTTCGAACAAGTTATTCCGTAATTACGAAGAAAAAAGAAAAATAGTATCAACTGGTAATAGTAAAACGAGATTAACATTCGTTCCGGTAATACGGGGCGATAATTATAAAAGCATTTACCTTAACAAAAAACAAACAAACAAACAAACAAATAAACAAATAAAGAAGAGCGAAAAATATAAATAAAAAAAAAAAACATAAAATATTAACGAATATTTTTTCGAGAACTATCCGTTTTAGTCGGCTCATCGCGAGCTAAAGCGATAATTCTTAATATAAGTACTGCCAACACCTTATCTAACGGATCCATAAAGCCTCGTTGCATCCACTTTGGAATTGTGGTTCTGGCGTGCGAAAAGCCTAATTTTTGTAAAATATAATCGACTCCGTACGGTTCGATACTTTTGCCACCCCATGAAAGTAACCTGAAATAAATAATTCACTGTAATCTTAGTGCGCAGTATCACTGATCGTCTCCATTAACGTACAAAAGTACCGCGCTGCAATTTACTTACGACGATATTATAGCGAATATTATAACGAAAAGAACATGCCGAAATTTTAAGTAACAATTGCATCGCAGATGATTAATGGTCTGTAGTCTGAGTTTATACATGATTCCAGTGATGGAATGGAATTTTTAGCTCATACTGTCTATTCAATGCGTATGCCTGGTAACAATTATAAACATCAGTCCAATAATCATTATATTTTTCATATCTCGTAATCACTTTGCAGCTCCCTACTATCTCCGTTTGTTAGGAGATAATGCTTTATCGTCCAGGGCCAAACACCAAACCGAATAAACAACAGTCTGTACTAATAATATAATTGAGTTTCGTACCGGTAAATATTATTTCCAAGATAGTGGTTGTAGTTAGTGCTAAAATTCAGAATTAAAACACTAAATTATGATTAAAACTAACGATGCTCTACATTAGATTAGTGTTAACGAATGAAGACGAGAAACTCTTTTAGACCTTCAACATTTGCATACTGAACGTTTGTAAAGAACTTCTTTTGACATTCTTGTGTTTAAAATTCATTAAACAAGAAATTCTAGGAAAAAATGAAACGATCTTCACATTTATTTAATTTATCCGTCAATCACATTAGCGTCCGTAAAATAGTATAACAAAACAGGGATAATTATAAGGTGCCAGCCATAAAATCTGTTTTCTCGCAAGGGGCTGTTCCCCTTGACGCCTTTTGCTTACATTTCTGTCTCTTTCCCTTCTATACTTTATATAAAATGATAAAAATTTACAACGTAATTCTTACTGGCATCAACACCAAAAAAAAAATAACAATCACAAAAATCCTATCCTAACATTTAACTTTCATCACATAAAATTAGGACATTTTTTGATACATAAAATTGTGATATTTTTTCGTTACATAAAACTGGGACATTTTTTCTAACGGAGCAATAGTTTGCGTACAGTAGGCAAACACCCACGGGACTAAATTTTGTATATCGATAAATCAATCACAATATCAGTTGCAATCCCCGTGTGGGGGCGGGTCAGAATACCCCCATGGTATTTCCTGCCGGTCGTAAAAGGCGACTAAAAGGAGAGCGAGTGTCCGGCGCTATAACCGGTCCCCCGTGGAGGCGGGTAAAATACTTTGAAATCCAGAAACGTCGGTTCCCCATGTTAGGGGCGGTTTGCTGGTCGGCGTCTGTTTCCCATGTAAGGGGTGGCCGGAAATAGAGAAAGAAACTCTAAACCATTGCGGAAGGCAAGGAGAAACCACCGCAATTAATATTCTCATAAACCATGATAAATCCGAATACAATATACAGTACCCGCTAACTCGGTAACAGCGATGTAAGTCCTGTTACTGTGTCCAGCAAGGGAAGAAACAGGGCTTCCCAGATCGTCAACAAGCCAAACCCCTGCATAAATATGGGATCATGGAATGTACGTACCATGTTGCAAAATGGAAAACCGGAAATGATAAAACGAGAAATGGGAAACTATAAAGTGAATATGTTGGGAATATATGAAACACGATGGCAGGAAGAAGGAGAGTTCAGCAGTGGAGATTATAAGATAGTTCATAGTGCCAGCAAACAAGGTTCTGCCGGAGTAGCACTAATAATGAAGAAAATATGGGCGCAATCATTGATTAAGGTAGTAACAGTAAAAAATAGATTTATGTTAGCCCGCTTTACAGGACTTGGTAACTATACTAGCCTACATGCCAACGTTCAGCTGTAATGAAGTAGAAACAGAGGAAGCATATGCAGAACTAGAAGATCTGTTGGAACAAACGCGGACTAAAGATAATGTCATCTTAATGGGTGACTGGAATGCAGTAGTTGGAGAAGAAGCGATAAATGAAATCACTGGGAGTTATGGCTTAGGAAGTAGAAATAACCGCGGCGACCGTTTAATTGAATTCTGCAGACAAAACCAAATGGTCATTACAAACACATGGTTTAAGTCTCCTAAACGCCGACGTTATACGTGGAAGGCCCCTGGAGATAGTTGCAGGTACCAGATCGACTATATTTTAGTCAAACACAGGTATAGAAGCCAAATGAATAAATCAATGGCTTTTCCAGGAGCTGATGCAGATTCGGACCATAATTTAGTTATTATGAAAACAAACCTGAAAGTAAGGAAACTATCTGTTACTAAACTGATAACACCAAAATGGAACGTTGAAAAATTCAGAAACGAAAACACGAAAAGATTATATGGAAAAGAAACGGACGAGAAATTGTTAAAAATCAGTAAAGCAATACTATCAGCAGCTGGGGATATAATCGGTAAAAATAAAGAAAGAAAGCGTAAAATGAGGATAACAGAAGAGATCCCACAAGACATAGACGAGAAAAGGAAATATAAAAATGACACAAGTACACTAGGTAAACTGAAATATAAAGCTCTTAGAAATAAGATAATTAGAGACTGTAAAAAGGCGAAACAGGAATGGTGGGAACTACATTTCCAAGAATTGGAAGAACTGGAGAAAAAAGGGAGGCCAGACCTGCTTTACAGAAGAATACATAATATGATAAGAAAGGATACAGCCATCAAAACAACAACGATAATAGATAAAAAATGGGCAATGACATCAGTAATTTAACATATAAGAAGAAATACTAGCAATCATACGTGGAAAAACTATATGAGGAGAAATCTACAATGAAATGGGAGCCTAAGATAGCAGATAGCCAGTTAATGGATAACATACTGAGACATAAATTTGACGCAGCACTGAAAAGTTTAAACAACAACAAAGCGCCGGGTATAGATAATATACCGGAAGAATTGTTAAAAAATAGTGGAAAGAAAATTCAAAGATGAACTCTTTCAGTTGGTTGCCAAAATATATCAAGTAGGGAAATGGCCTAAAGACCACTGCACTTCAATAATAGTATCAATTCCAAAAAAGGTCAAGGGCTAACTCATATGAGGATTTCAGAACAATAAGTCTCATACCACATGCATCTAAAATAATGTTACAGACAATAAAGTAGAGACTAGAGAGACATATAGAACAATTTTTGGGTAATAACCAATTCGGATTCAGGAAACATAAAGCTACTCGGGACATGATAGCAGTATTGCGAAATGTTGGTGAAAGAATGATGGACCTAAACCGTAATGTATATGTCTGCTTTGTGGATTACCATAAAGCGTTCGACCGTGTCCAATGGAATAAGTTATTTCCGATATTAGAACAAATAGGGACTCCGAAACGGATAGTACAGCTGATTTATAATTTATATAAGCAACAAGAAGCCAGAGTTAAAATAAGCAACGAGTTGACTGAGCCAGCAACTATCAACAAAGACGCAAGACAAGGATGTTTACTGTCTCCCTACTTATTTAATAATATACATAGAACTAATAGTAAATAAAGCATTAAGTAATACTAATGGCGGTATAAATATTGGAGGTTCAAGATTAAAAGTAATTAAGTTCGCGGATGACTTGGCTATGATGGCTGAATCTGCAAGGGCTTTAAATAAAATGATTCAGCAGTTGAATCAGATCGGTAAAAAGTTCGGAATGGCAATAAATATAAATAAAACGAAAACAATGTCGATTGGTAGAAAAGCTTGCCCTTTTCATGTAATAATTGATGGAAAAGCAGTGGAACAAAAGAAACAATTCAAATACTTCGGGGGCAAATAATAACAGAAGATTTGTATTACGACTAGGAAATCAGTGCTCGTATTGGATTTGCAAAACTTGCTTTCAGAAAAAAACAAAATATTTTGCGTCAAAAGTCATTGGCACTGAGTTTAAGGAAACGATTAATGAAGGTTTATGTATGGTCCATACCGTTATATGGCACAGAAACTTGGACCATAAACAAGCGAAATGCAGACAAATTGCAAGCTTTTAAAATGTGGTGCTGGCGAAGGATGGAAAAAAAAAGTTAGATGGACAAAGTAAAAAATCAGGATATATTAAATAAAATTTCTGAAAAGAGGTCATTACTTGACCGGGTACGTAAGACACGGCTAAATTGAATGGGTCATGTCTTACGGCATGACGGATTACTTTGAGTTGTACTGGAAGGAAAAATACCTGGTAGACGAGGACGCGGAAGGCCACGAAATTCGTTTGTCGCGATATTACTAAAAGATACAGGGCTGGACAACTACACGGATTTAAAGAGGGCTGCGAAAAGCCGGGAATATTGGAGTAGGAGCATCATGGATGGAAACCAGTTTTAGGACTGAACCATACAGATAGATAGATAGATAGATCAGTTGCAAGTGTAATCTTACGTGTGTACACTAACCTTGCATATAACAATTACCATGGTACTTTTTTTTTTTTTTTTTTTTGGACACGTCAACTAAGGACTTTTGCCCAGAAAAAGAAAGAAAAGAGCAGTCAGTTAAATTTTTATTCGATCACATATAGACCATATATAGAAACTAATAGCTGGAATGATGAAAGGAGAAGGAAAGGACGCGCAATACGGAGAGAAAGCCCGAACTTCAGCAGATGAACATATAGAACACAATGTTCCGAGAAAGGGATAAACGTTTAAAGAGAACGTGATCAGCGTCGCAAACCGCGGATACGTTCGGATGGAGAGGGTAATATGAAGAAGGTACTAAGGAGAGACGGTATCGGGAAAATGGTAGAAGAGAATGATTAAAACGCAGACGAATAATAAAAACAATAGAACGGGGAAGTAAAAGAAACTCGAGGAACCATGAAACAGAAGAAAGATTAGGTTGTATAGATAGATAAAAGGAACGATCGTTACAAAAAGGAGAAGTGTAAATATCTGACCGAAATTAAAGATGGAATGTTTTACATAGTGACAAATTAGAGGATGGGATTGTATGGACAATGGAGGAGGAGGCAGCAAAGAATCTGCCGCCTCATTAGCCTCGATACCTACATGGCTGGACATCCATAACAAATCAACACAGATGGAATGACGCGAAAAAAGAAGATGAATGAGACATCGTATGCGTAGAATGATAGTCGCAAGAATGAGTCGGAATAGGGGAGCAGATCACCTGGAGGGCACTCATGGAGTCAGAATACTACCTTCACTATACAGCTAAAACGTACGAATGGGTAGTCGTCTACACTCAGAATTGAGTATGGCGCTAAAAAGAAAGATATATATATATATATATATATTTATATATTAGTTAAAACTGCAACTGAAATTTTACGCTAGTACACAAATTGTGAAGGCTGCTACGTACTTTCTGTTTACTTATTTATGCCTAATAATAACAGCCGCATTTTTTCACATTTACCGTAGTAGGCTGTAACTGAACAGAAATTCTCGGATATTTAAAAACTTTTAAAAAATGAATCGCTTTAATCATTGATATCCTTCAAAAGAGAGAAGAGTTTTGATTAATCGTCGCCATAATTATGTTTTTTCAAACACACTTTGGTAAAAAATCATCTTTAGGCGATATGTGATATCTTACTTTTAATATTTACGGAGTTGTTCCGAAATGTGTTACATAAATAGGGATTTTATTTGTTAATATGTAACGTACCGCTCGGCTGCACCGTAATCACCTATAGGTGTACATTCTTCTTGTTACCAAATGAAAATAGTATTTATTGATACTCTATATATAGTACAAATGGGTTTATGAAAGATTGCATTTGAAAATGATCACAATTTCTTATTATCGCGATACAAATGCAACTGCAGGTGTGTATAGGTTTCTTCATCGACACTTCCATGTGATTGTATGTAGGTTATTGCCTTCCACGCAACTATTAGCGATCATTTTATTATTTATCATCATTCTAGCCAATCGGCCATCGCGACGGATGAATCATAATTGGTAAATACTTATAACAGGGTAGAAGTGAAGACATGAAGGGAAATGAAAATGAAGCAAACAAGGAGTATCTGAGTACGAGACGTTTGTAAAGTAATTGCGCACAGTATGATTGTCCGGCACACATAGCGAATTTGAAATTTAGATCAAAGAGACAAAATTTTTCATTTCACCGGCACTTTATGGTTACAAATGTATATAACAAAATAAAACGAATACAGATTTCCTTTTGATGCTCCGGATTTTTTAGAATATTACACAATACCTCATGTATACAGTGTAAATTTAAATATTTAAGAAGGTGTCATGAGTTTCCTTTTCGATTCGTTATTATGCATGATAGTTATTGCACGGAAGCAAAACTCTTTTGTTAATCCAAAAAAAAGTAAAGGGAGAAGAAATGAGAAAAAGAAGTGCGCGAACAAAAAGGAATAAGAAAAAACGGAAAACCAAAGAAGGGAATCAATATATTAAATGAAGAATTTGGAAGCTAAATTGGCCAATTTCTTACATTTTTATGCATTACGGCTTTTATAGTATTATTATAGGAAGAAGTAGACGATTACGATTTTTTGCATTCGGTAAACGAAGCGTAATTCTCGTATTTTCCTTAGACACGGATTTCCCCCTCTTTTACTCTGAACTCATCTTTAAGGACCGGGTTAATGACACGAAGTAAAAATTACGAATGGGGTTCGAAGATTTCAAATTTTTCGTCTTTAAAAATAATTTTTTGTGCTGTCGCTAGTATAAAGAAGAAAAAATTAAAGGAGAAAAAAACAAAACAAATTGGCTGAAATTTCGTTTAAAACTTCTTCTATCTTCATTTCCGCTACTAACTGGGCTGCTAATTTAAACGGTTCGTTCAAATTCATGAGATTTTAACCATCGAAAAAAAAAGCACGAAACACCCCGGAATGTATATTTACGAAGTAAATAAAATAAAACCCGCTGTCTCGGTCAAGTTTCATTTTATTTACTTCGTGAATACACGTCTAGATGTTTCGTGTTTTTTTGATTTATGCTTAATATCAATACAAAAGTAAATTGTGCTTATATCGAGAATAAGATTTTGAAAAAAATATTTCATTTACATTTCGCACTTTTCTTTGCCGTGTTATTTGTTCAAAAGTTACGTGATTTATCCACGAATTAGTTTTATTCTACTGTATACGGGATAGAGGTTTCTTTTTTTAATACAAGCCCAGAGACGATTACTAAAATCGAACCGGATTTTCAGAGAAATCGTGGAATGTAAGACTGTGGAGACCCTGCGCTAATCTTCTCGGTATTGTAGGGGGCTAGGGGGCTCGGGACAACTTTTATTCCGTTCAGTGTACGAAGCTCGCTTTGTGATGTGCACTATCGACATTTGTTGCGAAGCAAACATTTTTTTATCTGCCATTTTTATAGATGAAAGTAACCATAACTAATTGCATTTTTAAAATACGAAAAAAACAACGTTTTTTATTTTAAAAAATTTGTAGATTTTTTATAATGCAACGCAAAAATAAGGATGTTGTTATTTCCAATTTTTCATTCGTAGATATTTGCCTGAAAACGGATCCATAATTCAAAGGCAGGTCGTTAATTATCGTTATAAAACAATTTTATCGTCGTTTTAGTTTAAAAAAAGGAAAAACTGCATTTAGACTTCAACATATGGAAAAAAGAAAAATACGTACCTAACGGTAGGCTCTAAATGCCACGTTTTACAGTTGAAATGACGCCAATCTAACGAAAACTGTTCTTCCAGATTAGAGTTATTCGGTGATTTACTTATGTCATGTTCGCTCATTTTCCTTCCAGTATCAGGACTAGGACTGTAAGCACGATGTGCAATTGGTGTTGTCTGCAACGAAAAGTAAAAAAATATTAATTTTCATAGCATTTTTCAAGGATCTTTTTCGCATTACTAATTAAAAATCCGTGTACTCTGAAGATTAACCTTCGTTTTCGAAACGATATAGGAATTTGAAACACAATTCTAACGTGAAGATTAATTTCAAAAGTGTTCTGGAAAGTTGCATTACGTAAATTAGATACGAAATTTTCACACGAACAATTGAAACTAGCTTAGTCAAACGTCTGTTTAATAATTTTCCACCGGATGACTTCGGAGTTCGTACCGAAAGCCTATTGAACTGGCTGTTTTTTCAGTATTTTTCTAGCAGAATAAATAAATGTTTACTTTTTGTGTTTTTGATAAACCGAAAACGAAATTTTCATTTTAAAACCGACCAAACCAAACGAGAAAAGGATAAAAATCTTATATCTCCTAAACACTTGAGGATTTTCGCTGCTGTACCATTTATTAAAATAACGAAATTTAAAATAAATTCAATAATTATTACCGCTCTATCTTTTTCTTTCATATACGACGTAATCAAATCATGCAAGAAGAAAAATCCTTCCGCATCCACTGTTACAAAAATATGATCTTCAAACTCAGTTATGAAACTGCAATCTACAGCAGGCTTCGGATCTAAACATTTTTTTTTTTTCCATTAGTCCATATAAATCATAAATTTTGTACTCAAACGATAAACCGTCGTAAGTTTAAGTATTCTGGAAATTTTTGTAATGGTGCGCATTATATTTATATATGGTAACTCTGTTCGTCTTTAATTTGTTTTTCCATAATGATTTCATAAGAAAAGGCCGCTCCTGTTCCTTTCTCATGTTCTTCTTATATTTATTATAGTATTATTAGTTCATGACCTGTCAAACATTTATTATTTTCTGTATATATTAGAACTGTAAAAGCAGATTTTAGATGGATCAAAGAATAGGGTTGTTATTCATTCTATCAAGTTAATACGCTGAGGTTATGCTCAATCATTCATTTGGTGAAAAGTGTGCAGGCAGTACTACAGGCAGGTAAAGTAGATTCTGACATTGAGAGACTAAGTGCAACTCGGGTGTTGCATATTTTCGCATGAGCGCTCTTTATTGGCAATGGAAAAACAGTAGGGGTCACATGGTTCACGTGTAGAAAATGAAAGCGAGGATAGATTATTAGAATTCTGCGTAAATAATGACTTGCAATTAGTAGTAATAAAGTACGAACTGCCAAAACGACGGTTGTACACATAGTAAGCACCGATCAAATAGTCCAACAAATATCATCAGGAATCAATAACCAATAACTATATAAAGTTCGTAAAAGTATAATCAAGAGCAGTACTTAGTTCTGACCATAGACCAGTAGTGACGAAACTGATATTACACTTCAAGAAAATAAACGTAGAACGAGCGGAAAACAAAATATAAAGTGACTGTAAAATAACATAAAGAAACGGATTGCAGAAATTCAAGAAACTTAAAGAAAACAAATATTATAACATCGAAGAGAGCTAGTTACACATTCAAATCGGTTATTCAAGAAGTAACTAGTACAAAGCTGCCAATACAATCCATAAAGAAGAAGGATTACGACCGAAGAAACCATTGAACTACCCCGGAATATTTCCGGAAGAACAAAAACGATGCAGGAATTTATAAAAATATTAAATAATAAGAACGAGAATTGAAGCAGTTAAAGAAGAATGAATAGAAAAAGGATGTTGGAAAGTAGAACAGTCAGAGAACAAACCTGATAACTTTAACTTACACAAAATTATCAGATAATTAACTATGGACAGGTGACAAAACCAGTCGACAAACACAATAAACTCATCACAGATAACAGTCAGATAATAAAAATTGATCTATTTGACGCAGACCGTTCAGGATTTACGAGTCTCATTTATTGACTGCTGGGACTCGAAAAATGGCGGAATTAAAACGTAGCACATAAGATAAGGAACAATTTAGCGTGATGGTCGTCAATCTATATTCAGGAGAAGACATCCAAAAATGAAGCAATATTCATTACTTTATAAGATGCTTTTGTATAGATCTCATATTTCTGAATTTCGAGTAATGCCGTTATCTGTCCGTAATGGTCGTTATACAGATCTAGCGCTCGTGACAATATGACAATATTTTGCGATAACGCGGACATGTGGAAAACCGTGCACTCCGATTTAGTAAATGTCGGATTTTGTTAACCGTTGTATAAGTGCGAAGTGTTTACGTTTTTACATCGATATGCGCTTGCATATGATAATCGGATATTTTGTTTTTAGTCACTTTGCCATTGTTAAATCTCAAAGTCGCGTCGTTAAATAGTTTCTCGACTTGGGATAAATAAATCGTTTTATATTCGCAATCTCGTGAAATAAAAGTTTTCCCCTATTCGACAGTTTACTTTTGAGCTACTAAAACTCTTAATAATAATAATATATTAATTATTTTTGTAATTTAAAAATAACAATAATAATAATAATATTAATAATCAAATAAGTCGGATGTGTAATATTATAAATACCGCTTAATGTCGGAGGAATTGCCGATTGTAAATGCTCCGTTTTTAAATGCAGCTGTAAAGAAGGCAGAGAAAATATTATTTCCCTAGTATGGTTTACCGATTCTTGAGGTTTTGGCGTTCTCGAACGAGTACCTTCGGTGGTATTTTCTAATCTTTCTTTCTCCAAACTAGGAAATCTGTCAACCGCTGTAATTTTAAAATTCGACTTCAAAATTGTACGGTAAAATTACACAGAAAAAATCGCTAATTATTCACACCGTTATGCAAAGTCCCAGCGACGGTGAAGATTTATAAGAAGTAATAGCACAATAACCAGAGCTTAGTTGTAATTTGGAAAAAAAATTATAACTACTCTTTTCTATCCAGCGTGATGCGCTGTAATAACATCAGCAGCAGATTTTTATCGACAATGGCACCTTTCCCTTTAATTTTATGAGAGTGTTACGTTTTATAAAATAACAATTTCCACGAATGAAAAAAGAAGAAACGGAGACAATAAACTAATTCTAGAATTACTTTCGAACGAGTATAGATAAAAATTACGGACAATGCAATTTCGAGTAGCGACTGAACTGCTTACCGTCGATTTCACTGCACCAAAAAGCGTAATGGAACCATTCCTGAATTGTTCTGAACTGCGGAGGAAATATCACATTGCGACTAACGCGGCAAATTGTAGCCATGCTTTGGTGTTGCTGTGTGCTGTACGATTGCATTTCCGGTATCATACCTAAGCTGAACGTTAACGTTTGTACAATGTGGACGTCCCTCTTCGTTTCGTCTATAAAAATTACACGCGCAATTGAAAAATTATTAAAATGCGACAAACTCTAAAACACCGATTATTCAGAGAAGAACGCTGAAGAGGAGGCGTCTGAAAACTAAACAGTTGGACATAATTAAATTAACTAGATATAACGTGGGAAGCTGCAGGGCGGACTGCTTACAACAATATTGCACGCGTGGTTATATAAAGATAAACAGAGTCGTCGTATAATCACTCAGTTGCGATTAGTAAATAACGAGAATTGATCTGCATCAATTTTGTTATCAAAAATTGAGCGATATCGAATTTATTCGTTCGCATTTTGCGTCTCCGGGGTATTCCGTCCTCCTCTCACTGCCAGATGCATCACCAAAAGTCGCAAAACTCGCAGTCATTCCTTCTGCATGTTCTCTTGGTAGAAATTATCATTGAATGCGCGAGTGCGTTGTCACGGTAGAGAATCAATTCGCATTTTACTAGCTTCGGGCACACCTCGACTAGAGCAAAATCACATTTACGGTTTTGCTTCGTGATTCGAACATTTTATGTGAACAACGTCCTCGATACAAACAGTAGCGAAAAGAGGTAGTTTTTGTTTGAGAACGCGAAATCGTCGCTTTTTAGGATTGCTCTGTTCCTTTTATTATATACTTCGTGCCGAAACGTTCTGGGATTATTTTAGAAAACCCGACTTTAATCCACAGTTGACAACATTCAATTTTGGCCCTTCAATGAACTCGACAAAATCCAAAGAAGTCGACAAACCCACCCCTTTTTCTACTCAGGTGCTGGCAATTTCGAACAGGTTTTTTTTTGCGCGTCTCGCACTTTGTCGATTCTTCATTTAATAATTTCCAGCAGTCTCCTTATTTATATTCAGTTCTTCTGATGCGGAGCAAGACCATTTAGATGTACTACGGAACACGAATATTTAAAAATAGTAAGTTAATAATAAAAAAATATAATAAACAATTATAACAAAAGAAATAAGATAAATTTTCTTACTTAGTAATGTTTTCGGGCATTATCAGCTAAAACAATATGTGAACAGATACAAATTCTAAATCACACTGAGGTCAACAAGGGAATACAGTGGTTTATATATAGGTTTAAAATAACAAATATAGAGTCAATGGTTATAACTATTAAAAGGGTATAAAGTACATAGACTATAATAAATAATATTTAAGAAATTTAATGATCAAGTTTAAATAAATATAAAAATATATAACATATTTTTTAAAATTGTATATTAAATAGGGGGTTATTGTTATTTGGGATTTGATCGTTTAGAATATTACTTTTGTGTTTATTTATATAGTAATTTTCAGCTATGTTCATAGCATTACCTTTATCATATTTAGCTAAGACTGTGACTGTTTTTTCTATAGAATTTGGTTTATGTTTATTCTTTATCAAATGCTCGGCATAAGTGGATTTTTCTATTTCATTGTTTTTAAATGATTTTATGTGTTCATCATATCTACATTTAATTTTTCTAATAAACCAAATTCTATAGAAAAAACAGTCACAGTCTTAGCTAAATATGATAAAGGTAATGCTATGAACATAGCTGAAAATTACTATATAAATAAACACAAAAGTAATATTCTAAACGATCAAATCCCAAATAACAATAACCCCCTATTTAATATACAATTTTAAAAAATATGTTATATATTTTTATATTTATTTAAACTTGATCATTAAATTTCTTAAATATTATTTATTATAGTCTATGTACTTTACACCCTTTTAATAGTTATGACCATTAACTCTATATTTGTTATTTTAAACCTATATATAAACCACTGCATTCCCTTGTTGACCTCAGTGTGATTTAGAATTTGTATCTGTTCACATATTGTTTTAGCTGATAATGCCCGAAAACATTACTAAGTAAGAAAATTTATCTTATTAGTTTGTTATAATTGTTTATTATATTTGTTATTATTAACTTGCTATTTTTATATATTTAACAAACAGTATGAAAAAAGATTCTTCATTAACACGAATATTGTATCTTGTCTACTATCCATAACGTACTTGATAAGCTACCGTGCCACCGTTGTCAATTTCTAACCAGTTTTAAAACGAGAAGCACACTCAAACGCAAGCCAGAAACAGGTATTCATCACAACAAACAGATTTTTCGATTTTGTTAAATTACCGATGTTTTGATTACAATTTCGCGTTCAATTTTTTATCGTACATTTTTCCGCTTCACAGTATGCAGATCGGATTTGAAAATAACCGGTGCAACGAATTCGATCGCGCTGAAACCTAGCATACTTCTTGAAAACTTATTATAGAACTTTACGACTTCAATGTCACAAGTCCGTTGTTAGTATTAAAGGTCGATACGCGAAAAAAAAAAAAAAAACTGTTGTAAACCGTCACATGTAGTAATTATAAAAAAAAAATTAATGGTAGCTTAATCGTAAGAAACTTGTTGTACTGACACTGGCTAGTTACTAACATTTTTATCCTCAAGCTATTACTTCAAAATTACCGGAAAATTTTTTTACGAACCTTATGCAGAAAGTTTCATTTAGCCGATTAAACTTTACGGTCTTTCGTTGGCTTCACAATAAACATAAATATTCCTTTCAATTTTCATAGTCATCTTTATAGGAATTTATTATCATCCCAATTAACTGTGATGTTCTTTTCTTTAGGTAGTGTTTACTTTTACTGTATAAACCGAGTCTCTAATTAGAGTTCTGACTTTTAGTAATTAAGTCAAAAATACATATTCTTTAATATTATGAAGCTTAATCGATTTATTACATGTGCGTAATATACAATGCGTAAGGGTGAACCGTTATGAAACAAATTAGAAACGTGTTGCCATCGATAAAAGCTGCATTATCAATAATTCTCCGATTCAATTATCTAAGTGCAAACGTGATACAAAATTTTGTTTACAGTACACATGCATGCGTGTAACAAAATGCTAGAAGGAAAAAAAAACTAGACCTTAATGCGGTTACAAATTAAAGAAAGGAAAAAGACAATTTAACAGGAATTAGGATACGTAAAATTAAAGGTTCCGTAATAGGATGTAGGAAGAGACATGAGCCTAAGAGCTGAATGTAAAGAAATATGAATATTTAACGAAGAGAGCGAACCGTTCAAAGGTGAAATTAACAAAAATGAGAGGCTGTTTAAGAAAAAAATGAAAAAGAAATGAAGGAAGCAAATTATGGCCAACGCGAAGACGATAAATAAACGAAATGCAAACACGACTGAATTGAGAATAATCATATAGAACCACGGTCGGGAAGGCAGGAAAAACTGAATAGTGAGGTAAAAAGATTGAGAATTACAAGAAAAGAAAAAGGGAGGATAATTATATCGTTAAAATTTAAAGTGGCAATTATCAGAAAGAAAATTAATATTAGAAACGGGAAATCTGGTAATAAATCCACCGGTATATGCAGCAGACCGGATTCCTCAACACCTTTAATCTCTGCATGACTAGAGACCTATAGGAACTTTAAACAATTTGTAAAAATCAGAGAGTGAAAGGAGAATGTAGAATTAAAGGTGCAATTTAATTCATTAATAGCAATCGAATTGGGAGAAGATTTATTGGACACAGAAAGGAAGAATAACTTACGGGGCGTGAAGAATATTTGAAAGATTTAGAATAAAGTATGGGGATTTACTGAAGTAAACAATGTAGGGATAAATTAATACAAGCAAAGAAATATGTGAGCATGGACATTTTGGGTAGAAACTTGCGTATTTTGTAAAGGGAATGTGTCAGAGTGGATAAGTTTGGAAGAGGAGATTTAAAGATGTTTCATTAGAAATTGATATCCTAAATAGACAGTGGAACAAAATTAGCCTCTGAAAGGATTATTGGGCAAGGAGTATACTCAGACACCAAAATATTTTTCTAGAGGCAACGAAAGAAGGAGTAGATAAATGAACACTTCTACTTATAAAGAAGTTAAGAATAAGAGAAGTAAAATGTAGAGGAATGTTAAGTGAGGGCATCCTGTTTTGGAGGATTAGAAGATGGAATTACCGAATTTATTGAAAGCCTCAATGAAGGAAGATTTTCAATGAAGGACTTATAAGATATTAAATAGTAAAACGCTAGCCGCGTCAGGAAAGTCGACACCGGAGCGAAATAAAAAATATATTATTGGGGAAAAGATTATTGTGCCTCAACAACTAAACATGCTCCCGAACAGTTTTTGTAAGCAAGAAGGAAGAGAGATTGTACGAAGGGAGGATGAATCCCTTTTAGGAATGACGATAAAAGAATTCTATAACATTTGATTTTTTGTGAAAAAGAAAGTTAAAGATAGAAGGAAAGGACAGAAATCATTAAAGATAGCAATGCTGCAGTTAAAAGCAGCTTTACAGTCATTGCTTTACCAAAAGGGAACATGCAGAAGTTTGTTTCTTCTTCGTGAAAGAAAGTATAGGAGGGACCGATAAGGATAAATTGAATTAATGAAGGAATTGCACCGAGAACTGAATGTGTGAGAAAGAAGAAGAATTAAGCAGAATTTTGACCGATCTGTTTTGAGAAGAAACAACAAAGAAACATTGAGGAGACGGATAGGTTGGAGGATATAATTTGTCGCGACTTTGATATTTTCTTCGGTTTTAATTTTAATTGTTTATTGTTTATTTTATGTTGTAAGGAGCAAAATATTTGTTAAAACACGTAGCAATAATTTAAAAAAAAAAAAACAATAAATGTTTTCCCCTTTTTTACAGCATAAACGATTTTTAGTAAGATTTTTGGGGCGAATTATGTAGTATGTGCTGACAAGTGAAAATATATAAATCTTTGTTATTTTTTTAATTTATTTTTTTTGCGACCAATAATTCCATATAAAACAGTTTTATACAGCGAAAAAATAAATATGCATACAAACCATTTTCTGATTCAACTTCCTGAGCTTCAGTAGCGAATGAAATACAAGGCTCCTTCAATGAAAATAAAGCCCAAGACTTAGATTTAAAATTAATTCCGTGAAAACACGCTAAGGAAATATTGACGCCGTGGAGATCCATTGTGCCTCCCAAAACTGTTCCCCAATCGGGAAGAGAATTCTTCATTGTAGACAAATGTAAGTTGGCGACTTCTATTAACCCAGGTTGCCAATGTCTATGATGATGCGGCGATTCTACTGGAATGCTTTGAATAATTTTGCTTGGTATCGCATCATCTAAAATATGTGTGTATAAATATATTAATAAAAATTTTAAAAATAAATTAAAACAATTTTAAAAACTATTTAAAAGAAATAGATTTTTATCATTATTTAATCCATTTGTGTGTATATATATCTATATATCTATATATCTATATCTATATATACGAGGCGTGTTTTTTAAGTAAGTACAGTTTTGAAATAGAAAAAAAACAAGTTCACTTTTCTTAACAATTTTATTTTTACATGAAATCCTGTACCTTAATCTACTTTTCTACATAATTTTCACCAATATTAAGACACTTATCGTATCCCACAACCAGCTTTTGAACCCCCTTCTCATAGAAGTCTGCCGCCTGACTTGATAACCACTCCAACACGGCCGTTTTGACTTCATCATCTTCGTCGTGGCGCTGACCACCCAGATGCATCTTCAAATGGGGGAACACGTGATAGTCAGAGGGCGGTACATCGGGACTGTACGGAGGGTGATCAAGCTGTTCCCAGCCAAACGATCTGATGAGATCTTGAGTTTCATTAGCTGTGTGTGGACGAGCATTATCATGGAGCAAAACGATTCCTTCACTCAGCATGCCACGCCTTTTGTTTTGATTGCACGGCGCAATTTGTTTAACGTCTCACAATAAGTTGTTGCATTTATTGTGTTACCACGAGACAAAAAATCCACAAACAACACACCCTTTCTGTCCCAAAACACAGTAACATGATTTTCCGGGCTGAAATTGTTTGTTTGAACTTCAATTTCTCTGGTGAAGATGAATACCGCCATTTCATGGATTGCTGCTTTGTCTTCGGTGTAACGGATGCCACCCATGTTTCGTTGCCTGTGACAATTTGGCTTAAAAAATCATCACCTTCCATACTGTACCCCTCAAGGAAACTCAACGCACTGGCTAAACGTTTGATTTTGTGCTCCTCAGTGAACATTTTCAGAACCACTTTTGATAATTTAAGCGTCCGGTCACAATGTGATAGAGAACACTTCTTGACACTTGAGGAAACTCATTTAATAACGATGAAATCGTAAAGCGTCTGTTCTCTTTCACCTTTTCGTCAACTTTCTGCACCAAATCATCAGTAATGACTGAAGGTCGCCCACTTCGCTCCACATCATGAACATCCGTGCGGCCGTCCTTGAAAGCTCTAACCCATTTCCGTACCATTCCATCACTCATAATGTTTTCTCCATACACTTCACTGATCTGACGATGAATTTCAGCAGCTTTTATACCGTTAGCACTAAGAAAACGAATCACAGCGCGTATTTCGCAGTCGGCGGGATTTTCCATCGGCGAAGACATTTTAAACGCTCGTAAACAAACGTAAACACGGTCGAATGTTTCCGTAAAAGCATGTGGTTTCTTCCTGACAAATGCAGGTACACAGCGCGCATGCGCCAAATGCCCATTGTAGCGCTGCAGCGGCAGAATTTGAAAACGGTACTTACTTAAAAAACACGCCTCGTATATGTATAAATAAAAAAAATAAATCTTACTTTCACTTAATGTAACGGCTACTTTTTTCTTCTGCGATATACGACTTTTACGAAAACTATTGCTATTTGGCGTAGAAGTCGGCGTACTCTTTGACCGTGGGCCATCTTGAAGACTAGAAAATACTCTTTTGCTGGATTTAAATTGTTGAGAGAAAAATTCTTCTAGCTTGTAGTACATTTTCATTAAATCGACAGCAGTTGACTTAGACACAATTATCTGTAACTGATCCCAACTCAGGTCGCCATGCATGAAAACCATCGCCGGTCTAAAATTATCATCATCAAAACAATTACACAAATAGATTACTTTAACTGTTGTATAGATTAAAAAAATGTATCACCCTGCACTTTTGTATCATGAGTAATAGAATACAAACGTTGCTAATCGAACAGTCCACAATTAAAATTTATAGTATGCTTCGTTTTGCAAAAAGTATTTAACAGTGAAAAAAAAAAGAATAAATTTTGTAAAGTATTATTTAACTTTTATAATTGTCATTATAAATTTTAAAAGTGAAAAAAAAAAGATTGTTTTTTGTAATTTATTTGAACATAATTACAATTACACTATAAACAATAAGAGAAACACTTTGCTTTCTAAGATATGAAAATATAATTCAACGAGAGATTAACGCTTATCAATGGAAAATTTTAAATACAGTAAATGTAACATTTTTATTACAAAACGTTTTTCAATTAGTTAATTATGCTAAAATAATATAGCGTATGAAAATAAAATTAACTGTTTCATCTTATACATTTTTAACTTTATAATTGACTATTTTGACGTAATATTGAAGTATAAATTGTACAATTTAAAAAATCTATGTTCTTTAAGTCTTAATATAGCTTCTACAAAAAGTCTGTCATCCTTCAAAAAAATGAAATAATCTAGAAGGTTGGGAAATGAGCTTGACGAAGATAAATAGAAGATATTATCATCGAATTTATTTTAGAAAAATCTAAAATTAACGAATCGGAATCAATACTTTGCACAATTACAGCTAAAGAAATAGTTAGAACAGCTAACCGGACAAAGGAATATTCCTTTTAAAATAAATATTACATTTAAATTTATTTAAAAAATTTTATAACTCGACTAAATACGTTTAACTTACATAACAAATTAAAAATTTATTTTTTTATTCAACTAGCGCACCGACAACGAAAGTAAAAACTAATTTCATAGTAACCGACGTTTCTGACAAAGTGGCAGTGCGGTACACTAAATCAAATACACTTTTTTTGTCAAACACCTTCTTCCCTTCTTTTTGATATTCGTAAACAATCATCTCAGTAATAAATATTCCTGCTTAGAACACTATTCCTTCTATTCGTCGCTTATAATTTCAATTTTCTTTTATCTTTTTTCTTTCTTTTTATTTATTACTTATTTTTATTTATTTTTTACTTTTTTCCTAAATATCCCGCTTCATATTAGACTTTCAACAGAAACATTAAATTTATGTTTCAATAAGAAAAGAATAAAATGATTTTTTTTCACTTTCTCTACTCTTATATCTATATATATTTTCCTGCTCTGTAAACTTTTTAATGAATATTCGCTACTAGTGAAATAAAAACTCGAAAACGTATAATTTAATCAATGATACAACAAAATATATTTTTAGATAGTATTTAATAATAATTTCTACATTGATTTTGGTCTTGAAAATGAATTGAAAACCAAATTCTTAACCGTTGGAAAAGTTAATTTTAATAAAAAACAAATAAGTTTTAAATAATTTAAAGAAAGCATATATGTAAAACAAGTTAAAAATGAAACCGGTCAAGTATTATTTGGTATATAAAAATAATTTTAACCTGTTACAACTTTTTAAATTACACTCGAGTAGATATATTTATTACGCTTAGGCGGTTTTTCCCCGTTAACAACTGAAATATTTTTATGGAAAGAAGTTTGAAATCATAAAATGGTTAATTAAAAATGTTTTATTTCATTGTTACGTTTATTATCATTTAAATCTCCTATTCAACTCCAGTATTTATTTAAAATATTTGATAAAACTACATCGTTTACTCCAATTATTCATGTTCGTATGCGTATATTCTTATTTCTCGCATTAGTCCACTTGGTTTCGAGCATCCTGACTACACCTCTATTCGTATATTTTTATTGAAGAGGCAAATATACTAGTAAAAATTAAAATTACTGTTAAAAGTCTGTAAAAAGCAAAAGAAAATTATCACACAACCCTTATGTGAATGCGGATATGGACGTACAGATATATGAGCATTTAAACTGCACTTGTTCGACGATCAAAAATCAAACATTTATAATTAGTTTCAAATGTAGTTTTCTATACAACCACGTTACATACTGAATTTGTCAAGAACACTATCTACATTCACGTGTAGATGTCTACATAAATTTAATAATTTAAAATGAAATTAATTCTAATATGCGCCAATTTATATCACAAGTATTTTGCAACAGATTCTTCGTTTAATTTTACTTTTGAATTTTTTATCTACGTTTACCTTTTTTTTCTTTTGTTATGTAAAGAAAAATTTTAACCGAGTTATTTCGTAGCAATTTAAAAAATTTGTCGTTCCACTGTTTTATTTAAAATGAACAGTAATCCTACTGCAATGCTGTTCTTTACCGGAAAAAAATAAATCAAATAAGAACACATTTAGAATTTGGTCGGCCCTTTAGCTATTTCATTCCAATACACCAACAAAAAGACGACTTACAAAATAGCAAACAGTAAAAAAATTTAATTTCAATTAAACTTTCCACGAACCGAGTAAAAGTTTAATTAACTGAAGTTCTTTTGTCCGCGAATTACAAGGCAGCTAGACATCGGTAATTAGAAAAGAAGTATACGAATAGTTGACTAAAAAGAAAAATTAAGAAACAACGAAAACCTCTAGCAGACGCATCACCTACATTCAAAAATCCTGCGTTTCACGAGTCTTCTAGCACGCGTAGCCTTTTAAAACAGTTAGAAAGTGCATGATTACGCTCAAATATTTACAAACTATCTTTCATTAGCATACATATCTGAAATATCTTGAAATAAGTCTCTCCAACCGTCTGTTAATACAAACTTCGTATATCATAGAGGGTGGTTCAAATATAAACCGGAATTTTTAAATAAACGCGCGAAAAATTTATTGTGGAAAAAGTGGTTGCACTGGCAGTTAGACCGGTTTGTTACGAAGCGTGTAGAGCAATTAGAACCGCGTAACCTCACTTTTTAGTGTAGTTAGAGCCATGAGTGAAAAAGAAGTACCAGTGTCTGTTGCGCAACGCATCATTATTCGTTTTTTAGTCAAAGACGACGTAAAATCCGTGGAAATTTATCGAAAATTACGCGAACAGTTCGGGGATGAGTGTCTCTCCAAAACTCAAGTGTACGAGTGGTGTTTCGCGTTTCGAAAAGGACGTGAAGTGGTGTCAAACATACCACATGCGCGGCGCCCAAAAACCAGCATTACAGATGAACACGTCAAAGCCATCGAACAACTCATTTTGGCTGACCGACGCGTCCGTGTACGCGATATGACCGACGAATTGGGCATCAGCATAGGTAGTATTGAGACAATAATTCATGATCGGCTAGGTTATCGCAAAATTGCAGCCAGATGGGTGCCAAGACTTCTGAATTTTGAACAGAAATTCACTCGTTGGGAAGTTTGTACGCGTCTCCTGCAGCGGTATGAAGAGGAAGGAGAGAATTTATTGCGGCGAATATTCACCACGGACGAAACTTGGGTACACTACTATACGCCGGAGAGTAAACGCTCGTCTATGGAGTGGCGGAAGAAAAAAGAGGGAGCGCCAGTCAAAACGAAGGTTACACCACAGTCAGCTGGGAAGGTGTTGTGTACCGTGTTTTGGGACATGAAGGGAGTGATCGCAGTCGATTTCCTAACTGAACAACGTACTGTGACGGCGCAGTATTACAGTAACCTCCTAAAAAACACAGTCAAACTGGCCTATCGAACAAAAAGGCGCGAAATTCCGATCCGTAGTGCGATACTGCTTCAAGACAACGCCAGGCCACATACCACTCGGCTCACGATGGAGACATTGGCCAAATTGGGCTGGGAAACACTTGAACATCCTCCTTACAAGGATAAGAGATAATTCATAATTTCTTAAATTACGATCATGTACCGTCAATAGATAGCGCCGTAAATGCTAAATTAATCTCACTTTAGGTTTTTTTTTTTCTCGTCAATTATATTTATAAATACTTAGGAAACCATAATTTCTTTTATAATCATATCACTAGGTTTGAATGAATTATTACGAATTTAATCCAACCGGGAGAAAAAAAAATTACTTACCTTTTGGTAGAATTCAGTAATTCGGATGATGATTTTTTAGTGTTCACTTTCCATTCATCACGAAGGGTCACATTTAAGGAACTTACACGAAACATTAACACTCCAGTTCCCATGTAATCTAAACGCAGTTCTAATGCGAACAATTTTAAACCCACTGTGTGATCAGGTTCCATGCTAGGATCTTCACGTACCAATACTAAGAGCACATTAAAATTATTTAAGCGTGTCGGTATTTTATTCACTTACAAATCTGTAACATCACACACACACACACACACACATACATTTTGTGTATACTTACTGAACTTATCGATTTTACTGAGTTCTATAGTGCCGCCAACTATACCGCCTTTAGCATCAAGACTAGAACCTCCAAAACCGAATCCAATGAACATATTTTTATGACCTGTACTTCCTATTGATAAACGACCTTCCGAATGAAAATCTTTCGTTAGCCACCTGTAAATTTACGAAATTATTATTGCAACATACACTTTCGTTTATTCGTATTTGTACAATAAAGTTGTAAATTTGTTATAAAATTACTTTATTTATAGTTACATTTGGGAAAAAATAGAAATACAACAACCTTTTAAAAATAAAACTGATGCCACAAAGTTGAAACAATCGATTTACAAAATTTAGCTTTTCGTAATTACTTAAGTGTAGTGAAATACATAGATTCGAACTTTTTACAAAAATTATTAAATGAACGGAAATTTCATGCAATAACAGAAGTACATATTAGTTGAATAATATTATATATTTATTAGTAAACCGATTAATCTATTGCTGGCCAGTTTCGAGTTTCTTCTACTTAGTCTTCTTTGACCAATGCGCAACCATTAAAAGAAATTTTTGAACCTCTTTTTGATGAATACGACTACCCTTTATCAAATTCGACTGAATAGTTTACTGCACTGTGAAATTGCTGATAAATTTTTGTTACCCATTTTTTGACCACCGTAATGAGTCGGTACTCTTTTTTTTCTCTCAAGTTCGCTAGCAGAGGGCGTTAGCTTAGCAAAAAGTGTAAGAGAAGAATAAAATAGGATAGGAGTTATGTTCTTATTTTATCGGATATAAGGAACTCTTTCAGAACAGGAACAACTGAGGAAACAGGCAAAGAAAGAACATAGGGGGCATTGCAAGGAGCGGAAAAATCGTGTTTTAAATTTTGAGAATAATTTATAGATTTATACAAATATCCATCTTCGGTAAAAGAAATATTCACTACTGGGAGTTTGTGTATGTATGCATACACCCACCTACTCACTGCCCACGCACGTACATTGGTGTTAAAATATTTTGCATAAGTATTACCTTCTATTTCTTTCTCCCTTTTATAAATACCTTATACGCGCATGATACTTACGTAACATTTCCCATAACGTTCCCCATATTCATATGAACATTTAATTTTTTGAAATTAATCATAAACAATACTAATGTCTGCCATACATTGCCAACACTAGTTGAGGTGGTAAGCTCATTTGAAGCTTCCGAGTCTGATCCATGCTTTTTTTTTTCTGTTGAAAAGGTGGAAAAACGTTACCAACATGATATTTAACAAAAATTAAATTTATTAATCAAGAAAATTGTAACAGAATTATTTTTACAATATTATATATGTATAATATATATACTATATATATATATATATATATATGGATAATTGAACCAGATATCGAAGAACACAAAATCTGCTGACGAATGAATGGAATGAATATTATAATTCTTATAAAGAACATAAAGAATATAATTATAATTTCGAAAAAATAAATATATATCACAGATAATAAATTTGAAAATTTCATTAACGGCATAGAGTTAATATAAACTTCACAGCTATTTGAAGTATTACTGAAAACTTATTTCAAATCTACACAGAATGTTTCAGGAAAATTTTTAAATTTTTTTCTAATATTGATTAGTACAGATATTAACTTTATTCCAGACAGTTACGTAATAATTTTACCGGTACAAATTATATGTGATATCTTTTAAAGGAAAAAATACCTAACTTAGTACAGCATACCTTGATCTAATAATTTCCTTGATTCTTGCCTCTTGTAATTTTTTTGAGATTTTCCGGTTTTTTCGCCGCCCGATGCCGTTTTTGAAAAACTATTAACATAAGAATAACATTGGCAAACGTTACACAAAGATGAAAATTATTTTTTTTTTTAATCCGTATATAAAGTAAGTAAGGAATCCTACCAAAAGATATATTTTTTGGGAGATCAATAACGAAGATATTTTGAATAAATATTAGCGAAAAAAACGAATTTTCGTTTTTAATACAATTTGAAAAGATATTTGTCTAAAAAATCGCAAAATCGCACACACACACAAAATATTTTAATTTAGTACTGAATATTTTATAAATAATTACAACTGATTAAACTTTAATAAGAAAAAATGTATAACAGTACGATTCATTGTCATCTCACAATTCACTAGATAAATTACCTCAAATACATTTACTATTTGTATAATGTAAAAGTTACCGCGGTAGCTTAGTTGCTAGAGCACTTGACTTCCGTCCCGGAGGTCCTATGTTCGATCGCAGCCGGTAAGAAAAATGATTACAAATAATTAAATAATCGCTAATAACCACGTGGGAGGCAATGGCAAACCACCACGTATACCATCATATGCGCGACAGTTGGTATGTATAGTAGGCATAGAACTGCATTTGCGAATCAATAAATCAAACATTTACAATCAGTTTTAAGTATATTTTTGCGCGGACATCACGTTACATATAACAATTGCCAAAGCACTAACCTAATCTGTATAACTAGAATACAAATAGGTAGTCGCTTACGCTCAGAAACTGAGTATAACACTAGAAAGAAGGAAGAAGCTAATAAAAAAAAAAGATCCGGAAATTTCCTTAAGAATTTATTTAAGCGATCGTTAAAAACGTGACTTAATGTTTACAATTTAGTCTGATACAAATTAATGGATAATTAAACTTTTCTTAAAATAAAAATCGGTGACTACACCTCACTATACAAATTATAACGCGATTAAATTAGTATTACTGATTAAGAAAACTTGTTTCATATTATTATATAATAAATTTTTAGTAATTAAAGTTGCGTCAATTTTTCTAAATAAGTTTAATCAGCGTTGTAACGTATGTATATATAATATTAAAATTTTAAGATAGGAAAAATGTGTAAATAAGAAAAAAATCACCAACAACTATTACAATCGTTTTAGATATTAGATGGCACACATATTAAGCCAAGTAATTGGGTGATGTTAAAAAAAGCGATCTGAAAATGTTCTTATTGGTAAAAATTACCTTTCGTCATCATTCATATTGTCGACATCATTCTGTTGATCGACAGCAGATTCAGTCACATCTTTATCATCATAAACAGGAGCTCTGGTTAGATCTCCCAAAAACAATCGCCGAATTATGCTACGACGATACCAAGCTTTTGGAAATGCTAAAATTTCCGTCAATCTGCGCATGTCGTATTTAAAAGAAGCGGATCCGATGTCAACCACGGCTGTAATAAAAATAAAATTGCAATAAAAAATAACCCACCGATTATCGGCTGAATTTTATTTAATCAATTTTTTTAAGAAATCCTTACTGGAAAAACGTATAATAGCTTGACTCTGTTCATTTTTCCCGGTTGGTGTACTCTCGAAATTTAACTTTCTACTTCGCGACAAATGGAATTTCACAAACTCAACGTTGACGCTGAGTGAATCTTTTCGTTCACTATCTGCTAGAGGGGACCACATTGTCTGAGCATCTTTAACTGAATGTCCTATAAATATTAATTTAAAAATTTCAATTTATCGCAAATAAATAAAATTAACGATTCGTCAAAAAAAAATAAAAGGAATATAGAATTGCGTGAAAGTGCAAATACAACAGAAAAATATTATATATCTTTTAAAGATTCACCGTAAAATATAATATGTTTTTTTCCTGATTTAAACGTAATTAATTTCCAAAACAATTATATTCCTAGTTTTATTTTAAATAGAAAAATAACGCAACACGCCAATTTTACTTTTTTATTTCTTTCGAAAATCCCAAAATGTTTCTGCACCGATACTATCCCTCATTCTAGCCATTTACATATTTCAAAAAAACTCCATTATATACATTCTCCAAAATTATTACGTTAATATGCAAGGTATTTTGTATCGCAAATTCAAAAACCATTTTTATTATTTCCGAAAACAGTGCTTATTAATGGATTGTTTTCATGAATCCATTGAAAAATAATAATAATAAAAAAAAAATATATCTATCAAACTGAAAACAAATGTTGTTTTAAAATACTACAAATTTAAAACTGATGAAAATACGCCTAATTTATATTATTATTCGCTAAAAAATTGACACATTTTCTTAAAATTGAAACACGTCTATTCATTTACCTGATTTTTTCCCGCCGTATGGATGGAATATATAAAGAGAAAAATCTTCCATTACACCGGTAATACTTAGGCCACCAACAGCAACTGGCATATTACTGCTATCCGTTTTAGTTTCTGATCTATACAATTGAATATTACTCTCATTATTTTTAAGTCTAACACGAATTTGTATTTTTATAATTATGTAAACAAAGATACAGGTGCGATCCGAAGACTGTCCTATTTTAAAGAGATTTTCTTTACATAATTAATTTTTGTTTAAAATATCCGCGGTGCCATTAATGAGCAATGCTTATATCTTAGACATCCGTGATTATTTTCGTATATGCAAATATTAATACTGCAAAGTACGAGAAATTTAAGGGAAATATTAACATCAATTTTTTATCCTTTAAATCTAAAATAAAATAAGACCATGAAACTGAGTATTTTAAAATAATTTAACAATGAACAGAAATATTAAACGTACATGTAGTACTGATAAATGGAACGTAGATTTTAGAAAAGAGGTAAACTTATACGAGAAATAATAGGAAGACGCGAAAAATAATGAACAAGAACTTTATTTTAACTTTTTAGCTTTTTAGTAGTATTATCTATTGCTTGTTGAACTACCCGTTTAGGCAGAGGATATAAATAGAACATTTTTCTTTTTATGGGGGAGGGGGGGCGCGTCAATATGGAATTAGCCAGAAGCTGTAGAAAATAAAGAAGAATCAGACCTTTATACGATCGGATGCAGCTGACAAAAATAAATCAGGCGCTTGGATGACAGGAGAAAGAAAAGGAAAGAATAAATGAAACGGTGTATCGAGTGGGGATACTGTTTAATAAAACGGAGAAGTAGAAAGAAGTTTGATTAATTTAAAGTGACGAACATTTAAACATTTTGTGAAATGGTTGTTGGAGAAATGAAAGCGGAAATACGGTGACGACACGAGAGAAAAATAGAAAAGCGATAAAGGGAACACACTGTGTCTGAAAAGCAAACGGCATAATATCGCAAAAAGATTAGAGTGCTGCATAGAAGGCAAGTCAAGAAACCACGGATAGAGAGGAAGGAAAGAAGATAAGGAAAAGGAATTCGGGTTAGGGAATGAGAAGAAATAAGAATTAAACTATAGGTTGTTATAAACAGCTGTAAACATAAAAAAAAACCTGCCAGATGTAGAAAGCAACTGAGTTAATAAATCAATTAACTCAATTTCTTTGATTTCAGAGTGACCAAAAATCCATGAGATCAATTTGGATTAAATGAAACAGGGAGCCATTTTGAATCATGAAACTATACAAGAAGGATTACGTAGTTGGTAGAGTGGGAAAGAAATGGAGATGCAAAAATATCAGTTTTGCCATTAAAAAACTTCTTTCTTTTTAATTTTTTAGTTTTCGCGTTCAGGAATTATTAAAGTTTTTGCTACGGTATATTCATTTTGATTTCTGTTATTTCGTCTTTCGTTTATATTTTTAGTTTTTGGGTTCAGTGGTAAAACTTCTCTCCATCCGTCTATTACTTGTTCAATTTCGAGTTACGATACTATTTAATTACGATTTATGTAATTGCGGAATACGACAAAATCACTACAACTTTTTTTTTTTGCGTGTAAATTAGTGTAGGCACTAAACAAAAGAATTTTTAAAAGGAGTTTAACTGTTCGAATTAGGAAATTTTAATTTTTCATTTATTTATTTCGCTTAGTCTTTAACATAAAAAGAAGAACAAAAAGTGTTCATTGTATGAATATAATTAAATGTTTAATCGCGTTTTCGTATACAAAAATTCATGTTACTATTTTGATAAAAATAAAAATTTATTTCATTTCCCTAATTTCGAAATTTTTGTAATTTGTTCATTTTTTCCGTATAGTATTGGCGAAATTAATATTGCAACCTGTCTATAATTCTGTATCTCTAAGTTAATAAATACCAAAAATAGGTCAGTTGAATTTTGTAAAAGCAATAGTGTATAGTAAAGCCAAAAAAAATCATCTGAGATGCTAAGTTTATCAAAAAGCTAGGACTAGCTTATTATGGAAAAACCTACAATTTAATAAAATTTTAAAAATTACAGATATTATTTCAATACATATATATTATATATAAAAAAAGAAAACAGTACCCATTATTTGAATCCACTCGTTTTGAAGAAAAAACAATGTCCAAAGACGGCAATTTCAACATACACTCCACTCGAGATACCGGCAAACACGAGAATCGAAAAGTAGAAGGCTGCATGTGAAAATAAACGATTACATCTACTGGGAACGAAGCGTAAGCATACTGTCCAGAAGTTATATACCGAGCGAATAAGTCATCGTTGTTATTTGCTGACAAAATACCTTCCGCGGCCGCCGATACTGCAGTTAAAGAAAAAAATAAAAATCACGTATCAAAAGTTCCTGCGATAAAATTCTTAATAGTTCCATAATTTTTTTTTCTCTTTTTAAATTAGTTTAATGCGGATTAATAAAGATTTTTAAGCTACTCAACCGATCGACTAAAAAAAAGAAAGCCTCTCCATCATTAAAGTCGTAAATATTCTTAATTTAGTGCATATTAATATAACACATTCATTTCGATTCAAATATATTAGAAGGGTAAAGAAGTAATTATTCTACCCTGTTGATTAACGTTACTTTCTATAATTTCGATTTATACACAAGTTTGCTGGCTTCGTTACCTATCCAGTATAGTTTTGGTGAATGAATTTTAAAAATTGAAAACAATCTTCATTATGATTTCAACATAGACTAAAATGTAACTTTATTTTATCAACACTTACCGCGCCATTGCATTTATACTTTACACCGTTTATATTGATTAGAATTGCAATAAAGTATCTATATTAGCCAGTAAGATTAATATAATATTTTTTAAAATAAGTCGCAAGGCATGGTTCAAAACTAAAGTAGGAGAATTAAAATCTGCCTAAGTACGACCTTTGTGAGACTAACTGCTCCATTCGTTAACAATAATATATTTTCAATGGCAAAGTTTGTTATTTTTTTTATTTTTTTGTTTATTTGTATGTTACGCCAAATCAGTTATTCAAAAAATATTAAGAAGAAATATTTTTACACTTACGGCCATTCGGATGAAAACTATTCGTCTTTATAGTCTCCGGTATTGGTTCCAAAGTTTGCTCAAGAAATTCTAAAATATGAGGCGAAATTATGGTTTCCTCCGGAATGCTTTGTAACGTTATCCAGGCAAATAAGCTGGCTCTTTTAGAACCTGTTTTCCGAGAAATAATTCCGCTCGAATCGACCGTATAACAAGGAGACAGGTTTCCGTCTGACACGGTTTTAGATTCGTAGTGCACCTATAATGACAAGGTAACTTTTTATCCTTTCCTTTACTATCAATTTTAAAGATTACATAAAATATTTTAAAACATTTTTATTCGCTTTTAAACAGGGTTTCGAACCATTATATTTTTCGTTCGGTTCGATTAAGAAACCGACATTCGGTTCAGTTTCCGATCATTAAAACCAATTTTCCAACAGAAATATCGACCTACTTTCATCAATATGTACTTTAATCAACTTTTTAGTATTCACAAAAATATTAAATAACATTTTTTTTTTCTTTTGTAAAGGAAATATTTCCATTTTTCCTATTTCGTACGAAATTAAATACCCTCATTATGCCAATTTTGTGTCCAATTTTCAACCGGCTAAAAATTCTAACAAAAACGCTTTTTCTTTTTTGCGGTATTGCCTTTGTTCATAAAATTCATAAAAAAATAAACGCTTTACGTTATTAGAACGAAAAAATAAAATTCTACTTACACATCTAAAGACTTACGTTAAAGTTACCCCTTATATTTTTCCAAGTTTGCAAAATCAGCGAAATTACTTTTTACACTTCATTCACTGATGCCATTTTTAGATCTTTCATCAGTAATAAATAATACATCGCGACCATGGAATTTTTGATGAATAAATAAACAACGGAATAGCACAGTTCAATGTTAGTTAATATAATAATACGGTCATAAAAACAGAAATAACTGTACAATTGTTTTTTACCACATACATTTTATATACAAAAAAAAAAAAAAAATCCGATTAAGTTCCCTTTTTTTTTTTTTTTTGTGAAAAAATTATGGAGTTTTTTAGTTTTTGGTTCCAAGCACTGCTTTTAAATAACTATGTGAATTACCTTAACATCTAATCCAGGTATATGAAAGACGGTTAGTTCTACCAGCTGAGCAGCGTTTATCGTCATTGCATGGTGTCTACTCCTAGGAGGATATCCTGGATGCTTGTCTTTTTGAGATCTTCTGTGTACACTAGGACTGTTCGGAGGAAATTCTAAAACACCGCTAGAACAGCTACGATCTTTTTTAATACGGCTCACCCTGTTCAATGAGGTAATATACGTCGTTACATTACACTCGTATATATTCCACGTGTAAATTATTGTTGCGTTCTTAGTTAAATTTCACGTTTAAAAACACGTTTTTAATTTTTTTTTTATTTTCTTCTTTTTTATAATAAGTATGCATTAAAAATTTTAGTATTTTATACATTCCAGCTTAAGTTAATACCCCCCCCCCTTCCAAAAAAAACAAACATATTGCGTAACCTTGCTTTACAATGACAACTTTTTTTTAAAAAAAATGAAATTTTCAAGAAAGAAGAAACGTAATAATTTTTGTTTTTTGTTTTAATAATTTTAGTTTACGAGTATTCAGATATAATACTATTTTAGTAATTGTTCAGTTTACATAAAAATTTTTAATCATTTGTTTCATAATATTTTGAAAAAAATTTGAATACCGAGCTGTGTTATTTCAACGACTAGATTACGTTGCATTTATATATTTATGTATTAGGACGTTTAAAAACAACTTTCATTAATTATTATACGTCGAGCAACAGAGCGTATGAAGTTAACAATCACGGAGCGTTGTAGTATAACTAAAATTATACACCACTAGTGAAATTTTTTTGGAACTAAAACGTTTTGGAGGCAAACCACATTGTTTAATGTGAAGCCAGTTCGACTTCGCCAGCACAAGTTTGAATTTTGGTAAAGAAAAGTTAGCAACATTGCGCACAAGGTCGATGACCACAAATTGTACAGAGTATAAAATTTTGAGTGTTTGGGTGTAACTTTCGTCAAGATACGGTAATTCTACATGGAATAAAGCTAAATTTAGTAAAAAATATTATGTCAAAAAAAGTAATTTTTATTACCGGAACAAAAAAAAGTTTGTGCGATAAAAAGTATTCAGTCTAAAAAATTAAAAAATTTTAAGGGGTGTAGGGTCTTTTTCAAAATATCTACAATTACCTGCGATACATTTATCCCACCACTTTTCCCATTTTTTGAATATTTTCGCGAAATCAGAAAGTGATTTAAGAACGTCGCACAAGAATTCTGAACTTCCGTTGTAGCCTTGAAGGCCTTGAACTGAACGCCTCTGAGGTACCCTTTTAGGGATGGAAATAGCCAAAAATCATATGGCGCCAGGTCGGGGGAATATGAAGAAAGTGGCATCAGTTCAATGTTGTTTTTTTCTAGATGAATGGATGTGCGGATCGAAGTGTGTGGACGAGCATTGTCGTCATGCAACACCAATGAGTACTTCAATTCTGGGCGTTCCTGATGCACCACTTTTTGCAGTTCTATCAGGACATTTGTATAATAATCAGAATCAATGGTTTGGCCCTTAAAGACTGCACGATAATAAATCATTCAGCGGCAATCAAAGAAACAAAGCAGCATAAATTTTTGCACTGATTTCGCCTGACGAACTTTTTTGAAGCCGGAAAATCGACATGTTTCTACGAGAATGATTCTGTTTTTGTGGACAGGTCGTAGAGATGGGCCCATGTTTAACTACACATGGTAGGTAATGCTTATCATTCGCGACTTTGGATTTCCACCCTTGACAAGTGGCGGTCCGATTATTCAACTGCTCTCGTGTAAGATGATCTAGCACCCATAACGAGCACGCACAATGTAGCATCAGTTTTTTCTTTATGATTATGTGTACAGTATTTATGCTCTTAATATCCATTATCGCTGCGATTTCGCGAGCAGAAAGTTTACGGTCTTCATTAAGAATAGTCTGGATCGTATTGATATTTACTTTACTAGAACATGTGATGAGTCTTCCACCATGCGGTATCAAGTCACCCGATTTTTGTCCGGCTTTAAATTGGCGATGACAATCAAAAATGGCATGTTTGGATAATGCCAAATTTTCTCCGTACGCTTCTTTGATTACTTGGTATGTTTCTGTCGCATTCTTCTTCAACGGGAAACAAAAACGAATCGATCTGCGCTGCTTTTGCTTACGCAACGCGTCATCAACTATACTCATATTTCTAACTAGTTTACTACTTGCGCCGCAAAAACCAAACACACGTTACACAAACTTAAATAATTCGAGAATTATTCAACACTGCGGTTTGAAATTTTTACTGGTAGCATACAACTGATTATACTTCAACCTACCATGATTGCCAATCTTGTACGCAGTGTTGCTCGGCGTATAAAAATGAGTGCAAGTTGTTTTTGAACGCCCTACGTATATATATAAACATATATTAACGAAATGCTTCTGCTTATTTTTTTTTTTTAAATAAAATTTAAACTTTTGGTCATTTTTATAAGTTGCGCAACTCTAAAAGTAAATTTAAAGTTCACAAATATTTTTCATACCAAATTAACCGATAATATTTCTTCCTTTGTTTAAAAAAAAAAACAACTACTTGAACTTATTGTCTCATATTAATTTCACGCAATTCTAAGACACTAATAATATTTATTTTTTGTATTCATTCAAAAACGGGGAAAAAAAAAAAGGATTTTATGAATATGTTTCTTAATCTACAGAACATAGTACACAAATTTAATTAAAAAATTGAATTAAGTAAATTGAATATCCCATAAATCTTCGGCAAAGCGACGAATATTTGGAATTAAGCTTTTCATAATGTATTAAGACTAATGAATCTGAAGAGAATAATGCGGGCTAGTTTGTTTCTTCCGGGATCCACCTTTAATTTTAATCAGGTGACTCCTCTGGTATAACCAATATTTCATTTTGAATATTAGGTGATATGCCACTGAGAATAGCGATTTATGCTATGAGACAAGTGTTAAACTTATGACTTTTCCGGTTTAGTAGCTGAACACCTCAACTATACTAGGAATTACGGCGCTCTCAGTTATAGTCAGTCTAAAATTATTAGAGCACTGTTTTTTAGTAATTCATCGAATTAGTGAATAATTGTATTTACCGCTTTGTACTTATTCCATAAACTGAAAATAGACAAAAAATTCTATCCATTTCAGTTCCGATTGTACGTATACCGGTAAAAATATTTTTTTTATTTTAAACTGAGAAAACAATATTGTACTACAAGTGTTCGCAAAATATGATCTGATTAATTAATGTTTAATAAAATGACCGACATTTTCAATATTTCACGTAAACTAAAATTGAACAATTTATAATTTTTTCCTTTTTTTTAATATAACTCGTAATCAATTACATGAATGTATATTGGACAAAAGGCATTATTCCATCTTCAAAACTTCCAGCTTAGTTTACCAGCGAGGAGATTATTTCCCTCTTTCCTGTTAACAGTCTAGGAAAAATCTGTTTTGAGATAATTTTTTAACAAAATTATTTGAAGACATACTGGCTTACAAAATATACCAGAAAATTTATATTCCATTTATATAAGTGTAAACAGAAATCTATACTTACAGTTTCAATTCGTCGTCCCGAGTTTGATCTTTCGTATGGAGTACACATTTTCCGCTGTTTATGAATACTTTAACGTCTAATTCAAAATCGATATTCGGATCCTGCGTTTTTGGATGAGAAGTTGTAAAACTGCGTTGTTGTTCTTTGTTTGATGAATCGTCCAGCAACGTTGAACTAAAACAAATATACGAAATCACATCGCGCACGTAAATAAAATTTCGAAATCTCCCGAGAGATCCCGCATACGAAATAGTCAGGTAATTTAAATTTTGAAATACCGTATGAAAACTCTGTTTATAGCTAGGGAGAAGTAAAATGTTACATAATCCACTCAAAAAGCCGTATTGCACGAATTCGGTGAAAAAATTAAATAAAAACTTATTTTTTTCTTATAAATTAAATACAAGTTCAGCGAATAGTATTGTCTATTATTAAAATTTAACTTATATACAAGTTTAATCGAAATGAGAACAGCTGAAATTCCAGATAATAAAATCAGATGATACAGTAACTAACAATGAAATTCGGATGAATACGTTAGACGTTTCGATTACGCAGTCATGTTCAACAATAATAATTGCACTATATCACTTCATGGCAGGTTGTGTATGAATCTATTTAAATAAAACCATTAACTTTTTTTCATTCCGGATAATTTGTCTTCACTTATTTCTCATTGCGTGAATTATCGTTTAGGTAAATTTACTTCTCCCATAGTTTATAAACACACTTACTGTCCCGTAACACAAAGAGTTCACTTCGGTACGGTGAACAAAGTTACTTACTGATTTGCCAAGAATATAGTATTATAAAACAATCTATTAGCTATTGATAACTCACTGTGCGCGGTATGACAATTTGTCGCTTCGCTGTAACTGTTTAAATAAAAGGTAGAAACGTCGAAGACTGTAGGTTTTAATCATTTAAAATTAATGGCCAGCAGCGCTCATTAGTGATTTGGTGATTACACACCTAGTCGATTCTATAACCACAGAAACAAAGCCGAACGTAATAACGTTATCGCTTTGCAGTACCAGTTTGAATAAAAGTTATTATCAAGATAGTTGTAAGTTTTTCATTTTTTTTTCCGTTTTTTTGTGAAAATAGACATTAAAACAAAAAAACATTGTTTTTTGTACGACTGAAAAAACAGCCTTGGAGACTATGACAATGTTAAAAGAAGCCTACAGCATCAAACTTTTAGGTCGGTCGACAATTTTTTGTTAACACAATGCATTTAGCATCGGTCATGAATCTGTAGCACTTTTTCTACAGAGCGCACGCCCCTCAACTACACATTTCGAAGAATATGTAAACACGGTATCGGTGGATCGATCGTGAAGATCGACATTTATCGTACATAAAACTTTCAGGGATCACATTATTCTGAAATATTCGGTACGTCAAATGTTGAAAGTCAAGAATCACAAATGAACCGTTTGAGTTCAACTTGGGTCACGCATTTCCCTACACGAGAGTGAAAAACGCGAGCAAATTCGCAACGAGTGGCTTAAAATAATGAGGAAAAATCGAAATTTTCTAAAAAATAACGAAAGTTAGGTACACTACTATATTTTAGCTGTTTTACCTAACAAGAAAGCGCGACATAAATACCTGCGATTCTCCGAAGATCAAAAAGGTTCCACTGCCGCGGTTGATGCTGACTGCATTTTTCGATCATCGCAGGATAATTTATCAGTATTTTGTAGCCCTTAAAACGATCATGAACGTCTTTTATTACCGCAGCGTTCTCCGAAGAAAACACATTACGACAAAAACCGCTATTTAACGAATGCTTAGACACTAGGACAATGCGCGGCTTCACACAATGGAAATGTTAAGAATTTTTGAAAAAATTCAACACTCTAGTTATAATGCATCCTGCTTACAGTCCAGACCTAGCACCGTGTAAATAATAGCTGTTTTCAATACTGAATGAAGAATTACGAGGCCAAAGATTCGAGTCAAACGCAGATATCGTAAATTCTGTGCACTAGTTTATCAGGAGCGTACCATAAGACGAGTAAGAAAATACAATATTGGTAAAATGGAAAGAAAGGATGCTTCGATGTATTTGACACAATTATTCATATTTTGCAAAAAAACCGAGAGACCAATCTAGCGATCTGAGAATAATTTTTTGTAGAATAAAATTTTTCGTAAAAATTACAGCGTTCACGTTCACCGGGGTTATACCTTTATTTAAACACCTACGGCGAAGCGGCGAATTGTTGCATCGAGCACGGTGAGTTAATAGATTGCTTTACAATACTATATCATCGGTAGATTTAGGACGGCCATTGTATTTATCATTAATATGAGCCAACATTTTAATATGACAGAATAGAGAAAGTATTTGTTCTGTTAACATAATCATCTGCCTGTTAAAATTAATCGGAGCAATGAAAAAAAAAGTGTGTTCATCTTCGTTTTAGTAAAAATACAGACTTTTACTGTAAAACGCGTTTTACGAGATAGGGTATTTTTCACAATTTTTTCATTTCAATATCGTAACGTGTGTAACTAATGAATATTTTTAAAATTTTGTCATAATAGAAATGGGCGTGAAATATCCTTTATCTTTTAAACCACATAAAAAAGTTTTGAATTTTGGTATTTTAACTCTTTGATGTATAAAATTAAACTTCGGTATTTATGCTAAGGAATTCGAGTTTACCTGGACAAACAGGTAGGCAAACATTTCGTAGTAAATTTGGTTCCTAATTTAAATTCATATATATGTAAATATACGAACTTTTATTAATCATCCAACGGAATTTCGATCAAAAGATAGATGCGTTAGTTTTCTATGTATAAATATGGCCTTATGCGTAAATATAACTATTTTTTCCGTTTTAAAAACCATCCGGAAGTCTACGATATCAGTTGGAACCTCTATTTTAATAGTCCCCGCCGTGGCAACACTTGGTGAAAACTGACAAATGCAAAGAATTTAATTATTTTTATAATCGACGCTTATAATTTTCATATAAAGATGGAAAAAAGGAATAAAGATTTTACACAGTTTACAAGTATGATAATAATCTGAAGGTATCAAACTGTTTTCAAAATGTATGTAACGCCATCGCCGAGAAATCCTTTAATGTTTGGGCGGATTTTTAAATAATTTTTTTTTTCTTTTTTCCCCGGTTTCTTGTTCTTCTTATTTTCCTCTTCTTTATTCTCTATTTTCTGAACGGTATCGGTGGTTTCTGTTACTCTGCTTATTTCATTATACTTCTATTTCCTCATTGTATTGCATATTCATGGTGTGGCCACTGAAATATAATTTTTAAATTCCCGATAAATTCTTGGTTTTCCTGGTCCAAATCCTCCCGATTTCCTAATTACTAGAGTTGTACAAAAAAAAGAATGGAATTTTTTTGTTACCATTGAAATTACTTTATATGAATGAAACAGAACTTCGAAATTTCTTTTGAATAAAGTACATTAAAAAATGCATTCATTTTTCGCTTCAAATGATTTTTTCTTATTAAAAATATCGTTTTTGGCTATTTTTACTTTTTTTCCCGATTTTACGACAAAATTCCTTGCTTGTTCTTGATTCTTTCCCGGTTTGCAAAATTCCCGATTTTACGACAAAATTCCTTGCTTGTTCTTGATTCTTTCCCGGTTTGCAAAATTCCCGATTTCCCGGTTGGGTGGCCACCCTGATATTTCTCAAATAATTGAATATTAGGCTCTCAAATTTTGAAATTTCCGCTACTTGAGAGCCAATAAATGTACATTGGAATACTTACTGCACCACTGACATATTAACATCGTTTTTCTTTCAGAATGATAACTTTGAGATTTTGATATCACTATTAAACGCTTTAATATAATCGGGTCAGACCGAACTGATAATAACAAAGATTCAGCAGTCTTAATCGAAAATAGTGTTCATTTTTTCTCTCACGAAGTTGCTCTTTCTCTCGCATCTGATTCAATCAGTCCCAATTTTGTTCACGTCTTAATTCTTACGAGATTTGCTCACTCCTAATGTTATTTCTCTTTAAATTCCATTAATTATAATATTTACAATCATCCATTATCTTATTTTTTAACTTTCTTTCACACCCTTTTATTGTCGGAGGAGATTGGATTGCTCACTCTCCTTTCTGAAGTTCCTCCTCTTGTAACTTTAATGGCTTGATTCTTGAGGACATAACTACTGATTATAATGCTGTGCTCCTAAACGAAACTATCTCCTACTTACTTTAGGAACAATCAACCTACACCTCCATCCATCTAACTCACTTCTCCCAAAATTGATCTTAATTATTTTTGGGAAACCTTGGATAAACTTTTGGCGTCGATCATGTTCCTATACTTCTATTTCTCAATAATTTTCCTTTTCGACCTCTCCCATAACCCTCTTTATTTTTTCTAATGGAATTTTAGTAAAATCAACTAATTCAAATTTCGTAACACACTAAACTTATTTTTTTTCATGTATTCAAAAAAACATAGATCCTGTTCAGTCTTATAATACATTCCTTCAGTTAATCATTCGAGTTTATCTTCTCTTCACCATCAATCAACTTCCCTAAAAATTCTAAGATGGCGGAATAGCGAATTCAAAGCTGCTTACGATGCTAGTGTATCTGTTTTTAAAACTTTCCAAGCTTGTCCTTCGACCACTAATATTTAGCCTATACCCAGGATAATACTAAGGCCAGATTGGTTTTTAAATCTACTAAAAAAAAAAAAAAAAAAAAAAACAGAAAAAATTTTGTTCTGCTTTCTTTGAGAATACTTCCTTTTCCCCAAAATTGAAGAATGGCTAGAGGTTTAAAATTCCTCATTTGTATCATCTTATATAAGAATATTCCTTCAAAAACACTAATTTTTTCATTGATTCTATTTTTCACTCTTATGTATCCATCTTTGAAGAACCTTTTTTTCTTCTATTTTGTAATGACTCTCCTCATATTTCATAATCTCACCTTTCAATACTAACGAACTGCGCGCTATTCATTAAATAATTTTAATAATTCTCCCCAGGAATAGACAATAAACTTTAAGAACACCCTCATCGTGTGTTGGAGTATCATTCCTACATCCTGCTCACAGCTACTTTGAAAATTTTATATTTCTTTCAGCTTGTTCCATTTTTCCTTAACAGAGTCTATTATGATACTACGGACCGTTCTTTTCAATACCAAATTAGAGACAATAATAAATTTCTAATTACTTCCGATGCTAAAATTGTTATTGAAACAATCTCATATTCATTTCCCCATCCTTCCTATGGCTCTATTATTCTTCGCACCCATTCATATCTATAACCTTTTCCAAACTTACCACAACTAATTTATTTTAGATTCCAGGCCATATTAGTGTAGAGGGAAATAAAAGGATTGGGTACTTGTCTCGTAATACAGATGTAAATGAATTTCCCACTAACAAATAGACCGTTAATAACTTACTTCTAATATCTGAGAAGTTCTATTTTAAATTTTTGTAGATTCATATCCTTCTTCCTTTTTTGATCAGCTTTCCTTTTATCTTTTTCTTTCAACCCTTTCTTCCACTTTATTCTCGGTTTTATAACTTTCCTTCCTTATAACGCTACATTATTTCTTTCTTATATTGGTTGCGTTTTAATCATAGTCTTCTTTCCTTAGCTCATTATTGCCTTTCACTTACATGTTCTTCTTACTATCCTCTGCACCCCTCCAATAATAATAAAGAATGTAATTCCAATCACAATCTTTTTGAATATTCGCTCTATCATTCGAGCGTTTTCTTCTTTACTCCAAAGCTTCTTGACTGCATTCGTTCTTTCATTGTTCTTCTTCTTAATTCCTTTATTGTTTCTATTGCTGATTGCATACAAATTTAAATAAATAATATATTGTTATTTTTGTTGAATATGTGTTATTACCATTTCTTAGTAAGCTTCTTCCAAAAAAAAAAAAAACAAAATTAATATTGCTCCTAATATTTTTACAAATATTTTATGTTGAAAATAAACATAAATAAGGGTTGTTATTTTTTGAAGTAAAACTTTCTAGAATTAACACCATATGAACACATCAATTTATACTCGGAAATAAAACAATGTTACGCAGTAAACGCTTTTTTGGTGAAAACCTGTACTAAAATTTTAATTTAACCGTTCCGACCACAGAAGATACTTCTTTTTTATGGAGCAGAGGAAGAGAAAGTTCGAAAAACAATATCGGTATTCCGAAAATACACGTACCTTCCGTTAGTTGTAGAATTCGGATCATCCTCGATTAAAGATGTATTTTCCGACTTATGCTCTTGCTGATTTGATAACCAGTTCATTGGTTCTCTATCATTTAGTGAAAGACTTAAATCTGAACTAGTACTCGGTAATGAAACTTGTCTAAATAATTTAAGAAATTCAAGATAATTAAATTCTGTTAATAATTATTTCATAGGAATAACTGTATTTTATTATGCTAAAGCATATATACACGTTCGAAGAATTAAATTTTAAAATTATAAATTATATAATTTCTCGGTATTTTTTTTTTAATATAATAAACAAACGCACAACGTTCTTGCGAATTATCCTTTAATAATTAATATAAATCATACCTGTGTATATTACGAGATTCGCTAAAAGTAACTCGTGGAGAAAGAGGTAATTTATTTTCTTGGCTAGATTCCGCAGATGAACCGTTGGGATTGGAATCCTTCGTACTAGGATCACTTTTACTTCTATAATCAAATCAAAAAAAATTATTGCATTATCAGTTAATGTCCCGTAATAAATAATTTTAAAAATCATCGCAAACGTCTTTTTTTTTTAAATTTAAATTCTTTCGAAATTTCACGATTATATATTTGAAATCGAAAACATGTAGATTATTAAAAAAAATAATTGTGAAATGATTATTGAACGTTTTTATTCAATTACAGATGCTTAAAATTTTAAAAAATGTTTCGAAAAATATAAAATTGAAAATATGAAACGATTCTATAAATTAATTTTCTTTCTTTCCCGTTTTCTTTTTTCAACTCTAGTAACATTTATTAAAAATAACTCTTTCAATGAATATTTGACAGTTTTCAATTCATAAAGCTGAAATACTGCTTCATTACCAACTAATTTATGTTTATACTCGTATTTATAATACAATTTCATTATGCATTTCATGATTTGTAAACTATTCCGTTTAAATTGTGTGAATATATTCAAAAGCAATAAAGTCATTGAAATTAATTTTAATTTTTAGAACATTAAGTTTTTAACAAATGAAATGAAGTTTGAAAAAGAGTTTAGTAAAACGTTATCTAAAAGTGCTTTCTGCTATAGCAGAAACTTTGTAGGATGAAAAACGAAAAAAAAAAAGGCGATGCCAAAAATTTGATATGGAAAGAAGCTAATTTTATAATAATAATAATAATAATAATAAATATATTTCATTTTCATTTTTTCATTAAATTAATTTACATAAACCGCAAATGCGCTTAGTTAGCGCGAGCAGCGGAACTATTGGTCATTATACCTGGACTATAAATATGTGCAGTTATTATTGAGACAGGGAAACGACAATTTTGTAGTCCAGGTTTACATAGTAATAACGTACGGTTACAACAATTATTCTTCACTAAAAGTAAAATCAACAATCATTAAAAATAAAAACAACTGCGAAGCTTACAAAGGCTAGTGTTTAGTGTACGAATCAACACAACAGTTAACCAAATGAGATAAACAAGAAAATTAGAACAGGCGATGTTTACACGTTTCTACTAGCCCATGTTTACAAATATATATACTTAAACATTAATTTCAAACTAAGTAATACTTAAGATATTTTATAAATTAAAAACTAGATCTACACTGAAACACACACACACCCCCGTTCCCTTGAAATTGATGGCAACCTCAAAAGTAATATGTGAACGAGAAACTATGTATGTATATAACATTAAATAAAAACAATAAGCATAACTGGTGTATAAGAAAGTAATAATAATAATATAAGTATTATATTAATCAAGAACGTAGCACAATACCATATACAATAATGAAATGAATCTATTGGTTACATTAATAATAGAATAATAAAAAGATTATAGCAGTAATATTATAATAGTAATTATAGTAATAGTGTGTTATAAAATATTCATTATAGTCATAAGATAACGCTAGTAGTAAAAATATCCTAATCGAAATGAACTACAAATGAAACTAATCAATGTATAGGTTTAAGTTAAATTAAATTAAATTTAGATACCGTTTAATTGCGAAGTAAATGAGGTGATATATTTCGAATAAGTCGATTTTATCGCACATAAATACTTGGAAAAACAGTTGCCCTGAAACCTACTGGTATATGATAGTTTTTCTGTAGCAAAATTTGTAATGTAAATGAGGCGAGATCTAGATTCTAATTTTTTATAGTACCTAAACGCTTTAATGTATTTTTGCATTGCGAATTACGAGTGGTATTTACTACGGCAGATGATAACTTTGCAATTGTTCCAGGGGTGTAATGCCGTATTAGTGGATTAATAGTTATTTTGAACATTTATTAATTAAGAAACTACTAAACTATATTAATAGAAGTGTATCGGGTTGTGTTATACATTAGTAATAAATTTGATTTATATTTTTGTACATCGTGATAGTATGAACAGACGTGTATTTATTTTGTTTCTATCATTAAGGTTTTTTAACTATGTGAGATACTGTAACAATTAATTTGTTAATATTAAGCTGTTGACATACGCTGTATATAATATTAGATATTCTTGAGGTAAGAGGTTATGTGTATACGAATAAAGACCTATTTTTAAACTAAAATTGTACTTGTTCTCAAATCGACATTATAATATGAGAATTTCATTAACGTATCATACTATTTTCATTAGATTTAGTAGTGATATAATGTATTCAAATTTTTCGCTTATATTTGTAATTTTTAAGCTTATTTTTTAGCGTTTCTGGTAGTGTATTAAAAAGCTTAGCCCCAATGTATCTCGCTTGCGTTCTACTGTGAAATTTAATGTAAAAAGGTAGTTCTGCTTTCTCTTGCTGTGATGCCCTAGTTATTCCGGACTTGAATTGTATATTGAACTTTTCTTTATTTTTTAGCACATACAATAATAAGTTCGTAATATAAAGATCCTCGACATTTACTAAACTGCTATTAGTGATGGAGCGTATTCCAGAACTAATCGTTTTACTTAAAGATTTTTGTAAAGAAATTATCGGCGTAAGATGATATTTAGCCGCACCACCCCAATGTATAATACCGTAAGCTAATGCCGATTGATAAAGTGCAAGATATATCGTACGGAGTTGTTTCTTACTGAAATGTTGTTTTAAATAATAAAATAGGTAGTTCAATTTCCTTAATTTTGCCGATAGGTAATATAGATGTCTATTCCATAATAATTTGCAATCTAAGTATACCCCCAAATATTTCACATCATACACTCGGTCTATAAAATTTAGTATAAAATAATAAATATTTTTTAACATGCATTAAGTAGAAAAAAAATACTATGAAAACGTTGACATCGAAGTGGGTTGATGTTCAAATTAGTTAACGTTGGAATGGGAACTAATTAACATAATGCCAAAACAAGCAATGGACAGATCGACACGGCACCCAAACGATCATATCAAAATCAGATAGACCCCAACACAATACAAGATTAAGAAAGTTGACTCAAAGATTACGAATCTACCTTAAAATGGAACACGTGGAAAAAAATAAAATAAAATAAGGGGGAGGGAGAAAATCAAAAACTCACCTTACAAGAATTGACAAGAAAAAAATTATGCTAATGGATGAAATATTTTTACAGTGATAAGAATAATGACGAGATAATAGTATTAAAATTACTTTTATTTCGCATTCAAATAAATCAGCAGTAATTTTTATCTTAATGTTAGTTTAAAAGATCACAATTTTATATTCTTAATAAAATTTACATTTATAGCAAAATTCGGGTTCAAACATTTTTTTTCGAAAGTAGAAAAATATAATATTTCCTTCAACACTTACAAACGGTATTAATTCTAAATGCAATGAAATTAAGTTTATTTATAATTATTATCGCACTTTCCTATTACAAAAAAAAAAAGTTTCTAACCTGTTTTTTTTTTTTTTTTGGAATACAAAACATTTGTTGCGTTAATAGGATGAAAAAATTCACTTACCCGCTCGATTTGTAACTAATGTCTTCACTAGGTGATGGTATTATGAAAGATTTTGATCGGTAAGTACCTCTCGAACCCAATCCAAATTTATCTTTCAACTGATATTTTCCTTTTACACTTTGCCTTCTCAATTTTTGTATCACGTCTCTGATTATTACAACAGAAAATTCAATTTATTAAAAATTCATCAAAGCACCTAATTATATATTCGTTAACAATTTACTAGCGAACTATAATTATTTATGCAGGTACCTTATTTCATGATAACAGTTCTTGTTAAATGATACTGCATTTGTTAGCTAATATTTAATTTCTATATAAGTTTAGCATTGTTATTTTTGAGATCACGACAACAGACGTTTAATATCCAATTAATTAATGTACGAATTGATTTGAAATGAAACATAATTTATTTACAGAATGGAAATTGCGCGGTAAATTTATTTACATGTACGTTCAAATAGGTTCAAACTATTTAAATATATTTACAAATGTAGCAAAAAACTAGAAATCGTTTACAATAGTATACTAGTCTGAAGTAACTCTTTCAGATCTAACCCATTATCAGCTAAAAGAAAAATCCCGCTGGCCTATTTTTGAACAGACAAGTTGATTAGGTAAGCGGAGACGCATTCGGAGTTGTGGAGATTTCTAACATATATTAATAAGCGGAACTTATAAACAAAAAAAAATTAATTTTAAAGCGACAGATATAGAAATTTTGGGGAATTCCTCTTATATTTTAAAAAACGGAAATTTATTTACATTTATTTCATTTTTATTTTTATTACTTTATTTTTTTGCTTTTATTTTAATTTCATTACTTTAATTAATTATAGGGAAATCTATTATTCTACTTGAAAAATGAAACGATTAACAAAATATTTTTTAATAAAATATAATTAAGGGATGTAATACTTAAATACGCGATAAAAATAAAAAATAAAATAATTTTCACGGGGTAATAAAGCAAAAATACAGGCGAAAAAATAAAATTAATAAAAAATAAAAATGAGATTAATGCAGATAAATTTCCTAGTTTTTAAAACATACTAGGATTTCCCCAATTTTTAATTTTGTCTTTTTTAAAATCAATTATCTTCGTTCATAAATTCCGTTTATTAATACATGTTAGAAATTTCCACAACTTTGATAGTATCTCTGTTATTTATAATCAAATTGTTTCTTCAAAAATGACTATAGATATGCATATTATTATACATCATTTTTATTATTTGCTATATTCGTAATATTTATTTTAATAGTTTATAATTTTAACAAACAGGATAATAGATTTTTCTATAATATAAAGTTTGGCTATTTGGTAGAGCAATGTTTGAATATTAAAATGAATGAAATACCCTAATTTTTCTTTATCATTCTAATATTTAACGAAAACAATCTTTATAACTAAATGATTACCATTACTAAATAAGTTTGACTAAATTTTTGTGAGCAGCTATAATGCGATACGGTTAGCAAATATATCAATCTATCTTTCGTAAAATGTAACTATTCCAAAATAGAAAAAATTTAAGTTTTATTTAATTGTTCGCAATATGTACGTATTTTCAAGAAAAACAAGGTCAGTGAAACATGATGTTCCATGCGTGCAGGGTTATTCCGTATGTTAAATTAACGATAACAATAAGTTACATTTACTGAAAACAAAAATACAAAATTTTAAATTTGTAATATTGTATATAGCTTTTAGCTTTTCCGCAAATATGTATTTTTATGTGTTTAAAAATTTTTGTGATTTTATTGTTCTTTTCCGAAATTTTTAAAAATTTAGGCTATAAATTTGATTATTTTATTACTTTATGATAAAAAATATATATAATACCTGTTACAGTAATGTGATAAATTTAACTTGTTTTAACAACACAATTAAAAAACATATATATATATATATATATATATATATATATATATATATATATATATAAATACAGATAACGAATGCGATCATTATATATAACCAAAACCGTAGGTAATAAAAGAAACTTCAGAGAACATGTCACAAATAAACTTGCTAAATACGAATAAAAAAAGAAAGATATTAGAACTAAATTCAATTAATTTATATTAAGTTTTAAATGACGAAAAGCTGTTTATTACCCTTTAAATATGGCTGGCTGCATATTAATCAGAGGGAAAAAGAACGATCAATAACGAATTTGACCGATTATTAATATTAATCATCTTCATTTGTTTTTTAATGCGAACAAAACTCCTAAATATATATTGTATAAGTCCGTTTATTGATATTTCACATCGAAGTGGTTATTAATATTGAGAAATTGTGTAAAACAGGTCTTTGTTTTATTTTCAACAGCGGATCATTACAACCTTTTCTGTCTCTATTCATTTTCATTTACTTTGCATTTGTGCTTACCTTCTGGAATTTATAAATATATCCCCTTAAATTTTATTAGATAATTAAACTTCGAATCAACATCTTTGTAAAACAACAGCCTTAGCAGTTTCGATTAAAATAAAACAAAAATAAAAAATTTTCATAAATAGTTTATCTGTATTTTGAATTTTTTTGCTTCTACAAAAAAACATAATTGTTCTTAATAACCCGTACTTTATACTTATGCGTCAATATTAGTACTTTAATGAATAGTTAAAAACTTTTTAAAGCGAATAATGAAATATAGTTTAGTTCCTATTAAATAGTAGCGACCTTTCCGCCGATATATTATACAACCCCCCAAAAATATATTTGTTTCCAAAATTTCGAATTTTGAAGTTGAAACCCCGGATGCTCATTTTTAACTGTAATATTCGTGCCGCAAAAGGGGGGCGCGTCATTTTCGCACTTTTTTGAACTTTTTTCCAAAATGAAAGGTGGTTTCGTTTCCGAAAAAATAACGATGTTTCCATCGATACGCCACATGCTCGTAAAAAAAATATTTAATTCTAAAATTTCGAGCTTTTGGCGCTCTGAAGGTCTAAATATAAAGTAAGCTCGACTATATTTTTCCTCTAAAGCGCTCAGGTAAATTTTGGTTTTCTCAACTTTATCATTCGAGTTATTACTTACATGAACGTATTTTTTTTTTTTTATTGTTTTTTGTCGAAAAGGGAGGGTTTAAATAATTTTTTTATATAATAAAAGAGCCTCTGCGTTTTTTGTTTCATATTTTGAATTTCGCTTTTAAAGAGTTATCTGGTCATGAGTTATGAATTTTTAAGTGATTTCTAGGGTTGCTTTAAATTGTTGACGGCTTTTTAAATTTTTTCCGCCCAGGATAATCCATTATAGTAAAGTTTAAACTGAATTTTAATTGTGATGTATGTTCCAATTTTGAAATTTATAGGTCAAACCGTTCCTGAATTATTGAATTTTATTTGATATTTTTGTTGTTCCTCAACCATCTCATAAGATACATTATATATGTATGGAATCCTAAAAAGTACCAGTTCATTGATGTAAATACGAAGAGATTGGTGCGCGGAAATTGGCAAGTGAAACGAGCAGGAGGTGAAACCTCCCAGTGATTAGTAAATAATTTTTACAAAAACAGAAAATATATTATTTAAATGAATATACCAACATGTTTTTGTAGTGGCGCACCTGTTCTGCTTATGTAAATTATTTATAAACTAAAATTAACATAATTAATAATTATTTCAAATAAATTACCGCCTGAAATCTCGAAAAACTAAAGTTTCTAGTTCATGCAATCTTTTCACTTCTTGTTCGATTGTGTTGTACGAAGCGCCCAATGTACGTAAATCGTTAATTATTTTCGCTTGTTCGTACATTTCTTTCTCTAGGAGTTTCGAACGTTTTTTTGCATCTAATGGCATATCAGCAGGAAATATGTCGCTGTTCGAATGATGCTTTGATGTTAGACTTTCCTTAAAGTTCAAAATTGCGAAAAACGATAATTCAGTAATGACACGTAAATAACTGAATTTCAAAAAAATGATATGTTTATCAAACAAAGTACTGTACCAAGAAACAAACACTTTCACAAGATATTTCTTTACGTTTAAACAAATTTAACTTTTAGATTCAAATATTACATATATGCATACGCACCCGCACCCGCACCCGCACATAAATATTCACATATCATTTTTATTACCGGAAGCTAGCTAATGTACACGGTGATCTTAGTACTTCTGCACTATAGGAAGAGTACGCGCGTAAACCTGTAATTAGGTTATTTTTATATTTTCTTTTATTTCACAGTTGTGCCCATTTCGATCTACTGCTGGATGTAGGTAATTCCTTGGCGGGATAAGTTTGACCTAATCTCTCATGCTGGCCAGGCAAATTGGGACATGTATTTTATACCTGCTGCCAAGTTTTCATGGTAACCATTCTACGTAACGCTAGTGTACACGCAGGACTACACTGGGAAATAATTGCAATCATTTGTTATTGTCCCGTGTGTGTCTGCCGACTATGCATCAAACTAACGCGCACATATGGTGGTAGTATACGTGGTGGTTTGTCATTGTTTACCACATGACTATTAGCGATTATTTAATTATTTTTATAATTTCTGTCGTTGCCCGGGGTCGAACTCAAGACATCTGTAACGGAAGTCGAGTGCTCTAACAACTAGGCTATCGCGACGACTTTTAGTGATTATTTATACATACACATTATCTAAACTAATGAATCCTAGACCGAATTTGGATATGCAGAAATCTTAATAATTAGCCAAACATAAGGTAAGGTTATATTGTGAAATTATGCGGAGAAATTTTCCATTTATTATACGAGTACGACAAGAATAATATTAATAATAATAAGAAGAAGAAAAAAATAGATTTCGTGTATTTTGCAAAGGTTCACTTTTATTTAAAAAATATATATGTATATATAAAAAAAGATATGTACAGAAAGTTACCGAATTATAGCAGAATATATAGAACAAAATTAACCACTTTTTTGTAAAAACCTTTATATTAAAAATTGATTTTTCTTTACTTTCGTTTCGGGTAATTAATGATTTGAATAATTAAGGACACTACACGAATCAATTATTTGTGATTTTTGATGATTGCATATCACACCATACCCAGTGAACACAGTATATATATTTTATTTTTTTTTTAATTGCGGTCATTCAGCATAAGTCCCTAAAATTACCTTCCACCTCCCTGTTTTCTTTTGCTTCCTGAGTTTTATTATAATTTCGGTATTCTAATAACAATTGCCTGTTTAAATCTTTCTCTTGGAATAAAAGAAAAAATCGATTTGAAAAAAAATTCTGTCATGCTCAATACCGACAAAGGTTCGTTCAATTTTAAATTTACGAAGTAGTAATGCGGTGATTGATTGCACACCTATAAATTCTGGTGTTAGTAAAATAAATCAATTTTAACAAATCTAACAAAACTAAAAATATAACTTTATTTTTTATATATATTTCAGAAGTTCAATAAATATATTTTTTTAAACAAAAAAACGTTAGAATCAAAAAAACAACTTTAATGTGGGAAATAAAGATTACGCAGTTAAAAACGATAAGAAACAGGTATAATAAAAGAACATTATAAAAACATAATAGCTAAACAAATGAAAAAAAAAAAGATAAAAAAGAAGTAAAATAAATAAAATAATAGGAAGAACCAATAAATCGCATCAACGTAATGATACGAATTGAATCATGAAAAGCTGGCGAGATTTTGGACTGCGCTACTATATGTAACAGAACAAGAGCTATAAAAAGCGAAAAAAATGGCTGAGTAAACTTTTTGAAATATAAGGAGAGAGACGGATATTACCTGAGAATTATTAGTATTATCATCCGCATCATCGCTATCGTAACAAGCTGTTAGAGTATCATCCTCTTGAACTCCAGTTAGCATGGTTAATGTATGACCCAGTGCAGACAGTTGTTTTCCAATATTAACATCCAGATGTATATCAACACCTTCCATTTGCCACTGAACATTTAGGAACCATTTGGCGCTTTCTAAAAATAACTTAATTAATTCATCAATTTGAACGATAAAACGCAAATACAATATTAACACCCGCCTTAATTTAACATCAAATTCAAGTCAGAATATGCGAATAGTGTGATTGTAACTTTAGATATTTTCACGGAAAAATATATCAATTCACCATTTTATATGTTCCACACAGAGCGGCGCATCGATGTACCGAAAAATATATGTATTCTTACGGGCCATTTCGGTACATCAATGAGCTGTTTTATTGTTTTTTTTTTTGAAGGTCGGCACAAGGGGTGTATCAAATAACCTAATTATATACATAAACTGTCTTATATTTCATAGATGTCCAGCGAGAATTTTATTAAATGAAGACACATCTACAACAGTTCAATATAAACATTTTTAATCAAAACTACAACTCTAGCCAGTTTTGCTTTTACGATTGATAAATAAAACCAACTTCAACACGAACGTAATTTATCTTCACGAACTGTATTATTTAATTCAACGCATATTAAGTTTCTGCGGCATAAAAAAATACTTTTAACAATACGAGCCAAATTCGTAATAATTATAAGCATCTTTTCAATTAGAACTTCGATTAACGAATAAACGACCACATTTCATGATTCCGAAAAGTCCAATTTAAAATATTTAATATACTAAGAACAGCTGAAAAAGTGAGATCTGAAAAGTGTAAAGGAAATGTAATTTACCTCAAATATTGGGAAAAATAAAATTCTCTTTTTAATTCCATTTCGTCAGTAACAAAATTGATCAAAATAAACTTTTAATTGTTTTTTAGCTGTTTTATTTGTTTCGACTACTTGTAAACAAAATTCAGTCACAATCGGCCGTTAAATACTATCTCGTAGTTTGTATTTCTCTACACTGCGTGGTTATAGACTATTTATTCGTTTAAACTTAAATATAATTTTTAATATATTTAATATTGAAAAATACATATGAAAGGAGTATAGATTTTCTTACACTATACTTATGCGGTTGATAAATGATAAAGTAAATACCTAAATATTTCCTCTTATGGAAAAAAATAAATTAAATGTACCTGTTTCCAATTTCTGAGTAGTTGTGCGACTACACACTTCGTAGGTTCCTTCGGATACCGAACAGAAATTCATTAAAACTTCAGCAAATTCATTAGTGATATCAGGTTTCCAATCATCCAAAGATGTTTCGAAATCATCAGCGAATCTCAGACACAAGCCGATGAAGCGACCTTTACTAACCAGCGAACCCGCGCTACAAGCTGATATGCTGGTTGATTCTAATGTTATTACTACTGCTGAACACGATTCATTTTCGGAAAATAGTGATCGATTTAATCCCCAGGTAGTCTGACGAAAAACAAAATCAAACAATAAAATATAAATAAATCGAAAAATTATACAATCATTAATAAGACCAAGATTTTCCTGCCGATTAACTATAACGTTCCTTAATTTTGGTAATCAGACGAGAATCAATAATACATACAGGCAAAATTTATGATTTTCTTATCAGTTTCTTTACAATTTACATTATCACATTATTTTGCATTTTTTTGGTTAAATATTCTCTTTTTTTTTTCTATCCTATTTTTCCTATTACTAAATATGAAAAAAATAAAACCATAAGAAAGTAAAGGTACGCAGAAAAAGAAAAAAAAATTAATTAAATTGACAATTAATGATTAAATTAACGAACAAATTTTGCAAATTAAAAACACTTACAAGTGGTAATGGGTTTAATGGAACACAAATTCCCATATCTTCAACCGTTAATTGTAAAAACAATATACCTAGATTGGACGGAGCAGTTATTTTTTCCAACGATATTTTTTCGTACGCCTAAAATAACAAAAATTCAAAAATTCTTCTGCTTAAAAAAGAAACATGCATAAAAATAAAATCAAGGTGGTGAAAAACATTTCTTGTAATTAAAATGCTTAAAACAGTTTTGATTAGGGACATTGCGATCGTGCAAAATTTTCACCCTTTCAGGATCTTTTCTTAAGATTGTCTCTGTTAGATTTCACAAAACTACGCAAAATTCGTACTTAATTCATAACAATTATGTAGAGAAAAAAAAAATTTTTAAATTTATTTATAACTTACATAACTAAATATCATCATCGTGAGCAAATCAGACTTTTGAAGTTTACAATACACAAGGGATGATCACAAAGAAACCAAACTTTTCGCCACGTGAGAAAACTGGTTTTCATTTTAAATGAATGTTACAACCTCCGCCTAACAAACGAGCTATCCTCAGAATCACTACTTCGTCTGGTAGTGTTTTTATGCGTGTTTGAATCGAGGTCGTCTGTGTACGGTTTGCGATATGTATAAGGGGTGATTAAAAAAGAACCTTACTTCTCGCATTGTTAGTCACCTAAGCGAGCTAGCAAATTGGTTTTCATCTTAAATGAATGTTACAATTTTCCTGTATCCAATGAGTTACCGTTAAAATCGCTATCTCGTCAAGTAATACATATTTTTGTACATGTTTAAATTGAAGTCGTCCGTTAACGGTTCGCAATCTGTATTTTGCAACCATGTCCACTGCTGAACAGCGTGCTAACATTTAATGCGATAAAAACAGTCTGAGGTAAGTCCGTTAAACGTGCGCTAGTCTATTTATGGTACAATTGTTTCAAAAATGGCCGAGATCCGCTCGAAGATGATGAAAGAAACGGTCGTGCGTACACTTCTCGCGATCCTGATTACAATTCCAAAATTCAAGACTCGATCAGACCAAATCAGCAGTTAACTATCCGTGAAATATTGTCGAAACTAAATATCCAGCTTTGGTTCAGAGCAGTTCATTTGCATAACGACTTGAAAATGTCTAGAATTGCCGCTCATTTTGTCCCGAGGTTATTCACAGTTAACCAACAAGAATTTCGCCTCGAAATTTCGCGTTAGTTGTTGGAAAGGTGCGGACACGAGCCTGCACTTTTGTCGAAAATCATTACAGGTGATGAAACATGGGTCTACAAATACGATCCTGAAACAAAGGTTCAGTCAACCCAATGGATCACGCTATGCAAACCACTGAGACGGGAAAAAACTCGAATGCAGCGTTCGTCACTGAAATGCTTGCTCATTGTTTTCTTTTTGACGACCAAGGAGTCGTTTATCACGAATTTGTCCGCTCGGGACAAAAAGTGAATACTGTGTTTTATCGCAATGTCCTTAGAAAATAACGTGAAAATGTTCGGAGACTGCGATCTGAAAAATGGAGAGAAAATTGGTACCTCCGTCACAATAACGCACCCAGTTACTCAGCCATTCTCATCTAAGAGTACTTTGCATTAATTCAACTTCCAGTTTTGCCTCACACCTTACTCTTCCGACATGGCGCCGTACAATTTTTAGTTATTTGAGCAAATGAAGTCAGCTCTGAAAGATAAACTGGTTCCAATCCATCGCAGAAATTTAAACAGCGGCAAACTAAACTATTCGAAATATCTCGCGAGCATAGTTCACTGAGTATTTTAAAAACTTGACCATTCGTTGGGCAGAAATGTGCAAATAAAAAAGGAGAATATTTCGAAGGGGACCTAGACTTACATGGGATTTCGCTTAAAGTTCATGGAATCCCGCGGGAATAATTTTTTATAATATTTTTAAGATAATTTTTTCTTTGATAAAACGCATCGCAAAATATTTCAATGTGTCTGCATTCAGTTGATCATAATTTGAGAACCACTAAACAATGAAGGTTCGGCGTATAATTTTTGAAGTTATAGCGTTCATTTAAGAAGAAAATGAGCTCACTAATTGGCACAGGTGAGTCATAATGCAAAAAGTTCGTCGTATTTTTCATTATCCCTCGTATCTCATTCTATTTTCTTTTTTCAGTCCATCTAGTTATTAATGTTAATTTTAATATCATCGATTTGAAAAAGAGAAATTCAATACAGTATGATGGGAAACAAAATATATTTTAGATACAATAATCTGTTGTAATTCTAGTCAAATTGCGGATTACGAAGTAAAAATTTTTCGAAAAAAATTAAGAAAACAGGCGCGAGCTCAGCTAATTATAATAAGTTTATCAAAAAACAAAAGTGTACTATAAAACAAATGATTTTTATCGTCTCCGACAAATGTTGCGAGTCTGAGAGGTATTGTAAGAAACACTGGCTACTGTTCTGGTAATAGTGCGAGTGTACGGGGTAATAAATCGAAAGTAGCTATCCGTTAAATGTTCCGGAGCTTGTCACATTACACGTTACGTAATTTAGTTCCCTACGTCAAATCGATTTAAATTATTTTAATCAGACGAGTAACACATTTAAATTTTATACGGAAAATTCTGAAACTTAAAGAACCTTCTGCAAAAAATAAAACATTTGACCATTAAAATTGGAAATTAAAAGTCTATTTAATTAAAGAACTACTCGAATGATAATTTTTCTTTATATATATACATATATATATATATATATATACGAAACCAAATTGACATATTTGCCAAAATTCATAACTTCTGCATAAATAAAAAATGTACCGAAAAAGTAATTTCTTTTTATATTTGCATTAACGAAATTTATAAAATTAATAAATACCTGCTGAGTAGCTGTCAGAACTTCTTTATTCAAAATGGCCCGTTGTTCGTTCCAGTATTCGTAAGCATTTTTATAATTCAACCAAACCAATATAGCTTTATCAACAGCAATCGGTTGAATATATATTAAAGGTCTACGCAATGTAATCAATATCACCTCTTTGTCCTCGCCTTCGCCAACCATTTCGCCTTGAAATGCATTTCTTAAACCTAGCGAAGATTACACAGGTTTTTACTACAATTAAAGTTAATAAAGTTAATCGTGTCAAATAGAGCTAATCGATATTTCGCTAAATAATTGCACGCGCATACAAACACACGAAGTGTATTCCATAATATTACTTTGGAAGGTTCAAATCATTTAAAAACAAAACTAATTCGATCCCGCTAAATAAAAAGAACATTTTTAAACGAACCTTCTAGTTATTTCAATATAATCTAATACTGAAAACACCTAAAAGCCGACATTACAGAGTACGGGGGGGGGGGGGGGATGATTCTATTATTCATAAATTATTTACTTCAAGAAAATTTCGAATACAATTATCAGATAATATGTGCAGAGATTTGTAACAGAAAGAAATATATACAAAAAGAAAAAAGTAAATATATAAATAAATCACACGTTAATATTATTCCAATTAATCGCAGAACCGTAGCAAAATTGATTGTCCTTACTTATAACTTTTCGCTTGTTTCCCCCACCATCGACTGGTTTATTATTCAGAAAAATTTTATTTAACTGTACATTTTGATTACTAATTAATATCAAAAACAAAAACCGACACAAATCAACAACAAAACTACATTTTTTATATTTCTAACCATATTATGCAGTTTCAATTACCTATTATCACAATTAATAATGATTCATACTTATCGGTTAGTTTGAATCCGAATACACGCTACAAAAGAGAAAGAGAAGTCGCTAAATTATAATTTTAGGAAATATTTTACGCGCAAAATAAGTCCTAAAACTTTTTTGTTAGCGATATTTATAAGCCTATAAATTTTTTGTGGAACTAGACCTACTCTCTATATTAACAACAGAAACAACAACCAGTTTTAAAATGAAAATTAACGGAATTTTACTTACGAATAATAGGAAACTAGAATGCAGAAAAATTAAAAATACTTGTCAAATAATACAAAATTCAGTCTTATTATTACAAGTTCGTTTAGGCATGAAAAAATGCGCCCTTATTCGTAAAATCAGAAAATATTAGCTCCCAGCTTTTTCTACAAATTAACAAATTTCAACGAAATTTTTTTTAAATAACGCCGAAAGAATTACGAACTTTTTGATTTTAAATTACATTTTAAAAGCGAGATTTTTTTCTGAAAACTTTTAAAAAATATCACGCCCTTTAATTTATAAACGTTTATTATGACTATCGTCATACGAACAAAGTATAAAAAAAAATAAAAACTGTTGCTAGCCAGAAGAAAAATACAAATTTTGGCACACAACATTCACTGAGAAAATCTACTTCATTCCCATGTAATAGTTTACGTAAGATTTAAAATAATGCACTGTAAAGTATTAAAAAACATTATTTTTACCTATGCTAGTCTTAAAAAATGCGAATTGTTGAAATTCCGGATCGGCTTCTTCAAATAAAGCGTTCCGTATTAATTGACCCAAACATAAGTTAACATCAAACTGCGTTTTAACAAATATTTTAGCCGTCGTTGATGATTGAACTGAAGCGCCAGATACGTTCTGGACACGATTAGAAAGCTGAAATTCAACTGAACCAGTTTCAAATCGAACCGCGCAATTTGTAGGTGTTGTTGCAGTTAATTGAATTCTCTGTAAAAATATTTCCGTAATTGGGTATTATAAATGCACTTGATTCTTTGCAACATATCGTACAGTAATTCATTTTTTTTTTTTTTGTCGTTTAAATTGAAGTACGACGTGGACTAACAAAAGTGGATTTAAGTACTCTGGAGAAAAAACAAAGTCGTTCACTTCTGTAAAATTTAACATCGTAACTGTTCTGTAAAAATTTACCCAAACAATTTATTAGTAACAGAAATCGAGACAACAAAATATTTAGTATTTATTTTGGATAATCAATTTTTGTGGAGGCAGCATATATCTAGAAGTTATTGAGCACAATGTACGGAGCTCATTCATCGCTACTCCAAGTTTATTAAGTTCAGATTTGGTCAAAGTGCGATATGGAGCCCCACTACATCAGCCATTGGTTTCTGTTTTATTCGGTGCAAACCACAATATTCAAAAGAAATAAAAATATAAACACATTTAATATTATTATTGTAAACCGCGCGATTGTATAAGACCAATTTATATTTCCAGATTTGACGGTAATATTAGCTTTTGTTCAATATTTTCAACTGCCGCCTAGTATAATATTCAGTTTGGGGCTAACGTTTAATTAGTTTCTATGTGCAAAAAGTCGTCGTGATAGCCCCTTAACTTCCGTTACGGAGGTGACGGGTTCGATCCCGAGCGACGACAGAACTTATTACAAGAATTAAATAAATAATCGCTAATAATCACGTGGAAGGCAATGGAAAACCACCACATACAACATCATATGCGCGCTAGGTCAGTACACAGGAGACACACACGGGACTGCATTTGTATATCGATAAATCAAACGATTACTATCAGTTCCAAATTAAGTCTTGCGTGTGTACAACTGCGTTGCATATAACAATTGCCTAGTACACTATGCCTATGTCTGTACTGCTGAGATGTACGAATAGGTAGTCGCCAACGCTCAGAAGCTGAGTATGGCACTATAAAGAAGAACGACAAATCAAATCAATCTCGTGGTGATTTCGTCGAAAGAATGCATCATCTTCTTTAAGTTACAGGTACACATTAGCGATCAAAAACTTCAATAGAAACGTTGGTTTTTAACGTCACATCTACCTTCTTCGAATAATAGTGCTTATCGAACATCTATAAAACAGATTTTTTTTTTTTTTTTTTTTTTTTTTTTTTTTTTTTTATATACAAATTACAACTGGCCAGAAGGCCATCCAGCAATTGGACTGTAACGCGAAAATAACTTGTTAGGGGTTAGCATCTAGCGATGGACCCCACTGAAATTTTAGTAACATAAAACTAGGCCAGATCAAACGGTCGACTACGTTTTAACCTTCGAACATCAAGACTATTATCAAGAAGATTGATCGCCAAAACGTTTGTGTGAGACTCCAAGCGGCCTATGTATCGCTTAGCAGCTCGCTTGATCTCGTCTTTCACATATGGGATATTTAAGTCTTGATGTAGAGTGTGGTTAGATACGTACCAGGGCGGTGAGACTATCAGCCTTATAGCCTTGTTCTGGAACCGTTGTATCTTGTTTAAGTGTGTATCCTTTGCACAACCCCACAAAATTAAACCGTATGTCCAAACGGGCTTTATAATTATTTTGTACACTAAGAATTTATTTTCCAATGATAAACTAGAGTACCTGCCAAGAAGCCAATTTAATTCTTGCAATCTTATATCTAGATGTTTTCTTTTTTGTGTAATATGCTTTTGCCATGTTAATTTGCGGTCCAAATGAATGCCTAAGTATTTTACATCTTTATCCTGGTTGATAACCACCCCATTTATTTCTAACGGCTGATACGTAAAATTTCGCAACGTGAAATCTACTTGCGTACATTTACTTTCGTTTACTCTAATACGCCAACGACTCAGCCAGTTTTCCACTTCCGATAAAGTTTTTTTCAATTTATTCGAAGTTTCACTATTGTCTTTACCGGTAGCTAATAGTGCTGTATCGTCTGCAAATGTAGCTGTTATCACGCTATTATCAACTGGAAAATCGGCAGAGTAGATTAAGTAAAGCACCGGGCCCAAGACACTTCCTTGTGGCACGCCAGCAGATACAGGATAGATTTCAGAATATTGATTTAGAATTTTAACCTGGCATGTGCGATCTTCAAGGTAGGATTTTAAAAGAAGGTACAAAGGATGCGGCACTATTTTTTTAAGTTTATAAAGCAGACCATGATGCCATACCTTATCAAAGGCTTGTTTGACATCTAGGAACACACCCGTGCATATTTGCTTAGTTTCAAGACTTTCTTGAATAGTATGCACAATTCGGTGTACCTGTTCAATGGTCGAATGTCTTTTTCTGAATCCAAATTGATGTTCAGGAACAATATGTTCCGCATTTAAAATAGGATTCAACCGCTTTAAAATTATTTTTTCAAGGAGTTTTGAAAGGATCGGGAGCAAGGAAATAGGTCTATAGGATGAAACCTCATCCGGTGCCTTACCGGGCTTTGGTACAACTACTATTTGCGCCAATTTCCAGGATAATGGAAAATACTGCAGATGAAGAACAGCGTTAAAAATATTTGTGAGCAATAATATACCCTTTTTTGATAGCTCAGATAACAATTTATTGGTAATTAAATCAAAACCCGGACTTTTTTTATTATTAAGTTTAGTAATTGCGTATTTGATTTCGCTGGGAGACGTTGGCTCAATAGGAGGGCTTAACTGTAAAGTTACACTTAAAAAATCATGTATATCGGTTTCGTCGTTTAATTGTAAATTTGGCTTAAAAACATCAGAAAAATATTTGGCAAATTCCTCGACTTTCTCTTCATCAGTTCTAGCCCATGTACCATCGGGTTTGCGAATTGGGGGAAGGGGTTGAATGGGTTTATTTCGGCTTTTGATCACTTTCCAGAGGCTGTAATTTGTCGCCTCCGTGGGTGAAAGTTCCTGCAGGCAGCGTTGGAAAGATTCATTTTTGGTATTTCTAAGTAAAATTTTTAGCTCTTTCGATTTTTTATTTAACAGAGTTTTATAATAGGGATTTTGAGACGATTGCCATTTCCTACGGATGATTCTTTTTTCTTTTACCAGGTCTAGTATATGGCGCGGTATATTATGTGTTTCTTTTATTTTGTTTATATTTGGCGTACATTTCCATGCAATACTCTGTACAGCTTCTGTAAAGTACTGAACCGCTGCATCTATATAAAACAGAAAATATAATTTTCGGGAGGTCTTTCGAAGTCAGTGATAATGCGTGATGGCAAAAACGCGTTTTCCTCCAACTTCGTTATCTATGTAAGAATATAATGTAAATATCATTTTTGTCCCGTAAATTCAGCGGCAAATGGAATTTTTTTTAATTTGAAAAACCGTGATCTCGCATTATACTTCTGTTGAACTCGTGTTGTAGCAAAAACAATCTTTCGAGTCCCTAAAGCTCGTCCTTAGCCACTCGAAGCCTTTTAAAGATCTATATATATCGGACGGAAGGCAATTGATGTTTCGGAAAGCTTACACTCACCACCATCAGAAAGAAGCTAAATTAATAACATGATGAACACGGTCTTAAATAGTAACATTTTAGGAATAAACAAAGCCTCAAAAATTACAAAGGCAACGAATAAACAACAAGCGAGAAAGTACAAAGAAAACGAATAAACGAAAAACTGAAAAAATAGAACGAAATAAATAAAATACCGAAAACATAAAGGACATTTCTTATTTTACTTATTTCGGTTATTTTTCTAATTACTTATTCTGCACATTACCTTTATGCGAACGATTAATGAAAACAGAATTCTCTTTACGGCAGAATTATTTGAGTCATCCGCATCTTCCAACCATATCGGCACAGGTTTTTCACCGCCATATACCTTTCTCACCACTTCATTGATTTCCTGTACATTGTATGCATTATTAAATTATGCAACAGAATTTACCAAGTACTTATTAACGAAATAAAAACTTTAAAATAATGAAAAAAGATAAATACCTTCATAAAAACTTGCTGAACGAACATTAAATGATTTAATAGATCTGTGGTAAGGGAATGCTCGAATTCACCTATATCTGCGATGGCGCTGAGGTAACTTCCTTCTCGTAACAGAGCACCATCTATATTCCAATAATTTTACCAATAAAATATTTCGAAAATGATTTATTTAAACTTAACTGTGAAAATATTACGTTTCGCCCGATTTAAATGTTTTGAGTATATTTACATACATATTTACAACATGAGAACTAATAACTTTTTAATAGTTACATCGGTAAATTGAAAGAGTGGTCTCTTTGTCTGAGAACGGAAGACAATTTGAACAACTGTTCCTTGGCCGTAAATATTTTAATTATTGCTATAGTTATTTTTTGTAACCGGAAAACTCGATTACTTTTACCGTTTACGGTGATGCAATTATTACGAAAGATAATTACCTACACCAATACCAAATTATTAATTACACTTATTACAAATGCAAATATGTAATCAAATGTTATACATGACTAAATACATCGGCTAACTCTAAACTCTCTTCTTATTGGTTTGTTTTTTTTTCTTTAACTGATACCATTACCACCCCGTTGGGATTAATTAATCAACACGCAGTTTTAATATTCTGCAATGTTCACTTAACATTTTTTTAATACGACTAATCGTTTATGTACTATTCCACAAAAAGTGTTACAAAAGTTCTTTTTTCAATTTTTTTTTTTTTACTCTAGATCTGTACTGAAACATTTGCGGTCTCACGTTCTTAGCAACTTTTTCGTTCAGTTTGAAATTTCCTATTAGAAACTACAATTCATATGAAAGAAACGACAGCTATGGAAATGATTTACTTATGTTGCAATGTTGTATTTTACAATTTACAGCGAATTCTTGAAATTGCAAAAAGTATTGAATGGTAATCGATTAAAGTTAAAATTCGACAACCGCTGTAAATACCTTCTTTACTCTGTTTATAATTCGGGTAATGAAACGAAACTAGAAGCTACTACCACGAGAAACTAAAATTAATGCACCTGGAATAATGAATATTTAAGCGAATGAATTGTAAACAATTATATTACAAGAAAATTTTAACCATTTAACATGCGAAACACAACAATATTTTCACATGACTTAAATAATTGATGCTACTTTCATTCGATAATCTAACCAACTACGATGTTCAATCATCTCGTAAAAAGACGCGGAATAAATAATTCTCACATTAAAATTAGTAATTTTCTTTTAATGTTAATTTTTAATTAATTTCATAGATTCACATTACCTGTAACTGTAAATTGCATTTCTTTCGAACTACTACTGTCTTGTACGTATTCTGCGCTGACATGCACTTTTGGTAAATCTATACTTGCTTCTGACGGCAAATTAGTTTCCGTTACCTTTAAAGCAATTAATAGATTAACAGTTTTAAAGCGCATTTTATTCAAGTTCATAGTTACCGTCATAAATTTTTACCAATGACCACGAAAAAATTATACATTTTGCTTTTATTTAATTACCAGTATTTCACAGAAACTTTACTCATATTAAAGGATATTTTACAATTCTATTCCAAACTTTGATTTTGAAATTGTATTCACTATTCTCACTTCTCTTTTGTTTTTAGTAACTTACATCTTATCCTTCAATGAACCGAATTTTTTTTTAATTTTATTTAATGAAGTTCTTTTAGCATTTTTTTGTATTTTTCAATACGTTTATATTTTTCATTTATATTTCGAGATAATTTTAATTCGGTAGATTTTAAAATATTAATAATAATAATAACAATAACAATCCGCGGTTCACAACTAGAGAGTATGGGAATGGTGCACCCCAGCTACCCTAGCTGTTCCTCACCTTGTTTCGCTGGTCTATAGCCAGTCTTTGGGCGAGATTTCTCTCTCTTTATCTGCGCTGGTCTCCTTTGACTAATTCATATATTAGTGTAAGCGAGGACTAAGGGTTTTCTTTTCTTTTCTTTTCTATCCACAATCTCAAAAACCTTAAACAAAGTTCTAACGGGATCCGTGCCGATGACTGCATAGCAGTTACGAGAGCAGAAGTGCCACTAATAGAGCCTCTGGGTATCTTTTTCCAGAATAGCAAGATTATCGTGATATGGAGCACTACCACGGCGAAAGTATATTTTATTTCAATTTTCGTTGGAACAAATATTAAAAAAAAAATAATAATTTAAATTTAAACGCAAAAAAAAACCAAATTTGTGAAATTTGTTCTTCAAACAACCAAAACTTTAACAGCATAAATGGACCCGCAAAAAATGTTTTACCAACTAATCGGCCGATAACCTTAAAAGCAGGAAAATCTACGCAACGCAGACATGGAACAAAAAAATAAATAATCACGTCATGTAGTGCTACTATTATATTACAAAAATAGAAAAATATCCACTCAACGAGAATCAAGAAAAATACCCAGGATATATAAAGGCTGTAAAACACAACTTGTGATAATGTACTAATAAAGCAGATAGAAAAAAGACCCAGAAGCGCAATATGCAGTTATATCGATTACAAAAAAATATTTGATAGTGTCCTACATACATTGCTCTTAAAAATACTGGAAGTATACCACATTATTCCAATGCTACATAACTTCCTCTCTTAAATAATGAAAAAATAGAAAACATCAATAAATTTTACCATAGAAATAAATGATTAGTATGAAACGTGGAATATTCCAATTTAGCCCCTTGTAGTTCTGTCTCAGTATAAAACCGCCACAAAATACATTAAACGATTTACAATATGGCATTAACATAAAGCATAAAAATAACAACTGTAAAATAAACCACCCGAAGTACATGGGTAACATAAAACTATTCAGTACCTCTTCAAAAAACTGTAGAAATCGTAAGCAATGATACAAAAATGGAATTCGAAACGGAAAAGTGCAAAAGCGTTCATGTATTGAAAGAAAAATGTTCCGTGCATCAAGGGACAGAAAAACTTAATGAAGAAAATAGCTTAAACGCGCCAGAAACATACAAATACTTTGGTTTTTAACAAAATACCTCATTAAACCATGCTAAAATAAAAGTAGAATTAAAAGAAAAATTTAAAAAGAGATTACAAACTGTAACTGAAACACTCCTAAGTTACAAAAACACATTTAAGACTATAAATACATATACAATTCCGGTCTTATCATATTCATTCGGAATAGTTAGATGTACTTTAACCAATTTGGAAGAAATTGACAAATTGATACGACCAACATTTACAAATAAAACCACGCCCAAATTCATGTACAAAATGGATACATTTATCAAAAAAAGAAGAAAGTAGGGGCTTTTAATAGAGGTTTTAGTACTTCATCAGAGTTATGTAAAAGGTCTTAAAAAATACTTTCATTCTAAAAAACACTCATTACACAAACCAACAGTCGAAATAGATAGAAATCTAAAACCACTCAACCTCGCTAATCAAAAAGAAATAAATAGCATTAACACAATGGAGGAAAAGGAAGAAGTATGGACCAGTAAATTATTATACGGTAAACATTCAAACATTACGAATACCAAAGCAATCAGAAAAGATTTAACACACATATGTTTTTTTTAAAAAAGGGGGGAGAATGTACTCAGAAACAGAGAAGTCTTTGTGCACACCGTACGGGATCAAATAATATCAACAAAAAAATCCGAAAAGCATAGAATTCAAGATAAGAACATACTTTTTTCTTTCTTTTTCTTTTTTTTTTTATTAATCGAAATGATAATAATAATGTTGCTTACAAAAAAACAACTATTAATATTACGCCTAACACCGTTGAATAACAGTTAACGTTTAATTTAAAAATCATACTGACCGTGAAACATTTACCATACATATAGTAACAAAATTTAATAAAAAACAATACCTGCACTTTTGTGGAAAAGGAAAGAGAATGCCTTGGCAAATCAATAACAAATTTAGCTTTACTTCCAGTAGAACCATTACTAGTTAATTGATCCATTTTATACTGAGCTTGCAATGATGGAAGCAAAGACGCTGTTATACTCAAACTCTAGAAAAATGTAAAAAAATAAATAATGTAATTAGATAAAAACCTAAATTATTAAATAATGAAAACATCATTTTCAGCTAGCAATAAATTAAAAATATAAGTGGCCTCGTAAATAGGTATACTTTAAAATAAAATCATACGAGATTTAATTCTTATTTCTTTTTTATTCGTAATTGTAAAATATTATCGCATAATATTACAAATATACTGTTCTTTTTTGATACTGAGATGAAGCGAAGTTTTTTTATAAGATTTTTCAATATCTTACCTCAGTCAACTAACTTAGAGTGGCCAGTAGAGAGAGAATATTTTTATAAAATGTATAAAAGAATTCGTGTAGAAGTTACAATTAAATACATGCACGTACCTGTATTACCCCAGTAAAGTGCATTACTAAAGGCTGAAGTAAACGATTCTGATTAGCCGATTTATTTATCGAACCCTTATTTGCGCGAGAACGCTGCACTGGTTCTGGAGGAATTTTAGTTGTACTATCTACTTCATCGACTGTATTGCTTCGATTCAATCGGTTACGAGCTACTCGCAATTCCTGTTTTGGAAAATATTAGTTTTTATAAACAATCTGAAACGAAAAATTGCGATTTCAGTTTTAACATTGTAAAGTCTCATTAGCGATACCTGTAATGTGAATGAGAGTTCTTTAGTGCCACGCGTCATCATACCATGCAACGCTACCGGATGCTGCGGAATGTCAATATTAACAGCGCCTATAGTAACTAAAGCGGAATTTTTATCCTTTGCTCGAAGACTCATACTAGAATACAACGTCTGCGATTTGCCCACCGTAATTTTTACCACTGTTCTATAAATATAATTCATACAAATTTAAAATAATATTACAATAATACTACTACTACTAATAATAATAATAAATAGAAATTTTTATAAAATGGTCTTTCGGTACACTGTTTAAACATATTTTTTTCCTTAATTATATTTCATTTTATCAAGTTATGCTTAAAATTACATTACGATAAATAAAATGTACGATATAGTTCACAACACAAATTTTATTACAATTAATTATAAATACGTAGTCTATCCTAGAGTACTGTAACCAGATAAGTAGTACTGGAAATAATAGTGGATTTACCGGGTTGTCAATCCAGCTATCGGGCAATACGAATTGACAAGTTACTTCTCGGTAACTAGTTAATACGTGATTGCTCAATTATCACTGAGTATACCCCCTCCCTCGCATTTAGGTAATAATGTAAAATTCTCACAGTCAAATACCCTGCTGTGCTGGTTTTTTAATTTTTTTCTGTCACCCCATACCAGTTGTCACAATTTTTTTTTTAAATTATTAAGTTGTAATATTTATTAATCTACCGATTATTAAAAAATTAGAAAAATTTTGTGATAAAACAAGTATCTAATTTAATATATTTATAATAAAATTTCATTTATAGCCTTTCTTAGCCCAAGAACCGGGGAAAGAAAGGAAAGTGTAAGTAGATTTTTACGCAAAAAAAGATAGCAGATAGAAAGAATACAAGAATTAGTATAACAAAAGAAGAAGGAAAGAAGAGGATGAAGGACGCGTTCCTAGAAGTGGAAGATCCACTAATGAAAATGATGAGGAAAAAAGGGAAGCAATGCAAGGGTTTTTAAAAAAGATATGATCAGCATTACATATAAAAAGAGAATTAGAAGAGTAAAGAGGACGAAATAGAGAAGATATAAGTGAGGAATATAAAAATGAAGGAAACAAACTGTTTAAACCGCAAATGACAGGTTGCAGAGAAAGATGAACGCTACAAAGAAGGAAAGTAAGTTATGAATTAGAGAACGTATGAGAATTAAATTAAAAGACATAAATTTTAATTATCCGTCAGTAACGAGGATTCAAATTTCAATCCTTCTATAAAAATATGTCCGAATCCTCAACAGAAAAAAAGTAAATACAGTATTTATTAAACAAATAAATACCTCTCCCCATTAAAAAAAAAAAAAAAAAAACTTTCTTTGAAGACATAAAACAAGGAAACTGTCCCTCTACTCGATTTGTAGAAATTAAATTTTTATCTTCCGCATTTCCTTCTCATATCTCAATTTGCCTAGTATTAGATTTCCCATATTTAACGTAATAAATGTTCTCTTCAATTATACTTCTAAACTTTGTTGTAGTTTCGCAACTTATCGCATTCATTGTAGTGACAAACATTCAATCGCAAAATTCCCTATGACCAATTTTCGAAAATTTCCCGCTCACAATACTAATCTATTTAAACATTTTCGCCTTAAATTATGGAATATTTATTATTTCTTCTTTTCGAACCCTAATTGCTTTGATCCTTTTATACAACCTCTACCTTCCCTTACTCTTTGATTTAGCAAGTTGCCTTTCTTTTTTGTGGTTCCGTAATCACTGCTATATGTCGTCTTCGTTTCGAACGCAGCTTCCCCTCTTCGTCTCTTTTTCGTTTTTCTTCCCTTTCACCCCCGCGCTGTCCGCTTCATCATGATTCCATTTCCCATGTGATGCTTATCATGTTTTATTTGAATGTTCCTAAACTTCCTCTAACCGTCCTCTTTTTTAGATTGTAATCTCCATATTCCATATGATGTTACCTACATTCTTTCGTTCCCTTCTTTGTCTGTCATTCCTATTTTACATTCGTTCTTTCTCGCAGAAAACTGAAATTTAATATGCGGTGTTCATTTCGCTGTAATCCACAGATACTCGGGTCGATTAGGCTTTTGCTCCTAGTTATACCTCTCGCCAACTAAATCTTTCTTTCTTGCGTCATTTCATCTAAAAACGGGGTTATAAATGCTTTTATATTCATGAAGATTCTTTCGTTTTCATAGAAAAAAGAAACACACACTTCTTGTCGATATAGAGTGATTTCTTTTTTTAACTTTCAATTATTTTTAATCGCGAAATTGGCCGTTCTCTGTCCTTGTCCTGATATCAGAACAGATAAAATCAGCAAAGGCCAGAAAAACTAGATCCGAAAGTATTATTTTTAATCGAAAAATTTCCGAATTCACAAATATTTAAGTAATTATCAATTTCAACTTTTTTATTCCTATTATTACTTTTCTTCTTTTTTTCTTTTACTAATTGGCTAACAGTGTTATTTTTGCAAAAAGGAAAATACTCAAAACCAGCAATACTACTGTCCAGTAAAACATGTCACATAAAAAATAATCTGTTCCAAATTTTTATAATAAAAGAATTTTATTACTAACAAAAATAAATTTAATAAAAAATGTATTAAAAAAATTCAATATCTTGCTTTTTTAATCATAAATTCAAGGCTTAGCACTCAGAAACGTCAGTCCGTTACTGCGTCAGTACAAAGCAATAAAAGTGAAACATAAAAGAGATAAATTAATCACTTTCAATAAACACATATTTTGTAAATAATATCCGTTATTTGCGTTTTAATGGATATATAACTGCTAAAAAGGACCACAATCAAAATTATCGAAAATTAAACGAATTTTTTAAACAGCATTATCTTACTGTTGATTAGGAGCCACTCCTTCCAGTAACACGATCATCGTTCTTCCTACCTGCCCTGTAACCGAAAATTCTAAGCTAGCGGGTCGGATTTTCTTTCGGCACGTTAGACTAGAGTGCAAATTAGTGATCTCTGCTTCTAATTTCAAACCGCTCAAGGTAGCCAACAAACGAGTACGCTGAATGCGAGCTACCGCAAAAATTAATAATCTGGTCCTTTCACCACTTCGGGGAGCAATATCTAAAACAGATTAACAATTTTTCTTTTTCTATATTTCATACTGATATAATGAAAGAGGTAATTACAGGCATTTAAAGTATTCTATTCAGTTTCTTTACATATTCATTGTGTTTACCCCTACTATCCTTATCAAATTGAACGTAATCAGGAAAACAGGTTCAAAAATTATTTCACATTTAACGAGTTTTCTAAAGAATAAAAATCGATGAAAATATTCAATGCACACAATAATGCAAATTACGGTAACTCTACATCTACGAATGTATTAGTTCTTTCACATTTTAATGAAATCTGTCAACATACTTTTAGTAGAATATCAATTGTCGTTGTTTGACTATTATCATTAACCCAATCTCCACCTTAAATCTAATATATATATATATATATATTTTAGCACCCTTGTAATCTGTTTTAAGGAAATTATTTTATACTATTTTTTACTATTTTAAATAAGCCGAACTTAAATAGTATAACCTGCGATGATTTTTCTTAAAAGGATCAAAACGACACTTTTTAGTTTTGCAACAATAGACGCGAGTTAGGCTATAGTGACAATAAGACTTTCGGAATTATAATCATATTCTGAACTTTTTTTTAGGAATTTCGTGGTTTAAATCAAAAATTTGTTTACAAAATATATCAATCCGAGTAACAGAAATTTAATTCTAAATAAATGTGTACAGGTCAGAGGTAATATAAAATAAAAAAATATCTTTATCATTATTGACGCATTTCTTCCTTAACTGCATGCTAATCACTGGAAATAATCCTATTATTTTGGTTATTTGCTGTTAAATTACTTACTTTGCTGCTGTATATGAATTGTGGCTGATACAGAATCTGGCGGTTTTTCTGCGTCATCACTTGATTTTGACTCTTGCAAAGTATCGTATTTTCCTTTGGAATCTTTAAGATTGATTTTAAATCCTTCGCTAACTTCTCCAGCACCAGATATTCTAAACAGTTAATAAAATATGTATATAGTATATGTGCATTTTTTTTAAATGGCTAAGATTCGTTATTTTACAAAATAGTTGTTAAAATAATAGACCGTCCTGAGGAGTTTTGACGTTAAGTTTACTAGTTATTGTAAAAAGTTTATCTTGCACAAAAATCTGTTTAAATTATAGTATTATGAAAAAGTGTAGCAAAAAAGAATACCTGTGAGTAACAGTTTTAGTTTCAGGCATGGTGGCGTACAAGTCTAATAAATAATAAACAGTTTTCCAACATTTCGGTGTCGAATTTTGTGCTACGGTCGTTAAAGTTTCTTTAATTTTAGTTACACTCGCCTTATCATCCGATACTGATGGAAGTCTGCTGCTACTCGAAAAAATAGGACCATCGCTTAAGTTCATGTAACCTATAATCATATATTACGAATTTATCATACGCACTCTTCAAAACTACTAATATATGTAGTACGATTTTACCATTTCTGAAACATCGTCACTTAGAATATATTAATAAAAGAAAATTATAACGATTAAAGATTAAAAAATCGAAAAGATGAATAAACATAGCAAAATTTTTCAATTTTAATAATTTTAAGCAACTTCTGGTTAAAAAAATAATTACTCTTGTTAACTGAAAGAAATATCAAAAATTTGAAAAAAGGTAAAAACGGAATGAAATAATTAAAACGCTAAAATTAATTCCGCACGCATAATAATTACGATTAAACTTTACATGCAAACTTCTTATTTTTAATATCATCACTTTATTATTGAATATAACGGGGGAAAAAGTAAAAAAATTATTCACATCAAAATAATAATCTATACTCATCTCTTTGAAATAGTTTTACTCTTTTTACTCTACTTGCAACACATAGATTACAGTTCAACATTTCCCTGAAAACTATTCCTTCTTTTCAGGCTTATAGTATGAAAAATCTTACACGGTCATTTCTATTTGAAACACTTTTTGGCAATTCGCAAAAAATCAAATCTCTACTTCTTTATTTTAATTCAACGAATTTATTTTCCCAAATTAAAATTCGAAATTGACACGTGTCTCTGGCCTGGGTGACGCCTCATACTTCCAAGAGTTAATGAATAAGTAAACAAAATTAAATGTTACCGAAAAAAAATTAACTAGAAAAATATACGTATATATATAAAGTATTATTAAATTATTACAATTTGGAAATTATTAAATTAACATACTTTCTAACCCTTTCAAAATTCGGCGCGTTTAATTTTTTGTGTTTTAATGCTAATAGTTGCAAGATCAGTTAGAAACTTCTAAAAACTTGTCGATAAAGTAAGTGGGAACAGTGAAAAATATCGACTTAAAATGAATATATAATGAAATCAGAACGCATTGTTGTCATTAGGGACTAACTGTTATGTTGTCAATTTTTAATCTGTAAAATCCAGATCCAGAAGTTACGTATGAAATGTTAAATTCAGAGATCCGAAAAATACCGACGAGATGCTGCGCATAGACACAGGTCATGTTATTTAGTACAGAAGACATTAACGATGTATACTATTAAGACCTCTCGGAGGTTATAAATTTTTTCTATAATATTGCACAAAAACAGCAATCTATTAAAACGAGAAAAGGCAGATTAAAACGATTTCCGAGATAACTATAAACAACAAAATTAATGTTTGACTCTACATTATTATATTAACAGTGATACTACTTAAACCATAATTTACTTGTTATTTCCAGTCAGAATATTGCATAATATCTTTAATTTAAAAAAGAAGTACTTTTTAATTTAAAAAGTTATTTATAATCTTTTTAATTTAATAATCTCTTTACACTAGTATAAAATCATCTAGTCGGGATTTTGAATAATTCTCTTCCCATTCTAATAGACATAATTAATCGCTCTTAGGGCACTAAATTTTACAAAATATATTATTCTAATTAAAAAACAATTTAAAATTGATATCAACAAACCGAAATTCGGACAAATTAAGAGAAAATAATAATAATTACTGCATCAGATTGAAACAAAAGTTTGAAAGCAATATACAAAAAAAAGAAAAAGAATACACTGGATAAGACTTTATTGAATAAAAACGTGATTAGATTCGTTATAGTATCAATGGGGAAACTCAGCGAGTTACAGTGACGAAAGCAGAAACATTTAATTTTTAGAATGATTGCAACGTACAGACTAGCTGCATAGAGCATTTCGAAAAATTACATTATTCATTGATCTAATATAACGATATAGATATAGTGGAAAAGATTAAATTTCGAATTACTGAAAATAAAAGTATTATCGATTAAAAATTCGATGTTAAGTTACTTGAATTTGTAAATCACGTTTAAATAGAAATGAACCAATAAAAAATATACAAATAGTAACAACAATAAAAAACATCTTGAAAATTATCGCTATTTGTTGGAAAATACAATTTTTGATAACTTTTTTTCTATACGAATGTATTTAATGATGAAAAATGAAGTAAAATAATAAATAATCTTACCTTTAACACTTTTCCCGGTAGAACGTATTCTCTGAGCCAAACTTTGATGTCTAGTACGGATGGATGAAGCGGGCGATACAGTACTTTTCTGTTCATTTAGGTAATTAGGATAAATAGGTGGTTTCTTATCCGTACTTAATGAAGAAGAAAGATGAGTATCGCGGAGATCAATATCTGAATAAACGTCATTAATTTATAATGATACATTTTTAAACACTTACTTTAAATGATAAAAATAATAAAAGGTTATGACACATTTGGAAAATGATGGGAAATGACGAAAAAGGAAATAAAAAAACACACATCGAATGGAAAAAATAATTAAAGAAAAACAATTATCTACGAAAGGATAACACAATTGAACAAAGATGTATCTAGTATATTTATTAATTGTAAACGATAAAAATACATAAATTTTGCTTGTTTTATCTTCGTTATTATTTAAGTGCTACAACATTCTATGAAGACAGTTATTTTATTAGAAAAAAAAAAAAATTGATTAAAAATACAATACACCGGTTTTGTTTGAAATAATTGTTTTCTAGGAAAGATTTTTGCTTAATTTTGCTGATCTAGACATACGGTGTCGAACTTTGGGGAACAGCTAAAAGATCGCATATATATCGTCTTCAATCAGTTGCGCTTAAGATCTTAGGTAAAATAGTCATCATGGTTTATACTGAATGCACCAATAAGTCGAGATCATCAAATTCCTTTCGTTACTGAGATGGTAAAATCGAGCTGTAAGATGTACTTTGATAAGCTGGAAACTAATACAATTGTACTGATTACTGATCTTGCTAATCAAAATATACCTGTGATCCTTCAACTCGTTGTTTAAAAAGACCACGGCCGCGTGCTAGTTTGAATAATCTATAAACTTATTCAGATGTAATATAGTAATGAGACTGTGGTCATTGAGCTAACCAGTCTATTTTAATTCCTTTTTTACTTGTTTCAATGTATTCTGTCTGTATCAGTTCTACCGATTGCTATAGATGTAGATTGTGGAGGGGGAAAAAAGGAGATTTGTATTTGAACAATCATCATCATCATAGTTGCTTCTCCTGAGTCAGGAGTTGCATACATTCATATTATTCGCTCCTGGAAAGAGTTATTATCTTCTGTAGGTTTTTGCACGGCGGATTTATTGGTAGATTCGTTGTTGTTAATTCTAACCGTCTTCTTCCTCTTATTGATTTTCCAGTGAACAATAACTTTTTCATTTTTTTCATGTGTGATTGTAACTTCATTAGCTGAAGAGATAATTTAAAATATTCTTTCTAAACAGTATTATTTAAAATACTTCAATCATCCTGTACTATTATTGTAATTACACTGCTTGACATAAGAAATTGAATCGTAAAAGAAATAAAAATTACGTTTTATTTTCGCTTAATCGCCAAACGGTGTATTTTAATCAGACCCAGTTTAGAACTGAAAACATCAAAAATTACAACAAAATCACTTTAAACTTACCAACAGGCGGGGCTGGCTTAGGTGGAGGCGCCTTAATATCGGACGGCGGTTCCTGTTCCTTTAGTTCTATACGAGTATCTTTAACATTCTGATACATATTACTAATCTGATGAAGCAAACGCAACAGCGGCATATTTACCTATAGATAATTAAAATTACCGATTTTCTAAGTCATTAAAAAAAAACTGGTTAATATGTAATTAAAAATGAAGTCTTTATCGTCACGACAGAAAAGAATGAAAAATAAACCAGTTACAGAGAGTACAAATCAACAAGCAATGAGCGACCGCAAAATACGAAATGTGTAGACAATGATAAAAATATTTTAACAAATGTAAAGGAATATGTAACTTTAAAGAATATAGAAAAAAAAGTTTAACAAAAGGGAAATCTACACAAAATAAATGAAAATCTATTAAAAATATTGAAATAAAATTGAAATTAATATAAATTAATGATGTTACTATACCCTGTTGTGTTTAGCGCATTATAAAAATTTGTAAAAAAATACTAAACAAATTTTAATTATCATTTTCAAAAATTATGTTCATTAATGGAAATTAAAAAATTATAAATATTACAATAAAAGGAAAAATTATAGTATATTTTTAAAATTTTAACAATCAGTTAACCTGTTGAGATATGTAATCAGCTGAAATGCTAAGATTCAAAATGGTGTTGGAGTGTTTCTTCAATTGACCTCTGGAAACATATAACATATTCCTCCGTTGTCTACTTAAATCTTCAACCACCGTCATATCTGGAGCTCGATGAACGTCGCATTCTACATTAATTTTTTCGCATAAAAATGCCGGGATTTCGGATGAAGTTTCAACACGAATTTTCTCTAGACAAGAAAGATTAATAAAATATGAATATGATTTTTTTTTTTTTAGAAAAAGTATGCAATTTTGTATTTTTGCATATTTGTGCGTTTGTGCTGGTAAAAATTACGAATTAGGTTGATACCTTTGTAACACGGAAAAAACGTGAAGTATAATTTTTTTAAATTAATGCTACCTTTTATTTCATTTTATTATTCTCCGAATGCAGAAAATGTTATTTCTATTATTCGTTATGTTTTTTTTTTTTTTTAACATCACAATTTGTGTTGATAATTTCAACGCAATAAACAGGGTTTTATAGCGACGTTTATGTGGTTGTTTCTTACATAGATAAAAAAAAATTATCCCAGATCATTTTCTGTCTGCAGTTGCACATTCCAGACTATGATTTAACTCCAACGTCTCCTCATTCTCTAACTCGGACTCCTTTTTCTTGTCTATTGAACCTTCCCTTCCACGTTTTCCCTGGTTTTTTAACTTTCCTTCTATGCGACGCTCCAACCTCTCTGCGATTTGCCGCCTGCGTTTTGGGCATAGTTTGCTCCCTTCCTCGCTATTCCGTTATTTTCTCGCGCCTTTTCCTTATTGTCCATTGAACCCCTCCATCAATCAATTTATTTGTGATGCCGATCATATAATGTTCGGTTGTTTATCGCACTGAACAAGCTTCTTTTTATTCCTTCCTTTTACAAATCGGTATTCCTACTTCATACTGTGCTTCATTCGTTCTCTCCCTTCCTTCTCCTTCTGTTATCCTAGTTCTTGATTCCTTTCTGCCGGCTATCTCTGATCGTGTAAGGATCTGAGGCTCTCTTATCCATCTGTTTCATTGTTCTTGGGCCAATGTCCATGTTGAAGAACCCATAACAAAATAATAATAATAATAATGATAAATAAAATTATAACGTTCGAAAATATAATAACATGAAATTTAAAACTGGTTTCCATTACAAGCTCCTTTCATCGCAAAGCATTGTGTTCTATTTTTAAGAAGTCACGAAAGTAAACAATTTAATAAAACTACGTAAAACAAGCTGTATTTTTGCAAAACAAAACAACTGAAATAATCAAAATTAGCTCAAGTATTTTCCTAAGTGGTCAGTATTTGAATTATTAACTTTGTAACGCCAAGTATATAAACACATGAAATAAAGCTTATTTCTATCAACAATTAAATGTATTTTTTTTTGTATATCAATTAAGACGGGTTCAGAAAGTAACGATTAGTTTAGAAAAACATCATTCTTTATTATTTAGAATGCGCAATAACTGTAAAAGATGGCGACCTGTGTGTCATAATATTAAATGTAAAGATAATAGTAAAATAAATGTTTTTATTCAGCTCCCTGGTCATTAAAACCGCAAGTATTTATAACTATTTTTAATGTACCGATATTTTCTAAAATCAAAATTCACCTGTAGGAGCCCTATTTCCTTTCGAAGAGGACTGTTTAATTTTGTTTTTCTTATAAGATTCAACTTCAGAAAAATCTTTCCCAAATTCGCTGACAACTATATCTATCCTCACTGATTCAATTCCACCGACTAACGTCAAATTCGAACCCCACGAATCTAATGATGTTACTGCATTATTTCCACTAGCTGAAAATCCGAAATCAAAATTAGTTACCAAACGCGATAATCAGAAGAGTTTAAAGTACTCGAAACATAAAATCAATAGGATAGCTTACTTCAAATGGAAAAAATTAAAAAAAAACAAACAGCATATGCATATTATATTCTGTGATCATGAAATCTTGTAAAAAAAAAAATGTTAAAATTGAATATATAGATTATGTAATGTACCTCCAGAACTTGTTATCATCTGTTGTGGCATTACACCAAGACTAGAGAGTAAAGGCTCGAATATCAGATGCGCATCTAAAAGTCGCAATGTATCATGCATCGGATATAAACTATATCCGGTAGCTGCCATCAACGTATAATCTGGAGATCCAACAGGCGTACCGGAATTTATAGTTGCACTTTCTTCTTTAGGTGGATCCTAGATATGATAACTTTAATTAGTTGTTTTACTAGTACATAAAAGAACACTGTTTATAATTTTCCTTAATATTCAAACAATCTTAATATAAAGATTTTAAGTTTTCGTGGTGTTTGTTATTAACCAGTTGTCGATTTTTTTCGGTAACAACCACGTCCATATTTTTTTCTTCGGTTGACGTTTCGAATAGTAGTGCTCTATTCATCATCAGAACCATAAATGAAACGACCAAGGAGGAAACCAGTCCTTAAATAGATAAGCCAACATCACATCTGACCTTCTGATTGGCTAATGTTATTTCCACTTTTTATTAGGCCGATAACTGTCTTCCAGTTTGAATCAACTTTTATACCATCATCTTTATTAAAATTTTTATATTTCTCTATTTCAATCGCCTCTCTGATTAGACGTTTACTCGCGTTTTCGATCTTCGCTATTATTTTTGCGTCTTGAAACTTTATCTCATGTTTCGTGCGCTCTACGTGTTCGGCCACCGCGGATTTTTCAATACGTCTATGTCGACAGTCTGCTTCGTGCTCTTTAATTCTTACATGTACTGCTCTACCAGTTTGTCCCACGTAACTTAAGCCACATGAACACGGGAGCCTATATACACCTGCTGCATGTAACGGAGGTAAGTCGTCCTTATTGTTCCTTAAGAAATTTTTTATTTTTTTGTCGGTTCCAAAAACTGGGCGGATTTTATTTTTTCTTAAAATACGGCCGATTTTGTCAGTAATGTTCTTAATGTACGGCAACGTGATATTCGTAATCCACTCATTTTCTTTTTCTGCCTCTTCATTTTTCATTTTCGCTTTCCGAAATTTATTTATTAATTTTTCTGCTTCAAAACTCTTATACCCATTTTCCACCATCGCATTTTTTATATTTCTTATTTCATCTTCGATATTTTCTTGATCACAGACTTTTTCTGCCCTCCTTAACAAAGTTTTAAACACTCCATACTTTTGACTAGGACAATGATGCGAATCCTTGTGTAAATACTTGTTAGTATGGGTTGGTTTGCGAAACACTGAAGTTTTTACACCTCTCATTGAATTTTTTTCCACCAATACATCTAAAAATGGTAATGTACCATTCTTCTCCTCTTCCACAGTAAATTTAATGTTTTGATGAAAGTTGTTTAGATCCGCGAGAATTTCCGTTATTTTCTCTTTACCATACTGCCACACCACAAACGTGTCATCCACATACCGCACCCACAATTTCGGGGACCACTTTTTAACGATTTTCTTTTCTAAATCTTCCATAAAGATGTTCGCGAAAATCGGTGCTAGACGTGAGCCCATCGCCATTCCATCATTTTGTTTGTAGATTTTTTCGTTGAAGGTGAACACATTCGCACGTACTACTGTTTCGATCAAATCCACAGTTAATTTATCTACTTTCATCTCCTTTATTAACTGAATGGTTTCCGGAACCGGTACATTCGTAAATAGGGACATCACATCAAAACTAACCATTAAATCGTTCTCATCGAGAGTTACAGTTTTTAACTTTTCTATAAAGTCGGGTGTATTTCGAATATGGTGCTCCGTATTTCCTACGAAATTCTTCAATTTACCCGCAATATATCCTTCAACGAAATATGATGGACTATTAATCGAACAAATAATCGGCCTCATTGGACATCCTGTTTTATGTACTTTGGGAAGTCCATACATCCTGGGCATAGTGACTACAGGCGAAATGAGCGATTTTTTTGTTGTCCAATCTAACTTTGAATCTTTTATTATTTTTTCAATTTCGTTAGCAATTTTTCGCAACGGGTTTTTATTTAATTCTGTATACGGTCCGTTTCGTATTAGTTCCATCGTTTTATTTTTATAATCCTCAGTTTTCATAACTACCACCGCGTTTCCTTTATCAGCCTTTAAAACCATCACGTCATTATTTTTCTTGAATGATCCTAATGCTTCTCTTTCTGGATGACACGTTTATGGTGTGGCAGTATGGTAAAGAGAAAATAACGGAAATTCTCGCGGATCTAAACAACTTTCATCAAAACATTAAATTTACTGTGGAAGAGGAGAAGAATGGTACGTTACCATTTTTAGATGTATTGGTGGAAAAAAATTCAATGAGAGGTGTAAAAACTTCAGTGTTTCGCAAACCAACCCATACTAACAAGTATTTACACAAGGATTCGCATCATTGTCCTAGTCAAAAGTATGGAGTGTTTAAAACTTTGTTAAGGAGGGCAGAAAAAGTCTGTGATCAAGAAAATATCGAAGATGAAATAAGAAATATAAAAAATGCGATGGTGGAAAATGGGTATAAGAGTTTTGAAGCAGAAAAATTAATAAATAAATTTCGGAAAGCGAAAATGAAAAATGAAGAGGCAGAAAAAGAAAATGAGTGGATTACGAATATCACGTTGCCGTACATTAAGAACATTACTGACAAAATCGGCCGTATTTTAAGAAAAAATAAAATCCGCCCAGTTTTTGGAACCGACAAAAAAATAAAAAATTTCTTAAGGAACAATAAGGACGACTTACCTCCGTTACATGCAGCAGGTGTATATAGGCTCCCGTGTTCATGTGGCTTAAGTTACGTGGGACAAACTGGTAGAGCAGTACATGTAAGAATTAAAGAGCACGAAGCAGACTGTCGACATAGACGTATTGAAAAATCCGCGGTGGCCGAACACGTAGAGCGCACGAAACATGAGATAAAGTTTCAAGACGCAAAAATAATAGCGAAGATCGAAAACGCGAGTAAACGTCTAATCAGAGAGGCGATTGAAATAGAGAAATATAAAAATTTTAATAAAGATGATGGTATAAAAGTTGATTCAAACTGGAAGACAGTTATCGGCCTAATAAAAAGTGGAAATAACATTAGCCAATCAGAAGGTCAGATGTGATGTTGGCTTATCTATTTAAGGACTGGTTTCCTCCTTGGTCGTTTCATTTATGGTTCTGATGATGAATAGAGCACTACTATTCGAAACGTCAACCGAAGAAAAAAATATGGACGTGGTTGTTACCGAAAAAAATCGACAACTGGTCAATCTTAATATTTAAAGATATTCAATTAATTGTGTTTAGAAAAGTAAGTTTTTCCCTTTTTTTTTAAACATGTGCAAAAATTCCGTGGTTAATTAAGTTCGCATATGAACACAATTTTAGCAAGCAAAAAATAAATCCTTAATAAATTTAAAAAATTTACACTATTTCTCTCTCTCTCTAGTTTATAACCGTTTATCATACTGAAATGTACTGCACTATGTTATAGTAAAAGACACATTTCTACATTTGCGCTTCGACATTTATTTATCCTAAAAATCGTAATTTTCTACAACTCTTCAATTTTCCCGGAAACTTACTTGTAGTTTACGCTTCTCTGTACAAAGAAAATACTTATTTAGTCTTAGGGAAAAAATTACGGATATTTTGTTTTAATTCACAACAATAATAAACGAAAAATTTGTAATATGCCAGATAAAATTTAAAAAAGAAAAACTCATTCGACCGCGTTCTAATTAATATGATATTCAATAGTTTTACTGTTTTTGAAGAATTCTTTAATATTAAGTTACAACCGGAATAAAGTGTAATCAACGAAATTGTTGATTGCCAAAATACAAAATAGCTTAAGTAAGGCCAACATAGAGATGTTACATTCTTTCTAACCGTAGTAATTCTCCAAGCTTTACTATAGTTTCGTACATATATAGCGAAATAACACGGCGTGTTAGAAATAGTAAGTAAAACCGCTATAGTCGAGCTATAAGCACTCCTTTAAGAAACACTTAAACACTAGAACATTACCGTAGAAAGTACAATCGAATAATATTGAATTACGCAAGAAAAATTTTTCAAGTTCACTAAAAGCTGCATTCTGAAAATAATATATGGAATATTAAGAATACTGTGTATTAATTTAACAACCAAAAATAGGGGAAAAAGTTAAAACACAGAAGAAAGCTTTTTTTCTTTAAAGCTATAAGAACTTCCTCGTATAAGTTTTTAGAACAATTTTTAATATAAAAAAAGGCGAAGAAAGGTTGTATAACATTTTTCTTAACTGTTTAAATAGTTTTAACGATGAGGAGTATAGGGGGGTAAGTTGATAATAATAAAATAGCTAATGTTCTTACCCAAAAAGTGCTTTTAGCAATTTTCGATTCGGTTATCTTAATATCTTGCTCCTCGAAATCTTGTTTAGCCATCCACGTATACAAGTCTTCACCTTGCGATGGTTTAGTAACGCCAGCTAGTCCTGAGCCAGTAGCTGATGTAAAATGCGATACATTAGGAGGTGATACATTGTGAATTTCCGAACTTAGACCGGAATTACTTAATTTACCATCAACCGCTGTTATCCCGACCGCATTGCATAAACTAGGCACTGAACCAGATGTACTTAATAAATTCGGTCCAGTATGCTGCTGCTTTTCTGATTTCTTAACTGTATTAAACATTATAAAATTCCAAAATGTGTACAAGAATAACAATAATATAAATAAAATTACTTATAAGGAGATTTTTTAATACAATATGCGTTTACAATGCTAAAATTTAAAACAACTTTTTGCGACGGGTTATCATAAAAATGGTCCGAATTTTCGGCAGACGTATATAGTTTCATCACCATAAACTATCTAAAGCAGCAAAAGGGAATCGGAATTCAATCAAAACCAACATTAACCAACAATAAAGCCATTTAATACATCAAAGAAATTAAATTTCATCAGCATGCGTTAAAGCAATAATAATTAAATAATAAAACAAAAACAAAAAAAGAATAAAAATTATCGTTTTGAGACAATTTATAAATAACAACAAAAAAACTGATCAACGCATATTGCAAGTGTTTTATCATTATAACTTTCTACTTCTGTTCAATGAGGCGATAATCCTCACTAAAATTGTCTACTTTTTATTTCTAAATAGAGATTGTTGCCGTTAAATTTTCTGCGGTATAATATATGACAGCGCTTAATTTGACAATAATATCTTTTAACACACGAAAGTTTAATCTCTTTCTTTTCATACGCTACACGTTTCACGTAAAGCATCTAAATGCTGAAGTCTCCTATGATTCAAATCATGTACTTTTTGAGTGTCCCCATCCCTATATATCGAACGCTCTATTCTGCATTCCTGCTTTCTATCGCCTGGACTTCCCGCTCCGTATTGTACTACATACACCTTATTTTTGCCTACTCCCTACACCATTCCAACTCTTAACGTACTTCTACTATCAATTTCCGACAGAATCTCTGTTTAATTCCGCTGGACAGATTGCTTTGTAAAAACAGAAAATGGTCGCATTAGAAAGCAATTTTTCCGCAAAATAAAATGGCATAGGAAAAACAGGAAGTAAAATGAATTAAAGTTCCGATTTAAAAATGTTTTTTGGGCCATAGCATTAAGGACTACAGAAAGTACTTTAGAATTTTCGACTGAAGACGTTGAACGATAGATAAGATTAACTAGTGGAAGAAATGAGTGTAAAAGCTCGCAAAGAAGTCACATCTAACTAAACTCTAAACAAAGCAGCGATGGGAAACTGTTCATTTTTGTAGCTACTTTACATATTTAGCACTTTTTTTTTTCTTTTATATCTATCATAACCTTTAAAAAAAAAACAAAAAAAAACCCGTTTACTTCGAACGAAAAAAACAGGTTTTTAATAATATTCTTATACTTGTATCATAAGGAAACTGCTCATGACAAATTTTCCCTATGAAAAGCGTTCAGCTTTAAATATAATAAAGTTATTTATTTAAATTTTAGTACCGCGGTTAGTTAAAATTGCTTTCATAATTTTGTTACATTATTAATTTTTTATCATCGTTAAACCAATTTTACTTTTTAATTGCATAACTTTAAACTCGCGATACAACTTAAATAAATCGCTCTGCACTTGTATAAAATGTGGTGTTTCAAATTTTTCGGTCTATAGTATTGATTAAATTTTGGTTTATTTTAAATCGTTTTTTTTTTTTTTAAATTTTACAAAGCGTGCTACCGCAAACGACTGATTTTTCAAGTTAATATAGTACCGATTAACATCAACCTCAATATCATGCCAATTATACACATATTTGTTTATTAGGGCCGAAAATATATCATTCGCCTACACATACACTAAAAACCTAGAAGCACTCTTAAGATTTAAAAAAAATATTGCTCGATTTGTTATTTTTATTACAATTAAACTGGGTGTATCCTGCATCGTGACAACATATCCAACTCCGCAACAACAATTAATTTTTAAAAAATCACTAAATATCACTAAACTATACGAGTACTTTTACTTTAAAATACCCCACAATTTGCTAAATATCTAACGTCTACGACTCCACACATCGACATTGTTGTGGATCATTAATGTTGGTGAATAATGATTATATAGGGTATTTCGTGATAAAAAAAGAAATCTATTTTAAATATAAGAGAATTAACATAATGTAATTTCATAGAAGACAACGGAAACAGAGAGAGTAATTTGATGTAAGTAAAAATCATCAAGAATTTCCGAACTAGTGGCCGGGCAAACTAGATGGAAATTTCTTATTACTATTATCATCGGACGTAAAGTCTAAAGTTAAAGTAAATTAATTATTCTTATTATTAGAATGTATATCTCTGATTTAATAATTACACTAGCCGGGTCCGGGGTTGAATAGCGGCGATAGCACATACATGGGGGGCTGGGTAAATTTTAACATATATATATATTGATTAAGGCAAAAAGTCGTATTTCAGTTCTCGCTTGTTCTTCGCGTCAGCCGAAATCTGGACGTTAACGTAGCTCGGCGCGAAAGAGAGATCACCGTCAGTTATTCACGCGCGTATCGATAATTAAGTTTGCGTACATTCAATGCGAACATATATGTATACATATAAATGTGTATCGTTCTTTTACTCGCTCTATTGAACTAAAGTCTCGCACTTTACATCCCGGTGCAGAGCGGGTAGCATTATGGGATACAATAGGCGCGGGTTGGCGCTAACTGGTAAAAAAAATTCTTGAACACTGTTTCGCGAAGTGCCGATATTTGATTAAGTTTCCATAAATTGAAATTAAGAAAAAATATACCTGAAAAAGGCACAGTCGGTCGAACAACATGAGTTGCGTTGCCGGCCCGGAACTCGAGAATACAACATGTATCGAATAACACAGATCAAAAGTAAATACATGTATAATAATTTCTTTAAACGTAAACGAGTCAAAAAATTCTGCTTACGGACAACATAACCCTCGTTTTCTGCAGACCAAAAGGAAATTTATTTAAAAAGTGTTTCCAAAGAGGAAGGAGATTTCCATATTTGAAAATTTATGTATATCATAAAATTTCCAATTTCAATTTTCGGCTTGATTATAATAACGTCCATCTTCAGGATGTTGAAAAAAAAGAAAATAATATCAGCCAACATTTACTTTAGGCATAACTTTATTTAGTGAAGAAAATAGTTTAAATTTTTTTTTTCATTTAAATTACTTAAAAAGATCTTATTTCTAAATAAGGATGTAAAAATGAAATACTAGTCATGTCGCTTTTCAGCTGTCATTATGATTTCTCGTAGGCAACTATGCGACATAACCGTTGAGAATAATTAATAATTAAATGAAAATAACTGAAACTAACGAAAGACTATAACGCGAATCATACACCAGTCTAAACATGAAATATAACTTGATAGGTTCGTATCAACATCTGTGTTTCCAAGTGATCATTGCTGAAAGTTTAAATTAATGTAGGCTAATGCAAGCTTATTGTTGTGACACAGTTCATATTTAGAGAGTGCATTATAAGCTTCCGATTTAGTTTAGTACTTTTAGTCTTTTAATATTCCCAAAGGACACAGCACGACCGACAAAATTAATATGCTTAGTAAAAGTTTAACTTCTTCGCAAACTTATTAAATAATAAGTTCTTTTTAAGTGTTGAATAAAAACACAAAATTGTATTTTCTTCGATAATGACCAAAACAAATTCATATATGGTTTTTTTACTATTATCTGCTTTTTTCCTCCTTTATTATAATTATTTATTTGCAGATAAAAAGAGACGCTTTTTAAAATTAAATATATATATATATATATATATATATATATATATATATATATATATATATATATAATGCTTGCTTATTTCGGACAAATCAGAATTAATCCTAATTAAATGTAGAATTGGTCGTCGCGATAGCCTATAGTTGCTAGAGCGTTTGACTTCCGTTACGGAAGCCTCGGGTTCGATCCCGGGTGACGGCAGACATTATTAAAAAAAATTAAATTAAAATACTCGCTAATAGTCACGTGGAAGGTAATGGCAAACCACCACGTATGTCATCATATGCGTGCTAGGTAGTACACAGCAACAGACACACAAGGGGGACTGTACTTGTAGCGCGATAACAAGCGGCCACAATCAGTTCCAAATGTAATCTTGCCGTGTGTACAATTGCGTTGCGTATAACAGTTGCCATGAGCGCTACCTTTCCTGCACAGCTAGAATGTATAAATAGGTAATCACGACGCTCGGAATCGAGCAATACGACTGGGGAAAGAAATGTAGAATTACTTAAGACAATAAAGTGACAAACTTAGAAGAAAAAATACATGGAAAAAATAAAACATTTCTTCTCTCTTTATCCTAGAAGAATGTAGGTATCATGAACCAGTAATATCTTTTTAAAATAGTAATATAAAAAAATATTTTATAAAAAGAAAATAATTTACTTGAAGATTTATTTGTTGCTGTTCCACCACTATCTACTCTTTGCACTGAATTGTGCTGACATAAATAAGTAGGCGATATGGCAACGGTTGCACTATTATTGGTGGTTGCGACAGTAGTAGCAGTAGTTGTAATCGGAAAAATAACGCTGGCTCTAGACGAAGAAGGCAGCTGTGTAGGTAATAGCTTTTTCTTTCTCCGCGGTGGAACATCCGGCTAGAAAAACGAATATAAATACATTTAATATGTATATAACATATATATATATATACACACACACACACACACACACACACACACATACACACACACACATATATATATATATAATCACATATATGTAATTATTTTTAATTTACTTTAGCTGTGGCCCTACTGGTTTTCTTATGTTTGGTATAATTTTTTATTAATTTAAGAATACAAAAAAGATCAGTAGCGTAAATGACAAAGTTTATTTTTAGACTTCCAAAAATTTATTTATTGATAGCTGAGGGGTACTTATCACGGTAATTTTAAAAAATTAATGAATTATATCTTAAAATTATTTATTTTCATTTAAAACATTAAAACACTTTTTGTATAACGGATAAATTTAAAAAAAAAAAAAAAGATTATGTATGCGAATTTGCTGCATAAATAATGTTCAAAACATTTTAAACAATCTATAAAACAAATGCGATATTACCTTTATTAAATTTGAAGAAACTTTCAAATATATATTAATAATATATTATTGTAAATATTGCGCATAAAAACATACCTATTTTGCAAGAATTTTTAAAAATTTAACTTCACAATTAATAAACAAAATTTTAAATACCTCGCCAATGATATTACAATGAAAAAGGGTTCAAATTAAATAATATTCATCAGTCGATTTATAATTTTTATTTATCTAGTTAATCGATCAGTTTTGTAATAAATTAAAGATATTAAATTTCAGTTGTAAATTATTTTTATTTTATATTACACAATTTTAACTATTTATATAATATACATATACACACACGATTTTTCGTTTAATTTCCACAAATATTTTCTAAAAAATACGAATTAACCACCCATCGTGCCATCTTTCTCTTCTTCTTCTTCTTTGTGTGTTCTCATCGTTAAGAAGATCGACTTCGAATACTCGCTTCTATCCTTAGCTAAATGTATTAGTTCATATGTTGATTTCCCTGCCCATTGTTGTATGTTTTTTAACCAGCTCTTTCCTTTACAAAAACATTGCTCTCGCTTGCCCGCTAAATAGACTTCTAGGTATCTCACTTAATTTTTCTTTTTGGAAGTTATTTATTATGAAATTAGTACTCGTTTGTTGTGTGATCTTCTGTTGGAAATGAACTATGTGTAGACTTCTCTGGGTTTATAGCTAGTTTCCACATCTGCGCCCACTGGTAAAACTGGTCTACACTGTTTTGCAATTTAGCGACAGCAACATCTGGATTTGTATCTGATGTGATTATCGCAGTATCATTGGCAAATGTCGCTACTTGAACAGCTTCATTCGTCGGCAAGCTGCTGTATACAGATTGTACAGCAGCAGTCCCAGGACGCTACCCTCTCCAACTGGGATGAAATATACATCTGAACGATCATTATCGTACTTAACCTGGAACTGCCTGGTGCGTAAGTATGACCGTATTAGTAGGTAGTACTTGTCTGGCAAAAAAAAATATATAGTTTGTACAACAAGCCGTCGTGCCAGATTTTGTCGAAAGCCTTGATAATGTCAATAAATACCGCTTCGTTGTATTTTTTATGCTCGATGCCATTTTTTAATAAGGTTTGTAATTTCTGTTCAGTACAGTGCCTATTCCATTAATCCGTACAAAAATTAATTTTTCAAGTAACTTGGCAAGTGTAAATAATAGGGAGATTGGTCTGTAGGAAGCTAATTTGGTACCATCTTTTCCCGGTTTTAATATCAGTATCTGAGAGAATTTCCATTGGTTTGGAAAATATGATGTTTTTAATAAAGCATTGAATATATATGTTACCAACATTATTGCCTTCCTGAATATTTTTTTTAACATTCTTGCTGTGATCATATCAAGCCAGAAGATTTTTTGACACTTAAAAATTGTATGTATTTTTTAACTCCTGCCGGAAAAATCATTTTTATTCCATTTGAAGTTGGTCTAGAGCAGTTAATATTATCCTGTAAGTTGTTAATTATCGTTGTTACATTGAAATGTATTGCATAAGTACTTGGGAAATGCATCAGCTTTTTGTTTGCCGCTTTTTACCCAAGATCCATCATCTTGTCTCATTGGCGGATTGCAAATCACTGGCCTTTTTATTCTTTTAGCGCCTTTTCATAGATTGTAACCGGTGCATTGAGTAGCGAATAAATTTTCTACATACATGCTGAAGCTTTTGTTTTTTAGATTATTCAGTAATTTATGCACTTTTTTGGTTGCCACGTTTAATTGGCGTTTGATTATAGGGGTTCTACAAATTTGCCACAATCTACGTAGTCGTCTTTTCTTAGCTACAATTTTCCGTATGTATTTAGGAGTTATTATCATATGCGCGTTTTTCTAATGGAGTTGAATTCCATACCGCTATTTGCATTTGTTCAGTGCAATTGCGTACACTGTGCCCAATTTGTTCTTGCGTTTTTAGCGGTATTGATAAATTAATACTTTTCTGAAAGAGTGATTTATACCAGTTCCAGTTTATGTTTCCGTTATGTAACAACAACTTGTTCTGTTTTATTAATATTTCAGTACATATAGTAGCTATTATTGGTGTATGATCACTAAATATGTTGCCAAAATCTAACTCAACCATCATATGCCTTAGTAATATGCCTTTAATAATAAACAAGTCTAGCAGATCAGGAATACAGTTGGTATCAGTAAGCCAGTATGTGGTTCTCCCGTGGACAGAAAGGTGTTTCTCATATCCTGAGCTGCTCCATATAAATTTCTGCCTCTGGCTGTTGCTAAACTAGATCCGCAGTAAACATGTTTTGCATTAAAGTCTCTACCTGTAATATACTTCGTTCCCAATTGCATGAACAGATCTTTAAACTGGCCCGTATCTGCGATTGATCGCGGAGGACAATACACTGCTACTACAGTCAGAGGATTTGTTGTGTGCTCAATAACCACTGCTGTAGATAGTATTTCTGAGGTTTGGAAACTAATATTTTCGTAATGTTTTATGCTCTCTTTTATAATCACAGAGGATCCACCTTAGGGTTTACCAGAGGGATATAATGTGTGATGATAGCATTTATAACCAAGAATATTAGCAAAACTTCTGTCGGCGAAGAAATTATTTACTTTCTCAAAGAGGAAAAAATTGACATTTTTTCAAATTAAATTAAAATACAATATATAGCACATATTTTATAATAACCGGGAGAAAAATGGTACAGTTTTAAAATAAGTGCTAAATATCAATCAATTTCAATAAATAAATTCGCTAATTTAAAATGTATAAATAGCAAATATCAAATGTAACTAATAATGAGCGGAAAATATTATTATTAAAAAAACGAGCAAGAAAAAAATACTTGTATCAGAATTTATGAGAAAAAAAAATTAATAATTTCGCCCGTAAGATAATTTTTTAAATAATAAAAACTTGCTTATCATATTTACTCTAGTAGTTAATTAAAAATTTTAGGAAAATAAGATTTCTTTAGTCTTATACCGTTATGCAGATTTAAAAGATTACTTTTACATACCTGTTGAACACTACAATTCATAGATGTATTATACTCTGTTGTTTCTGCTGAATTGTTTACAACAGAATTTAGGCCAGCAGCATCAACTTGCTGATTTACATTGGATATATTTATATCTTGTTTACCGATATTTGAAAGGTTAGATGCTAAAAAAAATAATTAACGAAGATTTAATGGATTAAGTTTTAATCAGACTAACCGTTATAATCATTTCATCACTCATTCACATTGTTTTACAGTATAAGCTGCACTAGGCACCTACAAATTATTACAGCTTTTTTTTAAATGAAAAGGAACTATCAAATGATGATTTTTAATACTTCACAACCTGAATAAAATTACACTCTCTATCATTTATTTATGCATTAGGGAAATGAGTAGTATAAAAAAATAATGGGCCACATTTTTCAAAAGGAAAATAATTTCTGAACAGTGCTGTCACGAATCCGTTTTATCAGTGTTTTTAACTAATGGCTATAACATTAATTAAATTCCACATTAATGCAAAAGAAAAGAAAAAAAAAATATATTGTTTTCGTAATTCATTTTTATTGGATAAATATTATTTCTAAGATAAATTCTTCTGTCAAAAAGAAAAAATAAAGAATAATAACGTTTTTTAATAAAGAAATATTAACAATTCTTAATTATTCATAAAAAGAATTACTTCCAACATCAACAATTCACGTATTATTATCAATTACACTTCGTGTAGGTATTGCGATCGTGAGCTATTCCCAAGCAAGTAATAGAAGGAACGCAAATCTGAAATACCTCAATGTATGACAAATGTGGATTTTAAAAACATTCTCGATTCATTAAAAATGACTAAGTCGACAAGAAAATATATTCGAATAATACAAAAAACATTTATGAACACAGCAGCTAAACAGTAACAAAAAAACTGGAAAAAAATACAGACGAAAAAAAAAATTCATTAAGCAGAATCATCAGAACTCTGCAATGACGTCGAAAAAATATGGAAAAAATCGACTAGAAAGAGATGATATATATATATATATATATATAGCTAAGAACTTTTAGTAATTTGCATATACTCGTATCTTCAGAAAAAACAGATGAATTACAAGTTTTAAAAAATCTGAAAAAGAGGTCTCAAAAAAAAAAACAAACTTGGGGATAAATCAAAATTGATGTGTAACCATTTTGCAAACAAATATAGCTGGATTAATAATAGATAATAAGAAATTGGAACCAATAATTTAATTTATCCAGTTTCAAATAATAGCAATTAAAAATAATATGCTAATAGAAATTAAGCTGCACCGCAAACCAAAACTGATTCCTACTGACACAGAAATACTAATAAGCATGAAAAGAAAAATATTTAATTATTATAATACCAACAATTACACCGAAGGACACGGACGTTGGAAAATGAATTATAATCAACAATAACAGAAAGTATGAAAAGATTAATGATTAATACGACATCCCTTTAAAAAGAGATACAGTAATCGAACCAGAAGGGATAAAAATTGTAAGTAAGAAATTTTACAGAATATGTACAGACACTGAAGCGCGCTGGCTACTTCAGTGTTATATGAAAAGGTCGCAAAGATTAGTGTCCCAATTAAACGCATCTTCGCATTTTTACTGATTACTATCTGCAGTCTTCAATGCTTTTTAATGACGAACTTGAAATATTTTTAGAAATGTATTAGTATTGTTGGAAAAAACTATTGAAAAATCAAAACAGACTTGTTATTGATGTTAAAAATAATTTTTTACATAGAGAGAGAGAGAAAAAAAACAATGGTCACACTTATCTAATTATAAATTTAAGTATGTGTACATTAAGACAATTCATTTTTCGATGAACAAATAAATACAGGAAAATTCTAAAGCGAACGATTTTACGTACTGCGCTGACTGAAATGACTGATTTCGAATTTAAAAATGTGTGATATTTTGAAACTATGTTAATTTTCTAATAAATGAAAATTGCTTTTCTTTAATTTTCAGATTTATATGTAAGCGAAAATTTTAGTTTTCTTTATTTACCACATTGCGAACAGTAATCAGACTCTCAAAAATGGAGTAAGAAATTGAACGATAAAAAAAAACACAGATACGCTATATTAAATTAAATAAAAATAATCATCAATGTAAATAAATATAAATAAAAATAAAACAGTTTCCGGCATAATAAAAGTGAAAAGCTGCATGATAAAAGCGGCCTGGTAATAAAAATGTTTCGCTATACGGAATTATGCAAAGAAAGCACAGTTTACCGTGTTAAATATACAAATGAGATTGAATGAAAAAACATTAAATGCTTTTATTAAAAAAATATTGTGTATATGTATGTTTTATATAAAAAATCTTTAGAATCAATATAAATATTTATGAGTTCGAAAACCAACAACTTCTACGCAATTCGCTCATAAAGACTTATTTGATAATATCGATATTTTATATAAATCATTCGATTAAAAAATTGTGTAGTGATAAGTGTGAACATGACTACTAGATTGCATAATAGAAAAAAGCGTGATAGGATATTTACAACTTGTGTTTGGCGTGAATGTAGATTATTAAAATGATGTTATTTCAATTCGACTATTAATTGAAATACTATTTAGAATGAAACAATAAATTTTCAGTGGAACTCTTTTATAATCGTAAAAAAAAAAAATTATAATATTTTCTATTGTACGCATATAATAATTTTTGCAATTACATTACTTTTTAATATGAAATAATTAACGTTATTATACAGTTTCGATAAACTATTAAAATTAAAATTTACTATATGTACTATCGCGCAAACATTCAAATAATACGAATAATTTTTATAAATAGTAATTTTGTTTAATACTACTTGTGAATAATAATGTAAAACTAGAAAAAAAAAAAACTATTCAAATCTACGTGAGGTTTTTAATTCAAAACATCGCACAACTCCCTATACAAAAATGCAGATATAAAAATTTAGATACAGTAAAACTTCTCTTTCATAAAAACTAAATTTTCGACAAAAAAAGAGATTAGTTAAATAAAAGTACAGTAGAAATTTTAAAAAATTAAGAATTTGTTTCAAAATTACGTGACTAAAGTAAAAATTTGACGCATCACACTTAGTAAACGGGCTTTTAGGCATTTTTCTAAATACGCTACTGCAAGGATCCTAGTTCGAGTTTTAAATCAATGACTCTTAACTTTCGGAAAGTAAATAATTTTTGATTTTACGAATAATAGTATGACAAATTTATACAGAACCGAGGAATTGAACAAATTACACGCAAAAAGTAAACACTTATCTACGTTTTATCTTTACTCACTGTGATCATCTTTTTATTTTATTACAAGAATATTAACATAAACTCGAAATTATTTCCACCGTTCACAACGCGATGTTTTTATAGTTCGGGCAGATAAGTGCAGTCTTAACTAACGCACTTTTGCCACATTTAACATATTCCTTTTTAAAAATTTCGTTTACGTTACAAAGAAAGAAAAAAAAAATCGTGTTTAACATTTAATATATTTCGGTTAATTTTATTTTCCAAATGAACATTTTGGGAAAAATAATTTTGTCAATAAATATGCTTAAATTATATTTCAACAGGAGTAAAAATAATAAAAAATAAATATCCAATACGCATTTATTTTTAATATTATCAAGAAGCATAACCTAATAAAAATTTTCTTCGGCGTTCTAATTACGTTTCATTTCATTGAACGTTTGACAATATTTAACATTATGCTTTAAAACGAATCGGATTTTCAATATGTAACGAAGTCGCGTTGTATTAATAAACTTTGTATCGAAGGAACTTTGAAACACGAAAAAATGAATTACAAGTGAAAACTCAAATTTATTACACACAGGTACACATTAAAGAAGTTAAAAGCTATCACACTACAGTATTGTATTAAAGAAAACTACAATTGTACGAATAAAGTACATGCAGGATCAAAAAACAATTTAAAAAAAGTAGAAACACAAAACGTACACATAAAGTTATACGGAGAAACAGTTAACGAAATCTCCTGCCTCTTTCTGCCTCGACCTTTTTATGTTCTTACCGAAAGTTTGATCTCGCATTTACCGACTATCACAGTCTTGGATTAGTACGATCTCTCTCTCTAATTGTCTTTATTCGTGTGCCTACTTAAACTTCGGTTTAGCCCAAATGCATCCTCCTGTCGGGAAATATTATATAGGTTTCACATTAACATGATCAGATCATTCTGTTCGTGACAAGTCACTTACCCGTTCAAACTACGGAAAACTAGGTTATTCGTTCTCTAAACGACATAAAAAGATTTCCAGGAAGGACTGCTAAATAGCAGCAGTACTTTGAAAATGTGCAGCAACGTTATTGTTGTGCATTTTAACTATATTATAATATAAATTAAGGCTCCTGGCGAAATAATTTCAGTACTCATTTACGGATGTCAATTTGTGGTAATTCAGATAAAATATATTATTAAACTAAAAATCTAAATGGGAGTGACTCTTGTTCCAGGATACTAGAAATTCGATTTTTTTAATGATTGACGAATAATTAAATGAAATTATAAAAAATCGTCCCGGTTCAAAATAATAAAAAAAGAAACAAAAGAAAAACATTAAATGTATCCGGGAAAACCTGGAATAATTAAGATACGGAAAAAGATAAAAAATAGATTACTACACGTAGTATTATAAATTAACCAATATGAAAGGTACATAACTGGTACAATTCTGAACAAAGAGTAAATGAAAAGATATATACACGTATTACGAAAGTTTCTGATACTTGCAACTTAGCAAATTTAATAACTTCGCCGGCTGACGACAAGTCCAATACAGGAAAGCATCTAACTTTGAATATAATCGTTCGTAAAATCAGATAAAATCACGGATCTAATATTTTTCCAAGAATCGATATGTGGTCGATAAAATCAATACTGTTATATTTTCACGTCGCTTTCTAACACCTAACGATTTATAATATGTTCGGGAATGTCAAACACCAATGTTCTACACATCTATAAAAATATATCCATTCTTCACTGAAATAAGGCGTGGTATTATTATGTACCACTCATCATTCAATACACGGACATCAGAGTACCCTAGCCATAATTAATGATACGTATTATTTATTTTATTTAATTTTATAATTCATGTAAATTTAATATTATTAGGCGTTGTTTTTAACGGTCGACCGATATAGAAAGATTCGTGTAGACTAAATTAATACAATACACCAAAAAACTAACTTCACATTCTGATTTAATATTAATAATAATAATAATAATGGTAATTTTAATGAGAGATAAAATAAATTTTGCGTCCGCGGATTTCGAGACTGTAGTGTGATATACTAAGGGCAAATAAACTAAACAAACGTTGTATTTGGCATCCTAGGTTATGATAAACATTAATACATCAAGAGAATCGAACAGTAGTACGATATGCAATATATGTTTAATGCTTGTTAGAATTTCTTTGGTTGCTGTTATAGATAGAAAAACAAAAATACTGCTCATAAAAAAATAAAAAATATCCAAGCAAAAAAGAGAGGTTAGCACAAAAATAACAACTGATCTAATAAATTAGACAACGCGAAACCAAGAACAAATGTTATTTATGATTGACGGTAATGGAGCATCTTATTTCAACAGGATCTGACTATTATGAATAGCTTATTATGCTGAGCCTTCCAAAAAGACGAAAAATAACCGCATTATTCATCAAATGCGGTATGACTAATAAGATAGGCTTCCCCCGTTAGAGAAGTTTTACTGTAGGTAAAAGTTTAATAACATACATGTTATATAGAGAGCCGTTTGATTTTTTAATATAATTCATATCGGAGTGAGCTAGAGACATGTTTTAAATCGGTGTGTAATATTATCAATAAAGTAGCGTACCATATTTATGCGCAGGAGTTCTCAAAACCTTGTATAAAGATGAGGAAGTTCGTTCGACGCTGGGCTGCAGCAGCATAGCAGACTCATCGGTCACTTCGCATTCCTCGCATGAAGCGTCACCTTCACCGTCCAAGTTGATAAGCGTATTATCCTAAGGCAAGCAACAAAATACCAAACCCGACATTCTAAAGCCATAAATGGGAACCTGTTCACACGAGTTCCCATTTGATCGGTCTGTCCTCTTTGGCCGAGTAGTTGAACAAACCGTGATCTGCGCGAAAGTATTATTTACACGTTTCTCAATAATACGTTAAAACAAAATAGCACTAAGTACCCGTGTGCAAACCGTCAAATTAGAATGTGTGTGAACAGGACCACTCTCTACGTTTTATGCTACACAGCTAAAATGAGTTTACTTGTGACAGTTTCATACAGTTCCGTGATAAAGAACTGCACCATATACATATATACATATATACATATATATATATGTATATGTATATGTATATGTATGTATTATGTATGTATATAATATAAATACACGTTATATGTATTATTAATTTTCAAAATAGCCCAAATTGATGATTATTGTAAATTATATGATGGTAATTAGGCAAGTATAATTGTTATAACAAAGTATAAAAAATTCGCAAACAAATATGAGTGTACGTATTTATTAATCGAAGCTCGTTACAGTTAAACTACTAAGCCAGCGTTCTGTTACATTTTCAAAACAAAAATAATGCGCCTGTTGTTTTTGCGTTGGAGAAATCGTACACACAGACACAACGGTTCGGCCGTACCTGAAGAATGAATAATTTTTCAGACACTCGCTTTTTCCTTTAAATATTCTTTAATAATTGTTTTGCAATTCCGATTGAAGAATAAAATTATTTAGCTAAAAAATTCGAGAAACAGCATACAATATATTAAGGGATGACATGCGCTTCAGAAAGTTATATTCATCAGTTTGTGTAAGAATAATTTTTGTCTACTTCAGACATTTTATTTAAATTGCCCGTGTATAGAAGTGAAAAAAAAAAAAAAAAAGGTACATTATCAATAAAGAAAAAAACATCTATGAAAAATAACTAAAAGGTTAAATAAACTGAGTAATTAGAAATTTTTGGGAAAAAAAGCACATAAAATACATATAATCGCTAGTAAGAGGGAGGCGAAAAAAGTTACTTTCCCATTGTTACGCGAAAATATATTTATTAAAAACCGCGTGACGCAGAACAAGAAAAGCAAATCAGGCAGTGTGATAAAAATTTAGCAAAGATTTTCCGAGCAAGAGAGATCCGATAACGATCTGCCTTCTAATCTAAACTTTCGAACACTTTAAAGACCGCGGCATGTTATATTATTTCAAAAAAAAAATATACATAAAAAAAGTCGGCATAACATAGCTTATTGTATTTTTCAGGTAGAATGTAAAATAAAGAAAAACCCGGTTAATTAAATATTTTCAGCTTTTCATTTTGATCATATTCCGACATAGAGTTTCTAGACGGACTGCAAAACTAAAAAAAAACCTAATCAATGATTTAGGAAAATCCTCGAGCTACACTGAACGTAGAACAAAATGTAGTTTAAGTATAATTACCGAGAAACATATATATATATATATATATGTGCTAGTAAAAGCTTTCGTTCAGATGCAGAGCTAAATTTCGCAAAAAACTGAACCGCCAAAAGTGCTTTAATAAATAATTTCAAACAAATCATGAGTTTTAAACGAATGCTCCTAAAACGAATAGATTTAGGAAAGCCGATGATAGAGTCGGCTGTACGCTCATTCAGGTAGAAAACAAAATAAAAAATACGGTTAATTTTCATGAAACTACATTTTGACAAAAATAATTAAAGGTTAAAGATTAAAATTTTTTAATTGATAAATAAAGTTTTCGTTATAAATCGATCCATAATTACAGTTGAGTTTTCGAAATTTGCGTTTTGAGAGAAGCTTTCTTCTCAGTTTACTTCAGTCTTTCTTATTTATCCGCATCCAAGATAAAACTCAGCCAAGAGTCACAACTTTGAACCCTTTCTAAAAATTAGGCGATTACGAGAACAATTTCTTTTTGACCAAATAGTTGAGGACAGAATGAAATAATTTTTAATACAAAGAAAAGACAACATGATTTCTGAAGAGAAATATAATACAACGGTTATGTTTACTATTTTGTCAGGAACGTGTTATCTGAAAAAATTTTTAAATTTCAGCGGTTTTTAACGTCAATTCCGTTCTCTCACTTGCGACTAAGTCGTCACAATTCTCACTCGTTCATCGAACAGCAACAGTCCGTGTCTATAATTTCGATTACAATAGGAAAATAAAAAAAAAATTAAACAGCGACGAAATTAAGAAAATCTGCAAGCCTTTAATTGATCGAATAAAAAGAAGCGGTGGTTATTAACCAATCATAACTTAGGTTCGATTTGGGATTTTCATATTTTATTTCTTTGTTCGTTTAAAATTGGTGTTTTTCCGTTTCTGTTGCGTCATTATTCTGTTTAGTTCTGATGATGAACAGAGTACCGCTGCTCGAAAAGCTAATGAATGACAACTGTAAGACGGTTTCAACCGGAAGTGGAGGAATAGTTAAACATACATCCTATACAAACAGTACAAAAAAGATGGCAGAAGTTTCTACTTTATTGTCGATTGAATTCTAAAAGAAAACATACGCACCTTTCTCAATTCCGCTCATATCAATAGAATTCTTACTATTTCTACTTACAACAAGTGTACCACTGTTCCCCTGAAACAGCGTTTCCAAAATTAATCAGTCATCAGCCAAAGGATGCGAGAATGTAACTGAGGTCTGAAATAAACATTCTGGCCTTCGTCACATTCACATGTTCCCTTTGGGACTGACGGGAGGAGAGATAGTAGTCCTGAAAACACCGTTCGGGAGCGCTAAGTATTATATATTTTTGAAGTTGTTTGTTATTAGTTAATAATAAAATCATTAATTTATTTAACGAACAGGATGTAAAAGTTTAATGTTTAAGTGCTTAAACTTAACGAGTTCAACCAGTTCGTTACAGAAACTCTTTTATCCAGGCCACATCCTTCGTGTCCAAATTACGGAGATGTCCTACTACGTATCCAGGATTGACTGTTGTTCTCATCTCAAATTTTCTAACTAATTACCTCTGGTACATATTTAAACAAACACCTTAATATCGAAAATTTAATTCTTTAATATAATGTATATCCGAAACAACCTTTCTTCAAGTTGCTTCGAAATTTTCGGTTTTCAACATAACTCTCATTGTGCTGTACGTATTAAGGCTACGGGTTTCGCGTGAACGTCTTAATTTAAGTCTTAATTAGCGTCACTGTTAATACGAAACTTTTTTGGTTTCTCCGCTTCATCCTTTTATACTATATTCTTTGCTAATACATTTTTTGAACATTCAGTTATTTTTTCATTTCTTTACATTCGGTTCTCGTCCATTTTTTCGTTTTTCTAAATTTGCGATACTTAGCAGCGATAACCCTGACAAATGTTAATAGCGGTACTCAACCGGTATGATGAGCGATACTATTTTCGCGCAAACTTATAGCCGAACATTTATAAACATTTTAATATCATCTATAGTAAGTAAAGTGAATTCGGTACCCTCGGAAGGGCGTCGGGAACCGTGAAATTAATGTCTTCATAATACACTAAGTCGAACTGCGCTAATGAGAGTAGAAGGAAGCAGTATTTTTCTTTCGGCCGTTTTTACTTTTCCACATTTCTCTGGTATAAACATTATTCAATTTCAGACTAGGTATATAATTGGAAGCGAATGCCCCGAACCCGTAAACTCGGGTTTGGTAACAAAAAAAAAAAAAAAAAAAAAAAAAAGAAACAAAATATAAAAAACTTTAATATTACATAGTGTCGATTTAAGTTCTTTTCCAAATTAAAGTAATTAGTAGACAAATTTTGTTATAAATCCGTATTATAAACGAAATTTTATACTTTAAAACAAATTTAATTTTGATTAAAAGTTTATCACAATAATCGCGCTTTCATGTAGCTCACTTTAAAAAGTAATTTTTAAACGTGCTTCTCTAACATAGGACAAGAAAAATCACTAAAAAAAACGCAATGAATACAAGTAATCGTGTTAGGACGCTTAGCACATTTTTGTTTAGAACGAGTTCCAAAAAATAACCATACGAATCGAATTTGTGAACAGATCGAATAGATCAGAGTACTAACTTTTTGACGAACAAGTTCTCTTTTTAAGGCGATCCAATATATTTATCAGAAATTGTAACTGTTTATACCAAATTTCGGAAATAATAAAACATCAAACAACGTGTAGGAAACGATATCACATTGGCTTAACAAATTATACATTAAAAAAAAAAGTAAAATACAAAAAACGGGTTCATAATACAATGTGTCTATTCAACAAGTTATTCACTAATTCATTTAATTTACATGTTATATTTTTCACCAGAGCAAGCTCCGAAAATCCCTCTATGCATTTAAGGTAAAATCAGGTGATATAGTCGATCAAAATAGTATGCACCTACTTTATTAATTAACAGCAACAATAAGGAAATGCAAAATACCAGAACCAAAATGCGTTATACAAAAAATGAAAGCACTAACATGTATAATATTATCCCTTTATGGAAAAATAAAGAGAAAAAAACATTGAAAACCGGAAAAAATACTTATTCCACTTGTTTCCTTACAAGACAAATTTTCTGCGCTGGCTTCAGCGGTTCCTTTATTCTCAGTAGAATTATAAAGCGAGCTGTCATGGCCATGATCTTGATTATGATCATGACGATGATGGTTATGTTGATGACGATGATGGTCAACCTGCGTGGAACAAGCAATATTATTTGTTCATATATTCGCGCGCACGCATACAAACACACAAACACACCTATCAACATTTTAAACGTTTCTTGTAATCATTATTTAAAAGCTTAATAAAAATTAAACGCCAAAATTCTTAATATTGCTACACAAAATCTAATTGTTCACATGACATGTGTGTACTCGTATCATTAGTATATTTCAGACTTTGAGATAGACTGCACAAAAATTATAAACCTGTGATACTTTTTTTTTTAACCGTTATCTAAGAAGAAGAGTAGTGTGAAATGAGTAGTGTGAATTCATCAACAAGGAAACTTTTTTATAAATGTCGGAAAGAACTAGTTTTTGTAAAGCTTCCGCTTTTAATTTTATCAGTTAAAACATAAACACGTTTTTACAACAGTAAGCAATGCGGGAAGAAAATGCTCTTGCATAAAGGGACGTTGTTTTTCGTTATATTTTTTAAATTGACCACTTAAATGAAAAATATTACAATCGCAAACAGAAATATACGATGAATTATAATAATTCGCACTAGTATATTTCAAAGTTACGAACTTCACATTCCGGTTTGTATCACGAATATATCGAGTTCGTTACTCCGAAATATGTTGAATTACAATTTACTATAAATTTCTGTTTGTGATTATCCTATTTTCTATTTAATAATATTACGAAAATTATTTTGAGCATAAATAATACTCATTAATTGCTTATTTCCTTTCATAAAGGTATAATCATAAACAACGAAACGTACCGTACTTGAAAGTTTCGTCAACAGATGTGTAACAAATGTCGCAATAATAAACAATTGTCCTTAAGTCCATGTTACACTACGTGGAAAACACATTTACAATATTCTTCCTTTTTTTAAAACTACTTAGGTTTTTTCTATATTTACTTTTTTTGTTTAAAAAAAAAATAAAAAATCAAAAGATGATGAAATTTAACCTAACACTGTAATTTTGTTTACTACTGCACAAGTAATTTTTTTATTTTTATTTATTTCTATGATATTATGTGACGTTTTTGTAATTTGCATTGTCTTAACAACAAATATTTCTGATTTATTATGTGAAAACCGAACGTTTAAATCGAACGTGTATAGAGAAGTATGCTAAGGAACAAATATTTAATGATATATTTTTCTTACGTAAGAGTTATTTTTCCAACTTAATCATTTGATGGCACTCGCGAGACCGAAATGAAATTACAGACATTTCGTAAATTGAAATCTATCAAGTCATTTATACTTATATTTTCAGGTTAACTAACCGTTTTTAAATAAAAATATACTGTTGACACGCATAATTTTTAAAAATCTATTATTTATGACTATAAAACTGCATTTTTTTTCAAAAATTCATCTATATTATCGCTTTCCTTCTGGCAGAAATAAATAATACCACTACTACAATTGCTGAGGACGTTGTTCAAACTTAGAGAGAAAGAAAGAGAGAGAGAGAGTGAGCGAGAATGTTGCGCATTTATTTCAGTATAAAATGATAAGAATGAAATTTTTAACTAATATAATTTAATTTTTAATTCTGAAGTTAAAACAAGAAAAGGAGAGTAATCTCAAACACTTTATTAAATTTATTAAATATATATATATATATATATATATATTTTTTAAAAAATGTGGCCGATAGAAAAACAGATTAAACAAGAATGGTTGTTGACTTAAAAATTTAGTTGTATCGTTTTGGCATCATATTTGTCAAATATACAAAACTTTATGTTTTGCGAACCTTAACTTCATAAATCTCTGATGATACACGTCAAAGAATGATTCATTTTACTTTTTAATACCTCTATCAGAGTGTTTTAACAAAATTTTCATCTTTAAAAAAGACTCCAATTTTGATGTGCCCCAATTTTTTCTTTTTCATTTTTTAAAAGTTACACTGCATAATTTTCCATTGGCATAATTAACAGATTTACAATATTTCCATTCTGATAATTTGGCGATGACTCATTTTGTGTGTTTAGTTTGAAAGCTGTTGAACGTATATACAACTACTACATTGAATTAAATTTAGAAAAATCCCTATTTTTTTATAATACTTTTCGTCATTTAATCGGCAATTCTCGCATGCTTTCCATTTCAGGTTTCGCGCGCTATTTATCGAGTGTTCTTAATTAAATTATTGAAATTTTGTTGCACGTTGTTTTAAGAAATATGAAAAACATCACGGCGGTGTTCCAGATCTATAAATTCCAAGAAATTCAATAGAACAGTACGAATCCACTGATAAAATAAAAACACAACAAGCCAGTTCTGAAAGTAAAAATATCCACCGCTGTCAAATTCATTATGTAAGGGCTAATTAATTTTTCTGATTGAACGTAAAACATTTTACAGTGATGAAGAAAAACTGATACAGACACGTTCATACACTTTTTCCCTCCTATTTGTTCATTTCCCATCGTCCATGTATTGTAGTTTAATTTTCAGTTCGTATTTGTGCCTTTTTTCTCAACAAGCTTGGAAAAGTTTTACTTAAAAAAATATCTAAAAGGTTATATCAGGCTGTTATTCTGTACTTTTCCTTACTGCTAACAAGAACATTAACCAAAATAATCAAAATACATTCTCAATGAACGATAAACATTTACGGAATAAAAAATGTTTCATCGTATTTGCCAGTACCGGTAAAAACAATGATAATATAAATGTAAATTAATTCTATGAATGTTACCTCTTCCGGATCTGGAACAGCGAACGTTACACTGAATGGTTTCATTGCGTGACGTTTGCTTTTAAAATTGTGCTCTAACAATAAAGGCGTATATAGTATATTTTTCCACTGTCTGCTTAATACGATAACACCCTAAATAATTAATACAACGACTTCAATATTTCACGTGTAGCTCAAATTTATTATTAAATATTAATAAAGAACGCGCTCAACTCCAATGAATCAGCACGAGTTATTATTTCATGTTCACATACTTGAGAAATAAAAAAAAAAATCTCACTTCTACAATTACTGAAAGAATTACCTGACGTAAAATAGATAAATGTGGCACATCAGTATCTCTCATATTAGCTTCAACGTCACTCTCAATTTGCAACAAATACTTCCGTAATATGCTGCACAACTGACAAGATGGGTCTTCCTGCAGTGTTTTTGCTAAAGGCGTTAAACGACCGTACCGACTCTGAAAATATTACGATAAATTAACATGAGTCTCAAATAAATTAAATTGCATCATTTAACAAATAAATAAATGACCGACTTCCAAAAAGAAGCTTATACGTTTGTCGCGTATATTTTTTTCTCTTATTTATTTTTTATTCTTTTCTCTAATTAATTTCAAAAGCCCTTACACTCGTCAACATACAGCTTAATTGTGCTGAAGAAAATGAAAATTTAGTAAAAGTTTTTATTATCATTATTATTATTAATATTATTATTATTATTATTATTACTGCTAGTTTTATCTGTTTGCCTCGAAAGTGAAAAATTGTAGTAAAATCATTGATAAGTGTAGATAGAAGTTCCGAATGGTTCATACCGTAGTCATTGATATAATAATTACATAAAACTGTTGTAGAACTAAAAAATTAGTTTACTACTTTCATTTCAAAAAAAGCTTTAAAAAATTATGTTGACATGTTTAAAAAAAAACAGCTCTGTAGCTAACCTTCCGAAACATTTAGGTGTAAGTTTTTTAATTTTATAAATCATTTTTACTTATAGCTTCTGAATTATTCAAAGAATACATATAACGAATTAAAATTGATCGCGAAAAAAAAAATAAAAAAAAAATTAAAACAATTATTTTAATTTTTTTTTTTATGACTTATTATAATCTGTTATCATTTATTATTTTATATATATATATTCTTTTTTTTTTATTCTGAATATATAATATTCTTTTGATAAGTTAATTTTCTTACTTTATTTTTAACCGACTTCAAAAAAAGAGGAGGTATTCAATTCGACTGTATTTTTTTTTTTTTTATGCGTGTTACTACAGAACTTTCTTTTAGGTGAACCGATTTTGATGATTCTTCTTTTATTTAAATGGTGGTGCTTCTCACGTGATCCCATTTAACTTTTATCAAGATCTGATCGGTAGTTTCTGAGTTATCCTTAATAATGCGGGAGTTGAAGCTTTTTGGATGCTTTTCATTCATGATTAGTTTTAACGTCAAGTTAGTTTTATTGATTTAAAATATTATAAATTTGCCGAATTACTATGGAAATGTAGCTTTTGATGTTTTTACCGTGGAAATGCAGTGCAAAATAAAGAAATCGATTTTTTTTAAGTATTAAGTATGGAGAATAATGTGAAAAAAAATTGATTTTTAACAAGAAAAAAATTCAAGCATAACGCTAAAAATTGTAAAATAAAATGATTTTTTACAAAAAATAAATAACGACTTCAAGGTTTATTATAAAAATTTAAAAATGCACTAAAAAGTAAAAAATAATTACTCCCGATAAAAAATATACATCAGAGTGATATAAAACCTTAAGGGTGATATCGTAATTAACATTAATACCTTAATTAGAGTCGGCATCAAATTCATGTTATAATATCTAGGAATAATTTAATGAACAATTAACGCAGTTTTTAATTATTATTATAATATGAATTTGATGCCAACACCAAAAAGTTAATGTTGTATAAGAATTACGATATCACCTTAAGTTATATCACTCTGATATATATTTTTTATCGGGAGTAATTATTTTTTACTTTTTAGTGCATTTTTAAATTCTTACAATAAACCTTGAAGTCGGTATTTACTCTTTGTAAAAAAACATTTTATATTTTATATAAAAAATATTTTACAATAAATAAAGGTATTTTTATTTTTTTTGCAATTAGAACTTATCACTTCTGGGGAATACAGCGAACATTCCACGCATTATTTAAAAGCGAAATTAATTATTACGAAATAGGCATTGGAATAATAATTATAGATTATCTACAAACCATTATTGAAAGAGAAAAAATACGGTTTATATTAAAAAAATTACGTGGCGTAAAAATTAAATAGTGACGATCTTAATTTAAATCTGTACATAATTTCTATTAGAATTGTACCTTTGCAGGCATATGTAAACTTTGTATATCAAGGGCTTCAGCCATCAAGCAAGTAATCGTAGCTGTACATCTACGATAATAACAACGTAACATATGAACTACCCGAATGGCAAATCTATTACTCGGATTCATCCACGCATTAATTGCAGGCGAAGCCGTACTTAGAAGATTCCAGTCCAACCTGCCGAATATTATAAATTATTCTCAATAATTTCACAGAAACATTAACGAATAAATGTATACGCTTATGCTTAAAAAACTTTTATTTAGCTTGCTTTGTTTGCTTGTTTGTTTGTGTGCAATTTTCGACTTTCGTTTTAACTTATTTGCACTCATCTAAGAACATTGAAATTTGCAAGTTTGTTTATCTTTAATTATAATACAATAATAAACGAAAATTCAATATATCAATTTTTAAAGCACTTTAATGCGCTATTAGGAAACCGTCGTTGTATAAACATCAATCGAAACGTAATTAGTCATGATATATACTTATATCAAGATTAATTTATTTTCGCTCTTTCGCGTTGTCTGCTCATCAATTATTAATAACAGTTATTTCTAATAACAATAGAAATGACAAAAATAAAAAGAAAAAAAATAATAAAAACCAAAAAAAAAAAAGTAATTACAAAAAATCGTAATAATATATAAAATATCGTACTCATGTATAATTATTGTAAAGTAATAATGTACATATGTATCGTATGATATAGTTTGTAATATCTAGACCGTAATACTTGAAGTGAGCAATAAATATACTATTCTACGTATATATTTTAGAATAAAAACTGTAATTTTTAAATTTATGATACGGAAAAAAAATGATTCCTTTTCGCATCTATTTCTTTTTGCTTTCAATTAAATCATTATCAGAATAATAGTAGTTAGCAATACAAAAACGACACATATATAATAACAACAATTCTATCTAATAAAAATAATGAAAATAGCAGTAATTTTAAATAACATTTTCTGAAAGATAAAGATAAAAAAATAAAATAAATAAAGAAAACTTTTTTAAAGAAAAACTTTTATTAGTTGAAAACTAATTTTCATAAAGATCTGTTATGAATTATACGAGGTAATGTACAGATAATGTAGAACATACGATGGCTAAATTCACAACAAAAAAAAAAAGGCGTTAGTTGAAATCATATACCGGAAGTTTGTGTAAATGTCGACCAACGATTTAATTTTTTATTCTGAATTTTTCTTTAACCATCGAATATTCGACACTACTTATACACGTACATAATCTTGTATAATTCATGATATGTATGAAAATTATTTTTCACCTTTGAGTACACCTAAATAAAAGCTTTTATTTGAAAAAATATTTTTATTTACATTTTTATTTTTTTTTATTTTTATTGGACTGGTCAACCAGGGACCTTCACTCAGAAATAATTAGAAAGGGAAATGAATCGGTTATATTTTAATGCGGTCAGACATTTCTAGCAGGAAGGAAGAAACAATGGGAACAATATGTGGAGAAGGAAAAGATAGGATATGGGAGGCACAATACGAAGTGGGTATACCAATTCGCAGCAAATTGGAATAGAAAGCAGAACGCTCGATCGAAAGAGATGAGCACTCAAAGAACACATGATCAGTATCGCAAACATGCTCTTTGTTTGGGTGGAGAGGACAATATGGAGAGGAAACCAACGAAAAGCGTAAAAGAAAGGAAGGCAACAAAGAGTAGCCAAATAATGGAGACAATAACAGAACGACAAAGTGAAGGAAACAGAGAGAACCATGGATTAGCAGGAAGACTAGATTGAACAAACAGATAGAAAGAATAATTGCTAGAAAAACAGGAAGAAACGTACATATCCAACCAAAATCTAAGATGAAAACCTTACACAGCGGAAGAAGATTAGAGGATGAGATTTTTTTTTAAAAGAGGTGGGAAAAGCAGCAGTCCAAGCCAAGGAGTTCGCCGCTTCATTACCAAAAATGTCCGAATGGCTGTGAACCACAGCAAATCAATTTGAAAGGAATGAACAGAAGAAAGAATGTGGATAAGTGACCGTATACGGAGAATAATAAAATTACAGGAATGATCAGATAGAGGAGAACAGATGGCCTGAAGGACGGACATAGAAAAAATAATTTTTTTTTATATCTTTTTTTTTAGAAAAATTTATATTTTTTTTAAAATGTAAAAACTATGTTTTTATTTTCAATGAAAAAACATTTTAAGAAAAATATAAATTTCTCTAAAAAAAAACATATAAAAAAATGTCTTTTTTTTTCTTCAAGGGAGACTATTGGAAGACGAACTATCGATGAAACCTTTAACCTGGCATCTTTTACTATCACTTTAAATTTTAATTATTTCGAAAAAATATAACAGTCTTATCAATAACTGATAAACTCCCTCTGGTTCTTTAAAAATACTAACATTTCCATTGCATTCTCCTCCTTCGATATGATAACGAAAAAAGCGTTAACCAAACTTTTAATCAGAGGAGGAAGTACCGGAAAAAATCGCGGTTTCTAAAAATCCGGAGGGTAACCATTATCACATAGATTAAAGTCCAAAACCGCGAAAAAATCACGCCACATTCAAAGTACAATTTCTATCACCGACTTTTACGTCACAATACAGATAACATCTTCTTTAAATACTTTATGCAAATAACGAATAACCACAGTATGCCGACATACACTTGTTCTAAGCACTCGCAGTATATTCACAATATTCCAAATTGGTCTTGCCTGACGTGTTTTACAGAGTTCCCGTGTACATCAGCATCTATTGCAGAAAACGGTGAGTCAAACTTATTTTATTAACTAACATCCAGAGTAAATAAAACACACAATATTTCCACTAACCATTCCTCCCCCCTGGTACGTCTCAAATTATACCCTCCATAATGACTTGAATGTCATGTCGGTGGAGGATGAAATCAAAAAACAAGCAAATAAACATGTTGCCTGACTTAGCATCTATATGAACCCACTTGCTAACAATTTGCTGGATAACTCCGGTCAAATACGTAGACTGTGGCAAAATAAGCCTCTAGACCTTGTCCAGCCATTATAAAGTTCAGAGGGAGTACTGCTGAGTACTATCCCTCCACAAAACATTCTTTATCGCAATAAATTAATCGCTAAATGACCACTAAAACTGGTCAGTTGTGATGGGGAAAAAAAAAAACAAAAAAAAACTAACCACTCCTCCGTTTTAGATGGTGTTAATATGGAACGGCCATTATCCGAAGATCCGAAAAGGAAACAAAGAGATACTGATCCCTCCGCGTCGATACATAATAATCATCCAATCCAAAACGCTGACCGCGGAGATCGACAATTCGATTTTACTAGAAATACTCTAGACAATATGGAACGAACACCACGATCATCACCGATACTACGAACCGTTGAACAATCTACTATTACACATAACGTTGGCTCACAACCATACTGGATGCTATCATTAACGAATACGAGCAGTCGTCCGATGCGGGAAATTCTGGTCAGAGAGACACTAGACACCATGAATCAATTCTCGAACCCGATCGAGACCTACACACAGTTCGGATCGGAACAAGCCCCGATAAAAGGTTACATCACGACAACAACAGAGGAAGTCATACATATCATCCTATCCAGAGAATCGGAAATTCAACATCTCCAGACCCAAGTGACGGCAATGAACCCTTACAGTACAACCAACAAAAACCGGTCGGCGTTGTTACAATACCACGTAGCCAACTACCAGAACCCATTGCATCCATCAGGGCGGGAATTATTCCCCAGCAAACGAAAACTGCCGGGACACCTGTTTATCCCGAAGAAAGAAAATCGTAAACCGTGTGGTACCCGTTCGTGCTCCACTCAAACTGTTATTCCGCAGATTGGCGAAGGCGATCAACCAGCTGGACGCAGGTCCCCACATTTTCCGAATTCGATCACGGGGATCACATCCACGTCCTCTACGGAGAAACCACTATTAGCCAGAACCAGATCGCGAATTGCCGATTACCATCAAGCCAACGCTTCTGGAGTTGCAGAAGCAACTACTACAAACACCAAAGTTAAATTTATTCGCAACTTCATTCTATATTTCCCCCGTTACAGTCCTTCCACGTACAAACTCTTTGGAAGTAAACTTAACGACCAATGGAAATCATTGATATCTCTTATAGAATTAATCCTATCCTCATTATCCACATTCCCTGTCCTGGAGACGTGCGAGCAATACACCGAAGGTAAAAAAAGACTACACGAACAACAACACACAGAAACAAAAATTAAACGTAAACGCGCGATAGAATTAATTAAAGAAACCATTGATAAATACGACATAACCTCCACTACCGAGTGGACTACACAAGTACCGATCGACCTCCGCGATCAATTAATACAAGAGCATGGCATAAACACCATCTCGTACATAAAAGAATATATAAACATGCATAAACACATCTTACAACAAACATACAAACACTTAACAAATATCGCGGAAACGATCAAACACTTTACACTCACTAAAACACTCACAGAACACGACATAAGAATTTAGATGAAAGGCGATTAGAGGAAATTAAAATAATGGAACGTAGCATTCAGTTCGGCTGTGAATATAGAACGTATCGTGGTACGATATAGAGAGGGTCGATGAGTAAATTGAATTTATTTTAACTAAGAAATGATGGGGTAGTTAGAATGCAGGCGGGAGAATTATGTCGAAAATATGTACATAAAAGAAAGAAATTTTATTGACGTCAGAAATTCGTAAGTATATAGCTGATCATCTGGCGGTGTCTTTTAAAATCTAAAGGGGATTTCTGTTAAGTAACCGTGTGATGTGATAAGAGACCGACGAATAGAGTGGAATCTGTTCGATCTCGGTGTACGGAAATTACTTTTAACTTTGTCGACGGCTGTGAGAATTGACTCTATGCGCTAAACGTATTATTATATATCTATTCGTTATCTTTTTAGTCAGTTATTAGTCATTTTCGTATAAATTCATAATTTTATTTCATTGGAAGTCGTCATCACAACTATAGTCACCATGGAAAGTAAATTGTTTTCGAGAAACAGTCGCGGTTAATTAAATAAAATAAAAGTTAAGAAAGAGAAAGAAACAGCTCATAAGACATAACAGCCGGAGGTCGAAACGTTAAAGACCGAGGGTGGACAAAAGTGCTCAAAAAGTATCCAGTATCTACACTTTAGCTGCTGGAGAAACTGAGGAGTCCAGCCTTCGTTGATTAGAGTCAATCGGGCTGATACATCGTACCTGCAGTCAAAGAAGTTAAAGCGGAACTTGGATTCATCGACCGGAATCATACAGGTCAGATTTTCATTATTTCATTTATATTTTGTTTTGTAATAATTTGTGAGTATAGCGGTGTAAATGAGTATAAACGAAGTTGTATGTGTATAGTATATGTTTAGTCATGTTTTGTATTAATTTATGTACCTTTTATGCAGCTGCATTTCCCTAATCGCTCTTGTGTAACTCGCATATATATGTATATGTATATATCTCTATAGCTGGAACTCGTATCCGAGTAGCCCCAGATGCACATGTATTAAGATGTGCATCTTGCAGTGCGTGTAATTATCGAAAGTGTAGTTGCACGCCTACACCTACGCCCGCTAGGAAACCGACACCTAAATCAATGGCACACACTTAAGTGAGACGATTGAGGTAGGAGCGCAATCTAGCTTTCGTGCTGCCGACAACATGAGAAAGGTACCAATGGCAAGGCGAACCAAGACGACTGGCCTTTACTCACGTTGATGCGATTGTTCGCCGGCTGAATATTTCTATACGACGCTAATACACACGACTACATTCGGAACTGACTATAGTCGCTTGTTATCACGCTACAGATGCAGACCAAATGTGTCTATACTGCTGTGTACGAAACTAGCGCCGTATATTTTTGTCATCGCCCGGTATCGAACCCGAAACCTCCAGATCGGAAGTCAAGCGCTCTAGCCACTAAGCCAAACGCGACGTATAAGAAAATTTTGTTTAAGAAATGTTTTATTGCTACTTGTTTTTTTTTTTTTTTTTTTTTTATTAATAATAAATGTGTATTGAGATCTTAAACTACTGTTTAAATAATCAATATATATGACTAATTAGTTTAGACATGTATAGAATATTAGTTCATTAACTAATTTCTATTATTTATATACATAAATATTATTTACAAAACTAGATCGTTCGGCGTTAATCGCTTAAGACGTCTAACATCTGATGATGTGTCAAGCAGCTGGATTGCTTCAACATTCACATGTTGATGGAGCCGCTTTTCGTGCTTGATGGCAAAGTCACGAATGACCTCGTCTACCCACTTCAGATTCAAATCTGCATGCAAGTCCTCGTTTCTTTGATACCATTCTGCATTGGTAATTGCACGAGTGACTTTGTTCTGGCTACGCTGAATGACCATTCGGTTAGCAGGTTTTGCACATCCCCAAAGTTGGATCCCATAGGTCCAGATAGGTTTGATAATTGACTGGTAGAGCAGTCGTTTACTGTAGAGGTCCAGTTGTGAATTTCTTCCTAACAGCCACCACATTTGACGAACTTTGAGTCGGATTTGTTCCGCTTTCTGCTTCACGTGATGCTTCCATGTTAGATGGGCATCGAGATGTAATCCTAGATATTTAGCTGAATTCTTCTGCGGAATCAGCTGATTATTGATATAAACAGCATATTGAGCATTAACTTTTTTTAGAGCATATGTAACGTGAATGGATTTATGCTCGTTGAGTTTTATTTTCCATTTCTTCGTCCATCTCGAAACTCGGTCTAGAGCATTTTGCAGGTTACTATTTGCTTCAACTTGTGAATCACTCACAGACAATATTGCAGTATCATCAGCAAACATTGCTATGGTGGTGTCACCTGTTATTGGAATATCAGCCGTATACAAGAGGTACAAGATAGGTCCAAGGACGCTACCTTGTGGTACTCCAGCTTGTATAGAATGAATTGTTGACTTCGCTCCTTCGTATGCTACTCTGAATTTTCTGTCAGAAAGATATGACTCCAGCAGACGACAATAGTTACCTGGCAATTGTTGGCTAATTTTTGCGATTAACCCTTCGTGCCATACTTTGTCAAATGCTTGAGCAACATCTAAAAATACTGCTGAACAGTACTTCTTTTCTTCAAATGCTCTGTGAATTATTGACGTAACCCGATGAACTTGGTCAACAGTTGAATGTTGATCCCGGAAACCAAACTGGTGATCTGGAATAGCTGTGAACGGTTTGAGACGCTTGAGAAATAATTTCTCAAACAGTTTTGATATGGCCGGCAATAATGAAATTGGTCTGTATGAGGCAACTTCTTCTTCTGGTTTATCTGGCTTCTTAAACATGATAATCTGAGCTACTTTGAAGCACTCAGGTATGTGTTTAAGGCGGAAACATGCATTGAATATGTATGTTAGTAATACAATTGCTTCGTGAGAAAGTTCCTTTAGGACACCAGGCGAAATTTCATCTATGCCAGGCGCTTTCTTTGGGTTGATGTTATCAATTTCCTTGGCCACTTCTAACGGTGACACTGGATTAATTTGACATTCAGTTTGATGGATAATTCTTGGGTGTGCACCAGATTGAATATCATGTGGTTGGAATACCTTAGCTAAATGTCTAGCAAATAATTCTGCTTTGTCTTCATCACTACGTACCCATTTATTGGTTTCATCTTTTAGTGGAGGAATCCGGGTAACAGGTCTCTTCAACCGTCGTGCAGCTTTCCACAATGAGTAATCTTTATCCGCTTCTGGACTTAGATTAATCAAAAAATTATCAAATGATTCCTTTTTTATGCTTTTTATTAGCCGATTAAGTTGGTTACTAATCCTGTTAAATAAGGTTTTGTCTGTCAGATTGCGAGAATTATGCCAGACTCTTCTTGCTTTTCTACGCTGTTTGATTAGTTCCCTCACTTCGCGTGGGTAGCAATTTTCTTGACTGATAGTGGTGTTTCCTTCTGGGGTTGCAGTTTTTGCAGCTTCTTGAATTATATCAATAATATGTTGCGCCTCATATGCTAGTTCTTCCTTTGTTTTTAGTTTTATATTAAGGTTTATTTTTTGATCTAGGAGTTCTCTGAAAATCTCCCAGTCGGTGAATTTATTAGTTAGATGTTGCTTCTTTTGTTTCTGTATTGTTGTACCACTTACTGTAAGTTGCACAGGTACATGATCAGAAGACAAATCGTTATAGTTTTTTACTTCAACATAGTTTGCAGAGATACCTTTGGAAATGAAGAAGTCGATTAGATCTGGTATTTTTGCACTATCAGTAGGCCAGTATGTTGGTCTTCTTGATGAGTGGATTTCACATGAATTAGCGTTTAGTGCTTTAATAAGTTCCCTACCTTTAGGAGTGATCAAGCGAGATCCCCGCATGGTATGTTTAGCATTAAAGTCTCCTCCACATATAAAATGGTTGCCTAGTTGCTGAAAAATTTCTTCAAAATTTTCCTTTTTGACAGCGTGTCGTGGTGGACAGTAAGCTGCACAGATATTGAGTTCAGTATTGTTATAACTTACAGTTATTACACTACCTTGAAAGTAATCCTTTTCGATACCTTGATTTAAATAGTGTTTAATGCTATCTTTAATTAGTATAGCAGAGCCAGCATGGGCTTTGCCACTCGGATGATTCACATTATATATTGAATAACCATTAATCTTAAAATAGCTGTGGTTTGTAAAGTGAGTTTCTGATATTAGTACAATATCAACATTTTTATGTTTAATAAAGGCTTCTAATTCATCTCGTCGAGAAGCTAAACCGTTGGCATTCCAAGTAATAATAATTAAAACTGGGTCAGTCATTTTATGTTCTTGGACTTAGTAATCATTGATTGTTGATTGTTTTCCAATCTACCAATTCTTTCATTCATTGCTTTTAGGAGGCCGATTACATCAGCAATTGTAGCTTCCTTGTTTTTTAACTTGTTTGGCAGCTGACTTTCCTTGGGCACTTGTTTAGTACCTATTGTAGCGGCTGCAAATGTTTTATTAGCAGTAACTGGTTTGGCGGCTTTAAAAGTTTTTTGCTGAACACGTTCTACTGCTGTCATTTTAGGTTTCTGTGCAGCAGCTGCTTTGGCTTTATAGATTGGACATCCTTTCCAGTTGGAAGTATGATTTCCCCCACAATTTGCACATTTACATGGTTCAGATTTGGGTTTTTTGCATTCCTTGGCATCATGATTGTTACCGCATTTAACACATTTAGCTTGCCTTGTACAATATGTTTTTGTATGTCCTAGCTGCTGGCAATTTTTACACTGAGGAATTTCGTTTTTTACTCTTGGTGGTTCTATTTTCACCTTGGAGTAAAGCATATTTGTTATTTCGTATACCTCTTTGTTATTGTCTTTGGGTACTAAGTCCACAAAGAACAGTGGCAGTGGCACTTTTATTAGCGCCTTGTTTTTATTTTCATTTTTCTTTTTTATTATAACATTACTAACATTAATCGCTTCATGACCCCGCATGGTCAGTTCTTCCTTAATGTCATCAACATTGGTTGAGGGATGTAAACCTCTGATGACTATTCTATAGGGTTTAATCCATTTACATTGAAATGTATGGTAACCTATTCCTTGTAAAGCAGGGGTTGGTTGTTTAACTACAGTTTGCAGTACATGTATTACTGTACGATACATCTTGTGTGTTTATTTTAACTTCACCATTAGATAATGTCCGGTATAGAGGTTTTTCTTTTTGCATTTCACTATTTATAATATTAATAAAAGTATTAATATTTTTAACCCCGCTTACAAATATTGGCGGGGGTGAGTTCTTTTTTTTTTTTATTCTGGCTTTGTATTTCTTTGGGAGATTCCTCTTCTATTGACGAATTCGTCTGGGTTGGAGTTACACTGTGTGTTGAAGCAGCGCTTATTTCTTCCTGTAACGGTTTTTGTACAGAGATTAATTCTTCTTCATTAACTGCAACTATGGTTGTATTGTGAGAAGTCGTATGAGCATACGAATTGACCTGACTTACAATTACATTTGTAATATATTCCTTCAAATTGTTAAGGATATTACGTAGGTCACCTTTATACGCTTCATTTTTGGGAATAACAGCGAATATATCATCAACAAAGTGATCAAATGATTTTCCACGTTCATCAATAGGTAAAACGTTATCAAAGTTCATATTGTACGATTATTTTAGTTACAATAAATGGCTACACTGATTTAAAAAAACATCGAAGCGGGTTCCACTAATTTTATGTGTTGCAACCGTTCTTATCCTAAAGGAAATTGCGAGAAATAATGACGTAAATAATATTGGAATATACTTACTTCTGCCGTCATTTATTATACAGTTGAAATATTTGAAAATTTTTCGACGGGTAGAATTTCGTGTGCGAGACGATAGCAAGAAACTGTCGATACGATATTTTTACTAAATTCGTGGAAAAGCATCCGAACGAAATATAATCCGATGTAAACGATTGCTACTTGTGAGTGCGTAAAGTAATTTCCGGGAGACTGAGTTAAGAATAAATAAATAAATAACAACTAAAGAGATAACCAATAAAGAATAGATAAAAGAGTAAAAGGATAAATTAACTTCCCAAATTATTTTATCACGTAACTGATTACCTCTGGGAGCCGGTAACGTGATAAACGGAAAGGAGGCAGACGAAAAGATTCTGAAAAATCAGAATCTGGGAGAATAAAAGAGATACCGACACCACCCGACCTCTTCGAACTATTTGTAAGTACGGTTACATGAAATTGAGAATTGATAGCAATGCGGAATTCGTCTAATTAAGGCTTATGGGAGAAATTCTGACTGAAACAAAAAATATAGTTTTCTCAAAAAAAAAAATGTGTGATGTATTTTTATACTAAAAATGTCCTTGATTTTTTTTTCAGAATTTTTGGAACGGTAAAACAGGACCAAAAACGCGAAAACCCATTTTTTCAGCTGAAAATGGGCTTTCTTCGCTTCGAAACTTGAAGTTATCGTTTAAAAATCTCCTTAAATCATACTTAACTTTCGAAAATATTTTTTAGGTTATATTACTCGAGATATTGAGTGCTTATCTTGAACAACGGATCGGTGAAACCGGAAGGAACCTTTGAATTATAATTACAAAAAAAGTCTTCAATTTTGCGTAGCAAAATAGTCTCAGTATATTTCCGGATTCCTTTTTGAGATTTTTGCGCCTGTAATAAATGTAGACAGTGACAAGGATTACGGAGTTCATCGCAACTTTAGTGGCATTGGTAATAAGTAAAAATCAAAATAAACATTCGATTCTAATTATTTTTTCTGTAAATATACGTTGGAAATCATTCTAAAAATTTAACATCATCCGTGTGAAAGATCAAATAAAAGATCCCATTTAAAAATTCTCATGGCTTTCTAATAATTTTCAAAACTAACCTTCGTAATGTGTTTTTTCAAATTTATTCTAGGATATTTATAATGTGTAAAACTGAAATGGATGACATTACTTTAAGTTTCGGGAACCCATGATTAAAGACTTTTTCTGTAATAATAATTCAAAGGTTTCTTCCTATTCCGCCGTTCCATTGTCCTAGATAAGCACTCAATATCTTGAGTAATATAACCTAAAAAATATATCCGAAGTTTCAGTGTGATTTTAGGAGATTTTCAAATGATAACTGCAAGTTGCGAAACGAAGAAAACCCATTTTCGACTGAAAAAACGGGTTTTTGCGTTTTTGGTCCTAGACAGTTTTGACCTGCTTATCTGACAAGGCTTTTTTGAAATATGTATAGGAATAATATTAATAGAAATCAATATCTTAAATAGATTTGGTGAATAAATAGGTGATCGATTCAACAGAAGCTACTGTAATAGAAAAGGCCTTGAGTTTTCCGAAACGAACACGGAACCACTCCTAGACTGTTTCTAGTGTAAAAAGAAATGTTTTTCAATTTTACTGTAGACTTAAAAAAAAAATACTTTCACCTTCTACACGATAAGTTTTAAAGAAAACAAAATAAATTATAACTAGAAAATAATTATACAATTTAATACACATCTTGAAAAAAAACGGCACGAATTTGAATATAGTATTCAAAAAGATCGTTAATAAAGACATAAGAATGATCTAAAAATATTGAAAATGAAAAACCATCCAAATATACTGATAAATGACGTTGGCGTTACCAGAATAAGAATTATTGTCATGTTTATTTTTGCTTCTTTCACAGTAGGTTCAACTTATATATGCACTTAACCTTCATACACACACACACACACACACATATGTATCATATAATTAATACATTATTTATTAACAATTATACGTCATTTCGATTTTGTCAAAGAAGTGCTTCTAACAAAGGGGTTTAAACCTGCCAAATTTGCTACATTCTATTCTCTATCGCACTCTGCAAAGAAAACATTAGCACTTTTGTACTCGAGTTACAATTCAGTGCAATCCTTCTTTCGACAGCAAATAAATAAAAAAAGTGCAAAAACTGTTAACATTACCTAAGAACATATGAAATGTATATATAAAAACCTCGTCCTTTGGACTTCGCCAAAGGGAAACCCCCTAGTAGATCCCCAGATGTTAGTCCTATAATACTTATGGAAGAGCTGATTTCAAATGACTACTTCATTCTTGACAAAAGAAAAAATCATTTTATTAATTTCGAAACGTATTTTTTTATTTTACTTGCACATTGACCTAAAATAAAAACGTAACAAATTTCGTAACAGGATTTCCGAACAACATAAAAACAAAATAGAATGTTCTTATTAGGCCGGTGTAAACATGACATAATTATTAATATACATCGTCAAGATAGCTGAGTTGCCGGCGAATAGGGATACCGAGTTCGAAAACTAGCGCAACAAGTAAAAAAAAGGTAAAAATTAATAATCGTTTATAGTCACGTGAAAGATAATGGCAAACCGAATACCATTATATGTGCGCGAATGAACGAATAAACATTCAGAGTTAGCACTACATTTATTTTTAAACAACAAGCGATTAAAATCAGTTCAAATGCAGTATTGCATATTTTTCAGATTTTTGAATGGAATGTAGGAGGAAACAAGAACAGATTACAACTAAAGAAAAAAGAAAATTACCGCATTTTTATGAACGAAGCAAGTGACAAATAAACGATTCGTCCAAAAAGAATTATTCAGTGATAAGAAAAAAAAATGAAATGAATAAAAAATGGACAACGTCAATATGTATATTATAAGAAAAAACAAACAGGCGCAGTTTCGCGATGATTTCGTTAAAAATATAAATAATAAGTAGCAAAATAAAGGACATTGCAGAAAGAAAGTGCAAAAAAATTAGTAAGAATAATTACCAGGCTAATTCAATTAATAGCGGTTGAAGGAGGGGCACGCGATTTATTTTGGTCGGCTAAATTATACATAACTTCATTTATGAAATTTTATCTAAAAAAAAATCTTAAATTCATTTTCTTATTAATTTCACTTATCGGGACCAAATTTTTCAATTTTTAAGTGGAAACTATAATTAAACTCCATACGTATCCTTCGTAAAGATTGCTTCGGCTATCTCGGTATATTCCTAAATAGTCGTTTATCCTTTTACGAACATGTTAATTTCCTGTCCTCTTTTGCTTTTAAAAGACTAAATCTGTTGAAAGCTCTTTCTCCGACAAGATGGGCAGGTGATCCTCTACTCGGCATTTCTCTGCATAAATCTATTATCCGTTTTAAACTCAATTACTGCTCCTTTATCTATGAGATTGTACCTCACAATCACTTCTTTCCAAGCTGGATATAATCCAAAATTCTTGTATTCATTTTTGCCTTGGTGCTTTTAGATCCTCTCCAATGCCGACAATTCTAGCTGAATCAAACTCGCCTCCTCCTTTCATCCGCAGATCTTATCTAGGACATCGTTTCCCGTGTAAACGCCTACCGCTATCATTTTCTAGACTTATCCTACCTTTCTATTCTGCAAAATTGGCGCTTTACTCCCAAGAAAATTCCTATCTTAGCCCACATTACTTTGCGGCTGAATTCCTTTTCACCCCACATAACTTTTTATAATAATCTTCCCTATTTTTCCTTCAATTTTTCAGATCTTTCCAATCCACCTAATTTATTATTTTTTTATCTTTTCTCCAAATCCCTTCCCGAAACAACAGTTATGCGGGAATTCCACAATTATATGAAATCATGATTTCCTTCTCACAAGACCATTTTCGAAGAGTCCTAATGGAATTGGAGTCTCTTTCATTCTCCCGGAAATAAATTTCTCTGATTCTTTTCGTCTCCCTTCCTTCTGTACTATCTTTATCGATAAGCTAATGGCCATCCTAAGTTCCATAATTTAAATCTCCCCCCATCGATCTTCTTCCATGTATTTGATTATCTCTGACTACATGTGTGCTCTTAAAGCTACTTCCTCACATTTTCCCTCTCACTCTTTCGATTTTTTTATCCTCCATGTTCGCTCTCTTATTCGCATTCTTCTCCCTCATCATTCTATCCGCATGGATTTGCTCTGGATCATCAGCCATATGGGGATAGAGGCGAATAAAATGGAAGATTCGTTGGCTCTTTTTGCTGTGTCTTCTCGCTTTCATTTTTCAAAAATGTTTGCTTCTAATTTGTTTCTACTATGTTAAAATTTTCATACTAGATTATGGTCAGATATTTATGCCTCTTCCTTTTCCAACCAACTTTCCTTCTATCTATCCATCTAACGTAATCTTTCTACTCGTCATTGGTTTTACAATTTTCCTTCGCTTTGCCGTTCTGCTATCGTCTCTATTATTCATTTACGTAATTATACTCTCCTTCCTTCCTCACGTTTTCGTTTTCTATTCGCACTTTCCCCTAACTGTCCTCTTCATCCTAACGACGAAGCCGACTGCGATGCTGATCATATCTTCTTCTAATGTCCCTCCCTCTTAAATGAGCGTGATGCTCTATGTTCTGATCCTCTTTAATTCTTATTGTGCCTCTTACATTTTATCATTCCCGTCAATTTCTGTTGTTCAGATCCCTTTTATTTTATCAATATCTAATCGCGTCCATATCTAATTGATTCTCCTCCATCATGTTATTTCTGAGTTTAGATCCGCTGTAGATGTGCCCAAGTTAAGCAAAAAAAAAAAAACATCGAAATTTTAAAAGGAGTAAAGTAAAAACGCACATAACACATTTTTACAAATACTATACGTTTGAACATAACGATACTTTTGAAATTTATATTATACTTCTTTTTTACGTAAAACAAATTTTATAAACATTTCTTTCCCTTCATTTCGTATTGAAACAGATATTCTTAAAGTCACTAAAAATTTTATTATAAGTAAATTTATACACAACCTTGTATAATCAATTTTTCTAGTTATTGGTGTTCTTGGCGGAGCTGCAAAATTAAACCATACTTGTTGCACTTCAATAACACAAGACGATGCATTTTCATCATTAGATCTAATAGCGGTACTTGTGCCACTATCAAACAAAACAATGTCAATTTAAAAAATTTAACGACAAAAAAAGATAGAACAAAGCATAATTTTAAGTCCGTTGACAATAAACCGGCATTTTAAATCCAAACAGTTATTTTAATGGTTAAATTAATTTTGAAATAATCTATTTTTAACTTACAATTGTTTAAAGTCTCAAATCAATTAATAATAAAGTTTATTTGAATAAAAAATTTATAAAGCGGAATAATTCACATTACTATCTGTATAAAAACGAATAATTCAACGCTATAAATCCTAATTTTAAAACACTTTTTTTTATTATTTTCATATTTTTTAAATTTAACGTAAAATAAGTATAGTGAAACAATCATGGTCCAAATTTGTATTACACTAACAATTTATAATTTTAACACGAATTTAAAAGTGCAAAATACCTGTTATTTTTTTCTGAATTATTTTCAAGCGCATTCGCATTTTGTGCATTTGTTTGAAACTCCACCGTTTCACTGCATAATCCTATTTAAAAAAAAAAAAAAATCAACCTATTTATGAAGAATTACACATTGCACGAATATTTACAACATACATATTTACTGCACTATTACTTTTATATTACCATTTCTGTTTAATTACGCTAATTGAATATTCTTTTTCTGTATTTTTTTTTGCTTAAACAAGCTTCTTGCTATAAAAAAAAAAAAAAAAGACGAGAGAAGAAGAAGAAAATAAAAAAAGCAAGAGAAAAAAGGACTGGACGAAAAGAAGAGAAGTAATCCTGCAAAGACCAGAAGTTTTCCGAATAGGATGGATGGTCTTTCATATGCATTCAAAAAATCAGTAACCACAAGTAGAACTAGAGTTGAATTCCGCTTAATTATCACTATTTTTAGTTTACTAAAAATAAGTACAAATTAAAATATTTAATTAAAAATCGACAGTTTATTAAAAATTTCTACTTTAGAGTTTTTAGTTTAAAACGTACATAATGCAATCATTCGATGAGACCGGATAAAAGTAATCAAGTTGCTGAAAATAAAAACTGGGTTTAAACTAAACAATGATTTCAATATATCAAGAGTGCATTAACTTTTTTTGATCAAAAAATAGGATGACTAATAAAAAAAAAAAAAAAGAAAAAAAAACGATTAATTTGTAGGAACTGAAAGATCTTCAAGACGAATTTCTTCTTTCGAAAATACTCATATGAATGTAAACAAAAGTTCCTTCTAAGCGGCTTAAGAAATAAATTTGAGATATTCAGTATTATTGTGTTTAGAAAAGAAAATAAGTCTATAATACGCACCAGTGCGATTTGTTTTAGAGGGAACGGAGCCAGGGATTTCTGTATTATCTTTAGATGGCATGGTATCCGATGTCTGAGGAACAGGTGTAGATGTAGCCGTTGTTGATGATTTAGCTGCATCTCCGGGAACATTTTTTATTTTTTTATCATTTTCATCATCTTCTTTTTCAAATTTCGATCGTTTTACTAACTGCGTGACAAAATTTTAAAATACCATTAGATGAATAAGCACTATGTACTCTATACAAGTACTTATGTTAATAGCAGAGATACTTTTTTACAACATTCCAATAAAGAAAAAAATATATATATATATACTCAGTGCAAATTTGATAATTTCAGAGATACTAAATGTCACCAAACGCGAATTAATAGTGTTTAATTTTATGTTCTACGTCACTCGCCGTTATCATGAAATCTAATACAGGGAAGTGAAGGAATGCAAAATCCAATAAACTAACTGCTTATTAATATGCTATTGTACGAATGTTTATTATAAACATTTTTTTGCATAAAATCGATTATATTTTGTACATTTTCTCCCAAATGTTCAATAGACGAATTTCAAATAATTACAAATAAGTGAACTAAATTAAAAGTATAAATTCATTTATCAAAACACTAAAAGGTACATTAGTAAAAATAGAATTTATCGACTGCGTTTCACAAACCAACTACAATTCTTCAAATGAAATTAACACTTAATATATTGCACTGATAACACTTTACTATGAAAAAAATTGTAGTTTTTTTCTTTTTTTAAAATTATGAAGCAATATAAAACTACAGCCAATGGCTACTTATATAGAAACGGTATTCCCAAAAACAAATAATTATTTAAAGTATAACCTTAAAAGAGACGCCTTCGAAACCGCATTCCATCATTATAAAGCCTAATTTGTCTTCTAAACTGCTTGAAGTTTCATCGGTTGTTGAATATTGCATCTGATTCCCAAAAGAAGCAAAATCACGTTAATTTTTAATGAATCAATCATAACCGTACTCATATTTTCATAAAATATAAATGAAATAATAAACTCGCGGATATCACTAAAACAGCTATTTTGAAATGTTCCATTTAATTCTTATTAAGTTCTTAAATTAATATGAATCGTTAATTTCTTCGTCTAATAACTTCGGTCGAAGACGGCGTGGTAAAAAATAATAATCGATATACATAACATATATACGTTTTTTATTAATAGTAGATTTTTTAAAGTTTCATTCTATTCATTAATTTTTATATTTGCCGTACTACTCGATTTCCAGTAATGTGACCACCTCTTCGTACATGCTTGCGATACAGAACTAATGTTCATGACAATTCTATTTGAAACTCAACTATACATAAGACTGCACTATTAAAGCTAATATTATAAATGTTTGATTTTTAAGTATTACATGGGTGTAGCCTAAATGTTATATGTTGGCATACTGGTATCTGCGTCCATATTATTTGCCTTTCACGCGACTATTAACGATTATTTATTTCAATTGTTTTTACTTGAGCCATTAGATCTCAATTGTATTGACTATTCTAGCAACTACCACAACGAAATGTGATGGTAAAAATAGCGAATATTTTCAATTGTAAAAAAAAATCTTTCATTAAATCATAGATAAATTTTAGTTTGCGCAAATAAAAATATTTACTCTCAGATGAACTGTATTTTGATTAACTATTTAAATAATACTTAAAATTCGCTTCAATAATAATATTTCGGTGGTAAATGGCCTTATTTAAAACTGGGCAATATAAACAGCATTATTGGTTTTCACTGTGGTTAATTTATAAATAGGAAATAAGAATAAAAAATTTAAGCCGATAAAATCGTTTTATCGGAATAGTCTGTGGCATTTAAAGTGAATAATTAACTTGCAGATAATTGGATTGTGTATATAAAATTAAATAATCTGAAGTGAGACGAGAAAAGTACGCTACTAACATTATCAAGATTGTTAGATGCAGTTTCTGCAAAAACTGGCGGCGGTGACAATATGCTGCGAAAAGGATATATATTAAAGAGTACTTTTGATGAATAACATGGTATTGCCGTAATCACTGCATCCTTTAATACGGAACATTCGTTCTTTAATCTTCGTAATTGTAAATGCGCTTTACCTGTAAACAAATATTACAAACATTTTACCGTCTGAATAAAACTAGAATTAAGTTTTCCTCTGGAAACTACAACTTTTATAATTATAATCACCGTACAAGCATTAAACATTTAAAACTGAAATTTAGTTTACCAAAAACTCGTTACAATTTAACTACATGCATCTATCAATAAAAAGCAAAGAGAAAAGTATGTACAGGCAAAAAAGTACTTCTTTGTTTATATTCGGTTCTTTATAAATTTTCCTTTTTTTTACTAAAGCGAATTAGAAAGAAAAATATCACCCAACACTATTCAATTAGGAAGATTTGGCGCATATAAAATCTTATTAAAATTACAGAATAAAATTTTCAAATTGTATTATACTTTAATTACACAGACAGATTTTTATTGCAGAACATTAAAATTACGCCGTACACTTTTATTATTAGTTATACTTTTTTATTTCTTATCAATATTTCCTAACAGTAAAATCCTTCAATATATCGTAATTCTGAACTTTTTTCATAACAGGTATGGTTTTTAATGAAACTAAAGACAATAATAAATTGAATATCGCTACTGTTAATTTTATTTAAAATAATTTCCCGACCAAATAAAATGGTAAATTTTTATAATTTACTTTTATTATTTATATATATATATATCAATTACTATTATTCACTGTTTTTTTTTAATGTTATATCAGTGATTAAGAATTTATTCAGTATTTATAATTTTTAAACTTGACAGACATAATAACAGTTTTCATTATATTTTTACAATTTTACAACAATAAATTTTTATCTTTATATGTATCATCAATTAATTGCTAAAGTAAATTATACAATCGTAACATACTATTAAAAATTTGAAAAAATTTTGACGTAGTCGACATTATTTAGTAAATTTTTTACTTCATTATCGATTGAAAAAAAAAAGATGAATTTAAAATAAATTTCTTACCCACATTAAATGTAACAACAGTTTCTTCCTGTTCTTTTTCCGATGTTTCTATATATACCGGCTCACCCCTGACGTTATCTTTACCAGATGATGCTGTAAAATGTAACCCTAAAAAAGTTTTTCCAGCAGCTCTACTTAGAACACCTTTTTTCTGACCACTTGGTGTCACCGTAGGACGATGGAACGTTTGCACAACTTCACGAGCCTAAAATACATCGTTGTAGAAATTTTATTTTTATATTTTTCTCTTTCTACTTTCGGTAAAAAACAAGTACAAAATGCGCATTAAATAAATTACTAGTTGAAAGTTAAAAGTACAGTTTAGATGTTAATATGAATGTAATAATGAGTTATATATATATATAATGTAATTTTCTTATTTAAAGTTAGAAGCGCTAACTGCTTTTAAAAATTTAATGCAATTAAAATAATGTTGTGCATAATCTAATATATTCACATCGCCGGTAAATAACTCATTAACTGAGGACAAATAATAACTGGAAAAAAATTCAATGCAATATATGTGAAAATCGATCATTTAATAGCACTGATTCATTTTTAATAATAATTTTTTCCTTTACTCTGTGTCACTCAGTATAAACTGTTTTATTAAAATCTGAAATTTTCAATATTTAATTCTGATAAACTAAACATTGGTGATTATAACAACATTTTACACCAGTCAACATATATGGCAGACTTGTAAATGTGATGCACGATTTTCGAACGTAGCAATCTTTTCATTATTAGTTGAGAAATAAAATGAACATTGGAACAAGGACAACCAAATGACTAATAAAATGTTATGGTGTAAAAATGTGAAATCTTACTTGTTTCCCATAATGAAAACGCGTCGTTATACCATCGAAACAAATTGCTAACAATGACACGCAAGTCAAATCGCGGAAATTGTCTAGTGCCGAAAAGGAAATAACTTCTTCTACAAGAGACGCTTGCAAAACAGCTATATTTATCTAGAGTCAAAAAAAAAGCAAAAAAAGGGGGTATATTAAATAATGTACCCATAATTATAAATAATTAAGATTTCGCAGAAATTCAAATATTTTTTTTTCCATTTATAATTCGTTTATGAGATAAAATATTGGTAAGTTAAAATTTGGTCCTAGGTATAATTAAGTATTAACTCTTAAAATTAATGAACAAGAAAAAAAAATGAAATAAATATATCCGTCGATCAGGTGTTAAAATTGTTAAATTCGATAAATCAATTTCAAGGCTTAACCTCCTTCAGAAGCACCAGACAAGGTAGGTAAGTTCTAAAAGTATTTGACCAAAGTTAATAATTGCGCTCTGATTCGCAGGTATATTTATTCCATTTTTGTTTTAATTTGGTTTGACAAATATTTTAAATACGGCTAAAAAATTTCATATAATGTTAAATAACATATTTTATTCACGTAAAACAAGCAATATATCTATATTTCCGCAATGAATAATACAAATTTTACAATAGATTCAAATAAATTTCACGGTTAAAACAATAATAAGAAAAGTTAACCTTGGGTAAAATAACAGTTCCTTGAACCTGTGAAGATATATATTCTTCATATATACTGTAAGGTTCGTATACACCAGAAGAGTCTTTAGTCAACTTCACCCTTTCAGCAGTACTTCTTTTGCTGCCCCCTCCTTGCAGCTGACTAAGGTACTGATCTTTTTTTAGGATATTTGCGGATTCTACTTTACTGGTGCAAGAGCCGTGGAGATGATTCAATATTGAAACAGGGTGTAAAACATTTAAAGTTGGTGTTATCGCATCTATAAATCTATAACACATACACATACATATATTGAAATGATTATATATTAGAAATTACAATACGTAGATTTTATAAACGTAAAGTGCTACAGTCTTATATATACATATATATATATATAACCGTATAAATATGAAATTTTAAATCTTAATTTAACAATAAGAAATCATTAATTTCTTAAAAAACCTTAATCATTTATTCATTTTTCGTAACTCGAAAAAAATCTCAGAGCAAGCCTAGACGAAGAATTTTTTTTTGAAGGTGTTCTAGAATACCAAAAATATTTATATCGCCAAATATCCGCAGCTTGGAACGTAATTAACTCGGAGAGACGCATTGAAACATTGTCTCCTTTAAGCCCGCTGTATACTGAACCCAGCCTACGTACAGACCACGCGGCTTTTACCCTGTAAAACATGTTTTCTAATGGAGGACCGCATATTAAACCATATTAAACCCAGTCCACGTCCACGCATTAAGCGGCTGTACAAAAGTTTTCATGGGTACGCGTGTTGCGTGGGTTACTTTAAACCTTTTTAGTTGTAAAAATTTTGATTTATTCGTTATGTTTTACATTCTTTATATACAAAAACATGGCTGGGCTTATGGGACAGGCTTTAGTCTCTTAATTTGACTTCGCGCGGTTCATATTTTTCCATACTCCACAAAAAAACCTCAAGGGCAATGTGTACACTTCTGACAATGAGGTATAAATAACTGTAGTGACCTGGATCTGCGAATAACTGCCGGAATTTGATAGGGTCTGAAAAATTGTTCTGTATTAGAAATTATATATGCAAATAATGACTGTATTGAAAAATAAATAATGCATTTAGTAACTAAAAAATTGTACTTTATTTCGTATTTGTTTAATTTCGTTATCTCTTTTTTCTTTTTCTATACGCTAATGTGCATTTCAACAAGTCTTCGTATTTTAAACTTAAACAAGTATAATATACTAAACTTTTTTATACAAATCCGTAAAAAGAAAAGAAAAAAAAGATAAATTTTGAGAAGTAAAATATATAAAAATAAAATTCATGGACTATATAACATAAAATTATCGAAATATTATTTGATAATCATCGTGAAAAAAAAACAAAAACATTAATCATATGGGAAATTAAGATTAAAAAATAAAAAATAATGCTAACAAACGTATAAAAATTTACCTTTGTAACGATTCCAAAACTAAAGGAGTAACCATAATGTCGATATTTCCTTTCATCTTAACAATGATAGTTGTACGTGTTCCATTTTGATTCCTCAATGACAGTAATTCTTCTTGTGTGCCTGAAATCACATTTAAAATAAATAATATATATGAAAGATGATAATTGGCTGCAACATCGGCAATTACTGATAGACGATTAATTTTTCGGCAAAATTTTTATACATTTCGAACTTTATAAAGATTGTAAAATTACAAACTGTCTAACCTAAATCGAAGTCGTCAAATTTACAAACTGCTTCAGGAACATTATTATCCCATGGATAAGTAAACTGCGATTTACTTGTCGGACTACTATGTGATTTTTCTTTATTTGTACGGTTAACCATTTTCATCGATGTAAACCCTTCCGTTAAAACATCAAACTTTGGCAAATACCGGCTACCTATAAAATAAGTTACGAAGAAACACTTAAAGCACATATTAAAATTGTTTAGCGAAGTTCATAAAAATGTTAATTATTAAAGCGAAAACAAATTTAACTGCAATAGTTATTTTCAAAAACACTAAAATTAAACAGTCACTTTGTTAAATAAGCTTAAAAATTTTAATTTAGAAATTTCGCGACAAGCTCTAGTATTTAAAGAATGTTCAATAAATTATAAATTTAAACAGTGAAAGTTGATATTTAAAATTTTTAATTTATTGAATTTTTTACGGGTACATTATTTTATGCAACAAATTATACTAGAAAATCGACAAAATACTGGTGATAAAATTCAGTATTGTCGCAGGAAAATAAAATAAGAGTTTCAAAGAATAAACGATGAAAAATATTTCGGAACTTTAATTATAGCATTACTTCCGGCTATTAAACATATATTTGTATTCAACTAGTTACACGGGAAGTCACAAACGAGAGTAAATATCTAATGCAGTGGCTCTAATCATTAGGTAAATCCGCGTACTCTTTAATTCGTTGTAATAAAAGGACCAGATTATTTGTATACTTTTTCATTACCAATTAAGTTCTAATAAAATTGATACACATTCAGCGGACTGAGGATTCATTATTTGATTATATCATAATAATCAGCATAATAATAGAAATCACAACTGACGAATAAAAGCAGACTATGATCTACACTGAGCTGTGAAAATTTAATAAAAGCACACTAGAAATTATTGATGAAATTAAGAAAAAAAAAAAAAAACTTTTTTAAATTTTATAAAATCTAACATTTAATTTAAAGAGACTACCAATTATGTATTTCACCAAAAATGTGATACAAAAAGCCGTAGAGAACATTTTGCACACTATTCAGGAATCATTAAAAAATATTGGAAAATTATTAACTATCTAAAAATATTAAACTGGTTATATAGTTTCAAAAGTACTAAAAAAAAAAAGAGTACTATCACCGCATTACAGAAAAGAAAACGAAAATTTTCATGAAATCAAAACTTTAATGCAATATAATAACCAATATTTATTTTAGGCTTCAATATATTCTAGTTTTTCCGATCGCGTACGTATTATTATTTTTTAATTTCTAAACACACATACACGCCTTTAAATCATTGCTGAATACTGTAGTCAGTGAATAGTTTAACGCATATATAACTCTTTACTAGCTTATCACCAGGCGGTACACGATCTATCAAACTATAGGCTGAGAAAACTTGAACCCCCCCGATCGTTGCAATTATAGAAGACAAATCGAGCACAGTATGAGAAAAAAAAATTTGAAACGGGTACCTCATTACTCTAATAGTATGGAAATGACAAAAGCGATATATCCTCGCGGCTCCCTCAAACGATATAAAAATGCTGATAACAAACAAATGGCAATGTTTTAGTCATCAGTTCGAACCCTTTTAAATTATGAAAGTATTTGTAAATTAAGCTGTTTTTTTCGCGCAATATGTTTTTCTTATTTTGCAGGTGAAAAGAATTTCAGCTTTGAATCGATATTTTAAAATTTGATAATGTGGTGTTTATGCGCGTGTCTGTTAAACATACGAGTATTTCTACGTTCATATTGCGTTGCATTACGTAAAAAGCGTCTTTCTAAGTAGCAAACATGTTCTTTTACGGATGCTATTATAATTGGCTTTCCGAGTCGGTTTTCGTTCAGTAATATTTATTATTTTTATTTATATAAAACTTTTTTTCCCTTTTTTTATTTTTAAACGACAAAAATTCATAAATTAAATAAACAAATTACGTATACTTTCTGTTGCGAAAATCGGAAAAGTATTTAAAAATATATAATGTATGTAGAGACTTTGCGACTTGCTGTAAATATATACAAAATACGCTTCTCCAAATTAAAATATAAAATTTTGTTAAACTTTTTTAAAACGTAATATTTTTTTAAATAATTTATAAATTTACACTACTTAAAAATCTTACTTATAAATACTAGCCGTCCATCGTTAGATCTTTGAAAAAATGGAACCGTGAATACGTCAGAACTAGGAGGCAAAGATACGTTATTCCAGTTACTACAGCTTACCTATATGAAACAAATATTTTTTATACCATCATTTATCTCTCTCGCAAAGATCCATTTTGTACAGAAAATACAAATATAACGTTACACAATGTTCTGAATTCATCGCCTCTTTTGCGTACCTGTGCGTATATCAGAGTAGCCAATGAAACGGATTTTCGTTCTAACTTATTAAGCGGAGAGATAACGTAATAAAAGATGGGGGTTTTTGTCAATGAAGTGTGAAAATTTAAAATGTAAAATACACTTGATAAAATAAAAAATATTTTCTACAGTAAATATTTAAAATGAAATGACTACTGCGATTATATGGAATCCTAATCAATTGTTTTCTATTGTTTTTTACGGATCAAAAAGAATCCAGTGTTACGTGACGTGACGATTTCGCCATTTAGGTAGCCCGCGTTAAAGAACTTCGTTCCAAAAAAACACACAAAAAAACGCGTTATATATTAAAAACATCTAAAAATTCTCTTAACCATTAAGTTCTTAGTTAAAATAAATAATAAATTTCATTACACACTCATTACACTAAAGCACTAACTAGATGATCTCATCTAACGATCAATGAACAGAAACAGTAATACATATATAATATATACATATATAATATATAATATATAATATATAATATATATATATAAAATTAGACAATTTCATAATTTATTCAAGAATAAATGTACAGAAACTTGAAAAACAAAGTATCCTTTTAGAAATACGACAAGAGTACACTTCCAGCGATGCAAACGCTCCTAGATCCTAATGCGCTGCCTAGGATCGTAAAGTGCGTTCTCATCGGAAAAACAGCAAACTCACGCGAACACACAATGATATGCCAACTTCAGGAATATTCAAAAAAAGGTAAAATATGTAATCATCCAAACTTAATCAGATTTCAATGTAGCCATTTATTACGTATATTTCACAGTTTAAATAATAAAAATAAAACGAAAAGTAACATAAATAAATATCTATCATAATTGAAACACAAGGTGTTGCCAGCAATATTAATCTGTCTTAGCTATAAATAATTTGAAAATAAAAGTTTAAATAAAAGTTTAAACAAAAGATACAAAACTTATTAGAACATTTAGCATATCAATGAAAAATTATCCGCCTCATTATTAATACAAAAATTATTTATTCATATCGATAATTTAATGAAAATGTACACGTTGAAAGGACCGTGTAATACATAAATGATCGACTAAACTTACTTGCGATAAATGATTAACATAAGTAGACATTAACAACGGCGAATCAACAATAGGCTTATTCACTTGCATATGAAGGTTCACTAAAGTTAAATCTTCTTGAGAAGACATGGCCGATATAAACGACGTACTGGACACAGACTGGGAATCAGAAGATTCCAAAAGCAATCCGGACGTGCAAGTTTGAAGCTGAAAGAAATCAAATTATGCACGCAATTTAAACAAGGGTATACTAATTATTAATAAAGTGAATAACTTCATGCGCTTAAAAAATACACTTTTATTAAACAAATTTTCAGATCACGATATAAAATAAGTTTACCGAGTCAAGCTATATATATTGCCGTTTTGTTAAAAGATGTTTTTTCATGATTCGACTTTAAGAAATATTCTACAATTTTAAAGCATACCGATTAAAATAAAGAAAAAAAAACTGCAATTAGAAACTGTCAAGGAAATAAGATGTGTTTTTTTCGCAAAAATATAAAAGGATAAAATACTGAGAAATGCCTATCCTTCTGCCCTATCCGAATTCAATATCGTATGTTAAAGATAAGAAGTTTAAATTGTTTTAATATTATAATGTATTGAAAATTTCAAATTGAAATATAAAATTTAGCCTAAAACTTTATGCACAACTGATGTTCCGTGAATAATCGATTGTGTAGGTTTGCCGTTAGTTATAAAAGTTTATATTAATTAAAACATTTTTAAAAATAAACTACGCCAAAATTATTTTATAGCTTCTAAGAAATAGAAATTAGTCGAAATTCTTTAATAAAATCGCGCCCGTTGATAATCAATAGTGAAATACAGTTACGCAACTGGTTCAATAAATACTTTATAACTGGTACGAAATTTTACTTCATATAAAATTTTAATAACAAACGATACCCAAAAATAAATTTATTAATTAATAACCAACATGTTTCGGAAGTGCGGTTCTATATAATCACAGTTAAATTCCACGATCACAAACTTACGTCTCCGAAAAACACGTTGACTAATTAATATTAATCCATAAATTTTTATCCGCAAAAATATACAGTTAATTCATTTATAAAGTTATGTAAGTAAACTGAAATACATTCAAATAGTAACAATCGAATAGTAAAACAAATGAAAAAATTAATTAAAAATGAAAGAGAAAATAACTTTTCAGCCACTTTAAAACGGAAACTGGACTAAATCCTTTCATTTTCAAAATGTACTCATAAACCTATTAATGCTATAATAATCCCAACTTCAGTTTCACCTATCTTCTACATTTCATAACAACACTGATCTCAATCACTCTAGAGTGTGAGGAAGAAAGATTTAATGAGGGCGACACTTCATCCTCCCAGACTAGAGTCTCATGTTATTTTGATCATAATCAATATACCGATCGAATATTTTTTTCACCAGCAAGAGGTTGCCTCAAATTTCACTAGATAATTCTTCATATTTTATTTTTTCCGTGTTATTATGTTCAATTTATATAGCTAGTAGTTAGATAAATTTCGGAAAGCTTTAATTCGTTTAAAAGATTTCTTGTACTCCGAGACGGTTTAGTTAGACATTAAAATTTTTAAGGAAAATAAAAATGATTTAATCTGAACGTATTATTAAGTTATCCAATAATTAGATGAATACTAATTCCATTTTAAATAAAAATTAAAAATCACTAAGTTCAATCAATTCAATCGACTAATACTAAGCGATCCTAAAAATTAGTCAGCAAAAATAACCGTGTATTAACCGAAATCAAACGCTAAATGTGTGATTAAGTTTTACAGCAAATAGATGATAAGAGGATTACGCGTTTGTCGTAAAGTTAAACAATATTCCAGAACCGCTGACGTGTAACAAATAAATAATAGTGAAAAACCAAAATGTTAAGAAATCATGAACCAAAGTAACAAGAAGAATTACAACCCTACGCAGTTTTTGAACAAGACAGTTTTGCAGAAATAAATAATTGCGTTATCTTTTGATTACATTTTACATACCAGTAAAAGTCTACGTATAATTTCATTGCGACGCATTCCATTCAATTTAGTAAAAAATAAATAAATGAAAATATAAATTTAAAAAAATAAAAAACGCTAGGTAAACGGTCAGTAAAATGCAAGAACCTCGATCTTTTCTCCAAATATTTAAATATTTGGTGTATTAAAGATGGTGCTAAATATAAATTGAAAATATTGAAGGCTATGTTAATAAAAAGTAATGATAGTGAAATATTGAAATATTAAATATGTGAAAACGTGTTTACCAAAGTATCGTCATCGTCTGTTTTATTACTCTTCATGACTGGACTCATGCAATGCAATGGTAATGAAGATGGCGTCTCGAAATTCTTCGCCAGATGTTCCGCACTGCCAATAAGCGATTTTTGATCTTCAGCTAATGAATACTAAGGATAAAATTGATTTTTTTAAAAAATAAATCAATATTATATTCCATAAATTAATTGTTTCTGTTATATATATTATATTTTAAAAATATTACTACTTACAAACTAAATACATGTTCATGTACTATTTAAAATATTCAAATTGGGCTCCATCAGCATTTATGCGGTCCTGTAAACGATCTGGAATACCGTTGATGACATTTTTTCTTAAAGTTGAATTTATAAAAAAATCTTATAGAAAAGATAATCGAAATTTCAATACCGACTTACGAGAAGAATATTATTAGTTCCCATAAAAATACAAGCCGAATTATCAAATTTAAAAAAAGAAATATAATTATGAACGAGAAACGAAATTTTAAATATGCGCTGATGTAAAAACTGTAAAATAACATCCATACTTTAGTAAACCAATATCGATGAGATTATCTTTTTGTGTTGATCTCTGAAAATTCTACAAGTAATAATTTTTATTCGAAATGTTATTGGCAAAATGAATTTTAATAAAGAATTTCTATAGTAAAGTACCTAAAACATTAACCATATTGAATGTTGTGAAACACATCATACAACTATTAATAAAACAGGAAAAAATTATAAGTCAGCCGGTATGATTTAGTTAATTGAGTTAACAAAACTATCATTGAGATTCTTTTTTGACGTGCTTATATTTACTTCATGATTACATAACATCTTATTTGAATTCTCAAAAATCCTATTAAATAAATTAAAATTATGGTTCCATTTTAAAGTAATTGTTTATTGAACATTTGAACTCTCGAAATATACACCTCTGATATCAATACCCCCCGCCACCTTTTAGTAACAATTGTTGTTACATTCTGACATCTTTTTGCCCGCTATACTCTGCGGAAACGTAATTTTTACATTTCGACTGCAGTAACCGCTACGGGAAAAATCTGGAAGCTTGAAGTTTATTTCTCTCTCGTTTGCGTAACGAAAATACGAATATTTAAATCCCAGCAACCAGTTTCAAAAATGGGTTTACCTGACTTTCTTTTTATCAATTAGGCTTTTTATTGTTCTTATCTATTTATCGCTACTATTTTAGTTTGTTTTACCGCTTACTATTCTTTCCACTGCTTTCAAAGTTGCTAAAAATGTAAAAATTTTGTACATTACCTGTGCACAACATATTTTCAGCTTAGTATATTTTATCATTTTTCGAATTTTCGGTATTTTAATTAATTAATATTATCGATTTAATTTCATATCGATTAGTTTACTTTAAAATCTGATTGTACTAAATAAACGAACTGAAACCATAAACAAAAACTATTGAAATACGCCGAAAACTTCTACCAATTTTTTAATTACCACTATCAATGATTCGTTGCTACCTTGGTAGATTCCAGGCGCTACACTTCCTTCCATCACTATTTTATTGTCTTGTACGTTTTACTCCGCCTTTTGTACTTTGAGATCATCTTGACATCGCTCCCCAAATTTCTCAGTATCACTCTCATTTCTTTTTTCTCCTACCATCTTCTTTATTCTAGTCCTAAGAGTAGTATTCTCCCTCATATTTGCACTAGCTCGATGCAATTTAATTCAATCAAATAAAGTTTATTTACTTATATGTTTATTTATTCATTTACTTGTTTCTATTTTATAAAGCGACCAGAGATCATAAATCACCCAAATTATTTCCAAATGATCGGAATAACTAAAAACTACAAACATTAAGTCATTACCTGATCGAGGTAACTTTTACGAAAACCACCACCTTGATGTTCCGGAGTAGGTATTTCGTGATCATTGCGATACGCTGATAACCACGATTTCATCTCAGCAGCATTCGTGTTCGTCAACGTCTGTGTATTTTCTGGTAAAATATTCAGATCACTACCGAACCGCTTACTACAACAAAACATTAAAAATAATTCAAGATATATTAACGAACTTGATGTTGTCCAATCAGAATTCTTAAATACCGTTGGCTCTTTTTTCCCTAATCATTTTGCGATCTTTACTGACGGTTCCAAAGGACCCAATGGAGTTGGCTCGGCCTTCTTTTGTCCTTCCTCAAATTATTTCGAAACCTTCAAACTTCCTTCCTTTTGTTCAGTGTTCTATGCCGAGTCTACTGCCATCCTGCGTGCCGTCCTTTTTGTTGCTTCTTCCCTAGTTTCGCATAAAGTCCTTATTATATCGGATTCCCACAGTGTCCTTCAAGCCATCTCTTCTTTTCCTTCTTCCTCTGTTGATTACATAATCCTTCTCATACGCTCTCTTATTCACAACATTTTCCTTTCTCACTCTATCCAAATTGACCTACTGTGGATTCCTGGCCATTCTGGAATCGAGGGTAACGAGTCGGCCGATACACTAGCTCGTTCATCCTCTTCTACCGGTGAATTCCTCAGTGTCTTTTCATCTCATAATATTAATCTCCTCTCCACTTCAGCTCATTCCAAACTATGGTTAAATTCGTATTCCTCCTCATTCTCAAATCCGGATTCCTTCTATCTCTTTATCCAGCCTAATCTACCGTCTTATCCATGGTTCTTCAATTTTCCCTCCATACGGCGTTCAACTCTCTCTGCAATCTGTCGCCTACGCTTTGGGCACAGTTTGCTTCCTGCTTCCCTATTTCGCTTTTCTCTGGTCCCCTCTCCTCACTGTCTCCTACACCCTTCCTCTCACAACTTTATAGGTGACGCTAATCACATTTTGTTTGAGTGCACCTATATCGCTTCCGAACGTTCTTCCTTTTACTCTTCTCTTTTGTCAATTGGTCTTCCAACTCCGTATTGCGCAGCTTTTGTCCTCTCCTTGCCATCACCCTCGGTCATTCCAGCACTTGAGTCTTTCCTATCTTCCATATCTGATCGCATAAACATCTGATTCCGCTTCTCATTCTTCTCCCTCTTCTTGGGCCAATGTCTTTATGACGAACCCCCAAAAAAAAAAAAAAAAAGAAAAAAATAAAATTACGAAATATGTAATACAATAGGAAGTTATAATAACGAAACAATTTAACTATTAGAAAAATAAAATTAAAAACATAAATAAAACCAAAAATTCTTTCATTTAGCGCAGTTAATTTTCAAGCACAAAGACTATTAATCCATTGAGTTTTTACCGGGCGTTGTATTACATGACACTTAGGCAAAACAGATTTACTGTTAATTGTTCTTAAAAATTTCCGTTGAGTTACTTAGGAGTATAAAATAAATATAAATACATATATAGTATATACAACATTATTTTAGTACAGAAATAATATAAATATATTGCATTGAGGATCCTCTATGAAATAAGTATATTTCGAATAAAATTAAAAACAGAAAAAACATAGAAATATTTCGAAATAATAGTTTCGTGATCACAATATTAAGTAAGACATTATATTTAATAAAATTCTAAAATTATAAGTACTATAACAATCATTTAAATTAAACATAAATTAATATAGTAGAAATGTTTTGGGGAATTTACAATCTTCAGCTAGAAACGAAGAGAAGATGTATCAATAAAGATAAATTTTGTATTAAATGTTTCGGATATGTAGGAAACTTAAATGTTTATCTTTGTTTATAAAAAAAAACTAAAAAACATTATTAAAAATTAAACTAAACGTTTGATTTCTAATTTGAAAAAATGAAGATAGAAATATATACACTAAGTGACCCGTGCGAATACCTCGCACCGTTAGTGGTCAGTTACGTAATATAATAAAGTGTAAATAAGTAAATGTAAACATTTATCAATTCAAAATATTTTATTATAAAAAGTAGTAATAAAATCAGTCTTATTGTGAATGATATTAATTCTTTTTTAAATTAATTTCACAAAACTTCTTTAAAAACAATGTTGGAGGTTATGACGTGATCATCGTTCACTTTTTGCTCCTATTTATCTTCAACACAAATAAAGATCTTTAAACATACGGACTTGTGAAAAAGCCACATATATCCGTTCATGCGAAAATACAGGTTCGGTAAATACCATCCTGCCCTTTGAAGTGTCTAACCTTGTGCTTTGTTAATGGCCATAGCGAAAGCAACTTTTATCGGGAATTGTTTTTTTAGCATTTGGAAAAGCACAGTAGGATCAGGAGGTTTAAGATTAATCCGGGGTATGATCACAGTTTTATCGGAGTGAATAATTTTAGCAGTGATGATGTACTCGACCAAGTGAGTTAACACTAACCTTGTGCCATTAATTAATCCCTGTTTAACATTAAGATTTCTAATTAACATTATGATTGCACTTTTTTTTAAATCAATTTATGAGGCAGTAAACTGAATGAATTCAAAAAGTTTAAGAATTCTATGGGGTACACTTGAGCGTTGTCTGTTTCTTCATGTTGGACACAATCAGAACTGAAGTAAACCTTTTCCTTTCCAATTAACAAATTAGAAATGATATATTCATTAATTTTGGTACAATCATCGTTTTTTGGACATAAAATCGCCATTGAATAAAACTGCGAAATATTTTGTTCAATGTTTCTGTGGCATTGAATATGGTGGTAATAATACTATCATAATTACAATAACAATGTTTTGGGATTTTGATCGCTTCATTCTCGAAATCTGTTTGAAGTTCTAAATCACCGTTACCTAATTTAAGTAACCATTCTGTGAAAACAGAATCATCATTTGCCCTCATACTTTGAGTCAACTTATGAATTTAAACATGAGACCATAAGGGCGATCGTTTAACCGTATTTTCAACGATGGCTGTTCTATTGGCATCTCTAACAACGGGTAACACCTGACGAAAATCTCTACGAAACAGAATTTTATTATTCATAATATCCTTTAAAAGTCGATCGACAATGCTTTAGCGCATCTTTGGGAACCATTGAAATCTCATCTCAAATAGAGAGATCTGAGCAACGAAGAAGTTGTGCATCCTTTGTATGAGTGCGAATCGATAAGGCCGATGTGTCCAAGATGGGTACAGGTAGTTTGAAAATCAAATGTGATGTGTGTCCTCTTGGTAGGAGGTTGGCAGCAATGCCTGTCCATGCAACTGGTATAACTGACGTGTTGTTTTGATTTGTTTATACGTTTATTTTATTCTATTCTATGCTATTCAGAGGTTTCAGAATCTTCAAAATGGCGTATGAAACATTAATTTTTACACAGTATTAAGGGAGATATTTCATACCCAAAAAAAAAAAAAACACCTTTTCGAAATAATATATATATATACTCAGCCATTTTAGCCTCACAAGTAGCTCTGCCCCTTGACCCCTCTTGCTTATATTTTCGCTTTCTCTTCTATACTTTGCATAAAATGATTAAAATTTATAACGTCATTCTTACCGGCATAATACATTTTTTTGTTACAAAATCTAACAGGCGCATGATTAAAAATGACGTTTTCATTTAACTTTCATTACATAAATTTGGAATATTTTTTCGTTACATAAAATTGAGACATTTTTTATAATGGGGGTAGCATAATAATTACGTTGTGATTAATATATATATATATGTATATGTGTAGGGTGTTCTGAAACTAATTCAGGAAACTTGTTTTATGCTATAAAGCTCGTCAAAATGAACAAAAAAGTCCTGAAGGGACAATCATTTAGGCAAACAATTAATTTATTTAATTATTTAATTTAAATGGAAAAATATTTTTTTTTATACATCAATATTTTGTAAAATAAAAATAAAATAAATATTGAAAAGAAGTAAAATACGTATTAAATGTAGTCGTAAATGTATAGTCAACAATGATTTGTCAATGTCCTGGAGCAAGTGCTCCATATGTTGACCATTTTGCTGTACCACCAACTCAGCTCTTCGCATTTCACGGCTCGTTGCAAAAGTTCTAGTGTTTGCTGGATGTCGTCAAACGCTGCAACGATCCGTTGTATACAGTCGTCTCGTGAATTAGTTGATGTACGATACACGTTTTCCTTAATACAAGCCTACAAGAAAAAATCCAGAGGAGTTATATCGGGAGACTTTGCTGGCCATTCAATCAGTCCGAGGCGCCCTATTCACCTGTCCGGGAAGACTTCATCCAAATGGCTTCTTACAGCCCTTTTGTAGTGTGCCGATGTTTCTTGTGTGTGATAAAATACATATACCGCTGATTTGAAAAAATGCGACGAATTGGGTTGAATTTTTACTTATACGTTTAATACATATCTTACATCTTTTTAACATTTATTTTATTTTTATTTCAGAACATATTGAATTATAAAAAAAAAATAATTATTTTTTTATTACAATGAATTAATTGAATTAATTATAACTAATTAATTGTTGCCCAAATGATTTTTTCCTCAGGACTTTTTTGTACATTTTGACGAGCTTTATAGGGTAAAACAAATTTCTTGAATCAGTTTCAGAACATCCTGTATATATCATGGTGGCCACTCAAATATAATTTTTAAATTCACGGTTTATTCCTGGTTTTCCTAGTACAAATCCTCCCAGTTTTCGCGTCCAAATAGTTCCGATTTCCTGATTACTAGAATTGTACAAAAAGAAGAATAAAATTTTTTTGTTACTATTGATAATATTTGACCGCCGCAGCGTATTTTATTCGAATAAAACAGAACTTTTTTTGAGTAAAGTACAATATAAAATGCATTCATTTTTCGCTTCAAATAATTTTTTCTTATTGAAAATAACGCCGTTTTTGATTATTTTTACTTTTATTTCCAGTTTTACGACAAAATTCCCGGTTGAGTGGCCACCCTGTGTATATTTATATACATATATATATTGTTATGGTACACATTAGTCTGCTAATCGTGTTGATTGTAGGCGAAATAATTCGGGCTTACTTACGATCGCAGACTGCTGCATTTATCAACTGAGAGGCTGTGTATATTATCATATAATTTAAATCCTACTGTTATTTCTGGCTTACATTTTTTCTAGACGACGCGTATTAAGTTATTATTACTGGCTGATATGTTATTACTAAGGCACTTGACGTATTTTAATTTTATTATTATATTTTTATACATCTTATTACGCTTTTACGTTAATATTACTTGTTCGTTCGTTCTTCATTGTGTCGTTGAGTTATCGTTTTTATAAACCATTAAATGAAAATGATATTATTTCATTGAATTTATAAGAAACGATATCTTTTTCAAGACTATAGAATAATAATGGTATATGTTAACACTTTGTTGGTTATTCAGGCCGGATTACTGTATATTATAGCATCTGGAAAAGATACACCTTTAAATGAGTTCGAAGCACACCTTCGCTATTAAAAGTTCAATTCTAGTAAGTCGAATAAATGTGAATTTATAAAGAAAATGGACGGCACTGAAATTGAAGATAATAAAATTTATATTCATGTATGTATATGTAATTAAATATTATTTTAGTTTTGTTGTAGATAATCCTAGTGAATCAGGTTAAAAACTACAATATATATGTAAATATACTGTAACAGATTCGATACCTACAGTGCTTTCTTTTAGCGGTGTTCGAATTATAAAAATATATTTCTTTGGTAAAATCATTTATTTCGTGATTTATCGAACGTCGCGTTTTATTCGGCGTAATCGTGGATCGTAGGGGGTATCGGAGATGCTTATCGGCTAAAACCAGAATTTCTGGGCGCAGTCGAACGGACGGCTGCGTCAGGTGAGACTGTGTGCGTGTATATTGTTGGTAGCGGCCGATAGCGGAGAGTACTGTCAGGTAGAAGCTGCGTCGAGAACATTGAGCTGAGGGAAGTTTATAAAATACCGTTAAGACAGAGAACGCGAAATATAATATAAAGGTATTCTAGAAAAATCGGGGCGTTCGAATTATTAATTGTTAAGTTAGTCGGGAATTTCCTGTTTTCGATAAAAGTTCTAGTTTAGACACACCTGTGGTGTATACTTTAATCGTCAGTCGATATTATATTAATTTACTGTTCTGTCGCGTAATTCGAGCTAGTCAGTCGATGTAGAGTCGTGATTTTATATTTGTCCGCATCGCACGATACACGTGTTTTCGTCTCTGTTTCTAGTCATTGCATGTGTAACAGCTTTTCAATTTTTTTATGTAAATTTTTCTTGTTGTTTTTGATCAGCGATTTCGCGTTGAACTGCTTTCTTGTAAAATTTTTGTTTCATAATATATGCAATTTGTTTCGTTAAAAAACTCGTTATTGGACACGTGGTGGGCCCGTAGCCTCTCCACCGGGGATTGAACGGCGGGTTTCGCGTCCAAATTTTTGGTAAGCGTCCAGATAGGTGGCACCAGTTCATTTTCCGTCTTTACAGTTCATTTAGTTCATCTCTTGAGGTTTATTTTTGTTTGGTGGCTTGTTTATTTTATTTTTTTTTTAAATTTATTTTTATTTATTTTTATTTACTTTTATTTACTGGCTGTCACTTTCTTCTGCTCTCGTCTGACTGCTTTTGTATTCTTTCATTTCAGTTTGGATTTATTTCAATTTACATTCTGATTTATTTCAATTTATATTCTGATTCATGTCAATTTATACTCTGATTCATGTCAATTTATACTCTATTCGGATTCAAGGTATGTCATTTTTTATATGAATGTTTAATGTAATTTTTCATATTAAACATCTCTCTATTTTATTAAAATATAATTTCCGTACGTTCTAGCTTGATTGCCCTTTGTTTCCGCAATGGAAATTGATTTATGTGGCGCCGTCTGTAAGCCGGTCTACTTCGACTTGATGGCATTTGCTAAAGAAGATGCCATCAAATTTTACATAAAACATCGGGTTCTTCCTTTTTTCAGGTTTTTACACTTTTTTCTTTTCGAAGTATCATTTTCCTGTCTACTTTTGCGGTATTTTTTTAAAATTTATTTAAAAAGTATCATTTCTGCTCTATTTCTCGTATGATCGTTACGTTACTTCGCTTCTTTTCACGTCATATTCGTAATTTCAGTTCACTCATTTTCGTTGTTATTCACATTGGGTGAACTAACACGTCGTGTTAGTTCATCCACCGTGAATAACAATGAAAATTAACGAACTGAAATTGACCAAAAATGAACTAAATGAACTAAAATTATGACCAAAAATGAACTGGTGCCGCCTATGTGGACGCTTACCCAATTTTTTTCTCTTTTTCGGTAATTCCTTTTTCTTTCCTTTTTTTTTTTATCGACAAAATTTCTTTATATTCTTTTTTCCACAAAAAGCCTAATATTATATTGGTATAAAAATAGAAGTACAATACTAGGTAGTATTAAAAAATTCATAAAATTTACCTTCTTAATGTACTATTTTGAGATCGAGTACCGGTAGAACCGATTAGAGAATTTCTTAGACTAGAACTACGACTAGTTGGGAAACGGGAACCATCCATCGTACATTGACTAACTGTTTGATACTGGCTAAGTTCTTCCTCAGCTGAGAAAAACATTTCCGACGGATTTTCACTCGATATCGAAACAGTTCGACGAAACAGAGCAGTTTCATCGCTGGCTGGCGTCATTAACTTATCCGTTCCTGACAGCGTCGAAACCGAACCTAATCCATTATTTGTGGCGCCCTGAAAAATAATACTTATTTCTGAAATATATTTAATTTTAGGCGTTCAGATTTAAATATTTTAATAAATCATCGTTATTTTCATACGTGTTACATCAAATTTCATCCAATGGTTACAAATAACGCTGAAAAATTTCTTTTTTAATATTACTCTATTAAACGAACTTTAATTATAGCGTTAAAAAATATAAACAGTTTCTCTTTTTATATCTACATAAATATTTCGTTCTGATCGAATTGTTAAAGATTTTGAAATATTTACTCGCGTATACCTCCACATATTTCACAGATATTCTAAAATAAAGTGGAATGTTCACAAAACTTACTTAAATATTGTACTTAAAAAACAGTATAGTCCGAATAAAATTTTAATTTACATTCCATTGTGAATTACACAATTCACGACAGTAAAGTTAATTAAAAGGAGTCCACATCCTTTGCAGGACTTGCTCAACTGTGAAGTTAAGATTTACGGTGTACTAAGTTAAGCGGTACTGTTAAAGTAGAAGTGCCAGTTCCTTTCTCTCTGTCGGCTTTATTTTACCAAATAAAGAAAAAAACTGTTCTATTCAGTCTTTTTTACTCATCCTTACTATGGTATGCTCTTCATTAAATGAATAACTAATTTCGTACTAGCGGTTTATTAACACTAATAACTCCATTTATTTTATAATTAATACTCATAAAGTAGCTATATGCAATGTATTAGTAATGCTCCGTAAAAAAAAATATTTTATTAGGATATTTTAAAAACTAAACTTACAAAGAAATTAATAAAGTATTCTGTAAGAGAAGTTTTAATAGTTTCCGTCGGAATTAACATTTACATTTAAATCTTAAACCCTTGTCAACTACTGTGACTTTCTATTGTGGAATGAACTTAAAATTTGTTTTAATCATCATATTACTAATATTACAAAAAAAAAAAAAAAAAAAAACGAAAAACTGAATAGAGGAAATATTTTTAGTGGAAATATCAAGTTCACCATATAAAAAAGAAGAAATAATTAGAGAATAAAACTGGTTTGATACACGCGTGGAGCTCCGAGCAATAGCCAGCGGATAAGTAAAAATACAGAGATTTTTGTTCGGATCAAAGCTGAAACTTTTGAAAAAAATTAAATTACTATTTTTATATTTACTTTAAACAGCAAAAATAATTTCGGATAAATTACCAAAGAGTGCACCCTCCCCGAAGCGGTATTATTTTGATGTCATTATTTTTTCCGCATTTATTTATTACAAAATTTCTCAGAAAAAAACGTAAAACCACCAAAAAGAGAGCTCCTTAAATAAAATAACAATGCTAAGTACCAATTATAAATAATAGAGAAATGTTAATTTAAAAAAAAATAAATAAAATTTCGCCTTAATATAAAATGACAGCAAGAGCATTACATCTTTTCCGTCCGATTTATCTGAGGAAAGCAAATTACTGGTAAAGTAATCAACAGCTAATTTTGAATCGGAAATACTGCTTTTTGGAGTTCCATCGTACTCAGCACTTTCCGGCACACTTAAAATAGATCGCATCGTATTCAATCTTGAATCGGAATCCAGCTTCCCAGAAGGATAGCAACAAGTAGAATTGGAATCGATTAAACGAGCGTACGGAACTTCATGCTGATTCACACTGGATATGTGTCTTTTAACAAAACCGAAATATTAACGTACATATTAATTGAAATATAACTGCCTTGATAAATAAAATCTTCAAAAACCACTTTTTTCCTGATCAGAATTATCAGAAATTCATGTTTAAGCAAATAATGTTACATTTTACTTACAAGGAAAGTACACGAGTCGTCGGACGCCGATTTTGATGAAATTTTGATATATGGTAGAGTGTAAAAAAATATTAGACATGTTTTTTTTTTATCGGCCCATATGCAGTTTCTAGGGGTGAAAACCACCCCTAAAGTTCACTCTCGAAAATCGTTTCTCCTAAATATCTCGTCTTCAACTCTATATTTTTTTATGAAACAAAATGGAAATTATTTCTCGTGCAAAGGACAAGTGATCCACAGTGATTTAAGCAGTAAAGTAAATTTTTATGTAAGGGTTTTTGAGGTCGCTGATTACGAATCCGTCATCAGATTTTGTTAATTCAAAATGGTGGACCAATATGCTGGACAAAAAAGTTGTAATTTTAATGACAAATTGTATACGAGGATTTTTGAGGTCGCTGATTAAATCTGTTATCAATTTTTGAATATTTAAATTATCCTATGCTTTATAACCATACAGCTCCAAATCCCTAAAACTCAGACAGGCATTCAACCTGTGTTTTTTTAAACCAACAAACCCTAAACTCCTAATCCCCAGTCAGGCCAGAGGCCTGTGCGTTACAACCATACAGCTTCAAACCGCTAAACATCAGCCAGGCCGATTGCCTACGACTAAAACCGCACAACTCCTAAACTGCAGGCAGACAAAAGGCCTATTCATTGTAATATACAGCGAAACCGTTCTTATAATTTACTTATTTAAATTATTTATTAACGGTTTCTTCTTATGAAAATAATAACAAAAATAAATTAAGAAGTAGCCAAAGTTAATTAGTAATATAATAACTTTTTTTTTTTAGAATGAACCCGTATACATTAGCAGAATTACATTCAGTGAGTAAATTAAAAAATTTATTACTAATTCTCACAATCAATAAACAGTAAACAGTACATTAATATTATTATAGATATAATTCGTACTGCTATCATGCTCAATAATTCTGCAAGAATCTGAAATATAATAATCAACATTTTTAAAAGTAGACATCTTTAACTTTTAACATTGGCTCGTCTAGGAAGGTGGTGTTCATTTTGCTCGTTATAACTTTAGTCAAAACAGTCTGTCCGGGATTTGGGAGTTTGGGGTTTATCGGTTTAAAAACACGGGCCTTCGGCCTGACTGGGGTTTAGGAGTTTAGGGTTTTGTTGGTTTAAAAAAAACACAGGTTTAACGCCTGTCTGGGTTTTAGGAGTTTAGAGCTGTATGGTTATAAAGCACGGGATAATTTAAATATTCAAAAATTGATAACAGATTCGTAATCAGCGACCTCAAAAATCCTCGTATACAATTTTTCATTAAAATTAAAACTTCTTGGACTTTTTTGTCCGCCGTATTGGTCCACCATTTCGAATTAACAAAATCTGATGACAGATTCGTAATCAGCGACCTCAAAAACTCTTACATACAAATTTTTTACGAAATTGGATTACTCGATACATGTATTTATTGATGTTTCTTGTAAGGGGCGTTTTACCCCCTTTAAGCGTGAAATTTATGAAAATGCCGAAACACGTCAACTTTATTTTTTAATTGTATGTGTTAAAAATGTTTTTCTTATTTTTTTATGTTATTTTATAATTTTTTATTCCATAATTATGACCAAAAAATGGTGTTTTCACCCCCTCGAAAATAGGGGGTGCAACTCCACTGCTTAAATCACTGTGGATCACTTATCCTTTGCACGAGACATAATTTCCATTTTGTTTCATAAAAAAATATAGAGTTGAAGAGGAGATATTTAGGAGAAACGATTTTCGGGGGTGAACTTTAGAAGTGATTTTTACCCCTTGAAACTGCATATGGGCCGATAAAAAAAACACGTGTCTAATATTTTTTTACACTCTACCAGATATCAAAATTTCATCTAAATCGGCGTCTGACAACTCGTGTACTTTCCTTGTTAGCAATATTTATTTGACTAAATGGCTGAGTCCTGTGCTTCTGATGACTAGTGAAAACAATTTAGTCGCCCAAAACCGGAACTATAATGAACCAACATTTATCTTAACTTATAATCCAGTAGTTAATCGCACATCAGTAAGGCAAAGAAAAAAAGGTAAATGAAACTAACGTATCAACCGTAAACACGACATACACATGACACTATCAGGTGCTATCGGAAGCGTTGAAAAGTCAACCGAAAATGAAACAACTTACGCTCGTCTAGAGAATACGCGTTTACTTGCGATTAACTGCCGGCTTGGACCCTTCAATAATTTTCTACCTCTGAAAGAAAGTTGTTCACTCCCCATAACTTGAACGCAGAGAGGTAATTGGAGAAGTCGGAAATACTCGCTGTACAGTTAGTGTTGTAGGAAAACGCTAGACGGGAAAGCTAATCTCATTCGGACTATTGTGACTAGCTTCCGTCTACAAATATTTGCTTAGCTGTAATAGCAATTGTTTAACGCTCGGAGGACGCCGTAACAAAAAAAAAAGAGAAAGGATAAAATAGCGAAAAGGGAAAAAATGGATTACAGTAATCTTGCAAAGTTATTAAGTTTAGTAGGTGAAGTGCCCAGTTCTCATATGTGTCTATATAATTAGCTACAATTATTAACCATGCAAGATTTATTACTTCTACAGTGTACACCTAAAAAACAGCAGAAGAATAAAATTATTTCAAAATATAAAATTCATAATGAAAACTCGTAAATAAAAGAAACACGAAATACTGATATAATTAGTAAAATATAGCATTAAGAATTCAATTTTACTTATAGATACGAAACGAACTTTATTTCAATTTTTACAGCCACAAGTCAGAAAAAATAAAAGCTGCTGATTAAATAATTTTAATTTTTTCCACTTCTGAAGATTTTAGTAAATAATGAACAGGGACATCATTTTCCTTATCCAAATTCAACCACATGTACTGTAATAGAAATTAACTATATCGTACGAAATAATTGATGTGCGAAAGGTAAAAAACAATTAAACATATGCTTGCTTACACATGTCTGAAAATTTTTAAAAAACAATTGTCGGAATCTCATTGACGGATAATGTATAGTATTAACTCAAAGTAATAATAATAAACAAATTGTACCTGACGCCGCCAGGGGCGGATGTATACGAAAATCTTCGTGACAATGACACTCTTCGATCCAGCTGGGGAGTATTACTAGGAGTAATGGAACTACTATTCGTTATCGTCGATGGACTATCAGTAACCGAATATGAACCATCAACCGTATAATAATCCGACACCTATCGGAAAATTAACGGAAAATATAGGAGAATGGCATGTGCATTGCGTATTTCGAATAAACACTTAATATTTTTAACATACCTTTCCTTTAACTAGTGTTGTAGTTACCGAGCTTTTCGCATCTGACCACACAGGAGGTGGATTATCATTTATCGACATATCGTGAGAATTATAAGGCGGTGTGTGGAATACTAATTGCGCTTCGTGTAAAATGCTTTGCCCGAAACCGGGATCCTTATTACTTTCATTAATTCTAAAAAAAAACAGGCGGATAATTTATTGTTGCAGAAAGGAATTTAATATACAGAAACAGAAACATTTTTTTTAATTCATGAAAAAATATGAAGAACTACTAATGTAAATTACTACTCATTTATATCACTTCACATCATACAAAAATATTAATGATTACACACAACACGATGGACTTATTACGATTAAACCTAATACATGCTGATTATTTGCCGCAATTATTTCTTTTGTTCCATAGTCGTAAAAAGAATGCCTCTTTGAAGCACTGAATTAAAAAGTAAAAAAACCTGAACAAAGATTTCTACATCAAGTTATTTAATTATAACGAAAAATAATTATATATACCATACTTTTAATAATGGAATTTCAATTAAGTTATAAATATAAGTTAAAAGTTATGCAGGATATATGATAAATTACTTCATACTGTAGACTTCAAAATTTTCAAATCTAAGAAACAAATGCAGGCTTTATGAAGTATTAATTTCAGGAGTTAGTACAATACATTATTTACACAAAAATGGTTAGATAAAAATGAACCAAAAAGTACACAAGTTTTTTTTTAATAGTAATTAATGATTATTGATAAAGAATAATTATTCGTGAATTGTTGCCACAATAAACTTTTGAATTTCGTACATATGCTAAGCTAAAATATATCGTTCCATTTATTAGCTAATTATAATACCAGAAAACTATATAAAATAATGAATTTTACAATTAAATAAAATGTTCATTGCACATATATGTTTACAAAAGTGCATATAAAATAAACATGAACCCATATATATATATATATATATATATATATATATATATACACACACACACATACACACATATATATATATATATATATATATATATACACACACACACACATACACACATATATATATATATATAAACTCGGCCATTTTGGCCTCATAAGGGGCTGTGCCTCTTGACCCCTCTTGCTTTCATTTCTGCCTCTTTCTCTTCTATACTTTATATAAAATGATCAAAATTTACAACGTAATTCTTACTGGCATCAACACAAAAAAAATAACATAATCACAAAAATCCTATCCTAACATTTAACTTTCATTATATAAAATTAAGATATTGTTTCGTTACATTTTTCGTTACATAAAATTGTGATATTTTTTAAATAACAATAACAAAAGTCCTATAAAATATAACAAACGTTACATAAAATTGGGACATTTTTTCGAATGGGGGAGCCTAAGAATTACGTTGTAATTAATATAAAAATATATATATATATATATGTGTATATACATAGACATATAAAAAGTATTAAATCTATATGGTCATTTAAGTAAAGAGGCCAGAAAAATATTCATTTTACAGCAAGTTTCAAAATTATACACACAGAAATGAAAATAAAGGTTATTCAACACCCGTATTGTAAAACATATTTTGCATTATTTAAGTGCGTGGTGGACGAACACCCTTTTTTTTTTTTTGTTTTAATTTCTATTTTTTGGTTAAAATAATTATTTATCTTAGGAATAAAATTTATAACTTTTAATTGATATTTATACAATGGAGTTTAAAATTCATTCTTATCTTCGCTATTATTGCAATGTCGTCGGAAATTTTGGTGTTATTAATAACATTTTCATTAATTAATATCCTCTCTTTTTTATCTTCCAATAACTTTGTGAAAAGTATTCTAAGTATATATCGAACAGTATTGGCGAAAGGATACAGCCTTGCCGCACATCTCTATTGATATTAACATTTTATTATAATCCATAAATTAAATAAACATATCTTCATTAAATATAATAATGAAAGGAGAGCCTTTCTAGTAGCCATGCTATTGCGGAATTCGAGTTATTTATTTGAAATTTTGGTTTCATACTTACATATGACCTTGGGAAATAACCTTAATACATGACAGATAAGTAGTTCATCCAATAATTTCAAAATGGTATAAACTTTATCTCGTCCACATACTTTACCAAATTTTATATTTTGTATTGTATATTCAATTTCACTTTTTATTATTTCAACTACATCCGCAAATTCTTGCACACACACATATATATATATATATATATGCGTGTGTGGGTGTGGGTGTGTGATATACCCATATATGTAGAATTTGCGCACCATCAAGTATTCACTTTATGCACCTTTCCACGCTGATACTATTTTTTCATTTGCATTAATAACCCTTTATCAGGTTGGTCTTTCATAAGACATGTATTTCATTTTTATTTATTACCTATATATTTCTTTAGTTCTTGATAAAGATTAAAATTACCTTATTTCTATCTAATTTTTCCATCTCTTAAGATTTATCTGAAAACCATATTTCCTCTACTACCCTTATTTTTTGACGAATTACATTGCGCACTACCTTGAATTTTACTTTATCTTTATCTTATATTTCCTATCCATCAGAAATAGAATTCGTTCTATCATATCATTTACTTATGTTCCATTTTATTTATATGTATCCTAATTGCTTTTTTGCTTTTTTTTTTTTATTTATATTACTACATGCTTCATTTTAATCCACTTTTCCTAAATATCTGGCGCACTAAAGGTGTAATTCTTTAAACTTGTGAAACTTATCATTATATAGTTTAATTTTAACCCATGCCAATTATCCTATAATGTAACTGGATTAAATAATATCGAGAAGTTTCATCACATAAATGCTTTTTTTTTTTTTTAGTTGAAACTGAAACTAACTGGTTTTATAAAGCGAACATAACGAAAATGGAATTATTCAACTACTTTTTTTTCCAGCAAGTTTGCAGGATTCAATAAGGAACCAAAACTGTGTGAAGTTAAAAAAAAAACAAACAATGGGCTCAAAAATCGAAAAACAGAAAAACGTCACAGTGTCTAATCAGAAATATTAAAACTAGGCGAAGCAATATTAATCAGTTATTACATATTTCGTCATTTTAACTTCATTATCGCCCATATTGTGGGAGGAGGGGGAAACGTGTACACGGGCATTAGTAGAACAACCATATTTGCGTCACTATGTTATGTTACAAGTAAAATATTACTCAAAACATGTTCACCACCAAAAATACCACAATCACTGGTTCATTTCATATAAATTATGTTGTACGCATGATCAGGAAGCTGCATTAGTATATGCTCCTTCAGACGGTGTAGTCCTAATAGTATACGACATTTATTGACTGTCACAATGACGGCGGCATGTGATAATTAAAAACTCAATTATTGATAAATAATTTAACTATCATATTACAACTGAACATAAGTAATACTGAGCGGCATCGACGGTGAATTTAGAAAAGGATAAAAATAAATGAAAGTTCACAAGAACAGTTTTCCAAAGCAATAACAAACAGCATTGCTTGCTAGAATTTCGAAAAATAAAAAAGAGCGTTGTTTGCGCCTTCATTTAAATTTATTAGCCCTAATACATATTTGTAATGAATTTAATTGTAACCTGAAAGCGGCCACATTGATGCCGTCTTGAATATCCACTCGCGATGGTTTAAAAAATTTCAAACCGTTTCTATTGCGACCAAAGAATGCGCATCCCCCAATGCAACCACATCGACCAGTTACTAGCTGTCTACAATCACTCGGCCATAAAAACCATAATTTTTTGTATCGTTCATCGTGAAATTTAAGAAATCTACCGGTGTACACATACGAAAAAGATTAAAATTTCCTGTCACGATAATTTTAAATTCTTCGTTAAACATTATACGCAATAATACAAATAACTCACTTATGTTGAACAACATGCAGATTTTTATCGGTACTACATAAAGAAGAGGCCGATTCCAAAATAAGTGGACCCAGTGAAATTGCTCCCACTTCCAACCAAATATCTACTCCGTCGTAACCCCTAATTAGAATAAAATTTAAAAATATAAATAAATAAAATTAATCGCGAAATTATTTTTTATTAATTTTTCTTTTAGAAAATACTAAAATCGATAATATAACTTCAATAATGCATTTTTTGACTAACTATACATTTATTTCTTGAAAAACACATCAACGATTATATTTTCATTCTGTCGACACCTTATAAGTTTATTTCGAGTTCTCTTCGGGTATTATTTCTTATAAACTAATTCTTTAAAATAATAAAATTTTCATGTTTTTATATAATTGTTTTTTTTTTAAAAACCCTGGATAACTAACCTTTTCTATTTTTAAATAATACATATTATATGAAAATAATATCGCAAAAATACAACTGTGCAATTGTACTTAAATTATATATTAACGGATGAATTAAAAATAATTATATTACGTATTAATTAATGACTGTTATTAATAATATTAGGATTTTTCAGCGTTTGCAGAATCAATTTAGAATTGTATATTTTAGAATTTAGCAAAATGTTTCTACCGTACATAGTAAGTGCCGTTTGTTACTTTGTTTTTTGTTTTTTTTTTTAATGCAAGAAAAATACAAATTTAAACAAAATTTGCAGGAAAATTATCAAAAATTAAATATTTTTAATGAAAATATACCAAAAAGACTAAGAAAGTTCGAACAATTTTAACAATAATTTTAGCTCCCAAATCGAAATAAAACGTTTCGTGCATTTAATTTTTTATAAAGTAAAAAAAAAAAAAGTAAAGTGAGTCCCATACCCATAGCGAGGTGTTTGGGATTGTGAAGTTAAAGTTCACAGTGTACTAAAGTCCAACAGCACTAATGAGAGTAGGAGGGCCAGGTCCTTTCCTTCGGCCGCCTTTACTTTCCCAGATTTCTCTGGTACCCAATTAGTTGAGGTTGGGCAAACCTGGGAGCGATTCGGATCTGGAACGAGACAAGTCTCGAACTCGTGCCCTCTGATTTAGTAGCCAAACGCCTTAACCACTAGGCTACCGCGCAACCACTTTTTTTTTTATAATTTCGTATATTCTTCTGAAAATTTCTGCAGAAACGTATTAAATAAATTTCACCAAATTTTAAATATTCCGAAAATTTCCAAATTTATAATTTTCTAAAATGGAAACAGACCTTCTTGCGATCAAATATTCGAGCTTTAATTTTTATAATTTTAATATGACACATGAATGTAGATTTTATCTCGGATTTTGGTCGGACGTGTATGTTTCCTATTTTCCTAACAGTCGCTTCTTTTATCCGTCTATTCAAACTAGCTTTCCTGTTGTAGTTCCTTTGTTTCCCTCACTTCATCGTTCTATCGTTGTTTCTATTATCCGCCTGTATTTTGGACATTCCGTAATGCCTTCTTCCTATTTTCACTTTTCGTTGATTTCTTTTTTTCATTACCCTCTTCATTCAAATGATGAATTTGTTTGCGATGCTCATCTCTCTTGACAAAGCGCTCTGCTCCGCATTCCAGTTTGCTAAGGCTTGGACTTCCTGCCCTTTATTCTTCTACACATATTATTCTTGCTATTTCTTTTCTCTTGTTAACGATATATGATGGGATTAATAATAATCAACTCTTTTTCTTTCTTAATTGTTTATGGGTAAAGGTTCCTTATTGATGAGTCAAAAAAAACACATTAAGTTAATGTTAATATCATACGTCCTTTGTGTCATTTTATATAGTTGAATAACATGAACAACAGTAAATAACATAAATATATTAAATAATAAATATTAAAAACACCGAATATTCATGGTGCTATAAGGAACAAAAACAAACTATTTCCATTGTAAACAAACGTAACGATTTATTATAAATATGACAAGTCGATACATATATAAATTAGACAAATAATTGCACAGTTTAAAATTACGTTTATAAAATATAAAAAATATAATAAAATAAATAATTTTATAAAAGAAAGACTGTGAAATCTAATTTAATCTGCTTAACGTAAATGCCGTTTTAAATATTAAATTTTGAATTTTAAAAAGTGGATTAAAATTATTGAATATATTTCTGTTCATACATTTTTCTTTATAAATTTCTATGTACAATAATTCTACAGTATTCAATAATTCAGAATTATTATATATTTTTAATACTGAATTTGAAAAATCAGTAATAATGTTATTAATTATTCTGTGCTCATTAAGTACCATATGTTCAGCGACTGAAGATTTTTCAATATGCCCATCATTTATTGTAGATACACGGTTTTGATATTTTATGTGATAAGCTCTTCTAGTTTATCCGATATATACTTTATCACATGTATTGCAACGAAGCTATAATCGGTAATTTTTACTTAGGCGGCACCTGTTTTTAAAATATTTCAGATTTACACTTTTTGTTATTAGTTTGGTTTGGTGGCTTGTTTATTTTCTTTTTAGAATTATATTTCTATTTACTGGCTGCCACTTTCTACTGTTCTCATCTGACTGTTTTTATATTCTCTCATTTGCATTTACGTTCCAGTCGGATTCAAGGTATATAATTTTTCATATTAAATATCTCATCTTTTACGTTACTCTATTTTATTAAAATATAATTTCTGTCCGTTCTAGCTGCCATTTTGCCCTTGGTTTCTGTGATGGAAATTGAATTGTGTGACGCGGCGTGTAAGCCCGTCTATTTCGATTTGATGGCATATACGGAAGAAAATGCCATCAAATTTTACATCAAACATCGGGTTCTTCCTTTTTTCAGGTTTTTACACTTTTTTTTTTTTTTTTTTTTATTCCTTTACAAAGTATCATTTTTCCTGTCTACTTCTGCGGTATTTTTTTTTTATTTCTTTCCAAAGTATCATTTCCTGTGTAGGTTTTGCTCGGCATGTCATAGGCTATTCACGATTAATTGTAAGAATTTGGAATTTCGATGTGGCCGGCGGATCGGCGGTGTTAAATGTAATTATGAAATTTTTAAAATATTCTCTATCCGGTATTTCACTTTTCGCTCTATTTCTCGTATGATCGTTACGTTACTTCGCTTCTTTTCACGCCATATTCGTAATTTTAGTTCGCTCATTTTCGCTTCACATTCGTAATTTCAGTTCGCTCATTTTCACTGTTATTCACATTGGGTGAACTAACACAAGTTATGAATCATAACTTGTGTTAGTTCACCCACTGTGAATAATAGCAAAAATGAACGAACTAAAATTACGACCAAAAATGAACTGGTGCCCCGAATCAAATGAGAGAATATAAAAGCTGTCAGACGACTGGCAGCCAGTAAATAAAAATAAATTAAAAAGAAAATAAACAAGCCACCAAACCAAACTAATAGTGCGAAGTGGAAACTAATAAATCAAAATATAATTCTAAAAAGAAAATAAACAAAAAGAGTAAATTTGAAATATTTGAAAAACAGTAAATTATTGAGATGAACTAAATGTAGCGCTGTGAACTGTAAAGACGGAAAACGAACCTAAGTAAAAATTTACCCATTCTTGTAACTAATTTATAACTATAAACAGTTAAGTGTATAACGGTTTGCTACTTCGCGAATACGTTCTTCGTCAATGCATTATTAAAAACTTTTTTGGATCGTGGTTTTAATTCTAAATTCAAAAAAAAAAAGAAAAACCTTAATCGACATATAATTATTTGAATTTTAGGTTATCGGAAAATTAATTTCATCGTTATTCACTAAGAATAAAAAGTTTTGCATTTTAAAGAAATTTCACTTTCGTCGCGAGGCACATAATTATATTTTAGTTATCGTTTACCATTTCCTTTTCTTTTTGTACATAAATAAAAATAACTACAAGAATAGAAACGCGAGTAAGATAATAATTTTAAAAAGTACCTGTGCTGTGATTTACCACTACAGGTGGTATTGGTATTGCTATTACTACCGGTACCTAACTGGTTACATATCTGAGAACTAGCTGCAACAATGTGCCTAATGCGAATTACAGGAATCAAGCAAGTAACTCCATTTTTTACGTGATTTCCGTGTAAATTACAGGATGCTATTCGTATGGGAGACGCCTGAATAATGAATAATTGTATACAAAATAAAAAACTCCAAATAATTTTAAACATATTCATATTCTTTATGCGTTCGATCCGTCCTACGAACGTTAGCGATAACTTTTCTGAATTTTAAGGACTAAACCTTTCCCTTTTAAACAGAGTACACCGAAAATATCAGTAAGTATTTAATTGGTTCTTAATTATTAGGTGAAAATAATCTCTGAATACTACTTTACAAATATTAACCTGATTTTTAAAGATCGCATATTTTTATTCACGACTTTAGGCTTAACTCACGCGGACCAATTTTCGACCACAGCGGAATCACAAAAAAAAGTGGTGATCGGTCGTGGGTAATGCTATTTTAACATAGAAATGGTGGGAAAAAATGCAGTACTAGTCAGACGAACCGCTTTCTGTCGTCAGCTCTAAGGGCAGTTGCAACGTGTGGCTGATATCAGCCGCAAAAATGTAGTCGTCGATGGTCGTGTTGAACATACACTGAACCACTCGCCAACCACTTTCTAACCACTCAACGCTGTAGTTGCGTTGTAGTTCAAAAGTGATCGGTTTCGACCACAGTATAACCACAGCAGAACCACAAAAAAATGGTCGAAAAGTGGTCCGTGTGAGTTGAGCCTTAAGCAATAATTATAAGGTGCGTTAAAATATTCTGCATTATTTTTGTTTTAGTTTATTAAGTTAAATGTTTGTATTAATTATTAAAAAACTATGATTACTAGTTTTGCTTTAGTGAAAAAGAATGTGTTGGGGGTCAAACTCCTCGCTACTTAAGAATTCTAACATACACAATGAAAATATAAAAAAATGTTATTCATACAAAAATTCAAATAAATACTAAATATTTTTACTAAATCACTGTTTTTTATTTTTCTTAGATGTAAAAAAAAATAAATAACATTATTCAAATTGTTTACATTTATTGATGCTCAGGTTATAATTGCTTACTCCGTTAAAATTTCATGAGTAACAACCTGTTCCGGTCAATAATATTTTTTTCATATATTCGTATTTATACACTAATGTACATATATATATATATATATATATATATACATATATTAGCGGCGAATCCTGATTTTTTTCCTAGTACTTCACTAAGATAGAAAAATATTAAACAATCGCACATACTACTACACAAACAACAACGAATTAAGAGAAGCAACTTATTTCTAAACATTTCAAAAAATAAACAAGTTCAGTCAAACATAACGTTTTATGCCGTATGTGTTAAGTTAGAGAGATAATTACAATTTACATTTACATAATATAAAATTCAAAACAAAGAAATTTCAGTTTTCGCAGCGCATGGGGTAAAGGTAGGGGCGGGGAAGGACACGTCATTTTTCGCGCTTTTTTGAACTTTTCGGCAACTTCGAAAATTTTCTTAAGGAAATGAAATACGCTTTCGTTCCCGACAAATAACGATTTTTCCAACAATATATCATATTCTTGAAGGAAAAAAATTTTTTTTTCAAAAATTTCGAGCTTTTGGCACCCCGAGGAGGGCTTGAATATAAAGCTGTAAACTCGGCTATATTTTTTTTTTCGCACGTCACAAAAGCGACTTCTCAGATTTCCTACTGGCAAGCTAAAAACCGTCTATTTAGCCAATTTAATGTCTGCTGCTGGAGAAGTAATGATAGATTTTGTTCTTTTTCAATTTACTTCGGTACCAACCGCATGACTAGAAGTATGCGGAGCATTCGCCACTGACATATATATATTAATTACAACGTAATTCTTAGGCTACCCCCCATTCGAAAAAAATGTCCCAATTTTATGTAACGTTTGTTATATTTTATAGGATTTTTGTTATTGTTATTTAAAAAATGTCACAATTTTATGTAATGAAAGTTAAATGAAAGAATATGACTTTTGTGGTTATGTTATTTTTTTTTGTGTTGGTGCCAGTAAGAATTACGTTGTAAATTTTGATTATTTTATACAAAGTATAGAAGAGAAAGAGACAGAAATGTAAATTAGAAGGGTCAAGGGGCACAGCCCCTTGCGAGGCCAAAATGGCCGAGTTTTATATATATATATATATATATATATATATATATATTATATATATATATATATATATATATATATATATATATATATATATATATATATATATATATATATATATATATTATATATACGAGGTGTGATCAAAAAGTAACGAGAATTTTTAATTTTTTCAAAAAGTGCTTACCTAATCTTTAATGTTTATTTCCTTCCCTTCAAAGTAGTTCCCCTTTGATATTATGCACTTATGCCGCCATAGTTTCCAGTTTACGAAACACTGTTGGAATGCTCTTTGAGGTATGATCTTGAGCTCGTCGCTCTGCGATTTTTCCGTTATCTCATCTGTTGTTGAAAAACGTTGTCCTTTGAGAGTCTTCTTGAGTTGGGGAAATAGGAAAAAGAAGGATGTTCACATTTGACCGAACTTGACGTACTTTTTTTGGTCTTGACTCTTCAGAAAACTTGTTTCGATGTCATAGCCATATACCCATGTTCCATCACCAATTATAACGCGTTTGAGCAAGTCTCCATCGTCAGTGAAGTCATTAAGCAATTGTTCAGCGATGGTTACCCAATGCTGTTTTTGTTGAAAATTCATTAGCTTCGGAACAAATTTTGCTGCCTTTCGTTTCATGCTCGAAACATTCGTAAAAAATTGTTTCGCATGAGCCATATGAAATTCCTATCTCTTCAGCATTCTCTCTAATAGTAATTCTTCTATTAGCAAGCACAATCTGTTTAGTTTTTTGCACGTTTTCGTTACTGATGGACGTGTTAGATCGCCCAGACCTCGCGTCTCCTGAAAGCGTTTGTACCATTCATAAATTTGTGTTTGTGACACAGTATCGTCGCCAAAGGCCTTCTTTAACATTTTGAATGCTTCGCTGCACTTAATTCCGTTTTAAGCACAAATTTCACACAAATTATCTGATCCGACAATTTGCCACAAAAAAAGATCGCCAAACACACTAAAACACTTGTTGCTTTTTCGCTTGGTAAGCACAAACTAAGCATCGCAGCTGTCTGATATTTGACACGTATGTTACTGATAGTGCAGCCAACATACAAAATACCACTCGACTCAATAAACAAGATGCAGCGCGCCTAATTACAAAATTCCCGTTACTTTTGGATCACACCTCGTATATGTATTTAAATAAAAAGAAATGAATATGATTTTACTCACCCACAAGTGAATAGCAGTTCCCGATTCAATGAGGTAAAAATCGATAGCATCTACAGCGTAACGAATCATCTTATATTTTACATCATTAGGACTAGGGCATCTGTAACTTCCATCTGAATCCGATTCGGGACATTGTTTTGGAGGAACACCGTGCAAACATTCTTGCGGTAAGCGAGGAAGTCTGAACTTATTTTCATCGTCAAACATTAACAACACCAACGATTCCAATCCCATTATGACGTGAAATAACTTTTAAAAAACAGTTTAAGAAATAAAATTCATTAAGTTTGTATAAACTTAAATAGTTCTAAATTTTTTAAAAAATAACTGCCAATTACTCAAGGAAAACAATATTTTCGTCTCGTGATCATTTGATCTTATTTCATGAAATCCGAATCTTTGAAGAATATTTATAATTTTCGATTACAAACAAATTAAAAAACTAAAGGAAATTTTAAATAAACAATTTTATAACTCGTAAAAATCTATCTATAATTATAACAAAGTAGATAACCTGTTGAATTAATTTTTCCGCAACACAACTATAGTGTTCAGATGTCTTCTCTAATTAAATGGGAATCAATATTCAGCGTTATTATAAAACTTAAAGCCATAATTATTTAATTTCGGATTAATAGTAATTCGTTCAGAATATCAATCAAACAATTCAGTTAATGAAGAGCATCTTTACCGCAATTTTCCTATCAACATTACTGTTTTCATTAGATTTGGTTGTTATTTCCACGTTCCTTCATTGATTCAATACAATTTCTGAACAAACCCTATATATTTCTCATCGACATTTAAATATAATAAACAATTTGATCATCCGTAACATTATATTTCATCGTATGCTTTCTTGCAATCAGCATAACTAGTAAATTACTCTCACCATCACGTTTTTCCTTCACTAATTTTTCCAAATTAAAACTACAAACATCTAACCATGAACATAACATTGATTGTTTTAATAAAAAACAAAATAATCTGTAAAATTTTTTCAGCATCAGAAAAAATTCTTTGAAAAATAATTAATGCTAAATCTAAAACACTTTTGCTAATCAAAATGTAAGTAGATTAAAGAGGAAAAAAACAACTTTTACAAAATGCTAACACGTTAACAATTTATGCGAGAAATATAACACCTAAACTCACAGATTTTGGCATAATAGTGAAGAAAGCCTACTTTGGCTAGAAAGAAAAAAAAAAAAAAAAAAACCTATTTTAAATGAACGGATAGGCAGAAATAATTATACTCAAAATTAAATTAATCATTGTCAGAGAAAATCATATAAATTATGATTGTCCTGAGCAGCGAACGTCAATTGGATAGAGATAGGTTAATTTCGTAGACTACTAAATACTCTTGAGAATTACGGATTTTATACAACTTAGAATGTGCAATATACGATATTAAGAAAAATGAAGAGATGTTACAAATAAAGTAAAAATAATGCACACTGAAAACAGATGAAATAATTCAATAGTACATTTTTTTATCCTATTAATCCATTGCAAACTGCATCGACGTCAGATAAAATAATTTTAAAAAATACCAATTTCAAAATACTTTTAATAAAAATGCACTAAAAAGTAAAAAACAATTATTCATCATCATCATTTTTCATGCATCCGAGGATATTGTTTTGTAGCATCACGCCATTGTTTTCTTCTTTCTGCCAGTCTCTTTAATTCTGCATAGCTGCTACACCTTAGGTCCTCCAGAATCTGTGTCATATATTTATAACGAGGTCTTCCTATGGGTTGTTTTCCGTATATTTCTCCTTCTACTATTGTTTTCATCAGGGAATCGCGCCTCAATAAGTGACCAACCAATTAGCCTCGCCTCATAATAATTGTGTTTAAAAGTCGTTTCTTTGTTTCCGGCTCTTTGTAGAGTACTTTTTAAGTGGAAATTTTATCTGTCCACTTGATTTTTTGATCATTTTTCTCAGGCACCACATTTCAAATGCATTCAAGTTTTGTTTATTTATAGCTGATAATGTCCACGTTTCACAGTCATACAGTACAACGCTCCAAATGAAATTATTTGATAAAAAAAATTATTTTAGACAATGTACATAAGGATATTATAATTATTCTTATGCATCATTAATACTCATTAAAATCGACGCCAAATTCATACTATAACAACGATTAGAAACTATTCAATGAGTATAAAAATACAATCATTCGTTTTCTATAAGCCAAGTATCGAAAACATAGAATATATTTAACTTGATATTTAATTATTAAAACTAATCATAATATCCTTATGTATAATTACCTTAAAATATATGATCTCTTTTCAAATTATTTGCTTTTTACTGTCGTTTTTTAAAATTTTGACAGTAAATCTTGGAGTTGAGATTTTTTTTTTTTTTAAATCAATTTTCCTTCACAACTAGCTGCTACCCACAGCTTCGCCCGTGTATTAATACCCGTTTAAATCTGCACTTGGAAATTCATAAAAAAGTTTTTATTTTATCTGGAATTACATTTATGTAAAGATTTTTTCTCTCTTTGGGAAACATGATTATCACCGCCCAACAAAAAATGGTCTTCATGTTTCACATTTAATTAAAGATTATCGATCTTTCTATAACTTGTCTGTCGAGATCTAACAAAAAGATTCGCTTAACTAAACAGCACACACAGCCATCATTTTAAAGCGGCTTAATTATTCACACGGTGATATCCCATAATTACACATTTAAGAGTACATTATCTTCACTCATATCTTTCAGCCTCACCTAAAAACCTTCATTTAGACAACACAAATACTCTATGAAAATTTTAGCACGGTCCGTCCAGCAGTTTAGGAATGCATACAGAATAAACAAATATACAAACATACAAATATTCATTTTTATATATATGTATATATATAAAGATAAAAATTTCTAGTGTACATATATTTGTGAGTTATAATACAGATAGACCAACTTGAAATGCTGCTACTTTCTGTACTGTATAAAACTGAATATTTGTTCAGGAATAATGTTTAATTTCGGTCAGTAATGAATTTGTAAATTGCTCTTTGGAAGATTTTAAATTAATTATCTATATTATTGTTCTTCATATCAATAAAAATCGTTAAAAACAAGAAGAAAAATCTTTTTTGAAGTGTTCACTTTTTTTTCAGCATTTAAATAATTTTTATCTTTAAATATTAGATATTTTCTACATAAAGTAAAGAAAAACTTTTCACGTGAACGCAAGTTTTAAGAGTGACCGTAATGACTCAACATGAATGAATCATAGAAATTAGTTACCACACTTGCTCAAGGAGAAAATTACATAAAATAATATTATATTACATCGCACGTCACTCCGCGAATTAAAATTAATTCAGTTCTTTACCCAAATCGTTTAATGAAATTTTAATTTCTACGTCGCAACAACTAAGATATAAAACTAAATTATTATAATTTGTTTTTATGTAGTCCAACTGAACAGGAATTTATTAAACGTCGAAATATTTAACAAGAATGAAATAAATATAAGTCGAACAAACTAAATTTAAGGGGAATAAAATGAACAACAAGTCAATACTAGATGATATGATTTACATGGCATAATACTGAATGGAACCAATACAGGTTACCTGTAAATAGTTAATTTTAAAGTTGAATTAATATTTATGTTCATAACTTACGTTAAGTATATATAGTTTTATTATAATTGATCAACTACTTATAACATTACAAATTCTATAATTACGTTGAATATAAGCGTAATAATTTAAATCTACATACTTGCGGAGAAGTCAGTTTCCCGCTAATTTTTCCAACTTGAATTTCCATCATCCACGCGTACTCCAATATCTTTTGTTCTAATGTACGGCCAGTATCGCTAAACATTCCATGGCCTCGCAACTAAAATATGAAGAAATCAAATTTAACAACTCCCAAGTAGGAAAACGGACAAATAATTTATACTAGTAACAAAAAGTCATTAGGTTGTATCACAAATACTAAACCTAAATTAGAATAAAAAGAGAAAAAGAACGGAAAAACTGCTCTAAAATCAATCCGAAATAAATAAAGTTCATTAAAATAATGAGTTAACAAACCAAAAACCTTATAGCCTTCACCTTGAATGTTATCTATATTTAAATTGAACTTCAAAATTTAAAATTATTCAATATTGTTCATCTTATAATATCTAACGAGTTACGCGTCAAAAAAACTTACAACTATATTTGCATACCTGCAGTCCGGACAACATAATATGTCCTTGATTTAAATGTTGTTCTTTAGCCGACCTATTTGTTACTTTATCGGTACTAATTAAAATAGCCGGAGAAAGTAATAATTGCAACTGCATTTCTTTATATTCTATCTTCATTTCGAATCCAAATCTTTCAAGCAGAAGTATTGGACATGGTGGATCTTTTTCCATGCAACTCTATACAACAATAATGGGAATGTTTTCTTATATAAATTACAAGTAAATAGGGGAATAATTTTTTTTACGACTTTTTTAAATATATATATATATATATATACTTTGATACAAAATATATTTGCGTAATATTTTAATTTAAAGTTATTTTCGATTATTTTTCGTTGTAGCTGTCATTAATACCGATTAATTCTTATTGAAGGTTAATTGAAACTAATTTTCCGGATGCAATTTAAATGGATACCTACTTAAAACCAATTTTGTACCACTCACTTGTAGGGAAAATAAATTCTCGAGTTTCGATGTCTTATCTTGGCAGCGGGAAACAACTTTCTCCTAATAATAAAATACTATAGATTAGTTGCTCTGAAATCTACACAGCTTGAAATCGCATCAGAACAATAACGTCAAAGCAGCCGAGAAAAGAGAACTGACCCAAAATATTTTCTTCGGATCCGTAAGGCCTAGTACATTGTGAACTATAACTTCATGGACTCCCACACCTTACCAGTGGTACGGGATTAGCTTCAACTTTTTTTTTTACTTACATTATGCAACAAACTTCAGTTGGCTTCAACTGTGATACTTACGCCTGTTATTATTTCTGTAATATTGTAATGATTATTACAATTTGAGTTTCTTAGTTTGAAGAAATAATAATAAAAAAATGTCTAGTCTAACCGTCGTCGAACTGGAATGGTAAATGACATTTCCTCTTAATCGTAACTGGTACGAATTGTATAAAACTTAGCGTATGGTCATTTTAATTACACTATGTATCACATAATGCTATCTTTTTTTTAATTCGATACCATCAACGTTAATTTTTTATTAAAAGTTTCATGTTCAGTTTAAATTTAGCTTACGAAAAGAAATTGCAAAGAATTTTACAAATTAATTCATACTATGTAATGTATAAGGTAAATTTTTCAATCAGAACAAAAAACCAACCTTCATTAAGTGGGCTTGTATGTCATGCATAGTAACTGAAACGATAACGTCTAATGGTCGATAAAGACGAGGATCAAAGTCTTTTTTTGACGCTGCACTGTCTTCATCTTGCGATGCTGTAGATTCGGCCATAGCGGTAGACTGCGAACTTGCACCAGAATTTTCAGATGATGACGGTTTTTGGGGATTTTCGTTCATATCAGTAAATGTTTGATCTTCGCCAAATATATTTTCTTTCAGATGCAATAGATGTAACAGACATGTTCCGAATAGAAATATAACTGACGGACCTATTTCAAGTTCTAAACTAACGACATCCGGGGCTAACGTAGAAGGATCAAATTTGTTAGATCCGTCCTGAAAAAAAAAAAAAAATCAATTTACCATGAATATCTTCATTGATAATAACCATTTCGAATTAATTACAAGTCACGTGTTAACATGCCGTAGCTGTTTGTACTAACTGTTGTTCATAACCAGCTTTTATATACTAATCGGTTGTTTTTTAAATTTAATTAATTTCTATTTCTTTAAGGTATACCGTTTTCACGTTATTTCTATAAGAATAAACCATATAAAATACAAAAATAAAACTTACTTTAGACCAGTGCGTTTTATTAGGATTCTTTCTTCTTGGTATTCTCATCGGAGACAATAGTATTTCTTCTTTCTCCGGTGTTGTTATATCAGCTTGCGGAGGAGGTCCAAACGGATGCACAGGATGATAAGTATAATTAATACTAAGAGCCGCGATTGGTATTGACCAAAAATCTACCCAGCCAGCGCTAAAATTCATCAAATTTTTATCATCATTAACGCAGCACAATTATTGAAACTGATGTTTATTTGTTAAATAATGAGAATTTTTTGACCTTTCCATTTATCACACAAAGATATTTATAGAATTTTCACCGATCAGTCGTACAGACCATCACTTAATTAAATCACATTGAACAAATGTTAGTAAAATTTATTTTATTTTAATATGTTCATTACGCAGTTTTAAAATTTAATTCAATTAATTATTAAAATTATGGTTGCTTGCATGAGATCTACTCGGGAAAGTTTATGAAACATTAACAATTACGAATTATTAAAACAAAATAATTAAAATGTACAATGTATGCAAGTAAATTATATTTCCACCCGCATTTACGTATTAAAATGTAATTAGCGACCAGAATTTAACGATTAATAGCGAATTTGCTAAAATACGAAGCAAAGCTAAGCAAAAATAATAAGTAACTAGAAAAAATTAAATACATTTCGTTTGGGATGGGAAAATAATAAGAACCAATATTTCAAACAACTTTTATAAATACTAAAAGTTATAGCCGGATAAACATGCAAAAAATATCACCACGATTTTTTAAAATGCATGTAGTTGTGATCAATTCTTTGTTGAAAATTTCAAATCGCTAACACAAATATTTACGATACGGATGGATTTTTTTTTTTTTAATTTTTTATTTTATCATAACTATCACGCTTAATATTTATTAATAAAAACTTTTTTAAAAATATTGTGCACAAAAGACGATAAAAAATAGTTTTTTCCAAAATTTTGAATCATTTCTTTTATTAAAAAAAAAAGTAAACAAGTTTTGTCGCCGCTAATTTGAATATATCCTCTCCTTCTGGTGTAGATCACATTTTGCGTTTTATTGCTTGTTTTCTATGTAATGAATTTAGAAAAACAAAAGATTCTGGTACTGACCTTTTCAAAGAAGTTGTTGCCTTGATGAATTTAAAGAACGATGAAGAAATACTTTTTAGCTACAGAGGTAAAGATAAATCGTCGGATCTAATAAAAATTTTATTTGAAACGATAAATTCAGACCACTTACTATATTTTCAGAAATTAGCGAAACTTATTTGAACTAAATTTATTGAATACTTTAATACATTGTAATAGAATAATTTTGTTCCATAATACCATTAAATTAACTTAATTACTTAATTTTTTTTTACGCTCGCTAACAAAGAGCATTGACCCATGTTCGACAATTTTTATCTGTGTTAAAAATGGATCGATATATTTTTTACGGAATTATTTTATTGATTATAAGTTATTAGGATATAATTCAAAAAAATTAATAACATTTTCTTCGTGTTTTTGACATTAATCTACCTTTTTAAAAAGTATTAAAAAATTAAAGAATATTTTGTTTAATAAAACAATAATAAAAAAATGTCTGAAAAGATATTTAAAAAAAAAATTAATTTCACTTTTTGTCACCGATTTGAATAAATGAACATTTTACTATACACAGAGGTATAAAAAAGTACTCTGTAGAAATTTAGCAACTGAAACTCAAACGAACCGATTTAAATATGGCAGTAGAAACTTTTCTATTTAAAAAAAAAAAATAATCAAAATTTATTTTTAAAAATATTTTCATTAATAAGTATTAAAATGTAACAGTCAGAATAAAATAAAAACCGAAAAATACTTGTTTTTAAAATTTCATCGTAAACATTGAGGTTAGTAAACTCGAATTTTTAAAGAAATTTTTTTCCAGTAAGGAATGGATTAGCCGTACGCATTTTAATAAATCGGTAGAAGTAATTTTTATATACTTATCTGGGTACATGCTGTGCTGAAATTAAAACAGAATCTGAGTAATTAACTTCATATGAAGCAAATTAAAAAATTAATTTTACCTTCTCTTGCAAATATTTCTCCATTTGCGACCATTGTCTTGAGGACGAGGATGAAGGATAGTACCATCGCGAGCCAGTAATTTGGCATTTCGATCCAAAGAAAGCAAAATACCTCTACTCGTATATACCTCCGGTAAATATATCGCCAAATCAACACTTTCACCCTGGACGAGAATCAAACACATTATCGCATTTTTATATTAAATAATTTTATATATTATGTCTGCATGCGCCTATATCTTTCTTACCTTAAAGGAATTTTTCAATCTAATTAGAGGAAAAAATTATTTAAAAAGAAAAGTGTAGTTTAATTAGGAAAACAATTTACGGTAGACATTATGATTAAATTTTAAAATTTAACGTTTCGGAAAGCTTACACTTACCACCGTCAGACGTAAACTGAATTAACAGAACAGAAAATACGGATTTCAATAGTAAAAATTATATAAATAAAAAACACATAAAATTTCCAAAAAGAGACGAGTAATTAACAAACCAAAAGTACTAAAGGAACGAGTAACAAAAGAAAAACAAACAAGAGAATAAAATTAACAGAGCCGGAACACAGACTTAAAAAATAAAAACTTTTTAAGAAAGAAAAAAAAAGCTTTGGAAAAAATTCCTGAAACAGGACGAATAAACATAGACTAAAAATGCAAAAGAAACAAAAAAAACACCAATGAAACCGGCACGAGAAAAACTAAACTAATAAAGCACAAAATACGAACACGAGAATAAAATGAACGAAACGAAAAAATATTTAAAAAATTCCCAAACTGCGATGAGTAAATATCAAAACTGAAAATGCAAAGGAAAAAAAAACACGAAAAAGCGGCAAGACAAAAACTAACTAAAGTCGTGTAAAAAATGAAACAATTACATATTACTCATAACTAATGATATTATAGGTGTCCAGGTTGAGGAATCTGAAAACCATCTTCACAATTAAAATTTGACCATTTCTCCATTTCGATAGCTTCCCTACATAGCTTTTTCCTGCTATGCATTAACTAAGACCATACTTTTATTGAATAACATATTATGTTTTGTTTTTTCCTGGTGTTTCACAATCAGTTATGTGCTCTTTTATTCGAACATCAGCAGTTCGTCCAGTTTGCCCATATGTACAGTTTCTCAACAGCAAGAACAAGATACTCTATATACGCCAGAAATGTGGAACTGAGGAAGCTTATCTTGGTGTTACCCAATGTATTATTTATTTTTCAGCATGCAGTAAATACTGTTCGGATCTTACTCTTTCTAAGAATACGACCAATTTTTTCGGTAATCCTTTTAAGATTATATTTTAAAAGATTAATTTTTTAAACATGGTGTCTACCGTAAATTGTTTTCCTAATTATATCCACCATGGAAGTTTTAAATGTTTAATTATAGTAGTTTAATTTTAGAGAAACGTTTTCATGGCAGTATCTGATTTTTTTTAAAAAAAACGCATATGAACACAAATCAAATAACTCTAAAATGTTCAGATGGAAACAAATAAAATTTAATTTAAATTATATTTATCTAAATACAATAACAGCGTGAGTTTTAAATTTATTTTACATTATAAAGATATGTATTAAACAGTGCATTTAGCCCAAATTACGACAAATTACGTAGTACAACAACTTTTTTTAGCAAGATTTATACTGAAGAAACAAAAAAGTACGAAAAAAAAATAAATTTACACCCGTAAATAGAATTCAAATGAAAACTATTAATTACTAAGATAATATTCAACTTACTTGTATCCAAAATCGCAACGGTAGGGTACTTGGTAAAAAATCAACGAACGGCAAATCAAAGGAAAAATCAAACAAGTCCCCGCAGACAGCGATATGAGCTACCAAATAAAAAACAATGATAAATAACCAGACATTAATGTAATAACAAAAATATATCAATAAGCGAATATAATTTATATACCATTTTCTTGATTTTGTGAAGAACAATCGACCCAGTTATATTCATTGCTAGTAGTAAGCACTTCAAACTCTTTCAATAAAATCGTTAATCGGCATGTGTACGGTATAAAATGTAAAAGATCGGGTTTGGATTTACTTACCCAATCATTTATAAGATCTAAACAGATAAAAAAATTACACTTTCAGAAAATATGTACATTGAAAAAACCTTTCTAAAAAAGTATAAAATTCATGTAATAAACTATAAAATATTAGAAAAGAAGAATTTTTGTGATTAATTTCGCTTTCTCAGAAGAATTCTGTTACAGTGGTAAACGAAACATCTTAAATACTAATTATAAAAACAACCAAAATAACCATACTAATATTAATGATAAAGGTAGAAGTTGAGGAGAGGTTGCCATTTAAACCAATGTATAACTTTTAAGGATAACCGTTTATCTTGGGCGGTAAACATTGCGAAAAATTTATTGGTATAATATGGAATAGAAATCAATTAAAAATCACATTTTAAAGAATTCTTAATTAGACATCAGAGATAACCCATTAATCATAAAATTAAAAATATATAATAAAAATTAAAAACTTTTTCATAAAATACAAATATTTTTAGTAATCAATTTAACCCGAACCTTTAAACAGGAAGAGCATTTTTAAAAGAGTAAACTTTTGAAAATAATAGTCTGAGTATAGAAGTTAAAAAAAAACCGAAACATATCTTAAACGTATGTACATAAAGAAAAGATTTAAAGAAAAAATAAAATCGATATTGTAAATTCAAATTTGAGCTTCAGGGAAAGCTTTAAAATTCGGAACAATATGTTTACTTTTCCAGGCGTACGCTTCTTAATGACACTTGCGAATTCCCTCCTTTTGGCGCGTACGGTTAAATATTTCAAACCAACTTATAAACGTGCACATTCAAATAAATTTTTCTAGATAAGAACAGCCAAATTTCCAACATAATTGATCCTTTCGGTCCTCTAAGTTACGAAGGTTTTTTTTCCCCAATCCAAACGGTGGGATGAATATATTTAAATATAAATAAAACAATATTGAAACTTGAATTTAAAAAAACAAAAACCAAATAATATACTTAAATTAAAACAGGAATATAATATAACTTTCTAAAATTAAGTCTTGAAGTTACACTTAAACGTGTATGTATATATATATATTGTATTTTTTTTATATTATTATATTTTTTTCCCTTTATACCACGTGTATTGTCTTCAAATTATACTAATATGCATGCAATTAATATTTATAAAATAAAATTTTCGTTATTTTTCCTTTGTTGTACTTCCATAAAACAAAATTCATAAAAAAAAATTAAATTTATCATTAACTAGTGCAGTTGCTGTATAACTACGAAGTTTGAAAGAAAATTTTTTATCCTCAAATGTGTTGTGTATCAATGAAGAGTTCGTTATTTCGAAGCAAAACAACAGACTTCTTTACAGATTTTCCCATGTTTATATTGGTACATACAAATAAAAGAAATCTTTGTTTTAAATCAATACAACTACATAAGAGGTACTAAGGAAGGTGAAAACCTGAAATTTAATGCGCCTAAAAATAAATAAATAAGACTATACAAATATTACGAAACAAGCGCGAAAGTAAAGTAAATGTAATTGAAGGAGATGGAAAAAACACGAAGAGTATCCGGTTGATATAAATAAAAAAGAGCTTTATTTTACAATATTCCGCTAAATTTTTTTAAAATAACGACTTCCGTGTGAAAAATAACAGACTTTTCCGACATGTATTTAAGAATTCTAATTAGCCAAGTGCAACTTTTTAGTTTCAGAAAAAAATTTCACTTAATGTTTTTTGCACACTTAACACGCAAGTTTAAGGTGGCTTAATCTCATGTAGATTCACGTTAAATTAATATGTTCATTCATTTTTAGGTAATTAGGTGGTACGGTTTAATTTTTTACTTAAGAAGAAACATATCAATTAATATCTAGATTAGTTTCTACTTTCAAGTGAAAATTTCATTTTTCAAGAATTAAAACCCGATTATTCAAAACAAAATTTTAGGTTCGCCAAAATCGAAATTAATTTTGACGGGAGTATTTATTTATTTTATTAATAATTATAACGATGAAACGTAAAAAAAAATACAATTTACTATTGCGCAAATATCAAGGTAATATTGCAGACTGAAGCGGTAATGTTTTTCTATTTCCTCATTTATTCAAAAGATACACAATCAATTGGTCTGTACCTTCACAGGAATTCCATTAACATTCAAATGAGTTTCCACACGAAATAATGTGCCTGAGCATTAATTGTAATTAAGTTTTTTTTTTTTTTATTTTTAGTCCGAAACTTAGGTTATTATTATTTTTAACCATTACAGGTAACCTGTGACTGAAAAGAAGAAAAAAAAAATACCTTCGAAAAAATCTTTGTGCGAATAAATAAACCATCCGGTAACTTTGCACCCCGTTAAATTAAGTAACCATTCTTGATGATCGTTCCATTTTAATGGATAATGACATCTGGCAGTAAATTCCAGCGTTTCGCTTTCAACCAAACTACGAAACTAATAATAGAAAATTCCAAACACATTAAAATAAACAATTCAAGCAACTTCTTTTGTGTTCAAATAATAACTATAGGGCTCGGATTTTGCATATAATGCATATTTTTTTTGCTTGTAGCTAACGCTTTAATATTTATATCTAGGCATTTCAAGGACTGTAGATTCCAAATACATTAATTTAATAGTGCATATAAATGCATATTTTGGACGTTTGGTGCAAACTTACATATTTTGAGGATTCTTCGTAATTACATATAAAGAACACATACACATAAACGCACACATACACTCACAATTATATTTCTTAAACCGGGACTTGCTCACGGATCGGTTTTAAGTCCTTTATTATTTAACATTTACGTCAAATCAATCCTTTGTACCCAGCTACCTTCTGCATCAAATATTTTATCATATGTGCGGGCGATGTTCTGGTATATAGTAGGAATAAAAATCTTTTTTATTATATACAAGATAATCAGTTTTCAGTAAACGCTTTTCTTCATAATGCTTTTCAAAGGATTAACTCGGACCCGTCTCCATCCAAATCTTATGTTACTTTATTCACTCTTAGGGCTTATTCTCAACCAGACATAATAATAAAGTGCACAATCAAAACATTACATTTTCTAAGCAGATGAAATATCTGTACTCCAGAATAACTTGGGCACTTCATATACAGACCTTGCTTCAACAGTTACCCAAGACATTTAATCCATTGAAACCGATTAGCAATACTGTCTAGGGAGCGGCCCCAGTGACCTTAAGTCTTCTTTATAAAGCTATTGTTAAGTCTAAACTCGATTACGGTGTGATTTTTTATGGATCGGTTTCAAAGTCCTTTCTGGGTATGTTAGATTTTCTGCAGAATCTGGGATGAAAGCTTCAACAAGGATAAGTCTTCAGATTGAATCTAAAATTCCTCCCCTACGGATAACAAGATCTCCTTTGATAGATCGATTTTTAATTAAATATTGTAGCTTCCACCAACCACTAATATTAAAGAACCTCATAAAAATTGCGAACGAATGGAGATTCGTAAAGCGTAAAAAGCTACTTTTAATTAAAAATGTCAGTAAGTACAGCACACATTGCCCAGCCCTTATTCCCGTGCTGCCATCTAGATATTTTATTTTCCCGTATAAATATCAATTCAGTTAAATAGACGTAAACTTGGACGACCTCTGAAACAGCTTAAAGAAAAAATGCCTTCCTGTTTATGTGTTTAATTCTTGTTTTATGCAATTAATGGAATCGAAATACTCTTCTTTCCTAAGAATATTTACAGATGGCGTCCAGTTCTCAGGGTCTAGAAAAGCGGCAGGTGCTGCCTTTATAACGGAAGAGGACTTTATATTTAAGTTTATTGGCTTTCGCCTAAGTCTTCCGCGTTATCTGCTGAGTTTCTTGCCATTGACAAGGCCTGTCATTTTATTCTAAATGCTGCACGCGGTAGATGAAAATCGGTAATATGCTCCGACGGTCCAAGCGGCCTTTTAGTCCTTAGGAAAAGTCACTTTAAGTATCAGATCCACCCACTGATTTTCGAAATCAAATTAAAACTCGCCAACATTCGGGACAATGGGGGTATAATAAAGTTTTGTTGGATACCTAGTCACTGTGGGATCATTTTTAAAAAAAGTGGTAAATCAGGCAGCCAAGGACGCTGCATTGAACAGGATTATATATGCTTACATTCCATCAACGGATCTTTTGGAGAAGGTTAAAAAAAAACTTAATTGAATCCGAAAATGCTATCAAGAGTGCGCCTAGTTTAGGCGATCTTACAAATTCGTCTAGTCGCATCTTCCGGTTAGACCCCGGTATTACAGTGTTTCTATTATTCCGGGTAGTTAGGTACAAAGCATTGTGATCGCTATCTGTAGACTTCGGACAGGGTATAACAGTGTGCGACTAAATTTTGGTGTTAGAACCCCTTTACATTCCAACTGTAATGAACATGTTAGCACAGTTAATCGTGGGGAAATTAATCACCTGTCATTAGAGTTGAATACGCAGCAAACAGTGCGATTATGGACTAGATGGAAAATATGTAACTCCGCCGGAGTTGGGGTTGAGAAGCGGATATATATCCGCCGGAAGAAAGGACACGTACGTGAACCCAACACTGCTCTAGCGGAGTTGATTTACGCATCTCTACTATAAACGGGAACATAAAATAGATAAAACCTTGAGTAAAACGCAGTTTGGTTTCATAGCGAAGAGAGGCATTAGAGACCCCATAGTACCATTAAAAGTAATCACACAAAGAGCTTTAAACATAAATAGAGGTGAATTAGTATGTTTTGTCGATTATGAGAAATCTTTTCAGAGTTCAGCTTTTGAAACTAATTGAAATATTGCAAAAATCTGATGCTGACAGTAGAGACATACAATTTATGCAGCACATCTATATTAGAATTAAAAGGCAAATATAAAGATAGAAAGTAATTATGCCGACAAATATTGAAGTACTAAAAATGGAGTTAAACAAGGATTCTCATTGTCTCCTAGGCTTTTCAACGCATATGCAGAGGAAATAATGAAATTTTCAAAACCAAATGCATTGGTATCCCGCGAATTAATGGGTACTTAATAAATAACATTTCACACGCAGATGATAAAGTACTAATAGCCGAAATGACTGCTCAAATGTAAAGTACGTTAAATACTTTAAAGAAAAAAATATAATATGAAAATAAATCCAAATAAAACGAAAATAATGAAATTCTCCAGATTCAAGTGCACAGAGACAAGAATACAAATATAGAATGGCAGCAATTAGAACATGTTAAACAATATCGATCTTCAGGAGTATAGCTGGTAACAACGTAACGATAAATAAATAAAATGCAGAATAGCAATGGCCAGGTAGACTTTTGGAAGTTTGGAAAAAATAATAACAAATAAGAAAATGAAAATAGAAATAATTACAATATTATGTTACGATTCCTAAAGCAGTATTATTCCGCTGGAACTTGGATAATAAATGCGGATTGCAAAAAAAAAAAAGAAAAAAAATAACTGACGCGTTGAAATGTAGGCCTATAAATGTATGCTAAAAATGCTGTAGACGGATAAGACAATAAGTGCTGAATAAGTGTAAAGTCGATAAGTTGCAAATATTTAATAATACAAAAAGAAGAAAAGCTACACGTCAAATTCAAGAAAAAAGCTTGCTCAATCTGGATACACGGGGGAAAATTAAAGAAAAGGCCGGAATTTATATATTTCGTGACGCGCAACCTCTCGGATGGACGGTGTAACAACGATGAAAATGATGATGATTATGTAGTTATTCATCGTGATTGCTTAACCACAATTTAAGTCAAATGATACCAACAGATTACTAGAACTACAACTGTAACCACTCACTGTACATTAGTTAATAATTTGAATAACTTGATGTCATTAATTTCTTTGATACCGAAACTTATTGAATAAACCATCTCTTAATGCCGCCAGTGGTTTTAACTTGTAATCGTGTAAATACCTGTAAACTAGTTGTTGCTTCCAAGTGTAAAAACTGTCCCATAATCTTAGTTATGTAACCGTCTTTTCCAACCAGCCACGGTAACGTTACTTCTAAATAGGAACCAGGTCCAATATTTACATGGACTGCATTTGTTTCCTAAAAATTATGAAATTAAACAAATCCAATAAGACTGATATTAAGAGTTGAAAGGGATGATGAAAAAAGTACAAAAAACGAAGGAGAGGAAAATAATAATTGCTGCTAGTCTACACGAATTTAACCGGTTTCTTATTAACACCTCTAAACATGCGTTTATGAAACTAATTTTAAGTCATGCTAATTAAGTACAGAAAAACATATTATCAATTCAAATATCAAATCAGATAACCTATACTAAAGAAGGGGATGAAATAATGAAATAAATATAAATTTAACTAAAATTAGATATACATTAAATAGTCAACTTTTTCAGAAAATACTAAGCCGAAGTTTTCTATAATCGCTTCCATTATATTCATCTTATGCACTTTTATCATTCAACGAAATAAAAGAAGGTATAATCACTAACTTATAAATGAACAAAAAATTGTTTTTAGACAATAATAAATGTTCTCCCTTCCTTACATTCTTCTTTCTAATATATAATATCGATTCTTTGAAACTTTCAAATGTATCGTACAAATTTCCTGTAATTAATGTCATATAAAACGAATAAACTCAACTTTCAGATGGAAACTAGTCAAATTCGACAAATAAAAAGTACATAGATTTAACCGCGGAAAGCATTTCTGCTGCAATGATGTCTTACTTTCAATTTTTAATTCTAAAAATCGTTAGAAAAGTTATTACATCTTTACAATATATATTTACCTTATTTTTTGTAAAAAGAACATCAATTGTAGAATCATATAGTGTACTAAGCCGAATATCAAATGACTGTACTTGTCTTTTCTCTCCCGGTTTTGGAGGCGGAGTAACCTGCGCAAAAAATATTTATTAAATTATATTTTATTTCATATAATAAACTTTTCGTTTCATCCAGATTAAGGTTTTCATTCCTTTATACTCTTTGTAGATGCAATAAAGAATTATTTTAGATTCTTTTTGAAAGTAAATATATAACGCCATTAAAATGTAGAATCAAGTTTCTAACTTTTAGATAATACATGATTACAAAATATACTTTGTTAAAAAAAAAATGCAAAAAAGAGAGAAATAATACAATTTTGAATCATATTTTCATTAAATTTATATTACAAATATATTTAAATGAATTACACGATTATTAAGTTCCTAATTTCCTATAATCTATAGTATCTGCCCGCGATTGCAATTAAGCAGAAAATACATAGGGCATTTCAAAAGTAATGCATATATGTCCATACAAAAAAAAGACCTCTAAATTCGGAAAACGGATTCCTTCCATCGGCTCCTTGAGTTTACAGAACAGGTCAAAATCTCAAAGAGCAACATTCGGGGAATAGGGTGGATGTGGTACCAATTCCCATCCGAATACCGCAAAAATTGCTCGAATTTCATCATTCTCATGAGGGCGTGTATTATCATGATCTTCCGCTTCTCTAACTCGTCTCGTAGAATACGAAAAACGCTGGTGGCCGACAGGTTCTCAATACCAGCTGTATGAACTATCTCTTCATCGATCAGTGTTGCCACTAAAGCGATGTTTGTGTTGTCACGCGAAGTTCTTGTATAACCAGTACGAGATTCCTTTGTCCGTTTGTACTGTGGACTCTGTAATTGCAGATGTGGTCATGGTATGGAACAGCTAACTCCTTTTGCTCTTACCTTCGGCAATGTCATTCCTTTTCTTTTCAGGATGCATACGTTTGGCATTTTTCGACGTTGATTGTTATTGTTTCTCCATCCTTGGTATAGCATTCTTTGTCAGATTCCATTCCTTGTTACTCCTAAGTGCTGTGCTATGTACACGTGTTGATGGGTAATCGTCTATTATTGACAAGCCCAGGGAAAACCCCAAACAAGAAAAAAAAAAAAAAAACAGTACGAGGCGCATCCTCAACTGAAAAAAGGCCTTCTATAAATTTTTTTTCCAAGCGCGAAATACTGCTATGGTCCACGATGTCACTGCTGCACACTTCTTCTAATGCAGAGTGAATTTCTGTAGTTCAATTTTCACATACGATCGCTAGTCCAGATTTGTAACGCGACCCGAGCGGTCTTCCATAATTACAAAAACACGTTTGTACGCACGCACAACTTACTCGAAACCAATCTCAATGCACATTGCCGTGTTGAAAAAACTCCATAATATACATCCCTTTTGTCCCCCCTCCTAAATGCGTACAGGCTGCGTAAGAACGTCGTGTGCATTACTTTTGAAATGCCCTACGTATATATTTTTTAATTTTTGTCTGCCTGTCAGTCTGTCTGTCCATCTGTTCCGACTTAACTCGCAAACTATTAGAGCAATAATAATGAAATTTACACAGCCTAAATGTCCGGGTCATTCTAAGCTTTGTTTCACATTGATATCGCAAATACTACAAAAATTGCGACAGTTTAAAGTTTAAATAGCAAAGTACTAGCAAAAGAGAAAGACAATGACATCTCTATCAAACCGCTTATATCGTATCACGAAGAAGTAAGAAAACTGTATTTCTGTTAGACTGTTAAAAGTTATAGTGTGGGGTTAAAGAGAGACAGTTGTATATTCATTAACTTTTTTATTCTTTATGCGGTTTCTTCAGTGATTTATAGACATGTTCTGTTTTTGAATTGATTTCAAATGTTTTGGTTTTTGCGCAGTGTTTATGAACACTCGAATTTTTTTTTTTTTTGAATTGTAGCACAAAGTATATTACTGTTAGCGATTTAAAAATTAAGGTAGTTGCTTTGTAGCAATGTTATACTTGTTTCGAGTCTTTTTAAGTAAAAAAGTAAACGGGCTATACAGACAATTATTTCAAAAATCATAAACGGAATTGAAAAACGGATATGTGTAATGTGTCAATCAGTACTTCTTACCACCGTTTCATATTGTAATAAACATAAATTATACAATCAAAAAAGTAATTACAGAGACCGCAAGTAACTCTCGAAATTAAAAATATAAACTATAATTGGTGCCTATCTCACTAGAATAATTGATATTTAAATAAAAGATTTGACTTTTAATATCTAATAGAGTAACTAATGGGAAATTACGTTTAAAAGTAAGCTATTAAATTGTTATGGCACTTTTTTTTCTTCTAATAATTAGTATACAATTAAAAACAATTAATTTTGTTTAGTTTAATACAAAAATAACATTTCAACGACAGAACCAATTTAACCACCTTGAAAATCTGGTCCAAATACACATATGGCCGAACGTGCGAATAAAAGACTAATAATGTTATAAACTTCTGTACTTTTTTTCTTCCGAAGTTAATTAAGTATTAGTAAAAATAAAAAATTACATTATTCAAATACAATAATATATTTATATTTATTTTTGTTTCACCTGCAAAGGTTGATAATCTTGAGGAAAGAAGAACTTAAACAAATGTTCCCTCTGCCTGTCTGCCCAAGGTCCGTAGCTAAAATCTGTTCCTTTACCACACTGAAAAGTAATAAAACATCTTTAATCCGATTAACATGAAATAAACTATAATAAAAATGATTTAAATTAATTAAACCGGCATCAAAAGTAAAACAAATAAATTTACATTTTTTTCTTTTCTTCTGACTTATTGCTACAACATTTATTGTTTTCCATTTATCAGTTTACATTATACTAGAATAATCGCTTCTTGTTATTTGGAGTTTTCAAAACTAACCTTTTTCCCTTTTTTTTTTTTTTTTTGATGTAGTCTTTTATTAGACTTAGTTAAATTGTGCAATGTTTAACCTGAAAGATTCTCAAAATGTTTTATCGTCTTATACCAAATGATGATTGAAAAGTGTATTAAAAAAAAATATTTTTAAGCTTGGTTCTAAACACTAAATGCACTTTAGCTCTCTCAGCGGATCAAAGTGGTGCACAAAGAACACGTTTTAAACGGCATTCAAAAGCTTCCTGAGCGCTAGCGACAAGCTATAGAGGTAGGCGGGGATTATATTGAAAGACTGCAAATAAAATTTCTTTTTTTAAAAATATACTATTTGAATATGGCGTTTGAAACATGTTCTTTGTGCATCACTTTGATCCGCTGAGTCACGGCATTATTTAATGCGAGTAAATCGGGAAGTCTCTGGGAGTGTCTCTTTTAATGCGTTGAACAAATCATAATCGCACGAGTTTCATCACCACAAACTTCCAGCAAGACTGTAAAAATTTCTGTTGGCGTACGCCTACGTAATGTTTCGATTTTGATTTAGAATCTGTGGTCTAAATAACGTGACCCGAGCGTTTGTCCATGTCTACTTTCTCGCACTATTCAACACGCACAACTGAACAAACACCTAGCAAGTTATATACTGCCGCGTTCAGCAAACTCTGTTCTATATTTCGGTACCTTTTTGGTATTTTTATACAGTTTTCTTACTTCTTCGTGATACGATATAAGCGGTTTGATAGAGATGTCATTGTCTTTCTCTTTTGCTAGTACTTTGCTATTTAAACTTTAAACTGTCGCAATTTTTGTAGTATTTGCGATATCAATGTGAAACAAAGCTTAGAATATCTGAGACAATTCATCTTAAAGATATCTCCGTGATTCATTCTGATAGAGTAGACAGCTATAATGGTGCTGTCATCCTGATTAGGAATAACATACATTTCCAATTTCATAATGAACACTTTTCTTCGGCGTCAATTTCTCATTGATCCGAACATAGTTCATATTTCTATTCCTTCCAGTCTTTCTCGCCCAGTAAATATAGTCTGCACGTACTTTTTTCCTAATTTTAATCTCAACAATTATCTACTTTCCTCTTTTCCTAATTGTATTCCCCCTCCCTTCATTATTGGAGGTGGTTCAAACAGAAAACTCATGATCATACTTTTGGAAGCGACTATGTCCCTCTCATTACATCCTTTAGCGGTCTTCTTCCAGCATCTTTTATTTCAAGCCTCTCTATGTCTCTCAATGGTGACTTTCCAAAACTAGTTGGGAACAATTCAACCGTTCTGTTGATCCTTTCTGCCTTTTACACCATAACTTTGATCCTATTTTAAAGTACAAATACTTTACTGATTCCATTTCACTCGCTCTTTCTTCTTCATTCCCTCCTATTCGAATAACTCCATCCTTACTGGAACGGTAACTGGAGGGTGGCTTTTAAGGCCAGCGTTGTTATCTTTAGAAACTTCCCTTTACTGTTCCTCTTTTTAAAATTTTATTGACCATAGGAAAGGTAACGCTAGAGCTAGATATATCCTAAAACAAGCTAACTAAAAATCTTGGAGAAATTATTGTTCTTCCTTTTCCCGGGTTACTCCTATCTCCCAAATATGGAGAATGGCTAAGGACATCAAATCTCCCAAATCCTAACACGCCACCTACCTTAATATCTCTTCTGACAAAACTTGAATTCTTTATAGACACTCTAGTTTCTAGTTATATTTCTTCCTTCGATGAAGTAAGCTTTCCTCCTCTCTTTCTCTTGCAGATACATCTCACTTCTTCTCATCCGATTTCCATTTAAATGAACTCCTCTTTCCATTGCAAAAATCCTCCAATTCGACTTCACGAATCGATGGAATTTCTCTCCTTGTTCTTAAAAATCTTTCTAATTTCTCATTCGAAATTCTTCTCGAAATTTTAAATTCTTTTTTTTTCTCTGGACTTACGCCTTTCAATTGGAACTTATTTATAATTATCCATATTCCTAAGAAGATCCTAAATGTTTTTCGGCCAATTTCCTCGGTCCCCCATGCTTAAAGAAACTATTCAGGAGTATGCTTAACCGGCGCCTTGTTTGGTAGCTGGAGCATAATAACCTGGTCTCCGACAATATGTTCGGTTTTTGCAATGGTCTGGATCCTTCGAACTATGCCAGTCTCCTTCTTTCTGATATATACAAAACTCTTCTTGAATGAAAATATACGATCGCTGCCTTTGTCGATGTAATCTCTGCTTTCGATAATGTTCGCCTTCTATCTAATAATTACATTCTTTCAAGACAGAACCGTCCATCTTTCTACTCCTTCCCTTTCTGTCTCTAGATGTGTGTTCCGCGATCTTCCTCAATGGTCATGCTTAAGTCCTACTCTTTTTAATATCTACACGCTTGACTTAGCTTCCCTGGCCGTCTCAGCCTCCACACTGCTTTTCACGGACAATATTCTCGCTTATTTCTCCTCAACTTTCATTATCTCTGCTAATGTTGAACTCAATAAATCATTGAACATGCTTAAATCCGCTCTATTCAACATCCATCTAGTCATTCTTCCTCCAAATCTGCTTGTATGATTTTTTCCTTCCGTCCATATAATACTTCCTTGATTAACATCTCCTTAAACAACTTGCCTATTCCATTAGTTAAGTCCTTTTGCTATCTTGGCTTTTTTTTAGACAGTCAATTATTCTTCCGTGAGCATATTTCTTATTTATACACTTCCTGCCTTAAGAGAACGAATTTATTAAAAGCTCTTTCTCCATACAAATGAAGTGGCGACTCCAATGTTCTTTTTATTCTATACAAATCTACTATTCGTTCGAAGCTTGATTATAGTTTCTTCATTTACGGTAATGCTCCTAAACATCTCTTTTCCAAACTCGATAGAGTCTAGAATTCGTGTCTTCGCCTTTGTCTTGGAGTTGTAAAATCCTCTCCTATTTCTACAATACTTTCTAAAACTAACGCTCATCCTTTGCTCATTCGCAGATCTTTCCCCGGAGATCGCTTCCTCATAAAACGCCTTTCTATCATGTCTTTTAAATTAATTTCTGCTTATTCCTACATTTTAGCTAATTAGCGCTTTTCCTCCATGAAGATTCCTATTCTTTCTTTTGTTTCTCGGCATTTTTCTCTTTATTCGCCATTCACCTATACATATATCATAATCTCCCGTTCTTTACATGCAGCTTTTCAGACCTTTTACATGCTCCCAATGTAGTTTTTCTTTCACTTCACGCTAAATTCTCACCTTTAATCGTCAAGGTTTGAGTTCCTTATTTCCTTCTTCTTCTATCCTTTTACGAAAGGTTCCAGAGGCGATAGCAGTGTCGGGGACTTTTTCCTTTTTTCTTTCCTTCTATACCATGAACTCTATAAACTTCTTTCCTTCTGTTCCATTTTTACTGCAGAATCGTATGCAACGCTCCGTGCTGTTCTTTTGATTGTACTTTCCTCCTATAATAATAAGTATTTTATCTGCTCCGACTCAATAAGTTTCTTGCAGGCCATATGCAGCACCCCTTTCCTATCCCATTCACACGACTACACTATCCTTTTTATTCGTTAATTAATTTCCAATTTTTTCGTAGGTCGTTCCATGCAAATCAATCCCTTTTGGATTCCCAGTCATAGAGGCATCGCTGGCAACAACTTGGTTGACTCGTTTGTTCGCTCAGCTTCTCTGACGGCAAATTTACCAACAAAATTTTTTGCCAACAATATCCTTTTTCCATCTAAACAAGTACATTTCAAATCATAGCTGGATCCCTACGTTACCTCCTTTTTCTAATCCTCATTCCTTTTACAAACTAATACAGTCTCTTCATTCATCACGGGTTTGATTTGCCGATTTTCCTGGTCTCAATCCCTCCATTATTTGCTCCATAACACGTCTTCGTTTCAATCAAAATTGTCTTCCTTCGTCTCCTTTTTGTTTTTTTATTGTTTCTTCTCCACATTGCATTCTTCACCGCTCGGATCATGACTGCGTTTTAGGTACAGATCATATTCTCTTTGAATGTTCTCTTATTGTGCAGAAACGCTCTCTTTTCTAAATTAATTCCTTTTTATCCTACATACCTTCATGTTCAAGCTTTAGCAGAGTTCATTTTCTCCATTTCCCTATGTATTAAAATTTAATCATCTTGCTTCTTCCTAATTCTTGAATGATGGGTTATAGTTTTTTGTTGGCGTTCCAAAAAAAAAAAAAAAGAAAAAAGAAAATTATCAAATAATGACCGTCCACTGCTCCCAAGTAAAAATGAATTTTTAAATAAATATTCGTAATAAAATAATTCAACTTTAAAAAGCAATAAACTTAAATTATCATAATTCTACATTCAATCTGAATATAAACTCAGCCAACATGACGCAGTAAAAATTGAAATTTTTTTATTGATATCCCTGTTGCCAATTTTTAAAATGTGACCGTCGTTTTACTAATTTAATAATTTACCTTAATTTAAATGATACATAATGTTAATTGATAAAATTATTTAATTTAGTTATTACCTTAATATCAATTCCCCAAATGGGCGGGGCAGATTCCACAATGTCACCATTTGCTAGCTGTAACATTTCTGGATGCTCCGGGACTAATCCTATGTATAAGAACATATGAAAAATGTTACATATTATTTAACTTATTACATATCGTACTTTTTAGTATTGTATTGAATGTTCATCAACAGCTCAATTTTTTAAAAAAAATTATTATACAGCAGCGCTGATTTGAAATACGTGAGTTAGATCTAAAAATGATTCAAAGTAAAACAAATAATATTGAGAACGTCGTTTAATGATTAAATTACACGTGTTAACGAGAAATTTGAAACAATCAAACATTTCTACACGCTTTTTGTATTCATTTATTCTTCAACAGTTAATTTTATAGGTACACAATGGTACGAAAAAGATTTTTTTTCAATTATTATGTCAAGCATTTTTTTTATTTTTTTTTTTTCGGTATATTCCTTTATTCTTGGTCAGTTAATTTCTAAATTTATTGTGAACAACTCTATAACCACTACATGAAATTGTAATCAAATATATGGCATAAAAACTTTATAATTTTATTTATTCAAGAATAATAAAAAAAAATAAAATAATAATAATAATAATAATAATATTAACATAACTTATATCGATGTAACAATAAAGGATAATAATTTACAATAATAAAATACCGGGTTCATCCATGTAATAATATAACTCTACTTTATTTGAAGAAATAACTACAAATCCTGCACCCATATAGCGAGGAGGATCATCCACAATACCGGTATACTTCGGACTAGGAGCTAAGATGACCTAAATACAAAATAAAATATTAATTGGAAAAGAATCTATTAAACTGAACAAAATAAATGAATTATACTTCACTCTGATATATTATTTTATAAATAAATCCTCAAAAATTAAGTATCTGATTTTAATTAAATTTTGCACAAATGATGTCGTGATTTCAGGTCTTTACCTATTTTTGTTTAAACAAAACTCGAGATTTTTTGCACACTTGATGTGTACAGAAGAAAGTCACAAACTTGAGACCTCTCAAGCCAGTCATTTAATTACCGCAACTACTGCACTACTACATTCACATTATCCTAATAGCTTTATTAGTTTAATTTGAAAGCATATGATGAACTTGTAAAATACTTTTTCTGTTGCTTGTTCACGCAATTAGTATTAATCGATCTAAAAGCAATTATCGATATAAAAGTCAAATAGGGCAATGAATTTCAAATTAATTTAATATTCGTCGTATTACGACAAATAAAAACATTAACGACATTACTGTTAAAACCGTCATTCAATTTTGATCGATTATTAAAAATGATCTATAATTATGTCATGATCAAACATAAAAATAAGTTAGAATGATTATGAAATATTAATAATCAGAAATAAATTATTAATCTTTTGTTTTACCAGTCTCATAACTTAACCATTTTCTTCTTAAAATTTTGTACATTATAATGTACGTAATTCTAATAAGATGGTTTGGGAACGTTTAAAAAATTAAATAAAATTCAATAATCACGGCACAAATATATGATAAATAAATTCCTTAATAACAAACAAAAATAAATATAAATTAATTTACTTTAATAATTTAAAATTAACACTTAATTTTAGAAACGTTTTCGGGCACAGCACATCATCAGCTAACAACACAGAATACACTTAATTAAAACTAAAAACGCATCGGCCGTGTTAAATATCGATTGAAAATTTGATATTTGGAGGTAATAGTAGCCCATTTCAGTTGCTTAACGAAACTTTCAGTTTGTAATAAGTACAAAAAAACGCGAATAATAGTGTACCAACTCCCTGCGATGCAAGTATCTTGGTTAAAAAGTTCAAACCAGCTAACAAAACGTGCGTATTCAAGGAAATTTCTCCAGTTGAACATAGACGAATTTCCGTTTTCAAAATTGGACCCTTGGGGCCACCGCAAACTTGGAAGTCCGGAAAAAGTAATCTTTTTATGGCCATATCATATATCGATGTAAACTTTGCTATACATATAACGAAAACCCATTTCCATTCTCAAACGAACTTTTTATGTTTAAAAATTTTTTTCAAAAAGACGATAATGAATGTTTCTCTGTATTATGCAGGAATTTTAAAATACGCATAAATATAGATAATTAAGGGAAATTGCGTGAAAAATATATAGTCAATAATATGATCACTTCAAAATAGATTTTTTTTTTTTTCGTTGTTTTCGAATTATTATGCAAAAGCAAATTTATGAAATTTTTAATATAACAAATATTTTATTTAAATTTATATATTAATTAATGAATTTAAAATAATTATAATTAGAAATTTTTTATTTCGCCTCAAGACATCTGCTTTATCAAACACTTTACTATTCGATCACTACGACAAAGTGAAACTAAATTTTCTGCAAAACATTATCCACTAAATCAGTGATCAAATCCTACATAGCACAGCGAGCACGATTTGATGTTAACATCTAGATAGTTCGCTCTCTGTAACGGTAGTGATCAATATACATTATAGGGGGGAAAAATCAGCATATACATTATCAGTCCAGTTATGTTATGTACTTGTATAATAATCAAATCCAGTTAGAAACTTAATAAATAAATTTAGATAAGTCCCCATATCTTACTTGTTAAAATTTAGAAAAATAAAATAAATAATTTCCTTAATAATAAACAATAAATAAGTATAAATAATTTACTTTAACAAATTAAAATAAATACCTTATTTTAGAAACGTTTACGGACATAGCCCATCATCAAAGCTGATAATATAAAGTTCACTGAGTGTGTTTTTAGTTTTAACTGAGTGCATTTTATATTTTTAGCTAATCATAGGCTATGATCGAAATCGTTTCTTTAAATTGAGGTATTTATTTTAATTTATTAAAATAAATTATTTATACCTATTTATTGTTTGTCATTAAGGAATTTATTTGTTTTATATTTACTTAGTAAACTAGGGGGTTTCGCTCCCTGCTTTCGGCCAGCGAATTGTAATAAGAAATTTAAATAAAAAAGTGTTTATTGTAAAACTTCTTAAAATACAATATTACGAATTACTTTACTTTCTGGTTTACATTCAATTTGAATACCTAATCGACACGTACATCCCGATAATATAACTGACCGTTTATGTAGCTTTATCGAGATGTACAAGCGGTTAAGTATTAAAATATGTGTAAATATTATATATCAACAATTAAACCAATGTTATTAAACGTTTGACCCAATGCATTATTTATAGTCACTAAAAATACAAGACGTACCGGAAATGCGTTCTTTTTAAAACAAATGTCATGTCAAAATCACATTTTGTGTCTAATGCAATTCGTGGCACATATATAATCTCTCCTTTTTTATTGCTCATAAGTGTTTTACATATTAAAATGGTTTCGTAAACTTGTTTTACTACCAACATTCTTGTTCCGCTCCATAAACCATCCCTAATACATAAGTTACCTAGTAACAATACAATGCAACCACTTTTTAACGGTAACTCAGCTGATGACATACCTGATGGTGTTAACGATGATAAATATTCAGGTAGATATTGCAAATTTATATATATACAGCACCTCTAGGTAAAACTATACATATACAATTACAAAAAAATGTATTTTATTATAAAAAATTATTTTATATAATAGAGAGATAGCGCCTACATTTTTAGCAGTAACAAAGCTCCATTCTTACCCGTCTATTGAAAAAAGGTAAAAATTAATTCCTGCTTTGCTAATTTAATGTTTTTAACTAACGAGCCCCTTAATTAACAAAGAAAAATAAATAGAACAAACTACTCAAAGAACATAATTATATTTCCAATGATTAAATTTTAAAACACACGCAGCGCACCAAGTTCCTGTGGAGCATGAGCCTCTGATTATAATACATAATTCCACCTGCAAATATACCTAGTAAGTATAAAAAGAGAACTTAAATGTGTTTGAAGTATTATAAGGAAAAACTATATAAAAAAAAAACTTTGAAAAAGTCAAAGTAAGAAACAAAGTTACATAAACTAAACAAACATGAAGCAATCACGGCAGGATAAGTAAAACACTAATGTTTTACGCATCATCAAATGTCGTTATTTAGCTTACTTTTCACAGGCCTTTCAAAAAGTTTTTATACAGATATATTCTAAAAAACCATTGAAATATTCATTACACATTTCATTTATTTCATATAGATTATAAAGTGCGATTACTGTTTTTAGTTATGGTAAAAAGTTCCGGTTTCAATTATTTTAAATCTAATTGCAATATAAATAATGTTTGAAAACTTGTTCAAATTTGTATCCTGTTATTAGTTTAAAAAACATTTAAAAGAATTATGGAAATCTTTTAATGGTATATTTTCAAAATCGCTAACATCAGTAAAAATATTTTTGAAAGGTATTTTTACGTTATTTGCAACTTTTTCTTTTATTTTCAAATGAAAAGAAAAATAAACTATAAATTACGCCTGAAACTAAACATACCGATACTCAACTTACGAATCCGATCTGTTTCCTTAATTTCAATGAAAGGTATTGTTATTGAACAGCAACAAAGTGTTGTTTATACTTTAAATCTAAACTTTTTTGGGATCATACTTTGTTTTCTACTTTTTATATTTATGGTTCACTTTCACTGATTAAAGATTATTTATTTTACTTACATCATTTTATTACTCTGTCAACATTCTTTTCGTATTCTTTAATTATTATTGAACGAGATTTTATTCTTCCGTTTTCTTTCATAAAAGATATGAAAAAGTATTGTAAATATATTATATTTAAATAAAAATAAATCAGAAATATTATGACGAAGAGCAAAATTTTATTATTTTACTACAAAATCTTTTTCGTCCTGTTTGCTTTTTAATTTTATCACTTGTAATAAAGGTGTAATCAAAATTCTTAAGTAAAATTTCTTTGTCCAAGCCTGAATTATATAATTTAAAAATAACATCAGAATTACATGAAATATCTAAGTTTCAATTGTTTAGTTCCGAACTAATACTACAAAGTAACTGTAAACAAATAAATGAAAAAGTAATATCAAATAAAAATACGTCACTGTTTTACTTATTTTGTTCCGTCCCGATTGCTTCGTCAATACATAATTATTATTTTGAGATAAAATTAAATACATCGATTACAAAAAATATTAAAAAGTTATTTCTGACGTATACATATATCGAAATTTTTTGACACTATCAGTTTCCTCTATAAAATTTTATAAGATATTTAGTAGTTTTTTAAAACTATAATACACGATAAAATCTGATAATCTTAAAATTTACCTTTAAATTTTCAGCTTTACATTTTATAAAATGCATAAAATGATCTAGACGCGAAGCCGCTGGTTTTGTAGAATAAACGCAGTGAGCTTCTTCCACATTAACTGAAAGCGTTGTAGGTACTAAACGATTACCAAAGACAAAACGGCCCTAACAAAATAGCAAATGTTCATTATTACTAAAATTTAATTAATTACCAAAAAGTTACAGTTGCTGCAAAAATAAAATTTCAACAACAAATGAATTAATATAGGTATTAAAATTTATAATTGTAATTTAATAACAATGCTGAAAATTGAATTCTTTTAATGTTTTCTAATAAAATAGCACAAATATAATCATAAAAAGAAACACAACCAATAAATAAACCAACACGTTAAATATTAATCTTCAAACAATTAATGTCATAAATGTGAGAAACGAGGGATTTTTTACGACTAGCATAATTTCATTAGAGATTTTAAGGAATTCTAAAAATTTATATATTACTTTTGATCCAGACCATATAAATTTAGCACAAAACTCTACAAATCAGTGATAATCTGCTCTTAAAGAATACGTTTTAAAAATGAACCATTCGGTAAAAATACTCAGTATAAATATAACATCTACTTTTTTAATCTGCTGAATTAATGAAGTAGTACCGGTTATAATAAAAATAAATAACAAAAGTAGGAATAGGTTTTGAAACATTAAAATAGCGTGTATGTTTGACTTGCCGTCGCGATAGCCTAGTTGCTAGAGCGCTTGACTTCCATTATGGAGGTCACGGGTTCGATCCTGAGCGACGACGAACTTATTACAAGAATTAAATAAATAAATAAATAATCGCTAATAGTCACGTGGAAGGCAATGGCAAACCACCACGTTCAACATCATATGCACGCTAGGTTAGTACACAGCAGACCCACACCGGGACTGCACTGGTAGCGCGATAACAAGCAGCTACAATCAGTTCCGAATGTAGTCTTGCGTGTGTACACCTGCGTTGCATATAACAATTGCCTGGTACACAACCTATATTCGTACAGCTAAGATGTACGAATAGGTAGTCGCCGACGCTCAGCAGCTGAGTATGGCACTATAAAGAAGATGTTTGACTTGAAACGCCAATGTTCTGAATATAGAATGCTTTCTAATTAGTTTCTGTGAAAATAAACGGTTTAGTGGAACAATCCAATATCAAAACTGTTCTATACTACAAAACAGCCTTAAGCAGATCACTAATGATTTCAACAGTACCATTTAATTTTCAATATATTCCGATCTATTTATAAATATTTTTGACCACTTATAATTATAAAGTACTATTTTGCCACAGATTTCGTATGTACTTTTAACAGAAATATATAAATTATAAATAACTTTTAACAGGGAGGGATTCCAGCTACAACAAACTAGAAGGAATTATAAATAAAACACCCTCATATTTAAAACCAAGGCGTTTTTTAAACAATCAGATCGCGTCCCTATTTCACCGATTTTATTTTCTTTTTTTTAACAAAAATCCGTAACCCGTACATGTGCTATTAACGCTTCCCTGTCCTCCTCACACGACTGTTCTCTTCATAGTTCCATCTCTCTTCCCATATGTGATGCAAATCACATCTTCTTTGAATGTCTTGCTCTTGATTCTGAACGCTCTGTTTTGTAACACTGGGTCTTCCTGCTCCTTATAATTCTTCCTTTGTCCTTTCCTTTCCATCTCCAGATATAATCCCTGTACTTCAATCTTTCCCAAGCTCTCTAATCGTTTCTCTATTTAACCCTTTCCTTAATTTCTTTAGTTGGGTCAAAGCCGTTGGAACGCCCAAAACATAATGTATAAAATAATATTATTATTTTATATTAAAAAAAACACTTAAAAAGTTTAAAAAAAATAAACCCGTATATTGTCGTGAACTCGATGCTGCTATAATGCAAACATTCAGTCCCTAACGACGAAGACAGAATCAGAAGTGTAAAATTATTAAATTGAGAAATTTTCCGATCGACTTTATTGTGACAATGAATGGCTTTCCAGCCGAATATTAAGCTCTTCTTATAAATAGTAATGAGGAAAAAGTATAATAAAGATTGAAAAATTCTACCAACCATTCGTAATAAACGCAGAAAAACAACGTAATAATTTACAAAAAAATGTTATCATTCTAACTGAAAAAACGACTTAAACTAAAGCTACATAAGACTGTAAAAGCGGCATAAATCCTCTCTGCGTACCTAAACAAGAACACCTAACAAGACCGAAGTTTAAGAAAATGTTCTTTAATTAAAATTGTACATCGATTTTATCGAATGTGTGCAAAAAATCCTCTTACAATGGTTACCTGCGGACAGTCACACTGAACCGGCATTTATACCGTCAATCATACAAATAATCGTGTTAAAAATGATAGGAAGAAAAAATGGGGAACAGTTCTGCTGAGATAAACAGAGGAAATAAAACAAAGAACAAATATCACAACCTCCAAGAAGTAATCAGATATGCAGAGGACAGAGGCACATGATGAGGAAGAAATGCGCAAAAATAAAAGTTCACAATTTAACCGATGATGATTAGAATATTTTAATTTATAATACAGGATGTTCTTCATTCATATTAATAATGAAACGGAAGTATCCATCAGTAATTTAAAAATTAAACATCACTGTTTTACTCGCTCTTGAGCAGCCTTCACTGCCTAGTCGTAAACTTCATTCCAAAATCCAATCCCGACTGTACTGAGCTAGAACCATCATGAGACTCACTAACTATACATATTAATCCGTATTTATTGAAACAATAAATTACCACGTCCTGCCAACTTTCATTAAATAACACTTACCACTATTCACAAATATAACAACTACTCGTATATGTACAGATGGTGTGAAGTTTACTGCAGCCACTGATAGGTCGTCCGGAGCCTGTTCTTGTAAAGTCGGTAAAAAAACACAAGAAGCACGCGTAAATGATACTTGCATATCCTTCAATTCAGAAGTTACAAAAATGTACACACTGCATTGAACACATCGAAACTTCTGTATAACCTCATCAGCAAGCGTTGCGCCTACCGCTGATTATTTGAAACATTCCTACATCTGTTATACCGCTACGGCAGCAAGAACATAGTAATATGTAAAATTAAATACTGCATACAGAAACTGAGTAAGAAAAAAAATGTTATTCCTCTGGATCCCAGATCATGTCTGGGTATCTGTGAACGATAAAGCTAATCCCCTGTACGCTCATTCTCTACATCACAATACTGGCGGATCCCAACCGCTGCTATTATTGTCTCTCGAATTTTTATATCATACTTATGCAAACAAAAGTAGTGGGATTTCCGTTGAACCAACTGTGGTGCGCCTCACACACAACTATCAAAAGTTTTCATCTCACAGGCTGCAATACCGATTACAACACTCCTCACATGAGATCCTACAGCGATAGCTGGCATTTTAGCTTTTGGTAAGGAAAGCAAATTTTGTTTTCTATACGCTGTAATGACCTTAGTAGTAAAAACAATGCAAACATATGGAAGGAAAAACCTCTAATATCATCCGCCAACAAGGAAATGCCGACGAGAATCCTTAAATAAGCAAATAACGAATAAATTAACATATTTAGATGAGGATAGGAATCTTTCAATATTGCATAGCGATGAACCATAACTTAAGATATTTAAAATGAAATATCAAAATAAGCCTGTCTCAATTAAAAATAAATTTTACCGCCACTGATTTCGAACACAAGACATCTGCATTACCGAATATACATTTTAACAGACGGTAACTAAGACAAAATGAAATTAGGCCCTTTAAATAAAATAAAACAACAAAGAGTGCTGTATTAATCAGGCCGTGCATAATTCAAATTATAAACCATTCTGCAGCCGAGTTTTGGATATTTTTTGTGAACGCTTGGTACTATGGTTCTCTCAACATCGAGAAATCAAATTGTTTCCTTACACATTAAATTTACATATTGCATTCTATGTGATTAGCTTGTGCCTATACCGTTTGCCTTGGCTTAGTGTAAAGTTCGATAGTACAGTTATAGAATGAGCAAAGACAAAGTGTGTAAGCACACAGTTGCACTAAAAAAGTACCACAAAATATTATTTAATGGCTGACGCGGTCAGCCCATTATTATTATGGGCAATTAATGCGTGTATCTACTGCGTCGCATGTCGGTATTTGAAGACTTTAATTTTAAGAAACATAATGATTTCCCATTTTGAATTATTTCAATAATTTAATGTAGATTGGCACTTTACCATTTTTATTCATCCCGGTCAATCGTTTTCCCGAGAAATAAATACTCGTAAATTACCCTCTCTACAGTAAAAGTTCTAAGAAAAAATTTAAGAAAATTAAACAATTAAATAACCCGCACTGTCCATACTACATCAGTAATAAGTCAATATATATATATATATATATATATATATATATATATATATATATATACTCAGATTATGCTATGTATAAACACCAACTTGAATACAATTTTTAACACATGAACCGTAAACTACGCATGCACTCTTTCAACTACGCTAATGAGATATATACGCGTACACTTGTTGTAAGGTAATATGAATATAATATTCTGCTAACAGCCTGCCTACCAAAGCGATATTATAAATGATTTAATAACGATACAACAGCCGAAATTTTTGCATTAAAACTTAAAATCAATGAAACCGATCAATTTATTTGGTTGCGTAATCACATAAAATAACATGTCATTTTCGTTTTCATTTGATTTTAGTGAAAGAAATCATAACTTAATTAAACATAAATATTTACAAACAACAAAATAAAAATAAAAAAGCTATATTGAATGCATTGATATTTTCAAAAAATATATAATTGAATTTATGCGTTAAAAAAATTTTTAATTTTTATAGAAAGAATACAAAATCGTTGAAATTTTATGTTAAGTTTCTGTTATCAATTTTAATAAAATGCACCTCAATAAATAACAAATGAAATCGTTAACTAAAACAAAAAGAGTGATTCAATACTACTCTTATGTTGGCGATTCGACTGCTACTTTAGCGTGTTGCGTCAATAAGCGTTGACTAATACAGTTTTTACTTTTTTAATTTCTAAACTACGCTTTATCACTATCGGAGCAGAATTGTATTACTTTGAAGAGTGCCTTTTCTTAGTCTGTAGGTATGAAAATCATTGATAAATCATAATTTTAACAATTCAGGATTAAGAACAATTTAATAGACACAACTATATTTTCAATATTTTAATTATAACGAGTTCTTGCACAACACACGGTCTTGCAATATTCATGACCTATAACCAACACTAGATTAGGTCAACAGTACTAATTAAATATCTAATAAATAAAATTCAATATTCGGTTTCATTAAGTAGAAAAATACGTCACACGTTAAAATTATAAAAAACAAAATATTTAAGCTGTTTAATAACCGAAAACTTTGATTCTTGACAGGCATATAAAATGCAGAATTAAGATTATACAAATTACTTTAATAAAAGAAATACTTTATTTAACAAAGACAATTTAAAATTAAGTATAAAATCTTTAAAATGTTCCATTCAGCCGTGTATTTTATTATGAAACATCAAAGTTTGGATTTTGAAAGCCAATTCATTAATAATTTAATGCTTGCGGAACTGGGTCGCTAAGCAACCCGTATAGCGGTAAAACATCAACCTAGATGGTTTTAGAAAATATTAAACAAAGGCTAATTAGTACATTAAAAAATTAAAAAAAAATAGACGACAGATGTGACGTAAACAATGGCCGAAATTTTTGGTTACGGAATACTATAATTGGGAAAACATCGACATCATGAAGCGTTCAGTATAATCATAGATCAGACCTGATTCATCAAGTAATCATCAGTATCGAAAAGATAAGGCAAGAATATCGAAAACTTTTTTAATTTAAATAAATATTTTTTTTTAAATTCAAACAATTAACAATAAATATTACAAAAACATATACGCAAAATAATTAAATATTAATTTTACAAATGAGTACGCACCGAAGATATATCAACTTTTATTACTGGTATTAAATCCCTCCAGCTTTTCCCGATAGATACCTGTTGCCTCTCAACGCTGTCATTAATTTGTTCTTCGATATCACCTCCTAATATTTTTGTTAAAAGACTCTATTAACTTTTCAAATAATCAATAAACACGAAATAAAAAAATCGCTCATGTGATAACGGAATAAATAATGAAATAATTCTCAGGCACTTACTTTGAACACGTTCCTCGGGTGGAATAATAGTAGGCTCGAAACCGAATAACTTTTCCAATTTACTATATAATTCACACCGGTTATAAACATGATATTCTAACCCATTTAACATAACTGAAAGTCTCGTATCCGAATGCGATAAATCTGAAATTTACAAAGGAATTTTCAAGTTTTATAATTTATCGTAAATTAATATTATAAACGAAAAATTTTAAATGACCGCATCATTTAAAAATACGAGTATATCACAATTTCACATAAATTTAATTAACTCCTTAATACCTATACTCAATTTAATGTTTTTTAAATCTATATTTTTATACGTTAGAATTTCCCAAAATACTATGAAAAGCCGCATTTGGTCGTTAATACGTAAAATACTGTATAATATCCGTTTTTGTATCAATATTCCCAACTAAAATAAGAAAAAAAAAACAAAAAGAAAAAGCCAAACATAAATCAAAAATTTAAATAAGTCGTTCGCAACTCTCTTTTTTACGGTAAAATGAAAAAAAAAGGAGCTTCGAAATATAAAATATTTGTATCGTTAAAATGTTCTAATATGCTAGGTTAATTACATTTCAGTCAGTTCTATAATAAACACAAATTACAACTACAAAGTAAGCGAAATTTTTCTTCGCAGAATTTTTTATTCACCATGCCGGTTGCTCAATCTCTTCGTTAATTACTCATTTATGTAAAATTAAAAATTATCCACATTACCTTCGGAAACATCTTTAGGCACATAAGAACGCCACCAGCGAAATATCAACCATCCGTCTTGTATTCGAATAGTGTAATCGTAGGTAATGTATACAATATCGCGGAACATAATTTTCCCAGAGAGAGCACATACTGTAAATGAACCTGTACAATGTAGAAAAAAAAATCTTCCTGTTAGATACATTAATTATATTTATATTGCAAATACATCAGCAAATAAATCTAAAAATTGATCGATTTTAAACAGATGGAACATTGAAAACTAAGATTTGTATCATCGGTATTTTAAATATACGTAAAAATATCATACCTATCTTAAGATGACCCTTGGTAACGAAAAATTTACTTAAAAGTCTAGTGATGATATATCCAATTACTCGTGAATTGTAAAACGTTATATAAATTATCCACACTACTGCTGAAATCAATGAACATAACAATATGGCGAAATTACTATCAACCTGCCATTTATCAATTCCTGCGATATTTGTGCCTTCAGTAGTTGAAGAAATCACTTTTTCTGTAATCATCATCATTTTCAAAAAATGGTACTAAACAAAAAATTCGTTTTTACTCATCTTTTTTTCTTTTTTTTGTACCTAACATAATTATTACAACTATCTAGTAAGACTTTAATGTCCTATACTGATATACATCGTTTTGCATTTATTTTCGGCATTATTAGCACTTAACACACCCAGGTAATGTTACAAACACATTAAAAATTACAATATAACAAAATTAAATGGAAAAAAGTGAAACAAACGAGACCATCAATAATCGGACTAAATTTAATAATTCAAAAACAAACGTCAGCTGATAAAAAAGTACGCCGAAAGTAAATCCAAAACTTTTTTATCAACATTGAATTTGAACTGATGATATTGTGATTAAATTGTTCTTTAAGCTGTACTTATAGGTAACTGTCGTATCTAACATTTCTTTGATACATTTAAAAATCTATATTACTATTGTTTTTTTAAAATTTAAATATACTAAAAGTAACTAAATTTTATATTCACTGTTTGCTTGATAAGTTATAATAATTTAAGAAATACTACCGTTAAATGCTTATAAATTATTTTCATACACTTTCACTATTTATTTACAAGGTACATTTTCTATGTTAATAATTAAATTTATTTCATTTAATTTAATTTTGTTAGGATAATTTCAAATGTCTGTAATGTAATTTTATAATTTTTTACACTAATTTATTTGTTTTTTAAATACAAGAGTATTAGGTAATAGTTGTATTTTTTTATACTAAAATTGTAATAAAAATTCACTATACATTTATAGAAAACCAAAATAAGTAAACATGAAAAACAATAATGTAGAAGTAATTTTTAATTTTAAAATTATAACACACGAAGCATAATAATAACCAACCCTATATATTACAAAGTGTGAATCGTATTTATGTACTTTTCTAATTGAATTCGATCATGATTATTTTGAATTTCTGTTGTACATATTTTGTTGTTGGTTTTCGGGAGTTTTCATTTTAAACAAAGTTTTTTATAATCTAGTATAAAAAGTGTTCTTTAATTTGTTTCGTTTAATATAATAAATGTTAGACGCGGATGTATAACGTAAAAAAATCAGCCCTTCTGATAATATGTTTAAAGTGAACGTTCGTTAATTTCAATATTATTCACTAAAAATTTGATAACCGAATGTCATTTTTAGTATAAACGCTACAATATGTATTGTTTACAATGGTTAATTCCCGTACTGCTACTTCCTAAACCTTCGAATCCGGCAATGTTACAGACACATTCATTTTTTATGATTTTGTATTTAACTGGATTCTTCTTAGAACGAAAGCCATGCACTATTTGCAGTATAGTATTTTTGTCAGCTCTGATTTTATTTTGTTACAATGGCGTTGGAAATTGTATATTCTGGAGCAATAATTGTGATACGGTAGTTTGTGAAAATGGATAATTTCATGTGTCAAGTAATACCGCTACAATTTTTTAATTATATATATATATATATATATATATATATATATATGTATGTATGTATGTATTGTTTACCACTTCTATTCCTACTCTTCAATGGAGGTTTCCGTAATAGCGGAATGTATTATGTACATATCAGTGTGGAAAAAAAAGTAATGTCATTGTATGTAATACTTTTCCTCCTCTTGTTTAATGTGTCATCTTTATTATCAATAATTGATAATTATTATATTGTAAGTATAAAAAAAAAATTTATATCAATGTAAACTTAGAAAATAGTCTACATTAATATAATGGAGTCATTATAATAAATTGGTGTGATTTCGTGCAAAAATTATTTAGTCTTTAAATTTAGTTTTTATTATGAATAACGTGAACAAATTTGTAAATATAATTTTGTGTTTTAAATACATGTAGTTTATTTTATTTTAGAGTTTGCAATAATGTATTAAATAAATATGCGATATTTTTTAAATATTTTTAGTATCAAATCTAGTTTTTTCTATCGGTAAGAAATATTGAAGTGAACGCAAGCATTTTATAGGTTTCCGAAATTATACATGATACGGTTTGAAAAAAATACAGAGTTTATAAAGGTAATTATAATAGACATTTTCAGTATATCTTTAAACTACGTGTCACTTCCTATTATGATTTTTTTTTTTTTTTTTTTACTGCAGCTCATTTCAATAGCTTTACAGTGTATATGTAAATTTATACCGAAAATATTTTCTCTACTTTTTCTTGACACAATTATTTTGAATCCTTTAAACTTCCGTCTTTCTACTGAATTTTCGGGCATACCTCATGGAATTCTTTTTATTTATTTTCCTTCACGTACATTTCTTTTAATATTTGATACCAAAAATACTTTACAAGCGATAACTACAATTTCATTAAAATTTTTACCCAATTTATAAATTCATTTACTACCAAATAAAGCGAAAATACTTTTTTAGAAATTCATGTATTATCCTTATTCGTTCGTTGCACAGTAACAACTTTGTCTAATTTAAAAGTTTTTTTTGATTGTATTCATTTGATATGATCTTAGTGCTGGTCAAGAAGAAATGCTTTCATTCGAAAACTAAAATCTAAACTTTAATATAACAAAATTATTTAAATAATACAATTCAGATATTTTTTAATACCATGTTATTTTTTTCTACTAATTCCACTAAAGCTATCATTAATATTTAAATAATTGATTGTTCGCAGCATATTTGGTTCTAAAGATGTACTTACAGTACAAAATTAATTTCTGTGGACTACCGGAGTTTCCTCCGGTAACAGAATTTCAGGCCGTTTAGTAGTATTAACAATAATAAAATAGATCTGTATCATGGCATACATGTTAATGATTTTTCAAGTTATACTATACGCTTAATTTGTGAAAACTGTAGTTGAGCTTAAACAAAATAAATCTGAATATCGCATTAAAAATCTATTTTACTGTGAAGAACTGTTGATGTAACAACATTTTTAAAAGTTCGACCACTATCAAATCACTGCCACTGCTTGGATGACAGAAATAATTTCTCCGATTAAAACGAAGTTTGCTCAACATACACTCACGTTTATTGTTAGGAATATTTCATCTTTCGTGTGCGGAATAAAAATGTTTACACAGTACTTATCGAATTTTTTATTTTTCCTTTTCTGTTGTAGCTTTAGTTTGTGCCGATTCTTTTCATAAAATGTATAGTTTTATTCTGCTCTTTTAAGATTGCGCTTGTTTTTTGAATTAATCCGTTCGTTGATCAAATTGGAATTGTATGATCATCGGTCATTTATTCATTTTTGTAAGTTTCAGTCTTCTTCACCCTTTAAAATGTCTGGCTATGTTAAACTATTGTAATAAATATTAGTTTTTCCTCATAATGTCTATTACTTAATTTCTTTAAACATTTCTTTGTCTATACAAATGTAACTTAACTTGACCTTTGTTTGTATTGTATTCTTGCAAACCTTGGAACGCTAGGATCTCGAAAACGACAAAAACCTATTTTTATGATAATAAGCACCTAGATAGATCTAGACTCGTAGAATGTTTATCAAAAAAAAAAAAAAAAAAAAGGTCTATCAAGTTATTTGAGCCCGTTGTGTTAAAATGTAGGGTTTCTGATTGGAAAAGACTGATAAAAAAATGCAAATAAAAATAAAAATCCAACCAATTATTATTAGTGTAGCAAATCACGTTACTTAAAATAAAAATCGTTATAAGAAAAATTTGATTATCTTTTTCTTATTCGTAAACATTTATACCGTTCAAATAACTTTTTTTCGTTTCTCTTTTACAATATCATTCGCCCACAAATGTAACTAAAAACTGTAAAGTAAAATAATTTTTGCAGGTCCATCAAATTGGAATATTTTAAAATAATGAAATGAAAACGTTGATTTAGAAAATAACATTTCATTTCAGTGTCGACCAACGTTTTCATCTCATTTTTTTTTTAATATTCCAATTTGATGGATCTACAAAAATTATTTTCCTTACTTTTATTGCACTAATGAATAAAAGCCTTTCAATTATTTTTTTTTAATAACTACGTCATTCTTAGCTCGAGGTTCACTATGATTATGCCCTATTATTTCATATAAAATAACAAAGGTTGAATGCTATGTTGTACAGTTGCTAAGATCTTTTTTAAAATTCGATTTTAAAAATATATGTTTTGAATTTTTTAGTATGTTTAACGTAGGAATCAGTACATGAAATATCATGTCTAACTGATTTTTTCATTTTTTTTTTCAGTTATAATGTAGTTATTAATCAAAATATTTATTTTTATTTTATTTTTCTTCCGCGAGTGTGCGACTAGCCTTGTGGGCTATCTAGCACTTGGCGTGTGAGTGATGACAATTTGTGGAAACTCCTATCCAGCGATATGAGTTTCATCTGGTATCCGGCTTAATATATTTGAACCCTATAGTAAGTCCGTTGGCTTTATCCGCTTCAAGCGTCTGATTTCATTGGAATTATCTAGTAATGCAACGGCCAGGCTATTTGTGTGGCGTCCTAATTTTCGACTGTACTATTTTGCAACTTTTTTGATTTCTTCACCGATTGTACTTATATGCAGATCTGTATGTAATGTATGATTGGTGATGTACCACGACGGAGCATCTGTAATTTCTCTCAGGATTTTATTTTGGAAACGTTGTATCTGCGCAATGTTACTTGGCTTAGCACATCCCCAGAGTTGACATCCGTACGTCCAGATTGGTTTCAATATTTATTTGTATAGTAGTACTTTGTTTTCCAGGGACAGTTCTGATTTCCTTCGCAAAAGCCACAGTAGGTTTCTACATTTCAAGTTCATTTCATTCCTTTTCTTTCCTATGTGTGTCTTCCAAGTTAATTTTTTATCTAAGTGAATTCCGATTAGGTATTTTACTGTTTCTTTAATAGATGTAACCTTACTGTTAATATAAATATCCGATATATTACAGTTCTTCTTATTTGTAAACGTTATATGCGCAAATTTATCCTCATTGATCGCTCTATACGCCATCGTTTGAACCATGTTGACAAACTATTGACAGCTGATTGAAGATTATTATTGATAGTTTCTACCGAGGTGTCTGTACATAAAATTGCAGTGTCATCTGCAAAAGTGGCTATTTCTGTTTCATCTGGAACAGGAATATCGGAAGTGTAAATTAAGTATAGTACTGGTCCCAGTATACTGCCCTGCGGCACACCTGCTTGGATCTGGTGGAGCTCCGATTCTGCTTCCCCCCGTATTTAACAGAAAAATACCTTTCACTTAAGTAGGATTTGAATAACTCGAAAGAGTTGATATGGGAGGTTGCAGTGAATTTTATGCAGTAATCCCTCGTGCAATACTTTGTCGAACGCTTGTTTAATATCAAGGAATACACAGCATCACATACTTTTTTGGTTTCTAAGGATTTTTCTATTATGTTGACTATGCGATGTACTTGCTCTATAGTACCCCATGTCCCGTTCGAAATCCAAACTGGTGCTCTGGTATCAAATTTCTGTCGTTGTTTAAGAATGGCTTCATTCTTTTTAGTAATAGTTTTTCATGTAATTTTGAGAGAACAGGAAGTAGTGCTATTGGACGATACGATGCAAGTTCTTCAGCAGGTTTCTGGGGTTTTTTGATCATAACAACTTGTGAAAATTTAAGCTGAAGAGGAAAATATCTTATACGAATTATAGCATTTAAAACATTTCTCATAGTCTTGATCGGAGGTTAATATTAATGAAAACATAGATTTATTTTAATGTTTTTTGTATTGGACTAAAATGTTTACAAAACTAATACAAAATCAGTCGAGTAAGAAGTAAATTTTATTTTAGATTTACGTGTATCAAAAATAACATAAGTTAGTTCCATGTGTAAATTTTATTTGCAATCTAAAAAAGAAGACCTTAAAATTATTTCAGTCCAATTTATATATCTTTTACCGCAAAATAAACTTCTATGAGAAACAACAAAAAAACCCGCAAACCAGAGAACTGCTCGTTCAATCACGTAATTAGTAGATATACCCATAGTAACCGTAAAATGATTATGGAATTTAAAAAATACTTAACTAACACAATTTAAAAACCAAATTTAAAAAATAATTCGGTTGAAATATCGTGAAATAAATTATATCAGTTAAATGAACATCACCCTAAAAACATTTTAAACTATAATCAACTGAATAAATCAAAAATCCCTTTTGATTCCTCTTAGCTTTTATAATTTAATTACTATACGCATTTTGAAAATTAGCAAAAGTAAGGATTTGTTTTATTAATTTGTATTAGGGTATGGAACTTACTTTAATGTGGTACTTGAATAAACTTATTTTTAGATGTAACTTAAATTATCACAAATATTTACAATCAAAAAACCTTACCCTGCAATGGGTCCATTTCACCCCCCTTCCCCGAAGGAAAAATTTATGATAAAATATATAGTGTTAGATAATTGTGTATAAGTTGTGTAAATTCTGTATCAACGTCCCCAAATTTGTCTACTATTTATGAACATTGTGTTTAATTATTAAAAGTACCTGTTTCACAAAAATTAAAAATGTTATTAAAATGGTTATTAATAGTTTTACTAAAAGAAGAAGAGGGTTTTGATGAAAATGGTGTACCAACAGCCTACGAGGATGCAAAGAAGAATCTAAAAGCTAATAGCAAACAGCGAAAAAACAGAGCAAGTAATCGAACGCATAACATCCAAAGTTGTAAATGAATTTACCGAAAACGACACTGATAAAGACGACAGCGTAAATAGATTATCCGATATGATTAGGGAAGAAGTAACATTGACGTGTCGGTATATGACGAAATTTGCTCCTCTATATATTATGAAATAGAAAAATTGCCAGATCATAGTGACAGAGATTAGTGATGTGCGATTTCGAAATGTTTTTACAATCGAAACAATCGACAATCGTCAAAAAAACAATCGAATGATTGTGGTGAATCCGAATGAATTATTCGAATAAAAACCGAAACTATCCGAACACAAACGAATAAAGTATTCGTTAAACATCGACTAGATTATTCCGAGAGAAATAGCATTTCGAATAATTGTTGTGAATACGAATGAATTATTCGAATAAAAAATAATATTTCGAATGCAACTACGGGACAATCGAATGCATTCGAAGTCATCGAACAATCGAATAATTCGAATGAAATATTTCGAAGTTGCCCATCACTAACAGAGATAATTTGCAATACTGTCCTTCCTTAGGGAAAAGATTGCTAATTTACTGCAAGCTAATATGTTTGTGGTCAGCTATTATGGTGCCAATATTTGAATTTGGTAATGAAACAGAAACAACAAGTTCCGAAAGTTTGTTTAAAGAACTGAAAATCGGTTGCTTCAAGAACGGATAATTAACTATTCGGTTGGACGATTTTGTTCGTATACACGTTCAGTACATATCAGGAATGATCAATATTGCCGGTACACACCAAAAAAAAAAAAATAGGACGATTGCAGTGAAATAGGGGTCACTATACAGCTTTTTGTTGGGGTTCACATAAACAGAGGTGGGAAAAATGTGACGATTTTCAAACACGTTCAAAAGTTGTACGTTATATATTTAGAATTAAAGTTTAGTTGTTGATTTATACTGTACAAATCTATGTATTAGAAAATAAGTTAACAAAATCTACATCTTATTTCAAGGGTGTCGCCAGCCGATAAGCCAGGGGGCGGGGGAAGGACAAGATGATAGAAAGAGGCCATGAGTTATAGGAAAAATAAACTTTATAATTTGTAAAAGCTTAATATTTTATTAAACAAGAATAAAATCTTAATTAAAACATAATTTGCGTCGGTTTTTGGCAAATTGTTCTACTACTTTATTATAAAAGTCTTCCAAATTGCCCATGATTACGTGCCTATGAATACTCATGGCCAGTTGATTAAAAAGTTTCAAGCTCCAGGGGGGAGTAGCTGCTCCTTACCCCCTGGCCCACGCCCGTATCTTATTTAAACAATAATAAATAATTAAGAAATTCGATCATATCAGTTGCCTTTTGTACCGTAAAGCTAAAACAGCGAAAACTAAAAAAACTTTTAATATGTCAATATGAGTAATACAACATTTTAAAAATCAATCTCTATATTTTTGCATTAGTTTTTTTGATAAGGAATTTCTATAATGACACCTATATATATATATATATATATATATATATACAATTGTACATGCGTTATTATAATTATTAGTTCAGATAATTGGTATTATTTTTCAGATTAATTTCTTTTCTGCAGCGTGAATTTTAACTACTACTATTTTTTTTCGTAATATATATTTCTGTACATATCTGTTTATACTGTATTAATAACATTTTTATATATTCAAAATAATTCTTTATTTGATAATTGATGAACAAATTAGTGGCATAAATTAAAGATTACCGATAATGTTTAAAATTATAGTTCACTATGGAATTAAAAACATTACTAACGATTAGAAATTTGTTTTATAATAATATTTACACTGATTATTCGTAAAGAAACAGAAAAATACTAATAAAAAAAATATAAGTAACCAAGTGTGGGAATAAAGAATTAAATATGAAACTAATTTTTAAAATTGTAAACAGATAATATACAGCAAAGCGTTGTTGTAAGTCTTTTCATTTGCATATTACACAGTTGGTATGTTCGCTACAAAATTCGAATTTGTAATTTCATAGATGAATACGATACAAAATTTATTTTGTTGTAGTGATAAAATGTGTAAATATAGCTCCTTCAGTTTTGACGTATGAGCCTTAACTCAGAATTCAGTAACTGAGAGCAAGTTACGGATCTGCGGAGTAAGTTTATTAATCAACTTTTTAAAAATAACTAAGAACCCCGGATATTCTGAATGATAGCCAGGTATTCAATGAAGTATAAAGTAAAAAAAAAAAAAAAATCAATGTTACTTTTTTAATTATCAGATTCTTGTCTTTTTAATTTTAACCAATCGATTTTTGTAGAAATACAGCAAATGTAAAAACATAAAATTTACACCATAACATTTCACTGAGGTCGGCTGCAGTTAGATCATTTTATACACTAATAGAAAAAAATGAGAACTTTTTTTTCGAGATGTTTAATAACGGCACGGGCCTGTCAGAGGTATTTAAATCAATACAAGAATCACATAAGAAATCAAAAATGTTAGAATTTCAATGCAGATAAATTTAAAATGATGAGTTACACAATTGGATATATTGTGTGTGTACAGAACCCGGTCCAATGGAAAATATATTTTTTTTTTTTTTTTTTTTTTTTTTTAAGTTGCGTACAATCTACTCAATTGAGTAATAAGTAGCACTGATCATTTATATAGATACGCTATTCCGGAACGCTTCCCAGTGGTCGCTATTCCTGATGATGAAGTAGTTTATTGAATGTTATAGAAAATAGCTATACGCCTACGGCCGTTCTACTAGCTGGAGTTGACTGAGTCTTTTTAGTCTTCTGAAGAGAAAGTTATTCTGCAGTACGTTTTTGACTAGCGGATTGATGTGATTTTCCAGTCGATACAGATGTCTTCTGGCAGCGCTGCTGATTTCTTCTTTGATTGTTGGAGCGTGTAGATCGGTATGTATATCATCGTTTCGAACGAACCATGGGGCCGCCACAATGTTTCTCAGAACTTTTGACTGGAATCTTTGAATGATGGCTATGTTTGAGTTGCTCGCTGTGCCCCAGACTTGGATTCCATATAGCCATATAGGCTTCAGAATGGAATTATAGAGCAGTAATTTATTCGCGTGGGATAATGGCGAATGTTTGCCCATTAACCATTGCATGCCTCGGTATACTATATCAAGCTGTTTACGTTTGGCAGCCACATGATCTTTCCATGTGAGTCCTTTATCAAGGTGCAGCCCGAGATATTTCACGGTATTCGATTCCGGAATCGCTTGTCCGTTCAGCCTGATTGGTTGGTTTCTTCCCTTATTTAAAGTAAATATGACTTGCCTAGATTTTGATCCATTGACGTTCACTTTCCAAAGCTTCATCCACCTTTCTACATCAAGTAGATGCTTTTGAATATATTCTGTTGCTACGACGTTGTCCTGATGGCTTGATAAGATCGCCGTGTCATCAGCAAACATAGCCGTTATCGTGTCTGAGTGTACTGGGAAATCGTTTACGTATATCTGATATAATATCGGCCCGAGTACACTACCTTGAGGTACCCCCGATAGTATTGGGTGAATTTGTGAATATTCTCCATTAACATTAACGTGGAAGTACCTCTCTGTTAAATATGATTTAATGATTTCGTAATACTGGTGAGGCAGCAACTGTTTTATTTTAAATAGAAGGCCAGTGTGCCAAACTCTATCGAAAGCTTTTTCGATATCCAGGAATACTGCAGGACAGTATTTTCCATCCTCGAAGGCTTTGTTGATCACATCCACTATCCTATGTATTTGCTCAATTGTACTATGGCGATCTCTGAAGCCGAATTGATAGTTTGGTATTACTTTTTCTTCTTCCAAGATTGGTTTGATTCTTTTGAGGATGAGTTTTTCAAAAAGTTTTGAGAAGGCCGGCAAAAGGCTAATAGGCCTGTAGGCAGAAACTTCATTCTGCGGTTTTCCTGGTTTGGGAATCATTATAATTGAAGCAAATTTCCATTGAATTGGAAAATAGCCAGTGCGAAAGATCGCATTAAAAATGTATGTTATTAGGATAACCGCTTTCCTTGGCAAATTTTTGATAATTTTTGCTGATATCAGATCATGCCCAGGTGCCTTCCTTACATTTAGTTGTTTTATATATGCACTTACTTCCATAGGCGAAGTTGGTTTAATAGGTGGGAGCATCTGGAATGGTATCTGTAAATATTTTTTAATGTTTTTTTCATGATCTGAGCTCCCATTGTGATGCGATTGGAAGATTTCAGCAAGATATTCTGCGAACCTATTTGCTTTTTCTTGGCTGCTTCGTGCCCATTCTGCATTCCTCCCTCTGAGAGGAGGACATTGAGCGACGTGATCTTTTTTTACTCTGTTTACGGTCTTCCAGAGATTGTACTCGGTTGATTTAGTTGAAGTCAAATTTCCAATGAACTCTCGCATCGTCTCATTTTTCAGTTCCAGTAGTGTTTTTTTTAGTTGCCTAGCTGCTCTATTAAGGTTAGCCTTATTAATTGGATTTCTATCAGCCTGCCATATCCTCCTTAATTTCCTTTTCTCTGAGATCATGCTCTTTACTATTACAGGGTGTCTTATTACAGTTTGCCGATCACTGTCTGCAGGCGTAGATAAATATGCAGACGTCTGTATGCATTTGCTGAGGTTTTCTACAACCAATTCGATATCCGCCTCCGTTTTTAATGACACTTTCAAATCTATTCCTCGCTCGACTAGCTGCTGGAATGTGTCCCAGTTAGTGTTTCTATTTGTTAGTGCTGGCTTTTTCGCTATTTGTATTACCGCAGCACTCAAGTTTAGTATTTTTGGTGAATGGTCCGATGTAGCATCCATGACAGATTCAGTAAGCGTATGATTTGCATCGATCCCATTACTAATGAAGAAATCTAGGAGGTCTGGAATTTTATTTTTGTCTGTTGGCCAGTATGATGGAATCCCATCTGATAGGATGATGTACTTATTTTCCTGTATGCACGCGTCTAACTGTTTCCCTCTTGATGTTATGAGTCGTGACCCGAAGGATGTATGTTTAGAGTTAAAGTCTCCACCAGATATAAATTTGTTTCCTAAGGTCGTAAAGTACTCATCGAAATGTAACTGTTGCATTTTATGCCTTGGAGGACAATAAACGGAAGATAGCACAAGCGGACCGTAGGATGTATCAATTTGCACAGACGTAGCTTGTAAGTATTCCTTCGAAAATTTATTAAGCTCGTAATGTTTGATAGACGTCTTTATTATCACAGCTGCTCCTCCGTGTGCTTTACCACTTGGGTGTGGAGTGTGATACGCTGTGTAGTGAGGAATCTTAATGTAACTTTTGCTAGTGAAGTGTGTTTCTGATAACATTAAGACGTCAATTTTATTGATTGTTAAAAACAGTTCGACCTCGTGACGGTATTGCACCAGTCCGTTGATATTCCATACAGCTATTCTTAGTACTCTGTTCATTTTGGGATTAATTTACTAACCACGGTTGATAACATGTTAATTATCATCCCATTTTGTTGAATGAGCTGGTTGAACATTGCTCTAAATTCAGTTAAAAATTCAGTGAGGTGTCCGACTATATCATAATTTGTGATATTATTTTTGTTTCCGTTATTCCTACTGATGTTACAATCAGTTGTGTACGTGTTTATACCATTGGAGACCTCCGTTCCACTGCTGTATTTTTTACCGCAATTCCGTAGGACCTCTGCATAACTACTGTTAGGATTGGCATTTATTAGTTTAGGGTTAATAGCGCTTGGGTTTGCTGAATAGGAGTACTGTTGCTTTATCTGCTGCGGCATATTTTTAGGTTTACTCCTCATCTTTATTAACTCTTTGTATATTGTACACCCCTTGTAATTCGCAGGGTGATTACCCTCGCAGTGGGTGCATTTTGCTGGTGTATCAGCTGTTTTTTGACAGCTTTTCGTCTCATGCTGTTCTCCACACTTAACACAGATGTACGGTAAGGTGCAATATGTTTTGCTATGTCCAAATGATTGACATCTTGAGCACTGTATTATACTTCTACTTTTAAAAGGCGGTTCTACTTTTATTTTCGTATTGAGTAAATACTGCAAGTTATATATATCTTTATTATTATTATTCGGCTCTAAATCTACATAGAACATTGGTAACCGCTCCTTTGTCCTTTGTCTGTACACATTGATTACGTTCCTTGCCTCAAAACCCAGTGTGGATAACGCATCTTTTATCTCATCGGGCGTGATTGTGTGATGTAGGTTTTTAATAACCACCCTGTATGCTCTTTCTTCTTTGAGCTGGTAGGTGTGATAAATTACTTGTCGATCCTTTAGGTGTTTTATTATTTTCCTGTAGTTATCGGAGTTATTTGTTTTCAGTCTAATTTTATTGTCTTTTAGAGCTTGGCAAATATAATCTCCTTTTGACAGAACCGTTGAGATACTGGTTATCATGTCTTTATAATTTATTACCCCATATAATATAATAGGAGGTGGTTTAGGCAGTTTCTTACCTTCGTTTATTTCAGGTGCGCTAGTATCTTCTTTTTTTTTTTGCAGAGTTCCTATATGATTATTATCGGAGTCTGGATGATTCCGTAGGGGCCAGAATCGATTACTTTTCCCTTCGTTGTCCGATAGCAATGGTTCTGGGGACAAGTCGGGAGTTTGCTTTCGTGCTCTTTTCCGAGTAGGAACTACTTGCCAGGTGTTGGGCGACTTTACTACGATTTTAATCGGTGGTATCGATTTATTTGGCGCTATTGAAGCTTTATTCTGTGACATTTCTACGTCGTTGTTACTATCAGGACCAATATTTGAAATACTACTCGCAGTTGTAGTAGTGTTGCGTGAACTTGTTCCGGCGGACGATGCCCAACTAGTCATTATTGATATTTGTGTTCGTAGGTTCTCTCGAAAACAAAGATCAGCGTCAACAGCTCAGTTGCCGCTGATAATTGTTTCGATGTATAAACATGTGCTCGATGTGGCGCTACGCACTCGCACGTATATGCACTATACGATAACAACAACGCGATATCAGCTGCGTTGGTAATAGCAATGTTAAATGTTAAATGGTTAACAGTATGATAACTTAATGATAATGTTAAATAATAAATTGGATTTATCTCACCGCTGTGATGGAAGGTAATCGATTCGACGTCGTCGAAATGAGATAAGCCGATGTACATAAAATACAATATTATCGGGATAGTGAACGCGTTAACAATAAACTTACTATCACTTCACAAAAAATATGATTCCAATGGAAAATATGGCTTTACCAAAAGTAGAAAAGTCAAAGGAGAATTAAAAGCATATAGCAAACGCTTAAATTCAGAAACTTCCGGTCCAGTTTGTAAGTAATAAGAAAATTGAAGAGGGGGGTAACGTTTGTGTTTGCAATAGTGACTCCTTTCATGAAAAATATTGGTAATACGCAACGTGTTGAAAAGGTACTTTTATTGATAGTATGCGATTTGTATAGAACAATACACACTTCATAAAATATCTTAATGATTTATTTAAAAAAAAAAAAAAAAATACAAATATTGTTTGAGCATTCTATACCAATAATATTGCTAAATGGGGAAGAGTTACTTATGCATATATGCAGGCTATTTTTTTTTTTCTATTGTTTTTCTATTGCAAACTAAATTTAGTTATGTACAACTAATAATAAGTAAATTTTTAACAGACATGCTTCTATCCGGTAAGAAACACGTTCACTTTCGGTACGAATAAAACAAAATCTAAACGTGTTATTACTACATAGAAGTGTACAAATGCACGGTTATTTATGATTATGGAGGATGCAAACGTAAATGAAAACATTAGCCAAAGATGGAAATGGTTGAAGAACTTATGCAACCCTCCCCCTAAATACATAATTCATTACACCAAATTCAGACAAAAACATTGAAAGCGGAAGAAGAACTGGAAAAAGAAGTAAAATAAATAGGGAATTTCAAACAGCTTGCTACAATAATCGGTTAATAAACATCTTGCAAGGTGGCCAGCCAACCGAGAAAACCGGGAATTTTGTTGTAAAACCGGGGGAAAAGTAAAAATAGCCAAAAACGATATTTTTAGGAAGAAAAAATCATTTGAAACGAAAAATGAATGGCATTGATCCCTCCGATTGTATTACTTTTTTTGTTTCCCATATATCTACTAATCCTTTATCCAAAAAAATTATACTTTGACTTCCTTCATCGATGATTCCTGTACCCTTGGTAATGTTCATAAGGTTCATTTACCCACTTTAAAAATTGAGATGATAGCAATTAACATTCCAGTGCAATTTACTTCCCTTATTATCAATCTCATGCTGAAACGTTCTATCCACCTCTGTGCTCTATCTTTTGAAACTTCAAAAATAGTTTTTCTCAAGATCTTCCCCAGGGTTTCTCCCTCTGTCCTACTCTTTTCAACACATACACGCCAGTGTGGCTTCGCTTCCTCTGAATCCTTCGACTTTATTCTTTACTGATGACATCCTACTTTATGCTTCATCTCGTGATATTATATCCAGCCAGTAAAACACTTAATTCGTCTCTTTCTGTGCCGGATCATTCCCTTTCCTCAATTAACCTTTCTATTTCAGCTACTAAATGTCGTTATGTCGTATTTACTCTGCGACCTTATAATCCTGCTTCTGTCTATCTATCCCTAGCAATTACACTCCTTTCTCGTTTTAATTGCTTTTTGTTATCTTGGTATCTTCTTTGACAGTCGGTTATCGTTCTTCGAACACATCAAGTATCTTTCCTCTTCAGCAACCGAAAGACTAAACCTGCTGAAGGCCCTATGTCCAACCAAATGGGGTACTGATCCTTATATCTCTATTTCTCTATATAAATCCATCATCCGCTCAAAATTTGATTACTGTTCATTTTTCTATGGTTGTGCCTCCAAGTTCCGACTTTCGTAATTGGGTGTAATCCAAAATTCTTGCCTTAGTCTATGCCTTGGTGCTTTTAAATCCTCTCCAATTCCAGCAGTCCTTGCCGAATCTAATATACCACCCCTTTCTATTCGCAGATCTTATTTGGGCTATCGTTTTCTTGCTAAGTGTTTTCCACTCACCACGTCCCCTACTCTTACCCATTCCTATCTTTCCATTTCTAGGAACTGGCGTTCCATACCTAAGAAAAGCCCCATTTCATTCCTCATCTCTCTTCGGTTCAGCTCGTTTTGTCCTTACATAATATATCCTTTGTCAATCTCCCTTATTTTTCCTTTAATTTCGCCGATCTCTGCCATCCTCCAAATATGTTTACTGTACCTACCCTCTTCAAGTTTCTTCCGCAGCCCCTAATTAGACAGGAATTTCGCGGTATTATCAATTCTCAATTTCCTTCGCATGCAACTGTGTTTACAGCTAGTTTGAAGAGACCAGGTGATGTCGGTGCCTCTTTTATCCTCACAGGTTCTGATTTTTCAGAATCTTTTCGTCCGCCTCCTTTCTGTTCCATATCCATAAACGAATTAATGATTATCTTACGTTCCATTATTTTCATATCCTCAAATCACTTTTCTTCTAAATTCTTAATTATATCAGATTTCATGTACACCCTTCAGGCCATCTGTTTTCCCCTACCTGATCATTCCTGTAATTTTATTATTGTCCGGTACGTTCTTTCTTTTCTCCATTCCATTCAAATTGATTTGCTACGGGTTCCTAGTCATTCGGGCATCTTCGGTAAAGAAGCGGCGGACTCCTTGGCTCGGGTTGCTGCTTTTTCCCACTTCCTTTCTTAAGAAAGGTCTCATCGTCTAATCTCCTTTCGTTTTGTAAAAGTTTTCATCTTTGATTATGGTATCGAATATTTACGCTTTCTCTAACAATTGTTCTTTTTATCTGTCTGTTCAATCTAGTCTTCCTGTTAATCTGCGGTTCTCTTTGTTCCCTTCACTTCGTCTTTCTGTTGTCTCCGTTATTCGTCTGCGTTCTTAAGCCATACTTTATTATCTTCCTCCCGTTTTCGTTTTTCATCGGTTGCCTCTCCATATTGCCCTCTCTACTCGAACGAAGAGCACGTTTGCGATGCGGACCATGTGTTTATTAAGTACGTAGCACGTTGCCGTGAATTGGCATACTGTTTCTGTTTGGCAGGCCCCCCGGTAGACACCCTGCAACCGCCAAGAATACCATCCCTACACTCCTCGCATCACTGAAAGAAATACAATTTACGCGGATATTTATTTCGATTTTATTTTTTTAATAATTTGTGTTCTTTTTATTCTAATTTTGATCTTTTTGTTAGCTCAATTTTTTGTTTTCTTTTTCCTTTGTTAGCTAAATTTTTTATTTTGTTTTTTACTTTGCTCAACTTTACGAAAATACGGTCTTTTTTATTTTTACTAATCTATTCATATATACATAACGGTTTCCAAGAATTCATTTGAATTTTTTTTCCATAATAATTTAATCATGCTTGTAAATTTCAACCATAAAACGTAGAAACGTGAAATTTTCGCTATTTTACATGTCAAAAATCTGAAGACGGAGACAATTTTTTCAGTATTTCATTTAAATTGTTTTAAAATTTTCATTTACACGCGTAAACTGCTGCAATATTGAATATAAAATACGAGAAATCTCGAATTTTTAAAATTATTTAAATTTTTGATTAACAATTTTAGATTTAGGAGTTAAGCTTTTAATGATTACAATATTTTATTCAATTTTAATTTAGATATACATGTGAAAGTGATTGAAGTCGTAAGAAAACAGTAACCTGCAACCTTCCATTTGACAGCCACATTTATTTACAGTTTAAAAAAATTATTTCAATCAAGAATAAATAAATGTGTGACGTTTTACTATAATCCGAAAAAAAAAAAAAAAAAAAACTGGGTACAGCTAGTATGCAACACAGTCGGTTCTTTGGCAAATACACAGGACCAGCGAAATTGATGGTACCAGTGTGTTCTCAAGCACCATGCGGGAAATTTTAATGTAGTGCTGAGTACCGCATGGCGAAAATGGAAATTTTGACTAGGAATTGCGTAGTATCACTAAAATTCTTATTTATGAATAAAGATCGTATTTTTTTTTTTTTTTTTTTTTTTTTAATACCCGAGTGTATGTTTATAATAATATTCTTGCTGTGAGGCCCGTAACTAAGAAGAGGAATATAGTGATTGTACTTACGAAACTTTTTTGAACAGTATGATAGAAAAAAAACCACTAATAAAAAAATATTTATACTGCATACAATTTATGTAAAAATATTACGAGAACTTTAAAGGTTCGTTAAAGGTTGACACGGTAATTTTATCCCTCTATTATATAAAATAATTTTTTGTAATAAAATATATTCTTTCATAATTGCCTATAATTTTACCTAGATGGCGCTCTATTTTTTAATTATCTGGCTGCAATACATTTGCACTGCCATTTGGTTTTCATTTTAATGATTTAATTAGTTTTAATTTGTGTTTTATGTTAGTTTAATAAAATTTTTAAGTGCAATGGAAGACCGAAGTTTAAACTTTCACAAGAAGAAAGAAAACAACGGTTACACGTTTTCATTTTAGTTTTACAGAAGCACTTTTTTTTATTTAAATTTCTTATTACAATCCGGGGGGGTTGGCCCCCTAGTAATTGAAAAAAAAATAAAAATATAAATGTAACAGAAATAAAAAATAATAGAAAACCTATTTCGTCCGACTGATTTTTATTGCAGTCCTATATTAGATGGAGTTTTCTTGTTGAGTTCGAAGAAGCCAAAATTCCGACGTGGATTATAAAATTACTCTAGTGGATATGTAAACTCGCTGTCAACGGTTGTGCATAAACGTGAAATTAATAAAAAGCTACTTAATTAATAAAAAAAATCACTAAGATGCCATAGTGGGAATTTTGATACAAGCTACTTTTGTAAAGATTACGGTAATAAACCTGAGAATTTTTTATTTTTGTTTTATTCGCTATGTTTGAATTTTATTTTTGAACGAATAGAAAATTGAAGTGAACCATTGCGGAAAATACATCTTCAAGAATGGTATTGAATATTTTTCCAAAATGACACGGTAATCGTTTTAAAATATTCTGAAGTGATTATAGTAAACGCTGCAAAAAAGGTAGATATTGACCTGCTCGTTACGCCAGAAATAAGGATTTAGAAGTGACTCATCACTTCATGATTTTAGAACAGCGAAAGTGATGAGTTTGTAATAGTCTGAGTCAGAAACTCTATCATCACTCTCGAATAAATTCGAAATTTTTACTGTTAAAAATGTCAAATCTGATGTATATATGAGTAGATAAAATGCATTCTATAATGAATACAATTATTGAGATGTGTTACGTGATATTATGAATAACGGTGTAGAAAGAAAGCTCAAATTTGCTTCACGATGTATTATATTCCTGAGAAAAAATTAGCTTCTATTAAAATACCGAAATTTGACAGAGTTGGTTACGCGACATATTAACAGTTCCAGTATCAGCAATGTGAACAATAATGCTCTTGTGCAACTCAGCGCCTAAAGAGGTGGTACCTTCGTTCCTCCTTCAGAGCAGAAAGGAAAAATTATTTAAGTGTACTACGCATTCAAAAAAAAGGTGTTATACTTTTTGGATCTCTTCTCTAATGAATATATTTATGTTGAGAACTCGAAACACTCACGTATCAACGTTTGCAACGGAGTACTAGCATTATTATAAATCAATCATTAAACATTTGTTAAATTTAAATATTCACGCGTTCAAATTGTTGAGGCACGGGGTTTTAAAAGAGTTCTTAATTATTATTTACGCTTGCCTGTTATATTGTTATGTTACTCACAGGGCAGCATTTTCCAGACTAAAAACATATTAAATGTTGCTTCTGTGGTGAGACTCGAATTTTTATCGATCTTTATGAACTTTGTACATGGGGCGCAGTATAAGAAACCTCTTAATTTTCTTCTTTAATTACGTACCTCTGCCCTGCATATAAATGGGAAAGCGAAAATCAGTTTTTAAAGAAAAGTGATACCAAGCATAAATGTGGCTAATCTAAATTTCTTTGCGATTTTTAATAGTTGAAGTAAAAAAGTCTATGCAACAAACACATTCATTAGAGTTTTAACGTGCTCTATATCTAACTTGAATAATATTTGAAAATATGTTTCAAATTTCACGTTCATCGGTAATAATGAAAAATTTTCAGTTGTCATTGTCAAAACTAAATTTAACGACGAGCAAGCTGAGAAATTGTCTGGTTTTTCAAAAAAAAAAAAAAGCAGAAGTTATTTTTACATTTATGCATTTTTTAAAAAGCAGTAAAATTATTTCACATTACCATATCGGCGCTGAAATAATTTCGCAGTGCAAAAAACCAATGTAACAATTGAAGGTATATGAACCCCGGAATTTATTATTGGGTATTATAGCAAACTTAATTTAACGCGCCATGTTTCAACCGACAGTTAAATAACAGTTCATTTCTGTTTCTTTCAACTTTGTTCAAGTTTTTATTATTATAATAACGTGTTAAAGCTAAGCGCATGGCAAATATTATAAAGATGGGGTATGACATTTATAAAGTATAAACCGCTTGAATAAAACAGATATCAAAAAAATATTTTGTATTTTTCTTAGCATCGAATTGTCCCTAAAACCAAAAGTAGTACTGTAGACTATCTTTTTGTTCTCAATGATCAAAGGTGTATTAGTCTTTTTTCGTTTTTTTTTTCTTTTCCCTTGTTTGGGTTTTCCCTGGGCTTGTCAATAATAGGCGATTACCCGTCAACACGTGTTGGAATCTGACAAAGAACGCTATACCAAGGATGGAGAAACAATGACAATCAACGTCGAAAAATGCCAAATCTATGCATCATCCTGAAAAGAAAAGGAACGACACTGCCGAAGGTTAAAAGGAGTTAGCTGTCCCATACCATGGTCACATCTGCAATTACAGAGCCTACAGTAGAAACAGACAAAGGAATCAGCCTGCAAATAATTAAGGAAAAAGAAACACGGGATGTTTAAAAAGCAGTTAGAGTCATCAAGCACTAAAGCTATACAGAACAGAGCGCTTAGCGTGCCGTAAACAGTTATCCGAAAGTTCAATGACTTTCTCCACCACTATAAAGCAAAGTTTATATAGTTCTTAATTATGAAAAATTTATAATAATTATAATGACGAATGCGAAAAAAAACTGTTTTGGAGCATCCGGGTTCCAAGAGTCAAAATTAGGTCCGGGGGAGGGGGGATACTCGAAATTTTTTTGGGAAAAATTATTTCTCGGGCATATCGCTACTTATCGGGAACGAAACCGTATTTCATTTTCTTATCGAAATTTTCGAGATGTCGATAATTTCAAAAAGTTGAAAAAAATTACGTTCCCCTTCGCGGAAAAATGAAAATTTCTTTGTTTCGAATTTAGTATTACGTCAATGTAATTTATAGTTATCGTTAATTTTCACATACGAAATCCTCAGCGCATGAAACATCATACTTGACTGAACTTGTTTTCACTTGGTGTTTAATAGAAATTTCCGTTTTTTTTTTTTTTTGGTTATTTTAACTCTTACTGTATCCTTTTTGCCTTTTTTCAAAATACAGATGTAATTGGCAACACTTATTTCTTGTTACTGTCGGTCATTTATTTAGAAACGTAAAAAAAAAAAAAAAAAAATTGTATACATAACCTTATAAAGTGCTCATAATTACGGATTCTAAAAGTGCTCCTCCCCCTCTTCCGGTTATATAATACTTTTAATATACTCTCTCATCCATGACCTTTTTCTCCTTCACTTGATCGAGACTGATCCTCTGTGGATTTCCGGCCATTTAGAAATTAAGGGCAATGGGATTGTGGATTCACCTAGTTTGTTCTTTCATTTTCAGTAGCAAATTTTTTTTGTTACCCTCGTTTTAATCATAGTCTCCTTCTTGCATCTACTCCATTTTGTACTTTTCATCCGCCCTCCGGCGTACATTCCTTGTGATACTGATAATATAAATTTTATTTGAATGTTCGACCTTTTCTGCTGAGTAATTGTCCTCTCCTACTTTTTTCTGCTAAAACTCGGTATCTCAACTCCTCTTATCAGTGTGCTTCTTTATTCTCCCATCTTCTTTTGCTTATTATTCTGGTCCTTCAATTATTTTTGTCTTCTGTTTTTAAACGTTTAAGGATAGAACTTTATTTTCTCCTTCTTCCCATTTCTTGGGCTAATGTTCTTCTTGACGAACCAATAAGAAATAATAAAGAAAAACCTATTTTCATTTAAAAATAAAATCAAAGAATATTAAAAATGAATCTAAACTTTTTAAATTGGAAAAAATAAAATAAAGATATATGGAAGTATTAATAATTAGATGATTGAATTATTTTATTGTAAAAATGAATTTGATATATACATGTTGCAGGGGAGGGGGGATTCTCGAGAACCATTAAATTAAAATTTCGCTATTTTTTTTTTGTTTTTTTAGCGGGCGGGGGAACACGTTAACAAGGAACCTTCGCCCAGAACATCTACGAAGGGAAAAGATTCAATCAAATAGCAATACGATCAAATCTTGCGGAGAAATAAAGCAACTAAGGAAAGGGATAATGGCCAAAGAAGGAAACAACAGAGTGTAAGAAGCACAGTAAGGAGCAGGAAGACCAAGAGCTAACATTTGGGCATAAAAAACAGACCGTTCCGTTGCGAGCGAGAAAGACATTCAAAAAGAACGTGGTTAAAATCACAGAGGGCTTCGTCGTTCGAATGAAGAGGACAACACGAAGAAGATACAAGGGGAAAACGAAAGCGAGATAAAGGTAGTAGAGAATGATTAAAACGCAAGCGAATAATCGAAACCATAGCGGAACGACGAACCAAAGGAAAATCACGGAACCACGGGTAGAAAGACTGGGTTGCACATAGAGGTAGAAGGATTATTGTAAAACAATATGGTACTTCCTGCAAAGAGAGAGGAGATTAGACCCTGGAATTTTTAAAAAGTAAACGAGCAACGAAGCAGCAACTCGGGCTAGAGAATCCGTCATTTCATTATCCATTATCCCTACATGATTAGGAACCTATAACAAAACAATAATAATTGACTAGAGAGAAGCTGGATAAAAGAACGGATACGTAGAATAATAAAATCACATGAACCAGTAGAAAAAAGAAGAAAGATGGTTTGAAGGGCACTCTTGGAGTCAGAAATAACTAAATAATTAGAGGAAGACGAATAATTAGCACACGGGATAGCCGTAAGCTCGGCTGTATAAATTGTGCCCCCAAAAGGTTAGAAAGACGGAAAAATTCGGAGAATTCGCTCGTTTTTATTCTATAGGGGAATTTCCACATTTTCCATTAGTGTCATTCGATAAATCATTTTTTGTAGCTTTTTTTATTCGTCGTCAAAATTAGTCCTAAAACCGGAAAGGGAACGAAAGTAGAATCAGATCGTTACGCGATCAAGGATAGTAGGCGGAGAGGACCAAAGGGAGCTAGAATAACAAAAAGGAGCGAAAATGAGAAGCCTAAAGACAGCAGATCCATTAGTAAAAGAAAAACTTAAGAAGAGGATAACGTTTAACAACTACGGAAGAGCATTTAAATAAGACGTGTCAGAGTTAATTATAAGATGAGAAAGGGAAGGGTGGAAAAATCAAAAGAAAGAATATGCAGCTGAGGCATGGAAAAAACTGCTGTAAACGGGAAAATTTATTCAAGGGACAGGTCGCAAAAAGAGAAGGAAAGGAAAAGTTGAGAAACTAAGGACAAAATTTGGTTGGATAAATAAACGAGAATCAGGGTTTGAGAATGAAGAGGAATAACAGTTGTACCATTAGAATGAGCGGCTATGGAGAGAGAGAGAAAGGTAATAATGTAGGAATTTAAAAACGCTTATAAATCTTTACCGATAAAAAAAGATAAATGTATTAGTAGAACCGTAGAGTTCTTCAATTCCAAAGATAGAGTGCCAAAGAAAAAGGTTATAAAGAGAAGAATTATATAGTCAGACGAAGAGGAAGAAAAGATGAAATGGCCTGTAAGACACTTTGGAAATTTGTCATATTATAAAGACATTCTGGCAGATCGGAGGTGTTATGATCATACCTTACTATTAGAATAACCGTAAAGATGCCGTGAACTGAATCTGAGAAATATATATTGAAAATGCGTGTCTAAAGCAGCTCATGTTCCGAACCGACAATAATTAGAAAATTTCATAAGTATTAAACATAAAAAGTGTATTTAACTTTTTTCGATTATTTTTAACTATTAAATTTAAATAAAATATTCACCGTTACACACGTGTTTATAAGTATATAAGTTGGAACGAGAAATCACACGCTTTGAAGAGATCTCTATCGTACAGTACAACATCTTGTTTTTGCGTGAAAGTTCTTAAGTGATCAACCCGGATAAGATGCAATCAAACAAGATAAAAATTCGAGATAAAATTCTCTAAATTTGCCGGTTTGGACAGTAATATATATATATATATATATATATATATATATATATATATATATATATCATAGGCGTACCCAGGCAAGATTTTCGGGGGGGGGGGTCGATCCATTTTTAAAAAAACACTTGGCAGATAAAAGGATTTTACTTAGTAATTATTAATAATCTCTTGTATAATAGTTCTAAATGCATAAGACTTCTGTTCGTTTTCATATTAAGAATAATTTACACTAATACATAGTTAGTTGTACTGTCAGAATGCCTGGTACCAGACATCTTACGACCCTGAAGCGATAATACAGCAATGTAAAAATCCATTTCGGGAGGGGTTTGAACCCCCAAATCCCCCCCCCGGGTACGCCTGTGATATATATATATATATATATATATATATAAATCCGCTCTAGACGGAGACATTTAAATTAATTAAACCTTGTGAGATTTATGCATAGTACGGAACAGTATAGTAATGATAGTAGTGCTGTACGAAGTATCTGATGATACCGTTTAAATTATCCACCGGTTGAGGGTTTTTAATTAACTAATTAAATTTCTTTCAGCGGTCTCGTTTGAAGAAAAACGGGTCTTTTCACTGCTGGAGCTGCCTGTTTCAATGTAAATTACCAATTTTTCCTTCTGGTAACATTTAGAAGTTTTGCAGAAATATGTAATAAAATTTTATCGAGAGATAATAATATAGAGTCGACCGCGGTATTTCAACGACAAAAAGATCTGCCGAGTACCGGAAGTTACGTCCAAGTTCTTTTTCGGAACGTGCGAAAAAGTAATTTGTTCATTTAAAGAAACGATGTGACGTCGAAACGTTACGGCAGTGCTAACGTTCACGCCAACACCTGGCAAGTTTCGAAAGCGTGTTGTTATTCAAGCATCGTCGCCTTTATGTTTACTCTTACATACGTGTGTTAATATATTCCGATAATTACCGATATTTATCTAATCGAACATCGATCTTTCTGAATACCAGACAGACGATAGAAAGGCTAATTAGGATTATATTGTAGTGATTCGTTTTGTTGACCAATAAGAATGGAGCATATAATAAGATGGTAGCGGCGAGTCTTCTGAAAGTAAATATAATAATAACGATACACAATACATACCGAAAACTTCGCGTACATTGGCAACATGGTCAAGCGTTGTTTACGGCTGCAGACGGAATTTAGCAGTAATTTACTGACTGTGAATAGAACTGAAAATACCTACACGGGAAAACTGCAGCGCGGCCGTTATGACATGGGCAGCAATTTAAACGTCACTCTTAGGAATATACTGCTGGAGATTTTTCTTTTTTTTTTTTTGCAAACATTTTTCATACCTAAAAGTTCATACCTTTCTTTTCCTTTTTCTCACCTGGCTTTACATTTTCTCGTTCGGTTATAGTTTACCCATAACTGTAATCGATATTATCGTTATCTGTATTTTTCCATTTGCTACAAACATCAGTGAGATTCTCTATATGTGTATGTCTCTATAAAACTATATACGAAAACGCAATAAACACTTTTAAATGGATAACAATTAATATATTAAAAAGATTATAATACACCGGGTATTTTTCGGTGACAACTGTTCCATAATCATGCTAAATATATACCAAAGTTCAAGTGTAAAACAATAAAAGTTGATTATTTAAAGTGGAGCATATCGAAATTATTAATTTATAATACATCAATGGTGGTCAGTAACAAAAAATTATATATATGAAAACAATTAAAAATTAACAAACATATCATTATCATTGAGTATTTCTCTTGCAGATTATCAGCAGTCCATCTGATGTGTAAGATGTCGCCATTGATCTCTGTCGCGAGCCAGTCGAACACATTCTTCGAAACATTTTGCTATCCGGATCATGTCTAACCATCTCTGATTGGAACGCGACCACGTCTTCTTTTTCCTTCTACTTTTCCCCTTCAAGAATTCCCGTCTCAAATCCATTTGCTCCTATCACATGACTAAAGAGTATTTCACAGTATTCTTCTTATTACTTCCGACGCGATAATCTTCTCTTTTCGTTACGTCCACTTCTTACAATACCGAGAGCTGTTCGTTCTTTTATTCGTCCATAATATACATCTCCAACAATACATTTTTAGTGTATCTATCTTTTGCCGATAAACAAAAATAAACAAATTGTCATAAATTAATCAAATATAAACGAATGAATTTTTTAGTTTTATTTTAAAATTTTAAATAATAGAGATTGTCTGTGTGTGTACATTTAGGGTAATACATATGTCTCTTCATTTATTAATATGAAACGCTTCAGCGAAATCCAGGATTTTTGATCGTTAATTATTTTTAATAATACTTTTATTCATTGTAATTTTAATTTTTAATTTATTCATCATCGAAAGGTAACTATGTTAAGCAAACGGAAACAAAATTCATAGGCCGCACAACGGTTGACTTTTCAACTGATCTTTTGATCGTTTAATGAAAGCAGCTTCCATTGAAACTGCCTGCATGGCTAGATCACGGGGTAATAATATTAAGATAACCTTTCGAAGATTGCATTTTAACAAAAGCGACTTTATTGTGGTTAAAAAAAAAAAAACAAAAACAGAATAAAAACAAGCGGCGTAGTTATCATAAAAATAACCAAAGGTACTCTCGTATGTCGGAAATACAAAAGAATTGTTTATCGGAATTTCTAATGAAATAAAATTAACCAAAAAATCGCTTCTTACAAAGCTTATGAATTGGTGCACATAACCGGCAATAACGAGTGTAATTTATCCATAAAAGGATTTTCATATTTTTGAGAAAAAAAAAAATTGGCATCGCATTATGTGACTGAATTTATGAATAAAAAAAATTATGGTATTAGAAGGAAACAATTGAAACCATTAATTAGCATGCTGTAACATGTTGCATCATTTTTCACCAAGGCGCGGAAACGGTGAAATTGTCATTTGATAGGCTACTACATACCAAGAGCGTACCTGGTATAGGACAGGGAAGATGGCCCCCCTGGCTGAAATTAAATGCAAAAACTGAAACAAATAACACATTTTTGATTTTAGATGAACGCGTGAAATGATTACGTACTAATCCTCTTAAAACAAAAGTATGCTACAGACAAAGAGTCAACATCATATACTAATGCTTATAACGGCAATGTGTATTAATGTCTTTTAAGCAAAAAATTCGCTTGGCTAATCAACTAGAGGTATCATAAGTTATCGAGACTTGTCTCATTTCAGATCCGAATCGCTTCCAGCTACATATATATCCAATCTGAAATTGAATTGGTTATACCAGGGAATTATCTGGGGGAAAATGAAGGCGGTCCTCAAATAGAAAGGAACTGGCCCCAGCATTCTCCTTGGATCCATTAGGCTTAGTACCATTATGAAAACCTTAACTTCGGAATCCATGATACCTTTTATCAAGGATATACGGAACTTACTTTATTTCTACTATACAGCATCAATTCTGCTGAGAATTTATCTATTTAAATTTAATTTCTTCAGGTTTTGATTTTTATGTCAGTTTTTTTTATTTTAACCATCAACTAAGTTTAAGCATACTTTAATCTTTATTATTTTAGAATGCGGCATTTGTGTAGTAGTCCTTGTAAAATGGATCTTCGAAAATATGGGTCTGTTGTCAAGAAATTTGAAATAAATGAAAGCGGTCCATCTCCTTCACCAGCTGATGAATCTATCATCTTCTTCATTTTATACGCCTTCTTAGAACTTACACCAGGGCGGCTATTTCCAGATAGCAGTACTACATTTTCTTCAGATGCTCCTTCAAAATTGTACATAGTGCGACAGACTAAAATTTGAAATTTTAACAAACTGTTGGAAACCAATTCAGCCATATAATTTCCCTAAAGATTCTCAACAGTCGAGTCTCCGTTTTATTTTTACATGGTTAACACAGTACTCGCGCCTTGGTTAGTATATTCACAGTGCTTAAAAGGACCACTGTGTCTTTACTGTATATTATTTCCTTAAAAAATTGAACGAGGTTTACAAGGATCATTTTATATTAAAACCCTGCAATAATTATAAAACGCCGATTGTAAATAGTTTTTCATCAAGGTGGTTAGTTTTATGAACTTCAATTTTTGGTTTCACATTTTTAACAAGTGAGCTATTTCATTTGGCGTCACATTTGAATGAGCGTGTTTAGTCTACTCTTCATTTTAAAAGCCTCCAAGTTTTATTGCTGCTCGTTTTCACATCTAGTTCATCTAACAGTTGTGTCCGCCTACTGCATCGTTCTTCGGATGACCGTTTAATAATTCTGTCTCCTAATTTTACCATCTTCGCGCTAAAAGGCCCTCGTTCATATTTATTTAAATACAATTCCTTCAGTTAATTCAGGTATATGTTGCTGTCGACAGCCTTATTGGGTTAACTGTCTCGATAATTTGCTAATAATTCAGACAAATTCATCATAATTTCTGGGAGATGGTTTCTCACTTGTATTAGCTCCATCTCTCTGTTACCATTCGAAAACTAGACCAATTTGCTTTTTTAAAGTTACATCTTTGCCTGAGGGGAACTCTGTCTTTGGTTTGATAATTGCATTGTTTTCGCGCATAATAGGAGGTCGGTGCTGTGTAGAGCATCCGATACATTTTACGGCACATCAGACTAATAGATTTTGACGAAAATATATCAGGTCCAGATCGTATCCTCCGCACCAACGTCTGCTAAGGAGACTGCTCATGGATTAATGACAAGTCATTTTTACTGAATCCTAGCGTGTTCCACCCTATCTCCATTCGGTTCGAATTCACCATCATGATTCACTGTAACTATTGCAATCACCAAAACTAGCTCGTTTATTGGCGATCAGTAGTAGAGCTGGAAAGATAAACTGGTTATTTTTATGGATTGTACACTGATGATGCTGTACAGTGCTTTTCTAGTTCCGTAGTGATAATTTCTACGTTATTAGCTTTTGATACATAGTTCGACAATGGTTTTATCCCGTTTCTTACATACAGAGCACTTTTTCTGAGTTTTCAATGTGTTATTTTAGCAACCAAATTGAGACCGCTGATTCCAATTGGATTTTTCCACACAGCCAGGTAATACCGGCACGAGCGCATACTTTTCTTTTGGCAAACCTTCGATATCGAGATCACCGTCAAAGGCAGCCTTTCAAAAAAAAATCCTCTCTTCTCTTTCCGGACATTCTTAAACACGTTGCGCCTCACAGTGATGGCTGGATTTATCAGCATTATTCTAAGTGTAAAATTTTCTGAAATTTTTTTTATGTTTGTCCAGTATAGATCTTAAATGACGCTGCCCATAAGCATCACGCGGAGGTTCCTGCCTTGTTCTCATTCCAGTGTATATTATACAACAAATGACATAAACATTGAAATATTATATATACTACTCCTTGTTACTTTGTAAGTAAATTTAGATCTTATTCGTTATCCTTTAACCCCATCCGAACTGTTTCATTCTCATTACTTCTATTCAACTTTCTATAATAAAGGTTAAAATTGTTTAAGTAAATATTCCCTATATAGTCTATGTGGTCAGTCTATATTTCTCATCGAATTAGTATTTTCTTCTAATTAAAAAAGTAAATAAAAACATTTAATAGGAAAAATTATCAAACACTTTAATAAACTCAAAAGCCGAACAAATATTTTAATAAATACAATTTTTACAGACAGTCAATTGGCCTGCCTCGTAAAATTCTCTGTACAATACAGCTTATCAGTTTTTAATAAGGATCTTACTAAGAGGCGAGATTATTCAAAGAGTCGAATCCCCTTGAATGCGAAAATGCACTCAAGACTTTTGTTGTTCCCTATTTATCCGGGCGATATTTCAATTAAAATTTCTCTAGTAAAGTGCAAAATGAATTAAGCGAATTTACGGGAAAAAGTATAAAATTAAATCATACGACTGCTATTAAATATTTGAATATCTTCATTCCGACACATACTGCCCGAGTAAACAAGCAGAGAAAACTTCTAAACGGCTAATTCTGCATAAAAGAAGAGATTCACGCATTAACTTTCGAAAATAAAACGCTTCTCTTATTATAAAACCAGTATAGGGACATGCGGCAAGCAACTCTGCGAAGAAGGACAATATTGATATTCCAGAAACTGTTTAGAATTATACGAAAACGGCGTCACACGGTCCGTAATAGCTGAACAGATCGACGCATAAAGTTACAAATATCGGAGATTAAGTCGGGATTATCAGCATTCATCGAGACTGGTTAACCTTTTAAATAACTCCGAAGACCTACACGAAAAACGACATCGCATGTATTGGAATTAATTCATCGATCTTAGCACTGCAGTCTACAATCTAGACCGAGAAATGCAGCAAACTGCTCCCTCCTTCTCGTCATCAGCGTATTAGCTTACAGACATTGTAATCTGATAAAGGGGATCCTCCAGAGCAGCGATTAAGTGTCTGCGAAAGCGGCTAAAATGCTGGAAAAATAAATGGGCCCGCTTACTAAAAACGATCGAGGTAGGAAGTTCCATAATTTCATTCGAAAAGAAGAGGAAGTAAGAGTTGGAAATCTGCAATTTAGTCCGCTAAAATAAAAAAAAAAAACACCACTCCCCCGGCGATAGGGTTGGAGAATAGTAATAGTAGAATTGCGCCCTCTTACAAAGTATTTAAACGAAGACTAATTGACAGACGATGTTGATTCGATTAACAGAGAAACTTTTCAACAGAGTTGTCGACTTAAACTAAATTTTTTAACCCCGTCTCAGTCCTTAAATCAGAAAAATCGGCCGAAAATTTTTAAAAATGATATTTTTCAAATTTTTACCAATTGGTAATTTTTCTGCTGGTATTTTGAGAAGATCGCGTAAAAATAAAAATCGCGAGATAAAGAGGCGAAAAACGGATAAAAATTAATCGAAAGAATAGCAACGCAAATATAAAATTGATTAAAAGAGCAAAACAAAATAGAAAAAAAGAGAAACCAAAATTTGTTTGAACGTTGAACGGAGGGACTCAATTTGATTGCGAAAAGGAATAAGAATAATCAAAATCGCAAGGTCAAACTGAGTATAATTCTCGCTAAGAGGCAATGCCGGTAGATTTCATTTAATGATTCGAAGGTTTCAACAATTTTTTTCTCGCATGCTTTTCTGATGAAGCCACGAAATGTTCAAAGAGCGGTGAAAAATTCAAAATTTCTTTTACTTCGACTGCAAAATTGAAAAATAGTCGTTTCAGTCAAGAGCGATAGAATAACAGTCGCTGATTCCATATTGTGTTTCGTTTTTTGAGTACGCAACAATAGAATTCTTCTATAAAAAAATAAATAAAACGCCGTTACGCAATTGTTTTTTTTTTATTTATTTACACTTATGTTAAACAATATATTAAAATGAGAGCCGAATTCCAATTACTCCCAACTACCTGTACAGTTAACTTTACTTGCAATTCCTCAGTGTACAAAAGTTTCAATACTAAGATATTTGTACGTTCTTGTGCACAACCCGGATTATACTTATAATCTTTTTTCCCATTTATACTCGTATTTGAGAAGGCTTAATTTTTCAATTTAAATAAATAAATAAATAAATACATGGTGCATGTAATAAAGAAATATAAATATGTAAAGGCGCATGACTACCAAACCAAAGGTGTTATAGGTTATCGAAACTTGACTCATTTATCCAAGTCGTTTTCAGATTTACTCAGCCTAAAATAATTGGGTGCCAGAAAAATCTGGATAAGTAAAGGCGGCCAAGAGAAAGGAGCTGGCACCAATATTCTTTTCAGATCTATTAGGCTTAATACCACTATGCAGAACTTAAATTCACCCGCAATGCCCTGTCACGGGACTTACTTTATTGTACTTTATATATGCACACAAATATATCTTTTGAATCTAATTGTGGGTACACTTCCTAAAGTTCCTACTGACGGTCTTCTACAATTCTTATGGAAAAATCATATATAAAAGAAGCAAAAGTGTAAAACTTCTGGGGAAAAAAAATAAGCCCACCAATAGGAAAAACATCAATAATCAAAAAACCTGTGAAAGAAAAAGAAATAAAAAGTAGAACCAAATACTATAAATTAACAAGCGTTCTTGATTGTATTTCCTCTGCTTATATTCATCTTTCTTCATATCCAGTCATCCTACAAATTCGATCCTTAATCCCTGTCCTCTCTCACTCACGTTCATTCCGTATAAGCTTCCTGTGCGTCCCCAGTCATGCTGGAATTGATGGTAATGAGAAGACTGACTACCTTGCTCGTTCGGCTTTGGTTTCCGGCCGTCTTGTCCGGCGATTTCCCTCCTCCGAATTGCTAAGCATAGCAAAAAAAAATCAATTTGAAAATTGGAAATCTTTGTATGGTCCTTCCTTTAATCTGTCTATTCAACCGTCTCCACCCTTATACCCTTGGTTCCTAGATTTTCCACACATTCGTCGTTCTTCTATATCCTCTCTACGTCACCTTCTTTTTAGTGACAGTTGTCTTCCTGCTTCTCTTTATCGGTTTGCTATTATTTCCCTTCCTCTGTGTTCCTTACGCGTAGATAACATATTCGATTGTGCCGCTGATCACATTCTCTTCGAGTGTGCATCTTTGTCCTCTGAACGATTTGTTCTGTACTCAGATCTACTATCCCTTAATATCCCCACGCCGTACTGCGCATCATTTATTCTCGCCTTTCCCTCACTGTCAGTTGTTCCTGCTCTTGCTAAATTCTTGTCTTTAATGCGCGACCGTATAAACATTTAAGTAAGTCCTTCATCCTCTTATTACAAAAACTTATTCGGTGTATGTGTGTAGTATTGTGATGTACAACAATGGAACAGCATAATGGTGATTGTAGTTTTGGCTTAGGATGTATTATAATACTTTTATTTTTCAGAATATTTTGTAGTTTCAGATTTTAATGTTAAGATGCGTATCACTGATAAAGTTATTTTGTACTTTTTAGTGCATAAATAAAATACTATTTTAAAAAAAAAAAAGTTTTTTTTTTTATTTTTTAGTCTGGACTTCTTACTACTTATGTATTTCAATAAAAAATAATAAATTTAGAATTGTATTTTATTTTGCTTTATTTTATTCAATATCTTGATTATAGGACATTTACAGAAATTTGTGTTACATTTTATTATTAAATAATGGATCGCATTCTTTCAATTATATTGTCTTTTGTTTTTTTATGCAATACATGCGGAATCCTCAGCACATGAAACACAATGTTTGACTAATAGCAATCTTTCCATTGATATATCGTATGACTGAAAAAAAAAAAAAAATTTTTTGAAACATTCGAGCTTTCGGCGCCCCAAGGGTCCGATTTTAAAGTTGGAAACCAAAATGTTCCAAAGTAAAGAAATACACAAGGATGCGCGCATTTTTTCAACCTTGTTCAAAATCTTTAGCTATAAAGATGAGCCACAAGCGGGGGCTACACGTCGTTTTTTGTGCTTTTTTTAACTTTTAGTAAACTTCCAAAGTTTCGTTAAGCAAATGAAATACGAGTTTGCTCCCGACAACTTTCCAACAGTACACCATATGCCCGAAAAAAAAAAAAATTCCCAAAAGTTCGAGCTTTCGAAGCCCCGAGGGTCTAATTTTAAAGTTGAAAATCGACATGTTCCAAACGAAAGAAATATACGTGCATGTGCATATTTTTAACCTTGTTCAAAATTTTCAGCTATAATACTCGCGCCGCAAACATATTAGATTTCACGCTTTTTTTGAACTTTTCGTAAACATCGAAAGTTTCACTAAAGAAATAAAATATGGTTTTATTCTCGACAAATAGCTTTCCAACAATATAATATCATATACCCGGGAAAAAAATCTTTTTTTTTCGAACTTTCGGCGCCCCGAGGGTCTAATTTTAAAGCTGGAAACCCAAATGTTGCATAATCTTTGTATTGTCATCTATAACAAGCATTTCTGCGAAAGGACACTTTTTTAATTCATCGGGAAGTATGTGAAAAATCGTTTCCAAAATTCCCCTCAGTTCGATGCCCCGATGGTCTAATTTTGAAGTTGGAAACCCGGATGTTGCATAATCTTTGTATTGTCATCTATAACAAGCATTTCTGCGAAAGGACACTTTTTTAATTCATCGGGAAGTATGTGGAAAATCGTTTTCAAAATTCCCCTCAGATAGATAGAATGATAGACAGAATGACAAAGCGAGTTAAATAAAAGCCTATAAACAAAAAAGTATTCATTATTATTCTGCAATAACGATTTTGCATAATCCGCCATTTTCAGATACTCAAATTCACACATCTACATATAAAAGATAATTATGAAGTAATAAGTTGATTTACAGCGGTTTTTTTTTTTTTTTTTTTTTTTTTTTAATAAGATAAAATGTTAAAACATGAATATCTTGATTGTAGCTCAATCATGTCAAAGTCCTTATCGCAACACCGTTAGAGGATTTAAGATCCTTCCGGAAACTGATGCGATTATTACGACACGATTGCAACCTCTTTCAATAAATAAAATGGTTTCCACGATTTATTAGAATTAATTTTAATTTGCCATTTGTCCTTATTAAATAACCGTAACTAATAGTTGATTTTTTGCGCATCAACTGAAAAATTGCCCTATGTGTGTACGAAGCAATTTTTTTGTTATACAGGAGCGCTTTAACTTTTGTCAGTAATTGTGTTTCTCCACATTTTTCTCCAATTCTTAACTATCACGCGGGTACATAATTTGCTCCAGATTCTTAACTATTACGATTTATGGATCATCTATGTATGTACAATATATTTTCTCCCACGGAGCAGCACGTATATGTGTATAAAATCTGTATCAACTAATGTACCATACAATTCATGGCTATGAAAGCAAAACATTTTTGAACAATTGTGAATAAAATTTTTTTTTAGATTATTATTAAGTAAATAACGTAGTTAAAAAAAAATGTAATGCACGACCGGTGAATATTTTACTGTCTATTTTGGTGCTTTGAAAGAGTTAACAATGACATAGCTGCAACGTACTTTCCGTCGAAAAGTAAACAAATGATTAACAACAACAAAAAAACCCAGTCATCAATAAGCGGTGCATTTTAATAGTAATAATAATAATAATACGACATTAAGATCGCACATTGCCGGTAAATTCTAAAAAACGACCTATTGAATCGCTTCTCGCAGCCAGTGGGCAAGCAGTAGACACACTGTCCAAGCAGAACCGGCGTGGATATACGCGTCGGATGAGGGGGGGGGGAGTGCGGGCTCGATGGTAAACTGTTCGTTTAACGCTGTTTAGCCATTGTCACATAGGATGCGCTAGGTTCCATGGTTCGCCTAGCACATACAGAGCAGTTCCTTTTCAGCGACTATTTCAGATTCAGACGTGTCGGTATCGTTTGAACTGGTCGCGCTATCGTGTCGGTGTTTGTTTACGAATTATCTTTTTTATTAGCACCGCGAAAGTTTTTCGACGTTTCGTTATAATATATGTTTTCTGTTTATTTTTTGTTCGAATAATTTAATTTTTTTGTTAGCGTCCGAAAAAGGCCGTTTGTTGAACAGAACCAAAACGCGACTACGGTCACAAGGAAAGGCCGTTGGGGTCCGGCTACAATAAAGCAGGTATATTTAATTTCTATTAAGGTAATTTTAATTACTGTTCGGCGCTCGATTAATTGTAACTTTTTTCACGGTAAATATATTATGTATATATATCTTTTCGGCTCGTTAATAATACTTCGAACCTCGCTATGTGGACACCCTTTGCACAGATATAAATGGTCTTTTATGATTCCTAAGGTAGAATTGGTTTGAATTAACAATATCATTTTTTCGAAAAATAATGCTGTTTTTTTTTTTGGTTTTTTTTTCATATAAATCAGAAAGAAAAAAGAAAAAGGTCTGCGTGAGAATTTCTGATACAACTTTTATAACGCATTTTCGTAAAAAAAAAAACACTTAATTTCTAATTAACGCAATAGCAGAATTTCTCCCATTATGCCTGTGTGAGAATGGCATAATTTGGTTTATTTTTACAATTAAAAACTGTGCCATATTTTCTCTATATATGTATTAAAAATGCATTAGCTAAAACACTTGATTGGTTAACAAATCCGTTTTGGCGCTAATAAAGTTAATAGCATAAAAATTCTATCGCATAATATTTCATACTCTCGTCTTCTTTCTTTTTCTTTACTGATTCTCCATTTTCGTATCTTTGCTAATTCCTTTTTTACGGTGTACATTAAATGTTTCGGTTATTGCAAAAAAAAAAAAAAAAGCAGGCATAACTGAGCTGTTTGTTTTTAAAATCGCACTGTATTCAGTGAATATCTCAATATTCTCGATTTTATTTTGAAATGATTCAAAAGCGAACAACGACCTTTTTTGGCCGATTTTACAAAAAAAAAAAAAAGAGATCATCGTAGATCCGGGGATTTCATGGAATTAACCAGCCTTTGCAGAAGGCAAATTGAGTCATTTGAATTTTTAAATGTTTTAACTCCAAAACTATGGTAGGGAATAATATAGATTTCCTCTAGCGCTCTCTTTGCTCCTAAACCTAGCAAAACCCCTGAGTACGAAAACGCAGTACTGGACAATTTAGAGTTTAGGGGTTTTTCATTTTGGAGAAAAAAATTTCAGGCAAAATATTTCAATAAAAAAATGCGTGGCGATTTCATTAAAGTTCATGGAATTCGCCGTGTATCTATTACTATATAAACCCGTTGATGTATTTAATTTTTACGCATTAAAAAGAGGTGGTCACCCAGTCTTAAATCGATATTTTCATTTATTAATACGTTAAAAAATACAATTTTTGGAAATGCATTAGACGAATGAAATATTACTTGAAGATTTTCCATATTCTGATTATTATTGCGTAAAGCAATTTCTTTTTCATTAAGTGCGTGATTTTTGTCAAGTTTGTTATGTGTATAGCACCGCTATAATGCCGATGACAACTGACTGCGAATTTCGTTTCTAGTCGTGAAAAATAATAACCCCGTTGAATCATTTTATGATTTTTTTTTTTTTTTTTTTTTCACTTGGACTGAAATGAAACAAAGTTGTTTTTGAAAAAGATAGGAATAGTTCACTTTTAATTTGAAAGTTTGAAGATAATAAAGAGAATATGCAAATTTCGTACAGGCATTCCGATAAAAATTATACAAAAAGCCCTCGACGCGGTGTATCGATAAAATAAATAAATCGAAAACAGACTAATTATATTTTTTATTCGAAGATCGTACGTACTAAATTATATTAAGAAAAACACAAAATGTCGCATGGGAGCGTTTTTATAGTCAATACTTAATAATTTATTTAAAAATCACCGCTATTACAGTAAAAAATAGTAATAAAAACGGGACCAAGTATAAAGAAAAATACTGCTTATCACGAAACATCTAATTTAGAAACAGGATATTAAAAATTGATTTTTCCAGTCACCAAAATCCCTTAAAACAAAAAAATAACGATGACGACACAATATTACCGTTAAAACAAGGTCTACTGAAGCTTTTAGGTAAATTGCTATGAAAAACATGGTATATAATCGTCAAATTTAACTAGTCATAGTGAAATAAATTTACGGGGACAACTGCGTAGAAAATTTAAGGTATTTAATTCAATAATAAAGCGCTTAACGTTTCGGTCTGCTTATACTGACCATCATCAGAAAAACATTTCATAGTCACCAGTAAGTTAAAGAATACCATTCTCACTGGTTCCGATTAGGGTTTTTAAAAAATCAATTTAAGCCTAATTAACAGATTTCCAATTTAACTAGAACATTTATTATACGCTGAAATATTAAAATATAAAGAAAAATTACAACGCTTATACTGTTTTTATTTTAAAAAAAAAAAAAAAAAAAAATTTTCAGGGGGTACATTTCTAATGCTGCAATGATATTCTGCTTTTGAAAGTTCATTTGAGGAATCGAAACTCAGTTCCGTTATCCCCGAATAGCGAGTTTTTTATCGCTATTAAGCAAGATTTCGCTTCTTTTTTTTTTTTTAATTTGGGACTATTAATAATTTAGTAGTTTTGTTAGCATTATTATTTTTTTTCAAAAACTTCTTTTACATATATCTGCAAAATATCTACTGATGTGACTATAATTTAAAATATTCACGCATTTGCACTGATTGTTTTATTCATTTTTTTTTTTTTTTGTTAATCTACAAACAACCAAATGGAACGTTGGTAGATAATTTATTATAGTCTAATTACCCGCACAGTTCCACTAACATAGGACCTTAATGCTTGAGGGCTTACATTTGGACGAACCTTATCCGGTAGAATAATTGCCAATCAATTAGTCTGAGGGTGTGCCTTGGGGCCGCTTCTGTGGTAACTTCTGTACGTACGGTATGTTTAAGTTTTGGTGAAAAGCTTTATTACTTACGTAGCACAGATCAGTGGTTCTTAAAGCCTTCATACCTTTGTATAATATTTATACTTGTGTATTTGCATTTGCGTTGTAACTCCATGGTTTTTGTTATACTGTAACTCCATACCGGAGAGTCTGTTTATAAAAGTAGTTTATTGCTTATTAAAAGCTTTTTCGTGTTAATATCTAATTTCTTTTAGTCATATTTGTGCCAAGTCAATCTGCCATCCAGGTGCACATACGAGTATACTTTACATCCCGGTTTAATGAAACTGATTTTCTGTTTATTGTAGCGGGCTGAACATTTTTATTGGTGAACAACATGCGACCTGATTTATTTTCATTGATTTTAACTCTCTACTTTATTTGCACCACGCTGAGATTTTGTCAATCGTAGCTTGTAAGGTAATGTGCTAGGCGCAGATATTTTTAGAATATTCGCGCGAATAACGATAAGTGAATTATTCCATATGCTTTCGCCATATTGATAATACACAGGAATGGCCTCAGTATACTCCCTTAGTCCAGGCACTTAATTACCCCTCGTCTTCGTGCTTGGCTTGAAAATATATATTTCATTTGAACATGATGCTATATCGGTTTATAACAATGGTAAAATGTATTCCAATTTTATATAAGAATCTGTGCCAAATCTTTTTAAAAAGTTTGGTTTACGGTCTTTTATCATCTTAAGATGACTTTTTATTCTACGAACAACTTAATGCCCTTGTTTGAGTGTCAAACCCAAATTAATAAAACAGAAATAATTGGTAATCTTCTTCTATTTGAAGTATTCTTTTTGTTAATTAAATTATAATAAAAAAAAAAAAAAAAATCGGTACTTGAGCTAGCAGTATGCTTCGACTCGTTTCAAAAGCAAAATTAAACATAAAACACAACACAACGAATACGATCACGCGTGTACAATCAAAACTGTAAGCAATAAAATCAAATCTAAAACTTGGAATAAACACATACACTAAATACGAATGAAAAAGAACGGCTATAACGAACTCGTGAAATAACGAAAGTGTTTTAGAACTAAATTTAACTCATCTGCATTACATTTGACTCGTCGCGGAGTTATTAAAATAAACAAAAAAAAAAAAAAAAAACATTTTTTATTTTTTTAGGCGGAGGGACAAAAAAGCGATTATTAATATTAACCAGATTTATCCGTTCCTTATTACAGAATTCTTAAATATGTGTATGTCGCGGTAGTCTGTTAGTTTCAACACGTACGTGATTATTTCGAAGGAATATCCTAAAATGCTTTTTTTCTTCTTTTTTTTTTCTTTTTTTTTTCTTCTTTTTTTTTCTTTTTTTTTTTTTCTTTTTCTTATTTACATCAACCGCGTCTTCGTTGCACTCACTTTGGCCTCATAATGCGGCCCTTTATTATCAAACATATTGAACCTTCCGTAAACACCCTTAGTTGTATCCATAATTTATTTTCGCATATTTATATCGATCTTATTTGGAACTACTTTAGCTTTTAAAAACGACGCTGTCTTATTTAATAATTTTTACAAAGAAAAAAACTACATTTTTCCTTTGTTATTATGATCTTTTTAGACATTAACCCGGCGTGACGGTAAATCCTTTTTTGAATTTTGCAATGTGGGACGGTGGAATTCGAACTGAATTTTTCTATTCGAAGAAAACAGCATTAGCTAATCAGCTACGCTACAGCAGTAGCCAGCTTAACAAATTTTCGGTTTATTAACTACATATCGGTGTTGTTTTATAAATATAGCTTGTTGAGATGAATCTGTAGAAACGATAATTATTTTCCTCGTTGGCTAAAAATTTTGCATTAGAAGAAATTATGACCGGTTTACTAAAGAATTAAATTATAAGTATTTTTCCGTGTGTTTTGTATAATAAATGTTACGCAGAGCCCGTTAATTGTTTCGCTACCGTCAAATAGTGAACGCTTTCCATCGATATTCGGTATGAAAATTCTGTTCTTCCAACATCGAAGTTTAAGAGACACCCTAAGGATTCAATTTTAACGTTGGAAATTTGTGTAAAATTTTCTCGAATGTGCACGTTTCTAAGCTGGTTAGAGCATTTAATACTCATATGGCAAAGATGGGGGGGGGCGCAGTGTTGTTGCACTTTTTCGAACTTTCTGCAAACTTCTTAAGTTTCTTTGGGGAATTCAAATATAGTTTCGTTATCTACAAATAAAATTTCATCGATATACCGTAAATATGGAGAAAACAAAGTTTTTTTTCGAATTTTGAAATTTACGGCTCCCGGAGGTCTAAAATTGTAATATCGACGATATTTTTCCTTTATGGGTTCCTTTTATGTATGTGTTTAAAATATCTTTTGGGTTTTTCAAGAATTTTTTTTTTTCAAATTTGTTTCCTTCTAAAGATTTGTTTTTTTTTTTGTTTTTTTTTGGCTTGTGACAATCCTTCATCGACAAGGTTTTATGAATAATTAAATTATACTAGGTTGTAATTCTTTGTAAAAAGATGAGAACATCGAATTGAACTACATATTCTTCCAATATTCTTTATAGACGTATCGAATCAATTAGCAAGACATGAAAACCTTCGTCCGTAGATAGGGCCTTTAGCACCAAAGTCCTTAGGTTCATTTTCTACGATCTCCGCGTGTGAGGGAATCCACCTATATTTCGCAAACAACCTAGAGGTAATGTCAGGAAATAAAGAAACAAATAAATTTGAACATTAATAGCTATCGGTTGCAAATTATAAATACCCATAGCAAAATTCAAGGCACGAGTGATTGTTGTATTTTCGGCGGAGTGTAGAGAGAAGCGTATTTAGCGAGAACGATTTTTTTCACGAGACCCAATTGTGGATTAACAAAGACTGTACCTACTGCGTCTGCCGATTTAGAACCATCAGTGTAAATACAAAGGTGCTCGGGCCAATTGTTAACTGGAGTTTTTAAACACGTAACCAGATTGGCCTCGACATTTATTTCATTATATTTAAACGGGATTCCGAAATAAGCAAGAAGAAAAGAACCTTTCTCGATTGGCTGGAATGCAGCGAGACGATTAAAACCACTTCATAACACTGAAAGAAGGCAGTCTGAAGAAAATCTCCACGCGGATTTGATATTGAGACAGTTCTGTATAATTTTAGAGTCATAACGAAATATTTTAAACCAGATTTTTCAGCCAAAAGAGTCATTTTGATAGCAACGGGAGGGATTTTGTTTTCCTCCGCTAAGGAGGAAATTTAAGTAGTACGCAAAGCTCGCAAATATTTATTCATCTTTAAAGCATAATTCTCTTTTAAAAATCACCTTTTTAATTTTGCTGGTTTTACTGTCGAGCACGCGTCCCTTAATAATATCCACCTGCCGGACCATCGACTGAACCAATCGACAACTGAAATCAGGCAGAGTTGATTAACAGTTTGTCGTGCCTTTAAGATATTAAGCGCATAATTAGTTTTTCGATTCCGGCGAACTTCCAAACTAGTCTGAATCATTCGGTTTAGTTTTATCTTTGTCCGGTGTGACATTTTTCCTGGCACAGTATCGGATGCAACACTGGATATCTTTGTAGTTTAGATGCACGAGTCTACTTCTTGGTTTTTATTCATTTCATTTTAGTTGTTTTTTTTATGAGGTATTTTATATTTTTTAACAATTCAAATTTACCGTAATAATAATAATAGCGCATTTTGGTACAGCCGATCATCTTCCGAAGAATTGAAAAGTCTCTACCGCCGTAGATTTACCTTGAACTTACTGCGGCATTCTATTCTAGTCCTGACACACCGGGCAAAGATAAAACTAAACCGAATGATTCAGACTAGTTTGGCAGTTTGCCGGAATCGAAAAACTAATTATGCGCTTAATACCTTAAAGGCACGACAAACTGTTAATCAACTCTGCCTGATTTCAGTTGTCGATTGGTTCAGTCGATGGTCCGGCAGGTGGATATTATTAAGGGACGCGTGCTCGACAGTAAAACCAGCAAAATTAAAAAAGCGATTTTTAAAGGAGAATTTTGCTTTAAAAATGAATTAACATTTGCGAGCTTTGCGTACTACTTACATTTCCTCCTTAGCGGAGTAAAACAAAATCCCTCCCGTTGCTATCAAAGTGACTCTTTTGGCAGAAAAATCTGGTTTCAAATATTTCGTTATGACTCTAAAATTATACAGAACTGTCTCAACACCAAATCCGCGTGCAGATTCTCTTCAGACTGCCTTCTTTCAGTGTTATCACATGAAAACCAAAGCTCCCGTTGGAAATTTATAACAAGGTGATCTTTAAACGCGCACACTTTTGTGACGATTATTTTGGTTTTAGCGATCATCTTTTTCGACTGATCGCATACTTTAAAATTCCTCTCTGTGTATAAAAAATGCAAGAAGAAATCTGATGTACAATTTGACATTTTACTTTTGAAATAAAATGAAAAATATTGAAAATTCGATTTTAACGTGGGCATGTGTTTTGGGGCTAGGGTGAAGAATATTGTTTGCGTCGTCATTTCGCGTGATGACTTTCCGCGTTTTTCGCGACACAGAAACATCAGAAATTTGGGGTAAATCAAGAAGTCTCTGTATTATAAAATACTTGTGCAAACTGTAAATGAAGATAATGACATGAATAAAATCGAATGTTACAAGTAAGAGTTACAGAATTGTATTCGTTTCATGCCCGTCAATTTAATAAGTGCCATTCTCTTTATTTGCTCCATATGTCAAATGTTGAAAAGGGTAGTAAATCTTGAAAGCCGAGAGTTGGAACCGTTTTTAACGGATACGCCATTCAGTTCGATAACGACCTAAGAAGAGAAATTCAAAATAATCAAATTTCAATATAAACTTGAGCAAAGGGATGATTGAAAACGCAAAATCCAACGAGAAACGGAAAATAATGTCTCGATATAGAAATCAAGTCGAATGCCGCGAACATAATTCTCAAGTTTCACCGCTTCACTAAAAACATTGAAATGTGTATATGTTGAAAAATTAATGATACCGTTCAAGCTCAAAAAGATATCCCATGTTTTTTCAATGTATTTTGACGTGAAGCGATGAAATCGGCAAACGGTTTCGCAACCAAATTTTTTCATCTATTTGATGTTTTTTTTATTTAGGAAGAAATCATATCTGAGGAGTTCCGCTTAAACAGGAATAAGTTATATTGGAACAGAGGATAAGGGATGCAATGATGATGAGGAGAGAAAAGAGTCTACTACAATTTAACGAATGGGCAAAGAACGTTTAACGGGGAAAAAAAGAAATACCTAAAGAACACGTGATTAGTATGTCAACGGCGAAGCTTTAAGCATCAGAGCGATAGCATAAAAAAAGCCATCAATGTACTAAAGGATGGCCTATTAGATTCAGCAAAACTTTCCAGAATTGGAGAGAAGATGTTACAAAATCATTAACGCAGATTTGATAGAATTTAGAAAGAAAAAATTGAAAAAAAAAAAAAAAGACATCGCAAAAAACGTAACAAAAATGGACTTTAAACAGATTATAACTGTAAAAAGTTGTTTGACTTTCACTCGATATCCATTTGACCATTATACACGAGAAAACGGTGTGAACTGAAAGGTATAAGCTCTATTGAAAACGAGAAACTGAATGAACTGAAATTTATAAGCATATTTCTTCGGAACCAGCCAAACTGTATCTCTAGTTGGGGACGCTAGTTAGATAAATTGACGCGCGCCTTTGATATTATCAAAATTAAAATTTCGCCTATTGAGTAAAATCGTATTGGTTGCTAAACGCAAAGAGCATATTTACATAATGCCTCGTTCAAATTTTATTAGGTTTTATTTTTCTGTGCAAATGTCACGGAACAGCACCAGTCGACTAGTCGTTCGGCTTAGAAATTATAAAATAAAGAGTACGCTTTCAATCATTAATCATCATTTAAAGTTTTTTTTTATTACAATTACACGCTTCTATCATTAATTATAATTGATGCCCGACGATGCACTACATCGTTCTAGCGCAATAACAGATAATTTCAAAACAGTATTAAACTACTCTCGAGAAAGGAAAAAATGTCGCTAAAAAAATTCTGAAATAGTTTTTTATTATTACTTTGTTTATTTTTCTTTTTTTTTTGGCTCAAATCTGTAAAATTTATTTGAATTATCATCAGTTAATTCTACATTTTATTAAAAATATATAAAAATTGTAAACGTTCTTTTTTTCGGGAGGGATCGCCAGTCAAGAGCATTACCCAGCATTAAGCTGTGTTAGTGAGAGAGAGGGAGAAACGAATTAGAATTGAATATTACTGGAGATAGAAGCTATGAAGAACGCTATAATAGAAATGATTGCCGGGAATAGAAGTGAAAGAATAAACGAAGCACTGTAAGGAGGAGACAAACTGAGTTTCAAGAGTTGACTATAGAAGTGAGAGCGTTCTATAGATGCAGACGCGCATTCAAAGAAGATGTGATTTGTGTCGCAGAGTAGATCAAAATCATCCGAATGGAAGGAACAAAAAGGAGAAGAGCGCATAGAAAAGCGAAAAGAGGATGCCGGAAGTCGACTATGATCTAGGCGAAGCCTGCAAATGGAAGAGATAAGAAAGCGCGAGAGATGAGGGAAGTTATAGTACCAAGGCGGTAACGGACGATGATAGGTTTGGCTACTAAGATAGGATTCAGGATTCGAGAATAAAAGAGGATAAATATGGTGCCATCGTCTACGATGGTTATTCCTGGAAAGAACGTTAAGATTGCAAAAAGAAAAATTGGGATAGTGACTAGTTTGAACGGTAGATCGAACTAATGAATCAACCAATTCATTACCCTCAATGCCAACATGACTGGGGGACCATAAGAAATCGATTTGAATGGAACGAACGATATCCAATCTAGTGACAAGAGAACGAATCAGGAGAATTATGAAATCTGATGAATGGCGAGGAAGAGAAGCTGCGATAGACAGTAGAACACCTTTAGAATCCGAGACTCCATAAAAATTCGCACTGCGTACAATAGTATAAAATAAAATATGATAAGAGTATTGTAATATAACGAGAAAACCATTCGAAAGTAGCCACGGATGTATTCCTAGCGAATATATGGATACAGTATATTTATGTGCGATAAATGCGGTACATAGCTCTCTAGTGATTACAAATAAAATACTCGTAATAAATTAATGATAATTTATCGTTCGAGACAACAGCTAAGTACTACTATTTGCGCGCTCAATTTATATAATATCATGGTAATTAACATGAAAGACATAATGATTATATCAACTTAATACACTACTAAATAATTTATCGACATAGTATTTTCAAGTAATTAATATGTATTTACAAAGTAGTTGTATACATAAATTTAATTTACTCGTAAACAGAAATTCACATAATACATTAATATAATTATAATTCGTTTATTTTATTTCAGTATTTTAAATTCACTGAATGAAATTGAATAATGCCATCTTTCATCTCAAACGTATACATTTCTGTTTAACATTTATATAATTTAGTACACCGCGTGATTAAACATTAGCCGAGGAACTCTAGTCGGCTAATATTAATTTTAATAAATTGCGCTGGTTTTCTTTTAGCCGAATTAAACAACAAATTAGTATTTTAAAATGAATGCCTCCCTGCAGCCTCCTCCTCTAACTTCGGTAAGACTACTAAACCGTCTAATTTACCTGTAAATATGAACCTTATTTTTCTACCCGACACTGAAACAGGTTTCAAATTATCCTAGATCAAATTTGCTAATTTAAGCCATTTTAATAACACCAAACGCACCAATACCGTACTTTTTGCCGGTACTGATAACGTGTGATCCATTCGAAAACTTTTTCCTGTTCACGTCAAAGGTTCCTCTGAAAACAAAAATATCTATCATTTATCCTTGTTAGGCTAATTAACTCATCATTTCTGAAGGCAGGGACAGTATCTTTCAGTTCCCTCTACAAATTCCGTTCTCCGCAATTATTTTTAAGCGAAGTTACTCGTTCATCCATCACATTTTGATGCCGATATCTGGAACAGATTGGAATCATTTGTCTAATTCATCTCACTTCAGAAGATGATCGTTTAACATAGTATTAAAATTCCTTAAAACTATTCTTTTACCTAAATTTGTTTTAATAAGCGAGCTTCGTTTTTCTGTTTCTCCTGCCTTTGTCTACCTTTATAATTTTCGAAATGTTTCCTATTCGATCATATTCACGAATAGTGTTGCTCAGTTCTTCTTCCATTTACTTTCATCGCATTCTATCTCGAAATATAATAAAAATTCTCACGGGAGTTTTTACTGTAATCGCGAAAACCCTCATAGTGCTAATGATCGCTCTTGCTCTCCGAGTAGATAAAGTAAAAAGCAATGATATAATTAAATGGCTTTTTTTTTCTTTTTTTTTTTTTCGTGCATCTGCCGAGGCTATTACGACACTATCATAGTGGGAACGCTAAATGACTCGAAACAAACCAGCTCTGTGTAAACAAACCAAATAGTTTCTGTAATATTCAAGAATGAGTTGGCCAGAGATGACTGCAGAGACACTATGCGATGATTACAGCGCCAAAGGAGCACAAAAAAAGGGCACTCCAGGAACTGATGTTTTATTGAAGGAGCATGCGGGAGGGAACAAAAGTGACATTCAAAAAGAGGCTCGCAATTGAGTAAAAGATGATCATGCGTTAGAGAAATATGTCCGATGCGAAGCCTCGCGATGGTGACAAAGTGGGTTCTAGGAAGGTCGGAAGGAGGGAACCCCAGGTGTCGTCAATACCGTGTTTTATCTTCCTCAGAAAGCAAGCTTGTTTGGAGAGTCAATCCTGCTTCCATCCGGATTGCACAAAAATGTTTATGGACTTTATTACGGCGGGGGGGGGGGGGGGGGAACAAGGCATGGGGCACAACAGAGCTGACTTAGCAGCAGTGTCAGCTAACAGATTATTACCCATGGATCCACGTGGCCTGGCACCCGCAGGATAATAATTCGGTGGGAGGATGATATCAGCTTTAGGATTAGGGATTGGATCAAAGTAGTTATATAGTTCAATGGGGAATGTTGGGAAAGTGTATCCAAAAAATGGCTTTTGAAAATATCTTTAAGGGGTATCGATTTCAAAAGTTCGGTTTCTCACGTATTTCCATGTGCAGATAGAGCCTTCTAATTACGATAGTATTCATCTACTTTCATATCTCGTTCTAATTCGTCTTAATTGTTTCACCGGAAACCTTCTAATACCAAAATCTCTCAAAAACCTTTCTCTCATTTTTTTTGTTCTTCCGTCTGTCTGCCTTTCATCTCCATCTAATGGATAGGCTCTCATCAAATCAACCTCATCTGTCGTAGATAGTAACTTCTCTGTTACTCCTTATTCCGCTTCCACAATCTCTTTCCTGTTGTTCAAGAATATTCAAGAACACATTTCCACATATATTGTGCAGAGTTTTTTCTTTCCAACAAGTTTCGGGGCTAAAAGTTTCCTCTCTTCTTTATTTTTTACTTTTGCTCTCTTGCATCTCCTCTGCTGGAGAACTAATCTTTTTCCTTTAATGTTTATTTTAAATTACTGTCTTACGCAATTAGTCGATTTTGATCCCCCCCCCCCACACTTTAGTCAGAAGTACATATATTTACTCTTTCTCTTATTTACCTTACAACATCTTTGAGAACTGAATTTGTTTTTACTGCGCAGCTATGAAACACACGCTAGCCCATATTGGACGAACCTTTCATCTTGTAGGCTTTAGAGTTTTTTTGACACTATACTGCTTACACTGATACATTTTTAGTATTCTTTTCCTTCTTTACTAATTTTTTTACTACGCTCCTGTTTATATAATTTCCGTAATTTCAACATCTACAATCTCTGCTTCCAGTTTTTATTTCCATTTCTAATTCCTTAATTCCTTAATTCCTTAATTCCCTTTTTTTTTTATATACACATATCGTTGATTTTCGCTTTCGATTTGTTAGACTACTTTCTCAGTGGAATTATTCGAAACAGGCTTTTGTCTTTATTCCGTTCTCCCGTCAATTCTTCATTTCCGAACATTTCAGCCGGTTCGAATGGTAACTATTTCTAGTTCTTTCCTACATTGCATTATTTTAGTGCTTTTTCTATATCCTCTTCTTGATAATCCGGTATCATATTCTACAGCGATCGGAGTCGTTCTTTTCGGTGTAATAACGAATGCAACGCCTCCAGCTAGTTCACTTTCAAAACTTTTCGCTACGACAACGATAGTACTTCTCTCGTTCGCAAGCTAATGCGGAAAAGCCAAATTTATAATTAAATCTTCGAAAAGAAGAATTTCTGGAAGCGATTCCGCCGTAATTTATTTCTAGAATCAGCATACTTTTCAAAAGTGACTATAACAATAATTATATTTAATAGTGAAACTTTTAGGTAAATATATTCCCCGTCGCAGTGATGTTGTTGTAAATAAAGTTCGGTTGCTAATATATTTAATAGATGTTTTACCGTTTTTATCAGTATTTGACCGAGATATTTTATTGATTAATGTTTTTAAGATATTAATTTAATCTATGTTATGGTTACACAGGTGCTACTTGTGTAATAAGATGTTAGGGAGGTTGTTCCTTATAATAATATTCATTACTATATTAGGTCGGTATTAATTTCCTATCTAAACGGAAAGAAAGCAGCTTGCAACACTGATTGTGAGTGAGCTATGTTCTCGGTTTGTACAGTTCTTGATATGGTAGAGCCTATGCGGTTTCGCTTACGTGTACCGTGGACGACATTTGAAATAATTTTCTTAGGTAGTATTTAATTTTCAAAGTATATGTTTATTTCTAAAATAATTGCAAAAAGGACGTCTCTATAGAGATGGTGTATCGCATAATCGATACGCGGGATACGTACTGGAAAAGAAATAATGGCCTACGTTAAGGCATTATGTTATTCTTATTTTAGTCCGAGAGCTGCAAATAAAAAAATCTTACTTTAAACGTTTCATTTCAAGTAATTCGCTTTGTTATATTATTATTATTATTATTATAGCGTGTTTTGATTATGCGATATTTGTAAACATTTCAGTAGCGCACTGAGGAATCATGTTTTAAAGTTTATTTAGTTCTAAATATTCTATAAAAACAACTTTTTGAAAAGAGTTAAAAAAGTTGAAAAAGTTAAAATTTTTGCCACATCATAAAAAACAAAAAAAAAAGGTCTATTCGATCGTCGAATTATTGATTTAGTTAATTTTTTTGATTTGCCAGTTGTTCGCCGGAAAACGTTTAACGGATGATACTTAAAAATCACCGCAGGTAGTCTATAAAAAAGTCTGAGTTCGCCTGCGCCCGATAGATTCGCGCCCGAAAGAAATATCGATGTATAAGTTTTTAGAATAATCAAAATATATAGGTCACACGTTTGAAAGGAAAATATTGATTAACAGGGCTCCTGACGTAAGGAAAACGACTTTTAAAAGAACGATTTTACCTTATTCCGTCGACAAAAATTACGTAAAATCCCGTGCTTCTTAAATTCATTTTATTTCAATTCGTGTACTTCTTTTTTCAATATACCTGTATCGTGGTCGACCTTGGACGGACTCTTACGCACAGCTTCGCTGTGATCTGCACTAAGTCAACTTCCTAGAATTCGTCACCGGAGTCTATTTAACTTAATAATAATCGCCGGGATTTCGAAATGTACGTTCCCCGAAACAACTGAATAAATCAAAACTAGCGCACGCACTTTCAACGTTCTCAATATCTATATTCCGAACCATAGAGATACAACAAAGCCCCCTTCAATTTCTTTCATCACTACATAACTCCTTTTCTATGATTGTCTCTTTTACCATTACGGTTCTTAATCCGTCATTTCTTCCTAACTACAGTTCACACTTCGATGTCTTTATCAATAGCAAAGGTTTGTAAGTTTGGTCTGTGTTGTTTCACATCTTGTTCACAAAACGAAAGTAAAAACTGTGCGCGTGGTGAAATGCATAAACTTTCGCTTGTTATGTAAAAAGCCGATAAAAAAAAAAAAAAAAAAAAAAATCAACACTGAATTTACTACAAAATCTAATTTGTGCAATATGGGAATAAAATTTTGATAATGTTTGTGTTATTTATGATGAATTGAAAACACTAATTTTAGCTTCTAGCAACCAGATAATACGGGGGGATCCTTAAAACTAGTTTCGCCTTAAAATATTTCCGCGATGATATACCGTATTAGTATAATGATAAAAATTTACCGAAGGCGTGCAACTCAAATTTTCGCTATTTTAACTAACGCAGATGCGGAATTTAAAACACGTGTATTTTAGACAAAATTATTCCGTAAACAAAGTAGTATACAATTGCTCGATCGTCACTGGTTTTTTTTAAAAAGGTATCCCAATTAGAGTTTTTCTTTTTTCATTATTTCCAGTCGTCGATTCATTAGCATTCTCATGACGATCATATGTCTAATAATAGTTACAATGGAATTTTCCAGCTTATTCGGGATTTTCAGGGTAACGCGGTTTTTAAAAATTACATAAACATTACATATGGGTCATATGGGTCATATGGGGGGGGGGGGGTCAGTAAAGAACATGAAGACGAAAGAGAGGTTAAACTATTTTAAATAACATCGTTTACCATTTCCATCCTCCGCGTTATATGCGCAGCGGATCATTCTTGTTGAGTAAATTTGCAGCAGAAGCTTCGGAAGAATGTCAATATCGGTTTTTTCGAAAAAACGCCCCAGCCATTAATAAAAAAGATACTTTTAACGGCGAAAAATTTTTGCAAATGTAACTAAGAAACCGGGCGAGAAGCAGACTTGTAGAGTACAAAGGCATGCGGGTCATAATTTTCATCCCTAAATCAGCGCCAGGTGTCAAGCTGTAGGTTTAATTTTTACTATATTTTGTACTACTAACATTCAATTTATTTTATTTATTTATTATTATTACTACCGAAATAGTATAATAATAATAATAATAATAATAATACCGATAATAAATATATTGGAGCTGCTGAGTTTCCGTTTTTTCACCTAATATTAAACCATTTGACCCCGCTGTCAATTGAAACGCAATTGAAATGACGATATTTACGTCGTTGGTCCATCGATTTTAAATTGTTCTACTCCCATTTTTTAAAGAAATATTTCGAACATCGGGGAAAATATTACTTGTATTCCGTATGAGTTTTATCTATTTGACGTTGTATTACGTATGCGATAGAAAAAAAACTGCCGATCGCGTAAATCATTTTGAAATACGTAAAGGAAAAACTAACTTCAAACGCTTGTATACATCGGCTGAAACAATTAAAATAAATCGTTTTTTTGAAAAAAATAGTGACCCGGGAGGCCAATTATTTAGAATTCCGATTAAAATATATCTATTATTATTCATGTAAAATTTAGATCTAAATGTTGCATTCTATTCGAAAGAAACAACGCACTGTCAAAGGCTTAATAATAATAAGACGTTCTTAATAAATTTACCCGCATCGAATTACGCAACGTTCGAGTATTGGGACAGGAATAAAACATTTTTACATTACGCAACTTGTACTGCGCGCGGCATCGATACATTCGCGTCAACAGTCGTCGCCCTGAACAAACAGAAAAAAACCGAGTTCTTCTACTGGTTTGCCGGTGATTGATGATCTTATATTGAAAGAGATATCGAAAATGATAGGACGATATATCGATCATGTTGACAGATATACAAGGCCCCACTAATGTGCTCTTACCATTATAAATAGTCGCTTCACGGTGGTACGGCGATTGTAAAAATCGATAAATTATCGGAATTGTACAACATTTAAAATGTTTGGAAAATTTGGATGACGGAGCGAGGTTTGAAATGCACTCGGCTACAGAGGTGAACGTTGCTATTATTATTATAAAGTGACAGCAGCAGTGTTCCGACGACGATTAATTCTAAATAATAAAATGATTATAGTTCTCTAACGAGATGGGCTCTTTCGCTTCAGGGAATTTTCAGTACCAAACGTCACCTCATCCGCGGAATAATTCTACAATTTGAAACGCTTATTTGCGAAATAATACCGGGGAAAAAAGGTAACCATTACAAAACGATGAGCAATAAGCAGCGCTTGTTTCAATTTTTAAATAATTCTTTTATCCTGCGGTAATTGTTGACCTTTGGGGGGCGTCATAAGGCTTTATCGCCATAGACGTCCGTAGAAGCGATAATAAAATATTATATACGTTCCCCCGCATGCGACACAGATCTATTCATGGACCGATCATGAAAATGCATCGTGCATACACGGTCGGTTGATTTGAATCAGTGCCCCCCCCCACCCTCTTTGCGTGTAAGCGTAGATATATTATCTCAGGTAGTTGTAGCTGTTGTACGTATGCTAAAAACTTTAAAACGAAATCAATATTCAACTCTTTATAGTCTGATTGATGTATATATATATATATATATATATATATATATATATATATATATATATATGTATATAACACTTAAAAATGATATGGTAAATTTAAACTGACTCTTCTGAAAGAACTATAGAAGACATTATCTGCGGATCTAAGGAATGAAATCATATGTGGAGGTACGAAAAATCATCGACTTTTTATACATATGTATGCGTATAAATCGATCTTTCGGATCATCCCGTAGTTCCTCAAATGACGGTTCTATGTGATAGTTAAGAAAGAGTTCAACTGATCGTAAAAATTAATTTACGATTTGCGTAGCAATTTCTCTATTGCAACGTCTGTTAACGTATTTTATAACGGCCTTTTAAAATTTCTCCTAATATTTACTATTTAAACAATTTTTAGTTTAAAAAAAAAGTACTTTTTGATTTAAATTGTTCCTCCCGAAGCATAAGTTCTAATATTTTTTTTTTTTTTTTTTTTTTAAATAAATTCTTTTCTTGCTCAGTTATAAACTCGACGGAATTTTTTACACTTTTTATATCTACCAAATAGGACCAAATATCGCTGCCTGATCGACTAGGCTACAAAAAAGGCAGTAATTACAAAAACCATTTAAGACATTTCGTTTTTAATACTTGCGCCCACCGTTAAATAAATCGCTTATTACGGGAAAAAAAAATATCAGAAAAAAAGCTCAGATATCCTTTACTGCAATCAACTATTCAGCCGCCGATGATAAGGGCAACTTTTAATGATAACACACTGGTAATTGCGAATTAAAACAAACTATATACAAATTTCTGCAGTACAAAGAGCACATTTTATAATGATAAGAAGAAATTAAAAGGATGTACATATCGGCCAAGATTGATACAAAAAAAGACACAACACTTTTATCTTTACAGCGGCCTATCGTATGGCTTTGGCGTTTAAATTGGTCGGTTTTTCTCAAAATGGTCTGCCTCTAATGTTGATATTTAGCGAGTTTATTTGGTGACGAGTGTCTTTTCTTATCTACGGCTTTGATTGTGCGCAGTGATCACATTCGTTATTTGTAAATATGTACATTTCGTAATTTTCTTATTAAAAGAAATTAAACTGAAGGTGTAATATTTTTTTCATTATAATGCGATAAAATAATCGAATTCGAAGGTTGCGAAATTATTAACGAAGCTTCCTGGGTTATAAAAAATTTTGAAAAAGAGCGATAAAGTCATAAAAATTTTCAAACACATAAAAGTATACATGCACAGGAATGCTTGAAAAATACACACGATATTGCAAATTTAAAATAGAGCAAACTTGTTTTGAATTTAGTGTTATGTAAATGTGTAGATTATGATTATCTTAAACTTAACGGAGTAACCCTGAGGGCGCATGCGTGCTTGACTGACCTTATTTAATTTCTGAATCGTCAGTCAAGACTTCTTCCGGAAAAAATATTTTAATTTCAGTTACAGTCCACTTTCAATTCTCGTGTGTTTTCGTTTGCAACTCTTCCTTTATTTTTTCTCCTTTTCCAATAATTCCGATCCGATTGAATTTTCTTCAGATATTCTTACCTCACTATGCTGAACACTGCCAGATTTTTCTTTTGTAAACTCGCGCTCTCGATTATTGTCCTGCTGCTCGTGATGTTTTCTCTGTATTCTTTTACTTTCGTTCCCGACTATCATTCTCTCACAACCTCTCCAGTATCCTGTTTTCATCTCTGTAATTGTAGGTAAAGCCTCTTTGATTAGTTCGATGATGCTATAAATTATTAAAAACTATCTGTAATGGAAAAAGATGCAATAAGCTGTTTTATTTTTATTTTTATTTTTTTACTGTTATTTTATTTGGGGAAACAATGATCGCAGCTTTTCGTTTTGAAAATTTGAAAATTAAAAAAAAAGAAAATTTTAGTTTTAGTTGAACAGTGATGAATAATAGTGCACCAGGTCACGCAGCCTTGTCGCATAATTTTATTTTGTAAACAACCCCACCGCCTATGAATTGTCCTTTCTGTTGCCACGGCGTTGCTCCCTTAACTATACAAATACTGTGTGACTGTCTAGCACTCCCACTCCATCGGCTCCCTTTTATAAATAACAAAACAGTCACTAACATACTTGAGAATTCCCCCAATGCAATTTCATCTGTGACACACTTTATCAGAATTAGTAGAATAAGCAGTTATCTATAAGAACAAACCGTGCATCCTCGTAAATAGTCATAGCAGTTAAACACGGTACAGGGTGTTACGTCTACAAAAAAAAAAAGGGAAATAATAATGGTACACGACACCGTTGAAGATAAATCCTTAAACGATATGAAATAGTGATAGAAAGATCAATACTTTACGTATACTGAATACAATCATCAATTCGTAAATGTATTTAATTTACAAATAGTCTTTTTTTGGGGTTTTTTTTTTTTTTTTTATTGGGCACGATAACAAAAATCCTATGTTCAGACGACGCCGAAATAAGGGGAAATCAAGGTACCACGAGTTAGAAGGAACCGTAGGTTGAACAATCAAGTAGTGAGGTAGATTGTTAGAAAAGGACGAAGCATAGATGTCCGAATAGTATTTGAAATGAAATTTTTCGAAAAGAGGTATGAGATTTGAATCTGGAATTTTAGAAAAGAAGGTTGACGAGGGAGACTAAAGCCAGAGAATCCGTCAGTTTATTGCCTTCTATGCTTGCATGAGTAGCATAACAAGTCAACGCAGATTGAATAAAGAGAAAAAAGATCATGAATAAGAGAGCGTATTCGAAGAATAGGGATAAAATCCTAACAGTATTTGGGAAAAGCAGATGGCCTGAAGGCACCAATGAAATCAAAGATAATTAAAATAGTTTGTGAAATTGAGAAAAAACGTGGGATAGCCATGTAAATATAGCGCAAAAGAAAGGGAGTTTAAAGTAATAATTAATTTCCGGGAGGATAAAAGAAGCTCCAACTCCGATACAAAGTATTGATCGGTAGCCTCTTTTTTTTAACCAACTTGATGTTTGGAAATTTCTTTTTTGTTTCTTGCATCTTTCAGTTGTCTAAAAATGGTTGAAATATACTATCTGCTTTAACCAACAAGTACGTTATAAACGTGCGCGGGACAAACGATGTAGTTTATAATAAAAAAAAAATGCATACAGAGAGTTTTCCATCGGTTAAAGAAGAAAGTGCGCGCCGTGTTCAAGAACGTTTTATTGTTCTGTACGTTCGGAGTATTGCGCAGGATTAAATATGCGACCTTAGGCTCTAAACAGAACGGTGCGATTACAAAGAATGTTATATGAGCAGAAGAAAAATAAATATAGCTTTGATGAACGAGATTAGTTCGCATCAGCCGTGGTGAATTCGTGCATCAGTATAACGATGTAGAGGGTAGTAGAGCGAAAAATCAAATTAACACAGTACCGGATAGAACGAATGGAAAAAAGAACAAATCATTTGTTAACTGCTCTTTGTCGTCGTCATAAAAAAAATGTTATATTGCGATACAGAGTTATTAATTTCAGCACATGCAACGAGTTAAAGTTGCATCAGGGCCCAAGCGGAGGTGTGATGTCGACAAAAAAACGAACGGAACTGAACGAACAACGTATTAGTTCTCTTTCTATGTTCATTGCCGTAATGAGTCGAGTTTGACTGGTAGCGTCTGTTCCATGATTTTTTTCTCGTTCAATACAAATTATTGACAATTTTTAGCTACATCGATTTGAAACTTTCGTGTGTTTCAATATAAACGTCAGTTTGTTCGGCACGTTACACGATCTCATTAAATTTTACTTTTGTCTCGCAACAGGCTTTTTTATCTCTTTTTCGAATTTGACGGTCGAATTCGATGCTTCCGCATTCTACACATACTTACTAAAAAAAAAAAAAAAATGATAACAAAAAAAAGTCCTTTTTTTTTATTGAAAACAAATATATGCAGATCTTATTCTTACACACTTGCTAGCTAGGTCAGAAAAAATTTAGAATGTAGCGATAAGTGTAACGTGTATGTTGATCTGTAAATTTGAAATACAAGCCACCTACAGGGAAATATTGAAATAAGCACTATAAGCCCTATCTCTTTGAGAAGATAAAACTGAAGTATGGTCTGAGCATATTTTCCATTGTTTAAACCAAAGTGTTCCATAATTACGCACAAAGAATCACGAATCGAGCGAAGTTTATTATTTATCGAAATCTGACTTCACAAATATATTACCGTGCGCGTAGGATCTTTCGTTTCATGCGTTTCCTAAATTCATTATATTGACGTTACAATATTATTGAGGTATCAACTTAGTTGTTACCTTGATATAAAATTCAAATAAATGTAACGCAAATAACGAATTTTGCTATCGAATATTTCGGTAGGCTTTACAATGTAAAAAGGTAGGAGGATGAGCATTACAGATTATAGAAGAAGAAGCTGGTGAGTTTTATAAAATTTAGCGGATAAATTATAAAATGTAAGTATTCAACGAGTTAATCACAATCAGTTTAATAATATGGATAAGAGAAATCAACAAGAACTAAAAAATCTACGCTGGAAGCAAAATGTGAAATTTATGATAACGTAAAATGTTCGGGAAAAATAGATAATACTAGAAAAAGCGTCAGATGTGCTTTCGTCGTGATATTCCGTATATTTATAAAAGCTACAGATATAGAAAAATAAAGAAAAACGGACCACGTGCAACTGAAATTAGCCACGCTGATAAAAAGTCCCTATTATCACCGAATTCGGACGACCGCAGAAAATGTCGGATAAAGCGAATAGTGCAGATGTGAATTGTGTAATTCAAATCAGTGTTGAGAGAACAAAAGCCATCAAACGCGTTACAGACAGATTAATATCGATGGGGAGTAACAGTGTAACGGAATTTAGATATCCGAGCGATGGATGAAAAAGAAGTAAAATTGAGAACGGGAACGGCGAATGATACAACATGGAGCTGCTAAAAGATTTACCAAAAAACATACTATACCGATGTTGTATTTAGTTACTGCTGCAATATGCTTGTGCATCTTCTACAAACATATTGTCTTTTTCATCGACCGCTCCAAAGAGTCAAATGAGTAATACTACCGCCCTTTTCTATGCTGACCGCAATTAAATTCAGGCTCTTTTAAATTTTCCTTCTTCTGTTCATTTTTCTCTTTGTTTACTACACTTCAATTTTCTATAAACTCCAAGGAGTTTCGGATTCTAAAAGTGTTCTGCAAACTATCGCAACTCCTCCGCTTCCTATTACGCGATACTTCTTATGCGCTCCTCTTTATCCACTTGCTTTTTCTCTTCCACTCAACCGAGATCGGATTCCTGTCCATTTAACACTGAGAACAATAATAAGTTGGCGGATTCATTAGCCCGTTCCCTCTGCTTTTATTGGCAGATTTTTGGCTAGGTTTTTAGCTCATTCTTCTTTCCTCAATTGCCTGACTAAAAACTATGGATCTACTCTCCTATTCTTTTTAATATTTCTAAATTCCGGCTCCTTTTGTTCTGTTAAGTCATTTTTTTCTTTCCCATTCGTAGTTGTCAGACATCACCGATTTAAAGTGCTCCACAATCTCCTCGGCCATTTGTCGACTTCGATTTAAAGTCTCCTCCCTACGTAATTTTCTCACTTGTTTCCGGATCCACTCTATTTTGTCCTTTTCACGCCTCTTTTCCACTCAATTTATTTGTGACGCTGATCATGTTTTATCGGAATGTTTGACATTTCCAGATGAACAATTATCGCTTTGTGTTATTAGTATTCTCTCACACTCTTTCATTTCCTTTCCACTTTTGATGTTCCGTGAACTATTTTTGATGTCTATCTTTATTTTATTTATTTATTTATTTTACGTGTCGTATACAGCAGCAACTTAGGCTAGAGACACGGCAAGAAATTACAAAATTATGAAAGTTGAAAGAAAGGAAAAACGGAAAATAAACAGAAATTAACAGGGGTTAGCAAAATTATAACAACTTTAACAAATTAGAAAAATTTAGTAACTGAAATAGTTGGTTAAGCACGGTTTCTTCGTCGCACAGCAAATCCTTTAAATTCGATGGTATTCCATGTTGTTTCCGATAATGATCATCAATTAGGCATTTAATCAGTAGGTGTTCGACGGTTAATTAGCAATCACATGTCTGGGGCATTGGGGCGCAGGATCTTTATTTAACAGGTATGAGTGTGTAAGCCAAGTGGTACATAAGTTGTAGTCTGCATAACGTTACCTCCTGTGTTTTCTGCTTTCTCGGCTTCAGGAAAGCCACCGGGTTTCGTGGACGATTTTATGGAGCGTAATTTATTTCCTGTAGGTGTAACTTTTGCTAATTATTATTCCAGGTGTTGTTAAAATGGCATTTAAGCTGATGTTTAAAGTCGGTAAACGGTACCGTTACGTTGTCTATCTTTAAACACTTAAAAATGCAACTTTTTTCCCTCCTCCTTACCAATTCGTGGACAGTGTCCTATAATGAAAAAATAAATAAAAATAAAGATAAATTCGTTTTCAATATGGCGTTGTCGATGATTATTAAAAATACCTTGCATCGTTCTTGCTAGAAATAGAACAGTTTTAATTACGGCAGAATAAAAAAAAAAAAAACATTAATGAGAATCGTAGAGTATTATCCCGTTTGTTAAATAGTTTATGAAATAACGAATTTATAATTTGATTATTTTAATAATTGATAACGAAAAAATCGAAATGTATGACTGACGAAAAAAGAGAAAACGGGCAGGGCCTTTCGTGTTGGCAGCTCAAACAAAAATCCAAAGCGAACTTTCTACCGTGCAAGAAGACTAATGAGGGAACTACTCTGCTCTCAAAGCGAAATTATTTCAGCGCGATCTTTTCAGTGGCCGGAAGCCGCCGGGGTTCTACTTTTATAAATTATCTGTGATATATTTCATCACATGCGCACCATCATTCATGTTAGCTCACATGGGTTACCAAATGTCACATTACCATAAAAACCCGTTCAATGCTATCAGTTATTTCATGCAAAACACACACACACACACACACACACGAAATATTAAAAAATTTTATTAAATTATTATTCATTTCTCCGAAATATTTTTAACCTATTCGCGTTTTGTTTTTTGTTTTTTCTTAATTATTTGTCCGTCATTGCAGTAGTGAAAGTGATCATTTTCGGCAATTTAAATAGCGGAATCCGAACCGAATTCCATTTGATGAACCTTTCCAATTAGGCTTAATTAAACAAGTATCATAAATATTGCAATATGACAAGAACGGCATTTCGAACTGTGTACACTTGCTCGATTGGCAAACGCGAAATTAAGAGAAAACACTGGCAACTACAGTTCTCGCTATATCTTACTTTTTTTTACATACTTTTTTTAAATGTTTTTCAGTTGAAAACAATTATAAAGAAGGTCCATCCCATATATGAGAAACGTCCATAAATTATAACTTGCTACTATTTCGATACAGCATTGTATTATTTCTATTTTACTGCGAGGCACGAATTTTATTACAGGTTAAGATATAACGAATTATAACGACTTAATTGTGTGTATATTATATTTATTTTTATATACAAAGGCTGTACGGGGCTCGGGGCTAATCTTGAAGGAGGGGGAGGGGGGGCCCTTTGAAGAACAAATTATGAAAAAACTCAGTATTATATATGTGCAAACAAACAAGGGGCGAAAAAAAAGATTTACTACCGTGTACGAATGAATGACTAATAGAATTAAAATTATGCTCTTTTTACAAAATTCAACTTTCTTACCCTGAGAAATTAAATACCTACATAAATTAAACGTCAAACAAGGAATTTTGTAAGATATATGTTAATATTTGTAATTTTTTATTAATAACATTGTGTTTTTGTTTTTCTACAAACACTATTTATACCGTGTTCTTTTCTTTATATAAATTAAACACACGCGTGTGTTTAAAATTCCATAATTGTTTATGTGGTCAGAAAAAAATGAATGAAACTCCGTATGATTTATTAAATTTTTCAAAGTACAAATACATTAATAAAATCAGCAGTCAATTAAAACTCGCTTTTATTTTAAATCATTTTTATTATACAATTCAAAATAAAACGTATTAACTTGCCATAAAAATAAAAAATAAAATATTGTTGAAATTAAGAATAATTCAGATCGTAAAACCTTTTTATGCTATAAAAAAATTTGCAACGATTGCGTAATAGGTATTAATATTTGAATAGAGAATATTAATCGATTTGTCGAATGTTTATTTATTCTTCTTCAATACGTACGCTAAAGGACTCATTCATTTTTTTTTTTACACAATAAATTAGATTTATCGAAGAAAATTTCTATAAATATTCATTTTATGTAGCATTTATAATAATAGTTCATTGGGAGAAAAAGAAAAAGTTTTCTAGAAAAAAAAAGTATATAATTTCATTAATGAATTCATATATTCTTTTTTTTTTATATATAAAAATTAACTGAATATTCTTTTTAAGACAAAAATCTTGCATTTTTACAATATTGAGTATTTTTGGAAAATAAACTTAAATTTTGCACGTGCAAAATTTTTAATTTTTTCTGTTCAAGAGCACGGGGCCCCATGGAAGCTGGGGCCCGGGGCTATCGCCCCCCAGACTCTCCTTAGATACTGCCCTGTTTATATACATACTTTAAATGATTTTTTTTCGAACTGATAAAATTTGTAGAATAATTTACTCAACATTTTAACATGCACATATACTTAACTGCGTGAGTCATCATCAAGTCTGTTGGCAGTGACATCATGTTCCTTTTACGATTTTTTTCCCCCATTTATTTCGGTCCATTTCCAGGTGGAATGCTTATGACGCACCGTACCCGGTTAGTGCCTTTACTTGATCAGCCCATCGTATAGTGAGTAGCGAGAACAAATTGCAAAATTCAGACATATATATATATATATATGTATATATAGCAAAGGGACAACTACAATTTCGCCGATAAATGCGCTTCAGCGAAGTTCTATAAAAGAAAATCAAAATAAATCACACGTATCGGAGACTGTTTATAAACTCGTGATGGTAGTGAAAAATTACCCGCATATGGGAGATATTTCTATAACGAAATATTTTTGGAATAATAAACGCCTTTTCAAAAAAGACGTGTCCCTCCCATTGCATAACATAAACTCATTAACCGATAGTTTTAAATATTTATTTAGCATACTGTGGCATTTCTTGACAAATAAAAAACAATCGAAACACTGAACTATACTTTTTGTTTTACTGAGACTTTAATAAAAAAGGTAATATTCAATATTTCCTTTTTTTTAAATTTCTGTCTGCTAATACACAATTAGTGATCTACGTATATGGCAGTGAAATATTTTTGAACGAAATTACAAGCTATTTCCTAATTCTGTGTATATTTAAACGTTTACATATATTATTAATAACGTAATTCTTAGGCCGGCCCCCATTACATTTTAAAAATGTCCCAATTTTATATGACGAAAATAAAATAACGCGTCATTCTTAATCATGCACCCCTTAGATTTTGTAACAAGGAGTGATTTAAGTTAATGTGATTTATATCATTTTGTAGAATGTTAAGTTGTTTCGGTAGTTTAATAAAATTTATTTTATAAATTATTGGTTGTATTTTTTTTTATTATATAAAATTAATTTTTCAAAATATTTTAATTTATAGAAAACAAAGATAGGATTTTTGTAATTATGTTATCTTTTTTGTGTCGATGCCGGTAAGAATTACGTTGTAAATTTTAATCATTTTATACAAAGTATAGAAGAGAAAGAGATAGAAATATAAGCAAGAGGGGTCAAGGGGCAGACCCCCTTGCGAAGCCAAAATGACCGAATTTATAAATATATACCTATATATATATATATATATATTATATCCTTTGTTATTGCATTTATTTTTCTTAAAGAATCTCCTACGTTTTGTAGCATTTAAAAAGTTTTTACTAGCGATAAAAATGAACAATAGACAAAAGAGAAATCTCCAAAAACATTTTGAATAAGCACATCTGCTTTTTATCTCAAAATTACTTATATGTATTTATCATTCGTTCTGTTTCTTCAAAATGGTTAGTCGGTTAAATTTCATTAGATTCACTTTTATTTTCTTTTAAATCTTTTTTGATTAACTAAATTTCGGACCGTATTTTGACTTGACATATAATTTCCTCTGTCCATCTATCGTAAAAAAAAAATTGTTTGTACTCAAACAAAAACCGTTTTTTCTTATTACTATTTCAATAATATTTAAAATACAAATGCTGCTTTAATAGAATTGATCAAATAGCCAAGTACTTGTACATAAAAGGGAACGAAAGAGGGAACGTTTTATGGAACATATTATATCTGTGCCCTGCAATTAAATTTTTGTTGTGATTTGATTGAATTCAAAAATAACTTTTTAAATATAATTATATAGTGACTAAGTTTAAGAAAAATTAAAACAAATTATTTTGGAAATTCAAAACACAATTTTACCAATTTTATAATTATTTTTCTGGCAAAATTCATGTTAAAGAAATAAGAAATTTTAACAGAAAGTATCAAGCCCGTGCTCAGGATTTTGGAAAGGGAGGGTTTTGAAAATTTTCTTCACATATTTATTTTATAAATAACGATGCATTTTTCACTAATATTCGTACTATTAATAATTTTCATCATTTTGATTTATATATTAATAATTTACATGAATGAATTACCCCCCGTATATGAACATTAATAAAAATTACATATGTTATTAATTATACTCGTAATAAAAAATTATTTCCTTAAGATAATAATGAAGTACCTAAAAATATGGAGCATATTTTTTCTTTTTTCTTTTAAAGGTGGTTAAGAACACCCTAAAAAATTATCAATATTTATTTTTGATTTTTGATTTTTTCCAGATTTCTGTGCATTTATAATAACTATTTCAGCCCCCCCCCCCCCCCGTGGACACGGCCTTGGAAAGTATTATACGGTTACTAATGGTTTTCTTGCTGAAAAAAAAAAATAAAAAAAAAATAGAGGAAGCGTTCAAAAAATACCTCAGCAATAAGATAGATGTTTTTTACAATTTTTTGTTCTACTTCACCTTTAGGGAAAATAAACCGAAGTCATATTTATCCCTTGTTAAAGTTCGTTACAGGATAATGTATGTATTTCCATTAGAATATCTTAGTATTGCGCATGTGGTAAGTTAACGTTTGCATAATTCTGAATTCGAAAGAAAGATTTCTGATTTTAAAATTGCAATATAACATATGTATATTTGTTATATATGTTAAAGACACTCGTTATTTAAGTTTATCGTATAATAAGTAATATTAAAACACACGACTATTAACAATTATTTAATATTTCTATTAAATAATTGTTAATAATAGTGTGCAGTGCCATAACTAGGAGAGCGTAATACGGTGGCTGATAATATAATATATTTTTCCTTTTTTTTTTTATACCAGTAAAGTGGCAAACAAGCAGACGACCGGTACAAGTAAATGAAGTAAATAACATTAATAATATATACTTCCTTATTCAAAACTCTACTAAGTACTTATAATTAAGTACACAAAAACGTAGTTTTTGGATGATAGATTTATTTTTAACAACCCATTTTATTACCAGAACCGGGTAAGATTAGAAAATATTTCAAAGGCGCAGTTATTGAAGCTCGCACCGGGCGCATAAAAGACTAGTTACGTTACTGGTAGTGTGTTTTAATTTTACTTATTATATGTATATTTTTCACGCAGCATTCCCGTTAATGGGTATATTTATGGATATAGTCGACTCGCGATTATCCGGATCGATTTTTCAAAAAAAAAAAAAAAAATGTATAAGAAAATAAAAAGCCAAGTCGCTTTTATAAAATCCACAACTGTATGCAGTACTTATCTGAATATATTTGTTTACATTCGCTGCAGATGAATATGCTGTGAAATTTTTAAAACTTGGTTTCCCAAAAAGAGTTTGTACTCGCAGTTGCGAAACATTTGTCCGACAAATAGTTACCGAGAAATCCTTATTCTCGACAATGCTCCAATACGGCAACTGAGTAGAGTTACAAGATGGTGATATAAAGGCGCAATGTTTCTTCCAGCAAACGTTACATCGGTTTGTCAATCTATGGATCAAGGAATGCTAAAGGCCCTAAAAAAAATATCGACGCCTTGAAAATGACGAGGACCGTGTCAGGTTGCTTTAAAATCAGTTGATATGCTTGATATTATCACACTTGGGGTTATCTGAAGGATGGGAAGAGATTAATTCTATAGCATTAGTGCAGTCGTGGAAAATATTATTAGATCATAAAGGACAAATGAGATAAATTTGACAAACAATGTGATTTGAACAGTTCAAAAGACACCGAGAAGCTTGTTTCTCTAATGAAAAATATTCCAGGATGTGGTAATATGGATGACGTTAGAGAATGGATAGATAGTGACGAGACCGAAGAAACGACAGATGAGGATATCATAATACTCAACGAGGGTCCAGTTGCAGAAAATATAGATAACGAGCCCCTATTCAAAGAGTTATACCACACGATGAAGGACTGAAGGCGATCGAAGTAGCACTAGAGTACATTACTGAATCGAAAGAAGCTTCATCGGCTGATATCATTTATTTACACAAGTGGCGAGATACATATATCGATTGGCAAGGAAGAGAATGCAACGAAAGACACCTGAATCACAGACACTTCTTTAAAAACTAATTAATGTACCAGCGTAAGTTAATTTTCATTTTTACGTTTTTTTTTTTATTATTATGGGATAAGTTATTTTCATTTAATTTGCAGTATTTAACCTTGAACTCCGGCGTATCCGCATTTTTTGCTATCCGGACCGGCTGGCCGCCCAATTAATCCGAATAACCGCGAGTCGACTGTACTTAAAACTTTTCGTGTTATTATTGCTCTTTTAAGTTTTCATTAACTTCACAATTCCCAACCGCCTGTAGCGAGTATGAGACCTGCCTTACTTTATTTATACATATATATATATACTCGGCCCTCCATGCTTCGTAAAGGACTCCGCTCCTTGACCCCTACTGGGGAACCCCCGGACCACCATCTGTATTACTTCTGTACTTCGTACAGAGCGAGGAAAATTAATAACGTTATTCTTAGCCCAACCCCCCTATTTTTTCTGTCACAACTTGTCTTCTTATATGTACAATATAAGTAATGTTTTGGGACAAAAAAAGTGATGGAGTTCGGGGTTAAGAATGACGCTGTCATTGAATAACATAATTAACCAAGGTAACACAATCCATTTTGTCGATATCTTCTTACACGTACAATATAAGTAACGTTTTGGGACAAAAAAGGTAGGAGTCGGCCTAAGAATGACGTTGCCATTAATATATATCTATTATATAAAGCTGCAAGAAAAAAAATCGTACAGACCGTTCTATAGTAGCTAGAAAGTTAATTTTTTTTTCAATCAACGTATTTTCTTCGTCACATCATAAGAAATTATAAGACCCTTAAAATTTTAAAATTAAAGGGCCCAAATTTCAAAAAATGTGGAAATCGAGTTTTGAAAAACAAATTTTTAAAAAATTCCGCAGCCGGTTCTATATGAGTTATGGTAATAATTTTTTTTTTAATCTGTACACTATGGTCTCCAGAATACAGGAAAAATAAAAAACCCGAAAAACTTTGATATTTAGAGACCAAAGTTTATGAAAATTTCCGCTTAAAGCGATAACCCCGGAAACTAAAAAAAAGTCCACAGCCCTTTCCATGGTAGCTGAATGGTCAATCTTTTTTTTAAATGATGTATTTCAATCGTTAGAATATATGAAAAATACGAAACCCCCAAAATTTTGAAATCAAAGGACCCAATTTTTGAAAAATGTGGAAATCAAGTTTTAGGCAAAAAATTTTAAAAAAATTCCACAGCCGGTTCTATACGACTAATAGTATTAATTTTTATTTTAATTTGCATACTGTGGTCTCCAGAATACGGGGGAAATATAAAATTAGAAAAATTTTGATATTTAGTGACCAAAATTTGGAAAAATACGCGCCTTAAGCGGAAATACTGGAAACTAAAAAAAAAGTCCACAGCTCTTTCCATGGTAGCTGGAGGATCACTCATTTGTTTAAATCATCTATTTCAACCGCTAGAATATAGGAAAAATGCGAAACCTCAAAGATTTTAAAATTCGAGGGCCCAAATGTTAAAAAATGTGAAAATCTAATTTTAAGAAAAATTTAAAAGAAAAATTGTACAGCCAGTTCCATATAAGTTACGGTATTGATTTTTTTTTTTAAAGTGTACACTAAGGTCTTTAAAATAGAGGGAAAATATAAAATTCAAAAAATTTTGATATTAAGGACCCAAAATTTTGGAAAAAACGCGCTTAAAGCGGTAAAAAAAGTCTACAGCTTTTCCTATGGTAGCTGGAGGGTTACTTTTTTTTTTAAATTATATATTTCAATCGCTAAAATATAGGAAAAATACGGGAACTCCAAAATTTTAAAATTAAAGCGCCCAAATTTTGAAAAATGTGAAAATCAAGTTTAAAGAAAAAATATTTTAAAAAATTCCACAGCCGGTTCTATATGAGTTATGGTATTGTTTTTAGTTTCAACTGCATATTAAGTTCTGCAGAATACAGGAACAATAAAAAACTCGAAAAATTTTGATATTTAGGGACTGAAATTTGAAAAAATGTCCGCTTAAAGAGGAGAGACTGGAAACTAAAAAAAAAGTCCACAGCTCTTCCCATGGTAGGTGGAGAGTCACTTTTTTCTTTAAATGATGTATATCAATCGTTGGAATATAGGAAAAATACGAAACCCCCAAAATTTTAAAATTAAAGGGCCCAAATTTCAAAAAATGTGAAAACCAAGTTTTAAGAAACAAATTTTTAAAAAATTCCGCAGCCGGTTCTATATGAGTTATGGTAATATTTTTTTTTTTAATCTGCACACTATGGTCTCCAGAATACAGGAAAAATAAAAAACTCGAAAAATTTTGATATTTAGACACCAAAGTTTGGAATAATGCACTCTTAAAGCGGAAATACTGGAAACTAAAAAAAAGTCCACAACTCTTTCCATGGCAGCTGAAGGGTCATTGTTTTTTTTAAATGATGTATTTCAATCGCCAGAATATAGAAAAAATATGAGACCCCCTAAATTTTGAAATCAAAGGACCCAAATTTTGAAAAATGTGAAAATCACGTTTCGAGCAACAAATTTTTAAAACATTCCTCAGCCGATTTATATGAGTTACGGTATTGATTTTCTTTTTAATTTGCACACTAAGGTCTCCAGAATACAGGAAAAATAAGAAATTCGAAAAATTTTGATATTTAGGGACCAAAATTTGGGAAGATACACGCCGAAAGCGGTAAGACTGGAAACTTTAAAAAAGTCCACAGCTCTTTCCATGGTAGCTAGAGGGTCATTTCCTTTTTTAAATAATTTAGTAGAATCGCTAAAATATATTAAAAATATGGGACCCCCAAAATTTAAAAGTCAAATGGACATGAAAAGTTTGATGGAATTCCTAAATAAAAAATTCAAAGAACCAAAGGAAGAATAAATAAATAATAATATAAATCTAAACATCGATAATTTTAAAACTATGCCTTACAAAACGATCCAAAATGAGGTAGTCATTTTGGAAGAGAAAATGGAGGGACTAATACAGGAAAAAATTGTAAATTTAGAAGGAAAGTTTAACGAAGAGAATAGAATTAATAAGAAGATAAGGGAAATCGGTCACATTTGGAATTTGAAGAAAGTATTAGAAAAACTCATCGTCATGTACTTGGTGATCGACCAACTTGTGCTGAAATTGTGGAAGTGCTCTATACTTCTCCAAATGCAGATCCGAGAAAAGTTATTATATAGAAAGAAAATTAATTCTGCTTACGAAAGTTTGCAATATCCATTATTATTTCCACATGATTCAGTTGGTTGGTAAATAGATATGGCAGATAATAAAAATAAAAAAATATCTCAGATAAAATATTACAGTTAAATTAGGGCAAGAATATTTTGTTGACATGTGGTGTAAGGTGGAAGAAGAAAAATTACAGTTTACTAGATTTAATCAAAAAAAAAATCCTACAAATGGCTACTCGAAGTGAAATAGACAAATCTATCGCAGCTATAGGAGGTCCAAAACCAGGAAAAATTTACCTTGCAAGCTCATATACACATGTTCCACACCAATGTTTTTTATTACGATGACGTGTAATCCTAATTGGATAGAAATAAAATTAAATTTAAACGAAAAGCAATATCATATCAATCATCCAGATTTGTGTTGTAGGCTATTCCAATTAAAATTAAATCATTTATTAAAAGTTTTAAAGTTAGGTGAAATTTTCGGAGAAATGGTTTATATTTTATACGTAATCGAATTCCAAACAAGAGGTCTTCCTCATGTTCATGCTGCTTTAGGAGTAAAAAATTCGTCCGTATCTAATGAAGAGATTAACAATTTTGTACAAGCCACAAATCCGAATTCTACTGGGTGATTTTTTAAAATTTGATTCATTAAGTTTTAACATTTTTGTCCATTTATTTGTTTCTACATTATAAAGACGAAAAGACGTCAATTTAAAAAATATATATATCTCCAGCTGAGCCCTCATAACAGCTACAGCTTTTTTTTTTTTTTTTAATCAACGTCATTTCATAAAAACATTAGAAAAACATGAAATATCCAAAATTTTATAATTTAAGAGTACAAAATTTTAAAAAAATGTAACAGAAATTATCAATGTTAGTTACAGTGTAAACGCAGCAGAAATTCAAATATTTAAACGTATGATTATAGAACATTGTGTCCTAGACGTTTCCGTGTGAACAGAGTTAATATAATAATATATTATTTCTGACAACATCTATTTATTTATTTATGTATACTGAAGCAGCGTGCTAAACATAAAAAATTCATTATTGAAATCTATGAACATATATAGTTTATGAATTTATGAAAAAACATCTGGCTATTGCGAAGAAATTCTTTGTTATTAATGAAACATCAGTTTCTTATTTTTTCTCAATACTGAATTGCTAATTTCGTAGTGACCTGATCCTAAGTCAACCGTCATCACATTGCAGCTGATAATAGTGTTACGTATTGTTTTATATTTTATTATTTCTTTTATACTATCCATGCAACTTTGTATATTATTATTATTATTGTGTTGTTATTTAGCGGTCGACTGGCAAAGAAAGTAGTTTAAATTGTAATTAGAATATATTATTTCACATAAAGTATCGATATATGTCAATGTTCGCACCTTGAATAATTAACCATTAAATTAATAACTAAAGTAGGAATAATAAATTTAAATTAAAAATTAATAATTAAATCTTACGTCTGTGACAAACACCGAGACCACAGTGGCCTCCAAAAAATAAATATATGTGAATGCTGCAGTCTTTATGAAAATTTACAAAGTAAAATTATTTGAAATCCAAAGGAACGGGCCAGCCAAACCAATTCCCTAGTATATATATATATATATATATATATATATATATATATATAAAAATAAAACATAAAATATAAATTGAATAACTAAATCGTTTGCGACAAATAAATGATAGCACTGAACGGTTTTCATGGTGGTGTAATGATAAATTTGGTAAGCGATGTTTCTTTTTCTTTTCTTATAAAATAATAATAATAATATTTTTTATTTTTTTGGCTCAATAACGTAAATGTTAACATTTAGCTGAAAAATCTTGTAAAATATCGCAGGTAATTTGTTGAAGGGTCAGAATATGGTCGCGCTGGCGCCAGTATGTAGTGCGAACGTTAGGGGGAGCAGACTGATAACACAACGTCGTGTCTGATAATCAAAATTTTGCGGGAGGCAATAAGAAGTTCGATAAATCGGAAAATGAAAGGTGCGCAGTCTTGTGCTAAGAAATGCGGCCATGACACTGATGAACGTGTGACATTTTCTGTGTTGGCGACGTCGCAACTTGCAGCAACTGATAATTTTTAGTCCACACCCCGGTAAAGGGCTACAACTGAAAATTGACGAAGGCTTTCAATTCGAAACTTAGTTTGAAAAATTTGTTTTCAAATTCACAGAGCGTCATGACCTTACTGTAGTACAATATACATCGAGTCTGGTCACTCTGTGAATTTGAAGATAGCTGTTTTCAAAATGATTTTCGAATTTGACGCCTTTATGATCGAATTTTAAAAATAAAAAATAATCGAAGTTTAATATGGACTTGTTATTGAAGCATATTCGAAACTGCGAAAAGCCAATAGGTTTAGTAGCAATTTTCGAAAATTGTTCAAAATATAATAATTCACTATCATTTTCTTTTACAACGTGTACATATGTTTCTCTTCTCTTGAATTCCCGGTTCATTTTGCACTAGAAATTGATCAGACTAGGCGATTAAAAATTATCCATTTTCTGTTCGTTAATTATTAATCTATTTGTATTTTTCTCTGGCACGGTTTTATTTACTTGTCTTTTTTTTTTTTATTTTATTTTTTTTAGATCACGATAATCTCAAATTTTATCGCTTAGTAAATATTTCGAAGTGCAAACACAATTACAGAAATAAATAAATCTAACAATACGCGCATTTTGCAATTAACGTGCAAATATATAAAATTGATGCAGATCCTGCTAAATTGTAATTACTCAATTGTTTCAGCATATCCTATTTTTGTGTGTGTGTGTGTGTGGGGGGGGGGGGACGAAAGCAAAACAAATTGAGAATAAATTAGTTTTTTTTTGTTTATTTTAAATTTACGCTAGTTTTTTGAACTTTTCATTGGGACGACGTCTATTTAGAAACAACTGTTACGTGAGATTTAATCGATCGGTTAGAATTACGGATATTATTTTAGTTCTCTAAGAGCGACTAACTTGCCGCTACACACATTTAATTGCCGTACGCGAACCAGGTAAAATCGGAATGTTACGTATACGCAAGGCGGCAGTAAAATTTTCCGCTTTACATTTAACGAGATTTTAATTTCTAGCGGGCCGTTTGGGGTTATTCGGTTAGCGCAATTCGTTAGAAGTTGCGCTGATACGGCATATTTTAATCGACGAATTAATCGGCAACAAATGTTACTCGATTAATAATATGTAAATTCGACGAACGGCGTGCGATCGGAATATTTTCATTGGAACGGAAGAGAGTGTACAGAGCCACGGAAGAGGCAAAATGAAATCGTAAAGCAGTAGGTTTAATTTCTCTGTAATTAACGTGTGCCGCGTGTGTTGTAGGAAGAGAAGGTTCAACGGCCTAGTTTTATAATGACTATGGATTTTTACGTGAGATAATTGTTACGAATAAAATTAATGACTTTGATTTCAGATTCGGAAAGGACGCCGATGTAGTTTCCGAAAGAGATAAAAATACGCGATTGGTCGCTCCGTTTTTATCTTTGGACCGCTTCCAAGTAAAACGGAAATAGATCGGCTGATCATTAACGAGACATAGTGCAGCAGTTGGTGCAGCGCAAAACACATTCTCGGTCGCTCGATCAAGGACTACACAATGAGACACGGTGCCGCTGTAGAACGGCCCTGTTGACTGACTGACTGAATCTTTCGGCGTCTAGCACTTTTCCGAATCGTCCGGACTGTCCGACGAAAAAATTTCTCGAAAATGGTGGCCCTCTTGAAGATTCTTCTGCTGCTCTCGTTGTGCACGTTGAACGTCTTCTGCATGCTGTTTCCGTCGTCTTTCGGGAAACGGTACAAGGCGGAGTCCGGCCAAGGCGCCAGCGTGACCAGCGGAAACGGCAACAGTAATCGAAGATCGGCCGATCCGTGCGAAGACGCGAACGGCCCTAAACGATGCATTCCGGAATTCGTTAACGCCGCCTTTAACAGTCCGGTTCACGCGTCCAGTACGTGCGGCCTGACGCAGCCGGTCACATACTGCGAAGACGTGACGAACGACGGCGACAGTTGCCGCATTTGCGACGAGTCGAACCCTCGGGACCGTAATTCCGGCGCCTACCTGACCGACCTGAACAATCCGAATAACGTCACCTGTTGGCGGTCGGAGCCGGTTCCGCTTCAGTCGACCGGCGGCGGTGGCATCAACGCGCCTCCGGACAACGTAACCTTGACGCTGTCCTTGGGCAAAAAGTACGAGATAACCTACATCAGTTTACAGTTCTGTCCGAAAGCCCCGCGCCCGGACTCGATAGCCATCTACAAGAGTATGGACTACGGTAAAACCTGGCAAAGTTTCCAGTTTTACTCGAGTCAGTGTCGCAAAGCTTACGGACGTCCCGACAAGACGACCATCACGAAAGTCAACGAACAGGAAGCCCTGTGCACCGACCCGCGACTCAGTTCCCGAGTAGCGTTCAGTACTCTGGAAGGTAGACCGAGCGCCGCCGACTTTGACTACAGTCCGGTTTTGCAAGACTGGGTGACCGCTACCGATATCCGAGTCATTTTTAATCGATTACACTTTCCCGACAGACATCCCCCGACACTGTCAGCCGCCGATACCGCCGCCGCTACTCCGGATGACAAGAAGTCCGCCACCGTAAAGAAACCCTACAACAATAGACCGATGCTAGACGAAACCGCTTCTTCTTCGCTAGACAAGCTGGAAGAGCAAAATCGAATCCTGGTTGTGAAAGATCCGGTTTCGTCGCCGATCGATGACAAAGAGAAAGACGCCGAGAGAACCTCCTCGTCCGGTCAACTGCAACATCACCAACCGTTGATCGTTGAAAGTGCCGACGGGGAGCTCGTCGAAAGAACTTCCTCTGCCGGGGAACTCCATTTGCCGGCCTACGGCTACGCTGTAGCGGACTTTGCTGTCGGCGGTCGGTGTAAGTGCAACGGTCACGCTTCCAAGTGCATTCCAAGCGGTCCTCACGGTCATCTAATCTGCGATTGCAAACACAATACAGCCGGCCGAGATTGCGATAGATGTAAGCCGTTCTATTTCGACAGGCCTTGGGCCAGAGCTACTGCCAAGGAAGCTAACGAATGCAAACGTAAGTACACATCTGTTTTGTAAATAGTTCCTGTTGTTATATGTCGGAAATTCAAAAAAAAAAAAAAAACAAAAACAAAAATCGACTAACGATTAGTGGAGAAAAAATCCGCGCAATTCTTCAAATTAATTTCATCTTTTGCGTAGCAAATTAAATTCCTTAATTATCGAAACGATATTTTCGGTTACAATATGTATAAAATCAAAAGTCTTCTCGAGCCTGTTAAATGTATCGAAAGCAACTTTAATATCGTTATTTCATCGACATCGAACATAATAATGAATAGGGGTCAATAAATCTGGAATATCTGAAGCAATAATTCAACGATAAAAACAGTTAACTGTGTCGTCCTTGATGGAGGTAATTAGGGTCCCGAAGCATTTTTTATACCGAATATTTTCTTGTATTTCATGCTCGATCTAGTAGTTTAATTAATGATGCACTTTATGCTCGATGTAACAAAAAATTACATGTAGTTGCAAATAGTTTCGTTTATTATCATTGTTAATAATTATTGGTAATAAATTTATATCTTCGAATGCTTCGCCGCGAGGATAACTCGCCATCGGTAATTAGCGCGATTGATTGTCGTTGCCGGCTAACGATGTATCGTGTATATTCGTTAACCTTGGGTTTTTTTTTTTTTGAGATTCGAACTTAAATCTCGATCAAAAATAATCGCTAATCGTTCTCTCTAACAATTTCAAAAATACAATATCCTAAGCGTTCTTTAAACACATTGTTACGCAAAAAAACAATTTATTTCATTTCGTAAACGGTTTTTTCTCCCTTCGGTAATTTACTGGATCGTCTTATTTTTAATAATTAATTCAGTTTAATAATTTATTTTATATTTATAACGCGAATTTCTGATTGAACCCCAGCTGTAAGACATTTAAAAAGTATTATAATAACCAAAATTTCGAAGCAATAGAAAGCTTTTCCAATTTTGACTTCAGCGATTAAACCATTTTTGGACTATTTTAGATTGCTTTTAATTTTTCGGGTTTCTTCGAAAATTTCTAATGACGTTTGAACGCCAGGAATGTTATTAGGAAAAAATATTTCTATAATTTTTCATGCAAACGCGTAAACGCTAATACGGAAAAATAATACGTGCAAGCCCGACCTGTTTTTGATGCTACTACACACGTTACATTTGTTTTTTCTGTCAGCTGCCAACTACCGACACTTATAGATGATCTTGTATAAATAATAAGCTGACTAGAAAACAATTTTAACACATTAAAAATTATAACCTGCTGCATAATCATGAATTATTCACGATGATTATGAAGAGCAGTGTCTCCGAAAAGCATGATGGAATTTTTCATGTATTAAAATTGTTTTCTAGTCAATTTATTACTTATAAAATTATATTAATTTGAAAACACGCCTATAAAAAATCACCTTATAATCTCGGGTTTCTTCAATTCCTTTTCGCTGCAATGTATGCAGAATGAAATGTGAAACAATTTTCTACGGTAAAAGTCACAGCCGAGATTAACGGGGTGAAATTAAGAATTATTTAGCGTTCTTTTTATCATTTTTCGTCATCTAATAATTTCTACTACCGAAGATAATGTAGAAAACATTTTGTCTACAGTCTCAATTTCTAATGTAAATTGAAAAGGTGTTAAAGACAATTTTAACGATTAAATTTTCACGCATTTTGTTTTTTTTTTTTTTTTTTATTACGCCTGAGTACTGTTAGGATTTAGATTTGGGAGTAGAGACTGGTAGCTTGCAGGAAGGAGAAGAGCTTTGAGAGTTTTGATATCATATTCAAGAGATTCGTTTCGGTTGTGTATAGGCTTCTTTGGGTTTGGAATTTTGGACAATCGATTCGTATGAGAACTGTGCAGGATTCGCACATAGGGCGAGACTGTTTGTTTAGTATATAACCGTGAGTGAGAGCTGAGTGACCTATATTCTTAGTCTGAATAGTATGACTTCATTTTTTTTCTAGATTCTCGATAAGAAGTTCGCCAAATATCTACGGTCTTCTTTATAGTTTGTTTTTGTCTAGGATCTGATTCCGGTATTGTTGGAAGGATTTATGTACGAAGGATTTATGTACGAAGGATTTATGTACGAAGGATTTATGTACGAAGGATTTACTGGATATTTTCAGGTTTGAAAGAGGAACTGGAACGTTTGGAATTGGAGAGATGTGGTCAAGGACAGTTTTGCTATTTCGTCTACTTTCTCATTTTGACGGATGTTGCAACGAGATGGTATCTATTATTTCATAAATTAATAAATGCGCTGTAAAATTTAATAACGAGAAAGGTATTTAGTAAATGCACTGGCAATCCCAAAGAATAATGCAACGGAAAGCTCCGTGAAAAAATTCACCGACTTTCACATTTTGACCAGTTTGCCATTATTGTTGATAAACCGAAATATCGTAGTCGTTTAAAAATTTTATAAACATTTATTAACATATAAATGCAATAGTTTAATTACTTTTTTCTATTTTTTTTTGGGGGGGGGGCTTTAAAAACAAATACCATTCATTGTCTGTTTTGAATAATTAAGGTTTTGTTAAACGATAGATATCTCTTCTCATATTCTTAAACATCTGTGGCTGGATGGAAAATTTCTGCATATTTCTAGATCATCGTATTTACTAAAGCAATTATGAACTCAAGCAGTATTTATTATGGAGAGGCTGTTGCGGATGATGAAGCTGTATTACTGATGAGTGTTTTAGTGGTTTCATTTTGCGTTTTCTGTGCTTCTAAAACTAAGGTAATCTATAAAACGTACAAAATATTTCCAAGCGTGGAGCCTCTCTTCGTATACTAATTATTTCAAGTTAAATATCATATAATTCGACTCAGTTGATTACCCCGAAGCCATTCCATTAATCAGTCAATATGTCAGTGTACCTTGCGAGTTATTATAAATTTATGTCATTTGTTGAGTGTTAATTAAAATTTAGAGGAAAACGACTATTGTGATAATACTTACAACCTAGATTATCTAAATATTATAATATTATTCTTTTAGGACGACGTTTTTGGTTATGTCATTGTTAATAATTTTTAAAAAAAACAAATACATGCATATATTTGTGTCAAGCACATTAAATGTGATGTAACTTTTTCGAAATTAATCCGTTACCGACTAATTTGAAAACCGGCTATTGCGAACTGATTTTTAAGCCAATCCGATGTGAGTACTGAGCTAAAATAAATCAAGTTCTTCGGGAATTTAAATAAAATAAGTATTTAGCACCCAGTTCCAATGCTATGTACATTTAAAATCAATTATTCACTTTACTTTCAAATCATTATTACTAATTTCATATTTTATGATTATTTTCTATACTCATTTGCAATTCCTGCGCAGGACTTTAATACTAATATTGATTTAAAAACGTATGCCTGTTATAGTAATATATCGTTGATAATCTGCTGCTATCTTGTATTAAACACCTTTCTCTTCTATCGCGACTACACCTTTCGCACGTTTTTCTTGTACAGATGCATTCATGACAATAATGTGTTCAATAGAACTGCGCGTATAAGACTATATACAATTAGAAATTGATTGGAATCATTTCAATACCAGTGTGCTATATATTGGTACCCACATGCATATAACAATGTGCATAGTTTCCACTTATTTTTCGTAATAATTAACAACTTTTATCTGTCGCCGCCAATAAGAGTCCCTAAAACTTGCAAACCGATCGTTCTAATAACGAAATATTTAAGAAATATACATAAACAATATGCACTACATTTACTCGTAATAACTTTTTTTATTACCTGATACATTATTTGAAAAAGAAATGAGTATAATATTTTAAAAATTTGGTAACTTAAAAGATTTCGCTTCGTTTTACGACGTGTCGCTTAATGATTTTCTTATTAGAAAGCCAGGGGTCCCTTTTGACGACGGTATTTTTAGCGAAATCTGATTTATAACGCGCTTATCGCTCAGTTCCCTTTTTCTATATGCCTCCTTGCCGATCTCTCATATAAAGCACGCATGTACACATAAATAAGACGAATGTGCGAGTGTGTCTAATAATTTTATCCCAAATAACCTTTGCCCAAGACGCGTTCTATTTTAATAGCGCACATTGTTGACTCTTTTAAAAGTTCGTGCATTAGAAAATGGCAGCTTTAATGGTTATTAACTTGACGAGGATTCAAAAAACAAGAAAGAGAATGCATCTCAAGATTATACTTTGATATCGATTAAGTTTTGTAAATATACCTTTCCCCCTTCGACGAAACGTAAGATTTATATTGTTACAGTTGTGTTTTTTTTTGTGTGGTTTTTTTTTTGTGTTTTTTAAAATTTTATTTCTATTTCTTTCCGAATAAAAATCATTTGCAAATGTTTTAAAAATGTGCTATTTGAAACGAATTTTTTCTCTTTTTTTTTTCTTTTTTTTTTATCTGGGCGAACATCAAACTATATTTACCATCCACTTACTTTCGGTTAACAGCGCGCCGCAGTTATTTCCGGTTAATATTTCGAACAGCAGTGCTCTGTCTAGTGTCAAATACAACCTTATAAAAATCGTGACTTTTATGAAAAATTCAAAAAAAAATTAAACAAATAAATAAAGAGCACGACTACATTTTTTTTTTCTACTTGTTTTTTTTATGATTTTTCATAAATCGAATTAACGCGTCAAACTTGTCGGAAAATTTGATTTTCAAAATTTTAATGGGAAGAGTGTATAAGCATGTCGAATCTGTCCCTCTCCCGGGGTTTTCACTTGAGAGATAATATTTTGCTAGCAAATAAAATCCAGTTCTCTTAATCTCAAATTCTATTTTTCGATTCTTTCAAATACTAGGAAAGTAAAATACCTTTACAGTTCTCAAATGTAAATCCAATTTTTTATGAAACAAATAAAACTAAAATACTTTTTAAACTATGTTCCTTCAGATATTCAATTAGTAAGTTTTTAAACAGTAAACGTCTTTTATGCTCCTTTATTGCAGGGAGTTTTTTTTAATTTTTTGAAAAACTGATTTTAATACATATTTTAACAATAAACGCTTATCATACCACGAAGATGTCAACAAGATTAATAAATATATAAAACCAAATAGAATTAATCTTCGTCACTATCCTCATTAATTAGAACACAATTTCTTGTATTATTGAAAATATAACTCGAAAGTTCTGCTCACTTTACAACTTTTGATAAATATCTTGCACTGTATCTATTTATGAGGAATAAAGTACAAGTGAAACATACATATATATATATGAATTGATAAAAACTTAAAAAACGGCACACGAAAAGAACCATAAAAAAGAAGAAAGTATTCGCTCGAGAATATTCACGAAGTATTCGTGAATCACTCCATTTATATTAGTCGCCACCGGCACTAATATTGTATTCGTATTCGCTGCTTGCTGCGTAATACTGCCAACTTCTGTTGATAGATGACATTTGTCGTCAAAATTTCATCAAATGTGCTTTTACCTAATAGTTAAAAATTCACCTCGAATATTAATTATCTATCTAAACAGTTTCCTACAAAATACTAAAAATTAAACCTACGAAAGTTTTCCAAAAAAAAAATTAATTTTTAATTTCACAATGTTGCGATTGAATCGAAAAATTTTAAAAAACTTCTGGGTGTAGAAGAGTGTAAAAGACGTTTACCGTTAAAATTTAGCAATCGCATGTCTGCAGGAACACAATTTGAAAAATTATTATGGTTTTATTTGTTTTATAAAAAATTAGGTTTAGTTTTGGGAATCGTAAGGAGTATTTTATTTTCATGTGAAAAACTCACTATTCGTAAATTTTCACTTTTATTATCAAAAAAACAAAAAAAAAAAAAAATGAACAAATAAGAACTTAAAATAAGGTTTTTTTGAAAAAAAAAACGAAAAATATTTTTGATTAAGAGTCGAAAGTTGGTGTGAATTTTTTTTTATTTGGCACCAAAATGATCCCCCAAGTGCCAATAGAAAGCATCATTCAGTGTGTTTTTTTCGCCTGTACCCTTTATAGAAATAATTATTATTAATTGCCGACTGCTGGTCTCCGAAACTAACTCTATTATAATTTTTCCCCGTCCGTCCCTTGTTCTTACGCTATTTGTATATTTTCATGCAGTCCAAATCGCATCAAGTCGATATCCAATTACTATCGGGATTCTTTTTTTTTTTAATAATAATAAATTTCTTTTGGGCTCGCCGTTGGGTGACCCATTCCAATTCTTCCTTCTTATTATTCCTTAGCGTAACCGCCTTGAAAAATTAAAGGCATTTCACAATTTTTTTCATATATACCATAACGCAGGAGTGGCCAACCCGTGGCCCGCGGGCCGCCTTGAACATTTTCAAAGTAGTAAAATATTATGTTCTGCGAACTCATAATGCGCGTCCATGTTGGAACATTTAATATAACAAGTTTTATGTTTCACTATTAAGTGACCTCAGAGACGCAGTGACCATCCATAAATGCATACAGTTGATTGTTGATAGCAGAGTAGACGAGACTCAGTTTCAAGTGAAAATTTGCTTTTTGGTTTCGTTTTGTATACTATGACTGAAGAATAATAATTTCAATATACCTGTACTTCAACAACGTATTTAAAACAACAACAGCCAGGTAATAATAATTCCTATTAAATTAAAAATTTACTTTTAATTTAACAATTAAAAATAGACATCTGAGGAAACTTAATTATTTATTTCATTACCTAGAACAGTTTTTCAGTTATAAACAACTCCGAATTTTATATTTCGCGCTTTATCAATCAACATATGGAATCATACACTTATTATCTAATCAATGTTTACAACATGTAAGAATAATAGTAAATACAATAGTGGATAATAATAACAGTCATTATGACGTTTCAATTGTTCACTATAAAAAAATGTCTTTACTAGGTCTAAATCTAATATAAGGAAATATGATTTTATATGCGGTACGCGGAGTTATGATGCATTTCCGAAATGGCCCGTAAGATCATTTAGGTTGGCCACCCCTGTCATAACGTATAAATTTTTAACTTTCTATTTTTGGGATGCATAAGGGTCGCATCATCTATTTTGTATGCTAATAAATTGACTGACTGTTCAAAAACCGTTTTTTTTTTTTTGTTTTTGTGTTTTTACAGATCTTTACAGGAATTGATTTCAAAGATATACACGAATAATGTAATTATTATGATATAGAAAAATAAAATCAAAGTGATGTTAGAAAGATGTGAAATAAGAAATTTATTACGTCAAACAGATCATTTGAGAATTTCGCATCTGCGAACAAAAATAAAAAAAAGGTACCCATAATTCCATAATTTTTCATTCTGCGAGTAACGCTATTGAAAATTACGAAAATAAATAAACATCAACGGCAATGATTATAAAAACTGAGAAGCTAGTAATCACTTTAGTTGTTGTTAACTTTCATACGGAATCCTCAGCGCATGAAACCTCATGCTTGACTGAACTTGTTGAAAAATATATAAGCGCAAGACGTAAAGATTACTTTCATAAATGGAAAATCGTTACTAGCCCCCCCCCCCCCAAAAAAAACACCAACTGGAAAATATTTTGTTAAATCAAAAAATGGCCAATATATCTGGAAGTAGATTGGAATGTTCAAAGCGAATATGCGGTAGTACAAAAATAAACTGGACATAAAAAGTTATCAGGGAAAAGTAGAGGAAAAAAGAGAAAAATTTTTAGTACGCATTTGAATTCTGTAAAATAACAAGGGAAATACGATTATAAGGAAAAATAAATTTATTAAGAAATAGAAAAATAATGATAATGAAAAAAATAACGAGTGAAAAAGGATTTTTTTCAATGCTACAATTTCCCGGTGATTTAATGAGCGAATTTTTTTTTTTTTTAATTCTTTAATAGCTAAATTGCACCTAGCCGATGATAGCTAGTTAGCAATTATTTTTAATGTCTGACGCACATAGCCTGAATAGCAGCCTACCCAGCGGATAGTAGGTGCTAAAAAAGAAGTTTTATTAGAAAACTTACGTTTATCTTAGACTAGATCCAGCGACTTGATTCTATCAAGCCGCCGCCGAACTTCTAGCGAATTGTCTAGTAACGTAATTGCCATGTTGTTCGGGTGCGTTTCTAATCTGCAGCCATACTTCTTTGCGTCGTCGAATATATTACTTCTTGAACAAACTTTATTCCGAGGTCTCATTGTGAAGCGTTATTAAATCGGTATAATGTATCACGGACCGTTTACAACCATCCGGAGGATTCTCGATCATCCGTATGTATTATTGCTATGTTACTCTTTTTAGAACATCCCCAAAGCGGGTAACTGTAACGCCAAACTGGCTTTAAAATCTGATTATAGAGACTAGTAGTTTATTTTCAGCAGATAATTCCGACTTCCTGTTTAGTAGCCAGTATAGTTGTCTTAACTTTATATTTAATTCGGTCTGTTTTATATGTTTCTTCGCCTATGTTAGGCGTTGATCAAGGTATACATCTAGATATGTCACGCATCTGTTTTTCGCAGAATTGCGATATTGTTCAGAACTACGTCTTCCGTCAGATCAATTTTTCTGTTGGTGAACATTACTCGCGCTGTTTTACTTTAATTGGTTTTGATTTTGCACAAGTTGTGCCATGACGAAATTTGGATAGTATTCCGCGTTTTAACAGGATATGCATTTGAGCATAAAATCGCGGTTAAAATTGCGCAAAAAATTTGTTTCCTGGAACGATAAGCTTATTTATCTTCATCGCTAGAACTTGATCTAAGTTACAATTTTAATCTTCAGTTTTGATTACCCTTTAAACAGTCAGGAAACGCATTATAATAAAAAAATATATATAATAACTTACAATTTTATTTCAATATAAAGGGAAATGACTCAGCTGACTCTTCAGCTCGCTCAGCCGCCTGCAATGGTCTATTCCTCGACTCTTTCCCTTCTTCAGACATCCTTTCCCTATCACGCTCTAATCATTCTGGACTTTGGTTGGACATGTATCCACCTTTATTCTCTAATCACTATGCGTTGTATCATCTAACCCAATTCTTTCTATTTCCTTGCCTTGGTTTTATTCTATTTCTGTCTGCCTTCATTCCACTGTTGTTTCCTTAATTAGACTCAGGATCAATCATTCTCTACTACCCTCTTCTCGTTTCCTATTCGCTTTGTCGCCTTCTCCTTACTGCTCTCTTAATGTTTCCGAGCCTGCTTGTGGGTTTTAATGAGATATTTTTCGAATGTTCTGCTCTCCTTAACCAACGCTCCGTGTTCTATATAAGCGTGATTTTCGGCTCTTGGTCTTCCTTCACTCCCCCTTATAACGCAACCTATACCTTCCCATCGCCGCTGCCGCTGTCTTTTGTGAATTCTATTTTTGACCGCCTGGCTATTTAGTTTTCTCTATTGAATTATTATGTCGATGGGTGAAAGCCGTTGGCGCGCCCGAGGTAGGGGAAAAAGCGACCCGCCGCTGTAGCTTTTTTTGTTCTTTCCATTGTTGCCTCGGAACCTGACTTCTTAGTATAATACATTCAAGTGGTTGGGTCAAATTTTATTTTCGCTGCTTTAGAATTGGATGATTTTTCGGCCATGTGGTCCGGGCAAACGGACTGGAGGAGCTCTTCGACGAAGAGAAACCGTTTGGAAAACGAAGTCGTGGCCCTGTTCCTCTACTCGTAAGATGATCAGATGGGATTCGAGAATTTACCGAGAAAAGCTTCGGAGAGACAGATGGCGTAAACTGCTTATCCAGCGATAACAGCATTTCTGTGTCACGATGTTCCTTCTAGGGATACACGATTCAAAGAGAGAAAGAGAATACCAATCAAATGTTTATTTGTGTTTCCGTTGAATTTACGACAAAATGCTTTCGATAACGCGAGCGATCTTTCAGGCCGCGACATCAGCGACATTAGCCAGTGCTACGAATAAAAAGAATAATAAAAAAAAGGGGGAAAAATTGTATTTTCTATGGGTAAATTTTGAAAAATTCTTAAACGCCATCAATAAACGAAATTCCAAGTGTGTCGAGTTCTTAAACTAGAGAAGGGGCCATAACCCCGAGAGGTATTGCGCCAACTTTATTTTTCGAAAAAAATCACCGTTTGCGGTTGTTATTAGCTTTCTATCTGAAGTAGGAAAAATTTTTATTTTCCTCTAGACACGAATTATCACGAGCTCGTACAAATCACCGCCGGCGATAAAATCGCTAACGATAAAATTATTACAGCCGCGCTTATATATATATATATATATATATAGATATATGTATCGGAAAATGGCTCTCCGTATAAGTGGGCTAGGTGTAAAGCGGAATTTCAGGCCTTCGGAATAGTTTGTCTTACGTAGCAGCGTGCTCCGTTAGGCGCCCGAAGAACGTGCTGCACCTTGGACTCCTACGATTAATAAACCTCTCGATTATCGGTAGGATAAGGGTTCCTGATAGGCCGCACACATCTGACTCCGGAGGGTCTTTGCGCCGTCGTCGCCGTCGACAGTCGGATAAAGTCGCAACTTGTTGATACCGATGTGATCGGACGGATCATGTTACAGAAACGGTAAAAAAAGAAACGACACTTTTTCGTAGCAGTTCAAGTGGAAAACGAGGAGAGAGATGGAAAATGCTCAAAACTAACGAGGGCTCTGATGCAATAAAAGCATCGGAGACGTCTGATTATTCTCGATTTATCGGATAATTCTACGGAATTTACGAGCAGATGAGATAAAAGTAAGTAATCCAGCGGACGTTTCGTTCGTTGAAATTAACATATTCGCCGCGCAGTCACAGGCGAGGCTATTTTCACCTGCTTTTGCCGCTAATACATACCTATAAACATTTACACATAGGCAGCCCGCAGCTATGTAATTTCGTAAAACATTAAAAACAGAATGAAATTATATAGGCTCAAGAATCGAGCGGGCGACACTATATGAAATAGCGTGTAAGGAGTCATCAAAATTTCCAGATCACTAATCGGCGCGATATTCTGCCGTTACAGTACAGAAACTTACCTGTTGATATGCGGGATTTTAAGGTTCTCGCGGTGAATCGATGACCGGAGGCTGTGTAGGACTTTGTAACTTTTCTAGTTATGCTAGTAATCATTTTTCAAGGATCTATAACTTTACCAAAAATGTTTTGTACACAGCACTTGAACTGTTCGCTCACACATTCATTATAGTGAACAGCATCTTTTTACGTTTATTTTATGCAGAAATTTTTGAACGACCTGAACGAATCACATCACATGTCCGTTTTATAGTAGACACCTCCTCTCAGAATCGACATAATATAATAATGCGATTTAAAAAAAAAAGCCACAGAATTTCTTATTTTGCAGTTTTAATGTTCTTTTTTATTTACTTACACTTTTTATTTCCATTAAAAGAACTATATTACACGCGTAATAGTTCATTTTTCCCCTTTTAAATGCCTATTCATTGTAATGGGACTTACAACGCTGTGTCCTTTCTTAGTAATCATAAGAAATATTTTTTCTTCGACAACAAAAACTTAAATATATGCAGATTGCATTTTCCGAAAAATGAAACTTCAGACGTACTTAACGAGACGGAAACATTCAACAAAATTAATAATTGCCGCCAACAACCGAGTTACCCGTTATAGATGTAACAAAAATAACGAAGTTACGACGGATTTCTCGCTCTTTCTACGTCTCTAAAAGGAGCCGGCGTTATCATACTCTCACTTTTTTTGCAGCTGTTATATGGGTGCTACAGGTGAGATACTACATATTTAGGTGTTCGGAAAAAAAAAAAAAAAAAAAAAAATCATTAAAAGGTTAAATGTAATTTTAGGCTCTGTGCTTCATTGATTACTGCACTACGAAGTTTTAGTTGTGTGCTATGTATATGCTGATTGTGGTTCGAGCACAGCATATGCGACATTTTTCTACGTTCAATGATAAAATACGAAAAATGCCCGATGGTATAAAACAAAATATTACCTGAAGTTAGTTTATATGTAAGAACAGAAATTGTTTTGTATCATTCAGAATAACTTGTATATTTGAAATCATTTAATTTTATTCATTATGTGTTTCTACGTATAATATATTTTATTATGTAAATAATAGTTACGGTAAAAATGCGTAATTTTTCTGATAAATGCATTCGTTTTTGGGTCGCAATACCCACTATAATGGAAATTCTGTTTTACCTTTGACTGCAAAATTAGTGGCGGAAATATTGATTACTGGCTACCACTAGATCGTAAAAGAGTTTAAAGTTCTTCGGACATGTTGTGAGATGGAATGGTTTAGAACGAACTCTCATAGAAGGAAAAATCAATGGAGAAATGAGCCGAGGACTACCGATATGAGGTTCTTAGATCATATTGTCTCTGTTAGAACTAGTAAAAATTAGCAATGCGAGAGTAGACAGATTCGAATAGAGATAGGGGAAAAATTTTTCAGAAAAAGAAGGAACCAGAGCCTAATAAGGAGTTATTGGCATAGGGGAAGCAAGTGGATAACTGGAATTTTAGACAGAGATAGGATTATCGAGCCAAAGAGTTCTTTTCTCGAAACTATTAACGACTCGAAATAGACGTTATTTAGAAGTTAAGTAAATTCCGTCATTACGGGAAATTTGTTGTTTTACTGCACGCTCGATTTTTCTGCACCAATTTTTCCGCAACATAATTTCGTAATTTTCTTCGGTAGTAAACCGATTCAAATATACGTTGTATTCCCTGTTAAAGTGATTCTATGTGGCGTCGCCGTGGCACTCGTTAAAGCGCGAACAAGATGGCTCCGTGATAAGAAACTGATTTTCGTTTGCCTCGCTAAAATATGATATTTCTACGATCGACACTGTCTGCTGTTATAGCTGAAGAACGTAGTTTGTCTTACAAGCTCCTTTTTTCAATAGGCCTGTTGTGGTGATTAAAATTAAGCCTTGATTTTTTCGAGGAGAAAAATTACGGCCTTTGGACTCGGCTGTATTTCGGCACAGTGTTTAAACGACTTCCAGATCGAAGCGAATCTCTTCGATGGCCAATACGATCTAATAACTCTTTTTTCAATTTCCCTACTTAGTTTTTCCTTCGAAATCGTTCATATTCACAAACCGCATTTAATCCTATCGAACTTGAAACAAGTTTTTTTTTTTTTCTTTCTTTTTTTCCTGGAAAGAATTAATTTTAATCAACAATATTCCATCATCCGGCTTTAGGGAACTGAATACACACACCGACAGCAGTTGTGAAATAAAACATATATGGCTCTAGTTTTGTAACATTTTTTTTTTTTTTTCTAAAATTCTGAATTTACTTGAGTGTTTAATCAGACTTTTTTCACGTTTCTGAAAGTCGTATCATCTAAGCGATAAAAATGGAGAAGCCGAAAAATTCGAATGAAAAAATGAAATATAGGGTTAGGAAAATGAGGATCGCCGGTAGTATAGTAACAAGTCGTTTATATAAATAGTAGAAATGGGCTGTTCAGATGGGCCAGGAGATAAATACTATAATGCCATGTCCTGAAAATGTTACGTTTAGCACACAATTAACGTTTTAAGCATTAAAATTATATATATATATATATATATATATATATATATATAACATTTGCAGAAAATTTTTTATATCACATTTTATTATTAATATTATAATACTTGGTATTAATAAAATAATAAAAATATATTCACTGATAGCGAGAAATTTGAATGAATCTGCCTACTTTAATAATCCCATATTCATGGAGTACAGAAAAATCGATAATTGATCATTAAAGTCAAAAATACAAATCGCGTAAAGATTAATAAAATTGTAATACCGGTAAAAACATTCAATAACGAATTATTTAAATATTTATTATTATTATTATTATTATTATTATTATTATTATTATTATTATTGTTATTTTGATGTACGTGTGAAAACTTGTCCTGCCTTTCTCTGACTATGTAAACCCCAGTAACATGTACCATGTACCTGGGAGTTTCCGCATAATAAATTCACATGAAACTTGAGGAATACGCATTAGTTTTCAGCTAATACCGAGATATGTTAAAAAATATCGCTATTCATGCCTGCAAGGAATCCCTCAAAAGTCTATGCGGTTTTATTCTCATTCGAGACAGAGTTTATTGTTTCAAAATTGTTTTCCTGGAAAATTCACAATTGTAGAAACTTAACGTAGTAGCTGACTTGTTCGGAAAAAATTAAAAAAAAGGGAAAAAAAGCAACATCGGTGCAATTAAAACAACACTTAGAATACCGTAAAAATGTATGGGAAACAATTTTCTCAAATTTTCAGAAAAAAGCTCCATCCGAGCCAACTGGACCCCATCTGACCAGTTTTTTCCAAATCGTGGCTTACCGGTTTCACGACACTATAATTTGAAAGGAAATTTTAGCAGATTCGGTAATCGTGGAAAGGTAGTCCAGCACGGTATTGTCAGATTCATCGAAATTTTACGCCTAAATTGTCAATCAATTTACAATGCCCGCGCATCATCTTTACAGACTTCCGCGTGTGTTACAGGGGGCAAAACGATTTTATCGAAACAGCTGTTCTCTTCCGAAATGTCCAACAATCAGCGAAACCTCATTTTTAAACATTCGGACACCGTTACGATTTTAAAAACCTTAAGCCGTATTTTCGAAACCTAGACGGTACTCACCCGAGGGTGAATTTGTTCTTTTTAATGACTTAAAAGTGTGGTATAAATTGCGAAAACCGGAATACTATCAATCGTATCGTTTTTGATTCTTGCTGTTAACAAAAAGAAAAAGATTAAGTACCTTCTCTTAAACAATTTTTTACTTTTCCAGACATTTAAATAGAAGGGGCTATAGTCTCCGCGGTGTGTAAGCTTTTTCATCAACATTTTTTTCGGGCCGCTTACTGGTTTTTCGGTACGGGGATAATTCATTCGAAAAATCGACAGATAAATATTTCTTTCTAAAACAACGAGAAGACCGAATAGTAATAAGTAAAAAAAGCAATTCAGTGTAACCGAACGAAACAAGATCTTAAAAGAAATAGGCGAAAACATTTCTCCTAAATAAATCCGCACCGATATTTTAGTTGACTTAAAACGCGCCACGAATATTTATATATTTTATTAAATGCTCCGGCATTTAAAAAATGTTTAACTTCTCTTTCAGTCTTCATAAGACGTATTCCTTCTAATGTACGGTGTCGTCATAAGTGCATTCAAATTCGTCAAATTCCATCGGTATGCATGGAGACAAAGATATAATCGGTTAAAACGTCTTTATTGTTGAAACAAAAAGTGGGGGAAGATGCGCTTTTATTTATTTTCGAAATTCACTATAAATCAAATAAAAAACGACTTTGTCTTTTTAAGAAGAAACTTGTATTTCTCCTTTTGGGCTTTCCAATATGATAGTTGTTTACTCGGTCACCTTTAAAACAGTTCTCCGCGGTTGTCTTTTTTCTACCCTTTTATTTACTAAAAAAAAAAAACAAAAAAGAAGAAACAAACAATCTTGGGCCATGCTTCATCAACTTTTTTAAAACAACAAAAAAAAAAAAAAAAAGCTGCTTAAAAATAATTTTTTTCCCAATTTTATGGTGACCGGACAAAACACGACATAGTCTTAGAGATGGAACGAAATTTTAAATTGGTGTCTTTATCCCTTCTTACGAAATCGTCATTTTCGCTTAATTCGTCTTTCCAATTCACTATAGTATTTTTATACAGAAATAGAAATTGTGATATTATTACGTCTGTTTTTAATTGAAATTTCAAGTAATTGAAAGATATTTCAAAATTTTTGAAAATCAAATCAAATCAAATGAAATTTTTATTATACATAAATAACAAAATTATACAATACACAAAATAATAGAAAAAAAAAAAATTTGCAGTCTGATTTTGTCAACTAAAAAAATAACACTGATAAATATGATTGTCGCTCAAAAAACCATCTTTGCGGCAAATTCTTTTAATATAACTCGGCTTACTTACCGTTTATTATCTTTAAATGACGCTGTTCATTTATTCTTAGTGCAGATGTGGTCACGCAAACTTCTGATGTCGCTGCTGTACCGGAATTCACCGATATCACATTATAAACATCAAAAAGCCGTTGTTAATTATGTTTTCTCGGAAAATCATTAAATTCCCGCCTTTAACGACTTCCACAGTCCACAGACAAAGGCGAAAAAGAAAACATTCATCTCTTTCTAAATATTCTTAGAAAGGCGACTCTGCAGGGGTTGTTACAATTTCTGTCGATAATGATATCGAACATCATTTCTTCTGATTCGATAATAGGCTAAATGTTTCCTTCAATACCTGGAAATGCGGGTCACTCCAGAGAAGAAATAAATCTGGATCAAAGCAACGGGCTGTATGCATGCACACCTTTTTTAAAAATCCATCATCGGCAGTGTTTGTGTTGACCTTTTCCATATTTAAAAAAAATCGACTCTTTTGCGCTTTATAAAAAGTATGTCGAAAATCTCTAAAGTCAACGCTAAATTTTAGCCGAGTTTTTGGAGCAATTTTTTTTTAATAAACGCGCGAGGTGTGGTACACTAGAAAAACAGGCGACGAATTTTTAAGCTTTAAGAAAATTGTGAAACTGAAAAGTTCTTCTTATGAAAACAATGCGCCTTGCGCAAATCAAAAATTGTGAGACGTCAAAGAAAATTTCGTACGGGATTGTAGGAAAATTCAGATCAGTATTGCAACGGATGTTTCGAATTTAAACTGTGCACGGTATAACACACACACAAGGATCAGCTTCGACGAGTGGCACTATCACACAGTACCGGTTAACATTTTAAGGTAAAAATTCAGTAGTCATATATGGTACTTTTATTAACACGCTTACGTGTCGCTAAAGATGCAAAAAACGAGTGCCAACATAAACTGGAAACATTATTCAGAATAAAAATTTACCTGTCTCTCAAAGTATTGCAAAATTATTTCAGTGATATGCCGCATTAACCGAATCTCTACAATATCGAAATGATCATTTTTTTTTTTTTCTTTTTCAAAAGCGTTGGCGTAAATAACCTCATTAGCTGACGATTGAGATCAATTCGTCTGTTGAAAACACATCGAGTCAAAGTTGTTTTAGATTTCAAATTAACGCGGGGGCGTAGATGATTACCGATTGCCTATATAAAATGTAGACTAGAACTGCTCACGCCGTGACTGATGCTTGTCGTAGTAAGCAGGGGAAAAAAAAAAAAGAAAAGAAAAAAAAAAGAGGTAAAACCGGTGTGGAGAGCAGCGTAACTCTATAGCCGAATCCGCCTAAATGACAATTTGATTATCTTTAGTTGGGCTTATTCTCGACCGCTATCTGACGTTTATAGATTAAAAGATAACGCTGAAAAAAAAAAACTTCTAACGATTAGAGAAGAATTGAAATCGTTCGACTTCTCGGCAAAGCTGAAATTTGCCATGGTAAGGAAGAAATTCGGTAAAGTGGAGGAGATTATTGTCGGCCAGCCGACAGAGATTATAGTGCGATCTTTTCTGTCGAAGAAGAATAAACCCACGTTCGGGCCCCGAAGTAAACGAAGTCCCTTACCGTTGACAGGACATTGCGAAGTTAAAGTTCACAGTGTACAAGCCAGACGGCACTAATATGAGAAGATAGGAATTTTGCTACAATTGCGATGAGAGAATAAAGGACACACGCAATATGGAGTTTGCGATTAGTATGACACTGTTGCACGGCTTTTCTAGAATGTTATGTCGCGCACATTTCCACTTCGAATAGGCCTTAAATTACAAAGATTCAATTAATATCAACACACATCCGGGTGTAATTAAAAACGTCATAAATATCGACTGATGATAGTTCATCGTATGTAAAATTTTTATTGTAAAGCTAAAATGTTCTTGTAGCATGTGTAAAGTACGTAACGTATTAAAAAATTCGGTAAAATCAAAAAAATTTTACGCGCTGTAAAATTCGAATTCGGCTAAACGTTTTCATCTTTAACACTGCGTGCGTCTGACGTTCAGTACTTGAAAAGAGTGGCCGCGTGGTGTGTGTAACATACCGCACAATTGAAAAAAAGTTAAATATTTTTCGCAAGATACTTGATACTCGTATATTTGACTTTGAATTAAATTTTAATAATGTGGTACCAATTTTTCCGTAATGTTGTTACACTAAATTATTATCATTTCTCCTAACCCGCATTTTTATTAATAATAGAGAAATAGAAAAGCACTCCATACGGATAAGGTGCAATCTGAATTTTGAAAATTTGGCGATTTTTCAAGTACACGCTTAACTTGAAAAACGAGTAATTCGGTTATTAATTTTTACACATTCCGAATGAATTAAATTCCTATATTTAACATTAATTTTTGCTGTTCCTCCGTCATTCTTGCTCGGCACTGCTTATCTAAAATATTTCCTTACACAGTACCGTCTCCGTCAGGATCACTTTCATCTTATCACTGCTATATCTGCCAAAACAAGTTTCCCATCCATCTTAATATCCTTCGTGTTACAGAAAGCAAAAGTTATTGTCATAAAAATAATGAAAACGCCCCTCGACCGAACACAATTATTTTGCAGTAAGAAAACAGAAAAATGAAAAAAAGGGCTTAAAGTGTACTAGTCAAAACAACGTTGAATAAAACAACGGTTACTTTTAAAGAAAATATGTAATCCATGTAAATAAAGAAACGCGATACATTCCGTGTCGCCTGGTGCAATACACTAACGCTCAAATATCCCGACTTTCAGTGGATAAAGCGGATTAGAATTGTAATAATTGCTGCGTAGTGTGTAATAAAATTAGAAAGGTAGGCGGAAACTCGGAAAAGTATAATTACGCAATTCGAGAAAATTACAATACACGCGGTGTAGACCGACTCTTCCAGGTAAAATCTACCACCGAATGAAGCTGCGCCATTTGAACTTGTGCATCATGCAACTTTTCATTAACTTTCGTAATAATCATTTTTTCATCGCTCTCGGTAAACTTTGTTTCGTCAACTTTAAGACACAATAAAATACGGAAAGTAACTTGCCAACACGCTTCCCTCGTTACATACAAATTCGCATTTCCAAAATTCGTGGTTTTTCAATCTGGTGAGACTACGGACACACTGCCATGTACGGATTTTTTTTTCCTTCGTCATAATGATTCAAAAAATAAAAGTCATTAATTTAAATTAAAATACGGTAGCGCGTCTAATGTACGGACGGAAAAGATCATAAAAGCGGGATGCAAGACTTCTTTGCCATAACCCTAAACCAAATTTTATATCTCAAAATTACCTAAACTATATAATTATTTGTTTTCATCGCTTTGTTATTAATTTCGTTATATTAAAACAGTCGATGACGCCGATACAAATGTGTTTCCAACTATTTAATTCTACTAATTATAATGACAGCAAAAGAAAAAACAAAAGAAAAAACTAAATAAAAAACTAAATAAAAAACTAAATAAAAAACTAAATAAAAAACTAAATAAAAAACTAAATAAAAAACTAAATAAAAAACAAAACAAGCACGTTAGCTAGTATGTAGAGGAGATGATTTATAATGTATAAAAAGGATAATTACGTTATTAATTTCGTTTTCACTTCGAACTGTGTAGTCTGTAATTGAAATCATTAATCAGATGAGTAGTAAAAATGTGCACGTTCTACTACCTTTTTCGATATAACATGATCGATGTAGTCCTATCGTCATACTTCCATTTTTAGATTTAATTCGACAGAATTTTATTTTTGAAAATTAAAATTGCCGCAAGATGTAAATAATTTTGCAAAAATTCTCGTTTCGAGATGGGAAATGGAGCTAACTGAAAACTCTCGTAAAATCTATAATATCCTCGACGATGCAACTGGTCAACTCTAAAACATAATTTAAAGTTATGTGGGAATTCCATAAAATCACAATTTCCTTTTTTTACCATTGATTTTCTGTTCCTAGCCATATAGTGATCGAGGGCAATGAAATGGCATATTCGTTGGCTCAGACTGCTGCGTCTTCTCGCTTTTATTTCGCAAAAATTTCTGCTTCTAATTTTCTTCCATTATGTAAAAAGATTTATATATTAAATTCCGGTCAAATATTTATGTCTCTTCCTTTTTCAACCAACTTTTCTTCTCCCTATCATCCAACCGAATCTTCCTACTCGCGGCATTGGTTTTACAATTTTCCTTCACTTTGCCGTTCTGCTATCGTCTCTGTTATTCGTTTACGTCTTTATTGTACTATCCTTCCTTCCTCACCTTTTCGTTTTCTTTCCGCACTTTTTCTCCTAATTATGCTCTCCAATTAACGACAAAGCCGTCTGCGATCCTAAAACCATATCTTCTTTAAATGTTCGAAATACTTTGATCTGTTGTCACTTAGTTCCTTAATCCTTACTGTACCTCTTATCTCTAATCATTCCCATCGATCTCCATTGTTTCAATCCTTAGTTCTTTTATTCTAACGATATCTGACTGAATCCATATCTAATTGATTTTTCTCCATTATGTCGTTTTTGAACTAAGATCTGCTCTGTAGGTAGACGTGCCCAAAGAAAAAAAAAAAAAAAAATAATAATCTCCTACAACTTTTCATCGTACACCATCAAATTTTTAGATAAATCTAATGAATGTAACAATATAAAAATAACAACCATTTTTTTTAAATCGAATTTACTGGCAAATAATGAATTCTACTCGTATAAATACTTATCGATCACACGGGACACTCGACACGCGTAGAACGGGTCTAAAAAATCTTTCACTTTAATAATAAATATTATAATATGAGCAAAAATTATATATGTATATATATATATGTTTGTGTAAGGGCGTCGCCAGCTGATTAGTCGGGGGGGGGGCAAAATGAGTCGTTAGTAGATAAGCACGGGAGGAGGGGGCAAAATGATAGAAATAGGATATGAGTTATAGGAACAATAAAATTTATAATTTGTAAAGGCTTAATATTTTATTAAACGAGAATAATTAAAAACATAATTTTCGTGTGTTTCTGGCAAACTGTTCTGCTATTTTATTATGAAAGTCATCCAAATTATCCGTGATTATGCGCCGATGAATACTCATCATGGCCAGTTGATTAAAACGTTTCGAAGCTCCAGGGGGGCACCCCCCCGACAACGCCCATGTGTGTGTTTGTATATATATATATATATATATATGTATATATATGTGTGTGTGTATATATATATATATATATATATATATATATATATATATATATATATATATATATATATATATACATATACATGTATACATATATTCCGTTAGCGCGATCTTTTCGACGGTGATCGAATTATAGAAATATATTCTTTGGTAAGGTCATTAATTTGCGATCTATCGGACACTATCTTATTTGGCGTAGTCGCGGACTATAGGTATCGAGAATGCTTATCGGCTAAAACCGAAATTCCCGTGCACGGTCGAACGGACGGATGTGTCAGGGTTGAGACTGTGTTCGTGTGTTAGCGGTCGGAGCGGAGGTAACTACATCAGCCGGAAGCGAGTATGCGCATCGCATAAAAGCCGTGCCGAGCAGCACATCAAGCCGAGAGAAGATTTATAAAATCCCGTAAAAGTCAAGCCGGGCGACTAAATCGATATCATTCGGAGATATTCTAAGAACGTCGATGAGATTATTACCTTTATCAGTTTTATTAATTATTAGTCGGTTAGATAGTTCGGTCTAGTTGTCATTCGTTAACCGTTGTTGCAGCAGCTCTATAGTCGTGGTAAAGTCGTTTATACGTAATTTGAGCGCCACGTTGTAACTTTGAACTGTCCTTTTGAATTTGCTGTAAAATTTGTGGGTTTTTTTTCATTCTTGTTCTTGCCGTGTTTAAATGTACGCTTCGCCGTTTAAATCGAAGGTTTTATTTTTATTTTTTTTTTTTTTCGAAATACACGCGTTTTTCTGAGTAAAAGTCTCGTTATTGGACACGTGATTCGGGGCTTCGTAACATCTCCGGTATGGCGAGGCCGCCGCCGTTTCGGGGCGAGATCGCGGTCAAAATAGTTTTATTTGGGTATTATTTTTTCCGTTCGAAAGTTTTTATTACGATAATTTTTTTTAAATAAAGCCTAGTGCTCCGAAAGGAGCCTATCCGATTGTGACCTGCGTTTGTCGTTGGCGCCCGCTTTTTTTGTATCGTTACGCGGAAAGTCGGTTCATATCAATATCAATATATATATGTATATGTATAAAGCCGGGTTCTTTGGGAAATTCTGATGAAATTAACGAATTACGGGTTTTTAGGGGTTTAATAAATCGATTGGTCGACATCTCACTGTCGAGAAAGTAGCAATTCCAATAAGGGGACTGACTACTAATGGCTAATTGATCATCGCATTTTTAAGGTTTATTAAAAAAGGAACAAAGCACCGTTGCCTAGAAGATAATACATTTATTTACAACGGTAATCGAAAATAGATAAAGGCAGCTTTTATATTTATTTACGCTTTACGCAACGGATTTAAATGCCGATTCAAATACATGTAGGAGAGGACGTTATTGGAGTTATACGGATGATAATTTGTTAGAATATTGCTGGCTTATGAATGTTTGTTTTTCTCGTATTTAAATCCAGAATACTTCATCATAAACAACGCGATGTATAGAGAAAAATGATTGCTGCTAAATGTTTGACTGCTTATGAAATTTATTAGTCCACTGACTGATTTGCAAGTTCAGAGTAAATCCGAGCAAAGCTCGGTTAATACGTACTACCGACAATAATGACAATGGCGATGTGTATAATAAGGGCAACAGTGTTTATCTTATATAATATAAATTTAGGGCATGCTAGAGCAAAATCTATAAATATAAAATAAAGCAAAGTTTTATCAAAATAAAGCCAAGTTTTATCAAAATAAAGCCAAATTTTATCAAAATAAAGCCAAATTTTATCAAAATAAAGCAAATGGATTCCCCAACGTCACCGGACACATAATGTAACTTGATCGATCTTTTTTTTGTTTATTTTTTTGGGGGGGGGGCGTCAACTACAAACATTAAAATCCAGTATAAGTGCAATTTTTAGAAATTTCAAAGTGCGGCAGCGGGATATTCTAGCCGAACGAAACATAATTAACTAATGAATTACAGCACGATAACCGGCAAAGTTGATCAATCTTATTTTACCTGTTAGTGTGCGTAGAAGTCTAAATGCAACGTTGTTATCAAGCCACTGTTTAGACGTTATTCGCACGCAAATTGATTTAAGCAGCGGGTAAACGAAATCCAAAATAAATTTGTTACTTACATGCGCGCTTACAAGTACTCGGGTAGCCCTCAAGAGGGCTATTTCAAATTGCTAACAGACCGAAAATAGGATAAAAGGAGTGGCGAGGAAGATGATAACGAGGATAAAAATATAAGGACAAGGAACAGGATGAATAATAATAACCAGAAATTTATACAAAAAAATGACTTTTACAACAAAACACGCTAAATATCGGGCGAGCGAGAAGAGCAACAACTGTCTAAAACATAACAGTTTAACGAACAGCGATTGTGCATCGAGGAACGAAAAATTAATGAAGTATTAAACTTCTCGACTGTACTCTCTTTTACTAACAATAAAAATTAAATAAATATTAAATCTATTTGGCGTACCTACACACCAAACAGTCACTATCGTAAAAAGAGCTATTTCTGCCATTCGAAAAAAATCCGTTTAAAAATGTCCTACCCGTTTAATGAGGAGGAATAAGAATATTTATATCGAGCGTTTCCTTAAAAAGGTAAGAAACATATCGCATAATTAAGTAAAAAGTTAATTCGTTGTAAAAAACAATACCGCTCTGAATTATTATCTCACCGTTAGTTGAGATTATTTAATAGCAGAACGTTTATTCCCCTGTTAAACTTAACTCAATAGGCGAGTGTGTTTCGTCCGAAAGAAACTTGTTTGGCGGATGACGCATATCCAAAATACCGAAAATTATCATAATAAGAGGAGCTTAAAGAAATTAGAAAAAGAAAAATTGAAATAATTTAATGTTTCTCGATAAACTCGAATATTTGTAAAATCGTTTTGAGTTGGCCAAATTTGAAGTGATCATCTTATTGGAAAGTTTTCAGCGCTATTTAAAAAAGTTTTTTAACTTAATTTTTCTCTCTCAATTTAGTTTTCGTAGTTTTTCAATAAAATTAATTTCTTGCGAAAACAAAACATTCGTAACAATTTTCATGGACGGTAAATTTCCTTTCGTCCTATGCAACCAAATTTTATCCAGAAATTACGAAAACTCTCAACGCTTACTTCTTTTTCTCCGCTTCTTCCCGGTGTCTAGTAACATTCGCTTTATGAAGGAACTTCAACAATCGCTTATTTGTTAATTACAAATTGCTTTTGCACGGAGTAGTTTCAAACTGAACAGGCGGTCAATTAAATGAAATAAGAACGAAAAACATTCAGTATCTTATATATTACGAGCAATAATGTATGTACATATTATTGAACTGGACCTCTTGACGAGGGAGATTATTAAGGAGGGGAGGGGGGGGGGGAGTCGGAGGCTATAAATTTAAAAGTTATTATTTTTAGGAAAGAAGTAGCCAAATGGCGATGGCAAGCGATAAATACGAAATTTCTGTTATTGTTTTTATTTAGCGGGCTCTTTATTTTGTAATTTTTTTCTAAATTATACCCTGCTGTTTTCAAACCGCCATCCACGGTAAATATTCTTGTACACCTCGAGACGCGCTCATCTAATTTTAATTTCGGTCCATTCATCGAATGTCAAAAAGGCTTCGTACGGTACAGCTATTGTGTCACAAAGCTAATCACGACGACCTAAATGCCAATTACAAGCAGGCTATTGTTGATAAAGTACTTCCTTTTCTAATTACAAATAGCAGCAATTATTTAATTATAAGGAATATGTGTGTTCTTACCGTTATTAACGGAAAATTAATCTAGAAAATTAATCTGGAAACTTAATCTTTACGCGAGTGAAAATTGCATTGCGATTGCTGAACACATCAACCGGCTTTGTCTTTATCGACATATATATATTATATCGGCTGAGTGATGTAAATAAGTATCGAGAGGGCGCGAGAGAGAGAGAGGAAGACTTTTTTAAAATCATTAAAAACGAATTAATCCGCAGAACGAGCCGAGTAGCTATTATTAATAGTTATCAAAAACCGAGATTGCGCCCCAGCAGGTATACTATTAAACGGAAGGCACAGCGGAGAAGAAAAAAATAGCTGACGAATGAGAGAGCGAGGCTTTGCCGTAGTATTATTCTCGGAACACTCGGCTCCTCTGGAATGTTTAACTGGAGAAATGTTAAGTTTTGATTGTAGTTTTGTTTTTACTGGAGAAATGTTAAGTTTTTCGGTCGCTACGAATGGCAAAGCCTTTTGTACACTGTGCAAACAAACAAAAAACAGAACACTTATCTTTCATTCCTACTAAACGTCCTAGTGGCGAATGGAAGCGAATGAATGGGTGCCGTGTTTATTATTATTCAAAAGGCTGCTCTTCAGCACTCGCTCTTATTTTAGACCATTTTTTGTTTTGATTTTTTCACCGGCCGCTTCGGAAGGTTGCCTTCTATTTTGCATATATCATCGCCGTGTATTCTTGCTCGGTTGCCTCATCGTCGGAAAAGCCTTTTATTTCGAGAACCTTACCTAACCTTACCTTTTCTTTTCCAGTGCCACTTTCAAACGAATTTCTCGTAAACGCTGAAGTTCTCTTCTTCTAGCAGCCGTTTGTCGTTTCTTTTGTCTTTCAGCTATGGAATTTCAACGTTTTCCATGTTCTCCAGGAGCAACTCGGTGCCGAAGTGGTAAAAACTGTTTGTTTATTTTCCTCTTTCGCCCCGGAACTTGCCTTTTTTAGCAAACTCGAATTTGTTACATGACTGGAACCTTTCAAAATCTTGACAATTTAAAAAAAAAAAAAGAAGGAAATAACGCGAGCTAAAATGGACCGAGTAAAAAATTTATATTCATCGATTTGTTCGCTTACACAATTTCTGTACTTGAAATGCGTCGTGCGCGCATATATGTTTGTAGGTGTCACGGATAAAATGAGCATTTTAAAATAATCACACAATTTTAGAACTTTGTGCTAGATGTGTCAATCGACCGAGCAATGTCGGCGAATATTTTTTAATTATTCTTTCATTTTTTATTATTTTAATTTTTTACGCAATAATTTCGTCTTTACACAAATTTATCACTAGCAAAATTGCTCCGCATTACGTACGGTCTATCATCTGATTAAATAAAATGTACTTAAAAATTTTCTATATATGTATGTATATAGCATTCGGTTAAAACTTTTTTAATTTCCTATTTTTTTTTTTTCATGTTGGAATAGAACCTTGTTCGTTACTTCTTTTTTTTAATTAATAGGAAAATAGTAAAAAAAAAAAAAAACAAAAAAAGAGCTCATAATTTAAATTTAATAACATAATATTTTTTTCAGAAACTTTTCTAATCTTAAAATATACTCAAATATTAAATGTTCGTTCATTAATCCGATCCGTTAGATACCTGCATGAGGAAATGAATCCCCCTTGATGATAATTCTTCTGTAATACCTATAAAACAAAAAACAAAAAAGTCAATCGCTCAGGTAAAAATTTTTCTATTAAAAACGTCGCGCATACTTCATAACGCTTCTTATTCGTATCGTTTTTTTTTTTTCACATTACCCACAGCGAAAGAACAAAGTCTTTAATAATATATACATAGTGACGAATCCTGCAGTACTTCTAGGCATGCGGTGAAGTGCCAAAATTGAAAAGAAAATAAAAATCTGTCGATACTTCTCTAGCAGCAGAGATTAACTTGACCAAACAGATAGTTTATTTCAATCGTTGTTTCTCTTTTATGTTGTGCAGTAATTAATTTTAAACACCAATTTTTGAAAACAATTATTTAATTTATCAAATATCCCCCGACTTGTTTCAAAAACAAAGCTTCGCGATCACGGGAGTTATTATAATATATCGCGGAACGCGTCGGGGAGTATTTGATAAATTAAATAATTGTTTTCAAAAATTGGTGTTTAAAATTAATTACTGTGTACAACAAACAAATAGTTTTTAGCTTAGTTGAAATGTAAGAAGCGGCGCCTATGTGAGCTGAGAAAAAAAAGTGCTTCAGGTGTAGGTGTCGAGTAATAATTGAATTCCGATTTGACGATCTGCTGGTATTTTTCGTGTTTTGTTCGCCAAGGCTCTGTGAGTACTTCTGCACATTAGCGAGTCACTAAGATCATACTCAGCAGCATACACATACGTAATATAGTAACATGTAAACAGCCAATCAGAGTGAGCGTTTTACAAGTACTTCTCTTTACTTCTGCAGAGCGACCACCTGCACATGTTTCCCCCCACGAAACTGTGACTACATTATTGCTATTTTATAAAATGCCGTTCGCGCGTCTAATTTATAAATACGCTCTTGGTTAAATGACCGCTAACAAAACCTGTCAACCGCGATGAAAAGTTTCAATTATAAATCGGGACTTTTTCTAAAAATCTTCAACAATGACCGCGTTTAGAAGGCAGGTTGAACAATTTCTTTTCCAAGGAGTATCATTTAGTGAGGATGTGAAGAATGGTAAGGATAACACTGCACGCGGCACGAGTTTCAGTTCCATTTCATGGGTAAATCACCTTCTTTACTGAAATACGAAAACAAAAAATTGCTTTCATCATTACACAATCATTTGGTCTCTACTCTTCTTGACCACTCCATTTTCCTTATACCATATTCAGTTATTTTATAATCTGGCCATCTATATTCCTTTCAATGTGATCTTTGGATTTTATATATGCTTGAATTTTTTGGTTTTTAATTGATACTATTTATATAATGATTGTTTCTCACTTCGGGAAATATGTTTATCACTGTCCAAAAAAAAAAAAAAAAAAAAAAAAAAAAAAAAAAAAAAAAAAAAGATAGTCTTTAGAAAGGAGAAAAAATGAAGCAAAAAAAAGTATACATATGTACCAAATTGGTATATGTAAATTATGAACTTAAATGAATTACTCACAAACTGAGAGCTCTTTTTTGTTAAAATTTATACATCTTGTTTCGAATTGGTTTCTTAATTTCAATCCACGTTATATTTTATTTAATTTATTTATTAAATTTTTATCTTTATTTATTTCTTACATTTTGTTGTATTTGTTTTTATTTAATTTATTTTTGTCCTTATTCCGCCGCACTTAATTTGCAGATTTTGATTTATTTTGTATTTCGTATTTTCAAATTGGATATTGCGCGTATATTCTGTATAAATATCTGCTTAATTTAATTTTTGTTTCCGCTATAGGGCATTTGTAGATTTTTTGCAAAGCGATCAATTGATCTGATTTGATTATTATTTCACCGTTGTTGAAGTATAAAGTTTTTATCAATTTTTTGTACTTCTAAAAAGTAAATTAAACCGAACTGAATTGAATTATTATTATTTTCAATTCTCCTTCGCTTGATACTTTTTGCAACACAACAACTGGAAACTGTGTTGGCATTATTGAACGTGTGCAGTATATAAATACTACACTACAAAATAAAAACAGAAAAAAAAACCGGAAAAATTTAATTTTGACGCTCCAGCAACGAGAAAACTTTTCTGCATTTTTGGAATTTTTCGTCTGAGCGGGTTTTCATTAAAACTAAATCAACTAAGAAACGAGAGAATTCCTTCTTATTTTCTTTTATGTCTGCGGAAAATATCGCATTTTAATGGAAGAAAGAAAAATGTTCTAAAATTATAAAGTTGCGCCAATTTCTTTCTTTAACCTTCGTGTCATTATTTTTTAATTTGAAAAGTACACTTTTAATCGCCGAGTAAATTGTTCAAAAAGCGATTTCTTTTTTATTTTCAAATTAACGGAGAAATTCGCGCCAAGTGGGCAAAGACGAGGCGAAAGCTTTCTCATTTCCGGACAAGCAAATTAAAAAGGCGACCAGACTGTGTTTTGTATTTTCATTTGCTTTACAATTTTTAATACCGAAAGAGGAACACACTGATGCGAACTAAAATCGAGCTGCAAGATAGACCTCATTCGCGCGTGTCTACAATGTCACAGAATCGGGCGAACAGGACTTTTCTTTTTTCTTTTTTTTTTACTTTTCCTACAAATCAACACGGATTTTCTTCGTTTACACAGTTGTTTTCAATGGATTTAAAAAAATAAATAAATAAATAAATAAATAAATAAATAAATAAAAAAGCTGAACTTCATTTTCTGCGTTTTTTGATCTTTAATTTTCATCGAGATTCATTAACGTATAAAAAATTTGATGACGAAAAAATAAGAATAAACGATTTTGTATATTTATTGTTTTTACGATGCAAATGCAAATTCATTTAACATGAATAAATTCCGTATTTTCGTTCGTTCGTTCATACTGTTTTTGTATATAATGTTCACAAAAATGTGAAAAATCTTATTCCTGTTTATTATCATGATATTCAAAAGGTTTCACTTAATATGGGGAGGGGGGGGGCACTTTTTACATTCAATATCGTTCAATATTTAATCACAATTAAAAATATTTTTGGTTTTATTCTCCGGGATTTACCAGCAAAAGCTGATCAGCGCAAGATATTCAATTTTTCAATATTCCTACGGAGGCTACGGAATTTTTAATAAAAATATCTCACATATGCTCTGAAGGGAACTTCTAGGCTGCCGAATTAACTCTCGGCTATAAGCGAGTAAATAAGTTCGCGATAATTTTTTGAAAAAGAAAAAAGCATCTACTTTTTTCTTTAAAAGCTCTGTTAATCAACTTTGTTCTACTAATCGGCTTAATGATGCTTGGCTTGAATTGTTTTCTCGTTGACGGACTTTAGGTAATTTCAAAATTAACTCTAAAATCGTCATAATTGGGCAAGTCAGCATCTTTTTTTTAGACTACACTCTACTATTCCTATCGCAAACACATCGCAGCTCCACAAGTGAACCCCATCTCCGCTGTCTCCATCCATTCGTCATTTCCCTTTTAACCCGTCTTATTCTTTTTACACTTCCAAAACAACTTTTTCATTAAATTATTTATACATTACAAGATCCTTGTCTAACCCTTAACCTTTCAGTTCCTATCCAGTTTGTTCAACATCGGTATCCGTGCTTGTCGAAAGTTTTTCGATTCGCCCCCCGGTGTCCGTGTTTCTGGTGTACCGAAGAAAAACCACATACCTTAAACAGACACTTTCATCTCCTTCGGTCTACCTAATGGAAGATGCTTCTCTTTTTAAGCGTCTCCTTTGCCATCTTAATAATGCAACACTTTTTGTGTTGCCAGTCTTGAGGTTGATCGTTTCCTTTCATTTCCTTCGTATTTACATTTAATAATTTTCGACGTATTTCGCGTTCCTTCGTTAACTTTTATCATCACACTTTTCTATTCTTCGCTTTAATCGCTGTCTCATATATTTCTCATATCCTCCGCTTCTAATTCTAACATTCGTGTCTCTACTTTTCGTTAGTGACGCTAAATATTATCAGCAAATTCTCTACACTCCATCTTTTCTTTTAATTTTTTACTAGTACCTATCCGACTCCACACATATAAATGATATGTTTTGCATTCAAATTAGGTGGGGGAATTCTGCGTTCGATATATAGGAAGAAAAAATAAGAATGAAAAATAAAAAAAAGAAAATTACTTAGAATTTCATTTTTTTTTTGTTTGTTTTTCGCGCGCAGCCACACTATTTAGCCAGCCTACTTAGAATCTCGATAAGTCAGCGCGTATTTAAATTAGAGACATTAAACTTAGATAGGTAATATTATACCTTCTAGAAATCGCAGAGAGAGTTACTACTACCACCTTAAGGAGAACGTTACTTTATTCATTTTTACGTATCTATACATAAAATAGCTCTACACCTTCATTTGGTCATCGGAGATTGTAACACTCGCGGCTAGTGTAGTTTATATCTTACACAAAATTCTACGTGTACTCCTGTTAACCACCTACAACTCCACATGTTCAAAGCCAGTTTTCCACCAATATATAGACACTCCCTATAGCTTCTTTTTTTTTTTGCACTTTCGATGTTAGACAGCGTCCCATTCGTTTGAATCCCTTGTCGCGCTGCTTGTAAATCAAACGTATTCTTGACAAGATTATTCTGAAAAGTGCAGTAAAATTTTCTAACATTATTATTAATTATTTGCAAATTCGCTCTTCTACCGTGTTGAAGCATTGAGCTAAATTCTGTTCAAAGGTAGTGCTAACGCAGAAAGTTGGAAACACTCATAAATATTCGTCCAAGATATATATACTCTGTGATATATATATATTTAATTTTTACTATACAAAAGATTGTGTTGTATCCGTTTTGTTACGAACCATTTGCTTTTTTAGGCCTAAAAAAGAATCTCCCAAAAAAAGGATTTTTTTCTTATTTTTCATCGTTTTACTTTTTAACTAATTATATATATCGCTGTTTCCCTGGTGAGGTCGGTGAAGGTGAGAAGAAAGCATGTATTCAGTTCGATGAAAAACTTGCTACATTTCTGAAAAAGAAATTCGATAGATAATCAACTTTAAGCGAATACACACGATAAAATAAGATTATGCTAATAAATTTCGATGAAGTAATGGATGAAAAGATACACTCATCGCTCTGGAACTGCTCGGTATTATCGTGGAGCGAAGGTAACTGAAACAGGTGCTTTGGATAATAATACGCAAGCAGCAGGAATGCGTGTCTGGAACATTCGAAATAATAATTACAACCCGGTAAGCTCACGGATAGGCTTAAAATTCGTTAGTTTTAAGATAACAGAAGGAATTGATTATTTCATTTTGGAAAATTGGAAAAAAAAACCTATTAAAGTATCAGATGAAACGGATATATTTTGCCAACAACAAAACACGCGTGATAAAGTAAAGACATATGAAAAAAAAAAAAAAAAAAACTCCTCGGAACAGAGTACGGAATAAGACGTCTTTTATTATAGGTCTCTGAGATAAGATCTACGAATGGACTGCGTTTGTGTATTCGGGAAGAATTTATGAGCTAGGGAGAGAGTTCTGGAGGTACAAAGGCGATAACTGGAACTCCGAACCCGATCTATCTAATTTAGGAAAACGGGTTGTGAAGGCATTTTTTATTACTATAGAATGAAAAGCGGTCGTCCGAAATGTATAGCGGAAATTCGTAGAGCATTTTCGATCGCCCCCCGCGTATACACCGTACGATCAATTCTAAAATATTTAACCTCTTTCAAAAGTAGACACATCTATAGGAATAATAACAATTACGTCCGATGCAAAATATCGCCATGATCAAAACAATTCCGCGCTAAGTGAGCAGCATAACTCTCGAGTCGGACGATCGTGTTCTACTCAGCTGATGCGCAAATTAGAGCAAAACTGAAATATAAAATTCCAACAGTTGTACGAAGTCCGTTTCGTTTCTTGATTATTCGTTACTTTTCATTTTAACGTAATTTTCGAAATTGAAAACCCCTTTCTTAAGAATAACGAAGTTTATAGAAAAAGAAATCGCGCAGATGGCGTAGACGTTGGAAGAAAAATGGGACTGAGAGAAATGTACAGGAAAATAGATTAAAGCTTGCGTTAGAAATTTAAAAATATAACAGAAAGTTAAGAAAGTTCTAACTGTGAAGTAAAATCATCAGCACGAAAAAGCTGATCCGTGTTCGGAAACAAATTTAAACTTCCAAACTTCATTATAATACCGAAAATTCAATTCAATCCACAACATCAGCCGCAGCCAGCGTGTTTGAAAATGAATATCTGAATTTTCAAACCGGAGAAATACTGAAAATTAAATACAACTTTCAAGGACTTTTTACACATAGAAGCAAATTGTTCGTTCTAATTCTAGAAACAAAATTAATTTTTTTCGCGTCATTACTCGGTCATAAATAATAAATAAAACCGCTGATTTTTGAATGCTAAATACATTTTTCTTTTGTTCCGGAGTAAATTAAAATATATCCTTTTCTTTTATTTATTTCTTTCTTTTTTTTTGTCCGATTTAAACTTTTTTTTAACTAAAAAAATGCAACATCAAAAAGTTTTTTTTTTTTTGTTTTTTTTCCCCTTGGGCGCGTCAACTCGGGACATTTACCCAACACAAAGGACTAACAAATAATGAAACGTAGGGACTTGAAAGTTTTTACCTTTATTAAATTTAAAATTATAATGGACACAAAAAATGTTCACTTTTATTCCTAAAATAGGTTCACAAACGATAAGCGAACTTTTATTAAAAACAAAAACGGGGGAAAAAGGTGATAAAAAAGAACATTTATTGACGCGTTAAAAATATTTAAATCGGTTTTAGCCGCTTTTCAGGTATTTTTTTTGTTTTTTTTTCTTAAGCGAAATGGATTAATATAAGCCGATCAAGGTAATAAGAAATATTACGACGGTTTATTATTTGCGAAATCCACACGCAGTCATTCAATAGCGAAGATATGTATAATATGCGGTTTTTATCTATTTATTTATTCGTTTTTTCTTTTCTTTTTAGAAAAATATAAACTATATTTTATTTACCGGACTTTAATTATATGCTGTTATCAATAATTCTTCTAAGATCGGTAACATAATTGAGAGATTTCGGAATCTGAAAATAGATTAAAGCTTTCATTTACCCGGTATATGTATATAAATATTACTTTGTTAATGGGTCTGTGTGTTCAAACTCGGTGCAGCAGTTAGTTTTGAAAAGATAAGAACGTGTTAGGAAAAATGGTTTTTGTTTAACCCCCTGTTGGGAGCTGAAGTAACGTAACACTAAACTTAATCAAGCCGGTCTCTTTAATGGGAAATTCGTAAGAAAATACAAAAGGAATTCTCTGAGGACATAACAACACGGACATCCCTAAGCTAACGTACATACGCATGTATATATATATATATATATATATATACATGTAAACTTATATATGTATGTATATATATATAAGTTTATTTATTTATGTATATATATATATATATATGTATATTTACTATATAGGTGTACACAAATTACAAGTTTAAAAAGATAAGATCACGAGTCTGTTTTTTCGACGGTCCTTAACATTGGTTAATGTTATACAGAGATTGGGTGTCGGAGGTAATATTTTATCCTTTGAACCCTTAAAAATAAACTCTTCGCTATAAATTAAGCTTGCTGCTGAGACTATTTGGTAGGAACATCTTTTTTTTTTTAAACACATTTAATTAAGAAAGTAAATATATATATTAGTTTAAGCGAAAACCCGCTAAATTTATATTTTTTAAAATGAGATTACACCTCGCATTTTATTAATGTCAGATTAATAGAAGCCTTTTTTTTTCTTTTTTTTTAAATTGTTTAAATGTATTTTTCAAAATAATGAATGAGTATTGCTTTTCAAAGATCTATAAATATAAATTCTACGCTTTGTTTTTTTTTTTAATTTCTGCTTTCGCAAGTTAACCAACTCCGTTTTTTTTTTTGTTTTTTTTTTTAAATATACTCGTTTCTGAAATATTTCTAACCTCCGCTGTCGTCGAATTCGGAATAAAAAAGAGAGCACCCTTCCATTCCAACAATTAATGTATACATTAGAAAACATCTGCAACTGGAAATAAATATTTTACCATTTGAAAAAATCGAAAATTGTTGAACCCTTCATTCTCTGTTAGAAGGAACGTTTCGTTTGTTAGAAAAGGAGAAAGAGTAAATACTTGATATCAGAATCGCGAAGGAAACTCAATGAACTAGGAAACAAAAAGAAGATTGGGTTGAACAGACGGATAGAAAGAACGTTTGTGCTACAAAAAAAAGGAGAAAGAGTAAATGCTTGATAATCTGGAATGGAATTTTTTACATAAATACCCGAGATTACACGATGAAGGTTTTTTGGCTATGCCGCTTTATTAAGTTCCAGACTGTGTGACCTAATGTTGTTTAAGAAAATCAGAGTTCTTAAAAACCTTTCTGAACAATCCCTCAGTTTTCTTCTTAGTCTTTTCAATTCCTTCCTTTCAAAGGGTATAACTCCTTCCTCCTGGAATTCTTTTATCGTAATTCCCATTCCTAAGAAAAATTCTTCCCTACGTCCTATTTCCGTGGCATCCTGTATTAGAAAACTATTTGAGGGTATGCTCAACAAGCGCCTTGTTTGGTGGCTAGAGCATAATAATATATTCCCTATTAATATGTTCGGCTTTCGGCCTGGTATTGGCCCTTCTGATTGTGTTAGTCTTTTCGTTTCCCACATATACAAATCTTTTATCCAAAAACATTTCACCCTAGCCTCCTTTATTGATGTTTCCTCTGCTTTCGATAATGTTCATCTTCCCACTCTGAGAGATAAAATGACGGCAATAAATATCCCAATTAAATTCTCTTCCCTTATTATCAATCTCATGTCAAATCGTTCTATCCACTTCTCCTCTCCATCTCTTAATGCTCCAAGAAAGGTTTTCCGAGGTCTTCCTCAGGGTTCCTCCCTCAGTCCTACTCTTTTTAACTTCTATACTATCAGTATAGCTTCTCTTCCTTTAAATTCCTATTCCTTATTCTTTGCGGACGACATTCTCCTGTTTTCCTCGTCTGAGGATGTTTCAGCAGCCTATGAAGCACTCAGTTCGTCGCTCATTGTGCTGGAACATTCTCTCTCCTTAATTAATCTTTCAATTTCTCCCTCTAAGTCTTCTTATACTATTTTTCCCCTCCGTCCCTATAACCCTGCTTTGGTCAACCTATCCTTAAACAATGTATCTCTTTCCCGTGTTAATTGCTTTTGTTATCTCGGCGTCTTTTTTGATAGTCGTTTGTCTTTCTCTGAACACATCAAATATCTTTCTGCTTCCACTATTAAAAGGTTAAACTTGCTGAAAGCCCTGTCGCCAACTAAATGGGGTGGCGATCCCTATATTCTTATTTCCCTTTAAAAATCTATTATCCGTTCCAAATTTGATTATTGTTCTTTTATTTATGGTAGTGCGTCCAAGACACGTCTTTCCAAACTAGATGTAATTCAGAATTCTTGCCTTCGTCTCTGTCTTGGCGCTCTTAAATCCTCTCCAACCACTGCTATTCTTGCTGAATCCAATTCGTCACCCCTATCCATTCGTAGATCTTATTTAGGCTATCGTTTCCTTGTTAAACGTCTTCCTCTCGCATCCTCTACCCTTGTTCAGTCTTATCTTTCGATTTATAATAGCTGGCGCTTCACTCCCAGCAAAACCCCTATTCTGGCTTTTATTTCACATCGTCTAGGTTCATTTTGGCCGTATATTATCTCGTTCAATAATCTCCCTTATTTTTCCTTCGACTTCGCTGACATCTGTCATCCTCCTAAGGTATTTATCCTCCCCTCATTTGCGAAAAATCTCCCCCAAGCCGTAATTAAACAGGTATTCTACAGCACTATCAATTCCCTATTTCCCTCTCATGTTACCATTTACACGGATGGTTCGAGGGGGCCTGGTGGTGTTGGTGCTTCTTTCATCCTTCCTGATTTTAACCTCTCAGAATCTTTTCGCCTTCCTTATTTCTGTTCCATATTCATAAACGAATTATTGACTATCCTATGTTCAATTATTTTCATTTCTTCGAATCAATTTTCCTCTTAATTTGCAATTATCTCTGACTCTTTGAGCGCCCTTCAGGCCATATCCTCTCCCCTTCCTGATCATTCGTGTGACTTTGTTATCCTCCGTATACGTTCACTCATTCACAATCTTTCCTATCTCCATTCAGTCAATATTGATCTGCTGTGGGTACCTGGCCACTCGGGCATATTTGGCAATGAATCGGCTGATTCCTTGGCTCGGGCTGCTGCTGCTTCCTCTCTTTTTTTTTTTTAAAAAATTCCATCCGATAACCTTCTATCAATTTGTAAAAGCTTTCATATCCGATTTTGGTCGGATACCTATGTTTCGTCCTTTTCTAATAATTATTCGTTTCATCTGTCTATTCAGCCTACTCTTCCTGCATATTAATGGTTTCTTTTACATCCCTCCCTTCGTCGTTCTGAAGTTGTTTCCATTGTTCGTATGCGCTTTGGCCATTCTTTGCTGCCTTCTTCCAGATTTCGTTTCTCCTTGATTTCTTCTCCACACTGTCCTCTCCATCCGGATGATGCAATTATTTGCGACGCTGATCATGTGTTCTTCCAGTGTTCATCCCTCTCGGTGGAGCGTTCTGCCTTATATTCTTATTTGCTTAAGCTTTGACTTCCTACCCCTTATTGTGCATCCTATATCCTGTCCTTTCCTTCCCCACTAATTATTCCTGCTATTTGTTCCTTTTTAGTTAAAATCTCTGATCGAATCAAAATATAACCGACTTCTTTCCTTACCTTTTGTTTCTGGGTAAAGGTCCTTGGTTGACGAGCCCAAAAAAAAAAAAAAAAAAAAAAAAAGAGTTCTACTTAGAATTGGTTTGAAGAAGGAAATTGGAATGGAACATGAAATATTAAGAATGGCGTAACATCATGTTAATCTCCGATAAGGAAGCGTCTAATAATTAACTATGATGTGTACTCTGATTTTCGGCAGTTCTAAAATATCTGCAATTTAAATTTACGTGAATATTATTAAACGGTTTTAAAAAATTTTTAACAGTTTACATCATTACAACATTTCAGTACAGATTCGAACTCGGTAAAGTTAAAAAATTTGAAAATTTACAAAATTTATTGCTAGACTAGTAAATAAATTTTTCCAAATATGTCTTATGTCATCGAGGTTTATTTTTTTCTTTTTTGACATTTTTTTTTAAATAAACCAGGACGAATAACTAAATACGCCAATGATTCATCTTTTTTTTTTTTTTCCTATTTGGTTTTTACAGTTCTGCGAGTTTTCCTCGCTCGTGTAATATAGAGTTCTCTTCGTATAAATTTATCCGGTATAATTTATAAAATATTTAATTATTGTTTTTGTTTCGGTTTAACTTAATAAATATAATATAATTAATTTAAAAAACTACGCGAGTCGTTGAAATGTTTAATTAATATTATTTTCTTCAAATGCTTCCAATTTCATGTAGAACAATTTTTATTACTCTGGAAAACTGGAAAGTTTGTTTCTCATTAAAAACGTAATTATCGTTAAAAGTTCGTTGCTCGAATTAACCCGCTTTCGTTGTACACTCACGACGATTAAAAGGAAAATAACGGGTTGCGAGTGGCTCATTTCGATTTAAATTAAAAATTAAGGTCACTGCGAATTTAAAATTTAATTTGCTAATGGTATTACTGCAAAAATAAATTGATGCGAAAATAAGACGCGAAAAAACTGAGTTAATTTTTAATAGCATTTTCATCAGACTAAATGCGCGGAAAATTTTACGTGCATACTGAAATATGAAATTATAAGAAATAAAATTGAAATTTATTAACCATGAACTGAGAAAATTTTCGAATCCGCGACAAAAAAAATAATAAACAAACTGCAACTGCATATTTAATATAATCGCTGATGTTTAATTTTGTAATTTTAATAATCGCGAAAATTAAAAGGACAAAAAAAAACACGAAATGGCCTCGTGAAAATTACTGGCAACCGAGTTACGATTTTCCTTCTCATCAGGAAAAAGTGCATAAAAAAAAAAACAAATCAGCTTTTCGTGGCCATAATACTATGGGGGAAAAAAAGTAGTTTTTTCTCGTTACTTCTACATTTGGTTTTGGGAGATAAATACATTTTTTCGATAATACTGCGCCAATGTTTCGCTCCACCGACACGAAATATTCAATTAATTAACCGATTGATTAAATAATAAAAGATAGCCTAAATTTAAGAAAATCAAGTATTAAAAATTGAAAACGCGGCTTTCGAAATCATGTTTAAACTTTAAAATTCAGAACTTGCAAAATTTCAAAAACTGACAACCGCAATTTTAGGTTCGCTAGTTCAAATGTGATACGAAGATATCAAACTAATTTCGTTATTCTCGTAAAATCTTTATACAACTTCGTAGTGGCTAAGCTGGAACCAAGGTGTAATATAATTGATCATTTACTATCACGGAATCATTACTAAAAGTTTATTTCTTCAAAAATAAGTTGTTTACGAATTACTTAATCTTAATCACAACCGTTTGCTCATATGCACGATCGTTTTTGATAGCATTTAGAAATAAAAGCATAGATATTGTTTATTCCGATTATTCGGCTTGAAATTATAAAAATATGATCGAATAGCTTCAACTCGTTCAAACTAATGAGAACCATGTAGAGAGATATCTTCAGCTAATCAACGCAAAGGGATTTTAATATTCCTTAATTACCACCTATTCAAAGGCACATCTCTATTTTCCGTAACTCCCACCGACTATCAAACATGCCCCAGAGAGCCGGTTGATTTTTACTTGATTTCAATTACTTTCAAACGATCTCCTACTTATACTATTTAATAAGCAAATTAGTCATTTTAACTTATAATCTCGTGCCAGCATCGACACAGCATACAGTTTTTAAACTTTTTCTAAAAAAAGAGAAACCTGTTGTTCATTATTATTTAAATCTATCGAAAAATCCGATTCATTAAACCAACTCTTTCATGTGTCATGAATGAGGATCCCACCCGGCGCTCCATTCTAATAAATTCTCAACCATCCTAAGATTAAAGCCAACAAAACAATGATTCATCGATTCGTTTAGCACTGCCCGCTAATTCATTTTTTGACCACTTCTGTTCCGTCAAGGATTTTCACACTAAAACCGTGGCCTAATATCTTCTTTCGTCTTCGACCAGCTCAATTATTTCTTCCAATTCTTGCACTCAAAATTTTCCTTGCACGTAACCGCTGCGTTTACGTTACCGAAATATATCATTTCGTTTCGGCCGCAACTTATTTTTGCACTGCTGCTTTCGTGTCATTTTCACATTTCACCAATTTACCGACCGAAAGATTATTAGTGGGTTTCATAACAAATAAAACAAATAGTAGCGAGTTATTAGCCCTTTCTTTGTTTTTTTGGTTTTCATTTAAATTATCGAAAAAAAAAAGTCAAACCTGGACACGGATTATTTAAGGTTCATCTGCGTAAATATAATACCATTGATGCACAAAAACTGTGTACGTCGTATTTTACTAGGCTGAAACTAATACAAATTTTAACCGTCTAATGAAAAGTAACTCCTAAAATTCCTAATTATTTCACATATTCAATTATTTTAACAGCTTTACCGTAGATATCGTAAAAATAACGTACATTTAAATCCAATAGAACTATAAAATAATTCAAATTAACAGTTATATCCATATATATACATATATATATATATATATATATATATATATATATATATATATATATATATATATAAACTCGGCCACTTTGGTCTCGCAAGGGGCTCTGCTCTTTGACCCCTTTTGCTTACATTTCTGTCTCTTTCTCTTCCATAAAAAAAAGTAAAGTAAGTCCCATACCCTTGACAGAGCGTCGGGGATTTTGAAGTTAAGGTTCACAATGTATTAAGCCTAATGAATCTGATGAGAATACTGGGCCAGTTCCTTTCTCTCGGCCTCCTTTACTTTCCCAGATTTCTCTGGTACCCAATTCAATTTCAGATTAGGTATAAACCTGGGAGCGACTTCGATCCATAACAAGACAAGTCTCGAACGCGTGACCTCTGGTTTGGTAGCCAAGCGTCTTAAAAACTAGGCTACCGCGCTACCTTTTCTCTTCTATATTTTGTAAAAAAAATGATCAAACTTTACAACGTAATTCTTACTGGCATCAACACAAAAAAAAACAACATAATCACAAAAATCCTATCCTAACATTTAACTTTCATTATATAAAATTAAAACACTTTTTTCGTTACATATTTCGCTACATAAAATTGTGACATTTTTTAGATATCAATAACAAAAATCCTACAAAATAAAACAAACGTTACTTAAAATTGGGACATTTTTTGAGGACATTTTTTCTAATGGGAGGTAGCCTAAGAATTACGTTGTAATTAATATATAAATATATATATATATGTATATATATATGTAATCGCGTGATGAAATTAAATATACAATAAGTATAAAAAATAAATATGTTACTTCGATATTATTTTCAGTAATTGTAAAGCAGGACGAAAATATGAGAAATAAGTTGGTTTTTTTTTTTTTTTTTTTTTTTACTTAAACAACATGTTGATAAGTATGAAATAAAGTTAAAAAAAGTATGAATAAAAAATGCTTTAATTTTTAAAAACAAAACCTTGAAAAATAATTGTAAATTTCATTATTTATTAAGGAGCGAGTATAGCATATTTTACAAACTAGGAATATGAAGTATTATTCGAAAAAAAAAAAAAAAAAAAAAAAAAAAATGATACAAATTTGCGTATTTTCTAGTAAAAAAATGGAAACAGTCGCGTAGAACACAACTACCCTATAACAAGTTTTCGCCGCTACTGCCTTCATCGTGCAAATCGGCAAGTACGGAAAATTTTCGCTAAACGAACATAGGCCTGTCGTCTATTTTCGGGCGAACAAACGATTGCCCAACAACCCAGTCTAATAGATTAATAATTCTCGCACATCGGGTAAATTATTTCTAATAATATCCATGCAGACCAGCAATATCCGATTACAAATATCACACTAACAGCATCCAACGGGCACGTGAAGAAATTCAAAAAGACATTTTTTTTAACTAACTTTTTTCTTATTTACTTTCGCAAATTTCTTTCGATTTTTCCACTGCACCTTTTACCTTTTTGTGAACATCAAACGGAACAATTGAAAAAGAAGTACATTATTTCTTAATGCTTTCACGTTATTTTTTTCAGATAGAGTAAAGTAAGTCCCCCTACGCTTGACAGGGCGCGCAGAGGTTGTGTGGTTAAGATTCATAACGTACTTATAAATATTCAGACCAGTTTTTTTCCCCTTCCGGTCACCTTTACTTTTTCGGATTTCTCTGCTACCATAATTATTTCAGTTTAAGTAAATCAGGCAGGAGCTGGATCCGGGGAACGAGTCAAATACCCGTGACCTCTGCTTTAGTAGCCGAGCACCTTAACCTATTTTTAATAAACAATAGGTGGATAAGAATGGAAAATTTGCCCTGAAGAACTATCGGGTTGGTATTTGAGTTGAAAGTAGGGGTACCACCAAGGAGCATTCGTGACAAACGTTTCAGATCCCCTCTTTACCTTAGTTTTTGAGAAACTCACTTTTTGCTGAAATGCAGTTAATTTCGTTTTCCAAGCGCATGTTGACCGGTTTTTTAAAAATTTTTCAGTATATTTTAGACACATCATGGGAGGGATAAATTAGAAATTAGAGTTATCCAGTTACATAGAGAGCTATGTAAGCTTTTTTGCACGCCAAATAATGAGGATGAAAAAGGAAGAGCCCATTTAAGAGTTGGTTATAGAAGATTTACGAAGTGTCTGCTTACGCGATAGTTAAAATTAGAGCTGTATTACGCGTTTTAATTTAAACCGAAATGTATGAAAATTTAAATAAAATAACACGCGGTTGGGCGTACACGGATGATGATCCGGAAGTCCGAAACATGTTAGTGACGGACGGGGAAAAAACATGATTTAATAAAATGTTCAATACAAGGTAATTACGAAATTACAAAAATACGTCTAATTGTTACGTTTAAATAAATAATCGTGTTCTTCGAAGTTTAATTATTTCGTATTTTACGCGTAATAATTGTCCGGCAACGAGCGTGTGTTCGATTTCGCTCTATGTAAGCGAAGAAAAGTATGCTAAAAGGCTACCGGAATCGAATCTTTGACATTATGATAGAGGGATTATTTTTTATTTACTCGCTTTTAATCCCTCACCCGCTCATGATTCTCACCGCCAGCACACTGATAGGTAAATGTTTTTCCTGGCCTGTTTAATTATTTCGATATGTTCGGAAGCTTTTACGTTTTTCTGTACTTGACTTTTACGATTGGTAAAATTTCCGGTATTTTTCATTTTGCACGTTGAACAGAGCTTTAGCAGGCGAACTTTTATTTTCAGGTTGCGATAGAGTACGTTTCTGAAACAACTCTTCTGTAGGTTTAAAAAATGTCCTGCAAGTTTTAAAGTCGATCGTTAATAAATCAAAACGCCTCGCGTTAATTTTACTTTCCACAATTTTGTCCAATTTTGAAATTTTTCTGTTTACCAAACGAATTCGAAAAAATTTCAAGTAAAATACCGCCAGGGTAAAAGTAATGTTTCTTTTTGGATTGGCAGACTTGTTTGACCATTATTGTTGCTACTACGAGGGAAACCTGACGCGTATTTGGAATGAAAAAAAAAAAAAAAAAAAGTGAATAAGAAACGAAAAGGCATAATTTATTGAATATAATTGGGAGGGAGTTATAAATCGGATAGTTTTGGTTGCTGCAATCGGCTTTTGAAGGAAATGGCGAGCGGCGCGGTAGTTGGAAGAAGCGAGAATAGATGGACACCTTTTATCGCATTTGTAAAGGCCCCGTATGCGCGATGCTTTATCTGAGCATAGCGTTCGAATTCAAAGGGCAAACTGATTCTATTCAGGTTAGCATCGGTAAATGCTGCTTTTGTCGTGTCCTTATTATAAAATCCAACTGAAACGGAATCCCACATACTATAAAACAGCAACACCCTTCGGCGATGGAGCTCATCAAAGATAGACGACCGACCCAGACCAGACCCCCTTCTATTATTTACACACATTGCGCGGCATTTATTACGACTTAAACAGCTATTGTATCACAATTGAAACGCTCAGTTGAATAATAAACGCTAAATCTAATTTCCCTTATTACGTACATTCTACCGATCTGTCTGTGTATACGGGGCGTATTATGCGCGCACGGTAAATCCCTCATACCACAAAAGCGATCGAAAAATGTTATTTTCCTCGAAGGTCCGGAAAGCCAAAATAGATCCGCGAAATTGTTCCATACACTTTTAGTAAAAAGATCGACTAAACTACCGAATTAAATGTAAAAAAATACAATAAAAAGCTAACGATTAATGTCGCATTTTTCATTTTTTCTTCCACGTTATTTACGACATTAGTATAGACAAAGTGAACACAGAGTTTTACTTTATCGCATCATCGATGTATCCGAAATTTTCGGAGCTGACTTGATATTGAGGTACTTCGATTATTCCATAAAACTAAACGGACATTCTATTTCAGTAAAAAAAAATTATCGACCGCTTATCCTCTGATTATCCAAAATCATGGAAAATCTTTAGAAAGCGATTACTCGCCGAATCGCTGTTAATTCCCTCCTGTTTATTCTATGCTACGGCTAGATAGATAAAATCAATCATTAGCCTAGCGCGAATTTTCTTTTTTTTTTTTTTAATAGCTCTGTGTTTTCCTTCGATTTGAAAGAATATTAAGGCATCCTTTGACTTCAAAATAAATCAGACTAAGGGACTTTTTTACATAATTGGCATGAAATTTCAAAAGAATTCTTCAAAAGTGTGTAATTAACCCCTATTAGGCTCCGAGAAATATTAAAATTTTACCGTTTACTTAATGATAGCGAGAATTAAACTGTTTCATCTGGAGTCCAACAACTTCCATGGCCATCGTGAACTATGTTATTTAATCGGCCATCAATGATTCTCGAACTATTTGACTGGCGGCAACTAGAACCTTGCGATGTACGAACTTCTGCGCGCCTTTTTTTACAATGGATTCATTCGAAATACACCTGCCGAAACGGCTTTGCTTTCTGAAATTCAAACACGTTTTTTTTACTTTATCAGAACGATAATAAAATTTGTTCGATTTTAATTGATCTATCGGCGTTTTGAATGTGGAAGCTTCCGCATTACCTATATTGTATCACGACAAACATATTGAAAAAAAACTATTTTAAATTTAAGTGGGGAGGGGGGGGGGAAGCAAACTTTTATAATATTTTTTTATTTAAATATTTTACACGTAGGCTTTTCTAAGTATATGTAACAGCTCGGATGGCACAGTAGCCTAACAAAATCACGGTGTAAATCTTTCGATCGAGTAATTCTGTAAAATTGAAAATGATACAGCTTTGAATCGTAATCCACACAAACCGGTGGGTTTTAAAATACGTTATGGATGAACGCATTTGCGCACCATAGGTTAATCGGGCAACATAGTTTACATGCTCGTTAGTCGGGATATATGCGCGATTGATGTTCCAAAGAAACATCTTAAACAGTAGATCTGGATTATACTATAATCGTTGATGACATATTAAATCAGTGTACAAAGAGAACATAGACGGCTGAAATTCGAGCCACTGGAAAGCATCCGAAGGGATCCCGAAAACTATAGAGAACTGAAAATGAAGGTGACGTACCTCAGATGACTTAAGGTGACGCACCTAAGATGACTTAAAGTGACGCACCTAAGATGATTTAAAGTGACACACCTCAGATGACTTAAAGTAACGCACCTTAGATGACTTAAGGTGACGCACTTCAGATGACTGAAGGTGACGTACCTCAGATGACTGAAAGTGACGCACCTCAGATGGCTGAAGGTGACGCACCTCAGATGACTTAAGGTGACGCACCTTAGATGGCTTAAGGTGACGCACCTCAGATGACTTAAGGTGACGCACCTCAGATGACTTAAGGTGACGCACCTCAGATGACTTCGGGTGACGCAGCTCAGATGACTTAAGGTGACGCACCTTAGATGGCTTAAGGTGACGCACCTTAGATGGCTTAAGGTGACGCGCCTCAGATGATTTAAGGTGACGCACCTCAGATGACTTAAGGTGACGCACCTCAGATGACTTCGGGTGACGCAGCTCAGATGACTTAAAGTAACGCACCTTAGATGACTTAAGGTGACACACGTCAGATCTGCCACGAAACGTTCGCGATCGTTTTCATGTTTTTTTTTTTTTTAACCTTATAGGTAATTTAGCGTTATTTGTATTCTCAATATGCGTCAATATTGTTTTGATTTAATTATCATAAAAGTATCAATTTAACAGAAACAGCAAACTGATCATTCTTTGTTTATTATTTTATTAATTGAAATTGTTAATTTTTTAAATTTTTATAATGGATAATTGTATCTTATAAAAATTTTAAGTATAAACGTGCTTCTTAAAACAGCATATTACAGGGCAATCGTGGGGTTCTAGAAATTACGGAATATTATGTTCATTGTGCAGGAAATGTATTTTCTGTCAGCATTTTAATGTATAGCCGCACTGAAAGTTGAATTATTCTATTTAATAATGATATTTTATTAAAATTCACGCATATTTTGTGTATTATACGGACCATATCCGAGAGAAAAAATAGCTGTTTAAAAATGTTAGCACTATAACGTGGTATGAAATAATTTACGTTATTATGAACTGGCCCCCAGTATTCTCCTTAGATCCATTAGGCATAGTACACTGTGAACCTTAACTTCACAATCCATGATATTGCTTTACTTTTTTTTTACGAACCATGTACAAAATCTTTAATCCCTATCCATTTCATGTAGTACAAAACAGTTTCTGTTAACACGTGTAAAAATTAATATTTTTGCTCGGTCAAGTTTATACACTATTCATTTAAACTGTTTAAAAGCTGTAAATTTAATTATTCGCTATAAAACAATTTAAAGCATTACTTCAGATTACACTATACAACGTATAAAGAATTTACGCAATTTTTAGTATTTTAAATGTGCATACATATATGCATATATATATATATATATTCGAAACTAAAAATATATATTTATAAATGTAAGCAGCATTAATTTTATTTTTGCACTATTATAATTAATGAAAAAATAGAATAATTTATTAATGAAATACAATTTTATAAATATTTCTTACTCATAAATAATTAATTCTAGAGTAAAAATGGAAAAGCACCTATTGAGCCGCCATTCCGTAACTAATTCAGGAATAAATACAAAAACACGCAATAATAAATCAAGGTTTTTTTGTTTTTTTTTTTTTTTGTATTCCTATAATTTTGTACCGATTCCTCGTTGAATATATTAGCGATACGTGTAAGTCATCAAAAGAGTACTTGAGCAAAAGTTTATCCAACAACAGTGGAGGCCAGCATCTCCAACCACCTATATCAAATAGCAACATTTACGTCCTACATTCTATTCTTGCTTAAGCATGTTCTAAAAATTAAGGGAAGAAAAAAATAAATGAATAAGCATATTAACTTGATAAAAGCACGGAATTAATAGACCTAGAGACTTCAAATTATTAAATTAAGTATATCATCCCTTAAATTCACATTGATAACTTACTTAATATACAAAGTATTTAAATATTTTGTTTTTTTTATTTTATTTTTGGGTACGACGGCACTACAGACATTATAACCCAGCACAAGTGAAATTTTTGAAAGTTTCAATGTGCGGCAGGGACGATCGAACGAGATGGTAATCGAGCGAAACACAATTAACTAAAATTACCTACGCCATGGTAGTTGGCTAAAGTATATAATTAAAACTGCAGAATTATGCGAAATCCAGATATTTTATGCAATGTTTAGGCATTTCATATAATATCGCAAGTAGTTTTAGATAACACGTGAAAAATGATAATACTTTTTTATTATATAAAATCCGCGAATCTGTATCGTGCCTATAGATGTTTCATATAACTAAATACACGAGGTACAAAAAAAGGAAAGAAATTTCTAGTTATTTTTCGCCTAATAATTTAAAATAGCATTAAAACGCACATTCCTAAGAAGATATAGTATCATTATCGGTAGCGATTGGCACAATACAATTACGCACCGTACGCGAAGCACCAGGATGACGCGTGAACCGGGAAATTAGCGCCGAGACTGGCTTTTTTGAGTCACTCGAAAAAAGGTTCCAAGCAGATGTTCGAATCCATTCTCTCGAAAACAGTCGTCGGGATATCATTTGCGTTATTTTTAAGCGAGAATTACTGGAATAATTGTATTATTCCAGGGGGGTTACAACGCTGCCCATTACGATTCTTCGGAAAATGTGTGTTTAATGTTGCTTTACTGCTGAGTGAACCAAGCAAGGCACGTAGGCTAAGTAGAAAACGACCTCAAAACCTCATATACGTTATAAATACATATGCACGTGTGTGCGTGATGTGTGAGGATATGTGTGCGAGTGTACGTATAGCATGTATGCATAGTACAAATACAACACAGTATGTGTGTATGCATTTTGTGTATACATATATAATTTTAGCACCCTTCACTGGATGGGCTACTTATTCATTTTAACTCAGATTCCATAGATTACCAAATAATCGATAAGACTAGCTGTAAAATAGCAAGAAAAGAAGAAGAAAAAATGTTCCTTTAAAAAAACAAGCGCTGTAACAAAACTCCGCTATAAAATATTAAATATAATTACTATTATCATTTGTAGATCAGTCTAAATCATGAGCTTAAACCCCCATTAGTCAACTCATCCGGGGTGCGCTTTCTTAAGGTTTTCTACTCGCATATCCACAGAGCGTGTCCGTAAACTACACTTTTTACAAAATAAATCAATGACTTGAAAACCAAAGTGTCCTCTCTCGTTCCTGCTCGTTGAATGTTTAAAACGAATATTACGCAGCAATCGCCCGAAAAATTCGATCGCACTCATTCGGCGTCCTCGTCCTCCGGATTCCTTTCACACCCGATTTGAAAAAGAAGCGGCTGCACTAATGGTATTGCTTGCGTGCTCCGGCACCGTTTTCTAGTGGCTATTATTCAGTTGGAAAGCTGCTGGCAGCAACATACTTAACCCGGTGCTGGTACTGCTCAGTTTTTAAACAAACTGGTTTTTCACTGTACCGCTTCGAATAATTAAACGCTCTTACTGACTGTATAAAATTTTATCTGCTCCGCTAGAGCTCTGCATTGATCTCTTTAGAAAAAACAATAAAAGTCAGTAGAAAATACCACTTTCAAAAAGAAGAACAATATTGTACCCCGATATCTCACTCGGGCCGATGCTTCAAACTTTACAGACTGTTATTCCATTGTTAATCGGTACTAATACATTGTGGACAGCATTGGTGTTTTAGTTGTGTATGCGCTTGTCTGCATCTATTATTTTTTTCAGATAAGTCGGCTGTAATAATTTGTCGCCAGAGGCATTTAAACGGTTGCGTGTTATTTCTATACCGGCTCCGCCATCCTCCGATCCGCTATTACACACGTTTAGCGGTTTTCTGTCTCTCATTCTTTCTCCCTTTATGCAATCATTTTTTTTTATCATTATTTTTTATCGCATACACGAAATCTCGCGACTACTGCCACGAGAGATATTTTTAAAAGTCACAAAATCCGACAAAAATGATGATGATGATGATAATATTAATAATAATAATAATAATAATAACGATAATCGTAACAATAATAAACATGCACCGTTCGATTTTTTTATCGACTATCGCGAACTACATCTATTATTGTTGTACTTTCTTTTGTCTTTTGGGTACTACTGTTATTTTAGTTTGCAGGAAAATAATTTTAAAATATTTTCAAAAAATAATTTTTATCGCATGAAGACATATCTAAATAATATGCGCTCTCACGTATTTTATAAAATGATTAATTATTAAGCATAACTAAATATAATCATTATGTTAAAATATTTATATCATATTCCGTATTTTTGCTTTTTTAACTGATGTCGTTTCTCGGTTTTTTACTCTTATGCCGTTATTGTTCATTTATATATATATATATTTTTTTTTATCGTAATTCATTTTCCTACTCCTGCGCCATTTTATGCCGTAGAATTATTTTAATTCATTATAAATAATTTTTGTTTTTAATTAAAAGAATCGTGTTTTTATTTCTACAATTGGAAATATGTGGCGTTCGTTTTGAGTATTAGGCATAAATAAAAATTAAATTTTGCATCCCTTCCTAAAAAGTAATTTGATTTTCGCGTTTCTTAAGCTACCGTTTCGGTTATTTAGAATTGTGATTGATTTCTTTAAGCCCAGCGTAAAGAAAAAAGGAGAAACTAGCGTTCTTTTCAAGAAACTCGGCCAGATTAAGAATTGAAAAATCGTTTCAACTACAAATGGCGTTCTACATTTTTTTTTTGTTTTCTATTTCACCGAGATATGGACATTGACCGAGGAACTAGGGAAGAAAAGGAAAGTGTAATTAGATGTTTACGCGAGCAGACAGAATGGAAACAAAAGCCGTTGTAACGGAAGGAAAAGGCTCTGGCGAAGGACACGCTACATTTGAGCAGTTCTAATTAGTAAAAGTGACGAGTAGAACAAGGAACATTCAGCAGCAACGGAAGAGCATTCAAAAGAGACATGATCAGCATCGCGTATAAAAAGAAAAGTAGAAGGGTGACAAAATACGGAAAAGCGATGAGAGTCGCAAACGCTGTCTCTAAAACGTAGATGACAAGTAGCTACCGTGACGTAGTCAGTTAAGCAGTGGTATTTCGCTCGGATAGCGAGACTCGAATCCCGTTGTACTCCTAAAAATTTCACTCGTGCCCGGTTAATGTCACCATAGTTGACGCGTTCAAAAAGGGCGAAAAAAAAAAAATAAATAAAGCACGAATGACAGATTGCAGGAAGAGGTGAGAACGCTGCAAAGAAGAAAAATTAAGAAATCAAAGGTGAAACGGAGGATCGGTAGAATCTACACATTTTCGAACAATCGCATTTTCTTTTTTCTTATGATACTAGTGGGAATTTTGATTTATTTCAAAATTGTTCATCCCTGAAAAATAAAGTAAATTTACTTTCTTTATTGTTATACACGATTGAAAATTTTAATAAATGACTTGATATGACAATGTCGCGGATGTAATGCCATGTTAAAAATTTCGGGACTGTATTGTCGCACAATTGCAATGATTTGCTGTCTTGACATACGGTACGGAATATAATATCTTCAAAATTTAATGCAGCTTACTTCAATTTTTCCGATTACAACTCTGCGAGCACGATATTTAGAAATCGTAGCGACTACTAATTCTAATGTCTTCTTAAGAGAGTTTTTATTAAAACTTTTTTTCGATATTTTATTTTAAATTTATTGCCGGTTTCTAACATATATTTACGGAACTTGTGTAAAAAAACTGTGTCTGTGGCCGGAAAATAGGGCCGCTTATGAAATTGTTGCGGAAGAGAACTTCAACGGGTTATGGGGGGAGTTTTCACATAACCTAACGAACGAAGGGAGTGTTTTTTACTATAATTAGGATGAAGAAGCACCGGTTTTTATGCGACCGCCTGCGAATATCCTATAATACAGCGCGAAATTGTTGGTATATCGTAATAATGGCGTCTCAGTTGGGAACTCCCCGATGATACTCTTCTATTTGTTGGTACAAGTTCTTCTGTAATGTCGGTTGAAGTAGGTTGTTCTGTTGTTGATAATTCCCCGCTCGTACATAGCGTACATAATTATGTAACTTCCGATGAACCGCATAAAAACTATTGAACATGACATTAAGCACGCTGGAAAACTCCGATTATCATAATACCATACATACTTCCATAGAATGCCGAAAAAGAAATTAACTCATCAATAGATGTCTGCTGGTTTTCTTTGCGCAAAAAAGTGAATTTACCATCGGATTTTTAAAATACAAATTTACAGCATTTTATTGGAGTTTTTTTTATAGAAAAATTTATTCATATTTAATATTCATCTGTTATTATAACAATTGACAGATATACTCCGGGATAAAAAAAAAACGTGTAAATATGAAATTTAATCAAGTCCAAATTTGATTTAGGTGACAATTTGTATATATTTAATGTTTAGTATTATTTCTTTAACTTCCATTACATTAACAGAAATATATCTTATTATTAAATATGACAGAGGAATAAGATATTATTATTCATTAATTTGCATATGAAGTTTTAGCTTTAATTAATTACGTATCTTAATTATGAGTATTTCGATCGTAGTTACTTAGATCTAAACCAGAATGATTTATGAAAATTAAACAGCATATCTCTACTAGTATATTTTAAAAATATTATATTTTACAATAAATATTATTAAAATATAATTTTCAGTCTTTTATTTATTTATTTATTTATTTTATATGTCATAATCAGCAACTTAGGCTAGAGGCACGTAAATTAAATTTTCAGTCTTTTAAACACCGTTATGATTCTTTAAAATAGTAAAATAATTTAAAACTTTACAATATATTTTTTTCATGTAATATTAATCAAGTATACCGAATGATATCAGATGCGAATGTCACGTATTTAAAAGATCACTCTCATTGGGTCTCGCAACATTCTTTTACTCATCTTTGTAATGATATATTTTTAAAATGACGTAGAAATATTGTACTCGCTGCGTCTCGCATAAACATTATAATAACTCAAGTCTGTTTGTATATACAAATGCAACGTTGCCATATTAGTAGCTTATATATTCATGGAGTATTATATATTATGTCGTTAAATGTTATTTTTTTTAATGAGCAATATTGTTTCCATGTGCATTTGATAGTATGTTTCCTTTGTTACACTGAGTCATCTGCTACATAATTATGTATACTTTGTAACTTCTCACGGGGAGAGTGGGCCATAACATTGGGCAAAGTGCAATTTTCTAGTTTTACCATTGCTAAGTCACATGTAGCATTTCAAATGTTTATCTTAAACGCCAAGCAATCGTGTACGACCGGGTTAATTGAAAATTTGAAACTTGCCTAGTGAGTAACATTCGAAACAGAATTATTTTCGCCCAACGCCGTGTTGATAACATTACTTGATTGACGTTTCGGATATAGCTTACACTGACCATCGTCAGAACTGATATGATAGCTGGTGTAAAAGTTATATCCGAAATGTCAGTCAAGTAATTTTATCGCCAACACAGCGTTTAGCGAAAATAACTTTATTTCTAATATTCTAATCGGTTAATTGTTTTCTCCGAGAAGTGCGATTATATGTTTTTTTAATTCATTTTATTTGACAAGACTCGATATTTCGCCGTAATGTGCAGCTCTCCAATTGTAAACATTACCGGGAAATTCTCTTAAGCAGATGCACGCATGTGTGTCAGTCAAATGTGTCCAATTCTTATAACCTGCACGGAGTCACCTCTTGATACACGTCTGCCGATTCAATGAGAAGTCTCCCAGGGTCTTGTATTGTTGCGGTGTTAAAATGTAATATCGACCAGAGAATTTCTTTTGTCATTCTTTGTGATTTATGTTTTTAAATTTCGAGCAGGCGTAAAAGTTATACCGAAAACATAGTTGCTGATCTCGATACCACCAGCACCATTTGGTTACCTACTTTGTACGTTATAGTATAAACAAGCGAAGACAACGTCTTGTTTACATTTTGATCTCTATGTTTTCTGCACAAACAATGGGGTCAATTGGACTATGTGAGAAGTAAAAAATGAAGCTCATCGCAATCGCCAATTATAAAGAAGGACTATTTCGTTGAGGAACCCGACTATTCTTTGTAATACACCTACTGTTAGTTTTTGTTTTTTTTTTAGACTCGCTGACAAAGAGCATTGACCCATGTTCGACAAGTTATTTTAAAGGACTTTGTACAATTTAAAACCGCTAATCATTTATTTTTATCAGACGTCGATCTCTTTTTTATTTTTTGCCAACTATAAACGACATTTCTTATAATATTATTAGTATTTAAAATTACGGCAAAATTGTTTTTTTCCGCAATTCCACCCGTGTTAGTTTTGTAAATTCCTCCACTCTATGTGTTTTTTTTTTTAAAAAATTTAGATATGCCAATAAGTTTCGTAAAATAGGAGCCAATAACATTGCTCACAACCAAATCTCCTCGGGATTTTGACAAGGTTTTCCCTTCCTTGTACAGACAAACATCTTAAATAAATAGAATGTACGTTTACGATAACTGGTTCATATGATTCTCATAAATAGACGATATACAATAAAGGCGATTAGTTTCAAAAATTCCGTTTTGTATGAACGATGATTTTACGTAAATACTTCGATTTTCGCTTCTGTTTTTTATTTGTGCCATTTGAATTACGCTACTTTTTATAGTGATTTTTAATTACACGTTGTTCTCGTTCCATTCCGATTTTTAATTTCTTGAAACGCCGAACATATTGCGTAGCGAAAGCTTAATCGAGGTAATAAAAGTTTTAAAAAATACGTCTGCTCGGACACTCCTTTGGTAAGTTTGTTTTTTTTTTCGTTTTTTTTTTTTTTGTGTGTGTGTGTGTGTGTGAAACAAAAGTACAATTTCAAGCAGGTAATAATGAATAACTGCTTGGGACTAAAATTAGAATTAGAATTATCGTATAAAAGTACATTTACTAAATTCTTTAGTAAGATATCGAGTTCCTTTACAGATCAATCGATATTTATTGAGATCCCTGAATTTTCCTGCACATATTGAAAAGGAATAATTTTTCCAAAAGGAAAAGGTCGATTATTTATAACGTTATACTTTAAATTAGAGGGTTATACTTGTTTTAATGGTATTTTATAAATTACTTTCATGTATATGCGATTATTATTTCTCGTGTTGAGAACAACAATAACGTTTTTTAAGAAAAGCGCGTATTTGTTTTAAAATAAATCATTAAATATAACGGGTTATTATAATTTAAGAAATCTTAAGAAATCGCGCTCCGTTAAATACCATCATTCTCCTCCTCCTCCTTCTTATTATGAATCTCTGTCGGCAGAGCGCTTGCTTCTTCTACGTTCTCTGCCGTCTAGCTAGCCTCTCAGTCCCAAACAGTTATCGACAACTATGGTTGCAGGTACCTATCATTTTTTAAACTGTTATAACTTTAAACAGCGCCCGCGGTATTCCAATACTTTTCAGACTTTATCATAAGCTGGCAAATCGTACATCCAAGAAGAGTACTCTACGTTGATTTGTAATTCTTTTTTCCGAATCCGATGATGAGATACTTACACAGTTGAATTTACCACCGGCTTTACAAAAACAGCTTTAAAAGGAGTTATTGCCCGTAATTGTAATATCTGTCCGTATTGCACGTGGCACGGAAATAATCGTTTTGGGCGCCTCCGAGAGGTAATCATTCCGCAGATAACATTGATAGTTTGAAATTTTTCACTTTGAAACGGTATGTTGTCCGATAATAACGAAACGTCGGTTTAATTTCGATTAAAAGGCAAACGAGCGAAATCTCGAACGACCTAATCGAATCGTGTCCCGGAAATTACTACTACTACTACTACTAGCAGATAAAATTATGCCAGCAACAGTGGCAGGATGGCGCTGTCGAATTTTGCCATTATAGCACAGCGACGGATGGCGTACGGAGGGCGTCTGATAATCGGAATTTGATTAAACGAGAGCTTCTGGTTAATTAAAGGTGCTCTTGGAGGAGCTTATTGTCGAGTGTTAATTAAACGTGGCCGTCGAAGCGCCGAGACTAATGTAAACTTGAATAAAACTATTCGCGATAAATCTTCATAATACGCGTTGTTTGTTCGCTCGAAAGTTAATTTAATCCGGTTGCGATAATGAGGAGACTGGGGCGAAAGTGTGCGGCCGCCCGGCTCGGTAGAGGTGTTACAAAGATAAAGGTTGCTTACACACTAAACGTCTCCCCCGAGAGTTGCTTTATTATCTTTTCTGGACCGATTTCGATTTCGACTGCCTTATTATAACCGCATTTAAAATGTCAGCTTTTGATGAACATGTAGGCGCCTAGCCAGGTTATATTCCCAGGGCAATTTTTCTGCGAGTAGAAATTGCCAGCGCTACTCTATTAACGCGACCGCCACCGCATTGTCCTGTCCGGAGCTATCGCTTGTAGCAGGTATCAGTTTAATTTAGTGTTTATAATCCCCGTCTATAGTCCACCGTCTATAGTCCACCGGCTATACCCCACCGTCTATACCCCACCGTCTATACCCCACCGTCTATACCCCACCGTCTGCGTGCTCAATGCCGTTCTGAGAATACAAACTAATAATGTAACACCTATTACGCGTCATTATTAATAATAAATTTGACGATTACGTTTTTGCAGTAGACTAAAATGCTGAAATGAATCTTTCGATTTTCTGGGTGCCGAAATGTGCGCTCGATAGAAATATTTGCTATTAATTTTTTTTTTTTTTTGAGTAACTCGCTCGTTAAAAAAATGTAAAATACTCTGAGATATAATAATGGCGGTTGTGTCCGCTATGCTGCAACTGCCGGGCAGGAAAAGTTTCGAAAAAAAAAAAAAATCAATTATTACAACAACGATTTTGATTACGATTTCTCGATTTGTCGTTCAGACCGGTCAATTTTTATCCAAATTTTCTTCTTCTAATAGGAAGTGTTATATTTATCCCTTTTTATTCTCTAATCCTGAATCCTTTTTTCTTAAACTCAACCTCCTCCTCATCTTTGGTACTACGACTTTCCTTATCTTTCACGCTTTCCTATCTCTTCTATCTGCAGGCTTCGCGTTGACTGTTGTATGTAGGCTTCCTACATCCTCTTTTTTCGTTCCTTTCTGTTCTTTTCATCCTGAATAGAACGCTGCCACTTTTATAGACAACTCCTGAATCTTGACCTGCTCTCCGGTATAATGCTTCATTTATATTCCTTCACTTCCATCTACGGCAATCATTCCTATTATAGTGTCTTTCACATTTCTATCTCTAATAGTATTGAATTCTAATTCGTTTCTCCCATAATCTAATGGTGGGCAATGCTCTCGGCTAGCTATCTCAAAAAAAAAAAAAAAAATTAAATACCATCTCTGCCGATTAAGCTACTTGCGATGAGAATAGAAATTGACGTTGGGATTGAATGGTAACCGCGACAATGTATGTTCGAGAACTTAAGTATGATCCGTAACAGTATTGGAGCATGATGATTTTGGTTTTTTTCCTTAATTTTATTAAAAATGTACCCTCAGCTTTACACACTATTCACCGGTGTACGGACGATTGATAGCAGTCGGAGTTGGTTAATTATGTTTCTTTCGTTCGGGTAGAATATCCGCTGCTACGCATTGTAACTGCCTAAAATTTCACTTATACTAGATTATAATGTTCATAGTTGGTGCGCATCAGAAAAAAAAAGAGTTAATAAAATTTTATTTAGCAATGAAAGAATCGAAGTAACTGTAAAATTCCTCACAAATGATAATAAATGTGCAGCCGCGTCAAATCAAATACGCACCTGTGCTGTCCTCGTACATTACGATCGTAAAGTTTCAAAAATTCACCTGCTAGTTGCTAATACGATACAAATATTGTACACGCGTCAACAGTGCGCTAAGAATATACGCTTGCTCCGAATTTGTAATGCAACAGATTTGTACGCTTTGAACATTTTTTAAATTTTGTTGATCTCTAATAAAGACTTTTGTATTTAATGTTTCGTCATTTTTAAAATACTATTTAATTGTGGGAAGATATTATGTTAAAATTGAACTTTCAACTTCACTGTTATCCTTGAAGAATAATTTCCTTTCTTTTTCAGTATTTTTTTTTTCCATTTTATTAGTCGAAAAACAAAGTAATTAATAACGCAAACTAGTATCAGATTGGCTATAACTAGGCAAATACGCGTTTAAATTATTGCGAAGGGAAATTTTGAATAAACTGCTTCACCACCGATGGTACTTGAATGTAAACAGATAAGTATTTACCGGCTCCATTATATCAGTTATTCGTATTCGAAATTTTACGAACAAAACGAAAATGTCTGCAAACAACTTACGTATTTATTGGATTATGTATCGTTAAAAGATGATAGAAAATTGTCTTCTCTATAACGGAGTCGATGACCTTTTTTTTTTTTTTTAATGCCGATAAAATAAAATTCATATTTGATCGAGATATTTTCCAAAAAGCGAAAGAACCATCAATAGGGTCTGTAATTTTGTGAGCGAATCTGATAGTAGTATACTAGAAATAAAGAAAAAGTCCTCGAGAGAGATAGTATGCGACTATTAAATAAACAGATTCGAACTGCTTTAGTTTTCGAACATCAAATAATAGAATTAATCCGGTCAGTTTCACCCCTACATTTATTTACGTATTCTTTATATCATTTATGTGTTTCCGAGAGTATAAATTTACATAGTCCGCGTGGTATGTTTTTTTTATAACAACATTTAGCCAATTTCCGATAATCTCTACTTCTATGATAGCCATACTACATTCGTCCGTCCACTCCACTATCTTCGTCTTGTTTTATTTATTTAATTTTTAACGAAACTATCCTGTGTTTAATTACAAGGCTGTTAATATTTCGTATTGTCAGCCGTAAGCCCCAACTAATCGCACATAAATAAAAACAGTTCTAGCCGTTGTTAGTGAATCTGACGGTATATCACATGGATAACAGTTGTTTATTAAACGGATGATAGGAAAAAATAAAGAAAAATTCTTACATACAGTGTTCACTACCACAGCTATTCTATTGTTAATTTAATTAGGCCTATGTGAGATTTATTTGTTTGTTTTTTTTTTGGTTATCTGACGACTGAGATCCATTTTTGGTATTACATTTGTTCATAATTGGTTCGTAGTTATTTAAAAAAAAATTTTATCACGTTTTTGCTTTTAAAAAATATTATTTTTGTATTATTATATATATCATAATAATCATACATACAAACACACACACACACACACACACACTATATATATATATATATATATATATATATATATATATATAATTCAACCCTTCGGGCCTTGCCATGGTAACAAATTCTCCACCGTGGAGATGATGCATAAAATTTGATCCTTTCCAATAATTTAATCAGCCTGATCTCTACGAATTATTTTACGAGTCCAAGTTTCCTCAATTTGACTTTTTCCTCTTATACTATGAAGAAACCTTACGGGTTCTTGCAGTAGTGATAATGTTTCTTTTTCTACTTTTTCAAGCCTCTTCATTCTATACCCTGGAATCTGTCTAAAACAAATTGGACTCTGTTCCGTTCTCTTGTAATTTCAATTTCGATCTCAAACGTATTTCTACAATCTATCGCGTGTCTAAACTTAACGCTTCCTCCCATTTTGCCGCCATTCATCCACATCATTTTTTCTTTGGTAGAATGAGAAGCGCTTTGCTGCGTTTGACCACATAATCGAGCCAATTTTAGAATCTTTCGTTGAAACCCTACTACGGGCGAAAGCATAAAGTCGGTGTCCACTTAAAACCTTAAAGAAATCCTCTTAGAAGAATTTCTACTTACTTTCTCCGGAACTATTCCTTTTTCGTATATATATATATATATATATATATATGGAAAATGGCTAGAACTTTTAAATTCTCATCCTTTAAGTGTCCGTCCAATTTCAACATTTTTGTTGATATTATATTTTACTGTAATGATTCATATCGATGATCAAAAAAAATCAAATTACGAGTACATTAATAATTCCCGTGTTAATGGAATTAATAGCCTGTTACTTTCCTTTGCGCTTTCTATATCTGATATCACATAGCATTTTAACCTTTTAGGTAGTTGTTCTTGCTTCTTTCCTTTCTATTTTTTTCGGGGTTAAGGTCCTTGATTGACGAGCCCAAGGAGGGGGGAGTAGAACTAATAGAACAGGTGGTAGAAAAATCGAGGGGAAAAAACCCGCACGTATTTTATACGAATGTTTAAAAAATAATTATATAAATAAATAAGTGAAGAAGATAAGAAAGAAGATAAACTGGTCAAATGACGGGAAGCCGGGGCTGTAAAAATTAAATTAATTATGTAGATTAGTGTAAATCCGATATAATTTTAAATTTAGGAATAACAAATTGATCACTAACGGGGTATAGTATATATTTCGAGTAGAGTAGTAGGAAATATTTTATTTTTACCCACGAAAGCTTAATTTGATCTAACAACTAACACGTAAGTTATCCAAAGTTAGAGGTGAAAATTACGAGACTTCCTAAAAAATTAAAATTTTATATTTTTCAATTATTTTAAATTTAAACGAATCTTTCGAAGAATGTTAACGAGACGAAACTGTAGAAGGCACCGTCTGGTTCTCAATCGTTAAGTAATTGTCATATTTTTTACTTCTTAGATGTTCCAAAGGAAGGTTCAATTTTTAGGAGGAAGTCGTTTACTTTAAGAGTAGCACGCAGACAAATAGATATAATTTTTTCAAAATGGTGCATCGTTAAGGACAAATTAAGAGATAGGAAACTGACATTGGAATGAAGCTATGCGAGTATACTGAAGCAGACTGATTTTATTGCGGCTGGGGTGATACATGTGCGATGGTGATTTCCTCTCTTCAGTTTGAAAAGACGTCAGATTAAGTACACCGCGTGCTACCGGATCTTCCCAGCTGAACGGTTCGAACAAAGATGTTCGAAATCGGAACTAGTTTGTTCGATGAATGCAGTATCCTTCTTAGCCGCTGTATCTGCCACCACAACACCGTTGTTGCCCCGAAGTTTACGCAAATAGTATACATACATATATGAGACTGAATAAATTCACAAGACGCATGAGATATCCCCCTTCGAGTTTTGACATAATTTTGAACTAGGAAAAAGAGCTTGTGAATAAAAAGTATGCAAACCAGGAAAATGTTGAAAGATGGATAATTTTTAAGTTTTCTGCGGATACAAACTAGAATGTCTCAAAAAAAGCGAAGTATAATTACAGACACACGGAGTATTTCACTAATCTCGCGAGCAGTTAGGATTTTATCAAGCTAATATTCTCTTCTGGGACGGTCTGGTGGGTGATGGGATTGAATGGATCAATTTTAGAAAGTTGAGCACACCAACATCTTACTTCGAACTGAAGTTTCTCGTTTTCGATTCGCGATTTACAAGAGACGCTAATCAAAGAAATTTGAAATGATTTAGCTGAAATTTGGGGTAGCAGTTCGAAAGTGTTTCAAATCCTTTCGATTCTGAAAACTCTTACATCGGTCATTTACGGTAAACAATCGTATGTGACTATTTTCCGTCCGAGAAACTTTATAAAGTAGTTTTCCCTCGCCTTCTTCGCATTCAGAAAAAGTGCTGACACGTTTTTTTAAATTCTGTACGCCAACTCGTTTTACCAGATGGTCCACACGCGGCCTGCTTAATGCGCAATTTCAGCATCTCCGGAAAACGTTTAAACGTACATGCGTCATTACTCTTATTTACGGTTTTTTGTAAGCAGTTTCCGCGGACACCACAACAGGACAGATTTTGTTGCTGACTGACTGCTAATTTACACACACGAATGTTAGATTAAACGTATGACTTGGAAGTGGAAGAAGTTGTGATATCGAATCGCATAGCCGAGACGAATTAAACGGAACACCGCTTTGCCGTTTTCCCGCTCTTTTACAAGGGATGAATTTATGGATATAAGGAATATCCAGTAAAAAACTCCAATTGAGAACTCGTTCTAAATCTTCATAACTGTCCACGATAGTACCACCGCAAATTAGGTCATATCGTTGGCTGCGCCAATAACCTTGTTCTTCCTGCGTATGTGAGTGTATTATTATTTTTTTTCAATATTCTTCTCGTATTATTTACCGACTTGTTTCGCAAATCTTTTCATCGTGGTAATGTCTGAACCTGTTACGGTGGGTTTTGTGCTAAAGCTACGGTCTAAACGCAACAGGTCAAATAACGTACCGTGTCTTATCCTGATTGCTAAAAGACGATAAAATATAATCAATCACCGCCGTTGTGAAAAGATACGTCTGTATTTAACGATATTATTCAGAGAATAATAATAAAACATTTTTTGTTTGCTTTTTGTACTTTTTTATTTAATATTTTTGATTATTCTTCCTAACTGCGAGTTCTGCTGCTATGATAAAATAGTAACAGCAACACCTATATATATATATGTGTGTGTGTGTGTATATATCTATATATATATATATATATATATAGGAATTATTATTATCTCTTTTTTATAAACTGTATCAAATGAAAAATATGTCGAATTTAACCAGTTTAGGTAATGAAATTTTTTTATACAGTAGGTAACTCCTAACGCCAAACAAAAAACAACTAGCTTCCTTAATTTAATTATACGAACATTTATAAAAAAATAAAAATAAAACATACATATATAAACTATAAATACTGTTTTTATGCAATTTTTGTAATTAAACGTGTTTATAGTTTCTAAAGTTTGTGAATTTTTTTTATTTTTTCTTTGCTCGGCAACAGCGCTCGGAACCAATTTAAGGAGAACACGCATTTGAATTTTAATATCCGATCACAGATATTTCGCAGTAATAATGTCGTAAACGGTAGTTGAAAAGATGTCACAATCCGTTAATAACTAAAGCCATAGGGTATAATAACTTGCCGGAAGGAGCTCAGCCCCAAGATCGTATGAGGGGCCTTGAGTATCGGGTTCCTGCGTAAATGCAAAACCTAAATCAGCACAGGCGAATTTCTAAAGTTGCATTACAAAAAACTGTAATTTTAAATAGTTTTTGTTTAGGCTCCAGGACGGTATGCAATAGCTAGACTATTATAGACCGAAAGTTCAACATTAAACTGTAGCTAAAGTAAAGTAAAGTAATACGTTGATAAGGTATCGTGGATTGTGAATTTAAGCTTTTCATAATGTACTAAGCCTAACGGTTCTGATGAGAATACTAGTTCCTGCAGAACTTTAATTATCCTTTATAAATTGAAATATAAAGCTCAGCTAGCTGAATTCGACATAGTCGACGGTAAATTAAAAAGTGGAAACGAACGACATCATATAAAACCCCATGCGTCAGGATGGTTATTCTAAATTAGTAACAAGATGATATGCTCTAGTTCATATTTAAAGTTTCAGGTCATTACACTTCTTCGTTGCGTACGAATTAAAATTATTCCATAATGTTCACTGCTGTAATCGGAATGCTATCGCATTTTTCTTGTATAATCTTTTATAAATTTAGTTGCCTTGTCAATTTTTATCGAGCATATATTTGTTTTTTTCTCGATTTTTCATTTTGGTCTGGTCAGTGAATTATGTCACCGGAAACTTTTTCCGCCCGATTGAATCGTTTTCCGGTGGATTTCGGAGCGTTCAGGCATTGAGAATAATGAGTTTTAATGGATGTTCATCCGTTTCCAGTAGCAGATTCTCAGATTTTAAGCTCATAATATTGCTCTTCTTAAATTATTCATGCGGACCATCGTTCAACTACCGTTCTTTATTTTAAAACTTCGACTGCTATTTTAATCTTTCAATTCAACCGTCTCCCCCCAATCGGATCATTGTTTTCTAGATATTTTCCCCATATAAAGCACTCCACAGTCTCACCTAGTTTAGTTTCATCGTAGTCTCCTTCCTGCATTATTTTCTATGCGCTCATTTTTTCTCTTTCGCTTCACTTTCTTTGTGGCACCGAACAAGTTTTATATGCCGCATGAACATTTATTTCACTTCATTAAAACTCGCCTTTATCGATGCATTTGTTCACTTCCTTTTATTTTCTATCCATAAATCCTTAAATATTTAAGAATACAACTTTTTTCTCTTCCTTTCCACCTCTTGTGCCAATGTCTTCGTTAAGAAATCCTTAAAAAGAAAAGAAAAGAAAAAAAAAAGAAAGCTGGCAGTTTGGGAATTCCTCAAAAGATCAAATCCTGTAAATAAGGCTTTCTTTAGAAAACCTCGAATGACGATAAAACGAAGAATATCGTGACAAAACTGACTAGCGCGCATCATCGGTTATTATTATGGATACGTCAAAGTGAAATCCACCCCTTCTCGACATTGTTCTTCACGCCAAAAATTCGGCCATAGCACGATCGAAAATACAGGGTTACAGTTGAAATTTTATTGTTCCGAATCCGATCCAGGTTGTCGAAGAAGCTCTTTCATTCTGTGCTGAATATACACTCATCTTAGAACGGATCATTTATATTCTGGTTAATTGCGCACCTGTACTTCGACTGAAAATGTCTCAAAAACATTTTCCTAATGTGCTGAATAAGTTTCAGAAAGAGATTAATAACGTTTAAGCGGCGCGTTATATGTTTCGCGAATAATTATGAAAAACGTTAGCCAGGACAAAAAGCAACAGGGCAGTTTTTGGCAAGGGTACGGAAGCAATAAACGCAGACAGGAATCCTCTTTTCCGGTGAACAGACGGGGACCTAGAATACCAGATTTAATCTTGTCTACGTTGTGGCCGAGAGGAACGAGCGAGTAACGTTAAAAGCGACACTAGGAACGAAGCCAAACGCGGATTCGGAGGCATTCGGATGAAAGAGTCTACGCGGGCGGTAATATAAACAATTAACGGCCGCTACGAACGCGAACAGACTAAATACCCGCTCATCGCCATTAGCAAAGGTTACGACAAAAATGACGGAAAGATAATTATTTTAATGGTCGCTGTAGTACGATGTGGTGACAAATATATCAACAGTAAGTACCGGGCGTTCTTTTTAAAAGTTCAGGGCGGCTCACTAAAATTAGAGTCATATTCGAAGAAATCTAAACAGTAAACAAAAAAAAAGAGCAGGCTAAAAAAATATGTTCCGAGTTTTGTTTTATGTTCTTTTCGTCCTCTAGTGTTGTGCGAAGTTTTGTAATTTTTTTCGATTCACTTTTTTGTTTTTTAATATTTCGTAAACGGAAAATTAACGTATAACTTTATAATTACAATTAACGAACTCTCTCGTCATCGCACGCTACCTTTACACCGATTTCTATTATTCATTAATGTCTGTACGTGGTCCTTTCCTATCCGACCGCATCTTTTAGAACTAGGTCGTAGTATTCAAAATTTTTTCGCTACGGCGCAATAGCCGATATAAGGTAGTTCAATGAAGGAAAAAACGGAGTTGGGATCATCACAAGATCGGAGTAGAAAAGGAAATATTAAAATTGATAGCCTTTTTTTAAGACGTTTTAAAAGCGCTTATAAAAGACACTCCATTAAGACGTGCACGGAGAGTTTTAGCGATAAAAGGAAGAAAATGTCTCAATTTTTTTTGATAAGAAAACATTAATACTAAACAAATACGCTTTATTTGGCAAAATTTTTACCGTTCATAAATGTTGTACGAGATGATAGTGGTACACATAAGTTATTGAAACTGTAAGGAGATACGGTATAAAAAAAAAAAAGGAAAAGGAACCGATGTATAATTTTGCCTGTATAAATATTTGAAGTGTAAGCAAAACGTCTATACTATACATTGCGGATGGTGATTCAGTTCGAAATCGCACTTAAAAAGATTGTTTTTGCTTGCCTTTTTTTTTTTTTTTACTCCGACGCTCATAAACCTCAGAAATGGCAGGAAAAAGAGAAATTAGTTTTCGTAATTCCGTATCGGATATTGTTAGTATGAAAAAGAACCAGTGACAGGATAAGGAGAGAATAAAGTAAAAGGAGCAGCGGAAAGCCTTAAATGTAAAGAGGCAAAACGTTAAAAGATCATTACGATCACGCGTAATCATTGAGATGAGGAGAACCACATAGAGGACAAGGTAGAAAGACGATAGTAGTAATAGGAAGACAATAAAGTGTGATTAAAGCATAGACGAATAATAATAATAGAAGCAACGATGGAAGAGAAGGAAACTCTTGGGATGCAAGAATTAGAATTAGGATAAATTAAGAGATAGAAGGAACAGAGCGGAGGAACGTATCGAAATCTAAAGTGAAATTTTTTTCGATTAAGGATGTTGAAACCTTTAATTTTCTTTAAAAAACTCGAGGCAAACCACCACAACGGGTTTTCACGACTGTCGATACATTCATTATCGGCTAATGCAGATAAAATAAAATTACTTGGCAACTGCGATGAAAAGGCTTCATCCGGGATCCCTATTCAAATTTATGTTAACATCACCGCTGTTTAGCTACATCGTGCGGGTTATCGATTTATAATTACAAGCATAGACGCTTACACTGTAGGCCTTACGATTTCGAGTTAAAACAATTTCTAGCACCATCAACGGGTAACATAAAAGACAGACAACTAGAAGAATTCAGCAAGGAAACTGCCTATTTATTAACCGGGTACTTTGCTTGCCGCGATATTTTAAACGCAACTAATTAGTGTAAAAATGCTCCAACATCGAAAATAAGTAAATTAAAATGCGAAAGTAAACATTAAAGTTCAAACATTTTATTGGCATTTCCGAATAGGCTCCGGAGTTCGTATAATATGTGTGCATTTTGATAAAGAGACTGTGTGTGTGTTTTTGTATTTATTATTAAATTAGAAATGTCTCTTTTAGGTATAATATAATATTTTTCGATTATTAGGTCTAACGGCGATTTCTTTTATAATATCGAATTTGGTATTTTCGTACGTTGAAGCGGTGAAGTTTTTTCAATTTAATACGGCATTTACTCTTACGTATTCAAATGAATTTGTGTTGATTTTCAATAGCACACTGATTATGGTAGGCAGGAAATCGCGCGCCACTATTACCGGAATGAAAGAATTTTGATAATTTTTTCTTAACTCTTGCGAGTCCAAATACTACTTTCTCCATAATAATATGCTCGTAAAGGTCTCAGCATAATATCATGGAAACTGCATAATTACAATTTTCTCAGAAACTCTAGGTATTTGACTGCGGATAATTTTTAAATAGGCACTGTACTTTCAGTCTTCGCTTATCTGTCCTGATTTTTTACAATCTTACAAAAACAACAAAAAAAAAAAAAAAAACATTTCGAAAAAGGAAGAAAATTAAAAGTTGAAAAATTTCTATTGTAAATCTTTTTATTTTTTTTGTTTTTTTTTTATTTTTTTATATGCATGTATTTTATTTTAAATGTTTTTAATTTAATTACCGGTAGTAAATAACTTTTATTTGGACAGCGGACAACGGAAATGTTTCGCATTAATCGAAAAATGTATCTGTAAATAAGTTGGATCTTGGTGTTCGCGGCAATTTCACGAAATCCTTATCTGATTGATGCACATATAAACGGAGCCTCGTCTGTTTTTGCGGTAATTAGTATCACGGTAGTATTGGTCCTATTGCTTATTCCGCTTGCGCTGCGTATGTCCTGAAGCACTTTAAATTTGGGCCAGATATTTTCACTCTAATGATCTTCTTAATGTTGTCTTGTCCTGCGATAATTCCATTATTTCTACTTTCCCATTTTTCATTCTACTCCATGTCATTTCCACTTGCTTTTGTCCGTTATCGCTGTAATTTCTTTTTTCTCGAACGTTTCCGCTCTGATCTGTGACGTCGTTACTGAAATAGCGAGTTACGTTTGCGAATAATTAGACGTGCGATTAAGCGTCTCTTCTTCGTCCAGCGTCTTTTCCATCAGTTGAACGTAAAATAAATTGTCCTATTCCTCCGTACCGACTGTTTCGTCGTACTTCTTTTGCACCTTCTCATTACGTATCATTTGTATACGTCTCCTCGACATATGTGTTTAAGTGATTTTCAACTTTTTCCCGGCACGACAAATGGTTTTAATAATAGATTGTTCTTTTAGTTTTCTTTCTGGTATTATTTTACCGGTAAAACATTGATTTACTCGTAATTTTTAGGCAGCTACCTGGTTGATTATGCTGCACTGAAGTGTATACATAATTATTACATAAGAAATCTAAATACATATGTCTATGGAATCGAAATCGATTAAATTCACAAAGCTACATCAAAATGCGGAAGATTCTAAAACAACTACTAATATCAACAGATAAAAATGTTGAAATAATAGAATATATCTTTATTACGAAAATACTTTGCCTTCATTTTAATCCGCGCCTATCCCTCTTTTAAAATCACACATAAAGCACTTCTTTAATGCGCAATGCTGGACCTTTCACTTTGCACTTTTTAATTCTAATAAAGATTTCGGTATTATTCTTTCATTTTAGATAATTATAAATTTTGACAATAGGAGGAACGGATATGAAATTAGTTAAAAACCGAATTAACACTTTAATCTTATTACTCGCGATATTAATAAAACGCGTGATGTTTACTTCTTACTCATCTCCTGGATAAAATACACGAGTATAGATGCGACAAAAGGCTATGAACTTCCTAGTTCATAATTGGTAGTCTAGTTTTCAAGTGGAAATTTCAGTCCAATTTATAATCGTCAGGTTCACAACCGTTGATCTTCTTATTAATCAATTCAGTATTAATAAACGGAAAATAATTTGCTTTTTTAATTGTTTAACGACACACTCTCTGTCGTGGCTCGAGTAATAGTTGTAATTATTTGAAACAGAACGAATAACCAACCGCGTTTTCCTCAAAAAGTAACATCACAATTAGTAATAGAAACTTCAAAGTCAACATCAGAAAACTACGTGCATTTCACACTGGAGAAACGCTTTTTAATCATGTATAATGTTGCAACAATGGAAGACCCAAAAGGGGAACAACTGTTTCTTCATCTTATTTATTTCGCTTGTTTTTTTTTTGTTTTTTTTTATATATATATATATATATATATATTTTATATCAGCTTCATACTGGGGTAACTTTGTAAGTTTGTAATGGAATTTTGGAATTCATTTTTCACCAACTTCTGGAAAGTCGAATGATTTGAAATTTTTACTAATTGTCAGAACCCGATGACAATACAATATTATGCAGAAAAAAAGCACCTTCGCCCACAAATAAATTAAAAAAAAAATGTAAATATTTATAAACGGGATAATTTTTATTTCCCGCGAAAACATGGCGGCTTAACGGGGAAGCATTCTCAGCCGGTCTCATTATGTTTAGACCGTAGCCCCGGTCTCGTTATGTTTTCCGTCACACAACGTGGCAGCTCGACGAAAGCAACGGAAGTTGTCCTAGGCTTTCATATGCTTTTAGTAGTACAATCCGAAAAATATGATAATTGTTTAACGTCTAAAAAGTCGATTAATAAAGAAGCTCCAAATAAATGAATTAAATAAATAATAGTAAACGAAAAATATAGTTTTAAATACCGGAATGAAAACAAAAGATGTATTAATAAAATATGGTCCTTCTGTTACATTTCCCCTTTAAGTCTAAAAAAATTAAAAATAAAATTATAATTTAAAAAACTAAAAACATACGCTTTATATTTACGGTGCGCTAAAAAGCCTTAATTTCATTTAAATTCTTTTACAATACTAACCTAAGATTGAAAAGGTAGGCGGCCGTTAATAATTAATTTTAATTCAAAATGAAAATTTAAGCTTTTTTACAATATTAACGTATAAGAGTGAAGTAATAATTAATTTCAATTCGTTATATCATTTACATTTGTTGAGGGACTGCGTGACTATCGATAACATCAGCCCCCATGGTTTATTTTGAACTGAAATTAATTAATGTCCACTTCTTCACTCTTATACGTTAATATTGCAAAAAAAGCTTAATTTTTTACTGTGAATTAAAATTAATTATTAATGTCCACCTCTCTTCACTCTTACATTAGTATTGTAAAATAATTTAAATTAAATTAAGGCTTTTTAGCGCACTTTAAATATAAAACGCCATCTGTTTTTAGCTTTTTAAACTACAATTTTATTTTTCTTTTGCCTGGAGAGAAACATCCATTAGGCCATTTTTTCGTTCATCTTACTCTTCATGTGTAGTAACCTTTTTTGAAATAGTTAGAATAGCGGTTCTTGGGAACCCTGAGAGTCATGTATGTTTTACATCGAACGAGCTTTTTCCGCGGTGCATTCAGCGGTGTTTCTGCTGAGATAAGTTGTTGGAGATGAAAACAAAAAAAGTCCATAGCAGTTAAATTAATATCGAGAATTCATTCTTCATCCTTGAACGGATCTAATTTCTGCTAAAGCACAAGGTCGCCTGACATTTGATACGGTTACCAAAATGAAAACGTTTAATATTTTGCACGGCTTCCTGTGAACGTAATCTTTCTGTACATCGACTAGAGTTGCGCAAGAATTCTAACATGGTACAGTCACCGATAAAAAATAATTTGATATTCGTGCACTTCACTCTAAAAAAAAAAAAAAAAAAAAAAAAAAAGATGCTATCTGTAATGTATCTTTTTAATTCCGAATTCATTTTCATTTTTAATCTTGCTCGCAGCAAAAAAAAAAAAAAAAAAAAAACAAAAAAAAAGAGGAGGTACTTAAGCGTTTACTTTTTTTAATAATTTATTTCTTTTCAAAAGAGGGAGTTGAGTTTCCGCTCAATACCTCCATTTCATCATTCGAAAGAACTGCAATTTCACAGCATGTAGGTATTATCATTTAACGTCCTCTTGAATTTTTATACTGCAATTCTCGACGTTTAACTTCGCCATCATTTGCGATGGCTTAACTGGTTCACTCGAAACAGGAAAAAAGTAATAAAAACAGAAATTTCATCGTTATTTTATTAAGTACAAAGAGTGGTCGAACTTTACTCGGATTTATTCCGAATCTTGCAGATTGTGAGTTTCGCAAACACTTAAAAATGTAACACTATAATACACGTAATACAAAACTTACGCATGCGTAACTCTATTTTTTTATTTGAAAAGTGTGCTTTAGTTTGTATTTTTTAGGAAATATGCGCCTAATGCGGTAAGACAGAAGACTAAAAAAATGTCCGCAGCCCCCTTTCTACCTAGACTAAAGAGTGAATTTTTTTTAAAATAACGTATTTTCGTCACTAGAATATACCAAAACTATGACGCCCCAACATTTTAAAATTAAAAGGCCCGAATTTTAAAAAAAGGTAAAATTCAAGTTTTAAAAAAATAGCATGTTTTATACTGGCTATAGAATTTATTTCTTTTTTTGTAATTACCGATTTCCAAAAAGAAGAAGGTTATTATTATACGTTCGTCTCCTATGTTGTTTTTTTTATATATACCTATATATATTTTTTCGTTCTTTTTTTTCTTTCTTTTATGGTGCTCGCCCCCTTGGCTTCGACCAATCTCTTTATTGTATTATGTTAGGAAATTAGACTCTGAGCGATAGGAAATGAAAAAATACAAAGGATTGAAGTAAGAGAATTATTACTAGAGATGAAATGAAAAGATAAAGGAAGCGCCACTGTAAGGAGCCGGAAGGCCAAAAGTCAAATTTTTGGAATACATAAGAAGAACGTTCACTAGCAGGAGTCGAACATTCAAAGAAAACATGGTTTGCATCGGATTCAAAAGGAGAATCAGAGTTGTGGAGAAGATAGAAAGGAGAAGGAGATAGAGAATAACGGTAAAACGGAAAGCGAAAGGAAGAGAATGATTAATTTTTAATCTGATTAAGGAGGCAATAATAGGAGCACGACTAAACGGAATGGAAAGAAATCAAGGCTAGGGACTAGGGATCCGGCTGTATGAGAAGATAGAATAGCAATATCAAAAAATACGAAAACAAGTTTTTAAAAAAATTTTAAAACATTACACTGTCCGCTTTAGAGTTCCTACAAAATCGGTTTTTAATTGACATATTTTCGCCGCTAAAATTTTTAAAAAAGGTCGTAATTTTGGAACTATACATTTTTTTTTATCGATTTATTTTTTTAGCTTTACACACTATTTTCTCTGTTTGTTTTACAATACTGCAATATAGGTTCTTTTTGTTTATATATATATATTGCTGGCCTTCGTATATTTTATCCTTCTTCTTTCAAGAGAACTACTACAGAACAAAATACATGTAATATTACCAGCTGTTGATTTACGATTATGCCATTTCTTATCCTATCGGTAAATGTTTAAGGAAGTCTTCTTTTTTATTGCCACCTCTGAGTCTCGTTTTCGTGACTAGTTTCAGTAAGCATATTACGTATTTAGTTAATCTTTCTCAGTTCTTTTATTTTTGTTTTCATTTGCAGAAACGTTTAAATTGGGAAATATGTTGTTGTTTTAAAAGAGCTACAAAAAAAAAGTATTAAATTAAAATATTAATTTTTTAATATTATAACGTTTCATATTATTCTGTGTATTACGTCGGTAAGAAATATTATTATTTTTAAATAAATATTTTTTGAAAAGTTCTTAATCTTTAATACGATATTAAATTTTTTGCGATTTATTAGTGTCATTTACATTCCATTTATGATTTTAGAGACTTTTGTAATCTTTGTAGAAATCGTGTTTTTTTTTTCAGTTGTATTTTATTTAGAGGGAATTTCACAAGATATTGTAAGTTTCTATTGTTTAGCTTTTGTATTATAGAAACTTGATGTTTTTTCTGTTTTTTTTAACGGGCATATTTTCGTTATTAGAATATAGGAAAAATACAAAACCCGCAAATTGTGAAATTTGTGAGTATAAATTTTGAAATGATTGCAGCGACGGTCATCACTGACATTTAAACTATTATTGCTTCGATCCTAAAAAAGAAACTGAATGTGACCATTTCAACATTTCAACGTAATTTTTTTTTTTTTTTTTTTTTTTTTTTGGGTTCCCCATTCTGGAAATAACCAGTGGGGCAAGTTTATTTGTTGTAATCTGTGTACAATCAGTTATAGTGTACTTCTGAGCATATATTATAGTTACAAAGTCTTTGTGTGTAAGTGTAGTGTGTACTTAGTAATAGACACAGATTCTCTTTTATATTACATATAGGTTATGAGAAAATCTAATGTAGGTGTCGATACATAGTAATAAAATATATTAATTCATGCTTGCAAGGGTGATGTGTATACACTTAGTCACGACTTGCCACTATGTTTGAGATACTAAGTGGCTTATAGTTAGTATAATGTTTGCTTTAATATTATAGTTATATTTATTGATATATACATATTTAGTTATAACATTGCTATTGGGAATTAAATACAAAATTTGCATATTAAGTTAAATATTATATTATTACAATGAAAGTATTCTGATATAACATTTGTATTCCTTATTTATTAATATATATTTTACATGTAAGAGGTTTGATCACATGATATATGAGTTAGTGATCATTTTTTATTCATTGCATCATGAAAGAATTGAAGGAGGGTTTTCATATTGTTTTCATTAGTGCAGTGGTTATTTTATATTTCTCTCTCGGGTCTTTCATAGCTTCGCATTGGAATATAAGGTGGTTAATGTCATCTAGGGTATTTATATTGCAATGCTGGCAGTTGGGGGTGTCTGCGAGTCTAAATCGATATAGGTATTCTTCCAAGTTGCCATGGCCTGACAATATTTGGGCATTGAAGAATGTAATGTCTAGATTTTTCATTTTTAGTCTATTGTTTATGTTTGGGAAAAATGCAAAGGTCCTTCGACCTGTGACGTTATTCTCCCATCTTAGTTGCCAAGCACTTACAAGTTGGTTAAAGACATACTTTTTTTAATATCTTAATGGGTGGTGTATTCCCTAATTCTGATAGGTTACTTGGATGTTTTAGGAGATCGAGGGATTTTACATTAGCCAGATTTTGTACTACTCTGTACTCTGAGATGACAGCCTTGCCAATGAGAAATAAGTTCATTGGGAGAACATTAGAGATAATACAGGCAGCTGAGGAGGGTGTAGTTTTGTATAGTGAAGAAATGTTGAGAATACATTTTTTCTTTGTTGTTTGTTGACTAGCTTTAGTATTTTTTTTGTTTATGTAAATGCAGACACCATATCCATAGATGGACTGAATGAGCCCTTTGTATAGAATTAGCCTCTCCTTGTATTTTAGACCAAGATTGTTTGGTAATATCTTTCTAAGTTTGTCATAAATTTTACAGCATTTGTCATTTATTGTTTTTAAGTGTGCTGAGAAATTAAGCTTGTGGTCAATTATGGTGCCAAGATATTTGATTTGGTCAACTAGTGGGATTGGTTGTCCTAAAATAATTTTCAGTTGTTTAAGTTTATCTCGTGGTTTTTTATTTCCTATTAATAAGGATCTACATTTTTCAGTTGAAAATTTTAGGCCTAGCTATGCGATAATGTCTTCTAGATTTTTGCAGATTATCTCTTTTTTTTTTTTTTGTACGTTAGTATATGCTTTGATTTTGAATAGAATGTAGAGATCGTCGGCATATGAGATCAGTGCAGCATCGGCATTACTTGTTACACAGGCATGCTCTATGTCTTTGTGTACTTTTGAATAGAGAATGTTCCACAATGTTAGTCCTAGGACTGAACCTTGGGGAACTCCGCAGCTAACTTTTCTTACAGAGGTAGCATTGTTAATTTGAAGACGAGCTAATCTACTTTGAAAGTAATTAATCAAAATATTAACAATTGAAGGATTAATTTTATTAGCTTTTAGTAGTTCTATAGTCGAGAACCATCTGCAGTTGTCAAACGCTCTCTTGATGTCAAAGGAGATTACAAAGGCAGATGAACCCTCTTTCAGAGCGCTCTTGATGAATTCGGTCAGTTTGTGGACCGCTCTTTCAGCAGAGTAAGATTCTCTAAATCCATATTGATTATCGTGTAGTATATGTTTCTCTGTTATTTCCCTGATTAACATCTGATTTATGATTTTCTTAAAGACTTTCCCAGAGGAGTTTAGTAATGAGATTGGCCTGTATGCTGTGACGTTAGCAATGTCTTTGTCTGGTTTTTGTATTAGTGTTATATCAGAGATTTTCCAGCAGGATGGAAATACTTCCAATTCCAGACATCTGTTGTACATTAAGTAAAATAAATCAGGAAAATTAATATTAAGTACCTTCAATGTTTTGTTAGTAATTTTGTCTTTCCTAGGGGCTTTCCGATTATTAAGTGACTATATAATATTATCTATTGCCTCTCGATCTACTCTTAATCTGTTGGATTTATGCGAGTCTAGTGTTTTTAGTTCGCTATCTTTTTTTTTTCGGGGAAGAAGTAACTAAGAAAAATGTTACATTTTTCTAGGTTATCTATATATATTTTATTTCCGTGGTGTATATTGATGGAATATTGAATATTTTATTTTTGTCAAGGGAATATTTATATGGTTTTCCCCACGCACTTGATTCATTTACAAATCGTCGCCGGTGGTTTATTTTGGCTTTGACAATAGATTTTTTGTATTTTTTATTTTATTTATTTTTTTTCCATACGTGCTTACAGCATCATAGGCTAGCAGCACAACAATGAGAGGTGGGTTAAATTTGATTGTAGAGATTGGTATCTTGGAGAAACTTGAAGAGGGCGAAAACAAAGTTGTCCGAGTCTTCTAGGAGTGATGTGGTGAAGAAGCTTTCGCATGATTTTTGACGCTGTGAAAGTAATATTTATTATAAAAAGCTTCAGATAGTTACTAGTTTTATTTTTAATTTTACGGACCCTGTTAATTTCATTTTTAATTTCTTGTAGTTCTTTAGTCCACCAATCATTGTGCGGGGTTTTGACTGGGTTATTTTTAATGAGGGGGGAATATAAATCTGAGATGTTTTTATCGAGAGTATTACTATCGTTACTAGCCTTAATGTCTTCTAGAAATCTGTTGATTACATAGTCATTTGTCATTTGAATTAATTTTATGTTGTCAGTTTTGGAATAGTTGTTGCCAGTTTTAATGATATTATCGTTTAGAGTTATATTGAATAGTTTATGAGGTGATAAGTCTGTTTGAATAATGTCGTGCTGATACAAAGTGTGAGTTTCTTTTGACACTAGGAGGTAGTTGATAATACTGGATCCATTATAGTTTTCAAATGTAAGTGTTTTGTCATTCATAATTATTAGATCGTTAGAGTATATGAAGTTATAGAGTAGATTAGAATTTTTGCTAGCCGTTATTTTGTTTTCGGATGTGGATAAACGTATATTAAAATCGCCAACAATTGTTGTTTTTAGTTGTGGATTGCTTTTTATTGTGTATTTTATTTTTTGCAAATATGGGTCTCTGTCTTTATTAAGTGATAAGTAACATCCTATTAACATATATTTATCTAGGCAGATGGCAATCATGTTATCTGCTTGATTTATTAAACTGTGGGGGATTGATTTTTTAATAATAATTGCAATTCTATTATTTAGGTATATACAATATATATTTGTATCAACTGGAATTTTGTTGCTAACTACATAGGGTTCAGCAATGACCATATCTATATCTAACTTATAAATACGTCTCAAGAATAAAAGTTGGGCAACAGCACAGTTATCCAAATTTTGATATTGGATCTGTACCACCATAATCTGTATGTGAGGTTAGGTAATTGTAGTTTTTATTATAAATAGGACAATTACGATCATTTGTTGTATGATCAAACACCTCTTATTTCAACGTAAATTTAATGAAATAAATATTGCTAATATTTCATTTACAAAGAATTGAACGTAACATATTGCTCTCACATATATATTATAATACTCAGCGATTTTTAATTTTACTTTTTTATTTGACGGTTTGTATCTTTTTTTTTCTTTTTTTTTTAATATACTTTAAATGAATGCCGCACGCTCTTTAAGAATTCAAGAGATAAAAAAAATAAATATCCGAAGTTTAGGCCACGAATCGGCCAGCGAGCCCAGTTCCTTAGTATTTATATATATATATATATATATATATATATATATATATATATATATATATATTAATGTATGTAAATTTCTTACAAATTGATTCGAAATTTACTGGCAACATCTGAATTGCTAACGAGAAATAAATCGACTTTTTTAGGATGGGTAGGAATCGGCTCGATAACGATGCGTACACCCTTCAGTTTCGAAGAATATTTTTAAAACCGAAAAATAAATTATCTCGATTACCGGAGTTCCAAATGCGAATCGAATGAGGGCGTAATTTCATTAAAAATCACTTTATAAAAATACCAAATTACTGAATTTGATATAAATGTGTTTCACAATAATGTACTCCACTCTAAAGAGTTAACGAATTGTGAAAGTGAATTCAGTAATTTTGTATTAATATTTTATTTATTTATTTTTTACATAAAGTTTGCTGGGATGATGCCACAACAGAGCATCAGAAACGTAGCGAAGCAACATACTTGCTTAAGTCCCATTAGTTCATAATTTATACCTTTTCCCGATTCAATATTGTAATATTTAAATATATTTTCTTTGACTTACGGTTAAATCCTACGTGGTAAGATTCCATTAAATGACTGAAAATACAACCGGTTTCAGATTATACTACCTAGAGTAAGCGAGTGTTCGCATTACTGGTATTTTGTAAAAAAAGCGATAATTTCTACTGGACACGTTTTAAATAAAACAACGATAAAGGTAATTTTGTACAAAGAATATGCCCTACATTCTTTTTTTTTTTTTTTTTTATTTTAAATGAATAATAATAATAATAATAATAATAATAATAATAATAATAAAAATAATAATAAAAATTTACAAAACCGCAGTGCTAATAAGAATCCGTGGAAAAATAAATTTCTAAAATAATCATCGGTTATTTTCAATAGTAATGAAATGGAATTATTATCCACGTTTTAAGTAAAAAACAAGAATTAACGAATAATATCAGCTTAATATTCAATTATTAAAAGAAACATAAAGAGAAAAAAACAAAAAATCGCAACAGAATATTACATAGAACTTCTACATAAAATATGCTTTCCACTATCCCGTAAAAGAGTAAAAAAGACAGTAACAGAGTTCTAGCAAAGGACATTGATCCAGCAACAAAGAAAGCAACTTCATATATTTATTCGACTGCAAACAGAGGAGACAAAAAAAATCTAATAAGAGAATTACCGATAGAGGCAGAAAGGAAAGAATACACGAAGAATCATAAAGTATAGAAAGAGCCAGAGCTAAAAGGCGATAATAAACGAGAGAAGCTGAAAGAGCCGAACGTTTAAAGAGAATTTGATTAGGATCACCAATAAAGAAATCACAGTATAATGAGGATAGAGAAAAGCAAAAACATTATGAGGTGAGCGAAGAGTAACCGATTTTAAAAATAGTGAAATATCAAACAGAAACGAAATAACTGAAACAAATTGTGTGAAATGGAATGAGGTTAGATTGAAGGGCCGGCCATAACCATCTAGACACCCCGGGTGAATTCATTTGACGCCCTTTATTATTTTATATTATAATTTTAAAAAAATTATTTTGAATTTAGTATCATATTTTTTATTGAATTTAATATAATACAAAACACAAAAATTTATTTATTATTATTATTATTATTAATTCTTTTTACCGATTCGTTCTCTATGCAATGTACATTGCCTGTCACTTAGTCACTAAACATTTAATGAAAATCAAAAATTAAACAACTAAAACATAATTTTTCTAGCTTTTTTGTCAGCGAACTCTCCAATAGGACTGGCAAAACCTAGGTTTTTTGAAATTTGATTTTCAATGGACAGCAAGGCCTAACTAGTTAATCTTGTTTGAGACATTGCGGACCGCAAGTACGTTTTTATCAATTTTAGGTTGGAATAACTGCGTTCGCCAATTGCAACGGTCACTGGTATTGTTAACAGAATACGCAACGTTATCCAGGTGTTTCGGGTATAACTCTTGAAAGCTGTGCCTTATGAATTTGAACGAAACGGATGATGACAGTGAGGAGAAAAAACGACAAAGAGCAATTATTTACCAGAAACCGATTCAGCAATGAACGCGAAATAACCAGTGAAACACTACACTCAGCAGAAGCCAATTTTCGAAAAAAAAAAATAATTTTCTAGTTTATAAATTTTCTTTGCTGGTTGAAAAATACTTTACGTAAATACGATTTGATAATCGGGTTTAATGCGAAAACACAACAACACATTTAACAATGGATCACATTCGTCTAATTTCCTACCCTAGTGTCAGTGACGGATGTAACAAACGACAAAATGACACAGGTCGTCTTAGATGTGCTCTGAGTATTCGAACATATTCCTACAAGATAAGTTCATAAATACACTAAATTGAATTTTTCTTTAAACTCGTGTAGATGGGGTTTTCAAATTAAGTGGTTAAGCAAGCACCACGCACCCGGTGCTCCCTAAACGCTGGCGTCCCGGGCGAGCGCCCGGGTCGCCCTACCCTAAAGCCGGCCCCGTTGAGACGTAATGCAAGGAAGAATTATAGAATAAGGAAGAGGTAAGTATCAGATCAGTCTGAAATGGCTAAGGAGAACTGAAAATCCTGAGCAGGTAATTTATTCCTGAAACTGCCAAATGAAAGCAATCAAGCGAGTAAAAGCGTCCACAATGCTCTTAACTTCGGAGTGATTAAGAATACACATGACAAAAGGATGGACTGAAAAAAAAAGTGGTTTGAAAATATTACAACGAATTAATAAAAACAAGACTATTTAAAGAATGTGAGAAAGTGGATGAAGTGATGAAATGACTTGTAGAATCATTCTAGAATCCGAAAAGTAATCTGTAGATCCCATTTGTAGAGGAAATGAAAGAGATTGGACGCATAAAATAGCAGTCAACTCAGCTAAGAAAATATAGAGAAACAAGTGGAGAGCTTGAAAGATTTAGAATGATGAAAAAAAAGGGCAAATGAAAGCACCACTCACGCTCTCACCATTTTTAGAGCCAAATCATTCGACTCTGTAATTTGTGAAATGAAAGTTGTTCAATGCACTATTCGAGTTCCTAAAGAAATAAGAAATTTTCACTTGGTACGTGCACATGCATCATCGAATTGCACATGTGTCCCTCTTAAAGCTGTACAATAATAAAGCAAAGTATTTTCTTACATGGTCAAAATTCCCATTAACACTTTGGCTGCCACTAATGGTTACGAAAAGCCAGTATAAAAATGTACAGTAAGCTGAAGAAAAAATCATATATATATATATATATATTTTTTGGTATCCATTATGAATGAAGCATTAGAGCGAACTCATTACAATCTACTTTGAAAGCATACACAGTCAATGATGGGCCTTCCTTTTTTTCTTTTATCAAAAATAAACCCTTTCCTGTCTCCTGCCTGTTACAAAACGCGATTCTTTTACTGGTGATTCTGATCACATTCTCTTCAAATGTTCAGTTCATATAAACGTTTTCTCCTTTATAGCATCAATTTCTAGCTTTTGATCTACTCCTTATAACGCTTCGTATTCGTGAAAACTCTTCCAAAAATCCTCGCAATTGAGGAAGAGTAGCGGTAAAAAAATTAAAAGCATTCAATTATGTTTCAATCAAATTTTTTTAATATTTACCTAACTTGATGATAACTTTTTGGAGATTTTTTAGTCGGTGGAAACGGGGTAGTCAAACTCTCACGGAACAAACCACCGCTGACTAATATGCTACGGTGTAGCTGAGGTTAAAAGAATATAATTTTTCACTTGTGCTTAATGTACACATAACACAATAACCTAATTGTTTTTTTTTCAAAATTTTTATAAATCGCTAATTTTTTTTTTTTTTGAAAATCCTGCTTCTCGCTGTTAAATATCGCTATGACTAAATCGAAAAAAAAAAAAAAAAAAATGATGAGACTGAGCAGCGAAATTATTAATCATTGCTTGAACATAAAATGATAAAGATGTAATGGCGAAAAGTAAGAACACATACATCAGGAATTCAACATGATCCAAACTAGTCCTGTTTTATGTAACTGCATGTGTAATCTAATTAAACTTTAGCAACAATGAATGCTAACAATATGTGCATGTGTGTGTGTGTATATATGTGTGTGTGTATATATGTGTGTGTGTGTATATATGTGTGTGTGTGTATATATGTGTGTGTGTGTGTATATATGTGTGTGTGTATATATGTGTGCGTGTGTGTGTGTGTGTATTATGTGTGAATAGACCTTAAGTCGAAATCGGACAAATATTCAATTAAAAACAAGATTGCACCGCTGGTACCCGTTGCAACACCTACACCGAACGGAAGTTGTAGGTGTTCACCGATAGAGAATGAATCAAAAGTCGATCAAGCACGCAAACTGAAACGGGGGGGGCACTACGCTGTATAATGAGAATACCTGTTGGCTACGAGAGCGGAATAAAAATGAAATAGTGCGCGATCGAACCAGCAACGTACAAATGTGAACGGTTTATTATCATTTCCATTGCTATAATAGAAGTTGGAACGAAAATTATGCAAACAACATGCGAGTCTATTTATTTATATGCATAAAATTGTAAAGGTAATTTTTCTAGCTGTCCGTTGTTTAATTGGACGAACTACTTTAAACAACAATGCCCGACTTTCTTAATAGAAATAATTCAGCAGTAAGCCACTTAATGCCGAAGCACGTAAGATGTCTAAGCGACTCGAATAAAGAGGCTAACCTATAAATCTTTGGCGGTTAGTATAAAGAAATAAAATGAAAGTTATCGTTAAAGAATTGTTAATAAATTAAGTTTACTTGGAAGCTTTTGAATATTTCTTAAATTCTAGATTCTTCCGTGATTCGAGCTGATTTCTAAATAACAAAAAGAAAACATTGCAACTTATTGTTTGAATTCCTTCCCATTTCAGCAACTTTTGCTGAATCAAATACACATACCATGTTTATTTACGAACCTTATTGATGGCTGTCACTTTCGCATTAAACGTCAGTGCCCTCTAATCTATATCTATCTCATGTATTTAGTATCGCCATACTTTTCAATACCAAAAAAAAAAAAAAAAAAAAAAACATAATTTATACGCGTTTATTTTCACTTAATGCCTGTGGAATGTTCTATTCTAGTCCTACTAAGTAACCTAAAGTAGATATTTTACTTTTCGAATGTAAATAAAAAATATTCTTTTCCAGGTGGTGGTTCTCAACGCAGATTAATAATAATTACGCGACGATTATTTATCAAATTATTATTGTTGACCTCTGTTGCAGGATGACGAAACATTCCATTTATAGTTTATTATAAATTCCAAGAAAACAATACTTTGAACAAATAGGTTTTTTATACAACAACCGTGTGGTGAGATGATCCTGGTAATCATTCTTTTACCTTCCCAACAGAATTATGCGGCTGAAACATTGAAGAAAGGTTCATTTTATTCCTTCGCTGTATTCGAATTTAAAAGGGAATTCTGAATTAATTATGCGTGTGATGGGCGGTGAAGTAATAATAATAATAATAACAATAATAATAATAATAATAATAATAATAATAATAATAATAATAATAACAATAATAATAATAATAATAATAATAATAATAATAATAATAATAATAAAATAAAATAAGTACACAGGTGAAAGAAATTTATTAGTAACAGAAAATATCAAAAAAAAAAAGAAAGTACCACGTTTATAGAAATATAGTACTGAGTTATTTCTTTTTTTTTACAACGGGTTAATTAAATATATTTATACAATTAAACCAAACAAATTTACTTAAAGAATAAATTCCGAAAAAAAAATTATTTCCGTTCGCTACATATTTAGATCTTTCTGTACGAAATGTCCCCCCACACATGTGCTTCTGAAAACTTCAAGTTAAGTAGCACAAAAATAGTGCAGAATGAACGGATAAAACATGATCTCGATTGAGTACATTTGTTCTATGATTTTACAGTTTTTCTAACGGCGTACAGTATGCCACACCTTATCAAAATACCCTTTATTATTAAAAATTCTAGTTTCTCTTAGGTTTCACATGAAAAACAATAATCACATTCATCATCAGTTAAGCACTATAGGTACACCGAGCTATAAACCGTTTCTCTTGCGAAGCCCATCAGAGTATCATTTACAGAGAAGTAGCGAAAAGATACTTTTGACATTAAGAATTTCATGGTGAAAATTTATCTAAACATCGCGTTACATTAGATGAAAATATTAAAAAGTGCTCGTTGAAACAAGAGAAGAATAAATATATCCGTAAATGGCTGTACAACTGTACAAACATGTGTTGTAGCTTTTGCGTGTATTTTGTGTCGTTCCGTCTACCCTTTCCTTTCCCCCTTTTTTTTTTTTTTTTTTTATCTCAAATTCAATTAAACTATCGGCTTAATTATCATTTTGTTTAAAACTAAAAGTCTGGACTTGATAAAATCAATAAGAGGCCTTTCGGTGAAATTGCAGTTACGATCCGCCAACAGAAACGTGTCTTAGGAAAATACTAATCAAATTATTAGCGGATCTTATTGCATTTAAAAGGTGCCGAAGCTCGTTCGTTGATCCGTATTAAAAAGCAGGAATCTTGGCAGACTTTTGAGCCGTCCACTTCCCGATCCTCCCCTAATCACAAAATATCATAAAGTAAATATCAAGTAAAGTAAGTCCCATATCCTTGACAGGGCGTCGGGTATTGTGAGGTTGAGCTTTCCACAGTGCACTAAGCCTAACGTCACTGATGAGAGTAAGGGAGGCCGGTTCCTTTCTGTCGGCTGCCTTTACTTTCCCAGATTTTTCTGGTACCCGATTATTATTAAATCTAATCTCGCTCCATCTTCCCTTTTACCGGTGAGAGCACGGTTATGGTCAATCCGCAAGATGTAACCAATGTTTCAATGAGCATTAATATAAATAATTCTCCCCCTTCTCCTACTCTCCTGCCTTTATTGTAAAAAAAAAAAACCCAAACCAAAACAAACGCCGAAAATTTAAAGATAGATTCGTCAAATCCATAGGAACTTTTCAGAACTGAACTTTTAATTAAAATGCCCATACTTCCCGTAGTGCGCTTAGATTCCATCCACCGATTCATGTTAATGTATCTTTCACTAACTGCAAACATTTTCTCCTTCACGCGTACAACCAACTATAAGGTCAACAGGCAACATACTAGACTGCTGGAAATTAGCATCATTACTATACAAAAACCTAGTAAAAATCCTACTGTTAGAGGAAGTTGTAGGAGCCTCTATATTTCTTTTAATTGTCATTTTTCTAGAGTACTAGAAAAAAAACGGTAAAATCCAAAGCACTTCATTTAAAAAAAAAAAAAACAAAAAAACCAAAAAAACATCTTCTTTCTTCAGTCAAGGTCGGAGGACATACAAGAAGGTCTACAGTCGAACATTTACTAAACCTTCAAAGGCAAAAATGTTATCAAGCTGTAGTAACTGACAGCACCCGTATATATAGAATTTTCTTCGATTTTGAAAAATCTTTCGATCGGGTATGCACTACGGACTCCTAACGAAACTAATGCCCGCCAGTATTTAATGGGGCGCAAATATATGAAAAGCTTCTTAAGCAATCGTACGTTTAACGTTAAAAACGGATTCATTATTTTAACGAATATTTCCGACAAAAAATGAAATTCGGCAAGGCTCTGTCCTAAGCGCAATCTTGTTTGCATTATATATAAATGATATCACGGTATATATCAAACTGTTCGTTTCAACCGTTATCGACGACCTGAATATATCAATATCCTTCAACCTTCCCCTCTCAACGTTCAAAATTGTTTGCCTAAATTTCGTCAGAGGGCGTCAAAGTATCGCAGTGATAACCTTGAAACTTCATAACTCACCTATTTCCATTAAACCGGGCGCCTTGATAAGATTATAAATGATCAAAGCTGTTCTAGCACCGATTTATTGTCTAATTACGCCTGATGCTATCCAACCACCATCAACTACGGATATTTAACATCACTGTATGCAATGCGGATTGATGGGGGCTGAAGAATAAAAATGCTGACCGCTACATAGTTTGAATGTTTCCAAGTGAAGTATTTGACGGAAAGTTCGAGCGAGTATAGCTATCAAAACTATCATAAATGGAGCAGCTCCCAGAGGATTTTACGTTAACTTTTTTTTGTTTTTAGGGGGCGCGTCAACTATCTTTCATTAGATATATACGTTTCCGTAATGCATGAGATAAACGGTTTATGATCAAAAATCATTGATGAGACGTGCTACTTTTGAATATATAAAATTCGCGACATTACCAAGCGCTTAAGTTGGATTAAAAGTGTGTTATGCACCTTGATAATTATAATTACTGATCTCGCGAATTGAGAAGTTTTTGTTTTTATTGGGAGGTTGCATTAAATTACTCGCCGATAAAGAGGTCTTTTTTTTTTAACAGCCTTAATTATCATTGTTCACTATATATAATGGCCAAGTTTTGATTTCAACAAAATTTGTTTAATTTTTGAAAAATACCTAACTTTTCACTTGGCCTACTAATTCGTACTTGCTGATAAATGTACTTTTTAAAAAGGTTGTGATCTTCCTTGTCCATTCTAAAATATTTTTCACGTGGGAACTGAAATTTATTTTTCGTTTAACCCCGGTAACTTATCCAGTGGAACGGCAGTTCGGATTCTCTGAACTCCGATAATACCGCTTTTTTTGCCATTCAAAATATGTGACACGTCTCTGTGATTGTTTTATACATTTAAGGTTGACTTATTCTTTAGTGTGTTGGAATTTTTAATTAATGAAGTCTAAAAAATCACGAATTTTTTAAATTTTCCTCGCTCGAGGAAAAGAAACAGTCGCGCTCTCAGGTCTACCCAGTGGAAGCTACGTGGCGGCAGACAATTCGAAATGAAGTAAAGACCGGATCCTCAAAAAAAAAAAAAAAAAAAAAAAAAACTTATCCCAAATATTTTTCTTTTGGTGTCCATTAAGCATATTATAAAAAGCTTAATTCAATAATCCGTAATACCGTGTGTCATTTACATCGCCGAGAGAGTGAATGTTTAATGTTGTAAATGGCAAAGATGACATCTCGCCATAATACCAAGCTCCAGATTAAACTACCGCATAGATCAGTACGCTTTTTTGTGTTTATTTAATTCGGCATCAAGTTTTCCATTTTAACAAACCCCATTATTCATTAATTCTTTGTACGAGTCTAGTTCCAATCTTAACTTAAATTATTACTAAATACACACACAAGCACGAATTATGAACATTTTTTTTTAAAATATTTGCTCTGCAATATATACAATTTACGCAATATCTTTAAGTTTTAAAATTTTTCACATAAACTGATCTAGCGCGTCCCCTCCGTCGCTGGGATTTTCTGGCTGTGATACAATTTAGCAGCGCTATCTACCGTTTCAGTGTTAAAAACTTTATCGATGTTTCCTCCGCTGATACCATTTAACTCGCGTAATGGTGGAAATTGCACTTATACTAATTTGCCTAGAAGAAATATTTTACAGTACGATTAAGTCGTTTGACTTAAAACGTTTAAGACATCTTAAGTCTTGAGATTGGTGAACAAAATCTTTAATGACTTTATCAAGCCGCTTGATCACTAAATTGCCGTGTAATGATTGGTTGCAGCATTGTTTATCATAGGAATTTGTTTTGAACTGTTTGAATAATTTTTCTGTTTGGTGCTACACATCCCCATATTTCCATCGCATACGTCCAGATCAAAAGGGTGTTGTTTGCAAGCTTCATGCCGGAATTTCGATTAACACATTTTAGGTGCTTTTTTTCCAGACCTGTTAAGCTTTTAATCCAAAGTGAGTTTTCCAAGTATGTGGGCCCGAATCAGAGACTGACACTACGTAGACTTCATGATGAGGACCTCGTTTTTTTTATAGCGAGTGAAAGTAGTGCGGATAGATTTTTGCTCATTAAGCTTGTTTTTCCAGTTTCCCGTCAAATTACGGTTTACAGTTTTGATATCGTAAATTAATTTCACGATTTTTTTTAATAAATAATATTATTTTGTCTAAATTTTCTTGATAGTCTTTAATGGATCTTCTGTAGATACGTTCAGCTAATGTCGTCGCGAAATTTGCCTATTTAGAACGGTGGTTAGAATATGGACAATGTCGATCCGTGCGTCTTATCTGTTGTAAGGGTTCTTCATGATGGTAAAGATCAAGATGTATAGTACACCCAATCCGACAGTCAGCTGATTACTTTTTCTCTCCGTCGATCTAGATGAAGCGAAGTTTACCCTGTAATTTGCGACACGTGTTGTTCGATTTGTCGGCGAAATTACAGTCTCGTCAATTAAAGTTGTGATTAAACACTGTACGATGAAGTTCCCCTGCGATACGGCTTTCGCGCGACGTTGGTCTGATATTTTCATCACTTTTTTTGTAAAATTTTAACCGATTATACGTTACGATAAACACGTGAAAGTCCATCGTTCGACTTGCTGCACCGCTGGCAATAATGTCGTATTTCGTATCGTGTCTCGCGGAAAGTCCAATGCGTTTTTGGTTTTATTCTAGTCTTTTTACCATTTAATTCTGATCACTGAATTTCTTTACAAACTGTCAATTGAACTAATGTTTTGGATTACAGATGAGAATATTAAGCGATATGGTAACTTTAATTTGCGCAGGACAGATCAAAAGACAATCGTTGTGAAATGATTAAATTATTGTCACAGTTTGAATACGAGCAAAAGTTCTTCAATAAGTAAGAAATAAAAAACAATCTTTCGAATTCTGCGAAGGCGTCGTAATTTTACATCGCTTCAAATCTTGAACGGTGGCTGACTAATCACGCGAACGCTTTTCTTAATTATGCAAATTTCGCTAAAAGCACCTATTAAACGGCAAATAGTTATGCAGATTTAAAGAAAGAAACCGAAAAACGAAACGGACAATGGAAGAAAAATTAAAACTTTCCCATGCCGGCAAAACAAAGAGAAAAACTGAGAGAATCGCTAAGCGGCAAAATGGAAATGAGAAAGCAAAGAGGCGGCAAATTGAATTTCAAAATAGTTTCCGAAGAGGAAATTCATCGGCCGATGCTGCAAAGGAAATCCATCACTGACAAATGTGTGCTAAACTAACCAGCCCTGGTCGGGAAATACATCCGAATTCGCCCGGTTGCGGCAACAGCACGTCCGTTTAGCCGAAGCATCGGAAAAAAGCGAATTCAATTAGGGACGAATAGAATTTTTGGCGGAAATTTTACGATCCGGAAAATTAGTTGGTCGCAATTTAAGCGTGGAAAATCCCCCCCCTCCGTAATCGTGGCTCGCTAAGAAAAACAAGAAGCGCGGCTTCAGTCGCCATACAGTCTTAGATTTTCGGTCGCTTGAGTATGAAAATAATTACGTCGAACCGTACATTAATTTGTTCAACATCAGTGAGCATAGTAATCTGAGCGATACAATAGATTGAAATTTTAAAATTATTTTCAAATTAACGCGATTCGCCTGTGCTCATTCGGAAATTAATCTCTTAGATGGCAACTCTAGGGATTATACAAATTGATCGCTTACATCATAAGGTAAGTAGCGCGCGAGTTGGGAAATGCAAAAACATCTCGATGGAACATAGCCGTTAGAGAAAAGCTCTGGAATTCGATGGATACGCACAATAATTCAACCGCAGATTCCGAAAAGCAGACTCACACCGTCGCCTTCTGATGTTTTGAAAACGTATAGAAAAAAATTTAAATGCACGAGGTCGTGAACTACTATAGCTAAATGTAGGTGAATACATCCTGTTTGTTAAAATGGTATAATAAAATAAACTTTAATAACAAACAATATAGATCAATAAATTAGATAAATACCTATTTAGAAACGTTTTCGGGCATAACCCATCATCAGCTAACACTAACTTAAAGGAAACTTAAAACATTAAGTTTCCTTTAAGTTAGTGTTAGCTGATGATGGGTTATGCCCGAAAACGTTTCTAAATAGGTATTTATCTAATTTATTGATCTATATTGTTTGTTATTAAAGTTTATTTTATTATACTATAGCTAAACCTGAAAAATTTTAAAAATATAAAGCTCTGAAGTTTTTAAATATTCTCATCACAACTAAAATACGCAGCAACATCTTCAAGATATGTACACACACTTCTCTCTCTCTCTCTCTCTCTCTCCCTCTCTCTCTCTCTGTTCGGACAATATAATATCAGCGAAAAACGAAAACTTGTAAAAGGTACATTAATCACCAAGCTTTTAGCAGGTTTATATCAATTGATAATATCCTTTATTAGTTTTTTCAAGCGAGTTTCTATTTTTTTAAATTTTTATACGCTTCAAACATTACAGAATATGATAATAATAGAGATAAACTCTTACTCTTTCAATTGGTAATATATTAGATGTTCGTTATTAATCTGAAAAGTCGAAATTTTGTAGATGTTTTCAGTTCTACCAGAAATGTTGACATTTAATTGGTTTTTAATCGCATTCGGATAAACAGAACTTTCAAACATTTTTAAGGTTTTTAAGTGTTTTTCTATAGAATCTCCATGCACTACTAAAAACCCGAAATTTTTTCAAAACTACGTTTTTGTTAACATAAACTCAAAAGGGGAATATGGGCGTATTTTTGACTATAATTTTATGATATAACTCGGCTGTAAATTTTTTAAACATAATATGACGAAAAGAACATGTAACCATCGGCGAAGTCGAAAAATTTCAGTCCCGACCAAATCGTTTCATCACATTACACCATTAAACTCTAGTCTGTACCAAAATTCTAGCAATTCCGCTGCGGATATCTCATGAACTTTTCCCCGATTGCACTAAAGAAAAAGGAAATAGCTCCACCCGTTTTACCCTTCAATTCTTACCACGCTAAATCTCTGGTATAATTAAACTTTTAAAGCATGACATTCCTAAAATCTCTCTATGATTACGCAGATTCATGGCAAAATCCTATACACTCTGAAATAATTACTAACGATTTACAATCGAAATGGTTTTTAATATAAAAAAAAAAAAACGAAAATAAAAGAAATACGTATAATAATAATTATTAATAGCTAGTGGCGTAGTTGGTTAGGTTCGGGTAGAACCGGGAATCTCTCTTCCGCGCATTGTAACATTCAAAAAAAAAATCATCCACGCTGGGTTAATGTCCGTAATTGACGCTCCACCCCCTCAAAAAAAAAAAAACAACAAAAAAAGCTGAATAGTATGATCTTGTTCGAAACGTTAAAGTTAAATATTAATGGTTTTGACATGTATATAGAGCTTCTACCGAAAATGTACCTCCTGCGGATAAAATAGATAATTAACCTCTTTAGGAAATGTTATGAAAGCTGTCCCACGGTATTACGAATTTCTTAATTTTGAGGATTCCGTACACATATAATATACGGAGTGGTTCAGAAACGATAAAAATATTCAATTAAAATATACAACTCACGAACGATTAGACTTGTTAATTTCGAAATCTGAAACTTTACAATTAAAATTTAAAATCATATCTATAACTTAGCCGATTACCCTGGGCGCCAAAAAACCGTCAAGAATATTTAATATGGAATTTAAAAAGGGGACCTCAAAAATTACTCTTAAAGAATTCATAACTCATCACCGGAAAACGCTTTGAAAGTGAAATTCGAAATATAAAACAAAAAGTAGAAACTCTTTCGTAAAAGCAAAAAATTACGTGTATGGACTGCCGATTGGGGCCAAAAACAGCAAAAAAAGGGATTAAAAAAGTAAAGAAAACCAAAAAATATGCACAAAGGACCGCTTTAAAAGAAATATATAGTCGAGCTTACAACTTTATATTCAGATCCTTGGAGGAATGCTGAAAGCTCGAAATTTTGGAAAAAAATATTTAAAATATTTTTTTTTCCGGGCATTTGATATAAGATCACACTCTAATTGTCGGGAACAAAACCGTATTTAGTTTCCTTATTGAAATTTTCAAATTTTACGAAAAGTTCAAGAAAGCGCGAAAAATCACATGATTCTCCCTCTTTAGTGCGGGATAAATCAGGTTCCTTTTTTTTTTTTTTTTTTTTTTTTGAATTTAGTATTGTGTAAATGTAAATTATAGTTATCGTTAACTTAACATATGGAATCTTCAGCGCATAAGTAATCATGCTTAACTGAACTCGTTAAATGTTTTTCATCACATTTTTTTTGGAATGTGCGGCCTTCCAGCAAAAAAAAAAAAACAAAAAAAAAAAGCACAATTCTCTGGTGAGCAATCGTTCTAGTCTTCTCTATTGAAGGTTAGTATCCATACTCTCTGCTTATCGGTGCTGCTTGTATTCTCTCCTTTTTGCCCTTGAATTATTTTTATTCTCTGTCCTTAAACGCATACGAACATAAATTTATTTTCTCCTCCTTCCCATTTCGAGAGGTAATGTCCTCGCTGATAAACCCCTTAAAAAGAAACAAAAAAAAACCAGCCATTTTGTATTTAATTACTGAAGATTATTAACTTGTGCTAGACGCTTAAATTTCAGCAATTAAAAGAAAAAAAATGCACATAAAAAATAACAACTTTATAAATTCGTTTTAAAATTATTTTTACCTTAGTACACTTTGATTTTCTAATTAGGTCATACAAATACTAGTAGATTTATCTTTATTAATTTCTTTTCTCATTTTTCAATACCTAAAGATGTTCTCCCGAGAAGATGTTTTATTTAATATTCCATTTTAAAATAGTTGTTAATAATTTTATTACTTTATCGTCTTTGGTTGACGAGCCCAATCTTATTCCCCTTTTTTTTTTTCATTAAAAAAAAAAAAAAAATCACTTTATCAATTGATATTAATTAACAAACTGCAATAAATTTCTTTTTCTCTGTGAAGTACACTGTGGAACACGTTGTAACCTTTTAGACTTCAGCAGCTAACCGCTAATTTTTTTATTCATTTTTAACTCACTCAAAGGATAATTTTTAAATTCATAAAATCAAGGCAAAAAGTTGAACGCTCGTATTATTGTGTATCTATATTAATTTTCGGCAATTTTTAAAATAATTTAAATTTAATAACTTAACTTCATGCATAAAGGCTGGAAAAAAAACGTTTCTGGAAAGTGCAGCAATAATATTAAACGAAAAATAATAAAAAAAAAAAAAACAACAACATAATCGTCTATGAGCAGCTAAAATTTTTAAATTAAAAGGCCCATGAACGCCAGTTACACTTTTATCCCTATGGAACACACACTGTGTAAATTCGGATAAAGGTAATTTTAAAAAGCTTATCACTGATATAATTTCAGCATCGACCAATACCATACCCGAAGGTAGCCTGTTTTATCACTAAAAAATATTTAAACTCTAAATCGTGAAATAGCTAAAAAAGAAGACAATTTCAAGATTTACTCTGTTAAATTTAATAAAATTCGATAAGATAATATTTGGCGGTAAAATACACCTTGTTATTAGTTCGTGCCTTAATTAAAATCTCGGTACACCGAATTAAAAAAATTTGCAACAATGATTGAAAACCGCATTAAACGTACTCTACTCCCGATGTTTGCAGTAAGTCCTCTAGAAAACGATTTATTATGATAATCGTTCAATATGTTTGCTCTTTTTTTATTGCTGCAATTTTTAAATTACCGACAGACTCTAAAGCACTAATGGTTACTTCAGAAGCATTATAATAATCCCCCCCCCCCTTGTAAGTGTCGATTATTTTACTGTACAACACACATTCTTATCGAATAATTTTTCAGTGTGTATTCTTATCAAACTGTCCAACTCGAAGTCGGTATAAAATTATTTTCTGTTTTCGCTATAATATTCGAAATTTAAAATTAAATAAAGTTTAACAAATAAGATCGAAAAAAGTTTCATTTACACGTTACATTCGAGTGAAAATGAATGAACGAATAAGAATAATTTCATAAGTATTTTTCTACCGATATTCATATGACGCACAAATGACGAAACCGGTTAGACTATTTTATTGTATTTATTGTATTTTTTTTTAATTGGTCGTTCATTTTTAATGTGTTTTGAACAATTTAAATCTATGACAATTAGTGTTATATACTACTTTTTTGTGAATTGTGAATGTCGTTCGAGTAATATGTTAACGGGGTCAAGTTCCGTTGTTTACATTTATGATTTAAATAATTTCGCTGCATAGCCAAAAATTTTGACGCGCTAAAAAAAAATTTCACTACACTTTTCGTATCGTTTTTTTTGACTTTTGCTGGAATTTTCACGGATCTCTAAATCCGAATAAAATCTATATCGGAATTTATTAAAAGTCTCTTAATTTTGAAGACTCGTAGGAAAAATTAATATGCCCCTTTTCAGGTCACGTAACATTCCGATTGTTAATTTTTTCAGACTATTTCGAAAGGCTCTCTCCTGCGCGTTCTGAAATAGAGTAATCGCTAGGATCAGTGCGGACAGTTTGCGAAACTTTGACCGAAAACGAACGCGATCAAAAGCTGAAAGATAATGTGCATCTTCTCCACTCTGTAGAGGCAGTCTCACAGAAATTAAATCGTGATTCGCCATATTGACTAGCCGGCGCGCTCGCCAATATATCGAGGCCTATAAATAGCGGCAACGGCTCTATATAGCACCCTCCGCTAGTAACTGCCGCTGCGTTATATTAAAATATTCAATGTAAACAGACATCGATAGACCGTTTAGATTCGGACGAATGGTAAGTACCGCGCGAAGAAGAATGGAGGAGCTGCATAGGAAAGGAAAGAGAGGAGAATAATAAAGGACGAAAGATGAAAAATCCTCGTTGTTGATTTAACCGTACAGACGGAGACGCGCGCCTACGTTGGATAAACATGTGTACCGATCCGACGTTATGCGCGAAATAAGCTGCATTTAGTCCGATAAAATGAGCGTCGTCCTATCGGAGGGTCTATCATCCGGGCTTCTTCCCGTACGGGGCAGTGGCCAATATTCTGTGTCTGTTTGCCTGGCCATAAATCTGTAGCTCGACGCAACATATCCGCTATTGATGATAATGGCGGTGGTAGCCAGTTAATAAAAGTGCAAACAAAAGGGATTTTACCGTTGAAATGATTTTAACAAGGGAAAAATAAAGCTAGACGACAAGGCGAATTCGACTGACGCGATCTAGGGGCGCCCGGCATTCCTCGGAATTTGTTTATAACGAGGTGCTGCTAGTCGGTCCAAAATGGAATTCGTTAAAATGCAGTGCGCCAAATCCGGCCACCACTCCACGGAGATTTATTAAAATTAAAAGGGCTCCGCCGAGATTAGATTAAACCGGGAAGAGAGCGTGTTAAGCTCCTCCGAACCGAGTCGTCACGAATCAGTGTGTGCGCACTGGAACCCGGAACGCGAATTAATTGACTTTTCTCCCGAAATTAATAATCTGTCTATAATTCCGTTGCAGCGGCAACAGCGACGTCGAAAGTTATTTTTAATCCACAATCTGCAGAGGTTTTTTTCTCCTTTAATGCTATTAAAATTTATATCAACTTATAAAAAAGCGAAAAAAATCAAAAACTATATTCATATGCATTCCTTCTCCGAAACTGCACTTAATAATATAATACACACCTATATCGTTTAGGGATATCGCTGACGACAGAGGCAAAAATGACTAAGCAGGTTTTTTGAAAAACTATTCATTCACGGCAAATAATATTTTTCTGTTTTATGAATTTGTCGAAGAGGCGAGGAATGTGAACATTTTTTAGTAATATTTTTTTTTCCTTTTAGGATCGCAGATTTTTCGATTATGAAAAATTTCTTTCCACTAATGAAACATTCTACAATGTCCTCGTGTGCTTTTTGTTTCTTACTGTTTACTTTTTCCCGGTTTTCACCTTTGCTGGCGAGTGTAAAGAATTTTTTGCTTCGTATATTATTGATTCCTGATAAAATGGTTGGCGTAATGCTTCCGAAACGTTAAATGTCTTTAACAAAGCTGCGTCTGAAAATTAAATTCTACCATGAATCACTCTGAAAGTTTTAAACATTTAATTGTAGGCTCTTGTTTTGTTTTATTTAACGTTTTTCTAGTTTCCGCGTACGCGAAAGAAAATTTTATGCGCTTTATGCGAATACGGCGAAAAAAATTCTACGCACTACTACGCCTACAACATCTCAGTCGCCTGATTTCTACCGAATTTATTGAATTTTGGCTGGAAATATGCGATGTATTTTTGCTAGAATATACGAAAAAATTTAAGTTTTCAGATGAGAGTGCACAAAGATTAAAGTAATGTTAAATAAAAGATTAGAATTACTCAACGAAGAATTCACGTAATAAAGGAACGCGTTTGTGTTCAGCTGACAATGAGCTTTAAGCGCGTTCCTTCATTCGGTATGTGCCTCTATTTCGTTTTAAAATTTTTTAATATTTCGTCATTAGCCCGAAATGAATTTTGTCATGTACAAAGAATGTGTATTTAAAAGTGAAAATTTACTCACAATGCCGATTAATTATCGAATTTTAGCTATTAAAAATATGTCGCAAATAAGTAAACGAATAAAAAAACAAAATAATTAATTACGTTATTCATTACGATACAGATTTTTTGATAATTATTCCCGTTTGAAGCTATAAAGAACGAATTTTACAACCTCTCAACAGATTATAGTGCTGATTTCGGATTTTAAATTACTTTTTTTGTTTTGCCTAGATCGCGTCGCTTCGTACCGAAAAATCAACCTAAATTGTTTTAATATAAATTTAAAAAAAAAATTATATATATATATAAAACTGTTACAGTTACTGTAGTTCAATATAAATACGTAAATTATCATAACTGAACAGCTCGTAGTTAATATTGCGGGCCTGTTGTCGCATTTGCGGCCCCAATGTTAGATAGTGAACTCCTTGTCAGCTGGCACCGTGTGTAGTGTGGCCATAGTGTTGGGCATAAATTCTATTCGTTACTTCTTGACAGCATGCGCTGTTTTCGCAGTCGTCGCCATAATTATTTCTCATAATTAAGAATTATAAACTTTGTTTCATAGTGGTGGAGAGAGTCATTAAACTTTCGGATAACTCTTTACGGCACACGCTAAGCACTGTGTTCTATATATAGCTTTGGTGCTTGATGGCTCTAACTGCTTTTCAAGCGTGTTTCTTCTTCTTTCTTAATTGTAGGCTGATTGTCCGTCGGTACTGTGGGCTCTGTAATTACAGATATATGGTCATGGTATGGGACAGCTAACTCCTTTTTACCTTCGGAAATATCATCAAGGCTCTTTTTAGGATGCACATGTTTTGCATTTATCGTCGTTAATTGTCACTGTTTCTCCATCCTTGGTATAGGGTTCTTAGTCAGATTCCATTCCTTGTGACTCCTAATTGCTACTATTTACATATGTTGATGGATAATCGTCTATTATTGGCAAGCCCAGGGAAAACAACATAATGGGTAAAAAATTTGAATGAACAAAAACAAAAGAGAGAAAGAAAAAAGAAGAATAAAATTATATGCAAAGATTGCTTGTACGTCTTTATTAAACTTTGCTGGGTAATTACTGTTGGTTGGCGATTTTGAAAAAAGGACCAAGAAATGTGGTCCAAAAACACCGATAATGGTACAGGACATCTTATCTAGAAAACCTAAATATATAGAGCATCAGAGAAGGTGACATCATAAAGCTCGCTTTACAAGGAAAAATCGAAGGAAGAGCTCCAAGCGAAAGTTGAAATGATAACCGCCGGCTTCGGGGAAGAGAAGAAAATGGCAAATATAATAAAGGATGCTAGAACCAGAAAGAACTAGATCACGATGTAGGCTAACTTCTTTTTTCAAGAAGATGCCACTAGAAGAAGAAGAAAACATAGGTACAAAATATACCAGCTCCGTCAAAAGAGTTTTCAAAAAACTTTCCTTGCAGAAATTTTTTTTAACGCAGAACGTATTTTACGGATATCTCGAGTTATATAGCTTCACCTTAAAGCGAGCTTACAACAGTGTGTGTAACGCAAACCGTCTTCTCATCCTAATAGGTAAATTTTGATTTCGCGGGAATATGTCTTCTAATGGCTCTTGTACCAGTTATTCAGTTCTCACTCGCGCTCTGTACTATATAGTATACGACTCTGGTTCTTTCTTGAACTCTTATGGAAGAAGAAGCAAGCAGTATGCATGACTGACCGTAATCTGCACCATTACGTCGCTTTGCACATTATCATCTCGCCTTCCTCCTTCACATTTCCATAAGGTAGACTTTACTCTCGGCCGGTATAAATTCGAATCATATTTCGCCATCATACACTGGATAGTGAAATGTTCTCTTCGAAAAATAAAAAATAAATAAAACCCACTCGAACATTTGATGATTTTGAAATACATATACTGTAATCGTTATTTTTTTCCTGTTCGTATAAAAAGCAAGCCTGAATCCAAAACCGGAGATAGAAGCCCCCCCCGTCCCTGGGGGAACATCCAAAAACTATTTTATTACTCAAGTTTAGCAATTGAGAATGAAGTAGTTTTTCAGGATATAATTGATCTCCGACTAATAAATATTAAATATATTCAAGAGGAAGAATGAAAAATAAAAATTTGCCTGATCGCTGCCTCCAAAATAATCTCTTTGCATCCGAGCCGAGAACGAAAGAAGCAAATATGGTTTTTGCCTGTCCATTTATCATTCGGTCACCTGTTTCATGTCTCACCAGGATTATTTTCACGCAGTCCTCTTCGTTAATTTGACACTGACAGCCATTTTATAGAACTTTTTTTTTTTTTTTCAACGCAACCTTTGACTCGACAACAAAGGAAGTGAATATACCTCATTATTATCCGATTGCTAAAAAAATAAAAAAGAATTTAATAAAAATTATTGCCGATTGAGAGAGAGAGAGAGAGAGAGAGAGAGAAAGCGAGTGGGAAGGATATACGAAGCATTAGGAAAACTTGAAAGAGCCGAGCATTCAAAAAGAACCAGATTAGGATCGCCAATAAAGGAATCGGAGTTATATAATGAGAACAGAGAAAAGCGAAGACGTTATGAGAAAAGAATAACAGTAAATGTCAAGCGGGCAAGGGAATGATTGAAATGAAGGATGTGGACTAGTATGAGGAATTAAGAGGTAATCGAAATAATATCAAATTAAACATAGATTATTTTAAAAATTTAATGAAAGCTTGTCTATTAATGTAAAAATGTCTCCCCCTTAACTTTCTTAGGCCGTACTATACAAATTTCATTCCTACATTCACTAATAGAGCCAAGTTTCGAGAGGATAGTGATGCATCTGACTTGTCTATATGCCTGATATAACAGCGACTATAAGGTTCAAACTACTTCCAGAAGCGCGTATATCTATTTTTATCGCGGAACATCTATAAGACATTGGAATATATCTTAAATGCGTTTTACTGTAACAGCCAGTTTTTATCCTATTTTCGGATAATCGAAGCGCTTTGATAGCTCTATCCTCAGGTAGAATTGTCATCCGGTCATCTACGACATTAGGAAAAAGTACTTAAATATCTCAAGACAAGGGGGGAATGCTTCAACCGTGTTGAATTTCAAGGCACGATGATCTCCTTTACGGGGTTATTTACGGTTAATTTAAAATAGTAAAAAATTCCGGATGTAAAAATTTTAATATCGAATAAAACCCTCATGTTGACTATTATAAAAACAACGTCGGAGCCTTGAAAAGGACTATTTCAAAACAAAATAATTACGAAATTTGGATTTTAAAAAATTTTAAAATACCGGATGTACAACAAAATTGACAACGGGAAAAAACAAACGATACACGTGGTAAACAAACAACAACAAACAACGGACCTACTACAGTAACGGATGAACAACAAAACTCGGGTAAAAAGACTCGATCGCAAACGGTTGACGAGCGATCATATTGGTCCTTTTTTTTTTTTTTTTTTTTTTTTAAATAAAAATCACCGGTCAAATGTAAAATAAACTGAAAAACGAGTCTTCGGCAAGAAAATAATATCAAAAGCGAATACGGCACTTGAAAAATATTAAAAAGAAATTAAAATAAACATCTCGTTTAATATTATGCAAATCTACTATTAAAAGGGGAAAATTATTTTCCGTATATGCCTTCAATTGACATACATGAACTTCCCGAAAGGTAAAATATAGATGGCTGGTTAATACAAATACTCGAAGAAGTCTTCATTCGGAGACACGCCCTCATGGGTGAACTAATAATTTCGACCCTACTGCATATACGTAATCAGGCATTAGTAGCGCTATTCAGAGTTCTTTGTGTGTTAATAAGATCGTTATTTAATTAAATGCCACTGCATATTTTTGTTTTTTCTGTTTTTGAAATACAGTTCAGTTTTTATTCCTTATTGAGATTACGCTTTTCCCCCTTCTTTTTTCTAGTTTAAAAAGATGATTTTTGTCATTTGAGATACACTGAACCAATTTCAATGTATATGATAATGTAGATGAGCTGGCATCTAATGAATGTCTCCCTCCAGGCCAAAAAAAAAAAAAGAAAAAACAACAAAAAATCCTAATTTCCGAATTTAAAAAACTTTCAATACATACGTATGCGCACGTATGTGTAATATCCACTTTACTGATAGCTAATAAAAATATAAAAAAGCGGGAAACCAATAATAAATTAACAAAAAGAAATTAACTTAAGACGACAGCCTCCACTTTTTTTTTTTTATAATTTATTATTTGTTTTTCCGTCTAAACGTTTAATTTCTTCATATTTTTTACATACATATAATATTGTATCTCTATTCGCCGAGGGTCACATATTCTTCAGACGTATTCATCTTTACCACAATATATATTGCTTCAGTTTTCCAGCTAAAATAAATTCATCTTCGGACCCCAGTACGTTATTTTCCTTTAACAAAAAAAACGGGGATTTGTTTTATTTAATATTCAATCTTAAAATGCACGTTTTCAATGAAAATTATTCGTTAAATTTAATGAACTAATTTATACACTTTAAAGAAGGTGTATATACGTTCTACATGTACAATGAAGGAGACTGATAATATTTTTTCTTTCGATGTTGATAAAATTCTAAACCGGGTTGTTACTCCTAGCTAATGCAGATAATTTGTGCGTCAACGTTATCATGCGGTCTAACCGCTATTTTCATATTTGTGCGATTTGCTGTCGCAAATTATGGAATAATTCGAATAATCAACGATATATACACAATGGAAATCCGGTTGTTGGACCTACGGTTTTAGTGTCGTAATTAAATGTTAACGTTAAAACGCTGAAAGTTTTAATTGCAAGTGTGAAGGCGATTAATTGAACTAAGCGGAAATTGTCGGAAGACAAGTTTTCCATCGAGACGAGATGCGGCTAATTTAATTAGAAAGAAAGTTTCACGTTTGCCGAAAGAGTTATCTGCTGAAAGTTGATGCTATATAGAGCGGAAGGCGGTTTTTCCTTCTTCTAAGAAGCAACTTTCCTTAGAATAATTGCAACAACCAAAGGCCATACAGGAGAAGTTTCGTTAATCGCGCCTAAGCCTAAGAATAGGCTTATATTTGCTGGGAAATTACCCGGCGGTGCAGAACCGCTTCTTCCGCTACCAGGCCGCCAGCTATTTTGCCATTATCCGTCAAAAATGTATTATTCCGGCCGCCAGCATTTTCAGTTCATTTTCGCTGAACGATATAAAAATTGTTTTTTCGTTCTTTTTTGTATCACTTCGTTTAAGATGAACTTTTTTTCCTCCACTCGAATTTTAATTCATCGACTCGAAGTTTTATTTAAAGTTGTTCGTCGTTTGTCGTTCGTAGTTCGTAGTAAAATATTGCAAAGTAAAATCATCCCCAAAATATATATATTAATTCCTGTTCCATTCTCTTGTGCCAGGGGTAATAAGAAACTCCAGAACAGAATCTTGTACATTTGCGTCTCTCTTATAATAATGAGTGCGTCATTTCTACGGCGGGAGCAACAGGAACATCCTGAAACGAAATTTCATTATGCGAAGAATTACGTAATCAATTAAAACGGACTCTTCTACACGAACTAAAGAAGACCAGCACATTAGAAGTCCCCCCCCCCCATCTACGAGTTTCGAAGTGTATATTTTTATACATACATATATATATTATATATATATATATATATATATATATATATATATATATATATGACCACATAATTCTTACGTCAGAAGTAATATGAAAAAGCGTTACGAAAGACCGTTACGAAATTCGCGAAATTGTAACAGAAACTGCTACGGAAATAGTAAGTTGTTATTTTTTTACGCAGTTTACCCCTTTATACGAATTATAGAAAATTTATCATCTGGGAGCATCCCAATAACGAGGTTCGAAAGATCGAATTTTATATGTACATAAATTCATACGTACATATACATATACATATATATACACGCACACATGTATATATATATATATTTATTTATTTATTCATGCGTGTGTGGGTGTATGTGTGTGTTTATATAGCTATTATTCCGACCTGTATGAAGCAGTCAGTGCACTGTTATTTATTTATTTTTTATTTAAATTTTATCGTGATCACGATTTAGCTATGGTTCCTCAATGAACAATAATTTGTATAGGTTTTCGGAGGTTAGAACGAATTGGATAAAATGCTATTTACTCTATAAGCGAATTACGCAATTCTCTTTTCTGTCTTGATCTTCGGTACTTCTTTACGTAGGTCCAACGTAACAGACCATACGTAACAATCCATATATTACATATACAGATATATGTATATCTCTGATCTACAATTCAAAATTCTATTACAAACAATTTACGCTCACCCAATTCTGTACATTTCCACACATATCGCAGTGAATATTTGACGAAATAAATAGATAATTGGTATTAGGCGCGTTCGATTCGATACATTTTCATGTATACATCGGTATAAATATTCGACATCTATATAGATTATCGCCCGATTTTATGATTCTGATTTGCCGTACCCCCTCGAATTTTCTTTCAGATTATAAAAATTGACTGGACCTCAAGGAAATTTGTTGCCAAACTCTAAACAAAAAATCATGTGAAAAAGTTTTAAGTTGGCCTTTACACATCTAAATGTGTTAAATTAATATCACCATAATATTTACATACTTATATTATTATTATTATTATTATTATTATTATTATTACTACATGTATAATCAATAAATTTTCCCTAGCGGTCATATCCGAATTGGAAAACCAAAAAAAAACCTTATACCACCCTGGAGTATTTTTTACATACCAATGTTTTGTTTCGCTTCTGTTTTTTTTTAATCACAAATACATTTTCATTTGTCAACGTAAACGCAACTTTTAAGTATCTCTTATTTTGTTACAAATTTGTGTAATTAAAAAAAATCAAATTAACCTAATTTAAATCTCGCTACGAATCGACTTTAGAAATAATAAGCTGCATAATAACGAAAATTTGTCATTTTTCTCGCACACGTCGTTCGTTTCATTTCGGTGTCGCCGTTTTGCAAAAATCGAATTAAACGTCAAAGGAAACAGAAATGGTTAATTATGAACGAATCGAGCCTGAATGTAGGAGGGGAAAAATAATTGAAAACGGAAAAACAACAAAAACGAAATTATTAACATTGTTTATATAAAAGTCGACAGGCACTGCTTCTCGGTAGCTTTATAAACAGAAAGGCGAGCAAATGGGGACAACACTTTCTCGTGAAAAGTAATAAAGTGCGCTGTCTAGCGGTCGAGCCAAAACAATAAATAGCGGTCTTAAAATATAAGGTAAGAAAATTAAAATATTTAAACGAGCGCGAGCCGGAATACATTAGTGTTAATTCGGAATACATAACTCGAGTGTGCTTAATTTAGTACTGCATAGGCGACAATAATAATAAGATGCGACATTTTTCAAGTCCCACAGGCGCAATTAAAACTGGAAATTTTCACTATAAAGAAGCCCATTACCGGCTGCCTCGTTCTTCTTTTTAAGTAACTTCCGTTACGTTATCTCGTTCGTTATTCTACATTTATTCTTAAAAAATGTTTCCTCTTACGTCCCATGGCATCCTGAATCAGAAAAATGTTTTCAAAGATGCGCTCAACAAACACCTTTTTAGTGACTAGAACCGTGCTAATTCGTTCGGCTTTCATCGCCCTCCCCTATGTTATCGGCCGTTTGTTCCTCGTACAGACAGAGTAATCTTTTATTCAAAAACATCACACTTTGCACTTCCTTTACCGACGTTTTCTCAATTTTTGAAAATAACGTTTTTTGACAAATCTAAAAAACAGAATAACCAGCACATTCCTGCCCAATTTACTTCTCCTATTATCAATCTCCCGATGAATTCCTATCCGCTTTGCTGCTTTATTTTTCTATGCTACCACCTTTCTCATGGTTCCTCCTTCAGTCTTACTATTTTTAACACGCGCGTATATATATATATATATATATATATTTATATTTATATATATATATTTATATTTATATATATACTATTAATGTCGCATCCATTCCTTTAAATTCCCCCTTCCTATTCTCCGCTAATTACACATTACTTTTCTGCTCTATTATGTTGGTATAGCAGCTAATAAAGAACCTACTTTAACCGTAGTTGAATTGAAACATTACTTTTCCTCAATTTTTGCATATTTCGGACCATATGTTTATTAAGTGTTGATTTATTTCTGCTGAGTGTTCTGTATTCTATTCCATTTTATTGATACTCGGTCTTCCTACTCCATATTACTCCTCTTATGTCCTATCTTTTCCCTCTTTACATATTGTTCCCATTATATTAATTATTTCACCCTAACAACATTTGATATCGTATGAAGATATAATTGACTCTTTCCTATTCTAATTGTTTCTGGATAAAAAAACAACTATTTCTTAATCTTCTGTTATATTTTACAATCCTGCTTTACTCTAATTTTTTTCTCGTAGGCTTCTGTAATCTTGCTACGTTCTTTTTATAGTCATTTTCCCTAACATACCGAGTGTCTTTCCTTTTTTCTACTGCTAAAAAAATTTTAAACTTCCTGTAAGCTGTTGACCAAAAAATATAGTTGTAATTCCTGCATTTTTTGTCTTTCTCTTTGCTTTTTTTTTTTTTTGTTTATAAAAATCTGTCATCCGTTCCAAATATTTTTACTATTTTTTCGTTCATGACACAATACTTCCACGTTCTGTTAAATTGGATACAATCCAAAATTCTGGTCTTCAGCTCTACTTAATGTTCTCCAATTCCAGCAATTTTTTCTAAATACAATATGTTGTTAGATGTCTATTCGCAAATCTTATTCAGGCTACCATTTAAACGTATGTTCTCTTATCCATTTCCAACTTAAAAATTGGAGCGTTTTACATTTAAGAAAATAACCACTGTCAGACGACTCTTATTTTTCGTCATTTTGGTATTTATTTTGGCCTCACACAAGCTCCTTCATTAATTTTTCTACTACTATTTATTCTTCAACTTTGCCGATGCATCCCCCTAAAGTAAAGTACTTTATTCCTATCCACCTCTTCTAAATTCGACCTCCTCGCAGGACCTCAATCAAACAGGAATTCCACGGCACCGTCGATTATTTCCATCTTATATAACCAGGATTAGTTCAATTTTTTAGAGGAATATTTCTCTACCGTCGTTACTTCTGTACTATACCTTTACAGATAAATTAATGACGATCCAAACCCGTGATTTTTTTCTCTAATCATTTAATTATTTTTGATTCTTCTTGATCTATAACCTTAAAGCCACCTGTTCTCCCATTTCTGATTGTTCCTGTGACACTTTTTTACCGCTAGAATTTATCAGTCATTCCGATATATCAGTGGCAACGAAACGGCTGCTATTGTTTAAAACTCGGGTTGCCGCTTCTTCCCACTTTCTTTTTCTTTCTTTTTTTTGAATCCTATACATTAATCTTTGTTTCTTTATGTAAAAATTTTTCAGATCTTGGTGTCTTATATTTACATTTCCTCTTTTTCTAATAATCATCTGTTTCAATTCTAATTCCGGACAGCTCTTTGAGTTTTCCCTTACCGTACCCATTATTCTTCGATATTTTAGCCACATTACGTTAACTCTCGTTTTCACTTTTCATTCGATTTCATCCCATACTGCCATCTTCTGTTTATGTTCCGCTCTTCCTGTGTAGAACATTCTGTTAAAACTTGGGTTCCGTTGTTGCACCACCTACTATTTCATCCAAATTTTGATTAAAATTTAAGTGACTTCCTTCCAATTATATCTAAGCGGATGTTCCCATTCATTACACAGCGTAGAGTTAAAACATTAAAATAGTATGATTAATGAGAAATAGTGAAAATGCTGAAGAAAAATCAGTTTGATAGAGAACCCCATTGATTACAAAAGACAATCTTCGGGTTTAAGAAAAACTCTCAACTTTTGTTAAATCGCGACAGATATGAATAGTTCCGGAGAGGCTGAGAATATTTAATAAAATGCGAGAACCGTTTATTGTTGTTCTGTGCTAGGCGTGTTTCCTCGAGAGGGAAGAAAACATTTTAGATAAATTTGTTATTTAAAAAAGTAAATTACTTACAGCGCAAGAAAGCAGACGGGTAAGTGAAAAGACACAAATAAATGAGAGGAGAAAAATAGAATAGTTGAAAGACAAGATAAGAAACAGATGATTGTAGTAATCGTATAATTTTCCATACGTGCGAACTTTAAGATGGAACGAAATAAAAGCACTAAAACGTGGAGGAATTTATTTAAAACTTTTGAAATACATAGAACATCTAGTAAAGTGAAAAGTGCCGTGTCGAATGTGCACCACATATTTTCGACTTCCGCTCAGCACCGGAAATGGTCCATTTGAACCAACAGTTAGATTTTTGTTTAAAGCATTTTTCCGGAAACGCTCGTTTTCAACGCCTCCTAACTTCGGAAGGCTCATTTTTCCCCCCGACGTCTATGAAATGGATCTTATCAAAACCGATAGCGTATTTAAACTTTTAAACGAATCGATTTGAAACAAATGTTCAAATTAAGCTCTCCCCATGTTGCCCAATGTAAGCCAGAACTCTTGTCAGAAATGAATTTCTTCAACTAATAAATAGCGGATATTTCGCGTGATTCTATAGGTTCTCTTTTTCTCTGTGCGCATCGTACTTTTTAATGTTTCCCATAAATAATAATTTGAAACGGTCAAATCTGGTGAACGAGGCGGATAATGAACTGGACCGTATTTACTAATCCAGCTTCTAGGAAGTATTTCATTTTTAGTTTAGTGCGGATCAGTCTTGATGTACGAACCGGACAACCGTCGTCCTGTTGAAACCGAAACGTTAACGTGCATTAAAAGAAATATTTTCCAACGAAGGATGTCTGTAACAGTTCTAAATATCTATTATTACGATTCATATTCCCATTAGAAAAGACAGAACTGATGATCGCATTCCTCTTATAATATGTTCCATCTCTTTCAACCAGTTCGGATTTTAAGTCAGTAACGCAAATCCCAATTGCTAACCTCGTAGTTACTTTTAAAAGCGCCATGCCCGAAAACAGAGTCTGTCGACAAAAATAACGAAGTTGTTTGGGCGTTAATCGCGTTTGATCGCCGTGACTTAAAACTCGGTGAAACTAACTAATTTCGCTGAACTGAACTTCTCGATACCGTCGAATCCTTTTCTCGGCATCTCAAACTGTTTGTGCAAGAAACATAAGCAGAACCGATGTGAATTTTTTTTTATCTTTCTTATGATTTAACTGTACAATGCCTTCATTCTTAACACGTTTCAATATAACCTTCAGAAAACATTCCGCTAATGAAGAAATTTGTACAGAAAACGCTTTCGCCATAATTATTCAGCTGCGGAAAAAACATTTCCACGCTCTCGCAGCATTTTAAGCATCTCAACACAGCTTCTTCATTTGAATCAACCATGATTGTAAGCTATTCAAATAAAATATGAAGTTTTATCAGTAACGTTACATTGAGATACAACAGAGTGATAATAAATAGTAATATCAAAACATTTGTTGATTTGATTTGTGGTAACTATTCGCAATAAAAAAAAAAAAAAAAACAGTACAGAAACACATAACCGCACGTTAAATCACGCGATCGGTAAAATACTGTTCTGTCTTCTCCGGAACAATTCAAAAGGCATTTTATTACATTAAGTGAAATTATTCGTGTAAAAATTACAAAACTGATAATAAAATTTAAATATTCTTCGACATAATTCCGAGGTTTATTAGCCTAGTTGGACTTTACGAGTTTCGAGGTTGAAGACGAAAATTCTAAGAAAAATATTCTAAACAAAAATTTTTTATTTCTCACGATAAATTCGAAATCGGTAAACAAAAATCCTCATTCCAGTTTAAAAAAACTTCCGGTAGGAATAAGCCACTTGCGGTGGTGGACGAAAGTGGAAAATATTTTCATTCGATACGACACAGTCAGTTTACTAATATGAGATTTTGAATTTTTTAATGTACTAGATAGTAGTTTACATTTCAGATTATAACGTCCCCGGTATAATAAACATCCACTAATTTCGAATCAACAAGACCCCCACATTATGATCATGAATATGATCATATTGATGCGAAACTAGTTGATATTTACTACATATATCCCGAATGTTTTAAATAAATTCCTGTTTTATTGTTTTCATTTCAAATTTATATTAGATCATTGTGGTGATGAAAGCAATGGGACCTCTAGAAATCATTCTGAGTTGACTTTAATAATTATTTGAGGGCAAAGCAGCGGTAAATAACTTTATAACATAGAGATTACAATTGAATTACTGTATAATCGCAACTATAAATTACATTATAAATAATTCTTTATAAAGATATATTTGATGATTTTTTTTTGTAATATTCGAATATTATTAGTAAAGAATATTTTAATTAAATTGCGGTGAAATTATTAAAGAATCTTGCGCGACAGAAGTTACAATATTTTCTATATTAGAAATATTATTTATATTCAGCTTTTAAATTATTGCAAAATTTTACAGTTTGCTGTTTATTCTATTAGTAATACACCCGAAAAAAAAAAAAAAAAAAAAAAAAGGAAAACTGAAAAGGGAAATCTACGTAAAAGGTGAAAAAGGAGAGAATTAAACAGGTGATTAATATGCAGGCAAAGCCGCGAGCAACAGCTAGCATGTATATGTACACACATATATGCATACACATATGTATGTATATGCATATTAATTGAAAAGCTTAAATTATGAAAAACGTATATCTCATAATTATATGCACCGAAAATAGAGGAACTTCTGTATCCGTACTCTTTTTGCAACCATTTGAAATATCCTCGACCCTTACCTTCTCTCTTCTATTCCTATTCTGTAAGAGTCTTCTACTAGAAAACAATATTTCTACCATTTAAAAAAGAAAAAAAAATCAAAGGGAGCCTTTGCATTACATAACCTTTTTCGGTGCGTCGCTAATACGTCATGTTGGACAACCTCATTGCCGTTTGGCGAAGGAAGAGATTAATTAAAAATAAAAAAAAAAAAGAAAATTGTTTACTTTATAATTATTCCTGCCTGCACCAATTAAAGTTTCACTCCTATTGGCCGCCTTTATATACTTTTTTGTCCATTGTCATCGAAGATGATTACAGTGATCAAAGTTAATTAGCTGGCCGCAGTATATGAACAAATAACGTTCGCTTCGTTGTCGAGTATCTCTCTGGTCCTCCGCACTATCAACTTCATCCTTACAGCTCTCTCAAGAGATACGATATGGGCAACATTATGATTTATTACCGATCACAGGGTGTTCGCTTTTTTCTCTCATTTTCCAACGCGACGCCCGCTGGGCTAAATAATTATCTGACTTCTTAAAATACCGCTCGAACTTCTTTAAACAGCATAAAGCCAACACACATACGCGCTCGCCCGCACACATATAGGCGCGCGTAACATATACAACATAATGTTGGAAGAAGACAGGTTTCAGCTGAAGCAAGGCGAAAAGAGATATGAAAAATGACAATTTCGCTAAAACGATTCCGGTAAACTACGACCGGGTTTGCGTTCGCATTTGCATACGATTAAAATGTGCTGTACAAATAATAAATAAATGTCAGTTTTTAGAAGTCAGGAAGGAAATAAATAAAAACATCGTTAAAAACTCGATGTTTGTAGAAAACTCTTCACCGTACGCAATCGAAGATTAGCTTGTATTTTTCGATTAGTCAACTTGACCATCAAATTATATTTACCGTTTTCTTTTCTTTTTCTTCTTACACCATCTTCTAATCATTGACTTTGACACCCGCTGTTCTTTGTACAGTTTATTACATTCGGAACCCCGGACGAAATTCTTAGCTTTCCTTATCGCCTATATATTTTCAATATTTTTCATTCCAGATAAATAACGAACGGACTCAGCTTTTTGGTTTATAAGTGCATCTACCGAAATCTACCCGAAACCGGATTTTTTTTTATCAACGCCGAAACATAGAATAAAGAGGAGATGAGAAAATAGGGAAAAAAGTGATTTTGTCTAGCAACCGAAGACCAAAAATTTTGAAACAGGGTGGCCAGTTCGTGGACACCTCAATATGCGTTCATAAAACCGTACTAAAGGGAAGTCACGAGCCGTGCTGCTAATGCAACGTTACATATCTCGTTATTACGTACACTACGTAAAAATACTCGCTGTTAATGACATCGCAATTGTTATTAACAAGATTACGACTAGTCAGATTTTTTTCGAGACTATTGTGAGTACATGATACGTATTATCAGTTAATTAATAGAGGCTGCTAATGAAAACTATACTACAATAGATTCTGAGTGATAACTGCTTCAACTTTTCAGCGCTTCATTTTCAAGATACGAACGCTAGTCCTGCAAATAGGATTTCGATTTTCGAGTATGATCTCAATTCCTTTTTTTCTTCGCAGCTAAATCTTTTACGTTTCATGTCTGAGCGTTTTTTCAAAATTCGGCACATCAATTTAATAGCGCACATAAATACGCGTATTTCACGCGTTTTGTGCGCGATCTAGGCAATTTAAATGTTTCCGTCATTGTTGTATTTTGAAAATTCCGAAAGATTTCTTAATTGTTTCCTCGCTGACATATTTAACCGGTTCATTCAAACCCAAGTCCACGCAAATAATTATTCGAAACTGCCCCGGAAGAAAAATTTCGGTAATGTATAGGAAAAGTTACTAGAGTTCTTCAATGTATGTAAGTATTGTGCATATTCGAGAAAATGACACTTCTATTCACTATGAGGAGACACATTTTTTTTTTTTTTTTTTTTTGTGAGGATTGGTTTGCGGCCACTTCTGATGGTAACCGGGCGTGCTACTTTCAATATTTTACCGGTTACTTGCATTTCATCAGTTGGCTTCGGTCGTGCTTCACACATCGTAATACAGGGTAGAATTTGTAATAAGTAAAAGCGAAAACCTTAAAAGAGATGCCACAGCAAAATAAGTTCCTTATACGCTGTCTAAAGTGACTGCATACAAATATTTACCGGACGTTACTTGCAAATAAGTCGCGTTTTCCATACTGAAAGCTACCTTAAATAAAGGCCAGACATAATTTACTGAAAGATCAAAAAATGTCCTTATTGTTAAGATTTACAATTTAACGTATTGTGTTAATATGAATTTATTTAATAGGAGGAAATTTAGTATGTCAATATCAAAAGGTGGAAAACGTAAAAATTTATTTTATTCGTTTAATAATGGATCACTGTCAGTTATAAAATTTTAAATGCGTATTTTGAGGATTTCTAATGCGCATAAATCCAGATCCTAGTCACGACTGCAAAAAAAAAAATGTGATGTCGGTGGTTAAATGGTTAGCGTTGAAGTTAAATATATGATGAGGATACACAGAGGTGAGCAATAAGTATGTATTTCCGAAATAAACTGGGAACATATTGCGTACAGGTAAGAAAGAAATTTAGAATCCACACGAAAATAGAGACGGAAAACTATTAAAACAGATGAAGAAAGCGCTGTGCAAGTAACAATAACTAATAAAGCATATGACGAAGTAGGCTACACAGCATTAATCGTGAAAACTATACCGTTGTACCACGATAACAAATAAATAAATAAAATATATACCTATGTATTCAATATACGTTAACAATTCTTTCGCAAGCTTTTTTTGTACTTGCGGTTTGTTTTTAGACTGGTGTTTTTCCTGTATTCTAAATGTTTATTTGTTTTGTTGTTTTTTTTTTGTTTGTTCTTGATCGATTGTCGGTAAAGGCCTCATCCAGTTCGCTACGCGATACTTGTCGCATAATATATGTTCTTATTGGTATTACTCTATTAAATACGCCATTTATTCATTTATTTGTAACAATATTAAATGGAATATACGCCACAGATCATCCTTTCCAACAGGTTCACGTGGAATATATTTTTATTGTTCGGTGCCAGGACTTCCTCTCTACATTTTCCTCGCTGCGCATGGTCAAAAAAAGCTATCGATCCACAGTAGCTTCCGTATTAGAGAAAAGACGATCAGACTATTGTCTGGTAAATCGTCTACGACTAGGGCATATCAGATTGTCTTATAACTCTATACCTTAATCAGTGTTGACCAATCTCCTTGTCCTCTATACATATGTTTATATGTGCACCCTTTCGTTCAACACCTCTTTCTTAAGGGCGGTAACAGGACACTCGAAATAAGCATGCCATTTCTAACGGCTATGTTAAGCTCGCCCCTTACGGAGAAAAGAGCGACTTTTAAATTCGTAAAGGTCCTTTAAACCATAGCAAACTGTAACGACCATAGATGTTAAAAATAGCCAGGAAATTTTTAAAAAGAAGAGGGTTTTCAAAAGATTTTCAATCCGAAATTTTCATTCCGACATCAAAAAGAATTCATATTAAAAATTTACCTGTTAATCGTAAATTCTAGAATAGAGGAGAGAAAAAGGTGAGCACTCAGCTAAAAGAAACACAACACGTTTCTCACGGTAAAACGAAAAAAAAAAAAATTGCCAAGTGTCAATAATGAAAAACTAGTGGTACTAAAGTTCAAACAGAGAAGTTATTTTAAATAAAATAAATACCTGAATAACACACAAAAATAAGGTACAAAATATTCGTCGTTTACTTTAATAAATTAAGATAACTTACTTTAGAAAAACGTTATTTTATAGCATATCATTTGTTAACAATACAGAGTGTACTCAAATAAAACTAAAAACAACACCCCAAAGCGGTATGTTTTTAGTTTTAACTGAGTTTACTCTGTATTGTTAGCTGATGATACGCTATAAGACGTTTTTCTATAATAAGTTATTTTAATTTATTAAAGTAAATTATTTTATACATATTTTCGTTTTTTGTTGAGGTATTTATTTATCTTATATTTATAAATATTAACAAACAGGTTTAAATTGATCTACAGAGGTACTAATTCTTTAATTATGAAAAAAGAGCCGCTCGGCAGATCACAGAAAAATAATAACTATATTACGGAACTTAAATACTGCTGATAAAGACAACCTTTCAAAGATATATGTCGGCAGCAATTTGTAAATATATTAAAAAAGAAAAACGAAAAAAAAAAAGTTACAATTTACAAAGGAGATTACATGTTCGATGGCAGCGAGGTTTTTTTGTATATAAATATATATAATATATATATATATATTAATTACAACGTAAATTCTAGGCCGGCACCCATTAGAAAAAATTTTCTAATTTTATGTAACGAGAAAATCTCCCAAAAAGTGTCTCAAAAAATATCCTAATTTTATGTAACGTTTGTTATATTTTAATTCTTACCGACTTCCAAAAAGAAGGAGGGGTAATACGTTCGTCTTATATGTTTTTGTTTTTTTTAAACTTATATTAATATGAACCGATTTAGAATTACTTTGTAAATTTTGATTATTCTATACAAAGTACAGAAAAGAAAGAGACAGAAATGTAAGCAAGAGGAGTCAAGAGACACAACCCCTTGTGAGGCAAAAATGGCCCAGTTTACATATATATATGTATATATATTGCAGGAGAAATTATGAAGGAACTAAAAAGATCAAAGAAACTGTGTTAAAGATAGTTACAGAATGAACTGCGTCATTCATGCAGATGATAATGTGGTAATAGAAAAAAGTTGCGAGCCAGTTACAGAAAATAATAAACATAATAATTGAAAAGTAGGATTAAGGTGTGCAGATTAAAAACAAATTTGAGTATATCGAAAGTAATGAGTATATCGAAAAAACTGGTAAATACAAACGCGTATATTATCGAATTTATAAATTTCGATCGTAGACGATGTAAAATATTGTTAAACATGACAAAACGGCCACGTCTCAGGAATGAGAAATGTGTACGATATTTCGCAAACATTATAAGTAGTCAGTTCTGAACCAGGAGAGTGTGAAAAAAACGATTGGGACACAAATTATCTGAAATCGTAGTAGCAGACGAATTTCAAATATTTCACGGGCAGATAAAATCTAAATCGAAGAGCATTTCCCAAAATGATGGTAGAAGAGAAAAGCCGACTTTAGTTAAAGCTAATTAAACGTAACAAGACGAGCTGTTGTATAATATGAGAAAGAACGGGGTATTTTTAATAGCGGTGCATGGAAAAATCCGAAAGAAAAAGACGAGAGGTGGAAAAAAATGTAGCATTCAATTTCGAGCAAAAACTAGATAAGGCTGAAAATATAACAGGAATCGTGCGTGCCAACTATGGGTACGAAAGGATCAGACAACTAACTAGATTGTCAAGTAACGAAGACGGGAGATTGTAGTTTTCTAATAGTTAATCCAGTTAGTCTAAACGAATTTCATGGTAGGTATCTAATGCGGTCACAGAAGAAGACCAGAAAAAATAAATAAAAACTACTACTCTTTAATGATACCGTCTGAGGCCTAGGGGCCATAGTTAAGCATGGAATGATGAAGAAGCGCAAGAAGCGCAAGACCAGAACTGTTCCCATTACTTAAATAACCTTTAGCTAATTTAGGTGTAATCTGGAAACCTGCTTTTAATCGTGTATGCTATTCTACTAAGTGCCAGAAAAGGCTTTAGCTTTATCTGATGATATAAGGTTTGCTTGAATTGTTACTGAATTTGCTGATTCCTCTGATTGTTGTGTAATTGTCTTATTGCTCGCTTATAACCATAACGAACATATCGTTAATACACGAATAATAATAATAATAATAATAATATCAGGTATGTAAAGCGTAATATTAAAGCGGCATTTGTCGGGGGACGTCTTTGGAACTGACAGAATATAAGTCTGTATATGTGACGGTCGCTGAGGAAAGGTGGTACATAGTGTGTGTCAAAAAAAGTGCGCTTTTGACTTAACAACGGTTTCGGGCACTTGAAAGCATGCTCTTTAACGTGATAAATAAGGTGAAACAGGTGTGAAGATAAATTTTTACCTGTTGTAAATCGTAATTGTATCTGTTTAAAATTACCACCTTAAAGTAGTGTATTACACCTATATTGCGAAACTTTAAACGTGTTTTTCTCGATTAATTGCTTTCTGATGACACACTATGATGTACACCTCTTCTCAGCAATCGTCACATATGTTAATTTTTCTATATCCTTGCAGGGGTGTAGAAAAATATTATCGTTACAGCATTTCAAACGGATAATAAGAAGTAGAGGAAAAGCATACGAGTAGCAAAGACAGGCAGAGGATAGTCTATGAGAAAAAAATGGTGTCAGATCAAAGTCTAAAATACCGGTTTTTTTTCCCCGACCACCTAAAATTTTAGAAAAAAATTTACAGCAGGAAGCACCAACCCGAACAGGAGAATCATTTCACTGTCCGCATTAGAACCCGATAACAATATGGACTGAATACAGAGAAGAGGGATTATGGCTGAGAGTGATTATGAAGTAGGAAATAATTTAAAAAAAAAAAAAAACGCAGAAAGAACCGCGCGAGAAATGATAAATAATAGAACGTAGGGTAGCCATCAGTTCGCCTGTAAATATTAAGCAAAATAAGGTAAGTTTGAACGATTCATAGAATGAATATCCCCGAGTAAATGAAAAAGGTTTCAATTCCACCAATTAAGCCATCAGTAAAAAGATACACTAATATGTGAAAGAAACAGAAAATTAATAGTGTTATGGAATTTCCGCATAAGTACCCGATAGATTTTGAAGATAAGATTAAGAAAAGAAATTTAGGAGGACAGGTTTGCAAAAATAAAATTAGGGAATAGCAGGTGATTACATAAAGCAAGTGGCACGAAGATATGCGCACGAGAATAGGATTTTTTTCCGGAATAAAAGGTGAATTTTTCTTTAAATAAAGAGATAGGACGAAAGGTCTAAAAACGACAACGATAAATAGGATCTACAGACGGATGAGGCGAATTTCATCTCGGCGTAAATAACTCGCTGGATTTTGGGAAGAGTTGAGAGAGCATCAAAACAAAGACGAAGACACGAATTTCAGAATTGGAATTTGAGCAGAAGAGATTTCAAGACGTTTTTGTATAATCTTCAGGATCAGTAATGCGAATAATATATGAAAATGAAGAATATTACAGAAGTCGATGAATGCGAGGGAAGCGAGCGAAAAACGAAAATACCGGAAACTTGTGCAAACTTCACATTGCACAAGTTCGAACGGGTCGTCGCCCCAATCTGGAAATACGGAATCGAAATATACAGTAGCGCCAGCGGGTCAAATACTCTTGGATAATTCAGCGCCAACAGTCCAAAATATTACGCATGATAACATCGGCACCAAAATACGTATCCAAACGAGACGTTACATCATGACCTCTACATTCCATCTATCGATAGATTATATATGACACAATATCAGAAATTTTTTAATCAACTAAAATCCCATGGTAACGCCAACATTAGGAAAATGTACACGCGGACTCTGCCCGGAAACCCAAACCTTTCATATCCGATTTTAAGTAATAAAAGCTCCATTACTCCCGACGGGGAGAAGGAGCGAACAACAAGCTATATTTTGTATACCCTCATCTCTGGTTATGGTATATAGTATACTGGTACAGTGTATAAAAAAAAATAAAAATAAAATAAAAAAAAAAATAAAAAAAACTTGTGCAAACTAAAAGATTAGCTGGTTTTCGAATGCTTCTTAACTGTCGATTTCAACAGTGAAGCAGACCGAATCTTTCGATCTTTTGTAAAACCATTTGGGCCTTGTGACGCAATACAGCAATATGACAAAAAAATCGTTAAAAAAACTTGAAACACGGCCGTTTAAATAATATTTTTTTATATTCATCCCTGTGTGTTAAAAAAATTTTTTTTTTTTTTTTTTTTTATTATTATTTTTTTATTAATTACAACTGGTCTCCATAGACCATCAAGCAATTTTACTGGAATGCAAATTAACGCGTAAGGGGCCACCACTATCAGGGTTCCCCAGGAACATCTATTCAAGTTCTAAACAAAGTCAAAGACTCTAGAGCGCTTCAGCCGTCGAATTTCTTGACTATTGTCAAGCAGGTTGATAGCTAGTGGGTTGGGATGTGTTTCTAATCGACTAGTATACCGCTGTGCGGCAAGTTTTATTTCTTCCTTTACGTAAGGTATGTTGAAGTCCCTATGGAGTGTGTCCGTGGAGACATACCAAGGAGGTGACACAATGAGTCTAATAGCTTTATTTTGGAAACGTTGTATTTTGTTAATGTGTGTATTTTTAGCGCAGCCCCATAAAGTTAGACCGTATGTCCATACTGGTTTCAATATTATTTTATATATTAATACTTTCGTTTTCGATCGACAAGCTGGAATGCTTACCAAGAAGCCAGTAGAGTTTTCTTAGCTTTATATCCAAGCACTTTCTTTTTTGTGAGACATGCTTATTCCACCTTAATTTACTATCCAAGTGCAACCCAAGGTATTTCACCAAAAATGTTCGATCCGAATGATACTGTACGAAAAAGTTACTTTCTCTTTTTTTTATAAATCAGAAAAATATCAGAGCTAGGTCTGGAATCAAATGCGATTATATCAAAAAACAACTGTACATATTAATCATCGCGTTCAAAAAAAAAAGAAACATTTAATTATCTCAATTGTGAACGATCATGTGAAATAAGAAAAAATTCGATGAAAAAAGAAACACATAATCGAATAGTTCACATTTCTTCGTACTACTCATCTGTTTCCCCTGACTTTTAAATATCTCCATCCTATTATCTCTGCTATTTCGTATTATCAATATCTGATCGAATCAATAATCCATTTTTTCTTTATTGTTTCCGGCTAGAGAGGAGCTGCCTCCTGCTTGGAAGGAGAACACAAAAATAAGTAGATACCGTTGGATAACAAAAATCTTACGCGCGTTAAGTTTATTTAAATATAATACAATTTTTCGGCAAATGAAAAAAAGAAAAACAATCGAAACAATAAATTTATCTAATTAGATTGAATATAAAACAATGTAATTAAATGTAATAATCGGATTTCCATCTTTCGGAATAAATAAACAGCGTACAATCTCCTCTCGTTTATTTATTAAATATCTTTATTTGTTTGTTACAAAATTATTTTATTTAAAACTGAGAATTTTAATCTCCATAATGATCCCCCGCGGAAATTATTTTAACTTCCGTTTTTTTTTTTTTGATTTTTTTTTTTCTGTCTACACAACGTTGTTATCCGGAACAATTAAGAATATTTCCACCGGCTACGCCATTACTAATAAATACATTTAAGGGGGAAAAACGAAAAAAAAACACATAAATAAAAATAGGCTCGATTCTATTTATTTAATTTGCGCCCATTTCCTGCTAACTAATACGTTTCGTCTAATCCGCACGTTTACGGGATTCCCTATCCCTAAATATTTATTAACTGGTATTTCGAACCGTCTAGTCCGACGTGTTAACAGGCTGTTTTGGTTAGAGTCAGAGTTCTTTCTCGAGTTGTAATACGCAAACGTTAATGCGATATAAAAAATACGTGTTCCTTTACAATGTGCCAGCATACTAATAGAAAAACAAAAAAAAAAAAAAAAAGAAAAAAACCTAGAAGAGAAAACGAACACAGAAAAACAATCTGTGTTCTCTTTGCAGCCTTTAAAATTGTTTACTAAATCCCGTTTATAAGTACATTATCTTTTCAAATAAATGTCGGATGTGTTAAAAACATTTTACTTAAACATAGGCTGCAAAAAAAAAAAAAAAAAAAAAAAACAAAAACAAAAGCAATACAAAACCACTCCATTGAACTGGTATACATTTTTGTCAGAAGAATTCTTTAAGAGTCGAACAATAGGGGCTACTCCATAACTTTATTCAGTCCTTATCTCGTTACTTAATCGGTCGCCGAAATGTAATATCCGAAAAGTACCTCCTGTGCGAATGACAAAAATATTTCACCGACATTTACAAGTTTTATGAATACACAACTAAGCCACTGTAGTACGACGGTACATTTGATGACTCCACTTTTTTACAATTTGCAGAGTTGCCTATTTAAAATGTTTATTTTTTCCCCCGCCTTTTCTTTGCCCACTTAAATAAATACAAAAAAACAAAAAAAAAAAAAACAAAAAAAAAGTGTACACTCGGACGAATTTAATACTTGTCGGGAAAAAAGTATGGGTATAGGGAGAAAAAAAGGAAGGCAAAGGAAAGTCGACGACCGGTAGAGTTAATAATAGTTCGAAGGGGGTCATATGAATTAGTGAGAAAAATCGAAACAGCTTAGAAAGAATCATTCTCCCTGACATTTTGATTCATATAAGACACGGGGTGGCCAGTTCCTGCCCTGTCTGGTTATTATAATCCGTTTATATAAATAACCTCGATTCAAAGTGAGTTCAGCACATTTTCCTTATGGCCTTAATGTGACAGATATGTCGTAAATGCTTTTATAATTCGTATACTATACAAACTCAATCCTTCGAATATGGCGATACGCCGTGAGACCCTAGTTGATGGTATTCTTCTCTAAGAGGAGTAAATTTCCATCGACTACTATGGCATTGTTTAAAAATTAATAATAATTGACTGTTTAACACGATTTCTATCACATTTCAGTAGCATATTTTTTTTTCATAACGCTTTTAATTTTTTTTTTTTTCGTATGTATGTATGTATTTTTTTTAAATTATATATCGATTAAATTTTTAAACACCACTATCTATACTATTTTTTTGCTGAGTAAGTATTATTTAGTCCTACGTATTATTATTCTTTTTTTTTTCCTTATTTTATTTTTACGTATAAGAATTTAATGTGGTCAGCGGTGAAAACCATCCAATTAAGTTTTGGATTCCTCTACTTCACATTGTACATTAATCTTATCGTAAAATACTATAATATTAATATAAACTGATATATTGGGCTTTTTCTATAATCCAATTCCGTTTTGACCAGTTCACTAAGAAATTTTCATTTTTTTCTACACCAAAATTCGCCACAGTCTCTTACGCTATCTCCATACTTAAAATATATTGCATCTACTCCGGATATGTGCTGTATCCTGCTCGTTGCATCTAATGCAATTTTCAGTTTCCGCTATATTAAATCTTTTAAGATGATCGATTTTGAAATGTCCATGTCCGCTGATATGAATTGTACGTTGTAAACGTTTATAATAGTACCTGTTATTTAACCCCTTCTTAATGGTTGGAAAAGGCAACTACTTTTCATTATACTGTTATGACTTATCCACACTGTTTCAAACTTTTCCATACATATATATATATATTGTTCGCTGATAAATTTTTTAAATTGTCTAGCTGTTAACATTTTATTCTCTACTATATAATGTTATTTGTATACATGAGATATTTTCGAAACTTTGTGTTCTACCTTTAATCCATTTTTGATTACAAAAATGTTGACATATGTTTTTCTATTTCTTAGTATTCCAGCTATGACTAATGCATATTTGTGTAATTTATTGTTTTGTAAGCTTTGATTAGTTTGTTTTGATATTCTATGTATGCTCGCTAAAAATTTTTGGAATTTATTGAACTTTTTAGCATATCCTTGTAAATAATACTACCGTATAATAGATATTTGATGATAACATTGTTTTATATAATATTATTCCTTTTTTTTGCTATTCAGCTTTCTGAGTATATTAATGAATTTCGTAATTTTTTATGTACTAGCAGTGATTGTAAAATTTAAGGTTTTTATCTGTATTTTAATTTTTTTTTTTTTTTTTTTTTTTTTTTTTTTTTTTTTAAGGTGCCATATACTACAACTTGGGTCAGAGGCACCGGGGCTATTTTGTTAAATTAATGGATATATGTTTGTTGTTTTCAGAAATTGTATGGTCTTTTTAAGTTCGTCTGGGCTGTCGGAGAGTGCTGTGCGTATTGATATGTTGTGATCCGGATGATATTTTCGAAGTGGAATGCACGTTGTTAGTATATGATCGATTGTTAAAGGCTCTTGTCCGCAGTGGTAACATGTGGGCTGGGGTTCATTTTTCAATATGTGGCCGTGAGTTAGTGCAGTGTGTCCGATTCTGAGCCGAGTTATTACCGCCTCCTCGCGTCGGGATGGGATGCATGTTTTCCACGGAGATGTGTTTGATTTGATGTTTCGGAGTTTGTTGACGGTAGAGATGCGCTTCCAGTTTGAGTCCCACGTATCGTGGAATACACTTTTGATGTTGCGTATTTGGTCTTGAATTGGAATCGGAATTGCTGGTACTGGGAACATCCTCGCTGCTTCCTTCGCGGCAGTGTCTGCTTCTTCGTTTTCCTTGATGTTAGAATGTGCTGGGATCCAGCATACGACGATTTCCTGTATATGACGGTGAGTTGACAAAAGAATATCCTGGGCAATCGGGTGGTTAACTTTTGTGTGATCAAGGTTAATGTTTTGAATGGCGCAAAGGGAGTCAGTAAAGATAACTATTTTCGGTAGGTTTAAATTAATAGCCAAATTGGTTGCCAAGTTTATTGCTGTTAGTTCTGCTGATAGTACGGAAAATTCAATTGGTAATGAATATCTTACGGTGACGTCTTGGTGTATTACGGAACAGCCGACGCCTTCGGCTGTTTTTGATGCATCGGTGTAGAATTTTTCGTATGGGTCAAGTGAGGCCATTAGTGTATCGTAGGTGCTTTGTTTTAGCATCGTATTTTTGATGTGCAGTGCTAATGATGTGTCCGTTTTTAAGTTTATTGACACGTTTGGCGGTATCGACGATATTATGCGATGGTCGATTTGTTCCGATTGATTAAGGTTCAAGGAGCGGATGATGTTTGCGACATGGGATTGAAATAATCCAGCGGAGTGGCGAAGATAGCGTGATGAATTTGCTTTTTGTAACTGTAGTGGATGTTTTTTCCCTTTGAGATATGTGTCAAGTTTTATTGTTAAGTATTCTCTCCGCAGTTTTAACGACCATTCACCAGCCTCAGCCAAAATGCTGACCGTTGGGCTGGTGTGGAAGGCTCCGATTGCCAATCGAATGGCCGAATGATGAATGGAATCCAAGGTGCGCAGAATTGATGGTTTCGCCGTTCCATAGATTGGAGCACCATAGTCTAAGCAGGGACGTATCATTGTTCGATAGATTTTTAGTAGAGTAGCTCTATCCGCTCCAAAAGTGCTGTGAGATAGTTTTTTTATTAAATTTAATTTTTTCAAGCATTGTTGTTTTAATTCGTTTATATGGTGTTTCCAAGAAAGTGCGTCATCGAATGTTAAGCCAAGATATTTCACGGTTTGAGTTTGTGGGATTTGGATGTTATTTAATGTAACGGTTAGAGCTTTGCTGCAGCTTCTTAGTTTGCAGAAGTGAATGCATTTCGTCTTTGATACGGAAAATTCTAGGCCATTCCGTGTTGTCCACTCATATGCTTTATTTATTGCGTTTTGTAGTCTTCGAATACCGGATTGGAGATTTTTACAACCAACACAGATTGCGAAGTCGTCTGCGAACAGTGTTGATGATATCGATGTTGGAATGGATGCTGTTAGGTCATTTATTGCGATGATGAATAATGTTGGGCTCAGCACGGAACCCTGTGGAACTCCGTTTTGAAGAGGTTTTAATGCGGATATAGCTCGGCCGATTCGTACTCGGAAGGTGCGTTCAGATAGGAAGTTTTCTATGAAGTACATTAAATGACCTCGGAAGCCCCACTTGTACAGTGTTATGATTGCTTTTCTTTTCCAAATCCGGTCAAAGGCCTTCGTTATATCAAAAAAGACGGCTAGGGTATGTTTGCGTAGTGCGAAGTTGCTCTGAATGAACGTTTGTAGGTGGATAAGATGATCGACTGTTGAGCGTGATGGTCGGAAGCCACATTGTATTGGAGATAACAGATTTCTATTTTCTAGTTCCCAGATTAGTCGTTTATTGATGATTTTTTCGAGAATTTTGCATAAGACTGAAGTTAAGGATATTGGCCTGAAATTATCTGCTTGCGACGGATTTTTGGTCGGTTTTTGTATCGGTATTATTATTGATTCTCTCCACTGCTTCGGGAAGGATCGTGTTGTCCATATGTGGTTAAACAGGTGGAGTAGTTTGTCGTACATGCACTCTGGTGCTTTTTTTAGGAACTGAATGTGAATACTATCAGCACCGGTTGCCGAGTCCCTCATAGAATTGACTGCGCTGGTAATTTCATTTTTCCTTATAGGGGAGTTGTAGGTTAAGTTGTTAGCTGTTTCGAATTTTAAATTTCTAGATTCCATGCTCTGTTTTATTTGTAATGAGGACAGTGGCAATTTGTTGTCACTTGATATGTCTTCAAAATATAGCGCAAATTGTTCTGCTATTTGTTCTGGTTTTGTGTATAACTGATCGCCTACTGAAATTGAACTTGGTATTCGAGGAGAGTAGGTTTTGTTGAGTGACCGTATTTTATTCCACATTTGTTGAGGCGGGGTTCTTGCAGTTAACGTAGAAGTGAATTCGTTCCAACTTTTCTGTTTTTCTTGCTTTAGGGTCCATCTGGCTTTCGATCGAGCATGCTGGTAGGTTATATGGTTTTCAATTGTGGGTGTTCGTTTTAGTTTTCTGAGTGCCTTCCTTCTATTTCGAATGACTTCTGTGCATTTTTCGGACCACCAGGGAACAGGAATTCTGTTTTTAGGTAATGGTTTCGTTTTCGGGATAGCTTGATCAGCGCATTGAAGAATTTGATTGCAGTAAGATGTAACAAAAGCGTCAGTGTCATTAAAGCTTTCTATTTTTGTGTTATGTTGGCATAATTGTTGGTATAGATTCCAGTTTGCTTTTTTGAGGTTAAATTTTGCATCTGTGTTCGATGCGGTGTTTTTTGTGTGTATAATTATGATTAATGGATAGTGGTCGCTTCCTCCCATATCAGAGTGCGGATAAGCATCTATTAAATGCGCGATCTGACTTGAGCTTAGGATGAGATCAATGGTGCTCCATGTCCTATGAGTAGCGCTGTAATGTGTTGGCTCTTGCGTGTTATGTATTGTTAAATTAAAATTTTCTATAATTTCTATCAATAATTTGCCTCTTTTGTCAGTTTTGTTTCCTCCAATTTCTTCACTATGTGAGTTGAAATCGCCTGTGAATATGAATGGTGTTGGGAGGCTACGTAATAGTTTTGTATAATCGCTTTTTTCTATTTTAGTGTACTGGGGAATATATATTGTACATATTGTTATAGCTGGCTCGGTGTTTAGACGTATCGCTAGAGTTTGTAGGTGATCAAGGTTTAAGCTTATTTCGGTATAACTTGCATTATTTTTTATTGCTATAAGAATTCCACCGTGTGCTCTTGTTTGGTTGTTTAGGCTATTGTAAATGATATTGTAATTTTGAAGGTGTACCTTTTGATTGGGGTGAAGGTGTGTTTCCTGAATGCATAGTACTGTTGGGTTATATGTTGCTATGATAATTTTAAGCTCTTGGAGGTGGGTGGCGACGCCGTTACAGTTCCAATTTATGATAAAATTGATCCTTTGGTCTGCAGTCCGTATTTATTTAAGTTCAATTTAATTTTTCTATAGTTGAATGAAATTTATTTTGCCCATATTTAGATTAGGATATTTCTAGAAACTCTTTTGTATTCTTATATACTACTGCTATTTTCTTTTCTGACACTTTTTTTGTACTTCTATCTGCCACCATAATTTACTGAATCGTCCACAAAATAATTCTAACTTATATATTTATGCAAATAAACTTGAAACCGCTCCTTGTAATATACTCATATCTACGTGTACCTTTATTATTTCGTTTTTGTAATTGTTTATATTGATTTCAGTATATCTTTGATCGGTAATATTGATTTATAGAATCTTCAATAAAAGTTATAGTCTAATTTAAATTTTTCCAGTAATTTTATCATTCTATTTATGTCGATTCTATCAAACGCTTTTGTAACGTCTAATATTACCGTTTTGTTTGGCGTATTACACACAGATCGCGAATAGATAAGAAATCATATCAAAAACTAAAGTTCCGGAAGACTTGATCGACATAAAATCTTTTATCAGTCTATATTACAAAATTACCGGCGTTTTATGTACTGGAAATTTATAATTTAATAGCGGTCGAAAAACCTCAAAAAGAATTCCACATTATCGTACGATAAACCGCGAATTGCTCTTAATATATATATACCGTTCATTCGCAAAATTTAAACCAAATGTACTAATTTTTAAACCATCGCATATGTGTGTGTGTGTGTGTGTGGTTGGCGAGTCTTTTCAGGGAAATTCACGAAGAAGGCCATAACGAATATGGTTCCCAGGCATGTACTGGAAATAGCGGAACTGTAATGTGGTACTTAAAGTTGACGAACGGTGTGTAGTCCGTTCGAAATTGAATATTAACGCGCATTTGTGCTTACGTAATTATTGAACGAACGGAGGCGCAGTATAGCCCTCAGATGAAAAAAAAACGAGGGGTAAATCTCTCGAAATAACTTGTAGTCTTAATTAGTTCTGAAAGAAGCCTTTTACGTTCTGCTTCATAAGCCGCAGCGGTTGTTCTGGGTTTATATAAATGTGACTTCATTAATAGTTTACAAATTAAATTTACCGAAAACTTTATTAGTAAGGGGGAAAAAAGGAGGGGGGGGAGGAGAAGGAAAGCTGCATAACTGAAGTAGGAGATATTGAGTCCATTTTCTTTTCACTGAAACTTTTGCTGTCCGCGGAAAATAAATCGGCCTTTTCAGCAATTCTACATACCGGTTGCCTTTACAAGAGCAGTTTTCGCGTTTGTTTGCATACTTCTAGTGGAAACCAGGTGAAACAATCCAAATTGTATATCGAATAGTCACCGTTATCGGAGAGATAACAACTTGCTCGTAATAATTTCTATCGGAAAACTAACGATTAAAATTTCTGCCGAATAAATTGGTTGCTGTTTTGCGATGTTTAATACTGCAAAATTCGATCGAAATTTTTATCAAAAGAAGGAGGTGCTAAGCGATGCGGGACAAAGAAAGGCTACATAAAAGTGAGCTAATAGAAAAAGCTAATAGAATTGAAAAACGACTTGGCTGCTGACCCGAGTAAAGTGTATATTTGTTAAAAGCGTCGCGTTTTAATTTAGCACGATTAAACGATTAATTGATGTTTGTGTTTTTTTCCCGGAATAGCCTGCAACTGCAACCAGCATGCCAGGAAATGTCGATTCAACATGGACCTGTACAAGCTATCCGGTCGTGTTAGCGGTGGAGTGTGTTTAAATTGCCGCCACTTCACCGCTGGGAGATTCTGCCACTATTGCAGAGAAGGATACTACAGAGATCCGGAAAAGCCGATAACCCATCGCAAAGCTTGCAAAGGTAAGTTGAATTTTATTCATTAGTCGACATTTTTAGATGAATTAAATAATGCACGTTTAATTAATCGAAAAATGTATTATGCAACACGATTTTTCTAGAATAAAGAGATAATTGAAATTATCTCAGGGCGATAGTATCGAAGTGCGCCGAAAAACATTTTTATAATGTTTTACGATGAAATAAACTCTAAAACACCTGCTGATGATTATTATGGATTCAAATTAAAATATAGTTATTATTAATAATAATGAAGCTCGAGATTTACCTACTAGTGTCCTTAAAAATTGAACAATCGTAACGATTGAGGTTGGTGAGAGGAGTACGAGGCTCTCTTTCTATATACAATTCGACCTTAAAAACTGATCGCAGTTAAGGCGATGCCCTTTCATGGCGTGTATTCGAAATAGCGAACGAAAATATCGACGATGATAGTTAAAACAAAGACCAAAAAAAAGCTAAACGATATCAGCAAGTTGCCATTTTTCATCGAATGCAATTTGTATTCTTAGACTAGCGGGCTAACACATTACGATTGCAGCTCTAAAAATGGTGGCACCACGCTGATAATACGCGGTGTTCGTTTTATATGGACAATTTCTAATTAAACGATACAAAAAAAACTCGTTAGAACAGTTTCTACTCTGTCGGTAAAGTACTTTAATCACACAAAACACAACTGTCCGCGCTATATAGTTAATGAAAGTCCGCCGCGACGCTCTGTATGAAAAATGATTTACTATAAAATATTTTTCCGCGTTAATTACAGTTTTTCGACTGTTTATAACGGACGATGAATGACTTTTACGGAGACACGTGACCGTAACGCGTCAACCTTTACATGGACGTAACTGGCTGACACTTAAGAATAACGTTCTTGTTATCAATTTCATATGCAACACATAATTGTCGACTGCCTCTATAATTAACCCGGCCGGGGTGAATACAAAATATCCTATTTCTGACAATTCGGGAAGCTTTTTTTTTTTTTTTGTGCACTCGATGGGCCACACTAATTAAAACCAAACCCTTCGATTCATTTTACTTATACGCGTTTTTGTTTTTGTCTTGTCCCCCTCCCCTTTTTAAGCTTATCGCCCGGCTGTAGTATTAGACACGCTAAAACTCGAGACTTATCACCTATCATATACACCGATGTTAGAATTAAAAGTATACTTAAATGAAATTTCATAGCACATTCTTAAAATTAATGGAGTATTTTGTTCTAATATTAACAAAGTGAGTAAAGAAGACTAAAAAAAAAAAAAAAAACAATTCCTAGTCGCATAGAATAAAACGATAAATTTTCTAACCTTGGAATCAAAAAAACCGAACTGGTGAATACCGTAAAGAGAAGTTTAGGGATTCGTAATTTTTCTTTTCTAAATATTGACCATTTTTCAACATTATTTATGCACGCGCTTGAAATGATACTCAAGAAAGATCGGAAAACGGAGAATCAAAAGAGCTAAACTTTGGCTGCGATATCAGTGGCTTCATTAAGCCTAATAGTGTTTTCCGTAATGACAGTTACCATTCGCTATTTCTTCCGATACGAATCCAAAACTGAATAATCGCAGGCTTGAGAACTGCATACTGGATGATACGTATCCATACCGGACACTCATATGGATCATCCGCGTTGCCAGCACCACGACCTTTGAATCAACGGAGCGGAACAACTTAATTGATGTGCAACCAAGCCATCGGCGAAAATGTTTCATCCAGGAGTTCTGCGGGCGTCAAATAGATCTTTTGCCCACTATTTTTCCGTCTAGGATGATTCGCAGCATCTCATTACGTGACCCAGATTATCGTAGCTTACGTTCTTTGACCGAGCTTAACAGCATAGATTGTCTTCCAATTCGATCTAGTACTTCCCTGTTTGTGATTTTTTGAATCCATGATGCACACTCAAAAAAATAGTTCGCACTGGTCTGTCAGGTTAGATTACATGTGTTAAATTGCAAAATGGCTAATGTAGGAGCGCAATCGTAGAAAACGTCGTGTCTGCAGAAAAAAACGATAAAGTTTCTTTCCAATTAAAAAGAATTCTTCTGTCTTCAAGGTCTCTATATTCTATAGCGGAACCGTGTGTGAATTTCTGTACAACCTTCATTGATTCAGTATTTGCTGGGCCCGAGATGTGGGGATACGAGTTCTGGAACCGTAGTCGGAGTTACATATCTTTAATTCCATTGCGAGATACGGATATCCTTCCGGACCTATCATCACTGATGTTTACCGCGTCGTATGTACCGAGTTCACAGTTCATCTAAACTAAATATGTAGTAGGTGCTTCGGTATGAGCTATATGAGCGAGTAAGGTGGAGTTTTGTAACGCTACTACTACTAAGCAGTTAGGAGAGTCCGATTTAAGGTTATTAATTTAGTCAGAGTTGATTAATTTCAGAGATTTATTGTTGTAGTTCGGAAACCAAAACTAGCCGGGAAACGATGGAGAAAATATTCGTAAAAACGATTCGGAGGTATGTGTGTAAATGCTGCATCAACTAATTGTTATCATAAATAAGAGAAAATTGCAACCGAAAGAAAGTATGCTGCAGAAGATTTCACGAAAGATATTTAAGCACGCATTAAGCCCAAAGAAGGGTAATTTTCAGGGCATAAATCTCCGATTCGTACAACAAAAAATTATAATGACTGACGGCAAAAAGGTAACTTGTTCCACACAGCACAAAGTAATCCGTAGTCTTTAACACGGTTCGCTACTATATCACTGATATTCGCGGACACCAAATTATATTCACGCACTCTAAAAATCGTAAATGATCTCTGAAGAAGATCCGATTTTATAAAAACTGAATCGCAGTCATCAGATCCCAAAAGACAATATGCGGAAATTGGAGAATATCGACAAAAAAAGTTACAATCGAAGTATGATTAAAATTAAAATGCCAAATAAATAAATAGTGGGACACCGGTAACGGTTGACCGAATGGAATAGAAACGCAGGATGATTAGGTAAAAGAGATAATAATAATAATAATAATAATAATAATAATAATAATATAGCATCAGTTCAAACTGAGAATTCCAGAAGAGATAAATAAATGGAATATCTTTTAAAGGATTTCGGACCAACGAATTAATCGTGTTCATTACTCTCAGAGGGGCATAACTTAGGAACTACAAAAATTCACAGTTTTTCGATATCTTTCGAATACGAAGAACAATAAATAAAAGCTGCGAGTGATTCGAAAATCGCTTCTCCTCTAGTGCTAAGTATAAGGATGCGACACGCAAATCGATGTAGTTTCGATAACAAAAGTGGAGAGAAATGTATAAAGCAACTAGAAACAATGAAAAGACAATGTCAAAAGAAAATGAAAGGTAGAATAGCAGAAAGCAGAAGAAACAGAGTGTGAAGTGAACAGCGAGGAAGTTTGTAAAATTACCTGATGGAGCTCTAAATAAAGGCAATTTCACGCCAAGATGTTCGTAAAGAAAAGTAGGTGAACTGTTTGGGGGAGGAAAAGGAAGTAATTGCCGTAATAACACGCGGGAAATAGTTAACCGTTTAATAATAAAGCCTAAAGATGGACAGAAGAACCATGTTAGTTTTTCGAAATAAACTACCACGGAGGACTTTGAAGCCGCCAACAACACGGGCCAAGACCAATGTTTTTAATCAGATCTAATTCAGGGAGAACGTAAGTGACGATTTTCTATTTACGGTAGCTTGAATACTTTCTAAAATTGAAATATAATACGTTACTTTTTAAATATTACTTCTGAAAAATGTCCGTTTTTAAATATTGAAATATTCAAAATCACAAAAAAGAAAAGGATTAAATATCAGTAGAAAATCGAAAAAAAAAAAAAGCATTTATTTTTAATAGTTAGTATTAATTTATAAAAATGAAGAAAAAATTGTGTTTATTCTATCGCTGAAGAATGCAAGTCATCAAAACGTTCATGGCAAATTTAGTATCGCGTGGTGGGTGGGTTTTTCTTGGCGATGATCCACCCCAACGGCAACTTTAATTATAACGCCTTAGTTGTTTAATGAAAGATTCGCATCATTCGTTGAAACACCGGTAACGACGCGTTAATTAGTTTGAATCACGTGTGCACGTTGCTGCACCAAGAAGTATTATTAATGACGATAGTTTTTCTTTACCTTTTTTTTTTTTTTTTTTTTCGTATTTGAAAGTCCGATAAAGTTAATAAAACGTTCTATATATAATTAATTATAGTAAAAACTTATTTTCAATCTGAATTTAAATACGTACCGTTGTTGAATTATAAATAAAAATTTTTCAAAAATGGAGCTCCATTCCGCCTTTCGGTCAAAGTAAAAGAACTGGAATGCTCCGGTGTATTTTTAACTTCGTTATAAAAAGAAAACGAAAAAAAAAAAAAAAACGGGTCCTACAGTAATTTTGGAACGTCCATTTTTTTTATATGGTACTTTTCTTTTTCTGTCGCTCGCGATATGTAACCATTCCGAGTTTCTATCCGATTTGGCTGACTTAGCCTGCATTCGATTAAAGTTGTCATTTCTGCGCATGTAACAAATTAATTTTTATAGATATTCGAAGAAATTGATCTATTATTAATATTGCCGTCTGACGAAATTGTAATTGCCGTGAGATGACGATTTGACCTCCAACGTTTTCAGTTAAGGAAAAAGTTATTTTTCATACCATCATTTTATGTGGAGGTACGAAGCAATGGATAAAAATTCGTTTGGCCGTAGATCGACTGACCGTGGCCGACTCACCGTAGACTGAATTAAGCGTAGGTGAACGACAATATTTCGAATATCTTTTAGACGACCTGCTGTTTTGTTCCACCTCCGCCTTGTAAACGTAATCCTTATATGTTAGACACACTGACTTCCAAACTTCCTTCTATGTTGGTTTTAGCTCCGTGCGTTTTTGTTTTTTTTTTTTTTGTTTTTACCCGTTAATTGTATTGCAACAAAGAAATGAACGGAAAGTTAAGCTAAAGTTCTTGCTGAAAGCTTGCTAATTATATATTCTTTATCAAAATTATTCGCCGATTGCTCTTATTTGAAAATTCGACCTTGAATTCGTTTAAACGGTTACCGTTTCCGTTGCAAACTGTTTCATTTCTGACAAGTGAGCAAAAGAAATGAGTAATTAGGTTTGACAAATTGAAAATGTAATTATTTCCCGAAATTCGAGGTAAACGCCATTGCATATAAAGAAAATGAAAAATAATAACGCTTAGCCAATAATAAAAAATTTTCGAGAAAAATTTGATCATTTGCGCAACTACCTCTATTTTATGTTGAACTTTGCGTATATTTTTTTTTTTTTAAAATATTAAAGAAAAAAAAACGCTCCTCTAAGTAAAACAAAAAAAAAAAACGGTTCTTCTAAATTAATCACAGGAAAAGAATTTACTAATATCAAAATTAAATATTCATTTACATGGTCTTATTCCAAGTATAACTGTTATTTATTAAATATTGATAATCTTAAATACAACTTAAAATATACATTTTTCAAAAGAGAATCACTATAAAAAATTGGTAAAATAAAATGTTCGTTAACAATGAAAAAAAAAAAAAAAAAAAAAAAAAAAAGTTTCTTAGAGCACAAAATTTAGATTTTTAATAACATCAACCGATTACATTTCCGAAAAATTCCCGTTTTTAAGCGCTATTTTATTTTTTTAAGAACACTCACTAAGGATCAATTGATTTTTACATATTTTCTAAAGAAATGACATATTAAATAAATTAATACTTTAAGGAAGGCTAAATATAATTGTTTAAACGTCGAAAAACTTTTATTCATCTATTCTGTTAATCTTATTAATTACTAAGCGAGTTAATTTGTTGAAATTTTCACATGATTTAAAATGCTAGTCTATGTCGTATTTCGAACTGATAAAAATAACAGTTTCCAAATTATTGAATCTAGAGAGTATAGAAAGTTTGAAAATATTACGTATAACGCAGAGTTAAGCATCTAGATTTTGAATATTCATATTTCAGGTAACTATATTGCGAGAAAAAAAAATTAAAAACAAATAACAAAACACCGGACGGCGGACGGCAGAGGTAAAATAAAACAGCAGGTAGTCTTAAAGGTACTCGAAACGTTTTCTCAGCGAACGGCCATTCTCGATCGACTAGCGAGTTCGGTTTACAGCTAATTCACTCTACGATGAACCGACCACGCGACCAATCGATCTACGGCCAAACGATACCGACCCAAAGATCTCCTAGTCCCTTATATAAAATACGTAATATTAATTATTTTATATTTATCAAATTTAGTAATATTGTACAAAAAATAAAAAGATTTTTTTCATCTTCTTATTTTGCATAATCCCCCCCCCCCCCCCCCCAAAAAAAAGTAATAATTAAATGCTATATTCAGTTTTTATAAAATTGTAAAGTACTGAAAAATAATAATTTTTTTTTTTTTTTATTTCATTTAAATGAAACCAAATTAAATTAAACAACAAATGTAAGCTGTTTGTTCGCATAAAAATTCTATCATCAGATCGAACTAATAATATAAGATAGTATTGAACAATTAAGTAGAATACACATTCGTCTGGCCCGTAATATTCGTGTACTTATCCCCTTACTGTGATACTGATAATTAAAGAGAAACCAAAACGGAGGAATGAGAGCGAAACTACATTTAAGCGGATCGAGACCGTTTTTTCTGCTGATAATGGTATCTTAGAAGAAACAAATCTGTAGTGACCATTTTAAAAGGAAATCAATAATTGCCGTATTTGAATAAATATCGATCAATTGGAATATTCTCTCCCGCAAACAGGTATTTGATTCTTAATCCGGAGATAAATCGTCTCGAAGAAGACCTCGCATATCGATGATGATACGCAGGCAAAGATTTCATGTAACGTCGAGTTTGAACAAAGGGTAGATTTGGCGGCTAATCCGTAAAACATGTAACGAAACAGTTCAGGCAAGATTGAATGTTAAAAAATTAAATTCGGAATCTCATCCAAGACGAGCACAATTGCTGTCAATAACCTTGCGAATTTAATGATTACTTTTAAAGTTTGTCTATGAAATAATAATATTCATTTTCGTTTTTCTCGATTTTATGTATTTACTATTATAACTTTTTTTGCAGCTAAACTAAAAAAAGTTTCTATCCGAAACACCCGATCAAAACTGAAACAAAAAATAAATTGCCACGGGGTCAATGAGAATTCCTGAAAAAAAAGTAAACAGAAAACATGGAAGTCTGAAGTAGAAATCTGTACAATCGATCTCGATCAATCGGAATAGCTGAACCGTCAAACATGATTAAGTTGGTAAGACAAGTTTCTCTAGAGTAGGAAGTATAAACCAGTTATTGTTGTTGTTGTTGTTGTTATAAATCAAAGTAAACTAGAAAGAAACGTGGAACACCGAAATGAAGTTGGCGCAATGGCACTACTATGAAACGAAGAAGCTCAAGGACTAAAAATCATACTAGGGTAGGCGTTAGGTGAACGAAAGATGGGTGAAAGAAAATTTAAAGAACGGTAAAAATGTCAAGATATAAAGGGGGGAGAGAAACTGAAAAAACATCGATGTATTAAAATGTGGATCCAAACAAAAAATGTAAGCGCGGGTAGCACGAATAATTTAAAGAAGATCAATATGAACGGAGAAAAATCTATGAAACGAGGCTATTGGATGTAAACAAAAAATTAACAGCAGACGTCGTTAACATGAAGTTGTTCAACAATAATGAAGCACGAATGAATAAACGAGACAGTTTTCATCGATACCGTCATAGAGGAAAACTGTGTATTCCGTATGCTCTTGATGTAAGGTATATCGCCGATTATGAAATTAAGATTTTCATCGTATTAAGAGGATCTTTAATGAAGACGTAAAGATTGAACTTCCTTCCTCTTTTTGGATAATCTTCACTTTTATCCGCCCAACTTCTCTTATTTCATATGAGATATTAGAGGTGTCTGGCCTGACTTCGGAACAAAACACAGAGGTCTAGAATTTAGGAAGCAACTTAACCACTAGGCTGTCACGCTACCATTAAACATCTTTTGATGAGGGTTTTTATTACGCTAAGTATTAAGAATTCAACCGTCCAAAGAAGGGAAAGTGTAATCTTTTTTTTCAACCTCTACGGAGTGGAACTTTACATGGCTAAATATTGCTTGATTGGAGGGAATGACATTTAGATGAACTCGAAATAACAATAGGATTGTACTTAAATTCGCGGAAATGATTAAACATGCCATGTGAGAAGACCAAAGTGAATAGAAAAACCGGAACAAAAGATCGAAAAAGTATTCAACATTCGTTTATATAATTGGATATTGCAACGCGTAACAAAAATTATAGATATAACAATTTAAAAACCACTGTTTGTATTTCAAAATTGAAAGAAAAATACATTTGACTATTGTCGAAACAACTAATTTGAAAATTGAATAAAAAACGAAACCGTTAGTTTTGCCGCGTTGCAATGTGGTCGTAAATACGTTATGGATTTAACTTCAATTTTGGTTATAATATCAGTTCGTATCCAAATATGATTGATTATCGATGATGTAGCAGTTATAGTATATATTTGAATACTGCTTCCGTTTAATTTACGTTAGTAGTAATGAATTAAAAACATCCGCATAGTGAATTTTTTGCATTTGCTGATAAAAAAAATCTGCAGCTGTAAGTTAGTTTCCGGTCTTACATTATTGTTCTTATCATAATTTTCGCTAGTGACGTCTGAAAGTAAGAAACCTGTTAAAAAGATGACGTCGAAATTTTTAATTTAATTTCATTCCAAGTTGTAATTGGCGATTTGCTTTCAAATTTTTGAAACGGAAGGCGAAGTTGTCCCTGCCTCGGCTGGGTTTTTACTTTTAATTACTCACCGGATAGTTCTTGATCATTTTGTCTAATTTGATCTCATAGTGAGCTGTCGCTGCAGGACCGTTGGCGTGTATAAAAAGTTACTCGGTAACCAATTAGCTAGTCATTGGTGTAAAAATGGAACAGGAGCTAAGACACTGCTTCTTTGAGGCGGTCCAGTTTTGTCTCCTCCATGAACGCCGTTCTTGTCGTTTAGTAAAAAATCTATAACATCGCAAAAATAAAAAAGTAACAACTAAGACATTATTATATTGTAAAGTAAAAAACAGTATTAAATTGAAAACTTTAGTTTTCATTTTACGTGACGTGCGCTTTGTCATGTTATATCTTTCATTCCGTTAGCGTGCCAGCTATCTTCTTGACACTATCTCACTTCTTCTTCTGATGAAACTTTCTTGGTAACCGGGGTGAGACTTTTTTAATTTTTATATTCCAAAATTCTCAATTATTTTTGTGTCTAACTGTGCGTCTTTTGCACTTGACGGGTCTACAAAAAAAAAATCCGCTTCTAATGTGTAGGAGACTGACTCGTCATATAGTCCGCCAATGTAGATTATCAGCGTATATGAGAATCTGCCCAGCCCGAACAGTTTTTGCTTTCGGTCTATTATTGGATCGACTAGCGAAAAAAGGTCATCTTCATTTAAAAATCTAGAATGTGCCAGAATCCGTATCAATCGCCGCCACCTAGGCATTTCCGAATTTAGTATAAAAAAAAAAAAAAATTAATCTTCAGTCGATACTCGAGAGATATTTTTGCTATCGAAAGTTTTTCATCACTTTATCGGAACTGAGCTTTTTCATGTCACGCCGAAGAAAACAGATAGGAGTCTGCAAGATCAAATGCCGGCCGGTACTGAGCGCCAGTTTAGCAGAAGTACTCTTTATATAGTGAAATGAAGATGTCGGCTTTTGTTGTTGTAATTAATTTCATGCGCATAAAGGACACAGATAGTCGATCTCGCGGTCATCGTTTCTGTTCTACCGTCGTCGATCGATCAACGCAACCAGTCCGACGAAGAAGTGAACCATTCATAATCAGTCATCCGCGGCAAATCGAACAAAACATCCTTGTAGCATTCGTCGAAAGACGCATCATCTCGTTATAGCGGAACCTGTTTAATAGTGGCACGCACGCTAACAATGTCAGAAAATCCGGAATAGTTCTAGTTCCAGTTCTGATGCTAGTGTCCGGTTAGCCGTTTCAGAATGCACCCGGCGCACAGAAGGAAGCGAGAACAGACGTGTAAGATGAGTGGAACGATCGGATTAGACTAAGTTTAGCGGCTCTGAATGAAATCGCAGTGACGTCCGACAGATCTGTTCTCGGTCTGACTGGCTGCCGGACGGTCTGTCAAATTGATTTTCCGATGCAGTTACACTTGCCCGTTGACGACCAGCAACAGGTCAGTTTGCCGGGATTTTTTGGACACAATCGATTTCATTCTTCTCGCTCTGCCACCGACACCAGCGCCCGCTATTGAAATCGGCGCAACTTGGCTCGAGGACAGTGCCGCTGACCGTTGACTAGCACTCGGAATCTAAATTACGTTCGTTATTGCATTCTTCGATTCTTTGACAAGATGCTAGCCAGCGGCCATAATGACCGTCGAAAATTCTTTGCGGCCGCATCGTCCTCCGGCGTTCGCTACAGCAACCGCAGATAGAACTATTGTTCTTGTCGTCTTGCGATAAAAATAATACCGTCTTCTCCGCTCTATGCAGCATGCCTCTGATTGATTAGACGTCATAACGCGAAACGCAATTAATCACGCGGTGCGAAACGTGTAACGTACACGTTTAACTGGTTCTATTTCGGAAGATGAAAAATTTCACTAAACTAATATTACCATTACCTTTATTACCGAATAACTCTTATTTAAGAAATATATCCGGTTGAAACAAGAGATCGCTACAACGGTCGCCTTTTAGTTTCCTTTTCTATACCTTCTATCGAAACTCTTCTATACTGACCGGGGGAAAAAAAACAAATCAAAAAGAAAAACGCCTGGCCAGGTGTGCTTGTTGCGATAGAGAAAACTGCTTGTTGCACGACAACACGCTCAGGTGTATCTCCGATTCCCACGAAACTACCAATAACATCGAAATACTATCGGCGCTCCTCTTTCGGAAACTTTTTTTAATTTTTCTTCCCGAAATTCTATCCGAAAATAAAACTGAAAAGTCTAAAATGGGAACAGATAAATCAACGTCGGTCAGGTACATCTGTACCCTTTTTGATTGATAACGCACATACCGCGAACTTTACCAGATGCTGAATTTTATAACCAATGAAGTTAATGGCTCCCCTGGGACTGCTGTAACTCGCCAAAGCAGGCTTCTCCGTAAATCCATATATCCCAGTGTAATGCGTGTAAACTACGCACGAAATTTGATGATAACCTCTAATCTCGAATTTGTTTTCGTTCATCAACATCATTGTGCTATTTTCACCACGTCAATTAATTAAAATAGTTCGCGTCCAGAATTAGGCAACGCCGAGCTATCTCCTCATAGCGCGACCTCCTGAAAACATTGTTATATTTCAACCATCATTGATTTGAATCATTTTTAATCGAGTAATCAAATTTAAAAGTATATTTATACATATATATATATATATATATATTGTGTGTGTATGTGTGTATGTATATGTATATATATACATATACATATATATACATATATATATATATATAAAAACTCGGCACTTCGTGCCTCGAAAGGGGCTGATCCGCCTGAGGATACCCCCGGACCTCTAGCTTTATCACTTCTATACTTCATATAAAACGAGGAAAATTGGCAACGTTATTACAACAATCCATTTTGTCGATACTTTGTCTTCTTATTGTGACAGGAAAAGTGTGAGGGGAGAGGCTAAGAATGACGTTGTCATTAATATATGCATATACATGTATATATATGTATATATATATATATATATATGTAACACGGTTCTTCAGACCTGGCCGTAAGAACATCTCCTGAACCTCTGGATGAAAGTCTTCTATAATATAGAAGAACCGGTTATGTGTCCTTTTTTTTAGTTTACAATTAATTTCTAATTATCGTCTATTGATGATGTTTCATACCATAACTCGGGGTTTAATAGGTTTCACGAATCACCTCGGTTGCAGTTTCCATTACATAAAACCGTTACGTCCGATACAAAAATGTTACGTGATTTTTTTTGTAATATTACCCGCGACGTAGGCGTAATCGTTAACGTGGAGTGTTTTAGACGTATTTAAAACGGATTTCGTTTTTGCTGAGTAAAATTTATAGCCGGCGTGTTTCAAATTCCATTAGCGGAACCGAAATGTGGATAATTTTACCGGACTTACCTGTAACGGCAAAGAGAGAGATATACATAAACAGCTACTGGCGCTTGTAGAAATTTACCGTGCCCCAGCCCTTCGGAAAAGCAATGTCACGATAATAGAACGTTTGTTAGAACGTTAATAACAAAACAATCGCAAAGATCAGAAGAAACAGCAGAAAAGCATGCGAACAGGCGACACAATCACACCGATAAAGCCGCTGCAATAAACAGCGCAAATTATGATATTCAAAATCAAAGTTCTTTGGATGAGGAACTGATTGATGCATTGGACATTTTCGTAGAAATAATTGGTATAATCGTTTTCAGATAAGCAACTTTGACCAGAAATGGAAAAATAAAAAGATCAACTAGTTTATTAGATTTAATAACGTAGAGAGTTGATCATCACACTGTTAGCTGGATCCGAAAATCATTCTAATAAATATAAAAATTAACTATTGCTTTAGGTTAATGTCTAAAGTTGTAAGACTGATACTATCGTTATAGGTTGGCTGAAAAGATTTATTTATCATTACAATTACGATTACTTAATCGATAATGTTATATAATTTTTAAACTGTTCAATTTGTTTTGCAACTACCATTTTAAATACGGTTTATTATGGTAACACTCTATAAGGTACACATTACTTTTACATCCATCTTTAACACAGTTCGTTTTTTTGTTCAGAATTAATTAATTATTTGCATCGTTAATCGATGTTATAATTATGCGCTTTAAATAAGGGAAATTAATCGGTTTATAAGTTAAAAGTTATCTGTCAACGGCGTATAAGTGAAATCAGATATCTCGCGTTAATTTTTTTATCATCTCAGTCAGCAGTTAGTTCACTTCATCAATACTAATTGTTTCTTTATTTATTTATTTATTTACTTATTTATTTATTTATTTACTTATTTATTTATTTATTTACTTATTTATTTATTTATTTACTTATTTATTTATTTATTTACTTATTTATTTATTTACTTATTTATTTATTTACTTATTTATTTATTTACTTATTTATTTATTTATTTACTTATTTATTTATTTATTTATTTACTTATTTATTTATTTACTTATTTATTTATTTATTTATTTATTTACTTATTTATTTATTTACTTATTTATTTATTTACTTATTTATTTATTTATTTATTTACTTATTTATTTATTTATTTATTTACTTATTTATTTATTTACTTATTTATTTATTTATTTATTTATTATTTTTAATCACGCTTGTTATGTATATATATTTATTTTTTGTAATTTACGGGATCGCGTATTTATAATGGAAATTCTTTTTGCGAAAATGTACTTATTAGAATCGGCATGGTTAGTTCACGATATTCTTTCGTATCTAATTACCTTTTTATTCCCCCCCATTTCACTCGGCGGATATGCCATCAGTGATATCCATTATTCACACACTTTGGCAAAAATTGATATTCTTTATACAATGCAATTTTACGGCGTTCCTATAATGTATCGAAACAAGAAAATTACAGATTTTTAATTTTAAAAGTACAGGAAACTTTAGAAGATAATGTACATATATTTTTTTCAATTCATATTTAAATTGAAAAAAACAAAAAAAAAGTTTACCGATAAAAACAAAACACTTTTTTTTTTTTTTTTTTTTTTTTTTGAGCTTCATAAAGCTAATAAAGTTCATTGTTGAATATATTATTCCAATGCAACACAAAAAAGGCAGAACACCAGGTCCATCTCCGGAAGTTTTGTAATAAAAAAAAAAAATCTAGAAAACTACAATGCATTTTTTTCGGGAAATAACTGACGGAATTAAAAGCAAGCCACATCGAATTTTTTAAACTTCATTCCAAACGGAGAAGATTTACAATTATTCTCTTTAGATCTTCATTTAAGGCATTTTTGGAAAAAGCTCAGTAACAAAATGATACCTTAACAGCGTGGTACCCATTTTTAAACGCATTTCCTTTCGCGTTCAACTGAGAAAATAAAGTCGAGTAAGTCAAGTAAATTAGGAAAGCAGGTTATTCAAATCTATTATATGCGTGATTTAATTTTATTTACTAAACTCGATAAAAAACAGAAAAATGCTTTGAGCAAGCATGATTCGTGCCGAATGTTTTTGTTGTTCAATAAAAATTTGTTTATTTATTTTCAGCAAAGATTAAAAATAATCCCACTTTTTTTTTTTTTTTTCATTTTACCTTTGTTAATTTTAGATTCTGACTTTACAAAAAAGAAAATGATGAATAATAATGTTGTTTTAGGCCCCGAGCCTTGCGGGTGTCGCCTCGGAGAATGAGAGCGCAGACCTGGTTGTCTAGTCGATTATGGCTTGTCCCTTGCCCCACCGTGTATGCGATCGGTTGCCTGTAACGAAATTGTCACGGGGCAATTTTTTTTGTAACCGGCTTTCTCAAACTACATTCGTTTTCAATGTACACAACCGAAAGCCCCCGGCAGTCAATCAATGCCAATGCCTTGCTTCCTCATAACTTCAAGCTAGAGCTTCCGGGACAGATTTTTGCCCGCTTTGTTCTGACATCGGTTTCTCACATCTTAATGAACACACGTTTCGATTTATCGACACATGATCGACATTCTTTCAAACACTTTGCCCGCTATAACCATTAATCTAATTTAACAAATTTAGGATGCCGGAAAACGAAAAAAAAAAAAAAAAAAACTAATTTAAAAGTTTCGACAATTTCAAACAACCACCACCACCAAAATGTTTCGACTGAAGGATATTCGATTATGGAAAGTTTCGGAAAAGTCAAAACGATTTTCATTAAAGTTGTAGCAAAGAAAAGAAAAAAAACAAAAAAACAATCGATTTGTGAAAATCGGACGCACGTATGAAGTGGCCGTTTAAAAAAAATTAGAAAATTGTGCACAGAATTTAATAAAGAGCGTTTTAACGATAATTAAGAGAGGACATGATTAGGCGAACAGTATACATCGGCGCGGTATAGTGTAGACTGTGAATTGTAGTTTCTGACAGCGATATTAAATGCAGTCAGTAATTTTAGCAGCCGATTTCGTTAATGGCGAATTTAATTTAGGACCTCGAAGAACCGCTGCTTTTTCGTTCCCATTAGAAAATCAGAAAAACCAACGCATCTCGAAAATACCTAAAATTACATTCAGAATTAGCAAAGTTGCAATAGTTTCGCCGTCTTTGGACTCTTGCGCACAGGTTTTACAAGAAAAATATTTACATTGTAACGTTAATGTCGTTTTACTATCCCCACCAGCGATGCCAAATGTAACGTACTAGTTGGTTCATCAAACCCTCAGGGATGCCACCGCGGTCTCTTAATTACCGTAGACGAAAAAATTAATTATTTCATTTTTACAAGAAAAATAATATTACTCGAATTTTTCATATTAAATCAACCTACACTGAAATCGGTCGCTGAAAAACACACAATATCGAATATGAACAATAAGATAATATTACTTAAGTAAAAATTGTACGTATCACTGTTATTGGCGCTGATCCATGGTCCGGTGGTTTTCAGGTGATTACCTTTAATCTGGAGCCGCGGTCGAAATCTTTGTGATGATTATAAATTGGGTTTTCGTTTTTACGTTTTCGCTGGTATTTTCTATTGGATCGATTAGCACAACCTTACTACCAGGGAAAATACTATCGTACGCGATTTCTGCAAAAGACAATAGTGCTGGAGAAAGGTATAACAGCGGCCGACTGGAATTCCCATCGGATTTATTTTTCCACTTCTTCCCTCCTTTCCGCCCCCGTGCGGTACTGACCGCATAAGTTACGCGTGATTTTCCTTGCAATGGGGTGGATGATTGGTTATTTACCCGCGACCGACAACAGGATCTCACACACACACGCATACGCATTTTCTTTCTTATGATTTTCTTTTTTCTTATTTCACTTATTTATGCATAATGCAATGTACACATTATTACAACATTTGTTTACAATTTTTTCTTTTTTCGCGTTTAAATATTTGCAATCCGAAATAGTTTAAGCTGAATTAATCGAGAGTTTAGGTGAATAATACACATTGACGCTTTTTCTTAAACCACAAGTTCTATTGTATGCAAAATGTTCCGAAGACAATTGCAGGAAAAATTAAATGAAAAAACCTATGTAAGACACGTATATACAATACGTGTAGGATGGACATAATTTTGAGGATCTTATAGAAAATCCGATTGCAGGTTAACCAGTTAATCTTTTCAGGTAGTTACCCAGGACCGAAATCAGTTTAAGTACGTTATTTCGCACAACTTGGATCTTTTTAATGCGGCATCTTGCACTGATTTCCTATAGGGGGGCGCGGGGGGGGGGCATAGTGTACGGTGAGGATGTAGATTGCCTCGAAAATGCGTAATTTACTTATTACACTTAGTCGCGAAGTCCTGCATATCAGAGGGTACACGGCAATTTTGTTAGTATACTAACTTTACTTAGTATGTGTCCGTTTATGAAATTTAAATTTGGAGTGAGTCTAAACTCCAAAGTGTCTTACTATTTCCAGCGCACATTACCTCTGAGGTTTCCGTATGAAACTAGGATGACATATTCTTCCGCAAAAAATTAGGCCTTCGTAGCAGCGGCATCATTGGCAAAAAAGGTTTCGATCACTTCAAAATTTCATTCATTTTCAATTCGAAAGATTGTTAAACTTTTAACGTGTTAAAATTTAATGTATTCCCTGTTGAAAAGAGAAAAACGAAAATCAACACAATTCCGGAGCTGATTATCCGAATCCGCGCCATGGATAGATCTCGTCGTATTTCGGCGCCATTTTTTGATCCGGGCCAATTGCTTAATCGCGATGTGCGGGGAACGTCGTCATTGTATGTACGATAAACAGCCTATTTTTGCCGCGAAATGAGTGATATATCGTCGTCGTGCTATCTGTCGCTTCGCGGTCAACTTCCGCCTCATCAGCTCTCGTCTATGGCACGCCCAGAGTGTTACTTTTTAAAATTCATTAATAAGATACGGACGATAGACTAGTTTCTCGCATGCGTGCAGCATTTTCTCTTTCCAGCCTAACTTTTTTTCGTGTTATTATTATTATTATTATTATCATTATCATTATTACTACTATCGGAAAGGTGTATATTCTCATTAATGGCTTTGTTATTATTATTATACTCTACGCATATATACCTACAGGACGCAGCAACCTACGCACAGCAACCAACAAACAACCAGTAAAATGGGAAAAATCAAATGAAAGCAGACTTGTTCCGGTGTGTAGTATGTACTCGCTGCAGGAAGTAGGGAAACAAAAAAAGGGAAAACAAAAAAAAGAAATGGAAGAATACTCTAACGGTTTCGCATTTAATACAGTAAGAGGCGACGCGCGAAAATGAAGTTACTGGTTTTTAACTATCCACCGAGCGACGGAAGAATTTTGGCCTGCCCATCAACTTTCCGTATCAGTCTAGCGCAGAGAAATCTGAATCTGTAAGCTGGTCTCTTTTATGTGTATCGTGCGCACGTGTGGGTAGATATTTTTGTATTGAAGATTAGTTAACACACAGGCACACACGCGCGTGCCGCAATACACGTCAACGCAGAAACAGTGGAGCATTTTTTGATTTCTCGCACTTATTGGCGAATGGGGAGACAGTTCGCTAAATGTGTGCCTTGCCAACACATTAACCGCCAATAAATCAGTTGTTCCTAATGGACTATTTGTTACTTGTCTCAATATCAGACTAAGCGTAGCACTTTTGCTTTGGTGAAGGAAAACTTCCATCGCGTCAGAATGTGTGCTTTTTTGACGAGAGCAGAGTGTATGTATGTGTACGTTTGTCTGACTGTGTGCCCCGAATGATGATACTCTGCGCTTACAAAATACTTAAGCGACAAATTAACGATGCACGTAAATTTCGACCGCAAAACATCATTTTCGGTTTCCTCGGCGTCGCTAACATTGCCAAAGCGCAGTTTTCTAAGCGGGACCGGATTCTTAATTACGGTCGCGGAAGTTTCTAAACGTCACTAAATCCGCAAAGCGTAGACGACGACGGCGACAAAGATAGTTCTCTCGCTAGAGTCCTTAAACGCGAATCTGTTAAAAGCAATTAAGCAGCGCCCATCTTACAAATTAAATTAATTAAAATTATAGCCCGGACTTGTAATTAACTGAGGCAGACGCACATATATTAAATGGCTTGTCATTGTTGCAGATGTATCTGATGTAGTACGGAATAAATCTGCTGGATGTAAACCCGCATCTAGTTTGTTAACAAACGGATACATAATGAGTAATATTATCACAGATGTCGGAGAATCAGAAGAAAGAATTTATTTTTGCAAATAAATTCAAAAAAAAAATAATATCAATGAGAGCCTTGTGCTGAAGCTAAAAATGAATTAGTTTTTAATTGTGCAATTTTTAATATTTCGTGGGTAATGCGCACGTAGTATCATCTTATTGTAATTATAAATCCTCTCCGAAGCTATAGTACAAATGAATGTTTACTTAGAAGTTTTTGGTTTTTGTACCTCTGTGCTCTAGGTTTGATGATCACAAATATTATTATGTATTACGTAAATGATAAATCCGTTTCTTGAATTAACTATGAATTTTCATTCTAGTGTGCCTCTTGTCATAAATATCAATCTAAGACAGTGATTTTGAACTTTTTGTATTTAATCAAACAGATACCGCATAAAAAAGTTTATGTAATATATTTACGGATAATTTTAATTTGCAGCTGATAACTGTGATTTCCTATTAAATTTGAGAATGACAGATTTTTCGTCGAGTTTGGTATTTCCGATACGCCTAGTAACCTATTCATGAAAACCGACTGTTTCCACTCGATTTGCATATTTAAAATGTTTAGTGTATTTATCTATATAAATGGCCTGCGTCTTGTAAGCATTTTAATTTTTCGCTAATTAAAATGTTTTTTTACGGTTTCGTCAACTTCTTGAAATATCTGTTTGCGATTACGATGAAGACTGGCGATCGCAAAAAAAAAAAGAAAAGTTTCCGATGAAGTGAGAATATCTTTTCAATACCCAAAAAGATAAATAAAAAAATGAGAACAGCGATATCGTCAACGCATAATTTACTTTCAACATAAAAAAAAACCTAAAATTTTAATGCCTACAAGTTAGCGCTATTTTATACTATACTATTATAACATTTATAGACACGTTTTACAAAGAACTGAAAACTCTACAAAAATGATCGCCGCAATTATAATTTAAAAGCATGAATAAGAAACTCAATTTCTGTATATAATTCTTTTTTCTTTTTTTTTTTTTTTTTTGCTGTAGTGGAAAATGCGGATAAAACTTAATTCAATTGCTTATAAAAAAAAACGTCTATTAAGTGTTTGAGATCGATAGTTTTTGTGAAATATATTATACCATAACCCGAAATATCAAACTTCTTCAAAATTTGATTTTATATTTTTTTTTCTTATTTTTTCCCTGAATTCAATTTATTTCTACATAATGCCGCCAAAAAAACCGTAACTCACAATATGCTCCAAAACAAAAGAAAAGAATCGAAAGAAACTTTTTTTTCCGTTCTTGTTTTATTTTCATATAATTTCATACAAAAGACGAGAAAAATCTAACTGCAATAAATGGCCGTTTCGAAGACATATTCCCCTCCCAATGTCTTTGCCCTTCCTCTTATCGTTTTCACCATGACTTTTGCACTGATCTTTATCCGTCTTTTTTCTCCAATCCTAACACTGCTCTTACCTTGCTATACAATCCCCTCCATCCACTTTTTCTCGGTTAAATAATTTTCCCTGCATCGGCCGTTCTGTTATTTCTTCCATAATTCGCTTTAATCACAGTCTGCTTCCTGCCTCCCTCGTTCGTTTTAATATTGTTCAGTCTCCTTTGTGTCCCTTCCATGGTCCTATCTTAAATTTGACCTGTGATGAAATCACCTTCCATTCAAATGCTCTTCTTTCTCCCCGAAACGCGCAGTTCTTTATTCTAAGTTGCTTGACCTTGGCCTCCCGACCCCTTACCGACTACATTCTTGCTCTTCCTTCTCCTTCTGTTATTCCTGTATTGGCTACCTTCATTTCTTCTGTTTCTAATCGTTTCCTGATATAACTTACAAATCCCTACGTTTCATCATTCTGTTAGTCCTGGGTAAATGTCCTGTATTGACGCGCACAAGGAAAAAAAAAAGAAAAAAAAAAGCGATATCGAGATGTTATCATTCTAATGAAAACGAATAAATACAATTTTTTATTTATTTCAGAAATATATTAATTAAATAAAATCAAGTTTAAAGATCGTATTTAAAATATTCAGAAGTCTTTAAAAACTCTCAATCTTTATTGGCTCGAAGGACTTTTGTTTTTTTTTTTGTAGCGAATTGAATTTCTTATAAAATTTTTATTTCTATTTTTCCGTCAAGACGCTGTACACAGTAATTAAGCTCACCGGTTTTCAATCTAACAATAGACAATTTTTTAGACCATCCAGTTCTCTGTAAAACGCGCAAATAACATAAAATACCGCCGAGTTATAGAAATTAAAAAGAAAAAGTTCTCAAGTTAAACTGCTATTTAAATGAGAAAACTTTAAACGCAGAAGGAAAGTTCTTATCACTAAAATGAAGGATGAAACTTTCGGATAATTTCAACAAAATTTTGCAGCAGGAGAGTGAAAAATAAATAGCCATTTCAAAAAAAGCACCCTCTAATACTTACGTATATATGTATAATTATCGATTTTTCGGACCTCAGCAGTGAAAAACCCCTGGAGTAGTCTTCAATAATTCTTATAGAAGAGTCAGCTTTAATTGACTAAGTCATTTTCGCAAAATTAAATGTCTATAAACGTGACGCAAAGACGTTACAGATTTTGTTTGCATGATTTTCACATTACCATCGACGTAAGAATAACGTAATTATTAACATACTTAATTCGGTCTTTCGGACCCCTTACTATGGAGACATCTGGACCCCAAGATGGCAGTTCCTCTATAATATTTACAGAAGATTAAATTTTAATTGACTAGGTGATTTAAAAAAATATATAATGAGTTCCGCGTTTACATTATAATTTTTATTAAAACTTCCGTTACTTTTTTCACAACGTTTTTTATTACATTACCCGCGACACAAGAATGACGTTGGCATCAATATATATATATATATATATTATTTAATTTTTCAAAAGTCGATGGAATAGTTTTGGTCAATTTCACAATTTAGTGCGTTTTAAGAGCTGGAAACCGACTCGTTGCTTGTGCCTTTAAAAAAACTCTATTAAATGAGAAATTTTAAAAAGAAGGCATCTGTATTTGTTTGGTCATTCTATTTTTAGGGTTTATTAAAAAGTAATACGCTTATATAGTAAATTAAGAACAGATAAAAGTAAAACACGCCCCTATATTACGATGAGATTTATTTATTTATGACCTACACAAGGTGCCAATTTTATTAGTCTATCGTTATGGAGTTTTGCGGATATGTATTCAAAAATGTGCTTCGATGTTATATGCATATTATTGTTACATTTGTTTGTAAAACTCGCTAACGCATTGACTGATTTTCAAGTTATAGACCCAAGCAAAACGCAATAAATATTTAATATTATTAAATTTTCTTTCTTCAGTGGCGGATTGAAAGTGATGGAAAAAGTTCACAGGTTAAGTCACGTAAAACTATGACTCGTAGAATGTAAAAAGGAAGAAAGCTGATGATCCGTACCTCTGAGATTTTATTGTGGATATAAGTTTTGTCCTGCAGTTTTTTTTTTAGTTCATCCGAAGAAAAAAAGCATTTTTCTTTCAATTACTATCGAAACTTGCTACAGTCTCAGTCGATACAGCGAAGACTAGAAGAGCTTTACGCGATATTTGCGAGACAGTTTATAACAATAAACGAGATAACCATGCCAACTTCTAACTCGCGTAATTTTCTACCATTTTCCAGGATACATCAGTTTGCTTAAATTTTTTCTTCCCTGATTTAGATTTTTATTTTCTAAAATAAATTAACTTCCCTCTTCTTTGTCCTGACATATATCTTTATTGGAGAGAAAAGCTCAAGAATCTACGCTCCGCGAATGAAACAAAATTATTTTCAATAAATTAACATCGAATAAATGGAAACGTTACTCTACAAAGGCTATTTTAGTGAAGAACGTGACTTGTATATAAATGAGACAAAAACAGGATTAATGGTAATTGAGCGATGGAAGATTGTGTACATATTCACGCATACCTTGCATCTTTTACCAAAAACGTACTTGTTCAGCGCACAAAATAAAAAATTTTTGCCAACCAGTGAGAGAATTGACTTACTTTTTTTTGGATATAATAAAAACTGTTCGACAGAAATATATTTCTGTCTCCTCCTAATAGTAATTTGCTATTTGAATTTTAAACAATTACAGTTTTTAAACCACTTCAATCCGAAATCAAGCTAAATACGTAAAGCACACTTCTATCTGGATGTTGTGTGATATGAAGTTTTCCTAAAAGTAGATTATAACCCTTCTTCACTCTTAAAATTCCGAAGATGTAAAAAAAAAAAGCAGAACAGCCTTCGTAAATATTATAATATGGTAAACCTATTTATTACGAAGATATAACACTTTAGTTATTTTTTGAAAACAGTTTTCAATCACTTTTCACCACATAAAGTTCAATTCTTCAAAACATCTTTCTCATTTGATATTTTTGGTATATGATGTGTTCAAAAATGGGCTTTCTGATAACTAATGCAAATGGTTTCGGCTGAAGCGTAATCATTATTTTATGCCAAAAATGGGGTGAAATCTTTGATACAATTAAACTTTAGGGTACCTAAAACAAATCGTGTGCACCGTTGGTATGCCGTATACAGTTTTGGTTTTCTCAAAAATGTGATTCAGTCCTTCTTTTCCGTTAAAATTTTGAGGAAGGAAAACAATTTTACACACTTTTAGTGCACTATATGAGGGGTATCATCATGCGAAATTACAATTATGAAGACCCATTTTCACCAAAACTATAACAGTTTATGTATTTTTCCAGAAATAGTTTTTAGCCTTTTTTCACCCCTTAAATTCAAATTTTCAAAAAAAGCGTTCTTATTCGACATATTCAGACTGTATTCACATGAAATTACACGTGATAATTACGATACTTTTGAACTGTAGCGTGTTTTTGGTTTTTGCCCTTTTCCGGTCTTAAAATTTTGCACACTTTTAGTAGACCATATAAGATATTTTTGAACGAAATTATAATTCGGTAAACGAATTTGCACCAAAAATATAACGATTTTTTTGAATTTTTTTGAACGCGGTTTTTAACTCATTTTCATCCCTTAAAGATCGAATTTTCAAAAAAGCGTTTTTATTCGACATATTCAGTATATGCAGTGTATTCGCATGAAATTACACGTGATAAATTATTAGTTTTTTTAAAAAGCGATTTTCTGACTTTCAACCTATTTTTCACCTCTAAAAAATTTGAATTTTTTATTGCATTTCTAGTAGCGAGTATCATTGTACGAGTATTAGATGCCAATTTTCAGCTGCATAAACCTAGTAGTTGCAACGGTATGTTAATAATTGCTAGGCTTTCAAATATTTTCAGATTTTCGCTTTTATATATCACATATAATATATATATATATATATATATATATATATATATATATATATATATATATATATATATATATATGTATATGTGTGTGTGACATGAGGGTATGTGTGTCTGCGCGCGTGATGTATGGGTGAGATACATCAATAAACAACAAAATGAAACTGGGGAATACCGTTTTTCTATCTTTACCGTCAGTGAAAGCTTATTAGAATAATCGAAGCGAACCGGATAGTTGGATTTGGGATGTAGGTCTGAGGATATAGGCTGAGATTAACCTAAATTGCGCTAAAGACATCCACTCTGTATCGAGACTGGAAGAAAATATCAAATAATTTCTGAAAAAAGTAGCTCGCCAAGAAAGTACAAAAATGTGTATCCAACTTGTGTATCAAGCCGAGAATCGACAATAGGCCCAGAGAAAGATAATGACCAAAAAAAAAATAGGAAAAATACTTGCCTAGAACACGAATAAATTCTAAATTTTGAATGAACTTCAAAAAGCACTCCTAGAGAGGACAATTAAAAGTCCGAACGTTTTGTATGGGAAAAAGAAAAAAAAGCGTCAAATATGTTAGATGTGTATTTCCATTACGCTTCCAAATGTTGAATAAAATAGTTTTTGTTTCAAGGCCTATCTAACTAATAATAGTTCAGTATTCTATACGGTAAAGCACTGATAAGGTAAAGGAAAAATCAACTATTGCGCCGCTTTCAATCTCTATTTATTTAAAATACAGAATTGACGAGTTGAATAATCACAACGAGCGGGATTCACGTATGACTAAATTCTGAAAGCTGCTTTTTTGAAAGAAACGATTCAAAATTGTCAGGGGAGACTGCGCCTCAGGAAATCGGATTGTCAAAGGACACATCTGATTCGCAAAATAAGTTCGACCGAGCCAGAAAATTAGCGGTTACAAAAAAAAAAAAAGAAAAAAATCGGTTCAAGCTAATTTCTTCATTCGTTATATTTACGAATAATAATAATCGGAAGGGAGAAAAAAATCACTCACTTCAGTATTAAATGTATAAAAATAAATTATAAAAAATATCAGAGGGCCGCCCGATCCGAAAATAACGTTGCGGATAGAATGTTTTAATAAATGGAAAGGTATTCCGAGGTGCAAATGATAAGGTATTATGTAAAAGCGATATCTTCGGAACTAGCAGAGAAAGTGGGTTTCTGTGTTTCCGAGCCTAGAATGTTCGGAATATTAGTTTTCGACGGGCAACGGGACGACCGCGTTGAACGCGATTGCAGCGTATGTAATAAGCGGCTTGTCTCGGTAACAATGTAACAACTATCAACATGCAAATTCTTTCTGACATTTTATCGATGTAAAGTCGAGCGAGAGATGGCCGCTCGCTGTGCCGGCGATACGGATGACCCATACGGATATCGGCGGTGCAGCACGAAACCCGATGATAAAGTTATTGTCCATGAATCAAAAGAAGGTGCTACGCTGCTGAACGGCTGTCATGTAAACGGCCTCTGCGCGTACACCTATCTATATACACCTATATGGTCTAATCATTATATTGCTCGGACACTGGATGGACTTCATGCCTAACAGCCGGTATGGGCATTTCCTTTAGGCTAGCTCAGCCGGGGCTATTAATCAATCGTTCCGTATAGGCGCGCACCTAGTAGTCCACTTTGCGTTGGCGTTTTGTTACCGTTCGCAGCCAGCGGATGCAACATCTGTTGCCCAAAAGAACTACCAAACTGAACTGGTATACACTTAAAATTACAGCTCCCAATAATAATGCTAATAAGGTCTTCTTTTTTTCCCCTTTTTTTTTCTGTTTTTTTTTTCTTTTTTCGTTAGCTCGGTCAAGTGCAATCGAATTTCATAATTGTCGATAGTTCGTACAGATTTTACATTAGGCCGCGATCTGGCGGCACGTGTTCGTAGGGGGAACGAAAAAGAACACAGTTTTAAACGTGGTTAAGGTAGAAAGAATTAAAAATGCACCTATAAAGAGATTCTTTTAATAATACGGGAACGAGGAAGTTGTTTAGTGACTTTTTTCCAGGAAATTCCATCGGAACGATCGAATCTGCTTCTCGATCATTCGATGAGCAATTTCGTAAATTGCCCGCCGCTTTTTGAAAAAATAGCATTAGGAACTCTCTGTTTGCCCCCCCGACCTTGGTCCGGCAAAGCATTTTGGCAACATTAATTCTATAATCGGACCCGACGATTTTATTATTCCGTCTCGTGACGATGACCGTGTAATATTCAACAAGATCAGGTCAGACTATTTTATTATTCGCTAATGACATTTCCGGTAGTCTGGGCTTGGTGCAATTAGTCAGACAAACAAAAATATCAATCTAAAATTCGTTGAAAATGGCTTCATCCGCAAAGCGTACTGACTAAACAGATTTTCTTTGACTCGTAAAAATTCCTCCTCGTAAATTTCAGAGAATATTATGTAAAACAAAAGAATTTCTACATATTAATTTTAAAATTAAAATTTTCGATAAAAACACCGTTTGAAATTCAGATAAAAAGCACATTTTTGTTGACTAGCCGAATATTTCAATTTTTACTTTTACAGATATGTACTAAAATCCGGAAAGATTTTTATACGTATTTTATAATTAAGATTTTACGACAAATTATATTCGAGACATATTAAAAGGAACATTGTGACGCGCGGTTTTTGGGGAAATTATTTATTTCGATTTTAGCAAACACGAACTCCGAAAGCTTTTTACGCATTACACTTTATATTGTAATCAATCAATCTTCAGTTATAGTTGATCAAGTTTACCCTTCGGAATGTAGAAGAGGAAAACAGGAAAGTTATTACTATCTTTAATGTACACTTCCCAGTAATCGCGGTTAGTGTTAGTCCCTCGTCATTTGCCGTAGGATGCAGCAGACATAATTTCCTGAAAATCAAACCATTTCCATTTTAAAGGATCAGCTAAAATGACAGGCGTGAAAGTGGTAAATGAAAAATCTCGAATTAAAGAACTTCTCTACGAAGCAATTTGCTGCTTCGTAAAGAAGTTCTTTAATTCGAAATTTTTCATTTACCACTTTCCGGTCTGTCATTTTAGCTGATTCTTTAAAATGGAAATAATTAATGCATTACTTTTTATGAAAATCTGCAATTTACAAAATCTGATTTGGAATGAAAACATTGCGTCAAAAGTATTTTTCTGTTACTAAAGTTATTAAAATAAGATACTAGCGCGGTAGCCTAATGGTTGAGGCGCTTGGCTACTAAATCAGACGTGTCATCGGTTTTTGGGAGTTGTCTCGTACCGCATCGAAGTCGCTCCCAGGTCTATACCTAATCTGAAATTGAATATTGGTTATACCAGAGAAATCTGGGAAGATAAAGGCGGTCGAACGAAAGGAACTGACCCCAGTATTCTCATCAAGTCCATTAGGCTTAGTACCATTATAGAAAGCTTAACTTCCACAATCCATGGTACCTTATCGAGGATATATGGGACTTACTTTACTTAGGTCAAAAGTATTTTTCTGTTACTAAAGTTATTATTAAAATAAGATACGTCAAAAATATTTTTCTGTTGCTAAAGTTATTATTAAAATAAGATACGTCAAAAGTGTTTTTCTGTTTAATAAAGTTATTATTAAAATAAGATACTTCAAAAGTATTTTTCTGTTATTATTAAAGTTATTAAAATAAGATAATTATGTACGACGATTTATATGGCGCTAAAAATTTCATTAACTTTCTCCAGTGAGTTACGATAAATTTTTTCAAATTTGGTTTGCGCATTTACACTATTAAATTTATTACCATCGATATATGACATTCCCCGGTATCCGGCAAATTGAAGTATCCTAATCTGGCCGGAGAATCGTGTCTATAAATAAAGAAACGATACCAAATCGGTGTAAGACATGTCGATTACAGATTATTTAAAATTTACTTAGTATTTCGGCTATTTCAAATGATCGATAAACACGAAGATGTTTCAGATATTTTAAAAAAAATCTGTTTTAAATAAACAACTATTTCTCTTTATACTATTTTCAGTCTAGTTGATTTAACGCAGTAAGAGAATATACATAAATTTGTTTGGACTTCGTATTGGATTTTTGGCTCTAAAGCTTTAATAATCGATTTTTTAAACTTTTCAAATCACTCCTTCTTTGCTAATTATAATAGAGCTTTTGAGCGTTACCCGTCCAAAAAGTGAAGTCATAAACGAAATTCCTCGCAGATCCATACAAATTCGAATAAGCAACTTTTTCTAGCGGAACAAAGCCTAAAAATTCTATTTTTAAAGTCCAAAATATTTTTGAATTCCCATCAAGGTAACACTTTTGAAATTGGCAAAAAGTTGAAAAAATCACGATAATTAGTGCACCGCTCCTTCTACCAATCGTGTTTCTCGAAAATTTTTAATTTTCAGACACTCGGTGAATACGAGAAATCGTGTGAAAAAAAATTGATAATGGGGAAAATATTTCGAATTTAATGTTCCGTGTAAATATTACATATTTTATGACACGAATTCTGAGCACCTGAACATCATGCTTGGCTGTCTTTCTTTTTTCGTGAATATAACATAATAATTCTGTCGATGAAAATAATAAAAAAAAAAAAAATTGCTAGACACGAAATTAGTAAAAATCATGATGCAGGTATCAGTGTGTAAACGCGGAGGAAGTGAAACTTCTTCGGCTTATATGTATTAAATTCAATAATGAAGTTTTATTTTAAATTAATTTTTAGGATGGAAAAGGTATCATTATAAACGAAATTTTCATTTTCAATAAATAATAAATCCAAAAAATTTTATTATATACATTTATAAAAAAGGTATCATTATCATTGGTCTATTTCAGTTATGCTTATGGGTGTTTCAGTACATACTTTTGTTGCTTATGGTAACTAAAATAAGAAATATAAGTTTTGCACTCAATATCATCTAAAAATCTTGAAAACACTACATCAATCGTTGTATTTGATTTTTCCGTTGATATCATCCTGTTATTTTGTAGAGATAAGTTCAAATTATCTTTTAAAAATTCAATCAATTGTAGAGAGTTGTCTAAAGCGACATTAAAATCTCCACTTAAAATCATAGGTATTTTATCATACACGTTGATTTTAGCGAGGCGTCCATATGATTTAAAAACTCACTAACAGACTAAATGTATAATGTATCGTATCGTGAATATCTTTCCATAAAGGGTGGTGTGTACACGTACTTATTACATATAGATATATGAGAATGCTCGTAAACTATATACTATACGAAGTTCCGTAGTATAAATACTTATTACTCATTTTGGTATACTACTAGACCCAGACAAACATTTATACATAGTTACACATACACACAAATACATACCTACCTATCGTTTAACGCATAACGCGTAACGAAAATTTTTCCTTACCGTGCCGTAAAAAGTTTCACTTCAAAAAAAAAACAATTCTTTTTTTGGAAAAAATAATCGACGCATTGAGGACCGTTACTTCTGAAAAAAAAAAAAAAAAGCGGAGCTCTTATTAGGCTGTCTTGTTTTTTGTATTTCACATTTTGGCCTTTTCATATTTAGCATTTTTCAAGACTCAAAAAACTTACCAATATAAAAAATAAATAGCCGATCTTACAAAATCTTTCCAGCACCACTCCTAACGATTACACCGGAGATTTTCATTTTAAAGCAATAACTCTACTTCTTCAAAAATTTCACCGAACACCTTATTATCCAACCGTTAAGCCTTTTTTTTTTCTTTTACGCAATATGTAGATCAAGATGAGGACGCACCCCGGGTGAAACTAAAAAGGCTGAATAATCGAAATGGAACATCATTCTCTTGAATTTCTAAAAAGAACACGTTTGATCTTCAACGAGATGTCAGATCTTTCTCGCTTTGTTCGGCGGAGAACGCTGTTCTTTGAAATTGTCTTCGTATTTTAACACTAGCGAGCGTTCTGTCAACAGGAACGACAATAATATGGGATTGAAAGAGCGAGCTGCCCACAGCACTTACAAATTTTCAAAGCCATAAAATCGGTATACATAAATGCCGCAAAATTTATATCTCTGTCCGCAGATGACGACGACGACGACGACGACGACGACACGTTAAAAGCCCGAAGAGAACGGATTTCATTGGCTGCGATCCAATATTCCGGCGATCTGAGAGAAATTTTGAGCAGGCCCGCTTCAGAATTTATCGCCAATTCACAAGTCGTCACAAGTACCGAACTATTACAGATTATTTCTTGTTGCCGTTACAAAACTTATCGTTATCGTATCGTTATTATCATCGCTGTCGCTGTTATCGTTAATTATTACTGGTTCGGCCTGCCCGTCCTATTCGCCTTAGATTTATCGCGCCGGTTCAAACTAATTGACGCGTTTGTTTTGCACGTTGTCCCCTCGTGATTACATTGCCGCCTTTTTATTATTATTTATTTATTTGTTTTTTTTTGTTTTTCTTTAACCGGATTTTAAATGAGAGGCTGATGAAATATAATAAATACGGCACTTCGTAAATCCGTCGTCACTCGCCTAATTAAAGATTTAGCCGTTGTCACCGAGCAATTTTAACAAGTACGGACACCGAGTGGAAGAGAACTGTTATCTGCGTCCAAAAAACCCGTTATTGTCTAATTTTTTCGTTGAAAGTAAACGCTTCAAATCGGTTTATTTAAACTCATAAATAACCGGCTAAATTAATGATATGCCGAGTAATGTGTGAATATCCAGTCTAACGTCACCGTGTACAACTTACGGAACGTGTTAAATAAACTAGTTTTAATTCCCTCGCGAGTGAACCAAGAAATAATCTGCTTTTTTGCATAATCTTTACGATTTATGTGCTCCTGGTCAACTTTTAAATGCCGATAGTTAAATACTTCGAAATTGCCCCGTCAAAACTGGAGGACTTCTTCGAACGTCCATGTTGGACAATTCCTGACATATACGATGAGAAAAAAAAGTGAGGAAAAACAACTCGGTTTTTTTTTTTTTTGGGGGGGGGGGGGGTGCACCGGTTTTTATACAACACAACCAATATCCCAAACACAGAATTTTCTTTTCCAATCCTTATCTCTTTTATTGTTGAATTCAATTATCCGTCTTCGCAACCTTGATTCCTGCCTTTTCCTTTTTTTTTTCCAATTTTTTGGGCACGTCAACAGTGGAACTTACCCAACGCAGAGAATTGTACATTATATAAGGGGAAAAGATTAGAAATTAAGGAGATAAAGAAGGCTAATAAAAGGAAACTATATTGAGAGAGGAGAATACAAGAATAGCGTGGACACTATAAGGAGTGGGGGTCAAGACGCAGAAGATTAGAATACAGGGTAGAGAACGTTCGGAGGAAATGCCTTTTCCCTATTTCAATCGCGCTATCTTCTTCTTAAGGTGCCGTACGCTACATAGCGCGTTGGCGCAACCTATTCGTACATTTTTAGCTGTACAAACACAGGCATAATGTGCAATTGTTATATGCAACGCAGGTATACACACGCAAGACTACATTCGCAACTGATTGTAATCGTTTGATTTATATCGGCATATACAAGTGCAGTCCCCGTCATGTGTGAGTCTGCTGTGTACTGACCTAACGCGCATACGATGTTGAACGTGGTGGTTTGCCATTGCCTTCCACGTGATTATTAGCGATTATTTATTTATTTATTTAATTAATTCTTATAATGAAAGTTCGTCGTCGCTCGGGATCGAACCTGTGACCGCCATATCGGAAGTCAAGCGCTCTAGCAACTAGGCTATCGCAACGCGCCATCACTTTTTCTATAATACGTGCCTATGTCTCAACAGAAAGCATTACGTTTAAATGTTTCGCTTTTTTATTTATTCCGGGCAAATGAAAAACTTATGTCCGCATGTAATAACTTGCAACTCTTTGAAATTATCGCATAATAATTAGGTAGTTTACCTACTCGTATGTGTCGAGCTCATTTAACTTTTCTATTTTTTGGTAAAATTATGCCAAAATTTGAAATCAGAAGTGCAACATCAGAAGCGCAACATCAGAAGCGCAACATCAGAAGCGCAACATCAGAAGCGCAACATCAGAAGCGCAACATCAGAAGCGCAACATCAGAAGCGCAACATCAGAAGCGCAACATCAGAAGCGCAACATCAGAAGCGCAACATCAGAAGCGCAACATCAGAAGCGCAACATCAGAAGCGCAACATCAGAAGCGCAACATCAGAAGCGCAACATCAGAAGCGCAACATCAGAAGTGCAACATCAGAAGCGCAATGGTGAATTCTGAAGCTTTACAATGAAGCTGACTAGGAGAACAATCAACGGTTATGAGTGATCCTCTGAATAGGATGCCGCGGTAACTCGATATCTCCACTTATTTCGGCAAAACTGACAGATTTCGATAAAAAAAAATGTCACGCAGGATTTAACAAAGGACGCCTTTTGAAGAAATACAGACAAAAAACTGCTGAGCCGGTAGAAAAACGATGAAACCGGATTCCGTTTGAAAGGCGAGAGATTATGTTTTCGCGATGATAGTCTGATGATGTCGCTGTAGACTCGTGCTCAACTGGATCGAAAGCGTGTAAAGTGGGAAATATTTCCCCGGTCAACTGAAATCCTGTAACAAGAAGAATTGTCTATCTTCATATAGTGTATGTCCATAAAGCTATCACTTAGAACTTAATGGATTACTTTTCTGCACCTATAATAATACTTTCCTTTTTTGAAAGCATAATTATGCTGCACCTACTGGTAACTTACTAAATCTAATCACAGCTATAGTTTCATCGCGACAAAATCTTTTAAACACAGGCCGAGACAAAAATAGATGATTTCTCCATTTGAGGGTACCGTATGAGAATTGCATATTCTTTCAAATAATCCAACACGTATATTTATAATACGTCGAATGCAAGTTCCTCCAACTTTCAAATTATCTGAATGTCTTCGACTTCATGAGTGTTCTCCAATCTATTCTCACCTTTTCCATCTTACTTCTGTTACTGTTTCATTTTTCGTATACCATCCCTCTTTCGTAATTTTTCTTTCTCTCATTTCATTCACAGTAATTTGCTGTGGGTTGCTAAAATCGGCTGTTCTATTTTAAGAAAATTCAAAAATCTTCCATTATTCCTACGCGTAAGAAATTTCAATCCAGATTTTGGCGTCGTCGGATATTTACACTTCTCCTTTACGAATAATTATTCTTTTTTTTTTTTTTATCTTTTCTCTTAGCTTTATCTAATTTTGGGATTCTTGGAGTTCTCTTTCGTTAGTTTGCTGTTATATCCATCATCCGATATATGTATATATATATATATATTATGCCTTTCCAATTTTCCAATAATGCGTCTACTAATAATTTTTTAGGCTGAAACCTCCACCCATAAACGACAGGAGAAATAGTCACTTCTTAATTTCTTGAAAAGGAACTGATAGTGGAAATAACAGACGGGAAAAGAAAAGACAAGCTATAAGAAGCTAAATAAGAAACGAGAAGCCAAAGATTTAACAAATCTGAATGAGGACCTGAACGTTTAGCAAAAAGACAAAAGAACATTTACAAAAAACATAATTTTAAATGTGTATCATATAGAGTGAACTAATGAAAAAACGATAACGAGAAGATAGTAAAGATGGAGGCAACAGAAGAGTAACGAAGATAAAAGAACTCCAAGAATCCCAAAATTAGATAAAACTGAGAGAAAAGATAAAAAAAAAAAAAACAGAGAATAATTATTCGTAAAGGAGAAGTGTAAATGTCCGACGACGCCAAAATCTGGATTGCAATTTCTTACGCGTAGGAACAATGGAAGGGTTTTGAATTTTCTTAAAATAGAAGCGGGAATGAACAGCCAATTTTAGCAACCCACAGCAGATTACTGTAAATGAAATGAGAGAAGGAAAAATTATGAATGAGGGATAGTATACGAAAAATGAAAAAGTCACAGAAGTAAGGTGGAAAAGGTGAATAGATTGGAGAACACTCGTGAAGTCGAAGGCATTCAGATAATTTGGAAGTTGAAGGAACTTCCACTCGACGTATTCGAAAAGTTAAGATTCGCAGTTAGCTTCATCTTTTACACAATTAATTTGATCTTGAGGAATATATGCTAGTAACAACCTCTAGCCTAGACAGTCACGTTACACGTAAGTTTTTTAATAGTCCATTAAGCTGTTACAAAACGGACCAGATATGTCTCGATAACATTTCCGATACCGTAATTCCAAATTGTCCGAAATTGATTATTGCCCCTACAAAATTTAACGATTACGGCGGAGGACAGTTTATTGTCTGCCAACGAGGCGTGTCCCTTTCAATATAATAAAATAATAATGGTTCTTAAAAAAACAGAGATACTAATACTATCGTCGATACATCAAGATATCTGATACAAAAAGGAAACGAAATAAATCAATTAATTAGGAGGTGACGCAAGCAAAAATTTTATGGCGCGATTTTAATGACCAACAAAACGCGAATCGATCCGCTGAATAATAAAACTGACTCATGAAACGCATAAAAAAGTCGCGTGACGATTTGAGAATTGGCCACACCGAACAAAACCGATTGATGTGTCCGCAACTCTTCTCTGTGCTGCATGAATCATTGTTTTGCGCGGATGTCGAATGGTTCGTCGGAAAAAATTTAAAGCTTGCTCCTTGAGATTGGAACATCCGATTAAAATTGATCGTTGATGCTGATGATAAGTAAACGCTGGCACCGCAAACTTCGATCAGCTGTGAAATAGTTCTTCTTCAATTTGCAAAACAGTCAATGACCTGGATCCGGAACCAAAACTTGTTGAAAATATAGAATGATATTTAACAAGCAGGTCTGCTAAAAATTCGAGACAGTAATTAAGTGGTGAAATAAAGAAAATAAAAAACAGCGACCAATAAATTGCAAAAAAAAAAAAGGTTGATTCTTTTGAACAGATTCTCCAGGCGATAAACGTATAACTTTATTAATCGTCTTCTGCGCCATTTTTAATTGAGATCTTTCAGATACAAGATTTAACACGCTACGAGTACTAACTCGTCTAGACTCTGTCCAATCACGCACACAATAGTACCATAGAGTTTTTCTTATATGTCGATTGGAAAGCACTTCTCGATAAATACCTCTTTTTTTCCAAATAGTCATAATCAAACAAACCGCTGCGGAATTTTATTAAAGTCCTCTATTTTTTCCCCCCGAATCTATATCGGTCCACTGCTGGACATAGGCTTTCCCTAATTTCTCTTCGTTTCGTTCCGATTTTGAGCTTTGTGTATCCAGTTCTTTCCCTGCTACTCGAGCTATGTCGTCGTATCAACAGAATCTCTCTATATATGTTATAAGTACAAATGAAATGTCTATTGAACGGTTACTAAAAAAGTAACCGTTCAATAGACATTTCATTTGTACTTATAACATATATATATATATATATTTACGGTTTACGGAAGAAATAAAAACATATAAAGAATCTCTCTATACGACTTCTAAATAAATAATTGCCGTATTTATTATTACAAATTGTAATTCGTAAAGGTAATTGTATCGATGAAAATTTCACATTTTTTTTAGCATTCTTTTATATTTTTTTTACTAACACCGTGTAACTGTGTTCTACCGCTTTAAGATAATACTAATAAAAGCACCGTTCTCAGATATTAATAAATACGGATATTTGAAAAATAAATAAAATTCAACCGACATATTTCCAAATTACGCAATCTTTAATGATGGTTATTAATAATAATATTTACATATAGGTAACACAATGAGTATCAAGCACAGAAATATGGTAATTGAAATAAAACACGCCGGAACTACGGTTTTAACACATGTAAAGTGAATTGCTTTTTTCGCGTCAGTATTTCTATTAAGAAATTTTATAAGGTTTTTGGTGTACTTCAGCTGAACTACGAAGATTTTTGTCTATAAAATGGGGGGGGGGGGGGGGGAAGATATAAAATACAATCGATAAAATAAAAAAATGTTCCCATTCAAGTATAAATTCTGGAAAAAATAAAAAGAAAAAAGGTTATTCATTAGTCTGATAATTAATTACACTAATTCGTTAAATTAATAATTTTACAGGTAAAATTTTTAACATGTAGTTTTATTTGTATACATTTTTTATGCAAATAAATTTGTTTAATTAATTATTTCACGACGGTGTTCAGATGTAGAGCACAGCACACCAATCTCTAAAAGAATGCGTTTAATAATTAATGGAATGATGGGAAGCGAAAGTGATGAGAGGAGAGAAAAAAATGGGTAGAGAGTTTGAACGAATATTAATATGAAAGCGAAGTCACGGGCAACAATTTGTTTATAAATTTTTGAAAAGTATATTTAACTGTTTAGACAGATGCAAAAAACAGCTTTATTTTATGTGAACATTTTAAATAATAAATTATTGTTGGGAATGAGGTAATAATTTTCATTATTTGCGTATGTGTATGCATATAAATATATATATATATATATATATAAAATTGATCTTTTAAATCATGCCATGAGGTAATTTTATGTCATTATGACTTCAGTAATACAGTCTCGTAACGCAAAAACGTAACGTAATTTTTAAATAACGCAAAACCGTAACGAAATTTCTTATTACGCCCAACGTAAGATATAGCTACTAATGTACGATGTACACAGTGCGTCCCGTAAGTTTTAAGACTACGAGTATAGAATCGAAACAAGTAGAGCTATCTTCATGAAATTTTAGGAACTTCTTACTACATGCTTCTCACCCTTTCATACCAAGTTTCAAGTCGATCGGATGATTAGTCTCGGTTTGGTGACTATGCGCGTGACATACTGTTGGCTGTGTTGTCATAACTTTAAAATGGAAACAAATCTCGAACAACGCGCAGCGATTAAGTTTTGTTGGAAAGCGGGTAAAAGTGCGACGGAAACATTCGAAATGATGAAAGTGGCTTATGCTGAGTCTACTTTGTCTCGTGCTACTGTATTTCGGTGGTTTAATTCGTTTACTTCGGGTAGGGGGTGCATCAAAGATGAAGAGAGAGGTGGGGACCATGTACAACGAAAACAGATGAAAACAATTTCTTGAAAGAGAATCGAAGTGCGGGGTGTAGGTTGGTAGAAGAAGAAACTGGAATCCCTAAATCCATCGTTCAACACATTATTCGAAACAATTTACAAAAACGGAAGATTTGCGCGCGCTTCGTTCCACATGCTCTGACAGCTGAGCAACAAGAACAACGCGTCTTTCATGCGCGAGACCTTCTCGAAATGATTGAAGCCGATCCGAATTTTCTTGAAAGCATAATTACAGGTGACGAAAGTTGGTGTTTTGCATATGACCCTGAAACGAAGAGGCAAAGTGCGGAATGGTGTGGAAAAAATTCCCCGCGACCCAAAAAATTGCGATTTCAAAAGTCCAAAGTAAAAACAATGCTTATCGTGTTCTTTGATTCAAAAGGAATTGTTCACAAAGAATTGGTTCCTCAAGGTGTTACTGTCAATGCTGCATTCTATCAGCAAGTTCTAGATCGCCTTTGTAAAAGAATTGCGCGCGTCAGGCCGAATTTGTGGAGAAATCGATCTTTTTTCCTGTTACACGACAATGCTCCAGCACACACCGCAGCGATTAACGTTCAGTTTTTGGAAAAAAAATCGGTTCCCGTGTTGCACCACCCGCCTTATTCGCTGGATATGAGTCCACCGGACTATTTCCTGTTTCCCAAACTAAAAATGACCCTGACAGGAAAACATTTTGCATCGATTCCTGAGATTCAAGAAGCTGTGACGAGGAACCTCAACGATATTCCAAGCGACGCGTTTTTGAAAGGTATGAAAAGGTTGGAGGATCGCGCAAACAAATGTATACAGTCTAATGGAGCCTATTTTGAATAAAAATCGTGTTGAAAAAATTTTAGTATTTTTTTTTGTATAGTTTATAGACTCAGTCTCAAAACTTACGGGACGCACTGTGTATGTCAACGTCAACCATTTTTGATTATTTTCCGAGAAAAATGAAACAACCACACATACTTTTCAGAAATATATTAAACCAGCTACTTTCCACCGTTTTGTTCGCATAGGATTATCCTCCCGTTTAAATCTTTACTCACTTTTTTCTCTCTTTTTAAATCGATTTCATTATTTCTAAGAAAATAAATTTTTCGGCGTACTATTGAACCTCATCGTGGCGTATTATTTAAATTTAAACAGAGTATTTGGTGAAATGCCTTCAATTTTTTTTTTTTTAATATTTGTTGGGGCGTAAAATAAAGGATGAACCGGGTCGTCGTAGGTCTCAAAAAAAAATTTTTTGGCCTTAAGGACCCCATAAACATAGATTTTTAAGTTTTATTTTTTTCCCCGCGTTCTAATGATTAGGAAAATTTGAAAAAATTCACGAGTACTCTTCAACTAATAACTTTTAGGTGGAAAAAAATGATCAAGTGTTAATGTGACCTCAAAAAAAATTTTTTAATATTTAAAATACGATTTTGTCCATGTTCCCATTTTAGAACGGTCATATTGTTGTTTTTTTTTCTTGTTAGTATCAAAAAAAAAATACATCAAAAATGTATTTTTTCAGATTTTTTTCTAGTGGGGTGGGCCATGTCGAAAAATCCAAAAAACCGTTAAATCGTTTACTTTCGACGTGAAAGCATTTCGAGTGATTATTTATTTCTAGCGTTCTCTCATAATTTTTAACAAAAATTCACAAATACATTTGACTACACTTGACTTTTCAAATAATTTTTCTTTTTTCATTTTAAATCACTTATGAAAAATACTGCACATGTAAATTTATAAGTAAGACAATTTAGATATATTATAATGGTGCAAAATAATTTAAAAAAATGTGTTTCCTTCAAATATAAATGATCTAAATACTGAAAATCATTCTTTAAAATGATTAAGTATCAAGTAACGGTACTTTCTATTCACCTACCAGTTATTATACAACTCCCTCGTAAGATATTTTTAAAATTTCATGTTTTTTCACGTATTTTGAATTTGTGTCAGTCTGATTATTATTGTCTCTTGAAAACGCTCATTTACCGCCTACTTACTTATAAAAGTATCGAATATATAGTTCAATAATATATTTTATCTTACTTTATTGCGGGGCAACTTACAGTTTCAAATTCTACCTGAAAGTTATTAGTTGAAGATTACTCATGAATTTTTTTCAAATTTTTCCAATCATTAGAACGCGAGAAAAAAAATAAAACATAAAAATCTAAATTTTGGGGGTCCGTAAGGCTCAAAAAAATTTTTGAGACCTACGACCACCCGATTCACCTTTTATTTTGTGCCCCAACAAATACTTCTTCACATGGAACAAAAAAAAAAAAACATTGTTAACAGGGAATAGCCTTTATTGATACGGAAATATCCATAAAAATTAATGTTTCGAGGCTTTCGAGAAGTTATGGTTTATCACCAATGATCAATTTTTAATAAAACTCTGTGTACGGTACGGCCCAAATTTGTTCTATTATAGGTACACTTCCGTGCGGAACTGTTGATATTTGCGAATATAAAGGCTTTTTAAAAATCTTTAAATTTTGAAGAGCTATCTTCATTTTCATGATTTTTGCTACGACTCCGCCTCATGTAGCGGCACAAAATTTTCAATTATCAACACAAATTAAGTGAAATTTATTAAGTCGAAAAGAATTTTGAAATTTTGTCGTGGTGAGACTAACTTGACGTCGCCGTCGCAACTTCTTTTTCAAATTATATAAGCAGAGGAACATTAAATGCTGAAAATAAACACAAATAACATGACCTAAGCAAAAAAATGATGTTACCGGTAATCCAAGATGGTAAATAATAGATCTAAGCAAAATGCAGAGGAGAAGGAAAAAGAAACTTAGGAAGAAATTTAAAGGCGATGGTAGAGATATGAATGGAATAATAACGATAAGGTAACTAAAGGAGTTTTTTTTTTTTTTCCCCTACCCTGGGCACGCCAGCGGCCTTGACCCAACAACATGAAAAATTAAGAGTTATAACTAAATAACCAGGCGGTCAGAAATGGAAAAGACAAAGGACAGCAGCAATGGAATAACTGAAGGCAATGGGAAGGAAAGAATATAGGTAGCGTTAAAGGGAGTAGGAAGACCCAAAACTAGAAGTTGGGTGTAAAGAATAGAGCGTTCGTTAGAGAGTGCTGAACATTCGAATAGGATGTGATTTGAATCACAAATACAAGAAGGCTCAGAAGCGTGAAGAGAGCAGAAAGGAGAAGGAGACAAAGCGAATCGAAAGCGAGAAGAGGGAAGTAGGGCCAAATGGTTTCTTGCCGGGCCAAAAAAAAAAAAAAAAAAAAACTGAAAGAGCAAGTAAATAAATGAAAACATGTAAAAAAAATTATACTTCAGTATTAAGATTTTACGTTTACACGGCACGACGAATATTTTTTCTAAATGTTATTTACGATCCATGTGCAATTCGAAAGAATTTGATCAGTTTAGCCACTCTTTTATAGCATAAGATATTCTGGAGTTTTCTTTTTGGTTCGTTTGAAAACGCTATAAGTGGAAGTTGATCGGCACCGAGGTACGTGCGCTTGGACAGTATTCTAGGATACGTTGCACGGTTAGCGAGACGGATAAATTACATAATCGGTCAGGAAGAGAGGGGAGGTGCCTCCTCTAAAAGTTATGAAATATTGATGTGCGCCCTATGCGCAGTCGATGCTGAAATTAAATGATAAACGCGTAAGTATTAAAATGTACATTCATTAAAAAACAAAAAACAAAAAAAATTGTCATCGAGCAGCAGCTGGCCCGAAGGAAAACATTGTAAATACACAAAAATATATTTCGTTTTAAAAAGGTATAGGTAAATAATCGGAACAAACACGTTCCATTCGCAAATGTCATTAATATGCGCGAGTTAAAACACTCTGTATTACACAATTCGAATGTAATTAGATTTGCAGCGAACACCTGATGATCTGTTCCATTAATGTACGTTGTAGAATTGTGTATTACATCGGAATAACGTTCGCTTTTATTTGCTAAACGCGGTACAGAAAGTTCGAGGTGCTAATAACCTTGTACAAAACCGTGTATTACGCAAAAGTTCAACAAAAACAACTTTCGAAAACTCGGCACGGTGCATGACAGACAAGAGAGGCGGCAGAGAAGGAATGAACCTGCCAACCGATGAAGAACGTGAGCTTAATAACGGTGATAGGACGCCAACTCTCGAAACTTTAGAGAACTTTTTCTAGTCAACGAATAATTCTTCTCCCGCCGTGTCATACTTTTTACGAGCAGAATTTCGAATTTAATAAGTAATTCCGTTCGCCGAATTACACATAAGCCAGAACGCTTTTCTCCCGAGATAAATTCTTAACAAACTACGCCCCGTCCCTCCTTCAACATCAACTTCGACACTCTTGCAGAGCACTTTTCCCGACACTCCGTCAATCTCTTCTCCAAGCAAGCCGTAATTAAACAGGAATTCCGCAGCATCATCGCTTCCCTCCTTCCTTCCCATGTAACTTCATTTTCACTGATGGTTTGAACTGGTGGTGTTGATATGCTAACAAATTTTAATTTTCTTCGGGAATGTTTTCGCCTCTTCCTTCTTGCTTCTCTCTCTCTGTCTTTCTCTCTTTACAAATGAATCGAAGGTTACTCTGCTATCAAGCGTCCAATCGCCTTTCCTGCAATTATCTGATTAATTCTGACTCCATTGCCGCTAGGGCCTTCTGATCCCAATTCCCTACTCCTTTTCGTAACTTCCATATGCTTAGTCGTATTTCGGAAGAAGTGAGCTGGCCGATTCTAATTCAGCGCCGAATTTTACTCATATGTTTACGTTTCTTCCTATGTGGCGCAATTTTTCCTTATCTAGTCCCGGATCTTTCAAACTTTGGTTCCTCGAATTACCCTTCAGTTCGTTGTTGCACTTGTATTATTTCCATTATGTGGTTTATTTCATCTCCGCTTCCAGTTCCTCCTCTAATTGCCTCCACACACTCAATAATTTAGCCACCTTACTGATCATTTACTATTTTTTTAGTCTTTTCCTCTTTCTGCTGAACGCTTTCTACTTCCATTTGTTTTGATCTTTCGACTCCTTATTGCGCTTTCCATTTCCCTACGCTCTGGTCTTAATTCTTTCAAACTGTATCAACATCGAGTTGAATTTAACTCTTCTCCTACTGTTTACGGGTGAATCGGTATAAAATTTTCCATATGAGTCGAGTGAGGTCATTAGTCTATTGTAGGCTCTTTGTTTTGGCATCATATTTTCGCTGTGCAGTGCCTATGATATGTCGGTTTTCAAGTTCGTGTTCGATGGTATTACCGATATTGATCAATTTGTTCCGAGTGATTTTGATGTTCAAGGTGCCGATGATGATTGAAACGTGAGATTAAAATAATCCTTTTAAGTGGGGAAGACGACGTGATGCATTTGTTTTTTGCGCTTTCGGCGTTCTGAGATTTTAATATGAAGTTGTAGGGTTGGCTATATTTTTCCGAAAACAGCCCGATTATGCCGTGTTTAGAATACATATTAGTTTAACTTTTTCCCTCGGGCAATTTTACCATTCGTCCCTTTTTATTTTTTTTTTTTTTTTTGAATTTTTTTGTCCAAAATGTGGGATATATTTAAATAATTTTTTTGTCGATCATTTTTTGCATTTATGAGTTTTAGCGTTTCGTCGATTATCCTAAATTTGTAAATTGTCTTAAGGATAATTTTAATTGCTCTTTATATTTTAATTTCGAAGTTTATATAATTCTAGCTGTTGTTGAGGCGTATTTTTAATTTCAATTTATTAATTTCATTTTCCTGTCGTTTTCGAACCATTTTATTAAGATTCCGTACATCGTGTAATGTGCACATTTTACAGTTATAATATATAAATAAAAAATTAAATTTAAAAATTTGAAAAATAATAAAATTCCGGCAAACGTGATAAAAAAAAATTTATCGAGGGGTTCTATGGTCGGTCGGGGGTAAATAGCCAGTAATCGACCATCGCAAGGAGAAGCGTGTACCTGAGCTGACATTGGGCGGAAAGGAGAGAAAAAATGGCAAAAGATCCGATGGAGATTTTTTTTACTTCGTCGGTCACTGCTCTATTTTCTTTAGAATTGTTGTTTTGTGGGTTCTCCTGATGAAGGATCAGTACAGATTTTAAGTCGTCATTTGATCAATTGATTCGAATCAGTGTTCCTTCCGTCCTATCTCCCTAGCCTCATGTCTGCGCAAACTTTTTGAAGGTTTAATAAACAACCGTCTTGTTTGGTGGCTTGAGCATAATAATCTAGTTCCTTCTAATATGTTCGGTTTTCGCCCCGGGCTTGGCCCGATAGATTGCATCAGTACCTTCCTTGCAGATATCTATAAATCATTCCTTTCTAAGAAATTTACTGTCGCTTCTTTTGTCGATGTCTGCTCTGCATTCGACAATGTGCATCTTCCTTCTCTGGGCTCCAAACTTCTCTCTCTTAATCTCCCACCGGTTTTTATCTCTCTTATACTCAACCTCTTTCAACATAGAACTCTTTATCTATCTTCTCCTTCTCTTTCCACCTCTAGATGCGTCTATCGTGGGCTTCCCCAGGGATCCTGCCTTAGCCCCACTCTTTTTTAATATTTACTCTTTCGATATTGCTTCGCTTCCTATTCCCTCTTTCTCTCTCCTTTTTGCTGATGACATTTTAGTTTATTCCACCTCAGATGATCTGTCCTCTGCCACTAACGAGTTAAACCATTCATTGTCCCATCTTAGCAATGCTCTATCTACACTCCACCTCTCTCTTTCCCCTTCCAAGTCTTCCTGTATAATTTTTGCTCTCCGCCCCTTTAATCGTGCTTTTATAAACATCAGCGTATCTGGTACACCTATTCCCACTGTTAATTCCATATGTTATCTAGGTCTTTTCTTAAATAGTCGCCTTACATTTCATGAACATATTAATTATATCTATAATTCCTCGATCAAAAGACTTAATCTCCTCAAATCTTTATCTCCGCTCAGATGGGGTGGAGACCCGTGCATTCTATTAATTCTATATAAATCGATTATTCGGTCCAAACTCGACTATTGTTCCTTCATTTATGGCAGTGCCTCCAAGTCTCTCCTTTCGAAACTTGACGCAATTCAGAATTCCTGCCTTCGCCTATGCATTGGCGCTTTAAGATCTTCTCCTATTCCTGCGATTCTATCCGAATCTTCCACTCAACCTCTTTATTTTGTCATCCAATATTATCCCTTCCTATCTTTATATCAAAAATCACTGGCGCTTGGCGCCTCATAGAATTCCGATTTTATCGCATATAGCTGCTCGTGTTTCCAATTTTTCTCCCTACGTTTCCTCTTATAACAGTCTTCCTTACTTTTCATTCGACTTTAATAGCATATGGCACCCCATCAATTTCTCCTCTCTTCCAGTCCGAGCTAATTGTTCCTCTCACAATGTAGTCAACTTCGAATTCTTTCAACTGCTGAACTCTTCTTTTCCTTCCCATGCCTTAATCTTCTCGGATGGCTCCAAGAGTGATGGGGGCGTGGGTGGTGCGTATATGTCTCCTACGTTCCTACACTCTGAGTCCTTCAGACTTCCTTCCTTCTGCTCTATCTTCTCGGCCGAGTCGATCTCAATTCTTCGTGCAATTCATTTCATATCCTCTACGAGTGGAGTTCACAAATTCCTGATTGTCTCTGATTCCAAAGGCGTTCTTCAAGCCATCTCCTCTCCACCTTCTTATACTTCTGATGGTATCATCCTCTCTATCCGATCTCTTGTCTCCTCTTTGTTCTCGTTCCGCTCCATTTCCATAGACTTTCTATGGGTCCCTAGTCATTCCAATATTGAGGGAAATGACTCAGCTGACTCTTTAGCTCGCTCAGCCGCCCGCACTGGTCCTTTCCTCGACTCTTTCCCTTCCTCAGACATTCTTTCTCTATCACGCTCTAATCATACCAGACTTTGGTCTGACATGTATCCATCTATATTCTCAAATCGCTTTTCTCAGTACCGTCTTATTCAACCGGTTCCTAGTTTCCTGCCTTGGTTTCAATCTATTCCTATCTGTCGTCGTTCCACTGTTGTTTCCTTAATTAGGCTTAGAATCAATCATTCTCTACTCCCCTCTTCTCGCTTTCGATTCGCTTTGTCCCCTTCTCCTTTCTGCTCTCTTCACGCTTCTGAGCCTTCTTGTATTTGTGATTCAAATCACATCCTATTCGAATGTTCAGCACTCTCTAACGAACGCTCTATTCTTTACACCCAACTTTTAGTTTTGGGTCTTCCTACTCCCTTTAACGCTACCTATATTCTTTCCTTCCCATTGCCTTCAGTTATCCCATTGCTACTGTCCTTTGTCCTCTCCATTTCTGACCGCCTGGTTATTTAGTTATAACTGTTAATTTTTCATGTTGTTGGGTCAAGGCCGCTGGCGCGCCCAGGGTAGGAAAAAAAAAAAAAAAAAAAATTGATTCGCTCGAAAATTCGGTTAAGCGTAGCGGAACTTCAGCAGAAGTAAAATCTAGACGCAAAATTAAACGAGTCGACCTGCCATTGATTGCAGTCTCGGCCGCCAGGAGGATATTTTTTTTTGGGTGGGTGGAGGGGGGAGTCAATCCAACGGACTACGGAGCACCCCGACAAACTTACTTATTTATATTGTATAATTTTTTATTTACGAGCATTCACTTTGTCCATATTCAATATTGAGTTTTTCAGCGGTCGACTGGTATCGAAAGATTAGTGTGTAAGTAAATATTAATACGCTAGATAAAAATTTCAAACAGCGAATTTTGTAATAATAATAAAAAAAAATAACTAATTTTTCGTCGACGGTAATTAAGTGGTCGCGGTGGCATCATCCCTGAGGGGGGCGTAACAAAACTAAAAGCCAACCTACATAACGTTACAATGTGTACGAACTCCTGATAAAGGTTATATACCCCGGTAAATTTCTGAATACAGATTATGAAACGTATTTATTCCGCCGTATCTCGAAATAAAAATTTCGCAGATCACCATTATGGAGGCTAAACTAAAATCTACATACCATTTGCTTCCTTTAGTAGTAAGTAAATTAGAATATCTCGGCTAATTTCAAATCTTTTTACTAAAAGACTCGCTAATAAAGAAACCTAATCGAAACCTAATCGAAATTTTAACTTCACCGTACTTGTAAATAATTTTAAATTGTTTTACACAAAATTATAGCTAAAACTTCAGGTCAGCCGTATGTCGTCACGGCGGTCGCTCTTCTGCTGGGCGGAGCTCTGACATAAAGAAATATTAAAACTTGTATCGGTGGTCACTTATCTACTTTATCGCCAACTGGATGATAGAGATCGCAAATGGATGGAAATAATATGCTGATTGAACTAATACTTCTGGCTTATGAATATATTTGGTTTTACTATTTCGTGTAACGCGTAAGTACTTCGGTATAAAAAACAAAACTTGAAGCTGGGATATGGGCGCGTCATTTTTTTATTTTTTTATTTTTTTGCAAATAGCGTTTAAACAAGTTTTTTAGCAAATAAGTTGTCTCTAAAGCCCGTCGCATATCGAATCCAGCACACACACACACACACACAACACACGCTGAGTTTATTCTATAACACATGCATTTAAATGGACTACCGCGCATATTGAACCCAGTCCATGCACAACCCACGCCCGCGCGTGGGTCTCTTATGCGAAGAGCACAGTTTTCGTGGGTGCGTGAGTTAGTTTAAACTATTTGGTTGTCAAAAATTTTTATTTATTCGTTATATTACTACACATGCTTTATATATATATACGAAAACATGAGCATAAACTGTGCGTGAGTTGTACTGGGTTCAATGTATGCAAAATACGTGAGCGTGGATTGTGCTATGCTCGGTTCAATATACCGCGAGCCTAATTGTCAATCACATGATAATACTGCTTCGAATTTCATCGTGCAAATGAACCATTTTTAATTTTACCAATAATGCAATGTTCTCTGTAGATTAGACAATACAAAAGCGCTGATAAAAACCTACATTATATATCCTTGAGCTTTTACCGTAAATTTCACGTGCATATATAGAAAATTTTTTCGTTTTTCAACGAACTTAAACGGAAATAATGATATTTTGTTAATAACATCTATATTATCGAAGGCAATAATCCCGACTTTGGTGACCGAATCGGCAGCGTAAAATTATTAATATTTCCCGATCGATGTTATTTTAACGGTACATTTCTCAGAGAGCTTCTTTTATAAATAACTAAAAAAAAAAAAAGAAATAACAATATTTTAAATATTACCGAAGGTAGTGTCCTCCACAAATAAATTCCTTTGATGTAGTAATAATCGAGAAAATAGGTAATGCTTAAAAAAAAGATTACTAAAAAAAGGTTATTATTATTCACAACTGCGACTGGATACGGCTAAAAACACTTTGACACGGGGATACTTTTCGACATAAATCTCTGCGAGCCCCGTAATAAAAGAAACCAACTTCACTGAAGTTCGCGACAACGTTTCTTGGTATTATTAGACCGATCTATAAAAAAGGAGTGCAAAATCAATGCGAAAACTACCGTCCTATAACAATAATATCAGTAATAGGTAAAATATTAGAACGGTATGTTGACAAAAACATTTAAGGAATTATTTGGAAAGAAACAACCTACTTTATGAAAACCAACACGGGTTTAGAGAAAAAAAGTCCACGATAACGCTTTTAAGAACGATGATAAATCAGATAAATACGGGACTGGCTATGGGGAACCAATTTTTATAATTACCTTTATTGATCTAACAAAAGCGTTTGACTTAGTTGATCACGATTTACTGATTAATGACTTAGAAAATCTGGCTATTCTAAAAAACCAACTAATGTTGTTTAAAAATTATTTAAAAAACAGGAAAAGTGTAGTAAAAATCATCGCAGAGAGTAATAGTAATGAAAAAAACACTCGATTTGGGGTAGGTCAGGGAACTATACTTGCTCCTATCCTATTTCTAATATACACTAACTCATTATACAGGTACATTAAAAATGCAAAGGTATATGTTTTTGCTGATGACTAATTGAAAATAAAAAGATAAAAGTGGCGGAAAAATTACTGCAACAGGATATAGATAATTTTAGTAAATGGGCACATGCCTAAGGTTATGTGTAAATATAAATAAATCTAAATTGATTCATATCCGACACAGTAGTAAACACAAGAGTAGCGATAATCATTCTTCGTAATAACGAATGCTTACACGAACTCCATGAAACGAATATTTCACCTACATGTTCATGTCCACCTCTTGAAAACGTAAAAGACTTTAAATATCTAGGTGAATATATATGTCGGTAGATCCTTGAGCTGGAAAAAACACGTTCAAGTCTTAAATTCGAAAATAAGACAGACAATTCCAGCCCTACACAAATTAAAGCAGGTACTTTCATATAAAACACTACGTATATAATACTACAATGCAATAATTATGGCTAGAATTCTATATGGAATCCAAATATGGGGAGAGGCTAAGAAAACGGAAATCAATAAAATCGGTAAAAATCAAAAAAGGTGTCTTAAACTTATACTACCACATTGGAAACGGAGTGACTCGAGATCAATTATGTATAGAAGGAAAATGATGAAATGTCACCAAAGATGTACTACTACTATTACAGGTTACTCGAATGTAATATCAATAACATAATGTTACCAACTAGGCCAAAAACTACTCGAATAACAAGAAATCAATATATATTATACATATACTCTAGAGGGGCAAATCTACGAATTGATAACAGCACAGGTGATATTCGGTTCTAATTAAATTAATGAGTAATATTCCCAATCACATTATAAACGAAAATAGCATCATAGGTGTGTGGAAAAAGGAGGTAGTGAATTGGCTGAAGGAGTGATGCGAAGAATAAAAACAAACTGCATCCGAATTCCTCTCACCTGGATAGTTCAATCATGCAGCTACTGATTATACAAGTATTCTGTGTTGTTGTTATTGTGTCATTCCTTTTCCGTTTAACTACTGTTTTAGAATTCATAAAGACGATATTGTTTGCGAACGCTATCATTATATATTTATATATACATATATGACTATTTTGAGTGAATGAATGTATGTGTATGGTTTTTTCTTTACTTTTTGTACCTATACATAAAAGCTATGTATATTTACTAGGACTAATATTAATTAAGGTTTATATAATTTCGATGTGTATAATAAGTATGTATAAATTTGTAACGTGTACAACCTAAATAAACGATAATAAGAGAGTCGGGCACTCACACAACGGGCATACTTGCCCAGTGAGACCCACAAACTTATTTTAAAATTTAAAAAAAAAAAAAATTAAAATCGCATACCGACCTTATAGAATGTGTGAAAAATCCGCTTGTTACGAATATTTTCGAAGCAAGTCGCACCAATGTTGGACATGCATTACAGTCAATCGTATATATTACGTGTATCTCTATTAGGCAACCTCTCTGTGTCTACTCACAGTCTAACGTTGATTTTACTTTTTGTTAAATGTAACAAAAAACAGTCCACCGTATACAAGAATGTAAGCACTAGATTTGCCGTATTTGCGAAACTCCGATAAGAATTAATTCATCTGCAAGATTGGAATAGAGAGATAGGACCAAAGTTGAGTCGGTAATAAGTTACATCTCAGATTGTGAAAAACGTTATTAAATTCGCCAAGTTCGTTTCTTTATTTACCAAAATTTGTCACACCGGTATCATTCCTTTTTCTTACCAATCTAAACATGAATGTGTCACAGGACTCGTAGTGTGCCGCCCGGGGTAATTTCACAAAATACGCAAGTAGACGCATTCTTTACTTCTTTCTATCTGTTATTGAATCTGTTGCGCTTTTTGTATATATATATATATGTATATATATATATATATATATATATATATATATATATATAAAACGAAAAATAGAAAGAAACAAAAAAAGACGGAACAAAAGCAAAGCACTACTGAAAAACTCTCGGTTTTTCGTTGCTGAGAAGAATTTTTTGCGCGGAATTTGAACAGAAATTCCAGCAAATTGGAGAGCACTGCGGAAGAATATTCCGGTTTATTTTTACTGGAAGAACCCGGGAAGGGGGGGTTACGGAAAAAAGTGGACAGCGGACGAGGTCCGCGTGCATCAGCGGAAGTAACAGCTTCAAAGTAGTATCTTCATTAAATGGAAGCCATGATGATTCGGAATTTGCGTACAAGAGCATGGTAGAGCAAAAGAGCAAACGAGTCAGTGAATTAAAATTTATTACGTTGCGCACAGGTTGTTTCGTTTTAAAAGACACTTCGAAGGGTGTACGATGTAATATGCAATGCTGCGTGCGCGTCGTTTTTGAGATTCAAATAAAAATGATGAATCGCGGCCATTAAACTGTCATAACCGACCTTAATGTGTTTATATTCTACGAATAATTATTCAAAGCGTATAAACGGATAAACATCGAAGACGTAAGAGAACAACGCATTTATATTAAAATACGAAAGTGCACAAATCTCTAGCATTCTTCCTCCGTTCGCTTATGTGTACACACATGCAAGTAAGCGCGTATTTATTTTTGAAACATGTAAAATATTATCTCATCATCCGGGCCGTTTATAATTTATTTCCGACAATGCACGTCGTACAAAATGAGAAATATCGACGTGCAGGTGTTTTCTCGCTTTTGTCTTAAACCTCGAAATTAATCCGACAATAAAGGACAGCGATGAAAATAGCCTCTCTTTATTTTTCGGATGCGAATGATTTTTCGAAAGTAGAAGTTCTGACGCATTTTAGATTTCGACTTGCGCGTTAAACTCTCTGTCAACGGGCTCTGATGGAAGCACTAAAATGATAACATTGTCCTCGTTTCGACCAGCAGCGATAATTTTGCTTTTTTTTTTTAATTTTATAACTTTTTTATTCTTCCTACTCGTTTAATTTATTTTTTCTTAGGCAATTTTTAGAGTTCGCTTTTTCCTCTCTATCGAAAATAATCTTTGTAATAATTTTCATATAAGGGGTGGGCGGGGGGGGAGACATTAAGGAAAGAAAATTCAGTTTTTTTTTTCCGAAAAATGACTTTTGTGTTTTTTTTCGTAATAATTCAGAAGAAGTCTCGCTAAAGCGATATCCAAAATTCGTTTTCTTCTTTGGGGAAGAAAAAAAAAAGGGGGTAGCGGTATAGTGACTACAAGCGTTGTAGAAATTGAATTGCGGGGGGAAAATTGGTAAAATGTTGCAGAATATTATTATAGATATATAGTAATCATAAGTTTGTACTCTGCAATTTAACCGCTCGCACAGTCATTATAGCCCCCCCTTACCTAGATGAAGCACAGACTTAATTAGGAGCAACTTAATTTTGGACGAAAGTAACCCCGTCGGCTATTAGTAATATGTATTTAAAAAAAAAAAAAAAAAAAAAGAAATGCTTATGTGCTTTATTTTTTAACGAAACGGGCACTTTTGTTATAGTAATCGATTTTTCTCGCTGGTAGTGTATTATTTTTAGTAATTTAATAAAATCAATCATCCTCTAAGATAGTCTAAAATGAATCCGTTAAGGAATGTGAAAAAATGCCAAATCTCCGAGAAAACTAAAAAGGAATTCTACACCAGAAAATCGCACGTTAAAAACTACGAACAAAGACGAGAAATCTTTTGGAGTCAATTAACTTTCTTTATAGCAACTCCTATAACAATCCGTCAAATGTATAGATAAGGTTTCAGCTAAATATGAATCGATGGAAAATTATACTAATGATATGTATTTATTATGTTGAAAATTGACCAACTGGTAACTAAAATTCAAGGGTAATTACGGAAGATAATCCAACTCGTAACCGAAAAAATCAGGTAATTTTTCTTTGCGACCCTAGCACATAGAGGGGCCAACTCATAGTCGACGACGACCTCGTGATCTCCGAACCAATGCTTCTCAACGATTATTTTATCATGCTCGGGCTACATAAAAAAACTGGACCATTTTATATTCTTATCCGGTGAATTTACGGGCTAGTGTATTAATTAAAACAAATAAGAAAACCTACATGATAAAAGTAATTTTGTAATTCCACATAATTAACGATTATAGTAAAATTCTTTACAGTCGCATTAAAATGTTAAAAATAGTTCTTATTTCTGAGCGGGCCATGATTATATTGCAAATATTAAATTTTATTAAGAAGTTTCTGAGTTTTAAAAAATTTCAGATAATGACGCAAACATTTTTAAGCACTCGTATATATATATATATATATATATATAGGTACATTTACAGGAATGCTGCGGGAAAAATATATCCATCACGATAGGTTCAAAATGGGAATGTTTTGAATTTATTATTTTGCAAATACAGTGGTCACCGGTCATTGCGTTCACTGGTTTATCTGATCAGCCGCTTAATATGATCAAATAAAGAAAAACGAATTCCAATCACAAAAATATATGCGTTTTTAGTCGGTTTTTACGATCAGGTAATTTAATTTCGCCGTTTATTACGATCAAGGTTGGACACATATTTACAAAAATAATTATTGCGAGTGGAGTATGGTTTCCGAAAAATGCATTTTAAATTGTTTCAAGAGGTTGGAAAAATCTGCTCCACAAAAAACAGAAAAACTAGTCGAACGTGAAAGTCCTGCAGATATGGAAGAAGAACAATTTAGTGAATAGATAGAAACTAGAAAGTGACAGTGGATTACCAGTTGCAGAAATCATGAATGATGTGGACATCGCGCAATCAGTTATGCAGAACACACAAGGCACGGGCGATGAAAATAACGAAGATGATGCAGAGCAAGAGCTAGACAGAGAGCTAATAAATAAAAAAAAAGTTCGCGAATCCTTGACAACTATCCGAGGAGCTTTGGAGGAATATCAAAAGAAGAATATAGAAGTTTATACAATATGGAGACATTTTTTAATAAAACAACAGACACAGCTAAGCAAACCAAAATAAATTACTTTTTCCATATCTTTTAAAATTAGGAAAAACCATTATGGAATGTGTTTGTAACTTTCAACTTTAATTTAAAAAAAAAAAAAACCTCCTTAAACGGCTTATTGTGTACTGAAAACGAAAAATACGACTAAATAATGCTGAATACGTTTTTTGCGTAATTTTGTAATTTTTTTGTGTTTTGAGGTAATTTTGTACAGGAAGTTCAATAGTCCAATGCTGTATATTATAATAAAAATAAAAAATCAACAAAAATACTTGACAAAAAGAGAATTATTGATGCATATTACGTACTAACCCATTGCCTACATACTGTGTATTTCATTAATACAGTAAAATTCGCAGGCATACTGACGTATGTCCAGTATGTAAAGCTTAAGTGATGATTCAGTCTATTGACTATGCGATTTTCGGATAATATGATCGGCGCTTATTTCGATCAAGACCTGAAATCCCGACGTGATCAGAATAACCGGCGTCCACTGTATATTATTAATTGATCTTATTATATTTAATCGCATAATATTTATTTTTATTTCTCAACGATAAATTGAATTTCAAATGTTCCCTTATAAAAACAATGAAAACGTATATTCTCAATTATGTAAATAAAAAAGCAGCGATGATGAGGTTAATAATTTAATAGTTTTCCGGGAAAGCGAATAATAATTTATGGTTTTTTTTTTTTATGTAGCTCGATGAAATTCGAACTGTCATCTTTAATTCGGTATTTATTAAATGATTTTTACCGGCTCGGGAGAAAATGTTTACGTGACCTAGCTGGTATTTAGGGGTAGAGAAAAAGTTGAAAAACACACTCGGGTATTAATCGCTTTTATAAAATTTGTTGGGTAGCTTGATGGTTGACTGTTAGAGTTTTACTAATTGGCCAGTATCGCTCGGATTTTTGGTCAATTACTCGGAGACACATTTTCGTATGTACCCCAAAACAGTTACCGGTTGGCGTCCGCCCTTAATTTTAAGCACTACTGACGTGTTTCGCGAAGATATAACAAACTGCGATCATGGAACTATCGATAAAATTACATATATCGATTATTATTTCATAAAAAAATGTATAATTCATTTGGCGTTCATTAACTATCCAGATACAGGTTAGAATTTGAAAAAATTTCCCTTCTTTTAAAGTCTACTAATAACGAAGAACTGTGTGCAACCTTCACCGTTAAGGAGTTGGCAAAAGCTTTTAAAGGAATACAAATGAATCTACCGTACCATAAAAATAAACTGCGTAGGACATATAAACCGGATGCCCTCTTTTCAAGTCGATGCGCAGTTAAAAGTGTTCATTTTGGTTAAGTACAAAATTTTATGTGCCCAACAAAGCGATGTTATTGGCGTGCTTTTGTCAAATCATCGCTTTGATTGATATTGAAAGAATTATTAAGCAGGCATTTTAGCATTATACTGTTCAAAAAAAAATCAACTGAATCCTAAAATATCATGAGAAAGAGAAGAGGGACGCAGACAGAAAGTTTTAACTATGTATAAGACACGAATATGTTCAGGCCGAATATGGCCACCCAGGGCATAGTACAATATAATTTCTCCTTTTCAGACCTTTCCGTTGCTCGGAACGAACTTGTTAGCATTCATTCGTTAACGAGTCTTTACAGTGTGTACCTCTTTTTCCTTTGTCGCCCCAATATTACCTACTGGCCTTCATTCAAGATCATCATATGTTCTTCCTCTTTTTCCGCTTCCTCTTAATTCTCTTCTTTTGTTCGCTGAAACGATATAAGATACTAAATTGAAAAAACATTTGCCGAAAAGGTATGTTTGATTATTAGGATAAACGCAGCTCATCGGGCCAATGCGGATGTAAAATCGTGAAGAATGAGTAGTCAGGTAATGATACAAAAGAGTGCGCGGAGTAATGTTCAGTCGCTCTGAAAAAGCGACACTTAAAAAAAATGTAACGACAATTGACTTCCTCAAAGTAGAAAAAAACACGAATTTTCTCGCAGAAGCTAATTATGAAGGCAACCTTAACAAGAAATACTGTCCGAAACAAGGTCGATATAAATTATAAAGGCTCAAAAGTCTACGCGACAAAAAAGAACAGGAATAAACCGAGGAACAGATGCTGAATTCATTATCGATGAATTTCATAGTAATTAGATGATAAAAAGGAATGAATTTTACAGAAGAGGAGATGATATACAGAAGTAAGACGGGGGAAAAGCTTATTCGGCTTCTTAGTATGCAATCGTATTTTGCCAGATATACCAGGATGAGTCGGTAATAGATGAGAACGAAACGAAATGGCGCTTAAAAAAGTAAACGATTGAAATTTTGAAAGGGACATAAAGATAATGTAATTAAAATTATGTAGTTGATTAAAACTATTTGAAAACATAAAGATAGGAGAAGATGAAACTAATAATTCTAGGAGACAGCAAAACACAGAGATACGTGAAGGTAGACACAGAAGGCTCGGGGGTAGCATCTATAGATGTACGAAAAAAAGCAACTTAACTATTCCGAGATTAGAGACACGCCCGTAAAACAACGTTGTGTATAGAAAAATGTCTCTCGCAATATTTATAAAAGACTATCAATTACCGATCTACGCACTGGAAAATACGTTGTTTAGAGGAAAACCGATAAAAGGAATCGTAAATATTAACTAGCCCCCCGGATCAGTGATAACAGATTTCCTACGAAAATAAAACGTTGACTTCCAGAAAACATGCCATGCGTTTTTGAAAATAATTTTTTAAAATATCGAAATAAATAAAGGAAATAAATTATGCATTAAATGTTAAAGTACGTGTATGTCGATTGTGAAATTAAGTACTTAATATTAAAAACAGAAATTCATCATTTTGAACCCTGCGACTTAATTTTAAAAATCACCGTCGTAAATCCGCTCACTATAATTGGGACAAATTCTAATTTTTCGGAATCGCGTGACTTGACTGATTGACAATTATTTTTATCTCAATTACACCTTAAAGCGTAGCGGCGTAATCTCGATTTTTTTCATACGAAATCGTACAAAAGCTTCCAATTAAAAAAGAGAGAAAAAGAGGGAGCGAACGATGACAGAAATATTTCGTGAACCTTTCGTATTCTTTTACGGTATACGTGAAATCAATAAAGGTATATAAATTTCGGAGAATTATTCGTGGAACGGTTATGATGAGTCATCAGTAGGACAACAGCGCTTTTGCGAGACATGAATATCTATTATCCGCGGCTGTTACTATTTATAAATAAAGGTCGAAAATTCTTACTTTCCCGTGTACACCTCTCAAAGTAACTGTATCCGCTCTAGCTGATGATGATACAGTCCCCTCTGAAAAACTTAACAACCTTATCTGAATGACTGAGGTACCAAAAAAATACTCCGGTAGACTATTGTTTGTTTTTTTTTCATTTCGATCTGTTATTTTCTTTCAGTTTCATTTAAAACACACATTTTTTAACGAACTTGTAAAATTTTACAATTTCCAGCTGTTTTTTTGTTTGTTTTTTTTTTTTTAATTTTTATCGGAGCTTACTAGTTTGGGAAGTAATTTTAATCATTCAAAACTAGTCGAAAAATTAAAAAAGCAAAAACTATATATTAAATATCACCCGATTTTGACCTTGTATTTTTGGTTATTTAGAAAATAAAGTAATCCACGTCTTCAACAACCTGCAGCATAAAGAAAAATGAAAATAATTAGCTATTTGTCGAATTGATGAATGAAAACGTCATAGCTCGGAGAATGACGAATAAAATTTCGCACTATATATCGAGCGGAAGTTGAATAAGAGCAATTGCTTGTCAAAAAAGTAAAAGAATCACTGATAGATTCATTAGTAAAAATAATAGAGAATGGGAAAAGAAGGAGCAATTATGTTTTCATGGAATTCTTAAGGAATAATTGGAGGACAACTAGTTTTAGATGTCAAGGAAAAAATAAATAGTTTCGGGGAGTCGAAAAACACGCGGTGATTAAAAAGGAAACAAGGAAGTTCGTCGCGACATATTGAGAAAAAATAGAATTTATCGAGACAATAAGAAACAAGAGAAAGGATACGCGTTTTACTTGGGGAAAGGTGTTAGTTTTGAAAGATAGAGACATTAAGTCCGGAAGAAGAAACCGAAAGGGCGTTTGATGAGGAAGTGGTAACACGCGAACAAACAAAGAAGAAATGTTGGATTTATAGAAATGCATCCGAAAGATCCAAGGCAGGAAATCTGAATAATGTCTAATTTAAAGAGAAAAGATATGCACTGCCTCATGGAAAAGAACAATAATCAAGTTTGAAGAGAGAATGATAGATTTATATAGCATAATAAGCATGTATGAAACACCTCGCCAGCTGGAGTGTGAAAGGGCTTTTAAACGGTTAATTTTTCTTTCGAGCTAAAATATGTACAACGAAAATTAATGCGTTTAAAGAAAGACAATCAACTATTTAAGGAATATTCGTAAATAATAAGAAATTTTGTATCGGAATGTTAGGTGAAGGATTACGTAAGCAGAAAGATAAAGAAGGAGATTGAAGACAGCAGATGATAGAAAAAAGGATAAAAAATCTCACGATTTTCGGTGTCAAAAACGGACGCTCAGTATGAGATGATTGAACGCAAAATAGAAAAAGAACGATTAAAAAATAGCGGAAAAAAAAGGAATTAACGTTAGGAAAGCTAAATCGAATTTAGTGCCAATGGAGCATCAAACAGAAGAGACTGTTCATGAGTGAATTTTTGAACCCGTTGAAGATGGCTTTAATCCACAAAGTTCATTGACTAAACAGATTTTAGAATCCAATTTGGAATGATAACGTTACGTCAAACGTATTTTTCTGTTATTATTAAAGTTATTAAAATAAGATAATTATGTACGACGATTTATATGGCGCTAAACATTTCATTAACTTTCTCCAGTGAGTTACGATAAATTTTTTCAAATTTGGTTTGCGCATTTACACTATTAAATTTATTGCCATCGATATATGGACATTCCCCGGTATCCAGCAAATTGAAGTATCCTAATCTGGCCGTGGAGTCGTGTCTATAAATAAAGAAACGATACCTAATCGGTGTAATACATGTCGATTACAGATTATTTAAAATTTACTTAGTATTTCGGCTATTTTCAATGATCGATAAACACGAAGATTTTTCAGATATTTTTTAAAAAATCTGTTTTAAATAAACAACTATTTCTCTTTATACTATTTTCAGTCTAGTTGATTTAACGCAGTAAGAGAATATACATATATTTGTTTGGACTTCGTATTGGATTTTTGGCTCTAAAGCTTTAATAATCGATTTTTGAACTGCAACTGAGTTTTTAATGTTACACGAATTGAGCCTTCGCAAACGTATTCCGAACAACTTTCCGAATTACTCCTTCTTTGCCGACTATAACACAGCTTTCGCCGTCAAAAAAGTGAAGTCATAAACGAAATTCCTTGCAAGTAGTTAAAAAATCGAATAAGCGATTTTTTCTGCACCCGGATCATTTATTGGATCGAAGACTACAAATTTTCCTTTTAGGGTCTAAATCGAGCACCGACGGAAAATTGCTTCATAACTGAAAATCAGCCGTTACATCAATTGTGATCAACTCAAATAATCCGATTATTTCGACAATAATTCGTGAAATATTCCAAAAATGATCAATTAAAATATTCCGAATTTTCGGTAACCGGCATTTAGCATTCGAAATTGTTTAAATCGTCTCTTAATAGTGGTTTTCTATGAAGAGCTATGTTATGGGTACGACAGAAATTAATCACGAAAAGAATAGACAACGATTTATTTCGATTCTCTTCTATTATACGCTGCCTCTAGGAAATTAGTTGCATCCTCCTTCGAAGCATTTTAATGCAGTATTTCGCATGTCTACTTAAAAGAACAAATTTATTTTTTTCCGCTTTATAATAGCCCTCGATTGAAGTGGGATGGTAGAGAATTGACTCTCTGCCTCGTCCATACTCAGTTCACTCGTGTGTATGTATCAATATTTTACTTTTTTTTTATTATATTGATATATATATATATATAAATAAACTCGGTCATTTTGGCCTCGCAAGGGGCTGTGCCCCTTGACCCGTTTTGCTTTCATTTCTGTCTCTTTCTCTTCTATACTTTGTATAAAATGATCAAAATTTACAACGTAATTCTTACTGGCATCAACACACACAAAAAATAACATAACCACAAAAATCCTATTATAACATTTAACTTTCATTATATAAAATTAAGACATTTTTTCGTTACATATTTCATTACATAAAATTGTGACATTTTTTAAATAACAATAACAAAAATCTTATAAAATATAACAAACGTTACATAAAATTGGGACATTTTTTTGGGACATTTTGCGTTACACAAAATTGGGACATTTTTTTGGGACATTTTGCGTTACACAAAATTGGGACATTTTTTTGAATGAGGGGTAGCCTAAGAATTACGTTGTAATTTATATATATATATATATTATAACGAATTTGGCTGTGTACGGAGGATTTTTCTTCTTTTATTATCTCCTCCGCTTCTCGTACTAACGCGATTTTCCGGATGCCAGTGGAGAAACGCTTTACGCGATAATTTAAAAGACATTTATCTTTACGGGTTTATCAGCAATGTGCGTTTTTCAATCAATGATTAGCAGCAAGCAGCATTAAAATATAGTCAGTCGAGATATAAGACAAAAAATTGATAACGTGGCCGCTAAACGATTTACCTATGACTGTGAGAACGATAGACCTTTTATCGGAATAAAACTGGATAGCTCGCTGCCTATACCCCCGTTATCATTTTATCAAAGAATAGACAACGAGCGAACCGTACACCGCCCCGTCCATCGAAGTCAGTAGATAACCGCGTACCTCTAGCCATTATCGACGCACAACTACAGCATTATCTCAAAATAGGTAATTGGCGCCATCTCTCGATTCTTGAATCGATCAGCTAACTCAAAATTAATTTATTTCCATTAAGCTAGAGGCCGCACGATCCGTATCAATATATGTATATATATATATATAAGAAAATTACAAAATATATTTTAAAAGTCAAACATCAAGAATATCTTCATCACATAACAAGTACCCTGGAAAAATTATTCGATTTGCATGACATCATTATTTTCATTTAAACCTCTCCTCAATTATGTTAACCAATCTTGAAGAAACGTCGTACCTTTAACCTGGCGTCATTGTGGCGGCCAAACAGAACACGGCCATTGTGGCCAGGTATCTAATACCCATGTACATTGTTGTACACTGAATCAATCTTATGTCAATATTAGTTTTCTATATTAGGGAATTAGGTAGTTATATACATCAATTAATGGAAATTAAACATTTATTTATTATAAAATGAGCATATAATCGTCAAAAATTGAAAAAACTAAACATTTTTCTCCTGAGATCAATTTGTTAGAACCTAACTTGGAATATATCTGTGAGCAAATAACGCAAGTATTTTCTTTTAAAGTTATTAGGGTTTTAAAAACCGTCATGTATTAGATACCCGGCCACAATGACGCCGGGTTAAGTTGCAGTTTACATGATCTAGGAGCAATTTTCATCAGTAAGTGTTTAATTCGCCTCAGAGAGAGAGAACTTTTTCACAACTTTTGACTCGGACCGCTGTAAGAACGACTGAACAACGGATCTGTTGGATTTTCCTTTATTTTATGCTATTATTGAAACTTTCGAAAGAACGATAACAGAACGAATCTCTTTACGTTAAAAAAAAGTTAGTTACGTACATGCGGTAGAATAATCCTCCAGCATTCACTTTATGCAAGAGCACGGTTTTTCCCTGAACCGAGCTGTAGCGATTTGAGCTTATAAAAATAAGAAGGATCAGCGAATATATGTTAAATAGGACATCGAAACTGAATAAAGTTGAGTTCAGTCTTAGAATCATGGCCAACGCATACATCAGTAGGTGATCGAATTCAAATCGATTCAGTTGTTCAATTAAAGTCGTTTACTTTTCGAGTGCGAAGCTTATCTCCGTACATCTACGCCTTCTGCGACGTCCTTCAATCGGATAGAAAAATTCTGGACTTTATGGATTTCTGGCACGATGTGTTATGATCAGTTTCCCGCAGAACAGATGGTAAACTTTGCGTAACTAAACTGTAATGCACTTGAACTGTGGGGAGTAAAAAGAGTTCCGCAAAAACGATATTTTAATACGGGGGTATCCTCGTCTTTTATATTTGAGTGATAATACGTTCACTTACACTTCTGCAAGGCTAGGATTTTATCATATTATATACCTTGAGCCGATTTTTACTTACTTATTACTATTCGGCTGGAAATTATACTTAATGATTAATATTTTCAAAATAAACATTGTCGTAAAATAATTATTGAACAAAAAAAAAATCAAATTCAGTTCGCATTATAAACACGATAAATAAATTAGTAAACCGGTTCGGATTAGCCCTTTGAAATAAGCGAAATCAATCGAACAACATCTCGCAATAACTGATTTTTACTATCTCTAATTCGAAACTCGCACTGGTGTGATCGAATCGGCTATAAATACTCGATAGTTTGAGAACTTTTACCGCTACTCACTGATACAGAAGGGTGTGTGGGATTTATCGCTTGCCTAATAAATTGAAACGATGTGACAAACTGGCCGTAAAAAGCTCAATGAACTCGAAGAATGAGTTGTAAAGAAGAAAAAAAGAGATCTATTATTTTTCACATCGACGGCGAGGGATGGACAAAAATTACGACCGAGAAGAACGTTTCGCAAAGGATGAAACTGTTTTGGATATGCGCGCTCGCTGATGATGTGGAAAGAACTAAAGCTCGGAACAATTCGTGCGAAGAAATTTAAAAAAATAAGAATGAACAACAGAGCGTACCGAGATGGAGATAGGGAGTCCGTTTTTAAAAGAGGAAAAATCCTACTCCGTATATTGCGAAAGAAAAACATTAAACTGGGAAAAGCCCATTAAATGTTTGATTTTCCTCGCGTCAGCTTTCATTTACAGCCTGACGTAAGCCGAAAACATCGATTCGTTCGGTATCGCATCGAAAATTTCGGACTTTTTAATAAAAAAAAAAATTTACGATAGGTCGCATTTTTCTCTTTAAATACTCGCTTTCGCAGACGAAACCTGATTCAGCTAATTTTCCAAACCATTTCCATTCCTCTATGAGAACAGATGGAAGGTAAAAACCATCCGTAATATGTTTATCGGACATCACCCGACGCGGCTGAAAATTTCTCAAGATTAAATATCAAGCTTGTTCCACTAAAGCGTGGAGTTCGAAAAATATTGCAGACAGCGAAAAACGAGTAATTTTTGATAGCGTTCACAATTTTCACATCGCTATTGCATACGGATCTGCTTTTCTACATTAAATCTACCCATCACGCAACGAGCAGATTAATTGTTTTCAAACAGTGAAGTGACGTAATAATAAACGATAGTTTTATATTTTTTAAACAACGTTTAGAAATTCATCATTATTCGTAATTTATTCGAAAAATGTTAAAGTACTTTTCTAATAATTCCAGTGTAAACTTTTTTATTATTCGATTTTTTTTTCATTACTGCGCTGCTGAAACTCATTGTTTCCGATTCGAAAGCGTCCTTCAAGTAATTCCTTCTCCTTTTACTCATTCCTCTAACAGTATTATACTATCGGTTCATTTCGTGACTTACTATCCTCTCGTTCTCTTCTTATAGACAGACCTTTTATGAACTCCCAGTCACTCTGACATTGAGGGCAATGACACGGTAGATTTTCTAGCTCAGTCGGCCGCCGTATAGGTCCTTTCTCTAGCCTTTTTCCAGCTTCCGACTAAATCCTTCTTTCCTCAGTCAATCATTCCAAACTTTAGTTGGACAGGGTACCCTTCCTTTACTATCTTCTCATACAGGCAGCATTCAGTAGCCTTGGTTTGTTTCCATTCCGTTCACTCGTCGTTCCACTATTGTATGCTTAATCATATTAAGAATTAATCATTCTTTTCTCTCCACTTCTCATTCTATTTCCTTCTCCCTACTGTCCGCTCCACAACTCTGATTCTCCTTTTGAATGCGACACAAACCATGTTTTTTTTTCGAATGTTCGGTTCTTGTTAGCGAACGTTCACTTTTATACTCGAAAATCTTGGCTCTTGGCCTTCCAGCTCCTTACAGTGCTTCCATTTATTCTTTCCTTCGCATCTCCGTCGATAATTCCCTTATTTCATAATCTTTCGTTCTTTACAACTCCTATATCGCCTCAGAATCTAATTTCCTAGTATAATACATTCAAGTGATTGGGTCCAAGGCAAGAGTGAGCCCCCCCCCCCCACCCCCCAAAAAAAATTCAAGAAACTGTCTCGAAATAACTGCAATGTAATTAAAAAGTAACCGAAATAAGTAACACAGTCTAGGATAACGACTAAAGTAACTATGCGCTTTGGCGGGGGGAGTATCGAAATAATCGAAATAACCAATAAATTTATCTAGAAAACATTTATGTAAATTATAAAATAAAAAATCAGATTTAGAATTGATATTCTCTTTATGTACGCACATATTATTAATGACTGCGTCATTCTTAGCTCGAGGTAACTAAATTTTTTATCTCGTGATTATGTCCCGTTACTTCATATAAAAAATAACAAAGATTGAATTGCTATACAGTTGTTAAAATTTTTCTTTAATAAAAGACGAGTAAGAATGGCACGTAGTCAATTAAAAATGATTTTTTAAAAAGAGTTTTAAAAGAAAAAGGATTGGAGGTGCTTTTGCGAAGTCTTCATATATACATACATATAAAATAGGAAAGGGAAGAATTTGAAACGGAAAACAATATTTTAAACTACAATACAACATTATCTTTGGACACTCGCCTCCAACTCTTTCACCGTATCACTTTATATTAGCATACTGGAATAACAAAACCTCGTTGGAATGCCTCATATCCTATCATCTCATAACAAATATAAACACATATGATAATTATGAAATTTAAGCACTCTGTCCATATCTGCCAAAGAACATGCTACACTCAAAACGAATGAGAACACATTTCTAAACTTCACAAACGAATGCATTAAAGAGGAAAAATATATTTTATACTGACAACAGCGCTCTGAATTAAATAAAATTGGGGATACGTAGTGATGTATGAAAATGGACGTAATAGACCTCCGACGATGAACTATTTTTAATTCATTTCAGTGGAAATAAAAGCAACATCGGTACCAAAACTCGTTGACGAAATAAATAGTGCGACTGACTTCGATCAGCTCCATATCACGCTAATGTGACTGACGACAAATCGATGGATTCTGGGAAAATCAAAACTTTCAAAGTTTGAAAAACAGGATGGGTAAGATCAGTTTTTTTTTTTTTTTTGATCAACTTCTTCGCTGATCTGTCTATTGTCAGATAAAATAACGCTCGGGTACTATCGAGCGAGCTCTGTTAAACCTCGACCAGCTTCCCTAACAAGTATAGCAGCAGGATCGAGATGGCAAATATTTTTTCTAGAAATTTACGGACGTTTCTCAGATTTAAAATGCCGGCAATGAAATACGATTTGGAATGTTGCTCGTTAGTGTCTTATTATGATCCTACTTTTGTAGTAGCTATACCATCCCGTGACGCTCATTTGTTTCTATATATATATATATATATATATATATAACACAGTTTTCAAATCGGTTTACATTTTTTTTAAATACATCTTTCTTCTCCTATTATCTCGCAGAGTCATAAATAAAGCACATTTAAGACCACAATGTCAGTTCATTGACTCTAGCCTCTTGTGTTTGTTTATGAAAAAAGCGTGCATATTATATGAGAGCCGAAGAAAAAAAAAAAAGAAAAATACACATATAAATATATATATTTTATATATTCGTATATATATATATATATATATATATATATATATATATATATATATATATATATATATATATATATATATATATTATATATATATCTATGTATATATATATGTATATATTTATACTGATTTTACAACGGTGTACTAATCAAAGCATAGCGGTCCATTTCAAGCGTTTGTTTGTGGTAGTGATCTGAGAACTTGGTTCTTTGCAGATTACATGCACAATTTCTTTTTCTTCTTCTCACAAGCGTTTACACCACTGCACCTCCAACTGGAGGATATACGACACAAATAATGACCGACATTTTGAAGATCCATGACGCGACGATCAGTGCGAGACTCGTCGTCATCACCGACGACACACCTGCGTTAAGCAGAGATACTTGCACCGGTATCGGAACATCGCTGAAAAATAATCGAAGCTGTCACAGTGTGCGAAATAGAAATACATATATTCGTTAACGCTGATCGAACATCACAGAGCCTTTCGGTAGATGAAAAAAAAAAAAAAAAAATCTCTTAGAGAAATTTTAGGAAAAATGAAAGGCCGAAAATTAATAGCCTGTTCGATTCGGGCAAAATATTTTTTTCGCTCGGAATTGTAAGATTTTTTGTTATATTTTCATCAGAGAGCGTTTCTTAATTGCAGGGATGAATGCGTGTGGAGATAGAAGAGAATTATATACGAACCCAGACGGTCAACAAGCGTTTGTTTGAATTTCACTAACGTGGAACAGATTTTTTTTAAATTTTATTATTACTTTTTGAGTTCTTCATCCGGATACAGCGGAAAGGGCTGGAATTAATTCGATTTTAATTTGGTCACCGGAGGGGTAGGCGGTATAATAGACGAATTAACAAAACAATCAAGAAGTATCGGAAGATTCAAAACAAATTGGAGCGCGAAGAGGAAAGGGAGGAACGGTTAAATAAAGTAATTGCTTCCGTTAGGGTGAAAGATACAAGAAAAAAGTAGGAAAAGCGCAGCAAAGAGAGACGAAAACGGGAGAAGAGACCACTGAAATTAAAACAACGTAATTTATATTGTTTTTTGTTTTTTTTTGTATTTGCCAAAAATAATTGAATTACTAAATATACAAAAAAAAAGTCAAAAAAAAATCTGAAGGTGAGATATTCTCGAAACGTTTTTAGGATATTCATACCTATGATGTTCATCTAATATTCAAAAAGTATACACTATTACGTTTTTACGTTATTAAAATTAGTGTTCAATTTAATGGGTTTTTTTTTTTTTTGGTTTTTTTTTATCACTAATGACGCAATCAGACTCTCTATAAGTATTATAGAAGAACCTGGGAGTTCACGGAATCCTCCGTCGGTGAAGTCCAAAGGGCCGAGTTTATTATGAGGCGGGAGGCGCGTATGCGTGCGTATCGAAATCATCGGTCGCACTTTCTGAAAGTTAGTCTAAAAGCATCCACAATTTACAGTTATCGCGATAGCTGTCGATGCCATTTCCTCGGCCTGCTCCTAAATACCGCAGAACCTGAACTGCGTCCGGATTGGAAAAGAGAGACCGGACTGACGGTGTAATCGTAAAAACCGAATCTCGACTAATTCAACACAGTCGCTCCGGTTTGTGGACGGTACCGTGTTATTAACATTGTTCCGCGACCGATCACGACTGCAGTGGCCGTTTCCCGCGGCGATGAGCAATGGTCAGCCGTATCCATACAACAATCGCCGTCATAAACAATCATCTTGAAAGTAAAATATCATCCGACGGCTATCGGGATTGATTCGACGGCATCGGCGGCTATTACCACAATTATTAGCATCGAGTCCGGTCGAGGAACGGATTATTCAGCGACACAGAAGACGACGATATGTGTAATTGAACGGTGTGTGCTGGGCTCTGTTCGGAGCGACAGAAAAACAAGCGATGCACATAGCGCTAGGGATGCAGTCGAAGAATCCTGACATAAATAGTGCGGTCGGCACGTCCAGGCGGCAACAAATCATCTCTGAACATCATAAATCTAGCGACTATTATTTCCTACTCTCGTGATGCGTGTCTAAACGAATGTAGGAGATTATCTGTGTTTGTACGCGCCTACTCGCTCCCGGTATCTTACGGTGAACGGCAGTTTTTCGATGACCGGGTGGACAAATCGTCTGTCTTGCGTAAAAGAATAAAAAACATGCAAATTATTACCGTACACAGATATTCCGACAGACGGTGGCTGTAAGGAAAATAAATGTGTACCTGGAACCGGTACTGCAGTGTTCCTGAAAAACACGTATGCCGCTGCTTCCTGCCTAGTCCGTCCAAGAAGAGCCTATTGAAAAGAACCGGGAACAACCAGTACATAACATGTTTTTCACGTACACACGCCTATTATGCATGTGCATACGTGTATTCTTCAGAGGGAATCCAGAAGAGAGAAAAAAAAAGAGAAGTGTCCGCAGTAGCCAAGCGAAAGAAGACTGGGCTGCAGTCGGAAAGTAAGGGTCAAAAGACAGCCAGAAGTTGGAATTTTTCTTTTTTCTTTCCACCGCCGCCGTGTAAAAAAAGGTGGGGGGAGATGGCAAAAATATTAAGCGCAGACTAAACGATGTTCGCTAGTGTAAAGATCACACCATTGATAACGATCTGTGTGCTCTCCTACTATTCTATCCTTGCAGCATCCGAGCAGAACATGTCTGCAATGTCTGCGCTAACGCACACCGTCACAGCCACTGCAAAAATATCGTGGAAATTGTACGCAGGTCGCGATCGCTACGCTCGATGTCGCATGCGAAAGAAATTAATTCAGTTACGATGCTCCGTCGTTTTGCTTCTGACTTTCTTCTAAAAAAACCGAATGATAAACAAGCCGGCCGCGACACTAGCAAATTAGACTGATCGCCTCTGCCGCTTGCATAACTGTGACAATTAAGTCGTCGCACCCCTTTGCGCGGATGCCTTTATTTTAACCGGACATTCGTAGAGACCAACTCCGGTCCGTGGAAAGTTTTATCGATTCGCGCTGTTTTTTACCAGTTTCAAAAATTCTAGCTAGTCTTAATTTCGAAAAAATACTATTTTATTTTTATTTTTATTTTTTTTTTCGGAATATTCGATAAAAACTAATTGCGCTTCAGATAATATTTCTAATCCTTTCACGAGCAGTTGTCTTTACCGATCATTTCACTCAACGCTATTTTTACAGTCGTTCAGTTTGAAATCGAATAACCAAGACAGTTAATTATCAGTGTGCGAGTGCGAGTAGGGAGGGGGCATATATTTCAGATGATTTTTAAAAAAATAAAAGAAGCCCTTATCTTATTCATCCGAATTTTGCAATAAAATAGTTGAGATCAAGATTTATTCGAAAAATTTAATAAAAACGCACTAAACAGCAAGTTCGTAAGTTTGAATTTATTTTTATCCGTAGTTAAGATTGATAAAATTTTAATTTTTTGCCTTATTAAAAAATTTTTTTTTTCAACTTGCGTTTCCATGCTTAATATTCATGTAATATTTTTGTGGTTAATTGACGTTTGTTATATTACCAAAAAAAAAAAACTTCTTTAAAAAGACCCCTCTTTTTTACTGTGTTCGATGTCTACTGACTGATCTTTGATATTCATTGTTATACTCGCATGGTAGCATCCCCTGATCGGTATACTCAAAGAAAATTGATCTAAATAATCAAAACTGATGTGCTGAGAAAAAAATACGGTGAGAAACATATAGCTATTTCCTTTTGAAGTCGGTAAAAATAATCATTTTCAGGAATTATATTAGAATTATTCCGTCACGGGGGGGCTTAATGTTATTTTCCTTCTCCAGATTAACAACATGTCTCTAGATTCCTCCTGTCTTACTCGAAACGTGTTCTATCGGCTATCTCCTCTCCTTTTCCTACTCATGTATCCCATTATTCTCCAAATTCGCTTCTTAATTTCGAATTTATTCCCATCCCGCTCCTCTGTCGTAATCGATCTACTATGCATTCCCGATCATTATTCCTGACAACGAGTTGATTAACACTCATTAGCACGTTCAGCCAATGGTCTATTCTCATTAGTAGATTTCCTGCTCAAACTCTCTACTGTCTCTCTTATCGTTCCCAACACGATTTCTAAACCGGATTCTATCTTTCATTCTTTACCAATCCTCGATCTTTTTACTATACAGCCCTTTCCTTCCTCTCTTCCTTGGTCTAATCTTTTCCCCTACCTTAGCCGTTCGATTATTTACTCTATAGTTCGCCTGCGGTTCAATCATAGTTTGCTTCCGGCTTTCCTTTTCCGATTTTCTATTGTTCAATCTCCTTTGCGTCCTTATAACCCTCCAGAGCTCAATTATACCTGTGATGCGAATCACGTCTTGTTCGAATGCCCCTTTATTTCCTCCGTACGTGCTACTCTGTATTCTAATCTTCTGCGCCTTGGCTTTCCTACTCCTTATAGTGTCAACTCCATTCTTGCATTCTCCTCTCTCAATATAGTTCCCCTTTGTTAGCCTTCTTTATCTCCTCAATTTCTAATCTTTTCCTTATATAATGTACAATTCTCTGCGTTAAGTAAGTTTTTTTTTTTTTTTTTTTCTTGTTTGGGTTTTTCCCTGGGCTTGTCAATAATAGGCGATTACCCATCAACACGTGTACATAGCAGCAATTAGGAGTAACAAGGAATGGAATCTGACAAAGAATGCTGTACCAAGGATGGAGAAACAATAACAATCAACGTCGAAAAATGCCAAACGTATGCATCCTGAAAAGAAAAGGAATGACATTGCCGAAGGTTAAAAGGAGTTACCTGTCCCATACCATGGCCACATCTGCAATTACAGAGCCCATAGTACGAATAAAGGAATCTGGCTACAAATAATTAAGGAAGAAGAAACACGGGATGTTTAAAAAGCAGTTAGAGCCACCAAGCACCACAGTTATATAGAACACATAGCGTCCGTAAACAATTTTCCGAAAGTTCAATGACTTTCTCCATCACTATAAAGCATATAGTTCTTAATTATGAACCATTAATTATATTTATGGCGACGACTGCGAAAACAGCGCCTACCATTCTGGTAAAAGGAAATGAGCAGAATTTACAGCCAACATTATGGCCACACTGCAACAGCAGCGCCCGCAGTGCCGGCTGACAAAGAGTTCACCTATCTACCGTTAGGGCCGTTGGGTAAGTTTCACTGTTGACGTGCCCCAAAAAAAAAAAAGAAAAAAAAACAACAGTCGATGATATCAGAAAAAAACGTTATGAAAAACTGTTATAAATGTTAACCTTAGGCGGCGGGTTTTTGCCTATTTGTGCATTTTTTGTGTTTGTAGTAAATATACAGGAATTATTTACGTGTCTCTACAGAACAGTATAAGAAAACTAAGTAATGTTGATGTTGAGCCCTGCTAATAATGCGTCGAACACGTTTTTTAAAATATTTCAAATTCCTCTCCCCGGCAAAACTTATGCTTTCGACTGCGTAACAATTTAGTCCATTATTTTTATATTTAAGCGTTAAATTTTTTATTGTCGCTTCAAAGTTCATCACGATTCTACATCAACAGATGACATCACTGTTGAGCATGTCGCATATCGCTTTAGATTCATCCCCATCCGAATGATGCGATACACGTTGAAAAACCTTTACAAAGTACGTATCTTAAGCCTGCGCTAACTGTAAATTATTTATAATTAATTAGTTTCTTTAAAAGTGACATACTCATTTGAAATTTACTCTTCCATAAGTATTTTAGAAGAACTATCATCCGTAGGTCCGGAGGTGTCCTCATCCAATAGATCAGGTTTTACATGCATACGTGCGCACACACATACATACATACATATATATATATATATATATATATATATATATATATATATATATCCTGTTGTCCATTTTGGCCTTAATTACCATGACCTTTCTTTTTTTCAACAGTCATGATTGAGAATGGGTAGAGCCTAATCTTTCATGATGGAAAGACACATTGAAAGATGCATTTATCCCCACTGTCAGGCTCTGGATATTCTGTTTAACTGGGAAAAAAATTGTATATCTTTCTTGTTAGATCTTTTTTTTTTTTTTTTTTTGGCTCGTAAACCAAGAACCTTTACCCAGAAACAAATAGATTATATTTCAATCTGATCAGAAATCTTTGACAAAAAGGAACAGATAGCAGGAATAATTAGTGATGAAGGGAAGACAGGATATAAGAGGCACAATAAGAAGTAGGAAACCCAAATCTCAACAAATAGGAATACAAAGCAGAACGCTCCACAGAATACTCAACGAACACATGTTCCGCGTTGCAAACAACTGCATCATCAGGATGGAGAGGACAATGTGGGGAGGAAAACAGAGAAAAACGCATACGAAGAACGGAAACAACAACAAAACAGCGAAAAGAGAGATACAAAAGAAACCATGAATAAGGAGGAAGAGTAGGCTGAACAGATAAAAGGAACAACAACAGTTTGAAAAAGAGAAAGCGTAGGTGTCCGACCAATATCTGATATGGAAACTTTTACACATCGATAACACGTTAACGGATGTAATTTAAAAACAAAAAAAAAAAAAATCATTACCAAAAATGTCCGAGTGGCTAGGTACCCACAACAAATCAATGTTAATCGAATGAAGAGAGGAAAGACCATGAATGAGTGAACGTATAACGAAAGTCACAAAAATGATCAGGAAGAGAAGAAGATATGGCCTGAAGGGCGCTCAAGGAGTCAATTGAAAAATTTCAAGAAAGTTTGAGGAATTGAAAATGATGGAACGTAGGATGGTCATTAATTCGTTTGTGCATATAGAACAGAAATAACGCATATTACTTATTTCGTCTTGCCAATATTGTACGGAGCTGAAAGAAGGAATTTTACAAATGATATGGTCAGATCAATCGAGAAAACGCGAACAATGCACGAAAGAATTACGCTTAATATCGTCTAAGACGGACAGAAAATTACTTGGATCAGGAAGCAAACAAAATTGACTGACATGGTAGAGCGAATAATCAAGTTGAAATGAGCTTAGGCTGAATATGCTGGCCACAAGGAAAAACGACGCCAGATGGCCAAAACATTTACTGCAATGGAAGCCATTAAAATCTAAAAGGTAAAGAGACAGACGGATAAATCGACGGTACGGTGACATTATGAAAATTGCAGGAATCGATCATCTAGATCCGGGTTACACAAGAAAGGAAGAATTTAAGAAGTCCGGGGAATCTCTACATCCGGCAATGGATCGACATACATAACGTGATAACGTGATGAGGCATATACATATTACATTTCATATTTCACATGATGGTGAATAACATCACTATATTATGCTATGTCTTTTGACAAAATGATAATAATAGTAATAAATAATCAAATCATTTATTATCATTACTCGTATTATTATTATTATTATTATTATTATTATTATTATTATTATTATTATTATTATTATTATTTTTACTGTTGCTTCAAAAACCATAAATACGCCGCCCCATAGAACGGATAATGGAAAAAATTTTAATTTGAAATTAAAACGAAACTGAAAAATACAAAATAAAACGCGATCCAAAAGTGTCGCGAGATTAAGTGAAACATCGCGAAACCTGAAAGTGTAACATAAATTAAGGTATATTTATAGTATAATTATAATGTTTAAAAATAAGTTGCAATATATGTTTACAATTAGTCATGTGAATCCGGTATGTATGTATAATTATTGTTATATTATTAATAGTAATATCGAATTGGAACAGATATAAAAAATGATATGTACACAGGCTGGAAAGAATGATATTCGCACGGGGAACTGAAAAGCGCAAATAAAGACAAAACAGCGAACACACATACGTTTCACTTATCTCTTTGAATTAATACAGTGCCTAGAAACCCCGACTTAAATAATTTAAATACTAGAACCCGGGAAAACCATAGGATTCCTTATTCACCGTCTACGACTGACGCTACTACCAAAAGAAAGAGTACAAGACTTTGCGTATATAGGTACAAAAGCCACGCAAAACGTTGTGAAATGTACAAGCCGAGAGAAGAAATAAGAGAACTTATACACCGCTTAAACGGAATAATAAGTTCTGGAAAAAGTAAGTGCAATAAAAGTTGAAAAAGCGGAAGCACTTAGAAACAAAGCTGAAATGACAAACATGGACTGCAATTACAGCAGCCATACATAGATAACCCCAGACGTGAAACAAATGGATCCCGATTGAACAAATACAAGCCGAGACGGAAGGATTCGTGTTTGCGATTCGAGATCAACTAATTGAAACAAGCTATACTAAATCAAGACGAGGCAGGAAATGTCAGTGAGAGAAGCAACCAACATGTCACAGGTGAATGTAAACTTTTCGCACCTGCTGATTATACCATCCGATAATATGATAATGTATGCAAAAAGATACATCTATCCGCGGGGGGAAAAATGTAGACTCGTGTAAAATTTAAAAAAATCAATAAAACGGTGATGAATAAAAGTTACTAGGAAAGCGGAAGATATAAAGTAACACGCAAAGAGAGATACGCCTATCTCATCGACCATGGCAATTCCGAATACGTCCAATCTAATGAAAACCTATACGAGTATGATACGAAAATAAATAAATACACGTCACTAGCGTGAGAACTAAAATGAATTTTGAAACGAGCTCGTGTTAAAATAGTTCCATTAACCCCGTTGGCAACTGCACAGTTATACACCAAAGAGTCTTTTACAAATAGCATCGTCTCGTGAACAATATGAGCGAGAGTTCGTAATGACAACTACAAACCTAACACAAGTGCCGATCACGTGATTTTGTTTAATTTTATTGATTATAAGGAATTACGTGGAAAAATTCAGTTCTTTAAGATTACAAAGAGAAATTTATTAGTTGCAAAATTTGAATATAACTTTGCAACATTGTTCTTAAAATTTCCACGCAAGTTTCAAGTAATCCTCGTTAAACGTTAAAAAAACACCAAAAAGTAAATTCATAATTAAAAAAGAATAATAGGATAGTTATCATCGAATAAATAAATAAGTGTGGGTTTTTTATTAAAACAATACATACTGATTATTAAGTAAATAATACAGAGAATAAACGTCGTTCCATATTAAATATTACGAGCAAGGGTCGCATGTAAAATAACAAAAAAAAAATACGAACCGCCAAGTGAATAAATACTTAGTATAAATATATTGGCTTTATATAACATACGTTTTATATACCTATTAGTAAAAATTAGGAGGCTTTTAATAAATTCTATCATTTCCAATTTGAAAATTTCGGGGCTTCCAAAAAATTTTCAAATAATTTATTCAGTTATAAAAATGTATACAAATCCGCAAAATCGCTTACTAATTTTTATATAAAAATAAACAGCTATTATAAAATACAAAAAGCGTGTTATACTTTACGGATATTCAAAGAAAAAATTGCGAACAACTTTTTCGATATGAAGTAGAAGTGCATTTGCTGATAAACAATCGTAAACATGATTTAAGCACCAAAATTTTCTGCTCCGCCCCAGGAAGATAGCCGGATATTTAAAAATTCAGCGTTTATGACGTTTTTTTTTTTGTTTTTTTTTTTGGAGCAAGTGTCTATATCTATCGTTAACCGTATGTGCGATTTTACAAATACCATATTAGGTTGACATTAAATATTAATAATTTTCAATAAAATATTTCCACAATTAAGCTATATATTAAAAAAAACGTGAAAATAAATATATTTTTTAAATTATTAAAATATGTAGTAAATGATGTTTTTAATACTCTTAACAAACGGAACGAGGATAAACTACCACCAGCGTTTGAAATATGGTGTATGGAAAGAATAAGTTTAATAAAAGTACAGGGATATAGAATCTATGAAAAAAGGGCGTTCATGTCTTAAAGCAGGGCAGATTACTTCGTGACCTGTTTGAGGATGAGATCCGAGGAAAACGGGGAAGCGGAAAACCTACCAATTCGTTTATTAAGAGATACTAAGCTTAGCAGCTATAAAAGAGCTACGCTGAAGTAGAAGTACTGGAAAAAGTTACGTGAACTCATGAAATCTTATAGACCAGCCATGACTAACATTATGTAAATTTTACAGTGTGCGGTCCTCAAAAATTTCTATTAAACAATGTAAAAATTAAGTTCGGATTTCTTAAAATTTAAGAAATATTCATTGCGCGTACAGTTGTCACTGAAGTCGAAAGTTGTTAGCCGACTGCTGCATGTAAAATAACTCGTACGGTTATCTGAAAGATCAGTTGGTTGAATAGTGTTAGTCGACTAAGTCATTTGCGCTTGCCTCGTGGGTTAGATTAAATTTAAATTGCGCAAACGTTTTCAAGTATAATAAAAAAATTGTCATTTCGTCTAGAATTTATTAGAAATAACAAAAAAAAAAATCCATACTTCACCGTTGCCATTAAAATAACAATCAAGTGTCTTCCAGATAATCCGCTTCGAGTTTCATACTTGATTTTTAACCTGCAACACATTATAATAGCACACTTCTGATTTTTTTTAAAAATTCGTTAAGAAAATATTTTTAAGAGAAAATAAAAAGTCTTTAGCGCTGTTACCAGAAAAGAAAAAAAAGGACAAAAAGTATATATCTTTTTAAAAAACTATCAGATTTTTTTTTTTTTTTTTTCTATTTAATGGGCTCGGTGTTAACACTGACCCAACTACATGAACTTAGATCACCTACTCAGATTCTGAGGTGATCGGAGATAGAAAGTATAAAGGAAAGAAAGAGGGAATAACGGCTAGAGATGGGAAGGAAAGGATAAAGGAAGCATTGAAAGGGGTAGGAAGATCCAACGCCAAAAGTTTGGCGTATAGATGAGAGCACTCAGGAAAAAGAGCAGGGCATTCAAAAAGGATATGGTTAGGGTCGCATATAAAGGGAGGATCAGTAGAGTGGAGAGGGCAAAAGGGAGAAGGTGAAAGAGAAAAAGAAAAACGAGAAAAGAGAAGGAGGGAATGACCAAGTCTCAGTCTGATTAAAGAAACAATAGCCGAGCGCCGAGAAAAGGGAGGAAATTAGTACCAAGGCTGTGAATTGGGAGTAGGATGTAGGAGGAGATAGAAGGAGGAGCGATTGGCAAAAAAGGAAGGGTAGATGTCAACACATAGTCTGGTATGGAGACTTGCGGAGAGGAAAAGGATGTCTGAGGCAGAAAAATGTGGAAGGAATGGACCATTGAGAGACGCTGAGCGAGCTAGGAAGTCAGCTGCTTCGTTGCCCTCAATGCCAGAGTGGCCAGGAACCCATAAAAAGTCAATAAGGATAGAACGTGCTAAGCGCAAGTTGGAGATAGAGGCACGAACGGAAAGAATGATATCATTAGTCGAGTGCGAAGGAGGAGAAGAGATAGCTTGCAGCACAGATTTGGAATCAGTAATAATGAGAAATTTACAGATTCCTCTTGAAAAAGAAATAAAGGAGACAGCACGGAGAATGGAGACTGCTTCGGCAGAAAAAATGGAACAAAAGGAAGGAAGTTTGAAGGATTCCGAGTGATTAAGCGAGGGGGCCGTAAAAGCACCACCCACCCCGCTATCATTTTTGGAACCATCGGTGAAAATTTTTTACAGGACGGGGAAATGAAGAATTTAATATGTGGACATATTCACTGATCACTGTACTTTGAGGAGTGGAGTTAGCACGAAGAGGAAGAGAGGAGAATGAGATGGGAAGACATGTGCTATTGAAATCAAAAGAAAAGTAAGGAAGCTTATTGTGGGAAAAGACATAAGGAGAAAACTTAGAGACCCGAGCAGCTATGAGCGCAAGAAGCGGGATTTTGTGAGGAACGAAGCGCCAGTGGTCATTGATATACAGATAGGAAGAAATAAGTTTCGATGAAGAGATCGGGAGGCGTTTAATTAGAAAACGGTAACCAAGCAGAGATCTGCGGATAAACAGGGGTTTAATATTAGATTAGGACAAAATAGCAGGAATGGGAGAAGGCTTTAGGGCCCCAATGCAGAGCCGAAGACAGGAGTTTTGGATTCTATCAAGTTTGCGCAGGAGAGAGTTTGAGGCATTGCCGTATAAGAAGGAACAATCAGATTTCTTATAAATCTGTCCTTTTAAAGTTCAACATCCTTATCGGTATTGTGAAAAAACCTACTCCTCTCTTCTTCACACAACTACCTGCAATCTATAAAAACCTTTTTCTTCATAGGATTCATCTTTCCGCTGTGAAGATTCTTCTCTTTCTACTAAATCCTCGCTAGTTCTCTTTATTTTATTCATTTTACTACTCCATTTTTCAATTATTGTCGTTATCCCCCCCAATGTTCACTTTTAGAATTTTGCATTTTTCTTACTATCTTCTTGCATGAGTCTAAATTAACAGCAAAAAAACTGATTTTCTAAGCAGCTGTTCTATATCCCCATCACTCTTGATGGACTTCTCATTTTTTCTTCTTCGCAGAAACTAGACTTCGCTGATCATCTAGATAACAGCCTCAGTCCGTTATTTTATGCATTCTGTTCTCATTTTTTTCTAACCTTCCGTCAATTTAACAGTTAATTTTCTATTTCTGTGTCTTCGCTCCTTTTGTTGAATGCATAAATATACTAATATATTCTCGTTAGCCAGCGGCGAACGTCAAATTTCCGTACATACATGTACATATAATATATATGTGTATTAATGATAATGACATTCTCCCCCCCCCCGACTTATATGAAAAACCCGTTATAAAATATTCGACGTTTTTCTATTGAAATAAATCATTACGCAAGATATAAATTAATTTTTTTTGTTACGGGCCCAACTCTCCACGGATTTAGATATAACAGAATTCCTGGGTAATATATAGTTTTCACTATAAATGAAAATTAATACGTATACAACCGGGTGTTCTGAAACTAATTCAGAAAATTAGTTTTACGCTATAAATCTCGTTAAAATGAACAAAAAAGTCCTAAGGGAAAAATCATTTGGGCGAACAAATAATTAGTCATAATTAATTCTTTAATTTAAATGAATTAGTTATTTGGTTATTTTAAGAACATTTGTACAACCACATAACGGTCACTGTAACTAAATTTAAAAAATTTCCTTTTTTCAATAGAAATCCGTGCAGCTCGCGCAGTTATGCGCATATACGGTGTAAATTTAAGTTATACGTTGTGAAAATTGTAATTATTTTTTAAGTAAATAAATTGAATTGAAAATTGAAAAAATAGTAACTCCTCAATATTTTGTAAAATAAATATTGTAAAAGAAGTAAAATACGTATTAAACGTAGTCGTCAATGTATAGTCAACAATGATATTTTGTCAATAGGCTAGAGCAAGCGCTCAATACGTTGACCATTTTGCTGTACCACCAACTCAGCTCTTCGCGTAACGTTGCTTACGCTTGCAGAAGTTCTGGTTTTCGTCGGATGTCGTCAAACGCTGCGACGATCCGCTGTATGCAGTCGCCTCGTGTGTTGGTTAGTGTACGAGACACACCTTTTCCTTAATACAACCCTACACGAAAAAATCCAGAGAAATTATATCGGGAGACCATCATTCAATCGGTCCGAGGCGTCCTATCCACCGGTCCCCGGGAAGACTTCATCCAAATGTCTTCTTAAAACCCATTTGTAGTGTGTCGTTGCTTCATCGTGTTGAAACAGCGCGTATCTGGTTTAGTTCGCACAGGAATATCCTCTAACAAACCAGGTAAATCGTTTTAAAAAAAACTGGAGATATGCTGCACCGGTCAGTATCGGAGGTGGCAAAAAGAGGATGCAATCTAAATTACAAAATTAATTATCAAATAAAAGTAATTAGTGCTTTACGAAATAACGGTAACATAGAATAAAATGCCATTATGGTAGCTAAAGTTTTTGAAAATCTTTACTAACTAGCTTATCGCCAATCATTCTTGCCCAAACCGATATTGAAATATCGTTTCCCGTGTTAAATTGCTTTTTTTCTTTTTCGATCCAGAAAGGACAATTACGTTGGTTCCGCATTCTGTTTCTCGTAAATGTGCGCATTCGTCAGTCCATAAAATTTTTTTTTTTTAGTTTTCCTTCTGACGAATCTGCGCCAAAATTCCAGCACAAAAGTTCATTTTTGTGGCTGAAAATCACTGTTGCACACGACAGTAATGATCAGTGTCTTTAATTACGGCATGCACTCTGCTCGGTGTTACACCAACTTGACGAGCAACTTCCCCCGCACAAATGTAGTCGGATTGTCGGCAAACAATTCTTCGATCCTCTCCTCAACGGCTGGCACAAGCATATTACGCAGACGACCCGTGTCACCAGAAACGGAAGCACGCTACCAGTGTCCGTAAAACGCTGGTGTACTGTACCAAACGTTTGTGGATTGGGCCTACGGCGATTTGGCCAACGCGTCTTTGAGGTTGCCACATTACCTAAGTAATAATAATGCACCATTTGCGGTTATTCCCCGATCATGAAACAGCCACGTTGTTCGTGACGGTTTGCCATGCCGATTACAATCGCACTGATAGAAAAATATGTCACAGCTAACTTTGAAAGCGATGGTTATATTTTGTTTCTAACGATCGCAAAATAGCAAAGAAAAACAAAAGAACACTAGGAGGGTACGTTGTGGTAAAATGCATATACCGCTGATTTGAAAAAATACGACAAATTAGGCTGAATTTTTATTTAGTTGACTCTACACGTACGACTACATTTAATGCATATTTTATGTACTTCCTTTCAATACTTAATTTTTATTTTCAAAACATATTGAATCCTAAAAAAAAAAAATATATATTTATTTTTTTATTATAGTGAATTAAATAAATTAATTATAACTAATTAATTTTTCGCCCAAATGATTTTTCCCTCGGGACTTTTTTGTTCATTTTGACGAGCTTTATAGCGTAAAACAATTTTTTTCCTGAATTAGTTTCAGCCTATGTATACATACTAGGGTGGTTCAAATATAAACCGGAATTTTTAAATAAACGCGCGAAAAATTTATTGTGGAAAAAGTGGTTGCACTGGCAGTTAGACCGGTTTGTTATGTAGAGCAATTAGAACCGCGTAACGTCACTTTTTAGTGTAGTTAGAGCCATGAGTGAAAAAGAAGTACCATTGTCTGTTGCGCAACGCATCATTATTCGTTTTTTAGTCAAAGACGACGTAAAATCCGTGGAAATTTACCGAAAATTACGCGAACAGTTCGGGGATGAGTGTCTCTCCAAAACTCAAGTGTACGAGTGGTGTTCCGCGTTTCGAAAAGGACGTGAAGTGGTGTCAAACATAGCACATGCGCGGCGCCCAAAAACCAGCATTACAGATGAACACGTCAAAGCCATCGAACAACTCATTTTGGCTGACCGACGCGTCCGTGTACGCGATATGACCGACGAATTGGGCATCAGCATAGGTAGTATTGAGACAATAATTCATGATCGGCTAGGTTATCGCAAAATTGCAGCCAGATGGGTGCCAAGACCTCTGAATTTTAAACAGAAATTCACCGCTCGGCTCACGATGGAGACATTGGCCGAATTGGGCTGGGAAACACTTGAACATCCTCCTTACAGTCCAGATTTGTCGCCTTGTGATTATTATTTGTTTGGCCCGTTGAAAGAAGCACTTGGTGGACAACGTTTCGACAGCAACGATGAGATGGAATCGTTCGTGCGCAAATGGCTATGTGACAAGCCGCGAGATTTTTACGAAAAAGGAATAAAAAAATTGCCGGAGAGGTGGAAAAAGTGCGTAGCGTGCAAGGGGGGTTATCTCGAAAAATTGTAAAAAATATGAGCACTGTAAGTATAAAATAAAAATTTTTATGACGAAATTCCGGTTTATATTTGAACCACCCTCGTATATATACGAGTACATATATATATATATATTCACATGCATCATGATGATTTAAGTGTTTACTTTCTAGCAGCGGCAAATTAACCGTTTATTAGCAGTAAAAAAATAGGATTTCCACAAACTTTTCGAAGCTATTTTCATTTGTGCAATCCTATATACTGAGAGTCAGAGAGTTCAAATTTTTTGCAAAGTTTTCATTAAATATTTTTACGTTTTTGAAGAGTATCACAAATGTGGAAAAAGGGGGTCAGTAAATGGGGGAATATTTGATTGTTATAATTTTACTTTTTCCCAATAACAATTTATACCAATGCACAAGAAGTACCGAAACTAATCAGATTCCCTATTCAAAGAAAAAGAGGAGTTGAATGTGGCAGTTCCGCGAGGTAGTAACTTAGCGCCAATACTCTGTTTATTATATATACAAAAAACGGTTTACACAAGTTACAGTACATCAAAGATATTAAGGAGGCAGAAATGAAAATGCAAAAAGATCTAATCACAATAAGTATATAGGCACACGATAAAAATCTAAGAATTAATCTATCAAAAACTAAAGCAATTATGTATGAAAAGGGATAGGTATGATGAATATTGTCCAAATTTAATAATGCTCTCAAACGAGTATGTACATGAGTAGTACGAAAAAAAAAAATGAATTTGAGAAGATAAACTTCCGGAAGATAGAAGTAGTGACCCAATATAAATATTTGGGGGTAATGGTGGACCAACACTTAAGGTGGGACGTACGTATAATACATTGCAAAGAAAATTAGGGCAACATTACCAGCATTATACACTTTAAAGAAATATGCAACAAACAAAACATTAAAAATGGTGTACCATACGCTAATAGAATCGAGAATCAGATATGGAATTCAGTCATGGGGAATAGCTAGAAAAACATACGTGAGGAAAATAAGTAAACTGCAAATAAAATGCTTGAAATTAATATCAGATCATAAATACGAGACCGAAAGTGAAATAATTCAAAAAGAGAGTGTTAAAGGAATGTATTTATTTATAAAGATATGGGAATACGTAGTGACAGATAAGGAAATAGAACTGGAGGAAAGACTGAGGGAAAATTATCTGTACAGACTGCCGTTAGCTAAAACAAAGATGGAGGAGCAAACAAACAAATACATTATAATAACTCAGTTATTAAATAAAATGCCTAAAGAAATAAAAAAAGAGGAAAAAATTGGGGTGAAAAAAAAGAAAATAAAGGGAATGTTAAAAGAAAAGAGAGAAATATAGAAACAATAATAAGCATTAAATAAGAGAAGAAGGTACGGAAATAGTGATAAACAAAAGTGAACAAAAGGGGAAGGAAAAGGGACGAAATAAAATGAACAATGGATATTAGTTATAGCTAAGTTAGTAATAAGGAAAAATAGGATAAGTTTGTAATAAAATGATTTGCGCGGCGATGAGATTGTATAGTATATAAGTAGTATAGTGTACAGATATTTAGATGTAAGAAAACTGGTCGATAATAGCTTGACGAAAAAATGTGTAAATATCGATAAATATTGATAAATATTTTCCAAAAAAAAACTGATATAATTCTTATTGTAAATTTTTGGATGAAAATTCGTTGATAAATGCCCATTATTACTGATTGGCTGTTCGATTTTCTTTCAACGCCGTTATTTATTTTCATGCTGCAATAATATTGTAAAAATGTTGTTCTTTTTAATGAAAAATGTAGTCGTGTTTCATTTTAAAATTTTTGACCTCATTTGTTTTTTAAAGTAATAATTTAATCATTTTCAATTAATTCACGTGCCTATTTTAAGTAAGATTATTCGTATCTTTTACATGATACGTCAAACATTGAAGTTGTAAATGTAGCAAAATATCTTCTTAGCTTTCCTTATATAGATTTGCTGTTTGTTTATGATAAATTTAATTTCGTAATTTAACATTTATTAGCCTTTTTCTTTGACGCGTTAGGAAAAAATATTAACAATTGTCTCCAGTTTCATTGTATATTATATTTTTGTAAGTGGAGACCATTGAAAAAAGCTGATTTAAAAATATATACAAAAGCGGCCTTTTTAAATTCAAACAGATTACCTTTTTCTCTTCTATTTACGTTTACAGCGGGGAAAAAAAAATATACATATGTATATGCACATATATATTGAAAAGTAGCCGCGTGAAACTTACTAATCCGCAATATGTTATGCACTAAAGTAGCTCATATTGCATTTGTTATTACTAAGGTGTCGTCTGTTAGTTTAGTATGTAGATCGTTACAACAGTTAGACCTTTCTAAACTGAATTATACCGTGTCGAATAAACGAATTAAAAGTTACAAGTGACCTGTTCGCCGAAAATAATCCTTAATTCAACTTCAACTTAAAATCGATCTTTCTAATGTATCTAAAAATAAAAAAATAGGGATAACGCATTGGAAATATTTTACACTCCTAATATAATCTAAAGTTGATTTGTTAAATATACAAATATTTGTAAAGCACCTGTGAGGAATTATCCTGAAAAAAGAAAAAAAAAAATTAAGGAGAGTTATCAAATTATAAACATTCTTACTTAATAATATAATTATTATACGATGTGCTCTGTTCGATAGTACTGCTGATTAGAATAACGCGAAAGGTTATTTATGATAAAATGGGTATATCTATTATAATTTGATTAAACTATAGTATCCTTGTTTTTTTTTTATTTAAACGAAAAATACTCTGCTTAAATCATTCTAAAACTGCGTCAAAATGATTAGAATATTAGTACTACTTTCAAAGCGTCGTTTATATTATTAAATATTATAAACAACACAAGGCACAAATATTACAATTTTATAAAAATCAGAAAACAACAATAAAACGTCTTGTAATGTGGTGCAAAGCTAAAACCACAGAATACATTTTTTAATTTTCGTATGTATTTTTCACTTAACATTCCTGTAAATGTGTATTTTTATTAGATTAAAAATTTCTGCGAATTCATTGCTCGTTTTAGATATGCACAAACAACGAATTACAATCAAAACTGTAGATAATAAAATAAACTTCAAAGAACATATCATCAAATAAACCGATGAAAAAAAAAAAAAAAAGATAAAATAACGGACATGTGTATTAGAACCAAATTCAGTTATATTACGTTTTAAATAACGGAGAGCTATAAGATTATAATATTAAATGGAGAAAAAAAACTGAATAATGCGCTTGACCGATTTTTTTTTCCTGGCTCGGCGTAAACCATCAAACAAACCTTTCATTTTATTTTATCCCCCCCCCCCCCCCCGGGCAAGATTTTCATTTTATTAACTTCCCTTTTGTTAAATTTCAACTTTTCCACTCTACCCCATTTACTTTTTCATTATTATTATTATTATTATTATTATTATTATTATTCATGATGCTGTTATTTAAGGATCTGAAATGGAAATAAAAAAAGAAAAAAAAATGGATCCGTTGCGCCACTATAAAAACATAAAAAGAAGTTGCAGAATTTGCTTTTCGTAACAGACCTTTGCAACAACCATGGCCATCGTGGATCACACGGCAGCCATAGATGCCGAAATAAGATAAACAGAACTACAAACTGGCCATACCGTGACTAAAGTAGCACTTGATCACGACTAAACAGCAAAACATTAGGAAACAAGCAAGGAAAAATGGAGCAGCGCAGTGTTGTTATCTCACAGCTGGGATCTAATAATACTCTTTATTTTATTTACCTCATTTGTTTATTTTCTTTCCTTCTCTCTCCACAATTTTCCCCCTTCTTTAAATGTATATTATTATTATCACTACTAAAAATTATATTTATTTTAGAATCTGAAATTCCTTTGCGCTATTGCATCTAACTGCACCGGTACAAGTTCAAGGATACTTTAAATAATGATTTCACTCCTTCCAATAAACGTAAATATTATTATCAACGCACGATTAACTGAAGCGAGTAAGGGAAAAATACAGTAAGGAGGAAATAAACCGCAGGCCTTTAAATCCTCCAAAAGTAAGACTCTGTCTCCGGCTAGCGTCTCACAATTAAACAACAGGTGATTAATTTCCTCGCGATAAACTGTGCTGAAATGTACATTACAGTTGGAATGTAGAGGGGTTTCAACCCCAAAATTTAGTCGCACCCTGTTATGCCCCGTACGAACTTGACCGATTAGTAATATTGATCCTCATCGGTTTCTTACTAGCGGAACTCTTAAATATACGCTCTTTATTTATATTTCACGCCAAAGTCGTTTTATCAAGGGAATATCGAACGATGGAATAAAACAAGTCTCGGTTTTATTTACAACAGCGCATTATCGCAAATCTTTTTCCGCGTCTCTGTTTATTTACGTTTGCATTCGTGCTTGCCTTCTAACATTTATCGATCACCTTAATTGTCATTAGATATATTAAAACTTCCGATCATCGTCTTCCCAAAACACAACACCCTTATTTAGAAATAAAACAAAATCTTCGCGATAATGCGCATAAATAGTTTATTTTTATTTATGGTAATCCTATTTTGGAATTACTTAAGCTCCAAGTTGCCGTCTTATTGTGATTTTCGCTTTCAGAAAGAAAAAAAACAACATAATAATAATGACTGACAAAATATATACCCATTAACTAATGCTTTATATACTTATGTATCAATACGGAAACACTGATAAATAATTAAGAAAACATTTTAAAAACGAATAGTAGAATATAATAATTTAGTTCCCATTAAATAACGATCTTTGTACCAACGCCTGTAAAAAACAAAAAAGTATTTTTTCCAAAATTCCAAGTTTGATGTTTGTAATCCGGAAACTCTAAACTAGGGGGATGCATCCCGAAATGCGCATATTTTTAACCTGATTCAAAATTTTTAACTAAAATACTCGGCGCCGCAAAAGGATGGGTCAAACTATTTTTCGAGCTTTTTTGAACTTTTTGCCAACCTCGAAAAAGTTCTGTTAAGGAAATTAAATGTGGTTTCGTTCTGGACAAATAGCGTTATTTTCATCATATGTTCGAAAAAAGTTTTTTTTTTTTCATAATTTTGAACTTTCAGCGCCCCAAAGACCTAATTTTAATGTTGAAAATCCGGACGCTCTGAACTAATTAACTCCTATTTTTTACAAACCACGGAATCTCATTATTCTTCCTTTTTAAAAATATTCACAGACGGCGCTAAGTTTCGAGATACTAGCAGAGGAGTCATTGTAGGTAATAATCTAATATTTAAACTCTCTCCCGAGGGGGCTTCCATTTTTACTGTCCAGCTGCTTGCTATTGATAAAGCCTGTGACTTTTTTACCGAACACATGAGATGTTAAGAGAAAAACTTTAATCTGCTCGAACAGTCTTAGCGGCCTACTAGCGCTTAGTTGTAGTAATTTCAATTATCACTGTCTCACCCACTGATCTACAATATTAAGTGTAAATAGACGGAAATTATAGATAAAGGAGGTACTCTAAAATTTTATTGAATTCCCAGTGTCGTCGCGGGATCATTTTCAATTTGTGGGTTTAGATAAGAAAAAAAAAACAAACTTATAATGCAATGCATTTCTTATTAGTATATTTTACTGTGATTGGCTTATACATCGTATTTTGGTTGTTCTATTTTATTAAATATATATATATATATATATATATATATGTGTACTGGAGTTGATATGTAATTCCGACTACAGTTCCAGACATGTACCCACAAACTCTGACCGAACAAATACAAACTGAATCGATGAATGTTATACAGTTGTGTTCACTTCCAGAAGTTAAAATATAGACCTTGAAGACAGAAGAGTAGAGCCCTTTTTTCATATCTGAGCAGAAATGTGCTAGATCAGCGAGAAAAGTGAAAAATAACAATATCGGAATTTAAAAGAAACCTGATCGTTTTTTCTGTAGACACACAACTTTTTGTATGATTATACTCCTACATTAGCTATTTTGCAATTTACTTTTCTCTAACAAACGTAATCTAACCTAACACGGGCAGCAGTACACACTGCCGTCGATGGCCAGTGCAAACGATTTTCAATTTTTGAGTGTACTGTGTACGTAAAGACACCGGATGATCTGTATGAGTGTCCGATATCGATACGTATCATCCAATATGCAGTTCTCAAGCCTGCGATTATTCAGTTCTGGATCCGTATTGGAAGAAATAACGAACGTACCCATCACTAATGTGTACGAATAATAGAGAACACAACAGCATCTGACGCTTAATCCAGCTAATAGACTTTCTTCTCACCTTGAATACGCTGCCTCTGGCATGTTTCTAAAACAAACTTCTTTAATACCGAATAGTTTATTTGTTTTATTTTTCTTCAAAAAAATTCATGGATGTTTTTTTAAAAATTCAGTAGAACAACGCGAGTCCTACAAGATTTAATTTTAGCTCATTTTGTAGTCAATCAGATACACAATCGTATTTAAAAAAAGAAGAAGGTTAAATACAATTCGGATTTTCGTAATAATGGAAAAAAAAAAAACTATTTAAAATTTAAATATTCATAAACTGTCGGATCCACGTTCATTAATCGCTCGCGATCTTACCCGGCTTAAACTGATTGGCCATCGGAAAAATAATAGCCGTCTAGAGATCCTCTTATCTCTTTTATAAAGCAACGGAGTTTAAAAATATTGAAAATCTCATCTTCACGTGTCGAGAGTAGGAAAGAATTTTTTTTGTTGTTTATTAATTTTTTAAAATATTTCTCCTAAATGTAAATTCAGAAGAAAAAAAGATGACGAAAAAAAGTAACATCGGGCGCAACTTTTTGAAAACAACGTGAGTTTTAAATTATTATCGGGATAATAATTATCAATGAAGATGATATATAGGCATCTCTACGAAACCGTTTAATCTGACCAAGATGTGTGTCATCATTCTTTCGGAAAGTTAATCTTTATTAAATTTAACTGGGTGCGTAGAAAAGGGGCGAACCAGGCAATATCGAAGAGAGCAGACCATAGAACGCAGAAAGATGGCAGGAAATAAGAAGGGCTTTTGTATAAGCTTGGCCGTCAAGGGTGATCACGAACTCCTTAAACCCTAGTCTGATGGATGGCCGGATTAGTATAATACGTTTGCTCGGCTGTCCGCATTTTACTGACTTACTAAACATTGCTGAAGAATTTGTTATCGTGCCCGTTCACTTTCGTTATTCTTTTCATGTTCGATTACTGACAACAGCAGCACTAGTGAAAACTGTCTCTAAATTAAAATTTAAACTCTCCACAATGAACGATAGAAAATCTGCCATCTATTTTCCAGATCACGTATCGCGTCGATTTTCAAATCCGGCTAGCAATTATAAATCGCACACCTAGCCGCTGACTGAGAGAGTTCATCCGATGAATCGAAAATTATAAACAGGAACAACGTTGTATATCATCGTGAAGAATTGTTCTTTACGGCTTTATTAATATTCGATATTATAAAAGCTGAAACGTTGGTAATATACAAAGAAATACACAAAAGAATATCCGAAAGGTGTGATTTGGCACCAAATGAAAATACCAAAGTAGTTGTGCAAAACAACTTCCAGAAACACAGACAAAATAAAATACTTACCCCCGTGACCGATGTGCACAAAACAAATATATGAACTTATCCGAACTTTTCTCGCACTTCTTTTTTTATTTATTTTTTATTTTATTTTATTTTGTTTTATTTTGTTTTATTTTATTTTGAGAGGCGCATTATCCCTTGAAAATTACAGTGTGCGGCAGCGGGGTTCGAACCCAGTTCTGTCCAAACGAAATACCACAGCCTAACCACCTACACTGTGGTAGCTGGCTCCCTGTCCTTCTAGATATGCTCAGTGAAAAATTGCGGAAGAAAATGATAAATTGGCCATAATTATATATATCGTATATATATCAAAATCTTATGTCACAAATGTTTGTCCGCGATAAACTCCGAAACTACTCAACCGATCTTAATGAAATTTTGCACACTGTGTGCGATTTGGTCCAATTTAGAAGATAGAATAGTTTTTATCTCGATTAATGACCTCAATATTTTTTTATTTCAAATTAAATGTTTTTTTTATAGGATAAAGCGTTGTGATTAGCTATAAGTTTCATAAGTGTCTAACAGATGGCAGTGTAAGTGGAAAATCGTATAATTTAATTTCTAAGGATGGCATGATTTTGTGAGCCGAGCAACTGCTCGGTGCGCCGGGTACTACGCGTGATTCGGTTAGGCAATGATGTTTCGTTCGATGGAACATTCGCTGCTGCAATTAACGGGAAAAAGTGTAAACAAAAACGATAGCGCGCGCTAAATTAATGACTTGATAGCTGACGAGCCCAAAAATAAAGAAATACGTAAAAACAAAAGGTTGCAAATAAAATTTTATTTATTGCGTTAATTATTATTTTCGAGGGAGGTAATTACATTTACATATATTATCGTACGAACTATAGCGTCTGGATTATCCAATTAACTATGTAGAATGTGCGGCGGTCAGGCCTGTGCCAAGAACTTTGGAAAGGGGGGGGGTGAAAATTTTATCTGCATATTTATAAATAAAAATACATTTTTCACTAATATTCATGCTATTTATAATTTCCATCATTTTGATTTATATATTAATAATTTAAATAAACGAATTACTGTATAAACACATTAATAAAAATGACGTATGTTATTGATTATACTCGTAACAAAAAATTTTGCATAAAACATTAATGAAGTACCTAAGCTATTTCAGTTCTCATGGGGTGGGGTTATCCCGTAAAACCCACCCCGTGGACACGGCCTTGGCAGCGGTCAATATGAAAGGCGACTGCGCGAGCAAATGTAATCATTTGAATGATTAAAAATAAAGTAAATAACGAAACAAACTAAATGAATAAGAAATTTAGCGAGATACGAAATGGAAATTGCAACGAAGTTATCTATATCTATATATATAAAAATGAATATATATAGACTCAGAAACTATCCATCCGAGGATTATGAAATTTGGACAGTTTATTTATGGGGACATCGGGAACAATATAGACTATTTAAAAGTCAAAAATAAATAAATAAATAGTAAATTACAAAATAAGATTTTTCGTAAGTTTTATTTTTATTTATTTAAATTTTTCTGGCTATGTAAAATGTTTTACTTTGTATTTTTTATATTTATTTACGTTTTACAAGATGACTAATTTTTTTATTATTTTAAACTGAAGGTTATTGTTTAATGTGAGTATTTTGCTTTTCTTCTTTTTGTTTAAAAATGGTATTTCTTTTATGTAAAGGCCTATGGGTAAGCGACGAAATTTATTTAGTCTAATTCGGACTGATTGGCGAACCTATTAAAAAATAAATTTAATTTTAGTATTATATCGCACTCATTCGCATTCCAGCTGTGTAGGCCCTCATTTTACGATTTCATTAAATTTTTTGAAACAATTTTAAGTTACACGAGAATTGAACGACGCGGGATAACGAAAAATTGCACTTGTTTTTTGAATTTTGCTTTCGGGAACAGTAGAAAATTAGAATATCGAAAAAACGTTTACTCAATCCGCTAATAGCAGACAAGCTAACGTCTGCCGGGTCCATTAGTATATATATATATATGTGTGTGTAAAAGAAATTTTATAAAATGAATGAGGTAAAACCCTAGATTGAGGAAAAGTTTATTTAGGGCATTTAATATAGCAATAGTATATTAAGAAATATACCTTATTTTAACAAATTTCTAACTAATTAGTAGCAAAAGGGTGAATTTAGCAATGTAGCTCATACAGTTATAATTACAAGATGAATAGATGGGAAAGTGAAATTTCTAATTGTAATAACTGCTTAAAATACATCCTCGAGCAGTCCTTTAGGTTTGCAAATTCTGCTACTAATTTTGAAGACTTCATGGGAGAAAATATGACGTTCAAAGATTCGAAAATTTTATCGATAAATATCTCCGGTATATAAATTAATCGATCTAGTAACCCCTGTTCATATTAGGATTCCTTGTTGTTCATTTAATTTGTAGTTTTAGGCGAAAATTTGAATTTACTAAATACTTTATTTGCGATTTCAAAAGTGAATACATAAATGTTTTTGAAATTATTTATAAAACGGGGAGCACGTGTTAAAGGAATGGGGTGGAACAGGAAAAGCGGCAAACATTTTAATTTATTTGTTCAGTTACCTTTCTCTTTTTCTTCTTCTTTTGATGAGGGGGGAGGGGGGGGGCTTGTGAAAATTAGTAGTCTTCGACAATTTAATACATTATAATCATTGTTACGAATTCGTTATAATCACCTTTAAAAAGAGTGGTAAGTTTTGATAAATCTTTAATTTCAATTATAATTAACTGTGTAGAACATTCTGCTCTTTATATTAAAAAATGAAAAATTGAAATTATTAACGAATGATAATTTCGACTGCCAATTGTTCGGTTTCGTCCAGAATTGTCTTAATTTTTAGGGTATCCGACAAACGTCTGAGCAATGTGTCCTAGCTGTTTTTTAATTATTTGTTACATAACTTATTGTATTATCTTACTTTTTAAATTTTAACTTCACACGTCACTTCAAAAAAGGAAAACCGCGGAATTCTAATATTATATAACATTATAAAGTATACGCGGTATTATTGAATTAAATCTTGGGGAAATCTTTAACAATAAGTAAATTCGGGAAATCAGAAATAGTATTTATATATTCTATTCAAATTCTAAAAAAAAATATCCTTGATAGGATTTCGAGGATTGTGAAATTGAGCTTATTTGTAAAAAAAGTACTCGCCTAACTCAGAATCGCACATATAAACGCACGACTACATCTCCAATAACACAAAACCTCCAATTCATTGAAATATGCAAAGAACCCACGCTTACCATCTTCTAATTATCTATCAAAAATTCGTCACAGTTCGATTACGAAACTGGAGCAACCGACCAAATAATTTGAATAACGTTCTTTGAGAACTGTAAAATGCCATAAACATGAGACTGTGCTCCTGAAACATATCCGTTATTTAGTTTTAAATTTATAAATTTTTTGAATAAAAAATTATTTTTACATGTTCCCTTAATATTGAATTTTTCAGTAAAAGAAAGAAAAGTGTTTGATACAGAATCTTATAATAATAATAACATCAATAAGTATGTGCTAAAAAATTAATATCCATATCTCATTAACAATCTGAAAAACAAAATGTTCGTCCGGTCTCTATTAAATAAATTAATATTACTTTTGGGCCTGTCTCACATTCACACATGCTAATGTTTTGAAATAGCTGCGAATACATTTTCAGAACTGAGTATTTATCGTATATATTTTAATATTGTTTATTAATTTACAATAATGCTGTTACTCTGAAATGTTATTGTGCTACTTGTAGTTTAACTTTCAATTGTTCGTAGCTGAAATATAAGAAAGGCGTTAAATTTAAAAAACGAAATACACATGATCATTAAGTGGAGATAACTTAAAATCGGGTTTTAGTTTATATTTAGGAAATACTTCGACGCAATGGAGCTGATGTATTAGAACATTAGGGAAATTAACTTTTAGTCACGGTAAAATTACAAGAAAGTTCAAAAAAATCTAAAAAATTACTAAAATGGAAATTATTTTTAATTTAAAGCTTTTTTTCTTCCAAATACATGTAGATCGGCATATATAAAAATTTAACTAACAATCTTCTATTATCTTTAACTGATGATTTCAGCTGCGCAAAATAAATCCCGCTTCTTTTTTACCCCATCTTGAATACATAAATAGTTTTATTGCGGTGCCAAAAGACAGACTCTCTTTTGTAACATACTTGAAAAGTTTCCATGCACGCTGGTGAAAGGTAACCCTCCCATTCCATTAATTTTAATGCTCGTATTGTATTATTGGTAACAGGGCCATATCTGAAGGGGGTTTTCCGGGTTCAACCCCCCCCCCCCCCCGAGTGTCTGCGAAATCATAACTGCTTGAATTAAATGGACCGAAATTCAGAATAAATTTATTTCTTTTCAATTTCTGACAAAAGAAATTAAAATTAAAATTTTTATGAATTCTATGGAAACGACTATTTTTTATTTGTTTTTATTGCAGCGTTTAAATATTGCATATACAATAATGGAATGCAAGGCTTTAGTGTACCCTTTATAAATAAATATATTTTATGACACACACACACACACACACATGTATATATATATATATATATATATGTATAATTATAAAAATATTTTCGTAAGCCCCCCCCCAAAAAAAAAAAAAATTCGGTCTAGATACGACCCTGATTGGTAGTAATAAATATAAACTATTTATTAAAAATTAAAACCCTCGCAGTATCTAATAAAGCAATTTTTGCTTCTAGTGGCGCCATCTATTATTTCTATGTAGCAGTACATCAATTTGTAATTTTAAAAACGCTCAATAGTATTGTACTATTGAGCGTTTTTAAAATTACAAACTGATATACTGCTACATACAAGTAATATCAACAATGAAAAATAAAATTGATTATATTTATTAAAAGATCTTGGCGTTATATTTTTCTTCGTACCTAATTTCAAAATTGAAGTTGTCAGGCATAGTGAACGATTGTAAAAATTTGAATCCCTTCCCCCCAAAGAATTTATGGTGTTAAGGAGAAACGAAGCCACTTGAAACATAGAAAATATAAGACATCGTAGTTTCACTTAGTCCGATACCTGCACTTACTTGCTTGTAGCAATCTCTGTATTTCGTTTACTTAGTGAATGGTTGAATAATCAAGCTCCCGATATGGCAACCTAATAAATTGTAACAAACGAAGAAGATACCATTTGAAATATAGCCGTTCATAACTCTGTAAAAGAAATAAATATAATCAAAAAAAAACAACTTATAATATATATATATATATACATGTTGATATTTCCAATAAATGTAGTGTACGAATTTTTCCCCGAAAACACCAATTGTTCTTACAGTATATACAATACCAGTTGCGTGTGCAACAAAGAACTATACAGAAAATATCTATTCTCAGTTCGGAAATATACAAAATATATTAATTCTTAACATAACATACAGAATTCTTATAGTGACCTGTTTATTACATGCAATGTTGTAAAATTACCATCCCAATTAATTACGAAGAATTATGTTTCTAATATTGCGCAATATCGTTTTTTTCGACACAATTTACCGATTTTTTATTTAGTTAAAAAAGGACAAAACGCCCAAAACTCAATTAAATCATGGAATCTTCGAAATACGTTTATTATAAGAGATATTAAACTGCTCAATATTTATCCTTCCTTTAGACAGTGAACGTATAAGATTTTATGAAGTTTTACTTTGTAGCAATTTATAGATTAGTAAATATAGTTTTTGTACTACGAAAATTTCTCTTTTCCGTTGCAGCATGCGATTGTCACCCGATTGGAGCTACTGGAAAAACATGCAATCAAACCAGTGGACAATGCCCATGTAAAGACGGAGTCACTGGAATTACATGTAACAGATGCGCTAAAGGTTATCAACAAAGTCGTTCTCATATCGCACCTTGCGTCAGTAAGTTTCGCCTTTTTCTTACGCGATGAGCTTTTTTTCTCTTTTTTTTTTTTTAATAAATTCGAAAATTACTTCCTACGAAACGTTATTTATTTAACATTGAAATTAATTTTAACCTAGACTTAACATTTTTTTTCCATTTCTTGGAAATAATAATTATTATTTTTTTACCTTGTTAAGGAATGAAATATATACTAGCTAATAAGTAGTTTACATTAAGTATTAAAATGGCGACTTTAAATTTTTTCGTAAAGTAATGGATTATTTATTATTGCGTAACTTCGTGATCATTAATACTCCTCTATTTAATATATAATTTTAAAATGATCAATTACTTTAATGTAAATAACCTATTAGTGTTATAATCATTCTTTAACACATTTCTAGCCACATTTTATTGCCTCCATTTCATTATTTCAATTATTTATTTCATTAGGCTCCTCCTTTCATAATCTGTACTCTCGCAATATTACTTACAGTGCTTCTCACGTTTTTATATAAAAATACTACTAACGTGCCAAAATGTACACCGTTTATTTCAAATTACAATTGCGTGTATCTTGTCCGACGATCGGATATTCCCGAAATCATTTCTAAATTAAGATTTATTACATATCTCTATCGTTTAATTTAAATATTTTCCGACTTTGAATTATTTCATTCGGAGTCAACAAAAGCGCATGATATTAAATAACAGCAAGGACGTTGATTGCAATGAACACACTTTTACACATCATAAATATTATTCATACGCTGCACTTTAATCATTCATCCAGTAATTTGCTGAAATGATAACCAGTACTTATATAACCCACGGGTAATTAATTTCAGAAAAAGATCTTAAAAACGCTTTTCATGTTTACAAAAATAGCTGTTATTTCAACATATTAATAAAAATTAATAATTAGCCTAAAATTTCTGTTGGACACAAAAAATTTCATAAGCTAAATCTAATTTAGCAGTTTACTACTGAAAAGCGAACAAAACAGCTAAATAAAAATCTGAAAAATGACATAATATATTATATAAAATATACAACATATATATTCATATGTGTATATATATATATATATATATATATATATATATATATATATATATATATTAAAAACAATATATGCTGTAATTGTGATAATAATGACACGGAAACCGTTTATATCATATACTATATACATGTCCTAAATATAATGAATTAAGATTCGATACAATATAGACTATTCATTACAATTAATGAGATAGTTTTATTGGGAAATTTTCAACATTTGTATACAAATCATTTAAGGTTAAACACATATACAGATAACCACTACCAGTAGCCATATGCAGCAAGTTATTTCAATTTTTATAATTCTATAATGTATTCTTATAGTTATAGATAGAAAAAAAAAAAAAAAAAAGATATATATATAAACTCGGCCATTTTGGCCTCGCAAGGGGCTGTGACCTTTGACCCCTCTTGCTTTCATTTCTGTCTCTTTATCTTCTATACTTTGTATAAAATGATCAAAATTTACAACGTAATTCTTACTGACATCAACACAAAAAAAAAAAATAACATAACTACAAAAATCCTATCTAACATTTAACTTTCATTATATAAAATTAAGACATTTTTTCGTTACATTTTTCGTTACATATTTCATTACATAAAATTGTGACATTTTTTAAACAACAATAACAAAAATCCTATAAAATATAACAAACGTTATATAAAATTGGGATATTTTTTCGAATGGGGGGTAGCCTAAGAATTACGTTCTAATTAATATATATATATATATATATATATATATATATATATATATATATATATATATATATATATATATATATATCGGTACATTTAAGTAAATACAAAAAAAATAAAAAATAAATAAAAAAAAAGAGAAAAGAGAAAAGAAAAACAATTGCTACCAATATGTAAATAATTTAATTTGCGTTTTAAAATTACACAATGGCTAACGGAATAAATTCAAAATAATCTAATGAAAATAAAAACTGACTAGACAATGAAAAAAATTTTATTCTTTGGTATACACGCTCACATAACCTCATCGTTAAATATATTTCTTTTTATTTTATTTACTTTTTATTCCTATAGTAACTGAATGTTATTTTGATCCGAACAACTTCTGCATTCTTATAAATGATAAATGTCAGATCCTTTTAATATGGATTTCTAAAATAATGATTTCTTAAATAAAAATTTTTCTTGAAAAAAAAATTACTTTAAATAAAAAATAATAACCGCGTCGCTATAAATAAATATTAGAAAAAAATGAGAATTGAAAAAAAAACAGAAGAAAAAAAGAATACAATAAAAAAAAAGTGTAGAAAAGTGGAAAAGTTAATATAAATATAAAACTGATTTGTGGACAATATACAATAAATAAATTATACTCGGTTAGCGTAGAAATACTTGTATATTATTCTTCTGATGATCCTTGTATTGCTTTTGATATCTACATTTATAGAGAATAATTTAACTTCGGTTTTCAGTTTTGAATGCAGCTTCCATATAGACTTTCTAGAAATTAAAATCATTTCCTTAAAACCCAGCAGACGATGTAAACAAAGTCGAATCTACAAATTTATCCAATACCCCTTCGGAATTTCGCCATTTAGGAATCGCGTAATTAATCATTAGAATAAAATCTTTAATTATCGGTGGCAGAATTGAAACTTTTCTATTAGAATTGTTTAACTATAAAATCTCAAACCGAGCGCAAAGTTTAATTATATCGCTTCCGGAAGCAAAAATAACTTTTCAGTATTTAATGTTAATGCGTGTATTAAAAATTTCTTAATTCTAAAAAGTTATCGCTTAATCTTTAAAATCTTTATTTTTAATTGATAATAAAATGTACAAAATTTAATTTTTAATTTATCGTTTTATTTATTTATTTTTAATTTCTCACATATACCCATAGAAATACCTCCTCCGAGAGTGATTGCGAATCATCAGATGTCTGCAGATGCAAGCGAAACTGCGGTACAAGAGGATAACGAAGAATATCGTACCACACCAAAAGGTAAAATTTTCGTGTGTCAGACGACAGCTGACAATACTTCCGTTTTTTCGTTGCATTTTTTAATTATTTATTTGACTTAGTCAATTATATAACCTAGCGTAATGATAAGTTTTCTGTATTTTCAATGTGCAGAAGCGGTACTGGGTTTTACTCGAATGAAATACTGCTGCCTTATTTGTATAAATTGGATTATTTTTACACGTATTTAACAATTTCCCGATAAAATTTACATCCGTTACAAAATGGTTCGCTGGTTTTTGAAACATTTTTGAGGGAGAGATACAGAAGGTAATGGGAAAAAAAGAATTGAATATGCCGTCTCAGGGCACAGAACAAAAGTGAAAAAGGCGTTTTCCCCAACTTCGATTTAAAGTTATAGTATTAGTACCAAATTTACCTAAGAGTAAGAACCAAATGGAGACATCTGTGGTTCTTATAAACACATGTCTATAAAGTTTCACATAAAGAAAAACAAAAACAAATAAAAAATTAATGCATTTGTTTTATTAATGTTTTTCATTAATTGTTGGATTCTATACAAGATACAAAATATAAAACATAAATTTTTGACGCAATTTTATTAATATATGTAGAAAATACTGCATCAATGGTAATTCCGTATTGTATTGTTAATTCATTTGGATTATTATTAATATTTAATTGAAGTTCGGTTTGAAGAACTTCTATTAAAAGCAAAGAATCGTCTCCATTTTTTGTATTTGATTAATTTTTGATATTTTAAGTTTTAATAAATTTATTTTCTTTTTTTATATATATCACAACGTGGTATAAAACGCAATAACATGCAACATAAATTTTAATTCAATATATTACTGGCTACGTGTCTATTACGAATTTTTAGATGTATTAAAAACTATTAGTTATTCATAACGTACGCTCGCTCGTTTTGCGTATTAACTCCCCATAAATTTATTTATATATAAGGCACGCCTAAAGAAGTTTCACTTCAAAAAGGCATTAACTACAACACCTACACCCAATGATACTTAGCCGCATCAGCTGACAGATTTAGGGGGCTAAAATTATGTTTTCATATTTCGTTACAAATTACTTTCAAACATTCGCTGCTATCGTTACAACTTCATTTTTAATTAGAAAATATTTACATCGATGTTAATTATTTTATACATTTCTTATCGGCGGGTTAATGAATATTGCGTTTAAAAAGCGTGTATGATAGTTATATCAAATTAACAACAGGTAGACGTGAAATGTTTTGCGATTAAAACCAGTGAGAAAGCAATTTCACTGAATGGCAATTAAAAAATTACAGTTGTAACTAAATAATCAAGTAAGATGAAAAAAAAAAATTACTTCTCTCCTCGTGTATGAGAAAAAAAAAAATATGCACATCATATTAATTAATCTAGAATTGAAAAGAAATAATTTTTTTTATTGAAATTACGGAAACCGTATTGCAAGAGGTATTATTATGGGAAAAAATCGGAATATATTATATCGAAAATTAACAAAATTTCAACCTCCAATTATAAACGTACGTTATTATCAGTATTCGAACTGTGTGCTCTTAATTTAAGAGTTTAATAGACAACGCAGTAAAAATATTGTCAGCATTTTATTATACGAATAAGCAGGTGTCTAAAACATATCGTACCATGCCATATCGGTAGAAACGTATGCTATATTTAAAGCCTTGCAACACGTTAAGAACTACAGAAGGAAAAGAATACTCATCCGACTACTCTTTAGTTTCTTTGTGGACAAAAATAAATTTAATGAACAATGTTGAACACCGAATAAGAAGAATTATTATTAAACTGGACAAATTCCTGGCCAGAGTGAAATTTAAGTGGGCTTCAGCTTCTTATGGAATATTTGGAAACGAGATGACCGACAGACGTTAAAGGCGAATAATTATTATCTAATAATATTCATAATAAAGTTAACTGGAGAAAGGCAATGCCGTATATTAAAGAACAGATTCAGATTCAGTAGGAAAAAGAATACGTAATAAATAATGAAGCTAAAGGTAAAATATATGCACACATTCAAAGGAAAACGTCCACTAAACCATAGTTTTATGCAAATAAAAGATTAGAAAGAAACTACATTGTAAAATTAACACAAATGAGAATTAAGCATTGTAGTACTACTGGCCATTTATTTAGATCGGATATAAAGAGTGATCTGATAAAAATGTAATGGGGATGAGGGTGCTTTAGAACATTATAATATATGACAATGAACCCCGAATGCAGTAAAGGAAAAAATTGTTTAATACATTTATGTTTGAATAATTGGAAAACATTACCGATTTCGACGATGATAATCTGTACTTAGTGGAGAAATTTACAATTTTATCAAGATGAATCAGATAAATATTAAAAACAGCTTAAAGACTAGGAAAACCGGCCAATGGCAGGAGTCGGGCCAAAAAAAAAAAATAAGAGCGCACGTGCGCTGATTAAGAAGATAATTTTTTTTCCCGAAAATTCTTTACCAGCAAACATTTTTACTGTTCTACGTGATTCAACTGAGAGAAATAATAAGAAAAATAAAAATAAAAACAGAGAGAAATAAATGTTTCTTTTAAAATAGTTTTAATTTTTTTTTTGGGCATAATAAGATGTTACTTTTTTATTGCTGAGACTTTTGTATTTATTTATGACTCGTTCTCATCTAATGAATTCAAAAAATGTTACATCACCCATTTTACTACATTTATTATAATCGTTAAATGTGCAATTACACATTTAAATCCGTAAATAAGATAGATCTATAAACATAAATTAGAGTGTAATTATGACAAAGACGTATGGGGGTGTGTGTGTATTTTCTGAGGGGGATAAAAAATGAAATAAAAAAGAATAATAATAATTCATAAGTTATAAAGGCAATTTTAACAACGATTGTCTCTCCTAGTCTGTCTCTGCGAATGGTGAAAAAAAAGAATAAAAAATTTATTCTTTCTAGATATTTATTTATTACGTTAAATAGTATCTCTGTTCTTCTTATCATCTCAATATACATGATAGCTTCTGCAAAGCAGAATCAGTATATTAAATCAAAAGTACTTCTTGCTGTTATTAAAAAAAAATTAGTGCTCTTCCGTTTTTCGGTAGGTACATGTTACGAAGTTGTATTGCTCTAAATTATTATGTTTTCTTTTGAAATTCAAGTCATGTTAAGGAAATAAATAGCTAGTGAATGTATGCAAAATAGCCGGTACATTATTTCGAATATGTGTACGATCGTGAGCGCACGTTCTAAAATATTACCTATATAATGATTTTTTTTGTTTTTTTTTATCGAAGATTGCATGGGCGTCATTAGCGGGGGCAAAGAGGGGCACCTACCCCCCCCCCCAGCCTTGTAACTTTTTAATCAACTGACCATGTTGAGTATTCATAGGCGGGTAATCATGGACAATTTCGAAGACTTTTATAATAAAGTAGTAGAACAATTTGTCAGAAACCCACGAAAATTCTGTTTTAATTAAGGTTTTATTCTTGTTTAATAAAATATTAAGCCTTTACAACTTATAAATTTTATTTTTCCTATAACTCATATCATCTTTCTATCATCTCCCCCCCCTTGACTGATTGGCTGGCGACGCCCTTGGAAGATTGGTATAATTAAAAATAATTTTTAAAAAATTGAACCAACGATCTATGCTAAAGTTATTTTAACGAATAATATAAAATACTCAATAACCATTAATATTAAAAAAAAATAATATTAAAAGGAAAAAAAAATCTATATTATAAATTGAAATGATACGAACATTTAATAAATAAATATCCGGGAAAAACAAATTTGAAAAATATATTAATTTTTGCATTATTCGCAGAAATGGACTACTTGAGCTTGTGCAAAATCTGTTGTTAAAATTGTTTCAAAATTATGAGTTGCTTTTTCTTTTTTTTTTTAATCACAACACATGCGTCAATTATACTTTACGTTTATCGATCTCTTTACTTTATTTACGGATTTGAATGCGATAATCCGGTTAAACAGGAATTCTTCAAAATAATTTAAACCTAGACCTTGCGTAAAAACATCAATCGCCCGCATTTTGATATCTTAAATTGATTCTAAAATTACCTTCATTACTTAAAATATGCGATGGTCGTGTAACGCAATTTTTCGGCTACCACATAAAGTAGTAATTACACCTGTAATCAGCCTAATTTTCGAAAATTTATGAAAACGTTTCATAAGATTTTGCGGTCGAATGATTTTTAATAAGATTCGATTTTTAATTAAGTTGTTCAATAAAATATCTTTTGAAGAAAATAGGAATTTATTGAACTCTATGTCATTCTTATTTGTGTCGTCGGAGATTTTTATTAACTGTGGCGATTCATTATATCCTTCTCTAAATACGCCACTATCGTCATAGTGAAGCAAAAATAAATTACCTGTAAACGGTGGTGACGATGAATTCTCGAAAAAATAAATATTGCATTTATTTTGTACTAGATTTTTAATATTAATTCAAACATTTCGGTTTGAGGGAAATACTTATGTATTTCGAGTTCACTTGCACTATAATTTTGCGAGCATTTAAAATAACTCATCTATTGTAATATAAATATGTTCCCTTAAAAATGGTTGACTGATAAAAGTAAATTTTTCTTTAGAAATACCTAAAATTTAATACTACCATTAAAATTTTGATTGAAACATCACCGAATAAGTATAAACAATTTCTAAATGTATATTAGCATATGTTGCGCTCTCTCAAAGTACATTTTTTATACAGTAAAACTTAAACACCTACTACCTATCAGTTTCACATTTACATTAAAAAAAATTCACTCGTAAAAAAAATATGATGTACAATATTTGTATTCGTAAAGTTAAAATAACATTTTTCTGTGTCGGCAGTTTCCTTTTTCTTTTCATTATTACATCTTAAGAGGTTAATAATAATTGTGCTTCTGCATATATCAGCTCCATTTTAAAATAATTTCATTTTCAGTTTAATCGAAATTCATTTATTGTTTACGCGCATGCGTCTTGATTTAATTAAAGCGAAAATTAATTAATTTTATTTACATAATTTCCACAGTAAATTAATCAAATGAACTCTGATCCGATCGCATTTGTCACATCTCGAATTAAGGAATAAATGTACACTTATCAACCACTACTTTATCAAATATACTCGTATAATATAACTGTATAAAAGTATAATTCAGGTTCCCAGAATAAGAGACGGCCCCCGCTCCTCCTCGGTATTATTAGCTATACCCACTTTGCTTTCAAACCTGACGCAAACGATTCCGAATTAAAGCTCAAAAATTTACTTTTTTCTTATACAAAATACGTTGGAATTTAGGATTAGCCTAGTTTTTTGTAAATTTCTTTTACTGTTGTTACCGATTGCCAAAATTTTGGTGTCATTTTAACAGAAAGGCATACACGATCAATTACTCGGAATCATCTTCTTATTAAGTAATTATTTTTTACCTTTTAGAGCATTTTTATTAAATTTGTAAAGTTTGAAATCGTTTTTTTTTTTTTTATATTATGTTAAAAAAATACAGTTTTATTAATTATTTTTAAAGGTAAGAATATTATATGTAGTAGCAATTTAATTATTGCAAATTGTGATCTACTGATAATAGAGTTACACGTACAGAAACAGCTTCAAGAAAGGGGAAAAAAGTCTAAAAAATATCAACCATTTAATATTTATTATTATTAATATTTTGTAAAAGAGTGTATTATACACTATTCCTATTCGCAAAAGGTTACGAGAAATATAACTTGAGCTAAAAATGCGCGTTCGTGTGTCGTTAATCTATTTCAACTTTCAATATTATATTTCTTTACTAAACAACTGAGCCGATTTACATTTAAACGAGTATTGCGAGATTTATATTAAAATCCGGGATACCGTTTGAATGTAAAAAAAACCATAATGGTATAGATCGAAATTTACAACACTGTAATGAACAATACGATTTTAAGTATTTTACACTGGGCCTTCTCGTTATTTTTGCTATCGTTCTCTTTGTAATTCATTATTTCTTAATATTATATTTCATTATCGCTTAATTCTAGATCAGTGCGGTAAATGTAAAGTTGGAAGCCGACGTTTGAATTTGAATAAATACTGTAAACGCGATTACGGTAAGAATGATTTTTATTAAAACTTACCTGTTGATTCTAATATATAATAAAGACATAATAAAGTCTGATTTTATTCATTCCTGAGATTTATTTTCCAGACTTATTCGTTTTACAAACTGTGTCTCTATCGTCTCCAGCACTCTATTACATTTTCACCTCTCCGTACCAACGCCACAAAAGAATCTACCTTCTCTTCACCCTACTTGTTCGTATTTTTGATTTATACGCTTAGAAAAAACCTTTCTTTTAAAGTTAAGCTCGAGATTCTTTTCTTTCTTTTGAATTCCTCTTTAGCTAATTTAATTTATTCTGTTCAACTTTTACTTCATTTTTCTATTATCGTTAATAGCGCAGCAATTAACTGGTTTGAACGAGTTACGTTAATTAACAGTAATACTTAATAAATACTTGATAAAAGATTATCCTACAATAAACATTCAAATCATATCTGTATAAAAGCAAATAAAGAGGTTTTTTATTTAATCTGCCCAAATGTATTCGTCGCTCATACTTTAACAACACATTAATTATATACAAGATTTCGACAAGTCCGATGATAACTTATTCAGTGCAGTTTTCTGTTCTGAATACAAGTTACCACAAAGCACAGATAATACGAAATCTTTGCTCGAGATATTTTTTAAAATACTGCTCGCTCCGCCCAGATCTTTTTTATATTACTAAACTTGTCTTAAGATTAATCAATGCGCATGAAAAACTTTTTGCGATAATTAACCATTATTAAACTACCTCAGCTGTTCTTTATCGCAAATTTTTTCCGCAATACGACGACTTACAACGGATCTTAATTAATTTTTTTCAGATTTTCTTATTTCTTTTTACATGCTCTTTCTTCTTTCGTTTGGATAACACACATCGTCCCTAAGCATCTATTTGATTGAACTAGTTCGTTAGTCTCTGCAACGACTTATATTCCCATCGACGTAACTTTATTACTTTTTTTCGGTTTTCTGTCATTTATCCTAATTTCATTTTCATCCCAAATTTCTCTCGCAGCCTCTCTCTAATATTCCATGCATCTTACATGCATGCCTTCTGCAAAACCAAACAACTCGCAAAAATCAAATAAGTTTTACCTAATCCTTCACTCTGTTTGAATTTTCCCCCTCGTAAAAATTAAACATATCTTTTTTTTTTTCAACCATTTTAACCTTTTGTTTCATTATTACTACCGTCCGGTAGAGTTTTTTTTTTATCTTAAGTACATCAGTACTTCTCTAACTATTAATACTACTATTATACGTAAATTAGTTTTAAACGTACTGTGATATTGTAACCGGTAAAAGGTAACAATTAGCTATATTTATCACAAAATTATGTATGCGCCAAGGATAAATTCTTATAGACCTTATAAAAAATTTTTTTATATCTTTAAACTTAAAATGGATTTTTCTATTTTTTAAAACAATACATACTCTCTATTACGACGCATCAACTAAACTCCATATCGCGTAACTTTTCATCTTCAGTTAAGTTACTGAAAACCCCACTTTCTCAACATCTGACAATCACGATTCCACATAAGTCAAGTTGAAAAACATGAACCGGAAGTAAAGTAAAGTCTATTTAAATATATGGCAGAAAAAAAGGTGTGTTTTTTATTTAAAAAAAAAAAAAAACATTACTCTACTTTTTTCCGAAATTTGATGGTGTGCAGTTTACACCAAAAAGAATGTCTCGATTGACATCATACTCAACTTCGCAATGTGATTAAGTTTTTGAGAAATAACTAAATTGTTTTTTTCACATTCTCTTAATTTAGTCAAAATTTCGTAGAGACCAAATTTTCTTGAAATTTAATAGTCTTGATTTCAAACATTAATACGCATCGAATGATACGAACCAGAAATAAAATATCACGCTACTTATTTAAATGCAATAAATGTACCATAAAATTTTATCTACAACCGGCATACATAAAATACGCACGCAAACATACATACGTTTATTTAAAAAGTGTTTTTTTTTTTTTGGATTATTCATACTCAAAAACAATTAAAATTTTTAATTCCGATTTCCGAAATGATTATAACACCTCTACCTTAGAGAAATTAATGATAGATAGCGCCACCAAAACAATAAATTAATATCCTGTACTTTTTAATTTTTTAGATGTAATGCGATACGCAGGCCCGGATCTAAAACGAGGCTACGGTGGTCTTCCGGTCCCAACCTCTAGGGGGGGGCCCTGCGCTCTTGAACAGAAAAAATTTAAATTTTCCACATGCAAAATACGCAATACTGTAAAAATGCAAAATTTTAAATTCGCATTTTTTATTTTAAAAATAATTCAGTTAATTTTTATATATAAAAAAAGAATATATGAGTTCATTAATAAAATTATATACTTTTTCTCTATAAAACTTTTTCTTTTTTCCCCAATAAACTAAATACTGCATAAAATGAATATTTATAAAAATCTGATTTATTGTATTAAAAGAAATTAAACGAATCCTTTACCGTGCGTACTGAATAATAAATAAACACTCGACAAATCAATTAATAACAATTCTCTATTCAAATATTGATACTCAAGCAAAATCGTTGTAAATTTTTCTATGTAAAAACGTTTTGCGATCTGAAATATTCTTAATTTAAACAATATTTTATTTTTTACTTTTATTTAAAGTTAATACATTTTATTTTGTATAAAAATTATTTAAAATAAAAGCGAATTTTAATCGACTGCTAATTTTATAAATACATGTTTTTATTTCGAAAAATGTAATAAATCATACTGCGTTTCATTCACTTTTTTCTAATCACATAAACAGTTATGGAATTTTAAACACGCCTATTTAATTTATGTAAAGAAAAGAACATGATCAGAAACATCGCATTAGTGTATCAAAATTAGCTTGAAAACCACTTTAGCAGCAATACCGGCACAACGCTGCCCGCACCACCGCCGTAGATAATGCATTACAAATAAAGTTTTTATTTTTATTTAAAAAAACGGATATTTTTTTTGCTACCCACAATATTTAATTTTTATATATACATATTATTTTTTTTAGAAAAAGAAAACATAATGTTATGAATACAAAATTACGAACATTAACACATATATATGTGTGTGTGTATATATATACACCAATAAAATTCCTTATTTGATATTTAATTTATGTAGATATTTAATTTTTTAGGGTAAGAAAGTTGATTTTTTAAAGGGCATAATTTTAATACGTACGCAGTAGGTTCTTTTTCTTTTTCTGTTTTTTTTTTTTTTGGCTCGTTTGTTTCCGCATATATGACAATGAACTTTTTCACCACTTTTTTTTTCGAAGGAGAGCCCCTCATTCAAGATTAGTCCCGGGCCCCGTAAATCCTTAATCCACCTCTGATGATATGTATATATGTGTATCAGGAGCAGATCCAGACAGATATTTTGGGGAGGGAAATTATGAAATTATTTAATTACATAATATCTTGTACGGTAGACAGTAGATTTGAGAAATACCTTGTTTCATAAAGAAAATCAAATAGCGACCTCTTTAGAAATTTAAAAAGTGTTTTAAAAATATGTAATTACTATTACAATTTAATTTAAATTTTATTTTTAGGTGAAAAACAAAACGAAATTATAAAATTGTAGCTAAAATGGTGATTTAGAATTTGAATAGTAAATTACCAGAAAGAGTAGAAAGGATAGTATTTTTATTAAATTTTACTTCTTTTTTATTTTTGTTAGTAACCCGATCCAAATTCTTTGTTTGTGAGCAAATAAAAAAATATATATATTTCTTATTGAACTATTTTTAATTAAAATTGCAAAATAAAAATTAAAAATAAATAAAAAATGCAAAAGATTGATGACAGTTGCGTTTAAAATAGAATAAAACCGTAGCATTAATAGTTTTACTAGAAAACAGTATTAAATATTAGTTATAATTAAATCGATATTTTACTGTCTAAATTAAGTTTCTCTGTTGTAACAAAATTTTTCATCGAGGTTTTGGTCTTTGGGGGGATCTCCTATCTCCCCCGGGGTTCGCCACTGATATATATATATATATATATATATATATATATATATATATATACATATATTATATAAATGTACTATCAGAAACACTTTTATATCACAAGGTTTGCGGAATATTTTTCTTGTTACTTCAATTGTTTAATTATTTGCTTTCCTTGAATTTTTATTTCCCATGTAACACTGCATATTATTTATACATGAAAATTTATTTTTATTTTTATTACGGACGTCTTCTTTTACTCTTTTCTAGATTCAATTCGTATTGATTTTTACTTTTTCTCGAAAAGATGTTAAAGATTAGATTACTTTGACATTTTATTGCCTATTAAAACATACGTGCATATCTAAAATCGTAACTTTTCCCTTTAGATTTGTAATACGCATATTTTGTTATTTAACACATTATAAATGTTATCCTGTGCAATATTTATTATAAAAATTATTTATTCACGATGAATGTGCAGTAATATTAGGTCGAATTCAAGAAAAGGAAGCCATTAAAGATTGGATCAAATTTACGATGAACGTTCAGAATGTTTATAAACGTTTACGCGATTCAAAAGTTCATCGTGGTAATGTCAATTTTTGGATTCATGAAAATGATTTTTCTTGCAAATGTCCAAAAATTAAAATCGGAAAGTAAGTTAATATCGTTATTATTTAAATGTGTTTAAAATTTGATATACTACGACAAATGATTTACCAAAAAAAAAAAGGAACACCTAACTAGAAACCACAACGTTATTAGCAATAATTGGCAAGACACTGGTTCGAACTATTTTAAACAGTTGTCTGTTATAATTTCTATTCTATTAGGCATATACAAAAATTGTGGTGCGGTCGTATGTTACTGTAAATTGCAGTACTGCTTACCTATCTTTAATCAATGAGAACTATTACACTAAAGCTGCCGTACTATCTATTTAGAGAGCTGTTAAAAAACAGTTATTACAGAATCAGGAGTCAAGAGCTAAAAGAGCTGAGAACTGATAAGAAGAGTTGTTCTTTAAAATGAACGGGAACAATAAGAGCAACTCTTTGAAAGAAAAATTTATACCAAAATATATAGATTACAACGAGAATATCATTAACAATACCAGTCACAGTAACTATTAGTATATAGAGAAGTTAAACACTAATAAAAATATATTTAAGATTAATTTTTTGTATATATATATATATATATATAAACTCGGCCATTTTGGCCTCGCAAGGGGCTGTGCCCCTTGACCCCTCTTGCTTTCATTTCTGTCTCTTTCTCTTCTATACTTTGTATAAAATGATCAAAATTTACAACGTAATTCTTACTGGCATCAACACACACAAAAAATAATATAACCACAAAAATCCTATTCTAAAATTTAACTTCCGTTATATAAAATTAAGACATTTTTTCGTTACATATTTCATTACATAAAATTATGACATTTTTTAAATAAGAATAACAAAAATCCTATAAAATATAACAAACGTTACATAAAATTGGGACATTTTTTCGAATGGTGGGTAGCCTAAGAATTACGTTGTAATTAATATATTACAGGAACGGTTCTCGAATTTTACTCACCCATTACAAATAAAAAAGCATCGGAGTTGATATCTCTAATACAATAAAAAGTCCTGCAAACAAAAAAGCGGAAAAAGTGAACTGTGGTTTTTAAGAAAAACTTTCAAGACTGCTTATTATTTTTACTTCTGTTTTACAGTAAGTAGTACATATATTCTAATTATACATATATGAAACTGATAGCAAAATAAATTTTCATTAAAAATTAGTCATATATAGTATTGTCATCACAACACTGTTATCTGTATTTAGGAACGCTTCAAAATTAAATGAGTACAGGCGCGAGGGATCATATAAAAATTGAGGAGTTAGAAGGACTAGTGAATTTCGAAAAATTTGGGTTAACCGATTAAACACTCATTGGTACTATTTTACGTAAAAGATAAGCATGAAAATTACTTTTGGAATGATTGAATGAATACAGATTCGAGCGTACTACTGTTTTTATTATTACACTAAATTTTGAGTGTTACATTTCAGAGTGCTTCGGTTTAATAACATTTAGTATTTCCCTTAAAAGGGCACCGAACCGAAATTTGTCTAGATGGGCCATAAATAATGAGACCTTATAGCGATGATGAATTTTTAGTTGGAATTGGTAGATTTGCGCAAAACTTTATGTTAATTTCTATCGGTTAGTAGGACCAAAACTTCGGCACGCAGATAAAAAATGATCGCTCCTAACGACGTGGAGTGGCTTGACACTTCAACAGTTTTTATAAATGGATTTAACATAAATCGCATTTTAATTCTTTTTTACACATATTGAAAAAAAGGAAAAGAAAATAAAGTTTTCCTAGAAGGATGATTAATAATACTCATAATGAGATCATTGAAGAGATCAGCAAAAGATGTGTCGGTATTAATTTCCAGCCGCCACGTTGTAATAACTAGTTTCATCTTTTAGTGTGTTATTCCAGGAATTTTGGCAGAGACTGGATTCCTTCCTCGTTTCATTCGAAGACTCTTATTAGTTGAAAGATTTCTGATTAAACGCCTCCCTATTACTAATTCTAAACTCCTAAATTCCTATCAATTTATTTCCGATAACTGGCGCTTCTCTCCTCGCAAAATTCCTATATTATCCTCGATCTTTTCTCGGCTTATGCTCTTCTTGCCTTTTGTTCTCCCTTTCACCAAACCACCTTACTTCACTTATAATTTCTTTGAATTCAAGCATTTCCCGAAATTATTTGTTCTCCCCTCGGACATTAAATCTCTTCCTCATTCTGCCGTTCAAAACGAATTCAATCACGTGCTATCCTTATATTTTCCTTCCCATACAATTATCTACACGGATGGTTCGAAGTCTGATGTTGGCGTTGGGGCTGCGTTCATTATCCCCGCGCTTACTTATTCCGAACCCTTTCGGTTGCCCTCCTTTTCCTCTATTTTCCTTGCCGGATCCATGGCTATCCTGCAGGCAGTCCTTTTTATATCCTCGAAAAATAACATCTCTAGATTCCTCCTATCTTCGGACTACTCGAAAAGTGTTTTATCGGCTATCTCCTCTCCTTTTCCTAGTCATGTCACTGATCTCATTATTCTCCAAATTCGCTTCTTAATTTCTAATTTATTTGCATCCCGTTCTGTTTTAATCGATCTACTATGGATTCCTGGTCATTATTCCTGACAACGAGTTGATTAACTCGTTGGCACGTTCGGCGGCGACCAATAGTCTATTCTCATTAGTAGATTTCCTGCTCAAACTCTCTACTGTCTCTCTTATCGTTCCCAACATGATTTCTGGACCGGATTCTATTCTTCATTCTTTACCAATCCTCGGTCTTTTTACTATACAGCCCTTTCCTTCCTCTCTTCCTTAATTTAATCTTTTCCCCTACCTTAGCCGTTCGATTATTTCCTCTATAGTTCGCCTGCGGTTCATCATAGTCTGCTTCCGGCTTCTCTTTTCCGTTTTACTCTCGTTCAATCACCTTTGTGTGTTGACCCTCCAGAGTTCAATTATACTTGCGACGCGAATCACGTCTTATTCGAATGCCCCTTTATTTCCTCCGAACGTGCTACTCTGTATTCTAATCTTCTGCGTCTTGGCCTTCCTACTCCTTATAGTGTCCACTCCATTCTTGCATTCTCCTCTCTCAATATAGTTCCTCTTTGTTAGCCTTGTTTATCTCCTCAATTTCTAATCCTTTCCTTATATAATATACAATTCTCTGCGTTGGGTAAGTTCCACTGTTGACGTGCCAAAAAAAAAAAAAAAAAAAAAAAAAAAATCGTTTAGTGTTCTTGCTTTAGCGCTATATTGGTGACGTCACTTTTTTATATCATTAACAAAAAAAACTGAAAACGGTACAATTTTCGTTTATTTTATTACTGACTGGCGAGAGTTTCAGATTTTATGAAAAATGTAGAATCATTTTTTCTCCTACAAAATGTTAAATTTTGTCGAATTCACAATTTTCCGTTTCATCAGAATGAAGTACAGTAATAAACCGAATCGTACATATTAAGCGGCTTTCGCTCCACATTGTTGGTCTTTTATATGGAAATCGTATTTCCTAATCTTGTTGTTGTTGTTTAGCGTGGAGTTTGTTCGGTAAAAAATATTTTTTCAATATTAAGGTATTATTTCATCCCCGATGAAGAAAAAACTCGTAGTATTTTATGTTTAGAAAATACCGAGCTGAATAAAGATTTAGCTGTTAGGTTTTCGATGTAAGAACACAATTTCAATTTAATGATAAAAAAAAAAACCGAAAAACTTTGTTCGCTGTTTTTCGGGCAGGTTTAGAACAAAACCGAAAAAAACTCGTAAAAGCGAATGTATCGAAATCGGAACAAATCTTCTCGAATCGTTTAAATTCTAATGAATGGATCATCAATTTTACAAAAGCGAGCTAACAAATTGGTAAAGAAATCGGAATACATGATTTTTAATTTTCGACATATCATGGATAATTCAGAGGGCTTAAACGAATGTAACCCGATTTTGAGTATAAGTTTGCAACGTTGGTAATCGAACAGAAAATGTTTCACTGAGCGATTACAGCGCCTTCAGTCGGCAATTAATGATTTCTTTATTATGAAGATAAAAAATTATATTACGAAAATATTATACATGAATCCTACATTTGTAATACTGCTTAAAATAAAAATACCTACACATTGAAATACAGAGTAATTACTAACGGAAAATTTGTTTGTTAAAACTATTGTTTAATGGAGTATAAAATTCTTTTTATTTGTTGATTATATTATGTTTAAAAATAATTTGTTTTTCGATTTAATTGCTCAAAGTGTTTTAAGCCCAAAAATGCAGTCTCTCGCACATGAAAATGGTAAAAAAAATTGATCGAAATTTGATATATTAACAGTAGTTATAAATTGGAGCTGAAAAATTTTATTGTATGTTATTGTTTTGCTTAAATCAAAAATTCTGAAAAATGGAAAATTTCTTTACTTGCGCAGTATGCTTCGCGCGACGTTTAAGAGTAAATTTATTTTATATATACACATAGTTACATTCCATAGAAAAATAGGATACCAATGGATGAACTGAAGGTGATGTAACAAAATTTTGGAATTCAAAGATATTGTTTATTTTTTTATATTTCCTTATAGCAGTGGCGGATCCACGGGGGGTCGATAGGGGACATCCTTCCCCAAAAGAACTAAAGCGTCTATGAAAAAATTTATTATAACAAAGAAACTTAATTTTAATGCTATAAAAGATTTGTATGAATTTTACCTACGGATTTAATGATAACTAATATTTAATACTATTTTCTAGTAAAACTATTATCATTCCTTTTTTATTCTATTTTAAACACAACTTTCGTCGATCTTTTACCACTTTTATTTATTTTTAATTTTTATTTTGTAATATAAATGAAAATAGTTCAATGAGAAATATATATATTTTTTTTTACTTGTTCGTGTATAACGAATTTGGATCAGATTACTAACAAAAATAAAAAAGAAGTAAAGTCCAATAAAAATACTATCTTTCTTACTATTTCTAAACTACCATTTTAGCTAGAATTTTATAATTTCGTTTTATTTTTCACCCCTAAATATAAGACAAAAATTAAATTAAAAATTTTAATAATTGTGCATTTTTAAAACACATTTTTAAATTTCTATAAAGGTCGCTATTTGTTTTTCTTTATGAAACAAGGAGTATTTCTTATATCTCCCTGCCTACCATAAAAGATTTTACGTAATTATATACCCCCCCCCCCCATCCACATGTCCTTCTAGTGCTACCCCTGTTTATAGTATATAAATTTTATAGAGAAAAGGACGTGGTGAAGTGTTTTAATATCTGTGTTTGAAAAAGTATGGCAAAAATGAAGCGAATGGTTAAGATTATAAATGAATGTAAGCAGGGTCGTATCTATACTAAAATTTAAGGGGTGTGGGAGGGAGTTACAAAAATATTTTTAAAAACATATACATATGTACTAACATACAAAATATATTTAATTATTAATAGCACGCTAAAGCCTTGCAGTCAATTATTGCATTTGAAATATTTGAACAAACTACAATAAAAACAAATAAAAAACAACGATTTCTATGAAATTCCTAAAAACTTTAATCTTTTCTTTTGTCAAAAATTGAAAAGAAATAAACTTATTCTGAATTTCGGTCCATCCAATCCAAGAAGTCATTATTTTTCCGACATTTTGGGATGTTTGGGGGTGGGCGAATCTTGAACTCTCCCCTCAGATACAGCCTTGAATGTAAGTATGTTAGCAAAAAACAAATAAACCTTAGGTTTAATAAATAGAAAAACGGAGAAATATTTATGATAAGTATAGTTAAAATTTAACTAAAAGAATCAATAAAATAATAAACGTAATAGATAATATGAAAAAGTAAAAAAACATGAATTGAAAGGCTACAGATTGCAGAAAGAAAGAAAGGAGGATGAGTGTAATATAGAGCATTTGTAAATTTTAAAAAATAAGCACGATATTTAGTTCGAAATATAATGGTCATATTAACGAACACATCATTTTGATTATATTAATGCGTGTACAAAGCAATGGCTGTTCTGATGCAAATTATCGATTTCGTAATAATTCGTTTGGTTTGCATAAATTGAATTATTTAATGGTCCTTCCATCTAAATTTTAGTCCGTCCTTAATTATATTGATTTTTACATAAAATTTTCGGCAACAGTAAAACGTATTTTCTTGATTACCATAGGTATTTAATTTTTTGGCTACTCAACTTTTTATATTAATCTTACGAAAATATATATTTCATTGTAGACTACAATATCTATAAGAAAAAAATTGATACATAAATACAATTACACCAATGAAATTATAACTTATATTATTATTTGATTTATGTAAACAATCAAGGGCATCGCCAGCCGATGTGCTGGGGGGGGGTGATAGAAAGAGGATATGAGTTGCCCAGTTGATTAAAAAGATCCAAAGCCCCAGGAGGCAGCGGACCTCCCCTGCCCCCTCCCCTTGGCAACGCTCATGTAAACAATACTTAGTATTTAACCTCTGTAAGATTTGAAACTTCTGAAAAAACTGATGTACACACTTCTTAATGCAAAATTCAAAATATGTTTTGTTTTAGAAACTGGGATATTTAATATATATTATTATTACTAACTTCTACCTACTTAAAATCCTATTAGATTCGGTTGAGCGTAATGTAAACATAAATAATTTTCATCGCGACCGACTGATTGCGCTCTAATCGCTCCGTAAAATTTGTCCGTTCGATTACCAACTCTGCAAACTTATACTCAAAATCGGGTTACGTTCGTTTAAGCATACAGAGGTTTCATAACTTTTTCCTCCACTCCGAATATATTAAAGAGCAGCAGCCGATGTTCGCGAATTTCAAAATATTGTTGGCTTCAACAACTAAGAAGTGATTTTAATAATAAATCAGTGTCAGTGAAACTGGCTTATTTTATCGCTTTGGCTCCAGAAAGAACTTTAAAATTGAAGGACGAAACTTGTACTTTAGCAAAATAATCCTTAGAAAGAATTACGATTACTACTGCAGTCAAGCATCATTAATTATTGTAAAATCTAAAAGCCTCCTCTTTGAAAAACGTTAAATTTTTACTACCGAATCGTGAATATAACACAAAAGCATGATGCAGATTGGATGACCTCTGACATATTTTAAAACTTTTTACACAAATGGAATAGGCAATTGTTAATCAAAAACCAGAAAATATGCATTAAGTAATAATTTATCTCAAATTAAATTAGAATTTTTTTCTCCTAGATATAGCGATTGTGCGTCTTTAAACATTAGAACGAAGAATTAAGAATTTAAAATGTAAATGTAGAAAAATTCTAGCGGTGAAATGAATTCGAAATTTGAAAGTGAAACACTCTTTATAACATTGAATCGTAATTTCAAATACTCTCTTAATATTATTGATGATTTTTTTCTCTTCATGCTGGTTTCAAAGTGAAATTATCTCAAGATGATGGTACGCTTTCAAACAAATTTGAATATGAAAACACAAAGAATTAATTTCGATGAAATGAAATCGGATTTTGACAATTTTGAAGTCATCAACGAAAATTTAGTGACTGCGGATCGGTGGCAGAAGAGTAAAATAATTTGACTGCAGTGACGTCATGTTCAAGATATTTTATAGCATTATAATTAATCATTTGCCCTCTAATACTAAACTACTTCCGTGTTGGTGTGTTGAAAAAACTTAATATGCAAAAAATTAAAGGAAATTTCGATTATATAATATTCAGAGAGTCGTCTGTAATAACGTGTCACGAGAATTTATTAACGGAAAAATTTTACAATACAAGCTGATATTATTTCTCGTTATTACGATACTTATTCAAATCGAAATTAAACCATAAATTAAGGGGAAATGTGCCGAAAAGTTACATTTTAAAATTTTTACATATTACATTTAAAAAAAAAAAGTATTTCGTTTTTTTGTTTTTTCGTTTTTCCATTTTTTTTTTTTTTTTGGAGTATATTCTTTACAGCTTCATTTTTATATTTGTAATTTGTCCAATTGTCCGCAATAATCCAACTTGTAGAAAAAAACATTTATAAAATCTCAAAAGCTCTTCTTTATTTAATATCGGTTATAACGAGGGACCGATTATTATGTCCTTCAGTGTCGTTATAGCCGATTTTCACTCTATCTATATAGATATATTTTAATGGTTATGTCATTCTTACGCTAGGAGGGTAATAAGGATTTCGGGGTTACTTGAGCTATAAAGTTGCGTTACGAAAATGCGTTATGAAAGTTGTAATGGAAATTATTGTGCGAGCCGTAAATTATATTTTTCTGAAAATTATTTTAAAACAAAAAAAAAATGTATATATATATCGCTGTTGCCTTACGGAAAATAACATATATTATATATTTATGTTATACACACATTTTGTTTGTTTTTTTTTGTTTTTTTTTTTTTAAATACATATTTATGTATTCCACAAAATACCCATTAATCTACTATATTATTTGTATCGTGTACGTAGAAAACAACGTTTTGTAATCTGTTAATATGTATTAATATTAGTAAAAACCAAAAATATAAAATAAAACCTAAATAACATAACGGTAAAAAGGAAAATATTAGCTCTTCCTCCATTACTATTATGCAACGTTAAAAATATTATTTTATTATGTCTAAATCATTCTTTGATTTGATTTGTAGAAAAGGTTTTTTTTTTTTTTTCTTTTTTAACGAATGCTTATTCTTCAGCCATACTTTGTTTTTCATATACGTAGTATGTACTTGTATTATTTACATCGGTATAATTTTTTTGAGGCTTTGCATCTTTTTCTTTGAAATCTCTAAGATAAATTAAAAAATATTTGTTACTTAAGAAAAATTAGAGATTGAAATATACTATGTAATGCAATATGCAAGTTTTTTTTTTTTTCATCTCAAGAAAACTTAATGAGACTTTTACAACGGGCAATGATTCAATATTATTAATGTGTAAAACTTTCGGTTGTTTCCTTTTTTTTCTTTTTTCCTATTTACTTTTTTAACTTATACCGCGTGTAATTTTTGTTTCATCTTTTAAATTCTTTCTTTTTGTCTCCCGCCATCTATCACGGTTTATTAATAATAAAAAATTAATTTAAAATAAAGTTTAAAAACTTGTTTGGATGAATGCGCATAATGTAGCCAGTAGTAGCACATCTATGTGAAAAATGGATTCCAATGTCCTATACGGTATAGAGAAATTTCTAATTAAAGATGGAAGAAATTTTAAAAAAATATAAAAGAATAAACAAATGATACCGAAATGGTAAATAAATCCGATTAAATAGTTGATTATGTGCAATTTCATTTCCATGCAGCTATTCCGATTCTTTATTCTTATCAATTGCTATTACCTTTAATTCTGCCGTTTTCTAATGAAACCTCTTTGTGCAATCTACATACGCACAAAGAGGTCTTCTCAGCCTAAATCTCAGCTAAAATTACACGCTGCACGTTAGATAAATATAAAATATTCGACGTTATCGAGCAACCTCTTGATAAAGTGTTCTTATTTACATATACTCCTTTTTTTTATTTTTTAGATGAAGTCTTTTAGAGCTTTATTATTTTGTAATGTTCATCAGAATAGTCCAACCCTCGCAATAAACTGAAATAAGATATACGAGAAGGTCGGCTTCAAAAATGTGTCATCATTTTCTCCTTGTATCTCTTCCGGTTATTAAATTTTCGATATTCTTTAAATCGGGGCTATGAGCCAAAGCAAACTGATGAAACAACTTGCGCCCTAATTATACAGTAATAAAATATAGCAATTACTTATAGGGAGATGAAATTTTATCAGAAATCTCATTCAAGGCAAGATTGTCATTTTTTCGCTTACAGGCTATTTTATAAATTGCTAATGAAAAAATGAAAAACAGAAAAACTTGACTGCGAGCAAAATGGAATGGATAAAACTGTTGCATTTCCAATACCGGTATAATACCACGATTATTTTTTTTTTCATGACAATCAAAAATTCTAAAACACATTTGAGTACTCGTGATAAAAAAATTTCCATCGATTAATAAAATCATTGAAATGTAGTACTTTTTAGTAAATCTCGAAAAAGCGCAAGCATCAGGTTCTCAAAAAGTGTGTTGAAACGAGACGAGAATTTAGTAGAAAAATAATAATTTAGTTTCCTCGAATTTTACAAAAAGATCGTAACAATAATAATTTTTTTAATTATATCTCATACATTTTTTTTTCTAACATATTGTTAAAACCATAATTTGTATCAATTAAACTGTAAACGCTTATTCAGCAGCTCACAAACATTCACAAGATATTAATATCTTGTTGATTTAAAATATACATATATACACACACACGTATATTAATGACTATGTCATTCTTACGCCGGGGTACACGACATTTTTTGTCCCATGATTATGTCGGTCACGTTATATAAGATACAAAGATTAAAAATGCTGTGTTGTACAATTACTAATATTTTTAAAAATAAAAGATGGCAAAAAATAACGTAGTCAATTTAAAATGATTTTTCTAAAAGAATTTTAGAAAACAAAAATTTAGAGTTCAAGGGGGCTTGCCCCCTTGCGAAGCCCGAAGGGCTGAGAGACAAAATGTCCCAAAAAAATTTCCCAATTTTATGTAACGTTTGTTATATTCTATATGATTTTTGTGATTATGTTATTATATTCATATGGACCGATTTAGAATTTTTATTTATATATATATATATAAAAATTACAACATAATTCTTAAGCCGACCCCTATTCGATTTTTTAACGAAAAATGTCACAATTTTATATAACGAAAAAATGTCCTAATTTTTCGTAATGAAAGTTAAATGTTAGAATAGGATTTTTGTGATTATGTTTTGTTTTTTTCTTTTTTATGCCGAAGACGATAAGAATTACGTTGTAAATTTTGATAATTTTATACAAAGTATAGAAGAAAAAGAGACAGAAATGTAAGCAAGATAGGTGAAGGAGCACAGCCCTTTGCAAGGCCAAAGTAGTCGAGTTTGCACACATTTTTAAAAAATTATAGAAAATTTCTTTGTATACAAAACAAACTAGTCGTATGACAGAGCTGGGGGCATGTGTTGTAATTAATTATGATTAAAAAGTTATATATAAACTCTAATCGGAATGCAGTCGATATTACTCTTTCGGAATAACTGATTACAAAAATGATAATTGCGACTATGCAGTAATCTATTGTGTACTTTATAATGTATAATGGCAAAGAACTAATCGGTGATTTGTTTAAAAAAAAAAAAAAAAATACTACCTTTCGTCGAGATTAACCGGCAAGAACGATTACATAAATACGGTGTAAATTTAAATACCTAGATGTTAGTTTTAATATCGCGGCAGTTATAGCAACAATCATTTAATTTATTAATTTATTATTTCTCATGAAAAGATATTTTTGTGCAGTAATATATGTATATATCGAACGATTAATTTTCCACAGATATTTAAATTTAAAAGTGTGTGTTATTCGTCTAATCGCCCATGCTATTGATGAAGTATAATAATTCTCTGTTCGATTCTACAAATCCAATCACACTTTGTAATTTTGCAATTATTACTAATTATTACTAATTATTACTACTAAATATAGTTGCAATTTTCATCCAAAACAGTAATCAATTACGCCTAACTCGGTTCGGAACAGATTACGTGTAATTTTGTAATCGTGATAATATACTCAATTCGGTGTTGTGCAACGTCGGAGGTTAAAACAGTTTTTTTTTTCTTTTTTTTTTTTAATTTTTTTTATCTGAATTAATTTTGCGTGTCCATTTAATATTTTTAAGTTAATTTAAAATTCGTTTAAAAGTATATCATCCTCTGAAAGTTTTCTTGAGAAAAACAGTAATTACATTAAGGAAAAATTGCCGCTTCAAATTCTTGAAGTCGTACAAAAAGCTAGAATTGTTTTAGGTTTTTTAAAATTCATGGCGCGTCTGATCTGAAAAACAACGAAAAATTTTTTCAATAAAGCCTACGCGATAATTTACATAAAGGCGTACTTTAACGCTATTATTTCCATATCTAGTACCATTTTTCAAAAAAAAAAAAAAAAAAAAAAAAAAGGCGAGGTCGATAAACTTTTATTAAATTTGAAAAAATCTTTTTCCCCAAGCTTGGGCGCAGGATATAATAATGCGTCTAACAGTTAACCGAAATTATTTTGGTACATGTAATATTTATAGCCGACATAATTTATAAGTGAAAAAAAGAAGAAAAAAAAATATATATATAATAAAAAAAATGAGGATACATTTTTACACGTTTTCTTTTTTTGCGCAGATCTTACCTGATTTTGGGTAAAGAAAAAGACGGCGATAAATCTCCCGGTCTAACAATGACGGAAAGAACTTTAGTACTAGAATGGAAGGAAGAATGGCACACCCGGATTAGAAGATTGCAGCGGAGATCTCACGAGTGTGCCTGATGCAGCCGTCAATTGCAGTTCTAGCATCCGCAGCTTTTTAAGTATACAACGTCGTCTTTTGTTCAGTATTATATTGTATATATTGTTTTCTTTTCTTTTTTCTTTTTTTTTTTTTAATTATCATCATTTTTTTTCCTTTTTAATTCTTTTTAAGTCATCGGAAAACTATCTTTTTTTTTCCTTTTTTTTTCCTTTTTTTTTTTTTAGATTTTTAGATTTTTACTTTTAATCTCTATATGGAAGTTTCAATGATTTTTCCCCTTTTTTCGTTCATTGCTTGTGTTCTCGTTTTTATAATATAATAGTAGTAACTCCACCGATAGTATTTAAATCTCTCCGATAATAGGTCAGAATTTTATCGTCTAAGCATTTACTCCTGTCTGAGAATGTGCTAATTTCTAAAAGAAAATATTTGGAACAGCAGAATAGTAAATGAGATTCTACTCGGTTTCAGAATCGCGTGGAACATGTTGAACAAATTTTAAATCGAGCTTCGAAATCGGCGTACGGTTAATAATTATAAAATTAAAATTAGTCGCCAGTTAAATTACAAAGGCTGACTTAAAAGTCACACTACTGCTTCGCAATTATTAATAACTCTATTTAGAAATCTTTTATAAAAAGTATTTAATTGGATTTATTTTACTTTCTTTCTTTTCGAATTAACAGTAAAACTTTTTACTTTTTTCTTTTCTTTTTTTGACCGAAAATCGATATTTCAGACAATATACATTTGCGTTGTTTAAAGTGCCGAATGATATCGATTATTCGCATACACGTTTCTTCTTTTAAAATACTTATAAAGTAAAAAAAAAAAAAAAATCAAACTAAATCAAATGTGAAATTTTGAACATTAAACACCATCTCTGGAAATATATCTCATTAGTTTCACGAGATCTTGTTTAAATTACGTATGTTTAAAGTTCTTATTCAAAACCTTCAGATTCGATCGTATCACTTGAATAAGAAGAGGAAACGTGAGTAACATTTTAGATGCTCTAACTATAATAAATATCATCTGATAAGTATCTGAACAAAAAGTTACGAAATGCTTCCAAAAAAAAAAAAAAAAAAAAAAAAATGTGTAAGAACAAACCTCAACTTTTGCCCAGAAGAACTGATTGTGGGTGTAACGAAAAACAAAGGGAAAAACTGGCATGTAGAGAAGTGATGCCGGAGTTCTTTTTCTCCGAGTTATTATTAGCAGAGTGGTGTAAGGCGCAGAAAAGTATTACATGGATAAATTTTCAGACTAAACTTGGTAAGTTTTCGACAGTCTCAATATTGTTTAAGGAAAACTTTCCAAGTCTAGAAACTTATTCGAGCAATACACTTTTCTACATTTACCCGGGACATCGCTAATAACGTCGAAACAGGAACTTAATTTCGACATTTCTTTGTTGTTGTTTTTTGATACGGGGTTTTGGTGTACAGAGAACCATTTCAAAAAATGGCAATCGTCGTGATAATTAGGATATTCTACGCGCGTTCTTTTAAAATATACACGTACTATTTTTTTTTTTTTTTTTTGTTTCTAGTAAGATTGACGTGACTAGTAATAGACAGGGCAGAGTTAAAAATGGCAGCGTAATTTTTGCCAGTGTGTTTAGTTGCTTCTTTTTCCTTACACGATAATTAATCGTAAATTAATATAAAGGATTTTCCTGTATGGGTAAATTTAATTGCAGAACATTGTCGTCTATTTTTACCGCACGTGAAAGAAATTGCTTTGTATAATTTTAATACTACTAGGTAGGATAAAAGATACGAATTAAACCGTTTCACATTTTTCGTTTAAAGATAAAAAATTCAATAAAAATTTCATTGTTATTTTAAAAAATTTCACTCGTCACGTTAATTACTTTTTTCCTCTCCTCCGTAAAAATTCTATTCGTTGTTATAAATACTCCCCACACGTTTTAGTGTTGCATGTGATCCACACAGCTGCAATAGAGAGTCCGAAATAAAGAGAACCTTTTGTTAATTATAGAATATAGTGTTATAACAAATACCTATAATATAACAAATTTAAGAATAAAGTGATCGCTTATTTAGAAACCTTTTAACACAGGTATAACAACCCATCATCAGCTAAAAACACAATATACATATGTGATCAGAAACAAAGAGTGTGATTTAGAATTTGTTTCTGATCACATATATTGTGTTTTTAGCTGATGATGGGTTATACCTGTTAAAAGGTTTCTAAATAAACAATCATTTTATTCTTAAATTTGTCTGTTGTATTAGGTATTTGCTATATAACTTACTAGAGTCTGAAATGTTCTCAAGGTAAATAATACTTTTTCCACAAAACGACGAAGCCGAAAAATTCTATACGCCAGTTGTTACTTCACTTTTTAATTTTCCATTATTTTTACACGCTTTCGAAAAGTGTAAAACGAAAAGAAAAATCTCCAGTGCTGTACTAAAATTCTAGGCTACGAATAGTAGCACTGCGTGGTTAAATGATTAAATTGAATAATTACTGTTTATTGCGGGTGACTTCCATTAATAAAAAATTACATAAATATACACAACACATCTAGTTGCGGCCAGATATTTCATTTAGTACATCTTACGACTGAGGGGTTTAATCAAAAGTTCGTATCAAACTCAAAGTTTTTTTCTGAGTCGTCAAAGAAGTGAGTTTCATATACATCATTTTCAACGAAGAAGCGTGTAGGTAAGTCGTTTGGAAAAAGCAAAAGTCCAAAAAAAAAAGAAAAAAAAAAGAAAAATCGCATATTCTAAATGAAATTTTACGAGTTTTCTAGCGCCTCAATATTTCCGGATCTTGACGACATTTTTCATTTTTTTTCCCGAACTTTCCATCTTTGCGCGCAATTCTCACTTTTATGTTCTCATTCGCAGTCAAAACGTCGCTTCTTTGTACTTGTCCTCATCGATCGCGTCCTAATAATTGCAAACGATTTATTCGTTACGAGCGTGATTGGTTAAATTGTTTTTTCGTTCTTTTTCAGCGCGTTTACCTACCACCTTCTTCCGTCGTCCTGTGCAACGGACTTGACGGCTAATAAATTCTCCTTATTCGAGACAAGGCGCTGTGTTTACAAAACTAAATCCAATTTAGTGTCATCGGTGTTACAAGTGCGTAGGCGAACACAAAGCGTAGACACTTGTATTGCCTCTGCGACATTAGGAATTTTTTCCTCGTAGAAATCCGCTGATTTAAATACCGAAGTGAGATTTGTCAGTTCTGTCAGTTTCGGAAATTACATTATCGCTCATTAACAGCATAAATGTCGTTTCACAAAATGATTGTAAAAACCAAAAACGGAAATGAGCCCCAAATGTGTCAGCCGGAAAACTAGTAAGTTGAGATTCCTCTGCAGCAAGACAAACGGTATACATATAGCAAAATATGTTATAGTTGCGGGAAAAGTGGGAATAATAATTGTTTTGCGCAGAGTTACTACTATTACATTTTTCCAAGCGCAGCTAAATACCGAATGGCCAAAATATTTTCGGCACGACGCAAATAAAGCTATAATGACTGCGAAACGGTGATATAGTTTTTAGCCAGGCTTAATAATATTATGCACGTCATCATCTGAATAGATTTTTTCGATATCGACTTTGTTTTGGAGGATAAAGAATTATGACCTTTTCGGAGCCGCTCATAATCTCTAGCCTAGGTGTTCCTCAGCGCTACAGTTATAGTAAAGTCTCTTCTTAACTATAAATCGCGTAAACCGACCTAAATGCTATATCTCAAATGATACATGTAATTTAACTCTGTAACAACATAAAAATTCCGAATGTTTTGAGCTTAAACAAATTTTTAACATTTGGCCGTTGCTATCAGTGACATACACATTATGTGTAATAATACGAGGTAAGAGATTTCCATTTTTACGCTTTTCTGTTAAAATTTAAAGAAATATTAAGGGGCAGATTTTAAATCTGTGATGCTGTTTCTTTGAAACGAAAGTATTTTTCGGAATAATGCTAGTCATATATTACATATTAATGAAAAATACTGTTTTTGAATTAGAAATATTTTAAGATACACTTTGTACATTATTTGTCATATATATGTATGAAAGTTCGTTATTCGGGCAAAATTGTATTTACTTTACAATCTCTATGTGTACATACATATATATATATATATATGTTGATAATTTTTGTATGAAAAAGCTATTTTTTAACACGACCAGTAATGTACACTGATCGAGCTAATTGTGGCTTCAAAAAATTTTTAGTTTTAAATTTAGTATTTAAATGTAGAGTCTATAATGTACGTTTTAATATTTTTGGTTCATTATGAAACTGTTTTAAGACTCTGTTCCGAACACATTATTCGGCGCGGTCATTTAATTTTCTACATCTTTTTTAAAACGAAAAAAAAATTAACTGATTATAATAAGTTAGTCTTAAATTTTCGAATGATATTAGTACGTAAGATATTAATTATGTATACCGTACACACAATAGTGAAATACGTTTGTCAATTAACGAGAGATTATTCTTTTAACGGTGAAAAATGTAAAATTTTAAATTCACCGAAATTTATACAGAGAAACTTTTACACTTTTAAAATTTAACAGTGTTTTTTCGTAAGCAAACAACAACAACGCAGTTTAAATGGAGCAGGAATGGAAAGGATTTGTACGTTAACTATTTGGTTATTGATGGAAAATAACTTCGCCTTTATGTGTGTATGTGTGTGTTTGTGGGAAGGGGGTTATAAATTAAGTTAGTAAATTAATGCTCAGTTTAGCTAAATGTGAAATAAATAGGACTAAAGTAAATCGCTTGCAGTCTATGATGATTAATAGTTATATAATTTTCATTTACAAAAAGGGAATTTACAATTTTTTGAGAAATTTTACGCTGCGACGGTAATGTCTTAATTTAGCCTTCAATGATTTTTTCTATTATTATTATTTAGAAGTGTTTTTTATTCCAAGAATGATGTCACAGTTTGTATTTTATTTCCAGCAAGAAAGTCGCTTGATTACGGCTGTAAGAATTAACAAACGGCTACGACCAGGATGAAAATATTTTAAATATAAAATTTTTCGCTCACTTATAGAAAAGAAATGTAATAAAAATAAATAAAAAAAAAAAGAAAGAAAGAAAAAAAGTGTCTAGAAATAACGAAATTTAAATCCCGCAAAACACTACAGGAACAGCCGTAAAATCTTGTATCAACTTTCAGGATATTAACTTTCGGGATATTAACTTTCGGGATATTAACCGAGGTTTTGTCGCAGTACATAAGTGTAACCAGTATTAAAAATGAGCAAAGCGCAAAATGGATTTCGACGAAATAACAGATAAACAAGAGCTGCTGCAGTAGGGAATTTCTACAAATCCGCTTTTCACCATATATTTACCCATACGGGGAATGTTGAATTTCCATCCCGCTCTCCTTGACCTATTGCTATTCCACTTATTTTCCTCTTTAGTCTGTCTTCCGTTTTTCGCTTAATCGTTTGTCTCTTTAGAAAAAACTCAAACTCGTTCGGAAAGCTATATACAAGTTTTTTTTTTAATATTTCAACGCTATTCTTTTGACTGAGTACATAATAGAAAAATTATAAACATACCAGAAGACATAGAAGAGCTCTGCAGCTTTTACTCGATGTTTCAGATTTTAGTTCGAATAAGAAGTTTACATCGCTTCGTTTTTTGTTTTTTTTGTTCAAATAATTTTCTACAAAAATAAACAGGACAAAAGTTGAACAGTAAGAATCCAACCGAAGTAATTATTAACACAATTAGTGATAAACGTAAAAAAACCGAACCCTGAGATGGGCCATTTCAAAAATTGTTTCTTTAAAACGCAGAAATGCTTATAGTACTTATAATAAGAACAATCATATTGTTTATGTAGTTTCCAATGGATGCGATAGACTCCAAAGTATAATGCTTTTCCATTCCTGCACAAATGTCAGTTGGTAAACGTTCATTTTCTGAATGTGCCACATTTACATAAATTAATCGTTTAAATTAATTATTTAATAAAAAGTACTATTCTTTTTTATTTCCTACATGTGTGTGTATATATATATATATATATATATATAATATATGTGAATACTGTTTAATTTTCATTAATTTTAATAATGTTCCTTAGAATAAATATTAACTAGTGTACATTATTAAATTGTACTATGGATATAATAATTATCGAATTTTCAGTTAATCAAATAGTTCATTTTTATTTTCCGATTAAACATTTTTCTATGTATTAAAAGAGATTATTTATACAGCGCTTTATAATGAACAGCTTATTTATTTTGAATTACTTAATTTTATTATTAATTTATATCGCATTTTTGAAATAAATATTTTTTAAATCGTCCGACTGTCTCTTGCGTGTATTATTAAACGAGAATCGTTCGTCCTAGCTAAACAGAAATCGTTCCATCCAGCTGCAACATCGTTTAGACGAACACGAAGAAAATATTATTCAAAAAACCCATTTACAAACTACCTGCGGTGTTATTCCGTATCACTCTATACGCATTCTAGAAATTACTTCTCTACATTGGCCTAAAGAATTTCTTCAGTAATTTCGCCGCAAACAAAAACAAAAAAAAATAAAAATAAAAATAAAAACATGGCTGTCCGTTATTTAATTCGATAGTTTCATGTTATTTTCTTTCTCTTTTATTTGTTAACACTCAATGCCATTTTTCCTTTACGTCAAGAGTAGGCCGTGTAGCTCAGGGCGACAGATTTTGGAGGATGTAGTAAATTATACGAGAATCACGAAAAAAGAAAAAAAAAGTAAAAATAACATTTTCAATGACTGAGTTGGTTGCATGTTTACACGGTTTTTCCTTTTGCCCATAGAGAGAGTTACTTAGAAAAATGGGAATAATAGATTCTCTTCGAAAAATCACTCTAGTCTTTTTAGTCGTGGCTTGTTTATATATGAAAATTCTGAATTAGAAACAATCAAAAAATTCGATAATTGAAATATTGAAAAATTCTGTTCTAGAAAAAAATCTCTTATCACCCTACACCACACCACACTAACGGAAAAAAGATAATTTCGAGTGTGTTGCCAAGGAAAGATCCCCCACATTGAAAATGAATAATAAATATGAAGAAACCATTATGCAATACACTAAGTAGAGATGTTTTCTATCTTTTTTTCTTTTTTTTTTTTCACCACTCCGGTCTTAAAACCACAATTGGCGCTGCTGTTTGGTTAACTAAATCTTGACTTTTTCTATGTTAAGCAGTTACTTCCTCATATCTCTTCTCATTAGAAAAAGACATGATTTTTAACTAATAAACTAATAACTTACTATTATTTTACGTTACACACAATAGAGAACATTTATCACAGTAAAAAAAAAGAAAACTTTTACAAATTAAGTCCATTTTATGACATTGTTCAACACAAATTAGGTTTGAGCGAGTGAAATTAATTCTGTGGATGCTGTTGTAATTTTCTCGGGGTTATCCGGGTAATGCGTCTCTACACCAGTATCTCTTGAGTCTTCTCCGCGGATTCCCAGGGAGAGATGAACAGAACATGCTGGACGCTTCTATGTTTTTACTAAGTTCAAATTTACTAAAGAACGTACCATATCGAAGTTTGTAATAGTCTTGCACGAATGGGATCTTCAAATCGTGATGGAGTGTTCTATTGGACACGAAATAAGGAGCGGTTGGCAACTTGTCTGAGTATTTTAGACTGAAGCTGTTGAATTCTGTTGATATTGCTCTTGGACGTTGCGCCATATACTTCGATGCCATACCGCCATACTGGCGCCAGTACGGATAGATGGATTAGTCTTTTGCAAGACATGCTCACGGCAGACTTCCTTCCCATAAGGCTATTTAAGATTTGAAGTCTCGAGCGAATTTTTTGCCTTGTGTATGCGACGTGGGTCCTCCATGGTAGACGTCGGTCCATTGTTAATCCTAAATATCTAGCGCTGTTGCTTTGCGGAAGAACATTTTTATTTATTTCTATCTGGGGACAGGACTGTTGGTTTAGCGTAAAAGTCACCTGTAAACTTTTGGAATGGTTTATTTTAATCTTCCATTTCTCTGCCCATGCTTCAATCTTGTTCAAGTGCTCCTGAAACAGTAGTGAAGCACGCGAAGGATCACTATTTGCCGCTAAGATGCAGGTGTCATCAGCGAAAGTCGCTGTTACCGTGGGGCTTTTAGTACTGAAAAATCCGCCGAATACAAAGAACATAACAGTGGCGCAAGTATACTTCCCTGTGGGACGGATGCATTTATCCCGTATTTTCCGGACATTGCTGAATTTATCTTCACTACAAAACTCCTTCTTGACAAGAAGCATTGTATTACCGCATAAATATCATTTGGCAGAATGTTGTTCAGTTTGTACAGGAGGCCTTGATGCCACACCCGATCGAATGCCTGCTCGACATCAAGAAAGACCGCGTTACAATATTGTCCTCTTTCCAGTGTCGAAGCTATTTTATCGGTAATCCGATGAATTTGTTGTACGGCCGAATGTTTTGCACGAAATCCAAACTGGTGATTGAGCAAGATCTTGTTTTTCGAAATTACTTTTATAATATCTTACTGTATGAAAATGCGACACATTAAAGAAGCAAATACACAGCGAGCGTTGCCGATGAAACAGAGTATCGTAGTTTCGTTGGAGTGAAGAAGCTCGCTCGTTGTAGCATAGAGAGAAACGAACTTGATTTGTAGAGGGGAAAAATCGTTAGAGTAAGAGTGTATAACACTGTCGGTGGTTGAACACAGTTTAGCAGTTGACAGGGAACCGTGTATGGACTTATTATAAATTGCCGGCTTGAGGCTCTTTATCCGATTATTGGTGGTCGTAGTTTCCTTGGCGTTTTCTGTTTTATAACAGCGCATCTCGGTAACTTGTTGTTATAACTATTATCTCTTTTAGATTTACCGTTGATGGCTCGATGTTAATACTACTGTCCACCAATAGAACGAAGTATTTATCTGCTGCCGTCGAATACGTCATCGAAGCTATGACATATCATACTTCATTAAGTGTACAATTTCACTGAAATATAATACGTAAATTTTCTAAGACATTAGCAACAGAAATTGGATGGAGCAGAAATTTTATTTAATAAAAGGAAATATTACCTATCAAATTACAGAAGACGATTATTTTTATTTTTTTTTTTTTTCTTCTAATATATTCGTTGTTTCCTTTGTTAAATCTATAATTTTTATTAAGGATAATTATTAAAATTATTACATTTTTCTGAGTGATACTTTTCCTATATCTTTCAATTAAAAAGTGCATAACTTTTTTCATTGTGTACCGTCATTATTTGCGTGTGTTTTCTTTAACGTATAATTAAATATACGAAGCATATTTTTTTGTATTAATACAAAATGCATAAATACCCTTAAAATAACAAACAAAAATAAATATAAATTTATATTTTAATAAATTAAAATTACTTTAGAAACGTTTTCTGGCTATATCATGAGCTAACAATAGACTACTACTTAAATAAAACTGGAAACGCATATTTTTTTTTTCGCTTATGTGTTCTTTAACTGCTTAACAGCACAAGTTAGAAAAGCTCTCTTGAAAAATTATTAAAAATTGATTTATAATTTAATAAATGTTCAGTTCCGCTGTGATATTAGTTAATTAACAACTGCCGACCTAAGCAAGAAAATGTGATTTATCAAGACATAGAGAATCATTTCTAATGTGTAATTAAAAAAACGAAGATGAAATGTTTGCAACCACTGTTGAATGCACGTCGTGGAAGAAAAAGGTGAAAAAATAAAAAAAAAAAAAAAGAGGCATATTGAGCGCGGTCGGAATTTTATTACGACCAGACTACTGTAGAGATTAAAAATGTTCCGTGTATTAACCGAACTTTATGTTTTGAAAGAAATCTCGTTCTCGAAGAGTAGTATTTCTTAAAAATGGGCAATATTTATATACGTAGGAAAGAAGTTTGTAATAAAACAAACGAAAGAAAACAATGTAGAGCTATAACTCTACCTGCGTAGCGAAATAACTATGTACTTTTTTTCTAGCTAACGTGTGATAAACCGGGAAAATTCCTGGGGGACACCGCTGCGTTTCGGTACGCTGATGCAATTCCCAAAAATGATTACTGAAATAAATAAAGATTATTAAATATATTCCGAACTGTTCTGTACCAGAATGCTGCGTCTGATTTGCACGATGGAAAGCTACAGCGTCTTCTAACGTATATACCACACGTGTCGTCCACATTCAGCCTTCTCTCTAGACAAAAGAATTCCCACTGATAATGCTGACTAGCACACTGGGCGTTTTGTTTTCCCCTGCATGTAGAGATTTTGCCGGCGCATTCAAACATAATGACTTGTTGCCTAGTGTACTACACACCGTAATCTCTTAGCGCATGTACAACCTGCTGTTACACCAGCAGTTGGTTGTTTTCTTTTATCGTTATTTTTTATTGAGAGTGTTCTGCTGGTATATTTCGATTTTATTCTGCTTAATATATAATATTTCATGAATTTTTAAAACACTCGTACACCGAATCCGAAATCAATTTTAATCTTCCGAGTTCATTTTACGGGGAATTTCTCTAAAAGAAAACAATCAAAATCGAAATTAATGTACGCTTAAAATTTCAAAGTTACTGGCGAAAATATTTTTTCCGGGTAGTTAAATTTATTTAATATTACATTTTTCATTTTTTTATTCTGCTTTTATAATAAAAAATGTTTGGCTAAACAGATACGAAGACAGCAAGTAATGTGGAAACTGGTGCCCCCCTCCCCCCCAATAAAAAAGAAAAAAACAGGCAGCGTCCAAAGAGTAAGAATAAAACACCGAGATAAATTGAAAAATATCGCGAAACGTATCAAAAGTTTGGGAAGAATTTCTGAGGGATATTCGATGGGCAAAATCTGGTAACACTAGAAAATTCTGAAAATCTGTATAAAATGCATAAGTCTAAAAAAAGATTGATGGCGAAAATCGAACAACAACTATTGCTGATAATAAATCTGCTATGGTATCAAAAAATAATATGAAAATTCTGCATAAATATTAAACCTGTTAAGGTGAGTTATGACTATTTTAAAATGCCAAAAATGTCTCGGTCTCTTTGAAGTACTGAAGCAACCTGGGGCTGCATTTATCAACTGGAATAAAGAGACTCGTAAACAAAAACTAAGAAAACAGTTAACTTGTTCAGAAAAAAAGCAGACCCTGCTCTGCTTGATGTGTCTACACAGTATACACAGCTTATGATAAATAACCGGAAAAATGTTCAAACTTTCATTGCTATTTTCGACATCATTATACACATACCAGGGAATAAACGAACACAAAAGAAGAGACCAGCATTGTAGTGCGAATGTTTTTTGAGTTTTCGGACGAGAATAATGCAACTGATTGGGCTCAAAACGAACGAAACAGTGCAAGGATACAGCGAATCTCGAATCTAAACGTGACGTTGTGAAAATAATAATAGATGTAGTAAAGCCGATTGGAAAATGTGATCTACCATATGAAGCGATCAAACACACAAAATCGCCTCTATAATAGACGATTCTCATCTAGAGCATGGAAATTTCTTGAAACGACTTTTGATAGACAAGAAATATGATACTCTCTCTAAATTCGCATTTTACAGAAGTAACAACCATCAATAGAAATGCTAAAGAAAGTGGGCAAAAAAAAATTTGGTGTGGCTGTGCTCAGGCACAGGGTCGTTGATTTAACGTGAAACGCCTATATCGGTTTAAATATTTATATATATATATATATATTAATTACAACGTAATTCTTAGGCTACCCCCCATTATCCCAATTTTATGTAACACATATATATATATAAAACTCGGCCATTTTGGCCCCCTCTTGCTTACATTTCTATCTCTTTCTCTTCTATACTTTGTATGAAATGATCAAAATTTGCAACGTAATTCTAAATCGGTCCATATGAATATAATAACATAATCACAGAAATCCTATAAAATATATAGCAAACGTTACATAAAATGGGGACATTTTTTTCTAATGGAGGATAGGCTAAGAATTACGTTGTAATTAATATATATATATATATATATATATATATATAAATATATGCGATGAAAAATAATAGTCGTTGCGTTGCGCAATTTCGTTTCACGAGCGATTTTCAAGACGTTTCACGACAAAAACGCATCGGTCCAGATTGTTGAAACAAACCGTTAATTATGTTAAGCATTAAGAAATTGATGCAGAAAACGGTCAGTGAAGTTAAAGCAATGCGCACGTTTTCAATCCAGTTAGAGATACGACACCGGATGGGACTTGATCAATATGCAATGGTTTTAAGATCAGAAAATTAGAAAAAACTGTTGGTGGACATTGTGATTTGTCTATCGAAGACGAAATGCTTCAGAAATCGCTATACACCACCGGTGCGTGGGAAAATCTAGACGGAGCTTTTAATACGCAGAGAATTTACAATGGGTTTGCAACTTGGCTGCGGCAAACTTTTTACACTTCTGGTCTTCTCTACGCGTGTTCCCGATCCATTCATTTTTTATAATTTCGTCAATTTCTTTATTCGGGCTCTTAAATCAGCCCGCAGTATTTTTCAAAGAGTCGCATTAGCAAATACACATATTTGGAGAAAATATGTAGCAAAGAAAATGTTTTCTGCAATAGGCGGAACCTAAGAAACAGATAATTTTAGAATTTTTTTTTATTGAAAAGTATCTATAAAAATACGTGCCTCTCATCGAAGCTCTTTTCAAGAACTGAAAAATGACTAGACCACGTATCATCGGACACGCTTTTAAGCAAAAACATTTTTAAAGGAAGTTCGGAAAAATTTGATGTAATTTTAATAAGCTTCTAAGAGTTTTTTATGTTTCAACTTCTTTTTGTTATATTTTTGAAAAAAGGAGCAAGATTGGACTTTATGAAATGTAACGATTTCGGTAAATGATTTTTAATGTACAATAATATTGCATTCTAGGGATTTAGTGAAGAAAGCAGCAAAACATTTCGTTGCAAATATCAATTGCGAATTTGTGGAGAAAGAAATTGATTTTTCCACTGATTTTTTCATGTACTAAAAGAAACCATGTGTGGCTCGTGCAGAATTCTGCTCTCTGAGTCGGCTGCGAATAAGATGTATAGCCCTGTTGTCCCACCACTTTCATGTTTCGTGGAGCTTCACCCTCTACAATAATCTGCTCATTCTGCTTACAAAACATCGCCTCTACTATCAACAAATATATTATGTATGTGCCCAGCCTTTTTATATCACTGAGTGTCATGGAACAGCACCGATAATGTTACTAGTATCCTTGCTAATTCATCGACAGCAACGCTATCTGTGTCCTTCGGTTTATTAAAGTAATTAAATTAATTATCTATAAACACTGACCGCAAATCCGCGTGCTGTCATAGCCTTGGTAGCTAAAAACAGCACGTTCGATGGTATTTTTAAATATATATATATATATATATATATACTAGGGAATTGGTTTCGCTGGCCGCTTCGCGGCCCGTTCCTTTGGATTTCAAATAATTTTACTTTGTAAATTTTCATAAAGACTGCAGCATTCACATATATTTATTTTTTGGAGGCCACTGTGGTCTCGGTGTTTGTCACAGACGTAAGATTTAATTATTAATTTTTAATTTAAATTTATTATTCCTACTTTAATTATTAATTTAATGGTTAATTATTCAAGGTGCGAACATTGACATATATCGATACTTTATGTGAAATAATATATTCTAATTACAATTTAAACTACTTTCTTTGCCAGTCAACCGCTAAAAAACAACACAATAATAATAATAATAATATACAAAGTTGTATGGATAGTATAAAAGAAATAATAAAATATAAAACAATACGTAATACTATTATCAGCTGCAATGCGATGACGGTTGACTTAGGATCAGGTCACTACGAAATTAGCAATTCAGTTTTAAGAAAAAATAAGAAACTGATGTTTCATTAATAACAAAGAATTTCTTCGCAATAGCCAGATGTTTCTTCATAAATTCATAAACTATATATGTTCATAGATTTCAATAATAAATTTTTTGTTTAGCACGCTGCTTCAGTATACATAAATAAATAAATGTTATCAGAAATAATATATTATTATATTAACTCTGTTCACACGGAAACGTCTAGGACATAATGTTCTATAATCATAGTTTAACTATTTGAATTTCTGCTGCGTTTACACTGTAACTAACATTGATAATTTCTGTTACATTTTTTTAAAATTTTGTACTCTTAAATTATAAAATTTTGGATATTTCATGTTTTTCTAATGTTTTTATGAAATGACGTTGATTAAAAAAAAAAAAAAAAGCTGTAGCTGTTATGAGGGCTCAGCTGGAGATATATATATTTTTTAAATTGACGTCTTTTCGTCTTTATAATGTAGAAACAAATAAATGGACAAAAATGTTAAAACTTAATGAATCAAATTTTAAAAAATCACCCAGTAGAATTCGGATTTGTGGCTTGTACAAAATTGTTAATCTCTTCATTAGATACGGACGAATTTTTTACTCCTAAAGCAGCATGAACATGAGGAAGACCTCTTGTTTGGAATTCGATTACGTATAAAATATAAACCATTTCTCCGAAAATTTCACCTAACTTTAAAACTTTTAATAAATGATTTAATTTTAATTGGAATAGCCTACAACACAAATCTGGATGATTGATATGATATTGCTTTTCGTTTAAATTTAATTTTATTTCTATCCAATTAGGATTACACGTCATCGTAATAAAAAACATTGGTGCGAAACATGTGTATATGAGCTTGCAAGGTAAATTTTTCCTGGTTTTGGACCTCCTATAGCTGCGATAGATTTGTCTATTTCACTTCGAGTAGCCATTTGTAGGATTTTTTTTTTTGATTAAATCTAGTAAACTGTAATTTTTCTTCTTCCACCTTACACCACATGTCAACAAAATATTCTTGCCCTAATTTAACTGTAATATTTTATCTGAGATATTTTTTTATTTTTATTATCTGCCATATCTATTTACCAACCAACTGAATCATGTGGAAATATATTGCAAACTTTCGTAAGCAGAATTAATTTTCTTTCTATATAATAACTTTTCTCGGATCTGCATTTGGAGAAGTATAGAGCACTTCCACAATTTCAGCACAAGTTGGTCGATCACCAAGTACATGACGATGAGTTTTTCTAATACTTTCTTCAAATTCCAAATGTGGCCGATTTCCCTTACCTTCTCATTAATTCTATTCTCTTCGTTAAACTTTCCTTCTAAATTTACAATTTTTTCCTATATTAGTCCCTCCATCTTCTCTTCCAAAATGACTACCTCATTTTGGACCGTTTTGTAGGGCATAGTTTTAAAATTATCGATGTTTAGATTTATATTATTATTTATTTATTCTTCCTTTGGTTCTTTGAATTTTTTATTTAGGAATTCCATCAAACTTTTCATGTCCATTTGACTTTTAAATTTTGGGGGTCCCATATTTTCAATATATTTTAGCGATTCTATTAAATTATTTAAAAAAGGAAATGACCCTCGAGCTACCATGGAATGAGCTGTGGACTTTTTTAAAGTTTCTAGTCTTACTGCTTTCAGCGTGTATCTTCCCAAAATTTTAGTCCCTGAATATCAAAATTTTTCAAATTTCTTATTTTTCCTGTATTCTGGAGACCTTAGTGTGCAAATTAAAAAGAAAATCAATACGGTAACTCATATAGATCGGTTGAGGAATGTTTTAAAAATTTGTTGCTCAAAACTTGATTTTCACATTTTTCAAAATTTGGGTCCTTTGATTTCAAAATTTTGGGGATCTTATATTTTTCCTATATTCTGGCGATTGTAATACATCATTTAAAAAAAACGATGACCCTTCAGCTGCCATGGAAAGAGTTGTGGACTTTTTTTTTGTTTCCAATATTTCCACTTTAAGCGTGCATTATTCCAAACTTTGGTCCCTAAATATCAAAATTTTTCGAGTTTTTTATTGTTCCTGTATTCTGCAGACCTTAATATGTAGTTAAAACGAAAATCAATACCATAACTCATATAGAACCGGCTGTGAAATTTTTTAAAACTTTTTGCTTAAAACTTGATTTTCACATTTTTTAAAAGTTGGGCCCTTTAATTTTAAAATTTTGGGGGTTTCGTATTTTTCCTATATTCCAACGATTGATATACATCATTTAAAGTAAAAAGTGACTCTCCACCTACCATGGGAAGAGCTGTGGACTTTTTTTTTTGTTTCCAGTCTCTCCTCTTAAAGCGGGCATTTTTCCAAATTTTAGTCCCTAAATATCAAAATTTTTCGAGTTTTTTATTGTTCCTGTATTCTGCAGACCTTAATGTGCAGTTGAAACGAAAATCAATACCATAACTCATATAGAACCGGCTGTGGAATTTTTTAAAATATTTTTTCTTTAAACTTGATTTTCACATTTTTTAAAATTTGGGCGCTTTAATTTTAAAATTTTGCGGTTCTCGTATTTTTCCTATATTTTAGCGATTAAAATACATCATTTAAAAAAAAAAGTGACCCTCCAGCTACCATGGGAAAAGCTGTAGACTTTTTTTACAGCTTTAAGCGCGTATTTTCCAAAATTTTGGTTCCTTAATATCAAAATTTTTCGAATTTTATATTTTCCCCCTATTTTAAAGACCTTAGTGTACAGGTTAAAAAGAAAATCAATACCGTAACTTATATGGAACTGGCTGTACAATTTTTCTTTTAAATTTTTCTTAAAATTAGATTTTCACATTTTTTAACATTTGGACCCTCGAATTTTAAAATCTTTGAGGTTTCGTATTTTTCCTATATTCTAGCGGTTGAAATACATTATTTAAAAAAAAGAGTGATCCTCCAGCTACTATGGAAAGAGCTGTGGACTTTTTTTTAGTTTCCAGTATTTCCATTTAAGGCGCGTATTTTTCCAAATTTTGGTCACTAAATATTAAAATTTTTCTAATTTTATATTTCCCCCGTATTCTGGAGACCACAGTATGTAAATTAAAATAAAAAATTAATACTATTAGTCATATAGAACCGGCTGTGGAATTTTTTAAAATTATTTTGCTTAAAACTTGATTTTCACATTTTTCAAAAATTGGGTCCTTTGATTTCAAAATTTTGAGGGTTTCGTATTTTTCCTATATTCTAACGGTTGAAATACATCATTTTAAAAAAAGATTGACCCTTCAGCTACCATGAAAAGGGCTGTGGACTTTTTTTTAGTTTCCGGGGTTATCGCTTTAAGCGGGAATTTTCATAAACTTTGGTCTCTAAATATCAAAGTTTTTCGAGTTTTTTATTTTTCCTGTATTCTGGAGACCATAGTGTGCAGATTAAAAAAAAAAATATTACCATAACTCATATAGAACCGGCTGCGGAATTTTTTAAAAATTTGTTTCTTAAAACTTGATTTTCACATTTTTTGAAATTTGGGCCCTTTAATTTAAAAATTTTAAGGGTCTTATAATTTCTTATGATGTGACGAAGAAAATACGTTGATTGAAAAAAAAATTAACTTTCTAGCTACTATAGAACGGTCTGTACGATTTTTTTTCTTGCAGCTTTATATAATCGATTTATATAATAGATACATATATTAATTACAACGTAATTCTTAGGCTACTCCCCATTAGAAAAAATGACCCAATTTTATATAATGAAAAATGTCTCAATTTTATGTAACGTTTGTTATATTTTATACGATTTTTTGTGATTGTTATTTAAAAAATCTCACAATTTTATGTAACGAATACAACGGAAGTTAAATGTTAGAATAGGATTTTTGTGAATATGCTATTTTTTTTTGTGTTGATGCCAGTAAAAATTACGTTATAAATTTTGATCATTTTGAAAGAGACAGAAATGAAAGCAAGAGGAGTTAAGGGGCACAGCCCCTTGCGAGGCCAAATGGCCGAGTTATATATATGTATATATATATATATATATATATATATATATGTATGTAGGAAAGATGTTCATCGACTTCATGTAAAAAAAAAATCCAAACTTTTGACGAATGTAGACAACATGAAGCGACGTTGTTATTACGGATACCGCTGCAAGTAGCGTACAAAAATGTTTTAATGTAGAAATTTATGAAACATTTACGCTATTAGATCGTAAGAGTTCAAACAAAGCCGATGAAAATCCGAAGATGTTTTTCAAAAATAGAGTGGAGCGATGCAATTCCGGAAAATCCCCTGACTTCGCCGGAAACTGCGATTGACTTAAAAGAAGTATGAAAAAAAAATTCGAAAAAAAAAAAAATAGACTTTAAGTCAAATTTCGAAAAAGCAATCGGCAGATGACATAGATTCTAAGGTGATGTTCATATACGGTCTAGATAAGAAATCGAATTCGTCAACATCGTCGCAGTGTGAAAATTGCGCGCTGTATTGCTTTTTTGTGCCGGAAAAATTTATATTTGATTTGCACAGCGTACGGCATATTTTCGGGCATGCAAATGCATCGCGAATGACGCTAAATTAAAATAAACAAAAAATTGATTACGAAGAATCAAAATGTCGTCTCGCAAATTGAGCAGCTCAGAGGAATTCTGAATGCGATGTTGCAGCATTTGCCGTGATGATATTACAGATCTGTTGGAGAAAAGTCAGACTCGTTAAAAAGGAACTTGTTATTAAGTTTTGCTTGGTTAAAGGTTATCGAAACTTAACTCGTTCCGGATCCAAGTCGTTCACAGGATGTGTAATAAATGTATTCTTTCATCCTTTGAAGTGAACGTTAGGTGGGTTTAATCAATTTAAAACGTACAAAAAAATATATTTCAAATTATGAAGGGGAAAAAAATCGCACCAAAATAAAATGCAAGAACAAATGTATACTAAACGGGAACGCAAAATGTGATCCTGCATTACTTTTATGCGCAAAAAGAATATTCATATAGTATTACGACATGTATAAAATCAGTGTACATCAAAAGAAGGTGATGATACCGTGATTTTTATCGTGTCTAATTTTTTTTACGCGAAACGAACAAAAAGGTAACAGAGAAAGGTGTATATTAAGTTAAATGTTAGCCGAAATAGGCGGAAATTAAAGGTGCGTAGGTGGGAATAAAGGCAAATGAGCGTCAAAGGCACGAAACGGTCAAAGTGGCGTAGCTGTTGAACGTGGGTGTGTATAAATGCACGGATGTGTGCATAGTCTGTATGTTACCATTCCGGTAATTAAGTTTGCGTTAGGTACTCAATGTATCTCTCTGACCGTGTCGCGTAATGTTGTACCCTGAGCGTGTTATGGTTCAACAGCTTGATTTCTTTTAAAGTTTTATCGGTTGATGGTTTCTTAAGGGATTGGTATTACTAAAAAAAAAAAAAAAATTCGAGAACTACGTTTTAATAGCGCGGCATGGTAAAACCGAAGGATGGAATAATTTAATTTTTGTAACTCAAAAAAAAAACAAGCGAATTAAATTCTAACTAACTTTTGGAAAGCGCTTGTTTGGCTCAAAAAAAAATTTAAAAAAAAACCAAAAAAAAAACCGCTCATATAAATAAGGAACTTTGTTTCAACATTTCAAATCTTAATTTAGTGCTCAATAACTGGCACAAAAATGCGTGAACGGGATTTCACGATGAGAGACTCTTTTTCCCCTTTTTTTCTTGTGAAGGGACGGGAGTCACCAACAAAGAGGGGGGACATCGTTTGACGAAACTTTAGATTTCGGTACACGATCAACATTTGGAAACAAAAAAAGACAAAAAACAGACCTAGAACGCTATAAAGGAAGTAGGAATATTAAAAATCAGGAACGTTGAGCTCAATTCGAAAAATTACTGGAAGGACGCGAAAGACAATAAAGAGAGTCTGTATATGAAAAACAGGAACGAGATGAGGGAAACAGATTGCGGTTAGGCACTAATTAAAATTTAAATATTCGTTGGTTTCCTGCACCCGTGCCATCCGTGTTTGTTTCTTTGGCGAGATCGACGAAAATCGTTTGTAAGGGCATACACGACAGAAACTAAAAGGTCTCTGTCCTGTGCAAAGATGAAAAGCGCGATGGTAATGGATGATAAATAGTGTCTCCTGTAATTAAGAATCCCCCCATCCCGGTAGAGGAATTAACACGTTTCCTAGGTGTTTTTAAGCAAAGCCTATAAGGAAGAACTGTTTTTTGGGGAGTTGCGGGGGGGGGGGTTCGGGGGGGGGGCACGTCAGGAAATAATAGTGAATAAATGTAACAACAACTGACGTGTGCTACTTCATTAGAATCGACATAACCCGCGGTATATAACAGAAACGTGATTATAGATCGGAATAGTACCTAAAAGCGCACCTTGCCCTAAATTTCGCCTTTTCTTCACTGTTCGGTTTCTAACGGCGATAAATTTTCAAAACCGGCCCGTTCAATTAAATTGCTATTATCGCTCCTCTCAATCGTCGACATATTCAGTAAAGAGGAAAACGTGAAAAACGATTGCACGCTAGAAACTTTTACCAATTAATAGTTCAATAGAAATACTTCAGCGATACCGTTTTGCGCTGGTTTTCCAAAATGATAATTAAACTTATTAAGCTGTTGCAAATTGTGCGGTTTTTTCCGCGATTTCTCCATTTTGCGTTCGTTACGAAATCCGTTTGCAAGATAACGATATTCGGCTATTACATTGGAAATATGGAAAGATTATATCTCATTTTAACAATTACAAGCAACGGCCATCGTTATGAAATTCGAAAATACAAAAACATATTAATATGTTTTGTAACTAAAAATAAAATAACCGCTCAATTCGGTAACACACGTTACATCTTTACATTGTTGAAAATAAAGCGGTAAAATTAAAACGATTTAGAATAAACATCGAATAAATTCCGTCTATAGAATAAATTTATACGGTCTAGCATTACACACACGTATGGTGCTTTTGATAACATTAAATGGCCAAAACTGTGGAAAATTTTATTAGAAATGGATATATACCAGTACATCTAATTTACCTCATACAACAACTGTACGTAAATAACAAAGGGCATATAAAACTGGAGAAGACCGATAAATCAAGTGGGTTTGTAGCAAAAAAAGGAGAGTATGCCAGGGCTGTTGCATATCACCGATTTTCTCTCAATATCTGTAGAAAATGAATTATGAGACAGACAATGGACGGCTGGCACGGGGGGAATATCATTCGGAGGCGAGAAAATATCATAAGATTTTTTGCAGACGATGCGGTAGTACTTGCCGGCACAGAAAGAGAAATGTATGAATTGCTATTAAGAATAGAAACGGCTGGAAAAGAGACCGGTTTAGTACTTAAACAAAAGTGTTCGATGTTAGCTATTGATAAGGATAACAAAAATCCAACAACCGTTAAAAATGCTACAAGATATACTAACCCGAGATAAATTAATCCCTATTTGGGTGCCTGCATTTCAAGAACTGGAGGATCAGACGAAGAAATAAAGAGACGGATAGCAGTGGCGAGCACCGCGATGGGAAAGCTTAACCGTATGTATGGAACGATCGTAAGATCTCTAAACTAACAAAATTACGACTCCTGCAAACTTCTTTGGTGTTCTCTGTAGCGACTTACCGATCGGAAACATGGACGATCAATGAAACCATGGGAAGGAAGATCGCAGCTTTCGAAATGAAAGGGTATCGAAAGGTGTTGTATCTTGCGTCAAATAATGACATGCGACTCGGATAACGAAATGAAAAAAAAAAAAAAAAAGAATGGTCGACGTAGTAAAACAATTGATGATCAATTTATTTCATGTGTACGCAATTTACTTGCGATGATGATATTACGTTTATATTTATATAGATTTAAAAATAATCGCAGACAGTGAATAACAAAGAGCGACTAGAAATAATGAAATATTCGATAATGCAGACACAAACCTGTTTTTTAATGAATAAAATTCATTCTCAGCAGGCTCGTGTCCAGAATTTTGAAAGGGGGAAAGACGGGTTGAAAATTTTAATTTTCTTCACATATTTATTTTATATATAACAATACATTTTCCCCACTAATATTCGTATACTACTAATAATTTCCATCATTTTGATTTATATGTATTAATAATTTACATAAATGAATTAGCCCCCGTATATAAAGATTAAATAAAAATTACACATATGTGTTATTAATTCTACTCGTAATGAAAACGTTTTTTTCCTTAAGATATTAATGATCTACCTCTAAAAATATGAAGCATATTTTATCTTTTTTCTTTTTTAATGTATAAGAACACCCTAAAAATTGATCAATATTTATTTTCAATTTTTTCAGATTTTTTCCAAATTTTTGTATATTTATATTAACTATTTCAGTTCTCACGAGGAGGTTTAACCCCCAAAAACCCCACCGTCTACACGGCCTTGATTCTCAGTATTGAAAAGATTCTTTCTTTTCTTTTCATTCGTATCGCTCGATTCCGCGCATCGTGACTACTACCCCTATTTGTACATTCTAGTTGTACGGAATAGGCAGCGCTCATGGCAATTGTTTTGTATGCAGTACGAATGTGTATACGCGCAAGACTACACTCAGAACTGATAGTGATCGTTTGATTTATCGCGCTACAAGAGCAGTCCTGTGTGGGTCTGCTGTGTACTGACCTAGCCCGCATATGATATTGTACGTGGTGATTGGCCATTGCCTTCCACGTGATTATTGGTAGAGTATTTAATTTAATTCTATGTAATAAGAAGTTCTGTCGTCGCCCGGGATCGAACCCGTGACCTCCGTAATGAAAGTCAAGCGCTCTAGCAACTAGGCTATGGCGGAAGAAATTACAGATCACCAAAAATAATGAAAAATGACACAATAAAATAAGTATAAACCATTAGCAGGTGTATTAAATATATTAGCAGAGTCTCCGATGGAAATAAAATTATTTTCGCTAAATGGCGCATTAATTGCTTCTGATGATGATGTAAACTTCCCGAAACGTCAAATAAACGGAGTTTTTAAAGCAGCGTATTTACCCAAAATTATTTCATTTCTCATACTACCTAACCTGTAAGTTTCAAACTTTTAGCAATGCTGTATCAATAAAAATGTTTTAAATGTTATCGGGAACGAGAAGCTTAAAACCACTGCAAAAACTCCGAAAACTATGAAAACTCTGGAAACTACGAAAACTCCGGAAACTATGAAAACTCCGAGAACTATGAAAACTTCAGAAACTATGAAAACTCCGGTAACTACGAAAACTGCGGAAACTATGAAAACTCCAAGAACTACGAAAACTCCGGAAACTATGAAAACTCCGAGAACTATGAAAACTTCAGAAACTATGAAAACTCCGGTAACTACGAAAGCTGCAGAAACTATGAAAAAACTCTGGAAACTACAAAAACTCCGAGAACTATGAAAACTTTTTATACCTGCGCTTCCCGCATTTTAAACAAATTAGATGAAATTAAAGGAAGAATTTTGAAAATAGGGGGGTTATATAGAAAATATAACATTAGTAGCCGAATGTTAACGGCCGATTTAAATTGTTTACATTTATAATAGTAACAGCAACTTGGAGTTTGCACAATTATTAGCGAGTTTATTGTAAAATTATTAGAGTTTAAATTTGGAGCGCTGGTTTTATGCACTTTGTGGAGACCCAAAAAAAAAAAAAAAAAAAAAAAAAAATACTCTACTACAACTACTTTACTAAACAAAAATATCGGAGTAATTTAACGGGAACAGGAACATTTATACGAAACAAAACACGTGTGTGCGATTGCTATGGCACGGAAGATACGGTAATAACTGCCGGAGGTAATAATGCAGCCAGAGAAAGGCGGTACAGTGTGAAAACAAAGTAGGGAACAATTTGGTTTTAAAAGCAATACTGCCCTGCGATTTATTGAGGACAGGTTTTCAAGAATCTGGCACGATGACGACATCTGCCAGAAACCAGTCAATGCACTTACGAATATAACGCGATGCCGATGCCGTCTATGTGGACAAAACTGCTACCATAACACACACTAGACCGGCGTGTTGCCATTTTAATCAGTTCGCTAAATTCATCGGGCCAAAGACTTTTGCCCAATCTATCATGGCCAGCGCGATACGCCCCGGCACGAAGTTCTCGCTGCATAATAATAATTCCACGATACTTACACCACGCAGCCGATAAGCGCTTATCGGTATTAAAATTGATACGTCTTGAGCGGGGCTTACTCGCAGTCGTCCGACTTAATTTACAGTAACACGCGCGTACAATATAAATAAGTAAGTACCTCTGAACCGACGACGCCTGACACGGTACCTCTCAGTCGCACGCCTACATCCAATACCCACGTCGACTCGTTTACTAGCAGCACTCCGCTATCTATTCTTGCACGAATAAAAGCCGTATTAACAAACGCCCGGCTGCTTCATCGCCGGTCTACTTTGTTTCTATTCGCACTTGCCCGCGAAATACAGAAAAAAAGATGTTGAAAAAAATTAAAAAATCTCAACAACTGGCATTCTTCTTAGCTGACCGATTCGTAGTAACTCTGTCACTGTTTCTGAACTTCTTCACATCTGAAGAAAGCGGTTTTTAGATTACAAAAGTTAGACGAGTCTTCTGCAAGGTACTGGACATTGTCCGGTTAAGGTAACGCTCGAGAACCGAATGAATCAAATCAATTCGACGCTACCGAAAACTGCGTTATCGTTACAAAATCAAAGTTATATACTCATCGTACGCGCATGTATACTTAAACCGTTATTTATAGATTATCGAAATCACGTTGCGATAAAAATGTTTTTTCGACTAAAAAACACGAAAATTAACCGGTAGACGCGGTTACAAAAAATCCGGTTAATCAACAATCATCAAATCCGAACGCTCGTTCCTACGACGGCATTATGAGCAATTACAATCATCAAATCCCATATTTTTTTTTCCGATACGCTTCACGTATGACTATATATCGGTATTTTCGTACTGAATTCTTTGCAGCTGATTTACCAATGGCAGCGCGCGGTAGCCTAGTGGGTAAGATGGTCGGCTACCAAATCGAAGGTGTCGTACGTTGTCGAGACACGTCTCGTTCCGGATCCAAGTCACCGCCAGGTTTACCGAGCCTGAAATAATTAGGTAGCAGAGAATTATCTGGGGGAAAGTAAATGCGAGTCCCAAATAGAAAGGAACTCTGGTTCCCCCCAGTATTCTCTTTAGGTCCATTAGGCTTAGTAAATATTATGAAAAGCTTAAATTCGCAATGCCCAACACCCCCTGCCGAGGGCATAGGCTTTACTTTACTTTTTACTTTAATTTACCATTCGTATTTGTGAAAATGGCAATCTTTTATAATCGCTACATTATGATAGCCGAATGATGCGACTTAAATTTATTACTTGTTTTTAACTTTAACGCGCGCAAATTATATTTATCAAAAATATTTTGCGCGTTTAACGTGCATTGTTTTCATCTAGATACATATTTAAACTTTGCTGTGATAAATCAAAAATCACATAAAATCATCATTATTTTCATGTCAGAAATTTCGATGGAAAAATTTTGTGACGTGACAAAATCAAAATTTCTTCCAGGAATAAAACACATCTGTATCGTTCTTTCTGTTAGTATTATTGTGTCTATTCATTGTATTCTTATAATAAAGGCCTTTTCATCATCGATTTTATTGCTTCCATTAACAAAGTAATTAACAATTGCTAAATTAATAATAGAATAAACGAGAATAATACGACTATAAAAATGGAATAGTTGCAAAAAGCTGAAATTCAAAGAGGCGAAAAAAAAAACAAAACATTCTCGGTCTGTCAGTGAAAAGAGCTAGACTGGAGAAAGATGGGAACAGTTTTTGTAGATTCCCTCTTAGTTAAAGCTTAGAAAAGAGATTTGAAGTATGGAAGCAAAACTAGAGAAATAGACCACTATAGGAAATTGTTTATATTACCGACCGATATTAAATTATCGTATTATTCCTCTTCCTAATAAATCGTGCGAGAATTTTGCAATAGTTACTGCGAATAAAAATTACTTTCTACATCAATATACTTATGTGTACCACCAACGTATCATTATGACTATACACTGAACGCATGTTTCGCCGTTTATAATCCAATTTATTACTTGCGTACCACTCTCTTTAAGTATAATCATGATTCGCGCTCGTCACCACGCTCCATACACTTCAGATGATCCTACGTATTTTAAGGTAAAAAGTAACCGTAATTAATATTTACATACTACTAAATTGAAAAAACAAATATTTTTCCTATTTTAAATTTATAATATTCCCAGGACACAGTCGAATCAGAAGCGAGTATTCCGTCACATAATCACACCCCCCCTAACACAATTAACTGAAAGTCAATATATAGAGTCAAATGACTATGCGCCCCTTTTACATCAGACCAACCAGTGAGAGTTCAAATACTATCATGTTGTACACCAGCTTCGATCCTTTGCTTATTCTATACATACGTCTTCACAGAGTGCTATGAACTAAAAACGTCATATCTCGACAACACCAAGCCTCCTCGTGTTATTTTCTCAACAGACACTTTTGTTTGAATGCCCTCATTTAATAACAGTACTCAACCGAATTAAGGATTAAAGCTTTAACTAACCGATTTAATAATTTTCTAGCCCATAATAACTTTCTTCGTACGCTTGTGTGTTTGCATGCGCTTTGACGACACTAAACAGTGCAATAATTTGTTACCCTCTACATAGTTGTTTTGTATGTTCACGTGTTTCCCTGCACTTTTGACACAACATATTTGCTGTTGCCTGACGACCACCATAATAATTTTCTAACCTGTACATAGTTGTTTGAATGTCCTTTTGATGAAGCATTTGTTGTTGTTGACTAATCAATTTTAACACTTTTCTAACGCTTATCAAAACCTTCCTTTATGTTTTTTTGTTTTCCGGTTTTTTTTTTGTGTTTATATACTTTTTTAAGGTTATATTTTCTTACATGGTGATGTGTATATTTCTTAATGCAATGAAATAATGTCTATCCCAAATTACCAATCTTTAAAGATCTGAAAAAGTTACAATATTGTGTAACTGTTTAGTGTAGAGATTAAAATTAGAAAATCAGATTGTTGACATACATCCAGATGTTGACAAGGTACACATATGTATGTCCTAAAAATTTCTATAAGTCACTAGCAAGATAGTAAACATTAAAATGATGTATCAAAAAGTGTACAATTTAGAATCAGTCTAGACTCTAGACGGAAAGCACCGAATTTTCATTGAAAATACCACACTTTACCTGGAATTAACATCACGTCCAATAACAACCTGACTGAAAATTTATACAAGCTATTTTAGGATCATGAAATATAAATACAGTTGTTTACAGAAATTTATTTTAATCAATTATGACCATACATTGTGTAAATAAAACATTTAATACACTTTCATGCGCCGATTAATAATGGTAATCGAAAAAATTCCGAAAAAAATGAACAATTCTGCGAACTTCTTGAACATGAAATTTCAAAAATGAAACGTGTTTAAATGTATTAGGAGATTTTAATGTTCAAGTTGGTAAAGAAAAAAAAATATAGGAAAATCATACAGGGGAACAAATAGAAATAGCCAAAAGTTAACAGAGCTGTGCCAAGGTTTTAAAGTTGATGTCAATAAAGTTTAAATAACTCTCCAGAAAGGAAAAAATATGGATATCGCCAAACATGAATCGAGGAGAATTTCAAATTGTTGACCATACGGTTATATATTACAATAATCATGGAGAAATTACGAATGTGAAGTGAAACTGATCACTATCTGACTGAAATGAAATTAAAATTTATCCCGCAGAAACTATTAAAAGTTAGATATGTAATTTTAAAAGCGAAAATCGTGCGTTCCGGGAAAAATTAAAAGACGTTCAATTAGAAGAATAAATTGTAGTCAAGACGAAATTAGTCGATACAGCATCTAATATAGCACAGCTCATACACGAAAAAAAAAAAAAAAAGAGTGAAAATTGTGAATTAGCTCTAGAACAAAGGAGCCGGTCGTGGCAAAATGGCATTGAGCAAAAAGTAACAAAGATAATGTTTATTTCAACAACCAAAAGTAGAAACACGAGGCTAGGATTATAAGAGAAGTCAAGAGAAATTACATGAAGGGTTAATTAGTAAAGCTTAAAGAAGACTTCAAAAGGTATATAATACAAGAACATTCTACTACCAAGGCTTTAAAAATAATTTATGAAAATACCAACCACCCAGTTTATGCTTTAGAAATGAAAAAACTGGATCTATATAATCGAGATAACTGTAAAGTACTGGCGAGATATTTCGATAAACAACTGGAAGTATAAGAATTAGAAAAGGTACCAAATGATTGAAAAATAACGTTAATTCATCCATTTCATAAAAAGGAAGATATAACCATGTTAATAATGATCGAGATATTTCACTTCTGCAGGTAACATCCAAAATTCTTTCGAAAGCTTTGCAAAATAAATTAGAATATCAAATAAGCGAACAACTTAGAGAATACCAAGGTGGTTTTAGAAGAGAAAGATTGTAAAATGATACTGAATTTGAAGATATAGAAGATTAAGAACGAAGAACACATTCGTAATATTTATTGATTTCGAGAAATCATGCGATTCTGTAGATAAGGAAACGTTATTTAACTTAATAGACGAATTTGGTGTAGATAATAAATTAATTGTAATCATTCAACAATGACAAATACGGTATCAAAAATTAAGTTCTTGGATGAAGTATCAAAGACTATCAAGATAACAATAGCGGTAAAGCAAAGGATCGTATCATCGCCATTACTATTTGTGCACTAGAATAAATAAACACGAGAATAGAAATTTTGAATAGCGGAAGGAGGAATTCTCAAAAGATTAGATTAAGAAGAAACACGGATGACATAAAAATTAATTGTCTAGCCTTCACGGACGATTTAACGATTTTATAATATGAAAGACATAATAAAACAGATGTTTTAAGGGGAAAAGCGGGAAGATAAGATTACGGGTCTTATTTGAAAAAGCAACATATTTAACAACCAAATAAAAGAGGCTTTGAAATACCTAAAAACAAAATTCGGGAAAATTTAGAGAATTTTTTTTTTTTTTTTTTTTTTGGCCCGAACAGAACAGTTCATTTGGCCAATAGAGAATTATGAAATTTAGATATTTAGAGGAAAAATAATACAGTTTAATGCGCTAGACAAAGAAGCCTATGGAAAGAGTAAGAAAAATGGCAACACCTTTCAGATAACTTAAAATCTGTGTACTAAAAAATATGCGAAATTAAGCCACGGTAATTGAACTCAACGCCTTTACGCATCAGAGCGTCTCGCAATAAATACAATAAACAATGTTAAGGAGATCAGGAAGAAAGAAAAAGAGATTACAAGGAAAACTCTTGAACCAAAGTATGATAATGATATGTGGAAGCTAAGAAATGACAAAGAAATATATGACAGAGTTGAAAAAATAAGATACGATGAGTAAGAGAAAAGTAGTATTTTATGGTATCTTAAAAGGATGAAGTCCGGAAGATTAACTAAAAGGATATTTCTTCGATAAAAACCAGAATACAAGAATTAAAAAAGTTGAAAAGGATGTAAAAGAAACGAAGATAGCAGTAGGAGACGTTGAAGATAGGAACGTATTTAACAAGGAAATAAGAAAGTTTGAAACTTGTAAGGAGAAACAAGAAAATCGACAAAATATGAACAGAAGAAAGAAAAGTTTTCTTCGAAGGATGAGAAAATGGTAAATGGAGAAGATGAATTATGCAAAAATTATTTCACGTGGTCCCTAAATGGCCTACTTCGAAGAAAGACAAAAAATAACCGACAAATACTATTGTTGTTAACTAATGTTCGTGCTTACATGTCAATATAAAGTATGTTGAATGGGCAAAACAAAATTTTGGAAACGAAAAATAGGTTTCTGAAAATTTTGTATTAAAAAAAATTCTAACCTGAAAGAAGCGGTTGTAAATGCAAAATATCAAAATTCGAATGTGTATTTTTAAGGTGTTTATATATAATTTCTAATAATTTATTTTAAAAACATTGGCGGATAAAAATTTAACACTAAAAGCTTATTTATGGTAATTATAAAACATCAAAGAATCTATTCGAATCCTAGACCCCACTTCGAAGTTGGAAATTTAGAAGTTTACAACTAGAGCAATATCCGTGGATGAGTGCATTTATGAGCTGGTTCAAAATTCTCACCTATAATACTAAAATCGCAAAGAGGGGAATGTAATTTTTCTCGGTTTTCTAAACTTTTTGTAAAATTCAAAAATACGTTTAAAAAACTGAATTAGTTTAATTTTCTCAAAATAACGATGTTTCCATTAATGTATCACCCGCCAGGGGAAAAAAATATTTCTTTTTAATATTCGAAGCTTTTGAGATCCTGAGGATTTTATAGTTGAAAATCCGAATATTCCAAACTAGAGAAATGATTGCACCTATTTATAACCTAGTCGCGGCACAATTTTTCACGCTTTTTTGAATTTTTCGCCAACCCCGAAAATTTTGTTGAAGAAATAAAATCTGGTATCGATTTTATCAGATGCGACCTATCCGGAGATATATTGCACGTCCGAGAAAAAAAAAATATATTTTTTTTTAATTTAGGGTATCCGACCCTCCAAGAATCCAAATACTTAATTGTAATATCGGCCCTGTTCTTCTTTCAATATGATTCATATGTTTAAGATATATTTTGATTTCTTCAAATTCTTCACCCGTGCTATTACTTACATGAACATAATATTTTTTGCTGTTTTTTGCCTCTAAAAGGATGTTGAAATCAATTTTTTTCCGTTATTTTTTTATTTTATGAAAGAATTTTCAATTTTTGTTTTACCAATTTCACCCTTAAAGGGTTTTCTAGTAGCGAGTTACGAAATTTCAATGTAATTTTTAAAATTTGTTAAATTCTCTACCATATATCCTTGACGGGTATTTGCGTCTTTCGGCGGTAATCGATTATTCTGAAGTAATAAATTATCTTAAAGAGAATTTTAATTATAATCGCGGCTTTATTGACAATCTCTAATCCCCTTACCAAACATCCTGTAGCAATTCGAACCCAGCAGGTAGTATACGAACTTATTAAGAGACAGTGCTCCGTATCCTTTCTGTGGGTGCCCAGCTATGCTGGGATTCCTGAAAGTGAACGCGTCGATACATTCGCCCGAGCAGCAATATATTGCCCTTTGCCTAATAACAGCCTTCATCCACCTTATCTATCGAACATAATCTTCAATAATCTCACGTCCTCATGGAAAGCCCATTGGTCCTCGTGTCAGACTTTCTCAAGGTTAATTAAACTCTCCTCCGAACCATGGCGGCCAGAAAAAAGCATTTCCCGCAAAGATTTCTGTGCACTTAGCCACTTACTTAGGCACAGGCCACACGGCCATGTCGTATAATTTTATTTTGCAAAGAACCCCCCTCCTATGAATTGTCTTTTCTGTGGCCAAGGTGTTGCTCCCTCCGCTTCCCACATACTGTGCGACCGTCCAGCACTCTCACCCAACCGGCCCCCTTCTATTTATAACAAAAAAGTCACCAACATTCTTGAGAATTCCCCCCCAATGCAATTTTATCTGTAACACAGTTTATCAGAACTAGCGGAATAAGCAGATATCTATAAAAACAAACTGCGCATCTTCCTACTGTAATAGCCACAGCAGTTAAACACGGTACAGGATGTTGCTTTCACAAAAAAAAAAAAAAAAAATTATGATTTATTCTCCAATTTTTTTGATATTATTATTGCATATTTTTGCTATTTGTGTCGTTTCTGAACCATCTTATTAGGATTGTGTGCATTGTATGCGTAAGGAATCCCAAAAAGATCACTTTTTCCGTATACAACAGGTAGAATAAAAAATAATGCGACACGTACACACACACACACACACACACATATATATATATATAAATTAATTACAACGTAATTCTTAGGCTACCCCCCATTCGAAAAAATGTCCCAATTTTATGTAACGTTTGTTATATTTTGTAGGATTTTTGTTATTGTTATTTAAAAAATGTCACAATTTTATGTAATGAAATATGTAACGAAAAATGTAACGAAAAATGTAACGAAAAAATGTCTTAATTTTATATAACGGAAGGTAAATGTTAGAATAGGATTTTTGTGGTTATGTTATTTTTTGTGTGTATTGATGCCAGTAAGAATTACGTTGTAAATTTTGATCATTTTATACAAAGTATAGAAGAGAAAGAGACAGAAATGAAAGCAAGAGGGGTCAAGGGGCACAGCCCCTTGCGAGGCCAAAATGGCCGAGTTTATATATATATATATATATATATAGATAGATAGATAGATAATAATTTGTTCCCTTTTTTAAACTCTGGCTACTGGAAAGGCGGTCGGGTGGCTAGCTTTTTGTATGAAAATAAACGTTTGAATTTTCCTTTCTCCGATGAACTTTTTGGCTCGCTAATAAATGATTAAATAAAAAAAATGGCCAAAGAATAATATTCGAATCGGATTGATGAGTGTATTAGGCTTTAGAACTCGGCATATACTCCAATCAATCACGAACAGGCAACAGCAAAAAATAAAAAAAGGTCTTTTTATATATGAATTGATACTATGTAAGGGTATTCGTTACGATTTGTATGCCCTCAGAGATGCCACGGCTATCTCAATTTCACCACAGATAAAATTTATAACAAACGAAAGGATTTAGTTCAGATTTATATTAAACTAAACACATATTTTACAGGACTGTATTTGTTATTAAGACACATTGTTAAATATATTCACGGTAAAATAAATTTTTAACACTTCATTAAACAATTAAATGTATAATTTTTATGAAATTCTCGACACGTTTCGAAGCAAACACTTCATGATCATGGGAGTATCTTCATTATTTATATTTATAATTACTCCCGTGAACATGACATAAAAATTATACATTTAATTGTTTAATGAAGTGTTAAAAATTTATTTTACCGTGAATTTTACAGGGCAATTTACGCGTCGACTGACTACTAAAAAACAATGTTATTTAATATATACACGTAAGACAATGTGTAAACGATAATTAATAATATAAAAATAAAATAAAACAAAGTTGCATCGCCATTCAGTTGCTGATTTCCTGCTGTTGAACTATCGGTGACGTTTTCTATAAACGTAAAGGTTAGATTTTCGGATTGACATTAACTGAAAAATTCTACTTTTCTCCACTATTTGCAGATTCAAATAACGAAAATAACCATTCTGACGGGTGATTTGATTAATTTGCGCTGCAGACTCCAAATGATCTACTTCATAAGCGAGGAATAACAACTGATGGACGACCGATCTTTAACTTGACTGAATAGCAACTATGAAAAAACTTAGATCCGATCCTTTTCTTGGTCCTTATAGTTTTTTTTACTCCCCTGTGTATATATATACATATATATATATATGTGTGTGTATGTGTGTGTGCACTTTTTATTTAACGTGTATAATTTTAATGGCAACAAAATAACATTTAAACGAATTAGCCCCTAACTAATAAGAATAAATATATGCTTTTGATGTGTTTGGCTTCGACTAGAAAGACAAAAAAGTAAACCCAGCCCTTCTGGTCTCGAAATGGGGCAACCTTCCTTGACCTCCAATATTTTTTCTTCCAAAATTGTTTTAAAAAAATCGTTTTCAATTGACTACGTCATTCTTCCCGGTTTTTATTAAAAAGAAAACTTCGTAATTGTATAATGCAGCATTCAACCCTTGTTATTTTATATAAAGTAACGGAACATAATCATTAACAAGACATAATGATGGGACAAAAAATGTAGTGTACCCTGAGCTAAGAATGACGTAGTCATTAAAACCGTAATGGTTACCATAATTCGGCGACTAAACAAAAATTAAAAAAAAAAAAAAAAAAAAATAGAAAAACGTATTAAACGTGAACGGTGTAGAGTAGAGTAGAGTAGAGTAGAAAACGCAACGCAACAAGATAGAATAAAATTAACGCGGACAACGTAAAGCGACTGGATTTCTATTGAAATCACATATTGATTAATGATTACCGACCCCAAAAAGAGAAAATACGGGACCCCTTTTTTAATATTTTTTTCCCCACTCAGTATAACAGTAAAGTTGCACATCCGCAGCAGATATAACCGACAGTAGTAGTAATAACAAAAGACTATACCCGAGAAAACAAAATTAGAATTTTACCCAACATTAAAATCGGGTATCAACAGTAGATAGCGCCAAAAATACCGAATTCGTATCACAATTTATATATATATATATTAATTACAAGGTAGTTCTTAGGCTACCCCCATTAGGAAAAATGTGCCAATTTCATGTAACGCAGAATGTCCCAAATTTATGTAACGTTTATTATATTTTATAGGATTTTGGTTATTGTTATTTAAAAAATGTCACAATTTTATGTAACGAAAAATGTAACGAAACAAAGTCTTAATTTTATATAATGAAACTTAAATGTTAGGATAGGATTTTTGTGATTATGTTATTGAAGTGAAACTTCTTATGGCATGGTAGGGAAAAATTTTCGTTACGCGTTACGCATTAAACGTTAAACGTAAGGTAGATTATGTATGTGTGTGTATGTGTAAGTATGTATAAGTGTCTGTCAGGGTCTAGTAGTATACGAAAATGAGTAAATGTATAGTTAAGTATTTATACTACGGGACTTCGTATAGTATATAGTTTATGAGCATTCTCATACATACGAGTATATATATATATATACAGTAAGCAACATAAACATTGAGACAAAGGTTAAAAAAAATTGAAACAGTTGATATACGGAGAAAAAAAGCGGGTATAAATATCTAATTTATTGAAAAATAAACAAATGAACACCGCTGATCATAAATATGATAAAAAGAAAAAGAAAAAATAAACGTAAAACAAAAAAATTACAGCCGATACGAAAAAAATAGGCAACATAAATATTGAGACAGCAACATAAACATTGAGAACTAAAATTTAACACGAAAAATTCTAAAATAACGGCTTCCTAATATTTTGTACGCAAACCTTTTGCTTGAATTACAGCACTGAAGCGTTGCGGCATCGACGAAACCAGTTTTTCAAATACAATACTGGAATTTGAGCCCATTCTTCTTGCAACCGCTGTTTGAGATGGGTAGCACTAGTAATGGTTGTTTTCCGAACCTCTCGATCTAAATAATCCCATATATGTTCGATTGGATTACAATGATTACAATCGGGTGATTGAGGTGGCATCTCGAGTACTCGCCGGGCATTTATATAACAGTCATCGGCGCGTTTTATGCGCCTTGTGTTTAGGATCGTTATCCTGATAAAAGTTAAACGTTTTCCTGATGCCCATTTTTTCAGCAGACGCATATAAATTGTGCCGCAATATATCAATATATGTACATATCGGCATTCATTTTATCATCAATAAATACCAGCGAGCCGACACCGGAAGCTGCAAAACAGCCCCAAACCATGACATTTCCACCACCGTGTTTAACCGTTATATTGAGATTCTTTTTTTCTAATTCGGTATTCAGCTTTCTCCACACTTTTCCATTTCCATCGTTCCCAAAAATATTGAATTTCGACTCATCATAAAAGAGTACATTATTCCAGAAATTTTCAGTAACATCACTCTATACTTTAATGCGAATCCTAGGCGTTTTTTCTGATTCATCGTACTAATAAAAGGTTTGAATCTAGCGGTGCGCGAATTATAATCCGTCTTTTTAAGAACTCGGCGTATCGTTTGCCCTGAAATTGTACTGCTACTTCTTGCGCATAACTGGATAGCAAGTTTAGGGGCACTTATTTTTGGATTTTTTGCGACACGACGCACTATAAAGCGCTCATCTTCAGCTGATAGCTTCGCAGGTCGTCCGAATAGCTTCTTAAAATTGATTCTGCTTTCTTTATTGAACCTGTTAATAATTCTGTAAACAGTAGGTCGCTACATTTTTAATAGAAAAATAATCTCTTGAACCGATTTTCCTTCCGCGTGATGGAACAGCACTAGTTGACGCTTATCAAACGAAGTGTTTGACTTTTTCGACATTTTTATTTCGAACGCGCAAAAATTTTTAATTTATACGTACGTACTAGGTAGCTGCGTACTATAAAATAATTGTTAAACAACTTAAAGAGTATTGCTCACGCGCATGCATGCATTATTAGCGTTTGCAGTGAATCAGGAAAAACCCAGCGTCGTCGGTAACAGAATGAGGCACGCTGTCTCAATGTTTATGTTGCTGTCTTGTTACGTACTTTTTTCGTATCGACCGTAATATTTTTGCTTTAAGTTTGTTTTTTATTTATTTTTTTATCATATTTGTGATCAGTAGTGTTCATTTGTTCGTTTTTCAATAAATTCGATATTATACCAGGTTTTCTCCCCCGTATATCGCCCTTTTCATTTTTTTAAACTTTTGTCTCAATGTTTATGTTGCCTACTGCATATGTAATAAGTACGTGTACACACCACTCTTTATAGAAAGATATTCACAATACGATACATTATACATTTAGTCTGTTAGTGAGTTTTTAAATCACATGGACGCCTCGCTAAAATCAACGTGTATTTCAAAATACCGATGATTATAAGTGGAGATTTTAATGTCAATTTTGCTTTAGACAACTTTCTACCATTGATTGAATTTTTAAAAGACAATTTGAACTTATCTCTACAAAATAACAGGATGATATCAACGGCAAAATCTAATACAACGATTGATGCAGTGTTTTCAAGATTTTTAGATGATATTGAGTGCAAAACTTATATTTCCTATTTTAGTTACCACAAGCCTTTGATAAAAAAAAGTATGTACTGAAACACCCATAAGCATAACTGAAATAGACCAATGATAATGATAGTTTTTTATAAATGCATATAATAATTATTATTTATTGATAATGAAAATTTTGTTTATACTGATTCCTCTTCCATCCTAAAAATTAATTTAAAATAAAACTTTATTATAGAATTTAATACATATATGCCGAAGAAGTTTTACTTCTTCCGCGTGTACACACTGATACGCGCATCACGATTTTTTTTTTTGTGTTGATGCCAGTAAGAATTACATTGTAAATTTTGATCATTTTATACAAAGTATAGAAGAGAAAGAGACAGAAATGAAAGCAAGAGGGGTCAAGAGGCACGGTCCCTTGTGAGGCCAAAATGGCCGAGTTATATACATATATATATATATATATATATATATATATATATATATATATATATATATGTGTGGGGGGGGCGTGTTAATAACTACGTCATTCCTAGCCCAGAGTACACTACATTTTTTGTCCCATCATTATGTCTCGTTACATAAAATAAAAAAGGTTGAATGTTGTATTGTACATTTACTAAGACTTTGTTTAAACATAAAAATCGGAGAAAATGACGTAGTTAATTGACAACGAATTTTCTAAAAGAATTCTGGAAGAAAAAAAATTGGCCGTCAAGCGGCGGCCTTGTTTCCTTGCGAGGCCCAAACGGCTGAGTTTATATACACATACACATTATATTCATTTAAAATCGATTTACGTCTCGCTCGTAAATAACATCGCGCCTTGTTTTAGCAGTTACGAAAGTGGTACAAATCAATTAACTCGGCTGATAAATAAACAGAATTTTTGACGTGAAACGTCTTGAAAATCGCTCGTGAAACGAAATCGTGCAACGCAACGACTATTATTTTTCACCGCATATGTTTACATATATATCTATACATATTTATATATATTTATATTTATCTATATATACTTACATATTTATATATATTTATTTATATATAGATATATATATTGATATATATAAATATATAAATACTTAAACCAATATAAGCGTTTCACGTTAAATCAACCGCTCTGTGCCCCAACACAGCGGCACCAAAATTTTTTTTTATTGACACTGAAGAAAAAACGAAAAGCCAATGAGAAAATGAAGAAATAAACTGCGATATTTTATTTTAATTTTTTGGACAAGAAGGGTGAAAAAAGCGGGAGATTAATATTTAAACTGCGATAACTGGTGTTTATCCTCCGGACTCTTATCGTTGTTCTTATTTGCATTGAAGACTTACTTTCGCTGGACTATATGTATAAGAGTGAGCTAATTAATGTGCACGCAATTATTACTCCCAACACATCCTAATTACACAGTTTTTAGCGTGTTAATATGTCACACTGAAGATAAAATTTTGACTCGAGCCTAAAACCAACGCTGCATAAGTCTAAAAAATTTACCACCTATTCACTTATTAAGATCTATTTTTTTTTAAATTTACGTTGTGTTTTTAAATTTGATGTTCCTTCTACCTCTCTATCTTCTTTTTCCTTTTCACGCTTTTAACCTGCTACCCTCTTCTAACTGTCGTTTTTCATGCATATTTCCAATGATAATCAAAATTGTATTCCCGCCGACACTAGGTCCATTTCGAATGCTCATCTTTGAGGAACCATTCGAAACTTAACACTCGCCATTTTTAAACTCTTCATATTCCAATTCGCTTTACAATCTTCATCTTCTTTCATTCCCATCACTGCTTATTATTCCACTTGTCAGTTCTTTCACTGGCTTCATTGCTGATCGTATTTCTAAATAGCCTATCGAAATTACTATCCAACGAAAGCTGGTAAATCGGAATACGCAGATAAAAAAGAATTTTTAAGCGTAAGGTTTAGTTCGAATATTTCTTTATTTGAATAAACAATTTATAATTAGGAGTAGGCCTTATCATTCTAGATAAATATGCTTAGAGATACTTTCGCGTAAAAAAATTGTACCCGATCGATTTATAAAAAAAAACCAAATTCCTATTTGACTGCTTTTGCGTGTCGCTCTTAATTGTTAAAAATTTAAGCAAAAATCACTCATTCACTTCTGATGATGGTCAGTGTAAGCTGACCGAAACGTTTAATATAATTCTTTCTAACACAGTTGTGCCCGTAATTTATTTGTGATCAGTACGCGCTGTGAAAACTTTCAACATTTATTCACTTATGCTCTTTTCGTCGTCTTGTTTGTTTTTTTTTTTATATAAAGTCAAATTTCTAGGTTAATTTTGACGAAAATTAAACATTTTTCAGCATATTCGATAGTACTCTGCCAATAAGAAGATTATACTGGCGGTGAATTAATCGTGATGATATTAGAAATGTCAGCAGAAGTCTATTCGACCGTAACTACACGAAAAAGGAAACTTAGAAGCGATAAAGAAATAAGTAAAATCACTTTTCAGGAAAGAAGGATTTCCGGTTATAAGACATAGGCTGGCGAAACTTTTAGGACTAAAAAGTTTGAAAGATGCGATCGAATTTTTTAAAAAAAGTGTTTAGCTTCCCTATCTAAATTCTCGGTTTCGTTTATAAATACCATTTACGGGACGTGCGAAAAGAACTGCGCAGTAGCGCGGGAGTCGACAAAAAGCTGCATGCACTCTTTCATTATTAGTTGAAGAAGCTTAACCTTGATACGAACGATAGAAATTGTGATGATTTTGACGAACGCACAAACTGCGCAAAGACATTCAATAATTCTGTCAGTGATAATTGGTAAAAATTTGGTTTTAAAATTTACTCTACACAAAGAACCGAGATTAATAATTTTGTCGACGGCGAACTCATTAGAGATGATAGATGTTTCAAACCATTCTTGAGTTGCTTTTACCATCGAAAGTAGAATTTTTTACGTAATCTCACAATTCGGTGATCGGTAAATCAGATTTCGCCCGGGTAAAAAAATATTCTGTAAACATTTAACCGTAGTTCTAAACATGCTAAATTTTCCGTATCAACATGGAATCCGTTTAAAATATTTTTCAATAAATTGTAATATTCATAGTTGGGTTAAATACCTTTCAGAAGGTATCGAAGAAAAAGATCATTTTGTTAACTTCGCAGAAAACGGTAAGATCAGGTCTCCGTATAATTTTATCGGTGTAATAATTTCGGATGCTGTCAAATTCTTCTAGAGAAGATTTTTGTTTTTAACTATGTATGAGTTTTCGAGAATGCAAAAATTACAACCAAGTTGGAAAGTACGTTACGTAAATAATTGTCTCAACTTTCACTGAACAATAACACACATTGAACGTTTAATGAAATTTAACGAAAAAGTATTTCATTTATTTTAAAAATCTAATAAAAATGCACTAAAAAGTAAAATATAATTACTCTCGATAGGAAGATTATCCTCTCCCCGGGGCTTTAACGTGGCGGAACGGTTTGTGTGCTCCTAGGAATTTGTAGGAGTGTATTCTACCAGAAGGGCCTCCCAAGCTGAACAGGCCGCAAAGGAGGATACAGACGGAGAGTGATCCACTGGTAGTGGAAACAACATTATCAGTACTGTTTCTAGATGGAGAACAGGAAGTTCAGAGAACAGCTACAAGCAGATATTTATACGGCGTGGAGTACATATTACTGAAGCGGCCATAAAACTGCGATTAGGAAAGTAACGGAAACCTAACTCATTATCTTTCCAAGACTTCAATCACGAAAAATACCAATACTAATATGAATAAGCTATGCGATCGAATTAGCACACCTGACACCAGAGATTTAGTGAAACTTCAGGTGTGAAATATGCGACTAACCGTAATAAGGTGAAAAGCCAGGCTTTATACGAAAAGTATGGTACTGGCTCAAACGAAGTAAAAATTAAAACACGGAATGTAAGAGGTCTTTAAAGATAGCTGGAAAATTGGAAAACATCAAAATGGAAATGAGTAGAAATAAAATAGATAAAACTAGATGGTGGAATAATAACGATTATTCGAGCGGAGATTATGGAGTAATACATTCAGGATTGGATGAAGAAAAAAAGCGGAGTTGGATTAATCGTCAAAAGATAATGGGGAAGCAACGTAAAATCATATCTGCAATTTAATGACAGAATACTTCTAGTAAAACTGATTTCAAAATTCACAACAAGAACGATAATAAATGTTTACATGCCGACAAGCAGTTACAGCGACCAAGAAGCGGAAGAAATATACACAAACCATTGGAAGAAGTTATAAGCTACGCAGAGGACAAAGACAACATAATTATATATACTAGACGATTGGATCGCGGTAATTGGAGAAAGAAAAGATAATAAGTGTATAGGAAAATATGGTTTGGGTAAAATTAATGAGCGAGGAGAAACATTAATAAACTTCTGCATTCAAAATAAAATGATAATAGGAAATACGACGCTTTTCAAACAACCACGGATAGAAGGATATACACATAGAAAATTCCTGGAGATCAAGAGAGACATCACAAGATACAGAAACCAAATAAAACAATGCAAAACGTACCCGGGAGCATAGGTAGTGACCATAATAACCCAAAGGGTAAACCGGCGTGGAATTGTGGTGTACAAACTCTTGGGGAATGGTCTGGAATTTTTTTTGGCACCTTTTAAAAACGTGATATTATTTTAAGCTATATTATAATGACAACAAAATTTACAATTCATCTTAAATTTATCACCTAATTTTAATGAAAAATCTCCATCGACCAACAAATGACACACTTTTTACATTTTGTTATATAAGCAAAAATTTTCTAATGAAAAGAAATATACTTCTCCAAATTAGTACATTTAATGTAATAGTTTTAAATGTACTTAAAAGAAAATTATTGATAAAGATTACTCTAGTCACTTCATACAATTTTGTAGTCAGCCATTAATATGGTATAAAAATTTTTTAATAATAATAATAATAGTTTAATTGAAAATTTAAAAGAAGAAAATTTTTATAAAAGCTAAAAATAAAATTATTCGAAACTGATCAAAAATTATGTCCATGTAGTTTTATTTTCCAAAGTTTGGATAATTCAAAAATATGTCTGATGGAAATGTAAGAAATATTGGTGCAGGTCATATTTGAATTTAGAAGGCAGTTTTAATAAATTAAATTAAATTTATTTTCCGTTGTCATAAGAAATGTTAAACAACATAATAAATTATTAAAAAATAAAGTAATTTTCAAGGGAAAAAAAAGTTTACTAAACTGGATTTTTTTTATGAATATGAAAAACGTGTAGCCTTGCTTATTCGGTAAATTATTTCGTAATAATATTAAATAAAGATGTTTTTTAGCTTAGCTTTTTCTGTTGTTAAGTCAATGCGTTGGTGTGCCCACAAAATAAAAAAATAAAAAAAAAAAAAAAAAATGACAAATGCAAATGAGAGTAATTTATAATAAATATTGCAGCGATATCACTTTGCAAGTATCAAATAAGATGGCTTCGTATAAATCATTTTTTTTTTAATTATTTTCTTTACGCTACTTTAAACAAACGGAAAAATACGCTAAATATAATTATTTTTATTATTATTAATAAAATAAATAAATCTGTCCATTATTGTTGCGATTGTATTTATTTACAATAATGTTGAATCCATAAATAAAACATATAAAAAAAATACTGTTAACAGAGACGACGGTAAATAAGGGAGTACTAACTTTGAAGAATTAACTGAAAAACAAAAAAAAATAAAAAAAGTTTTATTGAAGTGGTTTCAAGGAAAATGAAATGAAACCAAACGGGATTCTTTTAAACCTATTATTAAACAAATGAATATTAATTCCGATTTAAAAAGAAATATGAGATGTATTATCGTATGTTTTTATAAAATTAATATTATAAATAAATTTCAAAGAAAAACTGGAACAGACAGATGGGATTTATTCCAATTTTCTGACTCACCTGTTGAAACAGCATTTTCTAAATTCTGAAATTCTGCAAAATGTTTTAGTGAAAATTGCAAATTATTTTTGTTTTTTAAAAAATACTTCTTTAGATAATTCGGAAAAACATAAATTAAAAACAATCCAAACATAGAAAAGTACCTCATTGCGAGAAACAAAATGTATCAGATGAAAACTGCGTAATAAAAAGTGATATCAAAAAACATATATTATAAATAATAAATCAACTGAGGAAAAATTATAAAAAATAGAATGTAACAGTTTGTCTAAATGAAAATCTTAAATATCAAAGAAATGAAAAATGTGAAAAAAAAAGAATAAGAATTTCTCAAAACCAAATGTGTATTACAGATATAGGTAATGTAATTTTAGAAACTATACACACCTTTAAACGACAACACTCGATCTAGTATTTTACTGTCTAAACTAAAGAATACTGACAATGAAAATATTGAAAACGAAATAACCGATAAAAATAATATATTAAATTGGTTCCTTAAACGACTTTCAGAAATAACAAAAAAAAATTCTTCAAAAAATAAAAATTATTACAATGATTCCATAAAAAATTTCGCGATATATTTTTTTTAAACCGACGAAAGATTGTTATGTAAAACATTACGTGCAAATTTTAAAAATATTTTACCTTCCATTTCAAGTTTGAATAGATTTTCAAATAAAAGTGCTAAAATAATCACCGAGAAGGAATGATCAATTTTTTGGGGCCAGTTGAATACTGTGAAGAAAGAAATATTCCTAAAGTGGTCTGGACGTCAGAAGATAGCACTCGCATAACAGAAAAAATTAATCATGATTACAAAATGAACAAATTAATGGGTTTTGTTTTGCTTTTAAAAAATGGTTTACCACAAATACTTACTTTGCAACATTTGAAAAATACATTAAAACATTTTTTTAACAATAATACACCAAGATCAACAATTTGTTACGTTATAATAGCTGAACCGCTAGTTATTCCCCCTTTTTGTCTGCCACTTTTCGGTCCTAATAATAAATTTAGTTCAACTGATATTCTTTGTCGTTGGATGTTAAATGAAGCGAAAAATAATTTTCTTCTGACAGGTATCCAAGATTACTCAAATCTATGCGAAAAAACTGTTATTTACCGCAAGAAGAAAAAAAGTGAATTCTATAGATCGTGGTTTCGAATGGATGTGGTACATAAAAATTCTCAATGTTATATTCAAGACACTACATATGTATATATAACTAAATTACGTACTAGGCTTTTCAAAAAAAGGAATCATTTCACCAATAGGCTAATATTTAATCACAATTAATCATCTCTATCAACTCCTTACAGTACATTCTAAAGACAAACATTTATTAACAAAGTAGGACTTAAAAGCTGATGATAAAATTATTTTTTCTGCGGCGGATAAATTATGCTCTGATTTGGTTATAAAATATTTACAACAAATTCCAAAAAGCGATGGGACACTCAAATATTTGAACAATGTTGTTCCAAAAATATTTATTTGACAGATAAAATTTATATGGTTTGATATTGCGTAAGAAACACTCGTTTTCGGTACGGGTAAAACAAAATTTAAATATTTTATATTATTATATAGAAGTGTATAAATATACGTTTGTTGTTGTTGTTGTTGAGAACTACCACTAAATTAATGTCAAAATGCTTATTGGTAGAAGTTGAATTTGAAAATAAGAAAATTATAAAAAAATCGTCACTGTTGGTTTTGGGATTAAGGAGACACAAAAGTTAGTACTGATTGTTTACAAAGATTTTTTACAAAAATGGACAAACGAATTGATAAAAAAAAAAAAGTGAATATTCATCTGCCAAAAAAGAAAAAGGTACTCAAAGACGCGTTGTAACATTTTCAAGTGCTGTTTACAATAATCAGAATCATTTTATCAGAAGAGTAATAAATGTCAATAATAATAAATTTACAATTAAATTTCTAAATTTGGCCAAAAAAGGACGATATGGCTGAAATTGAAAAAAAGCATATTTTTTATGATTCAAGTAACCTGATGATAGGTGATGGACCTTTCGAAATACAAAAACCTGATCTCATTAACATAAACCAAAAATACAAAAGTTCTACTAACAACGCGTTTTTATAAATAAATTTTTACGTAATTTTATTAAAATTATTATTTTATATGATTACAACGTTAACTGTAAAAATAAATTTTATTTTATGTAACGTTAAAAGAGAACATTCATTATAAGAACAAACTGATGATCCTGTATCATATTTTCTAGAATTACTTTCATTTCAATGAGGTCACATGCTTTTTTTTTATTTTATTTCTTAAGAGATTCAGCTATGTTAAGTAACTTTTACTACATTAAAAAATTCATTTCAACATTACATTAAATTAAGATATATACTAAGGAAATTTCAAGAAGGAATTTCTGGTATGATTAGAATTGGTTAAAATATTTTACAAATGCTGAAAGTTATTTAGAAGTACTAGAATTATTTGATATTTTTTGTAATTGTTTGGGATTGTCTAAAATTACCTGGAATTGTTTGGAATTATCTGAAATTTTGGCATTGTGGTATACAGACTTTCTCAACCGCGTACTCCCTTGCCATACCTAGTATTGATGACGTTAAGATTGCAGTATAAAAAGCTGAACCCAAAAAGAATCAGCGGAAGAAAATGGAATATACAAAAATTGAAAAATCATGAAATAAAGTGCAAATATCAAAAGCAATTCAAGATCAGCTTAAGAACAATGAACAAAGGAAACGTTGTAAATGAAAAATGGAACGACACGAAAGAAATAATAACAAATGTTGCAAAAAAGACATTAGGTAAAAAAAGCAAAACATGCAATAAGCTTTGGATCTCAAATGAGATTCTAAAACTAATTGAGGAAAGAAGGAAATACAAAAGCGTAAATATAGAGAAGGGTCGTGACATGTATAAAAAATATAGGAACATGATAAACAGGGAAATCAAAAAAACTAAAATTGAATCAAAATGCATAGAAGTAGAAACAAATTTTGAAAAAGGTAACATAGAAAATTCATACAAACAGGTTAGAAAAAATTTAAGGGATTATAAAAACATATCAAATGGTGTTGAAAATGAAAATGGGAAAAAATTAATAGAAGAAGAGGAAATAACTCAGAGATGGAAAAGATATGTAGAAAAGTTATACAGCGAAACAAGTAACACTAAGAAATATCTACAACAAGAAATTAATGTCAATGAAACAATACGAAACGATAATATAGATCCGTGTATAATGAGAGATGAATTTGATAAGGCCCTAAATGAACTAAAAAACCATAAAGTAGCAGGCTGCGATAACATCTGCAGCGAGCTTATAACAGCGTTAGAGAGTGAGGCACAAACACACATATACAAATTAATCTCAGGTATGTATGAAAAGGGAGAAATACCGGATAATTTTAAGGAAAACAAACTAATGACACAACTAAACGTGAAGAACGTCGCTTAATAAGCTCATTGTCACACTGCTCAAAAATACTAACAAAAATACTAAGCAGAATAAAACGTAAAATAGAGAACGAATTAAGCGAGGAGCAGTACTGTTTTAAATCAGGAAGAGGGCCCAGAAAAGCCATTATAAGACTCCGTATCGTGATTGAAAAAAAGTTAGGAGTAAATCAACCGGTCTACGCTGCGATGGTAAACTTAGAGAAAGCATTTGATAAATGTTACTGGAGCATTCTAGATCAAACTTTAACAAGAATAAACATCGACCTTAAGGACGGAAAAATAATAAAAGAACTATACAAAGCGCAAAAACGAATAATTACTGGAAATAAAAGCGAAAGTCAGAAGAGGAGTAAGTCAAGGATGCAGTTTATCACCGCTACTTCTTAATATATACATAGAGCAAGCGTTTAAACATTGGACAGAAATTAGTAACAATGGGATCAATATAGGTGGAATGAAGATAAAATCCTTTAGATTTGCGGATGACGTATAGCTGTAATAACAGGAAATAAAAAAACCTCGTCGGATGCATTGATTAAACTAAGCTCAATTTTTAAACGCTATAACATGACAACAAATAAAAAGAAAACCGTGGTAATGAAATATAGTAAAATGGAAAATAATAAAGAAGTAAAAATAAAATTAGACACAATGAAATACTGTAAAAAAGCACAAATACCTTGGTTCAATAATAACAGAAGGTGGAAGGTGTGATCAAGAAATAAGGTCTAGGATAAAACGCAGGCGAAAGCCGCCTTCATTAAAAAGAAATCATTGCTAACATCCAAAGAATAAATGTAGAACTGCGGAAAAGATTAATAAAAGTATACGTTTGGATGTGCTAACCTGTAAGGTGCAGTGGACCATAAATAAAGGAAGACAAAAAAAATTAGAGGCGTTTAAAAATTGGTGTCGGAGGAAAATGCAAAAAGTTCGATAAAATTAAAAACACAGAAGCGCTCAAGAATATTAATGAAGAATGCTGCTTAATGAAGATCATACGCGAAAAGAGATGTAATTGGACAGGACATATAACAAGAAATAACAGATATTTAATATCAGTAATCGAAGGACACCAGTAAATGGTAAAAGAACAGACATTCATTTCACAAGTAATGGAAGATTTCGGTCTAACTTCAAAGCTGGAAACCCAGATGTTCCAAACTAGAGAAATATGTGTGGAAGCGCATATTTTAGCCGTGTTCAAAATTTTTAGCTATAACACCCGCGGCGCTAAGGGGGGAACACGCCATTTTTCGAGTTGTTTTGAACTTTCGGCAACTTTGAAAGTTTCATTAAGGAAATGAAATACGGTTTCGTTCCCGAAAAAAGCGAACCTTCCAACAATGTATCACATCCTGGGGGAAAAAATATTTTTTTCTAAAATTTCGAGCTTTCAGCGATCCAAAGGTCTGAATAAAAGTTGTAAGCTTGGCTATATTTTTCCTATAAAGCGGTCCTTTATGCGTATGTCTGAAATACTTTTGGTTTTAACAACGTATTTTTACTTGGGCTATTACTTACGTTATCTTCCTTTTTCTTTTTTGCTGCTTTTGACCCAAAAAGGGGGAGATTAAATAATTTTTAACCGTAATTTTTAGATTTTATGAAAGGACTTCTGCATTATATTTTATACTTCCAATTTCACCTTTAAAGATTTATCTGGTGATGAGTTATGAATTTTAAAGTGATTTTTGCAGCCGTTTTAAATATGATACGTGCATAGACTTATGTTTTGTTTATGAAACTAATAAATTCGCAACAATGAAAAGAAAACAGCTCCTCATTCCGCAATAAGACGCATTCATAAGAATTCAAAGTCCATAAGGCTTCCCTCCGCATTCAAAAATTACAGCACCCTGCTGATAGGTGGTCACCCTCTTTAAGGCGACGAGGTCTTTTAGGCGTGATCGTTTTGGAAGGATTTTTTAGGCGGTAGCGAGCGATGGATTTTACTCACAAAGAAAGGTCGCGACGTGCAGGTTACCAATTTTCATGAAATTTTGCAGATCGATAGAAGACCACGAGTATATAAACTGTGCTAAAATACTATTAGAATGCATCTTTTTGATTTACGCGAGAAATTTAAGTTTTTAGAAGCCGCATTTAACGGATAACATATATATATAGCCGTTTAGACAAAAATGTTCAATAAATTTCAGATTATGTTTATATTTATTTTATGCAAATGGTTCGGAAGACTGATTATTCTAAAATGAAGTATATTAAACAAAACAGTTATTAAAAAACAATAAAATAATTTTAAAGAATCAATTTTTAATTTAATAAAAATTTAAACACGTTATTGATTATATTTATATAGTGAAAACACCCAAAATTTAAACAAATTTGTTTTGTGTTGTAACGGTGGAAGTTGGAAATAAGGTACGGGTTCGAATCCCTGCCTCCGCTGATGTCAGTAAAATTAAAGTTTTTGATCTTATATCTTTAATTATTATTTCTTATTATCTAATTATTTTAATTCTTTATACATAACTAAATAAATATAATAAGGCGAAAGCCAGGCCAATAAAATCAAAAAAATATAAATACAATAAATATTTTTTATTTTTTATTTTTTCAAAATTTACAACGTAATTCTTACTGGCATCAACACAAAAAAAAAAAAAACATCACCACAAAAATCCTATTCTAATATTTAACTTTCATTATATAAAATTAAGACATATTATATTTTCGTTAGATTTTTCGTTACATATTTCATTACATAAAATTGTGACATTTTTTAAATAACTATAACAAAAGTCCTATAAAATATAACAAACGTTACATAAAATTGGGACATTTTTTCGAATGGGCGGTAGCCTAAGAATTACGTTGTAATTAATATATATATATGTATGTATATGTATATGTATATGTATTGTAACTGACTCGTTCTTTGAACTTAAATTTTTGTCCCTGTTCCGGACGCCATTTGTTAAGAATTAACTATGTCCCTGTTCGGGTACCATTTGATAAGAATTAACTCTCTTCACTAGTCCCTGTTCTTAGGCGACATTTGTGACTGACCAGCTTCCGATGATGAATAAAAAAAAGAAAAAAAAGAAAATAAAAAGAAATAGAAGTTCCGGGCGCCAACGTTACTTCAGGTGTAACGTAACCGTTAGCTCGTTCGGAAAGAGCTTTAGGCTTTCCTAAGGTTTACACGAAAAAGAAAAGGTCTCCGCGGCGGAGATGTCACGAAAACGTGTCCTTATAGCGAAAAATAGAAAAAAAGAAAAAAACACAACAAATCTTCTGGTAAGATGTGTAAACCGAGTTATATTTGATTTAAAACGAACAGATATAAATTTTGCCTTAAGCGGCCAAAGCAGTGGAAAAAGATATAAATTTTGCCTCGAACGGGCGCGTAGCTGTGAAAAATACAAAAACGAGCGTGCCCACGGGCCAAAGCAGTTGAGATCTAACCGCGACCACGAGGAAGCGAAGACTCAAATTATAGAAAAAAATTGCCTTAACGGCGCGTAGCAATGAAAAAACGAAAGTGCCCACGGGCCAAAGCAGTCGAGATCTGCCTGCGACGAGCAGCAAGCGAGAACTCAAATTATAGTAAGAAAATTGCCTTAACGGCGCGTAGCAATGAAAAAGAACGAATGTGCCCACGGGCCAAAGCAGTCGAGATCTGCCTGCGACGAGCAGCAAGCGAGAACTGATCGGCCCGAATTCACAGAGAATTCGACCACGATCTTTTTTAACGGCCATCTTGCCTAATAATAAAAAATATATATATAAAAAATTAATACGCCACCGATTTTTTTAGAACATTCTGAAAATCGGTGGAACGGCGGGTACCCTGCGTCGGTTCTTTCGGGTTCTAAGAAAAAACTTCTCACGCCTCGACGTAGCTCGAATCGCATCTCCGACGCACACAACGCCAGATCGGACAAACAGCGGACGAACCACCCTCATATAATTAACACACACATATGCACGGATCGCCAAATTGGCGCCGTGCACATTGGCAATTCCCACGAAATTTGTCGATCTAGCATTACGGTCGGAGAATGCTCAGTTTGCACGCTGCCCGAAGAAACCGGAGAAATAGAAATCGGAGGCCTGAGAAACTGTCAAAATGCGGAGAAATGAAGAATTTAGAATTTGGAAAAGAAGTAATCATTATCATTTTTTAATTCGGTACAGCGTGAAAAATATCGAAAGTCATGGCGGCCGAATCCGTCACACTGCCCCACCCTTATTTTCATCCAAAACATTAGTTTTGGATGAGGACTCAGGTGACCCAAGAGCGACAAAATTCGGACCACCCGTTGCCGAGCTACGGAGTCCCGAACAGATCTCCACCATCTAACCCACTCATATACACCGCACGTTACACATTATTAAATTATGGGTATACCACTGAGACAAAATCCAATCAAGACCAGATAAACAAAAAAAATTTTGAATAAAAAATTTCGAATAAAAAATTTATTAAGGGTAGTAAAAAATAAGGGTTGAAAAAAAATTAAGGGATGAACACCTAAGATAAGGCCCAAATGGTCCTTAACAAATGATAAGAAAATTATAGAATAACATCATAGGACGAGTACCATATTGAGATTGTGCACCGTGCGTTTTGTTCGTGCTTCTCTAAATTGACGAAGCCGAAGCGTTTTGACGGTGACTGACATGATAAAGGATGAGTGGAATCGCTTGCCCACCGTTCGTTCTGTTCGTACTCCTCGAAATTGACGAAGCCGAAGCGTTTTGACGGTGACTGATATGATGATGCTTGAATGGAATCATCTGCCTACCGTGCGTTCTGTTCGTACTCCTCGAAATTGACGAAGCCGAAGCGTTTTGACGGTGGGGAGCGCTATAAAGAAATTGAAGAATGGAAATGAGTGATAAGGAGCTTGAGGAACGAGGAGGGCAATGACCTCCACGCGAATGAACTCGGCGAACCAAGTGACGAAGAGAACTGATTCAACGATACAGGCTGGATTACCTGCGATCGAAGTTAAATGATTGACTTGAACTGAGTTGAGTAGGAATGAAAGAAATGAATTGAAATAAATGAATTGAATTTAAATGGGATAGAATTGAATTCTGAACTGACGACGAACATCCCTCTTGATTGGGGAGCCACCTGTGAACCGGGCACTACACCGGTCTTCGGATTCCTTAGGCTCCGGAGCTGCCTTACAAGCCTTCTACGGCGCTTGTCACCGAACATCACATCTAACTCGCAACGATCATCCCTTTTGATTGGGAGCCGACGGTGAACCGGGCGTTACACCGGTCTTCGGATTCCTTAGGCTCCGGAGCTGCCTTACAAGCCTTCTACGGCGCTTGTCACCGAACATGACAGGAATATGAAGAATAGAACAGGAACACTCAACAGGATTACAAAAAAAATGTATGAGGATAAACGGCTGGAATTACACTTAACCAGGCCATTGAAACTCGCGGGGAAATATAAAAAAAAATAAAAAAAATAAAAAAATTTAGAAAAATTTAAGAAATTATGATTTTAGGTTTAATTTGAAGGGGCCTGGTGTACACGCTATTCACTCACGCTCCGACCTCCGGAACTTACAAACACGTGTGCGTAAGCCCGGAGAATCGCACAATTACACTCACACACTGTCCCAGTGGCAATATAAACGGAATTAGCGTATTAAATGATCGTATCAAAACAAAAAATGTAAAATGTTTAAGGCGCGTAAAATATATCGACCAGATGTCGAATAATAACATTTGAAATGACGAAGAAATTTTAAAAAAAAATTACAAGCATATCTATAAAATAAATAGACACATGTTGATAAAACATGACTCAATTGGTCATAAACTACCCTACAATGATAGCATCGAATGATACCATAAACGAAATATAGAGATAAAAAAATAAAAATACCAATGATAATAATATCGATCCGAAACTGGATCGCAACCCGTGTAGAAAAAAAACAAAATTATGAACAAAATAAACAAAATAGCAAGAATGCCGATTATAAACGACAAACAAAACAAAAAAAAATGTATAAAAAGGTTCGCTCGTGATCATCGACTCTGCGGAACACCACCGCGCACACTTGACTTCAGGATAATAAAACGTAAACAGAGAATCGAAAAGGAATATGAAAAAGAGGAGAATAACGACCACCGGCACGACACCGAAATTCTATATATTGTCCGGCGTCACATGTTTTTATAAAAAATGTTATTAAACACGGAAGGAGAGAAATTATTCAAACAAGGAATGAAAAAATGCAAGATAAAGAAACAGCAATCGATAACAAATTAGTAGGATATGAACAACACTAAAAAAAACAAAATTTATCATTGTTAGATCGCGATCACAGACAGAAATCTCAGCCGAGTGACTTTAACATATTACCATACTTCCCGGCACCCTTGGCGGGCGAAGCGTCGTGATGCTTATTATTCTCGGTAGCACAATTGGCTATACCGAAGTTGTATTATTTGTTTTTGGCAAAGCCAAAATCTTTTCCGCGCGTTCTATCGAGGCTTAAATCCAATGTCGTGGCCGCATACGTTTTATGTTGTCGTCCATTACACCGAAAAACTCGCACGTCGGAAGGGGAATAAAAATAAATAAAAAAATACAGATCCCGCTAGAGTACCAGGTATCCATTTTCTACTCGACCGGACCCATCGTGTGTCGCTAAGGATGGAAATTGAAGAAAAGTAAGGAAGGAAAGAAGGAAAAAATGAAAAAGGGAATAAAAGAAGAAAACAAAATCGATGCTTGTAGAAAAGGAAATGATGAGGGATTTCTAGGAAAAATTAAGTGGAACACAAAGAATTGATAACACCTCGCCGTGAGTAACTAATCCTAGTATGGTAACTCTAGTTACCGATGTCTACCAACAACTAGAAAATTCGACCAAAGTGGCAAAAGGAGAAATCTGCGGATGATAGAGTCAATCGGAAGGAGAGAGTAAGAGAGTAAGGAAAGAAAAAGAAGAAAAATTAAGAGTTAAACAACCACGAAGCCAAAAAGCCACGAAGCCAAAAAGCCACGACGACGCCCACAAAGTAACGGCGACCGACAAAACAAACAAAAAAAAAATAAAATATATAAAATAAAAGGTTATTGCGAGAACCAAGAGAAAACTAAAAAAAATATCGCAATAGTTTCCCTAAATAAAAAGTAAATGTAGGCGACCAAAACCAAAATATGGTCAAAAAATAAATCCAGCATACCAAGTTGGATCAAATATGTAAAAAATATAAAAGAAATAAAAGGGATTACCCTAAACAAAGTACATAAGAAAAATAAAAATAAAAAAAAACACAACATGACGTGAACATAATAATGCATAATTTCGTAAATCGGAAGTATAATATATCCTCATCTACACCTCACATAAACGCGAGAGGTTATAGACCAGAGTGGTAAGTATAAATGTAGAGGTAAACAAAAACAAAACAAGTTTTTTAAACGGGAAAAACTGCAAAACCGAAATCCGAAGCATTTCGCCCAGATGAAAATATAAAAAAAAAGTGAAAATAAAATAATTTTGAAATAAAATTTTGAGCGAGTACACACATAAGTCGAGCTCTTTCTCGCGCATCGTATACCTTCTGCCTTATCAACACCAAATGTAAACATAAACAAAACTCTCCGAGCGATCGGCAGCGAACTCACAACTAATTCTTACATCCAAAATAAACACAGATCTCAGAGCACTCCAGGTCGGCAAAACATCGCAACAAAACCTTAGAGAAAGCGCACCAAAATATAAAATCCAACCAAGCAAAACAAAACCAAAACAGAACAGAACGTAACACGCCAGAGCAAAACAGAACAAAACATAGCACACCAAAGCAAAACAGAACAAAACACAGCATACCAAAGCAAAACAGAACAGAACATATCACACCGAAGCAAAACAAACCAAATCCTCATACTAAGCCTTTCTAAAACAAAACAAAACAGAACAAATCCTCATACTAGACATTCCTTACCTCACGTCTATACTCATCACAGAATTAAAAATCAAAAAAAATACCTCACGTCCCAGACGAGTTTCGACTAAATTTTTATTTTATTATTAATGTGTATTAATGTTTTTTAATTAAATTTCTTGACGTCGTTTTCTGAAGAATTTGGCTAGCTGATTTAATTATTAATTATTTACGCCGATACTTCCACAACCGGAGATGGTGACGGGAACAATGTCCCATCCGACGAGAATTATTACTTACCTTAGAATCTTTTATGTATCCGGACTTCAAATAGTTAAATTTATACTTGGTTTTCTTAGTTTTGTGTTTAATGTTAGGTTTATTATTCTTATTTATAAATCTTCCGATTTGGTACTTAATTTTTTCAATTTTAGCTTTATTTACTCCTTTTTTCTTGTGACGTATATTCTTGCTGACTTTTACATCTTTAATATTATTTGTAAAATTTATTTCAACCGGATCATCGCGATCGTTTTGATTATTTATATTAGTCTGATCGCTAATATTGCCATTATCATTACTATTAAAATTGTCATTATCATTATTATAGATCCTACACGTATTAGTATTATTATTATTATTATTATTATTATTTTCGACATCTTTGTCTTCCCTACTTTTATCGTCATTATTATCATTAACATCATTATCGTAACTATTTTTAAGATCATTTATATTGTCATTAAGCCCCTGTTCCTCGTCACTTTCCACTCGTTTCTCCTCATCCTCCTCAGACATAGTGATGCGCTCAACTAACTCATTCTCTACCTTTTCACTTTGCGTCGGCTCACCAGAGACCGCAGATTCATCCCTAACATTTTTAAGATCTTGATTATTTTCATAAATTTTATTTTCAGGTATTTTATTGAGTTCTTCTTCGACTTCGACTTTAGGTTTTTCAAGTTCTACATCTAATTTATTTTCTAAAAGATCGAATTTATTAATTAATGAGGAATTGTGTTTATTCAATTCTTCCAATTTATTATTTATCTTTGTGTTGCTTTCCTCCAGTTTATTATTAATTTGTTTTAAGTTATGATCCAATTTTTCGTTAATATTTGCGCTAATTGTATTTAATTTTTCTTCGAAATTATTAATTTTTTCCTCGAAGTTATTGAAATTTTTATTGTGTTCTTCGAATTTATTATTTATTTCGTCTTTTAAATTTTTATTATTTTCTCTCATCTCTTCTTTTAAATTGTTAAAATTCTTGTTATTATCTTCCGTATTTTTTTTATTATTTTCTTTCATTTCTTCTTTTAAATTGTTAAAATTTTTGTTATTATCTTCCGTATTTTTTTTATTATTTTCTTTCATTTCTTCTTTTAAATTATTATTATTTTCTTTCGCTAGACTTTGCATGAATTTCTTTAGTTCTTCAATAGCCGATGGAGTTAGGGATGTCTCCGGGTTCACCGGGGCACGACACGTCTCTTCCGAATTTACCTCTGAACTAGCCTCAGATATACGATCCGATATCTCATTCTGCATATCCTCTTCACTTTCATCCATTTCACAATAATTTCCCCTGGTCACCACCACTCTGGCTAAATCCTCGTTCTCCATTTTGACGCAGGGTAATTAAAATAAAAATAAGAAAATTCGGTCCTAACTATCAGAAATTAAATATTAAAATTTAAATAAAATAAAATAATTTCGAAACTCCGGTTCGTTAAAAAAAATATTTTGAATAATTCTTAACGCGAGAAAAACAGAAAAATAAAAAAATAAATTTTTTTTTTTTTAAATTTTGAATGAGTGAACCACGAGAAAGTAAAACGTATTTAAGCTATAGCAGGCCGAGGAGAGAATTAAAATAATATAAAATCTTATCTGTTTCCGCTTGGCAGATCCTTCTCCGATGAAACCGCTGCTTCCTTTTTCGTATCAGGTAACGTATCTATCCATATACTATCGAGTCCCTGTTCGTTCGGGCCGCCATTTGTGACTGATTCGTTATTTCCCTGTTCCGGGCGCTATTTGTAACTGACTCGTTATTTCCCTGTTCCGGGAGCCATTTGTGACTGATTCGTTCTTTGAACTTAAATTTTTGTCCCTGTTCGGGCGCCATTTGTAACTGACTCGTTCTTTGAACTTAAATTTTTGTCCCTGTTCCGGACGCCATTTGTTAAGAATTAATTATGTCCCTGTTCGGGTACCATTTGATAAGAATTAACTCTCTTCACTAGTCCCTGTTCTTAGGCGACATTTGTGACTGACCAGCTTCCGATGATGAATAAAAAAAAGAAAAAAAAGAAAATAAAAAGAAATAGAAGTTCCGGGCGCCAACGTTACTTCAGGTGTAACGTAACCGTTAGCTCGTTCGGAAAGAGCTTTAGGCTTTCCTAAGGTTTACACGAAAAAGAAAAGGTCTCCGCGGCGGAGATGTCACGAAAACGTGTCCTTATAGCGAAAAATAGAAAAAAAGAAAAAAACACAACAAATCTTCTGGTAAGATGTGTAAACCGAGTTATATTTGATTTAAAACGAACAGATATAAATTTTGCCTTAAGCGGCCAAAGCAGTGGAAAAAGATATAAATTTTGCCTCGAACGGGCGCGTAGCTGTGAAAAATACAAAAACGAGCGTGCCCACGGGCCAAAGCAGTTGAGATCTAACCGCGACCACGAGGAAGCGAAGACTCAAATTATAGAAAAAAATTGCCTTAACGGCGCGTAGCAATGAAAAAACGAAAGTGCCCACGGGCCAAAGCAGTCGAGATCTGCCTGCGACGAGCAGCAAGCGAGAACTGATCGGCCCGAATTCACAGAGAATTCGACCACGATCTTTTTTAACGGCCATCTTGCCTAATAATAAAAAATATATATATAAAAAATTAATACGCCACCGATTTTTTTAGAACATTCTGAAAATCGGTGGAACGGCGGGTACCCTGCGTCGGTTCTTTCGGGTTCTAAGAAAAAACTTCTCACGCCTCGACGTAGCTCGAATCGCATCTCCGACGCACACAACGCCAGATCGGACAAACAGCGGACGAACCACCCTCATATAATTAACACACACATATGCACGGATCGCCAAATTGGCGCCGTGCACATTGGCAATTCCCACGAAATTTGTCGATCTAGCATTACGGTCGGAGAATGCTCAGTTTGCACGCTGCCCGAAGAAACCGGAGAAATAGAAATCGGAGGCCTGAGAAACTGTCAAAATGCGGAGAAATGAAGAATTTAGAATTTGGAAAAGAAGTAATCATTATCATTTTTTAATTCGGTACAGCGTGAAAAATATCGAAAGTCATGGCGGCCGAATCCGTCACAGTATATAAATATAAACATAAATAAAAATTATGTATACAAACGAATATACTGATCTATATATAAAATAAGAGGGTTAATGGAGATTAATTATAATTAAAATGCTACAAACTTAATCTTTACTTACATAATTTGGGGTGATATAAATCATAAAAACAAATAAAACAGCAATTCCTGTGACATTTACTACAAAATATAAATGAATTATTACCACAAGTGCAAAGTTTTTTTAATTTCTCATTTGAAAAACAAATTTCGTTTACGTCTGAAAATATTTCACGTTTATCTGAAAGTCTAGAGGAAAACCACGCATAGTTTAGCATCGCAGGGAAAATAGATGATGATAATTGATGGTGTGCAAGAAAATGGATTAGTTTAAAAAATTCTTTTCTATTAATTTTGATTCTACAGAAATTACAATTAGTTTTTTTTTCTGCAATAAGATTTTGCTGCAAACCATCACTAGAGATATTACAGGCACAGTTGAATCTAATGTTTAATTAATGAAAAAATTAAAAAACAGTCGTTAAATAATTTAAATGTTTAACAATTGTTATTATATTTATATAATTATGTATAAAGAATTAAAATTATTATGTAATAAGAATTATAATTAAAAAATAAAATCAAAAATTTTACGTGATGTAGAAGGGGGACTCTAACCCGCACATTATTTTCAAGTTGTACAAATAGATATCACCTTTACCACTACACCACGAAACAAGTTCGTTGTAAGTTGTGTTTTTATATTATACTAGCTGAAACCCGTCGAAACTCAACAAAGTGATAATTGTTCAAAAAACTATTTCATGACTAAACCTGAGTTAATAGCATTCACAGTGTCTGACAGAGTGCAATAAAGAATCATCATACTTGTTTTTAACAGCGCTCAAAATACCTAATGAAGTAAGAGTCACTATGCTGCACTATAGTTACAATTGACGGTGCTCACAGTGGCGAAAGAGAAGTTAATCGGCATGCAATATCATGACAACGCTTGAGTTAACAGCGCCCATTATACCCAGATGAAAAACAAAAGTAAAAACCACCTTAATGCTCCATGAGAAAAAAGAATAATCACCATCCAGGGTTAGTATTTACATTTTTATATATTGCATAAAAAATTATTTTAATTTTACTAACTGATAATATATTTTCTTTTTTTTTTTTTTTGGGCTTGTCAACCGGGGACCTATACCCAGAAACAATTAGAATAGGAAGGAATCACTTATATCTTGATACGATCAGATATTGTTAGGAGAAAGGAACGAATAATAGGAACAATCTGTGGAGAGGGAAGAGATAAAACATAAGAGGCGCAATATGGAGTAGGAAGACCAAGTCTCAGCAAACTAAAGTAGAAAGCAGAGCACTCAGCAGAAAGAGATGAACACTCAAAGAACACATGGTCCGCATCGCAAACATGCTCTAATATATTTTTATAAACATTATTTTTCACATATTTGCTGCATTAAGAAATATATAAATTCACTGAAATACAGTTATAATTTTTTCTTAAATAATCAACTCATGTTTTTTTCATTTTTTCTGCAAATAATAATGATTCAATCAATTTTTTAAAGGACAAAATTTATCGAAATTATCAAATAAGGTTCATTAATCGATTATTGAAAGAAAACTTTTTCCGTTTTAATTTTTTTTTTTAATTTTTTACATGTTCATGACATTTGAATTTGCGCTTCTGTATGAAATAAAATGTATGTAAATCGGTGAAGTAGATATTGCAAAAAAAAGACATTGTGTTTTAATTACATTAAGGTCATACCACAATATATTAATTAATTAATTTAACAGTTTTATAGGACTTCTTGATAGCTGTCACTTTTATATAAACAATACGAAATTGCACCAAATAAACAATTACCATCTCTCAAAATAGGAATTATTCCAATTAAACCAAAATATAAACAAATATTTATGGAAATCACTTTACTTTTTACGAACGAAGACCAATTTCATACGGTAAACATTTTTGACAGCTTTCTTTGAGGGAAAAAACAAACGAACACCAGTAAATTGTACGATAATTTCATTTTTTTGTTCTATTAAATTTATTTTATTTAATTTTTATTCATTTTCAGTTTTTATTTTGTACACCTTAAAATACAGTACACAAATTTTTTGACTATGTGGCTCTCACTCCTAAAAAATCATAATCGGTGAAATAGGGAAATCAATGACCGACTCTCAAAAAAACGATTTTAAATAATTTTTGAAAAAAAATTATGATCTTTAAATAAACAATAGAATATAAATTTCTATTTAAAAAATAAAAAATAAAAATCGGTCAAATGGGGACCGTTAACGGATTGTCAAAACGAAGCAACCTCGATTTAAAATAAGTTTTGAAAAAAATATTTCATCTTTTAGTAAACGAACGTTATAACCACCCTTTCGAACTTCTTAAACATTGATGACTCATCTATAGGTTATGAGCTTCTGTCTAAAAAAAAAAAGAAAAAATTCAAATCGGTCGAATAAGGACCGCTGTGCAATTGTAGAATGGCAGAAATTTATTTTTCATTCGTATGGGTTTTACTGTTTTTTTTTTAAATTTTTTAAAGTTATGTTGACACATCTAGAGATTTTTTCTTTCATTCAAAAAAAAAAAAAAATTGTCAAAATCAGCCAATTACAGAATGTGTTAGCCGATTGCCGAAAAAAAAAACGCTTACAGTTTTTAATGCGTTCTACTTTTAATATATGGGTATGCACCATTTTTTAAAACTTTTTAATCATAAATCACATATCTATTAGTTGTAATCTTTTATATATGGAAAAAAATTAACTGAGTAGATGAAATAGCGAGGACTGAGCAGAAGTCGAAAGATACCGTCTTGCACTTAAAAGATATACGTTTATACATTTGTTTAAACTTTTTCCATTATTGATGGATCATTTGGATTTTATAAGCTTCCGTTTAAAAATTAAAATATTTAAATCGATCAAAAGGAGTCCGCTGGCCGATTGTCAAAAGAAACGGAAAGAAAACACTTTGTGCGCTAAATATATATGAATAATTATAATAAATGACGCGTTTACATTTTTATTAAATTAAAAATTGATTCTTTAAAATTATTTTATTGTTTTTTAATAACTGTTTTGTTTAATATACTTCATTTTAGAATAATCAGTCTTCCGAACCATTTGCATAAAATAAATATAAACATAATCTGAAATTTATTGAACATTTTTGTCTAAACGGCTATATATATATGTTATCCGTTAAATGCGGCTTCTAAAAACTTAAATTTCTCGCGTAAATCAAAAAGATGCATTCTAATAGTATTTTAGCACAGTTTATATACTCGTGGTCTTCTATCGATCTGCAAAATTTCATGAAAATCGGTAACCTGCACGTCGCGACCTTTCTTTGTGAGTAAAATCCATCGCTCGCTACCGCCTAAAAAATCCTTCCAAAACGATCACGCCTAAAAGACCTCGTCGCCTTAAAGAGGGTGACCACCTATCAGCAGGGTGCTGTAATTTTTGAATGCGGAGGGAAGCCTTATGGACTTTGAATTCTTATGAATGCGTCTTATTGCGGAATGAGGAGCTGTTTTCTTTTCATTGTTGCGAATTTATTAGTTTCATAAACAAAACATAAGTCTATGCACGTATCATATTTAAAACGGCTGCAAAAATCACTTTAAAATTCATAACTCATCACCAGATAAATCTTTAAAGGTGAAATTCGAAATATAAAATATAATGCAAAAGTCCTTTCGTAAAATCCAAAAAATCACTGCTGGTAATTCGTTAGTAGGTCTGAGTAAAAACACTCGCTCGCCACCACTTAAACGATCCACACCCAAAAAAGTCTCCGCTAAAAGAATCCTAAAAAATCCCGCCTAAAAAGGTTGGCTCTCCTGCTGATGTCCTGTATATTATTTTGTAACAAGATGAAAAAAAAGTTGATTTCAAAAAAAAGGTCGTAATCATTTCACAAAGGTATAATGCTATCCTTTATTTCTTTATTATTTCTTTTCGAACAACTCTGTCAAATTCACGTTTGTTTCTTAAGGAAATCCGGAAAAAAAAAAAGAAAGAAAATTCGACTCCAGTTACTGATTGTTTTATTTACAATATAGGTGTATATATATATATACCCACCATTCGAAAAAATGTCCCAAAAAAATGTCCCAGAAAAATGTTCCAATTTTATGTAACGCTAAATGTCCCAATTTTATGTAACGTTTGTTATATTTTGTAGGATTTTTGTTATTGTTATTTAAAAAATGTCACAATTTTATGTAATGAAATATGTAACGAAAAATGTAACGAAAAAATGTCTTAATTTTATATAACGGAAGGTAAATGTTAGAATAGGATTTTTGTGGTTATGTTATTTTTTGTGTGTGTTGATGCCAGTAAGAATTAGGTTGTAAATTGTGATCATTTTACACAAAGTATAGAAGAGAAAAAGACAGGAATGAAAGCAGGAGGGGTCAAGGGGCACAGCCCCTTGCGAGGCCAAAGTGGCCGAGTTATATATATATATTTATATAATATAATATTACGAGCTGTCCATCAAGGACATTTAGCAAATACGTTTGAATGAAATTAAACATGAAATTAGGGGTACCCCATGGTACCTACCCGATTACCCCGACCTTATACAAGGTCTTGTGGTTTCCGGCGTTTCAGTCTTCTTACATCATTGATAATATCTAGCAATTCTCTAGCAAGTGTTCAGGTGAATATCGAGTCTTTCTGCGTGTCTTTTAGCGTGAACTTTGATGACATCAGTTACATAATTTATACGCAAATCTCGATGTAAGGTTAGATTAGTTACATATCAGGGTGCCTTGGTTATTAATCGAACAATTTTATTCCAGGAAGTCGTATTACATTCAGGTTGGGCAGTTTATCGCAACTCCAAAGTTGAACCCCGTACGTCCAGATCGGTTTTAGAATTCTCTTGTATATCTCCTGCATTCGATATAAACATATAGGTTACTAATTGTTCACTAAGAACTAGAAAATAAAAAAAATATCGAATACCGCCTCCTTTTAGTAAAAACTTTTCTGTCGACTATATTTTATCTACCAAGGTATGCGCCAATTTAATAATTAACAAATATTCTTTAAACTATCAATTATTGCATGTATAAAAAATTCCATTTGCTATTTTTACTCGAACACGAAACTTTAATTCCACTAATGAATAATTACTAGGAAACCGATATTTTTAAGATAATTCTGATGGCGAGGAAAACACACTGGAAATAGTACGACAGAGCTATTGTCGAAATTCTTACGTTTTATACTAATTTAATGAGTTAGTTCAATCTGATATTATTGTGATTAACAAAAAAAGTGCAAAAGAAAAAATAACAGAAAATACAGACGAACTCCAAACTATGCTGAATGAGTTAAATGATGCAAAAGAAAAAAAGTTAGGTTTAAATATTAATCTAAGCGAAACAAAAATATTATCTAGTGGAAATTTAAACAAGAGGGTAAAAAAAATGGATAGTAACGAAATAGAAAAAGTTGAAAATATTATCTAGATCAGCTTAAGGCGTTAATTAGTAATCGGATAATAACCAGATGGACCATGAAATCATCCTTACTGGCGAAAATATTAGGAAGAGTAGAAGAAATGTAATTCGTGTTCTCTTGTTTGCTTGCGTTCTTGTCAGGCTTATTCAGATCGTATACTTATTATCGACAGAGAGATCGTTCTTCTTTTATTTTCTTTTTTCGTGCTATTTACTGCTGCATAGGCCAGAGGCACGATGAAGGATATAGGCTTAAATATTATTTATGAGGTTAGTGATGGAAAGGAAGTGAAGGAGTCGGTTTAGTGACGTGGGATCATCTTGAAAAATGGAGAGCAGAGCTGTTGGTAAATTACTTATGATTCTATGGTGAGCGTACAAAGGACATTCGGTGAGAAAATGATTAAAACTGTTAATTGAGTTTGACACGGGTGCTACATATTGGTGGAGGAAGATTTCGAAAGAGGTGACCGGGTGTTAGGATAGTGTGATCTATACGCAGTCTACAAATAATGATTTACTGTCTGCGTTGGCGAAGTTGGACTCTACCCATGGTTTCGTCGTCGGTTTGACTGCTCGTAGCTTCACCGTGGTCGGAGCGTTCCACCTATCTAATTATAATATGAGTAACGGGTTTCGATTCTTCGGAGTGTTAATTATTCCTTATTTTATAGCGGCTGTATTTTCACTTCCTTTCATTGATTTTATTCATTTATTTATTTTATTAATATTTTTTCTTTTTATATTCTTTTCTCCCCCCCCCCCCTTTTTTTTCTTTCTTTTTTTACATTACTATTATTATTTACCTACCGTCTGAAGGAGGTCGGCGTTCGACTGACTCAACCGCCAACTCAAAATCCTCTCGCGATGGTTTGTCGCCCAATTTGATAACTTCCAACAAACGAAAACGCTCCAGCCTAATTTCTTCTAAGTCATCTTTGCCCCCTAAAGAATTTCTGCTTTCTCAAACTGATCTAACCAGTTATGAAAACACCAATGCCGTAGACATCAAGAGATACTAGAAATCGCCCCTTAATAATCTTAAAAACAACTTCAATGTTGAAAATAATAATAATAATAATAATAATAATAATAATAATAATAATAATAAATAATAAATAATAACAGTAGCGGAAATAACAATAATAATAGTAAAAATAGTTATGATACTAATAATATTAATAACAATAACAATAATAATAATAATAAGCAATCAAATAAATCTTTATTGTTACTATTATTACACAAAACTTAAGCGCGAGCAATTGATTGTTTAAGAAAAATGGAATCAATTGAAAATAAGTTTATACAACTGAAAACCAATAAAAGATCTTATTTGTAAAACGTGATAAATAAACCAAAAATACCTCATTTTTTTTTCACAAGGGTAACCATAATTATAAGTGAAAAATAGGAAAATTAGGAAAAATAAATATTAAAATAAAGAAAAAATGAAAAATATAAAATTACATCGATAAAAAAAAAAAAAAAAAAACAATAAAAATTCAGAATATATTCAAACGTTTTTAGATACCAAAAGAGAAAACAAATTATTATTATTTACTCAGAAGTAAAATAATAATAATAATAATAATAATAATTATCCCAGCGATAATCATTGCAATAAAAATGATAATCGTAATAATAATAATAGTAATAATGAAAATAATTATAACAGTTACGATACGGAACAAAAGTTCCGCTGAATATTTCCCTTTTTATGCTCTAGCAGTGTGCTCGGAATGTCACTATTCAGAGTCACACCGAATTATATGGGATTTCCTTGATTTTCTCGAGTACTCGCTTCTATTTCACTTTCAGCTTTCTTTTACTATCGCTGGTTCCAAGATAAGAAACACATTTCTGCGTCTTTCTGGAATATTCTGCGTATCAAGCTGTTCCAGGATGTCAGCTAAAGCATATTTCAGTATATTGAAGTTTCTGCATTGAGCAGCCAAATCATTTCCTCCTTCGACTACCGCCCCGGTCACTTAGATAGATGATATAATGTAGGCGCCAATACATTACCTTAGAAAAGGTCCATTCTTTTGGTGATTCCAGCGGACTCTGTTTTCTATTTAATGTGACATTGCACATTCCTTTATTCAAAATAACTCTTATTATCTTTGTAAATCGGTAGTTTCCAGTTACTTGACAAACTTTTTTTTTTTAGTAATAATCCATGATTCACTGTGTCATAGGCTACCTTCGGATCAACAAACACGACACATGTTTCTTTCCTTCAAATCCACTTTCTACGTGCTGCGTAAGGTTATTTTTTTATCTGTGCACATTTTCCTGGCCTAAATTTCTAATCAATGATCCTTTCTTCAATGGCATCGCTGTTTTGACCCGGGTTTGACAGATGTTAATCGATTCAGTATAAAATTGAGATTCATTTTTACCGTTTGCATCGTTTTCAGTTGAAACTGCGTGCAGAGAGGTCTCCGAAAACCCACAAAGAATCTTGGACAATTGATACTGTGTTAACGTGGTTGATTACACTGATGATCAATATCGAACCACTTTTCGGTACTTGTATGGTTCGCTTAACTGGCATTCTGACCGGCACACGGAACCAACCACAACTCCTAAAACAAGCATACGCGCCCTGCTTCTCCTTCGTCATGCAGTAGATGCAGTCCCCACTGCGCCGCAAAAAGCCTACCAAACGCAGAAAAAATTATAATCACACCTTTTCAAGCGTCGTATTAAGGTTTGTTTACACAGCGCAATCACAGCCATAGAGTTTCGACATATTTTCGTCGCGCTAAAGAAAAAAAATAATTTTCATCTCTCTACAAGCCTATTGTCTACAGCCATCAGAATCCGACCCCCGTCCGAAATCAACGTAATTTGTGCATTACCAGGAATTACTCGAATAGCGAGAAATCGATAGGGGGCGTAAACACGTCGCTTTTGTATAAATAATAGTTAACCATAATTTGCCATAGGGCGTAACATGCAGACTAAAAGGATAAAGAAATCGAATCTGAAAAGTCATCGATCGGAAGGAGCGTCAATTTCAAGTTTTTAACAAGTCAGTTTTCATAAAACTAAACAAAAAAATCAACCACCCCGATAGAAACTGCTCTCCGAGCGCGAGAATTACCAGTATACACCGTTAAAGCGCGTTCTTCTACATTTTCCCGTTTTTCGTGTTCTGCCATGCTTCTTATCATTACTAATGTCCGGGGGTATAGGCATCACTACTTCACTGAAAACTGCGAACCGATATGTCCGTATATGGACACTTGATATGAAGTGAACTGTGAAACTGGTAAATATAAAAATATCTCTTTACTTTTTTACTAATCACCTGTAAATGATTAAAACGGTTTATAATAAATCGTAGTTGTAATGATGAAAGAATCTCCTTTTTTCGTTTTTGCTGTGTTCTTCCCTCCGAATAAACGCAGATAGTACAGTACTTTAAAAGTAATCCGTGTTCCTCATCTGGAAGCGTCGTAATTTTAAGGTAGCGCCCCCGCTGGTAGTTTAACTAGAAAATAATCAAAAAATCCGCAACTTGTTCTCTAATGTAGAAACAACCTTAAAGTTTAAGGAAAAAATGTGACAATTTCGTGTGACAAAAAAAAAAATGCTCCTATACAAAAGCCGACACCACCGAGTGTGTAATAATATTATATTACCGCGATGAAGTATATATTCGAAATCACGTGACTCCACTAAGCCCATTTAATAAAATAACTTCGAAATTTCTCCATTCTCGGTATAAAACCCCTTTCTCGGATCTGTTTGCGTGTTACTGGTATTTTTTTTTAAATGCGACAATCGGGCGCAATTGTACTAAAGAAGTAAAAAGAGAAAAGCAGAAAGATAGAAATAAGGAAAGTCCCGGAGAAAATTATTTTTAGAAGAAAAAGCGGTCACGGACTAACTCCGGCGACTGCGAAATTAAAAAAGGCAGGAATTTAAATGAAGATAGGAACCGCGAAGTACGGAAAAGATGATTAAAATTCGTCAAATTAAAATGTGAAAATGAAAAAGTGTACGGAAAAGAATGAGACGATGATGGTGTGTGTAGATGCAAAGAAGAAGGAAAAGAAAATAAAGCGAAAAGTTAATAAAGGTAGGGAGGGGGGGAGGGGGTTGAAAGACTTAATAATTCTGCGACAGTGGATTACCACTGCTTTGATAAATCGTTAACAAAACGAATTAGTTAGTATTGTGTAAAATGTGCATATTTCATAAATCATTTTCGTCTTAATTACATCTTAAATGAAACAAGTAAAGGAAATTGATTATCGAAAAGATTACAAAACAATTAATTATAATACCCAGAGAGACGTTTTCAGAGAATTTTACCTAGCTATGTTAAAAATATGTCGGAGCACCGTAATTAATTGATTTAACTTTTTTTTTTTTGTAATATAATACTTCGGATAATTAATTTTATTTTAAATATTCCGTCCTCTGTACGAAACGGTCTACACCGGCATTATCGTGTAATCTGCAGACAAATTGATCGCTATTTAAAACCTTACCTACTCTACCCGGGGAATACTAATGTGACGAATCTGTGAAAGTACCTGACCGATTATTTTTCCCATAATATCAGAAACATACACAGGTATAATAAAAATTGCTCTAGCAAACAAATACCGATTTTTAGCATATTTCGTAATTACTAATAATTAGAAAAATGTTCGAATTTTACCGCATACGAATTACAACATCGTCCGAAAATCCAATACACCCCAGAGCTTTACAATATCATAATTTTGCGTACAACGTTCCTTAAAAAAAAAAACAATTCCTTTCATCTATCATGCTATTTGCAATCGTGAACTAAATCTTTTTTTTCAACTATTCCGAATAAAATAAATATAATCTACGCAACAGTCAAAGCTACTAGAGAGTTAGTCGTGCAATGACGAGATAAAACAAAAAAAACAAAATAATTAAAAAAATACGAGAGGGAAGGGGTTATACGATATTTAAGCATTACAGACTAGTAGCATAAAAGACACCGCATTAAAATGCATATAGAACAGAACTATAGGCGCTTTTTCCAGACATCATACTGCGCATTTAATAACATATGGAATTTTTTTGTACCTCTATTTTATCATAAAAAACATTACACGTCAACGACAGGGGCTAAAACGCCAAGATTTCTCTGCAGTAATCTTAGGACCCTAAACGAGGTCGCGATAAGTTTTTACTTATTTCTACGAAACAATCGCTAGATCGGACGTTGACATTCACTGCCTAATTTTCTATTTCGCGTTCTGGGCGGCAAAATTAAAAAAAAAAAAAACACTTCCTGCAATCCCCGCCTATGTTGTGAAAATATGTCGGGTAAATTTCATTTTTCTAAAGTGGTGAGATAAGTATATATTAAGGCTATCTCTGACGACCACCTGGCTCGCTTTTTAAGGTAAACAAGTAAATATAATCTATATACGGACCAAGAAAAAGCTTTCGGAAAAGTTTTTAACGCGAAACTTTTAGATCAGAATACAAAAGTATTATTAAATATAAACGTGTCCTCCTTCCCTTAAATTTAGCAGCCCTCTTTCTGAACGGTCTTCACCGTTTTCCCTTTCAAAAACGTCATCGACTGTATTACACCTATGTGCCCCTAACTTCGAAGAAATGCAACCTGATCCATCTCCTCAATTCTCAACAATTCCTTTTAATATGAATGAACCACATTTATCCCCGTGTAAATCCAACAACTCCTCCGCCATATATAGGCGGTATGGACCCGCGCGTCATTAAACACATATTTACACTTCGGCTTTTTATTTCTTCTTCGAAATCTGCATGTGTAATTTTCCATGTTTCCCTGTCGCTCATTTGATCGCTTCATCTTCAAATAATTAACAAATCCTTTCAATCAAAATCTTCCGTTATCTCCTAGTGCACATTAATTAGCTACATACGACCGACCCTTAAAAAACTTTATCTAAATGCTTATTTGCAACTGATGAAGACGGCCACGCTGTTATCCTTCTAAATAAATCAATAATACGGTGTCAAAACTTGACCGCAGTTCTCTTATCTACGATAGCATCTTCTAAATGACCGCTCTTTAAACTTGCTGGTATTCAAAATGCTTGCCTTCTTTTATGCCTCCTGGTTGCTTTAAAGTCCACTTTAATTTCTACTTTTCAGAGGGAATCCTTTACTCACCACTAACTCCCTATTCGTAGATCTCTTCTAGGATATCGTTTTATAAAAAAATCATTTCCCTTTTGTTTCCTTAATATTATTACTATATTCATTCGCACAAAGCAGCGCTTCTGTTCGAAAAAAAAAATCTGATTTTGTCATATTTGGCAGATTCGCTGTATACACTATAAAATAAACCTTCCTATACTTTGTTTTTAACTATGTTGCTTCCACCACAAATTATACTACCCTCAAACCCCAAATCTCTCTTCCCCGACCATTACACAGGAATTCAGTAATAGAATTAACTTGTTATTTTGCTTTCACGCGCCTGTTTTTATAAGCGGATCGGAACCATGCGCTTCTCTCGTATACTTTCCATTCTTAATTACTTTGAATCGCTTAAACTACCTACCTTCAGTTCTGTATTTTTCGCTGAATCAATCGCTATCCTGCATGCCCTTCTTCATACTGCGTCACTCCATGATAGTATTCCTGATAACCTCCTCTTCATGAGTGTATTATAATTAACATCTTCGCCCCGTCCTCTCTTCCTTAGTTTGATTATACTATCTTCTATGTTCACTCTATTATCTTTAAATTTTCGGTAACCAAACAGTTGTGATAGTCTTGTATTAACGGTCGTGAAAAATATCCAATGAATGAGCTTGGATCCTTTTCGATGCAACGGCGAGTCAATCTATGTCAGTATCGGAACTAAAGCCCCGAAGCGGTTTACTGGGTTTTTTGCAACATTTATGTGTGCTAGTTGTACACAAATGACCCAAATAGTAAAAAATACCGAGGGAGAAATGTCTCAATATACCCTAAAACTAAGCCTTAAAAGATAACTCCAACAAAAACCGAGCAGAAGGCGAGACGAAACCACGTGTTGCCGTGAAAAATAACAGCGAAAACAGCCCCCCCCCCCGAAATCTGATAAGTGCCAAGAACATCCTATGAACCGTTTTCGAAATGCGCCAACGAGAAAATGGCAAAATACAAAACGTAATTTGTACAATGAAACGATTACGTTAGTCACTGAGGCTATTTACTGTACCCCATTCGAAATACTCAATAATAATAATAATTCCATATACATGACTGAATAACAACTGTGCAGATAATGAAACATCGTAATGTAATTGCAAAATCAACCGGTTTCAAAAAGATACTTTTAATTTTTGTTAATTCGTTTTTGTTTTTTTTTATTCGTGTTTTTTCAAGCTTAAATTGAATACAGAAACAATTTGTTCATTAATAAAATTTGCCATTATTTGTCCCGTATTTTAATTTGTTATGATAAAAATAGCGAAATAAGTTGTATTTTTTAATCGATTATCTCAGGTACTGGACAGGTTATTTGTCATAATTACAAGCGTTATTATATGTGCGTATATTAATAAATACAACCAGTTCCCCATTTCAAATTATACATAAAAATTGTTTCGAGACAGCTTAAATTTAAATAATCCATAAAAAAAAAACATCACGACCCATTAAAAACTGATCGATATAAAAATTAAGCAGAAATACGTAATTATCTAGTCTGCTTCGTATATCTGGGAAGTAATCGATTAACCTATAGTTTAAATTTCAGAGCATTACGTTAAATTATTCGATGTAAAATTCGTTTACGTGATTAATAATCTTACTTTTGCTCCATCTTCCGTTATATGTATTAATAAAAATCATAGTGTTTTTATATTTTATTTTTTTTAAATTTAAAATTATTCTTAATCCAAAACACGGTTATTATTGCTGACACGAAATTTGTTATTTCCTATGCCCTAACTCCTACAGCTTACTATTGGGGTAAATTACACTGACTATTTTCTAATTATTAACCATTTCATTATACATCAATAGCGCAGTACTTAATTATTATACATTTGTATAAAATTATAGCTTTCACGAATGTTTCGCTCTTATTATTATATAATTGAAAAATAGTAACAATTGCGTAATTTATCTGTAGTGCATCTATATATATATATATATATATATATATATATATATATATATTAATTACAACGTAATTCTTAGGCTACCCCCCATTCGAAAAAATGTCCCAGAAAAATGTTCCAATTTTATGTAACGTTTGTTATATTTTATAGAATTTTTGTAATTGTTATTTTACAAATGTCACAATATTATGTAACGAAAATGTAACGAAAAATATAACGAAAAAATGAATTAATTTTATATAATGAAAGTTAAATGTTAGGATAGGATTTTTGTGATTATGTTATTTTTTTTGTGTTGATGCCAGTAAGAATTACGTTGTAAATTTTGATCATTTTATACAAAGCATAGAAGAGAAAGAAACAGAAAGAAGAAGAAGAAAGGAAGAATTTATTAACCACGTTCGTTACAATTGTTAATACTTATTATAGGAACGATTGTGTATCGGCCCGTTAGCCTCGCCACAATACAGTAGTATAGACGCATACAAAAAAATCAACGTTACGGATAAATGTTAATCAATTGCAGTTATAAATTTAACAAAAAAACCGGCGCCATAAGATAACATATGTTATTAATATTCGCATTTTACCAGCTTATTATTAGCCCACTTATAAAATATTCTTTTACACACGCGCACACATACACGCACTAAGCTCCGCCTACAGAATATACACTTTATATTTGCAACTCACTGCCTTACTTCAAAAGATTATGCTTAAGCCTACGGTGTTTATATTTGCTATACATATATTTTAGTCGCCTGGAATCGTAATTTCCGATTGGCCTAATCAGTTCATTACTGTGGACTTCACAATCTTTACAGAATTTATATGTTATACCAAGGATGAAATCTTTTAAAAAATGGGAGGCTCCTGTGTAATCATGCATATCCGTTACCTTTGCATACCTATTTGCTCGCAGTACGTACCTCAGGCACCTATTTTGTAGCACCTGAAGTTTCATATATGTGCTATTTGAAACAGATGACCACACAGGACCCGCATAGGTAATGACAGGCCTTATTAGCATTTTATAGATGATTAGTTTATTACTGCTGCTAAGGTATGATTTATACTTTAATAACGGATATAAAGCTGATATAGTTTTATTAACTTTTATACCTATGTGATCGATATGACTGTTAAACGTGAGTCTCTTATCCAGTACTACTCCTAAGTAGCGCGTTATTTCGGCCCATTGCACAAAGGCATTGTTGACAATTAAGTTATTGGGTACAGCAGGTCTCTTCGCCTAGTAAATAGTATTGCTTCAGTTTTGGATGGATTTATACTTACGCGCCACTTCTTGAAATATCGTAATGTACGAGTTATGCTACTCTGCAACCTGTGTCAGCGATAATCTGTGGTCTGTGTGAACTAGTGAACAAAGCCGTGTCATCTGCATACATGGCAATTTCAGTATTTCGAAGTTTCGGGAAATCAGATAAGAAAAGCGTAAATAAAAAAGGATCTAACACACTGCCTTGCGGTACCCCCGCTAACATGGGGTTTAAAGTAGATTTAGAAGCGCCGACGTTTACATAAAATAGTCTATTTGTAAGGTAACTACTTATTAGTGTTTTATAAGGTAATTTGGAAAGTTGTAATTTATCATTTTATATGTGATTCCCTCATGCCATGTTGTATCGAAAGCCTTAACTACATCAAAAAATACCATTCCTGTATGTTTATTACAATTAAAACCATGGGTAATAGCCTCGGTAATTCTCGCAACCTGATGCACGGTGGAGTGTCTGGGGCGAAAACCAAGTTGAATTTTGGGAATAATGTCATTGTCTTCGGCATGGTCCCTCAGTCTTTTTAGTATGATTTTTTCAATTACCTTGTTCAAATTACTCAGCAAACTGATAGGTCGTATATTAGTAATTTCAGACGCGTCTTTTCCTACTTTGGGTAAGGCAATAGTTTTTGTTATTTTCTAGGATTTTGGATAATATTCATGTGTAAAAATGGCATTTATTATATTACATAGTTCCATTACCCCTATAAATGGCAACTTTTTTATGCATGCAACACTAATATTATCATGTCCCAAAGAAGATTTAGGCTTTAGACGCTTGATGCATGTTACGATTTCTTTTGGAGTAGCATAAGTGATGTTTTCATTTGTTTGTTTATTAAAATAGGATTCTATGGCTTTTCTAATTTTGCTATTCATATATTTCGTTGAGAGATGTATATTCTGACCATGCACTTCACCATAGTGCGCAGCCAGCAGGTTAGCTTTATCTATTTCAGTGTATACATAATTATCATTACTGACGTCAAACAATGGGGGCAGAATTGTAAATTGCTTATTATACTGCATACATGCTCTCCATAAACTGTTGTCTTTAGTTGTAAGCTGACTGATCGTTTTATTGTAATGTTCGAATTTATTATTATGTAATAGATATCGAACTAGCTTTGTCATAAAATTTAGCAGTGTTTTCATATAGCGAGAGATTATACTTGATCGATAGTTAAGATACATTTTTCTGATATAGTTTTTGATTTTTATGGTTAATCTTATAAAAGGTGATATCTCTATTTTGTGAAAGTAATTATAATTTTTTAACGGAATGCACCCTTTTGCTGCCTGACTAATGAGGTTAGTAAGTTTGTTTACTCGGTTATCTATGTCTACTTGATCTCCTATGGACTCTTTTAAGTTAACACGTGCAGAAAAGAGGCAGAAATGAAAACAAGATGGGTCGAGGAGCGCAGCCCCTTGCGAGGCCAAAATGGCCGAGTTTATATATATATATATATATGTGTGAAACCAGCGGCGGCGGCGACTGGTCTAAAAGATAAGCACGTAAGCCTCTAAAATAAAAATTATATATTTTCACTTATTCGAAAAATAAAGTAATTCATTACATCAACTTAAAAAGTAATTTTAATAAACAGTTTATTTACGGAAATATTTGATTGGAAATTAATATTTAATGTAAGCGCACTTTTATAGACTTATGTATTAAATACTTATTTTCTAATCGCACGCATAATGAACAATAGATATAGAGACTCTCGAAAAACGTCACAAGTCCTGTCTTTTCAAAGCATTCACTTATCTCACCACTTTGTGCTCTGATCACACATTGCATATGACTGGCTCGTTTTACTTTTATTTTGCACGATGATATACATGGCAACTGTTTATTTTATGAGCAAATGTAAATATTACATATTGAAAAAATATTTAGTATTCTTTTTTTGTTGTAATAAATTATCACACTACCATGTTGTTATTAACTGATTTATTTCTTTAAAATATCTGAATAATAAGGTAATGTTTTAGCTTTTGAAACAGCCGTTTAGTTTTACATAAAAATAAATACGTCACTTTGTAAAAAAAATTTGTATATTTTTTTATTGAAGAAATTATTCGATAACTTTCAGAAAATTTAAAATTGTCGAAATCGTAACCATTTACTACTCTTTATTATTACTAGTACAGTCTGTTTCAAAAGAGCGTGTACGGCAAAATTTTCTCCATGAAACCGTTAGAGGGGAAATCCAAGTCTGAGCAATTAGCGACAACTTTTCCCATAGGATGCTTTGTACAAAATGTCTCAGTTGTCGTTCGATCGTGGTCATGGAAAACATATTTCATCATTTCTGCCGTGTACGCATCACGTTACGAAGCCGTGTTTCTGTGTTTACATCCAAGAGAACCGAAAATGTCGCTCCAAGTTGCGGCTAAGTACATGAAAAAGTCGAAGACATTTGTAAGTAAGTGGGTGAAGCGTTATTCCCGACGTAAAAAACGTCGATGACCTACCGGATGATCGCGGCTCCGTACGAAAAACAATGAAAAAGGAGGATAAATTTATTTTACAGGTGTTTGAGAAGAATTCTTGTCTATCACTGCGTGGGAGGCAAGCGATTTTGCTTAAAAAGGATCTAAATGTGTCATGTGCCACTATAAGAAGACGTTTTTACTGGCCCATGAAGTGAAATTTCGAAGCACAGTGAAGAAACCGCTACTGTCCAAAAAACATGTCAAAAAAAGACTGAATTGGGCGAAAGAAAATTTGGAACGCGATTGGGACAACGTAATTTTTTCAGATGATGCTTCTGTTTGGGCATGTTCTTCTATCACTCATACCTGGTCTAACCACGTCAATAGACTCATCCAGCGGATCGTTAAAACCCCCGCTGTTAAAGGTACATGTCTGGATCTGTCTCTCAAAACAGGCATTTGGCAATTTGCACATTTTCACAGAAAATTTGACCGCTTCCAAAATGATCAAAATATATCAGAGGGCTTCATTACTATCTACCAAAAGGTGGTTTATGCGGGAAAATGAAAATCGGCTACTGCAAAAGAAGACGATGACCCAAAACATCGAAGTCGTCTTTGCACTGCACGGAAACAAGAAAATGATGTTAACGTACTGGGGATTGGCCGTCGCAGTCGCCAGATGCAAATCCAATAGAAAATGTGTGGGCGCTTCTCAAGTTGAAACTGCGAGGGAAGAAGATCTGGACCGTCAAGCAGTTATTTCGACAAATTCGATTGATATGGAGGTCTTTTCCTCAAGATTACGCCAAACATTTAGTAGAAAGTTTACACCAGAGATGCCAGGCAATTATTAATAATGGAGGCGATTGGGGACATATTTTTAATAATAAAGCATCAAGATCTACATCATGCAGTGTAAGTGTGTATTTCTTTTTCAAGCCATTATCCCCAATAATTTTTGAGTTTCGCCGTACACGCTTTTATGAAACAGACTGTAATATTAACTTTCATTTATTTTTTATTATTAAAATAATGCTTAATATCTGAGTGCTTATCAAGTCGATTGACTTGGATGCGAAGTAAATAAATATACACGTACACATTTATTTAATAAATATCGCGAGCTTAATTTCTATGACTTATTATTTATCCGTAACTGAATACATAAACCACTACATATCTATATCTTGCAAATATTAACACCAAAAAATATGAAAAGCTGGAGTACTAACCGTGGAGAACCGAACAACACGATCGATCATCCAATCCGCCTCTTTCCTCCATGTTAAAAAAAAACTGATCGACGGGAAGATGGCTGAGAAGTAAGCCAAGATTTACACATTTATGGAGGACATGAATCGGAACTAGTTCACAGTCTGAAAAAGCTCTAACCCGACCAGTAAATCTCTGAATCGGGATGTTTTCAGCAACTTTAGGTTATTAAGTTAAGCAGATAAAGTTGCATTTATTATTACGGTGGGAGGGCAACGGCTGTGCACATCGAATCGGCAGATATTTACAGAATTCATTAATGCGATTATTTTCTCTTATTCATTTTTTTTATTCTGTTCATGATACAACAACAATGGTATGTGCACCATTGTGCATGACTTTTTAGAGTATTGTAAATTGCTTTTCCTCCTTTTTTCTTTTTAGCATTTCAAACATACCAGTTTTTTTTTTAAGGAATTAAAATACATTTATAATTTTAATGGATCATTTATTAACACTCAAAACCTACTTTTTAATTAATGATAGTGAAATTACTATTAATATCTTTTGATTTAGAGGTTCTAGCATTTTCATAAAATTCGTGAAATCCAAAAACAGTAGTTACTTAACTCAACTATTAATTAAATATACATGATCAAAATTTAAATAATATAATCTACAATCGGATTCATTCATTTTGGGTTTTTGATCCAGAATTGTTTCGACGCGTTAGCATACTTCTTTTCGTCAACCTCATTCTTTTTCTATCTTCTTGACTACTACATGCTTTTGAAAAAGCGTGACTTTTTTTATGCGTCGGAGCATTTTTCAGACAATTCCGAAGAAGCCTATTTTCAATGGTATTTCGAAACAATTACTTTCAAAATGATATTTGAACATTTGCAAAAAGCAGGGAAACAATTTCACCTTTTACACATTGTATTTGTAGTACACATCACAAGCTTGCACGTGTATACAAATGTGTATATTTCGCTTTCCGTCTTTTAAGTTTATCTTTGTACTGAAAGCTATTTACTGTCTAGTTGTATTTTTATTTTTTTGAAAATCGAAATATTTCACGTTATTTGTAATGCGATTTTGTATCATTACAATTAAATACAGAACATAATATAGCCAAGAACATTTTTAAAATGAGCAACAATGTAAATTATTACATTAAAAATAAGATAAAATACATCAAAAATCTATTCGACCGATTATCAACGCTACTTCACTATAAAGTTGCTTCGAAGATGACGTCATGCGCAGTGATGTATGAATTTTGTACTAGTTACTGTCTTCTCGTACCGTGTTTGTTGTATTCACTGTTTTAATTTTTGTTGCTTTTTTTCTTTTATTTCTCGCTGCAATTATTTCGTCGTATTATCGGTATTGTAAAATTTTCTATTTTTAAATGTTTTTTTTTTTTTCTTTTTGTTATTTCGTATATAAAAAGAATCTACGTACGTAAAAATTTTGTTCTCTGTAAAATATTTCGATCTTTATACAGTACTTATATTTTTTACACTTATTATTTAAAATATCAATAATACTTTCATTATGACTATTATCTGAAACTGCATGTTTAACCCTAGAGTGGTAACGGCTATTTAAATTTACGGTAACGCCAACGCTACCTAAATTTGACGTACACATTTTTATCGAACCTTTTATCTCTATGGGAGCTACAGACAATAATTAAAATTTTATAGAACACTTTATGGAATATATTTGAATGCTACACATTAAATAAGAAAACCTTAATTGCTATCACTATATCCAAGTGACTACAAGATAAACATATTTTGACTTGATGTTCACCACAGATTGCCTTTTGACAATGATAACACGCAGTGTAGTTGTCATTCTTCTTTTTGCCCTAGGACAATTTCTGCATTAAGCTCGTTTCACCTTCTGTTTCTTTAGGTAGCTGTTTTTCACTATTTAGATTTTTTTCCATATTTCACCTTAGACTTTTAGACAAAGAAGATGCTGTTTCTTACCTATACATTTGCCATAGTCTTGTGTAAGCTCTTCATGGAGTTTCAACATATATTGAAGACGAGAGAAAGGGTTTTTTTTTTTTTTTTTAGTATTGTTATGATTATATATATTACATAAAAGTTTACCGAAGCCATGTTTACCACGTTGTAAAATATACATAGTGGTCCCATCTTCGCGTCTTCCGATTAGTGCACATATTTTGGCTCAACTAACAAGGTATCACAATCGATCATACACATACCTTACACGTTATACTATGTAGTACCAAATAAGTATCGAGAGTTTGGAGACGGGAATTTATTAATTAGTTACATTATTGGATACTGTAACAACGCTGCGAAAATATACCGTTAAAAACAACGTACGTAAATTTTACGTTTAATTTAAAACACCATCAAGAGTAACCGTTATACGTAAATTTTACGTGTCGACTCTTTTACTAATCTCAAGATCAACTGACTCGTGAATAACTAATGATTTCTACGGATGCGGTAAGAGGCGTTAATTAAGGTGAGGGAAGCACTGCTGAGAGGACAGGCCATACAGAGCAACCCAATATGAAGTTATAACGGTTTTACAATTATAGACACGTCAAATTACGTACGTTGGCTTTCTAGGGTTAAATAAATTCCATGTTCTTTTCTTAGTGGTGCTTCCTTTTCTGTAGGCTACAACACAATAACTGTGGAAGTTATTTATGATTGTAACGATTACTTAAAACGTTGTCCGCGTATATTTTACAATAATATTTTCCTCCAACCCTAATTCAGTACAACTCACGTGTTTCTAATCTTATATACACTTTAACCGTAATATAGAGAAACATTAATGATAATTAACGATTTAATAACATTTACGCACTTAAGGAAATTTATTATACGATATTAATGAAATTTATTACACGATATTAGTGAAATTTATTACACGATATTAGTGAAATTTATTATACGATATTAGTGAAATTTATACTAATAGTGATCATATTTCGATGGAAATAAAGTAACGAGATGTGTATTAATTTTAAAAAAAATGGGGGGTAATAATATGCTAATAGCAATAATAGCGAGAAAATTTAGAATTTTTTTGCGATACATAATATTTTGTTTATGCATTATGCAATCAACCCGTTTTGGTGAGGAAGTTTATATTATTCTAGATCATCAGTGTTCTTTTTTTAATGTCCTGTGAAATGTTAGTGTTTTTTTATGAGGGGCAAAATAAAAAAATAAATAAAAAAAGCTCCAAAGATGAAGATTTTAATTTATAAACGAGAATTTTGAAATACACGACAGCAATTTAGAAACAGGCATTCCTTTTAGTTATAATAAAACAGCGCTGTGCATCGATGAACTGCACGCGATGTTTTTATTATGGTCTAAAAACCAGTCTTCTCTTTTGCGCTAACGCTCGTCGAATAAAATTCGCAGCAAACATTTAAAGACAGTAAATGTTACATTAATAAACATCATAAAAGAGAAAAAAAAAAAAAAAAAAGAAACATCAATATTAAATTTTTTTTCCCAAGATGATCTTTTTTTAAGTCTTCAGAAAAAGCAACAAAAAATTACTAAAAATAAAAAAAAATCTTATCCTACTCTTTCAAAGTTGAAAAAAATTAGTTTTTTTTTAAATTCGACACAGCGTATAATTAAAAAATCTTATTCGGTTACAAATATACGAAGAGAATTAGCTGCCGGATGGAACGATATCCTAATGAAACTAATTTTTAATTCTGAAGACGTTTTACCCGGTGTTTCACAATGTGCTTGCTGAGGAACGTAGGATGGATGGATGATGAACAGCCGCGATGAATTCGTTCGAGCTGTCGCGCCCAGTTTGAAAGGATATAACTAAAACCGTAATTAGCTTTCACAATGATCTCAGACTATTCAATCAATCAGCAGACCACGGTGAAAAGCCAATTTCCGAATTAGTCAATAAGCAGACTCGAATTAGTTGGAAATAGCCGCTGCTTCCTCCTTTAAGCAAATTCCGAATGCTGGATACGCTTACAATATAACTTACAATATAGCTAACAATAACAATATTAAAATAGATAATTCGTTAAACATCGATAACTATACAGTCGATGGTACAGCGCGTAATAAAAAAAAAAAAAAAAATAACAGTAAGTTTATGCTTAAACACATCTATAATCACCACACACATACATACAACCGATGCACAGCAAAACGGCAAAAAAAAAAAAGTTCCTTCATATCATACGCGAACGATACTTACATTAAAAATTAATATTCACTACGTTGGTCATATTTAAAAAAAAAGCAAAAATTCCGTTTAATAAATTTCGATCTTTTACATAATTCGTATAAACATCGTAATTTGCTTATTGTACAGCGGTCGTTTTTATCTTAATTTCTTATTAGCTTAATATAAATTAAAACCTAAATTACGTTGATAATGTGTTTAGCATTATTTCCTATACAATTTACATGTAAACTGCTTATGCTGACTAAGCACCGCCCTATGTGAATTTAATGAGGACCAAATTTTAATTAATCGATATTATTTTGAAATAATCTTATATTAAATTGCTAGCGTGAAATCAAACTTTTAAAAGTAAAAAAAAAAAAAACAAAAAAAAACGAAAAGTTCAATGTCCTCGTTGGAGAAGAAGGAGGCTCTATAAATAACGAAATGAACCAGAAAATATTAAAAATTCAACGTACTCAAAATACATTCTGAAACAAGTAGAAGTTCTAAAGCAAATGAATTTTTAGTTTAATTTTCAATTTATAATGTAATCATCTTTGATAATCAATTTTGGAAACCGTTCTTTTTTAATAGTCTAACGGCTTGAATGCTTGACACTACCTGACAACGGTAAAAATAAGTATTAAAATGGGGAGAAGAGAATTTTGATGACTTGCAAGCACGCGCGGAGGAATGGTTTAATTTTGGATCGAGAAAAATATTTTCAATTGGTTTTATCTAGCAACAGTAGTAAAAATTCAGCTCCGTCCAGTTAAATACCGGAAACTCTAGCTAAGTCAAATATATTCCGCTATATTGCACAATATTCCATCATCATCCTCCGACGATACTGCACGTGCTCATTCTGGAGAACGCTTTATCGACAGGAACTTTCCACAAGACACATGCAACTTTTAAGTCGGTAATGAGGGGGGCGAGAAAAGGTTTCTTCTTACACACATAAACAGAAAATTTGAAGAAAAAAAAACCTTTTGAAAACGGAAGGTATCGCGGAATCACGAGGTTCTATAGAATATGGTACGAAATATGGAAACTTAAGTTTTCAGTGGTATCTGCAGAAACGGGTGCTCGCCAATAAAGATAAAAAAGAAATAAAAATAAAAATAAAAAAAAAAAGAAAAACGAGTGAAATATGAGAAATTGATCGGAAGGTTAGACGAAAGAAAAAGAAAGTGCTAAAAAAATACGTACTTTTATTGTGGTAGTGGGTGCCTTTTTAAAAATTTCACTACGATTCACATCACCAAAAAAGAATCGAGATTTTTACTAACCTGTACACGTTACTGCGTACGGGAGCTCCGGATTTTTCACTACGAAAACACAAATGTAAACAAAACTTCTCCCGAGTTGTTAGGCGATTAATATTCGATCGCCCATCGAGCGATATTAAAATGGCGGGGGAAAATTATGGGCTTTTCCGAACACATTTTTTGCAACTCAAACTTTATACAATGATCGATTTCACTTTCATACCATATTTATTCGCAAACCAAAAAGAAGAGAACCATCGCAATTATAAAACGAGAAAGATGAGATTCAGGCAGGGGATATTTGTCTTTAACATAATATAATAATTCTTAATAATTCTTAATTTCATCCGTATCAAAAAAAAAATAAATAAAAAAATGAAGATACTACCACTTGTTTTATACTTTTTATGTGCCGTAGATACTTTAGACAAATCAATGACGCGGTGTGATCGTAGTTATTCCGTTCTGTGCTAAAATGTTTAAATTAACATTTGACTTTTTCCTTTTAAATAATGTCACTCGCTTCGTTAATCTCTACTTTTTATCTTCTTAAATTATACTACATATAAACTTAGAAAATTAATAAGATAAAAATGCCATACGCTTAAATATAACAAAATTTTCGATTTTTGATAATGAAAGAAAATTTACTTATTAACATCGTAATTTGTGTACCGCAATAAAATATCTTAATTTCGTATTAAATTACACACTGCACAAAAGCGAAAGAAAAACATAAATATCCTGTTGTCCGGCAATCGGGGTATTTTTCCTTAATCGGAGCGCTTTATTAACTTCCTGAAGATGGTAGTTGTTACCGTAATTACCTCGAAAATCGAGAAAATTTTACGATGCATTTATATTTTCGAATAAACGAAAAAAAAAAAAAAAAAAACACTTTTAAAACAAATTAATGTATGCGGACGCGCGTATTATTATTCATGCAAGCCATAGACAAAATTTTGTGACACGACGATCTTGAACAAACGACGTTATCCGATAGTCTTCCAACTGACCCCACTCATCGATATTTGATCCCCGAAGGATTTTGAGTAATTTAGAGGAAGAAATGAATCTCAGTCAGAGTATATTCAATTGGCGCAAATAATCAAATTGAGTACAATGGAAAAAAATTATCTGTACAGGTGCGTGTGCGATCTTTGCCGAACTCACACGACATTGCCGGCCCCACAACGCAGAGCCCTAATTACCCGATTTCTCACTAATTATAATATAGGAGAATGAACCGAGCTGATAACCAGATGGGCACAGCGTCTCTTCTCTGTCCTTTTACATTAATAATAATTTTGCATTTAGACATAAAAAATTGACCGTTTTCACGCGTTACTTCCAAATATCTCATTTCACCTTAAATAACGGCGAATTTAACGAATGCCAAGAATTGTCCTTACTTCCGATGTTTTCTTAATTCAGGAATTTTAACTTTATTGATTTCTGTAGCGTGTGATGAGCGACACTTTGAAATGTTTCAAGCGAATATTTCAATTATATTCAATGAATTCACAACCTTCCCCGACTACTGTTCAATAGAGAGTTTCATTCTAAAAGGCACGGATATAATTCACTGTTCCTCAAACGTTTTCAGTTGTAAATGTTCAACTTGATTTCTATTCGAACGTCGAAAAGTAAATTGTGTCCGATTGATTTTACCCCGTCGCCCCATTTCTCGTTTCTGAAAAAATCGATAATTTCGAATTGAATGAATTTTAGATTCGAAACAAATATTCTCGCTCCATTTTTAATTTTCCATCACGAATGATTATCTCGAATTTTCAGTTTTATACCCTGCACACTACGCAACACAAAACGTTTCTAAAGTAAGTTATTTTAATTTATTCGAGTAAATTATTTTATGTATAGCGAAGGGAATTTATTTTATATTTACAAATGACAAACGTTCGATTGTTTTTTCAGCGATTTTTGATTGTGCTTCAATTGTAAAAACATTTTAAAATCGTTCAATCACTATTAGTGCGAGTAATATTCATCGTGCAACTTTTAATAGTACAGGAGAAATGGAAACCTTTTTTTTTTTTTTTTTTATTTATTTATTTATTTCAAAAAAACAATTAAGTACCAAACATCAGAGTGGTAAAAGGAAAATACGACAGGTACGATCTAAAACAATTCTCTATTAATTGAAAATCACAGCGACAATAATATCGTAAAAATTTAAGATATTTTAAAATAAGAATTTCGGATAACATCATTTTTAAATTACTCGCTTTTACCGGAAATCTCATCTTTTGCTATTAATTAAAAAAGACACGCAGTATTTCGTGTCTTCTCATTCCACTCTCAGTGTAAGTAAAATTTTGATCAGATATTTTTATACAATAGTTTAAAGATCAATTTCGTCCCCCGGACCTCAGTCGCTCACGGGTATTATACCTAATCTGACACACTGAATTGGGTAGCAAAGAAATCCGGAAGAGTGAAGGCGGCCCGTGAGAAAGAAACTGGGGGACTGATTCTCTATTCAGGTCCATTAGAGGCTTAATAGAGATACCTCTCTCCTCCTCATCAAGGATGTGTAGGGCTTACCTTAATTTTACTCTTTTTTTTTAAAAAATAGACGCAGTTTTTTCCACTAAGATTCATTTGTGAAATCGACAGCTTTTATCATACTCCCAAGAATATGCGATGATACGCTCTTTATTCCTGTCGATATCCGTAAAACAAGTACTACTGTTACAATAGATTTTTGGATTCGCACATTTCTTCATCACTTCCGTATTTGTTAAAAAGGGATTTAACAAAGTTCACATTAAACACTCTATAAACTTTACTCGTCGACATTTTAAATATCGGTTTATTAACAACACGTTAATTCTTAAATAAAATCGAACAAAATATACAGAAATGAGAAATGAAAACATCTACAAAATACCTCATCGGTAATGGTGACACTCAATATATATACTAATAAAATATACAATTGTGTATTGCGATAAATTGACAAATCGCCATTTTTTTAGTATTTATATTTTACAATTTATTTTAAAATTGTTTCGGCAATAAATGAAATTATGTAATTATCAGTGTTCCGATAACTTCACACGGCCCCCATCATTCAGCCCCCATCTCATACCGCTACTGCCACCCCCCAGTAGTAATTTACCGCCTCCTTAATTAGTTGAAATTTTCTAATTACTCCATTACCTCCTTTCTCGATAGAAAATCTAAACTGTATATTATACTGAATCCCGAAAAAAAGAAAACAATACAAAGTTGTAAGCCTAATTTTTCTATTAAACTCCGTCCGTTCCGCCGGCAAACATCGCCTTTCAACATCCTAATCACAAACGTCATTATTACATATAAACGTCCTTCGTAAAGCCCACATTAATCTTTAAATCGCATTAAATTCTTTTAATCGAACATATTCTTGTTTTTCGAAAGAATTTATTGCGCCACCATCGAAGGAAAACTATACTGTGTGTCTGGCAATACGGCCGCTATAAGGGAATTTTTATTAATATCTTGGAGCTATTATAGGTACTCACGAATAAACCTATGTTTCCTTGAACCTCAATACATTTATACGATTATTTAAGATCTTGCGAGATGAAGATGTAGTTTAAAAGAAGTGAAAAGAACAAATATAAATAATATTAGATGATTAACTGACCAAGTGACGAGGGCTAGAAAAAAGGAATAAAAAACGGGTAGTCTACGCGTGTTAGCGACAGGCAAAAACCAATTCGGATAATTCGTTAAAAATCACACTTTTTACGTCATCCTCGTTAGGGATTGGCCTAAATATTATTATTATTTAAAGATTATTACTATTGTTACAGAAATAAATACCATTGTGGAAAATAAGTGGGAATTTTTATACATTCAAAAAGGCACGATGATATTCCCATTTAAAGCGAAAAAAAAACTCTACAATTTTCAGCCACTTTAAAAGCAAACTGTATAAATTGCATTCCTTTATTAAAATTGAAAATAAAGGTGCGAGGTATTTACAAACATCTCTTTATTCAACCGAGATACTTGGTGAGCAGTGTATAAAACGAAGTAAAAATATCGTCACGCACTAACAATCTTATTCGAACGGATGTGTTTACCTATCGTTCAGATAAAATGCAAATTTTTGACATTCCACAATTTTAGTTATTTCACAATCGTTTTTACGAACGAAAAAAATCTTCCGGATCAGATATATTCGAAAAAAAATTATTCAACGATCAAAAACCGTCTTAGGCAACTGATACGGATGTCTCAAATTCGAAATCAAAATTGGAAATATTTAAATAGCAAAAAAAAAAAAAAAAAAAAATTAAAACTATCAAGTATTTCTCTTTCATCATGATGTTATCTATATTTGCTCGAATCATCGGATGATGGCCAATTCGTATTTCTTGACAACAGTCGAATAACACAGATTTAGCCGCTGCGATGTCTGAAATCAAAGCGATAGTCCTTTTCCAATACGCTGACGCACTTCTATAGCTCCTAACATACGCCGATAGAAACCATTTGCATCACAGGTTGATAGAAATGTAGACATTTCCACAAACTTTTAGCACTGACAAAAAACTTCCAGCTCAGCTCAAAGTGTTTTTTTGTCGACAATTAACGATATCGGGGGGAATCGTAACATAACCACCGATGATTATATCGAGCGGGAAAAAATTAATGGCCACGTGCTATTTCGTAAACCAAAGATAGTTTTTTGCACATAAATAAACCTCACGGAGGCTCTTTTGCTAAAAATCATCAGAGGTGTTTTGTAGTGAGTTATCTCGAATAAGCAACAAAAAACAACCGCTAAAATAAACAAAAAAAAAAAACTATTAATTTTGTTTTTACATTTCGAACACGCGGTTTTAAAATTTCCCGAACAATCAAATATCGAAACTGATCCGTCGACTGAAGTCGGATTTCTTAAAGCAAAATTTTCTTAAACTTAATCAGTACTTTTCATTTTCCGCGTCCTCTTAATGATACCGCTCGCCTCTTTTGTCATCTGAACAAAGCTTCATTTTTCATTATTTCCGCTGACCCCCCCCCTCCCCTAACAGTTCTAAAGAAAATATTGGATAGGTCAGCTGCATCCTCTGAGAACCGCTTTTTCTTATTATTTCTTAAATCCGGACGACTTCTGCGGCGCCCGATATTCGATTTCAGACTAATACCCCAGCCGGAAGCGTCTTGAATCCGGAATGAGATACGTGTGTGACCTTTGGAATTTTAGTTATTTCAAGATCATCGAATTTTACTGCGCTATTACTAGAGAGAATTTCTCCACATTTATTAAACAACTAATCTTTGTCTGTTCAATTTTCCAACATTCAAAACGTGCTTCTTTTTCCTAATATATACGAGTTTTTTTCAGACTTGCGTAAATTACTCGTGATACCAGATGAAAGTAGTAGCGTTATCGACTCGCACAGCACAATGAGGAATCCAGTTTACTTCTCAGTAATTTTAAAACGTGCGAAAGGGAACAAGAATAAATCCGAAGAACGGAATTTCGAGAAGCGTATGTGTGCAAAACATAGAAAAATTCAAAACTAGAGACCTATGAATTTCTGAAAAAGAAAAGAAAAAAAAATGTAGAAATTTTTTTTTATTAAAGTCACCGCACAACGGGCTATGTGTCGGTCAAACTCACGACGGAAATTTGAGACACTTCCCATTATGATGTATAGCGTTTGATTTTTCTTAAAGCTGATTTTTTTAAATAAATATATATCGATTTTATCGCTTTTATAATGATCCTACGATGTGCGACACAGTGTGTCCCCATCGATAAATAGAGCTCCCCATATATAATAATATCCTTATTATATTTTGAAAAAATCTTGCGATATAATAAAATGTGTTAATAATTTGTATATTTTTTAAAAAATTAAGGGATACCATTCTCGAGTCGATATAGAGTGCCGAAACCTAATATTCTTCGTTATTCATTTTATTGGTCCCACATGATATTTAAAACAGAAATATATAAGCAGAAAATGTTAAAACTTTTTTCAATAATAAAAAGTAAAATATACACTAAATTTAAAAAACTTTTTTTTTTTTTAATTTTAAAATTTAACCTTTCGCTTACAAAAAGTCAATTCGCGATTTTAAATAATTAATAAACAACTTAATTAAGCAAACAATTTTTTTTTTAAATGTTCTTCTCTTTTAAATTTAATAACTCTAATTTTCTAATGGCAGATTTTTAGTCCAGTTTTCAGTTAATGCTCTTCCTGCTTTAAAAAAACCCATTCCCTCGGTTCAACTCCTATTTTCCTATTTATTTTGTAATTTCAGCTCCTTTTCAGAAATCATTCCTTTCCGCTCTCACCTCGGGGCTTTTCTAAATAATTCCCCTTTTTAAATACGCCCCACAATCTCGTCCACTCGCTTTCACTTTGTAGATCATCATGTTTTATTCGAATGTCCTTTCGAATAACTAATCACCATTGTATTAAAACTCTCCCCCTTTGCCTTATCGATGCTTCTTGTATTCTTTCTCTTCTACTTTTGTTTATAATATATAAAAGTACGCGACGCTTTAATACCGTCACAATTTCAGCGTCTCGCGTTTCTGATAGTTCGGAAAAATTATTATTTTTACTTTTTACCGTATTTAAGGAGAACGGCCTCCTCTTTCCAAAAAAAATATTTAATTTTCCTCCTTCGGTGTTTGTAAATTATTATTGAAAAAAAAAATTACTTTTATCTACAAACTGTTTTTCACGAATAACCGAATTATGAGCGGTTTTTTTTCCCTTCTTTTGTAAATCTTTATTTTATTTTTATAGCACGTTACTACTAGCAACATGCAACGTTTTGTGCTTTTTTCTTTCCATTGCCCCATTAGTCCATTTTTGCACCTCATTTCCGCGTAAAGAGAACACAATGCCCAGAAATGCATTCCTCTGATTTTCACCGGATGCGGATTTTTAAATGTGTTATACAGAACCGAGAGAAGTGGGACGAAATTATTATTTGCTTTTCGCATTCATTCGGTTACCAGGAAATCATACAATTTATAATAGGTCGAGCACGATGTAGAAATAAAGAATGGGGAAATTTTTTTTCGATAGTAATAATAAAAAAAGACTTATTATTACCGGATTCCGGGAAACGGTATAATTAGCGCGCGTCGACGAATAACGGCCGAACAACATAAGGAGAACGGAGTAGCGGTGGTGATGAGGTAATTTCGGAAGATGCAAAGCGATCAATTACGCGTTCGGCACCACGAGTCATTCGGTCGGGGCGGTTATCGCTTATAAATAATAAATCAGCTGAAGAATTCGTGTTCTTATTACCGAGAGGCGAAGCAGCGAAATGTGATTAGGCCAATTAATACCTGGCGGTGGCTCACACTAACACACTAACACGCGTAAACAAAGAAAAACTTCTACTACCGAAATGCATGCACGTCGCTTAGTACACAACGTTGAATAAACGCAACAATAAAGCGCTAAATCATTCGCTGCAGACACATCACATCCGGTTCAAAGTACTGGTGGCCAAGCTATTTCTGCACGAACATACTTCTCCGCTGGCAGACGGAGCCCCAGCTCGATCGAGCGTATATCAGAGAAACTGGCGTCAGCTGACCGCTAAGTTCACTTATCAACATAGTATCGTAAGAAGTCATATCGCAGTCCTCCGATTAATTAGGCGACGCGAGTGAAAATGGGAGGAGCCAACGCTGCCTAATGAAATCTCTCAACTTTGATCCCGCAACGAAAGCTGCGCCGCTGATACCGAGAAAAGTGTAACGAATATTTCTGTGTGTATTGTACATTGAAGAAATAAAACGAAATAAAACGAAATAAAGCGAAATAAAGCGAAATAAAGCGGAATAAAACGAAATAAAGCGAAATAAAGCGGAATAAAACGAAATAAAGCGGAATAAAACGAAATAAAGCGAAATAAAGCGGAATAAAACGAAATAAAGCGGAATAAAACGAAATAAAGCGGAATAAAACGAAGTAAAGCGGAATAAAATGAAACTGCTGTAATTTCAATCTGCCTCGGGTACGAAATCAAAAAAAACAAAAGCATATTTAGGGCCCCTTTCCTCTGGGGGGCAGAAAAACATACCAACTTGCCGCGTACTCGAGCACAGAACAATTTTAAAGCATTCATTAAAAATCTCAATAATTGAATATTTAAAATCTCCCTTATTTAACATGAGAGGAAAAATCAATAATTAAAATGTGTCATAAACCCCCTGTTTATATCGATTTAAATAAAACATTACGAATTGAAAATTTAGTATCACCATTTTTATTTATTGCTCCTCTCAGTGCCCCACAATATATCTATGGTGCACATACGTGTCAGTACTAGTTCAGACGTTAATGCATGACGATTTAGAAGTGGAATTGTTAGCTTGATAGCAAAAGTTAATAAATGTGCACACTCACATAAAAATACTTGAAAATTCGAATTATTTTAGCCTTCAAAAAGCAACGATTCGTTTTATCCTCAGATTATGCTCCGGTATTTCACCGGATATTGATGTACCCAAGTTTTTATTACTACAGATTAATATTTTGGCGATAATATTCTCATGAACATTTAAATTGAAAATCAAAATCGAAAAATGTGAAAATCAGAATTTCCTTACCAACTGCATTATTAAAACACCGCTATCCCATCGCCGTTTAATATAATTTAAGGTTTTGTCAATGAAGCGTAGTTGTACACTGTTGTTCTCATTATAATCTATTCTTCTAACCCCTTCCATATGTCTTTAATCTCTTGCTTGCTGAAGATATTGAATTGTCCTAGAAACGGCTACTTAACCTTTCGGTTTCTATGAGGTAAACGGGCTCGTTGTAGTCATGTCCTCGCGCGTCATCCACTACACGCTTTAGTACGAATCACATTTCACGCAATATGTATTTTGAGACAATATAGGAGGAGCAGTTTAAGTGTAGTTGTGACGACCATATTGTTCCTTGAACGATTGTTTCACTAATAAGCCTTCATTTCTCATTATACCGGCAGCACGATTGGCTAAAATAACTCAGCATCCCGGGTTGCATCTTTCTCCCATTCCATTCTCCTTTCTAGAACGGTTAGGCTCTACTTACTTGTAGTGGTTGCCTTATAATTTCTATTTAATTCTAAAGTATCTTGAATACACAGTTTCCAGTATGCTACTTAGCTGAAATTTAAGTTTGTTCCGGGATATACCCCACCTATTCATACAACTCTCTTTGGGATCAATACCCTAATTACTGGTAAAATTCCATTCCGCTTGCGTCAATTCTAATATTACCGAGTGTTTATGTATATTCTTCCCTTCGAGCTCTCGCATACTTCATTTCTGCTGTAGCCAGATTTTGATACAGTTTGCCCATACACTTCAGTGGTGCTACAAGCGCCCTCTCAATAAAAAAAAAAAAACACCGTGCGATAGCTGACTTCAATATTTTTTTGTTTTTTTTTTGTTTTTTGGGCGCGCCAGCGGCATTGACCCAACAACAACAGAAATTAAGGAAGGGGTTAAATAAAGAGACGATTAGAAATAGAGCTTAGGAAAGATTGGAGTACAGGGATTATATCTGAAGATGGAAAGGAAAGGACAAAGGAAGAATTATACGGAGCAGGAAGACCCAGTGCCAAGATTTTCGAGTACAAAACAAAGCGCTCGGAATCAAGGGCAGGGCATTCAAAGAAGATGTGGTTTGCATCACATATGAGAGGAGAGATGGAATTATGAAGGGGACAATCGGGAGAAAGGGACAGGAAAAAACGAAAACGTGAAGAGGGTAGAAGTGAGTGATTAATACGCAGTCTGATTAAGGAAATGATCGCGGAGCTGACTTCAATAAACAAAACATAACTGAGAAACACCTTTCAAAAATCATATTAATTTTTTCAGAAAAACGATTACGAGTGGGAGGGAAACAAATATACACACTTTTATACCTTCACGCACACACACACACACGATGATGCCATCAGTTTGAAATTCTGAGTTTTTCAATGTAATGCAAGAAATGAAATTTATATGTGTGACATTTCAGGCGGAGTAATAAGTAAAAACAGGAATAATAAAAAAAAAACAACAAAAAAACAAAACAAAAACGTATAAATTATATGTGTTAATTTTAATGATACAAATCTAGTGTACAAAAAATCCGTTGACAAGCGTATATGTCAGATTATCGATATTTTTATAACGTTTTATAAACAATAATATAACAAATGCGCAATTCTTGAACAAATAGTACAATTTGTCATAAAATTACACGTCTAATAAAATTTACGAGGAAATTTTTCAACTCTTCACTCCACGCCTACTAGATCGTTTGTGGAATATTTTTTTATCGAGTACAAATTCTGCCATTTTTTTCGTACGCAATTCTTACGTAATTTTGAAACTAACGAATCGAAAAATAAACCCGCCACATACGGAGCAATTAAAACACAAAAAATACTTGTATTAGAAAACAAAATGATATATATCTGAAATAATAATTAAAATACGGGTTGCGCCTTCATAAATCGACAGACTCATTGCCGCAATATATATATATATATTTGCATTTTTTTACAATACAGTTGAAATTTACAATTCCTCGAAAACAACTAATGCACTTACCACAAAATATCATCAGACTTTAGTACAAAATATTTAATACATCAAACCGCTGACAGTCAATGTGGTGATAAAGCAGCAAATAGTTTTATAAAAATAATACCTGTTGAAATCAGGAACTTGATTAAAAATATTATAGCTCATTTAATCCCCTCCTCGTCGAATCACCTACTCTAGTTATTTCTCTAACGTACCAGAAAAAAATACCTGCGTACGATTTTAAGCGATAACATTTTTTCAATATCCACTTTATTTCAACGTCTATAAAACTTCCGGATTTCGAATTGCGAGAGGCGGCTAATCTCAAAATGATTCGAGCGTAAGAAAATTAACACGTTCTAAACTTATTTTCGGAGAATCTCGGCCGGATTTATCGAAGTTATTTAAGTTCACTTGCTATTTAACGAAATATCTCCCTTCTCGCGTACCACTCCGCCTAAAGAGTGCAATTGAAAAACTTTCAAAAAATGAAATTTTGCCGAATCTTTTTCAACGAATGTGTGTATTTTCGTAAACGCTTCGACTTCTTAGCCTTATTGGGGGGGGGGGGGGAAATAGGCCTGTATACTTCAGTCGTTATACAATTTTCGCGTACATCAGATATCGGGGGGGGGGGTGTATGGTTTTTCCGCTTGAAGTAGGATACACGCTTATTATTATCGACTTCGTTTGCTTACCTGACGTTAATTATATTCGTATTATTAACGCTCGGTTTTTATTGCTCTTAGAGTACAGTACACACTATGCAACCATTATCAGTCGCGTTGACTACTCATTACGTTTCTAGTACTTGGTTTATCCATCAGCGTCTGCGAATAACGGCTTCCTAATTTCCGGTAACCGAGCCAAAATACTCTCACCCGAGTGCGACTATTTTTTATTATACATAATTTGTTTAATTTCGTGAATCATTACACCGCGGCCAAAATATTTTAACTTCGGTTTATCGGTTATCGCAGAGTTACATAACTCCGCACGCATTTTGTCCGGCATCAAAACATTAAATCTTTAGCAACGTAAGCGTACACGATGATATATTCATTTATAGAGTAACCAGAGTCGGAAGTCCCATTAACGACCGCGCGTCTCAGACGCAACATACAAGCCTCAAAGACGGAGGCATACAACGCTGTCGGGAAATTACAAATTTCGAAATTAGTCTCGGTAATCGTAATTATATACCTAACTTATTTCTCGTCAAATTCCTTCCTGATTTCATTATCATCAGCGTCTGAATTCTACTTGTAAAAATGGTTTTTCAACCAATCAGCTCCTTTTCCTGTCCACTCCGCCAATTTTTCCATTTATCTATTTTTTATTCTCGTATTATAGAGTTTTACACTTGAAAGATTAATTGTAAATTTCGGAATAATGAAAATTTTTCCGGTTGCAAAAATTTAAAATTACTCTAAAAGTAAATTAATTCGCGATTATATATGTTACTGGTTTAAGAAAATACGAATAAACTCGTTTTTAATGAAAAATTTCACCGGGGCGGTGGGCGGGGGGGAGGGATTAAAAAAGACGCGATCGCTGTTTACGAAAGGCTTTTAGAGCGCGGTCAACTTTATTTTTTTCCGCCGAAAGGAATGGAAAACATTAAAAATAATGAACGAATTAATTAATAATATTCGCGCCTATTATTCAAGACTCAATTATCGATCTCAACACCTATATTGTATATCGTACTCACAATTAAGCATTGATTAAGTGTGCTCTGGCCGCTAAACTTAGAACCGTTTCTTATGCAAACTAAGAGAGCTTTTAAACAAAAACTAAATCTGATGTTAATAGTTTTGTAACAATCTCTCGAATATGTGTAATTTTCGATTTCGAAAAGTAAAAAAATTTGAATGAACAAAAAAAAAAGGTGTTTTTCATTGTTTTACTACGAAAAACATTTACCGAAAACAAATTAGAATTAGACGATCTGCGCGAACGAACAAATAAGGCGTTCGCCAACACAGCAGCTCCGATAGGACACAGACAGTCGGTGAAAAAATTAATTTCTAGAACTCTATGAGATTATGAAATATTCTGGAAATTGTGTTCGTCAACGGTTGCAAAAGCAAAAATTGAAAAGTAATCAAAATGACCACCGCCGCTTTTTCCGGAATTTTTACAGTTTTCGATTCCGATCAAAAAATGAACTGTCCAGATAACAGAAAAGTGTCTTACGTAAAAAATATACGATAGGAATTGTTAGCGAGGGAAATACCAAATACGGCAGGTGCATAGAATGAAGTGAATATAATCCGCACACAGCGACTACTACGCGCACCAGTTCCAAATGTGATAGGTACTTTTAGCGATTTCGCAAGAACCAAAACTGAATTTACGAACCGAGATTATAGCGCACGAAAAGAACTAAGCCGAAATGAAGCATCTCGAAGAATTTAGGGAAAAATATTCACATTAAAAAGAATCGGAACGCCGGACACATTGTTTTCCAAAAAGGAATCGATGGAGGAAATTCATTCCCAAACACGAAATTCATACGCGTAATAATAACACGACCGAGATGGTACATAAAAACATCTGCTGTTTCAAACGACAACAAATGACGTCGCCGCAATTCTTCAAACGGGCGCACGTACGCACACCCTTATATTCTAAATGTGTTTGAGAAGAAAGTAAAATTCTCTATTGCACGGAATTTGTCGCACTCAGTTTCAATGCTTCTGCTAAAAAGTAATAGCTACACATTTTTTGTAACTGTTTGAAACCTAATTCCTCTGAATATACAAAACGAAACCTTGATTTTAACTTTGTTATTCAAAAGCCTATAATATTTCCTTCTAAAATGGGAATGCTAATTGCGACGATAAATAAAATTAACAAAATAAGCGTACTGCGTCAACATTTTGGAGCAGCGAAAAAAAAAAATCTAAACGACATTACGTAAAAACATATACACTATTATTATATAAACATATAAAATTTATTACTGCAATTAAAAAAAAAAAAGTTACAAGTTTACAAGCTGGGCTGAAGCGTTTGTCAGACCGGGATAGAAAACAAAAATGACAACAAATATTCCAGCAGTATAGTAGTTTATAATTTCGAACGGAGAATATTGTTATGGCGTCGTAGTTGCAACTTTTCTTCAACGGTCATCAGAGCCCCCGTGTCATTAATGATTTGTCTTAATGCGAGGGATAAAATATTTTATTGGGCAGTTTCTAATAGAATTATCTTTTTTATTTGGAAAATTTTCACGCGGGGGGATTCTGCCCTTGAAATGTCCTGAACTTTTATTGTTTTCTAGTCAGTGAATTGCCTATATAATTTTATTAATTTGGAAAACATTAGTGTGTGTAAAAAACTACTTTTTTCATTTGTTTCGTTCCGTCAACATGTTTTAAAATAATTACAGAGAATATAATGTAATATATTAATAATTCGTCGCAGAAAAAATGTAACAGGAGAAAAAGAAAAATACAGATAGGACCTCCTAGAGATAACGTAAAAAAGTATAAACTCAAAAGTAAAAAATAGGGATTAGAAAAAAGCAAAAAAATTTCCTGCTAAGGAATGTTGTAAAGCAACTGAAGGGAACACTAAATAAATCGAATAAAAGCTAACCAAAAAAAATACAAGAAAGAAAACGGGAGAATACTGTGCGAATGATTGAAAAGTTCGCATCGAAGATAAGAACCGCGTTCAAGTGCAATTATGACGGGGAAAATTTTCATAATTAAAAACTGCTCGACATAATTATAATTTAAGAAAAACCATTAAAAACCAATATAAGATAATAAAAACTTCATTAGAACTTTTAAATAGTAGTTCTAATAATCCTTTTCATAATGTATAGTCACATCACGAACGATGTACGTTGTCGACCGAATGAACTTCAAGTTCGAGTAATTGCCGACAGAGCTCGCGCACTGCCTCAATCCCTGTTTATCGAGAGCGCACACTTTCAGACATCATTCGAATGAGTCTAAATAGGCACACGAAAATTAATCGATACATTTTAATTAAACAACGAAAAAAAAAGTTAAATAATAGCAGTTCCAAACTAGTCGGTGCTCCGAGATACTTTTTTTTTTTTTTTTTTTTGTCGTTTAATAATAGATATCACATCCTATTTACTATTTCAGTTCCGCTGATTTTCTTAGGAAACACCGAAATTATTCGGAGTACATACATTTCGAATATTTTTTATTTTAAATGTTTTTCTATTCAAGTAAATCACTTTTAATGACGCGTAAAAGAATTATTACATAAGGGCACACATTTTTCTAAAGCTATACAACGACGCTTTAAGGGCATTACTCTCCGCTTTAAATTTTACTAATTAAATATGTGCAATTGTTTTTAAAAATTACCAAAACGAAATATCGGAAATACATGTATAAAACGAATATGCAAAATCTTCTAGTATAGCAAGATAAAAAGTATATACATACATATATTTACGTTGACATTATTCCCGTTTTTTTTTTTTAGGAAAGGGCAAAAAGTACGTCCAAATCATCGCCAAACTGATGATTAATTCCTACATACACGTCTCCGATTGTTCGTTTAGTGTACATCTTTTAACACAAATTTCATGAAAACTTTGGATAATTTTTGTCGATAAATTAAAAATTTTCTAATCGTTCTTTATTTATTCAAACTGTAAAGAAGAAGCGTTAGTCGATTATTATTTTTAATCGATATTAGGATCACAAAATAACAGTAGACTACTCCTCTCTCTGGATACATGTTTTGGACCGTACGTACAGTAATTGTGACACAACTTTAATCAGCACGGAGAGAACGCGCGTGCGAATCGAATCGGTGTAACGAACTGTTGCGATGAAATCACTGAAGCGTCACAAAATGACCGATGAATCATGACGTAGTACACTATTATAGTGATTTGCTTTATAACAATAAACTATGCGCCAAATAAAATACGAGGAAAACGTCAACAACAACAACAACGACAACCTTTTAGACGTACGTGTTCAGCTTTTGATTGACACAGATTACAATAATAAGGCCTCCTCCGGTGTTTGAATACACGGAGTTACAACATTAAGCGTCCGGGAACCGTTGCGCTTACTGAAGAATACTAATAAAACTTTTAAAAAAAGTCTAAAAACAAAGTCGCTTGCAGCATGTTTCCTGCTGCAGGCCTGCAAAATAAACTACAAATGCGACCGAAATCGCGGTGTTCCGCTAAAAAGGATGATCCGACATTTAGTGTCGTTTTTGGAATTCACACAAAGCTCTCACGGTGGTACGCGCTAACGACGCAACTCCAAAAGGAGAGTCGGCTTTTTAAAAATAATTAAATAAGTAAAAATTAGACATCAACGGAGCGTGTTATTTTAATAATAATGTTGTTTTTTTTTAAGATTTTCCGCTGTAAGACGATAGTTTAAACGGTACACAGTTTTGACACTTTGATGATGCACATCGGTAAATAAAAACCGAGAAAAAAAAAATCTACCTTACACTTTACATAGTAAAATAAACACTTTCGATAGTTTTGCATAAGAAAAATTTGAATAAATAAAATACAATCAAAATTATTTCCAATCGTCTAATTGCAAAAAAAAAAATTTTATTAGCAGGGAAAATTTTTTTCACCGCCCGAAACAAGCCCCACTTAAATATCGCCAACAATAGCTTAAAAATCCAGAGTTCCTCCTTATATCAAAGATTTGTCAATTTTTTGCTTGAAACGATACACGAGATAGTGGCTTAATATCGATTAAAATGCAGCGCGAACCGTAAAAGTTGTGCTACACCACCAATTACGAACACACCTTGTGAAAAATCTCGCCGAGTAGAAGCGCAGACAAAATGTTTTGTATACCATCGAAAGAACCGTAATAGACGTCTTATTTGTAATGAAAAATAACCGCTTCCTAATAAGAGCTGTGTAATATTTCTTGAATTTACGGCGGGAAGAGATAATTTTCTTGAACAACCGAGGGAAAAAAAAAAAACCCGTTCGGACATGAGCTAAAAATATTTTCGAAATCGTAAAAGGTCGCCTTGAAATATGCTGATGGAATAAGCGGAAATATTTCAAATTTGAAAAAGGACGTTTTCAATTTTTCTAGAATTGATTTGCCCCCCAGTTTATGACATTAAAAATCCAGTAAGGAAATAATATTGACGACAAACTCAAAAATATACAAATCGTGATGAATTTGATCAAAACTGCAAATCTACAGCCAAACGAACGAATGGTGACAAAACCGAACGTTAACCGAGAAACTAGTTCCGAAAAATTACAGATACATCGGAGGAAGAAGCTCTTATAACATAAAAAGGGGCTTATTACAATATCAGAAAAATAAATAATATAAATAATATAAATAAAATAAATAAATAAATAAATAAATAAATAAATAAGATATCTTTTAATTCCACATACGAAAATTCCATCTATTCGCAACTCCGGCAGACAACCCCGTATACAAATCATACGCAGGGCTCAACGACAATACGCTGAAATCTAAACGGGACAAGTCTCCCCTTTGTTATTACGAGAAAACCCTTTCAAAAAACCTTAAAATAAACACATCAATTATCTCTTTGAAAAAAATCCCGTTTGTTCCACATTTCTTACAAAATCATCTCCACCGCAACACAGTAAACTCTTCACAGAGAATTTGCATAAATGTGTTTAAATATTGAACGTAATTGAAAAATCCAGTACAACGGAAAGTTTTCTCCAACGCGCAACAATAAGAAAGCGAAACACAAATTTTTAACAAGCGTTCTTTTCGATGATGAGTTTTTTTGAAAATTTATTTTTCTTACACGGAAAGCCGCTCCCGGGGGGGGGGCAGTTTCCCGGTGTAATAGATTAATATAAATCCAGATGTGATCGCATCTGTAATTAACACGACCTCTTCCCCATCTTCAATATCAGCCGCACCGAAAAAGAACTGAACGCAATTAGAATTATTTTCCCTATTTATAATTTTAAAATCATATAATTCTTATTTACATTAAAGAGGAAAAAAGGATTAGGGAACATGTACAATAGGTAAACGATGAAAATAAACATTATAAAACAAGGAAGTCGCGAAGTAATTTTAATTTTTCAAAAAGAAACCCAGAGGAACTCATTCAAAATACATGAACACGGAGACACGTTGCAGAAAATAAAAAATGAGCCAAAATTCGATAATATTTTTTGGAACATTTTAATCTGCTAATAATATATTGAAATAAAAAAAAAACAAAGTGACAATAACGCCCCCCTATTTATTATACACAATTTATACTTTAAATGTATCCGAACACAAACTAGTTTTACGCCACTAGCTGAACACACCCTTCCCTTTTGCTCTTGCAAAATTGAGATGTATAAAATCGTACTGTAATTTCTGATATACACGATAGGATAATAAAAAAAAAAGTGTGAAAGAAAACGATAACCGAACTACCATCATCTTGTATTCTCCGAAACACGCACAGAAGTCTTGTAATTTGTATTAAGAAACCGTACGCTGTTCTCGAGTTCTCAAAATTTTTTTCGGGCAGTAGGAAAACTCGCGCGCAACTTTGAATTTAATTTTCCATTCTTTTTTAAAAACGTTTTTCTATTTTTAAGAAATTTTTGTCCATTTAGTAATGCTTCAAATTTCACGCCTTCTAAAATCGTTCAGGATTACACACAAATCTAAAAAAAAATCATATCCAAAAAAAACCCTTAAATCACTCCACACACATGTGCAGAGAGGCATTACACCTCCTCCCTTAATATATATATATATACCTAAAATTATAACTAATTTATCACCTTCGTTTTGTACTATTGCAAATTTTGCTAACCAAAAGTGGAAGCATAAACGAGCAAATAAATGCAAAAAGAAACTTAAATGCGACAAATAATCCCCGTAGATATAAAACGTCATTTCGGAAAATATCCAAAAAGATATCTGATAATTTTATTTTCTGTTTTAGCAATATAATATATTGAGAAATTTTTGGAAAAATATATTTTCATTGTGCGGCAAAAAAAATTACGAAACAAAACACGGGCAGGAGCGAAAAAAACTTCGTAACTTGCTGTGCAACATCTGATGAAAAAAATTAATTTTCCTTTCACCAACGCGACATCAGACAAACTAATCTCTACCGAAATTGCGAAAAACGCGATCATCAATTCATCGGTTTACTACTACCGATATATTTATTATTCAAATGTTTTGTCTTATTTATCCGTCTGAAAAATTCTAGACATTTAAATCCCGTGTTTTCAGTGTTAAATTTTTACTTATTTTTTTATTTAAAGTTTAATAATTTTCTCAAAAATATTTACTTACGAATTTATGGGAACATGTAAAATATACATATATATATATATATATAGCGATTTTATATTACTTTGTGCTCTGCTGATGTTTTGTGATAAGGCAAGTGTTAATTAAATATAAGAGAACGAAGAGGGAAAGCTAAATTTAGATCGCTTTACAACTTCCTCCGAAAAACTATAAACGTGTCACTGACCCCGAACAGAACATATCCCCCCTTCCCTACTTGATCACGTACGAAATATGAACCTAAAAAAAATTAAACAGAATACAACCGAAATAATTTAATAGCGAAAAAAGTTATGTAACAACTTTGTTAAAATAGTGAGCTGCTTTTGTACGTGTTTCTTTAGGGTTAACGGTGAAGAATTAATTCGCAGATACGCTCAATGTCTCTCTCACTTTTTTAAAACATTTATCAATCGAGAAGGATTCTTAGCGACAAACATATATATCATTTTTTTAAATACACATACAGAAAAAGCTTTTTAAACTGGTAACACCTTTTTCGAACAACATCAACAAAAAAGATTCACGCCTAAAAATTAAACATTTATTAAACAACTAGCAGTTTGTTATTAAGAATTATCAATTTAGCCAAAAATTTGTATGACTAGCCCGAGAAGGTTCTCAACTACTAAAATGGGGCCACCAGCTATGTGTTCACGTGGCTTGAACATGATTTCCGGATATCGTAATAGGAAAATTTAAATTTTCCCAAGCGGAAAAGTGAAATAACAATAATAATGTTTAACTTTCGTTTCTAATATTTAACAAAATGATGTTCAATGAAAAAATTTCAAGATTCTTGATGATGAATTCTAAAAAAATATAACATTCCAGTCGAATAATACGCAAATAAATTAAGAATACAGTTAAACGCGCTCAAAAAAAAAAAAAAAGAAAATTCTAGATGGGAGAGGACACACTTTGTGTGTCGGAAATTTCACTTAAATCCGACAGGGGAGAATCTTTAAAGGTAATTTCAATTAAATCAAAAATCAAAAATGACTAGCTTTTAATTCCTTTTTTATGAGAAAGCCAGTTTACGAGCAATATAAATTCAAAATTAGTAAAGTTCAAGTATTTGAAAACGTGTATCGGTTTAAATTTGATTAAAAAATGGTTTTAAATATTTAGATATATAATTATATATGTATATGAAAGTATCGTATTAAAAATTTATTAATGGATCATTGAAGTTTAATCGAAAATTCAGTTGGAAAACTTTTTAAATTGAATCGAAAATGTACAACTTTTTAAATATAATCGAAAATGTACAACTTTTTTAATTTAATCGAAAATGTACAGCTTTTTAAATTTAATCGAAAATGTACAGCTTTTTAAATTTAATCGAAAATGTAGAACTTGATAAATTTAAAAAAAAAACAAAAAACAAACGAAAATTCGGATTAATTTAGAAAATTGCGTAATTTTTCTTTAAAATATAACACTTATTTAACAATGAAAAAAAAAAAAAAGTAGTTTAACGAGTTTCTTTAATGCGGAATCTAAAAAATTAGTTTTTTTTTTCCTTTAACTCTCATCTGGCAATTTTTTGCGAATTTTTTCATACACCAGTCATCGATTGTACAGCGAACATAAAACGCACGTTAAAAAAAAAAATACAAAAACGAAACAAAAAAACAGTGTTTAAGAAATTTAAAAATAAAATTAGTCGAACAAAATATACTACTCGTTTTTTTTTTTTGAAAAGACGAAATATATACCATTACTATTTGTTTATTAAAACGTATACGTCTCGTAAATAAAACATTTTTAAAGCAAACTAATCGTAGTATATCGGAACATTTTTTTACAAAATTCGATTATCCTTATTTTTCCTACTTTTAATGCGATACTCGCGATTTTTTTTTTGATTTTTTTTTTTTTAATAACGTTAGTCGTGAAACAGTTACTTCAAAAATACGCATAATAATCAGGATGAAAAGAGAGAAAAAAAAAATTACATTCCAGCCAGTACGCAATTATTCGGAAAATACACTTTTTGCTGTTCCGTTAACACAATAATATCCTGCATTATATATATATATATATATAGTTCAAAATTTAATTATAATAAAATACACAAAAAATTCGTCGTATTCCGGCGGAGGCTTATACAATATATATGACACACTTACTTTTCTACATTTTCAGAGCATAGTGCACCGACGAACACAGAGTTGTTTTACATGCTATATAAAATTCGCCATATCTTCCGTAATTTTTCTTCCATCATTGAACAAACACATTCGCACAACCTCTCCGACATATTTTCCAAATATCAAACGTTTCACCATTTTAAAAAAAATGTTTTTCTCCGAGTTTTTCATTTTTTGCGTAACGCAAAGTTTTTAAAAACCACACATCACTTTGACTATTTATTAATAATGAAAATAATTATAAACTTACCCCGAGACATATACGTAATTTCCAATGCTCATCCGGAGAGGAGATAGCGCGGAAAACAAAAAAAAAAAATTGACATATTTTTCTTTCGCCTGTTTTCGAAAAAAAAAATAAATAAATAAAATAATCGCGGTGGCAGCTACCGTACGGAATTGATTTTATTACTGCAATCGGTGAAAAAAAAAAAAAAAAAAAAAAGAATGGAAAACAACATTTTAAATGCGTTATATTTTGCTGCTCGAAAATCGATCAATATAAACGAAAATTCAGCGCGAACCGACACACAATAAAATAAAAGTGCAAAAAGAAAACGAAAAAAAAAAATCGATATTCTTCCATCTAGATCGAACGGAAGGAAAAGAAAAGAAAAAAAAAAGGAAAAAAAAAAAAGTAATATTTTCGACGAACGAAATTTCAAATGTGCAAGAAGAGTCCTAGGCAGGAGTTGGCTGCGGCCGAGCACCAGGTCGCTTTGAAGACGCAAAATAAGGCCAGCTCAACGGCAATAACGAACTACTGCAGCAGCTAGTCGCGCGAACATCGAACATAGACAACCGAGGTAGACGACGAGACAACCTTGAATGAGAATCGTCCACGAGCAACGACTAACAGCGAAGCGACTCCGAACCAACTAAAATTGACGACTACATCGTCTACAGTCGAGCAGCAATGAAATCTCTTTCACTCGGTGCCCAACTCGCACAGTCGCAATCGTCAGCGGTGGGGATACCAATTCCACGAATTACTCACCCCGCTGAAGATGGATTGTCGACGTACGTCCGCAACGGCGTCGCACAACAGAGACCGCATTCATTCATTCACAAAACCGACTAAACTAGAACTAGCCCGCACCGGAGCAGCAGCACGCTCGTTCCCGCGCAAGCGTCGACCAGGCAATCGACAATAATGATTACCATCGATGCCGTAGTCATCATTATCGCGGTCCGCGTCGTGGCCGTGCTGGTCGTGGTGCTGCTGGTCGTGCTGCTGGTCGTAGTCGTCATCGCACCGGCACAGCACTCGGCAGACTGACGAACGGAGAAGGCGGACCAACATTTTAGAAATGAAAGTACAAGAACACTTGCGGCGTCCCACCGGCCAAACCGGCGTGTGTAACGCGCGCCGCGCACTCCGACGCTAGTGGCGCGAGTGTGAACTGGCGGGGCGACACGGGGTAGTGGCTGTCGGCGCGGTTGGCGCGCAACGACGAAGCAGAATGTAACCAAAAGGGGAACTAGATGAATGGAACGGTGCAGAGAGAAATGATGAAAGAGAGGGAGCGCGAACGACGGAGATGACTAAAGCGATAAAAAGTAAGCGATGACTGTGCGAATGTGTGTGTGTGTGTGTGTGTGTGTTGGAGTACTACACAATGTAAGGCGAAGAGCCCGGTGTGTGCGAGTGTGTCGAGTAAAAATTCCTCGCAACGAAGGCGAGCGTAGAGTACGCGCCGCCGTAGGAGTGGTGGAATGTGTGATGTGCGAGAGAAGATGTCGACGTGAGTGCAGTTATGCTTTACACGCCGCGAGCAAACAACGAGCGGGCCTGCACGTCATCGTCTAACGGTGATCTTTTTGAGTAGCCGGACGACGACGATCAGGACGAGGACGAGAGCGGCAAGGAATAATATGTGGCATTCGGAGAAATAGCTAAGGAGCATGGCACACAATTCTAATTCCCACATATTATTACGCTCGATGTGCGTTGAACTATGAACTAGAATGAATTGAACTTAAATTATTGAACTGAAATAAATATGCATCCTCATTGTGTGCGCGCGTCTGTTTGCCTGTGTGCACGTGAGCGCTGCGCGTGTAGAGGTATCTATATGTATATTCTTTACAAACTCGCGCGAAATTACAACGACGACGACGACGACGACAAACGGGATCTGGTCTGAAAAGAACTCTATTCAGAACTTCTTATAAAAAAAAGAGGCGAAAAAAACTGGTTAGTCTCCTGTTAATAATGGGGTTTCGTCAGGTCAGATCTGATCAGAGTCTGGATCGGCCGGAATATTTCAAATTCTATCTTGCCTACCAGTACTACAACTGGCAACGCCCTGTCGAATGCTTAAACGTGAGAGTTCGCCCTTCGTGATAACCGCTCATTTCCGGTCTCTAATGTATACATTACATTTTACGCGAGTCTGACCGGCCATACATCTCCCGCTAATAACCTCCCCTCTCCCCGGACGCGATACGGACGCACACGTGTTTGAAAAACTGACCGAGCGAATTTTTTCCGAAGCACCCCCCCCCCGCTCAGCAATGTTTTAGAAGACGCGGAGTTTTAAAAAAAAAATATTTTGCAGCTGTCGCGTCACACATTTACTGTACCGCGAAAAACGGTCTACATAAATAAAATAAATAAAATAGAAAAAAAATAAAATAAAAAACAAATAAAAAAAATAAATAAAATGAAAATGCAGATAGTTCGTGTTTTGATTTGACGCCGCCAAAAATCACAACCATTCATTAAATATACCTCTCTACTCGTCGTCGAGAAAGGGAAAAAGAAAAAAAAAACGGCTTTCAATGAGACACGCTTTCGAGACCGACACTTTAATCCGCGCGATGCATGCGCACTCCAACTAAGAACTAGATCGAAAAAGGAACCCCGACAAAATTACTCCTATCATTATGTCGTACAAATGAAAAACTGGAAAACCGAAAAATCGTTTTTCCCTGATTTTCTTCGGTTCGGGTGCCGCGCTATTATTGGTTTTTTATTCCGCCTAGACGCCGGCGGTCTATTATGAACGATGCGCAAGACTGACTCCTTCCGCTTCACTTCGACCATACACACATTTTCAACCCTTTTCAACGAGTGCACACACATTTCGGGAAACACGCGTTCCCCCACACTGCTACTTTTCGCAAATTATCCCTCTAGATCTGCAGCTTAAAAATGAGCCAGCCAGAGCACAATCAACTTCTTTCGTAACCTTCAGAAAAAATTTACTTCTAATGACTTTTTACCTTATGATTATGAAGTACCCGAAAGCATTTCTGTATATATGTACATACATATATGTACACGTAAAATAAAATAAAAATACAATAGAAATTATTATTTATCAAATATTATATGTTATAATATTTGATAAATTTAATTTCTGTCAACTATATATTGCTTTTTTTTAATTTTTGTTATATTACAATCCGATAATTCTCTGCAATATTATTCCAATAATTTACATCTCTTCCAAAGGACAGCAGAAACCACTTTATCTATATTTCTTATATATATATATATATATATATATATATATATATATATATATATATGCATATATGCATGTGTGTTCCACGTATGTATGTGTGTATATGTATGTACAAACACACATATATGTACACATATGAATGTGATAGCGGCAACTTCGCCCGCATATTAATACACTGGTTCACATTTAAATTTTTGTTTCTTTTCAGCGGAGTTTTTATATTTTCAGTAAAGGTTTATTATTTCCTCTATTCGGGTTTTCTGTGTCTTTTGAACATAAAAATAAACTCAGCGACAGCAAACGAAAATAGTTGGCAAGGTCATTTCAATGTAAATAACATCACCAGTGGTGGTACGGCAGTTCTCGAAATTTTTGTCGCCGGATTCTTTAATAACTTTTTTGCGTAATTTAAATTTCAAAAAGGAGCGCACGATTACTGCATTTGCGCAGCGATCAAGAGGAATTAGTAAATATTATTATTAGGAATTACCGAGATGTGACATCGTCGAAATATTTCATTTTTACTTCGCACTAATTTAGCTTATAAAGCCGTTTGCGGCGGCATCGACGGTAAACCTGCATCTTCTCCGGGTAACATTCATTAGAGTCAACTGAGTGGATCATACGTGAAGAAACCTTTGCTCTTGTCGCTCTAACCATCTGCTTTTTTATTCGGTTTTTATAAGTTGTTCGTCGTCTACTTCGATGGCCGCTTGTTTCAGTTTAAATGTAATCATTCTTACTTTTCAATAATAAAATTTATGTAAAAATTCTTTCCCCTCCGGAAAACACGTCGATTATAGTCCAATAATAAACGGTCCTCTCGTGTGTTCAGCTGAACATTCTCGGCCCCTTTATAAACCATGACTGTCATCATCAAACCAAATTGACATAAGTCTCAGCTGAAAAAAAAAAGATTTTCTTGTTCTTTACAACTCTCTTATTTTCCGTCTCCGTCCCCTCTTATTTCCATTACTTTTTACTAAACGTATTATTTCAGAGTTTGGTGCACTGCATTTGATACATGAATCTCGCCGTGCCATGAATATATATATATATATATATATATATATATATATAATAAGAATCAATGTTTTGTGCTTGCAAAATTATTAATGTTATGAATTAATAAAATTTATTACCAAACAAATGAAGAACATTTTTTTAAATACACTAGAAATTATTATTTTTTTAAAATTTAGAATGCACATTTCCCGAAACAAATTAAATTTTATTGGATGCATTTTACCTCTGTTTATTTCTAAAAAAAAGTCTTACAGGTCGGTCAGATTACACTAAAAAAGCATAGATTATGTACTAAAACCTTCTTCTCAGGAATCAGTCTCCCTGCCGGTGAAAAAACCGAAATATAAATGGATCGGTAAATCCTGAGATTAGCGCATACAGACAAAAAAGCGAAAAACGACTATTTTATTTTTATATATATATATCTAATTAATGTATATATTTATATACTAGCTGTTAGCCATAGCTTCGTCCGTATATTTAAATCTTATATGTGACGGCACATGGAAAAAGGGATCTAAGGGCCAAAAACCCGATTTTTTTTCTCATAATAATCTGGTGTAAAAAATGTCAGAGAATCAAATAAAATTGGTCTCAAGTCTCTAAAGTAAATTTTAAGACGCCACCTAGCACATTAAATTCGCGGTAAGTACAAATCGAAAAAACGGCTTTCCTGAAAAATTTAATTTTCTATCCTTAGGGCTCTTTTTTTCCGTACGATAATAAATAGTAAAAAAAAATTTAAATCTTCATTTTATTTTTAAATTTGTACATAATACTAAAATAAAATTCATTAAAGTCAACTGTTTCTGAAGGTCCTTTTGCTTTCATCGTTGTAATCGTCTGCTTTTTATTCTTTTTTCACCATTTTCATCATATCATTCACTTATACTCTATAAACGGCTCATTTCTCCTAGCCGTTGCCTGGAACTACTTTGAACACTATTTTTCTTTTTCCTTACCATGAGCCCTGTACGGCACACGTCAATTACTAAAGTTTAAATGACTAGAGTGATCTGATTTGTTTTGGTTGTGGGAGGCGGCGAACTCCTGTGATCTGTAGAATTTTTCTGGTGTTTAGTTTATTGGTTGTTCGAAGTCGTCTTCTGATGTGTATTCACCTTTTGGTGCCAACACGTGCTTAATTTTTTGATAATTCGCGAACGGCGGTTTTTAATCTTCTGACCCGTTAGTAAAGACTTAAGAGAGCTGCCAAAGCGTGCACCTTGTCGGTTGTTGCTTCTACAGCGTAATTAATGAAGTCTGGTTTTGTAGCTATATTATTAATCAAAATCATTAAATTCATTGTATTCTAATTGTTTAAGTCTTTCCTCTTTTTTTTTCTCTTTTTTTATATTCGTGGATTCTATATTACCACTAAAGGTTTATTTCTTCTATTCGGCTTTTCTTTCTTCTAGTAATATTACTAATCAAATAATAAAAACAAACTTTAAGCTACAAGAGCAAGCTACGGTGATTAGTAAGGCTTTAAGATCTGAATATAAATAATATTACCGGCATCAGCTATTGAAACTTATGTTTTATAATTCTTTATTAATTTCCCTGTAACTTTACAATATTCTTTGTATAGAACATTATTAATGCATAGTTACTAAATTGTATAGTGGAAAAATTATATTATTATTATTATTATTATTATTATTATTATTATTATTATAAAGAAGTATTTATAATATAAAGTTTTGCGTTAGAATTACTTGCGAATATGCAGTAATTCAATACGTTATGAAATTGTTTGTCGCTACTTCATCTTCTTTGCTGAAATGCTTATATTAATGATAATTAAGCTTCATTTTTGAAAATTAAATTGCTCTCATCGTTGGTAATCATCCGGTTTTTATTCCTTCTCTTGACTATTCCACTTTTCCGCATACCATCCACCTATTCTCTATAAACTGTTTCTCTACCTTGCCGCTTGCATACATAAACTTTAAATGTGAACGATGTTTATTTTTTTTTTTTTGAGCGGGTTTTCAATTAATGTACTTATGTAAAGATTCTTTTTCTTTTTCATTTATCACCTTCCAACAACAAACACACTGCATATATAGCCGAAGATTCCCGGCACTTCTATAATCTGTGTCTGTCGTTTCGCTCAACTAAAAAGACGATACACAGCCATCATTTTAAAGACACGTAAAATCAACCACCGACACATAGTTCTCTCTTCTTTACCTTACGTACATATAAATGCTCCGTTATGAATCGGTTGCGGGTTCGTCTCACGCTAATAATCTGGCATAGTTACATACGTAAGAGAACACGTTCTCCAGCCGCATGCATGCACATACCCATCTGATCTCTCCGTTAAGAATTTTGTAAAAATTAATTCATTACCACAATTGTTTGTCAAGGATTTGAATATAAATATTTCCGGTATTAAAAACTCTGTTACAGAATTCTTCATTTTTTTTTAAAAACTAATAAAGAACATTTCTGTTTTTTCAATTCTTCGCGCTGTGTACAACAACTAGGGTAGGAGCCGCCTTGTACGTTTAGATTCTGTCATAGACGTTTAATGATTTTAGTAATGCAGAATGAAATGAGAACAAATTTGACATTCTTACTGGCGCCAGAAATTGACAAAAAATCTTTCTAAAGCTTATACTTATATATTTACCATGGTAATAATCATTTTATTCAAATTTTTTTTATTTCATCATATATATTTAACCATTTTCCGTTCGCATATAAATATATAAAGAGAGAAAGAAAGAGAGGGAGCATCAGAGGGAGTGAATGTAAGGGGTGGTGAAAGAATGATGAACGGGTGAATGGCGGATGGGTGAGAGGGACGAAGATAGGAGTAGAGGACCTATCGATAAGAGGAGAGAGACGTACGTTACTAATACCGGCATGAAGACTGATCAAAACGTAAGTGGCAGCGTTGTAATTATATTCGCGATGTCCGGGTGTATTCGGTGATTTAAAATTTTACAGGTGAAAAAAGTTATTTTGAAAAAACGACTACTCAGTCTTAATGCAATGCGAATTGCTAATATTTGACAGAAGGCGCCGACGAAAACATGTTTTTCCATGCTACGAAAGAGACACAGAAGCTTGCGGAACAATTTTCCGGATTGAAAACATTATGAAATAATCACTGTAGAATATACACAGAATCAAAAAAGAAAACGGGAAATTATTAGAGTTAATCTGGTAAAAGAAAAGGTTTAAAAAGATCCGTGTTGTTTAAACAGTCAGCAAATTAGGGCACTTTGAAAATAACATAAAAGTGCACGATAACCGGCTGAAACGAATTTTTACTGTCTTTTTTTCCCCTCGCTACGCTTTGGTGTGTGCTCAAATTTCGAATATGCTGCTACAAAATAAGGTAGAAGAAATTCTGAAAACTATAAAACGAGTACAATACGCTTAAATTTAGGAGCCCTGATCGACAGTGAACGGCTCAAAAAAAACAAAAAAAAAACAGTTCAATACGCCGCACACTCGTTCCGCAATGTACCCCCCGGAGAGAATTAAAAAATTTTATCCCAGTACTGATCTTAATAATTCAACACCATAAATACTCCGTCCTGTAAAGTTTTTCAAACAGATTTTTACGGATAAAAGGATTGGCTGCTCATCGAGATTAAATGGTTCATTTCGTTCTCAATCAATTTCGTTATATTCCCCGATAATCGAACTCGTGTATTGTCTAAGGGGCATTAAGTTTTACAAACGTTGCCTGTCTGCGTGAAAAATTATTCTTTAAAGCAGCTATACTGAATCTTTCCTTCTTCCCATCCGACATTTCAGTACTATTGTTTAGATTTAATTTAAACAGTTCCATCAATTCGTATCCCCGTATTAAAGATTTGTTAATAGCCGAATTATTGAAGGATCAATAATGTAGGTAAAGAAAAAACATCGGAAAATCATAGTTACTTTATTTTCGAATAATTTTTAATTAGTAGAAACTTGAGTGCACATTAAGTATAGATTTCGAAGAAACCTGTTGACAAATGAAAATAAATAAGAAAATACCAAGATATATCATCAGTTTTTCGTTTTTTTTCCTGATATTAACAATTACACACGCCATTAGATGATTTATATATATATATATATATATATATATATATATATATATATATATATATATACGTATATATATATATACATATTGCGGCATGCAGAGCGGCAACTTTCACAGATGAAAAAGATCATACTATACGTTCATCAATGGAAGGAGTATTTTCAAAACGATACCCTAAACGGAGCAGTGCGTCTGAAATTTGAAAACGCGCGAGAGATTACGAATTACAAAGTATATAATGAAAGTTTACGAGAACGGCGGAAATTAAGTAGAATACATAATCGCGAAACGGGGGAATGTGCTCGATGATTCCCTTAAACAATTAATGGAAATTTCAGTCCTGGCTCAGTTACGTAAATTTTTGATGATGTTTTTGAACTGTCTCTTTTAATATTGCACGACATAATAAGTAGACACACTGCAGACAAACAACGTACAGCCTTAGTGACTCGTTCATTTTCAAACATTTCAGCAGGGCTAGGAACTAAAGCTTGTGTAAATTCGGTTTACAAGTGTGAATATTTAGATTGGCACTTAGAACGAAAAATATCCTGCAAACGACAGACAGAACACCGTAAAATAGGCGTGATTTAATCGGATAGAACAGGACACATCTAAAGAATTAGAACATGGTGACACCTAAATCTTTTAGCCTTTACATCGAATCAAACCAGTACAAAAACATAAAGTTATATCCTTTAATATTTGTATTTTATTTGATATTATTTCGGAACTTTAAAAATCGGTCAATTATTTGGTGAAGAAAGGGACAACACTCTAGCGGATAAAACTGAGAACGGTCTATTGCTTTACAAACACCGTTCGCCTACACACGAAGAAAACATGTTACAATCGTTCACAGTTCTCAAACAGCAGAGAGTATTTAGCAATAAATATAAGTATGCAAAAAAAAAAAAAAAATCACAAGACAAGTTGGCCTTGTATACACATTAGAACTGATATTTCCGATCATTATTACGCCGACGAATTCGTTAATAATCTCCTGCTCCGTGAAACGCGAGAATACTTGTGTGTGTGTGTGTGTGTGAAAGAAATATCGCGACAACTTCCAGGCAGAGCAGGTGTTTGGTTTCCTGGTAAAAGACTTTGTTCCGCGCATGACACCATATGTTTAGCAGGATCGAGGAATGCAACATTAAGCGGAGGATGGCACGTGCTGGAAGCATATAATATTTCGCTTGAAAGATAACATTCTGGCAGAATGAAATTACAGTTATGCACAGGTCGATGGGAGGAAGAAAAATTCTATTATCTGCTAGTCCTTTTTGCTTGAAAATGTCGTGATGAGTTCAGACACGACGATAAGCATGAAAAATGATTAGCCAAAAAAAAAAAACAAAGTCAAAGTTGATGCCGCGTATGTTCGTTAATCGCCATGTTCTCCGGCGTGTATTATATTATTGTGAGTATTTTCTTTTTTCCGAAAATTGGACAGACCTTCGATCGCGTTACAGGCGGCCATAATGTGAACTCGAAGATGGAAGATCGACACGAAATTATTTCTGTTCCATAAAAAGTTTTAAAAAAAACAAAAAAACATCAATATTTTGTGAATCGAAGCTCAATCATTGCCCCTCATCGGGGGTTTCGTTTTGATCAGTATTTCTGGTATTCGACCGGTTCGTGATACTGATATCGGGCGGGAAGAGAAAGTGTTCCCCTCCAACTTTTCCTCCTTTCCGTATATATATTTTAATTCTCTTTGTCTTTTTGCAGCATAGAAGCGTCAGTTGATTGGTCCATTTGGTCGCTGGAAAACTGGTCTATTTAAATTTACCGCCCCTACAATTAGATTCCATAAAATCCAGTTTCATTTATTCTATCGACTACTAATACGTACCGCTGTGTCTTTGTTGTGTGTATATGTCAGCCTGCGTGAGCGCGCCTTTGTGTGTGTGTGTGTAAATATTTATATCAAAAGCGTAAATAACACGACGAATAATAATCACGTGTCAGATAAGTGCGACGCGGGGTAATATTTCAACTTCCGGTTGAAAAGATTGTGAATGTCGCTTATCATTAAAGTACTTTAACTCCCACGTGCTCTAATCTGATGTACGGAATTTTTCAGTTTACCATGCCGCCAGGAGACGAGCATGTTTTAAAACTTCCCCAGCGATAATAATAACCGTGCCACCACTAGAGGGAAACGATGTGTGAAATCGGTGTCACTACTATCACTGTATGAGAAATTTTGTCAAAAATTAAAATTACCCTTTTGAAATTATTATGAAAATCGTTATTGAATGATTCGCGCACGTGCACCACTCCATCTCTCCTTCGATTGATCGATTCCGAACATACACATATTTTTCTGTTCGTCGCGGCTTCCATTGCAGACCGGGGTTAAAGTTCGATGAATTCCAAATTAATTCTCCGAATTGTCAGACTTGAAAGGTATCCTCGGAGAGAAGAGTTGACTTTCCAACGTATTTTAGATTCGGCGCGCTATGTCACAGAAATTGCGTGACCTTCTATACAACTCCAAAAAGTAACTAATTAGAGCTATCTTGCGTCAGCACTCAACAATGATGCTATCATAACCGTGGATCTTCTTTTTTTTTTGTTGTTGTTTCCCGTGTCCGCTCCAGAGGGTGTTGGTTCTTTTTTTTTTTTTTTTTTTTTTTTTTTGTAGGATGCCCGTATTATCTTTCTTACGATTAGCATCGGGTTCCGTCAGAATAGTTTTTAATTTAGACGTTAATTCCATTTTTGCGTTACGGTATGTTTTTAATTTCCGGTTTTATAACATGTCACCGCTAAATGAACCTTTCCGAAAATGCGACTGTACACCACCGGCTTTGCAGTTTACCTAGGATTTTGTTAACCGTTCAGCCGTAATGTGTAGCATTCGTTTAAAGTTAAAGCGAAAAGATTATTAGCTTGCAACCTTGTCGTAGCGCTAGAAATTTAGTCGCGGAAAGTTATTTTATCATTTAAAATACTTTACACACTATTGCGTACAAATACCATGTCCCATCGAAAAAAGTATTCAGTTTTTGTATAGCAATTCGAGGGGAGCTATCCCTGTCGTTAACGAAAATAATCTGCCTATATTAACAATAACGAGACGATTATAAATGCTACCTATTTTTAAGTGTTTCGCCTAGTGAAGAAATATATGGCGAGATGAACACTCTACGTATTAGGGAGACACTTTGAACGTTTACTTATAAAGAGCTCCTGTGGATACAGCTAGAATAAACATCATCCAGAAACTATCCGGTACATGATAGGGATCATCAGCAAGTACTCTGACTTCAGCGCTCTAACACTTAACCGCAGAATAGGCTGCTCCTGTATAGAGTTAAAGAGCACTCACAGGAATTCAGTCACCGTGCTGAATGAAGCAATGCGAGATTAATTACAGGTACGACAAAATCAATACCTGTAGAATTGTAACTGAGTAAAAGAGCTGATCCGGCTCTTCGCCGAACGATAAGAAGAAGAAGAAGAAGAAAAGAATAAGAATAGCGCGATCATAGAACGGGGGAAACTGATTAAATTTAGGACGAAATATTTCGACTCCTAGGATTTCCGTAGAAGATGAAATTTCGTTTTTAAGCATGCGCGTTAAGTGGGGTCAGTTGCGAAAAAGACCTATGGTTCCAATATTACACACTATTCTAATCATAAACGAATCGGTGTTCTTTTTAAGATTTTCTATTTCATCTTTTAAATCATATCGAACGTGTTCACTCTACTTTTAATTTAAGTAACAAATTACATTTATAATTTTTCATCGAAATTTAAATATTCAACGCTCTCAGAAAGAAATTAAAAACTTCAAAATACAATTTTTAAATTGAATAGCATTTTTAAGGCTAAAGACCGATCGATTTCGTAATGCAACACGCATTTGTCTCTGTATTAAGCGGCCTCGGAGATTTAATTATCTCGCAACAATGCGTGAGTCACACTGTAAAGTATCATATTTACTCAGTGACTTGCCAAACAATTGGCTATAATTTAATATTTAATTCCGACCGACTTATAAGTGTCAACTATCAAAAATTGTTTACATGTTTTCTGTTAATCTGCAGGGGTGGATCCAGAAGGACATTGCGGGGGGAATCATATAATTACGTAAAATCTTCTACGGTAAGCAGTAGATTCGATAAATAGCCCCCTTTTTCATAAAGAAAATCAAATAGCGTTCTTTGTATACAGAATAATGTGGAAAAAAAACTGATTTTTAACATGAAAAAAATTCAAGTATAACGCTAAAAATTGTAAAATAAAATGTTTTTTTACAAAAAATAAATACTGACTTCAAGGTTTATTATAAAAATTTAAAAATGATTACAATTTTTAATTTAACTTTTGTTTTTTATTTTTAGTTATGAAAAAAATAAAATGAAATTATAAAATTATAACTTAAATATGGTAGTTTAGAAAAATAGTAAGAAAGATAGTATTTCTTATTAGACACTTTACTTCTTTTTTACTTTTTGTTAGTAATCCGATCCGAATTCTCTTTATTCGTGAGCAAGTATAAATATATATATATATTTCTCATTGAACTATTATTTTTAATTAAAATTACAAAATAAAAATTAAAAATGAACAGAAAAAACAAAAGAACGACAACAGTATTGTGTTTGAAATAGAATAAAAAAGGAACACATTAATAGTTTTACTGGAAAATAGAGTATTAAATATTAATTATTAAAATCCGTAAGTAAAATTCATACAAATATTTTATAGCAGAAATTAAGTTTCTCTGTTATAACAAAAATTTTTTCATAGAGGCTTTGGTTCTTTTTTTGGACGGGGGGATCCGCCCCCGTGGATCCGCCACTGATTAATTTGTGATTTTTAATTGATTCCCGTAATAGTATCATTTACACACTTCTCGTAGTAGTAACACGAATAGCTCTTTTTTAGTTACACCTTGATAAAATTCTGTCGCGATCAGAATATATTCGAAATTTAAATTAAAGAAATTAATATTATTCCGCGAACATTCAGTAGTAGGGAAAATTATATCGATTCGAAAATTAAGAACCGAAAAATGACGAATATTTAAGCGAAATAGCGTACGTACAGTACAAAGTTACATACTTTTGGCCCGGGAACCGGTAACGTAATATCAGTACGACTAATTACGCAAATTTTTACAATTCCGTTCATCTCTTAATACAGGTGAAAGTTATTATGATTATGTTTGGTTTATTTTTAATTTTCATTTATTAAATATCGCAAAGTGCTTTTTCAAGATTAGTGTAAAAACGAGACCAAGTACGAAGTTTAAATAGAATTCATTAGCATTCGAAGAACGGAAACTCGTGTCCGAATAGATAAGAAAAAAACCAAAAAAACGTTAAACGGTATTTTCAAAAAATTCAGCTAAATAAAAATGTCTACGGTTGTCGCGTATATGAATGTTTCGGCCAGCATTCTATTTCGTTTGATTAAGTTTTAAAAATTTGAAAAAAACCCACAAAAACTACAGTAGAAAAACGTCGTCGTCTTCTCGTACAAGAACAACAGTTGTTCGTATGTTGTGTCGTATAATCTCGCAATAATCGATACACGATAGATATTTTATATTTCACTAAAAACTGACAGCGTCTGTAGATAAAATTTAAAGACTTTCAATGAAAATAGACACGTCAATTTTCAGTGTTTATAGTCTTCTACTATTTTATGAGATAAAATAGAACTCGGAAATTAATTTAAAAGAAGACATGTGTACCTTTTTTTAAAAGTATAAAAAAAGAATTAAAAAAAAAAAAAAGAAAGAGGGAAAAAAATAATTCTGTAATTAGAACCGGGGGGGAAAAATTTAGGGATCTGCTGATTTTTCCAAAATCATCTTCTTTTTTTTTTTTTGAGCCATCTTAAAATTCGACATTAGCGGGCATTATTCAAAACGGGGGGGGGGGGTATCGAAAACATCTTAGCAATAACGATCGGTCTTTCGGTAGGAATCATTTAAACACAAGATAACTTCGATAAAATACTTTCTCTTACCGGCGTCCCCCAGTCGGGAAGGAATAAATAATTCCCGAAATACTTTCATCCGTCTTCTTATCGCGATAAATGAATTGCATCACTAAAATAAAAAAATATTCATCCCAAACTGGTCATTAATCTCTTACTTCTTACGCAATCTTACATCAGTACACCAGATGGAATTTAAATTCTTACTTTGGAAAATAAAAAAATTCTCGTTATATCGAATTTACAACATCCGTGTCTGCCAATTTATATGTAATGTAGAGAAATATTGAAAAATTTAAAAAAACCCTAAATAAAAACCTACGTGTCGTTAAACTTATCGAAGCATATGAACACCGTCTCTTACTTTATTATGTATTAACCACAGTAAAGAGTTCGCCAATACAAAAAAAAAAAAAAAACGAAAAAAAAAAGCTAAAAAAGAAAACCTATTAATAGCTTTACACGGATTTTTGATTGAAAAATTAAACAAAATCGTCAATGCGGTAAATGGTTTTGCATGTTGAAAATAAAATTAAAAAACCGCAGCCTATACCAGAATACTACAGAAACTGAAAGAATTCCGAAAAACTGTTTCAACAATATCATTTTTCCAGACAACGTTTTAGATGGACTGAATAATGAAAAACACAGTTGCACCCGAGATATGTTTAATGTATATTTATGCAGATTTAAAATTGCGCATAAACGGTAGAGTTTGTAATTTCGTAAATGGCCCATTCGCGATGATATACATAAAGTGAAAACATGGTAATGCGAGGCGCGAATAAAATTTTCTGTAATTTAGATAGGCTCAAATACCGAACGAATTTCTATAGAGAGAGTACGTCGTTAGTAAACACCGATTTAGCTCCGTAAAAATAATAATAAAATATTCAATAATCGTAATAGATTTTTAGATTCATTATCGCGCAAACATCTGTTTAATGAATTCGATTCATTCGAAATTATCGTAAAAATAATTAATAATTATACACGATGGTAATTCGATGAAAAACACATTATAAGAAGCTGCACTACGATAAGTTCAGTTGGAAAATTCCTGTATCGGCGTAACCGAATTAAAATAAACGTGATCTCCTACCAAAGGAGGGGGTTCTCTGACAATAGAAGGGGAAGTATTACGATTTCCGTTGAAAATTTTTTTACAACTGTCATCTCTATTCTATTAATATTCCTCGTAATTCTCTGTCTTTTTTTTTTTTAATCTTTTTAATTAACTGAAGAAGAAGAAAAAAAATTTGATGCCCTCCGCCAATTAGGCTGTTTCAAAAATATCGATTAGAGGTTGTCGTTTTTTAAAAATATCTCTTTTCAATAAATCTCTCAATTGATTGTAAAAGATTCTTATGTTTTTATTCTACTTTTCGAAATCAATTAAAATCCAATACGACATTATTATTTATCGAACTGCGTGATCGTGAACCATTTTTCAAGTTCAAAAGCAGTCGCTGCATTTTATATATACGTGCACACTATTTGCCGCAACTACATATAAAAATATATGTCATATTAATATAACCTCAAAGCTGATAAGCTCAAAACTTCTCTCCTTAAAATAACTGATAAGAAGAACCTTTATTTCTACTCTTTTTTTTTGGCCCGGCATTTAAACCGTGCGGCAACTTTTAACACCAATTTAGTCTAAACTGAAACTAACCTTCTAGTTCCAAACACGCGAGATAAAATTTTACAAAAATAAATAAATAAAATACAATAAAAATAAATAAATAACTAAAAAAAAAAACAAAAAAAAAACAACTCTAAACAACTGTGTCATCCAAATCACAATACTAGGGAACAAGGAATAAAACAAACCAAAACGCCTATCCTCGGAACAAAGCAAATACTGAATACTATAAGGGGAAAAAACCGATGAGCAAATTAAGCCCCTAAAAAATATATCTCTTTTGCAAGAAAATAACAAATGGCCTCCGAGTAACTCTAATTATATTGTGACCACTCTGCAAATCAGATTTAACGGTAGACTTTGAAAACTTTTTGTGAAATTCGCGCATGTCCCACACGAAAACAACAGATCAAAGTAACAAATTACTCGATAAGCCGCTCAGGGGATAGTTGTTGAACTGTATTGTAGTATAATATTTACACCTAGGTTTGAGTTTTTCTTTATATTTATCCAATCTTATCGATGATCTAATTTTCCGAGAAAATAAATCAGTGGAAGGGATAAAAGGAAATGGGATGCCTCCGGAAGCAGCTTCCTCAACTAAAAGATCGACATTATATCATTTCCCTCTATTCCACAGCGACTCACGTTTGCGAAGAGTAGTCTATTATTAGGGAACTGTCTCTGCCATTTTTTTCATTTCATTTTTTTGTTTATATTTTTCCATTTTGACAAAAATTAATTTTTTTTTCTTTCATATTACAACTTTTAATTGTTACTTTTTCAAAATATATACCGATAGCAAACCCCACCACATTTAATTTAAGCTCGGATATATTCTTTTTATACATATTTTCGGTTTTTTGAGTTTTCCGAGTGTTTGTGTCTGTGTGTGTACGTGAATTTTGTAACCTATCCACAGGTGAAAAATTAGTTCACGACACTCATATACACCAATTTCATTTTTCGTAAGCGAGTATTTTTTTTTTTTTTTTTTTTTTTTTCGGAATTTGTAAAAGAAGCAAATTTATACATGTCAATATTACTGCTAATGAATTCTTTTTTACTCTTTTGTTACAATTTAACCGTAAATACTGCAAACGAAAGTGGTTAATATTCACGTATACACACGTTCGAATCAAATCCGTTTATTTTTACCGACTGCATTTATATAGCTGGACTTTAAAATCTTTCATTTATGCTATTGTACCTAAATCAACACATAAAATATAATAACCGAGAAGTTACAGCGGACGTCAATTTTTTTTGTCGGAAAATAATTATGTAGCTCAATACAAGAGATTTAACAGTAGTAACATGTTTGAAATAAAACGGGGAACATAAATAGAAATCGGTTACATATAAAAAAAAAAAAAAACCAAAAAAAAAAACCAATTATCTGTTGTTTCATAGTGAACTTCATAAGCTCTTATATATGAATTATGAACTTGATATTACATAAATTATAAAAAACGCAGTCGCATATAATGTTTAAGGAATATAATTATATTTAAAAAGCGCCGGCTTATTTCGGATAACTATGATTGTCAATGATTATGGATCGTAGTGATCCGAAAGTAGTTGACGCTTTTTAAATATAGAGTTGTTATATTCTCTAAACTTCATATACGATTGTATAATATAATTTATTTATATATCGAAAACCGATTAATCGACGTGTCGATTTTATGTAATCGAAAAGAAAGTAGTTATTTGATGAACTGTGAAAAACAGATATAATTTGCAAACGTATCTATCTATAGTGTAATGATAACGAGAAGATATCCGAACAAAATGTTAACAAGAATGATGATTTTAAACGCTATAACGGAATTTTTTTCAGGTATCTCACAGGCACATCACCGAAGACGGTCATTCAAAAAAGGAAAGTTTAACAATTCGAAAAAGGTGTAAATTGATGCTCCGAATGCTGAAATTTATTTTCTAATCAAATTTTAAGAAGATTACTTCGTTCTGTTTATTTCTTGCACTTTTTATTAATTAGCAAACCGGCGGCACATCAGCGTTTATTTATATATCGCATTTAAATTGGTAATTTATCCCAGCCCGGTTTTTAGTCCGGCAGGTGTTTATCGTTATGTCCCAGCTCGCCCACTTACTCAGTCTGCACGGAAATTCTCTTCACTCGATTTTTTCACTGTATACAAGTCGAGAGTTGATAAACGTTGTTGAAGAACTCTCTAGTACAATAAACATTTATGGGGCTATCTGCGCCCCCCCCCCGAGCGGAATCTTAGTTGTTTTTATTTTTGAGGACTCCGTATTTCGTTTAATTTTCATTTCAGACGAACTTTCCGAGTGTTTATCATTTTTTACAGAGCACAAAAAGTTCCATGGAAAAGGTTCTCATTTTTTTTTTTTTTTTTTTTTTTTTTGTACCGGTAGGTATGATTTTCGTGGAATCCAATGACGACCGGGGGGTGGTAGCTGAACAAAAATTTGAAAATTTTCAAGTACGATTGAAAATGTGATAGTTGAATGATCTATTCCGGTACCACATGGCCGAGACGAAAAATTGCGACAAACGTTTTAAAAGAATAAAAAAAAAATGCTCTTAAAGATGTAACTATTAAATTACACTAATTTTTAAGAAAAAAGGAACTGAAGAAGGTTTTTTGAAGTTGTTTTAACAACAGAAAAAGAAAAGTACCGAATTGATTTGACTTGTGGAAAAGTAATGATATTGCTTTAAGTGAATGTCCGGGGGACGCACAATGATGGTGGTAATATGCGAGATGAATATCGTGGAACCTAAAGCCTCCGCCACATAGGACGCGATCTATCGCGACGGGCAGCGATCCCACGATCTCCTTGGCGATCGGCGATACGGCTACGCCACACACACACACAATGCGATATCTGTGTGAGCGATCCGGTATAGTGATAGATTTCCCGCACAACAAGTTCGCGGAAGTGTTTTGCATGTTTCTCTAGAAAAATGAGTAGTTCTGACGAAGAGGAGGAACTCTTGCTTAGCGTTACAGAGTACCAGAACAAAAAGACAATTTTGGGTGCACCCAATAAATCAAAAGAGAGAACAACTCGGTGAATACACCACCGTCTCCGTGGAGAACTACAATCTCGTGAAGACATTTTTTTTATAATTCCGAATGTCAAGGCGGAGTTTTCAGGAGCTGCATGAAGTACCGCGACCAAGGATTAAGCGGATCACCACGAATTGGAGAAGGCCTATTATTGGAATAGGGGAATGATTAGCCGTTTGTTTGATGTAAGTTAAGCCAAAAAAAACATACCGGTATCTATGTCGTTTGAACGGAGCTATTTATTTCAATACGTCGGGTTAGATTACAAACATAAGCAATGGACGTTACATAGACACAGAAATTATTTTTTGCTAATTTAACTGAAAATAGGATCCATAAGTTTCATATAAATCATGATACGAAGGATTGGCTAAAGATCCCAATGGAGTGTTTTCTGGCAAGTAGGAGAAGTATCGCCTGATCCAAATGCCATTGTTGAGGAATGCGCAAAGATTCCGAGTGCAGTGGTGACTCTGGTGTGGATATGTGAATTTGTGCTTCAAGCTCTCTCATTTCGGTCCATCTTCATAATAAACTGGATCACCGGATCGCATTTTTGTAATTTTGTACAACTGCATCGCCTGCTGCCGCCGCGATCAAGACTGGATCACTGCGACAGATCGCCTTGTGTGTGTGTGACAGGGATGATGCATAGTGTTGCACACACAACCATATCGCCGGATCGCGGCGGCCAGGAATCGTGTAGCGGGGGCTTAAAATTACATCCTCTGATCGCTGCCGATCTATTCAGATTCCGTTTGAGTTTAAATCTTTGCGATGTGGATCTAAGCTATCACGAGGTTTTTCGTATCGTAAAAAAAGCGATTTTCAATAGCAGCTCCAAAACATTAGGATATTTCGAGGAAAATAAACTCGGCACCAGGATATGTTTCTTGGTTTATTCTCGACGATGCAGCTATTTTGTCTAAATGAACGTAGTTAAACCATTTTCAACTTGATCTGAATAAAAAAATAATTGCAAAAAACTTACGAGCTTCGTTAAACCTGAGTTCTGAAACTCGTTAGGATGTCGATAGCCCGTTATAAAAAGTACTTTTAACTTTCCAACTTGGTTAAAGCTCTCGTGTGCTATTAGCGAAAGAAGCGTTATTTTACAAGCTAAAAGTGCTCTAAAATCGACGTTGAAGAACTTTGGGAGTCTCTTTATCTACTTTATACGAAACTAATCTCCTAGGTGAATTTGATTGCGCTTTACGAGTATGTAAAAATGTTACAAAAACAGTCCACAAAAAGAACATTGTCCCTTTCATCTATTCGAAAGAAGAAGTGCGCAGAAAAGCTTTCCCGACTCCGAAGTGATAATCAAGAAGATTCGAGGGCCGCCGCACATGAAGATGAAGAAGTAACTCTACGAAACGATAAAGAGAGGTCATCTCCCATAGGTCCGAACGATCGAGTTTATCATTTATTTATCTGTGTACATATGTCAAAACTTCCCCCCTTTTTTTTTGTTTTTTTTTTTTTTAAACTGAAAAAGCAATCGATAAGTTCTAAAAACACACGTGTTTTCATAAAAACGCGTATAACTTATTAATTTGCTTCAGCTTAACAAAATTTAATATTAAAACATCACCGTGTATATGGAAGAAATTTTCGAAACTGGAGTCGGTGCTTAGAAAATTCTAATTATGTTCTGAAGTTCGTTTTATTTCTTTAACAAGATTTATTTCAATTTTACGCAGTAGAATTTCGAAATATTTGTCGCTTGCAATATGTATACACAAATTTATATATATATAATGTTTTTGTTTCGAAATTATTGCGATTTGACAAAAAATTTAAATTTCTCAAAGCTAGAAAATATAATTTAACTCTCCTTTAAAGTGTAACAAACCTCATTTAGATATTGTAAAAGTAAAAAAAAAAACGATAAAAATCGAAAAAACCAAAAAAAAAAAGGTAAACATGAAATTCAGAAATATTATCATAAAGGGAAAAAAATTAGGAAAAAAATGAATAAAAACGCGCTAAAAAGAAGGAATTACTACATTGTTAGGCACTTCAAAGTAATATTCCCCCCTTCCCGGGAGAAAGGCAATATTATGATTATTCTTAAACGATGTTAATACTTGTTAAAATGTTTCGCTAAATGCAAATTACCATTAAAAACCCCTATTAAATGAATTATATACGCGCAATCAGTCGTTTTCTGAAAGTTAAATATTGAAAATTCCGGGGAAATATTTAATGTGTTTTTTTCCAACTGTCGCAGCTCGAATTTAATAAAAGAGTACTAACTGTGTAGCAGGCCCGTGCCCAGAATTTTGGAAAGGGGGGGGGGGGTGTATATTTATTCTATAAATAACAATACATTTTTCACTAATATCCGTATACTACTAATAATTTCCATCATTTTGATTTATATATTAATAATTCACATAAATGAATTACCCCCCGTATATGAATATTAATAAAAATTACACATATGTTATTAATTATACTCGTAATAAAATTTTTTTTGCATAAAATATTAATGAAGTACCTAAAAATATGGAGCATATTTTTTCTTTTTTCTTTTAAAAGTAGGTGAAAACATCCTAAAAAAAATCATCAATATTTATTTTAAATTTGTGATTTTTTTCAGATTTTTGTGTGTTTATAATAACTAGTTTAGTTCTCATGGGGGGTACCCCCCCCCCCGTGGACACGGCCTTGCTGTGTAATAAGTAATTTTTTACACTAACATAAACAATTATTCAATTTTTATTAAATATCCGACGCGTTTCGAACGACATGAAACTTCATGATCACGCGAGTTATTATAATTTATAAATTTAATAAAAACGATGCCAATTTATATATTATATTAATTCCCGTGATCATGAAGCTTCATGTCGTTTGAAACGCGTCGGGTATTTAATAAAAATTAAATAATTGTTTAAATCGGTGTAAAAAATTACTTACTATAGAATAAACATAAACACGATAAGTGAAATAAACTGTTATATATTGAAAAGTGCTCTAATGCTACTCTGAATTTTATCGATTTTATATACTAATTAGCGCGTTTTTATTAAATAATTTTAGCGATATATATTTTTCTTAAACGATTTCATTTCGAAATCAGTAGAAAACAGATACATATCAATAAAAATGTGTTCTTACATTACGATATTAATTAAGTGAAAATAATAATAAAATCAGTTGCGTAATTAAACAGCGTTATGTAATTCCGTAATTATTGTACTCACGAGAATGTCGACAACTTTTTACGCCCCTAAAGCATTTTAAGCGATGCAAAGCGCGATTTTAAATAAACCTTTAATTTGAAAAGTCAAAATATCCGCTTAGAAAACGACGCTTTTACTTTAGAAGTTTTCCGAAATAGCTGGTTTTTCTAATAAATCGTATTAGTATTATTATTTGTAAGCGTTACCGTTGACAGTCGAATAATAATAATTTTCCAAATTTACGAAAAACAGCAGGTCGAAGGAAAAAAATCCGGAAAAAAAGAGAGGAAAACTCATTATTGAAATGAAGAAATCTTACAAGCTTAAACCTCCTTTTTTTTCAACTCGGCATTCAAACTCTTCCGGGAGAACTCGGAAAAGCGCGAAAATTTCGCGAAAAATTCCGCGACGCGGACTAGTTGCAAACGATTTTCGCGATTTCAACGCGGTAAATAAAGCAACGCCGACTTTTCCACTCCGTACGTGTCTGGAAAATTGTCGAGTAACCTTCCACCAGCGACTACCGGTAGTACACACGTTCCATCTGCGGAACAACATTATTGCACCCGTTTTTCCCCCATTTCGTTCGCGATGAACGGCTTTTCGAAGCGCTCCCCGAAAATGACTGGCTCTCCGAATTAGAGAGGACGAGGTCTGCGGAGACTTAAAAAAAAAAGGCCGCACTTGACATGATTCTTTCATTACAGTGCGGCACTGCCTCGCGCCCTGAGTACGTTTCCCGTTTGTACACACTATACCATTCAGCAGACACTGAAGCTAGATCGCGCCGGGAAGTCCTTCAACAATTATAACGACGACGACTACCATTAAGTGGGAGCAGGGCACACTATGCGTTCGCAAGGGAAATGGCTGAAGGCGGTGATGCGTCTTTGTTGCAGGGAAGGAAGAAGTAAAAATCAATTTTTGTACTCCGTTTCGCTCATCGTCTCGACGCAATCAACCAAATCCGCGTATTGCAAATTGCGTTCAGATCAATCTAAAAGGACACGGAAATCATGCGAATAAGAAGCTGACGTTTCGGGTCAGAGCAAACGTTCCTCTACGAATTAGACAATCAATCCGGAAGCACTTGAATGTATGTTTCGGCGATATTTTTAACATGGATATGTTTTTGGGCTGGGGGTCATGTGAAAATTTGCGTTACATTTTTGTGATGGTCTCCCGAGATGACGTCATCATTGAAGGCGTTAGCCTAGTTTAGCTAGCCTAATATAGGAATTAAATATTATAGTTACAACATGAATATAGTGGATGTCTACGCCATTTTTCTCAATTTAACTTGGCCATTTACCTTCGATGAAGCGTAGAGCCCAAAAACATATGCATGCTTCAATGGTTTTCCGTGGAGCGAAGAAAATGATTTCTTTTTCGTTTTGAACATTGATTACTGGAGTAACAATTTTTCGACTTGTGTTGAAATTTAAAAAAAAAAATTTAAGCCACTCACATAAAACGGTTCTAATATATAACGTGCCATTGCGAGCTAAATTTAATTAATTTTCGATTTTTTTCTTTTGTCTCATAAAGAGTCTAGCGCCGGTTAAAGGGGCTAAAAGTGCCTTTGAACGAAATTAAATAAATAAAAATATATACATCTAGGGCATGAAAAAAAAGTAGTTGATGCTGAAAGTTTCAGCCCCCCCCCCCTAGTCCCGCAGGCGGCTGCTGTAGTTACTATTTTGTGATTTCCAGTTTTTTTACGATATCTCAGCCATTTTTCAATCGGTATTGCAGGTTAAAGATAATGTAAAGTGTTCTATAACGGTGAATTTTTTCAGATTTTTAAAAGCGGAGGAAGAGGTTCAAAAATTAAATAAAATCATGCATTTTTGGCTGAAAAACCTCTTGAAATTCAACTATTAACAACGGAATAGATGTATAGTATGTTATGTATTTGCGGAGATAATAAGTTTTCCCGAATTTTTTCAGATTTTTGGAACGGGAGGAACGAGTGGAACAAGTGTCAAAAATTAAACTAAAATCATACGTTTTTAGTTGAAAAACCTCTTGAAATTCAACCAACAACAACGAAATAGATATATATGTTACGTATATTGTAATGAAATGTTTTTCTGAATTTCTTCGGATTTTTAGAACAGACGAAACAACAACTTCAACAAAATGAAAACATGCATTTTTTGCTGAAAAACCTCTGAAACTTCAACTTGGAAGCAAACTATAAAATGTAAGTTACACATAATTTGTGTTATTACCTAATTTGCTATTATGGGAATTTTAAATTCGGGCAGAAACTCTTAATTTTTTTATTTCTTAAAAGCATCATTATTTTTTTTCGGTTATAATCACATTGGTTTAATTACATTTGTCATATTTAGAAGAAAGAAAAACCGTAAATTTTTTCAATACAGAAAAGTGAATAAAATGAAAAAAAAACCATCGTTTAGTTATTTTTTAATAATTTGTAATAATTACGATTCCGTTATTATTCGTTGAATTTCAAGAGGTTTTTCAGCCAAAAATGCATGTTTCTATTTTTTTTTTGAACCTCTTCCGTCACTTTTAAAAATTTGAAAAAATTAGACAGTTTACGCTACGATCATGTTACGTATTTTTTCGTCGTTACTGAATTTTTAAAATATTTTTTGTGACATTTTAAAAATTTTGAACGTTTCTAAAAATTTGAAAAAATTCACTGTTATACAGAGTGCGGCAGCATAACTTCCTTTTCTTTTAAAATGCGCCCCACTTTTTTTCTACTAAATTTTGTTAAAGAGAAATAATAAAGCAGAAAATCGAAATAAAACTGCAACGGAAGAAGCATAGCCAATGGGGCATCTAGAGTATCCGTTATTTCGATTTTCTGTTATTATTTCTCTTTAACAAAATTTACTAGAAAAAAAGTGGGGCGCATTTTAAAAAAGGAAGTTACGCTACCGCACCCTCTAGAACACTTTCCATTATCTTTAACCTGCAACAAGAATTTTTTAATACCGATTGAAAAATGGCTGAGATATCGTAAAAAAACCGAAAATCACAAAATGGTAACTCTACAGCAGCCCCCCATGCGACTAGGGGTCTGAAACTTTCAGCATCAACTACTTTTTTTTTCATACCCTAGATGTATATATTTATTTTATAAAGTTTCGTTCAAAGGCACTTCCCCCCTTACCCGGCTAAACCCTTTTTACTTTTTTTTTTTATCCGGAGTGTAAATATATAATTATGCTCGATTATTATTAGTAATGTGTTTTTTGATTAATGTTTCAGTTCCGTTTGAAATCTTATCAAATATTGACTACATGTTTAGTCTTTTCCTATTAAAACCTTTTCACAGCGATAATCACTGCTGGCCAACAATGTAGGATGATTATTTTTTACCGTTTTCCCCAACTCTCATATTCTTCTAACTCCAGTTTATACCTAGGCGCTCCTACTTGATCAATTTTCATTCCCTGCTTATTCTTTGTCGGTATGCTTTATGTTGAATCATTTGCAAACATTTTTGCTCTCGAACAAACATGTTCGTAAATGGTTCAACATAACCCATTTTCTTTCTTTTTTCTCGTGTTTATTATCCCGTTTAGTCATTATCCCTTTAGTAAATTATAAGTACTTTGTTGGTGGCCTATTGCACCATGTCGAGTATGTATAGTATTCGAGAAAAAAACAAAAAGAAAAAAAAAGTTGCTATCGAACTCAAATTTGGATTTGCCAAATTTTCCGGAGCTGAAATTTGAAAAAACATTTTTACGCACGACTAAAATGATTTCCTCGTTGTATGTGAATTTAAAAAAAAAAAAACAAAAAAACAAAAAAACATTTTCCGAAACAAACTTTTTGCTGTTACTAATAAAAGTTCAGATAGTTTTGATGTATCATTTCCGTTAGTTATCGTATTATTAATTGCCGCGAGTAATAACGGCTATCCAGTAAACCGAAAAAAAAAAAAAAAGAAAAAAAGAAAAAAATGCAGCAATGCTCTGAAACATGTACACAAACGTGTATCCGTTAATATTCAGGAAAACGTTAGTCGAGTACCGATTACTTTTACGCAGGTATTTTCGTACTACGTATTGATTACCTTCCGCGAGTAACTATTAGGTTCTAATATTTATTACTCGATCGATTATTAAAACATCCGAAAAGTTTCGCGACAAAACGCGTATCTAAAATTGAATATACTATATTTATAATAAAATTGTGGACATCAGCCAAAGAACTGTGGTAGGAGAGGAAAGTGTAATTATTAGACCTTTTCGAGATCAAAGATAACAAAAACAGAAAAGATAGAATGTAACGAGAAGGAAAGAAGAGGATGAATGACGCGCTATAGGAAACAGAGATCCACTAGTGTATGACGAGTAGAAAGAAGAATGTTCAGCAGCGATAGAAGATTGGAAAAGAATATGACCAGCGTGTCATGTTTAAAATAAGAAGTAGAAAAGGGTGGAGAGGACAAAATAGAAGAAATAAAAAATGAGAGTCCAAGACAGATCGCGCAGAGAGAGAAGTAAACGGTAAAAGAAGAAAGGTTAAGAAAGCGAGGAGGATGAAAATCTGGTTGAACAATTAGGGATCAGGATTTAAGAATATAAAAACGAATGATAGTTAATCCGTAATTTAGAACGAGCGGCTGTAGAGCGAAATATCATGTTGCGAGATTCGAAAAAGAAAAAAAAAGCCTAATGAATCTCGCGGTAAAAGAAGCTAAACGAGATAGCAGGTCATTCGTATCTGTAAGAAATCAATTTAGTGACAAAGAAAAAGAGGTTATGAACTAGAGAACACGTATGAGGAGATTCGTAGTTCGGCAAAAACTTACAAAAGTTAACAAAAGCCGATTTCTATCTCCCCGGAGATTCAGAAAAAAAAGTGGCACGCGCCGTGAAAATAAGGAGCAGAAACTAAAAATCACTTTTAGAGTAGTCTATATTATTTTAAATCAACGCTAAAGCGACGATGTCGGAAAGTTAGACTTGTTCAATGTTTTTACCTTATTGACAAGAACTCATTATAAATTATTGTTTAAAAAAAAATGTATATAGATTCGTTTTTTGTTTTATTTTTTTTGTTCGTAGACTCTACAGTCTCAAAATGATTTCATTAACATCTTACTCAGAGATACCGTAATTATAGTTTTTGTAGGATAACCGAATTACTTTTACTCGAAAATCCCGGGGATCAAAATATTTTACAACGCGCATCAATCACCAATAATACGTGTATATATATATATATATCGAAAGAGACGAAGCGGAAATAATTTAAAGGCGTAATTGTATGACTCTCTCTGTATGTATAATCTGCACGCAGACGTGATTTAAACTGTTTTTTACTTTTGGCTCCTGTAATATGGCTATATCATAAAATTTCCGATTTTTCTAAGTGATTACGATAACAACAGGAATTTTAAATATTATCATTTCATTCCGTGATATTGGTCAGATATTTAACCTTCCTCCTTCCGTAACGATCAATCCTTTTATCTGTCTGTACAATCTAGTCTTCCTTCTAATACCTGGTGTTCTTGGAGTTACTTTAACTTCCTTGTACTGTTGTCATTTCTATGATTCGCTTGCGTTTTGGCCATTCTGCTCTCTTCCTTCTTCTCGTTTTCACTTTTCCCCCTTGTTTCTTCTGCAAATTGTCCTCTTCACCGTAATGAGGCGGCAAATTGCGACGCCAATCACATCTTTTTTTAAATGTCCATCTCTTTCTGTTGAACGCGGTATCCTATATTCTTGTTTGCTGAAACTCAAGCTCCCCGCTCCTTATTGTGCATCTTATATTCTGTCCTTCTCTTCACCATTCATTATCTCATCCATTAGTAGTTCCTTTATATTGTCCATATCTGACCGAATCAAAATTTAATTGACGGCTCTTTTCTTTTTTGTTGTCTCATTGTGTAGAGGTCCTTAGCTGACGTGCCCAAAGGGGGGATCTTAAAAAAAAAAAATTCCGTGATATTTAGAGTAAAAAGAGAACTTGACCAATATGTGCGTACACGAATACATCATTAATAATCGCAATATTCTATTGAATAATACAGGTTCGGTATTTTGAAAATTAGCGCGATCAAATTTATCAAATCAATCACTAGAAAATTTACCTTCAAATTATATTTTTTCATTCAAAAAAAATTATTTATGTACAAAGCGAAGAACTACAAGTGTGATTTTATAAATAATACAGAGGCGAGAATTACAACAAAGACGAATCGTCCCGACCCAATTTGATCTCTTACGTATCTCATTTACTTTAACATCCTAATTCTCTATAAAAAGGTAATCGAAATAATAATCATGTAATTTTATTTTCAATTCTTTCTTTCTTTCTTTTTTTTTTCTTTTTGAGGTTTCATTTCAATTTTTCGGTAATTCCAGAGCAAGGAATTTTAAAAGTTGTATAATCTGAACGTTAATGTAAATCAAAAGATTTGAAGTGCAACTTGTTTTCACGTGCAGAAAAGGGGGGGTTAAGGGTCACGAGGATAAAACAAGCAAAAGTCAAAAAAAAAAAAAAAAAAATAATAATTTGAAATTTGAAGCGTTTTTAAGATGCAAATAAGAATTCGCCGGTTTTTTTTTCTTTCTTTTTTGTGTTTCTTTAAAAATACAAACACTGTTGTAAACGGTATAACACAGAAGACGGTCTACACTGCCCCCGTCGAACTACTCAATAAAAATTCTGCGAATTTACGTATAAATTCTTGCTAAGAAAGACAAAATCGCCGAGTTCAAAGGGCCCGTGTAGGTGGCCACGTGAGGAAACGAAAAAGAGATGAAACTTATCGAAAACTTTATTAGCCGTGATAACAATTTCTTTTCGAAATATTTCGATTAATGAACTGGTACGGCATTGAAAATATTTAATGAACGGAAAACGCGTGGACTTTACATTGTTTTTAGTTGAAGTGTTTTACATATTTCTAGTAATTCGTGTTAATTGTAAGACTTAATTCTATTCACTTTTACAACTTTAATTATCGATGGTATCGCTAATTATTAAACGTCTTACGGTTCGCAGTAACCGGTTTGAAATGTAATTTTAATTTTTTTGTCATAGATATTTTCGCGAGAATTTCAGTTCATTTAAAATGAAAAAGAAGGAAAAAACGAACGTCGAAATAAATCATCGCGCTTAATTTTGCAAATTTCTAATCATCACTGTATTACGGAGAATGTTTACATACCTGTATATTTCTAAATAGCGTTCGTTATTCTTAATTAGATATCAGTTTAGTGCGTGTGCGTGTGCGTGCTAAATAAATTACGAGTGCCACCGGATGGGCTAACAAAACGTTTTAACCGCACCTGCAGCTAATTTGATTAAATTGCCTTTTTTTCACATAAGGCTAATTTCGCTTAGCTTTCTTGCTCCTAAAAAGCCTAATAAAATAATTAAAACCTTTCAACTTATTTTGTATTTATACAATTCGTGACGCGTCTGAATTTCAAGTGAAAATTCAGAGCGGGATTTCGACATGTTACCTTTTTTTTTTCTTTTTTTTTTTTTTTTTTTAATGTAAAGATTTTTGCATCACGCTATTTAGCGTCCCGCGCTTCTTCTTAATACTCGCATCACGCTCGCAGTGGCACTGGAAACCGTTCTAAAAATCATGCAATTCGATATATTAGATCGTTATCGTGGAAAAACCCGCAGATTATGTAACACCTCCCGGAAAGAACTAAATCGAATGAAAAGCTAAGGACATTCGAAGCAATTTGCTTAGAAACAATTTCGAAAGCGATTTTACCTGGAATCTTGAGATAACAATCTTTTCGCCGAATAAATTGAAATGTATCGTTTATTAAAGAAAAAAAAAAGAAAAAGATAATAATAAACTGTTGTTTCTGCAACCAGGCGCTGTTTTTTTTATTACATACAACAAACCGCCTTAAGCAGGGGAGGATTCAGAGGAAATTATATAATTACGTAATATCTGATAGTTTGAGAAATACCCCTTTTATTCATACAGAAAATCAAACAGCGACCACGTCTTTAGAAATTTCAAAATGCTTCTTAAAAATACGTGATTATTACAATTTTTAATTTAACTTTTGTTTTATTTTTAGGGATGAAAAATAGAAAAAATTATAAAATCGTACTTAAAAAATGATAGTTTAGAATTTGAATAGTGAATTTTACTAGTAAAAATAAAACGACACAGTATTTTTTCTTAGACTTTAATTATTTTTTATTTTTGTTAGTAATCCGATCCGAATTGTTTGTCTGTGAATAAGTGATATGTACATTTCGGATTAAACTATTTTTAATTAAAATTGAAAATTGCAAATTGCAAATTAAAAATAAATAAAAACGACAAAACATCGACGACAGTATTGCGTTTAAAACAGAATAAAAACGTAACAATACTTACAAAAAAAAAAAATATGTCTATATATGCTTCTACTAGAAAACAGTATTAAATATAAGCTATATATACAATTAAATCCGTCGGTAACATTTATATAAATTTTTTACGGTATAAATTAAGTTTCTTTATGTTTTCATCTAGATTTGGTTCTTTTGGAGGGGGAAATGTCTCCTATCTCCCTTGCCGGCGAATCCGCCACTGGTCTTAAACTCGAGGAAAATTGTATTTCATTAATTACCGGGAGTATAGAAGGGAGGGCAAGCGTAATAGTTTTACGAGATTTTATTATTAATAAATATTTTTTATAAAAAAAAAAAAAAAAAAACGAAAAATACGCATCAACGGTGATGCTAATATTAATATATAATTTAATTGCGTTAATAATACTTTCAAAAGTATGCGATTGCGTGAAGTAAAAAAGGAAATAAACCGCCGTTTCTGGCCAGAATGATAGTTGGGAATCTGAAATATTTTTAAAACGCACCGAGTTAATATTTATTTTTCGATGATAAATCCCCCCCCCCCCCCCACACACACACAATCGTCATTCCTGAGAAGCAAATTATGTATCAGTAGTTCGTAATACCGAAAAAATTGCGGTATTTCTATAAAGATCGCTTTAAATTGCTATGGGGAAACCGATTAAAACGTGCACACTATAGTTTATGAAGTTTGTTGTTTTTTTAAAGTCATTTTTTTCACAAAAAAAAAAAAAACACCCCCTCCCCCGGCAGGGCAACTTTTAAAATATCGCTCCATTCTTTTCTCTCTTTTTTTTTTTTTTCTATTTCGTGACGTGAATTCTCATTATCTTCAGCTGTCCTGAGGAGTCTCCTGCCTGCGGCGAACGTCACTATTTTCGTGATTGCGCTCTCATACCATTTTTTAAATCGTACGATTAATTTAAATTATTCTTGAATCGTGTACTGCGCTACAGCACAACTTCTAATATAGCAGCCGACCATGTCGCACTAAAAGGCATTGTACCTAGACGACAATTCAAACCATTACTTTTGTAGCGTGCAGCCCGTTTTCGATAGGTGTCTAGTACAAATCGGAAAAAAATATTGAGCCAATTCCAAAGAATATTGAGCCAATTTTCCCTGTATCATCTTGAAAAACCCACGTGTTCGCACACCTTCGCAGATCATTTCTTTGCTACCATTTTTGCTGCAGGTTGGAACGAAAGAAATTTTGAACCTCCGTGACCGAACTGCTTACTATCTATATAACTGAATAATCTCGCATTAAAAGATAAATTATAGCCCAGTTAGTTAGGTTAACAAAAAAGTTATATAAATGACACCTATCTTACATTAATGCTACGCATTTACACGCAGAACTGTGAAAAACTAGCTAGTAGCCGTCTGCTTCCGTTTTTCTACAGAGTGCAATTCGTTAAAGGTCGCATGAAAATCGGTGTAAGAAACCTCAGAATAATCGATATTCATTTCAAAAAATTTGCCTCCGTCTACGATCACGCTAGACATACATTACGGAATGAAACTAAAAATCTTCCTTAAATTCGTGGAGCTTAAAGTTTTTATGGCTTACAGTTGGACTACTTCTTTTTTCGATGAAAACTACGTCAGAATTTAAAAGAAAAAAGAAAAAGCATCAAGATAATCCTCAAAGCCCGAAAAAAATAGGTTAAACATTCTCTGCGGAAAACGCTAATAAATGAAGAATCATAAAACTTATCGAAAACAAGGAGAGGAAGAATAAGAAGAAAATTATAATAATGAAAAATTGGAAGAAAAAGCGATGAAAGTTGGTAGGTGAAAAGTGGTGTCCGGTCGGGGGATTGCAAGCAACGAAAAAACAATGTGTTATAATACCCTGCTCAAAAGAAGAGTAGTTCACGTTCTGAAAAACAAAATCGAACGAACAATGGCCGCATTATACTCGAGAATGAACTTTTACCGAATCAGCTAAAAATTCTGACAAAAGAAAATTCAGAATAAAGCGAAAAAGGTGAGCTACTGACGTCATTTGGAAAAGTAGGGAAACATCGAAAGTGATAGCTGAGTCATCAGAATGCGGCGATGGTCTTCAAATTATCGCGCAGGGACGCTGAAAATAAAATACTGCGCCAGCTTCCGTAACTTATTCACAGAAGCGGTAAACGAAATGAATCTGCGGCCTGACTGATTAGTGGTGTCCAATAAGCTTCAGCCGCTTTCCGGATCAGCTGATACGAATATATTATCATTTATATTTATAAGCGTTGATAAAAGCTGATTGAAGAATTTTAATGCTTTTTTAATTAATTCTTTTTATAAAAGCGTATTTTCAGATTTTCATTTTTTAACCTTCGGGTGATATTTATAAAATTATTCAACGCTTGTTTGAAAATCTCTACAGAAGCAACTCTCCTTTCAAGGTAAAAATCGTGATGAAAAAAGGGAAAAAGTGCTTCGAAATTTAGATTAAAAGACAAAAAAAAAAAAAAAATGAAAGGAAAAAGAGGATTCAAAACAGATACCCTCTACACTGAATTGATGCATTAGCACACTTCATGAACGAATAAGTTATTAAGTGTAAATGTTTTTCGGGAAAAGCTGGGAAATTACCGACAATTTTACTAATGAAACAACGTGTTGTCGTCCGCCAAAAGTCACCGGGGCAAAATGCGTATTATTGGCGCGCTTCTAAAAATACCTCATTTTAAAGAAAAATTAGGTAATTTACGACCTATCGGCAAAAGTACGTAAACACTGTATTCAAATTGGGAAATAGAAAAGATTCAACAAGCAATAGGAACAGACAGCCGAGAAATTAGTGCTCTATTCAGTGAACAATTTACATTCCACTAAAAACGGGATAGATCGCGTCATTAGAAGACGCGTGAATTTAGCTCAAGTAAAACCATATTATACATATATATATATATATATATACATGTAAATTAATGTAACAAAACGATTAAACTTTTCAAATTTATTAATTTTCATAAAATATTGCAGTAAAATAATTTTCTCAATTAAAGGTTAAGCGATGAATGCCGAAAATTTTCACGCAAACTAAATACTGGATTAAATCGAATTTACGTCGGACAGTGTATAAAACACAGTGGCGGGAAAAACGTGTTTTGTGACGGGGTGTGGCAGCGTCCGGAGTGTTGGTGAATTAACGTTTAATCTCATTATGAAAACCAAAAATGTTCCAAGCAATTGCAGCTTCGTAATTATTACAGGTTACACGCGTCCGGATAATGAACCGAAGAATATAAGGCTTATAACAGTACGCGTTTGTGATTTTTGTATACAATTGTCCGAAAGTGCTTGAAGCTCCTCTGTAAAGGCTCGATTGCAATTCGAATGAACACACACACAAACACACACACATACCTTTGGGATCATTTAGATCGTAGGATTCGCAAGAGATCTAATACATAAATATAAACTCGAACAAAACATTAGCTCTAAATACGAGGAGGGAAAAGGTAATAGAACTCTAATGTCTAGAACGTTAAAACCAATATATATATATATATATATATATATATATATATGTATGTATGTATATGTATGTATATGTATGTATATGTATATATATATATATATATATATATATAGTTCGACTGACAAGCGGAATATCGAAAAAAATTATTTTAATAATTTTTTCAACAGTTTTTTCCGCTTCATTAATGTTTCCGAAAAATACTTGCAATTTTCTCGGTTAGACGTGTGCTTTTCAGCAAATATTCAAGCACAAGTAAGATCTCAACCAAGAATTATTTAGTATTTCGCCAATAAACTGCATTTAAATGTATTAATTAATCATTTTATCTATCGACGGCCGGGTCTTTTTGCAACTCGGACTCGATATGGTTCTTTTACTTTAATAATTATTCAGAAATTGAACTAAAAGTTACACTTAAAAAAGACTAGCGCGTATTCTCGATTTTTTATTGATAGATGAAATATATTGCACCTTGAAAAGAATTAAAAGTGAACACTCTGAATCTTTTTCCTAGGAGTTATTTATTTCACTATTATTATAGCAACAGTTGATATTTTCGCTTCGCGTTTTTGTTTTTTTAATTGAATTTAAAATCTAGGTGTCACTTGTAACTAGCGAGGTCGTTTCGACACTTACATTTATTAGAAGTTACAGTGGGGGGAGACTAGCTTGTTTACTATAAAATTTAAGTCGGCCCGAACAAAATCTGATTTATTTGACAGGAATTGTTGTAGTGGAACAGGACTCGAAGCAAACCGCTAAATCCGTCAACTGTGACAAAAGTCTCAGTAGCACAACGATCCAACGAAATTAGATCGGCAGTTCGGAAAGCCTTGTTAGTGGGACTAGATGGGCTAATTCTCTTCTAGATAATATATTTCGATTTTGTTTATTATATAAGTCGAAGACGCGGTGTACTTATTTCATTTTAAAATTAAAGTTACTTAATAATCCGATTTATTTATTTATTTATTTTCGAATTCATTTTAATTTACGTTCCTTGTTGGTGGTTCATTTGCGTAAATTATTCAGATTTGATAATTTTCTTTATCTAAATATCAATTTCGTTTGAAATAAATTTAATTTTTTACTTTTTAAAAGTTAAAAAACTTGAAAATAATCATAAATTTAAAACAAATATTAATGATTTTTTAGGGTGTTCTTATATTGGGGGAAAAAAAAAAAAAACAGAAAAAATATGTTTTATATTTTTAGGTACTTTATTAATATTTTACCCAAGATTTTTTATTACAAGTATAATCAATAACATATATGTAATTTTTATTAATGTTCATATACGGTGTAATTCATTTATGTAAATTATTAATATATGATTATTAGTGAAAAATGTAATTATTTATAAAATAAATATGCGAAGAAAATTTTCAACCCTCCACCCTTTTCAAAATTCTGGGCACGGCCCTGATATTATAATTGGCTTTGCGCTGTTATGTATACCCTTGTCTTCATATTTTATATAATGGTGTTATAATTTAAGATTTAATTTGAACAGTCACTAATAAGAAGGATCGAACGGTTTAAATCTTCTATAATTGATGCTGATGTTTATATGACAGATAAATTATAAATATTCGAAAAAAAAAAACAAAAAACCATGCTGGGTTACGTCGGATTATCCCCTTAAAAAAATACAGCTAATAAACCTAGTTCCTCTGATCACTAATAATAAGTAATGTTACAATAGCGATTGAACTACACACTTATAGATTTATGTCTGTCGTTCTGTATTCATTTCATGCAAAATTATTATTATAAAAATTTAAAAAAAAAAAAAAACAACTTACAATCGAATATATTTAATATCTGCTACTATACACCTTGTTGCCTCAAGTCTCCTCGATAGCAGAATAATTTTTAATCTAACGAATATCGCGGTTATTTACATTTAAATCCGTTTATAAACAATGTTCCCGTTTACTTTACAAGTTCCGTATAGTTCTTTTTTTATGATAGAAAAAAAGAGAAAAAAGATAAGAGGGGGAAAGAAGTTTTGGATTTGGCCCTTAAATTATAAGTGAACTCTATTAATTGGATACAAAATCATTACTACTGTTTTTCGGTAAAATAATTTTTAGACATCGATGTTAAAGTAGCAAAGTTTTTATTCGAGAAATATTTAGACATCGATGTTAAAGTAGCAAAGTTTAGAGAAAAGGAAAGTGGTAAGAAAGAAAAAATGGAAAGAAAAAACCGAAAGAAAAAAGTGTAAATTTAATCCGAGCAGTAAGATTGTTGCGTGATGAAAAATGAATATTTTACATCCGAATAATATTACTGGAGATAGTAGTAGTAATAGCTGCGTTATTGGTACGGTTTCAGTGATGGCCAATCCGGTTTTTGTTAAGATGTTTTGACAGATCAAGATGAGTTACATCGTGTTAATATTTCGATTCGTACTAAGTTTTGCAATTTGTTAAAGACTCTTTCGCACAGCTACAATATATATTTCATCGACAATAAATATCGTACGTTTAATATTTCAATGCCGCTATCCGACGAATCCACCGCTATTACCCGCCCCGTCGTCGGAGTCTGCTTCTGCAAGTATACTTCCACGAAGCTCTATTCCGTACGTCCAAATCGGAGCTATTAAATATTGAGTTTAAATTTGACAGCGGATAGAATTAAACGGACTCGGCTGAGTCTAGTTTTTCTAGTTTTAGTCATGTGGTCTGAAATAACGAACAGACTTGTACAATTTCACATTAATTTTCAGTTTAGGACAACCCATTTGTAGGAATGTGTAACGTGTTAACATAATTGAACGATACACGCCACAGTTTGTGTCAGACAATTTTTTAGATGATTCACTTCGAATCTGCATTGGATGCGAGAATAACAAATATAACCGCGTATGTGGCTGCTATTGATTACTAGACACGGTAGGTCTGCAAACTAAGTATGATAATATAGAACGCGAGAGGAGCTATCAAGGACGAGATAGTTATGGACAAAAAACGGTTCTCTTCAACAGATTCAATTTGAATAAATTCGACGAAATATTAATTAACACTAAGCCTGCAATTAAGAATTGTAGAAAAAATATAATCGGGAATTGAAAAGAGCGTAGTGTTGCAAAAACTTTCAAATACCCCTGATTGTCTGGGCAAAATAGACAAAAAAACATGCTCGTTTGGTGAAATTCTTATGGACTTCTTGAGCTTAAAATTTAGCTAAAAATCACTGGAATACAACCCTAAATTTATGGGTATGCGAGAGGTACGGAACCATTGTTTATAAAGAGTTAAAAAAAAAAACAAAACATGTTTCTTTTTTTTTGAGTTTTTTTTTTTTGCTATTATCTCGATAAATAAGCCCCAAATCGAAATGAGGTATACTTGTCGAATTTGAAATTTTACATTAGGCTATTGCGAAAATTCGTAAATCATATTTAACATTGCAAAATTAGCGATGAAAATGAAAGCAGGAAAAAAGTTCAAATTGTTGTCATTCCGTCAATTCAAAACTCAATGAAACTTCCGAAAAATGTAGCTCTTATGGTGCTTAAAATAGGTAGCCAAGCCGAACTCTCAATAACAATATGGCAGCCTATTGCGAAATTGTAAAGTTGAAAACGCGATTGCGTATAAGTTCGACCCAGAGAGATAAACTTAGCAACATGAGACAAAGGGTAATCGAAAGGTAATTGCAATACTTAAGTCCTCTTGAAATTTCAGATTTTTAAATTAACAATTGGCTAATTTGCACGATTTTTGCATCAAGTTGAAATTTCAGAAAGAATGGAAATAAATACGCAAAATGAAAAAAAAAAATCGTTTTCGTAGGTGCATTGTATGCTGCACAATCTATTTTGCAACTAAGGATTTTGAGGAGCCGGGCGACGCTGCGCCGGAGCCGTGAGTGAAGTCGGAGCACTAATTTCAAAAAATTTCAACCTAATGGAAAAATCGTGCAAATTAGCCAATTGTTAATTTAAAAATGTGAAATTTGAATAGGACGTAGGTATTGCGGTTACCTTTCGATTTATCTCATGTCGCTAGCTATCATCTTTGGGCCGAAGTTATACGCAATCGTGTTTTCAACTTTACAATTTCGCAATAGGCCGTCATATTGTTATTGAAAGTTCGTCTTGGCTACCTGTTTTAAGCACCCCAAGAGCTACATTTTCCGAAAGTTTCATTGAGTTTTGAGGAAAATTGACAACAATTTGAACTTTTTTCCTGCTTTCATTTTCATCGCTAATTTTGCAATGTTAAATATGATTTACGAATTTTCGCAATAGCCTATCCTTATGTAAAATTTCAAAATCGACGAGTATACCTCATGTCGATTTGAGGCTTATTTATCGAGATAATAGCAAAAAAAAAAACAAAAAAACAAAAAAAAAAAACATGTTTTTTTTTAAACTCGCTATAGACAATGGTTCCACATCTCCCACATACCCGCAAATTTAGGGTTGCATTCCAGTGATTTTTAGCTACATTTTAAGCTCAAGAAGTCCATAAGAATTTCCAAATTCAAATGCTATTTCGCCCGGACTAAATCTAACTAGTTCTTTTACGTTTACACATTAAATAAATTAAGAAAACAATTATTATTATCGATGTAATTATCGAGCATCTCGTTATATTAAATTTTGAAATTCTTAAAGCGGAATTCTCAACTCTGTTTATATTATTTGTACATGTAGGAATTACCTAGTTTTCACAATGCAGACATGCAGATAGTGTCATTATATAATTAAGAATTCTATTTGAAGAAAATTAAAATTTTTCCGAAATGAAAACACATGTAAACGGAAGAAAAAATAAATAATACGACTGAATTTTTAATTATATACTAATGTGGGAACGCTGACGGTATGAAAAGAAAAGATTGGGAAAAAATTTTAAATTACAAGTAATATAAATATTTCTAAAAATATTTCAATCGATGTGTTTAAGAGAAGTGTATTTTTATAAAAATTTCTTTTATAAAGTTGTGCAAATTTGATCGTTTTTGAAGCCTCAATTACATTGCCGAACAACACGTCTATCGATTAGAACCAGTAGGAGAACTCATTAATGAAATATTTTTAATTACAACCTTCACTTTATTTAAAACCGGTAATTCAGTGTGTTATACAGTGGTATATTTTCCCTAATGGGGAGGTGTTTTATATTTTACTTAATTTTTCTTAATACTGCACGGCATTTACAAAGATTAATATAACCCCGTTTACGACGCGTTATCTCTCACTACGCCAACGGTGTAAATACCTTTTGGTGTAATGTTACCGGTGGCCAAACGTGATGGCACACCGATAGAATACGGGGCGCATAAAATCAAAGTTAAAAATATTTCGATGCGGAACTAGGAAACTTATTTTAAAAGCGTATTTTTTTTTAAACAGTTCTTCACTACATATTTTCACTGTTACGATATTAAAAAGTAATCGGTGTTTTTTCTGTCACCTAATGTTAGTCGCGATGTAGGTGGACTTTTATTTTCTTATCACTTCCAGTATAAGAATGAGTTGTTACAGTGATCAAAATATACACACTCGGTATGCGTTATTTCTGCGAAATGCGTGTTGAACGCATTTGTTAAAATGAAAATAGTGTGGCTCAACGGTAAAAATTTAATAGAAAGCAGTCCAACAACTCTGATTTTTTACGAGCACGGTAGCCTAAGGTCACTATAGTCCTATGGTTTGGTGAGACCCGTACGGGGGGGGGGGATGTCTACATAACCTGAAATCGAACAGTGGGTAGCAGAGCAGGCTGAGAAAACGTGAAGACGTGTCTCCGGGAATTGCACCGCTATTTTTACGGCTTACAGAGTATTAGGCGAAAACGAATGCCCCCAACAACCGGTTGTTCAAAGTCCATACTAATCGCTTTATATTTTTTATTTATCGAAAAGGTTACATAACACGCGGAAAAAAACAAATTCCGTTATTATTCCGGCAAATGATTAGAGCTGACCGGTCGTCGGGCTGAAGCATAGAATCGATGATCCGAAGCCGACCGTCCTCAAACGTTAATTACGTTTCATGTGACCGAGCCATTATTATTGACAAAAATGGGACAGTTTCGATACTTTTTGTCAATGTCATCATTATCGCCGGCATTTTTGAGAATAAATAAACGTATTTTTTTTTTTGAGTACTATTTTGTTATTGCTATGCCTTCCCACCTTGTTTCATTTCCAATAATGGATACTACAGGGTGCGGCAGTATAACTTTCCTTTTTTTTAAAAATGCGACACTTTTTTCTACTAGATTTTGTTAAAGAGAAATAATAACAGAAAATCGAAATAACGGATACTCTAGATCCCCCACTGGCTATGCTTCTTCCGTTGCAGTTTTATTTCGATTTTCTGCTTTATTATTTCTCTTTAACAAAATTTAGTAGAAAAAAAGTGGGGCGCATTTTAAAAGAAAAGGAAGTTATGCTGCCGCACCCTGTAGTGTATGTACTTAACACCTTTTCTAAATTAAACAACCGCCTTCTTTTTATTGTGTTTTTCATTATTTTTTATAGCAGCCGATGGTTTTTTCATTTTCTCTCTCTATATTTTAGACACCGATTCGACTACTATCTCGCAGACGCTGCTTTTTAAATCATAAGAAAAGGAGGTAAGAATGAAAAAATTGAATGTTACCAGCGAACACTACTAAACCGTTACGAGCATCCAGAAGAAAAATTTTTATGAAATTTTTTCTGCTAAAATTTGGGATACGCTCTTAAATGAATTAAGCTCCCGCAAAGTGATCACTATAGTCCTTTAAAGGCGATTTTTTCAAAATTGGCCAGTGTCCTACCAGAAGGAACAATCAGCAAAGAGGTGTAAATTTTTGAAGTGACAAGTGTGCGGCTAGTTCATGATTAGTACTACTCACAGACAAAGTTATGTACAGTGTTAAAAATGCCGCTACCTCCAACCAGGAAGGTGGCAATAATGGAGACAAAGGCAGAAGAATTTTATTTGAGTTTTTATCATCGAACTTTTGTGTCGAAAGTCTTCGATAGCAGCGCGATTATAATTATACAATTAATTATTCGCCGTACTACCGAGAAATTAAGCGTATAGCACGCGTTGAAATATTTAAAAATGTAAGGATCGCTAATTTGAAAAATTCTGTCCGGCGAAAGGGGTTTGGGTTGCGAGTAAAAAAAAAAAAAATGTCTCGGAGAAGTTGTTTTCTTGTGGATCTATATTTTTTCATTTTCTTAGACATATGTATATATATATATAGGTACTCGGTAAATAATAATATTGCTCGAACGAGGATGATGGGCTGATTATTTTCGTAGGCTGTTAGTCGGTCTCGGATGAAAATCGCGACCTTTCGGAAATTAGTTGGCGCCATTGATCGCTGATAGCGCCAGTCTGACGCTTGGCAAAGGCTAGACGCCTGCTCGCCTCGAGTTCTTCTGGCGTTTTTATCTTATTTTTATCACGATTCGTCGTAATTGCTAGGCTCGCTAAGTGCTTTTATCATCTACGATAAGCTACCCCACCGACAGATAGAGTGTATTTTCTTCTCTTTTTCAAATATTATTCCTTCACCGCTGTTTATTTTTACAATGTGCTCTTATCACTGCACAAAAATGTCTTTCCTTCTACCGCAATTCTTAAGGTTTTCTTTGCGCAGAAAATTTGAAAAAAAATTAACATTTCTCCTTTCGGTTATGCACACATTTTTTAGATAAAGACAATTAGTTTCCACCGTGTTTTCCGACCCTTTTTTTTTTTTTTTTTTTACTTCTACAAACCGAAAAAAGTAAACAAAAAAAAAAAAATTGTCCGTTCGATCGTTTAAATAGAAAAATAAAATTAAGCTTATCAATGAGCAGGAGGGTAAATCAAAATTAGCCCCATACAACGAATCAGCACTTGCGAAATATTCTTCGTATCAGATAATAATTGTGTAACAAAGCCTGTTGTTCCCTCCTGGTTTAACTTTTTTCGCATTCTGAAATCTGAATAGAATAAAAACGCGCGTTGCATGCGAAAAAACAGGAGAATAACAGGAGAAAAACAGGAGAAAAACAGGAGAAAAAAGCAAACTATTAAAACTTAACAATGATTAAAAAGGGAAAGAAATCGCGCTCTAATTATTCTTGTCAAGCTTTTAATATATGTATAAACAATTCAAATATTGTCCAATGTTCGTAGGTTATAGCGTGTACTTTTCTCTTCGGTCTTAATTTAAATATCATCTCGCGATACGCGATTCTTACTGGCCAGTATTAATGTCAATCATATAACACACCTCTTTTGCATCGATTAGAGATCATTCTGATGTAACGGAAGTTGTAACGTTTTCGTGTGACGGAAGTGTTTCGCGATAGCTATTAATGGATTTCGCCAGTTGTGTACATAAAACACCGTCAACGGACGACAATCGGAGATTGTTAGGCGAATCGTAAATTTAATAATAACGTAAGCTGTCGCAGAACGAAATAAGAACTATAATATTATTATCGCTCTGTTTAATGGGTTGTGTGAGGTGCGAAGGGCGAGTTTTTTTATACCAGTATACATTATATTAAACTCGATTCTTTGGACATGTATATAAGGATTTATTTCAATTGGTTACGATATTACTTCTTTTTTTTTCCCCCATATAGAAATTTAAAATACGGCCTTTTTAACATTAAACAGAAAAACGTTACATATTTCGCAACGGGTTTTTAAACTTTTCTATCGGCGCGCAATAATGACGCCATTAACATTCCAATATATGTATGTAGCTATTATTACATTCTAGACTCTTTATCGATTTATCGCGGACCCTAATATATAGTATGTACATATAAGGTAGTCTTCAGTTAACCTCAGAAGTTACAATTGATCTCTCCGGTTATAATTAATTTCCGCAACTATATATAAGACAACTCACACGGACTACTTTTCAACCACAATTTTGTGCCTACGCTGCGGTTATGGTGCAGTTATGGTGCGGTTATGGTGCGGTTATGCTGTGGTTATGCTGTGATTATGCTGTGATTATGCTGTGATTATGCTGTGATTATGCAGTGATTATGCTGTGATTATGCTGTGATTATATTGTGGTCGGACCACTTTTGAACCACAATATTAATATCACAACTACGGCGTTGAGTAGTTTAACAGTGGCTGGCGAGTGACTCAATGTGTCTTGAACTCCATCACCGACGATCATCTTTTTGGCTGATACCAGCCACACGTTGCGACTGCTGTTTGACGCTGAGAAGTGGTCCGTCCATCTGAGTATCATTTCTGTGTTAAAATAATATATTACCCACGACCGACCACTATTTTATGGTTGCGCTGTGATCGAAAAGTGGTCCGTGTGAGTTTAATAGCTGCTCGGAGGAAAATAACGAAATCGAAAAGCTGAACTAGACGCTTGAGATCATTGACGCGCGGTCTTTTATTGAAATAATTTCATTCAACGAATTAAGGCGATATTTAAGTCATTTCGAGAGAGTTAGCGGAGGAAGCCGAACGAGCTTTATGCTCGATGAGATGACGAAATTCGCACCACCTCGGTAGAATAAGTAGAAAAATTAATCTGGGTTGTTAAATTAACCAAACATCGTGCAAGATGAAAAAAATATTATTCCGAAGTGTGTTTTGTCGATGTTCAAAAGTCACTCATTTTTAGATTCGCAATATAATACGGGGCGGAAAGATAAACGTCATTAACCGTGTTATTTACCTGTACTGCGGGTAAATTATACACCCTTTCTTTTACCTACACTATGCTAATAGCCACATCGTATGATGATGGTGTGTACTTTGTAGCAGTCTGTCATGCATATTTTTTTGTCTAAAGTTTCAACGAAGAGTAGCGGTGAATGGCCGCCCGTTTATTCGCGCAGAACTACGGGACCGTAGCTGAAATGATTACCACTGGCCAACTTGAAAAACCGTTTTCTGTTAGCCGATTATTCGGAATATCTCGCACGGCGCTCTGTAATACATGACTTCCGAAGCAATACACGCCAATTCTAATGAAACTCTTCAACTTTTCCAGTTTCGAAAATACACATGTAAAAGGAAACTTTACACGATTTCACCACCGACAAAAAGAGTTCTTCTATCAATCGACGACAGATGTTTTATTTTTCCTTATTTGCCGCTCTAAACTAGAGCAATTTGTTGCTTTATCGAAAATACTGGCGAAATTTTAACTATGAACCAGTCGACGCAGTTGCTATGTACGAATTATCGAAGTAGGCAGTGCCACTCTTTCAACTATAGTTGGGGAATTGAATCACCTCGATGGTAGAGCCAAAAAGAAAAATAATAAAGCAGAATAAAAAAAGACTTAAAACTACTAATTAGCGTGTTTCACTACTCGACGGATGCCAGTGTCGAACAACATGAATAGTCGGAGCCATAGTTATTTGGAGTAATTTCTAAATGCCAGGACGATCTCTGGAAAGCACACGGTGTGCTTAATTCATTACCGGGTTTCCTATTTATCGTAGCGGTTATCCCGCACGCGGCATGTTGACTGGTCGCAATCATTTTCCATGGACTAATTCGCGGTGTAAAGATTTTTTCCAGCCCAACGACAGTTCGGCTGGTAAGTGGAAATTTTGAAATGACCGATGTTGATTATTGCAAATTCCAACGATTCCCCCGGCAATTATACAGAAGCGACATTTATCGCGCCTCGGAAAATTGCGACGCTAATGCACAAAGAAGTGTAAGACTGTGTCAACCGGATTATTAAACGCGGAGAGATAAGGTCTCTAGAAAAACCACTGCGAAGACGATTGTGTAGAAGGTGGTAGCGATACAAGTTTTTACATCTCATTCATCACGGCCCAAAGATAACTCTCTGTTTTTATCCGATTACCCTTCTGTATGTGTGTGTGTGTCGGTGTGTAATATGTACGTGCGTATGGCCGGAGAGTTTGAAGAGAGAGAGAGAGAAGATTTCGGATGGTTGCTCCGATGATTTGACGATCCCGCTTGTTCATCACGTTTGCAGCGTACTTTATCTCTTTCATCATTCTTTCCTCTCGGTACACTTGTTTTCTGGTCTGCAGACATTGCTTTTTCTCGCTCGCTCCATCTTCTAGCTCACTGGTAGACTCTGTTCATCGCGTGAGAGAAGCCAAACTTGTTCGGTCACACGATTATAAATGTGCACATGTATACACGACGATGATAATAATAATAATAATAATAATCATAATAATCATCATCATAACGAAATGATAATGATAATGATAATATGGGTTTTTAAATATGGATGTGGCTGATGCATTCAGAAAAACAAGTCAGTTATGATACACGTTAGTGGTTGCTGGTAAACGGAAAAGATGTGCACTAGCGAAGATAGTGTGCGCCGCGCGACGTCCTATTATAGATATGCGCGTATGAATATATATATATATACAGCCTTGTACGTAATTTTATTACTAGAGCACAGATAATTGATACATTTTATGTAGATGCGTGCAAAATGATTGGATAGAGCGAAATCTTGAATGGGTGTGTAATTCAGCGAGCAGACTTATCCCCCGCTATTAGCGACTAACTTACCAAAACCACATTTTCGATTTCCCGTTTGAACCTAGTCAATTTGTTCTAACCCCGTTTTCAGCAACTTCCAAGCAGTCTTGAAGAAGGTAAAAAAAAAAAAACAAAAAAAAAACAACTTACCGATTAAAATACCACTATTAATAAAATTACACAATAATTCTAGTTTCCGGTAGGAACCTCTACGCGCACGTACCATTGTGTTTAATTCCTCTATACGTTTATCCCTCGTTAAAATATATATATATATATATATATAAAATAATGTAAGAAAAATTTAAAGCGATACAATGAAAATGAAGGAAAAAGTTTTTGCACGTTGATATCGGAATAATTACAAAAGAACGAGGTTGACGATATTAATGTAAAATGTTATTTCCCGTATTCGCTGTTATCTCGTTTTTTTTTTTTGTTCCCTTAAAAAAAATATCTCACAATTCGATAGACCTGTAAAAATTCGTTTGCTCATAAAAAAGCTTTAAATTTGTTTACATTATTTTTTATTTTATTGGTTGCATCTGTGTAGCAGGGAATGGATAGAAGAGAAAAAGTCAATGAATAAAACAGTAATGAAGTTTTTCGTATAACATAATTTTAGAAATAACTTGATAGCCACAGAATATACATAATTGCTCGGATTTTTATTTTTATTTGCACTTTTTTATCTTTCCCAAAACGCTATACATCTGAAACGAAATGATCAGCGTCTTCCTGAAATTCATTTTTTTTTCGCACACACTCTGCGGTGGTCCGGATTTATATAAATTAATATTCACACACACACACACAAAAATTCATCTTGCCGTTTTCGAGATATTACCGTCAGCGTCTCAACACTAACGCGCTTAAATAACGCAGTAATCATTTTATTTATTTATTTTTTATCTGATAAACCTTCAACGGAGGGGGGTCTTTAGATCTATTTACGTGTCGTCGTCAATTTTCATAAAAATTGACTTTGCTCTTTTCGAGATCCCGGCGTTCTAACATTTGCAAAAAATAAAAGCCTTTAATAAAAAAGAAAGACACACTTAATTTTAGGTTTTGATGATGAAAAAACACGTCCGAAACGTTGAGCCTAACGTTTTAAACAATGATACGTGGTTTTTTCAAAGAAGTTTAGGTTGCAATTTAAAAAGCGATCACAAAGAACAATGAAGAAAACTGTGCACCAACAAAGTCTCTGAAAAAAGTCAAAACGATTCCGGCAGAATCACCGAATAAGACACATTATCACGATTCGCGAATGCCTTCTTTCGAAATCTCGCTTAATAATACCTTCACCGAATATTAAAAATACTTTAAATCCACGAAGCTCTTATATATCCCCCTCCCCATATACGTTTACTACAAATTCCGGTTTGAATATTTATTATTATTATTTTTTTTTTTAATTGTAAATTGGTCGTTAATTACGGAAGAGGAGAAAAAATGAGAGGCAAAAAAGAAAAAAAGTTTTCCTTCCAGCAACTTAAAACCGCAGCCAAAAATTTACTTATTTTTTTTTAAAATTTACGAACGATTGATTAATAGAACTTCTAGCCTCGTGTATGGTTTTCGAGATTGCGGTTGCTCAGTCTAGTTTCTTTCAAAGTTCCCCCTTCCTTTAATCTTTCTGTCCAAGAATTTCTTCGCCATCTCTAAGGAGATTATATGCTTTCTGAATCGCCGGAGGTCGTTTGTTTTTAGCTACACATAGTTAAATCGTTAGTTCTGTCGACTTTCTTTTCCTGTTCTATTCTACCTGTCATTTTGATCATAGTTCAGTGTGTCTATTTATTTCCTTTTCGGCTTCCTCATTGTCATTCTGATATATTTGAGATTCCAATAATGCTTTCTTCGAAAACTCTTTTGTGTTTTCCCACTAAGCGTTTTCTAATTTTCTCCTTTAAAAAAAAAAATAAAATGTAAAGTATCTACACTAGATGCAGGTACATCGCGGTACATGGATATGTCTTATTTTTCCGCAGCTAAAAAATGTCCAATGTAAAATTCCAGGAGGTTTCCACTCTCCTGGTTACGAAACTCCTTGATACTACGGTAGCAGCGGTTATTTCGATCACCCATATATAATTAATATCACACAGTTCAGTTGACATAACTCATACGTTTTAATTAAATAGCGTTACAGTTTATATGCTCTTAAACATTTTTTCTCTTAAAAAAAGCGGTAAGATCCATGTCAAAAAAAAAAAAAAATAGGATTGAGGCACGTCTACTATGATAGAGTTATACAAAAAAACTGCGGATCTGTTTCCAGCTACATAATTATGGAGATCAATTTGATTTTCTAGGAAAGTGCCCGAAACTGTCCCCTTATATGTACACCGTTCCCTTTTTGTTAAACAACTTTTAATACCAGCCTTTTTTATTTTTTTGGACCGCCCCATCTATTTCAAGGGGGTCATCATGACCGACATTAAAACGGTATCCAGTAGAAGAGAGCCGAAGATGTACTGTGAGAGAGAAAAAGAAGAACCGGGGATGGGATCGATAAATCTGAAAACGGCACGATGAAGAAGTAAGAACGGGACCGAGGAAAAGGTGAAACTGGACGTGTGGGAAAACTGGAATAAGTAGGAATTAATGCTGAAGAGATGCTTTTAAGTAGAATAATTACAGTAACGATAACGATAATGATGATGATGATGATGATGACGATGATAAGAGTACCGAAATAAGATGACTAGTTTCCGATACCCTTACTGCGTGGCAAAGTGACTTATTGAAGTGCAGCCTTCTCTACCATCGTTATTCAAGCCGCTGCACCAGACTGTGAATTAACCCCGGGCGAAGTTAAAAAATCGGGTAAAGCAAAACTTACGGTCGGTGAGTTTTTTAATTTCTTTTTTAGCCTAAATTGGTGGACACGCTTGCGGTCGATACCGTGAGCAAATTTGGAACAGTCAGCCGCGATTAACCAAAAAGCAAACCTGACTTGATGCTTAAGAATGGAGAAGATCGGGGGAAAAACAAAGTGAAAAAAAATTCTGCCACATTCCGATTTTCCGGTTGATGCCAGAATTATCATCGACAGCAAAACCTCATTCTAGCTCTAGTGTGTCGCAGACGAAGCGTTGATCATAAATTCTGGAGAAATGTCTAAAGAAATATTACATAGCTCGATAGAGAGAGAGAGAGAGAGAGAGAGAGAATACCGTTATTAGGATTTTGAAACTTACAAGCGAGGTTTAATATTATCAACGCGAAAAACGGTTTATTTTAATAAAATAAATTAACAACAGCACGTGTAAAAACGGTCGACCGCTAGGATATGGGGGTGGGGGTGGGGGGAGAAAAATATAAAAACAGGAAAAAGCAAAACAAAAACGTCCATCTGTATATGAGCAAATCGACGTCGATGATGATGTCCGGTAGACGAGCCGAGTTGGTCAGAATCAGCCGAAGTTACACACACACACGCACACACACACACGTGTCTCATATACTATTATAATCTGCAGATTATCGCGCGCGATAAAGTTTTTGGCGGCAACGGTAGCGGCAGCGTTTTAACGCATTTTTATACATTAGAATGCCCCCTTATTAACGATCTTCGTTCTGATTAAGAAGGCCATTCGAAGTGGCTAGCGTTAATTTTAATTTCCGGTCGTCGTTGTTGAAGTATTGACACCGGAAGACTGAGCTCAATTATTTTATCACGTTTTTCGGAGGAATTAGTTTAGGTTCGTTGAAGTTTCCGAAGAATGTTCACTGTTACGTGCAGAATTGAAGTTTTAGGCATTTCATCGCGCACCGTATTGAATTCGCGTATTTTTCGTTTTTCAAGTACTAATAATGTTCCGAGAAAAATTTAATCTCACATATCGCGGTACAAATTCCAGTTCGAAATATTTCAACGATTCTAGCCTATTGAATATTTCATATTTTTAAACGATTCAATACCGGTTCGCACTTAATCTCGAGATTCTGTTGAACATTCTAACCGTGTAATTTTAAGCAAGTTTTCCAGAGTTTTCGAATTATTATTATTATTATTATATCATGTCGTAATTACTTACATCCGCAGTTATACAAAATAAACTTTTCCCTATCCGAGTTTATTTCGAAGATTGATACATCGATGAGATTAATTTTTACTGCACATTATAGATCTAGTGTCGCAGTTGCATATGGTTCGCTATAGAAAATGTTACTGGCTACGTTCCGGCGTGATGGTAGACGCATACATTTTTAAAACTGTTGTATGTATGTTTCTTAGCCTTGCTGTTTTTTTTTTATAATCATTCGACATTGCAGGCAAACTCTGTTTAAACAGCGGAAATATTACAAGTGTCCATTTTAAGTGTGTGTCATGTAGGTTTTTAATGAAACCCTTACGAGTTTTAACAGACGTCGTGATTATTATCACGCTGTATGTAAACAATCGCACCCGGTAACGCTGTCGTCATTCAGAGAAGATAACATGTAAGGAAGCAGGAAAAAGAGTATAACGTATTCTGAGGGCGCGCAAAGAGGCGGTAAAAATTACTTGCAAGCCGATTCAGCCAGTCTAACGAATTTAAATGGCGATAGTTCTACACACTCGCGTCTTCATACCCGAAACGCGTAAGCAGCATGCCGTCGACTGCGTTAAATAAAACAGAAGGCGCGATTTTATCTGTTCAGCGTGCAGAGTCTTAATCGTTGCGATTATACTATTGGCTAATTCGAATCGACGCCGAATCGCAGATAACGCCATTCGAAACAATTGTCTCTGCGGAGCAGGTAAAAAACAAGCTCGCGCATTAATCGTCATCGTCCAGCTTCCTAGGAAATCTCTTCTCCCTATACCGAGCGATTCTTCGCAGCTCCTTTCCGAATGCAATTTAAAAAAAGGCGCCGACTAAAGTCTCTTCCTCGAATGTTTTCAACTACTAGGAATTTCACCGAACCCAGAGTTTGCTTCTTGTGCTTTACACGGACCAGTCTGGCTTATCACGCCCCTTTAGCAACAAATTTCAAAGGTCTGCGACTTTCGGGTGTTTCGCAGAGTGCTACGAGCCGCCGCACGTAGGCTTTTACCGCATGCGTTTTTCATCGGCTCCTTCTCTTTATATTTCTATAATATTTCTTTTTTACATTGCCGAGATTATTGCAATACGTGAATCAGTGCGGTTTCAGAGTGTTATCCTGGACATGTTTTGGCTCGTTTGACAATGCAACAGCCGGTAGAGGAGAACAGTGTACCACAAGAGGTGTGTTCAACAGTAGGAGTAAGGGGGATTTTTCCTTCCAATAAATGGTTATATATATATTGATGTGTACCTGATGCGGAGTTTGGTCAGTGTTGCGAATTCTCCGTGCGACACTATATCGTTGGTCACCACTTGAACCGACCGAACACGGTCTCACATGTCTCTGCGTCCTGGAAAAGGCCGCTCTAGCTGGGTAGAAGAGGGACGTCTTCGGGCAATATGATGCTGCGCCCGGGGAGAATCTGCAGAAACGTGTGTTACTTGTGAGCCAGTCCGGAAAAGCAGGTTAATAATGCGCTTTATTTTTGAAGTTTTCGGTGTCTGCGATGTCCGAATAGAGTGCAAGGAATTGTGTAGAAGAAATGCATTTCAGCGTTTGGGAGGGTAAGATTGCGCGCAGCTATTCCCTCAAGCAGAAGAAAATTCCATACAGCTCCCTCTCTAACACTAAACAAAAGTGATGGAGCCGAACCGCATGAACTTCTCCTTTTAATTCCTAGGCACAAGCCACCGTCGAGAACCACTTGAGAGGTTTTCTTTGACAGCATCCGTGTATGAATGTGACACTCTATAGTTGGCAAAAAGTTGCATCTTTACCGTCACGTACTAAGGCACCACATCCTGGTCTATGCGATCATTCATCTAAGTCAGCATGATCATCACGTCGTTCCTTCCCACGCTCGATTCTAATCCTCAGTTTTCACTGGAGTTTCTTTTCCGTCGTTGTATCGCTCGCCTACACTTTGCAGTCGTGTATTATATCTTCTACTCGCTATCATCCCCTTTTTTCCTTTCGCTGTCTGCATCTGTGACACCACGTAGTTGTTTCTGTGTAATCCTAATGTCGTGTTTTTGATCTTTCTCTACTACTAAACGCTATTATAGCTTGGATATTCGTTATCGTGCTTTCTACTATCCATCCCTTCCTGGTCTATTATTTCTGCTATCGGTTACTTTATATCAAGAGTTTCTGATCGAATACTACCTCTACCCTTCTGTGAGCGGAGATATCTTTCAGTTGAAAAGAGTCGCGAAAAAAACAAACTAGTCCCTCGTATTTATTTCTCATGGCGCGCAGGAAAGGCCTCTCCAGTTATCGCTGAGCGTTTAATGAGACAATAGTCTTTATTTTCATTGAAAAAAAACCGCTCGCTCATATGAAAATGCCTTACTATTTCTGTCTTCACCCGTCCTAAATCTCTTTCTTTCTCGTCAATTTTTTTTTCGTTTTTCACTCATTTCATGGATTTCTAAATTTTTTCCAATGTAAGTTGAATTCCTCGCGATGGATAAAATCCCTCTATGCTGATATGCTCAATGGAAAAAAAAACCTTACAATTGGCCAATTATTATATACATACATACATACATACATACATACATACATAATAGTTTGGTCGCAACGTCCCGGACGATGATATCGAAGTTAATCGTACTCGTAAATTCTAACAAGAGGCGATGTGCACTTTCGCAGGTGGTCGCGTGATACATGCGTCGGGCGAATAAAACATCTCAACGCTGAAGCATTCGCCTTGAAGTAATCCCACCGGTAAAGAAACGCGAGAAAGAAAATCCGATAATACGCTACGAATTGCGGCAGCAATTTATGAGAGAACACCTTCGTGCTACCGTCGGACTGGCTGATACATTGCGACGAATGATGCGAATTCAGGGGTGGGGGGAGGCTTTCGTGGAAACCGAATAATTAACGGTGTGCAATTAGGTGCGTGCGGAGGGCCGATATTTGAAATTGCACCGACTAGGTGCACTTATCGTTTCGAATTTCGAATAATATCGTTATCATCGAAGCCGATGGCCGTTGTCGGCCTATTGTTGTCGCAGGCGGTCGACTGGAATTCGAAAAAGAACTTCCCCCCGATGTGCTGCCGGTACCGCAGCACCGTCGTGCGGCCGGGGTAGACGCGGCCGCCGCATTGGAAGCGAGCGCTCGCGATAGGGTAGTAACGAGCGGTGCGCGTCGTCGTTGTGTGTCTTCGTGTGCGCAGGGCGGTAAGACCGCGCCGGCTAGCAGCTGCTCGGGCCGCAGCCGCGGCGCGGCGCGTCGTCGTTGGCGGCGGTGGTTGCGTGCGGCGCCGCCCGTTCTCGCGCGCGCGCGCCCGAGTGCCGGCCGCTGCGCGTGCGTCGACACCGGCCGATCGATGCGCGTACAGAAAACGCGCGCTTCCGCTGCACACGCCTCGGCCGGCGGCGTTTGTCGTTTTCCGGCTGAATTTAGTATTGTTTAGCGAATCGCGTCTGCGTGATCGTCGTCGTCGGGATCGCTCGCCGCTCGCCAGCCACTAGCCAGCGCCGTCCCGGTCCGTTTTCCGCTCGGGCTTTTCGTTGTTTGGACTTTTGTTTCCCTTCAGTTCACTTCTTGTCGAACCTTTGGTCTTCAGGAGGTGCCGTTGGCGCCGAGGAGCGAATTCGAGCGCGCCACCGTTCTATGAAGAGCGAACGCTGCTACGGCTTCCGGTGATTCGATTTTCCGTTTTCGTCCCAGTCGCGCTGCCTCTCGGATATTCAGGTCGCCGTAGGGAGATAGCGTGACAGGGGGACATGTACGACACGGAACAGTTCATCCAGGAGATACACCTTCAACCGGCAATCTGGGACTCGAATAAGGAAGTGTACAACAATAAAACCGAGAAGACGAAAGCTTGGGAGACGGTGTGCACGAAATTATTTCCGAATTTCGCCAAAAAGAGTCATCCGGAGAGAAATGATATCGGTAATCGAATAATACTACGCTTTCTTCAACACCGCATTGTGCACACACGCGACATACAAAAACGGAAAACACACCTGTCGTCAACACACGCACACACACACACACACAGAGGCGCGCCAGAGTACAGAGTAGGATAGTTGCGCGCGGATAGGGCTATTAATGATTCTTCGCGCGCTGCAAATGACGGTTAGGATTTTTTTGTCGTGCCCCGGGAACAATTTGCAAGGCGCGTGCGCGAGGCAGTGTTGCCTAACTGGACGCTAGAGTTGTGCACAATGAGAGCGTATTTCCAGACGACGCCGTCAAAAGCAGATGTTGCTTGCGTAGCATGAGCGCGGTAGTGTAGGGGTTGTTGTTTATAGAAATCGGCAGATTTTGAGAAGGAAACGAATACGAAATGCTAAATCCTCCCCCGGCAGAGTATTCTCCTGTGAACTGACCGTTAATAATTCGTCTCGGATTTTTAGCAGATGAAAAGGGCTCTGTGAGGTTTTAAGGGTACGCAAACTGAACGCGGTTGCGAGATCGTTTTGAATTCGACGCTCATCTCGATGGCATGTAGCTCCTCTGATGTTGGACTAATTCGAAATTATTAACGATTTGTGACGGACATGAAGTCAGCGCACGCGATCAATGAGACACTTTCCGGAAACGAACTCGGGCGGATAAAACAAGTTTTGAAGCAGGAATTTGGTTTTGCAAGGTGGAAGGGTTTTTTGCAAATCAGACACGGAGTTCAAGTTTGTAGTCGCGAAATATCCGCTGCTACCGGCACTTATCTGAATAATAAGAAAGGTATATAAGAAATACCTTAAAATCGGTGGAAGCACTTTATGGAAAGTGTTTGGCAAAGAATATATTTCGTTGTAGGTTTTGTTTTTTTGAAGCGGGGGGTATTTTTGATGGCAAGTAAACCTTTAAACGGCGCGTATAAAAGTCCAAATATACAAGCATTAAAGTTCTTTTCAAAAAGATTCTTGTCCCTTCATATTTCAAGAATTCCTGAACCGTGGAAAATCCCGTCTGTACACAATTGTTTGCTGTGGTTGTTAAATAAGTTTCTTCCCATTTCACCAATGATTTTTCGATCCACGATTTCTCTGGCCTTTAAAACGAAAATTCAAATGTGATAAAAAAATATATTCGTATATATGTATATATACATATATATATATATTCAAACGTTGACGATGTTTTTGAAAATAGGCTTTTGGTTATTCTTTTTTTGTTTTGAAACGGAAACTAGAGCGGTATTTAAGAACTGCGCTAAAGTGAAAATAAAGTGGAAATCGCTGCTATCGCTGTTGGTATTTTCTTGATGTTTGGATTCTCATGTTGCTTAAAATGAAATTTGGTTTTCTAATAAAACGTAAGTGGAGATTAAAATTTTAGGCCCTCATGCACCGAGGAGAAATTTTGATTTTAATAAAGTGTTTATTAAATGAGTGAGAACGTCTTTTCTTCAAATAGGCAAAAGAAGAAAGTGATGAAAATACGGCAAAATGCAGTAGAAGCGCTGGATAAAGAAACTGTTTTCAAAAAATTCCTGCTTTTCCTTCTATAACAGCGATTGTATTTCCATGTCGATATAGAAGGAGATTCTTAGGCTTCCATGGAAAAGCGAAAGCGATTCAGTTTCCTATCTGGTGGAATATGCTTGACTTTCGATGATTTTTAATCTTCAAAGCGACCGCTCCTACTACTGACGCGAAAACCCACAAAAACAGCGCACTACCGCGATAAGGTCTTTTTTGGGGGGGGGGGGGGGAATTAGATGCGCCAGTATTATTTTTAAGCGAAAAGTTTGCGACGTCAAAAACTCGAAATATCGTTCTTTTTTTTTCCTTTTTTTTCCCTTTTTTTTCCTTTTTTGTTTTTTTACATACATCGAACGGACCCGAAGAAACGGTGGTACGAGTGAGATAAATTTTTCCCATTGTCGTAGGATCATTTCGATAATGCTTCAATCAGATAAAATGATTGGCAACAGAGCGGTGCAAAATAAAACGAAAGCTGTTTGGCGCTTCAGTCGGTTAGTCATTTGAAAACTAAAGGCACGCTTAATTATTTCGCCAGTGGATGCCATCGTGTCTGCGCTCTGAGTACGATTGAAAAATTTACAGAAATGCAAAAATGTGTGTACCCGAAAAACAAAAAATTAAAATAAGAAAAAAACCTTTAGTTAAAATTACAGATTTTTCTGTTTCCTTTTTTACTCCTCTTCTTGTTAAGTACTGAAAGTGCCAGAAAAAATCTACGTTCGTTATATACATTAGGCAAATTACCACTAAAAAGGAGAACAGATCTATCAAAAATTACCACATCTGTAGTTATATTATTTTCGCCGTAGGTTTTTGCGGAAAATATTACCGATTTTTTTATACTTTCATCCGGTTAAGTAAGTAATCAGATTGGAGGAAACAATCAAGGCGCCACATCAGAATTCCGCGAGTATTATCAGGAAAATACGATGGTCAACGGTCTAAAATCTCGTCGAAAATTTGGGTCATATCAAAGTCAAAAAAAAGAGACTAATTGAATTTCTTTTCTGCTTATGTGTGTACAATATGAAAAAAAAGGCAATAATTAAATATTGTAATAACGTTATTATTAATGGGTTTTTTAGTTTGCCGGTGGGGGAATGCCAAATGTAACGTTAAATTTCGTTTTAGGTTTTGTTCCGCCATCAGAGATGTTACCACGGCCTCTTGCTTACCACGGACGAAATAACGACTATTAGTCGGGCATTCGTGTTCTACGGTTTTTTGTATGGAATCGGTTTTCACGATTTGACTACCGAAATACTATTATTATTTGCCACTATCGGAGAAAAGTCAAAAGCAATATTAAAACAGCGACTGACTTAATCATCGGATCTTTTTTCATTTCTTCCCTTTTTTCCGCCCCGTGAGCGCTGAAATTGAATCACCCCGTTTTTTGTTGTTTTTTTTTGTGTTTTTGAAATTTACATAATTTTATTATTTTATCTATATTATACAATATGTACAATGTAATATATACATTTTAAGAAGAAGTAATTAACGCGAAACAATTTTAAATGATTGTACAAAAAGCCTCGCATCCTCTCTTTAACTGAAGTTTATATATAAAACCGGAAGCTGATGAATCTCGATCACGACATTTGTAAATAATCGCGTCGAAACTGGTCTGGATCGTTTTTACACAGTCCTATGAGACGCAACGTTCTTTATGAGCTGCTGCGCGGGTCAGTTGTTCAAATATTTCGCCCGGTCTGAACAAATTTTTTAGAAAAAAATAACAAAATTACAAATTGAGCACTTAAACAAACCGGATTTATCATCATCGATAGTCTACGTGAAATTTTTTACAATTTCAAAACCCATAGTACTATTTTTAAAATGCATAATTGAACTAAAAGTCAAGAAGAAACGAACACAGTTCGAATTAGACGAACTATGAAAATTTTGAAAAATAATTGTAAATCGAAGAACGTATCATCTGTTTAGAAAAAAAAGGTTAACGTAAAAGGTTTCCTAAATTAAATAACGGTGTTTTTTTAATTGTTTAAATTTTTTTTTACTTCCTTTCTGAACCGTTTTTATTATTATTATTATTATTATTATTATTATTATTATTATTATTATTATTGTTATTATTATTATTATTAGTATTATTGTTGTTGTTGTTGTTGTTGTTGTTGTTGTTGTTGTTATTGTTATTGTTATTATTGTTATTATTATTATTATTATTATTATTATTATTATTATTATTATTATTATTATTATTTTACTGGACCGCTTATCGACTTCATTATGAAACGACTGAACTTATTATAATGCAAAAATTGAATGAAACAAGCCCTGTTGAACTTTTTAATGCTACAAAATTTAATCATTTCGCCCTTTTTTTTTTTTGCTTTTAAATGTTTTTATTTTTAAAATTAAAAATAATACTAATATTAGGGTTGCATTCCCTTTCGAAGAGCATATTTAATAATTATCACGGTACACGTGTTTTATTGAAAGAAAAAAGCAGATACATAGCGTACGGGGTAGGAAAAAGCCATAAAAAACCTAAAGTAAAGTAAATCCCATATATCATCCATCATAAGGTATCATCATGCTCACTGTGAAGAGCTTTTCATAATGTACTAAGCCTGATGAATAGTGGAGCGCTAGTTTCTTTCTTATGTGGGGTATCCGCCTTCACATTCCCAGATTTCTCCGGTACCTAATTAAATTTCAGAGATTAGGTAAATACTTCGGAACGACTTGAATCCGGAACGAGACATGTCTCGACAACCTATGACACCTCTAGTTTGGTAGACAATTAAACGATTACGCATCCGGGGTAAAGCAATTCTTGTGTCGTCGAGTTCTGTACCATCAGATTAAAAATCTTTCTAGTAAAACTCGTTAATCGGGTCCAATTAAAATTATACAATTTTTGCGTAGAACCTAAGTCATTCAACAGCATTTCGTTTTGCTCGTCATTCTGCAACAAATTTAATCTCTGTTGTTTTTGTTTGTTTTTTCTTCGTTTTTTTGTTTTTTTTTTTTGATTTTTCGGTCTTTTTTCATTCTCCGTTAAAGTTTGTGTAATTCCGAAAATAAGGAATTCCCCCGTATAATGCGTTGATATCAAAACAGGAAAATAATTATTTTCTGAGAATCGATTATTGTATATAAACGGGGGAGGGGCATAGTTTTGTACGAAAGCTCGGGCTAATGTAATGTCGATGATTACACCGTCGTATATCGATGTGTCGCAAGGTATTCTCTCGCTAGTTAATTCGAATTGTCTTAGTACAACAGCACAAAACTTCTTTTGAAATTTTTCTTAGAAGTTTAATGAATTATGTGAATGCTGAAGAATTTTAGTTCACGCGCCTGTAAGGCGTACACCATCCACAATATTTTCGTATTGTAGTGCTGTGCTTCAGTGAACAACTGGAAGTCAAAGGGTTCGCATATTCATTTGTCTCGAACGTACAATTAAATAAGTTTCGCAGTAAATCTGATGATAATATATTGTTCCACGATGATTAAAATGTGTAATTTTTACGTGAGTTTGTGTGTCGGAAGAATGAATTAATTAATTAATTTCTATTTTTCGGATATCCGGCTGATTAGAAGTGGAGCACATCAAATATATACCCTCAAGAAATAGAATATTATGGATGCGGCAGTCTGTATAGAAATTGTTTATTCGACGAAATCGGATAAACGCAGAAAAAGTTGTTTTTTTTTTTTTTTTTTTTTTTGTATCGGTTAATATACTCTGTAACAGCAGTCAACACAACATCCAAATGTGATTAATGAGTTTCGGCGGAATTTAACGTTTATATGTCTTTGAAGAAGCTTGTAATCGGATTATAATCTCGTTTAATAAACGAAATATTTCAGATCGGAACACTGCGAGTATTTTCAAAAGAAAAAAAAAATATATATGACAGAAGAGTGTCTAACCGCAACAAAAGCACAATGTTGGTCTGTTTTTTTTTTTTTTTTGTTTATTTTCAATATTTAATAATTATCAGTGGGTGCAGATTGAAATACGGCGACGAGATAGTACCATCTGTTTCAAAATCTGCTAAATAATTCCGTAGAAAGGTCTATCATTCCGGAGGTAATTGATTCTAAAAGTCGTAAAAGGTTTTATCGGATTAAGAGCCAGAATCAGGTACTCAGGAGCTTAATCAAAGGATAGCGTACTGACTGGTGTTTTTTTTTTTTCATCTGCCGGCGATAAAATTATGTTAAAAAGTAACATTTATACAAGTTTTATTGTCAGCGAAAAAAAGGGGTCGTCAACAGTGAAACGCGTAATAGTAGTAAGGGAGATATTAGAAGTATCGTTTTTTAGTTAAGGCAAGTAGCGAGATACATACATACGTCAAGTTCAGCTGAAAACATACTAGTATTGTAGTGTTGAAATTTTTTATACTTTCCAAAACTCCGCCATAAATCCAGTAATTATTCAGATTTTGACGAGTTCGCGTGTAACTTTTATCCGTCACGAAGATTGTTTGATGTTATTGATGCTAATTATATTTTTAGTTCATTAAAGGTGAAATTTTTCTATTGAATCTTCTTAGTTCCGTAACAAGGGCTGCATCGGATTTGTGCAAAAAACGCCTATTATTAACCTGTTGAATTACCAAGCTTCTTCGTTGAATTATTTCTCGCGATAATTGTTTCAGATATGAGACATCGGAATGTGGATGTGTAATAAGGACTTCTTATCAACAGCAGCAGCAACAAACGATGTAATCCGATCTTCTGAGTGAGTTGCTATTTGCAGAAACGATATAGAGACTATTTATGGGTGTTCTTTTCGCTTTAATTAATTTATCTGCCCCCCCCCCCCCCCCCAATGCAGACCCGTACATTTCGCAACTGTGATTTCGTTGGCATCGGTCGATTTTGATTTACACGTTTTTTGAATTATTAGCTGAAGAACCAACGGAACTGGGCGAGCCGTAGAGACCCCATTTCCTCTGAGGACGGCCAGAGTTATTATATTTGCGATACTCAGTAGCTGGAAAAACTCTGCCATCGAAATATTTCTGCGCAGTTAAATCTCTCATTTATTCATGGACAAGCTGCAAATGAACTAAAATGCGCCAACTGTTGTATTGCTGATGAAATATTATTCCATAATACCGACTGATTACGTCATTTTCGAATACATGTTCAGTGTATATTCTGAATGGGCCGAACTTCAAATTAAAAAAGTGTTATTGCGTTATATAGCTGTGATTTGGGTTACGTTTTTGGGAAATTTTGCGTCACCATATCGTATCAAAAATGATTTTTTCGGTAATCAATTGAGGTGAAACAAAATCGTATTTTAATATTTAATATAGTCACAATTGTTTGTTGATTTTTTCGACAGAATCGGCGACACGTTAGCAATTCTTGTTGTTCGGTCATTTCCCTTATAATTTGCACGGTACAGCTGTCAAAGATACTGAAAGTTTCGTAAATCACCGCCTTTTTTACTCTTTTTTTTTTTTTTGAGATATATTACAAAACCGTTATTTCCATTTTTTCCTTTCTTTTTTTTTTTTTTTTTTCATCGGGCAAAGCGATATTGCAAAAGCGTAGGGGACCGCCAAACAGTTGTTAGATCTCGCGAGGGATTCGCTACTCTGCTCCTTTATCAAAAGTTATGTTTTGTCAGAACGCGCAATTTTGTTGTATAAAAATTTCCGATGTATAAATGAACAAAATTATTTACCTAAATAAGCTAACTGGAAAAATTGTTTCCTCTCTCGTATAATGTAGAGAATAAGAAATCTTAAGACATTATGTTAATAGGAGTCGAAGAAAGAAAGAAAGAAAAAAAAAATCTTTTACTATTTTATCAGTGTTTATTTAGGAAGGCTTCAAATGTCAGGACGGACGATTGTAATTTTCAACATCGAACGTGTACCATAAACGGTTGGCAGCTATACCGCTTTCCGAGATGATACTGCCGTAATCGGAAGTTTGATAGGGTTAATCTAACCAGTGCGGGAAATGCAGCCAGTTTTGTAAGGTACCAGAAAAAACTAAGTATAAGCCACTTGGTGTGGAGGTTTACCGTTAAAAGAATTACTGTGATTAATAAATTTTCAAAAATTTCAAATAAAAATTGCTTTCAAAAAGAGTTGCACTTACGAAAAGGAATTTATAAGTTTTCGAATTTGAAATTATTTTCGAAATATCAGTAAAATTACATTTCTGTTATTGCCTAAAGAAAAAAAAAAACAAAAAAAAAAAAAAAACGGGAAAATTATTTAAAATGGAAGGAGAGACGGGAGCGAAATATACGCGGGTCTCTTTGTTTGAGCGGCGCGTAAAAATGAGAAAACACAATTCTCGTAATATCAAATATTTTTGATCATATGACCAGGGGGGGATTTCTTTTTTCTCTCTCTGTCTCTCTTGGGCTCGTAAGGATCTTCGTCCAGAAACAAATAGAAAAGAAAGAAATCGGTTATATTTTAATCCGATCAGCAGAAATCTTTTTGCTAAGAAGGAACAAATAGCAGGAATAATTAGAAGGAAAGGACAGAATATAAGAAGCACAAAAAGGAGTAGAAAGCCCACAAGCCTCAACAAATAGGAGAACGCTCCACAGAAAGAGATGAACACTGGAAGAACAAATGTCGCAAATAGCTGTATCATCAGGAATGGGGAGGAAATCAGGGAAAAGCGAAATCTGGAGGAAGGCAGCATGAGGGAAAAAATAAACTTTGTGTAAAAAAGGTGTCAAGGTGTTTCCGAAACGTAAGAATATCATAGTGAAATACAATAGTGCGCTCCTGATAGACGTAAATGTACACTTCACGTTGGGGTCGCGGGTCTTTTAAATTCGCTCTTTCCAAGCACTCTTTATTTAGCAAATTTAAGATGTGTCTAGTTCGCATTACTCAGCGTTAACGTCTCCGATTCTTTTATTCGCCGATTATTATTTTCCGGGCTTTTCAAGTAAATTAGGTGAGCGGGTTACTGGCACAGTCTTTATAATACGTTCGTTATTTCCAAGTGTTTTTAACGGCAAATTAAGAAAGTTTTGCAACTTTTTACTTCCACACTAATTGCCGTCGTGTATTCCGTTCAGTAAGTGTCTACTTAATGTTACGTAATTTCGTTATGAGCGTTAATTTTCGAAAATAAAAAATACTAATTTACTCTTTTTCCTTTTAAATAATTTAAGGAACGGTACTATTCGACTGTATCGATTTTGTAGAATGTGTTAAACGAATACGTAGCTCGAGGTGCTGCTGTTTGGGTGCTCTTCATCGTAGTCTGACCGTGGGAACATTTCTGCAGCTTCCGAACTCTAAATCGTTTGCGGAATACGCAGTTTTTTTTTTTTTTTCTTTTAATGTTGGAATAAAATACACGCGCGGTAACTGTAGACAGAATTGTGTACATTGACTGTTTCTCGAGATTTTTATCAGTTTTTTTTTTCTTAGCATCAAGCAGCAGTCTTTTTAACACTTTTTCCTTAATTCATTTTCACGTCCGTTTGTTTGACTGTAATTAAATCGGAGAAGCAGTTCTATTTAAGGCAATTTCTGTTGATGAAAAATTCTAAAATTTTGCATACACTTTTGTGTTTTAGATGACAATATAATAATCCATGGCTATTTTCGACCTGTACGCGTTACAGGATGTGTAGAGTATGTAAGATCTTCTCCGAGGAATTAGGTCAAATACCTTCGTATATATATATATATATATATATATATATATATATATACGTATATATGTCTGTTACTGGAAAATGAAAAAAACACACGAGAGTGGGAAACGAAAAAAAAATGTCTCTAATTTTGCTTGCTTAGCATTATCATTTTTACATCTACAGTCACCATTAGCTGCAATATGAAAAATTATTCACAATAATAAGAGAGAAACAACTACTCAACATAAACAACGCTTGGAAAAGAAGCTCGTAAAAAATACTATCAGGATAATGACTAACCGAGCAAGATTAGAGAAACATAATCAATATAATATATCGAAATGGAAAAGTGCTGAAACGAAAAATCAGCGTGAAATCCGATCAGAACTTGGTCGTCAGAAACATTCACAGCTACATGCAAATGAAAGTTACGAAGAACGTAAGGCTCGTTTAGAGGCCGTTCGTAAATCTGTCACACAACGTTCACCTCAAGAAGCAAGACCTGAATATTATTAAAGCACTACATATGCCTGAGCCTAACCGAATGGATATTCAGCATCAGTCGCAGCCATTGAACATCCAGGTCCAAACATCGGTAATGGCTCCAATCGACTATGCGCAGCCGGATGATGTCGAGAATGTGTTGGAGGTTTTTCTAATAATGTCAACGAGATCAAAATAAATACCGAGTACGAATTGAAAGCAGAAGAGCTTGTTTGTGCATGGTATTTTCTGTTTCCATATGGAATCAATGGATTATGTGTGAATCACGAGACCACAACATCAGTCCTCTAGACTACTACCAATACGGACTTTTGGGATTTACGCTTTCAGCGAAACAATTATATCTGTTTTATACGCTGTCCATGTTCGAATATAAGAGAATCAAGGGAACAATACAGACTTGCTTGAGAAAGCTCGTTGGACCAGACGGAGAGATCGAAGATCTTCTGTAGCTCAGTATGACAGAACTGGAATGAATAATTTTTTTGGATTTGTTAAACAACGGTACTAATGAAGAAGAAAACTATACGGCACTCTAACATTTTCAGATATTTCAGTACATAGGAATGATGGTGAAATCGAAAAAGCGTAGAGGATATCTTTATAAAGAATCTCATTAGTGCCTAAGTTTAGGGGTGTATTTTTAAGACTCTTAATACGGTTAATTTTGAATACATCTGGAAGAAGTTACAGTGAAAACGGTGGCGGTAATGTATCGCAATTATTGAAAAATGCAGTACTTCTAGGATTTCAGTATATTTTCGTATTACTTAATTTTTAATAATTTATATGACCATTTCCAGTTAAGATGATCGTTTCGTAGGTTACATACCCTTTTGGGGAGTTGTTAAAATACGTTTTATATTCTGTTTTTCTTAATATTTCCTTGTAATAATGCATCGGTTGAATGCGATTATAAAAAAGAAGAATCTCATTAAATCTGTCAAAGGAAAGAGGATAGAAACGAGGGGACACATCACCGCCTTTTTTGTGTTAAAGCGGGATCAATTGATCGTACTTTAAGAAAGAGTAATTTACAAATTGCGCGGAAAAATGAATAAATCGGGTAATATTACAGATAACTTCGACCTCTGGTGTGTATATAAGGGGTTGTTCCTGTTGTTCGTGTGGTTTTGTATAAACTGGACTTATGCTCGAATTAAAAAGCATAATATGATTTTTTTTTTTTTTTTTATAAAAGTACAAACGAGTTGAGAAATAATTAGATACCAGAGCGGAAAACATAGTATCTTGTTCGAGAAAAGTATAGTGTCCTCCGGTTAGAAAGACAGGAACAGGTTGATTAGGGAAACCATCGAAATAGAGAGGTATGATCCAGTTTCATCGGAGAAGATATTCGCTGAACTTGGTATGATATCATTAGCCTAAGAGTTTCTTGTTTGGTTACATTTGATTGTATGTCTTCTATGTGTGTGAATCGGTATTTCGTTCATTCCGGTTTCTTCACAACGGCGTTCAAATGTTGGCGTTTTGTTTATTTCTGAAATGTTACTATTTAAGGGGATGTGTCGTGTTCAGTTCATTTCTGGTGATGGAATGAACGTAAAATATTTAAAAAACTTTAAAACCTGCGCCATCTTCATTAAATTCTATCCCCAATTACGGCGCTATCATGCAAATTTTAAATGTTTAATCATTCTTTGCGGTATGACAAAATCGGCTGTAAATACGTATATATATATATATATATATATTCAAAGAAACATAATGATCAACCATAAAATACGTATTATGAATAATTATTAAATAATGCACGGTATGATATATACCTCCATCGCGTTCAAACCACCTTGCGTATTTTTCTTTTTCGATTTAACTCGCCAGTACTCGCTAGGCATAGCAGGACACCTGTACTCGCGCGTGAGATTTCCTCTCACATGGGATTTCTGTGTAAACTCTAGCCAGTTTTTGAACAGTCTGGTTGAAAATAATTGTGTCTGTTCATTCGTCATTCTCTTCTTTTACTTTTTCACTATTACACTTCAACTTCCAAAAATTACAGCTCTGAAGATCATTTTTGGTTAATTTTTTCAATACTTAGCAACGCAATAGTCTCTATGTTTGGATCCGTCGTATGAGAATAATGAATACGGCCGACTCGTGAAATATTCCTCTATTCTTCAAAAATAAATTGACTTAAAAAACGACAAAACTAAAATAATATTTATTCGCATAAATTTGTGTCGTAAACTAGAACAAAATTAAAATAATATTTATTTACATATATTAATATAAATTTTATTATCACTCGTTTACATTAATAATACTTTAATGTGCTTGAAAAACTATCTAATATCTTGATAAATTCGCTACTCTATTCTGCGACAATCGAAGATATACATTATCGCGCGCAATTGTACACTGTACTGACTTTTGTTCAGCTTTTTCTTCGAAGAATCTTTATCGAAACATGTAAATCCGCATACAATATTAATTTTTTAACTTTAAAATAATTAACTTGTTATACTTCTGATTTTTATTTTATCGCGTTAATTTAACGAAATCCTAAAAATCACAATAAAATACCAATCGATTCAGCGTCCGAAATCACATACAAAACGATACCCCACGTGCCTATATACTGAAAAACATCGAAAAATCGAAAACTCTTACACATCCATTTTTCACCCATAGTCATTCGCATGGCTGTGGGACCTATATCAATCGATTCAGCACTCAAAATTACATGGAAAATAATACCCCCCATGCCCATGAAAAAGTTTTACAGGCACTGAAAAAATTGAAACTGGAGCACTCACGTGTTAGAGTTTTTCTCACAACTCAGCACTAACGAAAACAAATACCTTCTTCCGAAGCCTAGAGGTGACTGACTTTGACTATCGGATGTCCTTTGGCTAGCGGAGCCCCTCTCAAGGTTCCAACTTTTCCACCTTCGTGTACCCTAGGTAACACCGTTTCATCCAGACATGTGAGAGAAAATCTCACGCAGCGAGTACTGACGGGTTAACAGACACCCCTCCCCCCGTATACGTGCTACATTCATCTTTATTTTCTTTTCTATCTGAACATGTGCGGGATATTATATCGAAATCTATTTTATTTAATGTTCAATTTAAATGTGTTATTCATAGTTTTTTTTTGTTTTTAAATGTTATACAACTAATTACCGAACAAGCTGTTTATAAATAGATGTGCGGTACATTTACATTTCGATGTAAAAAATGTTTGAGTTCTTATTAATCACCTTCGGGGAATTCACCGTACAGGCTATTTTGACACCAGTCGTAGCATCGTGGAAAGTTTTACCAGCGCGCGGCCGTTTATTTACCTTTTCAACAAAAAAAGGTAATATAGTATAGCACCGTAAAAAAAACCAGCTTGAAAGGACGCCAAAAAATTTAATCGGACCAGCTCTGAAATCGTAGATCGCGTAAAATGAAATAAAACTGGTGCCCCCTATCTTTTTCGTAGTACAAATTCAGGGACTAAATTTCAAAAAAAAAAAATCGAATGGACTCTAAATTTTACATGGATTTTACAAAATTTTTTTCTAGTTCGCGTATGTATCCAATTTAATTTTTATTAGTGTAATTTCTTTTATGAACACTGCGATTTAGTCGCCTTGCTTTAATAATAATCGAGGCTGCTTGCGGATTTCTAAAATCTCCGTATGATGTACCTTTTTTTCTCTTTACTTCTGTGACAGGGCTCATGTGAATTTCTTATTCTAACAATGTAATCTGCACTCAGAAGATTGTGCTAGCGCATTTATAGAGCGAGAGGATTCATCGCGCAAGACCACATATCGGTATTTTCAATCGTTTTACATACACTTTTTCTGCCCTATCTTGTAGTAGGGGTTTTTTCCTCTACCTTTAACTAATTTCAACTTTTTCCTCCTTACTTTCGCTTAACTACTTCAGTTCGAAATATGTACTCCGAATTACACCAGGGTAAGACTTTCAAACTAACGACTGACGACCCCCTTTTACGTTAGTAGGTGTTTTTGAACCGCGCTTTTAAAAGCCCTGTTCGAGCCAAAATGCCGAGTCAGCGTAAGACACACAGCGCTGTAATTGCGAACTGTTCTCGTGCTTTCTAATCCAAGAATGCCGAGCTTACTTGCGCCGTCAGTTTTCTCCTTCAGCAGCCTGCTTATTCGTTTAGCTTGCGATTGATTATTCGTACGTTTTTTTAAATATATTAGCGCGTGTTTATGCTTTAGTAGTGTGCCACGTGTTCAAGTAGATCTGAATAATTCGTTGATTCGGTGATGTACAGTGTGTACGCGGGTCGTTTAAGGGTTAAACGGGAATTTAGCACCTTCTCAAATAGATCGAAAAACATTCGTACTCAATTTTATTTTTAGTTATTAGATTTTTTCCGCTTTTAATTAGGTTTTTTTTTTTTTTTTGTAAAAAAAAAGGTTCTGTGTTTGAAGGACGCTGACACGGAGGAAAAAATTCGTGTTTTGTTGCTTTTTCATAAAACTCAAATTTAAAAAGTGAAAATTAAAAAAAGCGGGCCGTGTAATTTTTTATAACTAATTATAATAAACTACATATATTCTACCGTGAGAATCGGTAAAGAATTAATTCGTAAAAACACAGGCCATACATTTCTTTTCGCCATTATGTACTGTGCGCGCGCGGTATTATCGGAATATTTTTTTCGACATTGTTATCGCTTGGAAGGAACAAAAAACAACGCGTTATCTACTTATGAATCAGGAAATTTTTTTATCTTACAATTGATAATGTTTACAATTTCATTACAAAAAACTATATCGCGATGGTCGATCAGCTGAATAGCGGAGAGGGCAAATGTTATCACAATTCAAACTATGACTCAGAATAGGAAGGGAAGAAAACTATAAAAATAAACTCGATTTCAATGAATAAAAATAAAAAACAAAAAAAAAAAAACGCGTAAGGGTCTAATAGCGACGTGAACGTCCCGATTATTAACCTCGACTTCATTTATTTTCGTTAAACGATACTACGTCGCAATCAGGCTTAATCTGACAGGTTCGAAATACATTTTTAAAACGCTGGCAAGTCCACCACCGTTCTCCTTTCTAGCGGAAGGGGGGTGAAAGAAAGTAGAAAATAAATTAAACTTTTTTTCGCGTTGATAATACTTTACGGGGACAGAGTTGGTTTCAGAAAGAAAATTATTAGAAAAGGTTTTAGATTACACCGAATCAACTGGCGAAGTTTTCTCTTTAATAGTAATATATACTTTATAAATTGCACCTGCAAAAATTAGGGAACGATCGGAAAAAGATTAATATATGTCATACGAACGGAGAAGATGGAAAGGATGTATGATAATGCGAAGTACTTGGAAAAACAACGGTTTGTTAGAAGTTAAAAAAAGGGTAATGCAAAGAACAAAAGAGAGTGACGAAGTAATGAATATATGTATATTAGGAGGAGCAATAATAAAATATGTAAACGAAAATAGACTGAAAAAAATTGAATCCGGTGGCGAATAGATCTGTTCTTTTGTGGATTACCGAATAGAGCGTAAGTTTTAAAAGGCTGGTTTTCGATTATTGACCAGACTGTTAAAAAAAACTAGTATATTTGTTGAACATTGTAAGATCGTTGACGTTACCATTTAGTATCAGTGATTTTTGGCATTTGCACCGTTAAACATGTTTCGCTTTATTAATTATTAAGAAGCCGATCGATCATCAAACATTCCGTCAAATAATCGGCTTTGGCCGCAATTAGACCTAAGATTTAAGCAAAGTCGAAAGTTTGATATGGCGTATATTCTTCGGGGAAATGAGTGACGCGGAATAAGAAATAAAGTGAAAATTCCATTTAAAATATGGGCAAAATATTCAACTACGGGTGTGAGAAATCGAGTAAATTGAAAGTTACGTAATAATAAAATTATTATTTTTTGCTTAGATTATTTTATTTTTCGATAAATCGGGGGGGTGCAGCTTGATTTTTTCTCTACAATTTTTCACCCCAGGAATATGAATTACTCCTCATTAAATTATCCCATCGCGTATCGGGATAAAAATAAACGTGCGTGTAGATATATTGGACAGATTTTTTTTTTGGACAGCGGAGCAAAATTAATGAAATTTTAAAATAAACTCTCGCACTTTTTAACTTTATAAAATTATTCAATTTTAATTATTAGCGCGATGATTAATACTGTGATTTCCGAATATTTCTTTCTTTACAAAAGCATTTAATTAAAATTTTTAATAAAATTTTTTTTAGAATTTCGAAAAATTGCCCATCAATTTTTGTTAATTCGTCGAAAATGTAACTCTCTATAAATCTAAAAAGACTCTCAAATAACACCGAAAAAGAAATAAATAAGTAAAATAAAATTCACTTTCGAATGAAATTTTTAAAATTGCGCATTCGCCAAAATGCCGCCTTCTATCAAATATTACTATTGGAGATATTGTAGGTTTAATAGTAAGATATCCTCCACCGGTAATATTCGTGTCATGGTTCAAACCTGTCGCGCGTTATATTCTCCGTCGTTATGTAACGGCAATTAATCGAGAAATTATTTCGGAACTTCAGAAGAAAAGAAGAATCTTAAGAAATTAGCCGCCGATTTATTAAATGCGGCTGACCACTCCATTTACTCTATTTCATCTCCTATAATATCCTTTCTGTTCTCATGAACACGTTATTCTCGTACATTTTCTGTTAGTATTGTTTCGTATCGCATTAAAGGTGCATTCGACGACACCTTTTCAAAAATCGTTTCCGGGTAATAAGTTCAAAAAAAATTAACACCCCCCCCACACACACAAAAAAAAGGTGGAAGTAAAAAACCATTTTACTTGATTTAATTTAACTAGTGCGTTCTTTGCCAGGGGATGGATTTTCATGTTCGTTTTATAATCTGTAATGGATCGGGTATAGAGAGAAAAATAAATGAGGACTGCCACAAATCAGCCCTACATTTTCTTTAACAACAAATGGCGGATTAACTGAAAGTCGGCAGGTGGCGCCAGGTATGCAACGATGAAATATGAAAAAGATAAATACTAAACAGGTTTAGTATTTCCTTGCCCTTCGCCCATTAATTACGTTTAAAACCGAAATATTATCACACTGTAATCCAATACACTTTATCCATCGTTGTTTTTCGTTTTTTTAGACACACACGACGATTAAAATCAAGCATAAATCCCCATGAATATTCATTATACACACACGGGCCTGTTCGGTTTAAATTTCTATTGTAAAATGTCTAATTTTTTATAGTACTTATGCGCAGAGGGTATTTAGCATTTCGAGAACGACTATTTTATTTTACATCCGAAACGGTAATTATATGAAGTGCCGTATTTTTATCAGCATGTGTGTTTAACCTTTTTTTGTTTTTGTTTTTTTTTTTTTTTGAAATAGAAAACTGTTTACATCGACTTCTAATTCTTACCCCTATGTATAATAAATAAAATAATTTAAAAACACGTGTATTCATTATCAACGTGTCACCGGGACGGACAAAAAATATTTTTTATTATTATTATTGTTTTTTTGTTTTTTTTTGGACCCCTCAATCGAGGGCATTACGCAGCATCATTAGATGTAAAATAATAAATAGAAGTGAAATTACGCCGAAAATGAAAAAAAGCTAACAAAATGCGGAATATTAATATATACAGGCATCGTAGTGCATAAAAAAATTTTCATAAAAAAAGCCTACTAAGTTGTTTGAATTTAAAAAAAAGATGCTTAATAAAAGTTTCCCTAAAACTGAAAACGGAAATATACGAATCGATTAATATTTATATACGAAAAATAAACTCGAGATTTTAGAGGAAAAAATTAACGATATATTTGAATTAACCGTTTACTTTAAAAAAAAAACCGTTATGAAAAATTACACTCACAGCCTCGCCAATATGAACAGAGTTCTATGCGATATAGGAATAAATAAAAAATGTAAACAAAAAACCGGAATGAAAAACGTAACCGTTCTCTGTAGAGGGAACAAGTTTTTCGAAAGTGTGTCGAGTTTATTATAATTTTCCTTAGAAATAGCGGGGTCGTCACCTACGAACGCGCAGATGTACTAAAGTTCGTGTGTCCACACCAAAAATTTTTGCGAAATCCGTTCTGATAATTAAATAATTAAGCTTTTTATTAAGAAATGAATTTACTTTTACGCATTTTGAAAACTTAAAAACGCCTACGATATTATTTGAAATTTTTTTAAAACATTTGTTGAATTTTTTATTTATTTCCGCTCGTATTAGAAGATAAAACAAAAACCAATTTTACGCAAACATCCCCCTGCCCAGGGGAAAAAAAACGGATAACTGCGCTGGCAGTTGAATAAGTGTTAAAATGTGTGTCGTTTAAATGAAATTTAACGTCGCAGAATCTATAATACGGATCAAAGAGAACCCTCGATCCACAGGACAAGAAAAATAAAGCGGAAAGGGCGACAAAAAAATATTTTCGAGTAGAGTGAGAGTGAAAAATAAGTTCGCACCGAGATTTTTCATAGAAAAAGATATGCGTCCACTGATGGAAAGGAAAATCTTAAGACGATAGTGTGCAAATAAAAGATGCCCAACGAAATGGAAGCAGTTTAAAAAAGAACCGTTGCGAGAGAATTTTGCAAAAAATAATATTAAAAAAAAAAAGCGATATTGTCCGGTATTTTTTTAAATTCCATTTGCCAGAATCCTTTACCTTTTTTTTTTTAATATGCAATAAGCACACATAGTCTATTTTAACCTTATATAACATATATATATATATATATATATATATATATGTATATATTTATTTATTTATTTATTTAATTATACATTAACTTTGTCATTCTTATTGCAAAGCTAATAAGGAAATCTGTAATTATTATGAAAAAATAGGAATTTTGAGATCCAGGAGCTCTATGGTAAGGTTCAAAATATCGGGTTTACAATATATGTGTACGTATATATTTTGTAATGATTTTTGGCATGTTCAGAGAAGCGCGTTTGTATAGATATGCTAATAGGAAATCGTAAACTTTCTCTTCCGTATTTATCGCGCTGGTTGAAAATTATGACTGCCAATGCGTTTATAATTCTTCTCAAACTTTTCCACTTGAATTATTTTCCAATTTTTAATTAGTCTTGTCTCGCTTCATGTCTCTAAGAAGTTGCATCGTGGCTAACACTATTAACTGGTGTGGTTGACTGGTTGACCTATTAAAATTGTTTAGTATTTCTGCTTTGCTGGATTTTTCATTAAAGCTGGGAGTGGAGCTAGCTTCGCTAAAGGAAAAACTATGAAACCATCCTCCTCCTCACCCAGTGTTCTTACTAGGAGCGTACATGAAAAAAAGACACGTAAGCCCTAGTCAAGAGACCTGCGCAAATGCACTTAGTTTAAATGTGTCTAAACGAAATGGCAACACTTCCGAATTTGCGACGGAACGCGATCACAGTGGTGATTTTTTTTTTTGTTTTTTGTCTCGTATAATTAACAAAATAAACGTTCGAACATAGGTATATGTAGCGTAGTGGTTGTAGGCTACCTTTTAGCATGTGTAACTTCCATTCATCCTATAGGTGTAATTTGTAATTTTACCCTTTTTAATTGAATACGTGTTATGTAGTTTAGACATTACAAAATTATGAGAAAACCTGCAGTGGTATCACTTAAATAGACTTTACCTCATTTGCTTTCATCGATCTTTATTAATACAGTCAAGGTGGCTCTGACGATGTTAACGGAATTTTTAAATTTCAGTAACTTTTGAAATAAATATGTAAGAGTTCAGGTAGCTAATTATGTATAAATCATGCAATAACAAAGAAAAAAAAAATGAGCGACCGTATTTTATTCACAATGAGTCTCACAGTTAAAGCTCGCTTCAATTATATTGGTCGGTAAACATATAGATCCTTTTTATTACCCGAGACTCCTCCTGGGCTTCCTACTCCTTACTACGCTTCTTATGTATATTCTGTCGCGTCCTCTCTCCGCATATTGTAAATTTCTGCCAAACTGATACTTCTTATTAATAATATCCCGGGGTACGAGATTAATAACTATTTCTCTTCCCTTCTGCTTATTTCTAGAGGTCTCCTTGGTTGATGAGCTCCCCGCCGGTTTTTTTCTACAGCAGTGTTTATTTAGATTACGCACTAGAATAGGCCGTGTTACGAATTTGTCGATTAAATAGGATGTAGGGAGATTGAAACACGCGGCTTTAAAAAGGAAAATAGTAAACATTTTAATTTGTTTTTAAATTTTTAAATACAAGTACATATATTTCTTTTCCGGGCTCTAAAAAAAAAGGAGGATTTACCCCAAAAAAGGAATCTCCGCTTCTGTAGTACGGTCTTTTATTTTGAATAATTGTCGCGCGAGTGTAATTTAAAAAATTAGTAATGTTTTTGCAAAAAATGATAATGCAGAACGATTATTTAAAAAAAACGCGCAGTCTTAAAAAGGAATTTTTCAACGAGATTTAATTGTAAACGGTTTCTAAAAGCACTACTTTGTTGACAAGTTCGCGTAAAATAAAAATACGGTATTTTAATTAAAAACAGGTTTTAAAAAATTTGCATTTTTTCCCAAATACGCGCGTATTTCTCATTGCTGCCCGCGCTACGATAAAAACCGTTCTAACGTTAAAATTTATAGATGTGTAGAATAAGGAAAAAGTTTTGAAATGTTTTAGTGTAGTGTTGTGGCTTATTGTACCTTCTTGCGTTCGCTTACTCAATCTTAATCTCTTTTGGTAATCTAGACAATGCGACAAAAATCTGACCAGCGGGTGGAAATGTTGTTTGGTCGTTCTACTGTGATTTCTCAGAATTTTGCACCCTGGGACTATGTTAATTATTACGGCAAGTACTTTTCTTATAGGAAATCATGAGTAAAAATGGAATCCGCTCTAAACGTATCCGACCGTTATTATGCGAACAATTTCTGTCCTCCGAAATTATCAACTTTTAATTGTTCCCGCGCATCTACTCTTACGCCAATGTAAATTATTGCACGATTTCCATCGTATGATTATTACCTACCGGTCGCTATGGACGAAGCGAGAACAGATTATGTTCTGTAGGTGAAGAATACATGCCTGTTTGTTAAAACTGATAACAAAAACAAACTCTAATCTTATATTTGTTTGTTATTAGAGTTTGTTTTTATTATTAGATTATGTTCTGTAAATTTATTGCTGACTATTTGATTTGAAATCATTTTCAAATTTTTAAACCAGTCACAAAATTAACTTTTAGTACTGAGAAATAGCAAAATTTTTATTTTCATTTTTGCCCAGATAATAATTTTCCGCTAAACTCCATATTTATTCAATTATAACGAATTTTACTAAATGTAGTAAAATTTTTATCTTTTTTATTATGTTCATTAGTAAGCAAAGAACATATGAAAAACATCCATTTAATCTTAAAAAGGAAAAAAAAAGGAATTTTCAATGAAGGAAATTTAGAACGAAGGTGAATATTATCAAAAATCAACTGACAAAATATCTCGTCAGTATCTTCTATTATTTACCATGGAAACGCAGATTGGAGGGGAAATGAATTTTTAATATAGAGGCTCAGATAAAAATTACCGGACGTATTTTAAAATACCTACAAACTTTTCGATAGCAGTTAGAGTTGTTTTTTCCCTCATTAGGGAATAAAATTCCAGAATTTCGAAATTAAAAGGACGATAAATGCGAGTGACTTAAAATATCGTCAATGTTAATTTAATAGGAGAAAATGCGGACAATTTCAAACCCCCGTAGCGCGATTTACAAGCTGATTTACTGACGAAAATATCGCGTCTTAAATATTATAATATACCCAGCTTTATAGAGTGTAAAAAAGAGCCCAGTACTTTTTTGCTATCCGTAGTATATTCATCAAAAATATTTTAAAAAATCCTGAAATAAAATTGTTTAGAAAAAAAGAGGAAACTGACTACTTCGCATATTCTCTCCAGAACTTTAATAAAAAAATATTATAAACAGATGATTCAAAGTAATATTATGATTATTCTTAAACATTAATACTTATTAGGGTAGTAAGCATATCAAATTCAAGTTACAACAATTAAAAAGCCATATCAAATATTTCTGATGTTATAGTACTTGGGTTTTAAAAACGGGTGTTTGCGTGTTCCAAAATGCCCGAGTTGATATAATATATATGCATCATCATCATCATTTTCTCCTCAACCATTCGGTTGGTGGGCAACCTATTCTAATATTTTAACAAGGTTGTGTACTAAGCAATTATATGCAGTACGAATGTGTACACGCGCAAGACTACATTCGGAACTGATTAGTAATCGTTTGATTTACATCGACATATACAAGTGCAGTTCCGTGTGTGTCTATACTGACCTAGCGTACATATAATGTTGTACGTGGTGGTTTGCCATTGCCTTCCACGTGATTATTAGCGAATATTTCTTATTTTAATTTTTCGTAATAACTTCCGTCCTCCCCTGGAATCGAGACTTCCGTAACGGAAGCCAAGCGCTCTAGCAACTAGGTTATCGCGACGACATATATATATATATATATATATATATATATATATATATATATATTGATATGTATATATACTTGTAATATTGAATTAGCAACAAATAAAATACTGTTTTTCTCTTCAGTATTAACAGGAGTTACGCAATTTTATTTACCCAAACACCGTGGGAAATATGAAATAGCTCTGTCAGCGAATTATTCTGTTATTTTTCTGTATATTATTTTTCATTTCACAGTTTGACATTATGAACTTATTCTATGAATCCCTTTATTTTATTTTTACATTTTTTTTTTGAAAGTCCAGCATATATTTTTTACTCGTTTTAACGTTAGCTATTTCTGTTAAGTGTCCTATTATTCCCTTTTTTTTTAAGAGTAATCGTGAAGTAATTTCGAAACCAGCGATGATCACGCATTATCTTATTTTCCTAAATTCTAGCATGTCTTGAGAAACACTCGAATTTTACCGTAACACTTCCGGTATGTGTAACATGTTCCCATCAGTTTCCCAGCTGCAACTTTCGCATCGTACATTTTTTTTCTGGTAATAATTCAGTCCGCTCGGTTTGGTTAGTAAGCCATAGAGCAAGAAATTCTTTTTATGTTTCTGGATGGAAAAAAATTAATTTGAAATGCGTACCAAAACAATATGTACCGTGCCCAAGCATAAAGATTATTCATCTATTAAAAAAATTCTAAAAAGTCGTACGCCAAAAATTCACGTTCGCTTCTCTGATGAATGGTGGATTGACCGGACGTTGCGAATAATCGTGAAGGCTGGTAACGATAAAATTAAAGGGGTCACATTTTACCACATCTCTCAACCAATTTTTATTAAATCGTAACGTTTTTCTTCCTTTTTTTTTTTCAGCTTCTCAACTGAAGAGAAGGTGGAAAAGTCTACGAGACAGTTACACCCGCGAAGTGGGACGAATGAAACGTTTCAAATCGTACGGTCGCAAACAGTACGTATTTTTCAATCAGTTGAACTTTTTGCAATCGGTCGTAATGGTTCATAATAGCAAATCGGACAACTTGAGCGCGTCCGAAGAAAACGGCTTGGACGACTGCGACAGCGGAGTTCACGAAGTGACCAATCAGTCTGCAGCAGCTGCCGCAGCAGTCGCGATCCACCAAAATAACGTCTTAGGCGATATCTGGAACACCACCGGCGAAGACACGGACGATCTGCAACAAGCGCCTTCGACGCACCATCAGCAGGAGAATAGCAATTTGGATCTGACGGCGGCGGTCACGTCGTGCTCGGACGACCTGTGGCAGAACACGTCGCCGGCCGATCTGTGGACCGTCGCTCCTCCGGACATTCAGCAGCAGGTAGCAGTAACGACCGAGTGCGGAACCGGCGCAGCTGCCGGTTCAGCCATTTCTTATCAGCAACAGCAAACGCAGCACAACAACTACAAGCGAAAAAGGGAAGCGTCCTACTCGGAAAGGAATCTGTACAATTTACTGAACCAAAGTATCCAGCTGCGACTACGCCGGAACGTGCACGCGGAGAACGACAGCGATCGATTATTTATGTTGTCACTGGTGCCCGATCTGAAAGCTCTACCGGAACACGTCAAACTGGAAGCGAAATGCGAAATCATGTCCATTTTCAAAAAGTTCAAGCGATACTACGGAGGCCAACACGAACCGTCGACCGCTAACAATAGTAATAATGCTAATCGAGAACAATCAAGCGATGTGCAACAATCGACCAATCAACAACAACAACAACAACAACAACCGATTAATCAGCAGCGAGAACAAAATCGACGGCAACAGACCAACGACGAACACCATCGACGGCAACAGATCTGTTCCTCGCCCTCGCCGGACAATGGCAATATGAACTTTATCTCGTCACCTCAATTGTCAGTCAGTAGCAGTAGTAGCAGTAACGATGCCTCTGAATCGTCGTTGATTTGAGAGCGCGCCATCTTCTTCATACTACCCGCTCTTCATTTGGGTTTCTTTCTCGAAGACTAAAAAATTATCTCCATTAATTATAGCAAGGAATAATAATATCCTAATATTTAAGGAATAATATTTTTTTTATTCGATCTTTGTAACCTATTTTTTTTCTCTTGTTCTAGGCATGCTCTAGGCACACAGTCCTCTGGTCTGTTCAGAGCAAGTAGGTAAATGTTCCTTATTCCGAATAACGACGGTAATTAATATAGCGGAACGATTTTTTTTTTTTTTTTTTTCTATTTTATTCCTTAAAGCAAAAAAAAAAAATCGTTCGAGCGATATCTTAATTTCCCAAAGCGTCAAGCGCAATTAAGGTATTTCCAGATGTCGGAACTAATTTTGGATAGTGGGGTCCATACGTTTTAGCAGGAGGGCTTATTTTATTTTGTGATTAAAAAAAAAAGAAAGAAAGATAGAAAAGATTCTTTAATCCTGAAAAAAAGTGAAACTCCGACTTCTTTTAGAGTCTGAAAATTCACATATAACGCCGTAAACGCACATAAACACATCATACTTTGGATAATAAAATAAATCCGGCAGCGTATAATTCTTATTCCTTGACAATGTGTTGAGCGACGTGGCTTTTTGTACGCCTTCCCATCCCCCCCCCCCCCGTTTCTAACACTCGGTTCGAACTGAATTTTTGTAAAATTTTCTCGCCTACAGCACACACTTTAAACCTCATACAATCAACGGAATGAATTTCAAATGGTTGCAATACCACGTCATTCTTCGCAGCCGAGCCATAGGTGGGGTACACTTTAGGCACAGATCTCTAAGCGCTGTTCGAACGTAATAGAATAATAACGAAATTTCAGCAATACCTTTATTAAAATAAAACAGATTTTTTTTTTTTTTTTGAATTCTACTTCCGCGTGGATTTTAAATAATGAGTAATAATTATAAAACTAAAAGTGAATGTGCTGAAAAGAATGTATTGAGAAAACCGAAGTCGTACCGTTATTATGTTTAGCTTTAAATATTACTTTTGTTTTTATTGAGTACGTCCGTTTTGACTCGTTTTTTGTTGTTTTTTATACTGATATATTTTATAATAAATAAAAAAGTGTAATGTTCCGAATAGCGTTATTAATGAATTTCTCGCATGATTTCGATTGGGCGAGCAATTACATCTACGTTCCAGTCGTCGACTCATTAGAAATTAAACGAATTCCCCTTTTTTTCATTCAACAATATTCTCGAAGTATTGTGAAAAATCAACAAATACGCCACCGCTAGAACGTACGAAATATTTTAAAAGCTCGCAGAACGGCCAATTTAGTAATTAATACTAAAAGACTACTAGCCCCCGCAATATGTTCATGTAAACATGCATAGTATTATAATAGATTTACAAACACGTTCAATGTAGGTGTATACATCTACGAAAACATAAAGGCGCACATTCACATACTTATTTTAGTCGATACCGACAATGAAGACAATTATAGGATATGTCAGTGTGAATAATAATAATAATAAGATGGTCTAAAATGACGGCAAATTTGTGAGCGGCGTAGTAAGTTGTTTTTCTTTTTCTTTTGTTTTTGTTTAAAGGCTCGCTTTAGCCAGAAACGATTAAAAAGAAAAAGGGGTAAATCCGATTGACTATTGTTGATAAAAAAGAAAAATAACCGGAATAACGCGCGAAAAAGGAAAAGATAGAATCAAAAATGCGCAATGTCTCAGAAAACTACTGGAAAATAAAATAGAAATCGCATTAAAAAGAGAAATGAACACTTCGTAAATACATGATCAGAGCGTCGCAAACAAGAGTGCATTAATTGAATAGAGAATGTAGGGAAGAATCGGAACAACGAATACGGAAGGAAATTAGTAGACTATAGCTCAAGAACGCAATACACAGCGGAACAGCGAAGTGAGGGAAACAAACAGAAGATTAGCAGAATGACTAGGTTGAACGGGTAAAAAACAAACAATTATTAGACAAAAAAAAAAAAGGAAACGATTATGTGCGGCACCAAAATCTGAGATATTTTGGACTTTTTTTGAAAGGAAGCGGAAAGAAGCAGTAATCCGAGTGTTAAAGAATTCGCCGCTTCATTACGAAAGACACTCCCGAATGAGATACTAGGAGTAGATCAGTGCGAATGGAATGAAGAGAAGAAAACAATCGCATGTGTATAGCGGAGAATAATACAATCACGTGATGATCAGGTAGGGGAGAAGTTGAATAGAGCGCTCATGAAGTTAGAAATAGTCAAAAAATTGTAAGAAAAATGATTAGAGGAAATGAAAATAATGGAAGATAGTCGTTAATCTGTTTAAAAATATGGAACAAGAAGAAGGAAGACGAAAAGATTTCGACAAATTAAAATCTGAGAGAATCCATCTTATAACACAATGAAAAGGAAATCGGGAATTTGTAGTATCGCGGAATTCCTGTCTGATTAGGGCGTGTGAAAGAAATCGTTGAAAGTGAAAGGTAGAATAAACATCATTTTAGGAGAATAGTAAAGTTGAAAGAAATATAGTGGAGACTATTAAATCTAGAGATTGTGTAAGAAGACAACGAGAATTAAGATAATGAGGGAAAGGTTTGGATGTTTCTAGAAGTAAGAATGGATAAGAGTGGAGGACATGAGTACTAATGGCCTAAATAAGATTTTCGAGTAAACAGAGAAACGACGCATACCAGATGCAACAAGAACTGCCGGAATTGGAGAGTACCGAGACACATAATCGAATGTAAACATTATTTTCCATTATATGTAATTTAGAGAGACGGGATTTTCAGACACAACCATATAGAGAAAAGTAAGTTAATTGAGATAAGTGTAATGAAAACTTTTTAATTGTAATCTCATTGTGAATAAGTAGCTGAAAAGGCGGATATGTATAGAGTATATCTATTCGAAGAGATATTTATTGCAAGCGCGGTAATGGCAGTCCTCTCTTTACTGGGAAAATGTAATTTTATAAGCAAACAACGAATTTTTGTTTATTTTTCAGGACCCGTAAGAGATAATAAAAGTAATTTTAACAACTGACCGAGTTAAGCGGTAAAAAATTTCAGTTAAATGGTGATAATTGATGTTTTTGTAACCGAATTACCCGTTCAAGTGGTATTTTGCAGCGTTATCTCGGTGCATTAATCCAAAAGTCGTTATTGGTCGGTACAGTGGTGAGTGCTGAATAAAGACGATAAAGGTGTGTACTGCGGTAAAAAAGTCGATATAAGTAATAAAATATAGTTAATTTTAATCGATGTACACAGTTGGCTACATTAACAGGGTGTTTCCTTCTAAAATTTTAGATCGTTCCGGTGTATTTTCGGTAAATTATTGCCTGCTAGAATTCGCTTTACGATGACGCTGAATAAAAGACCTTAAATTTTTCAATCGGAACTCGAATACAATTTGTAATAATGATAAACCATTCGCTATAAAGAAAAAAAGTTCAATAAAAAAAAGAATGTAATAAATCCAAGAAAAAATGAAAGAAAAAAATCTTTTCACCGAGAAAACAAAGATTTTTTAACTGATGTGAAGATATGATATATATGTAGATTTTTTCTCAATACGGTCGAAAAGTTGCTTACTTCTCAAGCTCACACACACATCGGTAATTAAACCGAATTGACGGTGTTTATCAAATAAGCAATAACACAATATGATTACAACTAATTTCGACATATTTATAATTTGAATTAAACGTTTAAACTTTCGGCAGAACACCGAACATAAATATATTATAGTTGTTTATAAGAAAAAAATATAAATTATTACTACATACATAATCAAGGGCGTCGCCAGCCGATGAGCCAGGGAAGGGCAAGATGAGTTTCCAGTCGCCAGGAGGGGGCAAGATGATAGAAAGAGGATGGAAAAATAACATAAGTTGTAAAGGCTTAATATTTTATTAAACAAGAATAAAATCTTAATTAAAACGTAAGTTTTCCAAATTGTCCATGATTACGCGCCTTTGAATACTCATCAATGCCAGTTGATTAAAAAGTTTCAAGGCTCCAGGGGGGATATCTGCCCCTCCCTGCCCCCCGCTGGTGATGCCCATGTACATAATGCTGAAAAAAGAAGAAAAAAATCACTATTTGAATCTAATACACGCGTTAACTTTTTCTTTCTTCCTTTAGCTCAATGTTTTATTTATCTAATTTTGAAACTACTCTAAATTGTAAATAAAATTTGTTTGAAGCAGAAAACTTTGACTATTCCTGTTGACTGGCAAACTATAACCTCTGCTAGTAGTATATTTTAATCGATCATAAAAATCTATACCGTTTCCAGAAGTTGCAATTAGGTTCCAAAATCGAAATAAATAAAATGATCTAACTTTAAAAGTTTATGCCCTTCTTTTCGTTTGAAATAATCTAATAATTTTAAATAGAGGTCGAAAAAGGAGAGAAAAAAAAAAGCAATTATAAGTCCTTAAACAAGCCGCCGGTAATTTGTTCAAATTATTATTACACTTTCTAGTTCAAAATAACATAGCCTTACACGCGTTTTAACTTCGAACAAATGGAATGTGAACACTGACTGAACTGTGTGACTGGAGACGTAAGCAAAACTACAAAGGCAAGTCAACGATGGATATATATAGATAAATCAAAACCGACTACAAGTTAAATAATGATTTAGTCAATTTTACGTTGGCAAAAAGCGATTGTCATTGCGGAACGTTGAGAATTTCAAATATCCGCGATGCTATCACGCAGTATTTGTAATTAGGTCTACACCCTTGTATATTAAGTTACTAGCTGCTACAAGTAATTTATTTTAGTACATATTTTAAGCTAAAAATTACTTATAACCAATAAAATTACATTAAAAACGTAATTAACCGAAAAACAGCTTTAATTTCTCGCTCGTAAAATTTATCGTAAAGTTAAGAAACTCTAAAATTACATAATATGTAAAATACGTAACATTTCATAAATTAAAAACTTTATCTAATTGTTACAGGTATAATAAGTGACGTCTCTTTGTAGTTCTAACATGTGCGAAAATAGCGGAATCGTTCGACATATTATTAATTTTTCAACTTATTGAACTTTACCGCAATCCGCTAGTCCACGCACAGTACAAAAAATGCAAGCCTTATAAAGCAATTTACCGTTTAAAACTATATCGGCAGGAGTACTCTTTTGGATCGGCTGAGGAAAGTAGTGAATTTAAACTGAACTTAAACTGAACAGTGGGCTGCTGATGGCCCGGGCAAATAAGACTATTAAATAAATAAGATAAAAGACGGGTGATTAGAATCGATCAAAATGATTTCGGATGTGAACAGCTTGTTCCATCTTCTACTAGAGAAACTTTATACAACAGGTGACGGGTAGACGGTAATGATCTAGCCGAAGCCAAGTAAATACTGATTTCATATGACACGGGATAACGGAGTGTCGGACGTTTTTGGAAACGTTTCCTTTGAAGGGGCTGGGTGAATGTTCCGGTAAAATGCGTCAGATTTACTCTGGCGAAGAACAGTCCAATTGGATTCCAGAGTTTCTCGATATATGTATGACGGAAGTGAAGCCGGTCGATGTGAATCCTGCTGTTCTATTTGACTGCGATTTCTCGTTCGGAATAACAATAAACTCAGTTCGTGATTTATGTATTTCATTGCAGAAAACAAAAGAGGGTTAAAAATATAGGATGTTCAGAGCAAAATCTGAATAGTTTCGGAAGACGAAATGACTATTTATTTTCACTTTATGTTCAGTTGGTACGTAAGGAAAATTTCCATTCTGTATTATATATTTTTCGATGACGTTTTACCTTCTAACTTTTTAAAATAACAATATAAAGAAAAAGAAGAAATGTGAAACCGATTAGCTAACATTGCGAAGAAGAATTATTAGGTGCACGGGCACAAAAATACTCAGTGGCTCATTTAACGTCTCTGAGGTAAGCGTCCAACCAGATCGAAGACTCCTTATGAATTTTCGAATCACTAGACAGACTAATTAATTTTTTTCATACATATATGACATTATTAAATATTTTAAGTTGCCCCTAGCTCCCTCCAAAAAATATTATTTTCCAATTTTATATGCTATTTTTTTTAATATTATTCAACGAACGTAATTTTTATTGAAAAAAAAAAAAAAAAAAAAAAATGAATCTTAAAAATACATACGAGTCCAGGAATCGATATTTTATTTTAAAACTTTTTAAAGAAATCATCAGTTTTGTAATATGTACACATTTACATGGCTCGAGGAAAAATTATATTTTTTCGGCAAGCAACATAAGGTCAAGAGAATTTTACGTCAATGCTACTCTATATTTAACATCCGTTTCACGCTCCTAGTGACACTGAAAATCGTTTTAAAAATCATTTCTAGGCAAATTATACATAATGCCAAGAGTAGCTTTTTTTCAAAGAAAAACAGGCTGCTTCAAGATATACTTCAAAAATTAATAAAAACATATAAAAAATTATAATACGATAAAAGATATTTCGAAATAATTTACTTGAAGATATGGTTATGTTTAAACAGCATTAAAACCTTTTTAGACAGGGAAATTCAAATTACAATAATAGCTGGAAATCGTATTAAATGAGTATAGCAACGCAATTACTCGTTTTAAGCCAAGTATTGAAAACAACAAAAATATATGATGCGTTTTTTTTTTTTTTTGAAATTCTTCCGTGTTATGTGTGCAATTTGGTGCTGACTCCAATACAAGTATTAATGTTGTTTGATAATCAGTTTTATTTTATAATTTTTAGTTTAAATATTTTTTATTAATAGACCTTCTATACTTTATAACCGAATTCGAGAGTATAAAATATTAAGAAATTAACTTGTTATAAGAGAGTGTGAATTTTTTAAAAATTCGTTAGATAATTTTTATTCGATATTAAGAATTCGTTGTCTTTCCAACCTCTACCTTTTCCGTAGTGTTTTAAGGGTTAATTCTGAATAGCCCTACTTTTTTTTTTTTGCGTTATTCGGTCAGTAAATAATTACCGATACTTAATGGTATTCAGTTGGTCACGTGGTCAAAAGTTGTGCGTGAACATGAAAACAAAAAACATACAAAACGAACACGTAACCTCCATTTGTTGAAGTCGGTGAAAAAACTGCTGAATTTCCATTCGGCAACCGAAATTTTTTTAATTTATGCAATATATCTTTTAATCACTAACGCAAAAACTGAACTCGGTAAGACATATACACTAGTTTATGATTTGTGGATAATTTTCTAAGAAACAATTTTTAAGCGCAATCATTTTCAATTAACTAATGATTAAAATTAGTGCTTGCTCGATGGTCAAAATTCGACCATAATTGTTATTAAAAATTTCAGGAAAACATATGTGAATTTGCATATTTCCGAAGTTAAGATTTTAACGCATTACGTAACGAGTAAATGACGATAATTAATTGGGTAAAATTTGAGATATACTTTTATCAGAAATTTCCGGAAAGAAAATAATTCGTCGGAATTTTTATAAAAATTAAATACGGAATGTTTCACGCACAAAGTCGCATATAACTGTATCATTGATAAATGCAGGCGGTTTCGCTTCGTTCTTGTCCTAGTATTATAATTTACATTTTTCTCTTGAGCAGTTCAAAATTATCGGAGATTATTTCAGAAAAGTATTAGTAAAATTTTTGATTGATCTGTACGTGATTTTTACTTTTGGAGTAATTGGATTTAAAAACAAACTTACGGTTGGAAATTGAAGTGTAGACAGAAATAATGGTTGTGCACTATTATAACGAGCATATATTCTAAGTTTACAGGTGAAAACATATAATCGGTAGTATATTTATTTTTTTAATAATAAATTTCTTTGGGCTCGCCGTTGATATAAATCAGTAATATAAATCGAATTACGTTTGTTATTTTATCGTTGTTTCTGTTTTTTTTTTGCATTTTTAGATTACACAATTTCTTTACGAAATCCTGGCAAAAGTGTTGTTTAATTCGTTGGATGCTCAGGACATATACTTCTTATCCTATTTACTTCTTTAATTCGTAGGCATTATCGATACGAAAAAAGTATGTTACTATTTGAAAGAAAAAAAAAACGAAAAAAAAAACGTTTTTAGATCTTGGAACCGTATAGAATAACTTAACTATTACGACCTAAAATTCACCTTTAGATTATAGGACACAAATCTTAAACTATTGTTATTTATAAACAGAAAAACTCCAAGATAGCAAAAGCTATTAATGTGAAGAAGAGGTGCGTTTAAGGATAAGTTAATTAAAGCATACGAACGAAATGTAAGAATAATAAAAGAAGACCTAGCAGGAGAAATAGGTAAATTAAGGAAAGAGAATGATCCAGTGCAGTGGGAGACGAAATAATAAGAGCTTCAATAGTAGCTAAAATATCGGTGGAAGAAGGGTAATGGTGTCATCAGTAAAGAATTAAAAGTGGGAATTCAAAGGAAGAGAAGCAACACTAATAGTGTAGATCTGTTTAGTATCCTTTCAAACAGTTGATGAAAGATGATAAGGGAATCGGACGTAAGGAAGAAATATTTTAAAGAACAGGAAAATGGATACGTAATAAACACTGTAATTTGTTAATCTTAAGGCTACGACAATTCCAGTAATATATTGAATGCGCGGCAGGCATAAAATAACGCTAGGGGAATATTTTTTTTCACTAAAATTGACTGGGAGAGAGGTAAATTTGTTAAGGGCTCATTCATTAGAGGGGGATCGAATGCTATTCGATGGGAAAGAAGGAAACGGAGACGAGAGCTTAGGAGATGTTTTAGGATTATGAGGAATTTGAGACGAAAATGAGAATTAAAGAGGAAAACCAGAGCAGATTGACTTAGGAGTACTGTAGCAAGGAGAAGGTACTGAAGCTCGGCCAGCATATGAGAACGCTTCAAAAACTAAACTGGATATTTTAAATTTAGAAGTCTGTTGGAAACGGATGTTTTCAAAGGCTATATGCGTTTAATGTATTTTTGTCTTATCCATTCTGCATAAGATCGATCAAAGATGCAGCGCCAATCTTTATAATTGCGGTACCGGAGGGACTCTTGAAGGGAGCTGCGTCGAGAGAAGCAATATAAACAGACAGAGGAAGAACATCGTAAAGTCAGCTGTTACAGGCTTATGTTGCCACAGATGGAGCTTATTGTTGACTATGTAAAGAAAAAGTCACCGGGGTGAAAATTTGAGTTTATGCATTATGACGCTCATTAAAAGCACAATACATCTCCTTTTAGACCTTCGAAATTTGGTACCATTAGTAAAAGTGTTTAAAAAGCGGTCAATATATGTATAGGTATATATATATATATATATATAGCTGGTCCTTCGGATTCGCTATAGAGAAATTTCTGGAAGTCCAGATGAAATTTCTTCTATAATACTCTCCACGGAGTAAATTTAACATATCATTCTTCTAGAAAAAAAAATAATAATTTACGGAGCAATTAGTATTAATTTTATGTTGATTTCTGTTCTACATTTATTTTAAAACTAACATAAAAATGTTACATAAGCACGTTATACGCATATGTATAGGAAGTATTCGCATTCGTGCTCTATGTGGAGATTCTCTGTAATTCATTGTCGTCGTCATCAGTACTATCATTCGAGATCTATTTAGCGTCGAGTTGGTTTCTTTATAAAACACTGGCCCCGTTACACTTTTTTTTTTTACCTTATTTACCTCTTCAAACCTTTCTGCAAAGATAATTACGTTTGTATGGAGTTATTTTTGATTCGCTAATCATTCTTTTGTCATAAATTACCTCAAATTTGATCGGCGATGTTACAGTTCAGTTTCTTTTTATTGTAAATATTAATTATCACTAACGTCTATAAAAGAAGGTTTTGCGAGTCCCATTTTCCTAATCAATTATTTGTAGCCGGTTAAATCGAAAGCTTAATGCTGTTGAAAATCGGGCTATCAGTTTAACAAATTTCAATAACAAAAAAATTAGGTATTGATTTGTGCTGGGCATTCCGTGTTTCAGTTCAATTAAATTGTAGTAGTTGTTTTCGTTCTCTAATGAGAGTTATACGTTAAAAGAAAAAATTTCAGTTCATCGAAAAACCCCTCGTTTATCCGTAAATTACTAATACTGCGTTCACTATGCAATTCTGTTCATCTAATTAGTTCCACAGTACGTTCCAAGAAGCAGCGGCCCACAAGGGCTTCGAATAGCCATGAACACATTGCCCCGAAAAATATAATGTACGTAAAATAAGAACTTTTAGATTAAAGTAAAGCCGCATTAAGGGTACTCTGAGATTATTTACGGTTTTACTGTGTCCATGTTACTGAAAATAATAAGAAACACATTCTCTACATACGGCATCTACAAGATTAGTAAGAATCATTCGGTTGAATTTAAAAACGTACAGATTTAGGCAGAAATATTAAAAAAAAGAAAAAAAAGAGATATCTGTGATTGAAACAGGTATGTTTAAAAAAAAAAAAAAAAAGCAAACAAGCCACAGAATGTACAAAATATACTAGACAAAAACGAACATTCTGAAAACACCCTGTGACCGTTTGCGAAATTAAAGTACTCTCAATTTCCGTAGTGGCGCTATGTTCAATTTGAATTTACAACAACGATCTACTTACCGTTTGTTCAGTTTTCAGCGAACGAATCTTTCGAATAATTTCGGGTCTGTTGAAAGATACATATGTTTGATCTGCAGTCCGCACGGCGGTCAACGACCTCCCATGTGTTGAGTCGCTAAAATTGAAAATATATTCACTCAATTAAATGAATTAATGAGCAAGTTATTTATCGATAAGAATTAAAGTATTAATATTAAATTTAATTATCAAGTTTAAAATGAAAGCAATATTGCGAAAATACTACCGTATGTATATATGTATTTACGTTCGGATGACATTCAGATTGTTCTTGTACAAACGAATATTAATTTCTCATTAACTTCTTCCACTTAATGTCTCTGCTATATTCATTTGTCACTGTGGCATTGTGATATTACAGCCCTTCCCTTGCTCGTTCCAATTGCATGCACGCAACATTGTTATTTGTTAAACTATCCAAAATGTTATTCAGGTGTTCCTCTGCATTTTAATTATTTCTGACTATTTGATTAGTATTGAAATATTTTACAATTTCTACAATACAAAATAAAAAAACAAAAATCCATTCCAAAAAATGAAGAAAATTTTTTTATGCGCACACACACACACACACCCACAGTATACAAACGGTGGGGCTATTTCGTGAAGGTAAGTGAGTTTAAATTTACGCTTTTCTTCGACTGTTAAAATTATTTTTAACCGGTCGAAATGATTTTTATCGCGTGTACACATACATACGTGTATGTATATAAGAACAAATAATATATATATATATATATATATATATATATATATATATATATATATATATATATATATATATATATATATATATGTTTAATAGATATATTATTTTTCTAACGCACTATGCAGGAAAGAGCTGCAAATATCGAATTCTAGAAAGAAATAAAACCGTTCAAGATTCAAACCGTGTACACGAACTTTTGTACAAAAATTTGTTCTAATTTGTCTCATTATCATCATCAGTCTTTAGTTGTAAATTAGTTTTTCCATACTTTTTTTGTAAAACTTTTTTTTAGATAACATATAAAGTAAACATTTTTTCCAAACACCGAAAAAAAAGAAATTTTCAATAATCAAAATAGTTATAGTTATTGAAAACGATAACTTCCCATTTCGCCTAATTTCCAATTCGCCAAATTCCCATTTCGGCTAAATTTAAGATTTCGCTTATTCAACGAATATAAAAAAAAAAAAATCAGATAAACGTACGAATGATTTCGTGTTGGCAACAACGCGTCATCATTGTCGAATTTTAAACTTAATCCTGAGCCGGGTTTCACGGTTATTAACTGTAGGGGTATAAAAGACTTCCGAAAAACAACAAAAACGTTTATAGGAAAATCGGAAATGAAAAAATACCGCTAAAAATGTTTCAGGGGTGGTAATATCACCCGTGATTTTTTTTTACGTTTTTTTTTTTTTTTTTTTTTTATTGGCTTAAACACTCCCTAAAATATCCAAGAACGATGTAAAAAGTTGATTATGAGGGAGAGAAACTTGTAAGTGGGTCAAAAAGTTGTTTTTCCGAACATAGTCGTGAAGCAAAATTAGCGGTTTTTCAAGTGTGCGCGGAAGCATGCGTTTGAGGTCTTTATCCGTCTTTATATGAATTATACCGACACTTCTTAACTTGCAGCTTTCAATTTTGATTAATAGAGAGATGCATCTTCTATCCGAATTTTGAGGCTGCGAAATCAGCTGTTTATAGAAAGTCCGTTACAAGTGTTAGGCTTCTCCACGTGTATAACAATGTTCCGGTAAAATTGTTAGTGTTGAGACGCATTCGGTACTTGTAGTGCTATCTTTTGACAATGTTCGAGTTACAGTTTAATCTCTGGTCGCATCATTAAATTCACGATTTCTGAAATGTCGTTCTAAGTTGCATTGCTGCTTTGTCTTTTGTTTTGTCAAGGATGCTTACTCGGCTAAAACCAAAAATCCCCGTGTTCGGTAGGAAGTCCGATCGTATGTAAGGTTGCGTTAGGATAGAAACCACGTTAGTGTTTGAGTGGTAGTGGTCGAGTGCTAAGACAGTTGCGGCGAAAGCGCAGAATACTGTGTGTCGGGTAGCGTCGAGCTGTGAGCGGTTCTGTAGATCCTCCAGTAGTGGCAAATCTGTTCTTGATACAGCTGTTTATATTGCTGTTTTATACTTCAACGATGGTTACAACGGATTAATTGCAAGTTTTGGATATCTATTGGACATAACAATCGGATTAAATTGTTTCAATTTTTGTACCAAAGATGATAACTTTAGTTATAGATTTTTAGTTGTAGAAAATTAAGAAATACGTAAAAAAGTAGGTTCCATAATATTTGTTTTCGCTTTCCTTTAGTTCGATTTCGATTACATATTAGTCAAGAAAAGGGGTCACAGTTAGATGCTCACGATGTGATTTATTTGAACAAAGATTAAAAAAGAAATTTTAGTGCAACAAAATCGAATAAATATAAAAAGAAATAAGAAGTATTAAGTGGTTAGCAGTGAGAAAATAAGGACAATGGATCAAACAATGGCTAAAATAAAGAGATTTTTCGCACTTTTAGATGCGTCGTCGCACGACATAAAAAAAATCTTAAAAAATACAATCATGAATTTCCCCCCCCCCCATTTTGCAAGATGAAAAGGTCAGACGTAACCATATTTTGTTCAAAATACCTCTATCTCTAACATTGCATTTTATTAAGGCATAAAAATAACTTTTCTAGATGCCTAAATGGTCGCTGTTGGACTTACTTAAATTTAGCAACATTTATTACACTGACGAATTTTTTGTTCAAGTAATTTCAATAACTAGAATGCAAAAAAAAACTAAATTAAAATTTTTGGTACTTGAGATTTGTTCTTTATTTTATGATTTAAACAATATTTTTCAACATTAAAAAAAAACCCTTATTTTAATCGGTGGTGGAAGGGATTGGGGGTACCCTTTTTGACATAAGTCAATGTTCTTAAAAAATATGATTCTGTCATGAAGGAGTTAATTATGTAGTAGTCTTGCTAAGTTCTCGCCTTATATTTATTCTTATTAAAAACGTTCATACTCTTTTATTTCGACTTCTCCCGTTTTTCTTGCCTTCCTAGTTTATTCTCTCTTCCGGTCACTACTAAGTTTCTCTTACCTGAAATTGCTAAAGAAAAATTTGCACGCATTATTCACCGTCTGTTTCGCTCTCACACCCCGATTTTTTTTACCGACGGGTCTAGAAGCCTTCACGGTAGTGTGTGGGTGCCCCTTTCGTTCTTCCAGTTTCAGTGTATTCGTAGTAGTCGTTTAAACTGCACCATCCTTTTGATCGGTCTTTGCCGTGGACTGCAATCTTCTATTCAATTTTATTTATTTCGTTTTCACACAATTCCCGTAAATACTTCGTAATATCTGACTCTAAAAGTCCTCTCTTAGCTATCTGCTCCCTTCTTTTTCCTACGTATATATGATATTCCTCTATTATTACATTTATGATCTCCTTTCTAAATATTCTATCTAAATCGATTTTATGTGGCTGCTTGGTCATGTCGATATTGCTGGAAACGAATTAGTCGATTCTTTAGCTCAAATCGCAGCCAAAATGCAGTCCTTTTATCGAAAAGTTTTCAGTTCTTCCTGATACCTACCATTCAACTTACTCTCTAATCCTCCGCTTCATTTTACCCATACCTTCACTCGCCAATCGTTTTATGTTTTATTATTTTCCATTTCTTCCTCACTTAGTGATTTCTGCTATTTGTAAACTATGCACGGGACACTCTTTCTCTTTATTGCCTTTCGGTCTCCATAGATCCCCCCCCCCGCTATATCCTCTGATTGCCCGATACACTAACTCTGCCATTTGGCATGTGACCTCAATCATATTCTATTTGAATGTGCTTCCTTTTTACCTGAAAGTTTATATTTTTACTTTAAACTTTTGAAATCCCCATCCTGTACAATTACTCTTGGTTTTCTCGTTTCCAGTCCTTCTTGTCTTGCTTCCTTTATTTCCCTGGTGTCCAATCCGAATTAGATTCTAATATTTCTCTTCTTTCCTTTATAATCTGCTAAATGGACAACAAAAAATAAAAAATAAAAAAAAAACATTTTATTTTACTATTTAAAATATCTTAATTTAACAAATTTCCAAATATAGAGTTTAACATTAAAAAATGAAAAAAAAAAAAAAAAAGAGTATAAAAAGACGCTATATAATTAATCAAATATTTTATAATATACTTTTGACGATAAAAATTTATAGCAAATAAAAAGAAAAATCATTTTTTAGTGAATGAGAGTTTTTTTTATTTTCTGTTGTCGCTAAAATCTAATTGAATACCATTTCATTTAAAACGTAATTTGCAATAAATATTTTAACTGATAAGTATTAGATATGTATTTACTTGCTCTATTTGTTTTTATAAATAATACATCCATTATTATACTAGACTGAGTCGGAATTTCTGTTTTTCGTACACAAGTGACGACAGCTTATAATATTCGAAATGGAATTATCCTTCAGTACGGTAATGCGAGCAAGACCCAAACCACAATAGATTGCTGCTTCATGGTGTAAAGCAGTCAGTATGTGATGATTATTTGTCGTATGTTAAAAAAGGAATAATAAGATTACAAAGCAGGGATGGGGAGTTATTTTTGCGATAAATGTTGCATTCATTTTCTTCATCCACTACCAAGAAGGAGGGACACTTGTAATTTCAGTGTCGGTGTACAGGTCTCTATTTATTTACGACGAAATTCGAACTAAATATCCGAATTATTTACCGGAGGAATAAAAAAATAACTGGATATTTACTGGAAATTTGTCCGTACGCATTTTTACCAGTTTCAAGCAATAGCAATTCAATATCAATACCGCGCGTCGTGAAATCGCACCTGTGCACTTTTCAACTATGCTACTTGTCAATCTCGTTTCCCTAACCCCGATTTTTTTATCATTTTTTCTGCTCTACCAAATGTGCCCGTGTTTCCAGGTTGATTTTTTCAAATTTTTACTATTATTTTTTTTCCGTGCCGCTTCATTTTTGGGCGAAATGGGACCAAACCAGATTACGAGTATATTATATTACTGGCTTGTTAATTTGCTTGCTTGTATTGATTTATTAAGAAACTATCGTCAACTGTAAAACGGAGAAAGGCAATGTTTTTTTTTTCTTCTTCTCCTATTAACATAATCCGTCGTCCATCTTTAACAAAATCGCTTGCAAAATAAGGCCTTCTTTAAAAAAAAAAGTACGCAATTTAATTCAAAATTTCCATTCATTTGCATGTTTAAACTATTGACAATTTCGATCGTCAACTTTATTTTCCCGTTTGCAAAAAGTTGAAGAACCGAAGGTCCTCAGGTCTTCGCTCGAATCTCAGGGATGGTGACGCTAATTTCGGCAAAGGACGAACTCTCTTTCTGATGTTCGATGCTTTTAAATTCTCAATTTTTAATTCGATTATAGTAAATTATCGCATGCTTTATAAAAAGCGAACCGGGATTTTCCTGTACGAGGGATCTCAAGCTATTTTCGCCTATCTGAAAATGGTTTTCTTAAATAAAACATCGGAAAGAAAAAAAAAAATCGGGAGACATCCGCTGGTTGAGCACCAGGGGAGAGACGACGTCTTTTTATCAATACAGGGAGGAATAATTTTCGACTATAGGTAAAATCTTTAATTTGCGAGTATAAAAAGGTAGAATATTCATCGAGAATAAATCGTCGTTATATCGATTTTGAGCACGGTAGGCGCTGAAATGTACTTTTAGGGAAAAAGCTGAGTGCAGCAGCGACTTGGAAGTACAGTGTACGCTAACCTAGTAGTAATGGGCATTGGACATGCAGGCACGACAGCAGAACCAGAGGCAGCAGAAGGTACGGAGTGTGCAATAAATCTGAATAATCAGATGGACCGTCGCCGCGTCGGGCATTTGTAGCCGAGCCATTCCAGTTTATAATCTACATTGCAGACGCTGCCACATCCGTGACAACTGATAGAACATTGTAGCATCTTGGCAAGAATGTAAAGTATTTCCTGTTCTGCAGTGTGCGGCCGCGCAAACCAGCTATGCTAAAAATCGGAAGGAACGCGGATCAATGTCCTTGAGAAGTATTTCTGGTAAATATGTCAGCTATGCGCCTATCTGCTGCATCAGGACAGCGTGCATGGCAACGTAACAAAACATAACGAGCCGGTGAACTGAAGATGTTATTTAACGGAGGGAACCAAGCCCGCGGCGGCTATTGGTGCGAAGACCTTTCTATTCGCAACATGACGGCTTATCTGTGCTCTACTGCATTCCTAACATATCTTCTCTTCCGAGTAAATTATGTTATTGCCATTATGACTGTTACGATTACTGCAGCAGGCGCGCACTTCCCGACCGAGAATTACTTTTATCTGCATTTCCTCTCTTTCGCCTGCGAGCAGCGCTTAGCACGCGCGTAATTGCCTCGGCACCATGGTCCGCGGAATGCCTGTGCGCGCCCGGTCGTACTTTTTCGACGATTTCACGTTCGTTCGCTGTTACCGGTCTGCACAGAACGTAACGCGATCAATGGAGATGGCCGTGATTCCGCGCTTCAAATCCGCCTCTCAGCTACAAGAGGGGAAAAAGAAATTTCAAGTGTCGCTTTGCGGAAGATGGCGAAAACGTACATATGATGAGTCCAGCAACGTAGATTTATTACGCAGAATTTTTAACAAATATTCTTGACATTAAAGAAAAACGCCCGATTTCATACTATTTTTAGGATCGGTTTTTTCAAAATTTTTAAATATTAAGTTTTCCATGGAGGTTATTTATTTATGAACCGGATTTATACGAGACTTCTCTGGAAATCAGCAAAAGAGAAGAATACTAAAAAATAACAGCGAATTAAGATTTTACTGTATTCAGATTTCCGCGATACCGTCACACAAAGACACGCGTATATTAATTTCGAATAAATTTTACTCGATACATTCTACTTTTTAATCGGTTAATAAAATAAAAATAATTGTAAACATAAGTAAGGAACCATATATATGTAAGTTGCAGTTGAAGATGATATTAGCGAAAATGCTTTTCTGACATCTAAAGTTTTACACATTCACTTAATATTACGTTTATAAAATTGTTCGTTATTTGATTTTATTAGAAACAAGTTGTGATTTTTTAAGTGATTTTTGAGGTCGTTTTATGTACCATATTATATATTCTTGACGGTTTTTTGGGTTTTCAACCGCCCAGAGTAATAATCGGTCATCTTGAAGTTATAGGTCGTTTTAATGAGAATTTTTGATTGTATTCTATGTTACAGATTTCGAAATTAATAAGTCAAGCCGTTCGTGAATTATTGATTTTTATTTGATATTTTTGTCATTTGTGTACCATCTTATTAGGATTCCGCAAATCATATGTATACGGAACCGTAAAAATCAAGCTAATACTAAAATACTGAATATTGTTTTGGTGGAGCTCGAGGTTTTTAGAGGTTTTTAACTTTTGCTGATGATTACACTTATTTTCACCTTACACCCATAAATGCGATTGCTAAATCCATTATTATTTTTTTGGTATTATTTTATGATTACCGTATATATATATTGTGTGAATGCGAAAAGGATATAGTTTCTGACGATTCAAATGTGATTATATATTTTTTAAGTGGTTTAATTATTAATTTTAAAACTGTTTAAAAACTATTATTTAATTTTTTTCAGTTGTTCATTTTATAATTGATTATAAATATATACATACATACATACATACATAGGTACATATATATATATATATATATATATATTATTATCTACTATATAAAAATAAGTCGGGTTTTCCTTTCTGACGCTATAACTCCAGAACGCACGAACCGATTTCCACGGTTTTGCATTCGTTGGAAAGGTCTCGGGCTCCGTGAGGTTTATAGCAAAGAAAATTCAGGAAAAATTTCAACAGAAAATCAGGATCTTCATGCACTACAAACCAATATTTTAAGTAGTGCGTGATACATTGTTTGACAGCTACTCATTGTTCTCTGCTTAGTTAATTTATTATGTTCACTGTGAAATTGTGAAAAAAAAGTAAAAAAAATAAGTTATTCGTTTCCTAGCAAATTTTTATTGTCTTTAAGGTGGTAAGTTGAACTGTGTAAATTATGTGGATCGTGCACTTGAGTTTAAATTCACCACTCTGTCCATAGTCCAAAATGCCTAGAGGACGACGTGCGAACATCGGCCGCCGCACAAGACATGCAAGCCAGCAACAAGTGTATTCAAATAACTTAAGCGAAGAAAGACAAAATATAATAAGAGAAAATGCCCGATTGAGACAACGCGTGAGCACACGAAGATCATTGGCATCATACAATCGCTTGGCATTCCAATATGATCCCACTGCGAACTACAGTGATGATGAAAATTTAGATATTGGACCAATGACGACTATATGCCGATATTGCAATGCGTTAAAGTTCAAAAGAGAAACGGATGGATTGTGCTGCGCAAGTGGAAAAGTCAAACTGGATCCATTACTTACATCACCACAGCCACTGAAACCATTGTTCGATGGAAGTGATCCCGATTCCAGCCATTTTCTTCAACACATCCTTGAATACAATAACTGCTGTTTGCTTCGTGTTTTCCTCCTGTGTTATTCAGCGAAAATTATGCGAAAATATTTATAAAAATCTTACACGCATTGAAATTTCGCTCTATCCGCTGTGTATATTTTTGCGGCAAAAAAACAAAAAAACGAAAAAAACAAAAAAAAACGAAAAAAACAAAAGGGTACACACACTTCCATGAGTAAGAAATTTAAGACGCGCGCGGTGAAGGTCGATAAATTATTGCACGTCTGGATTTCGGGAAATTTCCCGAAGGTGTACGTACGTCGAAACGACTGCTACAGAGCATTCTGCAGTGTTAATGAAAATGCGCGCGAATGTCGAACCTGGTGGGTTTTTTGGTTTCCGTTTTTGCCCCGGTCCGACGATAACTTTTAATCACGCAGCCACGCGCTATCAAACCGATCCGTTTCTTCTTTTCTATAATAAAGAAAAGTCACTCATCCGATTAGTAATTTATTCGTCATTGCTGCACTCGCAACTATAGTTAAAAAATATAGCCATAGCGGGAGCAGCGACTAAACTACATGCTCTAGGACATTTTTTTGTTTTGGATTAGCGCAAAAAATCGCATAAGTGTTGGGGGGGGGAGTAAGAACAACCGTTACTGAATTGCAACCCCCCCCCCCAAAAAAAAACGCGGTCGGTCGTTCGGTTGGTCAGAAACATGGGCACTAATATTGGGGGGAGGCAAAGTGTGTTGTCGGAGAAATTGATTTTAGCTGGACGACGTGTGGGGTGAGAAACGTGTTAGCGGCGGCACGGTCGCGACTCCGTAGGAAGCAGGACGATGCTAGATGACGGCGGTGGTATGCTCGAAGCAGGGACAGAGTGTGGATTTGAACTGTCAATTGCCGCGAATTTAATAATAGAGGTGTGCGAAGAAGAAACGGATCGGTTTGATAGCGCGTGGCTGCGTGATTAAAAGTTATCGTCGGACCGGGGCAAAAACGGAAACCAAAAAACCCACCAGGTTCGACATTCGCGCGCATTTTCATTAACACTGCAGAATGCTCTGTAGCAGTCGTTTCGACGTACGTACACCTTCGGGAAATTTCCCGAAATCCAGACGTGCAATAATTTATCGACCTTCACCGCGCGCGTCTTAAATTTCTTACTCATGGAAGTGTGTGTACCCTTTTGTTTTTTTCGTTTTTTTTTGTTTTTTTCGTTTTTTTGTTTTTTTGCCGCAAAAATATACACAGCGGATAGAGCGAAATTTCAATGCGTGTAAGATTTTTATAAATATTTTCGCATAATTTTCGCTGAATAACACAGGAGGAAAACACGAAGCAAAACAATCATAAAATTCTAAATGTGGGTGTCACCAGAGATGATGGCAACTTTTCCAACTACTCCTTCTCAGTCAGCGTAGTATGTGTGTGTGTGTGTGTGTATACATATAGACATTAGCTACTTTTCAAAACACCTATGTACATGTTGTAGGCCACCTGGCCCAGCTACTTAGACACACTCTATTCGTGTATCTTCCCCATCTACCGTCCGATGTAGATTTCTTTCAAAATAGCGTAATAGTCCGATTAAACACTCTTAACAAGTGTACACGTGCCCTGAAATTCTCCGTCGCCTCTATCAAAACATCTGCCGATCATCATATTGCAGAGTACTCTAACCGTCTAACCGTTTGTGGCTGGCCGCCCAGGTGTGCGATGGTAGATGTTTTCCATGCCCGTTAATCTCTCTCCGACGCGGAAACCGTTACGCACATCATTAACCGCGATATGCAGAAAATATTCCGCTCAACGTGTTTGCACACCATTTTCGATTAAGTGAGAATCTGATGTCGGCTCTAGTCTAATATACTGTTGAATGGGAATTTCTATATTCAATTATGACGTAATATACAGCGGACAGGTGGAACATTATCGCGTCATTACGTAACCCACCCTTTTTTTCCCCTTTTTTTGCCCTTTTTTTTCCCCTTTTTGTTTTCTTCTTATCCGATAACGATTCTACCGTTTCTCAGAATGGTCAGCACACATTATACGGGTGTTTTATTAGCGATAGGCCGGCGTACGAATTTTCCCTATTTTACAGGCTGTACGTAGCTCTAGCAAGGCGACTGAAATTCATTCGGCTAAAAAGAAATAAATTACAACTCGAACGATGTCTAGCAATAATAGTTATTAGAAAAATCATCGGCGCAGAGACAGTGTGTATCATTGAAAAATTCGTTTCCTGCCTGCACAAATAATTGGCACAAGTACACAGAATGGCGTGTAACAATGGGCCCTGTTAATTTCAATATTCATAAATATAATCGTGATAGCCGATTATTTATGAACTTATCTTTTTACGAAAAAACAAAAAAACCATTTCGCACGCAATATAAACGTGCAAATAATGAAATGGCGCAATTCACGAACTGAGCAAGAACCGTTTTATGGCCATTTCGTGAAATAGCACGCCGTTGTACAATTCGTGAAGTGCGTACAATAAAATTCTCTTTCGATTATTCGTGATTTGTTGTTGCTTCTCGTGTAACTGAATATAAATGTAAAATTTCCATCTAATTTGTTGGCATTAATTGATATGCAGTTTCATGAAATGTCTAGTACGAAATTTAATAACAATTCGTGAAATGAACAAAAAAAGACCATTACGCGTATGAATTGTTTCTAAAATTCTGCGAATAGACAAGGCGGCGGCGCTGTGCACTTCGCGAAGTGTGCGATGTTTTCGCTTATTTTGTGAATTATGCGATTTTGTTATCATCTTTTACTGGGGTTACATACCTTTTTATTTATCTTTATTTCTGTATTATTTTCTTCGTATCTCTTACGCTGTTAAAAAATTTTGCATGCGAAGAGTATTTTACAGCAAATGTAAGTTCTAGTAGAATATTTTGGCTTTTTTGCTTTTTGCCCTGGCTTCCTTTTATTATAACCTTTTAGTCAGTTAATATCTCAAAATGCAATATATTGCATTTTTTAAGCTATTGATAAAGTTGCTTGCATGTCACAGGCCTAATGAACACACACTTATAAGAATGAATATTGTATCTTTTTTATCGATACTTCATAAGTTCTTCCCGTTGTATTTGGATATTAACACATTTTCGTAACAGTTTTCGTTACGGTATTGCCACTTGCCTGATTCCATGATGTTCACAATTAGTCCATCTTCTAGTCAGTGTGTGTATCCTATTCTAAGTTGTATGATTAAATATAGTTGTTAGCTAGATTCTCCTTGATTTTGAGGCGTACTTTGGATTCTTGATTTTTCATTTTTATATTTATTATCATATTTTTTTATTAGTATGTAAATAATCTATTCAGTGGTATGTGAGATTTGTTCACACATGTTTGAGTTTTCGGTGACACTTCTCTTGTTAATTTTTTTCAATGAATTCCATTTTCCACTATTCATTTAAATACGATGTGATTATTGTAAATTACCTTTACGGATCCGATTTTTCTTTCTATCTTGAGCACTTTCGTATTGTATCCTCTTTCTTTTATCTTTTTCATATAATGCGCTTAAAGAATCGGTTAATCGTACATAACGCCATCGGGATTAACGTTCGATATTTATTCGTAGTTTTACTATGTATATATTGCATATTCTTTTCTCTACGTTTAATAATGATCCATCAGTATTATATAGATCTGTTTGTAATTGTGGAATTTCCTTTCTAATATGTCTCGTAACACATCTTTTCATTACATTCCGGACGAGTCGTTTCAAATTCAGTTGTTAATATTTCTTAGCGGTATTAATCTACTATATTGTCGTACGATCGTTTAGACTTTTTAAATATACTAGCCGATATCTAAATAACATCGGTGTACTTCTATTAGCTGTCCCCGGTAATTATTATTGTTAATATGTTCAGAACAGTGCGACATGTGTTTGCTTCGATATTTCTCAACTTACATTTTTAAATGTAAAAGGAAAATGTATTTCTTTACAAATTCACCGTGTTTCAGCTCAGCGATTGCGAGATCACACTTCGAAAAATATATATTGAACGCATTTGTTTGGAACCTAGTGACGACAACAAAAACAGCATTTTTGTCACTGCTCCGACAAATGAGCAGTTGCGATTTAAAGCAGTGATTAGAAAAACACTGCTCACTGCTTCAGAGCAGCGAGTGGAAAAAGGCGTTGTCTCTTCTGTTGAATGTACCACCTCTTCGCAAACCAGGTGCGCTACACAGGCAACGCACATCGAAACACATAGCCAGACGAAATATGCGCCACCGCTGGCGCTACAGGTTTTTTTCTATCACACAATTTCCCCTTCATAATCAGGTTCATCTCATTTTCCAAGAATTAAAATGAATGATACACGAACGATTTTTGGAATTTATCGCCAGCACTAACAACTGTTCACGCTTTTTTCCACTATTTTTTCGTGTAAGTACTGTTGTTTTTTGTTTTTTTTTTTGTTTCATTGCTATTGCAAGTACGAACATTGCCTGTCTAAGAAACAAATCAAATTTCTAATATTAAATGATTAATTGTTTATCCTAAAAAATTTCACTTTAATTTTATTTTCAATTCTTAAAAATTACCTATGTGTTATTATTAAGCAAGACGTATGAATACTGGAAAGAGTCAATTTTTTAATTTAATTTTTTTTTTTAGTTGCATTAATATGCGTTATATAGTTTACATTTATTTCCATTTCTTAAAATCTCATAAATACCGTTGTAAAAATATTTATATTTTTAATTTCATCGTAAAACATACTTTCTTCTAATAAAAAACCTGGGGCGCAATTAACATAAGTGATTACATTTTTTAATTTTTACGTATGTAGCCACGAATTTAAGTTTATAAATCTTTAGTATAAGAATATTTTTAATTATGTAAAAAAATATTAATCTTTATTCCCTATTAATCAAACGTTTCGCACGTCAGTTGCAAGGGTAAAAATAATAATTTTGTTTCGGAGTAATAAAAAATCACTGCTCATTTTGAAGAACTGCTCCGGGCGGATCTACTTCGGCAAACCAGTTGTTGTCGGGCATATCTCTACTAACACTAGTGAAGCATTTTCCAAGAATCTAATATTAAAATAACTAAGCTGAAACTCCGAATTTCTAAAAAATATATGTAGTCCCATTTTTTGCAAATGAACGATTTGGAAAAAATCTTTAAGAGCATCGTGCAAATTTCATTAAGCTTTGAATGCAGTAGTCGGCTGCTGTTTTTTATTGTAACTATTGTTTTAGACTAATACACAATACCGACCGTTAGTTTATTGTACACAATGTTCCGGGTGAAGAAGTACTAGCTGATTTTTTATTTTTTCAGTTTGTTTCGTTACTTGGCCACGTGACTAGAAGTACCGGAGGATTTGCCAATGATATGTATATCTATCTGTATATATATATATATATATATATATATATATATATGTATGTATCAACTTGATACTTTGGACTTCGCGACAAATTCTCAGATGAGATTAGTTTCCCATGATTTTTATAGAACGATCAGTTTTAATTGACTGTATTATTTTTAAAATAATCGATACAAAAACTTGCACAAAGTCATGTAACTCTTTTTTTTTGTTTTTCGTATGTAACATTTAAATACATATTTATGCATATGTATGTGTGTACATAACATATGTATATATCATACATATATATATATATGTATATGTATATGTTAATGACTATCGCATTTTTACCCTAGTAGTAAAAAGAAAATTTGGTTACGAAATCTGTTATATTTTTGTACGGTGTCTATATGCTTTTGAAACATTTATTTTTTCCTTCGATCGCTATTTCGAAAATATGGGTTTTCTTTTGGTCGTGATTATCAACGAACCATAATCTGGGGAATTCAGGAACAATTTTTTTTGGCTAAGTTCCTATATACGCTCCCTGCCCGGCAAAGGACTGGTAATCCAGGGTAAGTATACCACAATGCTCTCGCAAGCGTTTCCCAAAAAATAAAAAACAAAAATACTTTGAAAAAAAAAAAAATTAAATCGGTGAAGAATAAAAAAATTTGTCAACCATAAATATCAAAAAAAAAACAGTAGTAAATTTACCATAGGCTCCCTCAATGTAAGATCTTTACTCAAACCCGAAAATTTTACAGAACTCGAAAAAGTCCGGGTTAAATGTACATAGTATATCCGAAATCCGTAGAGAAGGGGGAAAAGTTTAAATAACTAAAAAGGGCAATTTGTTCCGCTACATAGGGGAGTAGCGGAGGACAAAAAACGGTGGGTTTTTTAATTAGTACAAGTTGTATAAAGGCAGTGAAGGAGATAAAAGGTATTTCGGAAAGAATTGCAATTCTAAGATTGAAAGTCATACTAATATAACATGCATTTAAATTTATGCTCCTACGACTGCATCGGATGACGAGGAAGTGGAATGATTCTACGAAATGGTGGAAGGAATTACCTAGGACGAATTAAAAGGAAAAGAAAAGAAAATATTCATGACGGGAGACTGAAATAGCCAAATAGGTGTAAGATAAGAAAACGAATTCGAAACACTGGGAAAATTTGGTTATGGAGAGCGTAACAAAAGAGACTGGGGAGACTCGTAAGGTTTTGTTAGGAGTTTAGATTGAAAGTATTAAATAGTTTTTTTTTAAAAGAAGAGAAGGAAAAAGATGGTCATGGATCGCTTCCAACCAGGAATATAAAACGTTACTAGACTACAGAATCACACCCGTAAACAATAATTTATTAATAGATTGTGAAATCAGTATTAAATTTGTGACCAAAGGATGCCGCATCCCCGGCTAAAAAATCAGAAAAGCAGACAAAAAAACAAATAAATCCGTCTAAATTTAACAAATTCATAAAGAACAAACTAGATCAAATAAATCAGGATAACATAAATATAGACACGGTGGATACAAGAAAGTGTTAGAAAATTAAATTTGGGGCCATATGTAATTCGCAAGAAACTAAAATAAACAGGATAAACACAAAAATAGGGATCAAGAAAATGAAAGAAATAGCAGCATAGTCTTAAGAAACGCCCTTATGAGAACCAAAAGAAAAACTAAAACAGAAAAAGTATTAACATGGTCTCCAAATTAATGCGTAATAAAATTAGGCCCAAAAACTACGTAATAAAAAACGAAATTATAAGAGAGACTATGGAGGAAAATCGTAACTTAAAGAAAATAAGAAGGAAATTAAATCCAGACATAACAATGGAGACTGCCTCTACTTCGTTAACAGTGAAGGCAAGTTTATTTTCGGAAGGGCATTAACCAAATAATTTCACACTATTACGGAGACCTATATAATGATACGAAAAACGAAAATAAAATGAATTATTTAGACAAGACAGAGGAAAAAGAGCCGTTCTTTCTCGAATGAGAAATTTAAGCAGTAATTAAACAATTAAAAACAAACAAATCCCCGGGACACGATGGGATAATGAATGAACATATAAAAATGGGAGGTAGAGGGACAAGGCAAAAATATTAACAAAATTATTTAACAAAATTTTGGTAATAAGAAAAATCCTAAAGGACTGGGAACTCGCAGATATAATAATATTGTTCAAGAAAGGAAATTTTAGAGAATTACAGATTCGTCACTCCAACGATCTCAACATTTTTTTCGAAAATAATTGAAAACAGGCTAAAAAAGATACTAAACGAGCAGCAACCAATAGAACAGGCAGGCTTCAGAAGTGTACATTCCGAACGTTGCATTCATACAGTGAATCAAATAATCGAAAAAGGTAGAGAGTACAGGAAGGAGCTGTATGTATATATATATATATATATATATATATGAGACTGATCGATTACAATGAAGCCTTTCATTGCATAAAACACGATTTCCTTTTAAAGTCACTAAAATGAATCAAGGAAGAACAAATTTATAGAAATAATAAGCGAAATATATTATACGTAGTAATATGAAGGCTAGAATAAAAAAAATAGATATGAGGGGAGATTATTTTGCCATCAGAAAAGGAGGGTGGCAGGGTGATCCATTAGCGCCAAATCTATTTAATAGCGCATTAGAGGAAATATTCCGCAACTTAAACTGGGAGGATAAGGGGATCAACATAAATGGTAGCCGTCCAATATTGTCCTTTTTGCAGAAAAGCTGGAGGATCTAAAAACAATGTTAACGGACGTCCTAAGGAGAAAGAAATAGTTTATTCCGGCAACTAAAACCTGGTCTAAATATTGGTCCTTAAAAAACATCTTCAAAGGGGATTAGACATAAAAGCCAAGTTTTCAACACGTGCCTATCCTAACATACGGATGTCAAACATTAAGAAAAATAGTTAGAATTATCCAAAACGCTATGGAGCGCTCAATATTAAACATCAAAAGAAGCGACCGAATAAAAATAAAAACGATAGAAAAAGCAAAATTAAGAGATAACGAGAAGATATAATGCACCAAATCAGACGCAGTAAATGGAGAATTCTGGTCACATCTCCCGTCTAAAGCATGATGATCGGTGGACTTATAAAAGTACTATTTGGCAACCGTGGGAAAGAAAAAGGAACACGCTGGAAAAATGATTATAAGTTTTTAAAACAAATAAACTTCTAAACAATAGCCATAGATCGGTTAGAATGGAAAAGCTCGCGAGAGACCTTTGCTCAATATGGGCCGAGGGACTACTTAACGTTCAAAGTTATGTAACTCTACTTTGACTGGTTAAATAAATGTAATAATTTTTCTTGTAAAAACTGTCCCAAAAAAAAAGTATTCACATATATATATATATATATATATATATATATATATATACGCATGGTATCGAGCTACATAACTTTGAACGTTAAGCCAGCGTAATTATTTCACCATGTTCCTTTCACGCGAAAACCGGTTGCTCTATCACCTAGAGCAGTGGTTCTCAACCTTTAAGTGATGAGGGACCATTTGACAAAATTTCTGTCTGCCATGGACCACCAACTGTTTGGAGTTAATATACAGTAAATGTAAATAAATAAAGGGTTGTTCTATCTATCTATAAATAAGACACGCGTGAAATTGTTCAAATCAAACAGTATTTTAATTTTTTTTACGAAAATTTTACATTACAGAGGTAAGTATATTATTTTAATGCGATTTTTGTAACTGCATACCTTTTACTAACTTCTGAATCCCTGGTTCAATGCTACTCAAAGCCAAACACATGTCGGCACTAGCATCCAACCGATTTCGGTGCTTGCTTTTAATTATCAAAAGTGCCGAGAACTCCTGCTCGCATAGATAGGTCGATGATAAGAAAGTTCGATAACGTACAGCAATTTCTTGAATCTTTGAGAAAGAAATTTCCTTTTGGCTCCAAAAAATTTTCAAAATTAATTCCTATCTCAAATATATATCTTTCAAGTTACTATTTTTGTGTTGCATTTCAATCACTTCTTCTTGAATTTCATCAGGCACCTCATAAACGTTGATCACTTTCCGCGAACACCTTCGTCCTCGCAGTAGTCAGGGAAATAGCGACTGAATTCACTTTTTAAATTTTTCAAATGAACTTATCATCACGTTCTTTTGTATTCCTCCCCTTTAATAATCTCAACACGCTGCCTGTCAATAATTCAGTTCAGCTATCAAACGCAGGAACATTTTTTCTTCCAACCTTGTCAATCCATAGCTCGATTTTAGTGATAAATTCACTAATTTTATCTTCATAAGCAAATTTATTGCTTGCGCCTTGCAACTTAAAATTTCATGACCCTTGCAGTTGAATGTTCAATTTATTTAGTTGCGCAAAAAAATCAACCAAATAAGCAAAACACATTTGAAATTTGGACTACTAGCAGAACTGATCCAGCAGCAACTCTTTTTGTTCTCCTTGTTAGTTAATAATATTTGTACTTCCTCTTTCAGTTCGTACAACCCCAACAGCATCTTTGGAAAGCCGACGCACTTCCGTATGGAAAAGCCGAGTTTCGTGTTCAGAGTTCATATCAGAGCACAATTACTTGAAGAGACGAGTATTAAGTGCACTCTTTTTAATGTGCTTTTATACCTTTAATATTTTTAAGATAGCTTCGCGGACCACTTTGAGTGCTTCCAGTGACCACCACTGGTCCGCGGACCACCGGTTAAGAACCACTGACCTAGAGGATGCTGTGACTTCTTTCCAATGTTGAATAATGTTTCGTTATTTAAATAAACAAAAAAATTTGATAGCTTTTATGCAATTATAGATTTTAATAATTTTATCGCAACGAATGAAGAGGTGTATAAGTAAGTTTTTATCGGGCGCCATTAATTATATTAAACAATAATCCATAATAATGGGGAAAAAAAAGTGTTATTAATATACTCCGGTCAATTTGTAATATGAGATTTGTTTTCGAATGGCAAGTAACTAGAGTCTTTTTGCCGCTACTATTTGCTGTAATTGTGGGTTGAAATAAAGACCGGAATACGACGAGCCTAAAAGAAAAAAAAAACCCCAAAAAAAACCAAAAAAACAAACACCGATTTGATTCTAGACACGCTGTATTTTATTATTATTTTCGTTATTCTGCTATTGCTCATTAGTAAATTAGAAAAGCCGAAGGAAGAGTAATTAGAAGAAGCGAAAAATTAGTATGCATTCTGGGTAAGTGGTGAGTAGCACCGGATATAGGAAAGACGGCGGAGGAGTCGTGTATGGCGGGTAGGAGCAGGAAATATACCGGTACTGCATACGTGTCCGCAATGTATCGGAATGACCATAATAATCGATGCGAACGGCACCGCAATCGGGTTATCGATCAGTTAATTGCTATGTAAACAAAATGCGGCCTGCTTCTTATAAAAATAAAATCGATAACGAATAAAAATAAAAATAAATAAATAAATAATTATTAGCAGCTGCTGCCGGCGCCGTCGCCACTAGCACTCCGCGGTAAAATCGAACAATAATTATTGTGTGGACGCGTACGAGTTCGGAATCGATAATTTTTCTCAAGCGCGCGCTTCGGTAAGACTTAATCGATTAAATTAATCGAATCAATTAGCACCAGCGCAGCCGGAAGACAAAAGTCGAAAAAATAATGTGTGACAGATCTCGCTAGAAGCATCGTGTGCTGAAGAGGCTTCTCTCTATGGGCAAGTAGTATGTGCGTGCTTAATTGAGGTCTGTCGAGGACGACGAGGAGCGATGCGAGGATGCGATTCACGTGAGTTAAATAAAATACGAGCCGTCGATGGGCCAGCGCGCAATCCTGGTCGCCGTGTCCCATGGCGGAAATTGTGATTCCGCTCTCTGGCCGAATGCGATTCATTATCGATCATTCTCACTAATTACGCCTCGGTGCAACACAGCATTTCTTCTTCCACTATTCTTAATTAGCTACCGACCGGCATAATAGCGCCCCGCTTAACCGGTACCATCACTTCCATCTGCCGCCGGCTAAATTAGCACGCAGCAAAAAAATTGTCGAACGCGTAAATAATGCCAAGCACAACGGTTACTTTGAATTAGCGCGTTGGCTGATTGCGCCATCTTCCTACAATCCATGCACCAAAGTCGGCCGTCTAACAACATAACCGAATTATAATGAGCACGCTGAGCCATCATCATCTTGGGCCCTATATGCAATATTTGATACTATTGATTTCCGTGCCTGTTTTTTTTTTTTTTTTCTACTAATCATCCGACAGACATTTTTTAAGCAGTATCATAATTGTTTCATCAGTTACTTCGAGAGAACAGAACATTTCGCCGGTGATCTCCATTTTCCAACCATCTCTCGTGAAATTGCCACACTATCTATCGGCCTTCTTCTTTAGGTGTATTTTTCTGCCTACTATCCGGTTTTTTTCTAGCAGCTCTGCCTACTTCAAAATACACGAATGTTTATAGCGAGAATGTTATGACAACCGCGTACAAACATTTGGGCAGTCAAGTACGAAAGCAAATCTGCATGAAGTTTGCACAGATTAAATTCGGTTCAACGTTAGCCCACGAGTTCTGTGGAAACATGGCACAGTAATGAAAGTTAGAATTGAAGCTATTTAATTCTTCCATCTTCCTCACTTTCTGCTATGTTCCATCATTCGTTATTTCGTGCAAACAAAATAAATTATTGCAGAACTAAAATTTTCATTTTTTCAAAAAAAAATATTTGTGCTATTTTTTTATATATATATATTATTTTTTTTATTATTATTTTCCGCGCGGAGCTACACCTACTTGTAAAATCAGGACAACGAAATTCTTTTGCCCCGGGCATATGAAAATCCGTCCGACCACTCATCAACGAACCCTTACACACTAAGTAAGAGTACATATGTATAACAGGCGAGTAGTCAAATTTCGATTGCAAATAGCGCGTATTTTCCCACCAGGGGCTCTAAATCGTTCATCTCGGACGAAATATAAATGATGTATGCCCGCATGAATGGAATTCATTCCACGAATATAAAACGGAGATAGTTTGGCCAAAAAAAAAAAAAATATCGTAAAAAAAGGTTCTATTTTTTTTTTTATATTCAATATATTTAAAAGAATCGATACTTTTTTTTTTCTTTTTTTTTTTACATTTCCCTCGAAGAACATCTTTATGACCCCGCCGCCGTCAGCGAAATTAATTTGACAAAATTTATTACAATTTTTTTTGGGCAAACGCGTTTTCTAAATCGAATTCGATGGAAAAATATTCTCCTAGGCCGCGCTCGGTTAGCTCTGATTTCGCAGACCTTTGGATTTTATTTTTCATTTATTTCATTGCACACGCACTTTCCTCTTGTATAGCAACTTATTTTCTTAAAGGCTATTGAAGTAAACTCAAAAATTTCGACTGCAACGCGTTAGTGATCATCTCGAGGTGAGCCTTTTGGCGTCGAAATTGTTTTTCAGTAAAATTAATCTTTTTGTATAATAATGAATGTTTTAACTGAACTCTCGAAAATGAAAGTAACCGATTGTTACAATGCAAGTTTAGCGTAAAACTTATAATACGCATACATCGAGAAAGCAACGTTTTTTTAATCCGAAAATCCGATTTAAGATGGGACAAAATTATACACGTGTACTTTTTCAATCATCTCCGTAATGTGTGTTTGTGTTGATACATTACTCAGATATTGAATTGTATTTTTAAAAAACCTAAATTGTATACGAAGTGGCTGTATTTTAAAATTTCCGTTTCTACAAAGACTACCCGCGCTACTGTAGACAAACTGAAGAATTAATTCTTCGAGAGAGCTGGTTTTGATACAATCGAAATTTCGGTTATCGTAACTTTGATTACCGTCGCTATTAGGCGCACATCGCACTATTCTTGATGACGACACTGTCTATTTAGACATAAGGCGCTGTAAGTTATTTAGGTGCCACTTTTTTATTCGTTTCCATACAAACTGAACAAGGCAAGAATTACAAAAAATTACGACACAAAAAAAAAAAAAAACACAACACAACGGCTCCTGAATGGACCTGGTTGTAACATGGCCAATGTGGCTAGGCCAACTATTGACCGATCGCTAAAATGACCCGGCTGAAGATGAAGAAATAGTTTTTTTTTTCATGTTAATGATTGCGCTAGCTTGTAGCTCACCTCAGTAGCATCCTAATTAACGGAGCTACCTTTGAGTAATTTTAATTTTCCAGCGTGTCCGCAGTCATTTCTTTTCGGTAATCTGCGTTCGATAGGTCATTCTGACCCGACACTGTGTAAGTTACATTACTATTTTCTCCGTGTCGGTTAAGAAGCTAATTTTCACTGACGACAACGAATCCGGAATGTCCCGGTAAAAGCTTTACCGGAAAAAGATATCAATAGCGTAATATATCAGCGTGGTTTAGCGAGATCAGCGGTTATATTTTAAGTAAATCGGCAACAAGCGAGTAATAACTAATAACGAAGGAGAAGTAGATATAATTTCGGGTTTAATTTTAATGGTAAAGAAAATACAGGTAAAAACTCTGTCCGCGGTAGAAATTCTTTTCATTAGTCTCTGTGTTAATAGAGTTGTACATTATTTGTAACGGAACAGAACGAGTGAAAACAATTCTAATGATAAAAAGAAATACTTTGAATTTGACGTCTCTTTATATTTAAATAATTTAACGCTCAAAAGAAATAGAATCGGAATTCTGTACTAAAATTACTCAAAAATAATCATGGGAAGTTATACAACAAAATGGACTAGAAGAAGAAGCAATGAATAGAGTAGAATATGTAAATTAGGTCGGCCGTATCACTTGGTGAAGAATGTTTACGATAAAAAAAAGCATTGAGCATAAGAGCAAAACTAAGACACTACGCTACAGTTGTAAAACCAGAAATATGCATCAGAAACGTTAAATCTAAACAAGAAAATATTAACAAATCAATTGGAAATAAGAGAACGGAGAATCCTGAGAAAGATTATAGGAGTTAAATGGAATAATGATGGACAGTTCAAATGGGTTTCGAACTATAAACTATATAGGAAAATTGAACACCATTGTCCATATCAATAAGGAAAAGAAGATTATTATTTTACGGGCATATTACCAGAATGCAAGAGGACAGGTTAACCAAGAGAATTTATGAATTCATGAAAACGAAGAAAATTAAAAAAGGGAAAGGAAAAAAAAAAAAGATCTGCATGGTTCAATGAATGTGAAAAGAGGATATGTGGAATTAATGGATGTTACTGAAGCAGAAATGTTTAATAAGGGGAATGGTGTTTCATGAAACAGTTGCGACGTCAATCTTTAAAATAGAACAAGTTAACCGGAAGAAGAGGTCGCTTTCGATAAGCCATAAAAATGCCTTGATGGAGGGTTTCAAGAAATACTGGAAAGATGTCAAGGAAAGAAGAAGGGGAAAAGATGTAAAATGAAAACTTAGTTGTTTAGCGTAGTCCATAGAGGCTGAAATCGAAAAAAAAAAAAATATCCTTACCGTTTTTGGAGGGACAAATCTAATTTTTGACAGTCAAAAAAATGACGCATTTGAGAGGCAAGTAATTGAAATGTTCACATCGGTAACCCAGCAAGACGGTGGGTTTAGCGACACAACGAGCCACATTTTGTGTTTTAACATGATTTTCACAGTTCTAAAATTCGATCATCATTCATAAAGACGTTTTTATTCCGCTATATTGGCGGACATTGAAATTCGCAGCAATCGATTAGCTCCAGTCATCATTTTCACATTACTTTTTCTTCCCGCGCTACTATTAGTGTTTCGCGGCATTTCCGCTGTAAAATTGAAATTAAAACCTGTCTGAATACTATTTTTAAGATGTTATCAATATTTCAGGTAGGTCCGCAAACATTTAATTTATGCGTACACACTCGTAATTAAAATTAGCGTTCTGGCATTAACGGAACAAAAAGTAATTTAAAATGTTTCTACGCTTTTTATTTGATCTTAAAACAATTATTGTCAAAAATGTTTTCGTTTATTTCTTTTTACCTTTTTTGAAAATAATTTAGAAGGAGCTCAACGAGAATTGTAATGCAACTTACGCAGATTATAAAGCATATGGAACCCGTGAAATTTACCATTTAAATTATTCCGGTATCTCAAACGGTTCTGAAGATAATCGCAAAAGTATGTCGTCTGACTGTTCTTTTTTTGATACAAATAGCTTATTTTACCTCGCAAAAAACGACTAAATTAAAAAAATGTTTATCTATCCGGTATTTTTATTTATACATACGTACACATCAGGGGCTGATCCAGGAGGACATTTGGGGCGGGGGGATTATATAATTACGTAAAATATTCTACCCGTAAGTAGTAGATTTGAGAAATACCCCTTGTTTTATGAAGAAAATCAAATAGCGACCACGTCTTTAGGAATTTTAAAATTCTTCTTAAAAATACATGATTATTACAATTTTTAATTTAACTTTTGTTTTATTTTTAGTTATGAAAAAAATAAAATGAAATAAAATTATACCTTAAATGGATGGTAGTTTAGAAATAGTAAGAAAGATGGTATTTTTTGTTATTTTTGTTAGTAATCCGATCCGAATTCTCTTTGTTCGTGAGCAAGTTTAAATATTGTAACGTTATAGTTAGTCATTTTTAGCCAACAGGGATGCCAACCACGAGGTTTCCGTTTCGTGGATTTGATTTGTTTAAAATTTTATCCTTACTTGAGTTTATTCGGTTACAATTATTTTATGATTATAGTAAATAATCAGTTTAAATTTTTAACTACTATCTATTTTATTAAACCTCACATCTATCTTCCGGTATCGGTCGACAGTTAAAAATGACACAATAATATTAAATTACGTACACGATAACAAATCTTATATACAGTATTATTGAAGTTAATAATAAAATTCTACCGATCACTGTTGTCGGTTCGTTGATTACGTACGTAGAGCTCGGATTAGCTATTAATCGGGCCTGCAAGGTGGCGTTCCACGATTTGTTAATTCTTATTGGACATCTAAAGTTCGATATTTTACCAATTGAAGAATACTCCAACCGACAACAGTGATGAGTAGAATTTTGTTATTAATTTTAATAATTTTGGGATTTATTATAATATTTGTCGTCGTATACGTAATTTAATTTTATTGTGTCTCTTTTTTAACGGTCGACCGGTACCGAAAGATAGGTGTCAGGTTTAATAAAATACATAGTAGTTAAAAATTTAAACTGATTATTTACTATAATCATAATAATAATTTGTAACTGAATAAACTCAAGTAAGAATAAAATTTTAAACAAATCAAATCCACGAGACAGAAACCTCGTGGTTGGCATCCCTGCCGGCTAAAAGTAACTAACTATAACGTTACATTTGGCATCCCTGGTGTGGAATAAAATATAACGCCGAAAAAACAACTAATAACGTTACAATATATATATTTCTCATTGAACTACTATTTTTAATTAAAATTACAAAATAAAAATTAAAAATAAACAAAAAAGACAAAAGAACGACAACAGTATTGTGTTTAAAATAGAATAAAAAAGGAACATTAATAGTTTTACTAGAAAATAGTATTAAATATTAATTATTAAAATTCGTAAGTAAAATTCATACAAATATTTTATAGCATAAATTAAGTTTCTCTGTTATAACAAGTTGTTTCATAGAGGCTCTGATTCGTTGGGGGAGGCAATATCTCCTATCCCCCCACCGCCGTGGATCCGCCACTGACTTACGTACATACATATATATATATATATATATATATATATATATATAAACTCGGCCCCTCGTGTCTCGCTAGGGACTTCGCTCTTTTACCCCGCTTGAGGACACTCCCGGAACCCTAGCCCTATCATTTTTGTACTTTGTATAAAACGAGGAAGATTGACAACGTCATTCTTTCCGAATGCGCGACAAAAAAAAACAATAAGGCTTTGTTAACGTCACATTTTGGAACAATTTTTGTGACAGAAAAACTAATGAGGGTCGGGCTATGAATGACGTCATATATATATATATATATGTGTTTGTGATTGTGTGTGTGCGTATGCGTGTAAGTATATATAAAATAATTTTTAGTGAATCGATATAAGAAAATTATTATAGAATGAAGGAATCGAAAAATAATTTCGTTCTACTGCAAAAAGAAACGTGCGAAGAAAAATAGAATTTTTTTTTTTTTTTTAAATCAAGTTATATATTACCCGGTTTGTTAATAAATTTACTATATGCGTATTCATTTATTAAGCAACTTTATACAGCTAGACTGCGATGCTGTTTAATAAAATGAATTTAAACAATATAACAGGAACCTGGTCATTATCGCACAGAAGGCTATGAATATTACGTACAAGGAAGATCATAGGAGACGTTAAATTGTTTAAAAAACGTACTCTGGCAAATGTTTATTGCAGTTGAATGGCAAATAGTTAATGACTTTTGAGACGTTTGGCGTGCAATGGTGCCGTAACGTTGGCTTGAAAAGTTCACACTTACTCGAGAATTCCACGCAATCGGTAAATAATAACCGCCTCTATTTACGAATGAGTTGATTAAGGGTAGATTTTGGAATAGAATAACATCGAGGGACAGAAGGAAGCTTTGAGTTGCCTTGGTTCTGTATATTTTTAAAGCTGATTTACTCTGCGTTGTTACCAAAACACCCATAGAATGGAAATCCAGCGAAGGAATAAGCCGCGATAATGCTCCATTCAGAGCAGCCCTCTTCGCCGCATAATCTACAGTTTCATTCGTGCCAAAGCCACAATGATCACCGGAACTCATCAGGAACTTATCACTGCATATTCCTTGAAAATGCTGACACATCTGAGTTTGATTTCATAAATAAGAGGATGACATTTGTAATTAAAATTACCGCGAAAGTCATAACTGAACTCGAACAATATATTATAATAAATACTTTCGACCTGAACTACATGTGTGTCCAGTGTAATCTCTAATCTATTGCTACCAGCTCGCTAATGAAAATCGACAACACAGGTCACGTAGCTTACATTTCTTGAACATAATGATGCAGCATCAACTGACCATTGTGCACCTTAACTTTAGAACCATCTGTTAAATCGAAGTAATAATATGCGCGTTTAATAGTAAAGGAAATGGAACCTTAAGCTAAGCCTTTATACGAAATTTTTGTCGCGGCTAAACTAGAAATTGAATTTAAAAAGTTTAATTTTTTTCCCTTTTTTTTACACAAATTACAGGTAAATTCGCACAATCGAGCTGGAACGCCGCCTACCTATTTTAAGTCAATAAAGGATAAGTATACGTCATTAATAAGATGAGCAATATAGTCCATTTTACCCAAACTTGGTTGAAACCATACGTAACAGCCGGGAAAATATTTTCCCGTTCTCGCGTCACCACAGGAACCTACACTCTTAAGTAAAGTCTTTAACCGTACCATGCAAGCGAGATAAGTGTCTATAGGGCGTCACTTGTAATTAAGACTTGCTAGAGCCTTTTGTATTAGAATGACTAAAAAGCATGTTCACAAATTCCATCGTGCACTTCATTTCAAGTAGACTTAAACTTAGACACCTACGGAGTTATCCCTTGGATTAGACAAAACTAGCCAAAAAATGCCGTCGAAAACAATCGATTTGATTACAATCCCATTTCGTAACTATTACATAATTTGTAGCACCTGGCGTGTCGAGCACTTGCTCGGTTCATAAAATCATATCCCATCCTCAAAAATCAATATCGAATATAAAAAAGATTTACGTGCAAAAATCTTAGTTTTATTTTAATCCTAATATATATATATAAAATATACATATTTACAAAAAAAAATATTTTAAAATTAATTTTACGTGTGGTGCGTGCGTGTGCCTTTATGTATATTTTCGAGTATAATGGCGCCGAAAATAGGCGCAGCCTTTATTTCACTGCACTGTTCTGATTAAGAGCTGCAGAGAGAGAACAAATTGTCGAATGCTTTCCTTTAATGAACACGAAATTTGAAATGTTCCAAATTTTAAAATTCGACTATCGACACTTAAAGAGTTGCAAATTTACCGGTATAGAAAATTTTATTATTTTTTTAATTATTCAATTATCTATTTTAAAAACCACTTACGATTACTTTAAATTGCAAATTATTTTTACTGGCAGGGTAGTTTTTTTATTTAGTTTTTTAAATTTATTCATTAAGTTGGCACACTTAACTCCCTTAAAACCCGCGAACATGAATTACGCCATGGACTAAACCTTGACAGATCGATTTCTTGGCTAAAAATCCTCCTAGTTTGCAAATTTCTTGTAAATCGTTAGAGCCGTTTTCGAATTCGGGGGACATATTAATTACAACGTAATTCCTAGGCTAACCCCTATTCGAAAAAATGTCCCAAAAAAATGTGCCAATTTTATGTAACGCAAAATGTCCCAAAAAAATGTGCCAATTTTATGTAACGCAAAATGTCCCAAAAAAATGTCCCAATTTTATGTAGCGTTTGTTATATTTTATAGGATTTTTATTATTGTTATTTAAAAAATGTCACAATTTTATGTAGCGTTTGTTATACATATTTTATAGGATTTTTATTATTGTTATTTAAAAAATGTCACAATTTTATGTAATGAAATATGTAACGAAAAATGTAACGAAAAAATGTCTTAATTTTATATAATGAAAGTTAAATGTTAGAATAGGACTTTTGTGGTTATGTTATTTTTTTTTTGTGTTGATGCCAGTAAGAATTACGTTGTAAATTTTGATCATTTTATACAAAGTATAGAAGAGAAAGAGACAGAAATGAAAGCAAGAGGGGTCAAGGGGCACAGCCCTTGCGAGGCCAAAATGGCCGAGTTTATATATATATATATATATATATATCTAGTCGGATCGCATGGCACAACAAATGTATATATTAATTACAACGTAATTTTTAGGCCGGCTCCCATTTGACAAAATGTCCCAATTTTATGTAACTTTTGTTATATCTTAATGCTTCAAACTTTTCTACATCCGTCGTTTTTAAACTAAAAGGCGTGTCACGCATAAATGTGGCAAATTCTTCGCTATCGCACAATTCGTCGTCCCATTTTCGTTTCTGCAATTCGCGTTTGCTTTCGGTGGCGGTTTACATTTTCGAAAACATGGAGAATACACTTCTTATTACTATGCAAATTGATGAATAAGAAGTCCCACCCTAAGAAGAAACATGTAAAGACTATTGCTAATTTAATAGTATCACGGAAACGAAAAAAAAAGTATTATTTATATGTCTTGTAGTATGTTAAATTGTTTCGGTAGTTTAATAAAACTTACGGTATAAATTATAAAAAATTATTGCATTTTTTTCGTTAATGGGGGCGATCGTAAATTTTGATCATTTTATACAAAGTATAGAAGAGAAAAAGACAGAAATATAAGCAAGAGGGGTTAAGGGGCACAGCCCCTTGTGAGACCAAAATTCCCGAGTTTATATATATACATATACATACATATATATATATATATATATATACATATACATACATACATATATATATATATATATATATATGCATATATATATATATATATATATATATATATATACAATTCTTGGCTCGTGTAATAATAGTAGATTGTGACGGCCCTTATGTAATTACGATGCAATTAATAATATTTAAACGTATTTAATTAAACTAATAATACAATGTCTATCCCAAAAAGTTCGCTTCGATACAGCGAACGAAGTTACTTACTGGTCCGCCAAGAATATGGGACTACAGAACAATTTATTAGCTACTGATAACTCGCTGTGTGTGGCACGGCGATTTGTCACTTCGCTATAATTGGTTAAATAGAAGGCGGAGTGTCGAAGCTTGTGGGTTTTAATTATTTAGAATTAGTGGCTAATAACGCCTGTTAGCATGTAGGTGATTACGCATGTGTAACAAAGCAGAACGTGATCGGTTACATTATTACTTTGCCGCTTCAGTTTGAATGAATATTATTATGAAAGCAGCTGTAAATTTTTCAAATTTCTTTTTTCGCATAAAATGGACATTAAAATAGAGCAACGCTGTACGATTAAATTTCGCATGTCGCTGAAAATAATGGCAGTGGACAGTATGGCGATGTTAGAAGAAGTCCACGGCACCGCCCACGTTTAGATCAGACGACAATTTTTCCTTGGTAGAATTCATTTAGTATCGGTCGTGAGTTCGCAACACTTTATGTAAACTCTCGGTATCAGCGATCATTCACGAAGATCGAAATTTATCATACAGAAAACTTTCGCGGAGATCACGCTGATATTCCGAAAAGTTTGGCGCGTCAAATTTTGAACGGTGTATTGCAAGTGATCCGCCTGTGTCTTAGGTCGCGCAATTCCTTAGAAGCGGATAAATGCGTGCCAATTTGCAACGAACGGCTTAAAATGGTGCAGAAAAACCGAATTTTTAAAAAAAAATGCGGTTGCAGTTGACGAAGAAAGTTACGTACACACTACTATTTCGACTCCCACACCGGTCAAGAAGAAAAAGGGGACGTGGAAAATCTGCAGTTCCGAAGGATCAAAAAGGTTCGACTAGATGCTCAGATCGCATTTTTCGATTTATCGTTATTTTCTTCAGCAATCGTCTCCATTTGTTGCCGGAGCATTTTCTTCAAACATTGCGGCAACTTTTTATAACACAAAAGGCTGCTCGACTTAAAGGAACGACGCGGAAATGGTATAAAAACTTTTGAGGAAATTCAACATTTCGATTATGCCGCATCCTATTTACAGTGCAAACTAACTGTCGGAAAGAACTTCGAGACCGAAGATTCGAGTCGAACGCAGATACTTTGTGCGCAAGTTTATCAGGAACCAAGCACATGCTGAGTATAGAAAGACACGACAGTGGCAAACTGGGAAGAAATGATTGAGCACACAACGGCGCATATTTCGAAAAGGATCGAGGCGGATTTAGCGATAGTGACTTGGAGTGATATTTTTGTAAAATTAAATTTTTCAAACCTGCAGACTTCAACGGTTACACGTGTATCTTTCATTTCGACAACAGATAGTGAAGCGAGCAATTGTCGCACCGAGCTAGGTGATAGGTATACCCCGGTTTAATAGACTGCTTTACAATCCTACACCGTCGGTCGTAGCTTCGCTATTGTTTTTTCGGACAGAGCCACTGTGTACGATTTTTATTCTCAATAAAATTACCGCATAGAAATGACGCAGTGAGACTCAAAAGAGGTATATACAATTGAATGGAATGAACAGATCTTTATGTCGAGTTTTTGTGAGATTTTGAGGCGTGAGTTCGAAACAATTTTCACGTTTTACGATAATCATTTTGTTCAAAGTCGGATAAACGAATTATATCAGCGTGTGAAAGCATTATGTTTAGATGTGATGTATATATTCAGCAAAACCGGAACACTTTTTTTGGGGTTTTCTGAAATGCTGAATAATCATTTCCGAAAATTACTTGCCAGTTTCTAATTTATAAGCCGATAGTAATAAGACGCATTTACTTCTTATTCGTAAAATCAAATATCCTCATTTTCGTCGCTTTTAAAGAGTCATCAATCATGTCGGAATAAATAATTTCGAGACTCTGAAATGTATTACTTTTTTACGTTTTAGTTCATTTGCATTAGAGTAAATCTTGAAGTTTCATTAAACTTTTTTTTACTAAGCCTAACGTAGTAAATTTTTACCTTAGTGACACCAGTTCATTCTGCTCCTTAACAGTTCATATTAATACGTACAGTATTACAATTTCACAGAGTGGGCAATACCATTAAACGAACGAACTAAAATTTTGGCAAAAATGAACTGGCGGCACTAATGTAAACGCTTACGAAAAAAAATGATCTAACATCATGGCGCGAATCGATTATATTCATAGAGTATTTTGCTGATATGAAAAAAAAAAACCCGTTCATATCGCTAGTTCATTCCTGTTGTTCAGTACAACATGATGATCAACGATGATAATGTTTCACCTGGCTTTATATAATTCCGAGAAAGTCTCATTCGCAGAACAATTTCTTACAATTACCATTCGTTGCTGTCGTTTTTGAAAATCTTCATATTATCGCAGTGTGTTATCTCATAATCGTTTTCCATTTCTTCGAATAATAACTGACTCAAAAGCAGCACTCTGAATCTAAGATTTCCGGCGAATAATGATTTACTAATAATACGGTCGAGCCTGCTAGTGTGGGCCGATTTTGGCGGGGCATTTTTCGCGTTGCCTGTGATGACTCAGAAGTCGACTAGGTGGCGTCCGTATCTCAACAAAGATTATCCGGGCCGTAACAAAGGTAGTCGGAAATGGAGTAACGGACGCACCTAATTCACTAAATATTATTGCAGAAAAAACCTATCGTCAGCGCACCTCTAGTTCGAATGGCGCCCCAAGTGATCGGTAAAGAGAACTGTGTTTCTGAGTGCCATCTTTAAAAAACAGATCAATTGCGTCAAGCCGGCACGCTTATCTTTCATTTCATCGTCCGATTTTGGCGGGTTTTCGAACGCTGTCGAAATTTTAACACGGCAAAGATTACATTACGATCGTTTTAAAACCAGATCAAAATAATTAATTCGTTAGCAAAATTTTAAAACTGCACTGAAAACTATTGATTTTCGAAGAAAGGAGACGCCGCTAGCTTGACAGAATAAGCGCATTAATCAAAGATAAGAGAGTAAGTAAACTGAGAGTTGCATAAAGTTGTATAAAGATGCAACGTACGACGTTAAGAAGTGCAACGCATGTATTACGCTATACACATGTACATAGAATATGAAAAATAAACATACTTTGTAAGAGTGTGGGTGGATGTGAGTAACAAAACCAGTCGCTGGTTGGGAATGCTCACCCGGCATCGAAGCTGAACCAAATACGCGCGAATGTAGATCAATAGAAAACAGAAATCGATATGGAAATTGGCATATTCGCAATAGGGCTAAGAAAAAGTTGACTAGTTTCTGGGGTCGGTCGGAACTGAATTCTTCGCGATTGTTTGTCAGATCTCAAATAACGAATGTCAGAAATCGTCAGAAACACCCGTCTACTTTATTTTGGTTGCTACGACGTTAAGTCAGGTGAAAGAGTATTGCTGTCCAACATCAGTAAATCGATTTGTCATATTTTTCTTTTCTTATTTAATTTTTCGAATTCCACCGTTTCCGCTACCAAAGATCCAGTTTGGACCACCGTCGATCTCTTAATGTATGATGTATATTATATGTGTATATATAAATAATTCGGCCATTTTGGCCTCACAAGGGGCTCTGCCCCTTGACCCCTGTTACTTTCATTTTTGTCTCTTCCTCTTCTATACTTTGTATAAAATTATCAAAATTTACAACGTAATTCTAAATCGATCCATATGAATATAATAATATAATCATAAAAATCCTATAAAATATAACAAACGTTACATAAAATTGGGACATTTTTTTAGGACATTTTTTGGGATATTTTTTCTAATGGGGGGTAGCCTAATAATTACATTGTAATTAATGTACATATATATATACATACATACATATATATTAATTACAACGTAATTCTTAGGCTACCCCCCCATTACAAAAGATGTTCCAAAAAATGTTCCAATTTTATGTGACGAAATATGTAACGAAAAAATGTCTTAATTTTATATAATGGAAGTTAAATGTTAGGATAGGATTTTTGTGACCATGTTTTATTTTTTTTGTGTTGATGCCAATAAGAATTACGTTGTAAATTTTGATCATTTTATACAAAGTATAGAAGAGAAAGAGACAGAAATGAAAGCAAGAGGGGTCAAGGGGCACAGCCCATTGCGAGACTAAAATGGCCGAATTTTATATATATATATTAATTACAACGTAATTCTTGGGCCACCTCTCATTAGAAAAAATTTCCCAAAAAAATGTCTCAATTTTATGTAACGTTTGTTATATTTTAATTTTTACCGACTTTATACATATATATATAAATTACAACGTAATTGTTAGTCCGGCCCCTGTTAAATTTTGTTAGGAAAAATGTCACAATTTTATGTAACGAAAAAATGTCCTAATTTTATGTAGTGAAAGTTAAATGTTAAGATAGGATTTTTGTGATTATGTTATTATATTCATATGGATCGATTTAGAATTACGTTGTAAATTTTGATTATTTTATACAAAGAAGAGAAGAGAAAGAGACAGAAATGTAAGCAAGAGGGGTCCGGGGGCACAGCCCTGTGCGAGGCCTAAATGGCCTAGTTGATATATGTATATATATATATAAACTCGGCCACTTTGGCCTCGCAAGGGGCTAAGCCCCTTGACCCCTCTTGCTTTTATTTATGTCTCCTTCTCTTCTATACTTTGTATAAAATGATCAAAATTTACAACGTAATTCTTACTGGCATCAACACAAAAAAAAGATAACATAATCACAAAAATCCTATCCTAACATTTAACTTTCATTACATAAAATTAAGATATTATTTCATTACAATTTTTGTTACATATTTCGTTAGATAAAATTGTGACATTTTTTAAATAACAATAACAAAAATCCTATAAAATATAACAAACGTTACATAAAATTGGGACATTTTGCGTTACATAAAATTTGGGCATTTTTTCGAATGGGGGGTAGCCTAAGAATTACGTTGTAATAAATATATGTATATATAAGTTTAAACAAAAGTTAATTATTATTTTTTAAATAATTCGTAACAAGTTTTTCGATTCGTATCGTTAAAATGAAAATTTTCGATGGAACCACGTCGGTATTAAAACAGTCCTTGACGTTTTTAATAGAGACGTGGAAATTTTAATTTTAACGGTTCAGAATAAAATTTGAATTGATTATACCTTTAAATATATTAATATAGTATGTTTCATCAGCGTAATTTTTTACTTGTCACGTATTATCATCGCATCGTTTACATTGAAAATATGTTTATTTTTCGGCCACATGTTCGGCCGGGAAGAAATTTTCATGATAGCGGGGCGGCACTTAAAGATGATACTATAAATAATAAATATAAGAATAAATTAGCAACAACTGATTCCGCGTGGATGAAAAGTAGCGCATCGATGAAATGTAAAATGATGAATATAGAAAATCACAAGTAGTGGCAGTCGGAGACAATTTTTTTTACAAGCCGGAATTAGGTAAGCAAATTTATGGAAATCATACAAAAAATTTTTAGAGTGAGAGGTGGGGTGGTCTTTACCGATTAATCATCTGAAGAGGTTGAGCACAATTTTGATCAGAATGCGCCGAACGGAGGAAACTCTTGATTCAAACGATATGAGATGAAGGGGAAAAAATTGATTAGTAATTCATAGACGGGTTACACGTTAGAGTAAGTGGCTTGTGTTCGGCAGCTTACACGGAGAGCTGTACGGATTTATTGAAGATTACGGTTTTGAGTTTCAAAAGCACTTTGAAAAGGCGGAAGTGATCGAGTTTTTTTTTTTTCGCGACGATCACCACTTACTTTTAATGGATCGATACTTTATTAACTGTTGATTGTTAATGATATAATTTCAGATAAATAGAAGAATGAATCTGGAGGGCCAAAAAAAAAAAACAAAAGACAAAGAAGCATCATTGTAACTACATAGTTCGAAAAATTGTGTACGTCTGTCCGACATTTACATTCGATTATAGGCGCCACATTTAATATCGAGTCCGTTGCATTCGTTATATTTACCGTTACTGATCTGTTAACTATGAGATCATTGTTTAGAAGTCGACGAGGTAGCGGAAGGTGAGTCAAAAAAAAAAAAAAGTAAATAAATAATTATTGTTTAGGTTGTTTTTTGCTTTCATTGATTCGCCGAGTGGGTTGAGTGTCACGGTGTATGTGAATTTCGTTCAGCGCGTATTTAATGCGGACACGGATCTTTGATTTTATTAATGTCGGTTAAATTCCTTCAGCGTTCTCTATGCGATTTTATTGGCTGAACACTTAGTAGTATACGTGCGTGTGTTCAGTTTTATTTCTTTTTGATCCGTTTAATTCGAGCCACAGAGCACATTGTGCGTCTTGCCTTTAGCCAGAATCATCTCTGAATCCGATCTGAGCAGGCATCGGGCAAGTTCTTTCACTACTGATATAAAACAAAAGCTGTATATGATTCAAACCGTAGCAAACATGTGCACTCACTGGCACCGCATTAACTTTTTATTTCGGTCGCTGCGTGTACGTCTCGGTCCTTACACAACTTTACTCTGCTGGTATAACGGCGGCCTCCCATATTCAGATATTCGGCAACACTCCTACGAGCCTAAATCCGTTTCGGCATTCTGCGTCATTTTTCTTACTAGAAATATGCATATGAGATGTCGAATGCCCTTTCATCTCCCTATCCACGTTGGTTATAAATTTTGAATGGTTCCCGTTATCGCTGTACAACCGTTCCCGTATATCTTTTTACCTTATGACAATCGACATACTACTACTGCAAGACTGTCACGGGAATTACTCCGGAAATGATTCGCCAGCCGGAATATCGTTGAATAATATCTCCGAAGCCAATTATATCCTTCCTCTCCCACCGCCATATTTTCACTGCGCATATACTTTCGACCGGATATTGTCCGAGCTGCGGTTTTTTTTTTGTTCCTCATCGTTATCGCTTGCTTACTTTCTTTGGTGTAACTTCATTTACCGGCATCCGTATTATGTCGCCGTTTTTTAAACTATTCAACGGGGGGATTGATTTGATTTTTTTTTTTTTTTTTTCCGGGATGGAACATCTTTTTCTTGTGCTAAATTTCGGACGAATCTTCATTCTCTGTCATAATGTAGGTTATTTAAATTTTTCGCATCTTTTAAATGTTTTAACTTCTATTATGTGTGTTTTCGCCCACTTCATGAACATCGACATCAATCTCGCTCAATATCGCCGCTTTCTTTTCCTTAATTTACCCCGCGAATTCCTTTTTTAGTTTGTCTCACCGTGTTGAATTTTCCTTTTTTCCTTCAAATATCTCGCGATATTCCACACTCTATTCTATACTTTATTCTATACTTTATTCTATACTTTATTCTATACTTTATTCTATACTTTGTTCCACGCTTCGCTTTGTTTGTACTGAGAAACATACCGGGTATTAATTCCATACCATTTTTCCCCAAAAGTTGCGAGTGCTGCTTTTCTTTTATTTACGAACCATTTGACTTTTTCAGACGGCTCATTTGATTCTACAAGATGATATTCACTATTTTGAATTTTTCTAAGCAAAAATTTAATTGTTCTATCATAATCATAGTCCACGAAAAAAAAAGAAAAAAAAAAAGTTTACACACTTCTCCATTATGAAATTTTTAAAGGTGACTCTATCTCCCCCCCCCAAGTTTTTAGAAATTCCTATATGCTTGTGTGTTCTATTGATTACTCTTTTTTAATATTTGGCGCGATATCTGGCTCCATCTCGTTCCAGAATTTTCATTGCGTATATGGTATTAATATACATTTTTTATCCATCAATCGAATTCCCTCGTGACATAGACGTTTCTCGTTGATTTCTCGCTAATTATAATTGAAGATTTTCTACTGTAGAATAATCTAAAACTTTCATCGATGTTCCCCGCGTAGATCTTTCCCAGTACCGTCTAATTTCTGGCTTTTTTAGAAGTCGGCGCAGAATCCTAATAGATTACCGCGAGTCTCACAAGTTGTTATTAACGAAAGACGGGGCCCTATGCGTTCCTTTCGCTTTTAGTTCTATAACTTTTAGCGGTTTTCATCCTATTCCAGTTATTCTTCGGAGAGTTATTTAGTTGAATCTCTATCACTTTTACAACTATTTTCGATCTATCGAAAATTACAGCGCGTATTTTTATACTAATCTCGGCTTATTCCGGGACAAGGAATATTATTAAGAATTCGGAATATTTCGCAAATGTATATATAGTTTTTGTTTTTTCCAAGCTCTGCTTTAAAAAAAAAAAAAAAAAAGGGTATACAAACACATTACCGTTCCTGGTCTTCAGCACTGTATCCATGTTCACGTAATTTCTTCTCGATGAACCGGTTTTAGCGGATTAAATTTAATGGCCATTCATTAGTTGTAAAAATTACCTTTTTAGCGTGGATTGAGAGCGGCTTTCGATGAGCACCAGCCGCAGCAGCTAGTCCAACGTTATCACGGTGTGTTCGAACTAATGGAAACCGGAAAGTGAAAGATCGCTCTCTAACGTGTTGCAGAAGGGTTGAGAAATAAACTGCTTTCTCCGCTTGCAGAAGTAAGGTACTCAAGAGAGACACAAAAGTTGGAGAAGAGTCGATGGACATGACTCGGACTATGTTCTTCAGCGGGTCTTTCTTAATTATATTCTTTAAATAACCGCGCGCATTTCTAGAAAAGTGTGCCTGGAGCAGATGGAGGCAGAAAAAAACCTGGATAAAATTTACTTATGCAAATCCGGAAATGTGTAAACTAATGTATTAAAAGCTGAACTTAACATATTCAACAAACACCGAAATATAATATAGAAAATTAATAATAAATAATAGTAATAATAATAACAAATATAATCGCTCAGCTATTTATAAAGTAATATGTAATCACGTAGCAAACACGTAGAAATTTTGAAACCAGACCGGCGAGAAGCGTGTTTAGGGGGCAGTCAAAATATGAAGCTATAGAAAAGTCATTAATATCCGAACATATTATAACTAATAACCATATAGAATCGCATATGACATTATAAATGAGATATATTCGTCTTAAAATATATTAATAAAACTTTGCTCAAAATTATTACATCACTAAATATAAAGGTTTTCAATCAAGGGCGTCGCAAGCCGATGAGCCAGGGGGGACCAAGATGAGCTTCCAGCCGCTAGGAGAGGGCAAGATGACAGAAAGAGGATATGAGTTATAGGAAAAATAAAATTTATAATTTGCAAAGGCTTAATATTTTATTAAACAAAAATATAATCTTAATTAAAACATAATTTTCGTGGGTTTCTGGCAAATTTTTATAATGAAATTATAAAAGTCTTCCAAATTGTCTATGATTTCGCGCCTATATTTATACTCATCATGACCAGTTGATTAAAAAGTTTCAAGGCTAGGGGGGAGCTGCCCTCTTGCCCCCCTGGTGACGCCGATGATTTAGTTTATAACATTTTTTAACCATCTCATAACGCGCTAAAAAAAATTAATATCTCTCTTGATTTACCTCGTATTTTGTGTTATTTATTTTTTTGTTCCTATGTGATTATTTATTTCCGCGCCAATTTTTAAACTATTTTATTGTTTTTCAATTATACACCACAGTAGTAATAATCGAAATTGATCGTATTTTATATGCTGTTTTCATTACAAAAACGATATAATTTTAGTAAACATTCGGTGAAGTTATCGGCTTCGAAATGCGTGTCGGACACGTAATAATTAAATATTGTTTTATAAAAAGTACATTTTTACGTGAATTTATTTTTTGCCCATTAGAAATTTAAATTCGTTTGACAGTACAATAAATTTACTACATTCCAGGGGGGGGGGATATGTATTTTAAATATCACTCCCTTCGATGTGCCACTGAACTCGTGTAGTTGCCTGTGTTTTAGGAGTTTAAGATAACGGAAACTTCGAATAACTATCTTCTTTTTTCTTTTTCTTTTTTTTTTTTTTTGAATCCGTAACTGTGGAAGTGGATTGCAACGAGTATGAAAAGATTTCCCCCCATTCGGTATTATTCGAGACACATTTAATCAATCGAAAGTGTCGCTGTATAAAAAAACGTAAATTCCGATATTAATCGACGATGAACATGGACGGAATTACACGTAGAAATATGTAAGAATTGTCAATCAATTGTTACTTTAATTTCATCGATACCGAAAGGTCTCTGATATAGCGCAGATTCTTGATGATTACCATTCGTTAACTGCGATGTACCGCTTTTTAAAATTGTATTCAATCCGCGTTTACTGTCGCCGCTATTCGGAATTTAAATTGACGCTCGTCTAATTAACAGTTACGTCACACGCTTCGTGCGAAGAAAAAAACTTATTAATTCCGTCGGTTCTATTAAAAAAAATGTTATAACGTTCTGCACCCTGCTTCTCTTTGCGACGTAATATTTTCGAGCGTATTTAACGAAAAAAAGTCGCTAAACACTTAAAAAGTTGAGAACAGTTTCCACGCAGCTAACACGGTTCTCACGATTTTGTCCGGACATTCGGTTCGTTTTATGTCTGCCGATTAATGTAACCTATTCCATTGTCACCCGAAGAAATAGGCAATAAAAACAATGTGCCCGAAACTTGCCCCTAACAAGGACTTACCACAATAATAATAATAATAATAACAATAACAATAATAATAATAATAATAATAATAATAATAATAATAATAATAATAATAAGGCGCTCGAATATAATAGGCCATTAATGGCAGATTGCATTTCAGACGTATGCCTATACGAATCTTTTATACCGCGAGACCGTTTATTTAGCTGACAGATATGCCCTCTGTTCCGGCTATTAGGAAACCATAAACGAAACACACTTGCAATGATTATTTGCCGACGGTAATTATTCATCAATCCTGTAACACACACACTGCTAGAATTTAGAAAGCAGCCTGTTCTTTTCGTTCTGTTTTCATCTTTTGTATCGCAAACATCTAAAAATTGGTTCATTCCGAACTAGTTCATTTTTGCTAGCTCCTTTAAAAAATTAGCATTTCACTATGTTTAATTTAAAATGACAAATTATGCATATTCTTGGAAATATCTGCAATTTCCTATATGAACAATATTAGATTCCAACTACTTTTAATATGTTCAATTATGTGTTTATTTGAATCCTGACGTTTATGAGCGTATCTCCTTCTAATATTGTAATTGCTTAAATATGAGTTTCCAGCCCTCTATTAGAACTTTAATTTAAAGTTATCATTTTTTTTAAAATGTGTTCCTCAATCCGTCTGTAGCCGGTAAGGGAAGTTTATTTATCAAATTCTGTGTACAATATACACTGTGTACTTACTCGTCGCGATAGCCTAGTTGATAGAGCGCTTGATTTCCGATATGGAGGTCACGGGTTCGATCCCGAGCGACGACGAACTTATTACAAGAATTAAATAAATAAATAAAATAATCGCTAATAGTCACGTGGAAGGCAATGGCAAACCACTACGTACAACATCATATGCGCGCTAGTTTAGTACATAAAAGGCATAAATAGGAGACTGCATTTGTATATCGATAAATCAAACGATTACTATCAGTTCCGAATGTAGTCTTGTGTGTGTATACCTGCGTTGCATATAATAATTGCTATGAACACTAATACTTATGTCTGTACAGCTGAGATGTACGAATAGGTAGTACCCACCAACCATTAGTTTAACGAGAGAAAGAGAGAGACTTAATATAACATAATTAATTGTACAATCTTAGGTTATGTGTGTTGAATGTGGTGGGTACTTAAAATCTAACACAGAATTTTAGATGAAAAAAAACGAGTGAAAAATGTGTAGTACAGTAATGGCGATGTTACAACTTAGTCACCATTACAAATAAAGGCGGTAGTTAATGATATTACTTATTACATTACTTAATCTAAATTAATAAAAATATATCGTGTGTACTAAAAGCAGAAGTTATTTACACATGTATTTAGTTAATTTAAAGTTATTATTATTATTATTATTAATAATAATATCTAGTTTACTATAAAACAATGGTAAAAATAATAGTGTATGCGAGGTATATGAATGTCTTATTACTTTTGATAGCTTACCCTTAAGTTTAACTAATATATTAAATCTGGTAAAAATAGAAATAGACCATTACTAATCATATTAGTAGTAAAAATGCGCACCACTAAAGTGAATTGTAAAAAAAGTAAAAAAACTCAACGGTAAATTTATATTAAACACATATAAATCTTGCGCTCGAAGCACTACGTAATAGTTATTTGATTTAAAAATAATCTTTAAATCAAAAGTTTCTACCAATCTAAAGCTAATTTAAATGCCAAAAAGCTTAATCAGAACTATACACAAAACGTTAAAAGAAATAACTAAAATTTAGCAAATTATTAAATAATATAAAACAATAGAAATAAATCTAGTATTGTATAGTCGTATTTAGGGATGGTAAATAATCCATTCTAAAACTTAACTTTATAAATTAGCGCTATTGAACTTAATGCATGCACGATGAATAAACTAAATAAACTTATGTAATATTTATTTTTGGTAAAAATATTTGCGTATTTGTTAATTACAGTCGAAGTTATTATGGAAAATTGCGGTATAATATTATACAACAAAGAATCAATAATAAAATATATCTTTACGTTAATTCATGGGCGTCGCCAGCGGGGGGCAGGGGGCAGCTGCCCCCCTGGGGCATTGAAATTTTTTAATCATCTGGCCATGATGAGTATTCATAGGCGCGTAATCATCAACAATTTCAAAGACTTTTATAATAAAGTAGTAGATCAATTTGCCAGAAACCCACGAAAATTATGTTTTAATTAAGATTTTATTCTTGTCTAATAAAATATTTACCCTTTACAGATTATAAATTTTATTTTTCCTATAACTCATATCTACTTTCTAACATTTTGCCCCCCCCCACGGGCGGCTGGTAACTCATGTTGCGCCTCCCTGGCTTATCGGCTGGCGACGCTCTCGCGTTAATTATAATTACTATAAAATAGTGGAATTTTAATTACACATAAAAAATTATTTAAGTATAAATATAAGTAAAAATTATCTGCTAGGAGTAGATTTGTATGTGTATGTGTGTGCGTATGAATCAGTATAGACGCTAGTGTATTTGTAAGGGTATATGAGTACGTGTAGGTGTATGTATTGTGCATATGTTGTAAGTGGACGTGTATATATATATGCATATGACTGTATATACATATGTATAAGTGTATGCGGAAGTATTTTATGTAAGTTTAAGACTTCGGGACTCGGAAGGGGGCAAGCCCCCTTCACCACCAGGTCTAGTTCTTCTATGATTCTTATAGAAGAGTGAACTTTTTCATTTCCGTTCGACAACATTTTTTCGTTACTTTTTTTCGTTACATTTTCGTTACATAAAATTGTGACTTTTTTTGGGACAAATTTCGTGACAGGACATTTTTCCTGATGACCCCTCAAGAAAAAATAGCGTAGCCATTAATATATATAAGTATTCATGGGGTTGTGATGAAATATTGTAAGTTTAAGATAATTGTATATATATATTAATTACAACGTAATTCTTAGGCTACCCCCCATTCGAAAAAATGTCCCAATTTTATGTAACGTTTGTTATATTTTATAGGATTTTTGTTATTGTTATTTAAAAAATGTCACAATTTTATGTAACGAAATATGTGACGAAAAATGTAACGAAAAATGTAATGAAACAATATCTTAATTTTATGTAATGAAAGTTAAATGTTAGGATAGGATTTTTGTGATTATGTTTTGTTTTCCTTTTCGTGTTGATGCCAGTAAGAATTACGTTGTAAATTTTGATCATTTTATACAAAGTATAGAAGAGAAAGACACATAAATAAAAGCAAGAGGGGTCAAGAGGCACAGCCCCTTGCGAGGCCAAAATGGCCGAGTTATATATATATACAAGTAATTACTATATTCAATTTTAAGATTTTATTGTCAATATATATACATGCGGATGCATATATATGTATGTATGTGCATATGAATGTAATATATGTACCTAAGTTAAGAGCACACGATACATAAACAAATAATCACTTTATTAAATTCTTTAGATTATATTATCAATATATATAGATATATATACAGGATGACTGGAAATTCGATGCATTTCTTGAAAGGGGTTATCCTAGAGTTTATTTGTAGCAAATTAAGTCCTATTAACCAGGAGTCAAAAATGAATACTTACTGAGTTATAGCGATTTTAAGAATTTTTAGAAAATTTCAGACTTCGCATGAAAAAAAAAGTATTGTAAAAAATACTTAATTTTGAATAGTCAATTGATATTTTTCTAAACGCTAATTAGCTATTTATTATATTGGAAAAAAATACATGCTCAGAATTATCATACTCTCAGAAATAAAAATATTTAAATAGCCACGATAAATTTATTTTCTAATTTTTGTTTATAATTAAACTATTATTATTATTTGAAAAAAATGTACGACACTTGACGTACAAATTACAGAAATTAGTTTCATTAGCTTTCTAAAAAGGTGTAAATGTTATCAGTTTGTACACGTGTAAAATCATATTGGACTGAAGAAATCCCTAAATTCCAAGAAACACGCTCTTATCAATACCATCACGTTTTTGTTTCTTCTGTCGCACTCGGTACGGGAGTACCAGTCGGTAGACTTCGGAAACTTTTGGGGCAGTTCGTGAACACGATGGACGGTGCTTGTCTCGGTCAATTACTTTCGTTTTCATTCAGCTGGTTTAAACTAACTACTGCTGAGAGCGGATGTATCGTTCAATTGAAATACCTCTAAAAAATTTTCCTTTTTTTTTTGAAAGTTTTGAAAATGAAGAATACGCAGATATTCTATTCTGCTACGGGTTCTGCGGTAGTGATGCCGCTACAGCGCGAAGGGAACATCGAAAACGTGTCCCTTACCGCCCCATTTATCAGACCGGAGTGTGTTTAGCATGACATACCGAACGATTCAGTAAACGGGATGTGTTCAGCGACGAAGAAGGAACACCGGCAGACCTCCGGTTTCCGATCCTGCTGAGGAAGAAGAAGAAATTTGAAGACAATTTGAAACCGATCCCGCAGTTTCAACAAGAGCTGTGGCTGAGGTCAATTAAATGATACGTTCACTCTCTGTAGTAAGTAGATGAAACCAGCTGAATGAGAAGGGAAGTAATTGACTGAGAAAAGCATCGTCCATCGTGTTCACGAACTGCCCCAAAAGTTTCTGAAGTCTACCGACGATGGGCTCCCGTCCCGAGTGCGACAGAAGAAACAAAAACGTGATGGTACTGATAAGAGCGTGTTTCTTGGAATTTAGGGATTTCTTAAGTCCAATGTGATTTTACACGTGTACAAACTGATAACAGTTACACCTTTTTAGAAAGCTAATGAAACTAATTTCTGTAATTTGTACGTCAAGTGTCGTACATTTTTTTCAAATAATAATAATAGTTTAAACAAAAATTAGAAAATAAATTTATCGTGGCTATTTAAATAGTTTTATTTCTGAGATTATGATAATTCTGAGCATGTATTTTTTTCCAATATAATAAATAGCTAATTAGCGTTTAGAAAAATATCAATTGATTTTTCAGAATTAAGTATTTTTTACCAAGACTTTTTTTTTCATGCGAAGTCTGAAATTTTCTAAAAATTCTTAAAATCGCTATTATTCAGTAAGCATTCATTTTTGACCGATAGTTGATCGGACTTAATTTGCTACAAATGATTTCTAGAATAATCCCTTTGAAGGAATGCATCGAATTTCCAGTCAGCCTGTATGTACATTAATAAATATAAGTGTAGTAGTGTATGTGTTTGTAAAGTATGTAAGTTTAAGGGCGTATTAATTATAGACAAATAATTACAATATTAACACATAACAACGAGTAATTTGTAAACATGGGACAGGCGGAAGTGATAGTTTTTGTCACTCCAGAATTACCTCCCGTAAACAAAGATTTTAACCGGCGGCTCGCACGAATTAGCGTATATGCAGGTAATAATTATGCAGTTTTATGTTAGATTTATATTACTTTGTAAAACAAAGTTTTTTCATTCATTCATTCATTCATTCATTCATTCATTCATTCATTTATTCCCCCGTAAACCGCACTATATTATAAACGTAATCAATTTAAAAAAATAGCCATTAACATTCGACTACTGATGTTATACTTTTTGTTATACGAAGGACATGGTTCAGTTTTTAATGTTTTTACAATCTAGATAATGTTATATATTTTTGTGAATTGTTGAATGTGTATGTCGTTCGTGTAACAAAAAAAAATATAACACCAGTAATGATAATGGTTAATTTTTTAAATTGTTTATATTTATAACATTCATTCATTTATTTTCATTATTATTATTATTGTGAAAACAGGGATCTGAGTTGCTTCTTTAGTAGATTACATTAATTCAACATAAATATTTCTACGTCGGTCGATCGCTAAAGAAGCACCGCTTACAATGGTAAAATTAATTACACGAATTATAAAATTAAATTAAAAGAAACAATACGTGCCATTAATTACGATTAGAGCTCTTTGATGCCCGTATGGTTGAATTCGTTGATGATCCAAACCTGGGGATCTTCGGTAGCAGGAAAGGTGAAATTCAATATTTAAACTAACCCAAGTCTATTTTCTATCTGATCTAGATTGCTCGCATCTCTCTCAGCCTCTATGCAAGGTGAACCATCAACCTCTGCCCAGAAACTAGTTCTCATGTACCCGCACAATTATTCTATCGCCGGTCACTAATTGTATTTAATAATTTTATTTATTTTTATTTATCTTAAGGTGAAAATTTGTAAACGTTTGAATATAGTCTATAACGACTATTAAAACACCGCGCTAAAACGATTAGATCTCTGAAGTTGAAAATTCAGATGTAGTACACTACTAGGAAAAAACAAATAGAAAAAATTTCAATTTTCTCGAGGTGACAGAAAAGAAAAAGTCATAAATTGTTTTTAAAATTTAGTGTCCAGGTGCTGAAAGTTCCCCCAATTTCCCCAAATTTCTCCGAAATTCCCCCGTACGCGTCCCGCTCGTTTCCGATAAACCGATCCGATTATTAATTAACATAAGTATATTAATTAATGTCCGAAAGTAACCCAAGTCTCCGCAGGCCCCTCCCGTCGCTCCGTTACCGCAATTTTTTTCAAAATTCAGGACCTAAGTATGAAAATTCCAAAATTTAACCCCAATATATTATTTAAAGCTAAAATCTAACCTATAACTCCAGTTCACACCTCTCACACGTATATTTCATTCTCGCGCACGCGGACACAACGTAAATTGCTGCTAGCGACTTGAAAATTAAAGTATCAATTTCTGGTATTAATATATACGAGCGAAGCCGTGGATAAAAGATAAAAAAACACTATTACAGATCAAAATGAAATATAAAGTAAAAGTCTTTTTTGCAAAAACTTAACCGACGTTTGCAAAAATTGTTTCGGAAACCCTAAAAAGTCTAAAGATTTCAGAAAAGTTCTCTCGAAAATTTTTTCAAAATTGACTATAAATGCCGTCTATTGCCATATGAATTATAAATGCCGTCTATTGCCGTATGAATTATAAATGCCGTCTATTGCCGTATGAATGTAATCCTGAACTAAACTCGACAATTTCAATATAACTAGTAATGTAAAATCTGGTTAGAGATACAAAATGTCGTTTCTTCTATACTAAAAAACATTTTAAATATTCATTAACTAGCTCGTATCCGAAACTCGACGAATTGAATGACGCGAGGAAATTTAAAATTTCCCTTAATGAGATAGCGCTCAAGCTTTAGAACAAATCTACTCCGAATGTAAATGGTATTGAGGTAAGCTCAAAAACATTTGCTAGCTTTGTCGTGTCACTTTGTAAATCACAATTTATTATAACTATCTGGTCGGGGATGTTTTTGTTATTACTCGTTAGCTGTTGTGAGAAGAAAAAAAACCCACTAATTACGTATCAAAACTGCTTAAAATATAGTGTAATAGAATGCAGATTTTAAAACGAACCGGAGTAGAGGGCCGTATTTAGACCAAAATTTTGGGAGGGGTTACGAAAATCTTTTTATAAATCTATATATATATATATATATATATATATATATATATATATGTGTGTTATTATGAAATATATTTATTTATAAATACACTACAGCCTTGTGGTCAATTATTGTATATGTACAATATTCGAACACTACAATAATAATGAATAAAAAATAGTCGTTTCCATAGAATTCATAAAAATTTCAGTTTTCTTTTCGTTTGTCTAAAATTGAAAAGAAATAAATTTATTCTGAATTCCAGCCCATTTAATTCAAGCAGTTATTATTTCGCAGACATTTCGGTGTGGAGGGGGAAACCCTGAACCCCCTCCAGATACGGCCCTGAGCTGGAGTAAATTGTAAAATCGAATGTAATAGTTGCCCAGTTTTAGATAATATTATCGAAATTGTTTTTTGAGTTCCGCTCTATATCGTATTATTTTAAATTTTAAAATTCCACAACGTTGTGTAAAAATATCGTCCTTCCTTTTAACGAACCCTTAGAAACCGACGAAAATAATATTATTCAATTGAGTTTCCACTATGAAACTCGAAATGGTGTCAAATGGAAAAACTATAAAAACTACCCGGCAGGAGTGTAAAAACCTTAAAATTCATCGAATTATTGTGACCGTGATATTTATAAAAACCCTTTCACGTGCACTGTTGAAGATATTGTCAACTTCATCAATAGCGCCAGGACTTGAAGAAACTTTTCGATTTTAAAAACATGGGGCTTTTATCAACCATGTCCCTAGAATGATTTGTTGGCTTAGCACCATTTCCACATGCACATACATACATATATATATATATATATATATATGTACAAAATATACGTATTTACAGTGATATTAAATCTAAATGATCTAACCGATAGATTTGCAAATGTCATCGTGTCTAAATTTTATACTACTGCTAATTTTAATTACGGTAAAACGTAGAAAAAGAACCTATAAAATTTGTATAGAAAATAAATCGGTTTAATTTCGTAAAAGTAAAAAGCGACGAATACATGTCTCTACCTCATCTCACCTAACCCAAAATAATCAGTTTACCTATAAATTATATATACATATGTATATATATATGTATATGTATATATATATATATATATATTTACTTGACCTTGTATTTGGATGAAAATATACGGGAGGTATGTCTTACGTAAACCGAAAATGTGTCACCTGGTCATATAATTTTTTTTATTACTGAATCATTACAGTTCGCGAAAATAGGAGTAACATTACAGAGGCACGTGTTATTTTTGTGAATTTTAACGTAAATGCGAATGCGTTAACGTAAGATTAATTTTCAATTTTAATAAATTATAGATGTTATTATTTGGCAAATAAATTTGAAAAGCAAAAGTTCACGCGATCCTTCAAAGATTTTCTTCTAGATCCGAAGCTCGTGGAAACTATAAAATTACCTTTTTCATTTTGAACTGCCTTTTAAACGTACTTCTTTTACGTTCCACATTTGGAAATTTTAATAGATAACACAAGGAAATAAAACAAATCTGTAGGAAATTTTAAAATAAAATACAAATTTGGAGGAAAAATTTGATTTGCCGTTTCTGGATATTATTATTTTTTTTTATTTTTTTTCGTAATATGAAGTTTCTTTTTTATGAAAGGAGGTGTCTGGAAAAAAAAAGTGATTATGCGCAAAAATTCGTAACCATGGTAGGGGAAATTTTACGATAGGCCATGATGAAATTGCTTTTTTGGAAACATTATAATTACATAGATTAAACAGGTTCCAGTACAAATGTGTAGTCCTCTAGTGAAGTTGTGGAGATTTTTGGTATGTTTCCTTTTATTATCTGCTTTATAGTGTATCTGTCGGTTCAAATCTCACATCGTAAGTGAAATTTTTAACGCGGGAAAATTCGATTTCCTGACATTATAAGAAATTTTACCTTCGATATACATATAAGGACAATTCCTCTCGTTATTATTCGGTTTTATTTTGTTTTAATATTAATAACTCTACTCTGCATGGTGATATTGAAGAGATCGAGGATAATATAGGAATTTTGCGAGGAGAGAAGCGCCAGTTATCGGAAATAAATTGATAGGAACTTAGAAGTTTGGAAAATTTAAACAGGTATGTGGATAAGATATGTAAAAACATGAATTTTCGGACATTGCCGTGGAAAAGCTGCTGGACGCCAGGGCGAAACTTTTTAACACTTACCGAAGGGTAAATTTCAATCGACTAAGTGTCATCCTTTAAAATAAAATAATTATTGGTTTTCGCAGCAGACGGATTCAATTTTATTTTGATTTTTATTTTATATAAAAACGCTCTACACATTTCATAATCTCAAACTATTCCCAGCGTAGTAATGACGTCATTTTTATATAAATGTTATATATTACTGTTGCGCGCGCGTCTTCACGCATTAATATCTATTATGTATTTCTTTTTCTTTTTTTTTATAGTGAACTCTGTATTGCTACTAAAAACTTATTTTCTTTATTCAATTTTCCTGTCTTTCGGACATATTAGAAATATTGTATAATAACTTAAACTTTACGTATGGGGATCATGACGTACGAAAATTTAAGGTTTGAATGTAAATAATATATCCGGTACATGATTGATTAATAATTTTTCCATAATATAGATTTATGAAAAACGTTCGAATGAAATTTATGTCTTATAGAAGCGAATTACTTAGTTACCGAATTACCTTAATGTCTTTAAGGACAGCAGAATTATTTGTACTGTAGTAACTTTCTTCGTAATTAATAGTTACGATCACGCGGCAATTCAATACTATTTCTGTGTTATAAAGCTGTAAATATCTGCATCTCCGTCACCGAAATATTTATATCATATTCCCATTCCCGTTGCTTTCATCATTGCGATTATCTCTCTTTTCTATTCCTTATTCTCTATTTTCATTCGTTAGTTCTAGAAATTTTCTTACTCGCGGATTTCGTTTATTTTTTCACTTTTCTCATTTGGTGATTTGTTTTCTCTATTCATTGTCTCACTCGATGTGTGCATGGACAAACTTAATTGAAGGAAGATTTTTTTCGAACGACCAAAAGGAAGACCTAGAGAATCAAGTTTATGGAGGGTATACTAAAGAAACGAAGCTATGCTGAAGTGAAGAAATTAGTGCATGCCAGAAAGCCGCTGCTAGGTTGCCCACCAACCGAATGGTTGAGAAGATAATGATGATGATGATGATTCAGTTTGCAACGCATTTGGGAATATTACTAACGTAATAATAATTAAAACAAACTTTAAGTTTAAGTACGTTTCCCACGCAACAACAAACCGCGGTAGTTGATTGGACGCAAAAATTTAACAATTTGAATGTTTAACGTCGTGGTTTTTAATTTTTCATCGAAGTTTTTGTAAATTTCCCGCTGACTCGAAAAGGTTAATGCTTAATATATACATACATATATAGTCGTGAAATATATTATTCTTGTCGAATTTTCTTTCTTTTTAGCGCATTTTTGGTTAAATTTGTAAATAGTTCTGGAAGTTTTGGCACTTTCAAAAAAAAAAAAAAAAAGTAATTATATTTTACCACTTTTAGAATAAATATTTTCGACTCTGATAATAATACGAACACACAGAGCCCAACGTGTAAAATGATGCTGCTACTTTTGGTACTACATAAAGCTGCGGCTTTTAAGAATGCAATGTTCAAATTCCGTCATCGGTGGTGATGAGCTGTTTCTAGTTAAAATTTTTGATCTGGTTATATTAAGCGAAGAGAAGATCTAAGGAGATTTTTTTTTCATCTTCATTTAACGACTATTCATTATTACTCATCGGATATACTCATACAGTAAAATTATTAATAAATACAAAAAAAAAGTCATTCGAATGACTCTCTGCACGGTCTTCTGTAGGCTGTACGGAAAAACTGTAACATATTATTATCATCCGTCAGTGATGAGTTTGTAAATGGCGCTACGCCGGTTTCAATTTTCCCTACTCGAATCTGTTTATAAATTTTGATAACTTTTTTTTCAAACTTACGTTGCCGAGGCTGTAAATTGATAGTGTATTTCAAGAGTCAATACTAGTAAAAACTTATCCAATATGACCACAATTTTTCACGTTTTTTGTTTTTGTTTTTTTTTTTATGACTAGCCGTGCTAATCGATATTCATCAGTAGTACACACTCGTATGTATCGCTGACCGCACACGCATCCGAATGAATTGAGAATTATTAAAATCAGTTCACGCGGATGCAAGTTATGCGAACAAATTTCAAAAAAAAGAAAAAAAGAAAAAAAACAAACGAAACATTTTTAAGAAAATTTATCGACGTCGGTTAAAATAAGAAGAATTTCATTTAACTAGGCATTTTTTATTATGTAAATGTATCAATTTTTTTACAAGAAACGTTTGAAATGAGAGCCTTCAACATTTAATGCAGCCGTGTAGGCGTTAAAAAGCGGCAAACTGACTTTTGGCCTACATTATTATTAACGACTCTGCATTCATTTCTAAGTCGATGGCTACCGAGCAAGAAAAATCGCGCCTGTACGCTTGTTTTTGTATCGGTTTTTGTGTAGCGTTTAAAAATAGCGCAGTGTCAATTAAAACCGACTCTTCTATAAGAATTAGGCAGGAATAGTATTTGTAGGTCGAGCGCGGCTTGCCTCCCTATATATGTACGTATGTATGTATGTATGTATGTATGTATGTATGTACATATATTTATTGTTTTCGATGGTTTAGTCATTACGTTTTTCTCTTTTCATGTATTAGTAGCTCTGAAAATGTAGACGGTGGTACGCTGTCGAGAATAGGGCGCTAAAAAAAGAAAGGTGACTGCAATAGGCGAAATCGGCAAAATTTGATAATTGACCGGATGATATTTAGAGGCGGTCGAAGACGCGGAGGGAAGGACGGAAACCGTAGTTGCGGGTGGCCAAAGTGTGGGTGTGCGAGGAGGAGACTGGCGCGCCAGATGATGTCATTATTGAAAAGTGTCACTCGCGGGACCACTGTCTGCGTAGGAGGTGATGGCCATTTACAAAAATAAGTCAAAGAAAACAGAGCCTAGAAAGCAGCGACGGTACTCTGTGGCCGGCCGTTTCCGGATGAGCGGATTATTTTCGTTTTCTGAGGCTGGCGCCAACCGGCGATTATCTTTAATGGTAATAATGATAAATAAGCGAAGAGCGCAACGTCACGATGCACGCACTTGTCGAGATGCATTTTTGGTCAGATTGCGTCATAATAAAGCGTGTCGGCGTATTTATAAACGGGTGATTAGCGTATTCCGGAATGCGGATTCGTCTCGAAGAAGCGCCGGTTTTCTAGCACCCGGAAGAAAACGGCGTTTTTCGCTGTCGCCGCAGCAGCAGCAGTCGCGGAGGAAAGTCTGGTCATTATTCAAAAATAACTCGCGGACGGACAACTCTTATTTTTCGAACGCTCTTAGCCGTGACGTTACCGTAAATGTCAAGGTATGCTGCAGCGAGATGATGACAGTTTCGACATCTCCGTCGTGCTAACAGCGAATCAGCGACCACGAAAACTCAGGCACGCGCGTTTGCGGAAAAGTATCTCGGCTTAGAGAGTAGTAGTTTCCTTCTTCGGTTTTCCTTCGAGAATTCATCCGGCTTTTTCGAATAGTTATGTGTGTGGGGGGGGGGGGCAGAAGGACGAGACTTACCCAGTGGGGGGTAACGAGTGTTTTGATCGAAATGAGAAAAATCCCGTCTGTGTGTGTGTCTATATGTAAACGTACAGTGTGTACGATTGACGCATATCGACACGAATCACTGAGAGAGAATTGAATTGGGCCCAATATTAAAAAATGAACGTTAAGTGGGTCGTGACGGCAAATTCCGTATAGGCAATCTGAAATCGTTCAGTCACCTATAGTCGTAAAGTGTGCCGCGATCATCATGTCATCGTTCAGTCACGATCGTCGTGATTAAAAATTCGCCAGAACGACGGAAACTTTTAATCGATCTAGTGCAGTTTTTCCAACTGAACTAGAATTTCTATTCGGGGGGCGGTCTCTTTCCTCCTTGTTTACTTGCAGCCGAGCTTGTCGGTCGTCGTGATTATCGTGTAAATAAAGTTTAAAGTTTCTCGGGGTTACACCTTGTCTGAAAGCGGGTCCCGCCTCACACGCGACCGAACAAAAAGCCGATTCGGCTAGTCTACAGTTCTGCAGTTCTACCGTTCAGAACGGTCGTGTCTCGAACAAAATCTTACGGTGCGAACCGCGAACATTTTATCGCGACGCTTTTTGGAACACCCACTGACACAGTGCTGGCGCCTCAGAGAAAAAATCGCGTTTATTCAAGCATGTTTCCAGTGTGTGTGCGCGATGACCATTCGGCTCTCTTTGCACTAGTTCAAGTCGGCCAGAACGATTCTTTCTCCTCATCACGCATTAGACATCTTATATTGAACGGATCGTTTTTTGTTGGTAAGGCTATTGGACTTTTCAACGGTTTCGAAATCCATACACCCCTGGGCTACCCCGTACAGAGGGAATTCCCGATGGAATTTTTTTTTGTTTCCCGTTCTTTTTCTTTCTTTCGTATTATTTTTTTTCGGTGTAAAATTACGATGAGAAAAGTGATGACAAGAGAAATTTAGTTTCATGTTCGTTTGCCGTTTTTTTCGCCTTTCTTCGGTTCTGTAAATTTGTCAATCTGCGGGAGGTGGCACGCGGAGTTTTCCTCTTCCGGATGACCTAACTTTTTTGTATAATATTTCACGCGAACGACGAAACCGGATAGTTTGAAATTTTTCCAGTCTTTCTTTTAGTGCCGGGGACCCACCCCGCCCCACCCCACCGCGACCCTCCGTTAAGGATATTACGAAAATAGTTTTTGTTTAAGAAAAAGCATTTCATACGAAAACGTATTTTGTATGGACCCGCAGTCAGTTTTTCTCCGCGCGACCCCTTCTGCTCTAACAACATTATCAGACCATAGAACGCTCCCACTTTTATAGACAACTCCTGAATCTTGCTTTGCCTACTCTACATAGTGCTGCTTCGTTTATCCTTTCACTTCCGTAGCCGGCGATCATTTCTATTATAGCGTCTTTCATTTTTCAATTCTAATTCATTTTCCCCCCACTCTTTACTAGTATAATCGAATGCAAAAAAAAAAAAAAAAATACAAATATACTATATATATATATATATATAATATATGTGTGTATATTTGTATGTATGTATGTATATGCAATTTTTCGTTTAGCTAGATTTTGGCGGATTTATTTCTAGACATAGCACGAACGACTGTAGATGTCGGGTGGTGGTTTTGGCTGCAAAGTGTCGCGTCTCGGGAATGGCTAATTTTGTTCGTCGGTAAAAGTCGTTTAAATTTAATATACAATTTCTAGGCGCCACGCTTGATCGGGTCCGTGCAATTTTTCTACGTCGATCGTCGCGATCTATTGAAATGGCATTTCCTTTTTATCTTTTTTTTTCTTAGTCCGGAGTCGCGTACTTAATGTTTATTTTTCTGCCCAGCACATAGTCCACAGTAAAGAATTTCGAGTTTTTCTAATTTCGTTAGGCACTCCCCCACTAAAGTATTTCCGAACCTATTATTACCACCGTGAGACCCTCGCTCTTTCCTCTAGTAAACGCGCCTGTCCTATTGACACAAATGACCTCCCCAACACCCCAGAGTTCCCTAATGACCCTCTCCCAGAAATTCTGGCTCTCCTATCACAGCACAACGTGAGCGTAATCCGTTTCCCTAACCTAGCTCCTAACATCATGATTCCGCCGTGGGCCCCTTTAAACATTGATGTTAACTTTTCCCTGACGAAGTATAATAAACCCCTGCACCCGAATATCGTTCAGCTGACAACAGCAACAATGCAAAAATACCCCGACCACCTCTTTTTCTACACGGATGCTGCCAAGGCTACCCCAGAGGCTACTTCTTCCCCAACCGCCTGTTCCTTTGAAGTCTGCGACGTGATTCGAAGCATTCGACTGAATGACAATTGCTCGGTACTGGATGCTGAAATATACGCAGTATTTTTCTGTTTGGAATATTTTCTTTTTACAGAGCCTACATCACAGAAAGCCCTGCTGGTATCTGATTCATCCGCGGCCTTATTGACAATTTCTAATCCCCTCACCAAACATCCTGTAGCAATTCGAACCCAGCAGGTATTATACGAACTTATTAAGAGACAGTGCTCCGTATCCTTTCTGTGGGCGCCCAGCCATGCAGGGATTCCTGGAAATGAACGCGTCGATACATCCGCCCGAGCAGAAATATATTGCCCCTCGCCTAGTAACAGCCCACCTCCACCTTATCTCTCGCACATAATCTTGAATAATCTCACGTCTTTATGGAAAACCCATTGGTCCGCGTGTCAGACTTTCTCGAGGTTAATTAAACCCTCAACGGAACCATGGTGGCCAGAAAAAAGCATCTCCCGCAGAGATTTCTGTGCACTTAGCCGCTTGCGCATAGGCCATACGGCCATGTCGCATAATTTTATTTTGCAAAGAACCCCCTCTCCTACGAATTGTCCTTTCTGTGGCCAAGATGTTGCTCCCTCAACTCCTCATAGACTATGCGACTGTCCAGCATTATCACCTCACCGGCCCCTTTCAATTAATAACAAAACAGTCACCAACATTCTTGAGAATTCCCCCGAAGCAATTTTATCCATAACACAATTTATCAGAACTAGCGGAATAATCAGATATCTATAAAAACAAACTGCGCATCTTCGTACTGTAATAGCCACAGCAGTTAAACACGGTACAGGATGTTGCTTTCACAAAAAAAAAAAAAAAAAAAAAAAAAAAAAAAAAACTTTGTCCCACCCTTGGATTATTTGTCGTGTTTAACTTTCTCTCCGTAATCCAGTTAGTTTACACTACTCATCTTTGCTCCGGATGCAGTCTGCTTCCTACGTGTAAAGTATTCTACTTGCGTCTATTCTCTGACCACTCTCTTCAAACTTTACGTATGACCACGCCGATTACGTTTGAATGTTCAATCGCTCTTTTACTACTCATAGAACCTTTTTTTAATTTTCTTTTTTCCTTTTGCCGTTCCCTCTAGATCTACCTACCTCTTTAGTTATCGCCGATCACCTAAAAATATCGTTCTCCTTTCTTTACAACCAGTTCTGTCTTGGACTAATGGCCATACAACAACCGACCAGTGGGCTCCCAGACACCGCTGATCCATAGGTGTGTATCATCAGTGCGTTGCAAGTTAAAAACCTATTTAAAACTAAAATTATTTTCTTTACACGTTACTTGCAGGTCGTTTTGGTTTGGCCGATTATGAGATTTCCGATTTTTTTTTGACTATAACCACCTCATGAAATGAGTGTAGTGCAAAAATTTACCTGCTACATTTAAAGGTGCGAAATAAAAAATAAGAAATACAATGGAAAAAAAATATGAAATTATACAGAGTTTACCGACTAAAGTGAAAATTGATTTTTTTTAAAGATTTGATATTCTTTTTCGATCGCTTTAATTATCACTTCGATAGGTATTTTATTTTTTCCATTTAATTTTAAATATTAGTTCAATGGTGGTACAATTTACTGTTTTTTTTTTTTTTGATTTCTTTTACTCGTTGATTACTGATTTCCAGTTGAATAAACATCATTACGTTATTTTTAGGCTGATTTAAATAGCTCGAAAAAAATCAACGTTTGTCTTCTTCCAATTGGGAAAACCCATTTCTTTTTTTGTTTTTTTTTTTTTTTTTGTAACTTTAAGTGTTCCCTTGTCTTTTACAGCCCGTTAATAAACCGACCGTTGCGGATAGTACGCATGTATTCACAGTGCTGCACTATTCTACGTAATGCTGTACTATTAGAGTCAAAAATGGTAGAGCAATGGAGTATTTGTCTAATATCTGGCGGACCCTAGTAATATTTAATAGAAGAAAAAAAATCCTTTTTCCCTTTTCCATTTCCCCAATTTTCTATTTTCCCCCTTTCCCTCTTTATTTTTTTTACCTCTTTTCCCGTTTCCTCTTTTCCCCGTTTCATCTTCAAAGGCGGTTTAATGAAGTGTTTTGCCATTTTAAAATAGCCGTTTACTAGCTTGGACTTTATAACATTTGTGCTTAACGTTCTGCTGCTAAATTTAAATCGTAATTTTTCCGTAAATATTTTGATTTGTTTTATATTATTGAACCCTGTTGTTGTAGAAGAACATATATTAAAATGAAGAGGAAAAAGCGAAAATCTACTCCGACCGGAAATAGAAAATGTTCGAATTATTTGCCGATGATAGCGAAGAGGTTGTAGAGTCATTTTAATGACGATGATGATGAAGATGGCTTTTTAGTAAACGTAATTATCTGATTTGTATAAAAACGGTCGACAAAGCGGGACGAGGCGCTGATCAGCTGAACCGGAGAGACTGTTGGTAGGGAAATTTCTGGAAAATGTTTTTATTGGACGTTTTATTGCATTCACGGCAGCAAACTATCATCAATTTGCTGAATGCGTCGCAGAGTCGCTGGTTGACGAATGTCAGTCCAGAGTAAGTAGGCGTTTCTTTAAACCGGCTATTTTCGACTAAGGGAGTAAACCGTAACGGGAAATTCGGTGGAAAGTAATGGGGGGAAGTCAGCACTGTTTCCCAGCATTAATATGGCACGTGAAAGAAATAATTTAAATCCTGCCTCGTCAGATGTGTTCGAAAGAATGCGTATCATCTGTAGTAGCAGTTCGAAATGACTCAAGCTCCCTCGCACCCTCGTCGGTACGGAGCTCTACTGCAGGTGGGAACACACGAGCATCAAATAGCGCTATACATTTAAAGTCTAAATTACGGGTGGCAACACGGGGCTTATATCAGTTAGGTAAAATAAACAATACCTGGAAGGAAAAGAGAAACATGGGATACAAAATCTAACAGAATAGTTCAATATGTGCACGGCCGAATTATATTACAAAAGCCACCAAACATACATAGTATTTCCGGCATATAGAGTCTCAACATCAATGTGACTATAATAATATAAGATAAACTTTACTATTTGATTAACACTCGTGAGGAAAGTTTGAAAGTTGATGGTATCCGTGATTTCTTTGATCCTGATACGGAAACTCATATGTACCTAGTGAAAATGCGTAACGTTAAATTATGCTGTATTATTGACGTAATAATTAATATAATTTCAAAAAAATCCCAAAAAAACGCAAGTATATCTAAAAATTGAATAAAAAATAATATTAATGTAAACAAAATTATAACGACCGCGAACGGTCATACTTTCACAAAAAAGTGTGTAACCGATGAGTGGTTAAAGAAAAGATCTATGACTTATTTTCTTTACAGTTAAATTAAACCGATTATTTTTGTTAGCTCAATGACCATTTTCGATTTTATTACATTTGTATTTAGTTATTTCTTTGTTTATTTTCGTTTGAAATATTGCAAGTCTGAAAATACTTATAGATCGATGTAAATTAGAAAGAGGAAAGAAAGAGAATTTACACTAATGTAAATATCAAAATACAACTTTAAAGTTCGTATTACAATTGTATACGGAGAAATTTCGTTTTCCCGTGCGTCCATCGGTACTTTTAAATAGAGACATTGAAAGAAAGAGCTTAGAAAAATATTTGTTTATGATAAAAAGTACATCCATCTTCATCTTAAACACATAATGATCGTGATTTTCCATTTTTCGAAAATAAAGTAATAAATATTCGCGAGCGGTAAATAAATCAGCGAGTTTGGACGTGGTAACGAAAATGGTGCACCAGCAATTGTGGTTTAAAATTTAAAAGTCAGGACGGTTGTGAGGGTTGGATTAAAAAAAAAATAACAGTCGCGCGCAATGAAAGAAAATAGTTCAAAAACGAGAAATTGTACAATAAACGTAAAACGATAATAATCATACAGATAAGTTTGCTTATATAGGTTAGACGCTGAAACAAAGAAAAGCAAAGAAAAGCAAAGAAAAACAAAGAAAAAATGGTTTTAACAGGTTGTCTTAAATGTTGCTGAAACGGATATTACAAGAAAGCGAAGTAACGAAAAGCCAATCGTCTTTCTTCCCAGTTTCTGATCATTTCCGACTCCATGAGTGCTCTTCATGCCATCTCCTTTCCTCTTCCGAAATTATTCCTGCGATTTCACTATTCTTCGCATACGTTTTTTCATTCGGACTTTCTATTCTCTCCATGGGATCCATATTGACTTGCTATGGGTTCCTGGCCATTATGGCGTCTCTGGTAATGAGATGGCTGATTGATTGGCTCGGCTTCTTCCTTCTTCTTAAAAAAAAATCCCATCCTCTAATCTCTTGCCGTTGTGTAAAGCTTTCCATCTAAGATTTTGGTCGGATATATAATACCCTTCTTCCTTTTCTAATTGTCGCTCCTTTTATCTGTCCGTTTAGCCTAATCCTAATTTCAATCCTTGGTTCTCTCTGTTTCCTTCACTTCCTCGTTCTGTTGTTGTCGCCATTGTGCGTTTGCGTTTTAACCATATTCCTTGCTGCCTTCCTCCCGCTTTCGTTTCTTATTATCCTCTTTTCCACGTTGTCCTCCTCATTCAAATGATGCAGTTGTTTGTGACGTCGACCGCGTGTTCTTTGAGTGCTTTGCTTTTTCGGTGCAGCGTTCGACTCTGTACTCCCACTTGCTTAGGCTGAGGCTTCTTGCTCCTTTTTGTGCCCGTTATATCCTGTGTCTTTTTCTTCTACCCTTATTATCCCTCCCATTATTTCATTCTTATTAACGATATCTGATCGTCTCACTATATAACTTTCGTTTTCCTCTAATTGTTTCTGGCTGAAAGTCCTTGGTTGACGAGCCCAATCTTATTCTCCTCTTTTTTTTTTAAACAACAAAAACGAAAAGCCTGAAAAAATACTCAATTAAAGTGCCCTACAGTGATGCTGACGGTGGGATGGACACGTGCATAAGCCAATAAGAACAACGGAAGGATTATCGAAAAACCGGAAAGAAGAATGATCAGAATCAGTCTAGAGGCGAACATTTTTGAAAAAAATGAGAAAAAGAGAGAGGAGAGTGAAGTGAAAAACGCTATCGAGAAATTAGTGAAATTCTAAATGATTATTTGTATGCTGCGACAATTCGTTTAACTTAAAAAAAAAAAGAGAAAGACGAAAGAAAATCATCTGGCAGATGGAAATAAAATCTCGTAATCTCGACTTAATGGTCTTGCAGAAGAAGGATATGCACGTTTAAACGTCGTCTGATTTTTCGATCCAATGATCTATAGTCGTAAAAAAATTAAATTCTGCGTCTCACTTCAACTTCTAACTAATCGGTACTTCTTAGCAATGGTTCGTGTTTCATACCACCATTAATAATACCCGTTTCGTTGTATGGCAAGGAACTGTCCTTAATCTCTGGAAATTTAAGTGGTATATTGAACGCAACGATGCCCAAATAGGTGCTTGAGATCAAATCGGTTTCTGTTGAAGCAGCCTCTTAGCGAGGGCGCCGATTATTAATTATGCCAATAAATATTAAAAAATATTTCAATTAAAGAATTAAAATAAACTACACTTGGAGAGAGGAATTAGCGTGTTTTTCTTCTTGCATTACACGATTTTGCACATTCTTCAAGTTTATGTACATTTTACCAAATCAGTCGCTGCGTATTTCACAAATAATATTATAAATTTCACGATAAACCGCTAAAAAGATTATCGAGCACGTTTGCTTTCTGCTATTTTTATACAAATAAGTGTGTATAGTATTATAGTTACAGAGGGGGGACTATGATTGTTGTAATAAATAATCGACATTTTTTTTTTTACTGATCAACGGCTGCAAGAGGAGAATATCTCGAAGTTTAGGAAATATTAGAATTTTAAAAAGGTAGCGTCGTATTTTTTAAACAATCTAATATAGGTAAAGAGGCTGGTGGTAAAGTGCATTGCACGACTGTTTGCATAGTGCGTGTTTAACCCTTATGTGCACACACCCACCGGCGGAAATTTTGTGAACATTTTTCATGAATATTTTTCCAAATCCTCCCGGATCCACGTGATTTGACCCTTTTTCTATCGAATTGTGATGTCGGAAAATTTTGAAAAAAACAACACACTGGACACAGCTCGGGTAGGTATGAAAACATATGATTTTAGTGGAATTTAATTATTATTACATAGATATCATGCGGTTAAATTATTCACTGTGCAAATAATAAATATAAATAATAACAAATTATTAATCTATACGTATATATTGAAAAACACACTCTTCACATTTTGTTACTGTTATCGCATGTTCATCGCATACTACTGCCTTTTCATAATTAACACAACTTTTTCTAGTTTTTCTGCATTTTTTTATTGCTTGCTTATAACACAGATGACACGATCCGGTCACTTTTATCCGGCCTGTTGAGTCTTGCGCAGGTTGAGGCCTAGTCGGAAACTCAGTTGGAGGTAAAGCTTGCCTGTTTAAGACAAGATGCCCAAACTTCGACGAATGACTCCACATAACTTGTGTGTCGAGTTCCTATCTTCAACTAAAGGCGTACTGAGCAGCTCTGAGCTCTTTTCGTGAGTTTTTTTTTTTCCGTTTTTTGTATCATACTTGTAATAAATTACGTACGAAGCTCTAGAGATAAGCTATATCAACAATATTGAAAAAAAAAACAGTGGCCAGCGGTTAGTGGTGACACGTGTATCGACAAACCATCTGGTCCTTCGTATCGACCCCAGCCTTATACTCGTAAAATAAAATCATAATCGGTTTTATGGCCACTGCCTTATCTGTGAATATAACAGCTTTACCTTTTTTTTGGCATGTACAAACATAAAGTTACTTTTTCGTATATTCCAAATAACGAAGAAAATTCCTCTCTCGATTTTGAAGGCGCGAAAGCTAGTGGAATGTACGATTTATTTTTTTTTTCCACGTGCCATAATCAAATTCCACGAGATTAGATGTTTAGCAAGCGGCAGCGAAGTAAAAAAGTTATCCGTCGAGGTGCATTATCGCAAGATCCTTCACGACTCTTTCACCCTGATTTACTTCGTGAATATTCCGTGTTTTCTCCTGTGTAGAAAATGCCTTGTAAAAGGTAGGCGTTCTCCGCGTCGCATATTCACCATACTTTTATCATTCCATATTTCGCCAGCTTAGATGGAATATACACTGCGTGAATTTGATCCTACCACGAAATGCTCGTTGATCGTCAGATTTTCGGTGGGTTTTATACATTGACGAGAGATTTTTATTGAGCATATTCCATATATCTCGAATAGGAGCTGCTTTGTCCTCGCGCAAGCGTTGTTGAAGCGTTTGATAATCATCAAAACGTATGAAAGTAACGATTGAAAACAATTTATCCTTACCTTGTATATCTGGCCTAATTTTTTACCTGTAGTCATTTTTATACCTGAAAACGTGCTAATTACATTTATAAATATCTAATATATTTACCGACCGTTATCTCTTAGAAATTTTTAATAAAGCAGCTCTCCCGGAATTTCCTCGGTTGTATAAATTATCCCTTCCGATAAGAACTTTTTAACGTAGCGAATCAAAAACGGTCGTATGGTTCCGAGGTTCTTTCTTAAAACTTTTCGTCGATTATAGAATTTTAAATTTTTCTCTTCTTCAATCTTTAAATATTTCACGACCTTCGGCAAATACACAACGCTTCCCTCATATTCTTTGTAAACTTTTCCTTTGACCATGTTGTTTCGTAAATTTTTTTTCAGAATTTTTGTGTATACTTTTTTTATTTCTTTCTCTCCCGTCCTATACCTTTTTTTTTTTTGCTATTTTTCTCTTTTTTATCCTTCCCTACTGATTAAATTTACGTCCCCGCATAGAACAATGCCAAAGTGTATTTAGAGGTATTTGACGTTTGGAGCGTCTGAATGAAACAATATCACCATTCATTCATTCCATAATCCCGCTCTATTCCGCGAGTTTTGCGTCGATCTTTTTGTTTTCCCCTTTTCCATCGAGCTTCTCTATTGGAAGACAAAAAGAAAATTATGAGAGAAAAATAATGAATTCTTGATCCTTTTAATGGAAAGGACGGCTCTAACTGACGTTATCGCTTGCGGTGGAATCAAAATTGCCTGTAGCGCGAAAGCTAAAAAGGAAAATAATACACTACCTTTTCCAGGGGAAAGTCTAGTAGAACAAGCGCGAGAAATTGAGAAAGGTTAAAATAATCAGTTTATCGTAATATTAATTACCTTATTGCGATTTCATGAGTTCACGGATCTTCAAACAATGTCCTGAGCCGAGATGAATTCAGTCCGCATTTAAAATTCATATCGGTTGAAGCGTTTCTTGTGATAATGCAATAATGTATGTCGGAACCCGGGGAAATGTAAAATAACATCGAATAATTAGAAAGGCAAACTACTGCCGTTGATTGTAATCGGAGACTAAACCTCTCCATGAGTTCCTGAAACAAGGGGGGGGGGGTGTACTGCTTTACAGAGAAAGTCGTATTCGAGTAAATTATAAGTTTTTGAAATATAAATTTCAGCTCCTTCGTTTTGGCGGGTTTTCGAGTAAAAGCGATGGAAATTTATTGTGCAGATAATTATTATCGTTAATATTGAATTGTTTTGACTTTTTTCCCCATTAATTAGGTACTTGCGAATTTCGGAGAAAAAAAAAAACGAAATACACTTAAATATTTAATCTGCTTCGCTTATTATGTGTCTTTTATTTTTTAGGCAAAGTATTGCAACTTATTTTTCCTTATCGTAACTCAAATCCGAACGTTGTGATTATACGGCGTCAACTACGTTTCTCCACGGTTCTTTGTTTTTCGCTTTCTTCAGACACTGGTTTCGCTTTCATGTTCTCCCAAAGCTCGTTTGTACTCATTCGTGTCATTATTTAGCAAAATTGTAATTCTCTAAACTTGTGTTTGGCCTGCTCTTCGGATTGGTTGTTTTTCCAGAGATACTTTTAGCTTTGATGCAGTCTAAGTGCTGAGGGAAATACGGTCTGAAGTCTTTTTTAAGCGTGTTCTGATAACAATTGTTCTCCGTTTCTTTCAGATTAGGACACAGTCAATCTATTTGCGGTTTCTCCTTCTCTAGCAGAAACCGGTGTAAAGAGTCTTCTATCGTTTCGGCTACCTATCAAAAACATCCGGTTAAAACGAATTTTGAAAAATATTCCGATCGCTACAAACTCCATTAGCCAACAATGGAACAATTTATGATCCTTCTGTAGGAAAGTAGGAATTTAGTTACAGCAGTTATACACACTATCGGTGAAGCGTTAATGTGTTTTTACTCTTGACCCAGCAAACATGAACAATGTAATGTTGTGCTGCAATTTCTCGGATCTGAACGAAAAAATCGAAATAAAAATTTATTTTCGGTGAAATTTAGTTTTAGTAATATCGCTAATATGCGATCGAAACACAATAGTAATCAAATTGCAGAAAGATAAGCTAGACGACTGATTTAGTAACAGATCGGCTACCAAAAAAAAGTTGACCGGACCGACCTATAAACGTACCGCTTAGGAACTCCCGTAATCTTCTAATCAGGTCAACGCAGTATCATGTGTGTGGTTATGCAAAACGTCAAGATAAACAATGAGTTGTTATCGTGTAATTACCGCACACCGGAACAACGGGATGTATTAAGCTGCAGACTTCACCTAAAAGCACAGGTGACATATGTTAAATACTTGGATATATATATATATATATATATATATATATATATATATATATATATATGTATATATGTATATGTATATATTTGTTGTTACCCGTGGTTTTGTCAGCATATTAATATCTGTTTTATTTTCCATCTTTCTTTCTTTAAGTGCACTCAATATTTCCACCGTTCTTTATTCAGTTTTTCTTTTTTTTGCTATATTACTAATATGAAACAAACTCTTCAAGCACATTCCATAGCAGCAAGCTAAATAGTTGGCTTTAACATTTAAAAGTAAATAATTATTTCTGGTATAGAAAATATTGAAACTTTGGTTAATTCTTTGCATAAACACACATATACACAACATACATGCGAATAGTAATATAGTTCTTATGCCTTTTTATGTTAGAAATTGTACTCGTAATTTGAAAAAGAAATGATATATTTTTTATCTAAAAATGTAGCATTTTAGCCGAAGCCGTATGTTTGGCGTTAAAAAAAATGTAATTTCTCTCTTAGATTTACATTTTTTTTTTTTTCTTCACAACATTTCTCTCATTTCAAATTGATCATTCTCACTGAAAATAGTGGTTATGCAGGTGAATAAGTCTGTTCCCAATGGTTTTTCTGCAGCAAAAACATGTACATAAACAAACGTTCATTCATATGTTGTTTTTTTCCCATTAAATTTTATGCCAATGACGTGTAGATCTGCGCTCACACCTAAATAATACACATAGTGTCGCACGTATTGATGTAACAAATCTTCAAGTTATTTTTTCAATTCTTCAGAATATATCCTAAAAACATACATACATAGATGGACATTAGTAGGCAAGCACTGTCCGTTTCTACGTAGATTAATGAGCCGGTTGGTCTTGCTTCATGTTCTAATAAATACGCATATTCGCCTATACAATTATTATTACAACATATTATTGCAACGTTTCGAAGAGTTGATCATTGCTTATGTACTCTATATAGTATTCGCACACTGAAGATGATAACTGATCTATGATGGTACTTTGGACACATAACGTGCCACCCGAGACAATAAAACATTCTTCACCTTCTGACGCAAGGCAAGATCGTTGAAAAAAGACCACCGGCAAGAAGATGTAGGTATTATTATCTGCAACCAAACTGATCCGAGAAGTCCTAGATGGACACGAATGATTGTCAAAATGTTAACCAAGGTTCGATGACGCGGTACCATGATGATGATTAATTATCCATCACATAGTATATTATTAATCAGTTCAGCAAAAATTTGTAAGTTGACCAATCATATTCATTGCGTAATATAATACTAGAGTCATTGATGTATATCGAAAGACAACGCAACAGTGAAATCGTTTTCTATAGTCAGTAATTTGACACAAGAAATGCACTTACATAAACCGTCCGATAGCATAGTCGCAGGAGTTTAAGCTAAAAAATTTAATTAATTCTCTCGCTACGAGCTTGGAAGAGCTTAAGAATATTTGGTTAAACCATCTTGCATTTTGGTATAAATTTATTTCTTTTTTGTGCCGTCGAAACGGGTAATGTTTCATGGTACGGTAATGTTTCGGAGGTTTCAGTCTTATTTAATTGACGCGAATTCCTATATTCATTTTTTTTAAATTTTGTTGTAGGTTTTTTTTTTTTTTTCTGGATACGCTAACGAAGAGTAACAGCCCAATCAACCAAGAAATCTAAATAATAGCCTAAAAAGAACGTAACATATCAGATTTTAATCTGATACGAGATGGAATGAATGAAAGAATCTAGAATAGGAATAGCTGATAATAAAGGGAACCAGAGAGAATATAATAAGAATCATTATGTGGAATAAGAAGACCCCAAAAGTTAAGAACAGGTCTCCGAAGAAAGTAGAGAACATTCGAAGAAAACATGATTAACATCACACAGAAAAAAGGAATCTTCGCGGTGAAGAGGACACCGCGAGGGGGGGGGGAGGGCGATGAAAGAAGAAAGTTATGACCGCAACGAAGGATATGGCAGTGATCAGGAAACGACGAAGAGAAGCAAACTTGTCAAATAAATTGATGAGAGAAGGTAAAGGCTGTAGGAAATACGAAAAAAAAAAATTCGAATTGGAGAAAAATAAATATCCTTCAATAATGTAAATATGGAACTGTTTGGAAATATGATTAATATTGTAAGCAGGAAATTTATGAAGAGGGTGTCAATTGGAAGCCCTTAAGCGAGCCAGACGATAGGCCACCTCATTAAATTCCAGCGTGGCTAGGAATCCACAGTAGATCTATTTGGATAGAACGGAACAGGAATAATTCGCGAATAAGATTAGAACGAAAGGTTGTTCGAAAGAGGGCAACGGTGAGCGAGAAGAAATCGCCAGCAAGACACTTTCAGAGTCGATTATTAAAAGAAATTTATCCGAGAGGAAAGAAGAGGAAGAGATGAAACGGACTGCATGAAGTATGGCAGAGTAGATTCAGCAGTAAAAATTGAAAGAATTCAGAGTAATTATGAGAAGGAGAAACGAAGGAGGCACCAACTTCACACCAGCCTTCTTAGACCCATCAATTAAAAAATAACAGCATAATCGGGATATAAGAAATTTAAAATTGTACGTTTTAAAAAAGCATTATTCGTTTACGTCTGTTTTCGTTTTCTTTTCTCACTTTCTCCAGATTGTCCATTCTAAAGAAGTCTTCTGTGACATTGACCATATCTCCTTTGAATGTCCATTCCACTTTTGAAATATTAATTAGAAATTATCATTAATTATTTTACCAATGAGCATGATTTCTCCTACATATATTTATCGGCGTTATCGTAATTTAATTTACACCGACATATGTCGCGTATTAAGAAGTTTGATCGGCGATTATTAAGGCGGCAATAAAACATTCATCTAATATAGAAAATTCTTTATTACAATAATTTTTAACGAACTGTAAACTGGCAACAATAATTAAATAAATAAATAAATAAATAAATGTTTTAATTATTGTTAAAAACGAATTTCATTCACAAATACGTATAACATTAATTATTTATAAATAAACATAAATTAATTTCATTAACAACATCTAAAAAACTTTATGAACATTTAAAAATTACATAAAACATATTTAAAATATTCTCGTCCGGTGACCGGTTTCGTTTATTTCATTAGACATATTCCCATGGACTTAAACAACGTAAAAATCTTATTTCGGAATTACTACGCAGAATAGAACGATTCGTCGTTACGAAAATTTGTCTGGGAATGAACGGTTTGTGACCCACCAGTTTGTAAAATTCAAGCAGTTAAATTTTAATTGGCTAATACACTATCCAGCTTCCTGTGTGTTACATTAGCTAGTTCTACAATTGGTCGCGCGTAATGTTTCATATATGTATATAGGATTTTAGCTTTAAAAGCGTCCCGAGAATTGTAAGAGTTATTAATTAGTTGCTTTTTCCGCCGGTATTAGCGCAAATTTTATTGGCAGTTACGTGTATAAAAAAAGGTAATTTTCGTGTTTCATGTGTTAATTATAATGCGTTCTTTACATTAGGTGTGAAGTCGCATAAGTGTTACTAGAACATTTTCTCGCTATTAATTTAATTAGGAAAGCTAGGGAATTACACGTCTTCTGATGAATTAGTCGTTATTGTTTAACGAATAGATATATGTATATACAAGAACGTAAATCTATATAATCGATACCATCGATAGGAAAAGGAGAACAATTAAAAATGGAATTTGCGTAGGAAGGAACTGAATGGGGTGAGCAGACTTACCGAATCTTGAACGATAATTTTATGGGGCTCTACGTCAAGGTGTCGCGTCGACTTCCGCGTTCATAATGATGAGGTTCATGGAACTTATTCGACGGTGAACGAGCTGCTGGTGGTGTTTGTCTCAAAAGATCTCGTTATTTCGGAACGGAGAGAAAAGAATAAAAAAAAAAACAAACAAAAACATGTAAAAGATTACGGGGGTATTTCCTTGTCGGGATTTCAAAAGGAAAGAGATTTATCGACTGCACCAGAAAAATTCCTAATTTTCCGCTTGCTCTCTATTCTCGATCGAAACCAGACGAATAAAAGTAAAACAAAATGTGTTAATGTTCTGGGGCTAAAGGAACAGTTTTCGTTCAGGCCATAATAAAAAAAAAAAAAGTAAAATAAAAAAAAGTAAAATAAAAAAAAGTAAAATAAAATGTTAATGTTAAGGGTAAACTTTTAATTAAAAATCGAAATAAAAGAATGATAATAACGACGTGTTTTACAGGACGAGCTTAAGAATATTTTCAAATGAACGTTAACGTGAACTGCCGAACGTTAGCAGAAAACTCGGAAAACCGAGGAAAACCCGGTAGACTAGAAAAGACTCGAATAGAACGCGGAGATATGGACTCGAAAAATGTACAGATTCAGAGTTTCAGGCGATGATAACGAGGGAAGCCGCTTAAGATAACGGCGCTCGATGGGGATGATGATTGACGAGGGGAAATTAACGAAACGAAACGAAAAAAAAAGTAGGAGATAATTATTACGATAAAAACAAGAATTACATTAACGGGATAATCGACGGACGGAAAAAGCCTTTGAGGGTATCAGCGTAAAGGTGACGTATGTGAGAGAAATATCGCTGTATACGGAAACCGAGTAAATAGCGAACGGAAATGGAGTACATAGAAATTAGGAAAAGATAAGATATAAGACAGCAGGGAAGAAAAAGGCTTCGGTTTCGTAGTTAAATATAATTAAACAGCCAATGGCGTTTAAATTGATAAAGAAACGAACACGATAAAGATAAAATTACAGGAACAACGCGCTCGATATTCCTCTGAAAAAATAAATAAAAAAAAGCTTCTCTAAAGATAGCCTTTTATTTATGCACTAAAAGGAAGTACAAAATAACGTTTATTAGTGTGCGGCTACCAGATACGCATGTCTTGACATTAAAATCTGAAACTATAAAATACTATTCTGAAAAATACTAGGGGCGTTTGGAAAGTAAGTAACCCTCAGGAAATGAGCAAAAAAGGGACAAACCAAAATCGAAAAAATATTTCATTATTTACGAAGTATTACTCTACTTTTCTACATAATCACCATATCGCTGCAGGCATTTATCGTAACGTGAGATTAACTTTTCTGTTCCAGTCGCATACCATGTAATGTCCAAATTTTGGAAGAACGCAACGACCGCTTCCTTCAAAGATGATGTATCTAGAAAACGCCGCCCAGCGAGATCTCTCTTCAAGCTAGAGAAGACATGGTAGTCATATGGGGCGAGATATGGTGAGTACGGGGGATGTCCAAAGACGTCCCACCGAAAATCAGCGAGCAGGGATCTCGCTTGAGCTACAACATGGAAAGGCTGCGGGGTACCCACCACGCGGCAACCTTAGTCATGTGCAAATGTTCTATAAGGATACGATAGACCGACCTGTGCTAACGTACGAGAACCGTTTCGCTATCTCATGATGAAGATCAAATACTATATTATAGATAGCGGCGATCTTTGTTCAGGAGAGTGAGTACAATGTTGATTGTTTCGTCATTCATGCCATCAGAAAGCCGACCGCTTTTTCAAATTGTTTTACCCAGCGGTATAAAGCTGCACTTGTTATCACATTTTTGTCTCCATACGCTTCACATAAACGTTGATAAATTTCGGAACCAGAAATTTTTTCAATAGTTAAAAAATCGATAACTGCATGTAACTACTCATGTTTGGACGGCACAGCTGGTGTCGTACTCATCGTTTTTTCGGCTCTAAAACACACGTAATTTACAACCGATCGTTTCCAACCTTTGAGAATGCACTGTAGTAACCTTGAGAAACATGCCTACTCAATTTCATCGCTTCAGTGTTACCGTGAGTGGAGAACGAAAATGTATATACTTACTTTTCAAACGCCCTATGTAAAAGCCGGGCCGCAGTTACAAAAATATTCGGTGTATCGGTGTGGTATTGTGATGCACAACAATTGAACAACATAATGATGATTGTAGCTTTGGCATAATTATTAATCTGCGGCCCCCGCTTTTATTTTTCAGAATATTTTCTAGTTTCAGATTTTAATGTTAGTCGCACACTAATAAAATTATTTTGTACTTTTTAGTGCATAAATAAAAGCCTATTTTTAAAAAAAAAATAGTTTTTTTTTGATTTTTTGTCTAGACTTTTTACAATTATTTCAATAAAAAACAATAAATTTAGAATTGTATTTTATTTTGCTTTATTTTATTCAATATCTCGATTATAGGACATTTACAGAAATTTGTGTTACACTTTATTATTAAATAATGGATCGCATTCTTTCAATTATATTGTCTTTTGTTTTTCATACAATACATACGGAATCCTCAACACATGAAACACAATGTTTGACTAATAGCGATCTTTCCATTAATATATCACATGACCGAAAATAAATGTTTTTTTGAAACTTTCGAGCTTTCGGCGCTCCAAGGGTCCGATTTTAAAGTTGGAAACCGAAATGTTCCAACCTAGAATAATACACAAGGATGCGCATCTTTTAACCTTGTTCAAAATTTTTAGCTGTAAAGTTGAGCCACAATCGGGAGGAGCTACACGTCGTTTTTTGTGCTTTTTTAAACTTTTAGTAAACTTCCAATGTTTCGTTAAGAAAATGAAATACGAGTTTGCTCCCGACAAATAGCGCTCTTTCCAACAGTATATCATTTCGAGCTTTCGGCCTGCGAGGATCTAATTTTAAAGCTGGAAACCCAGATGTTGCATAATATTGCTTTGCCATCTATAACAAGCATTTCTGCAAAATGACACTTTTTTAATTCATATGGAAGTAGGTGACAAATCGTTTCAAAAATTCCCCACAATTCGGCGCCCCGAGGGTCTAATTTTGAAGTTGGAAACCCGGATGTTGCCTAATATTGTATTGTCATCTATAACAAGTATTTCTGCAAAAGGACACTTTTTTAATTCATCGGAAAGTAGGTGAAAAATCGTTCGCAAGATTCCTCCCAGACAGACAAAAGGACAAAGCGAGTTAAATAAAAGGCTATAATAAAAAACGACTTCGGTGTGAAATATAAATAAACAGATGTTTTTCTGCTAGTGAGTATAATTAAATAAGATAAAAATATATCAGAAGGCTAGTCATTTTAAAAACACGACGCATTGAATATAGCGAATTTACATTCTTTAATAAGTAAGTTGCGATACATTTTTGCGGTGATATTAAAAAATTCTTGTATCCGTTCGGACGAATGATGGGTAAAGTTCCAAATATTTTGGAAGCGCGTTACAAGTTCCTAATGATCAGGAATGTAGCAGGAACTTTGTTACAAAGTTGCAAACTGTTACAAAAAGAGTTAAATTTAAATATATTATAAAACGTAATTATCAAACAAAAAACAAACAAACAAAATAGAGGTTAATAAAATAATAATGTTTAAAAGCTAAAACAACTTGGAGATAACAGTTTCATCTTAATATCTCGAAAAACAGCGAAACGTGACAAAAAGCAATCCAAATAAAATGAAGTAAATCTAGAATTTATAACCGCATTTAAAAAAAAAAATAAACAAATCAGTACTGTTTCGATAAAAACCGCTGTTAAAATTTTTGACGATAATTCCATAGTTGCTAGTGGCCACAACGCTAGTCATCATTGCACGATCATTATTGCCCTATGGTACAGAAAACGTAATGTGCTTACTAAAGTATACAGATTTAACTGAATTACGTGAATAACGTTGTTTGCAGCTGATAAAAATATACATACACAGCGACAGTTTGACCATTATGCACAGAAACGCATTATACGATATTCAGTTGTTGTAACTAAATTTGTTACTGAAGAGAACTTCCTTCCCAGCTGGTTACAGCAAAATAGTCTTTATTCATCATCTGATCGTGTACTACGTAGTATCGCTGTGTAATGAGCTAGTGTGACTGATAACAGTGCAAGCAGCGTGAGAAATACATACAAACTGTACGAATGATATAAAGATAAAAGGTGTCATTTTTTGTACTTCAATCTGATCACCGTCTGATAAATCGTTTCTTTCGTTCATTCGGTTTCAAGTCAGTTCGTTTAGTTACAACTAGTGCTGGGCGATTACGAGATATACTAATGGAATCACTCGATTATGAACATATCTCGAGATATTTTGATTACTACTTAATCATTCGAATGATCATTCGAATGATCATTCGAATTATGACTCGAAGTATCATTCAGTGTTTACTTACGAGAACTATTACAAGATTTGGTTTTTTTTTTTTTGATTTCATTAATAAGGTTTAATTTATTTCGAATCATTTATTTTAATTTTAACGGTAGTTTTTGACAAATATTGATATTTTTATCGGCGAAATTAATAGTAACGACAGATTTATATTTCAAAAATTATATAATGATTGTGAATTACAGTTGTGTAAAATAATTCGATTATGAGAACTGAGAACATCTTGTGAATACTGATTATTAACATTAGTTATGTAGAAATATTAGACTCATATATATTAATATAGGTTAAAATTATCTCGATAAAATAATTTATACCCTGAAAAATTAATGCCTTATTTAAAATTCACAATATAATTTCAGAAAATAATAAATATTTAAAAATTAAAAAAAAGAAAAATGTTCAGAGCACCACTAATATTTAATAAAGAATCTTTTTCCATCCTGTTTGTTAAATGTAGAAATATAATAAGTTAATAATAACTGATATAATAAACAATTATAACAAACAATATAATAAGAGTAAAATAAATTTCTTACTTAGTAACATTTTCGGGCCAGCTAAAATACAATTCACACTATATATATGTGATCAGAAACAAAATCTAAATCACACTGAGGTTAACTGGGGAATAAAATGGTTTATATATAAATAAAAGACAGGTAAATCGATTAGAAGCTGTAGAAATGTGGATCTACAGAAGGATGTTAAAAATACCATGAATAAGTAGAACGTCGAATAAAAAAGTTCTAGAGATGGCCAAAACAGAAAGGATATTAATAAAATCCATCATACACAGAAAAATAAAATATTTCGGTCATATAATCAGAGGAGAGAAATATCAACTCCTGCAACTAATCCCCTTCAGGAGGGAAAAATAGGCGGAAAGAGAGGCCGAGGAAGACGGAAAACGACTTAGTTAGATAACATCAAGGAATGGACGAGAACTTGGTCGATAGAAAGACTCATGCAAAATGCCAGAAATAGCAAGTTTTTGATGCTGACATTTGTGATCGTCAACGCTCTTCGAAGAGTACGACACCAAAAGAAGAAGAAGAAGATAGGTTTAAAATAACAATTATAAAACCAATGGTCATAACTATTAAAACAGATGTAAAATACATACTATTTTTATAATCGATTATCAATAATTCGTTGATCACTCGATTATTAAAATCATTCGTAATAGCCCAGCTCTAAGTTATAACGGTTACATCTCATTTCTGGGACACAAAAGTGACAAGAGTAACGAAGTAACATAAATTCGTAACGAACTATTTCAGTGCCGGAACTAGTTTCTAGTTACGTTACTCGTTACTTTACACATCACTAGTTGGGACTGCGATACTCGCTGTAGGAAGTAAAATTCCACAATTACTTAGTATCATATTTCGGAATCTTACTCTGGGCTTCACGTCATAAACGTTCGATGTTATCGGTGTGAACCTCTGTATCTACATTAACGTACGTTTCGGAATGACTGACGGAGGACTGGTGGGTATAATTAGGATCGCGTGAAAGAGGTGTATGCCATTCGTCAGATTGGATAATAGGACCTGGATGGCGATAATGGGGAGTAAGATTTTAGAGCTCCGATCGGGAACAAGGGATAAATAGCAGTTACTGGAAGAAACATCAATAGCACCGAAAGTTCATAAACCAGCCTCTTGGTGCCAAGAGAAATCGGATACAAACTTTGACTTGATCAACTTAACTTTATCAATCTGAACAATTCGATCCTTACTTGTTAAAGTATTAGTCGATTTTATTGAAGTAATGTTAACTTCACGCCAAAAGAAGGTCCGTCCAGTCGGTAATTGTTTTATTGGTTAATCTTACCGCGGTAAGTAAATGTTTACGAGGATCACAAGCACCGTCACAGCAAAAACATCCACATATTTAATACGGCTACCTTACAGCGATTAAGTTACGTCACAATTTTGGCCCAGTTTTGATGGTAACCCCGTATTTAACACTACCATTCCCTGTGATTTATAAGGAACATTCAAATTTTAGGTTTCAACAAACTGTGACACGCCAAGTTTGAGATATATAATAAAACCATACTTTGTTAGAAAAAAGAAAAAAAAAAAAAAACGAAAAAAATAAAAACTAAAATACGGAAATTAATTGAAAAAAGAAGAACATGTAGCTGAAAGGAATCCTTAAATCTGAAATATGGAAGGATGCAATGTGTCAAATATAAAATTGAATAATTTCTATTGATAGAAGATGTGCGGTTACACAGCGTGTCGTACAATTTAATTTTATGGGCCAAAATTCGAAATAAATAGATAATAATAACAAATAAAAAATTACGAAAAACCAGAAAAACGATAAAGGAGAAAAGAAACCAATACAGCAGGTTATACGGGTATTGTAGTGCAATTGATCGGACGATGGTTACAAGCGGCTAGTAAACAATTCAAATGACCAGCAAATCATAGGCGGCGTGGAATAGATATGTAACGGACTTGTAATGGACTTCAGCGCACTGTTTTAAAGTTCATAATTTTAATTTAAATGAACACTTTTTATTAGTTACGAATTTTATCTTCAAAATACCAACTTGAAATTATAAATTTATCAGTCAATGTAAAATAATTTAATCGCAAATTTATAGTAACTTTTTTTAAAACTGATAGTAAATAATTACGTTAATTATTCTAAAATTATATTTTACATTTTAAAATTAAATTCAAATTTACACAATTACTTTTAAGTACGTTTGAAAATTATATATTGCAGAATATAGTAAGAAATTGTTTTAAATTGCACATTATTTTACTTCCTCAATTACGTAGATTAAATATTTTAAAGCGTATAAGTTTATAAATTTTTATTTTTTAATTTTCCGCAAAATATAAAATATATTTATCGATAGTTATTCGCGTAGCAACTAAAAACAAATTAAAAAGTGACACCATCGTACTTATTAATATGAACTAAAAAAGCCTATTTTTTTTATTGGAGAACTTATTTTTAAAAGTTTCTCTTTCAATTACTTCGTGTTTTTTTTCACGCCCTTTTCAGTGGTACTTCGATTCATTTTTGGCCGAATTTTAGTTCATTCAGTTTTTCCGTTTTTATTGCTGCCATTATGATTAACAGTAAAAATGAACGAACTAAAATTCTGATCAAAAGTGAACTGAAAAGTGATTGATGTAATCGCTTACCACCTTATTAAGTACTTGCCCAATATTTAGGATCGAACATGAAATGCAATCATCTGCATATTGAGGATTCCAGGTAAAACTAAACACTTTGAATTGGTGCCCAACAACAGGTAGGATAGGTAGAATATACATGAAATCATTTATTCGAGATAGCCCGAATTTTCTGTTGAGTAGAGCGTTTATAACACGTTTCACATATTTGGAACGCTATTCTATTTTCTATTTTTCTCTGGAAAAATACGGTTAATTTGGTGTAAAAAGTTTCTCCAAAACTATTTTTGGATGTATCCATTGAATAGTATATAGCAAACCTTTCGAGACTGGTAACTCTGTTCATTTTTTTATACAAGTTTTTTGAAGTTAGTTGAGAAAAAAATAGCATAAACGTGTGCAATGTTAATTAAAGAAATTCCGTCAAAAGGAAATCTTCGTTATTCCGGGTTTTACGTTTATTAATATTCCCTTGATCGCTTATTGAACTGGATCTACTGTGTAAGTCGTGTTTATTAATTGGAAGAATCGTATTGAGTTCGGCCCGTTTTTTCGTGAAAAATGCATTTATTTTAGAACAAAACAAAATAAACAAATTAATCGAAGTATTGCCCATCAATGGCTACAAACTTTTTCCCACTTCTCAGGTAATTTTCGAATTCCATCTCGAAGAAATGTCTCATCTTTTGAGGCGATCCAAGTTAGGAGCCAATTTTCGATTTCCGGGAAAGAAGTGAACCGCTCGCTAAATCGAGCAGCATCTGTCGGAACAACTAGTAATCAGAAGAAGCAATGTCCGGCGAATCGGTGAAATATCCCAGTTGAGCGTTTTCACATATTTTTTTAGGATGTTTGCGACATGAGGCCGAACGTTGCCATGCAAAAGAATAACTTTATCATGTCTTTACTCGTACTCCGGCCATTTTTTTCGTAATGCACGGCTTGAACCAATCAATTGTAGCCTATAAATGGAATCGCCAGGTTGTAGCAGCTCGTAGTGTACCACACCCTTTTGGTCTCACCAGATACACAGCGTGACCTTCGAGCCATGAATGTACGGTTTTGGTGTTGATGTTGAGGTCGATGGCAATAATTGACTCGGCGTAGCGTAGTATTTTTTTCTTCTTGGGGCTGTCGTAGAATATCCACTTCTCATCCCCAGTCATAATCCGATGTAAAAAACCCTTTCTTTGTTGCCTTTGAATTAGCTGTTCACACGGAAAACATCGTCTTTCACGTCTCTCGGTTTCGGTTCATAAGGCACCCGATTGCCTTGCTTTTGAATCATTCCCATAGATTGTAATCGTACCGAAACTGCTTGTTGGGTAATTCTCAATGATTCTGCAAGCTTCTCTTGCGTTTGACTTGCATCTTCATCGAGTAATGCCTCCAATTCTTTGTCTTCAAATTTTTTTGACTGTCCAGGCTTGTCTCCAACGGTGAAATCACTATTTTTAAAACGTCGAAACCATTCCTTACACGATTTATCAGTTGGAGCATTGTCACCATCAACTTCCACAAGCATTCGATGCGCTTCAGCTGCACTTTCCTTCCGATTAAAGAAAAAAACCAAAAACCTCCAGCAAATGCTGCTTAGTTAACACAAAATTTGACATATTCAACACAGTAGTAAAACACAAGGTTCCCGTACGACACTGAACGCGATATAAACTCACATTATTGACAGATATGTCTAACCTTTCTATGAGTTCGTTGCAATATTGTCTTCAGCTTACTTTTGTTTTTCTGCTTTTCGATTTGTAGCCTGCTGCAGTTTCTTCTTATTTTCGATTTCCTATCATTGTAGTTGTTTCGATGATGATTTCTGTATTTTTTATTTTGCGATTGATTTCAAGCATTTTGTCTCCATGTCCTGGTATTGGTTGTAGCTCTCATTGGTTTGTTGAATGTGTTTTTTTATGCAGCCCTTTTAGTTTTAATTTCATCTTCGCTATCAAGGCATTGTGATCGCTTGCACAGTTCATTCCGCCGGGTATGGTGTTAATATTTTTCATAAACGTTTTTCATCTATATTTAATGAGTATATAACCTATTTGATTTTGTGTGAATCCGTCCGGCGATCGCTATGTATATAATCGTCAGGGCTAATGTCGAAAGTGGGTGCTGGTGATGTTGAATTTATTTTCCATGTAAAATTCTAGCTCCGTCACTTTCCCTCGTTCTTGACTGCCAGGCCATATTTACCTAACATGTATCGTAGATGATCGTCACTTTTGGTGGCACTGACTTCTGCATTGAAATCACTTAAAACGGTCAGTACCTCACGATCGGTAATTTTTCTTAAATTTATCACAAATATTCTTCCCGTGTCGATGTTAACGTTAACACGCATGTACTTGGATTATATTCAGATTAATGGCAGTCGCCTGAATCTTAACTGTAAGCATTCTGTCGTTTACTGTTTCGTATCTCAATACCGCATGTTTTATATCTTTGTTTACACTATGACTCCGTTGATAGAGTGGTGTTCATTACTAGAACAAAGTATGAAGTTGTTGTTTCTTGCGAAGTGTATCCTGTGGCGTTTCAGTGCGTTTCGGCGATACCCATAGATAGGAGAAAAATTTTTTCGTGTCATGTTTTCTACTATTCGTTGTTTTCCGGGCTGATTTAATCTTTGGACATCCCATGCACCTACCATCAGTTGGAAAGTGATAAGTAAAAGTAAAGTAAAGTGAGTTCCATACCCTTGATAAGGTTTCATCGATTGTGAAGTTAAGCTTTCCATAATGGTACTAAGCCCAACGGCACTAATGAGAGTAAGGGGGTCAGTTCCTTTCTACTTGGGATCCGCCTTTACTTTCCCAGATTTCTCTGACACCTAATTATTTCAGGCTGGGTAAGCTTGGGAGCGACTTGGATCCGGGACGAGACAAGTCTCGATAACCTATGACACCTCTGACCTGGTAGCCAACCACCTTAACCACTAGGCTACCACGCTGCCGGAAAGTGATAAACAATTTTAAAAAGTCTTTACAATCATATTTACAAAATTTGTAAATAAAACAAAATTTCTTTTTTTATTATAGATACATCTATATATCTATTTATGTATATAGATCTATCAGTCTATCTACATATGTGTGTATGTATATACACATTGATATATGTACGGCGTGTCACATTTTGGGATAAATTTTTGTGACAGAAAAAGTAGACAGGATATGGCTAAGAATAACGTTGTCATTAATATTAATTACAACGTAATTCTTAGGCTGGCCGGCCTCATTAGAAAAAATTTACCAAAAAATGTCCCAATTTTACGTAATATTTGTAATATTTTAATTTTTACCGACTTCCTTCTAGGAGGTTATACGTTCGTCGCGTATTTTTTTTTTTTTTTTTTTTATGTTTGTTCGCGCATAACTCGTATTTATTGAAACGGTACTACGCTGCAAAGCGTCTGACTCGCGTCCAGGGATGCCACCACGGATTTAGTCCGCGGAATTATTAATTATTATTTTATTAATTATTATTATTATAGTTATTATTATTATTAATTATTAGATTAGCCAAGAAATGGGTTTCGTTTTAAAGGTTTGTATTTTAAATATTATCTACAACTATTTTACTGGAACGGTCGACCGCTAAAAACACACGTTAATTAAACTAGGTACGAACATAATATGGCGACGATTAATAAATATAAAATAATTCAATACGTATCTCTGTTGTCGGCCGGGTGGTGCAAGATCCTGAATGGCGGTGTCTCGTTGGTCCCTTAAATCGGTAGGTCTGCAGAGGGAAATTCGGTCCGCGGTATTTTAAGAACAATTAACGAATTATACTCCGTACACTTTTTAAATTATAACAATCAGAATTACAAGCTTTCGCGTTTTTAACAGTCGAATTACAGCCAGTGGCCAACTTGAGCGGATTTTTCACTTTTTTACTGGTCCGATGACCAAGACCGAAAACTATAACGTACCGACTTCGACCGTGACAAAAATTAGACTCCCTCGAACTGTCTTTTAGCTGGTTTTTCTCGCCCTCGACTCTGGCTCATTCCAGCCGTTATTTTTCGTCGGCATGTTTTTTACAACCTGACCGCCGCACTCGTCGGAATCGCGACAAACGAAAGCCAATGGTCGCGGAGATCCTTCGACGTATTCAAAACGGTCGTGCCTTCTCGGAATCTTTAGAACCTGCGATGTTTTCGGGCCTTAATTTTTATGATTCGTAATACTCATTTTTTCCGAATAGTCCTCCGTGGGTGGCGATGCAGAATTCCTTTCTCCCTAGCCGACAACGGGATTACACATATACGCACACTTACGCTCACACCATTTGCCCGATAGTCTATTAAATTAAATTTTTAATATTTTATTTATTTGTTAAGTTATTTTGGTTTTATTTTGTTAATTTTTTGTCGAGCCATGTAATGGGGTCACAGTACATTATATAGACAACGATTTTACCGATTCTTTGTGCATTAGAGAGAGTATCATTCAACTTACGTACCCCATGTGAGTAATGATGAAAATCGGTGATGGTAAATTGAGTATTCGTCAAAAAACGTGAAATTTCGTTTTTCTTATCATTTTTTATTAGTATAACAGCGGCGGTTGACTTAAAATGCTATCAATTTGCAAAATTACCATGGAAATGTAGCTTTGTTATCAACTTCCAAAAAAAAGGAACGTTACACGTTCGTCCGCTTTTTTTTTTTTCACGTTTATTCGTACATAACCTGTATTCATATGGACCGATTTAGAATTACGTTGTAAATTTTGATTATTTCATACACAAAGTATAGAAGAGAAAGAGATAGAAATGTAAGCAACAAAGGGCACATGAGCCCCTCGCAAGCCCAAAATGGCTGAGTTACATACACATATATATATACACACACACACACACACATATATATATATATATGGCCATTTTTGCCTTGCAAGGGGCTGTGTCCCTTGACCCCTCTTGCTGTCATTTCTGTCTCTTTCTCTTCTATACTTTGTATAAAATGATCAAAATTTACAACGTAATTCTTACTGGCATCAACGCAAAAAAAAAAATAACATAACCACAAAAGTCCTATTATAACATTTAACTTTCATTATATAAAATTAAGACATTTTTTCGTTACATATTTCGTTACATATTTCATTACATAAAATTGTGACATTTTTTAAATAACAATAACAAAAATCCTATAAAATATAACAAACGTTACATAAAATTGGGACAATTTTTCTAAAGGGGGGTAGCCTAAGAATTGCGTTGTAATTAATATATATATATATAAACTCGGCCATTTTGGCCTCGCAAGGGGCTGTGCCCCTTGACCCCTCCTGCTTTCATTCCTGTCTCTTTCTCTTCTATACTTTGTATAAAATGATCAAAATTTACAACGTAATTCTTACTGGCATCAACACACACAAAAAATAACATAACCACAAAAGTCCTATTCTAATAACATTTAACTTCCGTTATATAAAATTAACACATTTTTTCGTTACATTTTTCGTTACATATTTCATTACATAAAATTGTGACATTTTTTAAATAACAATAACAAAAATCCTACAAAATATAACAAACGTTACATAAAATTGGGACATTTAGCGTTACATAAAATTGAGACATTTAGCGTTACATAAAATTGGGACATTTTTTCGAATGGGGGGTAGCCTAAGAATTACGTTGTAATTAATATACAGAGAGAGAGAGAGATGGGGGGGGATATATTGATGGGTAGATAGATAAATCGTTCTGTTTAATAAATTTGCGGTGTTGATGTAAATACGAATGAGATAGTAAAACAAAAATGCAAAGCGTGGTGTGGATTTCATTTAGTAGTATAGAGATTTTAGAATATTTCAGTATAAGTTAAATAGTCAGAAATAAATAAAATGTGGACACTGGAATAGCATTTATAATGGTTTTAAGAGTAAAAGTGCTGCGTGGGTGCTTTTGAAGTGTACGGGGGGGGGGGGGGAGATAAGCACCTTAGCGTACATACATATCATAAAAATGTTTTCCTGTCGGTGGCATTTTGTTTTTATTCAAAATTGAAAATGCAGTATTAAAATTTTAATATCACATATAATCAAATAGCCAAGTATTTATTGGGATTTTTATTTTTATATTACTTGCTAATTGAATAACTTTTTTCTGATGTTCGATGAATCTAAAATTCTTAATTTATAACTATTTCTGATAAAATGGGTGAAATATTAAAAATATCAAAAAATGTACACAGTCTGAAAACGTCGTCGAAGGGTGTAAAAAAGACTGATTAAGTGCGCTTATTTTTGAGGAAATTTTTCCGCTTCTATTAATTTCTACCAGAAAATATCATTAAAAAAATAACTTGAGATTCTCGCGAATATATTCATAATTCGCGTCTGGTTTCCACAATAAACCGCGTGTCATCATCATTAAAGATTAATATGTATAAAGCGCAATGTAAATTCGAAAAGTCGGATCTCTAAATAGTTCATACAAACAAATAAGGCCATTCGTAGCGATATAGTCAACTCAGGTCAGACTAATTCGATTAAAATTACATTTCAATACCTGTAATTGGTTTGACTAATTCACAGCGTGAAAGAAGATACACACACATAAATGCATATTTTGTAATGTAATTTTTTGATCGAGTTAATCAGATTAGTTTGACTTGACTAATCGGGTACGAAATGGATTTACCGGATCAATCCGACTTCCTAATCAATTAGTGGAATAGCAGTCGCGTTCCAATGCGATGAAATTTTTAAAAATTCTTCCAGTTCCCAGGATTGTATTCCGTATCATCATCGTTTGCTGTTAATAATTTTGATTAACTTGATGATCCCTAGTAGACTATAATTTACAATATTAATTTAATATTAAGAATAATACGATAACAAAAAAATTGTGTTAAATGTTTGATTTTAAGTTATAATTTTAAAAAAAATTGCACCGTAAAAATTGAAAAGATGCAATAAAGAAATGATCGCGACTGTATTGTTATACAATGTTCGGTTGTCGGTAGAAAAAGTTCATTTAGATCGATGCTATCCACCAAGTTTTGCTTGTCACGATGATTCACGTAGTGAAACTTCCTAATAATGAAAATTGCATCAACATTTTTACATACAGCAATTTTGAAGGATAGGCATCTTCGCTCGAAACAATTAACCTTCTTTAATTTCCCTTCAAAGCGGACTATTTTCAATAAATCTCTTTACCTGATCCACGTATACAAAGTACACACCAGAAATTTCACGCTCTCAGTTTAAGCGGTCTGTCCTAGCAATTAATGAATACAGTCAGCTGCGATGTTGTTGTTTACCTGTAGTGCCGTTATTGTACGAAGACATACTCGAAATAGTCCATTACTGGCCACTTTGCATTACACCGATTGGCTACAAATAGGTTACAGCAAGTTGAATAAGTGGATATGCTATCGATTAATCGTGAACGAGGTAAAGTTTATTAAAATATTGTACATTCACACAAGGTATCGAACATAATCGCTGAAGATTCTTGTTTTCCTTTACATCGTGATATAATTAATTATCCGCACTGTTTACGTAATTAATTTAGACAAATTCCTAGAACTACTGAATCAATTTTACTGGGAAGCGCGCATACAGAAAGCAAATGGCAAAAAAAAAAAAAGAAAAAAAAAAGTGAAATAGGCAAACACATTTCTACATAAAATACTCCACCTTAAAAACAAGTTTCAAACTGTAAAGTATTACGAATATGTATTTTAAAACGCTGTTGTCACGAATTCAGCGTCGAATTGAAGAATAGGGTGCGGCGTAACATCAGTACAGTTACTTATAGAAAAAGAAGTTTAAAAAGATTTATTATACCGAACTTGTTGGCAAAAGAATGACGAAACAAACGGAAAACTGTTGTTTTTATCGAGTTTTAGCATATGAATCGGGGAAAACATCATGGAAGGAATTGCAATAGTAAGCGGAGGATATAAGAAATACCCTACAGGTTATGATAATGGTAAGATTAATAAACGTAAGCAGTCCCGGATTTAGGGGGCGCTGTAGCCCCGGGCCCCACCATATAAAAGGGCTCCAAAGAGGCTCCTATTTCCGTCATGGACGGTTAAACGTGCAATAATACATAGAAGTTTTTCCAAACATTTATATTGCATAAAGAATATTTGTAACTGCACCGATTACAAATTGTGAGGCGGAATGATCTTTTTCGATATTAAAAAGAATAAAAAACATGTATAGATTTAACCATGCTAGATGATAGATTATCGGCATTATAAAGATTAACGATGGAAACAGATTTCCTCAGTTCAGTAGATTTTAACGATATTATACAAGAATTTTCAGAAAAAAAGACAGGAAAAAAATTCATTGTTACAAAACACATATATACATACATATATACTATATATATTTATATATACACATATGTACATATACATATATTTACCTATAACTATATATATATATACATATTAATTACAACGTAATTCTTAGGCTACCCCCCATTCGAAAAAATGTCCCAATTTATGTAACGTTTGTTATATTTTATAGTATTTTTGTTATTGTTATTTAAAAAATGTCACAATTTTATGTAATGAAATATGTAACGAAAAATGTAACGAAAAAATGTCTTAATTTTATATAATGTAAGTTAAATGTTATAATAGGATTCTTGTGGTTATGTTATTTTTTTTTTGTGTTGATGCTAGTAAGAATTACGTTGTAAATTTTGATCATTTTATACATAGTATAGAAAAGAAAGAGACAGAAATGAAAGCAAGAGGGCTCAAGGGGCACAGCCCCTTGCGAGGCCAAAATGGCCGAGTTTATATATATATATATTTTGGTATCGAAAATTCTACCCATTGTCTATATGATAGGTATTTAGTTTTGTTTACATTAATAATTATATGTTAATTCGTGAATTAAAAATAATATAATTAAATTAAATTAAAGAAAATTGAGTTATTTTATAAAACTAATAATTTTATCAGTTCCGAACAGGACCCCTCATATTTCTGTAGCTCCGGGCCTATCATACACTTAATCCGGCCCTGACCGTAAATGAGCCTAATTCAGCGCGCATCATACAGAAAAATTTGAAAAAAGACACAGCGAAGCATTTTATAATAAATCGGAATAGACAAAGTCGAATGATGAAAAAAAAACAAAAAAAACAAGAAATAAGTGCTTTTAGTATTTTACATTTTCTTTCCTTCTTTTCCTTTCATTTGTCTGTTCCCCGTCGAGGATCTTTTTACCGACGTATACTTTCTATTTATTTATTTATATTTATCGTTTCTATACTTTAAATAAGGAAAATTCGTGTAAATTTTTTTAGTTCACATTCATTATATGTAGCTTTATTAGGCTTTCAGTGTTCGAAAGCGGTAGTACTGAAAATTAAACCAGTGCACAGATGTACATTGTGTGACATGTCCTTGTAATTGTGTACGGCTATTTTCATTTTTTTCGATATTTTTAATTAATGTAAATGTTTTTATTTGATTTTTTTACTATCGTAAAATCATAAATCGATTGTATTTAGCAGAAGTAAGGGAGGGATCACTATGAAGGCAAGTTTAGAACCGATGAGGAAAAATAGTAGGACTTATAAAAGTAAAATCGCTTTAATAATTGTCTGAAGCTATTATCAAATCAGACAATGCAGTAATGAGTGTAAGTTTATGTTTTACTGAGAACGGATGTAACGAAACGAACGTTCAGAGCAGTTGTTGTCGCTTTCCTGGACATTTGATTTTGCTCAAGCATCACGATTTAAGATTATTTTTAAAAAATTCCCGCTTAATTTGCTGCTTGAACTCTATCTCGTCCGAGTAGCCGTTCAAGATAAAAAATTAACATTTTCCTCATTCAACCTATAACATTATACCTTGCTGAGAAGCGCTTTTCGCGGACTTCAGATTTACTACTCTTAACCACAATGTGTACTATTTATACGGTTGTGTATCTTAATTTGTCCGATGATTTTCTTAAAAACCGTATATAACGCGTTTTTCAAAGCAGGTATGTAACATACCTGCTTTGAAAACGTTTTAAAAGGAAGTCGCTGTTGGTTTTAATGATCGATATGTAAAAAAAGAAGATTGCTAAATAATTGTTTACTTAATACGATAAGTGTCGTCTGCAGTACACAAAATAAGCCGTTCCACTATGTAGGCCGAAGAACACGGCGGGTGTCCCCGTTGCTACGAGCATTTCGCAATTAAACGGGAGCTTATCCAAACAAATCTTCTGCGCTGGACGTATTATTAAATTTGAACATACGGCGGGACATGGCTATTATATAAATGAGGATTAATAATTTGAAGCATTTTTTGTTAATAAATTTACAATCATAAGTAATAAAATAATAATTTAAAATTAATTTTTAGGTATTTGTTTGCATTTTTTTTTTTGTTTTATGTTTTTTCAACTTGATACACTTTAACATATTTATTATTTTTGAGAATTTTTATTGAATCGCGTGACTTCATCCCTACATGTGTTGTTCCTAGTGTGGTACTTTTTAAATCGTATACATTGCTGTACTATGTTTATATTATAGTTCAATTTATTTTCTTGATCCTTTGAACCTCGCTTTAGGCAGACGGGCATCCGGAAGAGATATAGTTCTTCTCTAATACTCGTAGAAGAGCAAATTTCAATTGACTATACTTAAGAAAAAAGGATGATATTTACTGGGTTAACGCAGCTATTTCTGTGACAACTCTCCGGTTACATATTTCCATAATGGTTTTTTTCATATCACCGCTGGCGCAAGAATGACGTCATTAATATATACACATACGTGTATATATTAATTCAATCGATTCGGACTTTGTCATCTTACGAAAGTGATTCTTATATAGCGGTGTCTGTTTCAGTTGGCCATTGGTGGAAAAATAAGATTCTCATAGCGTGAAAGTGCTACAGATTTCGTTACAGGATAAATTAATGGCCGCGTCATTTGTACGCTTAGGATAATGCGAAAAGTTATGTATCGTTTTTGTGTAACGTTTTTAAATCAATTAGATGTATCGTTTTTTTGTGTAACGTTTAAAAATGGCATAAATTAAAACCGTCTTTTCTATAAAAATTACAGAAGACGACACTCTCTATTTTGGATTGAAGGGGCTATAATATTCGACGAAGAATTTCGTCCGCTGCGATATACAATGTGTAATTAGGAATTCGATGAGTGCTTTTAAGGTAGTCGGACAATTGCGGCAATCTCGCAATCAAGTTAAAAACAGAAATGGGCTAACTCGAAGATTATTCTCGTTCCGTGCTTCATTTAATGTTTCTTTCTGAAATGCTACAATAGCCGATTATTATCGAGCGTTTTCTTCAGATTTGATTTAAGCAAAAAACCCTTTATTTTTGTCCCTTTTTGAAGGTTTTTTTTTTTTTGTTTTTTTTTTTTTTTTTTATTATTATTTTTATCTGTTCCGCCTGGCTTAAACTGTATTTAGCGCCAACTAATGCGCGAATAAGTATTAAAGGAAGAAATCTAATTCCGATTCAAGTGGAACGAAGAAAAGGTAAGAACACAAAGTGATAAAGTAGAATGAAAAAAGTCCTTTTAATAACCGTTAGCGATTGCACGACAAATACGGTCAGAATGAGAGAAAAACCAGCCGGGGACTTCGGATATAAATTAAAAGAGAAAAGAACTGTGCCGACCGTCTGCGGGCTGGTGTGAACAGCTGAACGCAGCGAACAGGTAGGAAAATTAAACGAATATAGAACAAAGTAATTTCATATTCTCCGATAAGCGACGCCGCCGGTTGTCCAATTAACCGACTTCAAAAAGGAGGTTACCGTTCTTGACCTGTATGTGCGTACGCGATATGTATTTTACCGTTTCCACGCGGTTTTTTTCAAAAATCATCCGTCCGATTTTGATGCAGTTTTCCTAGCCGTTTTCATTGAAAAGTTTTCACCTGTGGTGACGCTAATGTCAAAATTGAAACAAGCAGTAGAGTTTCTTAAGAAGTAGAATGAGTTTTTTAAGAAAACATTAATCAATAATTATGACTCTTTCAGATTTGTTCCTTTCAAATACGCAAACGATCTCAAAAAACCGTTTTTTTCTAACAATGCTGATTTCGCACGAAAGCCACTTTTGCTTTCATTAACGACGAAACATTTAAAAGTTCGCTAATGAAAACGAACTTCGAAAACGGCTCCCCTCCGCATCCTGTGAGCCGATTAATTTATGACGATTATTTCGACAGTGGCGGTCTTGTAACCGGTTTATTACACTTTTTTCCCGTAGTTAAACCATATTTCTTTTACTAGTTACTGCTAAAAAGTGTCGAAAGAATTTTTCCGATTATAAAGCTCCGACTTTTTAGTATTACCCTATTAATAATTCTGTAACAGTTGAATGAACAATATTACGATTGATAATTAAGTATGCGTATCTTACGCATTATGTTATTTAAGATGAGTTAAAAAAGTTTAAGGAATTAAAAATAATTATTTACTTTCAATAAATTTGATAACTTCCACGGTCTTCCATTTCAAGAGGCGATCTTATGTTCAGCACATTGCGTTGCTGCTGTCATTCTCATATCTTACTTTAATATCAGAGTTATCGAAGTTCCCACCATTTTTAATACAACCCTCCGTTTCAAATCCATTCTAATGGTCCCGATTTTATTATCCTAGCGGCATAATTTCCTTTCCGACGACCTGCTTTCCTCTGTTCGGCGGGATCGCAAATTGTGCGCGCCGATCGTCTAGATGTTGTACGTTCAAATCAACAGCAATAACTAAAAGTCATCACCGTTAACATTTTTTAAATAAAAGAAAAAAGTAGCAATACTTCCGAAATAATTAATAAGTGCTATAGCGGAGAAAATACTTCTGTTTACTTTATACTTTAAAGAGTGCTTTCTATAGTTTAGTTTAGCTGTACAAAATGAGTTAATTAAATAAATAAAAAATTAAATACATACGTGTATTATTTTTATTGCGATACAATGAAATTAAGTATAAAAATGCATATATAAAATTAAATTTTGCGACTTTTTCGAATATACTTAGAGTAGTCTAAAAGACCAAACGTGTATTCAGTTCATCATAAGCGGTCGTGCCTAGACGATATAGTTGTCGGTTGGTAAAGAGAAACACACATATATATAATATGAATTTGGCTATTTTGGCCTCGCAAGGGCTTGCTTACGCATTTTTCGTCACCTAGTACATGTTCAAGGTTCGGTCTCCGTTTCTTTATATCGACTTTCTTTCAATACACGAGCCGTTTCAGAGGAATCATTTAATTTCTTAGTTCCCGCATGCACTTCTCGAAGAGTTTACGACGAATCGTTGTTGATCCTGAATAATCGAATGGTATCATAAAACGGTTATATTAATTGACCACTGTACAAAGATGAAACATAGGATAAAATGCAATTAGAAAATATCGGCTACACACATACATACACGCACACACCTGTATGAAACGAAAGTTGTAATTAAAAACATTATCTTTCATTAATGCGTATTACGGAATCTAAGCAATATTTAATAGTAATTAAGCTAGCAGAGAACACCGCGTTAGATTTATAGAATTTATTAAGTGCAAGATGAAACTTTTTTATAAAAGTCCTATTAAACTGCCGTTCAGAGACTTTCTTTATTCTTCCCCCTTCTATCAGTATTCCAATCAAAAATTATCAGACGAATAAATACAATTAACCGAACGTATAATAAATTAGCGAAATCGAAAAATTTTTACTCAACTTTGAACACTCGTGCTTGTTACATCGCCAGTGGCGAAACATTGGTAGGCCCTGTCTCGAAAGTCTTTAAACGATTTTTATTAGAAACGATTTTTATTGACCGCGTCTTTTTATACGGACCACTCATAACTCTTGACCACTTTTTTGCATCGCATCAAAAACTGGTAAGCTGTAATTCATTCTCGTCTAGTTTTTTTTGTTTTTTTTTGTTTTTTTTTGGCCCGGCAAGAAACCATCTGGCCACCAACAACTTCTACAAATAAGCTAGACTAACAGAATAGTGTGTATAAATAAGTAGATTGAATCCTAAAACGTCATGGAATAGAAGCAAAGAGTATCTTTAGCAATAAAGTTCGAGCAAACATGGCCGCAATGATGTAACATAGCCCACGAGTTTCGAGAAGGATAGAATATAAAATTAACACTGACTATATCACATCCCAAGTGCAACAAGCACTGGGTTGCGACTGGATAGCAGCAGGTTAAGGGTATAGGTTTAGAACTGAGAAATTAACAAGGTAGTAGCAAGACTTCTGAAGATGATTCCAGTTACTAGCCACATCAGAACTCTGAAACCGGCCCGTTCACCACTAAATAGTAATGCCGTTATTAATAATAAATTTGAACAAAACCACTACAATAACATCGCTATAAAATATGTAAGAAACATTATAATATGAGGAAAAACATCCTATTTAGATTAACATATTAAAGAAGCGACCTTTAGCATGCTCGTATTTATTACAGTTAAACAATAAATGATTGATACCCTCGTCAAAATTGAAAAATTGGTGAGAATCACAGAAAACACCATAACTGTGGTCGGTAAAATTAGCACCTACTAAGGCATGTCCCATACGTAGGCGACAAATGGTGGTGACATATTTACGTACAAATCTAATAGAGATACCTGTAGAGGAATAGAGTGGTACCATGGACCAGAGTTAAGCAAGGCCTGACGAAAAATAATTTTTGAACCAAAAGCGTGGTCGGTTAAATAGTTCTGCCATGTAGAGTTCAGTTAATCTCTTTTAATTTTAAAGTATAAGTCTGAGAAGATGGAATAAAAGTGGACAGTAAGCCATCGAGGGCTGTCTCTTTAGCAGCAAGGTCCACTCTCTCATTCAATTTTATACCACGGTGGCTTGATACCCAACAAAACTTTGTAACGCCGCCTTTCTTCATGGTTATACGAAGGCATTTCATTTTGATCTCATAGATAAAAAGATGACATTTGAAATTAAAATTACTAAACTTCAAGGCAGTAAGGCCACTTAAGCTATCGGTGATTATTACGTACTTTTTATCAGTAATAGCAGCTTCGATTATAAAATCGAGGGATTTTTTCATAGCAAACAATTCCGCCGTATATACTGAGGCTTCCGGGGGCAGCTTGAATTTTTGTATCAGATTAGAGTCAAAAATAAAAAAAGCTGAACAAACCGGACCATTTGCTGAAAGCACCTTAGAACCATCTGTGTGAATACAGGTGAAGCCAAGGTAGTGTTTACTACTAGTTTATTCAGTGCTTCAGAATTTTATCATGACTAGTATAAAATTACGTTATTAAGACCGCATCTATACTTTAATGTTAAAAAGAAACGCAACCAACAAATCAGTATTCGGACGTATGGATTAATCGTCGGATATTGGGAGTTGCTCTTTTAAGGTTAATAAAGATCTTTTTTTCATAGGAATACTTAAAAAATAACTAGAAAAAATACTTATTTTAATAATTTGATTGCGCCTTAAATAAGAAAAAAAGTAATTATTACAACGCAAAAAGAGGAATATAAAAAACCTAAAATTTTGATCATGGACATAATACCCCAAATTACTAAATTCTGATCTTTTCTCGCATTTTTTATTTATAAAATGTTGATTGTTTTTACACATTTAATTTGATTCATAATACGCTTTTGATCAATTCCAATTACATGGAACACACTTATATAATTAATTATAGGCAAATATTAATTATAGCAATAATAATAATAAGAAGAAGAAAACGAAGAAGAAATTATTTAGTTCTGTTATGAAATGAACATGAGGCTAAGGTTTTTTGAGGAGTAATAAAGTAAAACAATTTTGGTCTTCAAATTCTTTTTTTTTTTTCCGGTTATGGACATTAACTTAGTGTAAGTGAAATTTTTGGAATTCACAATGTGCGACAACGTAATTCAACCCCGATTTCACCTAAACGAAACACCACTGCCTAACCAAGTACAGCTTCGAAAAGCCGTCCCCGATTATTTCGTAATCCTCTCTGCTTCAATACTTTTTTTTTCTATTCTTTATAAAGAAGAGGTTTTACCGAAAGAAGATTAACAAAAAGGCAAAACGCATTGTTGCTCAAGCAGAAGACATCGAGTGAGATTAACCGAGATATCGAAAAAATTGTAAACGGTTGAACATTTTGATTACTTAGGAGGCAGCCTCGGACACGTTTTGGCATGAATGATGATGTGAAAAAAGAGAATACGGAAAAAAGATTGCTGGAATTTCTATATACCTTCTTGGTTTATTTCGCGCTTCGCAGTTTCAATCGGCATATCAATTTCCGCGAATAGAGTTGCTGAACCGGTACACAAAAGTGGTAAAGGCAATAAAGTTTTAATTTGCGAAATGCAAATCGCCTATCTAAAAATCGACAGGTCCCCCCCGACAAATTTCGTAGCCGCTGATTGTAGTTGGTAAAGCCGAAAAGACGCTAGCGTTTCTATCATTCACTCAGAAGAACCTCTTCCACCGTCGCATTTGGTGGGCAGAAACTTTTTGTGAAGCTGGGAAAACTTACCGCGTCAGAAATGGAGTCATTCGAAATACGATGTCTGCCTCTGCGAGCTTGGCAGGGGTCGACTTCAGATTGAAATAAGAGCCGTAAAAGTCGGAATTGAAAATTGCGCGCCCCAATCAAAAATTTATACGGTTTTTTTTTAAATTCTAAAGCACTTGCGAGTTCTATCGGTCAGTTTTTTGACTCAGTAGATGTACGTTTCCATAACTTCACAAACAACGAACCCCGGGACAATTTGAGGTTTCGAGCTGAAATATACGATAATTATTTCTGTTCACGTGTTGTATCGTAAAAACAATTTTGACGGGCCGGCACACCGCCGAAACCCGAAAAAGTTAAAACTCTGAGACACATTCTTGCGCGCGAATTAATCGATTATAAAATTCCGTAGAGGGTCCCTTCCTTTCAGCGTACTTCTGTACTCGTAGCGCTAGATTAGCACGGCGTTCGATTTAATTAAGACCTATAAAAAATGATTGTTCCGTATCATTATGCTAGGTGAGATAGGCCGCATGTTTCATTTTGCAGCACTCACGAAAATGTACACACATAGATGTGTCTTCTTCTGGTTTTCCGAATAGGACGATAATCAGACAAACACAATGTAGCGCCAATGATAATAAGACACACGACGTTATATATTTATCTGCTCTGTATATTGTGTATTCAGATGACGTATTAAACGCTACAAAACATACATCTGTAAGTACGGAAAACGCCCACACACACGCTACCGCTGCAGATATTCTGTTGCCGTTGTTTGCTGATGTGCGATCAGTTTCAATGCCACACATGCATTCCATATACACATGTGGAGTGACACACGCACACACACACACACACACACACACACCGTTTACAGCGTACAGGTAGAGCACACGTTGTTTTTTATTTGTTGAAAGGAATAACTCGATAACTCGTTCGGGCGATGAAGAATTTTTTTGCAACGAAAAGTCTTCGCATCCGATTATGAGTAAAACTCGAGTGGCATTTCCTCAGTGGCGGATGGCAAATGTTTGCCTCCGCCCTAATTCATCGTACTGCGTTGATCAGAGACGGGCTATAATTCTGTACGCACTTTTCGATTAATTAAGCTTCCGTTGATTAAAATTACTCTAAACTTCGATTAGTCCGTTAATTAGCAGAGATTTAAATAATCGCATCGAGCATTAACGAACAGACTGCACAGTACGATTTTTCATTTTTTATTTAATTGATTTTATTTCCCTTGTTTTGCTAACCGGGTTTTTATGTTTCAATTTTAAAAAAATGTATCTAGTAAACGTTGATCTGTTAATTAGTGAACAAAAATAATGAGTAATTAATAAACGTAATCGAACAACTTGGCAATAAACATTAAATAGAATATGTGCTAATAACGCGTGTGTGTGTGTCTCTCTTCTCGTTTTCATAAATAGAAAAGCGGATAAAAATTGGTATAAATGTATAGAGTGCGTATTATTTGACAGTTCCAGAAAAAAAAAATAAAGCTTAATGATGTTTTTTAGTCTCTCCTACCCCTTCAAAATTGGTATTCGCCTCTTTTATCTTTATTAATATATTTAATGATTATACCATTCTTACGGTAGGGGGAATATGAAAATTCTATTATTTGTATTCCGTTTAATTACGTTTTTGCCTTATGAAGCCATTTTTCTTTTTGTTTTTTTTTTTTTTTGTCGTTTCCAAATGTTTTAAAATCAGTACAAAAGAAAAATAAGTATGATAGAACGACTTTTTTTTCTTCCGTCAATTGAAATTGACTCTTTTTTAAGTATCATAGAAGAACTGGCAAATCTAGAGGTTTTCTCCGCTTTGCAAGGCCCTGAAGTGTAAAAACTATTGTAAAATTACTAAATAAACACTTTTTTTTTTATTATTTATTTTTTTTAAAAGCATTTCGTCACATTTTTTTTCTTATCTATCCAGCATACCATCTAAATTGATTTTTTTAAACTGCCAAGGCCATTAGTACAGCACATAGATGTGCGGTCAGTATTTAAAGATAATTAATTAACTTGGTTGCCTTAATCAACTGAAGGACAGATGAACATTGCCGTCGATGAGTTAGCGAGGATACACTAGTGTGACACTATCGTTGCTGTTCCATGAGATTACCGATCTGAAAGGGCTGGACACATATATCCTGTTTTGTAGGCAGAATGTAGAGCTCCCCGGAACATGTAGTCACAGGGCTATATGACTTGTTTTCAGCCGACTCAGTGCGCAAAGCTCTGCACGAGACATGTTTTCCATTGGCCACCCCACGGCTCAGTTGCGCCTTTAATGGGGGCAACGTCTGACAGAAATTAATTACGCTTATTCTCCGGTCTGACCAGAACTCTAAAATCTCAGATAGTGACATTTTGGGTGCCGGTGAGTTCCTTTATGTGGCTACGGAGAGCCAGATTAGGTGTGAAATGCAGATAGGTTTCTCGGTAAGTGTAAAGTTTCCTGAAATATTTTAAAGAGGAAATGCCTAAAAGGACGCACAAACTAGTGGACGTGGAAGATCTATATGCACGCAAAATTGTACGAAGGGCGGAGTCGTGCACTGCGTCAAAGGATTTCAACAAAGAACGGCTGTCTGTTGAATAATAGGTCTGTAATCTGTAGTTGATTCTGGAGAGGACCAACGACGACTTCTAGATGGACAGTAAGGTTCTCGGGTGCCAAATACTTGAGGATTGATAAAAATTGTAACATTTAACTCTGAGGTTGACTATGTGAGGACGCCACGTCGAATAGTGAGCCAAGGAAGTTGGAAGAGGATTGGAGAGTTTTCGAGTTTTAACGAAATACTAGGGAGTGGTCTGACGCCCCCTATGGAACTCAACACAAACAGTTTTGGATGGAGAAAAGGTAAGACTGTTATCGATACACCACCATTGCCGTTTATGGATACTTTTTTGTAGGATCCTTTGAGCATTCATTGGAAGGGAGGAGGACAAGGAAATATTTGAGTCGTCAATGTAAAGCCGGGCAAGCACGGGCGGCGCGATACATTCAATATAGAAAATAAACAAGGTTGCACTCGGGGCAGAGCTTTGTGGTACACCATTCTCAGTTTGAATAGTTACCGATGTTGCCGAATCAATCTTAACATAGAACGTTCTATTTCTTTTAGGAAATCGCGTAAATAATTGGCCACATTTCCAATTGTGCCAGCTGATATTGGATAGCAAACCAAACGTCTTTTCTATATATTGATTTTAGAGTTTTTAGCGAAATACGGGAAAAGTCCTAACCGAATTTAATTGTTTTTTTTTCTTCTGTTTAATAGATATTGCGCAAATGAAAAAAAGTGTGTGTTTTATCTAGGTTACTATTACGACGTACATATTTTAAACTTTGCTTCGAAGAATAATAAATGTGTAGTGTAACCTTTATTTCTCTTATTTTCGATTATACCAATTTAATTATAATCACTTAAAACTGTAAATTTCAACTGTAAATTACAGTAAGTACTTGCTGTTATGATTGAATGTGATGATTATTATTATTGCATTATAAGGTACAGGCGCCGGCTGCTCAAACGGGCCATATGCGCCCGGGGAACGGAAGGGATACTAAATTGAATTTAGGAGGTTAAGGGAATGAAGGAATTGGAACGCATTGCGGATATGACATGGAGAATCAGCTAGGAGTTGTGATAGGGAAGGGGGAGGCCATGCTGGGCTCTAAGTGCTATAAGGGAATGACAAGGTGTTAGTAAATGGGGAATGGAGAGCTGGGTTCTTTGGCAAAAGGGACAAAGAGGGGGATCGGTGCGTTGTAGGAGATACGAATGGGTCAGGCGGGAGTGGGAAATCCTAAGTCTGGTAAAAATAATATTTTTCTTCCTTGAACGGAATGGAAGGGGGATCTGAGATAGAAGATCAGGTTTAACAAGGAAACGGTTTTTTTGTTGACTAGAACTCGACACTTGTTCACAGGATTTAATTATAAGGGATTTCAAGAAGGATTTCATATCGCTGGTAGAAGAGAAGTACGAGGATATGGATGGAAGCCGGGATGCCTGCTTAGTAGCTCGGTCGATGGCCTCGTTACCAGGGAAACCAATATGGCTGGGGATCCACATGAAAGATATAGAAATTTGGGATCGAATAAGGAGATCGTGAATGTGATGTTTTGAGGCATGTTGGTTTCTATGTAAACTTGAAAAGGGATATAAATATATAAGAGTTAAAATGTTCTATTCTAGTTTATAGTTGATGTAAAGGAGTAAGTTTTCGTTTCAATAAGATTGCACTTAAGATAAAGTTTAATACAATAGTTATGTTATAACATTTCCTTTTTACTGTTAATCAACTTGAACATTATTTGGCTTACTGGAGAAGCACAAATTGGGATAAAGGTTTTACTGGTCATCATAGCAGCTGTGTCTCCCAGATTTCACCGGGACCTCTATTCAAATTTAAACGTAACCGTGCGTACCTGCGAATGAGTATTTTTCTGACGGAATAGGGTAATTCCAAAATAATAAAATTCAAAATCGATCTAATACTTCTTTTGCGATAAGAGACCCGCTTTTAAAATAAAAGAATAACGGATAAATAATATTAAAGAAAAAATTAAATTTTGTCGTATAGTTCTATATTTTAAAAACCAATTTGAAAATAATATTTAACATATTGGAATTGCTTCTTTTTTTTCTTTTTTTTTAATTACTAAATATCATTTATTATAAAATAATACAATAGTTAGTAAACTATTATAAGTTATAATTATTCATGAAAATACATATGTCGGTGTAACAGTTTATTATAAATATGGCCCGTTTATAATCCGAAGACATATTTTTAACTGCCTTCAATATTAACAGGTTTTATGTACTACATAAATATGTATATGTATATATATATATATATATATATATATATATATAATGTACATACTGATGTATTTATTGAATAAAACATTGCCCGCGAATTTTAAAAACTAATTAAAACCCGATTTTGAAGAAGTTATAACTTCGAGAGAGAAACGTACATTCAAGTTTATGTAAATTTTACGAATCGCCTTTAAATAATATCATACATCTCACGATAGACCTCTATAAAAATTATCAAGCATCTTATGTTTTCCGGTGTAAGATCCGCTACCTTTATACAGATATATTTGAAAAGTAAAAAAACGACGATCTTTGTGAAAATTAACCGTTAGCAGCGGAGAATTTCGAATTTCTCGAACTTTATGAAACGATAGAAAAATTGTAAAAAGTTACGTACATCATAAGGAGGTGGTAAAGTGCGCGTTATACGACCTCTGTATAGAGTGTATCTAATAAATGGGTTATTTGCGGTCTTCGATGTCGTAGTTGTTATTAAAAAAAAATTGTAATTTTATCGGTGCTTTATATTTGGTTACAAAAAAAAAAAACCTTTTCCTTCCGTAGAATTTTATTATTTGAAAATTTGATTTCTATAAAAATTTTAAAAAAAGTAAATCACCGCCGTTTTTATGCGATCATTTCTTCGGTTTTTATAATAAGCTTTAGATATTATTAATATCAAACGTAAATTAAAAAAAAAAAAAAAAGTTACGTCAACGTGATTCATGTACGTTAATTACCGTAAAAAACAAAACTACACCCCGAACAATTTCTTAACCTCCGAAAAACAACTTTTGTTATGTCGTACGTCTTCTTCATAATATCCACGACACCATGGATGAGGATTATCAAGCGGAAAACCAATTGTTATTTTATAAGTACCGTAAAAATATCGTAACGATGGTAGTATTATTGGGAACGATAAGGATGGAAAAATATCAACGATGTTTTTACGACGTTTAATACATTCTAGATACGTGTTAGTGCAGTTAACGTGGGTGTCGATAGACCCCTCCTGTCGAAAACTGGAAAAAAATCTTTCTGCCTTAATTCAGTTTTTTTTATTAATTGTTATTTAAACAATTCGTAGTTTAAAAAAAAAAAAAACTGCAGTAACCAAAAGTAAACAACAAAGAATCCATTAATTACATAATCGATTCTTTTATATTTTTACAGCTGATTAAAAAATAAATGTCATCGGTATATTTATGACTCTTCCAAAAATAAAGTCTAGCTACGTCTCTAAGGAATTTTAAGTAGAAAGATCAAGAAATCTTCTATAGTCACTATTCGAAACATACGTAACTTTCGATATTTATCGAGAGTTGCGGATTATAGTCTAACTATACTAAATTTCGCTGAAAAATTATTATAATTAATAAATATTAAAAAAAAAAACAGTAATTTTAATAACTCGCAATTTAATATTATACTAAGTAACCGTGAAATATCAATTATTTTTATATTTCAGTTGTTCACATTATTACCGTAATTTTATTACTTATTTGTACGTTCTTAATATTTAATTATTTATTACACTACTATTATAATCTCTGGAACATGTTAACGAATTGTTTTTCTTTCTTCTTGGTTCGTTTTTCTTTTCTTATTTTTTTTTGTTGAATAGTAATTTATTTCATGTATTAATTCTGTAATGATGGTCACTTTTTATATTACATAATTTATTTTTACATTCCTAATATTTAATCATTTATTACACTACCATTATGATCCCCGACACATGTTAGGTAATTTTAAGTGTTCTTTTTTATGCGTATGTTTTTTTTTTTGGCGAGAATTATTATTTATTTCATATATTAATTTTGTACCAAGGTGTTACTTTTTGTACCACATATGTAAGAAAAATTAAGTCAATTAATTCTGAAATTATAGAGTCTTGTTAGAAAATATTTAGTATTCCATTTCAACAGACATAGTTATCTTTTACAAAAATATTGCATTAAAAGTTAAGTAAGGAAAAAAGGTAAAAAATACATCGGATGACGGTTGTTTTTTGGTGTTTTTTTTTTTTTTTTTTTTTTCGTGTGTTTCTTTTATATTGTATATTACGGCAAGTAGTATTTTATTTCCGGCTATCATTATGAGCCAACAGTTTTTTTCCAAACATTCTATTTGACATCTTTTTTGCACTACATTCTTCCGTTTGGTGGAAGATAGTTATTATCCGATTAAAGAGTAGGAATTTATTAGTGGCGTTTAGTTTTTAGTTGCCTCATATCCACCGGGAGGGGAGGCAATATCGCTTTTAGTGTTTTTTTTTTTAGATCATTATTGAGAAATGCCAATTATGGCCAGGTTTGGCCATAATTGGCATTACCGAAACTACCGGCTATAAAATGTTATAGTTCGATTCTTAACGCTATGAAATTCACTTCTTAAATTGATCGATTCTGAACATTTTCTAATCGTCATTAAAGAAAAGTTATTATTTTGCGAAGAATAACGTAGTCAGTTAAACCCTATTCTTCATCATCTGGTGGTAGTTGATCCTTCGGGTTGAATGCACATACAGGGTGCGGCAGCATAACTTAAACTTCCTTTTTTTTAATATGCGCCACTTCGTTTTTCTACTAACTTTTGTTAAAGAGAAATAATAAAGCAGAAAATCAAAATAACGGATACTCTAGATCCCCCATTGGCTATGCTTCTTCCATTCTCGCAGTTTTATTTCGATTTTCTGCTTTATTATTTCTCTTTAACAAAATTTTTAGTAGAAAAACGAAGTGGCCCCTTTAAAAAATTTAAAAAAAAAACAGCTTGCGTACAAGTCCGCAACACAGTGAGACATTTTCATGTTTTCCCATAAAAGTAGGTTTTGTATAGCCATTCAGGCATCCGCCGACATTAGAATGTCGTTCGCTTCGCGGCCTCCGTCGATATGAGAATGTCGTCGTGCAACCTCTAAATGCCTTGTACATGTTATATTGCAACGTATAAAGCGTTTCGAGATTGAACCTACGTTCTGCACCTCTAAATGTTTTGCACATATTATATTTCAATGTATTTGCAAAAATATATATTCAACAACTACCACCGCTAGTACAAGGTTCCTTATTTACATCATTATCGTTAGGGGTAGTAATACTGAGTAATGGCCGATGGTGAGAAAAGTACAACACAAGTAATAAGTTAACGGTTGTTCGTTCGCGTCATATTTCGCGTTGTCGAAAGGTCCACCGAATTATTCATCTCACAACCGAACGTTTCACTCATGAATTGATCGAATCGCAATCCACCGTCCAAGTGGAAATCGATGTTGAAATCACCACAGACTATGATCGGTAAATCGTACAGCTTTATTTCATCGATAAAGAGAAACAGACCTTTCAGCTTCGGTAGTAGGTAACGCTCAAAGAAATTGATCTTATCGTTCAACGTTGTCCCGTTTGAGAGGTACTTCGAAAAAAGTAACAGACGCTCTCCATCGATCATCGTTTTGGCTTTGCATATATCACTGACGTCTATCGATATCACGTTACATCCAATTTCCTTTCGTAAATCGCTATACCACCAGCCATCTTGCCGTTGTCGCGTTTGTGCCGATTTACGAGCGAGTAATTTTCAAGTTCAAATTTATCGCAATCGGCGTTTGATAACCACGTTTCAGAGAGTGCGAGTAAACTGCACGAAGGTATAACAAAGTCACACGTTATATCATCGAGCGAGTGTGAGCGCAACGACTGAACGTTGAGTGAACATAGTGTGACAGCATCGACAGACCGAGTACGTGAACGATCCACAAAATCTCGACTGTGGGAAGCGTGCGTGCTCAAACGATGACGCGTAAGACGTTCAAACTCAGTTCTAATGTCTTTCAACTGTTTTTCGCGTCCGTGGTAAAATCAGTGGTCCCCATTCCTATTCGTTAGGAACAACCCTTCGTACAAAGAACATCGAGACAGAGTGACGTACACCACGGGTATGTACTGCCTTCCGATTTGTGAATCGATATCCCGCAAGCAGGTGTGAGTGGAAATGTCGATCGTTTACAGGTAACCATCTTACTAGGAAGCGTCACCATTGACGAACGTAAGTCGATCGGCATCCAATGCTCGTAGATACACGGATACGCTACACAGTGTCTATCCGAACTTCCGATCGTGGCAATTTACCGATTTTAACGTTGTCGAATTTTAGCCTACTGCAGCAGGCCTATCACGCCGTTCACGAGACCATCGGTGACATCGATGTTTACTCGCACCATGTGGGCTTGTCAATAAGGAGCTCGATCTTGTATGGTAGACCACCCGTCTCATCGAGCTTCATCTTGTGCACCTTGGAGCGAGCCGACGCGAGTTGGTCTCTCGTTCGCTTCGGAATCCATAATACTTTTCATGGGAAAGAAATGGTTTACACGAGACTAAAGTTACATTTAATTTATAATTACTACGGTAATTGTTTTGTGCGCTCAGCAAATGTAAACAAGGAAATGAAGTGTGAAATACACAACCCTACAGTTTTCATAAGAAGTCGCTATAGGAAACACTTCTCCATTTTGTGACGCTTTTCAAGTTTATGTGACAAAGTAAAGAGACATGAAAATATTAGTAATCAGTCGTATGCAAGTAAAGACATGAAATTTTCGTAACGATTTTCCGTGACGATCCATTTCGTGACGCTCCATTTCGTAACGCTCCATTTCGTGACGCTCCATTTCGTGACGATCCATTTCGTGACGCTTATTTGGTAACGCTTTTCAAGTTTATGTGCCAAAGCAAAGACATAAAAATGTCAAAAAAGGGAGTTATGCTACCGCACCCTGTACATATACACTTGTACTCGCGCATACGTGCATTGTTTATCTCCTCAATTTCTAATCTTTTCCTTATATAAGGTACATTTCCTTGCGTTGGGTAAGTTCCACTGTTGACGTGCCCAAAAAAAAAAAAATAAAAAAATACATGCATGTATGTTATGTGATTTAGTCTGTAATGTGAACATTACGTGGCCAATAAAAAATATATTGAAATTAAATAAAAATAACATTTAAAACAAAAAAAAAAAAAATTGAAATCGTATGCAAGCGAGAACGTGCGCAAGTTCATCTCCTCAAATTACTCTGAATCACTTCTGCTTCCATCCAGGAAGATTTTTAGTTGGAGCAAACAGTGAAAGGCTAGCCAGCAGTTCAATCGTAGTATCAAAAAAAAGTCCGTGCTATTGGGTCGGGTAGTTTAAATTTAAATTTAAAAAAAACGGGGGGGGGGGGTGATGATGGTATTTCTTCCGCTGCTGAGGGCATCAATGTCGGAACACAGCGAATTCAACTGCATCTTGCCACCATCGCGAATAATTATTTTCTTGTGATATTTTATACGTATTTGAAATTGTGTGTCTTTTCAACGGTCGACCGGAACAGGAAGCCTGTGGTGTAGGTAAATTTCAATAATACATAAAACAAAAAAAACCAAAAAACCTTAAATAGTGACTTGCGCGAAAATTTCAATAATAAAAATGATAATATAATTTTACGTGCGCGGTAATTACGAGGTGGCATCCCTGAGGGCTTAACTAAACAATCTATATCGTTACAATTCGTAATGATAAAATATACAAAAAATGCGCCCATTTAACGTACTTTGAATAACGCGTATATGTGAAATTATAAAAATGCATATTGAGTTGATGCAAAAATTACATTAATGTGTTTTCTCTCTTATAGGCAGTTTTGATACTGAAATTTTGTTTTAAAAATATTAAAAAAATGGTATTAAAAAAAAAAAAAATACCGCTTGTAAATTTACTCTAAAAATTGCATAAGAATACATCAAAGAGTAAAATATAATTACCGGTTAAGAAGATAATTAAGCGTATTATGATTATTCTTAAACGACATTAATACCTTAATTAAAGTCGGCAAAACAAATTCAAACTGTAACCATTAAAAACCCGTATTAAAAATAAGTTTAATGGCGCAATCGTTCCTCTTCTATAAGCTGAATAATGAAAATATCGCAAATATTTAACGCGGGTTTTAATTACCATCACAATTTTAATGTCGACTCTAATAATAAGCATTCATTTTATTTTAGAATAATCTTAATATATTCTCAAATTTTGCTGTAAAATATATTTTTATCGAGTAATTGTGTTTTACATTCTAATGCGTTATTATTAAAGTTTTAGAGTTCGAGACCGTTATTATTTCCTTTTTTTCAAATAAAACTATTTTATTTTACAATTTTTAAAGTAAACGAATGATAATGACTAAAATGCCGCTACTTTCCTGTATCGCATAATGCCGGCGGCTATAAGAGAATATATAATGTTCAAATTGCTTCAGTGATCAGCAGGTAAATCGCGCTGCGCAGGTTTTACAAATTGATTATCTTCATTCGAATTCGCATATAATTTAAGTTAGTCGCCTTCTTTTAATTTTAAAATTTTGCGTTTTCCACATTTTTTCTCCTACTTCAATTTAAAATTTTGCGGGCTAATTTTTCTCTGACTTTATTAATTATTTAAAGTGAATATCTCTAGGTAAAGACTCGTTTTTTAACGTTGTTATTTTTGATGAATACTCATCGCGGTACTCATCGCGGTACTCATCGCGGTACTCATGTGAAACCGTCACTGGGTTGTACACTTTCGAATAAACAAAAGATATCATCGGAGTCCCCTTGGTCGAACGTTAATATACTTAGTTGGACCACCGCTTCTGCGATTGGTACGATTTCTAGTAAACAAAAAGCGTGTTATTTGAGTCGGCCTCTACACTGTCAAAAGTTATATTAAGATACATTTCCGGCAATGAGGAGCTTGCACATGACGCTATGTGGGTTTCACTTTTCTTTATTCGAATAATCTCTGTTTATCCGTATGATAATTAACGTGGATAACATTTTAATTTTTTTACTCCTACTTTAAAAATTCGTTTACTTTTGTCTTTCTTTTTTCTTATTTTTGGGCCTGTCAACCAGGACTTTACCCAGAAACAATTAAAATAGGAAGGAGTTAATTAAATCTTCATACGATATCAAATGTTGTTAGGAGGAAGTAATCAATATAATGGGAACAATGTGTAGAGAGGGAAAAGATAGGACATAAGAGGCGTAATATGGAGTAGGAAGACCAAGTATCGATAAAATGGAATAGAAGGCAGAACGCTTAATAGAAAGAGATCAGTATACTTAATAAACACATGATGCGCATCGCTATTGAGAGGCAACCAACGAAAAACGAAAACGGGAGAAAGATACTATGGCTTAAGAACGCAAACGAATATAGTGGGGACAACAACAGAACGACGAAGTGAAAGAAACAGAGAAAACCATAAACAGCAAGACACACTGGGTTGAACAGACAGATGAAATTAATAATTATTAGAGAAAGAGGAAGTTTCCTTTTGTCATTACTGTGATAAATTGATAGTATTTTTTATCGGTCAATGGCCTTAAAAAATTCTCTTAAAGATAGTTCCTTTTTTTTTTTTTTTTTTTTTTTTTTGACGCTTACTCTTTAATGACACTGAGTGTGTTTACCGATACTTTACAACTAGTTGACCGGTTGAACAAAGAGTCATTAAAAGCCGTTGATTATTCGTGATACGCGAACAAACATTAAAAATCGAAAAAAAAACAAAACACGAATAACCTACTCGTTTTGAAGTCGGTAACAGCAACGCTGCATATTTGATCGATGTAGAAGGGTTGTTTTTTGGGAATCATTCTAAGAAAAGAAAAAACAAAAAACAAAAATTATTAGTTATTTATTAAAGCGTATCGAAAAATCACAGTTATTGTGCAAATTTCAAAAAATCAATTACAATACAGAAAGTAATGAGACGGAATATGGCGGATGAATTTTCACAGCACTGCGAAACTGTCCTTCGTTCATGAAGTTGCGGGTGTACACAGAGTAGTTCTGCATTCTGGGGAAAGTTGTGTCATTCCGGGGGCGACAATTTTCGAAAGTGTCTCTTGAAGTAAGACCCGCATATTACCCTTTCTATATATCTTCACTGCGCGGCGCACCTTCGACACGAGAGAGAGAGTACGTCGCTTATATTTAAAACCGTCTGTGTCTGTGTTTGACTGTGTTGCGTAAATTTGACCATAGCGCACTCTTCGCAGAGAGGCGGCTGCAGCAAAAGGCGTTGCGGGTTCAACGCACCCGTAGGAGAAATCGCAGTAAAAATAAAAACTTGGAGCTGCTTCAATGAAAAGAAAACAACAAAAATAAAAAAAACGAAAATGCCGAAAAAAACGGGAAAAACGCATAAAACGAAAAAACCGTTTCTTCATAGAACTCCGTGCAGAATCTGCCCCAGTGTACAAATTAAACGTGCAATTAAATATTTTAAAACCTCATTCGGAATAATTTGTCCGAGAGAAGATAGGTTCGGCAGAATGACCGCCGCCGCGGGGTGGGGGGGTGCAGTAGGCCGACGTATAGACAACAAAGGAGCGGATAAAAATAAAATGAGCGCTAGCGAGCTGGCGGCCCGACTGGGAATAGTTGGGCAAGGCGAGTCGAGCGACTAAGGCGAATAATCGCCAGCGACTAAATCGGTTAGTGCGAACGCCAGCCATTACTCGCCTTTGGCCCGGAAATAACCGGCGGCGCGACATGCCCGAGCCGCAGCTCAGCTCGTGCCAACAGTCTGATGTTCGACCCGAATTTCTAAACGAGTCGGCGCCCTTATTTTGCCGTCTACCCGGAGCGCCTCGTTCGCCCTCTTCGCGACTTATTTCGGACTACGTGCGACACACTGCTCCCGCGCTCGGGCGTGTCGTCGTCCCAGACCGCTTCCCTTCTCCCCCCTCTTTCCGAAACTGAATTTCTCTGCCGAGACTTTTGCCCTTCCGGCGAATTGCACCGTTGTTTTTGGTTTTGTTTTTAAAAAAATCTCCTAGACCACGCATCCGCAGCCTAGATGTGCTTTGGATTCTCCGCCACATCCGAGTGAACTATTTGTTTTCCGGCTTGACTGTCGTACTGAGATCGTAAAATCTTTTGCCGGCTTTTCATTCGATGTCAGTGCTAAAATGAGTTGAACACTTTCGCGTACGATTTTTCACTCGAAAAAAAAAAAAAATATATACATATACATATGTATATATAAATCACACTTTTTTCCTCTCTTCGACTTATTTGCTCATCAGGAAGTAAACGTATAAGTGTGTTTTGTTCTGATTTTCGGAGGGTACGAAGAAAAATTCACAGATAAATTAGCAGAGATTAGTTTAGAAAATTTCAGTTTTATCATAAACAGTTCAGAACTGCGCTAAATATAGTTATTAAAATTACATACAGGCGCACAATAACGAATAGGCTGGCAATTTTTTTAGCTGAAAAGGACAAAATGCGTTAATTGTAGCATATCTATTCTCATATCTTCAGCTAGAAAACCGAACGAATATTAATAAAGACGATCTGTGTCCGAAACGGACTTGAATATCATAATTATTATTCTTAATTAATTTTTTCGTGTAATGAATTTTTTGTTGTTATATTTTGCGGCAGCGGCAAAATCTATCCGAACGAAACACCACCCACCGCCTGGTCAACTAGTCCACGACAACTGGCTTGACACTGACTCTTTTCTATAGCAGTCATAGGGTCTTCAGATGGCGAGATCCGAAGGATCAAGCATTATACATTAATAACTAGGTTATTCTTAGCCCGGGGTACGGTACAAAACACAGTGTCCGTCATAATGTACGTAAGATGCATAATAATTTTGTATGTAAAATGCAGTTGAACAATAAAGATTTTTGAAGTGAAACTTCTTATCGCGCGGTAGGGAAAAGTTTTGGTACGGCAGAAAAAAAATTTCGTTATGCGTTACACGTTACGCGTTAAACGTAAGGTAGGTATGTATATGTGTAAGTATGTATAAGTGTCTGTCTGGGTCTAGTAGTACACCAAAATAGGTGACTAGGTATTTGTACTACGGGACTTCGTATAGTATATAGTTTATGAGCATTCTCGCATATATATATATATATATATATATATATATATATATATATATATATGTATATATACATGTAATAAGTACGTGTACACACCACTCTATAGAAAGATATTCACGATACGATACGTTATATATTTAGTCTGTTAGTGAGTTTTTGAAGTGAAACTTTTTACGGCACGGTAGGGAAAAATTTTGGTTACGCGTTACGCGTTAAGCGTAAGGTAGGTATGCAATAAACGAAATAGACGAATGATAATGATACTTTTTTATAAATGTATATAGATTTATTATTTATTGAAAATGAAAATTTTGTTTATACTGATACCTTTTCCATCTTAATAATTTTTTTAAGCACAGTTTAAAATAATAATGATAATAATAAATGTGTTACTTATATATAAAATTAATTTAAAATAAAACTTTATTATAGAATTTAATACATATAAGACAAAGAAGTTTCACTTCCTCCGCGTGTACACACTGATATACGCATCATGATTTTTTTTGTACAAGGAATGACGTAGTCAACTGAAAACGATTCTTCTAAAAGCAGTTTAGAAGAAAAAAGATTGGTGATCAAGGGGACTTTGTAAGGCCCCAAGGGCCGAGTTATAATACATATATATATATATATATATAGGTATATGTATACGCGAGGAGTAGGTGATCCTCTTTTGTTTGCCTGTAGAAAGAAAACTTAAATTTAAAAAATTGTATCTATCTTCACCAGAAATACTTATAGAAACACCTTTCGTACAATTAAAAACAAAACAAAATATGATAATAAATAAATAAATTAATAAATAAATAAATTAATTAATAAGTAGAAATTAATAGCAAGCTCTACGAGACATAGCTTTTCAATGAAAGGACGAAACGGGTTGTAAAGCATAATACTAAATATTTTTGATAGGGAAAAGTGATGTAATTATGCGGTCAACAACTATTCAGTCCACTAACCGAAGGATATTCTAATTAATCATAGTTGGTGATATATAGTGGACACGAATATTGTTAAATTCGCTGCTGTCCAGAAAGATGTTTTTTTTTATTATCATCGTTTTGTAATCGCTGCTCCTTTGTCGATTAATCAGTGCGACTTATTGTTTTCTAGATTGCGTTGAATTTTTTTTTTTTGATCTAGTAACAATTACGGATTCTTCGACAGCAAGGTGACGATGAAATAGGCTTTAATAGGAAATCTGAACTGTTTATTTCGTTTTTTTTTTTATTAGATTGTTTTCTTTTTAACCTTTATTTTGGACGGAAGTGTAGATATTATGTGGCATTTGTAATGGCACAGCGGATAAGGATTTTTGAAAGCCGCTTAATTGACGGAGACTCGGTCATTATTGGAAGCTCTATTTTGAATCATGGAAAAAACGTAACAAAAACGAATTCATTGAAAAAATGAGGTTATACAAAAAAAGTGGACGGTGCAAAAAGAAGAGGAAGATGAAGATTTTAAATATTTCATTGTGAAAAATACTAGAAATGATAATAATTTCCTACACAGAAGCTGTTATTGATCTAGATGGTGACTTTACAGAGGACCCCCTAGATAGGATAAAAGATATACCACCCTAGAGATGACGCGCTGTCCTTAAAATTCGTTCGTTTATAACGGAAAGCGTATTAAAATTATTATTCGGAATTACAAAAAACGATCAAATTGTTTATACATACCTTTTTTTCCCCCCTCCGGTATCGATTCACAATTCAATAAAAAAGGTGAAATTGTAAAGAAATACGCAACAAATAGTTTACGAGAAAAGCCGTTTTCAAACGATGACTGCGAATTTTTCAATAGAATGCGAATTCCGCGTCGGAAATCAGTACCGATCACACTATGAGAGACTGACTTCTAAGGCAACCGTAGTGACCGAAAATAGCGCCAATTCGGTTATAAACTGAAATCTGTATTTTTAGTTTAATTTCGACGCAGTACAGCCCTCGATGCAGTTTTACCATCGGCGAAATTTCAGTCGATAAAGAAATGAATTATTTCCCCCGACTTCTGCGCGGGTTCTTTACAATAATTTATATACACAAACAGTGGTGGTATATTTCCTTTTGTATTCATCTGTATTTTTTTGTAATATAAACGTCAAAGTCATCCCGGTGCAGCAATCGTCACGCTATTACGAAAGAGCTTAAAAAAAGTTAGTTTCTGTATTTTTTTATGTGTTATTTTTCTCCCCAATATACAAAGTTGAAAGTTTTTTCGCTGTTTTTTTAAACATATTTTTTTGGCATTTGACAAAACGAGTTCATTACTATGTTGCTATTACACGACACTCAGAATTTTTTCAAATTCCCAGACAGACGTGCACGTAGGTCGCAATTATTTTTACCGCCTGTTTCCTTAGACTAATTTCCTCATTCGCATAGGGACGAAGTTGATATCTCTTTAATTTTCTTTTTCTGTCACGTTTTTTAAACGTTTGTTAATTTTTATTTTTTCAATTTCTTTCCTCCTTTTTTTTTTTCGTCTGCTTCTTTTTTTTTCTTTCTATGCGGCTTTTATTCTAGAAAGCTTACTAGAAAAAAGAGTGGTCGTTTATATCGCGTTTGACTGTGAGTAAAATGGACATGGTGCCAACGGAACTTAGATTAAGAGAATCTTTTAGCTACTATATACATTTCCATCATCGGAAAGTAGTGGTGCTATTTTTTACTTCTCCGTGATAACAAATTACATGTGTGTGTGTATGTATATAGTATATAGGTTGTTTCATTACGTACCGCCCGCTGCGAACATGTTAATATTGGCAAATTATAGAAGTAAAGTCAAATTTCAAATTTCTCCGATATCGTCTGTTTATCGACGGATGCCCCGAATTTAACAAGAAAAAAAAAAGTACTCGAATCTGTTCCACGACTACTATATTCTTGGCATGGTTGCAACTTTTCTTTATGCGAGATTTTCAGCTAATAAGAGAGACAGTTTTCGGTCGACAGATTCGAATTATCTGCGTCAACAGGCTTAAACTTGCCCTGCTGCCAGTAGGTTGACCATCCTTGCCGACAGTGTGGTGAAAGAGAAGAACGATATTTCCTACTTATCCTAGTCCTTCTGCAATAGGGGGAAGTTTAGTTAAAAGATCAGGCGTTAAATGAACAATTTTTGAGTGTTTTGATCTTACAAGTTCAGAAGAAACGCGTCGCTTTAAAGATGATATTGATGAAAATTGTAGATTGCTTTGCAAATTGGAGGCGTTATCGAACATCGAATAGGTTAAATTTGTTTTCCGCACCCTAAAAATGTGCTTCATTTGAAAAAAAAAAAAAAAAAAAAAGGCGTCATTTAACAATTGTTTTTATGAGCATTTTTCTGTATTTAGAATAACTTTTTGGTTCTCCTTTTTTTCGCGCTCGTTATCCAACACGAATTAATTGGCGGGAAGGAAGTTTTTTTGTTTCAAAAAAAAAACAACAGAAAAAACAATAATAATAATTTAGACTGTTCTTCAAAAAGATAATCTTTTTATTGCGGCTGCCTAAAGGTAGAAAGCGTCTGCGTTTTTTTTCTAACCGGTCCAAAATAAGGAAACTTTAGCCTAGCTGTCGCGAATACCGTTGAATATTAAGAAAATAACGTAATACAAGTATTACTAACAGATGGTGATTGGTAGTTATGAAAAGGTCTAAAAATATATCCAGTTGGCGGAGCATGTCAATTTCGTGATACCAAAAAGATTCAAGCACTGCCTGCGGGATGAAGCTTACGGTTATTCAAAAATCGAAGAAAAAATTGACAAAGTCTAATTCAAGATATAAACAGTATTGTCGGATGACAAGCTAAAAATTTCGAAATTTTCGGTTTCGAATTGTGTAGCTTTCAGCTCCGCAGTGCTATTGATTCTGAAAAAAAAAAAACAAATAGCTTCCGTTTTAGATATTCGAATTTTAGAACGAGATAAAACGAACCTCGTTTTTGAAATAAGCACTTTTCTCGTAAAACCATTATGTCGTCGTTACCCACGCCCGTGATGCAGAAAGTAATTATCCTCCCGAAATTTTTGATAACCTGGACTAATATCTCGGCATGCCAGTCTGAATGGAGGATCATTATAAATTAATCGCTTAACCCCCCTCCCCACATGCCCGCTGCCACCCCAGCCTACATGGAAAAACAGGGATGATCTCCAGATCGCGTTATTTGTCTAATCAATCTATTCAAGCTCTCTCTTTTTTATAGCCTTTTATTTAACTCAGTTTGTCATTCTGTCTGTCTGTGGAGAATCTTGCGAAAGATTTTTCACCTACTTCCCGATGAATTAAAAAAGGGTCCTTTTGCAGAAATGCTTGTAAAAGATGACAATAGAATATTACGTAAACATCTGGGTTTCCAACTTTAAAATTAGACCTTCGGGGCGCTGAATGCTCGTAATTTTGGAAAAAAGTATATTCCTTTTTCGAGCATTTAATATATCGTTGGAAAGATAACTTGTCGAGAACAAAACCATATTTTATTTCTTTAATGAAACTTTCGAAGTTTACGAAAAGTTCAAAAAAGCGCGAGATCTAATATGTAGCTTCCTCTTTGCGCCGCGCGAGTATTATAACTAAAAATTTTGAACAAGGTTGAAAATATGCACATGTACGTATATTTTTCTAGTCTGGAACATCTAGGTTTCCAACTTTAAAATTAGCCTCTCGGGGCTTCGAAAGCTCGAACTTTTGATTTTTTTTTTTTTCCGGGCATATGATATACTGTTGGAAAGAGCGCGCTATTTGTCGCGAGCAAACTCGTATTTCATTTTCTTAACGAAACATTGGAAGTTTACTAAAAGTTTAAAAAAGCACAAAAAACGACGTGTAGCCCCTCCCGATTGTGGCTCAGCTTTATAGCTAAAAATTTTAAACAAGATTAAAAAAATGCACATTTGGAACATTTGGGTTTCCAACTTTAAAATCGGACCCTTGAGGTGCCGAAAGCTCGAATGTTTCAAACAAATATTTTTTTTTTTTCGGTCTTGTGATATATTTCAGTGGAAACATCGCTATTAGTCAAACATTGTGTTTCATGTGCTGAGGATTCTGTATGTGTTGTATGAAAAATAAAATATAATTGAAAGAATGCGATCCATTATTTAATAATAAAATGTAACACAAATTTTTGTAAATGTCCTATAATCAAGATATTGAATAAAATAAAGAAAAATAAAATACAATTCTAAATTTATTGTTTTTTATTGAAATTCATAGTAAAATAAAAAAAATAAAAAAAACTTTTTAAAGATAGCCTGTTATTTATGCTCTAAAAAGTACAACTTTATTAGAGTGCGACTACCAGAGTTACGCATCCGCACTAATAAAGTTACTTTGCACTTTTTAATGCATAAATAAAAGCTTATTTTAAAAAAAAATTATTTTTTTCACAATATATTTTATTCTTTTCTTTCTAGAGCAGTGTCGTTTTTTTCTTAGTATTATTATTTCTATCCCCCCAAAAAAACCTTTCCTCTTCTTTCTATTTTTCTTCGTGCCCCAGAAAATTATTCGAAGGGATGATTAATAAATGTCTTGTTTGGTGACTTGAATACACAACAACGTGTTTCCTCCCAACATGTTCGGCTTTCGTCAGGTTTAGGTTCTGTTGAATGTGGTTTAGTACGTCTCATATATACATATATATGTGTGTGCGTATATATGTATATATATATGTGTGTGTGTGTGTGTATATATATATATATATATATATATATATATATATATATATATATATAAATAAATCTTCCATCAATAAACAGTGTACTACAAATGTCCCTTTTATCGATGTTTCTGGTAACTTCTTTCTACTCTTTCAGATAAAATGATAGCGATCAACATTTCAATTTCACTTCATTCATTATTACATTCCATTCGTTCTCCTCTCCTCTGTTCCAGGCTAAAATAATTGACTCTCGTGATCTTTTTCGAGGCTCCTCGGTTAGTTCTACCCTTTTCAATATTTATGCTATCTCCGCTGCTTCTCTTTCTATGAACTGGTCTCTCTGTCTTTTGCCGATGACACGCTAACTTCTTTCTCGTTTCATAGTCAAGCTATTTCCTACTATATTCTCCTGCTTACTTCTAGTTGAATTACATACGTTTCCTTACCTACAATTTTCTCGCATTCAATTCTATCCACGTTGATTTCCTCTGGGTCCCTAGCCGAATAGGTATTGAGCGTGTAATGCAATGACGGATTCTCAGATATCCTCCTATTTCGACTTCCCAGAAAATTTCTGTTTCTAACTTGCTTTCCCTATGCAAAAAATTCTGTATCACACTCTACAGTGACATACGCTTTTCCCGACAAATTTTTACCTATCTATCCGAACCTTCCTGCCCCTCTCCCATGGTTTAATGATTTTCCTTTATTGCGCAGTTCCGCTGTCGTCTCTATTACTCGTTTACGTCTCTTAATCATAATTTTCTTTACGTTTTCGTTTTTATTTAATACCTTCTACAACTGCCCTCTTCATCCTAATTACAAAGCTATCTGTGATCCTAACCATATTTCCTGTAAATGGCAGTCTCTCTTGACTGAATGTGTCATTTTATATTCTAATTTTTTTATTTCTTAGGCTTTCTCTTCTTGACTGCACCTCTTACATCTTTTACAATTCCCTCCCTGTTATAGTTCCTTCATTGTTTTAATTTACCGATCAGATCACAGTGAGACTACCTTCTAGTCGTTTCTAAGCGAAGGGTGTAAAAATAACAAAACAAAAATAATATATACTACACATTTACCTTTTCACTAGATACGCGTATAATGCGACTTTTCTCTTTCCTGCTACTGCAAACATTCTCCCAAAAAAACCAGTATAGCTTATTTAAAATTTATTCGAAAGTCGCGTTCAGTTTTATGTTTGTAATTCGTAATCTCGCAAACAACACTGTCTCACCTCAGCTAAGAGAGAGAGAGAGAAAGAAGATATGAACTCTTAACCAATCCGGATCGGACAAAGAATCACGTCAGGATATTAATTTGTATCGAAGAATTAATTACATTTTTTTTTTTTTTTAATGCGCTATCAACACTTCCTTTATACTAAATGGATGGAGAAATGTGAGTGAGAGCGCGTCTATGTGTGTAAGAAAAAATTAGAGTTGTTCGAGTTATCGAGACAGCGAATAAAACGAGCGAGAAAACTGACAGAAAAGTAGAAGTAAGCGAAAGAAAACAGGAAGCATATGAGTGTAACCAATATGTATGCGTGCGTATATAGGAAAATATTTAATAATTAATTTTCCGATATGTTGAGATTTCGACTGCTGTCGAAATTCCGCGAAGAAGGAAAACTGTCGCTCGGAATAAACGTTTCAAAATTAAATAACGCGAACTGGGCGATTTTTTACTATAAGCGATTGATAGATTACAAAAAGAAAAAAGAAAAAAAAAGAAAAGGTGCAATTTAAAGATCGAGATAGAAAGAGAGAAAGGAGACAGGCGCTTGTGAGAGGGCAGAGATGACGTGAGAATTTGGTTGAAAAATTTGGACCGAAACTGACATGTGAGAATATTATTAGTTCTATTTCGGCTCCTTTTTTCTACATACTATTTGATTACAGGAGTGATCATCCAGAAGGGGTGATTTATTTTTCAACAAACGAAGAGCTAGGGTGCAACTCTACATAGCACACGGCTAGGCAGCAACTATACAGGTCTAAATAGGTTGATTTACGTTTTCATTCATAGACTCGGCGCTGCACACTCGAGCACATGAACGCACCCATACACACGTACAGCAGCAGAGGTGCGGTGAATTCTAAGAAGCGACCATGATCGCGTGAGAAATCTATGCCCAAAGAGAAGGTTGAACGTCGTCTTCAAAAGAAACGAAAAACGAAACGGTAGAGATGGCTCGCTGCGAAGACGTCGGCTAATCCTCGATAGCTGGGAAAACTAAAATTCTGATGAGAAATTCAAAAATGAGCATTCACACTGAATCGCATTTATCCCGTACGCAGATAGAGAGACCGTCATCTTACAGAGAAACCATCTCCTTGTAATAATGTATAACAACGCGCCTGCTGCTGTTTTACAGATAGCATTCTCATTTATACACACACAGACACACACCAGCATTCGCGGATGCATTCACAGACGCACGAACATTAACTCGCAGACCGGGTGTTGCTGATGTCTTCTCGTTAACCACAACAGACTAGCAGCGAGCTTGACGATATTCCCGTAAACCAAGTAGAATATACACAAAAGTTAACTACATAGTATAGTATAAGTGTAGTTTTGTCTGGTCATCAAACATCGATGTCAACCGACAGCAAAAACAAACACTTAACATCGTCTCGATCATCGCAGTTTAGAATGGTCTCTTTCGAACATTTTTCTCATCGAATTAAATAACAGGTGGCTTTCAGCCGGTAGAAATGAGAAAATTAACCGAAAAATCATCGAGTTAAACAACACACTATTTTGCGCAATAGTTCGGTAATTTTCATCGGCTTTACACGAATTATCACCGAGCTATGCGTGTGACGCGGTCAAAATAATAGCCGGCAACAAATAGTTTTCATTTTATTTCTTTTCATGAATTTTTTTAAAACTAGTTCCCGATAATTCGGAGAAAGAAAAACAATCGTCCATTGAAAATTTCAAACTAGAAGAAGGGGGGGAGTCCTTTCCATATTCACTTTGAAAAGTCGAATGTTAAATTGTTGCGGCTAGCTTCAGCTTGATTAGCTGACGGTATTCCGAGTCGAATTTGAATTCCACCCTCAAAAATACTGAATTAATCGCTCGCGCCGGCCTAATGTCTCCCCCCCCCCCTTAGTGAACGTGGTTGTTCTCGGATTTTCCCTTGCTTCGGGGTTTTGTCATCTTTTTCCGTTTATTCGCTTACGTCCTAATGCTGTTACCTTTTTCTCGCTTTTGTTTTTCCGCAACGTGTTCTCCTCGTGGCCTTCTGTAATTTCAATCATATTCTTTTTGAGTGTCCATCCCTCTTAAATGAACGCTCTATTGTTTTTCTCACAGATCCCAGCACTTGGCGTTCCTGCTTTTTTTTGCTTCGCATACCTTGTTATTCCCTTCTTTGTCCGCCAGTTCCTCTACATAGTTTTTTTTTCTGATCGAATTGCTATCCAACTATCGAGTCTTTCTCCTTCATACTACTTCCGGGCATAGGATCTATCGCGTCGCTGAAAAAAAAAAAACAAAAAAAAACTAAAAAAAACAGGCCCAAAATAAATTAAAAAACGAGAATTCTCCGCGAAAGCAGGACTAAAAGAATGTCTCTCGGTCGGGCTCATTAAAAAAAAAAAAAAACTGTAGCGAGCAACTATTCGAACCTTTTTTTTTGTTACAATTTTTTTGGGGGAAATTTTTTATTAACTTCTTACATCTACAGTTTCCCCTCGTGCCTTCATTTGGACTTGGCATTGATTATGCGTCTTAATTACACTGAGCCAATTTTAAACACAGATTATGGCATTAGTTATGCAGTAATGCGTGGATAATTTTTACCTCTGCTCATTATTTTTAGTTTTGATTTTACTTTTTTATTTAATTAAATTCACATTACCGTAACAAAAGGAATTTAAACAATTTTTTGAAAATCCTTAGGAGTCGCTCCTAGTTTTATAAAATATTTTCAATTTGCTTACCTGATTTTTAAAATATTTACTATTTCACTTCGTGTTGATTGATTTTTAAGTGTCCAAATAATGGAATATCTTTTATCTCTACTAGCGTAAGACTATATTGCCTGCCAACTAGCAAATTAAGTTTAGCATTCCAGCCTTTATCGGCATTATTCTGTGCAGCTGATTGCGAATTTTCCAACCATTAAGTTAATAAAATAATCTGAAAATAATTGAAATTTTTAATCATTTGGGCAACCTGATAAGCCATGCTCCGCTGTTAAGTTTGATGGTGGATATGTTTTAAAAGTGGCGCATTGCGAAAATCGTAATTCTTTTCCCCGCTTGAAGTTATCGGTTGATCTTCAAAAAATTTGAACTGTCCGGCCGTTTATTCTTCTGAAAAATTAATCAAAGTGCAATATTCTGATCCGTTCCTAACATACTTCTAAAATACTGCATCATTTAAACATTATAGTATGCTACCGTAACGAAATCGTCTGCCGCCTCTTATGAAAAATGTTAGCAAATCCTTCTTAAATATTATTATTTTTACCGGAACAGGTCTATTTTAGGGTACGTACGGAAATACGTTTCCGAGTAATTGTCCAACTGGTAACTAATAACCGATAAGATATACAACAAATCTTATAAAAGTGAATAATTTCGACCCCAGTATGTTTTTCAACTTTTCCTCTACTTTACACACCAGGCATCGGCTAGGTGACGTAAACACTCTTGTTTATTTTCTACCGAGTCGGTAAAACTCTTGAATAAGTACCGAATTAAAGATGACAGTTCGAATTCCATAAAAATATTAAATTATTAACTGCGCATTATCATCGGGAGGCTATTTTAATTACTCTAACTGAAAATATGGGTTAATTGTTTTTATAAGAGAACATTTTTAAATTAAATTTATCAACGAAAAATTAAATCAGTAAGAAATACAAATTAAGCAATTAAATATAACAAGATCAGTTAATACATTTGCATAATAATAAATTCAGAACATTCCCATTTTGAACTTATAATATCGTCATTGTGATGATATGTATATTTTTTCCACAGCGGTCCTGTAACTGTATATATACACCTATACATATATATATATATATATGAGAGCTAAAAAATGTTTGCGTCACTACCGCTCTTTTCCGAAATTTTTTTAGAAAACTCAGAAAGTTCCATCCCTTATTATTCGTTATCCAATATATTTAAATTTGGATTGTCGACTTCCTAAAAAAAAAAAAAAAATCGCCGCGATGATGTATTGTATTTTTAACGATCTTATTTCGAGTTAGTTTAGCTTCTAGGTCGTCTATTATTTTTAACTTCTACAAAAGGAAAATAACTGACAAGCGTATGTTAACTATATATATATATATATATATATACAAACTCGGTCCTTCGGTCCTATGAATGGGGCAAGCCCCCTCACCCCCAGATCTAGTTGTTCTATAATTCTTATAGAAGAGTAAACTTTATCATTGGCTACGCCGTTCGACAAAAAAAAAATCTTTATTTACAACAACGATACAATATAATCGAATCACATTTATTGAACATTTATTTCAGACGAAGGAAGTAACAACGCATACTGTTCTTTTTTTACTATAGCGATCAATGGTCTGTGGTAACTGGAATAACTGATGCCATTTTTGGTATCCACTCGTTCGATATACCTGGAAAATATTGCATCCTGAGGAATTCCAATTTTCACCACCAGGAGATATAGGAGCGCTAATATCGCATAAAAGTCTTATATATAGGGGACAAATTTTGTGACGGGACAGATTTCGTGACAGGACACTTTGACACTTTTCCTGATGACCTCTGGCGCAAAAATAGCATAGCCACTAATATATATTAATTACAACGTTATTCTTAGGCTACCCCCCATTAGAAAAAATGTCCTAATTTTATGTAACGTTTGTTATATTTTATAGGATTTCTGTGATTATGTCATTATATTCATATGGACCGATTTAGAATTACGTTGTAAATTTTGATCATTTTATACAAAGTATAGAAGAGAAAGAGATAGAAATGTAAGCAAGAGAGGTCAAAAGGGGCATTTTTAAACGTACTTGTATATAATTTCAACAAATAAAGCGATAAATATGTGGCTTTACATTACGAAATTATTTTTGTTATAAAAGTTTTCTTGTTTTAATTAATATTGGGGCCCGTAAGCGAGTTATTTATCGGATAAGAATATAAAATGGTCAAGTTTTTACAGACCCGGACCATGATAAAGGAGAGAACCGTTGTGAATCATTGGTCCGGAGACCATCAGAGCGTCGTCGGTAATGAGTTGTTGGCCTCTATGTGCTAAGGTCGCAAAGAAATTACCTGATTTTCTTCGGCCATTAGTTGGCCCGTCTTCCTTAATTACTTTTGAAATTTAGTTACCAATTAGCCAATTCCCCAAAATTTCTTTTCCTACCCTTTTTCGATAACAGTTCAAAATAATTCCTGCATCCGTTTCAGCCTTGAAACATACCCGCAGTAATGATCTAGCGTAATTTTTATGCTACAGTGTATTCCGTAAATATCCAAGATATTTTATTCAGCGATTGCCGATGAATCCCGTAAATGCGTGTCCATCGAGATTTAAAAAAGATTGGTCTCTTTTCGTTAATTTTTGAAAATTCAAAATTTAAAACAAAACAAAGTACAATTAAAAAAAAAAAAAATCGGAATATTTTACACGAAAATTTTGATAAAAAAAAGTTCAGTGAAACGGTAAAAATGATTTTTGGGTTAAAAATTATTTGCAAACGATTTGAAATGAATAAAGCGCAGAAACGATGATAAGAAACTATAAACAGAATATATTCAGGCGATTGAATGAGAAAGGGGGGGGGGGCATTCTCGTCTATGAAATGCACAAAAATGCTTCTCGGCTTTACTAGCTAACTGGTATTTTAAGAGATCCAAACAATACCTTTCGTTCCAGGTATACAACCTTTTCTTTATCCGCTTTGTGTGCTAGAAGCACGGTCACCACGAGCATGCAATCGTTCAAAGATATATAACATTTTCTTCTTTTCGTTTTCTTTTTAACGCGAGCTTGTTTCTGTTATCTGCAATTCGCTTGACACAGGTCTTTTTCCGACAAAGTATAATAAGTTTACATTTTAGCGCTTTTTTCACTTCAGGTGAGAAAGTATGAACAGACACATCACTTATATCATGGTACTACTGCCGCAGTTCAGATAGCTTTAGTAAAAACATCGGGATCGCAGTATGTCAGAATTCGATAACTTACCGCAGAATACACCTATAGAAACGAAGTAGATTGCTTTACGCGGTACTTAAATGATGGGCATGCAAGATTTGAAGTATTAAAAAATCCGACGTGCGGTAAATTTTAAAAATATAAACGTCTAGACAAAAGCTGAGCATATAACAACGTCATGGACGGTGCAAAGAACCAACGGATATCTTTCATTAGTCTTTTACCCCCGTAAAACCGGTTAAAATAAATTTACCGGAGTAGGCGTGGTCTCATTTTGTAGCTACAAAATTCAAGTTTAAACTAGTGTCTAAACCGCAATGCTGTATGTTTTTTCGTTTTCGAGTTACGTGGATTAATCATGAGTGAAATTCTGAAAGTTGCCGCCAACTATGAGCGCCGTTCAGTTATTTTCGTTTTTTAAAAAACCATAAAAAAAAATTGCACCAATTGTGAAATTCATCGATCGATAAATAGTGGAAGTTTATGGACCACTGTGATGAGTGTTCAACATGTTCGTAAATGGTGTCGTGAATTCCGAGGAGGTAGAACGAATGTAGTGGACGAGAAAAATTAATAATTTTTTGAAACCTTCGAGCTTTCTCGCGGGCCCGATTTTAAAGTTGGATACCTAGATGTTCCTAAGTAAAGAAATATACAGAGGGATACGCGCTTTTTTTAACCTTGTTCAAAATCTTTAGCTATAATACCTAAGCCACAAGCGAGGTTACACGTCATTTTCGTGCTTTTTTGAACTTTTAGTAAACCTCCACAAAGTTTAGTTAAGAAAATGAAATATGGGTTCGTTTCCGACAAATACAGCGCTCTTTCCAATAATACACTATACGTTCGTAAAAAAAAAAAAAAATATTAAATTTCGAGGTTTTGGAGCACCTCTCGAGGCTAATTCTAAAGTTGGAAGCCTAGATGTTCCAAACCGGACGAATATACGGGGATGCGCATACTTTTTTACTTTGTTCAAAATTTTTAGTTGTAATACTCGCGTCGCAAAGAGGTATCAATTCTCGTGCTTTTTTGAACTTTTCACCAACTTTGAAAGTTTCGTTAAGAAAACGAAATACGGTTTCCTTTCCGTCAAATAGCGCGATCTTTCCTACGATATAACAATGCTCGGGGGAAAAATATTTTTTTTCAAAATTTTCGAGCTTTCAGTGTCCTGAGGATCTGAATAGAAAGTTGTAAGCTCGGCTATATTTTCCGTATGAGACGGCCCTTTATGCGTATGTTTGAAATACGTTTTGGTTTCTCTGACATTTTTACTTAGTCTAATACTTACATGAACTACCTTTTTTTTTTGCTATTTTTGGCCCAAATGGGGTAGTTTAAATAATTTTTTTACCGGAATTGTTTGATTTTATGAAAGGACTCCTGCATTTTATTTTATGTTTTGAATTTCACCTTTAAAGATTTACCTCTGGTGATGTGAGTTATGCATTTTTTAAGTGTGATTTTTGAGGTCGTTTTAAATACCATATTATATACTCTTGACGGTTTTTTGGGGGTTTTTTTTTCGCCCAGGGTAATCGGTCATCTTTAAGTTATAGATCGTTTTAAAGAGAATTTTAATTGTAATATTTGTTCCGAATTTGAACAAGCTGTTCGTGAGTTATTGATTTTTATTTGATATTTTTGTCATTTGCGAACCATCTTATTAGGATTCTGTACGTTATACGGTGAATGGAATCCTAAAAAGAAAACAAACAATTGGAGACTATGATGAGAGATTTACGGAAGAAACCGGCTGATGTTAAATTCGATAAACGAGTTTGAACAATACTGTGTGGAAAAGATAATTATCAGTGGTATGTCATATAGAGAAAATGGGAATGTTCATGAAATCAGTTGCGACAGTAGCGAATTGTCTAAATATATTAGAAGATGACGATAACACGAAACACACATATAGGACATAAAATCCGAGGAAACGGTATTTTCATGTTGGTGATGCAAAGAAGAATTCAAGGGAAAACAACGAGATGGAATTAGTGGCAACAAATCCACCGGCCAATTCACTTTACAAGACCCCGAAAAAAATCATCAAAAATACTAGAAACTGTAGGGTATAGATGACGAAGGATCTATGCAATCTCCTGTAAAGGAGAAGCGACTACGATGATGCACTTCCGTCAGGTGAAAATAAAATACCGACTATAGATAGAGAAATAAAGCAGCTTTAATTATAAATTACAACTATCGATGTCTGTGCACTAACAACCTAGGCTTAATGATTTAAAAACAAAAAAATATGATGGATAAACAAACAAAAGTGTTTAAAAATAATCAATCAATGAAAATACCACCTTTCAACCTGATCCAAGACAACACATACAGCAGTGGTTCCAGCAAATCACAAATAAAGCAAGATCTGTTATCATCAGTCGTCAAGTTAAATGTAAAATCTGAAATATAGCAAATTTGAATGAAATATCGGCAAAATCAGCGCAGTAGTTCCAAGCAGATACAAATTAAGTATTATATCGTTGTCAGCTTGAATAGTAACAACAACAACAATAATCAAATCTCTTTATTACTATTATTATTGATTACAATGCCCATCTATGCGCATATGTGCGCGAGCGACGGAATTTTATTTAAATAATAAAAATTTCTCAAAAAACAAATAAAAATATAAAAGAAAGAAAAAGAATGCGAACATAAGTACATACGGGAACCTCGGTATCTAAATATGATTATAGAAAAAATAGATTAAAGTTAAATAAATAAAAATATTATGCAAAAAAGGAACATAATAAATGCTGTAAACGGGCTTAAAGGAATTGAAACATAGTGTCTATAAGGACAACTGACTAATTGCTTATGGAATCATGCAGGTATGTTATTAGGTATTTACGTAGTAGTTGAGAGGGATATGGAAAAGATTTTAAATGAGGTGGTAACAGATTGAATTTACTTGGGGCCTGATAAATAATCTGCATTCTCGTATGATATTTTTTATATTCTGGTACGCTTGCATATAATTTATTGGACGTTCTGGTAATACCTTCCCTGAACGAAATGTTGAATCTATTTTTATACTTATGGACAAACATGAGGATTAAAAGATCATACATTGTTTTAAAATCTAGTATACGATTTTCCAACCCAAGTGTGTTTTTTGGAGTAATAGCTTTTATTACCGATTTTTGTAAAATTTTTATTCTGTTAACGTGATAAGATGCAGCTCCCCCCCCCCCAGAAAATTACACCGTAAGTCAATACTGGCTGATAAAGCGCTAAATAAATCCGAACTAAATACTGTGATGGAAAACATTTCGATATATAATAAAACAAATAATTAAGCTTTCTCAATTTTTGGAAAACAAACACAATATGTGATGACCAATTTAATCTAGTATCAAACATGATCCCAAGATATTTAATTTCTGGAACATTTTCGATTTCATTATTATTAGCTAAGAAAAGTTTAAAGTTGTTCAATGGCGGATAAGAACACATGCTTTTTTTTTTTTTTTTTTTTTTTTTTATACATTGCACCGGAAAACCATAAGCAATGCTGATCACAAGACATGCTTAGAGTAAAAGGGAGGAAAAGGGAATAGGAAACTGGGAACACCAAGTAAAAAGAAATAATTGGAAAGACGATGATAAGTCTGGTGACCCCTATGGGACAACAGACTAAGTTTAAGGAAGATCAGACTCTAGTCATGGAGAGGTAACATCAGGAGACAGTGATATCTAGTCGGCAATCCGTATTTCCTAGGTGATCGGAAGTGCATCCCGACACCATTTTCTTCGTTTGAAACGTCTGGGCGGATTTCCTGGTACATTTGGTTGATACATACGGCTGATGTTCGGATTTGTACTGCACTGCAGCTTGTCGAAAAACTTCCTGTACTGCTCCACATAAATATCTTTTACAAATGGCACTTGCAAATCTGTGTGTAGTGTTAAGTTCGACACGTATCTTGGCGCGGAAGTAATAATCCGAAGTATCTTTGACTGCTCCCTTTGAATCTTCAATAGATTTGATGTTGCAGTTGTCCCGTACAGTTCCAGCCCGTACCTCCAAATGGGCGCTATCATTGTTAAATATAGTTGACGCTTGACATTTAAGCTCAAGGTCGATTTTCTTCCTATTAATGGATATAATAACCTACATCGATTAGAGACTGTTTTCTTAGTCTGAATGACATGATGCCGCCATGTAAGCCGTCTGTCCAAATGCATCCCAAGATAACGAACTGAGTCAACTTGTGGGATTGTTGAATTACAAATTTTCAAAACAGGACAGGTAACGTGTCTATTCGTAAATGTGACATGCTGGCTTTTAGCTGGGTTAAAACTTATACCCCAAAGCCGTGCCCAGTCTGCCATTCGATTTATATGACTCTGAACTGCAGCATTAGCATATACTGAATTTGTGTTTGATGCTAGTATCGCTATGTCATCAGCAAATGTGGCGAGCACAGTCTGATTCGATCCAGGCATGTCAGCTGTGTAAACCGAGTATAATACTGGGCCAAGAATGCTCCCTTGCGGGACCGACGACTGAATGTTATGTTCTTCCGAGATTGAATCATTAACTCGGACGGTAAATGTTCTACCATTTAAATACGATGTTAGTAGCTTGTGCAGGTCAGAAGAAACGAACTGTTTGAGTTTGTATAGCAACCCTGCGTGCCATACCTTATCGAAAGCCTGGGCAGTGTCGAGGAAGACCGCCGAGCATACTTCATTTCTTTCAAATGTCGAAGAGATAGCGTCAACCAATCTATGGCATTGTTCAATAGTAGAATGTTCAGAACGGAAGCCAAATTGGTGATCCGGGATTATATGATATTTATTCAAAATTGGATGTAGACGACTTAAGATAAGCTTTTCGAAGACCTTTGAGAGAGAACAAAGTAAGCTAACTGGTCGGTAGGAGAATACATCTGTTTCAGGTTTTCCTACTTTACGAATCATTATAATCTCCGATTTCTTCCACATATTTGGAAAATAGCCGATTCTAAGCGAGCTGTTGTATACATAACCCAGCAGGATGGCCGCTTTACGCGGGAAGTGTCGGACAATTTCCGCCGTAATCTTGTCGCATCTAGGAGATTTCCTTAAAGGTGAATTTTGGAGGAGTTCAAAAACCTCTCTCGGCGCAAATACTTTAGTCCTATTATGAGCCTGCGAGCGTTCCTCCAAGACACTCTGCACACGCTGTATGTGGTCTTGATCAGCATCTAACTGAGGTGAGAAGACTATAGACAAGTGATTTGCAAAAGCATTTGCCTTGTCTTTATCCGTTTTTAACCAGTTACTATTCACTTTTAAGTTAAAAGGTTCTTCCTTCGTCTTCATCAGCTTCTTTGCTTTATACCATAGAGATCTATTATCATCGTTAAATTGGTGCAACTTATAAGTAAGAATTTGATTCTTATATTCACTTAGTGCAGCTTTCAACTTGGCTTGTAAGGTAATGTACCTAAGCTTAAACGAGGGATAACGATTACGTTGCCATTTCTTTCTGGCCGCCCGAGTATCTCTAATTAATTTCCTTAACCCGATTGGGATAAAGATGTTATATCCAAGTTTATTAAGATCATAATTTGTAGCCTTGTTGCATGCATCTTGCACCAGAGAAGTGAAATCCTTCACTGCAGCATCAATGTCATTTGTACTTTTTAGCCTAATCTTCAGGTTGGTATTATTCTCTATTATATTTGAGAAGATGGTCCAGTTTGTAGTTTTGTTGACGAGTGTCCGTTGTTGCGATATCATTTTGGGATGCGAGTTTACCACAGCAATAACAGGCACGTGATCTGAGGATAAATCAACAATGGTATTACAGTCTCTGTTGTATGACTGAAGACCGCGAATAATAAAGAAATCTAAAATATCCGGATGCCTGTCGCAGTGGCTAGGCCAGTACGTCGGGGTCGTCGGAGACAAAACACTAAGAAAGTTATCATGTATTGCTTTAGCTAACCTTTTTCCCGATTGATTAGTTATCCGAGATCCCCACTCGCTATTCTTCGCGTTAAAGTCTCCGCCACAAGTGAATTTATTCCCAAGGTGTTTAAAGATTGCATTAAATTCAGCCTGCGGTATACGAAACTCTCCATGGCAATAAATCGCAGCTATTCCAAATTCACTCGAAAGTGTCTCCATATTCACTGCCACGATTTGGTATGCATCCGAGGAACGTGAGAAGTTTTTGTACTGTTTGTAACAGTTTTTAATCCTTACCATAGCTCCACCTCGCGCTGTACCGTCAGGATGATGCGCGGTATACACTTTATAGCCGTACATAACAAAGCTATTCTCGTTTATTAAATGTGTCTCTGTAACGAGCGCTATATCTACACCATTGTTACGAAGAAAAATTTCGAGTTCATTCCTTTTCCTTGTAATTCCATTGGAATTCCATAACATAATCACTAATGAGTGTTGAGTGACAATATTTGCGTTATTTATCATCATGGAATTAATTTTTCTATTAGTTTAGTCAATAGCGATAATAAAGGATTTATTGTATTTTTAAAGTCATTTAAAAATGTCACTAGAATTACTGACAAGTCGTTACCATTATTATCATTGTTGGCACTGTTATTACTGTTATTATAATTATTGGTGTAATCGCAATTATTACTATTTCTGATATGGCCAGCAGTGTTATAGTCAGCACCAGTATTCACGCTACCATGACTTAGTGTAGATAAGTTATTATCGTGATTTATTCGATTTTTTTTCACTACATTAGCGTAAGTCTGGCTGTTTGAATTCAGAGAGTTTTTTCCTAAATGATGGTAATGATTGTAATCGTTTACCTGAGTACGAGCGTAAGATGTTCGTACCTTATTGTAGTATTGGGCCTGCTGTTTAAGAACAGAGCATCCCCTATAGCTTGCGGGGTGATTCCCTTCACATAGCGCACATATGGCTGGTTCTGATGCGTCCCTAGGACAAGATTTTGTATCGTGACGCCCAGCACATTTAACACATCTTGGCGGTAAGTTGCAAAAGTTTGCCGTATGACCCAGTAGCTGGCACCTTTTACATTGATGCAGCCTAGAATTTTTATAGGGTTCTTCGACTACGACGACAGTGTTTAAAATACGAGTAACTTGAAATATGTCCTGATTTTTTGTAGATGGCTTTAAGTCCACGAAGAACATCGGAAGAGGTTGTTTGGTTTGATTTTTTAAGATATTAATAATTCTGATTACTTCAAATCCCTTTGTCCGTAATTCATTCGTTATATCTGTTATGTCAGTAGAAGAGTGCAGGTTTTTTAAAACTACTCTAAATGGTTTCTCCTCCGCTAGTGAGTATGTATAATAAAAATAGTTATTTTCCTTTAAAGCTTTAATAACAGCGCGATAGCTTAACGGATTTTGTGTCTTTACTGTTATGCCCGTTAGAGTTGATTTTAACGAGAACTGAACATTTTGTAAAGTTAATAAAAATTTTCTAAAGTCAGTAAATTTTTGAATATTTTTTACCATTATCGGCGGTGGTAATTTTATATTTTTGTTAATACTGGGCTCATTCATTTTATCGTTATTTACTTTAGTAACATTTTCCCCACTTTCCACATCGCTTATGTTATTAATGGGAGCGTGTGTATCAGTTTGCATTTGATTTTCGTCTTCATTAGCGAGAAATTTAAATATGTTAACTTTCACCGGTTTATTATTATGAATGGAGACAGTAGTACTTTTAGCTAATTTCGCCGTATGTTTTGGCGTTTGCCAAGTATCGTCGCTATCGCTTGTTTGCGTATTAGAATGCTGTCTCTTGACACTATAGCCGGTGTTATCCTGTTTACGAATAATTTTAACAGGGCTTACCCCACGTGAATTCGATGCAGAAGAAGAAGCAGCTACTGCCGTAGTAGACGCGCCAGTCGGCCGTTTTACAATAGAAAGAGTGGCCGGCGTTGGCATGATAAGTTCGATTATTCGATAACTTGTCTGGTATAGAGAGAGTTATCAAAGTTAAAATAAATGCAATAAATACGAGCGGTCTGGCGGAGCCAGCCGATAAATGAAAGATCTCACCTGCGTTATCAGCGGTCGGCTATGTATTTCTGTTCGATCGAATGATAAGATAATATACAGCCCGGAATAATTGCCGATGCGCGACTATTATTACAGAGGCCGAAATATGTTCGAGAACAATAGCAAAGAATTAACATACACGAACGCGATGAACAAGACTTCACTTTAAAAACGTTTAACTTATTTCACATGCTATATATGACATATTTGGTTTTAGATAAATTTAAGATTAATCTGTTATTATTTACCCATTTTTCAATTAAATTTATTCCATGTTGTGCCGACTTTTGTAAAATAACTGGGTCACGTGCACTCACTAGTAGTACTATATCATCTGCATACACCAGTAGTTTCCCGATTGGTTTTAATAGACAAAGATCATTTATAAATATTAGAAATAAAAGTGGACCTAGAATACTGCCTTGGGGAACACCAATATTTTGTATTTGTTCTGAACTATAAACATTATTTATTTTAGTAACGTATCGTCTGTCCAGTAGATAAGATTTGAACCAGTCTAAAACAAACCCTCGGAAACCAGCCCTTTCTAATTTTAGTAGCAACAATTTGTGATTCACAGTATGGAATGCTTTCTTCATATCGAAATATATAGCTGCTGTGGGCCTCCCCGCTTCTAAATTATTCGCGATGTAAGAAATATGCTCAAACAAAGCCAAATCTGTACCACGTTCAGATAAAAAACCAAACTGATTTCCACTAAAGAACTTTATCTCCAGTAAATAGCTTAAAACTTTTATTTTCATACTCTTTTCAAATACTTTTGAGATTGTTGAAAGTATACAGATTGGTCTGAAGTTTTCTGTAAGTTCTTTACAGCCACTTTTATAAATGGGAACAATAACCCGTAGCTTCAGAAAATAATAATAATAATAATAATAATAGTAAAATTAATAATAATAATGGTTTCGATTTCAATTCAGTTTATTCTACGATAACACAGATGCGCATAATTCCACGAGTAGTGGTGCATAAAAATGTAACATATGACAATAAATATATATACATGTATGGAAATTAACAAAATATAGTAAATTAAATGAGTGCCCATTCGTTTTTTAAACTGAAATAATTTGCAGTAGAAATCATATATAAGATATAGTAAGATGGATAAAGTTAATAAATGAAAAATAAAAAAGAAACAAAACTTTAAAAAAACAAAAAGAAAAGAAAAGAAATGGAAATAATTATACAAATTCATACAAAAACATATATACTTAAACACACACACACACACGCGCGCGCACATGCACATGCACATATGCATATATGTAACTACTAATAATACTTATACCCACATATAAGGATAATATTAATAATAATAACAATAATAATAATAATGATATTAACATCGAGAGTAATCTTAGTAATAGTAGTAATGGTATTGGTCATAATAGTAACAGTATTGATAATAATTCATGAGCAAAAGTAACTTGGTCAGGTAAAAAGAAATGAGTTGTAACGCTTAACTCAAACCTTCAGTCAAGTTTGTTAGCGACAGTAAATAATGAAAATGAAAACCAAAATAAAACATTAAGAATGGCGAATCAAAAATTCTTACATTACTATAAATAAGTTAAAAATATTTAGTTTTAAGGTAAAAGCTCTAAAAAATGAGGAAAATGGAATGGAATTAGAGAATACACATTTGATAATAATTAACTTGATATTTCAGAGCTATCAGAAATTAAAAGACAAAGCAACAGTATACTAGCGTTGAGGATATGTTATGCTGGACAGGAAATGGTAAAGGTCAAAGTAGTGTAGGGTTTCTCGTAAATCGAAAATGGGAGAAGAAATGAATTGAATTTAGAGTTTTTTTCGTGTAGAATAGCTTTAGAAAAATTTGAGTTTAATAACATAATAGCGATAATACAAGTGTATGTCCTGACAGCAACTTAGAAGAATCCTTAAACGATGAATTTTTTAATATGTTAAATAAAATTATAATAGATCGAAAAGTTAGTAAAAATCTCTAAATAATAAGAGCATACGAGATAGTTTAACAACCCAATAGGAATAAGTAAATTAAAAGAAGGTAGAATAATAGGCCCATATGCTTACAGTAAAAGAAATTTAGGTGGGGAAAAACCAATAAAATTTTGTCTTGGACAAAAAACTTAATATTAAATAACTGTTTCAAAAAACTTGGAGGAAGTGCTTCAAATAGAGATATAATACTCAAATAGAGATTACATGTTATCAAATTACCAGGGAAATATAAAAAATTTTAAGATGTTACATAATTTTCATGACCTTTTATATATACATATATATATATATATAGTGAATTAATAGTTATAGAAAAAAGATGAGCTGTAGCAGACATCAAAAAAACTTATCATAGACAGTAAGAAGGAGATTGAATCGACAAAAAGTTAATAGGCAAGGCGATAATGCGAAATTTGGTGGATAATAAACAAAATTAACTATATCGCTTTTGTAAAAACATAATAAATAAGGATAATATTATTAATAATAATAAAAGAAAAGAAAATGAAGATTTCAGTGACGAGCCAAATTTTCTAAGTAGTTTTAGAAAATAAAAGGTAGTAAAGAATCTTAAAAAAGATAAAGCAACTGGTTCTGGCGAAAGCCTGGAAAGAATTGATTATCGAAATTTTTTAATTTTATACTAATTTAGAGAGAGATTCCTAAATCTTTGAAGGATTCCGGAATTATTCCGATTTATAAATAAAAAAAACAAATTGTAGACCAGTTAGATTAAAAATATTTTTCCAAATGTTAAAAAAACAAATTAAAAAGTGTATTAGATTAGAATCACAGAACAATCTGGTTTTTGAGACCATTATTTAACTGCAGACCATTCTACTTGTCATTAATCAACTAATTGGAAAGTGTAATGAATATAAAATTACGTTGAGCCCGGAATTTATTGATCGTACAAAAGTAAAAAAAAGAAAAAAAAAAAAAAAGTTTTTCACCTTTTAAATCACAAATTTATCTAAATTGCACTGGAAAAACAAAGTGTGCCCGAAAATGAAAATTATAGGGAACTTAGAAGTGCTAATATGAACTAATAAGGTGGAAAAATACTAGGGGAGGTCTTCGATACTGTTTAATGCACTGTTAGGTGAAACATTTAACAAATTGGCTTGGAAAAATGGAGATATATTAATATAAATGATAAATTTTTTTGATAAACCTAGATTTGCAGATAGATAATTTGGATGAACTTCGAACTATGCTAAATGAGTTAAACGATGCAAAAAAAAGAGTTAGGTTTTCAATCTAAGGAAAACAAAAATATTGCCCAGAGAATATTTAAACAAGAGAGTAACAATTGATAGTGAAAAAGTTGAAAATGTTATCTAGATTAGCCTATTATGGCGTTAATTAAGAGATCAGATAAAGAGGTGGAACTTAAAATTGGCCTTACCTGGTGAAAATATTTTACACTTAAAACATATTTTTAAAGGACCGTGTATAGTACAATAAAGTAAAAATTGAAATTATGAATAGTTATGTCTTGTCCACCCTTAAAAAAAAAAAGCGAAAATGTTATTCATCTAGGTTAACTTTAATTAACAGATCCGATATGAGGTGAACTCTTATCTGGGGAAAATATTATAGTCTTTAAAGCACATTTTCAAAGGACCATATAATAATGAAGTAAAAAGTGAAATTTTGGATAATACTGTCTTTATGTGCGGTTGTCAGACTTTAAATAAAAATAAGAAAAATAGAAAGAGTTCAGAATGCATTAGAAAGATCAATGCATAAGTATAAAATTTAAAGATAAACATTAATACAAAAGTTATAAAAAATAAATATAATAAATATTTGCGTAATTCAAAGATTAGAATGGGATTGGGCAGGCACGCAGCTGGATCATCAGTAGTGAAACGGACAAAAAGGTTAACGAACTGGAATATCTACAATCGAAGATAAAGCGATACGTAAAAGGTATTGCAGGATAAAGATACATCCAAAATATTTGCACATAAATACGAGTACTTCTAAAGGGTACGATCGTAATGGACTCGGTTGAGCGAGGCATTTGCTCGTTTTCAGAGCTATTAATATGATTAAATATATTTAAAAAAAAACTAGATTGATTATTAATATTAGATTTAACACCAGATTAACGAACAAAAAACTTAAGTAAAATCCAGAAGAATCCGGATTAATTTTCTTCAAACGTGGTCTAATTTAATTTCAATTGCTTTCCATAATTTTTCCGGTTAATTTAATTCTTTACGTATATGAAAACTTTATTATAAGGCACATTGGTTTTTTAATTGTCACGATCGACTAATTCTTTTCACAGTTCTCTTATTGAAATAACAGGTGATTAATCAGCATTTCGATTCTTTCCAAGAAGAAATGTGAACAAAAAAAGTATTAGGAATAAATAGTTTACGGTGGATTATTAAAAAATTAATCTCTCAAATTTAAAATTTAATCTTAAAAACTTAACGTTTCGGAAAGCTTACACACACTTACCATCGTCAGAAACAAACTGAACTAACAGAACGAAAAATACGGACTTCAATAGTAAAAATTATAGGAAAAAAAATAAAAAACCGTCTAATTTTTTCTGTTACTTCTTCCTTTCTTCATACTCTACTCGTCCTAGTTTGGGGATTTTCAGGTGTTATTTTTGTCATTTTTACTATTGACGTCCGTATTTTTCGCTCTGTTAGTTCAGTTTGTTTCTGATGATGGTAAGTGTGTGTAAGCTTTCCGAAACGGTAATTTTTTAAGATTAAATTTTAAATTTGAGAGATTAATTGTTTAAACATGGTGTTTACCACCGTAAATTGTTTTCCTAATTAATATCCAGTGTGTAAGTTTTGAATGTTTAAAAAAAAGGTATTGGAAATCGCTGATATTTATTTTGCGAGAAAATTAAATTTACTGATTTCACGGGTGTTTTTTTTTCTCTGTTAAACAAATATGATATATTAATTTAAGAAAGGAAAAAAATTGAAAACTCACAAATGCTAAACTAAATAAAGAAAAATAGAACGAGGTGGAAAGTGTCACGGCCGAAACGACAGAGACCCGTTCTTCAGAGAGTAGCTTGAACTCTAAGAAGATACAGTAAAAGAGTATTTACTGGTCGTCTCGCTGATGTAACGAAGTGATCAAGTTTTGTATATCATTTTTGATTTATAGTTTTTTTCTCATTGATCAGGCGAACAAGTTCCAACAGTGGAAACATATAAAATCTTGCTAATTTTTTGATTTAATGAAAGTACGAGTATTATCTCGATTTGTCGAATATTATTTAATATATTTCTTTGTTGTTTTCGTTTTTTTCGCAAGCGTCACCGAAAATCTCACTTAAATTTTTGTTGAAAAATTTGCCCGCATCATAGAAATGACTGGACTGCTACTATCCGGTGGGAATCCAATTACATTTATCTAGCTTCCGATTTTTGGCTGAAAGCCGAATGTGTTTTGTATGGAAGACACAGTACCTCGCTTGAGTTCATGCCGGTTTGTCAGTTGATTTGATCATGTAGGTTTAAAGTCAGAGACGGAAAACGAAAGCGGAAAAATAAACATTCTGTAGTGTTTAGATCAAAGTTTCGCTGCTCATTTATTAAAACGGTACATGATATGAGTACACTGATAAGTAATTAAGAGCGGAATTGCTTCCGGGACAATCTATGCAGCAATGTTAAAAATCTTCCAGGATCCATTAGATGAGGCGAATTATCCAATATCCGAATGAGAGCTGTTTCGGGTTTTTAGTTGCGCAAGATGCAAGATCGCACACCGTGGTTATAGTCCATCGGAGAATTTTAGATCAATTATTACCGACACTCGCATTAATGCTTGGCTAATTTGTTCTCTATTCCTTGTCTGAATTACGAATTTTCTAATGAATTTATAAGTGTTTCTTTTTCATCTTCTTCTTCTTCTTTGGTACTAATTTTATCCGCTTAACAGCTTCGAGGTAATTTCTCCTGCTAAGCATGACAAACATGATGTCTTCAAAGATATCATCTTTTCCATTTCTTCTTTTGTCGCTTTCATCGTTTGCAATGGTTTTTTTGCCTTTAGTTAATTTTGGTTTCTTTGATAGAAGCTGCTCGTTTAAACGATGAAATTGGAGTGTAGACGTATTATTTGTAGACTGTAAATTAACCGAGGCGACTCATTTAACGGATCTGTTGAATTATCAATCATGCCATTGTAGCCGGTCTTTGACATTGGTATCGGATTGGGGAATTTCTTTTCGAGTCGAGTAAATCCAGCGGGAAATGTAAAACGTTTTTTTTATCAGTTAGACTACGAAGACTACTTACTGCGGACATGATGTAAAACCTATGCTAACAAAGTGGTAATGATGAGGTGTTGGTTTTCGACTTGTTTTCTACATTTTTTTTTCAGCTGGTCTGTCGGAATGTTGGGACAAAAATGAGAAATGATGATACGTTTCGGCCAGGTTAATCAATGGTTTGGTTACTAATTGTCAGAACTCGGTTTTGTGCCGCGGTAGTGCTGTCCGCTGTTCGTTCGGAAGTGAACAGGAGGTAAAATCTTCTGATTGCTAGGCTGCTTTAAAATCTGGCTGCTTGGCAAGTCGCGGCAACTTTTCCACACATCGGGAGGTTATCCAGCGCGCTACCGATCACAACTGCATTTATCTAGAATCGGTTCTTTGCCGTCAATTCTAGCGTAACGAAGTTGGCTTGGTTTCGCGTCCGACAGCTCTATAGGTGATTTTGTGATTTTTTCGACGCATACCAATGTGTGTTTTAGTGTTATCGGCGGCTAAACATTAGGACAGTGATCGACGTTACGGTTTATTCATCATCAAAGGCCTCTTGACCGTTTTAAAAACGGTCCAAAGGCACACAGGTTGGGCCAAAAAATAAGAACAGCGGTCGTTGAATTGTGAATCTGGATAGTATTCGGCTTAGAATCTGTTTCGGTTTTGAGGACGCGATGTGTTAAAGCACATTAAAGTACGCAAAAGAGAGAGAAAAAAAAAATCAAAATCCGATCGCGCATCTATATTTACTATCATTTGCGTTGTTTAAGCAATCGCTCCCACTATATTCCTATCGATGTATAATTTATCCTCCCTTTAATTGCCTGAGCGGCGGACTTTAGTTAAATGCGGGGGAAGGCCTCCTCCTTTTGAATTGTTTAATATTTTTGATCTTCTTTTTGCTCATTTTCCAGACGCTTCTATCCACCAAGACCATTTTAAGTAAACTATTTTGCACCTTCCTAGTTTCTTTGCTCTTTATCCTCTCTCCGTAAATAAATTCGCGCAGTTTAATTTTGAACTTTCAATTCTAACTGTGTAAGGCGCGCTGTGATAATTAAATCAGCAGCGGGTACTGCTCTGATCGAATTTCAATCGAAGACGTGCACTCAGAATGACACCTTTCTGTTCGAATACGAAAACATTTCGAATGTGCTTTGCAGTACACTTTAATTTCTGCATTCAAAAATGAATCGAATAGCCTAGAAAAACTTACAATGAGAGAAATATGTCTAGAAAATGTTGACACTTTTATCGCAACGTAGGTGGAATGAATGTTGATATATCAGGACCAGCGGCGTCGCGTTTTTCAAAGAAATTTCAGAGAAATGCGCGACTTACCTGACGTTCGAAAGGTCCGTCTGTAAATAACTGCAGTTCTCTAACCCAGCGTAAAAATATTCGAAATTCGTAATAAAAGTATTTTTGTTCTAAAGCACAGAGCACTTTGGCTTTTCAACGCATTTCGGTTGCTGCCTAGTTGAAATAATTACTCTAATTAAAACGCAGTTGTCGATACAATAAAATATCGAGTAATCAAAAAACACCGACTAGTTCCGAAAAATCGTTCACGATATACCTAGGGATTATTAATGTGTTTGACGCGCTAAATGGTATTTTTACCAACTTCGTAAACCGGGAAATTATACGTTCGTCAGGTGTGTTTTTTTAATTTTTTTAAAATGTTTATCCACGCGTCATTTTTTTAGACCGATTTTATATTCGAAAAAGAGCAAGTAGTGATATGATGTGAATGTATCGATAAGCATCAACAAGTTACTCGCTAGTCTCATTAAACTTAAAAAAGGCGTCTTTGGTTAGTTAGTAATGCAACGAACACCATTACCACTCAAAAATAGTTTCAGTCTACTGTGGAAACGTAATTTGAAAAGAAAAAAAGAATATATGGCCGGACAAAAAAAATATTAATTTGATTTAAGAAAATTCTCACTTTCATAGCAGCACCATTTCTGACGGAAACATCGTGCGTCTTAAGATTATTGTGTATAAAATACCGATACTGGAAGATTTACTCTGAAAATTTAATAAAAAACATTGAAAAAGTAATTACCCCGTAAGATATATCTTGTAAAGTAAAATACACACACCTTAAAAGGGGATATTGCGAATATCCTGAAACGATATTTATTAATCAGAGTATCGATACCGAAAATTTAAATTGTAATCAAACTTGGAAATCATATTAAATTAGTATAACGACGCAGTAACTCGTTTTGCTATTTTTCCTGTAAGTCAAGTATCGGAACCGCTAGAAATATTTTATACGGTTTTTATTTATTATTGCAATTTGAATTTGGTGTATCGATACTCTGATCAATAAATGTTATTCATAGTATCTTCATAAGATATATTTTTTACTGTAAAATATATTCATTTTTATCGAATAATTTACTTTTTTAGCGCATTTTTATAAATTTTTAAAGTGAAAAGTCGCTATTCTTAAATCATTTTAATTTATTTTCAATAGTATAATTCTACTTTAATTAATTTTATGCGTTTATAACGATTATTAAATCTAATCCTGTTTTTCCTACATTTCTGCCGTTGTTTATTTTTGGTCAGTGAAAAAATAATACGAGTGAGAGCAGTTGCGAGAATTGAGAATTTTAACTGGTTTTCTGCTATTTTCAGATTAGCGAGTAATTTGTAAGTATTTTGAAAATTTTTTAAAACTCGTTTGTAAGCGCTCAACTTTTCTGAAATGAACTTTTTTAAACAATAAACAGCGAAAAAGACGTTTCCTTTTTTTGTTTTCCTTTTTTTTTTTTATTATCTTTTTTTATTATTTATTTTTTTTTTTTACCGGGGGAGGAGCGCGTCAACTATGAACACATCAACCTAGCGCAAGTGGAATTTTTATAAATTTTAATGATGTGCGAAAGCGGCATGTCTTACCCGAATGAAATATCACTGTTTAGCAAGTTCTGCCACGGCTAGTAAAGAATAGTAGGAAACGAAAGACCTACGAGTGCAAAAGTTTAACTCCAGCGGAACAGTTTGTATTCAAAATTTTCCGAGAAAAGTAACGATTTCAGATCACCATTCGAATCAGTAATATCCAAAAGTCTAGGTTTGACAGTTGTGAATCTCTCCGGCGTATAAGCGTTGTTTAAGAAATATAAAGTACGTAGCATCGTTTCCGGTGAGGTTTTGTTAAAAATGTAATTTTTATAACCTAGGTACCAGTACCTTAGACAGGCCCTGTATCAAAATTCGTTGGGAGGCCCTAAAATAAAGTGTAAAGATTTTTCACAAAAGTAAATTAAAATAATTATTTATTGATTATAAGTTATTACTTACAATAAATGCTCGCTGAAAAATTCAATCCAAACAATTCCACTTCAATCAAATATACATTTATCTCGCCTTTTTTTCGACAAACTTATTTATTAAATCATCCACAGATGAAGACGATTTCAGCTTTTCTAGATTTCATGCCTCTATGGAGTCCAAATAAAGACAAGTCTGAAAGTCATACTACATTTTACGAATGCCCCGTATCATTGATACAGCTGATACGACGGTAGCTATGCCCCTGCTAGGAACGATCCCTTCTGATATGTCCGATGAGGGTACATGATATCGCGATATTAGTTAATAATGAACCAAACATGTTATTACTCATTTTGTCGATATACATAAAATAGTTACAAAAAGTAGTCTCTGTCGACGCTTATACAAACATTAAATCCCAACGAAAATTAACGTCTAATTCCAAATCGTTTTAGTTTGTAGAAACTTAATGCGCAGAGACTATGTTTGTGTGTGCGTGTGTGTGTCTTAATTTAAGAAAATAATTCTCGTTAATATTGCGCAAACAACAACAGATTAATATACATGAGATACCCTTGTGCTATGTAATGCCGGTTAACGTTTATGCGAATAAACAACAAAAGAGATTCTAAAAAAGAATTTTAATAAGAAGAAGAAAGAAACAAAGAAACAAAGAGCAACATCTTGAAATTGAGTAGTAACTGATGAATAGAGCGTCGATGATAAAATATCACAGTTAGCGAAAACAAAATAAACGAACAATAACACAGCAGTAATAATTAATAATACCTAATAATAATAGTTCTTTTTCCTTCTATTAACTATTAATTATAATACCAAATTTCGATTTTACGAAAATTCTTCGAACAAATTAAATTTTCAAACAAAAATGTTAATAGCTGCGAAGAGAATGAGAAGGAAGTAGAGATTAAAATTTTGGAATAGGCAGATGCACAATGAAGAAAATTTTATATCAAAGTAAAAACAAGGAGATAGCAATAGCCAAGAGAATTATAGATTAATAATAAAAAAAAAACAAAACAAAACACGGTGAACATATAGACAGCTGAGAAATGTACTGGTGAAAAATTTCTAAATAAACGACTAAGAAATTTGAAATTACGTCTAATTAACGAATAATAGTAATGGGGTACCGAACTGAGTTGCTGTTCACTGGTTAAATTTATTTCTTATCATGATGTTTCGTGATATTTCAGAAGCAGGGCTCAACCGGGAAACATCTGAAACAAAGTAAATTGTTCTAAATTTTTCATCTTCATTCAATTAAATTAGTTTAATATTCTGCAATATATTAAGTAATAAACCCGATTGGTGTATAATGGTTAAATTTTTGTTAATAAATATACATATTATATGGATGTATATGTGTATAAATTTGTTGCCATTCTCCTATGCAAGGGAAATAGAACACATATATCTCGTCAGTTTGCATAGGAGAATAGCAAAAACCTCAAATACAATTTATAATTTTATCGTATTTATTAATAGCACCTGGGGATGGAGCGTTACTCGGATTTTCCGAACTTATAGATGATCAAAATACTCACGAGTTTTATGAACATTTCGAAATATGACAATAATACGTACGTAAGCTGAAAGTTACCATTACTGTATTTTACCAGAATGATTTAATTTTATTTCGCGTAATATTTAAGCCGCCGCCCATGTATGTAAGTAGTATATAAATTTGCTATTTACAGCGAGATCTCAATTTCCTATTTAACGTGATAAATAAAGGAAAATTTGTTAAATTTGCTTAGTATCAAACCGAAGAATTTTGATTACTAACACGAACACTGCCTCCGTTTCCTAGAACAACCGATTTCTAGACTGTAAATACTAATTCGCGAAATTGATTAAAACCGTTCAAAGCATTTGTAAAGCATAAATGATTAAAAAATACATATTAATCGAGATTCGTTCGAATCTAGAGCTAAACTTGCAAATCAAAATCAGTGGATTACGATGTTTCTTAACTGGTCAAACATTTAGCAGTAATAGAAATCAAAGCTAAATTTTTTTACGCACCACGTTATTCTCTGTGTTACGTTGTAGTATTCGCGCTTTGGAAAAAAAATGAAAAGGAATTTAAAAATCATAAAGCAGAAATATCGTTACAAATTATAATCTATGTACGACGATATATACTGCAATTAGCATAATATTTAAATCCGTCGTGAAAAGCGTAAATATATATATATTATGTATATATATATATATGTATATGTATTTTAATAACGAAACATTTTATCTATGTCCGATTATCATTGTAAAAATGAATGTACCATTTTTTACCATGATCAATAAATTACTTACTTCTTTAATGAATATTGAAAGTTAAACACTGATTGCCTTTCCTTTACACGTTCTATAGTATTTTCTCGACGATAAGTTCTTACCGATTTATCTAGGCCACTAAAAACTTCTGAATTCCATCAATACCGTTAAAGCTACGACCGACGATCTAGTGTATGTATATGCATAATTTTTATTCATATTATAAGATAAATCGTGTACACACGGTTAATATTTATAATGCTATTATTAATTACAGACTTATATAAAAACTTCATATTATTATATTTTATGCGTATATATGTGTTTATGCACATATATATGTATGTATATATATATTAATGACTGTGTCTTTCTTAGCCCGGGATACACTACATATCTTTTGTCCCATAGTTACATATATCCCGTTACATTACATATGACAAGAAGGTGTTCAGTGTTGTGTTTTGTACAATTTCTAAGATTTTTTTAAAAATAAAAAAGCGGTTAAGAATGATGTAGTCAATTGAAAATAATTTTAGAAGAAAAAATGTTAGGGGGGGGCCAAGGAACAAAGCCCGAAAGACAGACACATATTAATTACAACGTAATTCTTAGGCCGGTCACCATTAGAAAAAATGTGTCCCAATTTTATATAACGTTTGTAATATTATAATTTTCACCGACTTCCAAAAAGAAAGAGGTTGTTATTATACGTTCGCCGCGTGTGTCTTTTTTTTTTTTTTTTTTTTTGTTTGTCCGCGCATAACCCGTATTTATATAGACACCAATTTTACTGATTCTCTGTCCATTAGAAAGAGTATCGACTTAAGTACCGTGCGAGTAATGATAAAAATTAGTGATCGTAAATTAAAAAACGTGAAAAAATGTGGTCCCTTTGGATAATTTCGTTTTTCTTATTATTTTTTATTAGTATAACAGTGGCGGCTGACTTAAAATGCCATCAAACGCTTCAAACTTTTATACGTCTGTCGTTTTCGAACCAAAAGGCGTATCATCACGTATAAATGTGGCAAATGCTATAGTTCGTCATCCGGTTTTCGTTTCCGCAATTCAGTTCGGTGGCGGTTTTCGTTTTTCAGAAACAATTCACATCTTATTACTATGCAGGTTGATGAATAAGAAGTCCCACCATAACAGGGAGAAGCATGTAAAGACACTATATTGCTAATTCAATAATACCATAGAAACCCCCAAAAAAAAGTATTATTTGTTAAATTGTTTCGGTAGTTTAGTAAAATTTATGATATAAATTATTGGTTGTATTTTTTTTTTTTTTTTTTTTTTTTTTTATTATATAAAATTGTGACATTTTTTCATTATAAAATCTAATAGGGGCCGGCCGACCTAAGAATTACGTTGTAAATTTTGATAATTTTATACAAAGTATAGAAGAGAAAGAGACAGAAATGTAAGCATGTAAGCAAGCGGGATCAAGGGGCATAGCCCCTTGCGGTGCCAAAATAGCCGAGTTTTTATACGCATGTACGTATGCATTTATGTATGTATGTATGTATGTATGTATGTATATACACATTGTGTATGTGTATATACAGATGTGTACACATACACATATGTATGTACCCATACACACATGTGTACATCAGCAATAAGCGTTTTGTTTTTTAATTGCTGTATCATAGTGTTTTAATGTTATTAAGTTTTAAATTAATTTTATATTAATCCATATTTAATTATCACAGAAAATTCGTTCAAGTCTGGTATTCATCATTCTAGACTGCTGCGTGTAATCAAAATTTCTTTCATTTCTTCGATTTTATATGTGCCTTAAGAAAATTCCTTCCGCATTGCCGTCACAGTTCAGATCAGTTTTAAAGTGGATTGACGTCGGCCTCCGTTCTTCTTCTTATTCTTATTGCAGAGAGGACCCGATAAAAAAATGCTCGGAATCGAAGTAGGCAGATAGGGGATGACGATAATCAGTAATTCGGAACCAACTGTTCAACGGGCGACTTGTAAAGTCCGACGTATGTACATATCACTTTTAGAGCGGCATAGGCTACGAGAGGAACGACCGGAAGGTACGGAAGGGCGCTAGCGATTCGCGGCTGCTGCAGCGTCGTTGTGCCGCTCTGCTCGACAGATGCAATCGCGGAATTATTATTTGGCTTCAGCGGCGTTCTCGTTATTTATTTATTTACCATTATTTATTTATTATCGCCGATATTATTACTACATTCTTGCGCGCGTACGTGCACGCGCTCTCCCGTTCTCGCGGTCGCGTTCCGCACCCGCGTTCCCGTTCGCGCTCGCACTCGCGTTCGCCGGTCATCGCGCGCGTTACAATGAGTTAGCCGCATTCCTGAGGAAGCGGTTCCTCTGTGGCCGCAATTGCAAGCGGCATTCGCGGTCGCATCCGGCAGCCAGCCGATTAGAGTCGCTGTCGAGCTAAGCCAGCGTGCTCGTTCGGCGTTTGTTCGCTGGCGAGCGCTTGGCGCACCGCGCATACCATCTCGAACTCGCCGTTCGCATTATTCGCCGCCGCGCCCGGTTGCCAATAAATGCCGCATATTTGGCAATGCGTGGCAATATCGCGAATGCAGCTCCGAGCCGGCCGCCAACACATATTTCCCGTTCGCGCGGGCAACGCCGCCGCCTGCCACATTATGTGTGTGCCGTACACGATAATATGGCAGCGATAAAGCGCACTCACTGAGGCCACCACCAGTCGCTTATTAATTATAACATCATTAACATTGTACGGCAATTGTTTAACAACGCAGCTTTACTATGTAGCCGAAAGTTACACACACACATATAAACGAATAGCGGCTAACTGCGGCCACCAGCATTTTTTCGGCTAATTTTTTAATTTGCCAACTATTAGCCGCTATTTATACTCGGTAGCGGTGATCGCAATACGTGTTGCCAGCAGCGCGCTCCGGTTAACGAAATTTTTATCTTTTTTTTTTTTTTTTTTTTTTTTTTTTTAGTTTATCAATATATACATATATGAAAGCCGATGATGATTAAAGCGCTCGCGCAATATCTAATCAGAAGGCTCAGGGCGAAATTTCTTTCTATAAATTTAAATCGCTTTAAATTATTCTTATCATCATTTGGGTACGACACACAGCTCTGCGCGCCTTATTTTAGAAGAACGGGAAAGCTGTGTGATATTCGATATTCCACACTTTTCGCCTTGGCGAACGATGGAATTTTAGATAAAAATATAATTTTACGTTGTTGCAGTGAACCGTATCTGTAAACAATTTATTACCGCCAAAAAACAAATATACATGTTTCCCCCGGCAACTGCTTAGTATGTTACAACCACCTAGAAATTGCAGCAGTCGCTCTGTCACATGCATGTGTGTACATACACATACGTACCCCTTACGTCGATGTGTGTTATTTTTAATAAATATGTATATTTGCTTTTTGGCCGTAATAAATTGTTTACAACGTTACAGATATGTACATACATACGAATATATTTTTGTCTAAAGTTGCACCGTTATTATAGCGAAAAGTAGAATATCGGATGATATTATCAGGGTTTCCATTCTAAAATGTAGAGCCGTCCAATTTTGTAGAAAGAAATTTTTTATCTATCTTTTTTTTTTTTTTTGATTAGGTATTGTGCGAGTACCAGACGATGCGTTTTAATCGGTTTTTATTGATAAACTAATAAAAGATAAAATTCTGGCAACGGGGGCGATCATCTCTAACGAAATATATGTAAAAATAGCGGCTAATAGGTGGCAAAAGTAAAAAATTAGCCGAAAAACTAGTCGTCCGTTAGCCGCTATGGGTACGATTCGACTACGTATGTAGTAATTTCCCTTTTTTTTTTTAATTTTTTTTTTTTTAGTTTTTTATTTATTTATTTGCGGAAATGCAATTGAGCGATCTGCAGTTTTGAATCATACTCGATGATAGAGCCCTCTAGCATCATCGAAATGTGTTTCGACTTGAGTTAAAGTATCTCTGCATGTTCTGCTGGAAAAACTGTTTTAGGAGTTGAGAAACCTCTTTTCATGGCTCGGTGTTTTCAGATATATCGCGCCCCATATTTTATTCTAACGTTTTACCATTTTTCCTTTTTAATCGTGAAATATTATTACGGTTTAAACGGTGTGATAATATTAATAAGGCTGCATTGAAATGTATAATTATTTTTAGGATTCCCCCCGTTCATGTGTAATATACGTATACGAAATCTTCAGAATAAGATGGTTTAGAAATCGATAAAAATATCACTAACTCCGGAACAGTGTTTGACTTATATCAAAAATCACAATTAAAATTCTTATTCGGACAATTAAGAGAATCGATTACTCCGGGTAGCAAAAAACGCAAGTAAATACAAAAAAAAAAAACACGCAAAATAATATGGAATTTAGAACGACGACCCACATTAACAGTGAAATTCGAAATATAAAACAAAACGTGGAAACTCTTTCATAAAATAGAAAAAAACAAAAAACCCGTTGATTTAACCACGATGCTTCTTGCAGAAAAAAAGAAAAAAAGGATGTTTGTTTAAAGGTAACAATCCGAGTGAAAAAGTTGTAAGAACCAAAACATATCCCAAAACATGACCAAAAAAGAACGCTTTTTAGGAAAATATGGCCAAACTGCTTCATATTTCGACCTATTAAAAAGCCGAAATTTTAGAAGAAAAAAAAATTTTTTTCTTGGCCGTGTGATTTACCGATGAAAAAATCTCTTTTTTTTGCGGAAACGAAACCATATGTGTCATTTCCATAAACGGAACTTTTTCCAAATGAGCAAAAGGTTCAAAAACCAAAAAAAAGTACGAAAAATAGCTTGTCCATCACGCCTTTGCGGCGGCGCGGGTATATTAGTTAACATTTTTGAACAAAGTGGAAAATACGCGTATTTCTGGATATTTCGGAGTTTCCGGGTTGTTTCGAATATCGTAATTAGGCCTCCGAGATGCTGAAAGCTTAAAATCGTGGAAAAAAATTCCTTTTCTTTACGAGCGAATGATATAGCACAGAGGTGGCGCTATTTCATAGGAACTAAATTATGTTTCACTATTCGTTTTTAAAATGCTTTTTAAAAGTATTAATCAGTGTAATCGCGATACGTAAGAGTATAAAGCAGGAGTTAATAAGAATGTAGTTTGTCAGTCATTATTAATATATATTTTTTTTTTTTTTTAAAGGGACGAAAATCAAAATAACTTGGCAGCCTGGAGTTTAAGTACTTCGAAGTAAGGCTATTATAAATACAAACAAACAACGACTTCGGTGTGAAAAATCAACTTTTGAGACGCCTACGTAAGAGTTTCGCTAGTAAAAAACAGATTTAGATGTTTAATATTAATGGTCGATCAAATATTTTATCCAATATTTTGTTTTGTTTTACTTTTTTGTTTTTTTTGATTTAATATATAGCGAGCCATATTTTAAAAATTATAAACTTACAGCTCTCCGTGATCTAAAGTGTAATGAAAATTAATTGAATTTGGTTTTATTCCTTTTCATCCCTATATTAGCGACCTTATTTACAGTTCTGATTATATATAGCGATGCCATTCGTCATCTGTGTATATATATATATATATATTTTAATTTTGCTGTTAAAAGAAGTCAAACTCATTATATTATCAGGTTTTACTAGATATTTTTTCTTATAATATAACAAAATAATCGCATTTGCAGGTTGTGAAATTATCAATAAGGTTATAATAATTTTTAAACCATAAAAAACGATATTATAATTTTAAAATTGAATATCTTTCTTTGAATTTAGATGCTAATGTAAAAATTACAGTTCTCTTTAACTTAACTACGGTATCCTCAGCGCGTGAAACATCATGCTTGGTTGACCTTTTTTTTTTTTTAAATCGATTTACCTTTTAAAATATGTATATATAAAGAAACCATTTTCGAAACTATCCCCCATATCATTGATCAAAAAGAAGACGTTTTAGACCTTTTTTAGATTCACATGTTTTTTCAGTTGATTAAACCCTGACAAAAATGTTTCCTCGAATTTGTAAACATATCTGTAAGTATGAAATTATGATCGTTTTGAGTATCCCAGATAGCCCTTTTTATAAACGCCACTGTGCGCGTTTAATTTAACTTTTTTGTTGGCAGAACCTCACAGTTTTAAATTACATATTAAATTTTTGCTTCCCAAGTGTGTATATAAATTACGTTGGAGGAATATGAAAAACTTGCAAGAAAATCTGAAACGATTTTGTCATTCATAGAGTCGGCGAGAACTGGGAAAATCTTGGAACAAAAAAAGTTTTGTAACGAAATTTTTATAATGTACTTACGCTAGGCTCATAAGATATTTAACTTACGGACTACGTGATCAATTAAAACCGATTACAAGCATTACAAAAGGCAACTTTCACCATTGTCTAGGGTCTCTCTACGGGGAGGAAAGGTTCGAAGGATCGGGTTTTGTATGTATACGGAGACTTCTATCGGGCGAATAGTCAAACAGAATTCTGTATCAAAGAATTTGATGGAGACGGAAGGCAGATATATTTTAATTGCAATCTCTACGAGGGTCTATTCTATTTTAAGTAACGACTGCAGGTCTTAAGCTGGGTGGAAATGAAAAATATCCTTCGGCAAAATGACATGTTGGATTTTTCATTATTGTTGCAAATTTAATATAGATATCTTCCAAATCCTGTCAGTATTGGGTGGAATTTGCACGCCGGCAGTGAGCGAAATTTCCACTTGGTGCAAATACGGCACTAACAACTTCCTTTAGGGGTCTATCGATTAATTTGTAACTCGCTTTGCGTAAAGTCGCAACAGCTGCGACTATTCTATGGATAAATTTTATTACGTCATTTTATGAGCAGTCGCGCGACATTTTCCCTTTCCCAATGATTGAATCATTTAACTGAACAGCTTTTTTTCACTGAAAACCGGATAAAAGACTTATTCGGAAATTTCCGGGATTTACCGCGAAAACTAATATAACTTCCGCTTTACTGAATCCGCAAACTCAAAATGAACTTTGCTGTTTGCGAATAATGAAGCGACACTGTAAATGATACCGCGACGATCCACTTTTTTTTTTTTTTAGTTACATGTAGAATTGCGACATGACCGAAGTTTTTTTCATTTAGCATTATAAATTACTATACGAGTTGAAGTGTTCCGTTTAGTAGTATCGATTCTGTTTAAATGTTTTCGTCTTTTCAAAGACGGAAAAATCTCAAAAAGTTTCGCTAAAAACCACACCATCTCGGTTTGCATAAATGATGTTACGTTTTTCTGTCGGTTTTTGACAAAGTCCCCTGGACAGTTTTTGGTTTACCACATCGTTCTGTGCACCAAACGCTCGGCTGAATCTTAGACACTTTACTGGTTTTTTTGATTTTTTTTTTTTTTTGACGTAGTTCAATTGGTTTAATGTTCGCGTCGCATTCTTACAAAGTCGGAATTTTTTAGCTTTACACCCGTTAATTTTTCACCGACAGAACCGTTATGTATTTTGCTGAATACCTTAGTAGTTTATAGGAGTTGTTGTTTTTATTGCGCTTATTCAACGTTTCGTTACGGTATTCAATCGACTGTGTACAGAATATATGTATATATATTTGAAACGATGAAATAGTGGATATATTCATTAGCTCGCTCTTCCATTTCCAGTGGCAGATTTTTAGACACCTTTTCTGCTCATAATATTGTTCTTCTTTCCTTAAATGGCACTCATTCTAAACTATGGCTTAACTCTTATTCTTCTTCATTTTCTAATCGTGCCTCTTTTTCTCTCTCTATTCAGCCATCTCGTCAACTTCATCCATGGTTTTCTCGATACTGGGCTTAAACGTTATGCACAATTTCTGCTATTTGTCGCCTTCGCTTTAATCATCCTTCCCGCATCATTTTCACAGTTTTCTTCTACTTCTACTCCATTTTGTCCTTCTCATACTCCTTCTAATTACTTTCTTTGTGACCTTGATATCATGTTTTATTTGAATGTCCGGCCTTTCCTAATGAGGGCAATCGTACTTTTAATCTTTTCTACTGAAACTAGGTCTTTCTACTCCCTTTATCAATATTCTCTCACTTCCTTCTGCTTCTGTTATCCCTGCTCTTGAACTATTTTTATTTCCTATATCTTTAAATTTTTCAAAAATAAGAACTTTATTTCCTCCTTCTTCCCATTTCTTGGGCTAATGTACTCGTTGATAAATCCATTAGAAAAAAAAAAAAAAACTTGAGCTGATAATAATTTTAAATTAAAAATAGAAAATTATCATATTTTCGAAATCACATTTACCGGCACGGAGGAGCGGCGCTATAGAAAGAGCACGCCGTTATTTATAGCTCATTTTGAAATAACGGACATTACTGAATTCTAAACTTCCGGTTAAAATCGTTGTAGATTTAAATGCAAAGAGTTCCCGTGTATAACGGGGAATATTCTTTTAAATTTATTTAGAAAATTTGCTAGTAAAACACCTGCCAGAACTGACCGACTTATCATAAACGTTGCGATGCTGCAAAATTTAATTATTTTCAAAAACCTTTGCCGATACACAAATTCAACATCATCGGGCAAGTTAGCTCCTCTGATCATCGTAACCCGATGATAGTATTTTTAACAGTGAATAAATATAAAAAAACATTTAGAATTAGAAGACAGTTTCCGTACACTATGCTAAAATAAATCAGCAAAACAAAAAATATTCGATAGTTTAAATACTCCCCCCGTTCGACATGTAAACTATTTTGATTCTACAATTTTGACTGCTGCTTAAACTTGTATTCCAAAAAAGAAGAAAAAAAATATCTGATATCTGGCTAAATTACAAACAGTAATAAAAAAAACTCTTGCCAACAGTAAAAGAAATCGAGAAAATCGAGAAAGTCTATTATAAAATATAAACTCAAATATGAAAGAAATTATAGATATCTAAAATTGTCAAGCGTATTTCATTCAGTTACGATGAACACAGCTAGAGGTATTAGTCGAACGCATTTTACCATGCTAAAACAAAATTGTGGTTTATCTACTCGCACTGATACACGTGGCATGCCAAGGGTACAATAAATGTCATTGTTCGTAGTACGTTAATAAGTAGCGTTGTTTGAATATTCTTGTAAGTTTTTCTGAGAAATACAAAAATTAAGATTCAAAGCGTATAGACACGATTAAACAAATAATAGCACGACATTAATTTAATTTACGTTTAATGTCTACGATTTTTTTTGTGTTAAAGATGGAAAATCTTTGTGTTACAGTTTCTATATGATAATCTAGTAAAAATGCCTAAAAGATCTGATCAAAAGAGGTTTTTACACTCAGCATGAAAATCGGCTAGATTATTTAAAAAACCTTTTTTGAATTCCCGTTTTCTTTTCCGGTATTTTGTACAATCATATTTAATGGAAAGTATTTTTTTTGTTAAAGAAAAATGAAGTATCTACTAAATTCATAATCGCCAATGTCCCCGATAGAGGGAGAATATTTTAAGACAATATAAAAACTTTTAAACAATATACAACACATCCGGTAATGATCCGGAGGAACTTGATACGGACACCGCCGCAGAAATAAGTAGCAAAGAAAATTACGCAAAATCCTACAGAAAATGGAAAATTAAAAATAAATAAAGTGAAAGTAAAACCGAGATAATTTTACTTTTATAAGACGTTTTCCTAATATCTCTAATTGGTAATTCGGGGCTCCAGCAACATTTTAAACTATCCATGCGGAATGTATAGACGGGCAATGTGAGCGATCTATAGGAGTTTTATCTTCACAAAATACGTATTCGCCTCTTTTTTTCTTTTTGATGAGGAAAATGTTCAACAGTCTCGAATAAATTCGCGGTTCATAAAAATATTACACTGCGAGAAGATTTCAAAAAGCCGCTGCTTTAGCATAATCCGTAATAAACTTATTTTCAATAAATGCCGAACATACACTACCCTGTCGTATCTTTTTCGATAAAATTAAATGAAGCATCGAAAAAATCTTCGAACACCGTCGTCTTATGGCTCGCAATCATTTCGCAAAATGTGTTATGGCGTACGTAACGTAAAAGTGTTACGTTGCACCGTCGCGATAATTTTCGATCATTCAGTTTGAGTTAATTTATTTTTAAGAAATTTTACTCATTTTCTGATCAGAGTTTATGTTCTAACTAAAACGAAAAATAGTTGCATCAGGCAAAAGATCCATCCATGTCAAAATTTAATTTGATATGCCGTAGTAGCCTAGTATGGTTACTCTTGGCTACCAAATCAGGGGTCACGGGCTCGAGATTTGTTCTGGATCCAAGAGTCGTTCCCAGGTGGCGTACCTAATCTGAAATTGAATTCGCTACTAGATAAATGTGGAAAAGTAAAGGTAGCCGAGCGAAAGGAACTAGCCCTACACTATTCTCATCAGATTCATTAGGCTTAGTACCATTATGAAAAGTTTAATTTCACATTCCACGCTTATCGAGGGTACCGGACTTTTATACTTTACATACCATTTATTCGAACGGAATATCAGGTATACTGTTACTTTCACTTTAATCTACTAATTGCTGGAAATTTTTTATTATGTGCCGAATATTGTGCTTTATTTTTTTCCTACAGAATTTTGTATGTAAATTTTTTTTTTTTCAGAATAAATTTTTTCCTTTAGTCGATATTTTACTTCATTATGGATTAAGTGTACACTACTTAAGAGTTTTATGTGTTGGATAACGATGTAAAAAAGGTCAGCAAAAATAGATGACAAAAAATGATGCAGAAGAGAAAAAACGATCATTTGATGCAGGATACTGAGTAAAAAGAATATAGGTATCAATAAAGAAAAAAAAAAAAGACTGATATAAAATATTTTTATCGAAATTTCGCGAACCGCTCAAGTATTCCGTCGTGTTGGAAAATTTTGATCTGTGGTTTTTATGTTTGGTTCTTTTTTTTTTTTTTTGCCTGCTTTTATATATAAATTGAACTATTCGCTCTGATGTGGAAAACCAGCGCGTGGGGGGTTGTGCATGGAATTATAATTTTTTACTGAGGTGAACGTGATATAATTCTTGAAATGAATAAATGTGACCCGATAAATGTTAAATTCTCTTCAGTGATTCACCTAACTTTTGTAGGAGAACAAGAAAGTTGGAAAAGGAAAAGGAAAAGGAAAAGGAAAAGGAATTTAAAAAAAGGATTAGCTTTGTGAAATTTTTAAAAATCCAGCTACGGTTGCACGGTATGTTCGAATAAATATTTATTTAAGAGTATATCCTGTTTGTTAAATAAAATAACGAAGTACTAATAATAAATAAACGTCTTAAGGTTTTTAATATAAATTCAAATATTTTAGGTTTTTTTTTTCGAGGGAATATTTCATTTTTTTATTACTAGAAAATAGGGAAGAAAATATGTAGATATATATTGACGAAGATAAATTCAGTATTATATTATTCGAATTAAAAAGGGGCTCAAATAAAGTAAATCAAGATAAGCCTAAATATTTCATCATTACTCAGAGAATTCGATTGTATTGTAAATTGCCGTATTTTTTATTTTTTCAAACTGAAATCAAATATTTAGGTTTATTTTGAACAACATTCTTTTACGGTTTATTATTTATTAAAGGCTTTTATTTAAATTCACTTTCTTGTTTGTACTCTTCTATATTCTTGCAAGTTTTTCATAATTTTTATGAAAAATGGTACCTCTGCGTAAATTTGAACCCGTAGAAGGTTTACTCAAAAAAAAAAAAAAAAGGAATTTCAGAAGGACGTTGCAACTGATCAGTTTGTTACACAGACACGTGTGTGTGTAGCGTTTTAAGTTGTAAAAGACCGATAAAAAAGTGTAAATAAAAAGTAAAAATCCAACCGATTATTTTATTTTTGACTATGAAACAAATAACGTTACTGAAAAACTAAAATCGTTATACGAAAAATTTCATTCTCTTTTATTTTCTTATTTTTATATCGTACTGTTCGGATGACCTCGTTCCATCTTTCACGCTCTTATTCATCGACAAATATAATTAAAAATTGTAAAATGAAATAATATGAAAAAAATTTAAATTGCCCTGTTAGCGTAATCCGAATTTGATCATTTTTTTCTTGACAAAAAATTCTGTTCTAATGTGTTTAGAGCGTTTGCGTCAAAGCGTCTCGTCGTAATTTTCAACAAAATGCTAATCATCAAATATATGTATATTATATAGTAAATAACAATACTGTGTTTGTGTCGATTTTGAGATACATTTAAGCGCATATAGTTGAATTTATACAACTCAGTGTGAGATACAAACTTTTAAAAGAAAAACGATCGGATGGTCGGAATTTAATTTTTTTTTGTATATGGGAGGGGGTATCCCAGACATTTAATTAGCCTTCTTCTCTAACCGTATAATTTATATCGTTCAATACTTATACAAAAAAAGAGTAGTATCCTAATTAATGTCCATGCGACCCCATACGACCTAGGGATAACAAAATAATGTCTCAAAAAAATAACTGTAGAGAATCTAAGGCGAACTTACAATCGATGGCTGAATTTTATGAAAAAGAAATACGACAAAAAAAGAAAAACGAATACTTTCAAAGGAAATAAGTAATGTTAATATAGAGACCCCACACAGTTAACATAATCTATCAATTTTATAAATCCGTTAGAGGTGCAAAAAGGCTGCTAACCTTTGCTGGTGACTCACAACAACGGGCGAAAAACCGCGATTTCTTCGAATAACCCGCAGGCCGATAGAAATTCTTATTTTAACTTTTTTGGTTAACCACCGCAGTAGAATTGAGAGAGAGGAAGCTATAGAATTCGTTATGTTTCTTCAGCGCATAGTTCGGGGAATTTCACACATATATGTATATATGATAGATACAAAACAAATTCGATCGAATAATACAAAATCTTCCGCCTAGAATTATCATCAGAAATTCCATTTTTATCCATTTTCAGCCATTTGTATCCGTTTTCATTCGTTCATTTTTATCCGCTTTCATCCATTTTCATCCATTTTCATCCATTTTTATCTATTTTCATCTTATTGATAGTATCTGATCCCTTTTCCAATTACGAATTTCGGGCGCAGCCGTTTGCGATCTAAGTTTGTAATTAGTCGAATAAAATAGTTGTTCTATACCGATTAAAATGTTCCTTTTTCAATCGTGAAAGTAAATATTTTTTTGGAAAAATTCGAAAACTACGATAAGCAAAACTTGGTCGCAATCTGTTCGGAGCAAGTTAAGACTTTCAAAAATTTGGATAAATCGGGCACTGTGATAGCGTAGTATGAGCGCGATATGTAGCACAATAGCAGTAGCAGTTATCATTTTAAAAAGAACAGCGATAACAAACAAAAGTTATTTGCCCTTGATAGGAACAAATACAGCGTGGAGCAGATGTTGCGTTTCGCGTACGTAACGCTGTAGTGGTATTATTCGATGATTAGTGCTCCAGTGTGAGCGTGTAAATACAGCGAGATAGCAATACATTTGTGCAACGTCGAATGAACGAGCGAACAAATCCTTCACCTTGACATTCGGCCCAGCTATCCGTTCCACACTCCTCTCTGATCATCGATGGGCAACAGTACTGTGATAGTATAAAACTGAACTGTGCACATATATTTGCCCGCCGCCATGTTCCGACTGATTTTTCTACACGCTTACAAAAATTAAAATATTCCAAAAAACACTTTCGATTAAAAATCTTCTCGCGGTGCGTTACCCGAATTCGAACATTTTTCAAAAAATTTGCAAGCTAAAACTGGATCGCGATTCTGAAGATCACATGATGCAGCATAAATTTTTAGGATTGAATGATTTTGGATGGATCCGGAAACAGGCCGAATGAAAAAATACTAGCACGAAAAAGAAATGAAATCCTGAAGTTTACAAGAAATTCATTTTAAAGATTAATATCTTACCGTCAGTTGTGATTAATTTTTTTGTTAAAGGGGTGGTGTTTTCAACGATAATTTTTGATCGAGTTTATTAATTAGGAAAGGAAATTAAAATCATTTTATATAGTATATTACTTAACGCGTGAATTGTACATGAAATTCTACTTGAAAATAGTGGACTGACTTTTCATTTCCGGAAGGTAACGAGCAGGTTGTTGTAAGGCTTTTTCTTGCTATTTTTGATGGTTACCGGAGTGAGTTTTTCAATAATTGCGCCGAAAGTAAAAGAGTCTCATTAATAAGATAAACGTTTGAGTTTTATTTTAAACATTTTATTTATTTAATGATGTACTTCGCGATCGGTTTTAAAGATATAGAGCCTTGTAATTATGGCAAAGTTTTCTAAACAACATGTGCCGAACTTTTATATTAGCGATTATTTCTTACGCCGAAGGTCTCCAATATGTCACGGAATTGTGAAGCGGAAATGATGTATTTAAGAGGGAAAAAAAAACCGAGAAATTATGATAAATTGTTTAGTCATTGTGATAAAAAAAAAAAAAAAACAAAAAGCAAATAAGCACGCATCTTACTCAGCAGATTATTTTATTAAAGGATTAAAATGGAAGTTGTTTCACGAATCTGCTGAATAAAATCCGTGTTATCCATTAGAAAATCGTGCCTAAATATCTCCCCCCCCACACCCGTTTTTTTTTCGATTTATAAAATTTGACATCACTTCCGATTAAACTGGAGTTGTAAAGGAAACTGAAATGAAAGATGGTGTCGTAGCCCCCCCCCCCCCCCAGGTATTTTCGTGTCGATCAGAAATGGACATTTTTAATCGAAGTGATTAATGTAGAGTTGTGGTGAGAATCTTTTCGCGTGCCTTCTTTCAATTAATGAGAGACTATTACCTACATTCCATTATTTTCATTTCCTCCAATCGACTAAATTTTCGATTATACCTGACTCCGTGAGTGCCCTTCAGTTTATTTTTCCCTACCTGATCATTATTCCTGCGATTTTATTCACTTTTTTTCCCCTCCATTTCATTTATATTGATATTTACTCTACGGGTTTCTAGCCATTCGGCGGCTGTTTCTAGTAATGAAGTAGCCGATTTTTTTGGTACTACTGCTTCTTCTCACCTCTTTTCTTAAGAAAAATCCCACGCTCTAAGCTCCTACCGTTGCGTAAAAGTTTCTTATCTTAGATTTCGGTGTCGAATGTTTCCGCTTTTTCTAATAATTATTAATTTCATCTGTGTCTGTTCAACCTAGTCCTGCTGCCAATCCGCGGTTCTTTTTACTCTTCCCTCAGTTCGTGTTGTCTTCATTATTTGACTGCGTCCTTAAGCCTTGCTCTATTATCTTCCTTCTGTTCTTGTTATTCGTCGGTTTTCTCTCCGTATTGTCCTCACTCAACTTCGTCTTTGCGATGCCGATCACGTTTTTATTAAGTGTCGATCTCTTTCTGTTGAGCGTTCTACTTTGTATTCCAATCTGCTGCGACTTGGTCTTCCTCTTCCGTATTGCATCTCTTATATCCTGCTTTTACCTTCTCCACACATTGTTCCCGTTATATTAATCATTTCCTACTAATAACATTTGCTGTCATCACATCAAGGTATATAATTGATTCCTTTTTTTTCTAATTGTTTTTGGGTAACAAAAAAAAACAAAAAAACCTTCTATACAGCCTTTTTCTTCCTTTCTTCCCTGGTTTATTAATCTTTCCCCCTACTCTTTAGTCGTTCGATTATTTCCTCTATAGTTCGCCTGCGGTTCAATTTCCGGCTTCTCTTTTCCGTTTTTCTCTTGTTCAATCAGCTTTGTGTTGACCCTCTAGAGCTCAATTATACCTGCGATGCAAATCACATCTTGTTCGAATGTCCCTTTATTTCCTCCGAACGTGCTACCCTGTATTTTCTAATCTTCTGCGCCTTGGTCTTCCCACTCCTTCACGCCAATCTTGTATTCCCCTCTTTCATTATAGAGTTCCCCTTTGTTAGCCTTCTTTATCTCCTCAATTTCTAATCTTTTCCTTATATAAATTCTCTGCGCTGGGTAAGTTTTAATGTTGACGCGCCCAAAAAAAAGAAGAAAAAAAAATAATAAAAAAAGTTTTTGGGTAAAGGTCCTCCTTGATTGATGAGAATGGAAATGTAAAACAGAAGGCTGTCTATCAACGAAAAAAAGAACTCGTTACTCCGTAAAGGAAGCTAAAACCGAATTTTCTACGAAAATTCTTAAAAAACTTTCACTCGAGGCTGCCCCACTGACGAGGCCCTAAGAATCGAGTTTATTTTTTAATGTACATACATATATAGAGGTATATAGGTATAAAAATGATAACGCCATTCTTGCAGATAATATAAAGAAAACGTTATGACAAAGTATGTAACAGTTTTTTCTATTTGCAGAAGTTGTGATAGAAATAGTAAACTATTATGCTTTTTTTTTTAAAAAGGACTACAAGTAGTTTATTGGAATTTAAAGTATCGTGGAAGAACTATCATCTTTAACTGCAGACGGCGAACCGAGGTCCGAAGAGTCGAGTTCTACAAGCAGAGTGTGATTTTAACTACCAGCACATACGAATTTTACATAACCTTCTACTACTATATTTGATTTTCGTAATTTTTTCGTGGAAAACGTTTTGTTCTCGCTCAATAAGGAGCATTATTCCGCTCATATTTTAATCAAACACAGCAATTTTTATTGATTGATTCTTCAATTAATGCACACGGGGATATGTGATTTGTTTTGGAAGAGGATCACTACGTTCTGTCAAACTCCTAATTAGTCAGTCGTATTCTTTGTTCTTTATAAATTGAAATTTTTTTTCTAATTCTTAGTAGAGTTACAAGATTATTGCCCTTTATTTAAGGAATTACATAATAGGTACTTCAAAATATTTTTTAATTTCTTATGCAAAATTTTTTGTATTTAATTGAAATGTAACTTTTTTTGCCTTTTTGAACAATTTGCCCAACTCGAAAATTACGCAGTTCTAAAAATCCGGTCAAACAGTTTTTCTAACGCGCGTATATAACTTTTTTTTCTTTTTTTTTTTTTTTTTTTCATTTTCCCCGATAATATTTGTCATTACAGATTCATATTTAGAAAATTTCTTGATAAACCATTGAAAGAGCAATTATTATTATACCTCAAAGTTAATCAGATACTTGAAACACTTTTTTTTCGTCCAGCTTTCAACATTTGACCAATTTTATCCTAATCTAAAGCTTCTCAGTAATATTGGATAAATTAAGAAAAAAAAAAAACAACAAAAAACTTTATATTTTTGGTCGATAAAAGCAGATAGTTTTTACTCACCCTGTTTTTAACGGACTATAAACATCTGCCAAGATAATAGCAAACTGAAAATTTGATACTTGAATTTAATAAAAAAAAAAGTGTCAGTTCAAAATTAAAAACGATTTTAAAATATAGTCTAAAATAAAAATAAACGGTCATCAGTGCTACCGATTTGATGGTTTTCCTCAGAATAGGAGAAATCTCGTTTTATATGAGACTTTTTTTTTCCTTTGCTGTAGACTGTCCGACATGAATATTTTTCATCTATCCTTCGATTTTTCATTACCCGAATTAATTATGGATTTTTTTAAACTGGCTAAATAGAAAGTAGATAAACGACAACGGAAATACATATAAAAGGCGAGGGGGGAGCTTTAAGAAAAATAATATTACCTTGGAATCATTTGAATCGCGATATGGCCGATCGGACAAAGAAAACTCAAGAGCAAAAATTCAGATTAGTTTAATGCGGTTAAAAATTTCATAACGCAACATTCAGTACGCATTCTATAAATTTCACGTAAATTTACGTTCACGTTGATTTTGACCTCAAAATTCGAAATTACATTTTTAACAACTTTTTCACAATAGAAAAAATTAAAAAGTATCAAAAAAAAAAAAACACAACTTTTACGTATGCTTGCATTCGCAAAAAAAAAAAAATCAACTTTTAATAATTGACGCGCGAAAAAGTAGAGTTCCCGCCAAATAATTTTACCGCCTTCGGGAAAGCGCGCGCGCGGGAATTTTGCGCGCCAAATCCGAATAATTTTTAGCGGGAAAGCCGAATTGCGCGTAATTTCATAACATTTCTTCTCTGTTAAACTGTTTCATCGGTACCCCGTTACAGATGTTTCTCATTTAATTAAGGGGGGAAACCGGTATTATTTAAAGATTTGATTGTTATTTTCTTAAATTTTAACCGTATTCTATCACTCGATATTTCGATAATTGCGAAGTCTGCGTGCTACCCCCCCGCCCCCCCGTCATATTCTAACGCTAAAATTCAATTATGGCCGCTAAAATGAATAGAATAATATGCTCGTAAACTGTGCAAATTTGAAAATATCATTGTTAATTCAATGATTAGCGGCGCTTTGTCATTATCGGCAATTCGGATTATATTATTTCAGATAACAAAAGCGCTTTTTTTTTTTCATTTTCTTCTTCTATTTTTGCGTTTTTTTTTTTTTTTTTTGTTTTTTAAATTGTTTTCTTTTTCTTTTCTTTGTTGTAGCGTGACGGTGATAATACGTGTTATGCGCAAATATTTTTCCATCACCTCGTGCAAGTTCGAAGAACGGGCAATGTGATAATTGGTTGTAATCAGTGTTACCTGAGAGCGGAAAAATAAATGTTCGTACGCTGTTATTTCGACGCAACGATGATTTTGGACTGCTGCGAATATATGTATATAGTTTTTTAAATCGTTAAAAAATATATATATACAATTATTAAAAATGGTTTTCGAATGAACTATGATATTACGCGCAAGTCGATGGTATTTTACACGTCCGAAATACATTTCCGTTCGGAAGGGAAGAGAATATAAATAATTCGAATTTATCGATATTTCAGCTATCCGATGATATTTTTCATACTCCGATTTAATAATAAATTATGCACATTCGGATGATTAATAATAATAATTTAAAAATTAAAAACAGAAAAAGGAAAAACAAATGCGAAAACAGCATTAAATAAAGAAGACGAAAGACACCGCGAATTATCGAATTAATTTAACCGTTCCGAAAAAAGTAAGAATACCTCTGTGCATACCGGATACTTAAAAATATTGCTGGTCTCCTTGAAAAAGCCACAAAATACGCGGCTATGCATGCAACGACGACGACATCATCTAAGATATTTATAAAGAATGACGTAATCAAGAGTTCGCCTAAAGATTTACAACTACTTACCGTATTTGTATGTGGTGAAATAACAATTTCGGTACATTTCCTGTATAAATCCGTATATGTTGCGATATATTTAATACAAATTTTATTCTAGATCTTAAATTACGCTGTTTTAAAGTTTCACTTTAATTTTATTCGTGCATTGTACTTGACATTTTTTATAGTTTGTCCTACCATTACAGTTCTTGAAATATTTATAGGTATATAAAATAGGTGTGTACGTATTTGTACCAGAAATTAAATAAAAATCTTAAATCCTTATAAATATCGTTTCTTATTATTTCTGGATATGAATAATGTAAAAAAAAAAAAAAAAACTTAAAATAAAACGTTATTATCATTTTTAAAGTTTTCCGAAATAGTTAGTTTTATTTTAAAACGAAAAAACCTTTACAGAAGAAGTGTTATTTAAGGCCTCTTGTTATCTAGTCGGTATTAAATATACGTATTGTGTATGTATATATATATATATATATATATATATATATATATATATTAATTACAATGTAATTCTTAGGCTAACCCCCATTCGAAAAAATGTCCCAAAAAAATGTCCCAATTTTATGTAATGCTAAATGTCCCAAAAAAATGTCTCAGAAAAATGTCCCAATTTTATGTAACGTTTGTTATATTTTATAGGATTTTTGTTATTGTTATTTAAAAAATGTCACAATTTTATGTAATGAAATATGTAACGAAAAATGTAACGAAAAAATGTCTTATTTTATATAACTGAAGTTAAATGTTAGAATAAGATTTTTGTGGTTATGTTATTTTTTGTGTGTGTTGATGCCAGTAAGAATTACGTTGTAAATTTTGATCATTTTATACAAAGTATAGAAGAGAAAGAGACAGAAATGAAAGCAAGAGGGGTCAAGGGGCACAGCCCCTTGCGAGGCCAAAATGGCCGAGTTTTATATATATATACACATATATATATATACATATATATATATATATACACATATATATATATATATATACACATATATATATATATATATATATATATATATATATATATATATATACATATATATATATATATATATATATATATATATATATATATATATATACACACATACATATATACACACACACATATATATATATATATATATATATATATTGATTTAGGTTTTGCAGTATTACTTTCTAAAACCTAATCTATTTTATTATGAAAATTATTAAATGATTGTAATTTTTATTAATCCATGATTTTTTTCTGCTTGTCATAAAAAACTGCTTAATAATAGAAGTTGAAATTAAAAAAAAAAAAAATATTGACATTATGTATTTAAAAAGATATGTTCTCGCCTTTTTATTCGTTGATAGCATAATATTTTTTCTGTATTTTTAAATCCAAAAACCAAGAAGGAAAAAATATTAACACACACGTTCTAGGCAGCTGAAAATCGATTATAGTAAAGTTAAAAAATGTAAAATGTGAAATACCTCAGTTACTTACTGAAATCCTCTCCAAAAAGTTAATCAGTTTCCAAAAAAGAAAAAAAAAAAAAGGATACAAAAAATAACTGCTCTGTTAAAATCCATATAAAAATACATTATATGTAAATGAATTAAATCTCGTTAGTTGCTTGTTCTTGGAGAGTAGGAATTTGAATTTTTTATTACGTTTCCCTCTTACTAAGTTGAACAAAAATATGTAAATGTAAGAATTTTTACGTGTCACGGTACGGTTTCAAGATGGTTTCAATGTGATGCTGTTTTCGATTTCATTCGTGTCTGCTTATTTGACAAGTGCAAATTGTATTGTTCGGCTTAGTAGATTACGAACCTCAACTTCACAATCCCCGACGTTCTGTTGTCAAGGGTATGGGGGCCTTACTTTATTTTACTTTACTACGATTGTAGATCATTTTCAAAGTGGTCTTTGCGTTCGTGATTTACCGCTGTGTTTCCGGCAAACTTATTACAAATTAGAAATATCGATTCGGCAAAAACCATTTCGCGTTCGTCGCTTATCGCGAATTTCTTTAGCAACAACGATCGATAACTTTTTATGCAGCCATTCAAATTCATCGTGTAACTTAACCGCTAGAATCATGTCGAGATGAACTGAAAATAAATACAAGCAAAAATTCTACATACCCGAAACATGTTATAGTAAGAAATGAACGGTTCGAAACGGGGGGTGGTTCTAGGACGGTTTTATGCAATTATATCAAATACGGACGAGAGGGGGGACTTGCTTTTGGGAATTTTTTTTTTTTTGGGAATTATTGTGATCGTATCGAATATCTCTGAAGTAGAGATCGGGCGCGAAACAACTGTAGTATAAAATGGCTTTTAGCTGCGTATTCCGGCTCGTTGATAAATAAAGGCAAAATTTACCCGCTGCTAAGAACAGTGTTAATCATCTGCTCGTTGGAAATTTCATTTTGTCCCGCTGATACAGTGAAACATCTTTTTTGGCCGCAATTGTGACTCAGCTAGTTCGCGACTTGCTGTTGAGGCCGGTTTGAGAAATACCACGGCGATCCATATACATCATTCCGGAATTCATAGAGAATGAACTGGTGTAATTTATTGCGTCATCAACGTCGACTAGCAAATTTATTCAGTCTGTTCATGTTTATACAAACATACACACGCACATAAATACTATATATATATATATATATATATATTATATTATATATGTCTGTGTGTATGCGTGTGTGGATACATGCATTATATATATATATATATATATATATATGTATATCATCGTACGTATAGGTATTATTTTTTTCATGACGTAGTAACAGAACAGCGCACTGCGACAAACTTAACTTCTCTAGCGAACTTCTGTGATCAGTGTGCAGCCAGCTGTTTTTTGTGTTTTTATTTTTTAAACTTGTTAAACAAACATCGTTTCACCATAAGCGTATATTATGATTGACTTACGAATCACACTGCCGTCCATCACACACATTTATGCATGTGCCCTCCTGCGCGAGCGTACAGTGCGACGTTGCCTTGTTTATTTGAAGGAAAAAAAACGAAAAAAACGAAAATTAAAAGACGAATTGCGAAAGTTAAACAGTAGAGTTGCAGGCAGTCGTCACTTGTGCATTGCGCAGCATAAATATACATATTATTCCCCGGATAGGCAATCTTCTCCCCGCCGCTCCAGCACAATTCTCTCCGTTCTTACCCCACAAAACAACTTCTTGTACCCCTTTTCAACAACTGTGTAAATATCTCTTCCGTGCCGCAATCTGCACATTCCAAAACGTAATGCGAAAAATTCTTTTATAGTAAATATTAATTTATTATATTGTTTCACGATCGTCGTCGCCAGTTTATCATACTGTACGCGACCTAAAAGTGATTCTCTATTACAGTTAAATTGAAATTCGTACAAGGTTATGTACGTAATAAAATATGTTAACGTCAAAAATGACCTTACTGATACTTTCCGATGATTGCGCTATAACTGAAAAGTATTAAAAATAACTGAAAAATAATACGAAATAAAACGTTTACCCCGGTCTTTCTTATGACGCATAAGCTTCGATTTACGTATCACTGACTCCCCCCCCTCCAGCTATACTGTTTTCAGTTTCGCATTTCAGCTAACTGAGCTAACAATCGTATTCTATACATTCGTCGTTTCTTGCATGTTACGGATTTGTAGAAAATTACAACTACCTATTTATAATTTTTCTTATGGCATATCGCGCGCTCACATAACTGCATTATCACGCATAGACTAATATAATTAACTCAGATGTATGGCCAGATGGCGAAAGCTCGGCACAGAGGCGGAAGGGAAACCTTAAATGTGTACATATATATGTGAATGTAAGGATAAGGAGTCACAGATTAATGAATGCGGGAAGGAGAGAATTCAAATAATGCGTTACAAATTTATGTTAGTATAAAGCGGTTAATCGGAGAGTTAAAAGCTAAAAGCAGCTGTAGAAATACAGAGATCTCAATCAGGTATACAGAATATTTTGATATAGATTTGTTTGATAGGTAAAATTACGCTGATTGAAAAGAAATCAACGGTTAAATGGGTCAGACAGGGGCCGAGAAAAAAAGATAAAACACACACACAGATATATTAATTACAACGTAATTCTTAGGCTACACCTCATTAGAAAAAATGTCCCAATTTCGTGTAACGAAAAATGTCCCAATTTTATGTAAAGAAAAATGTCCCAATTTTATGTAACGAAAAATGTCCCAATTTTATGTAAAGAAAAATGTCGCAATTTGTGTAATGAAAAATGTCCCAATTTTATGTAACGTTTGTTAGTTTTTATAGGATTTTTGTGACATGTTATATTCATATGGACCGATTTAGAATTACGTTGTAAATTTTGATCATTTTATACAAAGTAAAGAAGAGAAAGAGAGAAATGTAAGCAAGAGAGGTCAAAAGGGGCATTTTTAAACGTACTTGTATATAATTTCAACAAATAAAGCGAAATGTTAGAATAGGATTTTTGTGGTTATGTTATTTTTTGTGTGTGTTGATGCCAGTAAGAATTACGTTGTAAATTTTGATCATTTTATACAAAGTATAGAAGAGAAAGAGACAGAAATGAAAGCAAGATGGGTCAAGGGCCACAGCCCCTTGCGAGGCCAAAATGGCCGAGTTATATATATATATTTGTATATAATAAACCCAAATGCAGTAAACTAAAACATATTTTTATTCGAGCATGTTAAGTCTGCTATGGGTTTTATGGGGACCGTGATGGGGATATAAATTAATCATATTTTTAATCAATTTAATGAGAACTACTGGAAATTAATAAAGGAAATGAATATAAACTGAGTTTGAATGATATAACATCAAGTTATAAATATTTCTGAACTGGTGAACCTTTCTAGATAATTAAAAAAAAGTACGCGTAACAGATTTAAAATAATAAATTAATTAAAAATGTCCATAAGCGGTTTAAAATAATCATATTCTACCTTCTTCTATAGTCTATTCCCAACTCATAACCCTGGTTTCAGTTTCTTCCCTTTTCTCGGCGTTTGGCTATTGTTTCCTTAATCAGACTAAGACTTGGTCATCCCTTCCTTCCCATCTCTAGCCGTTATTCCCCTCCTACTCTCCTTTATACTCTCTATCTCCGATTGCCTCAGAATCTGAGTAGGTGATCTAAAAGCTCATGTAGTTGGGTCAGTGCTGGCACCGAACCCATTTAAAAAAAAAAAAAAAATCATATTCATTGTGTCTATAAGGCGAATAATTGTTACTTTTTTCACGCCCTCCATTAAACAAGTTAAGACACGTCAGGTAAATATTTTATTCTCGCATTAATGTAAATTTGCTAATTTAGCTAATTAATTTAGCGCTAACGGTTTTTGTTGCAATTTGAAAAGGGTTGAATTTTTCAACAGATATTTTATTGAACCAGGCCGGAATCACTAACTTTTCGTCCGGAAAAATTTAAGCGTTAATATATATACATTTTTACATTTTCATCGCAATATTTAGGAGAACATCCGGAAAACAGAAACCATCGCTCAAACAAATTCCAATTTTTTCCATACATGAGATAAAAATCGGACAGAACTTTTTCGGCATATATAATACGCAGAGTGTATGTATGTATGTACCTACTACGTTTTAACCGTTGGAGCTGGATCGCCAGACGAATGTTTTTTTGACTGTTATCATTACGAATTTTTTGGCGCAAAATTGTAGTAGGATGTACACATTTATTTATAGTTTTAACATCTGAGCTGTTGTAAGAACAAATAGTTAATCGTATTTTAATTGCGCCGCTAATTTTTATAATATCCATTAATTTATTAATTATAAACGGGATTTATAAAAATTTAATTTTCAAAAAAAAGCAACCCTCCTCTGTTACGTGATTAAAAATATATAACGTGAACAATAACTGTATAATCAAAAATTATAAAATATATTTTCTTGTAGGTCTGGGGGGCTCTTGCGTGAAAAAAAAAACAAACAACAAAACCATTTTACTTCGATAATAATTTAAAATGAATTTTCACCGCGAATAATACAAGCAAATATAGTCTGTCAATAATGTGACGTCTATTGAACCGTTTTAGAAGTAAAAAAGAGAAAAAGTTACATCTTTTTCATATCAGCGTTTTCGGTCGGATAAAAACATACACTGCGGATTAGAAGAATTAATTGTAAAGAAGTTGCAACGGAGAAAGTGCCATTAATGAAATTTGATGTAGTGTAAATCTTTTTCGATTTATGTATATATTTCAGCGCGCACTATCGAAGAAAACTGAAATTTGCAACTGATAAATTACGACAAGTAGGCAGGGATGTCGGTGAAGTGATAAAAATCGTTTTATACAACGAATTCTTTCGGAAAATCCATGTATAATGTTCGGTAGCGTTTACCGGTAGATTTATCGGGTAACTTATGGAGATATTTTGGACATCGTAGTCGGTTTTGTGTGTGTGTGTGTGGGGGGATGGGGGGGATTAGGGTAAGTTGTTGCAATCAATTTATTTAGCGAATAATAAACCGTGCGTATTACAATACAAGCTCTGTATCATAACGTGCCGCATTCGTTTATGGGTCATTGCTGCCATTGATTTATCACGTTTTGAGTTTTAACAAAAAAAGCGTGTTTTTAGTATAGAAAGTCAACTTTTTTTTTCTTTTGTTTCTTTTTTATTCCTTTTTTTTTTTTTTTTTTTTTTTTTCGAGTGACAATCTCTACCGTTCGAGTAAAGTTATGTATTTTGCTTTTATACTGCGCTACAGAGGTTTTGATAAAGTATAATTTAAAACGTTCAAATATGTCTATTTTATAAGGTTGGTATGCGAAAAGTACTTACTCCGGACATTTTAAATAATGTTAGAAACATTTTTTTGGCCAGTTTTCGCTTTTTAGTATTTTTTTTGAATACGTACACATCGTTTATGTTTTAGGTGTTTAGTATTTATATTACAATGATATGTATAATACGTTACCAGACTTTATTATTATCATGAAAATTCATTGAAATATTATCGTTTTTGTGTTTATATGATCGTGTTCACTCTTATTATGCATGCATTTGTAATGAAATTATAAAAAACGGTTTTTCAATTTATAAACATATAATTCGATTTTGTACTAGTTAGGAACTAATATGATTATATTTTGCTGAATAAACTTAATATGGGTGCCATTCATATGTTTGTACTCGTTTTTACTATCTTTATATTTGTCTAAATAACAACTCCCCCCCCACCCCCACCCACCACACACTTGTTTTATCCTACTTCTGTAATTCTAGGTAGATTATCTAATTAATCGTTTTCTCAATGCGGAAGTAGTAATTTTTACGATATATAAGAATGTTGTTAAAAAATCAGGCTATTTAATTTAGCGTCATCGCATACATGTTGGAACAGTAAATATGAAAAATGTTAAAACTGTGACTGCACATCTCATTTCTCATCGGTTGAGATGTAATTTAGTAATTTTAATTGTATTTCGGTTACCAAGTATTTCATCCGGGTTAAAGTAAATATATTACGTACTAAGGGACTGAACCTGTTGGCCGCTTTGCGCCCTTCAGATTTTTAATTCTTATAATCGATTAATTTTTGCAATAAAGGGGAGCTCTACAGTATCATAGTGTTTATTGCGTTTTTTTGTAATTGATACGAATAGATCGCGCTTGTACTGAAATAACTTCAATAGTACCGAAATTGCTGGCAGGGTGAGAAATATTTTAAATTTAAGGTTCTTTAAAAGGTGATGTGATACTATTAATCTCATTTATTTCTTCGAATTAAAATTTCAAAATTAAAAATTAAAAATATTTTAAAGTCGTCTCTTTTCTCGCAATAAAACAGATAATGAACTTTTACAGTGCTACACTTTAGTTGATTTTTGGTAGAATGTGACAATTAACGGGCTCATAATTTTCTAATGAATGTAGGTGAATACATCCTGTTTGTTAAAATGGTATAATAAAATAAACTTTAATAACAAACAATGTAGATCAATAAATTAGATAAATACCTATTTAGAAACGTTTTCGGGCATAACCCATCATCAGCTAACACTAACTTAAAGGAAACTTAAAACATACTCAAGTGAATATAGGGAATACATGTGTATATATAGTAGATGTAAAGAGGAATAAACATGGCAGGTATAAAAATCTATAGGTTGAAAATGCTAATAATTAATATAAAATATAAAATAAAACAAGAAGACAAAAAGTAAAATTTTTACATTAAACAGTGGATTATTATTATTAGGTGTTTGGTCATTTAAAATATTATTTTTATATTTATTTATATAATAATTTTCTGCAATGTTCATATTGTTACCTTTGTGATAAGTGGCCAGGATGGTTACAGTACTTTCTATTGAATTAGGTTTATGTTTATTTTTAATTAGATGTTCTGCATAGGTTGATTTTTCTATTTCATTATTATTAAATGCTTTTATATGTTCTTTATATCTGCAATTGATTTTTCGCCCTGTTTGACCAATGTATGATTTCTCACAATCAGTACAATTTATTTTATATATACCGCTATTTTCGTAAATATTATTATTTTTTAAATTTAAGGTGTTTATTTTATATTTTAAATTATTTTTAGTTTTGAATGCTACATTTAAACCTTGTTTTTTGAATAAATTGGTTAATTTGTATATGTTATTGTTTATAAATGTGAATGTTATCCATCCTTTATTGTTAGTAGCATTATTGACTCTTAATTTTTAACCGACTTCAAAAAAGGAGGAGGTATTCAATTCGACTGTATTTTTTTTTTTTTTTTTTTTTTTTTTTTTATGTGTGTTACCACAGAACTTTCTTCTAGATGAACCGATTTTGATGATTCTTCTTTTATTTGAAAGGTGGCGTTTGTCATGTGGTCCCATTTAAATTTGATCAAGGTCCGACCGATAGTTTTTGAGTTATCCTTAATAATGCGGGAGATTGAAGCTTTTTGGATGCTTTTCATTCATGATTGTTTTCACCGTCGTATTAGATTTTTGACTTAAAATACTATAAATTTGCCAAATTACCATGGAAATGTAGCTTTTGGTGTTTTTACCGTGGAAATAAATGTTTTAATTTAATTGAATAAAAATGCACTAAAAAGTAAAAAATAAAATGCTTTTTTACAAAAAATAAATACCGACTTCAAGGTTTATTATAAAAATTTAAAAATGCACTAAAAAGTAAAAAATAATTACTCCCGATAAAGTATATATATCAGAGTGATATAACTTAAGGTGATATCGTAATTCTTATACAACATTAATTTTTTGGAGTTGGCATCAAATTCATATTAAAAGAATAATTAAAAACTGCATTAAATGTTGATTAAATTGTTCCTAACATGAATTTAATTCCAACTCCAAAGAATTAATGTTGTATAAGAATTACGATATCACCTTAAGTTATATCACTCTGATATATATATTTTATCGGGAGTAATTATTTTTTACTTTTTAGTGCATTTTTAAATTTTTATAATAAACCTTGAAGTCGGTATTTATTTTTTGTAAAAAAGCATTTTATTGTATATATTTTGATTTTGATTTTATTTTGTGAATTAGTTTATCTATTATTTGTTCGTCATAACCATTATTTCTTGCCAAAGTCTTTAATATATTAATTTCTATTTGTTTTTTATTTATATTCATGGGTGTAGTTAATAATCTATTTATTGCAGTCATGAAGTAAGCATATTTATGTTGGTTTGGGTGATTTGATGTTTTATGAATTATATTATCAGTGGTGGTTTGTTTTCTATAAATATTATATGTTAACTTATCATTTGATTTTATTATTGTTATATCTAAGAAATTTATTTTGTTATTTTCTTCTTTTTCCATAGTATAATGAATATTTTTGTGAATTTTATTTAAATCATTTAGAATGTCATTTTCAGTATTACTACTATTTTCATCAAAAATTAGTAGTGTATCATCTACATATCTAATATAAGATTTAATATTGTATTTTTGTATTATATTTTCCATGTATATTTCTTCTAAATCATGGATTAGCTATGGGCTCACCTTTGTCAGGTATTTTAAGTGAAATCTTTCTACAAAATTTAGAAGAAATATACATGGAAAATATAATACAAAAATACAATATTAAATCTTATATTAGATATGTAGATGATACACTACTAATTTTTGATGAAAATAGTAGTAATACTGAAAATGACATTCTAAATGATTTAAATAAAATTCACAAAAATATTCATTATACTATGGAAAAAGAAGAAAATAACAAAATAAATTTCTTAGATATAACAATAATAAAATCAAATGATAAGTTAACATATAATATTTATAGAAAACAAACCACCACTGATAATATAATTCATAAAAAATCAAATCACCCAAACCAACATAAATATGCTTACTTCATGACTGCAATAAATAGATTATTAACTACACCCATGAATATAAATAAAAAACAAATAGAAATTAATATATTAAAGACTTTGGCAAGAAATAATGGTTATGACGAACAAATAATAGATAAACTAATTCACAAAATAAAATCAAAATCAAAATATATACAAAAATTAAGAGTCAATAATGCTACTAACAATAAAGGATGGATAACATTCACATTTATAAACAATAACATATACAAATTAACCAATTTATTCAAAAAACAAGGTTTAAATGTAGCATTCAAAACTAAAAATAATTTAAAATATAAAATAAACACCTTAAATTTAAAAAATAATAATATTTACGAAAATAGCGGTATATATAAAATAAATTGTACTGATTGTGAGAAATCATACATTGGTCAAACAGGGCGAAAAATCAATTGCAGATATAAAGAACATATAAAAGCATTTAATAATAATGAAATAGAAAAATCAACCTATGCAGAACATCTAATTAAAAATAAACATAAACCTAATTCAATAGAAAGTACTGTAACCATCCTGGCCACTTATCACAAAGGTAATAATATGAACATTGCAGAAAATTATTATATAAATAAATATAAAAATAATATTTTAAATGACCAAACACCTAATAATAATAATCCACTGTTTAATGTAAAAATTTTACTTTTTGTCTTCTTGTTTTATTTTATATTTTATATTAATTATTAGCATTTTCAACCTATAGATTTTTATACCTGCCATGTTTATTCCTCTTTACATCTACTATATATACACATGTATTCCCTATATTCACTTGAGTATGTTTTAAGTTTCCTTTAAGTTAGTGTTAGCTGATGATGGGTTATGCCCGAAAACGTTTCTAAATAGGTATTTATCTAATTTATTGATCTATATTGTTTGTTATTAAAGTTTATTTTATTATATTATATTATATTTTCTAATGAACTACGCATTTATGCGTAACTAACAGATAGTAAGGACGATTTATATGAATAAGATGGTAATAGAAAAAAATTCAATAAGCGCGCGAATTAAAGTGATACGAAATGCGGCGTTTCAAAACTGAATGAAATGAAAAGAATATGTATATTGGAACAACACTGAACTAATGAACTAAAAAGAAATGCTTAAAAGGAATGATCGGATTTTTAAATGATGAAAGAAAGAAATGTTATGAACAGGCATGTCGGTTTGACTGACACTACATACGTCTTTTTCGATTTGGTACTTTAAATTTAAAATTTTTGTGGAAATGTCAATTTTTTTTCGGTATTCATGCGAAGAAAATACGTTAATTGAGAAAGAAATTAAAAATCCAAACCAATGGAGAAGAACAAACTGTTTTGGATTTATCGTCGTGTGGCTTGGTATGTACCTATATTTTTCGAAATTTAAAATTACGGACGTTTCATGGTTTCTCCATATTGTAATGACGAAGAGCGTCGATCAAAGAAAAAAAAGTCAAATCTCTAACTACAACGGAAAGGGGTTATGGACTTTTTTTTTTTTTTACTTTTTTGTTTTGTCATTTGACGCGCTTTTTTTTTTTTTAATTTGTTCCTTTAAAATTAAAATTTTTGGAGATTTCGCATTTTTCTTGTATTTTTGCGACGAAAATGCGCCAATTAAAAAAAAAAAAATAAAGCACTGTAGTTACTGCACAGAACTGATTGTAGACTTTTTTGCTCAAATTTTTATTTCTCAGCTTTGTAATAGGCGTACGTAACTTTTCACTTTTTTTTTCTTGTTTTTTTTTGTCAGCGGCATTGACCCAACAACAAGAAAAGCTAAGCTATACAATTAAATAGCTAGGGGATTAGAAATGGACGCAGCAAAGAACAGAAGATGAAGGAAAAGAGAGGATAAAGTGTTATAGGGGGCAGTGAGACCCGATGTCAAGAGCTGGTCGTATAAAAGGGAGCATTCATTAAGAAGAACAGGACACTATCGCATATACGAAGAGGATCACAATCGTGAAGAGAACAATAAGGAGACGGCGACAGAGCAAATCGAAAGCGTGAAGAGGGGAGAAGAAGAGAATGATTGATCCGGAGACGAATTAGGGAGACAATAGAGGAGTGACGACCCCAAAAGTATAGAATGAAACCAAGACAGGGAGCGAGGAATCGGCTGAGTAAGACGGTAATACGAATGGCGATTAGAAAATAGGAAAGGATAAATGTCCCGCCAAAGTCTGGCGTGATTGGTGGTGGATAAGGAAGGGATGTCTGAAGAAGGGAAATAGTTGAATCAAGGCGGGCAGCAGAGCAAGTTAAAGAGTCGGCTGCGTCATTGCCATCAATTCCGGAATGACTGGGGATCTATGAAAAATCAATATGAATAGAGCTGTGTATCTTGAACCTCATCCTACTCAGCCGTATTCGATGGTTATTTCCGATTTTTACGCGAAGTTGTGAAACAACCCTACTGTCATTCTTAATTTCAGTTACACGCACTTTTAATTTTTTCAATAATCTGTTAATAAAAATTTAGTTTTTTAATTTTTTTTTTTGAACTATATATATATATATATATATATATATATATATATGTATATATTAATTACACCGTAATTCTTAGGCCGGACCCCATTAGAAAAAATGTCCCAAAAAATGTCCCAACTTTATGTAACGTTTGTTATATTTTAATTTTTACTGACTTTCAAAAACTCTTTCTTTTTGGTTATACGTTCGTCGCGTGTGTCTTTATATATATACTAGCTGATACCTGCGACTTCGTCTGCGTAGTTTACCATATTAACAATATATTTTATTTACAGAATAAAAAACAAAAAAATACTTTGTTTACAAAATTTCTTTGTACACAACGTTGGCTGTTTTCCCTTCTGCAGCTGAAATAAATAGATTATCCGAGTTAGTAACGCGAGAGCAAGCGACATACAGTTTACCGTGCGAGAAACAGCTGGTTTCTCATGTAATGTACATGTATCAGCGAACCTAATGCGATTTTCTAAACTAATAGCCAGAAGTAATTAGCAGATTTTTATTTTTATTCTTTATTAACAAATTTTTTCTTATCCTCGGCAAGAGGAACATACACTGCTGAATGCGTAGCGTTGATAAAAATCATGATTTCTTAAAATTTTAATAACTTTACATTAAATAAAATTTTTTTAAAATAAGAACGAAGTGTCTAAGGAGTACAACTAAAAAAATTTGATCGAAATCCACCTTGTAGTTTTTGAGAGATGCGTGAATATTGGCAGACCTCTATCATTTTACTTATATATATATATATATATGTTGAATAATTTATAAACCTTATTAATAAATGAGGACATAAATAGAAAATATTAATATTGTTATTATCACTCTCGTAATATTGATTGTTTTAAAATTATAAACTTTTTAAATGTAAGATATTTATTGATAAAATATAAGACATGCAGCAAAAATTTGGAAAGAAAAAAATTGTTAATTTCGATTACTCTAAATTGTCTCCAATTGAGCGACAAAATCGGCGTAATTTTACTTAGCCCGTCAACTTGCTTACCATCACACTCAGCACTGCTCGCGACATGATCTATGTAGTAAAATTTGCTTTAATGACGTAAATGAAAAAATAAAAAGGCAAGATAATGTGTATTAATTGGATTTCTCAAATTCTAGTTAGGCATGAGGGTGGTATGTATACTGATGAGGTTGAATTTTATTGCATAAAAGGTGAACTGTGTAGAATAAGATTTTTACCTAACAGTGTTATTGAAATTATTTTCGTAAGCCGTGATAAAGAACGAATCTTTACAATTTTTACAGGAAATCCCGAGGAATCGCGTTAATTTCCCTTTACGGAGTCAGATCAATGAGTGAAGCTAGACGAACATTATCAAAAGGCCATCGTTTATTCTTCCAAAGGATCGGTACCTTTTTCAGAATTCACCAGCATTTTATACGATAGTAATAATAATATTTATATTTATTTTTGTTTTAATTTCATTTATTAACTTTTTAAATAAGACCAGTAACTTTGCCGAATTCTCCTCAATCAGTTTGGTTAGCTACATTGCAATGCTCTCGAGGTTATATATGTTACGCCTAAAACATGTTACGTTTTGTACTAGAGTCCGCTGTTATAATTTTACGTTAATAATGTTCTAGTATTTGTTTTCTACTAAACCACTCTTTGAGCATCGCTATGCGTTTGTGAATAGCAAAGCCGGAAAATAACATGATAAAGGCTGATTTGATTTGAATTGCGTAAATTTATAAATGAAATTTAAAAAAAATCAAGCACGAAAAACTACGGGAGAATAAATCAAATTAGTTTACTCAGTGTGTATTCTTAAGATTCTATCACATGGAACTGCAGTCATGTTATAAATTTCGGTTTCGGGCGGAAGATTAAAAAAAATAAACGAATTTAAGCAATACTAGTATTGTAATACTGAGTAGACAAATTTTGGAAAAAAATCAATACTCTCAGTCGGCATTTATAAATTTTACTCACCCCTATAAACATATATACCTTTTAGAATGTTTCCGCATGCTGGTGAAGTCGGGGGAGATGCCGCGCGAAGAAGCCTGCACAGCTGTTAGGCTAGTTGTCCATTGCAGCGAGTTCATCGAGCGAGGAAATTCTGGTTTGTGATTAAATTATTGAATTATTTTTTATTTTTTATAATCGTTGTTTAATGTTTTTAATTTTAGTTTTGTATATGCAAGTGTAATAAAGGCAATTCATCTTCTCATTTGATGTTTAAGTTTTTCTGTATTCTCAAATTTTGTTTTATTTTTAAATATTAAAAATAATCTTTTTATTATATGAAAATTCGGAATTTCTAACAACTTTGGTTAATTTTTCCATTTCCCAATAATTTAACAGGTGCTAAACAGAAAGCTGATAAATGATAATAATAAAAAATTGAAGTGAGTAAAAAAAATCGATAATGTACATTCTTTTTTTTTTTTTTTTTTTTTTTTTTTATAAATTACAACTGGCCAGAAGGCAATTGGACTGTAACGCGAAAATAACTTATTAGGGGTTAGCAACTAGCGATGGACCCCACTGAAATTTTAGTAACATAAAACTAGACCAGATCAAACGGTCGACTACGTTTTAACCTTAGAACATCAAGAAGATTGATCGCCAAAACGTTTGTGTGAGACTCCAAGCGGCCTATGTATCGCTTAGCAGCTCGCTTGATCTCGTCTTTCACATATGGGATATTTAAGTCTTGATGTAGAGTATGGTTAGATACGTACCAGGGCGGTGAGACCATCAGCCTTATAGCCTTGTTCTGGAACCGTTGTATCTTGTTTATGTGTGTATCCTTTGCACAACCCCACAACATTAAACCGTATGTCCAAACGGGCTTTATAATTATTTTGTACACTAAGAGTTTATTTTCCAATGATAAACTAGAGTACCTGCCAAGAAGCCAATTTAATTCTTGCAATCTTATATCTAGATGTTTTCTTTTTTGTATAATATGCTTTTGCCATGTTAATTTGCGGTCCAAATGAATGCCTAAGTATTTTACATCTTTATCCTGGTTGATAACCACCCCATTTATTTCTAACGGCTGATACGTAAAATTTGTACATTCTGACAAAGAAATTTGAATAACACACATCGCAGCTAAATATTTAAACTTTAAAAATTTGTGATAAAAAACACTGTGAAATATGCGTGAGATGTGTTTCCAAAAAGTCGAAACAGGATCATTTTTCCTTCGATCATCGATAATTATAGTCCTTTCATTATATTGAATCGGAGAACAGCTATTTTTGTAGTAAATCTTTCGTAAAAAAATAATTTAACTCGACTAAATGAAAACTATTTTGAACTACTCCTGCTAATTTGTAACGCGGATAGATTAATCTATTACGTATTTGAAAGGAATTATTTATTGTTAAAGACAAGCGCTACTTTTGAGTCGTGGGTAGATAAACGTTTATTGCAAAATTATGGAAATATAAGTTGGTATTTTTTGGCCTGAAGCAGTGCTGTTAGAAACGGAAGGGTTTTACTATAAATACACCGTCAATATATTCCACCAGAATGCTTTAAAACACTTATTTCTGAAAACGCTGTAACTCCTGTCCCAGAGTAGATGAAAACATAATTACCGAAATTTGTTTAAGAATTTAAAAGATCTACGAATTATCAAAATTTCAGGTTTTTATAATAGATCACAATCAAGAGTGGATATCCCATTTCAAGAAAAAAACTGATATATTTACCTTAGACGATTAAAATATACAACAGATGGAAGTTGAAATTCGCAAAACTGGCATTTTCGGGCTCGTTTGGGTGTTCACATTAAAAATTGTTCAATGTTGTCATTTTTAATATAAACCCTCAAAATAAGCCTGAAATTGCTAATTTTGAAATAATACCTTGAAAATAAAAGCGCACAGTACAACTTCTATTTGAAATCATTATTATCATAGTGTGCCATACTCAATTCCTGAGCGTCGGCGACTACCTATTCGTACATTTCAGCTGTACAGACATAAGTATTAGTGTTCATAGCAATTGTTTATATACAGTACGAATGTGTACACACGTAAGACTACATTCCGAACTGATTTAAGTAATCGTTTGATTTATCGATATACAAGTGCAGTCTCGTGTGTGTCTGCACTGACCTAGCGCGCATATGATGGTATGCACGTTTTCCATCGCCTTCCGCGTGAAATAGCGAGTGTTTAATATAATTTTTCGTAATAATTTTTATCTTCGTCCCGGATCGAACCCGAGAGACTTCCAAAACGGAAGCCAAGCACCCTAGCAACTAGGCTATCGCGACGATCTCTATTTCAAATAGAAAGCTAAGGTTTAGAATGAATGTACTATTATAATGAAACTATGAAGTCCAAAAAAATTCTTAATGCGGAACTGTAAACGAAGCCAAATTACTAAATTTTAAAATATTTCTATAAAAATCAGAATCACAACGATAATTTAAAGAGAAAAAACGGCGGAAATTTGGTCGGTACGGCCACCATATGGCAGAAAAATTGTAAAGCCTTAAAAATTTTATATACGAAGCTTTGTTGACAAGTTTCTAAAAATTTTGAAGTATTTTCACAAAAATCCAGTAACAACTGCAAGAGGTAGAAAGATTTAAAAAATTCATAAAGATATAAAAAAAATAACTTGTGCCAGTGATGGTAAAATTATGGAACTTAAACAACTGTCAAAACTCACTCTAGATGGGCGTAAAATTGTGGAATTTTGAAGCATCGCTCAAAAATTGAAATGTACAGGAAACACAAAAAGTTCGAATTCATTATCAATATGCTTAACTTGTAAACAACGGAAAAATTATGTTTCCCTAAAAAACCTTTTAAGAACGAAAAATTTAATTCACTTTTTTTCAAATATTTTTATGAAAATTAAAATACGCAGCAATAACTGCAACAGGTAGATAGTTGAAATTTGTTACGTACAAACGCTGTTAACTTGTAAACACCAGGAAATTGATGAAGCCAGAAAATTATTTTTTTTTGTTCGAAACCTCAAATGAATCTAAATTCTCGATTTTATAAGCCATTTTTTATTAAAATCAAAATACTCTTAGGAATAAATTGAAGAGGTAACGGCCCAAATTTCTAAATTTTTAAGTATTTATTTTAAAACCAAGATACAACTTTGAGTGAAGGAGAAAGTTCTACAATTTGGTATAACACTTCCGCTAAATAATACGTTTTAAATATAAAGCACCAATTGTTCTCAAAATTTTCAAATGTTACTTTTTTCCTCTTTCAATTCAATATAATTGGCAATATCCGAAGGGCACAGAAATTTTGAGTTTGATGCATATAAGAATCTCGACTTAGTAAAAGGAAAATGGTAAAATCTGGAAATGCGTAAATGCAAAATCGGGCTCCAAATTCAAAATGTTTAGCTACTGTCACAAAAATTATAATGTACTGCAGAATCTTAAAACATACATATTGCGCACTTTTTTTATGTATAATAAAAAAAATTATAAAATCGGAAATATTTTTTAATCATAGTAATAACCCAAGTGGTTTCAAAAACATCATATTTGTAGAAACTTCAAAAAAATGTTTGTAGTAGTGTTACAGAAAAATTCGAGTTTATTTGAAATTACTCCAAATTCTTAGTAACTATCCTGATTTGTAGGTTAGGAAGGGGCTGTGCGAAAAGGATTTTATCAATTTCGTAGTGATATAAAAGTTGGTTAGCGGTAATAAAATACGTAAAAATATCGAAAATTCGTCTATCCTAAAAGATAGTTTTATTAATTTAAGAGGAATAAAGTGTAAAAGTAAAATTTTGTACATAGAAATATCAAATTTATAATGTACAAAAAAAAAAAAAAACAATTACATCAGAGCGTATTTAAATAGTTCTATCTTTTCTTTAACGTGCTCATACTAATTTATAATTTCCTTAATTAATTTTTTCGAACATGTCTCCTATTTTTATTCCGATATATATATATATATATATATATATATATAAACTCGGTTCTTCGGGCCTCAGAATGGGGCAAGCCCCCTTCACCCCCAGGTCTAGTTCTTCTATAATTCTTATACAAGAGTAAACTTTTTCATTGGCTACGCCGTTCGGCAAAAAAAAGCGTTCAGTTCCAATTTTCGCCGCCAGGAGATGTAGAACGCTAATATCGCATTAGAACCATTTTATTAGTTTTCATAACAGGACACTTTTCCGGATAAGTTCCAATTTTCACCACCAGGGGATTTAGGAGCGCTAATAACGCATTAAAGTCTTATATATGGGACAAACTTCGTGGGATAAATTTCCACTTTTCCTGATGACCCCTGACGTAAAAATGGCATAGCCATTAATATATATATATATACCAAACCAGAGGTCACAGGTTCGAGACTTGTCTCTCATTAGTGTCGTTGGGCTTAGTACCATTATGGAAAGCTTAACTTCACAATCCCCGACGCCTTGTCAAGGGTTATGGGACTTATTTTACTTTTAATTTATATGTATATATACACATACACACACACATACATGTATATTCAATTATTAATCAAATTAAATGAATATGGATATATTCTATTATTAAATTATTACTTAGTGATGTTTGGATTTTAAATAAACATTTTTGCGACATACAAAAAGATTGATATCAACATTACCAATTTATAGTCGGGTAATATTTCTTCTCTGAATGTCCATCCCTCGTGAACGAACGTACTTCTTTGTACTTCGATCTGTTATCACTTAAACTCCCTAATCCTTATTGCGCTTCGTACATCTTATCGTTTCCGTCGACCTCCGTTGTTCCTATTCTCAGTTCTTTTATTTTATCAATATTTGACACCGACTCTACATTTGATTCTTTTCCCTCGTGTCGTTTCTGGGCGAAGATCGGTTGCTGACTTGCCTTTTGGAGGAGGGGGGGGGTGCTAAAAAAGAAAAAATAGTTGAGTAATAGAATATGGATTAAGTTCTTTCGAATTATTATTATATTCTTTTAATTTTATTAATAATTGATTATTAACGACTATGTCATTCTTAGTCCGGGGTACATTACACTTTTTGTCCCATGATTATATCCCGTTATTTTTTTATGCCGTGATTATCGTTCCCGTTAATTTATATAATATAACAAAGGCTGAATGTTGTGTTGTACAATTGGTAAGCTTTTTTTTTTTTTGTTAAGTAAAAGAGGGGCTAAGAATAACGTAATCAATTGAAACGGTTTTTCTAAAAGAAGTTGAGAAGAAAAAAGATTGGTGTTGAAGGGGGTGTCACCCTTGCGAAGCTTGAAGGCCAGAGTTTATATATACACATATAATACATACATATTATATTGAAGTAATGCTTTTATTCAAAATGCACTTGGAATGAGAAAATATATTTATACATTATTATTTCGTAAAAATAATAATGTATAAATATATTTTCTACTTCAATAGCAATGTAAAAAAAAGAATAAAATATTTCCTAATACAATAAAATGCATGGTTAGAATAAAAGGCCGTAATAATAAATTTCCTCCTATTCCAAGTGCATTTTAAATAAAAGCATTTACCTCAAAAAAAATTGTTTTCTTTTTCGTTTTCCATCTTTTAGTGACGGTTTAAAAATTATTGTCGCAATAACTTGAATTATTCGGGTTACGTACACTGTTAAATTTCTGAACATGTCAGTCACATATGTTTTGGGTAGCTGTTTCAATTCGCGCTATATCTCATAGGTAAAGAAATCCCTTAATTAAAATTTTGATGAACAATGATTACTCTATACATTTAGTTTTCTTGTAAAACCAAGGGACTGTTACCCGAAAATTGCGATTAGAACGGTAAGAACAGAAAATTCTATTTTGTAAAGGAATAGTGAAAGATCGATCTCACCGGTGTCTACTTATAAAGATTTTCCTACGGATAAAATTAATTTAAAGACCAGTCCCGAAATGTTCTCTCGTTTAATAAAGTCAAATTGAAAATTCATAGGCCAGAAATATTACTTATTTCATTACCAGGCAATTTACATTGAAACCATCGTTTCGCGCGTGACAGGAAAATTATATCACATATTACCTCTGGTTAACGGTATCGTGATTTAAAGCGAGGGTCCACTCATAGCGATAACCTAGGTGGTTACATGCAGTGTGTGGTTTAGTCTCTTCTCTTTCGGTGCCATGACCATTCTCCATCTTAGGCTCATCTGATGGCAAGCTTGATTAATTCTTTGTAGGCATCCCTATCCTTTGCTGTGTGGAACAGTTCTTCAACACAGCAACCTGTCCATGTCTGTAGGTTCTTGAACCAAGATAATCTTGTTCGTCCAACTCTTCTTTTTCCTTCCACCTTTCCCAGCAATATATTCTGCAGTAATGTGTACTTCGGTCCGTGCATCACACGACCGAAGTATTCTATTAGTGCCCCTCCTATATATATATATATATATAAATAAGGAAAAGAAGATTATTGTTCTACAGACATATTACCAGAATGCAGGATGATAAGTTAATTAAAATACTTTGTAAATTTATGAAAACGAAGAAAATAACACCCAAATTATGAAAGTAATAAATATTGCTGAAATGCAAATATGTTTGACAAAAACTGGTGGTTCGGTAAAGCGGTTATCAATTCAGACTTTAAAATAAACCAAGAAAATTAAAAAAGATCACTTTCGGTAAGCCATAAAAATTCATTTAATTTGAAGGATTTTGGAAATATTATCGGGAAGATGTTAAAGAAGAAAAAGGACTAGGTGTAAAATGAAAACTTAGTTGTTTTTAACGTAGTCACCCCCATAGAGGTTGAAATGGGAAATAGAAAAGATTTCCGGTTAACAGAAGTACTTTCAAATTATTTCGGGCTTGCCGATTTTCTGTGTTTACACTATATTTATAGAGTGCACTACTATTACATAGGGTTAGAATTTCAATAGCATTTTATACGGTTAAACTCAGGTTTAGAGTCAAATTTTGTTGGAAACACAAAATTTCGAAATTGCAGCTCAACTGAAAATGGGTAAAAAAAATCGATCTCAAAATTTTAGAAAAAATGTGACACAAAACGAAAAAATAGTCGAGTTGAATAAAATCATGTTTTTTCTGATCATTAATTTTTCTACCTCATTCGCATGGATTGTTGTCGTAATAGAGATCTATGTTTTTCTTTTAAATTATATATTACCCCACCGGTTTGTTAATTTTTGTATTTATTATATGCTTATTCATTTATTAGGAAACTTTGTACTGTGAAATTCTGTATATAAGTTTTTTACATGTCAAAAATTTGCAAGATAGGCCTTTTCGTTTTAAATTCAATTTAATTGTTTATTTGCAAAATCAGGCTACTTATTTATATGGGGCTATAAACTGCATTGTGACAACGGTACTCTGAAATCACCAATTTCGATTGTTAACTTGTTATAGTATTTTTGTATTTGTAAAGCCGTTGGTTGACGACCCGAATGAAGCGAAGGTCTCAGCAGCGAAGTCCTCCTACGTATAATGATAAAAACGAAAGATGTGTTTGAAAAAATGAATAAAGCAAATTGGAAATTAAAATGAACGGGGTTAAGGAAAAACGATGGGGCAATTAAACGTTATTGGGCTATTGAATTTGGCTATACTTTTTAAAAGTTTAAAAAAAAAGTAAAGGCCGTAGTTTTCGCGAGCGCCCCCCCCCTCTAACGAATATAATGAATTGAAAATCATTACAATGTGGTGTGAAAAAGAAAAATCGTTATTGACACGAGAATTTAACATATTTTGCAATAATATTTTCTAAATATAAAGGGTAAATTACGAAAATTAAATTGGTAATTTTAAAAAAAAATGGAATAATAAAAACGACGGCTGAGAATGGCCGTTTTTTTCCAAGTAATAATATATGACACGATTTCGTGTGGATTTCTGATATGCAGCAAGTACTGGAAGAGGAATGCAATTTTAAATATTCAATTACGGCTCTACATTAATTAATCTACTTATTCAGTTCGACTACTATTCGGAATATCATTTAACAGTCATTCAACAATTTTGAATAAAAATTAATCGAGTTTAAAATTGATTGAAGAATTTCTCGCGGCTACGGTGATAAACTGCCAATTTATTTTGAGAAAATAAAATTTGTTTGTAACCGGAATGTAACGTAACAATTAATCGACCCAGGATAATCGCTTCTCGACAAATTAACATGTGACAATTAATGATGTAGAAAATTATATTTAAATGGAAACTTCTGATTGGACGCATGTAGAGTGCATTTAGAAGAAACATTTATAGGCCATCGCAATATATCGATTAATTTTTTGGATATTTATTTTTCGAAAACTTTCCCGAAACAGAATTATAGCGAATTATCGATCATAATTTTATTCAAACAATATTCATCAATTTTACATAGCAGATCTTCTAATGTTCGAATTGGTGACTTTGCGACGAAGACGGACAGAAACGATTATTTTGAGAAACGCCGTGAAACTATTTGATTTATTTGGCGCATTTCAAAATATTAAAAAGAAGTCGCAGTATTATCCAGATGCGGAAATGAGAAGTCTAATAAATGCTGATTAGTATTTTTACCGTTCACACACCTGTATCAGAGTACTAAATTAGTACTACGTTACACTTAATATATATAAAACGTAATTTCCTTTTTATAGCCTTTTATTGTATGTTTCATTAGGCGCATATTTTTGATAATTTTTTTTCATTATTTAGTTTTGCTCGTACTTTTATTTTTAATGAAGTACCTACGTGTATTTTTTTTTCCGTATTTTTTTTCAGTTTTGGAAATGAATATTATCAATTGATGACTCTGCACTTTTATTTAAGAGCGGTAGTCGTCAATCGATCATTACTTGTTAGCACTGTCTGTAAGATGATTTTATCATTTCGTACGTTGAGTACACCGCGGTTTAAGTCAATTTCCCGTTTTTTCGCAATCCGTAATTTAAATAATAATTATAATATTACTAAAAAAAAAGTATCGAACAATACATGAAAATATTGAAAATAATTTCTGATTATAATATACGATTAAATTCTGCTGAAACATATTTTATATAAATAAATTCGAAAATAATATTATTAATACTAATGCTCCACGTAATAATCCAAAATTATTAAATATTAACCTATAAAGTTCTTTTTTTTTTAATTTTTCACAGTTTATTATTTTATCGTTTACACTGGTTTTTTTTTTTTTTATATACATACATATATTCATTATTGTTATAGAATTATTAGTCAACGTTTTGTTACTCCATTTAATCAACAATTTTTATATTTCGACTTTTTCAATAATTTAAACTTGTACGCATTTAAAGTAAGTGAAGTAAAGCATATATCCTTGATAAGGAATCATCGATTGTGTAATTAAGCTTTTCATAATATACTTAAGGATCTAGTGGATCTAAGGAGAATACTGGGGCCAGTTCCTTTCTACTTTTGAATTATCCGCCTTTACACTTTCCCCTAGATAATTCTCTGGTATAACCGATTCAATTTCAGGCTGCGTAAACTTAAGGGAGCGTCTTGGATCCGGAACGACGAGACAATCCGATCGATGTAGTATAGCCAAGCACACCGTAACGACTAGGCTAATACGCTGCTCATAAACTTTATATATTTAATAAGTATTTAATTTGTAATTTACCGTGATTATGGGACACTCGTGTGTTCCCCAAAAAACATGCCGCGGTGTTGATGAATATTTTTAATATGTTTTTTTTTTGATAAAGTTTAAACATTTTTACAATTTCGAACTATCATCAGAAAAAAGAGGCAAGAATTATCAAATGTCTAATTAAAAATTCATCGAGATTATACGTAATTTGAAGACACGAAACATCCGAATAACATCTCGGTTAATGTAATTACCGAAACCGAATTATGGTAGGCGTCGTCGATTATTCAGACGAAGACGAAAGATGAAAATAATTAACGTTTTAATGAGTATAGATTTTAAATATAGTTTAATTACAAATTCTCTAATTATAAATTATTAATTATATTTTACGGCTCTACAATGACAGATTTGATTTCTTTTTTTTTTTTTACTATAAATATGAACTTTTCAAAGTAACTCCCCCCCCCCCCCCCGGAATCAGAGCAATAACCTACGAACCGAATATCTACTGATACAGGTCAACACTGAAAAATCAGCGAAGTTGTTCAGTCCACTAAACTGACTATATATTTATTTTATTTGATTATTTTCATTAGGACAAAAAAAAAAAGAAAAAAGGGTGCAACTGTAGTTTTCGTAATATCTTTTCGAAGTTATTTTTATTTTGCGACTTCACGGAACTCGGCGGTATTAGTACTATTTTCCGGATCTGCATTAGAGTGGCAACATAGTTTACAAATATGAAGGTGAGAAGCGAATTTACACACGGTTTTATGCAAAAATGCCCGTTTTCGATTAATAAACCTTTTCTTACGACTTGCCGATTCCATCCATGTTCGAAAAAAAAGTATTTTTGTATATGTAAGGGAACCGTTTTTCCATACAAAAAGTTAACTTTTTAAACCACCGTAGTTTCTTGTTTAAATCGGTTTTTGTACATTTCCTAGTCGCTTTTATATACATATGTAGGTCAGATTTTGTTGTGAAAACCCCCAACCCCCCACGGCTTCGTCTAGTTTTAGCTTTAAAATGGTTTTCAAATCTATCCGGAATATCAAAGTTCACGTTTTATTTGAATTTATCAAAGTGCAAAGCCCAGTAGGTACCACCACCGGATATACTTTTTTTTTTCAATATTGCATTTCGAAATCTAATCACGGGCTAATGAAATTTTATATTGCGATGGCGCAGGCATCGGCACAGAACAAATCTGATACTTCTGACGAACCAGCGTGTAAGTATCATAAACGCAGCACATCGAACAAATTTGGAAAAGAAATCGACTAATTAGTACGAAAGTATTATTAAAGTTGTATACGGAGGTGTCGGGGTGGGGGGGGGGGATTAGATTGCATCAGAAGTTAATAATAAGGAAAAGAATAAAATAAAAACAGGCGTATACGTTAAATTTATCATTTGAAACGAACTTAATGAATTAGTGTTGCGAATGATGATAATTACTCCGGATGATATGCGTTTTATTAATAAATAATTATCAGATTGTTTTTTCTTTGTGATTAGTGTAATTGATAAATTTCCCCTGAACTAATTGTACTACACCGTTGACGAACGTACACTATCTGCGCAGTTCATCTTTTTAATAAATTTAAATAATTTCAAGGTTATTCCTAAAATGGCCGTTTATCATCGCGTCGTCGAGACCCCCCCCCTCCCCGGCTGCAGCGCTTCTCACAATGCATGTAACTCTTTCTGCTCGGCAACCCTGCGACAGGAGTAGAAAACGAAAAAAAAAAAAAAAAGAAAAAAAAGAAAACATTCTTTAATACGTAAAACCGTGATATTTAGGAGAATTACTCGCTTGAGAATAGAAACTATTAGCAAAAAAAAAAAGGCTAAAAAAATGGCGGATTAAGCGCAATTAAATTGTAACGAGAGGCAGCAAAAAAAAACAAAAAAAAACAGCTAATTTTCATCTATTACTAACTTAGTAGTATCTGTAATATTGGCGAGCAAAGGTCTATGTCACAATTATTAAATAAAGATTTCATAAAGTTCATCAAAATTATAGCGTAGATAGGTTCTAAGTGCGCCACCAAGGGGATTTCATAAAGTTCATCTAAATTAGCCTATCTGAAAAAGTTCATCAAAGTTGTAACGCAGTTTCTATGTGACCCAACAAGGAGACTTCATAAAGTTCATTTAAAAACACGTTCTAACGAGAAGATTATATAACATTTATCAAAATTATTGCGAGGAAGATTTAATTGAAACTTGCAAAGCACGTCCGCGAAGGTTGACCCTATATTATTTCCTATAAGCAGCAAACGAGGTCAGTGTATATAGAGTTGAAATACATTTTTGGTTCCTTTACGGTTAACATGGACAGAGTAAACGGGAAAAATGTACGCAACTTGCAAAGTAAATTGCAAATTTTTCGATTAAATCTAAGATAGCGTCACTCTGTTTTGCATATTCTACACAAATTTGTCTTAATACCGTCAGCCTCTTCGATTGAAATGAATAACCTTTGTTTTTAACTAAAAAGTAGTTTTCCTTAGATACGGATTAAGTCAGATAATTTCTTCGAGACGTTTGTTGTCCAGCTCGATGGAAGGACAGTTTGATCAGACCTTTAGTAAAGGAAATTCGACTGCGAGAAAAAATCTGACTAATAATAGGGGACTATCGAGTAGCTTCTCCGTCTTCTACTTTTGCGACGCGTTTAAAAACCGAATTAAATCGATATTCTATTTTCTGGGCACGCTGTCAGATTATGGATCGCAGCTTTTACACGCATAGTGGCGGAAAAAAAAAGATTACGTCATATCCGAATGATCATATAAACATGACTGCATTAATTACGGCAATATCTTCCCTACAGTATCTGCAGCCTAATAATATGGGCGGATCATCATCCATCTGCTGGAATTCGAAAGTCGCTTTCCTTTGTATTTTGCTATCATTATTAATTGTTTTTAATATTTACTTCTGAATTTATACTTATAGAGTTTTATAAGTACTTGTAATTTCTCAGTTTTTTCGATTTTTAATGCTTAAATTTGTATCAGGCCACTGCTAGCGCAGTATTGAGCATATGTGGTTTCACCTGTAGAAATTCCGAAATATATTTGATATTTTATTTGAAATTTAAGAAATAATCAACATTTTCCTACACCCTCTTCCACAATTTGTAATTGAGATCTAGTTCACTTTCTTTCTTCTCGTATCTTGAACTGTAGCGCCGGGTTAATGTTCTCAGTTGGTGAGGCCAAGGACAAACAAGAAATGTATTGTTGGAATTTAATGAAAAATTATCGAAGGTATTTGTGTCAAATCGAACAGAGGAAAATAGGTTTATTTCGTTAATAATTTTAATTATAAATCGCATAAACTGTGACGTGTTTGCGCGCAGAACTAATTTGAAGAATTGCTAATTAAAATGGCAAAATTGATGACAGTGAAGGAAAAAAATAGCACAAATATAAAGGTTGTAGCAGAAAATTCGGGTCGCACAGGTAAGGGAAAGCGAAGACAAAATTTATAACGGAAAATGTTAAAAAAGTGTAATGTTTCATCCCACTTACCAGATGTAAGTATATCGTGCCAACGAAAATAACTCCGCTCAAATACGGCGCGAATGCCGAAAATTTCTTGGACAGGTTGAACATGCAGAAAAAGAAATCTATAAAATTTACGGCACTAGTAGCAAAACTAAAAAAAAAAAAAAGTAATATATATATGTATATATCAAAACCGTCGGAGTTAATGATCGGGGGTAAATTTTAAGAAAACCAATTTTTTTTTTTTTACTTATCATGTTGCTTTTAACTACAAAGGCTATTACGCAGATTTGTAGCTCGTACCCGGAGATAATGAATTAATTAAGTAAGATAGTTAAATTGGAGGACGGATGCAGTTGCTGTTGAGGAATTAGAAGTAACGGTGTCATTACTCTTCTAAAAGGATCGGCAGATGGTTGATATTGCCAACGTGTGTGAAAAACAGAAGGGGGCGGTGTTCTGGAAGCAGAAAAGGCAATCTAGAGAAGGTGGGGGGAGCTTTTTGGAATACAAATTAATGGGGGAAACTGCGTGTCCTATCTAAAGACGGCTGCATAAGGTTTCAAAATAATCCGAGTGTATCTTGGATAAGAAATTTACGCGACTAAAGAAGTCATAGAAAACTGCCGTAACATGTAATCATCTAATGATCGTTAATGAGTAAACATGACGCAGACAAGGAGAATTACTCTTGGTCAATGATTTATATAAAACAGCATACTAGAAAATACATTAAAAAATAATTGTAAAAGTGTAAAAGACTATATATATATATATATATATATATATATGTATATTAATTACATTAGAAAAAATGTCCCAATTTTATGTAACGTTTATTATATTTTATAGGATTTTTGTGATTATGTTATTGTATATTCATATGGACCGATTTAGAATTATGTTCTAAATTTTAATCATTTTATATGAAGTATAAAAATGAAGGAGACAGAAATGTAAGCAACAAGGGGACACAGCCCATTGCAAGGCCAAAATGGCTGGGTTATATATAGTGAAACTTGTGAATAACGGACAGTCGCGGGATAAAAAAATTTATCCGGTATTAAGAAGTGTCCGCTAATGGGAAATAATAATGTATGTACAGATTACTGAAATTTACATTATTGTGTATTGTGTAACGTATTTAACAAGAATATAACAGATAGTACGTAATATCAAAAAATACAGTACATATTTACTTATAAGACATACATGCGTTTAAAATATATAAAAAAAAAAAAAAAAAATGTTCGTATAATATAAAAATATGTATGTACGTACAGTAAAATACTACAGTACTTACTTACGTTTGTATTCCAGGATTAGTTGGTAAATAAGTTTGACAATAGAGTATAAATCACTTTTTGAATTTAGGAACGCGAGACAATCTATAATTTTTATCACTTATGTTCGAAATATTTTTTTTTTTTTAACACATACTGTAAATCCTAGCGTGTATCGAATGTATTTCAAGTTTTTTGTATGAAAAAATCGGTAATTTTACTTTATTTCTTTCATTTAAAATCCGCGATTCAACATGCACTTGCACAGTTCGGATATCATTTTTAAACCTTCAGCATCAGCTTTACGAATATGAAATACGATTTTTTTAGTTTTCCAATATTAACAACTAACGTGAGTGTCGAGACATTTTTTAAAGTTTCACAGTCAACTTCAGTAGTGTGTCTCCTTCGTCATCATAAAAGCATTATTGTCATCACAGTCTATCATACATACATCGGATGGATTTTGTTGTTGCATGAATTCAGCAGCTAATCCATTTATGTGTCGGTACATGGATCATCTTCCACATGCAATCGCTCGTGTCTATTAAAGAATAATCTGGGGCACTAATTGAACTTCTTTTTTTGACAAACTTTGTCCGTTTAACAGAAACTGAATTTTCAAAATCATACTTAATAAAGTGTCCGCGTCCGTCATTATCGGGAAATATTTTTATATTGTGTCTTATGGGAAAATGCCAGGGATTTTAAAATTGTCCGTTATTAGGAACTGTCCGCTATTTATAAGTGTCCGTTAGTAGAAGTTTTACTATATATATATATATATATATATATGTACGTGTGCGTGCGCGCGTGTGTGTACTTATGTATGTTTGTATGTTTATATATATTAGGGAACTGGCGATTAAGCCTAAAGAATCCCCGCTATCCTTAATCAGTGTAAAAGGAGGGTTTAAATTCTTTTTGAACGTGTTTTTAGTCATTAAAACTGTGTGAAAGTTGTTTACTTTTTTTTGGGAAAATTTAACCGATGTATGTATTATCATTGGGCAATCTAACAGTGTCCAACAACAACTTTTTTTAGTATCGTTTATATTAGTGGAACGGGTAGGCAGAAGTTACTATTGGACAAGCGAGCATTTTATAAAGTGTGAGCGTTAAATTTGAGATTCACCACTAGAGAGACATTCGCAATAAGTATTACGCAGATTATTCCGTTCGCTTTATTACGCGTTGAAATTCGTCAAGGATTCTGGAAGTATTGAACTACTTAAAATGTCGATTTTTAACGTGACAGTAATCGTTCGGAAAACGAAAGTAACCAGCCTCTTCTCAGGATGTAAGGAATTTGCCAAGCTGCGAAATTTTAAGCAATCGATGGCGCGCTCTGTAGTTTACTAATGATAGCACTACAGGTTTATCGACAACTACTTGACGGCATCGTTACCGATACATTCAAAATTCCGTTCCACCTACTGACTGCTGTAGGTAGGAGTCCTCCTATTATGTCCGACGGAAAGTAGCCTTTAAAGCTTCCAAAATTTCACTCGGTATTATTTCTGTTCTTCCAGATACACTTTCGCGTTCGATATAGTTTCATCACTTCATTTTGATAACTTTCACTTACTGCGTAACAGTTAAACGCATTTTACAGTCTAATAAATATTGCGATGCTTCGAAGAATTCGAAACGAAGTAATTTCGAAATTATTCTGTGAAGAACAAAAAAAAAGGGTAGGAGAGATTCGGTTATTAAACGTTTTTAAAAATAAATAAACATTAACAAACGATACTTACGGTCAGAATATTGTTAAAATTAAAACTGAAAAATTTTAGTATAACAAAAGTTTTTAATCAGAATTTTATAAGTTGTCAGAAAAAATCTGTCCACCATTTACATTTCTGTGCTACCACCGGTAGTACTAAAATTTAGCGGGGTACTTTTGCTATTCGCGAAGTAACGAGTCGTAAAAAAAAGCGGAGAAAATACGACATTGCAATTTATCGAGAAATAAAATATGATCTACGTAACTTTTAATTTTCGCCTTCTGCCGTTCTACTTTTTTACTTCACACACTTGTTTCTCCGAAGAATGTGTCGATAATTTTTAAACGTTTTCGGGCTTTTCCAAAATTAACTATTTTTAATTTAGGGAAAAAAAAAAAATTTACCTGGTTATACAAACAGACACGACTGAGTTCAGTTGATTCATCGTATGTAAAGTTTTTATTTAAAAATTCTAAAGAAATATTATATACTTCGCGTGAAAAAAATGAAAACGCGATGAATCTTTTTTTTTAAAAAAAACGTCTAGTCTACAAAATAAAACATTCTCCTATTTATTTATTATTCGGACGAACATTCATTTGCCGCAGCTATTACTCTTTACGCAGTAGAGATGTTATTCATTCGTTTATATATTCCATTTTTAAGTAATCATTCGCAAAATACATTCAAAATTCGTGAATATAAAAACAACCATTTTCCTTTACCGGACAATATACCGATTATTGCCTTTGTAACTTTTTTTTCCCCAATTAGTTAATGTTGTTTTGTAACCTGCATCTTTGTTAACCACTTGCCATCTCTAAAACGCTTGCGTTAAAAAATGCCGGGTTTTAGAATTATCGATTTTAATATCGACCACACAAAAATATCTCTCTAATTTACTACAAAACTGAGATTTCGTTAAATTGTTCGATATTTCCCCATTGTTACGACTGATTTTCGCATTCTTTTCGGATTTTTACGTCAATTTACGGAGTGATAGCGGTTTTTACGAACTTTAGTACTGCGCGCATTAAACAAATTCTAAGCTAAAATTTTGTCAAATCATCCGGTAATTTCAGATAAGAAAATTTTACGTATCATACACGTGTAAAATTTATTATAAAACACAGAGAGGGAGTTTCATAATAATTTTTTGAAAAAATACGCAGATACAATTTTGCAAAATATCTATTATCTATGTGTGTCGTTATATATTCGGAAAATGTGTATTTGTCTGGCTAATCTTCGGTTATTACTAGAGACTGATTCCTGTGGAAGGATGTAGTGCATTCGAAACTTATAAGGGGGATTTTGTTATTGAAGTGTGCGGAAAGAAAAAAGGTAAAGTACACTATAGTTGAAATAAAAAATAAATGTTAAAAAATCGTCGATTACCATAATCGACGGTTTTTTAACATTTATTTTTTATTTCAACAGAGTTATGAATGTAATGCTTTAAATGAAATTACTATTATTATATAATAAATATAAATTAAACGTATTTATTTTTAAAAATATAATATTTACTATCACGGTAAAGATATAAATAGAAATAAACGAATTTATTAATTTCTAGCGCAAGTTAAAAAAAAAGATATGTTCTTTATTAGAGTTGCTAATAAAATTGATTAAATCGTTACAACGATAATTTTACAAGTAATAAACTCTAATTTTTATAAAACGCTCGATGAATAGACCGGAAGAACTAGAACCAATCGGGCATGTGGGTGGAGGGGAAGCTCACTTGTAATTGCAGGAGATTAGTAATCGATGAACGTAGGGTTAATTTTAGAGGAGGAAACTCACTATATGTCTGTTGTTGATTTTAAATTTTTTTCAAATGATCGCGGTGTGTGAATTTTTTGTTACAACCCCCGATGATACGATAGGAAGACCAGGAATTTTCGGCTGAACCTAGAGAACCATTTCTTTTTCTGGACGACGATGAAAGTGTTTACAGAAATGTAATAATTAACCTCCCCCCACCAAAAATAACAAAAAAAAAAAAACAAAAAAAAAAAACAAAAAAAACAACAAAAAAAAACAACAAAAAAACAAAAAAAACAACAAAAAAAAACAAAAAAAAACCCAAAAAAAAAACAAAAAAAACATTTGCATTTATATTTTTCCATTTCCATTTCCATTTACAATTAAAGCCCAAGGAAGCAAGCGGGTAAGCATGCGTGAACAGTTTATAGAATAAGTTAATGATATAACAAAAATGGAATGGTCAAGAAAGAATATGAAAAAAAAAAAATCAAAAAAAAAATCGACTTTCCGAAATGAAGCTATAGAGAAGGTTGGAGATGGCGGAAAACAGCTTTTTAAACGTAGACATAATAGTATTGAATATTCGCAATTACGCAAAAACGTTATAATTAATTCTATATTATATTTTCAAATTAATTACGAGTTGTATTATGTTCTTTAAAAGAAATATATTCTGTTAGAATATTGAAAAAATTGAAAATAACAGAGAAATTAATAAAGAGAATCTTGTGTAACCAGTGGCGGATTTCACCATGATGGCGCTCTAGGCCCCCATGCTGATATGCCGCCCTTCTCATAACGCCAACGTATATATGTATATCAAAAATTTTTAGATATTAATAACGAACTTACTTTTCAGTTATCGTAAAAATATATTATTATTCTCCGATAGATGCAATCACAATATATCCTAAACATTTAATAATTAGAAAATGAAGCATAATTAAGGAATAAATTACTAATATAATCAATCACGAAATAATAATTGTGTAATAAATAGAAAATATATTGTAGCAAAATTATAAAATATTTTATTGGAATAATTAGGTTAATTGAATTTTTCTCTATATATGTCACGTTTATTATTACAGTTTAATGGTAAGAGAGAAAATAATAAAATTCAATTTCACAATTGATGGAAAACTTCAACAATTTTTGCTTTTAGATGCACCGGAAAAAAATGTTTTAAAGTTTAAGCGTCTTATAATAAAATAAACTTTAATAACCATTTTAACAAACAGGATGTATTCACCTACATTTAAGCGTCTTTTTAATTTTAGTCATCTTTTAACTTTTGGCGCTCTTCAAATTTGCCTAAATCCGCCACTGCCTGTAACAGGCATTTCAATATTTACTTTAGCGGAAATAACTTCATTCAGATCCTAAATGCTGTTCTGGGGAATATACTTAAAGATTGTTTTAATTATTAAATTAGTAATTATTCCAAAAAAAAAAAAGAAAAATGAAAATAAATTTTTAGCGGAATTACGGAGTTTGCCACATAAAAAACGGAAAAGAAGAAGAAAAAAATTACAAACCGTGGGCAACAGCTAGCGGATAAATAAACGGACACAGTCTATGGAATAAGTGATACGAGGAAAACGATGAATTTGAATAAAAAACCGGCGATTGCAACGATGCGCGCGTTATATAGGAGCAAGTCTCTTTCAAAATGGCACTCAATTGATTTTAATGAATATTTTCGAATTTTATTGTCGGAAACTGCGAAAAACGCCGGTTATATTATAACGCGGAATGTGATATTGAATTACTGCGAACTCGTGAGTACTAATTGCGCGAACAGATTATGTTGTAAATACATTTTTCTAATAATAATTGTAAATTTCTTTAAATAATCCCCAATCGCTAACGGGCTCAATTCACCACTTATTTAACATGTACAAGTGCGCTTTTTTAAGTGTGTTCAAAAAATCATTTACTAAAAGAAAAATCATATTTTCTTAACGGAATTCTATCTCGCTTCAAGTTTATATTTCATATGCGATCGAGGTTTCTTTTTTGTTTTTTCGTATTTAAAAATATTTCGGACTCGTCAACGATAGGGACATTAACCCGGCGGGGCAAGAGGAATTTCTCTATATTCTTAATTTACAGAATCGGAATATCAGGTGCTACCCGAACGAAACAGCGCCCGATCCGACCACTTCGGTAGCCGCCGGGCTGTGATCGAGACTGAAATAATTCGTAAATTGGCCAATTTAGCGTCAGGTGAAAAAAGGTAAGAGAGCTAGAACGTATGAAAGACCATTTCCGAGCAATATTTACGATATTCGTAGATTAACGATATAAGAGTTTTAATTTTAATTGGTTACAGAGCTGCGACGAGCAACTGACGGCCACAGCTAACCTAGGTGCTATTAAATGACGCATTCGGTGCTTATTGTTATTCAGCGACGTGTGTTCCTGGTCGCATTCGTGCAGGTCGCGTTGATAGATTACAAAATGAGAAATGAATGAAATTTACATATTCTGGCTCACATAAAAATCGTTCCTCTCAACCGGTATAACCTGTTTCGCTGCCGGTACTTCTGAAGCGGATTTTGAACAAAATGTATTTCCTACCAATCCGGCGAATAGTTTTATTCCGCTTCTTCCATACATGCATATATATCTACAATACATATATATTAATACATATATATATATACATATATATATATATATATGTATATATACATATAATAATATATACATATAATAATATATACATATAATAACATATACACATATTCGTCCTAAACAGAATTGGCGCGAAAACTTTATTGAACAATTTTTTGTTCTTTTTCTTGCACTCATGTTGGAGGTCACTGGCAAAGAAAATCGTCGGCGATTGGTCAGAAAAAACCGCCAACTGCGAAATGTCTGTAATCGCCAAGTTGTGTTGGTGAAAAGTATTTTCCTAAAATATTAGGAAGCGGATTTCTGCGTTCTTTCGTATTTCGGGGAACGGGCATTTGGCATATTTCACGAATGTCCGTAAGGCGGACTTAAATTTTACGAATATTTACACAGCTCACGGAGCAGCTCTCTTGACAAGCAATATTATTTTTAGTCGGTCTCAGTTCTTCTTAATAATTCCGTCTTCCGTCCGGTGCTAGGTTAAATTTCTCGGTTTTACAAAATGTTTTTGAACTACGGTACTCAGGAATAACTTGACATTTTTCAATCGTGAGAAGGTGAGGAGGCAACCATTTTAGGATTGTTCTTTTTCTGCTGGCTGATTTTGTAAAACCCGGTTGATGAGTCGATCGCACGATTTTTTTTAAAAAAAAAGAGAGGAGTCACCGGATCGGTGACTTTAATAGTATATATTGAATCTGCAGCACTTGGAAGACATTCTTGCTGATTCGAGAACGGGGGATCCACAATTAATCTCTGAAGAAAAATATGATGTGATTATTTTCTTATAAGACCGTCCGGAATTGGAAATCAGTTCAAAGAACCGATGACGGGAGCAGTTAAAATGACGCTTAAAAAAAGTTGACGTCTCGCTTTCTTTTCCAGAATAATCCTTAATTACTGCTAAAAGAAAGTGCGCAGACAATCTCATCCGTTTTTAAAAATACATCGCTTGAAAAATTATCACTTAATGTGTGATATTTGAAACTCTCTGAAATTCACAAATATATACATTCTTTTTTTTTTTTTTTAAAATAAACTTATTGACATATCATGACAATGAACGAGACTAAGGAATAAAATATTTTCTTACGTACGGAATTAAAAAAACAAAATGGAATTGGTTCGAAGAAACACAGAGCAGGATATGAGGGAAATGCAAATCACAGTCGAAGATATTCATGTCAATCTGAGAAATTTAATAGGAGGAAAGCAATTTAAAGAAAAACCGAAAAAATACGAAAAGTTACGTCATGGACGCTGGAAAGAAAGAGTGAACGAATGAAGGAATATATTGGGAGCACAAATAAAGGCCAAAAGAACGAACGACAACAGAAATTACGTGGTGGTCCATAGTTGGCCGAAACGAGAAGAAGAAGAAATGAATCGTTCATTTAGCCTATCCTAAAATAATAATAATGTATTTAAAGTCATGCTTAGCTTCGAAACACGTCAGTGTTTTAATTTTAAATAGATTATTATTTTATAAAAAAGTGTTTAATAATATAAATGATGATTCTTTTAATAAGAAATTGAAATAATGTGTTTTTCAAATTTCAATAGTAAAAAGAAACTTGTTTTGAATTCGAACATTTCAATTCTTGAAGTTATTATTGTACAAATCAGATTTTTTTCAAAAAAAAAAAAAAGAAAAGGGAAAAATAAAAATCTTTCATAAATAAACAATTTAAGTTGCGTATTTAACAGAATGATGAAATAGATACGTAGTATAAATAATATTAACCGATGATAATTATCAATAGAACATTAGCCCAGCAAAATGGAAGAAACGAATGAAACAGAATGGAAACCATATTTTGTTGGTTTTGTTCATTTGGTATTCTAAAGCCCTTTTGTACATACATATATATATATATATATATATATATATATATGTATATTGTTTGTTTTTTTTGTTTTGCTACGATGGAAGCAATATTTTGTTGTTGATAAGGGATCCCTCTTTTTCTTCGCTTCGACTTTCATCTGTTGTATGCTTTTTATCACAAGATGCATAAATTTTAAAACAATATAAGATTAGGAGGACTTCAACTAATATATTAAAGACCTTTGGCGCGTAGAGCCTTTTTTAATAAGTAATACTATCCGTCGAATTTCGTTAGGTCAGCAGGAGAAAATTGTTTTTGATTTTCTTTTTCCTTTCACAGGGTCTTAGTTTTCGCGTGTTTTAGCCTTTTTGCAAATTTTTAAATTTTCGCTGAAAAGAAAAGAAAACCGAAATACAGTCTTACCAAGCTTTCCGCTACCAATAAACAATTACGACGACTCTCTCCCAGAAAAAACAAAAAATTAATTTTTCCCAAACTCCCACGGGGACTAAAAAAACTTGGAAATTAGCGTTTCAGTTAACCAATATTTATATCATTAATAATAATAATAATAATAATAATAATAATGGCAATAATTCGAATAAATGTTATGTTTGCTTCAAATAATATCAGTATAAGACGTAGCATGACGAATTCCCCTTTTGACATTACGGCGGAATCGCATCAGTTGCATCCTTGATGGCTGCTCAATTTTCTCATCTTCGTGAAAGCTTTATTACAGGTAATGGCGAGCGAATTTTAAATAGGAAAGTTTCGTTCCGGGAAATAATTTTGACCTTTCTGTTTTACGCGAATTATTTTATTGGATATTCATTCTTTGCGAACGATTTTCACTATCCATAAAAACTTTTTTTTTAGTTTCATCTATTGTTTCCCCGCTTCGTTGAAAAAATTCCTCGTAGACCAGCTAAACTACACCAAAAAATTATTAATTATGTATTAAAACCTTCCTCAGAAATCAGTGTCTATTTACTGTTGAAACCACAGAAACAAAGTATTATATAGTACGCAGACCAGATAGATAGACGCGAAAAACGGCTTCATTCAACTCCGACCAGGACACGGATGCCATACATAACCCAGTGTAAATGACAATTTATAATAGAAAAATATATATGCAAAGCATATGTATACCTATTTAGATTATAAGAAGAAATCATTCATTCGAGAACTTGGCTAGTTTTCAACAAATTCTCTATACCAGTAGGATTTATGTCACCGGAATCAAGGATGAAGGTGCTTACGTGCGCGTTATTTTTTATACGGAGTTATAAAAACGTGCCGATATATATATATATATATATATATATATATATGTATGTATGTATGTAGGGACGTCTATAAAACCAGATTAAAAATTATCTACATTTCACACCGGATAAAAATTGCCATTTTTTAAAATGGTGTCGCAGATATTTTTTAAAAATCATAATGAGCGATTCTGGTGTCCATAATCTTCTCTCCGGCTATGCACTGCCATAATGCTCCAACATATATTATGATACAGATTTCGAAAAGGTGAGAAAAATAATCAACGCATAACGTTTATATAGAGATACTTGCTTTATAAGATTTACTGCTTTCATTTTCGGAAAGAGGCAGCAAGTGGGGCCTCTTTAGAGTGTTCGTGCATAAGCCTACAGAGTCAACATTATCTATTGGGGATTTACCTGATGCGAGTTTATAATGTTGACACGCGCGCATGATACTTTCGCAGAATGAAACCTGACTTCGATTTGCCAGCTACTGTTCAGTTTCTCCCACTTTATGAAATATCTCCGTTTGAATCTTTCAATTGACAACGGAAAATTTAAGCATCTGATGTATATGTTATGTATCCGTAGAGAAAGACGTCTGAGTCGCATTTGAAGCATTATGAATGGCTGCACCGCAGTCACCGAAGGGGCCATAAGAAGAAAAAAAAGTCTTCTTAAACGAAGCACAAATGGTATATGTAACATGAAAAAAAAAAGAAAAAACCTTTCCAAATTCAGAATTTAGGTTCGTTCGGTGAAAAAAATTCTGCCTACGTTGCGAAGGGTATATTTTTATTTATGCTATATGCTTACAACGTTAAAAATAGTAGTATTTGACGACTTAATAATAATTCAACAATCGCGGACGACGCAATTGATCTGAACAGAAATCATATACGCGACCATAAACAAATTTCTTGGTACGTCGCTATTTACTACGTGCTGGGTGATCTAATAATTATGGTGCAAGTTGAGCAGAACAGATTTGTTCTCGAAGCACAGGCTAGCGTTCGAAGAAAAAAAGGTGTCGCGAGTAGAATGCGCAGAGAAAGAGTTGCGGATAAATTGGAAGTAATCATTGGAGGGCAAGTGTCGCTGGTCGAATTAAAAAGGAAATAATGAGCGAAGGTAAATAAGGAGGCAGCTGTTTCGGCGTTAATATTTTCTCAGTGCGCGCACATTCGGCCGAGCTTATCTGTCAGTCGACGTGGATAGGACAACATCCGGCAGACTACAGATAAGAGACTTCCGGGGCGCCGACGTTTGTTGGCTTTCTTTGGTTTCGAACGGGAACAGCAGATCGTCGAGTCTGTCCGAACATATTTCTCTTCATCTGGCAGACACGGTTAATATGAAATGTGATGTGGGGTCAAAGTCCCGCCGACACACAATCAAACTCACGCGTCACCATTTAACTGGCACACCGACAGAACTCACTGCCTCAATTTAGCCGATCAGATTAGTATTAGTTGCCGCTCTAATTTGAGGCTTCTCTCATCATCCACACTCGTACGCTAATCGAATTTTCCGGGATTTCGCGGAAATTTCGCTACCTGACAACTGTTAATTATCGCGATAAACTAGTGACGGCTGCTTCGCATCGATCGATCAGTTTTTCGCCTCCTCGCATATATTACGGGCATGCTGCCGTTCGCTGATCCCTGCGATTACACCGCGCAGTAATTCTTGTATCCTTTAAAAAGACTTTTAGCAGTGGTGTGCAGTTGGAGGCTACAACGAATTTGCGCCATTGCAAGGGCTCTTGCAAAAATAATAATTTTTAAAATTCCTTCAAATTTTCGAAAGTTATAAATTTGTTCAAAATATTTCGTCCGTTTACGGCTCAATAATAACCCGAACGAAATGTGTAACGTTGTCTTTCACTTGATCCGCCCCGTATTATTAATTTTAGGAATAATCTTTTTTTCTTTTTTCCTGTAAAATTACTCTGAGCCGAACCCCGGGGGGGGGGGGGGATCTTCTTCTTTTGTATTTTTGGGTTCTTTCGCGCTTACTGTCATATAAGTTTCCGGAACTTTTATTATTTAAAATTTATAAAGGTCTTTTAAAGCTTCAAAACTGCTGCTGATGAGAACCTAAACAGTTGTCCGATAAAAATTTGTATTTCAGCGAGTACCGGTTAATTTCAAAAAATCTGCTTTTTATCTGCATCTGCACATGTATGTACCTCGATGTTTATTGCAATGATATATCGGGGCGATTATCGGTGAACAATTCTCAGTGTAATCATAAAAATAAACGTCAAAAAAAAAAAAATAGAAAAAAAGGGAGTTTTTTTAGAGAAGTTTTTAGTAATTTAACAAACGCCTTTAACACTTAAAGTAGGTATTATCAATTTTTACACCATGGACATTTAGAAAAAATTAATTTTTAATAAGACAAAAAATTAAAATTTTATCAATCTGAACCACGGATAAATATGTAGAGATTTAGAGATAAAGGAAACTGACAAGCCTATCTTTGACTGAAATAATTTGTGTCTGACTCTAATGATGTATCCTTCGTTTATTCAAAATTTTACCGGTCGTTGGTGGTCCCTTATGAGTAAATCAGAAATCATTAAAATAAACATCGAAAAAGCAGCAGTTCCCTTAGACGATACACCTTTTCTGCTCAGTATAACCGAACAAGAATTAGCCGAAAAATTTTCATTAAAATGAAAGATTACCTAAAACTTTAAAATTCGTGACTTGAAGTATTATTAATGTCACTTATCACGTGCAAGTGTAGATTCGAGTAAAGATAATGAACTTCAAACTCAAAAAGCGTCAATTACGAGTTTATCGCTGACAGAATTTGAACATTAAATTTTTAACCAACGCCCAGCTCTTCATAGAATGCCGAAGATAACGATGGTATTTTCGGTTTTGATCTATCCCTCCGTATTATTACTTAAAAATATTTACACCGAAAATCGTGAAATAAAATAGTTAAAAAAAAAAAAGAAAAATAATAAATAACGACTTTCCAAGATTATCTCCGATAGAGTTTAATAAAATGCACTGAAAAGTAAAAATTAATTTTATTCAACGAGAACATAATTTATACAGTGAAAAATAGAGACCTTTAAAAGGAGGAAACATTACGATTATTCTTAAACAACATTCATACCTTAATTACAGTGTCTCGGTAATTCAAATCGTAACGATAATTAAAAGCGTACTAAATAATACTCCTGATGTTTCTAATACTTGGTTTACAGCAAATGCATTGCTATACTCATTTAATGTGGTTTCTAGATATTGTTATAATTTGAATTTAGTCTATCGATACTCTAATAAGCATTAAACTCGTTTAAGAGAATTATTATGACAACAATCTGGCGGGGAGAATTTCAGTGAGTGAGCGAGCAAGATTAAAAAGAGATCGCAACTTGTACCGGAGCGAGAGTAAGAAAGATGTGACGGTGGCAGAAGAATTACACATTGTAAGCATACAGCAAGTTACTGTTCAGAAGATGGCATACTTTTTATTAGTCGATAAAGTTGAAGAAGTGAATGTGTATAGAGAAGGGTGGTTTAACTTAACAACCGACGGTGTATTTCGAAACTGGCTTTCGATGGACGGAATTAGACGGAATTCTTGAACAAAGTTTCAAATCTGATAAAATATGAAGATATAAATTCAATGCGGAATGATATCTATGAAGATTAAGAGATAATTATCCGACTTTGCGAGTGATACTGATGATAACAGGGGCATGGAAGGCATCCGTAGCAAGTCTGATAGCCGAATGATGGACTAGATTACAGTTTTTCGCTAGTTTATTTTTGATGATTTTATTAAAGCATTGACAATCTGGATTGAAAGAGGTATAAACGAATCTTTTAACATCTCCTGTTTGTTAATTATAGAATATAGTAAGTTATAACAACCATCAAAATATAACAAACAAATTTAAGAATAAAATGATTGCGTACTTGGGGAAACCTTTTTTACGAAATAACCTATCATCAGCTAAAAACATAACTCAATATATATGTGATCAAAAACAAATTCTACTGACCGCCTGGCTATTTAGTTATATCTCTTAATTTTTCATGTTGTTAGGTCAAGGCCGCTGGCGCGTCCAGGGTAGGGAAAAAAAACAAAACAAATTCTAAATCCTACTGAGGTCAAATAGGAAATAAACGATTTAAATTGTTGATTGAAACTATATAGATCGTTTTATTTCCTATTTGACCTCAGTAGGATTTAGAATTTGTTTCTGATAAACATATATTGTGTTTTTAGCTGATGATTGAACGTGTAAAAGGTTTCTAAGTACGCAATCATTTTATTCTTAAATTTGTTTGTTATATTAGGTATTTGTTAAAAATTTACTATATAGTAGTTAATTTCTCGACAGAGTTCATCCCCCCGTTCAGTATAGCGTTGTTTTATAGGGCTGATATATATATATATATATATATATATATATATATATATATATATATATATGGTTTCCATGTTATTTTCCAATCTGGGAAAATTCCGAGGTATTTTATTGATTCGACTGAACTGATAGACTGATTGTGTAAATGAGCATGCATTTCGTGAAAGCATTGACGGATACGACAAAGCGAATCGCACGGAATTTTAAAGAAAAATGAAGACCATTTTCGGACGTTCGTAATGAAAGTTGGTTTATTATGTGTTGCAGAACTTCGGATCCTAGTGTTCGATAGACAAAAACTAAGGTCATCGCCAATCTATCATTGTCAGTCCAGCAACTTACGCGATTACAACTTTTTATAAGATTTTACATGTACTGACACGAGAAAAATTGAACGATAATTAGTACTTATTAGGAGAGATTTCTTTGTTTCTGATGATTAAAATTATCTGAGATATACATCAATTTGAAGAAAAGGTGTGTGTGTTCTGATATAATACTTAAACATCGATAAAAAAAGATTTAAGCGAATAAGAAGGAGCGTTTTGCAGTATTAGGATGTGAATTCGAAGGCTTCATATTGTTTATTGTTTCTGCTTTATATTTTTCTAAATTTGAAGATTCGCCTGGAAGATTTAGTGTTTGATGAAACACAGCTTATTGGTTCTAAAAGTTGTTTAATAATTGGTTAGCGAATAGAAATTAATAGAAATAGTTGTTATTTTAGATTTGTTAGTTGTTCTTCGCCATAGGATCACAATTTTGATGCGGAAGCCAGAGTCTGTACATTGAGGAAAATTTAAAGTTTTTCTATCAGCGAGATTGTTTCGATTCTTTTTGAATTGTTGTTTTAAAGCGGGTATTCTCTAACGATGAGATTTGAAGATGACGAATATGAAGAAAATCATCTGAGGAGCAACTTCGGATATGTATCTTTTTAAGGAAACGTTTGCTGTAGACATAGAATTTTTCATATTGCGTAGTAAGGCCATCGGTTCAGATCTTGCGTATTATATGTGATTTGAGTTAGATTTAGTGAATCTGCAAGCAAGGAGCTGCTTGCACGAGTACTGATCGAGCTTCTATTTAAAGCAAACTCTCTTTTAGCTTGTGATATATCATCGATTTCCGCGTCACAATCTTCAAGTTTCAACTAAGCGATGTTTAAAGTGAATTTGTTCGTCGGTGGTGATGAATACTCTGTTCGATTTACTATTGTATTTGAAACGAAAGGGTGAAGGGGAAGGCTGATTTTTTCAGGTATCTTTTGTATATAAACTTGGCCATATGCGATTAAACATCATCGGTTGAATTGGCCATGTAATAAGAAAATAAAGGGTGCTAGATTGAGTTTTAGATTATTATTTCGTAGATAGTAGAAACCGGTTTGGGTTAATTTGCTGGGATAACACTGTTATCCACTTAAAAACCTCCGAGTTGGATTAGAGGGAGCTTTGCTTTTATCCACTAGATATAGAAGACGACGCGACACATCGCTATTGAAACCTTTGAAGCAGCTCTTGCTGGTTTTTAAAAATATCATTTAAAGCGATTAGAGTCTTTAATTTTGGTTTACTGAAGCGAGTGAATTGTTCTTCCGAGGTCGGTCTTATCGTTTCGACGCAGTTCATTTTCTAAATTAATTTTTAAACACCGTTAAATTTCTATACAATTCGATATTTCGACAGAATTTAATTTCTACATAGTTAAATTTCTACAGAATTTAAATATTTCTACATCGTTTAAAATGTCTCAGCTTTAAATTTCTATACAGTTAAATATTTCTAACAGTTCAGTTTCTATTTAAAAAAGTGTTAAAAAAATAATGATGTTTCAACAGAATTTGAAAGACCAGCTGCAAATATTCAGATAGAATCTGTGCAAGCGATACCTGGTTTTGTTTTTTCTCACTGATCTGGACAAGAAAATGTTATAGATCAGACGTTCCTTTTACTGATTCACTTTCGATTTTTATATTCTTAATTTTTTTGAAAAAGTTGTGCACCTCCTTTGTGTTGTCATTCGTACCATTAACAAACTGAAGTCGACGTACGTTTGTATCATGGTCATTTTGAATTATACAATGGCACTTTTAAAAATGTTTCTTTCTGGCTGGTGACGAACTTGTTTTTTATACGGGAAAACACTTTTCCCTGCGGTGACGTCGTTTGCTTTTAGCCCTCCCACGCAAAATTTTAAATTAAAATTAAGAAATTGATTAACTAGATTTTGATACATTCCCATCTCTTTCTTATTACGAAAAAAAAAAAAAAAAAGATTAAAAGTAACGATATTTATTTTAAAAATTTAGAAACTTTTTTTTTAGTGCGCGACGTAAAAAAAATAATCAATAACATTTAACACAATACGAGCAGACAATTTCTCAATGAATATTTTACAAACATTTTTTTTTTTTTTTTTTTTTTTTTTTTTTTTTTATGGTCCGGCTACAGTTAACTATCAAGCCATTTGCCCAATTCATTTATCTATCAAACTATTCTCGCTAGTAATAAGTATTAATAAAAAATGACCTACTCAAGAAAAGAGAAAACAAAACCGAATAAAGTAAATGTGCGACTTAAAAATACGTATTGCTAAAAAAACTTTTATACATAATCGAAACAAATTTATTAATCAAAACAATATTCGAACAATGCACAAAAATGATCAATAATATTTAAATGCAGGTAATCCCAATAACCTAAAATTTATAAATATGAAAGAAGTAGTGAATTTGTTAGCCAGAAATTTATTTCGTTTACAATAACAATATTTAACGAAAAATAGTTTACAATTATTTATTTACTTACACTAGTAATCAGTATTGATATAAAAAAGTAATTTCAAACCGATGTTCAGAAAAACTAAAAAAATAGTCAACCGTCGTAGCCTAGTTGGCTGCCATGCGATAATTGTTTGTGTAGAAGCCGGGGTTCTTCAAACCCTGTTTTCGCACGCTGAAAGCTTAAGAAATTACCATCGCACCGGGATTGATGTCTGAAAAAACGAGCGAAAAAAACGTAAATGTTAGATTTTTTGAACCATTACTGTAGAAATATTGTTTGCACTTTTTTAAAAGCTGCATTCAGTTGGCGATACCATAATTTAACATAAGAATAATTTGCATACAGGCTTACGAACTTTCGACTTCTAGAACATTTGTCTTCTTTTTTAATGAAGCAGTGTTACTACTGTTCCAGCTTGATTGTATCGCAAAAAACTAAAATAAAACAAAATTTTTTTGAGTGAGTCTTAAAAAAAAAACTCTTCCAAATGTATAGGGATACACATATATACATACACATATATACATACACATATATATATATATATATATATATATATGTATATATGTATATATGTATGTGTGTACATATATACAAATTGGACTACATATATACTGATTATAACGCGGGGCAAACAAAAAAAAAAAAAAATCTTTCCCTTGACAGCGGGAGTTTTTGCCTATGTTTTTTTATATCTTTTTCCGTAGAAATTGGACCATGTAGAAGTGAGATTGCGCCGCTCAGATAGGACGACACGGTTCTTCCGCGGCTAATTAAATTCTTTTAGGGTAGATACTTTAAGAGATGCTTTGTTAGAGTATGTTTGTTTGGCAGACGCTGTTGTAGAGACATTAGAGTTAGGAGACAGAAAGATTGGTTTAGCGGAATTCGTTTTGAGGCAATGTGCGTCAGATTCGGTGGTAATTCGCGATAGAATGGCGCATTGTTATATAAATACTAATGAGAAGTCAGAAATAATAGTTAGCATAGAATACCGAAATAATCGAGTTATATAGATAGAGAAAAATAGTTCGATCTCGCCGTTTGGAAGACGATCTCGATGTTATCTATGAGATAGTCGAGATAATCGGTGTATTAGTAGTTGCTCGTTCTCGATAAACGAAAGTAACTTAACCCGTTAAACTAACGAACCCGCTTTATTGACAAACAGCAAATACGAAATGCCGGAGTCTTAAAAAGCCTGTTTCAAGCTGCTCTAAAAACAACAAAACGAACCCGCCATTTTTAAAATATCGCTTGAAAATGTGTAAATCCGACAAAAAAACTAGAAAATTTCGGGTAACAAAAGCAGACGGTCTCTAAAAAATAAGGGGAAAAAAGCAATTATAATAAATCGTGTGTATCACACATCGCGGGATGAAAAAAAAAGATGAAAATGTGTACACCAAAAGTACTGCTTGCATTTAAATTTCAAAAAAAAAAAAAAAAAAAAATTAACAAAAACAATCTTTATCAAAGAAAATAACGAATCTGTACTATTAACATCGGTATTGACTAATGCTGAGAAACGAAATCGATATCATTATTAGCGAAACACGAGCCGCCTCAGCCAGTATTTTAATTTGTTTAATTTACTAGCTCGAATTCGTTTGAAGTTTTAAAAATAATTTAGAATTGTATATAGGTAACTTTGAAAATAATGGTTCTCCACATAAAATTTATGGGAAAAAAAAAGATCTAACCAAAAAAACCTATTGCCAGCCTTGTGTTAAATTTTCGCTACTTGCTATTTTGTTGAACAGTTCGATGGAGGAACTGTTAAAAGTTGTACTATGTTTTTATCGGCTTCGTAACAGTGATCAATCGTATGCTCTCATCGTAGACTTTCAAAAATTCGATTCTAGTTTAGCTTTTTCAAATTCACAGCTCTAGCCTTATCGAAAATATTAGTACGTTTTAATCGCGGTCGAATTTAGGCAACAGGAAAAACCTCAACGATATTTAATTACTTTAGAGTTTTAATTACCGCAGAGAGAGGTACATTTTGTTAATTTGACTCTTTTTTTTTACCGTTAAGCGAATTTTATTCAAGTTTTGTCTTTAACAGTCAAATAAAATTTTTCTAAATTTGGAGATATATAAAAATGATGAAGTTACGTGTTACTATTGTAAATCTATAAAGATTTTTTTTTTTTTTTTTTTTCTACTACAAATCGAAGCGATTATAATGATTTTTACGAAAAACTTTAATCTTCTTCTTAAACAAGAGACTATAATACGGCAGGCGATTGTGTTTTTAAAAATTAACGTAAGACTTTGGAGGCAGTAAGTTAGAATTTAACGATGAAGTTGACAAAAGATTTGGAAAAAAAAAAAAAAAATGTTGCACCGAATAGTTGCTAAGGAAGAAATACTACGCACAAGGAAGTCGCTCGAATTATATGCATTAGCATGTACTCGTAAATTAAATTAGTAGGTTATCGATTAAATCTACACGAAGGGCAATGTAGTGAACGAAGTGTAAATATCGTTAATCTGATTAACGTTTTAAATTTTTCTAAAAAACGATCTTGCTTTGAATTCTGTAATTAAAATAATCTATAATAAATAATTTTATACAAATTCCAATAAATGTTGTCTTAGCTTAATGACAATCGGTTGTTATCCTTCCAAATATTTTAAAGCTATTAGCATATAAATGGAATAATTACATATGTGTTCCTTAATTAACACACCTGCTCAAGAAATATATTCTCACATTGTGAACAAGTACGCCAACCCTTCAGAAAACATCAATAAAACTAACGATAAAATGGGAAAACTGCGTGTTTTTCACCTTTCTGTTTCCTCAAAGGAGCGGAAATTGAAAAATTTTCTTTCGGTATCCCTGTGCCTCTATTTTGCGTATTGCACGTTGCTAAGGCTAGAAGTTGATATGCCAGTTTGCCCTTTAGCTCTTTCGATGTTCTTACGAGAATTCCTTTTCTCTGTCTCCCTGCGAAAAAAAAGTCACGGATTGATTACCAAAATAATGTGAAAGTATAACATTTTTTTGGAAATTCGACATTTACTATATTATTGATGGTGAATTCTTTGAACACCAGACGATAAAATTGTATAGAGTTCTTAATTGAGTCCTTACGTTAATAAATCATGTGAAAGGCATCTGCTATTTAAACACATAATACAGGAATGTATTTAGTCACAAGCTGAATAATGGGGTAAACGCATTCCTCTAGATGTGCATTCATTTTGACACGGATATGATTTATGGCTGCGAGCCACAAAATGTGGTTCTCACGCAAAACCGTTACTGCGATGGCCGTCATCACTATCAACAACTTTTCATGATTTTACTAAGAAATTTTCTTCAAAATTTCTATATTTACACTTAAATATTTAACTACCGGTTTTATTAATACAGTTTGCGATCAGAAGTTTGAGCTCATGATTTTACACGAAAACGAAATATAATAGTCGCATCACAACATCAGCTGAAAAACATATCCATGTCAATATATAATTCTGTACAGAAGGCGGCACGGAGGTACCGGTTTAAATTTTTTACATTTCATATACCATGGTATATATATATATTTATAACTTGGCCATTTTGGCTTCGCAATGGGCTGGGTCCTCTTGTTGCTTACATTTCTGTCTCCTTTTTTTTTATACTTCATATAAAATGATCAAAATTTACAACGTAATTCTAAATCGGTCCATATGAATATATAATAACATAACCACAAAAGTCCTATAAAATATAACAAACGTTACATAAAATTGGGACATTTTTTTCGACATTTTTTCTAATGGGGGGTAGCCTAAGAATTACAATTACTATATATATATATATATATATATATATATATATATATATATATGTATACAGTTTCATGAGTCATAGATATTTATGTGTTGTAAGAGAAGAATATGAAAAATGTTTAAATGTTTTTTTTTTTTTTTTTTTTTTTTTTAATGTTTAAATGTTGCTGTAGCTTCCAATAACGGAACGGCGAGCATCAATGAATATTATTATAAAAATAATTTCTTCAACTTCGATCAGTATTGAATTAAGTCGCTTTTTTTGTCATTTCAGCTAATTCAAAACGTTTATGTTCTCCTTGCTGTTATTGAGTAATAGTGGCTATTTCATCTTATTTACACGCTATTTAATGTGGTTTAAGGGAGACCAAGGGCAATTATCCAATTGCAGTTTTGTGAAATAATTTCTAGTAAGGGGTAAACTGACGTTAAGATTAGAAAAAAGATTAATTACAACAAGAATTTTGAAAAATTGAATATTTACGGTATAGTCCGTAATAAGGCGTTGTTAATAAAATACTTATTTTCAAAAAAAAAAATAAAAAAAAAAAGCATCAGGAGAATGTTGTTAAATTTTTGGTTTATCGACGGTATCCGTATGGCGTTTTTTTGATGCTTAAAAAATATGGATGTTTTTTTGTCTGGAAAAATTTATAAAAACGTGTTTGTGTTAAAAAATCACACTAGCTTGTATCATGTAACTTTTTGTTCCTCCTTGAAATGGGATATAATTACTCCCGAAATAACGTAAAATTTTCAGAATTTTAACCGATACCGGAGATGTTAATGTCTTTAAAAAAAGTTATTTTATCTATTTATACGGTGAGACGTAATTGAAATGGAAAAGAATTCGAAAAAACATTTGACAGCTTATCAGATATTTAAAAAAAAAAAGTCTAATCAAGTTTGCAAGAGTTTTCGCTTTTCGATGGGACCGTAATTTTACCTACAGTTTTACGTCGTATCGGATCAACGAGAGCGTCTGGGAATGTTGCGGAATTTTGTTATTATAAAAATTTTTAAATGATGTTTCCAACAATTTTAAACTTTGAGAGTAATTTCGCGCCATTTCTGTTTACACTTTTTTTTTTTTTATTTTTTATTTTTTTTTTTACACCACTCCAGCCCTTAGGTCACTATTGGCGACGCTACAGTTCTTTTTAAACAATAATTAAATATAAATCAATAACTCTATACTGATCACCCCCATCGAGGTGTGACAGCATTGACAGTAGTAATTATAATATTATTACTTTAACTATGTATAACTCTTAATCTAATCTTAATATCTATTTCTACCACGTAAGAGAATTACTGAAATAATACTGAGCGTAAAATAAGAGAAATAGACATATTTTATGTTTCTTAATGAGTATAGTCTTTAAAGTAGATTAAAAAAATAAAGGTACCACCATCTCTCTTCGTATCATCATGAGAAAATAAAAAAGTGAACGAAAATTAAAATAAGCTGATTCAGCATTTTTGTTAAAAATAACGTATTTATTTCTTTAGTTTAATTTTTGTCAAACGAAAGAAGAAAAAGAAGAAAAATTTAAAAGTCGGAAACATAGCTGTCTCACGAAATGTAGCAACAGCAGTTCCTTTATGTGCAGTGCCTGCCTGCAAGGCTCTCCTCGAAGCTTAAACCGCTTACCTGCGTACTGCCGGTTAAAATTTGAAAAAGAAGAATTAAAGGAAGTTTCTTAATGCACGGAACCTAAAACGGGGACACAGATGGTAGAGTGGATTCGTAGTAAATGAGGTAAGAACGAAGGAGGGTTTTCGTTGCAGTATTTAGTCGGACCAAGTTCGAAGAGGTTTTTTTTTGTTTTTTTTTTTATTTCGTACGATATATTATTATTGAGACGGATTCGGCAGTTCTGACGGCCTTTGTCAACGCTGTCCGAGCTAGAAAATAATATTTTGGCAATAATCATTAACTTCTCGGCGGTCTCGGCAGCGGGCAAACGCGGCATGGTTGTCAAAGACGCTTTTTCGGCTAAAAAAATCGAAGGATCCCGGCACAGATGTTCTGACCGCTGCGCCGGGATAGCGAACTGGTTTCTATGCGGGTGGCCGAAAAGCGGAGAAAGAGCCTTTGCTGGCGGTATAGGCGTTTGAAATGCGTACCGAGCTATGTTAAGCCGGCAGAAGTTTTTTGACAAAAAACCCGAAAAGGCATACCGGCAGGGTAATCGCCGCTAAATAAAATTAACGACTATATAACTTTCAATAAATATTTTTGTGTAAAATTAGTCGTCTTAGCGAAAGGCAAGAGGACATCGAGCGATCCTCGCCAGACACATTTTAGTCTCTCGCAAGAGTCGCTTGCAAGAGTCTTAGGCTGAACGTCGTCGAGGCTCTTTTGCCTCAAGCAACTCGTCGCGTTGTCGGTTTTAAAATCGTACGTGCTCTGCCGCACGCGTTTCTCGTAGAAAATTTTTCAATATGTTAATTTGTTCACAAGTATACTTCTCGGGTGAACGCTAAAATCATCCTGTTAACAATTTTATTATAATTTTTTTTATCCTAGCGAAAATATACGCGTTTAAAGTCGAAATCTTTCTTATTGGACACGGGGTGGGTCCCGGTGACATCTCCGCCGCGGAGACTTTCTTTTTTTTCGTTAAACCTTAGGAAGGCCTAAAGCTCTACGAATTGAGTTTCCGGTAATGACACACCGGGGTTAAGTGTCATTGGCGCCCGAAATCCTTATTTTCTTTTATTTGTTTTATGCTTTTTTATTTTATCATCGCGGTAGCTGATCAGTCACATTATTTAGAATATTTCCATGATGGTTGATATCGCATCCAAATAAGTTTTGGTGACACATAATCCAATTTTACATTATTACACTATTATTATTATTATTATTATTATTATACTTATCTCTATTTAAAATATGTACTTAATACTAGGATTTTTTAATATGAATGCATATACTATTTTTACGATATTTCATTAACTGTAAATTTATTAAATTTATTAAAAAATTTGTTTATGAGTTCGTCTATATACTGCCATTAAATATTACGTTATTGCTACTGCATGTTTATAAATTTGTCCTACGTTATCTTGTAAATTACAGGTTTGATACCCCGTAATCTCGAAGATTGTTTTCGCGATTTTAGGATTTGTCCTACGTTATCTTGTAAATTACAGGTTTGATACCCCGTGATCTCGAAGATTGTTTTAGCGATTTTAGGAAAGCGTCCGAAGTTGGTCACTCATCGACCCCTTAAGACTGGGGGAACAGTTCTAGCTTGAACAGGTCGCCGGATTAAGACTGAATGATTGGGCCAACTATTATTGCGGGCTAGAGGTTTGGATTTTAACTTAAATGATAACGACAATTTTTGCTTGCCGGTACCGTCTAAAGGAAATCGTGTACCTTCTTCGTTTAACTTTGAAAAATCAATTGTACAGCGAACGATGACTAATGCAGAACGTGGGAATCGCCGCAGGATCATCAATGAAGATTCGGATCGACTGAAATTGTAGTCGATTTTAAATTTATTCGAGAACTCGCGAAGAAACAATCTGAGTGTTATTTGTACATTTGCATTTCGTTATCGGACGCTGATCGGCAGCCAAGCAACCCTTTACAGAGCCGGCAGTCGGAATTCAGCCTTCCGTAACCAGCACAAGAGGAAAACGATTAACCTTGTGCCACCTGTGCATTTTCATTACGGCCACTGTGTGATCATCATAATTCTTATCACCGTCCAATACATTCTAATCGTTATGTAATAAATTCAGTCATCACCGCATCAGTTCTGTTTTAAGTATCCGCACTAAGTCTACTTGTGTACTGATGTTGAGGTTTTTCTGTTCAGGCTACTCGCTCCTTCCTAAAATCTCTCAGCTTGTTCTCGTAGTTTTCTAGCAACCATTGCCCCCCTATTAATGAATGTAAGACAATTTTTATAACGCATGGAAAGTAACCTCACGAGTTGTAACCTTTACGTTCCTGTTAGGTTAACGTAATATCCGATAAAAAAAAATCGAATTAACTCAGGAAAATTTAAGCAGTTTTGTATCACCTCGAATTAAAAAAAGAAAAAAAGATTTATTTGTTGCTATTTTTACTTTTAAAGCAATTTAAGAAGGAAAAAAACTTTATTATGCAGCATGATCTTTCAACGACAAAAAGTGTCACTTTTATCTTATTTTGTATGGATTGTAATAGCCCCAGCTACCGTGGCGTTGTTGACTTTGCAGGGTTCGCCCGGATAGGCCTGGATATCTCGTTGCCGCACATCGACATTCCAAAAATTTCAGTCGCGCTGGGCTGATGTCCAAAGTTGAGCGTTTTCTCCTCCACCCAACCAGAAAAAAAAGGTTCTAATAGATACTTATAGGGGCCCTCTTTCTGCGCGAATATATGTGTGTACCATTCCGAATTGCCAGATGGTAGAGTTCTTCTGTAATATTTATAGAGGAGTAAATTCCAGTTGATTAGGTTATTCTCGAATAAAAATTTAATTCACTGTTTTTGATAGTAATTTCTGCTACAATTACAATTCAACGGTTTTTCGAAATGATTTTTCACAACGGTTTTTTATTATCTTTTCCCCATATTACCTCTGGCGAAAGGATGATCTTATTAATTTATATATACATATATATCTATATATCTATATATATATATATATATATATATATATATATATATATATATTAATGACTATGCAATTCTTTTGCTGGAGGTAAATAAGAAAATCCGGTTTCGAAATCGGTTGGGTTTGAGCAGTACGAATTTACGGTATGCCTCAGGTATGTTTATTTTTTTGTATAGTGTTAAGTGTCTCATGAAAGTTATTAATGAATCCGCTAGTTCGTCATAAAGCATCGTACAGCTGCTATGCAAACCTTAATAGGCGGCTGATTATCTGGTGTACTAGGGACACGCGGCGAGGTCCGAAGGATTGAATTTATATATACAGCGCTTTACTACAATCTCTGCTATTTGTCACCTTCGCTTTAACCATATAAGTATCGTTCTTGCATCATTCTCTCGGTTTTGTATCTACTTTATTTTGTCCTTTTCACCCCCTTCTATACACTTTCCTTGTGACTCTGATATCATATTTTGTTTGAATCTTCTCTGCTGAGCAATCGTCCTACTATTTTTTTACGCTGTTAAAATCCCTATTTCTTATAGTGCTGCTTGTATTCTCTCATTTCCTTCTGTTTCGGTTATTCCTATTTTTAAATAATTTTTATCCTCTGTTCTTAAACGTTTAAGAATATAAATTTTTTCTCCTTCTCATTAGGGGCTAATGTCCTTAGTAAAACTTAAAAGTAAACATTTAATGAAAAATTTATAATTATTATTCGCGGAATATTAGAAAAGCCTGCAACACATCTTTTTTTACTTAGTGATTGATGGCATAGATAATAAAGAGTAGTAATACGTAAAAGTCGTATTTAAGACATTTTTTTTTTTTTGCATTAAAACCGCAAACGTTTGTTTAAAATTTTAATAGTTACCATATGGGAAAGGGAAAAATTACAGTATTAGTTTTCGGAAAGCCAGCTTCAAAAATTTAGCTAAATAAATTGTAATATTCAAAAAAAAAAAAAAAAAAAACGTAATAAAAACGATTATTCTTCTGCGGATTAGAAGAACACTACTAATGTCGGGGCTTTTAGTCTATCGTAATTTTCCATTTCTATTCAGCTGTGTACGGGTCAATTAGTAACAAAAGTCAATGCCAACGTCGAAATGTATATGTTAATGCAGGGGAAAAAACTAACTCGACAGAAACTCCACTCAAAAATAAAACTATCTATAATTAACCCAAACAGACGAAGAGATGTGTTTTTTTTTAACAACAAAAAAACAAAAAAAAACTTATAAATATTAATACACCGTTTTTACCTGGCTCATGTTAACGCTGTTATAATATTTCGACATCCGGAATATTTTAAAGTGTACCTATACATTGACGTAACTCCTTTAACAGCAGTGTGCCCTTTATTGCGATGCGTGTACATTTTACTGTTTTTAAGAATTTTTTTGAAATCCTATTAACATTCATTGCTGTTCAAGTTATATTTCTCCCTCGGTTGAATATCATTTTCGATATTGAAATATTTCGTTTCTTAAAAAACTAGTCCTCTAAGTTAAGCAGTTTATGGCGATTATTTGTGATGTTTGTAACCTGACGATATAATTACAAGTCGGGTTTTTTTTTTTTTTTTATTTAAACTATCCTCGTTTATAGTTATCACCCCCCTCTGCTGAATGTAAATTAGCGACAGTCTAAACTTTACACTGGGAGCTACTCTCACAAAAGCGCCTCGCTGTCGAATATAATTAGAAACTTGTAAAATTAGTAACAGGAGATAAAATTCGATAAAAAGAAACTTGGTCGACCGATGAGCTCCCAGGGGGGTACAGTCATAGATTGTCGGCTGGCTAACAAACGAAACAATTCTGTCGTTTATCGCGTTAAAAAATCCGAAAGTTCCGAATTCTATCTGTGTGTGTGTGGCTTCGTGTAACTATTGCAAGAGCAACGATGCGTTTTTTCTAAAACCTTTGACGACCATATTGTACTGAACGTTAGTCAGTTTCATGAAAAAGTTCGCAGTTCAACCCCCGGAAACTTTTTTTATATTATCACTTTTAGTGGTAATCATTTAATTGCCGTTACCTTCTTACACGTTTTTCTATATTAGTATGTATATCTGCGGTCAGGATAAATACGAACAGCTTGCAAAACAAGCTGGAACAAGTCGAAATCCGATAGAGTCTCGCAATTGTTAAAAAAACATTTTTTTCTTAATCGTATTAAAAACAATGTATTTTTAAAAAAACAAAAAAAAAAAAAAACAACCTTCAGAGTGTTTCTGCATTCACTAATATTTCAAATTCTGTAGAAAGATCTCTTTTTTCAAACAACACCGATATTATTTACGAGTTGATAATTATTTTTAATTGGCGACTAACTTATTTTACACAAATAATTTCATATTTTTAAACTATTTGCTCGCTTTGTTCGTTTATGCAGCGGCAAGCACGTTGTTTGTTCGGTTTTAGAAGTACAGATTTTCAAGGCTGCATTGCGGGCTTGATGTGATGAAGCTTATTAGTTGGGGGACTGCTGGCCTTTTCTCTGTACGCTAATGCCTGCAATTCTGATTTTGTGCATTTCTTCCGGTTGCGTGACGGTGCTGAAATGTTTTGGCAAAGCTACAGATTACTCCCCTCTTCATTTTTCTTCTGTTTGTCTGTTCAGCCGGACCTTCTCATGCTTGGTTTTTCAGTTTTTCTTCTTTGTAGCGTTCACCTCCCTCTGCAGTCTGTCTCGCTTATGGTTTTGAACACAGCTCGTTAGACATAGCTTTTTCGCACTTTCATCCTCTCTATTTTGTCCCTTCCGCCCTTCCACTTCTCTTTTTATATGCGATGCTGTATTTTTTTTTTTTTTTTAAGTGAACGAAGCGATCGATGCGTGCAAGTTGGCGTTTGAAGCGAGTGGAGAGAAAGCCCCCTACAGGGTTGAAAATAAATGTAAGATTATTTGTGTAAAATAAGTTTCCACTAGTTTCCGGTTAAATTTTATCGGTGCTTTTTCTTAAGAAAAAAAAACAAAAAAACATCTTTCTACGTATTTGCAATATTATTAAATGCTCTGAAACGCAACTCTAAAGTTGTGGTTAAAGATTTTTTATTGTCGTATTATTTCGTCCCTGTAAGATTCGTAGAACGCTTAAATTTCAGTTACCGACTACAATGTGTTTTCAATTACGTTTTTTTTTCCCTTCAAATTATCTAAAATTTAAATTCAGAGGCGCCGTATTTTTTATATTTTACGGCAAAAACGAATTGAAATAAAAAAAAAATCTCCGCTGTCGTGTAGTTCGCTGTGGTACTTGCGTTGTTTATTTATACCACGGTGTTTATACTTTGATTTCATTTTTCATCCGGACTTTAAATGAATAAAGTTAAAATTTGTAATTCACTGCAGCCAGTATCCTGAAATATTAAGTTTTCATATTCCGGCTGCATTGCTTATTGGTAATCTAAGAGGAGAGTCACCGATAATAATAAGAGGTCTTTATAATCGTCCCGTTCGCATATGATTCTACTAATCACTCGTAATTGATTTCGACGATGGTATCTATGTCACTTTTATAAAAAAAAAAAAATACGAAGAGTCGTGCGAACGAAACAATTGCCGTGTCTCTTTTCGCGGAGGAGAACATTGAAACGAGTTTTTGTCGCGATCAAACGAATATTTTAAAAATTATTTTATTTAAAAGAAATATCGACTTCAAAATTTACTTTAAAAATTTAATAAAAACGTACTAAAACATAAAAAATAATTACCCGAATAAAAAATTACTATATCTCAAAGTGATGTTTAAGCATCGATATTACACGATTATTCTCGAACAACATTAACTTTCTGGCAGTAGTCGGCAGAAAATTCAAATTACAACAGAAACTAGAGAATACGAATTTGTAAAAGAAAATAATTTAATAATAAACGAATGAATTTCGAATTTCAAGCTGGAAAGTGAATAAGGGGACAGTTAAAATTCGATAAAGACACACGTTACACCGGTATTTAGGTTTTACTAAAGCATTTGACGCGGTGAATCGTATAAAACTAGTGTGATTGGAACGACGGACAAAATCAATTGTTATTCAGAAAGTGGAAATGGTTCAAATACTACAAATAGAGAGCAAACGATTATACATGTGGAGACAGGTGTGCCGCAAGCAATTGCTCCCAATGGTAACCTAATAAAATATGTACTTTTTCCTGATGATGTATCCGTAATAACTGATCACTAAGATATCGGGGGAGCAGGTAGAAAAAGAGTTACAAGTGATTTAATGATGGTAATAGGGTACATGATAAAAATCTAATAGTAAATGTAGGTAAAAAAAAAAAGGGCTTCGAACAAAACGCAACAAGAACAATACGTACTAAAAGTGGTATAATGCATACAAATGAACGCACACTGGTGGAATGAAAAATAACTGATAAATGTTCAAACAAAAAATGTGAGTTACCCCGGAAATCGTTCAAAATTACAAGTGTATAGTAGTAGTGGACCATCACTTGGGCTAAAATAATAGCGCAGATTCTGTGGCTAAGAAGATGAAATTGGTGACACACCATCTACAGGCACAGTGGAGAAATATGTAAATAAAGATGCACTAAAAATTATCTATTTTGCACCTATAAGAATGGAACTAAATAGCAAAGAGAACACATATTGGAAAGAAAACGATTATATACGAAAGAAGTGCTTACGATTAATAACGAAGAACGTAGAGCAAATAGCGAAAATATGAAATACTTAAAGAAAAACATCTATTAGTCGTAAATATGGTAATGACATGACCAAGTTTGAGGTATGAAACAGAGTATTCTGAAAAATCTTAAAAATATCGCAAACAAAATTAAGGCAACAAATATAATCATATTCTTACGAAAGTATTAAAAAGAATGGAAGAGAATAAAGTAGGAAAATTAAAGCAAAAAGATTAAAGAGTTTGCTGCAGCAAGACATGGAAGAGATATTACGACAACAATAAAATCGGAAGAGAAGGGACAGAAAAAAAGACATAAACGTTTAGTTTAGCGGAATTCTACAAATTGTTAATAGTATAAACCATATTCCGTCGACAAGCGTGTTCTTAACGTAGATTGCAGACTGTAAGTCAATGATCTTTTTAATGTACATAACAACACGATCACTCGTTTTCTATAAGCCAGCTACCAGAAACATCAGGAATATTTTTTAGGTACTTTTTAATTATTGCTGCAATTTTTAATTTCGCGCCGACTCTAATGCAGTATCCGATATTGTTTAAGAATAATCATAATGTGCCTTTTTAAGGGTATATTTTACTTATAAGAGTTATCCCCCCCCCTCCTTAAACAATTTTATTTTGCAATTTTCAGTGTAAATATTTTTGAGCAATAATACGGATAGACGAAAATCAAGAATGCTGCTATCTTCTTCATTCTATAAAGAGCTGGGCATTAGTTTAATTGCGTCATTGATGAGCTTGTAGTAAATCGCGCTTCGAATATTTCAAGTTCAGCAAAATGATATTAGATGTTCAGAAGGAAAAAATATTGGCTATGTTAAGAACATGAAAAAGCAGAAATGGATGACAGATGAAATTCTGGAATTGATGGAGAAGCGAAGAAATGTTAAGAATAATCCAGATGAATATAAGAGTTTGATTAATCAGGAAATCTTGTCGAGAAGCAAGAGTACCTGGAATGGAAAGTGCACTGAAATTGAAGGTTACCAGAGTAAACATGACTTATTTAATGTTCACAAGCTGGTCAAAGAAGTTGCAGGTACCCATTGCAAATAAAATACAGGTATCTTGCTAGGCCTAAATGCAACACTTGTTATTGGTACAGAAGATAAGCTAGAAGTCTGGAATCAATATGTCGAGAATATTTTTGATGATAACAGAAACAATCTACCTCCGGAAGAATACCATGATTATTGTGATGAAGGACCATCTATTACTAAAGAAGAGGGGTATTGTATGCCATTAGAAGACAGAAAAATGGAAAATCAGTCGGACCCGATGATATACATGCAGAAATTCTGAAAGTAATAGCTGATAATAGTGAAAGTGGTATACAGAGAATGATGAAAGCTTTCAGCAAGATCTACAGTACAAGCAGCAGAATGGATAAAATCCAACTTTTGTGACCATTCCCAAAAAGAGTAATGCGAGCCGATGTGGTGATGATTACCGTTTAATTAGCTTGATGCCACACGCCCTGAACATTTTTCTCCGGATAATTCATACACGAATATAATATATAAGCGTTGCGAAGACCAAATAAGTAAGACCCAGTTCGGCTTCAGAAATGGAATGGGCACACTCGTGAAGCCTTAGTTGCAATACGTACACTAACACAGCGCTGCTGAGATATGAACGTTGATGTCTATGCATGTTCTATTGACTACCAGAAAGCATTTGATTGTGTGAACCATGATAAATTGATGAAGATTTTGAAAAACATACCTTTAGACAAGAATGATCTCAGGATAATTAGTAGTTTGTACTGAAATCAAACAGTTGAAATCCGTGTAGATAATGCCCTATCAGCAGAAGCAGCCATTAAGAAAGGAGTACGTCAAGGTTGAGTCATATGTTTCCCCTTTTTTTTTAATGTATATGCGCAGGCTATATTCCATGAGTCACTTAAAGATAATGACGGGGGACTGAAAATAAACGGTGTGTTATTTTGAACAACTTTCGATATGCTGATGACAGTTTAATCTTGGCAGCTAGCAATAAGGGACTTCAGCGTATTTTAGATAAGGTTGTGGAAAAAAGTGCTGCATACGGATTAAAAATGAATACATCGAAAACAAAAGTAATTGTATTTTCAAAGAAGCCAATTAAATCCGCAATCAAAATAAACGGTGAAAAAATTGAACAAGTTCCACTCATCAAGTATTTGGGCAGTATACTCGAAGAAAATTGTACTTCTAGATCTGAGATAGGTAGCAGAGGATTGAGCAAGCGAGAAGAGCACTGATAAGAACGAAGAATCTATTCACGCGTCAGGAATTGAAATTGGAACTGAGAATCAGACTCCTGAGGTGCTACATTTTTTCCATCTTACTGCATGGTTGTGAATGCTGGACACTCAACATTATGAAAAAAAGATCAGCGCTTTTGAGATGTATTGTTACCGACGTATCCTAAAAATACCATGGACTCAAAAAGTGAAGAATATTGAAGTACTTAACAGACTAGGAAAGAATCTTGAACTCCTACAAACCATCAAAAAACGAAAGTTACAATACTGGGGACACATCATGAGAGGATCGAGGCATACCATTCTAAAAATACTACTTGGGGGTAAAATTTCCGGGAAGAGATCGAGAGGAAGACGTCAAATTTCATGGATGGACAATCGTAGCAATTGGTTCAACTGTTCCTCAACAGAACTTTTCCGATCAGCCGTTGATAGAAAGAAATTCCAATTATGGATCGCCAATCTTCAAAATGGAGACGGCGGATGAAGAAGAAGATACTTTTAGAAGCGCATCCCCATAATTCAGCTGCGTACAACCATATCGGTTTTAGCACCATGTGGTATAGCAATATTTTATTTGCAATATGTAATTGGGAACGCGGTCTAAGCAATTAATGAAGTTGTCTCCGTTTTCAGAGTTAGTTCCGTTATCGTTGTCTTGATATGATGAAGCCACTTACGTGTTTCATCTAGGTGTACTCCAAGATATTTAACGGATGAATATGTTCGTACTTGCTTGTTACTTACAGATATATGATATTTACGTATGATTTTTCTCTTTGTAAAAATAATGCGGTTACTTTTACTTTCATTTATTACTATTTTCCATTTATTCAGTCAACCGATGATTTTATTTATCACACCTTGTAAATTTTCTGTGGACGACTTTTCTGGGTTCTCGTGCGTTGCCATGATCGTCATGTCGTCAGCGAAAGTTGCTAGTAGTATATACGTCATCTGTTTCCGGCATATCATAAGTAAACAATAAATGCAAGAGAGGACCAATTTCCTGAGGTACACCTGCCTCAATTTTATGTATGGATGATTCTCATTTACTGCAACTCGGAAATATCTGCCTTGTAAGTAAGATTTCAAAATATTGTAATACTGAATTGGTAGTATTTTTTTGCATTTGTAAAGTATTCTCGGATGCCATACTTTATCAAATGCCTGTTGTACATCAAGGAAGACAGCCGAATTAATTCTTTTTTTTTCAAATGTTTCTTCAATTTTGTTAACCAGCCGGGGTGCACTTGTTGTACTATTGAAATCCGGAAGCCGTATTTTCAGCGTAAATATTTTTAAGTGATAATAGACCAAAAAAAAAACATGTTGCCATCTTCTGTATTCTACTGAAAAAATGAGAGCCTTCAGAATTTAATGTTCGAATTCCGTCAGTGATGAGCTTGTCAATCGCGCTTCGGGGGTTTCAAGTTCATCATCTTTATTCGAATCTACATTTCCCATACGATTAATAAGTCATTCATTTTTGTCGACCTCTTAATTTAAAATTTTCGACGTTCATATTTTCCTTCCTATATTCTAATGAAAATTTTTCGGCTAACGCCTTTTCTGTTTAGATTTAAAAAAAACAAAAAACAAAAACAAAACATATATTACTAAAGGGAACTCCCTTTTTTTAATGCTTATTTTCATGACTACTGATTATCAGTACTCATCGATACTCACCTCGGTAATACGGGAGACCATTTCTGACCGGTACAATTTCTAATAAATAGAGAGGGTTGTCATTTGATTATCACCCCACACGATCAAAACTTACAAGCAGTAATGTAAAAACAGGTGTCAATGATAAGCTTGTAAATGTAACGCTGTTTGGAGATTTTAATTTCCCTTATTGCAATCTATAGAGCTATTTGGTGTTAATATCGGTAATATTTTATTAGTTTTTTCCATTTTACGCAAAGAGAAGCATCCTCTGTTCGATTGTTGCAAGGAAAAGGTTCATATTTTAAAGTTAATTTTTTATTAAACATGCCAATTTACCGTGCCGTTTTTTAACTTTGTAAATATGGTTAGTGTATTTTTTTTTTTTTTTTTTTTTGATTTTCTAAAGATGAGCTACCCCCCCCCCCCCCCGAAAGGGGTTTTAGATATGTATATGATAATTGCTAGATTTTATTATTGTTCGCTAATGTATTATAATTACATGTATTATCTAAATTTTAGCAACAGATTGTGAATTTTCCATCGTTCTAGGGCGAAAGAGATCATATAAATTGACGCTTATTTAATTCTTTCTTTTTTTTGGGGGGGGGCAAAGGGGATTTTTTAACATACAAAGAATTTAATGGTGAAAACAGTGAAATAATTCCTGCAATAACTAACGAAGAGAAGTACAGTAAAACATAATAAAGCACCGAACCCTGACCGAGTAATAGCAGAAATGATTAAACACGGAGCAGAAACATTGATAAATTCAGTACGAGGTCCATTATTCAACCGCTGCCTAAAGAACAGGATGATAATTAGAGTAAGCATTGAGGCGAAAATAATCCTGGTACGCAAGAAAAGGAACGAATAATATCGACCGATTAGTTATAAGTTATTCACACGTGTAATATCAGCGAAACAAATTAATCTTCATCGGCTAATAAAAGAACAAGCTTCATACGAGCGACCAATTACTTACAAACAGGACAGTAAAACAAAAATGAAGCATAATATAAATTTGTGTACATTGCCTTTGCCGATTATAAGAAAACGTTCGACACAGTAAAAATATAGGCGCACGATTAAATTGTCTTTGCAAAATTGTGGCATCGATGAGATATTATCAAGGATATTTACAGATATAGGCTAAATGTCGCTAAAATTATTTTCACAGCGTTTGAGTGATCGAGGATTTGAAGCCGAATGAAGTTGGCATATATACCTGAGTGATCGCAGATTTGCAAATGATGTAGAGTTACTAAGCGCACCGTTGCAGAGGAATCCCGCAAATAATGGGACTTGAATTTAAATATTGTGATGAAAATTACAGCAGACAAACTAGAGTTAATAACACGAACAGAGACGAAGGCAAAAGGCTAGCCTGGGTTGCGATTGGAAAGTAAGTTATTCGAAGAAATACTAATTACTCTGAATAGTAAGCACTACAACCAATCTGTGCTGCCAGTCCTTACCTATGCTCCTGAACACACTTAGTCGTTTACAAAAACAAATATAACACAGCATACGGAAGAATGCAAGTAGCACATGAAAGTGGATAATGCTGAATTTAGAACGAAGAGATCGAATAGCGAACACGACGATAAGTGAAGCAACCAAAATTGAACGAGGCTATATAGAAAGCTGATCGGGCCGGCCATATGGTTCAAAGAAACGAAGACAGATGGACAAAGCTACTGCGGTGGCCGATGGACAAAAACTCGAAGAGAGAAAGACGAAGCGTTAGAACAATGAAATAACAAAAGAACCGCAAGAAAGAACCGGATTGGGAAAGCACTAGATCGAGATGAATGGAAGAAGCTGGGAAAGACTTACTCCAATGATGAACCGATATAGGCTAAATCGTAAATCGGCAAGGCGTCTCTAACGCGTCTCTTTTAAAAAAAGAAAATTTCTCAAATACGAGGGGTCGCTGGAAGATAGTCCAAGGAAAAGGCTTTATTTTTTGTTTATCTGTTTTTTTAAAAATTTTCAAATATTGCTGATAATATCCGATGAGCTTCTGTTAAATAAAAATATGATATTTAAAAATCGGTAAACTGCTTAGCCAACGACAGAAAGAAAATTAAAGATACCGTTTACTTATGTTTTTGTTTCATTTTTAAGTAATCTACGGATTAGGAAAAAGCAAAAAAAAAAAAAAGATTAAAAGCGGTATAATAAGGACCGCTGGCCGATTGTTCAAAGAAAACTAAAAGGTTCGCTCGGAATTAGTATCGATATACTCCTTTCGAATTATTTTAAATCCACCGCGTTGTCCTTATAAACACAAATGTTAAAAACCATAACGAGCTAAAAAGATTACATATATTATAATATTCGTAAGGGGCTGTTTTTTTATTTTACAGAAAGTGAAGCGATTCGTTCGCATTTTTACATTTGTGCAGAAGGAATTTACAAGGACCGGATCGATGATAAGAAATGTCAACGGTAGAGCGATGAATACGAAAACGTATTTTAAAGTCGGACAATTGGGCTGATCTACCGTTTCAAAAAAGAAAAAATTTGGTTTCCTGGAAATTACATATTTAAAAAAAAAAAGGAGAAAAAATGCAACATTGGTGGCGGATGATTACGCTTTATTGTTTGACAAAAAAAAAAAGATATTACGTTATTCCACTATTTTTAATGTTTGTTTTTTGTTTTTATTTTACTTCTTTTTAATTTTTTTCATTAGCCATGGATATCTAACCGAATTAGGCTAGATTTTTCCGAGTGCCGCAGTAGTAGTCGGGACTGTGTGAACTTTGTTAGGACGATAAGATAGCGTATTATTTTAAGTAAAATTAAAATACCTGTAAAGACGACTGATATTATTAAAATTAAAAATTTCCGATAAAAACCACGTGCCATCGTTTGAGTTATTACGTGACGTTCTCGGGCATTTTATAATAATGCCGGTCCATCATTAATTAAGCCGGTCTCATCGACTTCTTAAATTATAATGATACTTTTTCATTATCGTCAGAGTGGAAGTAGAGGGATGACACGTGTATAGTCGGACGGTCAATTAATCTCAGGATTTCCGTCGACGAATCTGTTTATTTTGATTGATTGTTCTATCTACTATGTTTCTTTTTAATAAACCGATAATCGGTTCTGGAAACGATTTTTACCATTACAGGTAGTTTGCTCCGTTAAAATTATTGTTTATTTCAGTTTTAATAGCCGCTATAAGGCGTTTAGCTACCGAACCGGAGGTGTCATAAGTTATCGAGACTCGTCTCGTTCCCGGATCCAAGTCGCTGTCCCAGTGGTTTATACCTAATCTAAAATTGAATATTGGTTATACCGGAGAAATCTGGGAAAGTAAAAGCGGACAATCCAAAAGTAGAAAGGAACTGGCCCCAGTATTCCCATCAGATCCATATTAGGCTTAGTACCATTATGAAAAGCTTAACTTCACAATCCATGATACCTTATCAAGAATATATATATATATATGTATATATGGGACTTACTTTTACTTTATGACGAAACAGCATTAGCGCAATTATCGCATTTGAGAAAATTGATGTTTTAGCGAAAAATTTGTTCATTTTAAAAATAGATACAATTTTGAAATAAATAATAGTTTCCTAGCAGAGAACATGGTTATTATTAGTTTGTGGAAAGAAACGCGGGCGAAATAAAAGGAACGGTCAGTCAAAAGACACCTAGACTTAGCCGAGTTCCGCAGAGTAATTAACAGTTTGAATAATGAGCTTCCTAACTTCAGAAGTGAACGAAGATACTATTTGGTTATAGTTTTTTATTTCACATTCCGACGATGGTATCTCGTATTATTCGGAACATTTTTAAGTAATGTTTCAAACAATGACGTAGTTTTTAGCAAAAATTTGAATTTTTTTTTATTTTGAATAGTTATATGCGTATATACATATGTATATATTTCCTTTTCAAGTAATATTCTCCAATCCTCATTTTGTAAACGTCTTTAGAAGAAGAGGACGAAATTCGAACGTATTTTGCAATGGTATCTTATTCTAAGATTTAACAATACTCGTACCGGACAATGTGATCCCCGGCGGATAAAGGAAAACCAGGTCGATGTTACTAATTTTTAATACCCTAATAAATATTAGTAGTCGTCGCAATTCTTCAGCTTCCACTGAGAAATCATAAATTGATGTAATTATAAACCGGAGAATAATTAAATATACCCGAACGTAACATGGAAAACTGATTAGGGATCGCTAACTCCGGGGTTATTTTTTAACTTTTTCTCTCGAAAATTCAAAAGAAATAATCGCTGCGAGTATTTTAAAAGGCTGAACTGTGTTTTGCTTTTTCTTTTTTTTATATATTCGAAATTTTGGTAGTACTTTAATAATTTGAAGGGTCACGCGGAGTTGAGCAAATAAAGTTTTGAATGTTTTCAAAGATTTTTTAGAGGCGTGTAAAATATATTTCTTCGATATTGTATCGTTGCACAGTGTAAGCGAGGACTAGCAGGACCAGTCTGCACGAATGTAGATTCACATGAGCGGAAACTTTTTCGATAATGCACGCGTTTCTGACCTTTGGAAAGAGCTATTTTTCTTTCATAGATGATTTTTGATGTTGGCAGACTTTCTAATAGTTACGAATTTGTCGTTGAGACTGAATCATCTTTTAATCGTATCGGAATACACACTAGGGGTAATCAGTATAGTTGTCTATATAGTGGAAAATGTATTTTTATATCGACGTTTATCCAGGTTTCCGCGCGAAAATCTGCATCATGAACAAATTAAGGAGGTTTTCAAGGATGTTTTTTTTCCCCCCCCCATTATTCCTGTAACATTCGACGCTTTATAAAGCTGTTAAAAAGTCAATGATAACTAGCAAATAATTTCTGTCTTAAACCGCGAACTATTAGCAGGAAGGTTTGAAATTTTGCAGGTCAACAATAAATATTTAACAATAAATATTTAACAATAATATTAATATTTCGTTCATTCGCTGTTCCTCTACCAAATCGAACCATTTGCGAAATAGATATTGTATTTCGAGTACGCTTTTCGAACGTTACGTTTGCGACGAAAACTTAATGAACGGTGCGGAATGGTATTTATTTTTTTGAATAGAAGGCGCTTACGGTGGAAATAAATTTCATTTTCAAATCAAATCAAAAAAAAAAAAAATAAATAATAATCTTAGTTATATTAAATACTGGTTTAGGTCATGTGCTCATACTTAAGTATTCCGCTACTCGCGCTGCTTTTGCGCATATGTGGATCATTATATTAATGTTATAACTCTTTAATATTTAAAATATTATAAAATATTATAAATTGAAAATTATTGTTATTATTATTATTATCATTGAAGCAGATGAGAACTACGTCAACACTAAAATATGGACGCATGTATACATAAACTTATAAAAAATTTTGTTTTCATTTTATTTTCATTTTACTGATACTACGATCGTAAGTGTAGTTTTGCATTTCTACATTTTATGTTTGCAATCACTAAGTGTAGGTGTATATATGAATGAATGTATTAGTGAGAACGTGTAACTTTACCTTTTACATGTATGCACATGCATGGATGAATACTTATCGTGCTTAATTGCTAGTTTTTTTGTTTTTATCTTAAAATTTTGTTTATTTCAAGAAATTTTTATTGTTTGTTAAATCCATCGCTCGCGTAAATCTGCGCACAGATGGTATATGTATATGTAGAATAATAATAATAATAAACCCTAATTTGATTTGATTTGATTTTTGATCATTATTACATATATATATATTCCATCTATGCGTAATGATATGCGAGCGATGGACTATTCAGGAAAATTATCTAAATCTAACACCAATAATTATTTACAAACTAAAGAGCAACTATTTTATTTACATCGAACATAATAAAATGAAAGCGTTAGCATTTTTACATATTTACGTCCAATAACTTCTAAAAATCGCTCCGTAAGAAAATAATACTGAAACAATAAAAATTTCTTAAATGTATAAAAGAAAATCTTGAAGGGATATTGAAATTATAAAATAACTTTTGAAAATTCACTACATATACAAATAACTAAAATAGAATAAATATTTCTCGTATTAATATGCAACAATTTGAGTGTTTATGGTGTTCATTCGCTTTTGGATATCGTTCTGCAGGGTTCTCCGCGAGCCTTGAGAAGGTCTTTTTCCGAATATAAACCAATTAGTACATTTATATTGCAACGCATTTTCTTAAAAATAAAAATAAAATGACCGTCAATTGGTGCGTCATTACAATAACGACTAAATATAATTTCGAAATGAATCAAAAACAAAAAAAAGTAACAGAAAACGAAAATCTTTTTAAAATTAAACGCTAAATGTTTTACAAACTTAATAAATTACAAACATTTGTAATATTTAACGGAATAAATAATACGAGAATTAGAAGCAATGGAAACACATAGAGGAAGCTGAAAGAACTCTAAAGGCGGGCTGTCGTTGAAACAGATGCGAGAATCATTAAAATTTGAAATATGATGCGGTTAGACGATGAGGTAGGAAAGACTGAATGTAAAAGACTGAGCGCTAGACATAAAGTTCTTGGAATATCGAACGAGAAAAATTTAACGTTCAAAATAGATACGAGAGAAAAAAGACGTATATAAAAATTGCGCGGTCTGAGACTGCATTAAGTTGAAGAAACACCGTTTAATAAGCTGTGGATTAACATGAAAGTAATAATGAAATCAAAGCAGATCCGATTAAAACACAAGATCAGTTTGTTTTTTTTTCAAATAAAGTACAGGAGAGAGACAATGTGATATAAAAAATATGCCAAACGTGCATATGCGACAGTTGCACTGAAATTTGTACGTGAACCAACTCGTATGATTATATGTCATTAAAAATTTAAATTTAGAATGCACTTTGAAGATTGAATGTATACTTTTGAATTATTTCATTATATTAATTTATACCAATGTCAAATCAACTTTATTTATTTACCACTACAGATGCGAATTGTTTCGCCAGTATGTGGTACACAATTTGACATGTGTATTATATACAGAAATGAATTATATAGAAAACGAAATAAAAATTTTCCTAAATATAATAAAGAATCACCGAAAACAATAGCAAAAACAATGATAGTGAAATAAATAAAGGTTCGGCAAGTGTAAAATTTTCTAACGCCGTAAATTTTAACCGATTTGCGTAAATAGAGCGATATGGGTGGACCAAAAAGTAGTTTCGCGTAATCGGTGAAGAGACGCTATCTATAGGGAAGATGTGTTCTCGGCGCAAGTACAAGTCGATCATTTAAAATTCACATATACTTCAGAAAACTATCGTAATTTGTATTACTTAAGTTTAAATTTAATTTTTTTATTCGCTACTGTCTCATGATGACGAAAAATCATGTGACCACCATTGTAGAAGGTTTCTCTAGCAAATTATTCGCGCAATTAATATGAAAAATAATAAAATATTTTAGACTCCCACGAGATTATCTGAGATGTGTACTAAATGACCGAAAAAAATTTGAAAGTTGAGCATACATATCAATGCGGAAAAATCACACACTCTGCATCGGATAGAGTTCAGCGATTTATTAGCCGAGCGTGAATTTTATCCTGCAATATCCAAAAGTTCTCGAAATCTTATTTAGCTTCAACAACATAGGCTTAGTTCCGTAATATATTAGTGCGTATCACCGATGCTCGTTCATGACTGATAATAAATAGTCCCGGTTATGCATGCGCAATAATGTGCAACTTTTTGGATGCGAACGACAACATTTTTGAAATTCCTTTTCGGAAAAAAAGCCGGTTTGTTTTCACTTTTTCGATATTCCGGCCGTTTTATAATGCAACGTAGGCATTTCACTAGGTCAGTTTCTTACTAAACATTTTTGAATTATTCATTTAATAACTTTTGCCGTATGATGTTTTAATTTTTTTTTGTTTTTGCCTTTTCTGAGCGTATATTTTTCATATATTATCTGACTGCTTAGACATTTGTATGTCTTGTTGTCGACCGATTTTAATGATACTCCTTGTTCACTCGAAGTGTACCAATCAACGTGGTTGCTCAAAGCGTGCTGCAGACTATCACATCTGCTCTCCCTTCTCACTCAACCGATTACGTCATTCTTCTTATTTTGATTCATGTAACCTTTTCCTTTCCCACTTAATCCAAACGGATTTCATTTGGATTCCTGGCCATGTGGGAATCGAGGGAAATGAGTTGGTTGACTTATTCGCTCGATTATTTTCCTCTTCTGGTAGGTTTCTTCCTGCCTTCTCAGCTTCTAATATTACCCTTCTGTCTGCAGCTGCTCATCCCAGACTGTGGTTTGATTCCTACGTCTCCTCATTCTCCAACCCGAACTCCCTTTTCTTGTCTATTCAACCTTCCCTTCTACGCTTCCACTGGTTTATTAATTTTCCTTCTATGCGCCGTTCCAATCTCTCTGCAATTTGTCGCCTGCGTTTTATGGTTTGCTCCCTTCCTCATTGTTCCGTTATTCTCTCGTGCCTTCTCCTTATTGTCCATTGCACCCTCCCGGCAATCAATGTATTTGTGATCCCGATGTCACTTTCAACTGAACAATCTTCTTTTTATTCCTTCCTCTTAAAAACCGGTATTCCCGCTCCATACGGTGCTTCATTCATTCTCTCCTTTCCTTCTCCTTCGGTTATTCTAGCTCTTGATTCCTTTTTTTGTTGGCTATCTCTGATCGTGTAAGGGGATCTGAGTCTCTCTTTCTGTTTCACTGTTCTGGGCCAATGTCCATGTTTATGAACCCATTATAAAAAAAACAAAGGAAAAAAAAATCAGCGTGGTGATATTGTGTGAGTATATCGGTGAGATCATTGGTGAAGAGATAATCAGTAGTCATCAAAAAACTGGAAAAAATGCGGTGGTTCTTGTAGATAATGTTTTTATTGATTAGTATAACACTCACGAATACCAAAAATATTATCAATGTTGTTAAGCCTGGAAACGTAAATTATCAATGATAATTATCCACAGATAAATCTTTCGAATAAAGATAACGAATAATTTTAAACCACCGCAGCGCGTTACTTACAAGCTTGTATCACTTTTTAAAAATAGTTGGTTTTTTGAAAGACAAAAAAATTGAAGTATTACGCTAAAAATTGCGAATGTTTTAAAAAATATGTATGTCGAATATTTTCTATAGAAAAATTTAATAAAAACAAACTAAAAAGTAAAAAAATAATTTTATTCGATGAGAAATATATTTTACAGCATAATGCTTAAAGCGGATATTATGATAATTCTTAAAGAACATTAAAAAAATAGCGTATTATTGGTGAATAAAAATACTCAGTAGTCATCGGGAAACTAAAAAAAAAAAACGTGGTGGCCCTTTTAGATACTTTTTTTTTTGTTTATTATCCTCGAAAATCAAAAATTACAGTAATAATTAGGAGCTGCATTAAATATATTCGTCAGTTTCTGGATATTTTAATTTTAATTCGCGGTGGCCACTTTGAAATATATTATTTTTTATCGAATAATCTTTTTTTACGTTTTAGCGCATTTCTATTACATTTTTATAGTAAATTTTGAAACCGATATTTTTCTCTTTTTTTTTTTTAAAAAAAAGGGCATTTCATTTTCATTTTTATATAAGAAATATACAGCGGTCACCTAATTAACCGTTTTTCGGTTTTTTTATTCCGTATTCACCTACAAATTCCCATGATAGAGTTGAAAAAAAGAAAATGAGCAAGAAGAGTTTTTAAAGAGACAGTGAAAAACTGTAAACCGATCGATTACATCAAAAAAAAGGTCATTTTTTGGAGGCTGTTCGCTCGGTCATCAATTATTCCCCCAAATGGCGTAGATTTGCATTTCAGTCGCCTTGGCGTTCCCATTTTAAGAATTCTTTCGACCACGACTATCATTGTCTACATTTTTTTTTAAAAGTTTATTTCAGGTTTAGTGCGGTAGAAATGGCAGATAAATTAACAAATACTCAGATCATCTGGTATACTACACAGATGCAGCTAGGGCAAATGGAGAACTGCCGGCGCCTGCGTTAAGTCGCACTGGATGCAGAGTTTTATGAAAAATTAAACACAATTACCTTGTCATGATCGACAATGAATATCTAGTAATAACCTTGTATTTTTTGCAGTCTTTAAACATGTTTAAAATCCAAAAATGCTACAAAGATGCGTCACTATTTATATTAGTTACACCGAACGGACTGCTACGCGATGCTAATTTAGGTTCCCGCGGGGGCTTCAGGGTGTTTGATAATGAGCGAATCGCTGAGACTGTGCACTCCACTTTGTTTTCGCCAATAGCAGCTGATGCGGAATTACCGTTGCAGACGCTACGAACACTTTTGGAAAATCTGCAAAAACCGGTGCGAAGCTGAATAGCTGAATGGGTATCTAGTACAACGTTTAAAAAATGTATAAAGTATACCGTCGAACCATGATGGCCACGCCGGAAGGAACACTCCGTTACGATTATAAGATCTGAGTAGGCTCGAATTAGTCCATCATAGAAATAATCGATAAATTTTCACTCTCGCCTATTATTTCTTTTTTTCATGCAGTTGTCTCGTTGGTCCCGCGCTTACTCTTCGCTTGCCCAAAGTTCCCTGAGCATATGATTAAGTTTACGAGAAAACATACAGCGATTATTTCATATTTTTCCTTTGTCTCTTGGACACATCGACAGGGACCATCAAGCATCGCAGTGCAAAATGAAAAAAGTAAACTAGATCCCAAAATGATTGGAAAATGGAGGGGAAAAAATTGACAATAACGGAAACTATGGAGAGTGGAGGGTACATAGGATGCAAGAATTGTTGTATTGTAGGAAGCGTATGTTGCGATGGCAGTTCTGGACATTAACTTATCATTGTGTATGAGGTAAAAAGTTCTAATAAATTCTAATTAGTTTAACTTATATTTCAAACGTTTTGCAAATTAGCCCGTCATGCCAAGCCGCGTCGAAGAATGCTTTTGTAATATCGAATAGAATTAATCCTGTTAGTTTGTTTATATTAAAATGATATGGCTTGATTGACGATCCTAGTAATTGGATGTGTTTTACCGAAACCAAATTACTCCTCCGGAATTACAAGCAAACTTAGTAATTTATACAACTTTCTCTTCTATTTAAGCTGTTGAAGAATTGGTCGTATATTATTCACTCGAGAAGGATTATTTCCCCTGGTTCAGCTGGTGCACACTTTCCAATATGCATTATGTGCTGATTATATGCGTTATCTCTGGGACAACTTTTCGCGGAATCTTCGAAGTTTTATCGGAATATTAACACCGCCATAAGAACTTTTAGCTTTTGAGTTTTTAAGCTATTTCAACAGACAGGCAGGTATTCAGAATGAGAAATAGAAAAGCGTGTAATTATAAGCGGCAGTCGTTTTATCGTATCATCTGTAACTAAATTTACCGGTTTTGGTACTGGCTTTACGATATTTCAATCGTACTTGGTCAATCATAAGCGTAAGTTTTAAGGTCAGAATCAAAAAACCGCTGGAAGCATTCCATAACTCCTACCATATCGCGAGCATATTTTCCATAGACTTTTGCAGCGTGTAAAACATTAGAAGGAAATTTTTGTAATGCTTTCGTTTTTTTCGTTTAAATCTTAACAAATTTAGTTCAAAATTTAATTACGCGTTTCAAATAATTTCAGTATCAGTATGAAATTGCGATATTCCGTATCAATCTTTTGAACTTTATATTTTCAATAAAATACGGATTATAAACTTGAGGGAAAGTATGACACGCCTTTCTTTTTTTTTTTTTTGAAAAGATAAATTAATATTCTCAGTAATTAAGTATGATAATTCCAGCTTGATATCGCAGTATCAGAATTAATAATCCACATTAGATTAAAATCTAGATATGTTTTATCAGATATAACCCGCAACCAAAACATTCTCAACAGACCGCACAACAATTTCAACCGTTGATATCGCTGAAATCTTTTAAGTAATTTTTACTGACGTCGTGATAATTTTAATTTATCTTCAAATCATGTTAAGAATTAAATGAGAAACCGGTTTTAAACGGGGTTTTTTTTTTTTTTGCTTTTTCAACGATGTTTTTTGGTTTTAAAAATTGCAACCGGTCCTTTGGATTTCATAGGTATGGGGTGGTCCTACGTGTAAAATTCTTAGCGTTCGTTTCTTTTCAGTTAAAGATTATCGTGTACATGTCGCCCAAGCATGTTAAATCAATACTAGCGACCGAATCTTTTCTGACACTATGTCAGATGATTGGGGTCAAATTGTGAAAATGTGGAAAGGGATGTCTATGAGTATATTGTTGCTGAAGCTCCCGTGAATATCGGAGGAAAGTGCGCTGTTTCTTTCTTCGATGAAAAAAAAAAAAAAATACAAGAATATGTTGTCATCACACAAAAAGTTGCTACGGAAAAAAAATCGATGTTATAAATAAATGGAAAGTTCGGTTATTCCGAAGAATACAGAAATATGTCGGTATGTATTTTTTGATGACGATTAAAATAAATTATTAACTGGACTAATACGAAATAACATTCCGGAAGAGAAAAATATCAATGAAGGGCGAAAGATTTAGTTGATACAATAGAAATGTAAGCGGTTTACGGCTATTTAGCGAAATCCTCAAATCTAATCAAGAAGATATTCGAGAACTATTTGCAGTGGATGGACCCGGGGACGCGGCATTTTTCCAATTTTTAATAGTTTTTCGTATTTTGATAATTCGTTTCGTAGAGTTGAAACAAAGAGAAAAAAAAAAAAAGGTACCTTAGAACACACCAATTTCCATTATTTTTACAATATTTATCAAAAAATTCTAGATCTATAATCTTACAGATGATTTATGCATGGACGGGATACTGGTTGATTTTTGAAGCAAGATGTGTACAATAGGCAATAAACTAGACAATTACGGGTTGAAAATGATGTGCCTTACAGGATAGAACCATTACTTATGTAATAATGTATGCATTTAATGTTGGTAAAAATTCAAACAGGCTAACAACATAAAGTATCATCATCAGTGTATCAGCCTGTCGGCTGGTTCGCCCCATGTATCAACTGCTTCCATCCAAGCCTGTCACAGGCTTTCTTCTTTAATTCCGGATAGGTCGTTATTCCACTTTCTTTTAGCACTGTGTCAATGAGTGTTATTCTTGGTCTTCCCTGCGTGACTTTTCCCCCATTATCTTGCCTTCAATAACATCCTGCAGGATATTTTGGTTCTGACGGAAAGCATGACCTAGCCACTTAAGTCGCCTCTTGCGGATATTTTGTAGTATACTTCTTTTTTCCTTTAATCTTTCTAGTACTACTTTGTTATTTATTTTCTCGACCCAACTAATTTTCTGAAGGCGCCGCCAACAACACGTTTCAAATGCTTCTAATTTATCGTGATCTCTCTTTTTCATTACCCAACATAAAGTATAGAAGAGAAGAACTTATCAAATGCTACCCACAGCCTGTTCTTTCTACGATTTTCAAGCCATCGTGGAATACAAACAGAAATATTACACAGCGCTATTGGGCTCCATGAACCACTTGCCAACATGCTGAAAACCGGCAGTTTCACTTAATTGATGCGATAAACAGACAAAATCGAGAGAGGTACTGACTCAGTAATGTAGACGGATTTTCGAAAGAACTTGCAATGCGTTCAGTAGTATGGAAAAAAAGTTATACAAAAATTGTAAATTTTTCTGTGCATTATACAAAGCGCCCTCTGATCGACCACGTATCTGGAGAAGAAGAAATCTCATAGGATAATACGACTAAATAAGATGAGTGAAAAATGCAACTAAATTGTGATTGTCGTATGCGAAGGTAGCCAGATTATCCCGTTTTTTCGAATATAGCGAATGTCATAATCAAAAGACGACTTACTCTCTATTCGTTAAATCGCATAAATAAAAGGTAATATCGGACGAATTTTGAAAACGTCTGGGGGGATTCTGAACGGTACAACATTCATGCCGGGGAATGCTAAATTCCCAAAAGATGTATAAATTTTGCTCAGCGCCGAAATGAAAACGTCCTATCGATGGTACAATTGCTATTTTCCAATCTGTTTAAAATGCACCGTTTCCGTCTGTAAAAATTGTTCCGCCTTAAAGAATATTATAAAGCGATTTGCGTAGTTGATTAAGTAGGGTTTTTTCGTTCGAGTAGAATCTAGTTGGAATCCCGTGTCACTGTACACTGGAACTTCCAAAAATTTCACACGCCTTCTTAATGTCCATATTTGGCAGGTGAAAAAAAAAAAAAAAAGGAAATAAAGATTGGAATTAATTTTTATTTCAGAAAAATATCGTATCTGTGCGCGTCTGATTTAGATATGAATATGTGTAGGTACCTATGCGAGAGATATTTTTGTGAAATAATAAAATTACTATTATGTTTTGACGATTTAAATAAATTAATAAATTTACGCTCTTTGTTTTTTCGAGATGGTATTGACGGATAGCGAACGTACGATATATGTATTTATGTAATTATTAAGTTTTCAGTTAATAATATATTGCGAATTTTAATTACCCAAAGAAGAAATATTAATTTTATCACTCTAAATTAAGTTCAAAATTTTCACCAAAGTTCGGAGGGCTTATTTTCGATTTAACTCTTAAAAAAAAAAGAATTGATATGCGCGTATTCTTTTTATTATTAATTTTAATTACATAATCGTTATTTTAATTTCACCTTTTTTTTTTTTTAATTTTAAAATAAGTTCGTGATTCTCACTGGGCAAGTATGCCCGTTGTGTGAGTGCCCGACTCTCTTATTATCGTTTATTTAATTTGTACACGTTACAAATTTATACATACTTATTATACACATCGATATTATATAAACCTTAATTAATATTAGTCCTAGTAAATATATATATAACTTATATATAGGTATAAAGAGTAAAGAAAAAAAAGAAAAAGCCATACATATACATTCATTCACTCAAAAATAGTCATATATACATATACATAATGATAGCATTTGCAAACAATATCGTCTTTATGAATTTCAAAACAGTAAGTTAAACGGAAAAGGAATGGCACAATAACAACACAGAATACGTATATAATCAGTAGCTGCATGATTGAACTATCTAGATGAGAGGAATTCGGATGCAGTTTGTTTTTATTCTTTGCACCACTCCTTCAGCCATTTCACTACCTCCTTTTTCCACACGCTAATATGCTATTTTCGTTTATAATGTGATTGGGAATATTACTCATTAATTTAATTAGAACCGAATATCACCTGTGGTGTTATCAATTCGTAGATTTGCCCCTCTAGAGTATATGTATAATATACATATATTGATTTCTTGTTATTCGAGTAGTTTTTGGCCTAGTTGGTAACATTATGTTATTGATATTACATTCGAGTAACCTGTAATAGTAGTGGTACATCTTTGGTGACATTTCATCATTTTCCTTCTATACATAATTGATCTCGAGTCACTCCGTTTCCAATGTGGCAGTATAAGTTTAAGACACCTTTTTTGATTTTTACCGATTTTATTGATTTCCGTTTTCTTAGCCTCTCCACATATTTGGATTCCATATAGAATTCTAGCCATAATTATTGCATTGTAGTATATACGTAGTGTTTTATATGAAAGTACCTGCTTTAATTTGTGTAGGGCTGGAATTGTCTGTCTTATTTTCGAATTTAAGACTTGAACGTGTTTTTTCCAGCTCAAGGATCTACCGACATATATATTCACCTAGATATTTAAAGTCTTTTACGTTTTCAAGAGGTGGACATGAGCATGTAGGTGAAATATTCGTTTCATGGAGTTCGTGTAAGCATTCGTTATTACGAAGAATGATTATCGCTACTCTTGCGTTTACTACTGTGTCGGATATGAATCAATTTAGATTTATTTATATTTACACATAACCTTAGGCATGTGCCCATTTACTAAAATTATTTATATCCTGTTGCAGTAATTTTTCCGCCACTTCTATCTTTTTATTTTCAATTAGTCATCAGCAAAAACATATACCTTTGCATTTTTAATGTACCTGTATAATGAGTTAGTGTATATTAGAAATAGGATAGGAGCAAGTATAGTTCCCTGACCTACCCCAAATCGAGTGTTTTTTTCATTACTATTACTCTCTGCGATGATTTTTACTACACTTTTCCTGTTTTTTAAATAATTTTTAAACAACATTAGTTGGTTTTTTAGAATAGCCAGATTTTCTAAGTCATTAATCAGTAAATCGTGATCAACTAAGTCAAACGCTTTTGTTAGATCAATAAAGGTAATTATAAAAATTGGTTCCCCATAGCCAGTCCCGTATTTATCTGATTTATCATCGTTCTTAAAAGCGTTATCGTGGACTTTTTTTCTCTAAACCCGTGTTGGTTTTCATAAAGTAGGTTGTTTCTTTCCAAATAATTCCTTAAATGTTTTTGTCAACATACCGTTCTAATATTTTACTTATTACTGATATTATTGTTATAGGACGGTAGTTTTCGCATTGATTTTGCACTCCTTTTTTATAGATCGGTCTAATAATACCTTTTTTGATCCCATCTGGAGTACACGCTTCCTTTATAGAGCGATTGATCATGTTAGTTAAAATAGGAGTAAAAATTTTTACATTTTGTTTAATATCTTTTACCCTAATTTCGTCCCATCCAGGAGCCTTGTGTACTTTTAGATCGTTTATTATTGTTTCTATTTGTGATGAATTTGCAGGTGGAATATAAAAAGAAGACATGGTAGAATTAGTGGAGTTATTATTCAGTAAGTGTATGTTACATTTATGTCTGAGCTCTTCAACTGAACGTGTGAAGTATTCACTAAATCGTTCGGTTACTATTGTAGTGTTTTCAAAATGTTTTATGACAAAGTCATCAATTGATGTTTTGTTTTTTTTTTTTATTCACAATATTGTTGATTATGCACCATGTTTTTTTGCTATCATTGTTTGCTAACACTATTTGATTTTGATAATATTTTTGTTTAGCGTTCCTTATTTCTGTTTTTACTATATTTCGATATTTCCTGTATAAGTTTTTATATCGCATACTAGTTCTGTTTCCTTCACTGAGCTTAAAATACTGTGATCTCTAATTTTCATAAAATTTATGATTTTTTGACTCATCCATTCGTTTTTGGGATCATATTTGGTTACCTTTTTACCCACGTTTATTTCAAATTTACATTCTTTATATATATATATATATATGTATTTTTAAAAACCATATGAATGTGATCGTACATGTCACCTACTGTTGTGATGTTACTCATCTCGTTCCAGTTGTATTCAACAATCTTTTTGTGAAGACTTTTTTCATCAAAATAATATTTCCGTGAATTTTTTAAATGTCGACTTTTCTTATTCGAGATGACAAATGCACAACAAATCATGTAATGGTCAGATATTTTCGTATTAATTATTCCCGAAGTAATTTCATTTGTTTTGTGCTTCATAAATATATTGTCTATGCAGGTCTGAGTATTCCTATCTATCCGGACTTCTTCTCTTGTAATTCCACTTATTAGCTGAACTCCCCCTGCCCTGTAAATTACATTTATAAAGTTCTCCACTTGTGCATTATGGAGCAACAAGTCAATATTAAAATCACCGCAAATCAGGAGATTATCTTTATTATTTGTTTTCTTTAAAAGTGTTGCGATTTCTTTTGTGAATTCACCTATGTTTTTACGGGGTGTTCGATATATAGCAATTAACCGTAAAGGAATATTTCCGCCTGTATCTATATCTACCATCAACAGGTCCATACCTGACCTATTATTTGCTTCCTGAATATTGCATTTAATTTTTTTATTTACAAATACAAGTATTCCCCTGTTCTATCCCATTGGTCTTTGTAGTCCAATGCTCGTGAAACCTGCTATATTGTATAGATTTAAATCATTTTCTCTTATATTTATTTCCGTTAATACAATGACGCTTAATGTTGTCTTGTGAATGTAACTTATAAATTCATCCCAATTTCGCCTAGCACTTCTTATGTTTAAGTGCAGCACATGAAATATTTCGGTGTTAATTTTTAATGTATTGTTTAGATTAAGTACACTGTTTATATTATCAGTCCATTTCTTTAAGTCACTATAGTTCATACAATTATATTTACCCCGCTACTGCATTAGTGGAATCGTATTTGTGACGTGCGTTTGTTAAAGTACGTGTTTAGTTTGAAGAGTTTGGGATGGAGAGAAAGGGGAAATTCTCACATATAACCGATAAAATATATACATATATATGACTCTAAATATACGTACACACATGTAAATACACATTCATACATTTTCTCACATACATACAACATATAGTAAAACATGAATTTGTATGTGGAACTGTGATACCTCCGTGCACGCATTCATTCCAACATTATCGCTATCCGCAGCCTGAAAACTTTGAAAATAGTGTAAGAATGCTCGAAACAAAAAAAAGGTGGAAAGGAATGACTAAACAAATATTTTATTTGTTTAAATTACGCATTTAAAAAAAGCTTAAAACTCTGGTAAATTTGGGAATATCGTTAAAAAAACACTTCAATTTTGAATAAAAATAATTAAGGCATCATCTCTGGTTACGTTACAAAATCCATATCGGCGGTTACATAGTGGTGCGTATTATTGATAGCTGTAAAAAAAAATTGGTTAATGAGCAGAGATAAGGTGATCAAAGAAACTCAATGGGTGCCATTTATTTTATATCCTCGTATAAGTGGTTTTCGTGAATTCCTGATCGTTTCCGATTTTAAAGGCGTTTTTCAAGCCATCTCCTCTCCTCCTTCCTATTCCTCTGACGGTATTCTCTATTCGACCTCTTATCTCCACTTTGTTCTCATCCCGTTCCATCCTTATAGTCTTCCTATGGGTTCCTAGCCATTACAATATAGAGCGACTCAGCCGATTCTTTATAACTGATTTCTCGATTCTTTTCCTTCTCCAGACATTCTTTCCCTATCACGCACTAATCATTCCAGACTTTGGCTGGACATATATCCATCTTTATTCCCTAGCCGCTATTCGCAGTATCGTTTCACTCAACCGGTTTTTCCTGCCTTGGTTCCATTCTATTCCTGTCTGCCGTCGTTCCACTGTTGTTTCCTTAATTAGACACACGATTAATCATTCCCTACTCTTCTCACTTTCGTTTTTCTTTAGCTCTTTCTCCTTTCTGCTCTCTTCATGTTTCTGAGCCTCCTTGTATTCGTGATTCTAATCATATCTTTTTCGAACGTTCTGCTTTCCTCAACGAACGCTTCTATATACGATTAATTTTCTGCTTTGTGTTTTCCTATTCCCTATAATAACGCAACCTATATCCTTTCCTTTCCATCGCTTTCGGGTGTTCCGTTGCTGCTGTTCTTTATGAGTTCTATTTCTGACCGTCTGGCTATTTAGTCCTATCTTTTGAATTATGTTATCGGGTCAAGGCCACTGACACACTCACCCAGGGTAGGGTTAACAAAAAAAACAACTAAATGGTGATATACTTGTACTAATTTTTTTTTGTTGGTATAATTAAGTGCAAAACATTAAACTGAGAAAGGTTCTCGGGCAGACGCTGGATAATGCCCTCGGCTGGCGACCTCCTCCCTTAAAAGCCAAAATTTGAAAATTTCCCCGAGCTTGTATAGTAAATATTACCGCTAAAATGCTGCTGAACCTTGTATTCTCTATTCTTACAATCGTCAACCAATTCTTCGGAAGTAGGTTAACAAGTGTTCATCAAAAAGTTTATATATATATATATATCTCGGCGGCTTATGTACAGTATAAATAACGTAAAAGTTCACATTTTGATTAGTATGATATATAAATATTCGGAGCAGCTGTTTGCAGCAATTCATTGAACGTGTACTAAACCGCGTAAAGACATGTTTAATATACATTACTATCTACAATTAATGTCTCTTCGTCACACTTCTCTGCCGATTACAAACCGGGAAATTTTAAATTGCACGAAGAGTCTTATCTAGTTGCAAAAAAGGCGGTAGTTGTAGATAAATTCACACAATTCATTGCAGTTGTTAGCAGTTGAGTTAAAATTCTAGGTGAAAAAAAAAACACACAATTGAAAATAATTCTTACTTATAATTTCTGCAACTTCACCAGTTAAACTAAAAATACTCTTTTGACGCATACCCTTAAATTCGTTTCAAAAAGTGTTTAAACGTATAAGTTTACATTGATATTTTTTAAATTTATCTATTAATAAGGAAAAGTTTGAAACCTCGTTAGGTTCGGCATTAACAGGAATAGTTTTTCTAGTCAGGTAAGTTGTTCGTAAAAATTCAGCTGGACTGTAACGTAGGAAAACTAGAAGGACAGACAAAACTTTCCTTAGTATGAACGATACGCACCTAATGAGTATATACATCTGATTTGATAGAATGGGGATTAATAAAACACGAAGCATTGAATTATTAGACTTTTTCATACATATTCCTTCCTCTGAACTAAGCGTGCTGGTCTGCATGTTTAACATTAAAAATATCTTTACCATTAGTCTCAGAAGGGAAGGTGACCATGAAAACTGGAATCTGCTCGCCAGTATTCTAACATTTTTTTTTTGAAAATTGCGTCATATTTAAAAATTTATAGCAACATTTTTAGATTCCATTGCTTCTGTTATGAATCTAAAGTTGTTTTAAGACACTAGTTTAAGGCACGCTCGTAAGAGGATTCTAATAGAGCTTTTAGGGTGAAGATAATTGTATCGCTATAGACGTAAATTAAAGTTTTATTATTATAATATTTTGAATTCCGAATTAACCGGAGCTTTTAAATTACTACATATATCCATTAAATGTTTGAGATCAATTATCAAAGTCTGTTACAGTTATCGGGAGATATTTCAAATTTGGTGTAGCGGCATCGTTAAACAAGGTATATATTTTATCGCGTTTTCATCAAATTATACTGAACTGCATAGGATTCAATATGGGCATTTTTGAGCACATTCTCGTTTTAAAACTTTCATAAAACTCGAATCCGGGTCGTATTAAGCGCGTTTTCACTAATGTAAATTTACTTTTCTTTTTTATCAATATTAATCTGGCTTTTTTCATAACTATACCACAAAACCATCAGCTAAACAAAGGATACACTTCGGACTATTAATGGATATTCTAATTCTAGGATAATCTTAAAAGAAAGGCAAAATAGTCGAATGCAGACGTATTTCCCGACAAATGAAATCGACGTTTCATTATAGCAAATCATTCATCTCACACTTACGTTGTTTTCTGTATACTTTTCAACAAATGCTCCTAGTTTGAGTAAATAATTGATATGTATTTTTTTTCTTTTCATTTTTACTCCCCCCCCCCCCCTTCATTCTTAACAATGTTCTACTATTTTTTGTCAAGAGTTAACCTCGGTTTCAAAAAGAGTCTTTAGAAACGTCTGTTTCTGTGGATGATGCCGTGAGCATATTCAGTGCGTTTGATATCGAAATTTATATCGAATTATATCGCAGAAAATCTGAAGCTCAATCGAATTCTATTAATCATTTGACTCGGTTATTTTTCATTTGGAAAAATTATTCTCATTAAAATCCTTCGTTACGCTGGAAGTTAATTTTTTTTTTTTTTTTTGCCGGCATGAAAGTTCCCGACACACAAGTTATTTATTTAACTTTTCTAGATCAAATTTTCGAAAGATAAATCGCCGAATATCGCAGCGCATCCAGGAAATGCGGAGAGGATAGCGTAAGGAGAGGTTAAGCCTGGAGTAGGGAGTTGTACAATCAACCCCTTTTAACCGAATGAGCTGGGCACTTCGTCTATTGGAAAGAGCAGTTTTGAAGAATCTCTAGAAGAGAGAACATGATGGCCGAAATAACGACACGACTGCAGAGCGAGCGAGATTGGGAAAACAAGTGAACCAATGATACGCGATGGAAGAGAAGGTCGAAGGGAAAGATAAGTTCCATCCCTCTGATTACGTGATTCACAATAATAGCCACGCCGTAAGGGAAAATGTTTCGTTTTAACTGATCAAACAAGATCATTTGTAAGGAAGGAACGTAGAATTGGTTAATACAGGGACACTTAGCTCCTCTGCAAATTCGTTATCAGATATGTAACAGAGTAACTTGCAAAAATGAGTAAAAGAAACATAAGAAAATCAAACCAAAATTTTACACAATCAGAATGGATATAGCAACGGAAAAAGACGCGTCACAATAGTTGTAGACTGTATAAGCGCGCAGCCGTGAAAACAAAAACTTCAAATGGCAAGGGATCCTCCGCAGTGAAGAATGAAAAGCAACTCTTAGTCATTCTGACTTATAGACGTATCAAAAAACAGCAATAATGACGTAGGAAATAATTTAAGGCTGTACACCGGGAGGACTTTGGTGATTATATTAGAAGACATCATTTGTCCTCATAACATGAGACTGAAAATGTTTATCAATTAAATATTAGGCGCTATGACGTAATACTTATCTGTCAGATCATCGATGATAGGTTGTTGATTAATGATGATTTTAGGCAAATGAAAAGAAGTGCAGTGGGTGAAAATTCTCGCTGATTCCGAATAGTTACAAACGCGGAAAGGCCGCTACTTTCCATCAGACAACAACAGGATCTAACACTGTAAAATGACGCGTTTAAATACGTATAAAAAGTGAAGGGATTTTATTTTACGTTGTGCGACGCTTGCGTTGATGCACTAAGATCAAAGCCACAGGTATAATTATCTACAATAATTTTACAAAAAGCCTACCGAGCGATGTGTTTCGTTTCTTTTTTATTTTATTTTATTTTATTTTATTTTATTTTATTTTATTTCATTTTATTTTATTTCATTTTATTTTATTTATTTTTTGCGAGATAAACACGAGCGACCCCCATGATAGTGATGCCATTCCCTAACATCTGACTAAGGGAAAAAATTGAAATGAGCATAAAAAAATTTTTCTTTATAAAGTAGGATCCTTTGTGCTATATATAAAAAAAAAAAAAGAAAAAAAGAAAAAGAAGAAGGTATTACCTAATAATTACCATGAAAGCGAACGTTGGTCAATTAATAGTTCTTTCTTCCTTTTTTTCCATCTTTTAATTTCTTCGATTGATTAAAAATTAATAATATCCGATACGTTTATATAGTTGGGGTGAAAATTAAAATAAAAACTAAATTCCGTAAATATACCCAAAAGTTTCGAAGCGAAATGATAAAAAAAAAGTGGCGACGAACTTTTCGCGCAAAATAGAAAAACAGGTTTTTAAAATCTGATAAGAAAAAGACGGATAATTAACAAAACGGATAAAAAAGAGCTTCTCGAATGTTGTCGATTTCAGCGAACGGGCTACTAAGATAAAATCTGTTTCCTTAAAACCAGCTATCCGTTAATTAACTTAATTTCGTTTATTTGTAAATTATTCCAGCGCTACCTTCGTTTATCCTCCGCTGTCTATCGCGCAATATTACGGAAAATAAAATAATAGTAATAATAATTCGAAAATCCTAATTAATGGGGACGCGTAACGGTAAGTGCAGGTGCATGATGCATGTTAATGGATCAGCTTGGCTTAAACATGCTTTCAGCCGAAGCAGGGCACTCCTTATCATCGCCACTTAATTATCTGATACATTGTAGAATAAATGCAGAAAACAAATAATTACTTAGACGTTTTAATTACCATGTAATTTACTACTAGAATGTATGTATATACAGTTTTTTTATTTGCCTTTTTCTTCGAATTACTCTTGTCAACAAAAAAGGCGACATTGACCATCAGCAAGTGCTAATTTAGCAAAACGCTGTATCAGTTTACCGAGCAAATGCGTTAATTATATATATATATATATATATATATATATATATATATAAACTCGGCCACTTTGGCCTCGCAAGGGGCTGTGCCCCTTGACCCCTCTTGCTTTCATTTCTGTCTCTTTCTCTTCTATACTTTGTATAAAATGATCAAAATTTACAACGTAATTCTTATTGGCACCAACACACACAAAAAATAACATAACCACAAAAATCCTATTCCAACATTTAACTTTCATTATATAAAATTAAGACATTTTTTCGTTACATTTTTCGTTACATATTTCATTACATAAAATTGTGACATTTTTTAAATAACAATAACAAAAATCCTACAAAATATAACAAACGTTACATAAAATTGGGACATTTTTCTGGGACATTTTTTGGGACATTTTTCTGGGACATTTTTTTGGGACATTTTTCTGGGACATTTTTTTGGGACATTTTTCTGGGACATTTTTTTGGGACATTTTTTTGGGACATTTAGCGTTACATAAAATTGGGACATTTTTTCGAATGGGGGGTAGCCTAAGAATTACGTTGTAATTAATATATATGTATACACATACATATATATATATATATACGTATGTAAAACTTGATCTACTGGACCTCATTATGAAGATGCTCTGTAGCTCTCAAGATAATGGTCTCCTTTAATTTTTAGAGAAAATTCGGTTTTAATTGACTATGCCGCTTTTCGCAAGCAGGTTACAAATTAAACGTTACAGAATATTCGACACAAAAACGTTACAAATTAAATATTGTGCAGAATTTTCATATTACTCCAGACATAAAAATTATACAGCTATTAATATAATATATAGACATACATAAACATAAAAAATCGTATATTTATACAAACGAGTGCTCCTTACCGGATAGGAGCATAAGACTTATAAATTTTCTTATTATTAGTCGTACATAATTAAAGTTTGCGGGAAAAACAATAAAAAAAACCCTGCATACATGGGCAAGTAACCCTTCCAGAAAGTAAAGGTAGTTTTATACTAATTTAATCTATAACGAAAATTACATACGAGAAATCGAAATTCGCAACTTACTTAACATTAATACGAAATACCAAATGTATAATTTAGACATTATGCAATCGCCAGACATAAGAGATTCATAAAATTATTCATTTAAGTGTCAGTGGTATGTGCTTTATCCTTCTATGTGTTTATATTTTTTGTATCTAAGCTTTAGGGTTTGATAATCATAGGAACAACAACCTATATTATTTATTAATATTCAGTCAGATGCACTGTACGTTTCAAAAAATTTCCGCATGTTCTCTGTAATTATTTCCTGAATGTACGGGGTATTTTTACATATTCACACATATAGTGTTGATGTTAGTGTATCGTGGTTTATTTAGTATACTATATTCGTAGGCAATAATTTTGAATTATTTCGAGTTCCTGAAAAATAATTTAACTGGTAGACGTTGAAACTGGTACTGCATATAATATTTTAGGAAGGATGATTTGTTTATAGATAATAAGTTTGTTTTCAGGTGTTAAATGGGATTTGCTATTAAAGTAGGGGCATAGACAACAAATCTCTTTCTGAGCTTTTATAACTTTATTTTTGACACACATATATACTATATATATGCACTTTCGATCCTCTCTGAACTTCGATCCCCCGGAGACGCTAGTTTCCTATAATTCTTACAGAAGAGTTGATTTCAATTGGGACTCTATCGCAAAATAAGTGTGAAACAAAAACGTTACAGACTTCGTTACAGCACTTTCCCGTTACTTACGGCCTAAGAACGACGTTAGTCATTAATATAATATTAATGATTATGTAATCACGACAGGGGAAGATGGGAAAATGTTATAACGAAATTTGTAACGTTTTTGCGTCACATTTATAAAACATTTATTTTATGAAAAAGTTACGTAACGACATGAGAAATGATTTTGTATAACATTTATGAGACACTTATTTCATTTTGCGAAGAATAACGTAGTTAATCGAAACCAGTTATTCTATATGAATTGTGGAGTTCCAGAGTGTCCATGATGAAGACTAAGGTATATTTGCAGAATTTTTAACTTTTGAGTTATGCTAATTTTTGAAAGCATCAGAACTATATTGAAAATTAAATTGTGTAAGCCGTATTTAGATCGAAATTTCCTGTTTTTTATTTAGTCTGGTATTAAACATATGGTTCGGAACTAATCATTAAATAATTTTTTTGTAATTGGCGCTTAATTCAATTTCTACTTTTACATCGTTGGTAATCGATTACCGCACTATGTTAATAGTCAAGATCACTCGCGCTAGTAGGCTAACGCTACGGCAAAAATAAACTAATTTTGTACAGCCATGGTGCAACTTACCGCTTATAAAAAATATTGGGAATCTAAAACAAGCTACGTGGCACATGGTACATTTTTTTATTCAAAATGGTATAAAAGTTTTGACGCAAAAGATAGGCAGGTGAACTTTTTTTCTGAACATTTCATACTACGTGCAAAGAGTTAGAGTAAAATTCTGTCCAGCTTAAAAACCACGTGACACAGTAAATCCGGATAATGACCTTTTGAAAATATCTAATCTTTGTTACTTTTGGAATCTATTATTTTCAGCAGAGGTTAAAATTTAAGCCTTAATAATGCTTCTAGACTGCCCAATAAACAAATTGAACTTTAGATCAAGCATAAGTCAAACAATTTTTTTGCGGTAGTTCCAATAGTAATAACATTTTTATCACTTAGCTCAAAAAACTACAGTACTTTAAGGTATTCGCAGACTACTTATAAATAATGCCGAGGTTAATGTGTGACTATTTCTCCTACATATCGGGCAAATCTTTAACACGCCGTTATAACGCTATACGTTTGATAAACACAAAAGACATTTTACCTTAAAATTGTTTTACCTTTTTTTTCTGTTTTTGAAATAATTTATGTTATATTTTTCATTTTTACAAGAATCAAGATTTACTTCTAAAGATAACGTACTTAATCAACATTATCCAAGTACTTTTTAAACCCCACTTAAAAAAAGTAATCTTTTTTTTTTACATATTTACATGCTGAAATATAAATTTAAAAAAAAAAGAAGAAAACATTTTACCAAATCGGTTCTTCTCGTCTCTTCATTGTTCCTCTTTTAACTTCCTTCCGCTTTCATTATTTACGTTTGCGAGGATAGCATTAATCTTTTTTTTTTCATAATTTTATTAACAAAGTTCATTTCGAGTGTTATTTCTACGTTGAAATCAATTTTAAAAATTCATTACCTACCTTGCATTCACTATAAGTCTAAACGTTGAACAGCTTAAAAAGGTATGATCCGGTGTGTCAGTGTTAACTTCACATATTTTGCAATTATCACTATCGGCTACTACGAATATCTTCTAAGGTATGTCTGGAAATCAGCGTCACCTGTAATAATAAACTACGTTAAAAAATAATCCTGTACAAGATCTTTATTTAGCAATGTCTCTTTTTATCCTGGTCACCAATTTATACGTGCGACGTTCTACTTGATCGTTATCGTTCCCGCCATTTGGCTACTTCTTCTTTTAATTGTTTTTTCTTATTGGGATTTCTCACTATTAGTATTTTAATTTCATTTTGTTTTTCCTAATTACGGTAGGAGGACACCTGCAGTAACATTTATGTATGCCGATATTATTAGTTCCAACTCTACGATCGCGCCTGTAGTCATCGAATTTGTATTCGGGTTTTCTGTGTTAGTCAAGAAAAGTTATTAACCGATAGATTAATTTTATCACGCCTCATCAGTCTAACGGAACTATTAAATTTGGAGTAGTCTGTTCCGAAACTCTCGGATACGTACTTTACTCACTAATCTTTATTTTTGGCGCGAAATTGAATTTGAAATCTAGAAAAGCAAGTTAACTTGAAAAACAGACGTAAAAAAAGTATCCCAATCGAGTTGATCTTTTCAGGGTTATTTATAATTCCAGATTTATTGATCTCTATAAATCAATAAATCAACAAGACAGGTGTGCGAACTTTATAACTACAACAGAGGGGTTGGTAGTATTGATCGTTAGTTTAGTTGTAACGTGTAATGTAAAATACTTGATGCGAAATACAGCCTTGCAGAATGTTCTAAAGAATTCGCGTTCTATAAAGTGTAAAAAATCCCTTTTTTTTAAAGAAAAAAAAAAAACAAAAAAGCAAAACACATTATTATTTTACATCGCGGAAGTTTTATATCGTTGTTCTAGCGAGAGGCGTGTGCCTTTTAAGGAGGAAAATGAGCAGCTTTGTAAAACTGCGACAAACTGCCAGCTTGAAAAAGTCCAACATTATGGAAAGAGACGATATCGAATTAATTGTAAAGAAAAGTGATGACAGGTAAAAGTTTCAATGATCAGTTTCGAAATGTCTAAAATATCAACTTAGTAGTGGTATCTAACTAAATTTTTTTTCTCGTTCTACTGCAAATATATATTCCGACAAAATTATTACTATTATTGCCATAAAGAGAAACTTGGAATACTTTTACCGACACTGGACGGTTAGTTTTAATTCGGAAACCCAAACAAAAAAAAAAAAAAGCAAATTCAAAAAATTTTAATTTTTTGCGCTTACATTACTTTCCTGCTCTTTACTTTTGACAATTATTTTCCAGAGAAGGTACCAACATTTTAAGTAGGTGTTCTGGTCTAGAAGAATACATTTTAGGCGTTTTTTCGAGCTCGATAAAAAAAAAAAACCAAAAATACTTCTATTATTCACTTTTTTGCCAGGTTATTTATTGACATCTTAAAAATATATATTATAAAAAAATTTGGAAAAAAAAAATTAAAATGAAAAAAGTTATAAGTTGGTAAAGTTGGAGGTAAAAAAAAATGGGGATGTTTTCTGTTTGACACGATTATAGCCGTTCTGGTCATCTGAAATAAAATTTAAAAACAGATTGTTAGTCAGTAAGAACGTCGTTATAGCCCCTACCTAAGAGAAAACGGAATTTTAAAAAAAAATACATTTTTTGACTATTTTTGTTATAATTTTTAATTTTTTAAAATAGTAAAAAACATAATTTCGACTCGAAAGTGTCAGGGACGATAGAAAAAGTTCCATATTGAAGGTTGGTACAAAATTTGAAATAAATTAGTTAAATAGAACTTGAGATATCATATCAACCATGTTGAAAAAAGTAGTTTTGAGAAAAACGCGTTTAAAGTTTTTTGAGCAATGTTTAGGTAACCGCAGCAGTTCTAAGTTACAGAATGGTATGTTATACTTACATTCTGTTAATCGGCAATAGATCGATATTTCCGGAAGCTCGTTCTGATTTACGAGCAATTCTAGCTCCCTTAGAATCATCAGAAGCCCACATTACTCGGGCCGCTCAATTCGACTATTGTCCCGTTTAGCGGCGACCGCATAAGCTTCGGGATCCATAATAATTCCCATGGCATTGATAATTTTTTAAATTGGTAAAAAGCCTTCATTGATAATAAAAACAGCTATATATAATTTGTGATTTCAATTGTCCGTGTTCTTGCATCTATATTTGATTTTAACGTGATTTTTACATATTATGTTATCATACAAAAAATGGACAGCTCCGGCTTTTAGTTGCTGCGTCACTAAAATAGCTGCAACTCCGTAAATTATTGGAGTTTTACAAATTTTCCCAGGGTATATTTTTAAAGGATCAAACTTTAAGAATATGCAAAAAAAAGAAATTGATTTTTTCAAAAATTCTAGACCAGAATACCTCTTTAAGTAAAAATACAGGCCGTTCCGCATTTGGAAAAGTGTAAAAACAAACATCAGTTTTTCCTCGGCCCTTTCCCTGCATTTCAAATGCATATCGCCCCTGTTTGGGTCTTCCTACTCCCTTTAACGCTACCTGTATTCTTTCCTTCCCATTGCCTTCAGTTATTCCACTGCTGCTGTCCTTTGTTTTTTCCATTTCTGACGGCCTGGCTATTTAGTTCTACCTCCTAATTTTTCATTTTGTTGGGTCAAGGCCGCTGGCGCGTTCAGGGTAGGAAGAAAAAAAAAATATATATATAAATTTCCTTCATCATACTAAGAATCTGAGAAAAATATTTTCCATTTTCACGCTACCTCTTTCTTTTTTTTTTTTGGAGCGATATATTTCGTGGCTGCCTTTAATTACTCGATTTGAACGATCCCTAGTTACTCTCCTCCACAGTACACTATCACGAATGAACCTCAACAGAGTAGAATCTGTGTAACACTAATCTTACGGGCAATGAGACTAGACTTGAGGCAATATTAAAAGTTTGATACTATTGTCGAGATGAGATGGTGTAAAAGCTACAATTATATATATATATATATATATATATATATATATATATATATATATATATATATATATAAAATGTATTACAATATATGTGTAATCGTGGCTTTTATATTTCATATTCGTAACCAGTTCATCATCACCATTTGTTATTAATCCGAGGATTGTTTTGTAGCATCATGCCATTCTTTTGTTCGTTCTGCCAGTCTCTTTAATTCTGCATAGCTACTACATCCCAGGTCCTCTACAATCTGTGTCATATATTTATAACGAGGTCTTCCTATGGGTTGTTTTTCGTATATTTCTCCTTCTATTATTGTTTTTGTCAATGTTTGGAAATGAAGGCAAAGGTGAGAAGTCTTTATTGGCTGCTAGGAAGAAACTCGCCGTTATCTATTGAAAACAAACGACTTTTGTATACAGCCATTGTTAAACCCGTTATGGATTTATGGAATACAGTTGTGGGGCTGTGCTAGTAGTTCCAACATAAATTGTATACAAAAACGTCAGAACATTGCACTTCGCACGATCACTGCTGCATACAGATTCGAACGCAACGACGACATACATCGAGATATGGAAATTCCAATGGTCGTCGATGAAATTACCAGGTTCGCCTGTAAACACGAAAAACGGCTGGAGAAGCATACTAATGTCGAAGTCATACAACTCCTCGACAACTCTGAGGATATGAGGCGACTTAAACGCCGAAAACCATATGACTTAGTGAAATGATGTATAAAGTCGGAGTCATCTCATTGGAAGTGTAACTCTTTCCACGTGTAGTCAACTTTGTCACCGTTATTGTTAAAGACTAAATTGTCGTCACAATAAAAAATTTAAGAAAAAAAAAAAAAAATTATTGTTTTTGTCAGAGGGAATCGTGCCTCAATATATGACCAACCAATTGGTCCCGCCTCGTTATAATTGTGTTTAAAAGTCGTTTCTTTGTTTCGGCTCTTTGTAGTACTTCTTCATTGGAAATTTTATCTGTCCACTTGATTTTTTGATCATTTTTCTCAGGCACCACATTTCAAAGGCATTCAGATTTTGTTTATTATTAGCTGATAATGTCCACATAGAGTGCAACGCTCCAAACGAAACATTCCAGGAATCTTTTTCTTTTATCTATTGATATTGCTTGTGAAGAGTTAGCATCGATTTCTTCTTTGTAAATGCCGTAACCAGTTCATAGTTTCTTAATTCAATGGTTGACTTTATTAGTCCCGAAAACGTAGAGTAAGCGGATGAGGGCTTTATGATTTATGCAATATCGGTAACAGTGTGATCGAATGAGAAGTCTTCCTGTTCATTCCATGGAATCATGTATTGTAGCCGACAGGAATTAACAGTTGGGTCTTTTATAAATTCTTCGTCCGATCGATGTTTTTGTATTGATATTTTGTAAAATTTGTACAGTGGCCGGGGAATCGGTGTAATTAATATATATCGTTTAAATGTGACATTGCAGACAGAAACCTAAAAAAAAACGCGAATATAACTCGGAACTGATTGGACGACTGGGAAATCTCACCTTTACTTACCTGCGACACTGTTTATATTGCTCAAAAATTGCAGCCACACACAAAAGAAATGGTCAACCAACATCGATTAACGGAACCTCCGTTCTTTTTTCCCCGCGCCGTCTTTTCAACTTGGAAATCCGATTTTATACTTCGCCTTTCTAAATACGCAACTGGCTAGCATTATTTTTAGGATTCCGTACACAAACAATGTACGGAATCCTAACAAGATGGTCCAGAAATATCAAATAAAAATCAATAACTTAGATTTATTAATTTCGAAATTTGAAACATACATTACAATTAAAATTCTCTTTAAAACCATACCTATATAACTTCAGGCTAACCGATTATTACCAAAAAGCCCAAAAAACCGTCAAGAATATATATGTATAATACGGAATTGAAAACCTACTCGAAAATTACCTGTAAAAAATTCGCAACTCATCACTAAATACCATATCTAAAGGTGAAATTCAAAATATAAAACAAAATGTAGAAGCTTTTTCATAAAAGCAAAAAAAAAAAAAATTACGGTCAAAAAAATTACGGTCAAAAAAATTACGGTCATAAAAATTATTCAAACCCCTCCCTTTTGGGCCAAAAACTGCAAAAACAAAAGGATGTTTAGCTCGAGAAAAAAGAGGTTGACAAAACCAAAACGTATCTCAAATGTGTGCATAAAACTATAGCCGAGCTTACAACTTTTATATTTAGACCCTCGGGGGAAAGGGCAGCCGAAAGCTCGAAAGTTTCGAAAAAAAAAAAAAAAAATTCCCCCGGTCGTGTGATATATTGATGGAAAGATCGCTATTTGCCGGGAACAAACCCGTATTTAATTTCCTTAATGAAACTTTTAAAGTTGGTGAAAAGTTCAAAAAAGCGTCAAAAATGCCGTGTTCCCCCTTTTGCGGCGCGAGTATTATAGCTAAAAATTTTAAACGAGGTTCAAAAAATGCGCATTTATGTTTATTTCTCTAATTTGCAACATTCGGATTTTCAACTTTAAAATTAGTCTTTTGCGGGGCGTCGTAGGCTCGAAATTTTTGAATAAATATTTTTTTTTTCCCTCCGGGCGTGTAATATATCGATGGAAAGATAGCTAATTGTGTCGGGAACAAAACCGTATCTAATTTCCTTAACGAAACTTTCAAAGTTGACGAAAAATTCGAAAAAGCGCGAAAAATGACGTATCTCTTCTTCTTTATGGTGCAAAAAAAAATCAGGAAATCAGATTTCTTTATTTCGAATTTAGTATTATGTAAACGTAAATTATAGTCTCTTACATACGGAATCCTCAGCGTATAAAACATCATGCTTGACTGAACTTCTTTTAGTTCTATGCCGATTCGCTATTTAATTAAACTAAAACTTTCACGTTTTTGAGGGCATAAAGTTAAAAGCGAAAGAAAAGGCATTAAAAGAATCACCACTTTTTGATTTTGAAAGTACCGAATAAAATCCCAGGAAAACCCCAGTAAGTATTAAGAATAATTTCTATTTGATATTAAATTTTCCGAGGCTAATTATCGAAATTAAGATTTAACATAATTCTCGATGAAACTATCGGGGTTTATCGTGCATAACTTCTTGTTCTAATGGTAGACGCGCGACTTTCTCCGATCATAAATTTTCGATTTCATCGTAATCTTTTCTCACCTGCGGGCGCGACCCTAAATTAATAATCGCACTTTACCTAAAAAGAACTATCATCGCACTCGCGTAAACGACATTTCACGTCGACCGTTCCGATTCGCTTATTAAATCTGGTTTTTATCGCGCTACGGAACAAATTCCAACCTTTTTCAAAGGCTGGTTCCTAATTGATTGCGCTAAAAATCAACATCTTTATTTGTTTTTCCAACAAATGCTCGTTTCAAAAAGAAAAAGAAAAAGAACAGAACCCGTTTCAAACCTTCTTAAACGGTATTTGATGAATTTTATCCTTCACTTCGGACAAAGTTTCCGCGGAAGTAGTGTTTTAATATTTATCACGTCCTCTGTGCATTCTTAACTCTCTTTTTTTCCTTTTTTGTTTCTATGTGTTTTCATATTGAAGCCAATTTTGGCCGCGCTGAATCATTTTATCTGCAGCAGCTGCTTGCAGCTGGAATCCCGAAGCAACCCTATTTCGCTGAGAAGTAATTCTGGCTCGTCAAGCATGTTGCCAATGGGCGCATTATTTGATTCTTCAGATGAGTACAAAGATATATATATATATATATATATATATATATATACATATACATATATATATATATATATATATATATATATATATATATATATATATATATATATAATTGTTAACTGTATTTCTCAGTCTTTTTTAAAAAATCCACCTCGTGCGATATTTTAAAATTCCACATCTTCCCTCGAAATGCGTTTTAATATTCCGCGTTAAACTTTTTCATTTCCCGCAGTTTACTCTACATTATATGACCGGCGACTTGTTTTTCAAAATTATCATTACTCGCAACTGTCCTCATTTCGGCTCCGAAAAATGTGTTACCTTTCATCGCAAAATTTCTGGTGTGCATTCTATTTTCAGAAAGCCCGAATAGCAAAGAATTTTATTTTAAAAAATTTTGCTTTTGTTTCTCGCATTCTGTAAAATGCATTTTCAAAGTTTACATTTTTCCTTTGTGACGTGAAATTCGTAAAAATTACACTTGTAATTTTTCGTGTTGAAATTTTTAATGTTTATTTCAATTCAAAAAAATTTGGTGGGGTAATATTCATATTTAATATTAATGTTTAAGAAGTTTTCGGTTTCACCTAAAATACCGCCCTTTCGTATAGTTTTTATTAATATTTTAACGTTTAAGATATACTTACATTATCACGGTACGTCATTATTTCAACGGCGAATAAATTAAGTTCATTAAATAGGGCTTTGTAAACTGAATCTGTAGAGTCTGTTGCAGATTAGGACATATTTTTTTAATACTTTATTGTTGTTTTTAGCTGATGACGATGTTCCCTTTTCCATTCCCGAGATGGGTACTAATATATAATTCAAAAACCCAAATGCAGCTTGTTGTGAATTGCGTCTGTGTGTTCGATGAAATTCTCGAAAATCAAGTAAAGATAATCGCATAAAGGAAATATTTTTATAGCGCTGCTACCTTACCTTTTCGAGCTGGTCGACGATGCTGTCTTATTAGAAGGTGTGTTGACCCGGGTTATTAAAATAACTTTTAGCCAGCCGGTTAAGCCAGGCAATGTTTAATTAGACTCATTGAAAACGTTTAATTTATGAAATATTTAAAACTTCCACTGCGATCGTCAAGATTAATTTTCGGGACAATTGCACTTAAAATGTATACTTGTTCGTGACGTTTTTTTAAAGAATTCCCTCTGCCCAAAGTTTGAAGCAATTAAAGATTCCAACGTTCATTAATCTTTGCGAAATGTCGTAAGTACACATTTTAAACGTAGTTTTTTTTTACGGTGAACTTTTAATTTGTTGTGTTTTTTTTTCTTTCTTTCTGCGCCCGTCAACTGTTATTAGTATTCCGTACGAATGTAGTGTACGGAATCCTAACAGGATGGTCCAGAAATATCAAATAAAAATCAATAACTTAGGATTTATTAATTTCGAAATTGGAAACATACATTACAATTAAAATTCTCTTTAAAACCGTACCTATATAACTTCAGGCTAACCGATTATTACCAAAAAGCCAAAAAAACCGTCAAGAATATATAATATGTAATTTAAAAAGGTCCTCGAAAATCACTCTAAAAAAATTCGCAACTCATCACTAAATACCATATCGAAAGGTGAAATTCAAAACGTAGAAGCTCTTTCATAAAAGCAAAAAAAAAAAATTACGGTTAAAAAATGATTCAAACCCCTCCCTTTTGGGCCAAAACCGGCAAAAACAAAAGGATGTTCAGGTAAACACTAGTAAAAAAGTCGAAGAAACCAAAACGTATCTCAAATATACGCAAGAAGGATCGCTTTATAGAAAAACTATAGTCGAGTTTACAACTTAATATTTAAGCCCCCGAGCAGCCGAAAGTTCGAAATTATTGAAAAAAAAAAATGTTTTTCTTGCCGGGCATGTGATACATTGCTGGTAAGATCGCTGCTTGTCGGTAATGAAACCATCATCCTTTTCCTTGAGGAAACTTTCGAAATTGACGAAAAGTTTTTAATAATGCGCGAAAAGTTTGACGTGTATAGCCCCTAAGGCGGCCAGTATTACTAGTAGAAAACTTCGAAGAAGGGGTTAAAAATACGAGTATGATGCGCATCCAGGTATATTTCTTTAGTTTGGAACATGCACGTTTGCAATAAAACTAGGCGTCCACGCGATTCCGAAAGATCAAAATTTAAAAAAGAAACATTTTTTTTTTTCTAGCCACATGATATTGTTGGCAGGATCGCTTTATTTGTCGAGAATGAAACCGTATTTCTTTTCCTTAACGAAACTTTCGAACTTAATGAAAAGTTCGAAAGAGCGCAAAAAAGGACGTGCCCCCTTGCGCCGCGAAAAATGACATTTCTTTGTTTCGTATTTAGCATTATGTAAATGTTAATTTTAATTATCTTCAACTTAACATACGGAATCCTCAGCGCATGAAACATTATGCTTGACTGAACTGGTTTTTTTGTATTTTCGGTATGCGTTGGTGAAGTTCGAAATTAATTTGCAATTTATCCTCCTACCCGTAATATTTCCTCTTCGTCGCTTGCTTTGTAATTTTGATTTCGTTTATTTTTTCGTCGTTCGGCTATTTTCGTTTGTAAGATTCCAAAAAAAAAGAGCCTCAAGGTCATCATTTTTTATCTCGACTTTTAGCTCTCTTATAATTGATCTGCTACAGCATTTTCGAGCATAGCCCATCATCAGCATAAACAGTTTGATTTTAGTTTTATCTATTGTTAGCTGATTTATATAGTCCGAAAACGTTTCCTTAAATTAAAGTAATATAAATTATTTAATACTAATTTTATTTGTTAATAAAGGGTATTTTTTTTATTTTATTTTATAAATATTAACAAACAGGTGTATGAACACTTATCTATATATACCTCCTTAATTTTGTTCGTTAACTTTATCCGTCTTTTTACGTCGTAATTTCATTTCAATACGACTATCTGTCGTATTACTAAAAAATGATCAGGTTTCGCAAACGTCGTTAGTTGCCTTCAAGTGGCGCGAGCTTGTGAGCTTTCACCCTCTAAGCGGTTTGTCGTGGATTTGACGGTCTGAGATCGCAAAGAATGTTTCAAGGGAACAATAAGTTCTAATAAAACTTACGATCAAAGTAATTTTTGACTGAGAAACGACACTTTTTTTTTTGTTTATCAGAGCGAAAGTGCATTTTTACATGACATTTAGTGAACACCTCTTATATCTCAATATAGTACACCGCGCACTACATTTTCCTTAGTTCAGTCAACTCTATTTTAACCATAGCCTGATCGTTACGTGAAATAGAGAATGCAAATTTTGCAAGCTCAACTAGCGTATCGATGAATCGTCTTACCGCACGACGTAACGTATGAAATACGATTAACAAATTATTACAAAGTATAATTTAGAAAAACGTCGTAAAAAAAGTGAAATAAAACATTTCAAAGGAAAATGTTTATTAATGGCGAGACAAATGTTTCTACACGCATCGACAGCTATGAAACTGCTTATAGGAAGATCTCTAATCTCGTATATATACTGCATTTGGAAAGAGATGACACGATATAACAAATAACGGTTAATCAAACGAGAGATTACCCAACTTTTCGATCAGCATTCCCGTCTTAATCTTATAACAAAGAATTTTTCCCTAAAAAAAAAACATGTTTTTTTCTTATTCGATTCAGTTGATTACGCACATGTCTCACGTATTCTTCTAAGTGTGGCTACAAAATCTCTAACTGCACATTGGTGTAACGAGGGGAGAAAAACATTGTAAAGAGAAGTCGGACAAAAATTATAGATAAAGTTGCTCTGATTAAAGTTAAATATAATTACAGCAGTCAATTTATGCAAATACGATAATAAAAAATTATGATTTTTTAATACGATGTCGTAAAACCAAGAAGTCTTGTAATTTGTACTTCTGGTTATTTTTCAATACATACATATATATATTAATTACAACGTAATTCTTAGGCTACCCCCCATTTGAAAAAATGTCCCAATTTTATGTACAACGTTTGTTATATTTTATAGGATTTTTGTTATTGTTATTTAAAAGTGCCACAATTTTATGTAATGAAATATGTAACGAAAAATGTAACGAAAAAATGTCTTAATTTTATATTTAACGGAAGTTAAATGTTAGAATAGGACTTTTGTGGTTATGTTATTTTCTTTTTGTGTTGATGCCAGTAAGAATTACGTTGTAAATTTTGATCATTTTATACAAAGTATAGAAGAGAACGAGACAGAAATGAAAGCAAGAAGGGTCAAGGGGCACTATATATACACATCATAAGCGCACTCAGTCCAGTTTTTCGGGGGGGTCGGTCCATTTAAAAAAAAAAACACTTGACAGAAAAAAGGACTTCATGTAGCACCTTAAAATGCGCAGCAAATAAAGCATACGTTTTAAAACATTGTTATTTGTATCTTCATCGGCTAAAAAAGTCTTTGAATTATTTTGCTAAATGGCACACACAATATTCGAAACGCACAAGACGCTTGCGTGAAACTAATGTGGTTGACATTGACAGCTCACTGACAGTTACATGGTTTATACGGGCATTTTTAGCTGATTTTAATAGCTGATTTCATGATAAATCACCAAAAATTTCCCAAAAAGCCAAGAGTATTAAGGAATTAGCGGCAAAAGTTAAATCGATTGTTAGGGTTTCCACTTTTGCCATTTTTATTTTTTGAAAATGTTCTTCGCTACTTATCATGCTCCACTATCATTAATACCAAAATTTAAGCGATTTTTTTTTTAAACATCTGACACACTTTTTATTAACCATTTAAGCATGTTTAGAAAAAAATGAAGTAAAATAGGTAACACTGCTCTAAACAAAGAAAATAGAAATAAGCAAAATTTTTCATGCGGAAACTGCGTGGTTTTGTTTAAATAATTGTAAGTGATTATTTGCTTATATTAGATACTTCATTGCAACTGGTACTTATCTCAGAATTGAAATACGTGCTAGTCCTGCCTAAAGCACACATGGTACGCTGCTAAATCGTAAAATCAGTTGCCAAATTTCCTAAATTAAAAAAAAATCTCAGATTTTTAATGATACCGAATAAACACTAAGTAAGCGATAGCCCTTACACAGATAGTTGAAATGTTTCTATTACAGGAAAATCAAACGTAGCAAAGATTAAAGAAATATAGAAGATATCCGATTGGCATTTTTTGAGGCGAAACTATGGGGTCACGGCTGATTTGGACTGAAAAACATCGAAATGCTTGAGACGCGATTAGGCGCACGCCATGAGAGAGAGAGAGAGCGAGAGAGAGCTGTGAAGAAAGCGAGAGATAGAAAGAGGGAAATTTCTTATGATTTGGCTGAGAAATTTTATCGGATATCTTCTATATTTCTTTAATCTTTAACTCTGGGGTTCTTTTTTTAAATGCAGCTACACTTAACTAGATAAAAGGACCGTATAGTGTTTTTAATGAGGGGGGATCCCCCAAATCCTCCCGTACGCCCATGATATGTATATATACATACATATATATATATATATATATATATATATATAATAATAATAATTATAACTGTACTTAATTGAAAATAATTAAAATTGAGCGAATTCTGAAATGGATTCTCCGAGTAAGTTTGTAAATATCTAAAAGCGAAACGTTACGTATGATATGAAAATATATTTTAACCCTGAAAGGATAATTTCTCGTTCAAGATGGAGTGTTTTCTTAGCATTTCTACAGTTGAAATATAATTAACAGAGATGATTTCGGTTCAGAAAGATATCGGGCTTTGGGAAGAGCCGGCTTTCATGTTTTTTTTCAATTAAATTAACGCGCGCGACAGTTAAACGAAACATTAAAAATCCAGTACGACCGACAAATGAGAATATCGCGACTGTTAAAATTTAAATTTAGGTGCGTTACGTAAAGTTCGAAAGAAGAAAACATCGAATGAATTAATAGTTCATTTCTAGCGATTTATATAAGCACATTAAATCATTTCCCCTGTTCGGGGTAAGCTATCGTAGATTAGCTTATTTTCGACATCGAAATTAACGCGAAAAAAGTAACGTCTCAGTAGTGAATGAGAGAATGTTCTGTTATTTGTTTGCTTTCGTTCGGCAAGTAATCTCTTATTTATTTACGGAAATCCTTTTGTTCCGTAAGCCATCTGAGGAGAGACCGCCTCATACTTGTATTTCGCTGAGAAACAGAGAGAACTTCTTAAAACGAAAAATGCAGACCAATAAGTTAATAAGAGCATGACACCTTTTCTCGTCCGCTGCTTATACCCGAAAAATGATTTCTATCCCGTTCAGAGACGATCACGTTTTTCGTAATAATAAGCCGCCCTCGATTGACTTATATACATATATGTATGTATATGACTGAAACAGAGAAAATGCAGACGTGTAAGTGAATGAAAGAATTAACCACTCGTTTAATCTTTTTTGTAAATTTCGGAATTCCCGGCTTATTATTTAGTCTTTGCGCGATTAATAAAAACGATAGCCCGTAGTGACAAAAGCGACAAGCGAGACGCGACAATTGCATCGAGAAAATTATCGAATACCTGCGTGTCTCGTCTATGATCGTTTTTTTATAGCTCTACACTCAATCTGCTATCGATTTTTTCATTGATTTTTTTTATAGTTTCCGGATTTGCGATAAGATCGTACTGCTTCCTTTGTAAAATATTAAAAACACGTAGTAGGGATTAAATAAGAAATAAATAGTATGTAATAGTATTACCGGTGGTCAGATGTTCAATTGGAACTGGCCCCCCACACTCATTATTGAGCTGAGTGCGAACCTTAACTTTGCAATCCCCGACGCCCGGCTATTATAGGACTTACTTTATGTTTTTTTATTCAATTAACTACCCGATATGTATGTTGGTTCGAATTTCACTCTCTATACTATAAGTCAAGCTTTTTTTAATCAATTTGAATAGCAAGCTGTTTAGATATTACAAACTTGTAAGAAAATCGCGTGTTATATCCTAATGTATTTATCTTTTTTTCTTTTTTAATTTGCGATTTTCTATTTCCACACTTAGTCCTTGCACCTTTATATACACTTTTGCTAAAATAAGCCATTAAAAAAAAAAAAAAAAAAAAAAAAAAAAATATATCCTAGGCTGCACTACAACAAAAACTTTACATATCCATTTAGGTTTTCATCGACTTGCGCCGGTTGATAATATTAAGCCGAATTTTTAAATCTCTCAGAAGCTATTTGGAACAGAAATGAGAGCAGTAATAACCTAAACAAGTAACAGTCGAGACAACTAATTATGGATAAAGTGACAACAAAGTCGAAAAAGTAGGAAGATAGCGCTTCGAGTCTGATTGACAATAGAACTATTTAATTTCGTATCGCCTTTAAACCTATATTTTGACGACGGAAAAGCTTCATGTGGAGTCTCGTATGGGTGCTTCGCTACTAATATGGATATGTGAACGGATCTAGAAAAGCAGGTCCCGAATACACTGTCGACATCTCAATTTAGAGGGACAAAAATATCTCCGGAAAAGACACATTGAAGCATTCTGATTTTTACATTCACCGTGTTTATTTGCGTATCATCGGCCACCCCTTTTTAATACGAAAGCGTAATATTGAGTGTCGCAATGTGTTTTTGTGACCGTGTGTGAGTACGAGTGAGTTTACATGATTATTACACCTATTATACCATGTGTATGCACGATGTGTCTGTGATCTATCATGTATATAAATAAAAATTAATGAGTAATTTTATGTGTATCCAGATAAATGCATATGTGTGAATGAGCGTAATTCGGTATACGATTATATTTAAATATATAAATTGTACAATTCTTAAAATAAATGTATACATTGATAGAGAAAATGTTTGCTGACGTGCACACATTACTATTATCACTGCATTTTTATCATTATTGTCAAATGAATAAGCCTGTACTACTATTAATATTTTTTATCAATATTCCTATACAATTACGTATAATTATTATCTCTATTATTATTATTATTATTATTATTATTATTATTATTATTATTATTATTATTATTACTATTATTATTATTACTGAGGTTTTTATGCAGTTACGCGTAGAGGCATAATACGTTAAAATAAAATAGTTTAATAAGTACATTATAAAAATATAGTAAAGGTGGGCCAACCGAGTCTACTGCGTTCTAAGTATAGATTTTTATGTTGTGTGGATATTAAGTTGATTCATATACGAATTTTAAGAGTTGATACTTGCACACATGCAAGTTATACATTGAATACCCCCCGGTGCAACCCCAAAAAAAATCTATTTATGATATTTTGAAGGTAGCGCGGTAGCCTAGTGGTTAAAGCGCTTGGCTACTAAATCAGAAGTGTTACAGGTTACCGAGACATGTCTCGTTCCAGATCCGAATCGGTATCAGTTTTATACCTAATCTGAAATTGAATTGGTTATACCAGAGAATTATCTAAGGGAAAGTAAAGGCGGATAATGCAAAAGTAGAAAGGAACTGGCCCCAGTATTCTTTTTAGGTCCATTAGAACCTTAAGTACATTATGAACCCTAACTTAACAATCCATGATACCCCTTATCAAGGATATGTGGGACTTGCTTTACTTTTTTACTTTACTTTTATGCACATTAAAATATATTGTATAGATATAATGTCGCCTGTTTGTCCCTTTCAAAAATATTTCATCGATCATTTCTCGCGGATAAATCGATTAATAATTTTAGATTAAATTATAATTAAACGCGATTGTATTTTAACGTTGCACGATGAATGTCGTACATGCGAAGTGAAAGAGTAAACCTTTTTCGTTCGCGGTAAGTGACCTTTTTCATTTGAAACTTCTAAAATCTAATGTGAGTCTTACTTTTTCATTGTAAAATGTTGAACTTAAATTTCTTTTTTTCATTATTTGCGTGCCTCGATATGTTGATGACAGATATTTCGATAGTTTTTTTGTAAATATTACACTTACTAAATATAATTTAAGAAAAAAAAAAATGGTGGAAGTGTAGAAAATCTTTTGCTTAAATCGGGATTTTGAAAAACCTTCAAAGTATGCACGAAACGATAATGTTGTCTACATGCAAGGCTCAGAATAACGAATACTTCGTACGAACTCGTGTATGGGAGTTTCATTTAACGCCTTTAGGGAATTTTTGCTTTTAAAGTTTTAACTAAACTACTGTTGATCAATACTAAAACTTTTTTTTGTCATATTACTAATAAATTTTAATAGGCACCGGGATTTCGATAAGCGTGACAACTTTTGGTTAACGGTTGTTCCTCTTTACAATTTTTTCTTTAAGTCTACCGTGATTGGTCACCATCATTAACGGAGAGACGCAAAAACCTTAATATTCCGTACCCCCGTGTTACAGCTTTACCCGCGTATTCATTTTTAACGAATAGCGTTCACTCCGATAGATTTCTGATTATCTCTTAGGCAAGAATTAAAAACGATCACGATAAGATTATATACATCGTTAAATTTACGAAATCGCGAACCTGTAGTACATATATAGAGGAATGCACAGAAATAAACTGGATTCATTTTTGTTTACCGACTTTTAAAAGACGAAAGAGAATGAAAATTTAGAAAGTTTTTAGGTTGAAAGGTGAAACCGAAAGATAATGGTCTAAAATTTTGAAAAAATCTTTTCATCACCTAATAGCGAAAAATAACGTTTTGGTAAGCGCAATTCCCACTGTAACTGTTTTTTGTCATCGTAAATATTTTTCGATAATTTTTAAAAGATCCTAAATCTTTCAGAGCTATTTGTAGAAGCTGAAAAAAACATTTTCAAAAGAAATATAAAACCAATGTTTGGCTGTTCACTTATTTCCGAAATTTTTTTAATGCTCGTTATTCACTGCGCAATATAAATTTTACATTCCTTATCTAAATTCAGCTCAGACTTCGATTAATGAGCCTTATAGTTTATAAAATTTTTATTTCATTATTATTATTATTATTATCAAAACGGCTTACTCGGAGTTTTTACACCTAGTTTACGCAGTCGAAATTTGAATAAAAACAAATGGCGCTTATACCAAATGAAACGGAGTTGTCCCGAACCGTTATTGTAACACCATTATTAATCGTTTCGGGAATCGAAGTTAATCGGTAGTCGAGGAAGATTGTATAATTCAAAAAATTTAATTACCATCATTCGTCGAATCACATTACCTGTGCTATCATCGCTGAAGGTGGTTGAGTATGAAGGAAGAGCTATCATCTCTTTTTTTTTTTTTTTAATTTCATTAAAAATTACAGTATTTACAAAGTTATTTATTATTCATTTATATTTCTTGATTTGCACTTTTTCTTCTTCTTCCAATCGAATTCAAAGTCTTCAACGGAGCAGTTTAAGCAGAAATAAATCAGCACATTACTTAAATGAAATTTATAACTTTGCAACAATAGAAGTCTTTTTAATTTTTTGTCAAAATTTTTTTTTTTTTTTTTTTGGGACGGGTGGATTTGTCAACTAAACCCAGCATAAAAGGGATTTTTCTATGTTTTCAATGTGTTATAGCAGCGAGATTCGAAACAGGGTAGCTGACTGAGATTTAAAATTTTTTAATTCGCCATTGATTGTGTTACCTTCGCAATCTGATTAATTTTAATTTTGAATACGTGACGAAAACTACATTTTTAGGGGCTGAATAACTGTATTAAAATACTGAATAAAATAGTTACAAGCTGTAAAAATTATTTCTTCTTTTCGTGATTTTCGATCGGATGAGCTTTTTTTTTTTCATGCCTCTGAGATGGTTTGTGGATGAGATCGATCTCCCATTCCAGTCTTCTAATTTTCTCTTTATAAACGGTCTTTAGATCATCTGTAGTTATTATGGTTTTAACATTAGTACCCGGGAGCAGCGAATTTGATCTCTTTGCTAGTTTATCTGCAATTTCGTTGCCCTTTATTCCTCAGCATCCATATGAATAGAATATCCAGGCCAATGCAGTGTAATTCAGTTATGATTTCATGGATTCTCTGCACGATAGGGTTGGATTTTTATATTTTTCATCGAAATATCTTATACCTTTGCCGTAGACGTTTGAGAGCCTTTTTGTATATCGTTGTTTTCAACATACCGAAATGTTGAGTCTCGAATTTGTGAATAATTTTAATATTACATTCATGGTTGCTCCCTAGATTCGGGTAAACGACCATACAGGTTTTAATATTGCGCTTTTTAAACAGCCTTTTATTTTCCACTGATAGCATTGAATATTTGTTCAGCAGCCAGTTAATTTCTCGAAGTCTAAATCAAGCTGCTTCAGAATTTATAAACTATTGAAATTAGATTAATTTTTTCCACTGAATGTATAAATATGTCCAGAAAGTTTTTTAAATTTCGCGTCATACTTAATAAAAAAAAGAAGGGCGCTAAAATCTGATTAGAAAATTTAGTTGTTCTCTCATTTACTTCTACATTCTTAAGTAAAGCATTTAAAGAATTACAGATATAGGCTGGAAATATAATTTTTTTATTTACAATTATCTTATTTTCCAGACAGTACTTTGTATTAGGCGCTTTTCTTTAACAACCGTTCAATTCTGCTGGAAATACATTCATATAACTGTAATAGCTTGCGCAATGTGGACATTCTAAGCTTTAAAAATTAATGTTAATAAATTCATTTCTTCTTATATAAAAAAAAATATGATGTAATTGTTAAAGGTTTGGTCCGCATCAAAAAAAATTCATTATAAACAACTTTTTTGACAAAATAAATAATAACGGTTCTTTTCGTAACAGTTTCGATAAAACACACACCTATCCAATAGAACTAATAATCGCATATATATAAGCCAATTTGTGGTTCTCCTCTGTTTCCTTCACTTCGTCATTCTGTTGTCGTCTCCGTTATTCGCTTGCGCTCTTAAGCCATACTTTATTATCTTCCTCCCGTTTCCGTTTTTCGTTGGTTGTCTCACCATATATTGTCCTCTCAAACGAAGAATATGTTTGCGACGCAGATCATGTGTTTATTAAGTGTTCATTTCTTTCTGCTGAATGTTCTGCTTTCTACTTCAGTCTGCTGCGACTTAGTCTTCCTGCTCCATATTGCGTCTCTTATGTTCTATCTTTCCCCTCTCCACAGATTGTTCCTATTATTTGTTTCTTTCTCTTAACAACATTTCGTATCGTATGAAGATATAATTGACTCTTTTCTTTCCTAATTGTTTTTGGGTAAAGGTCCCCGGTTGGCGAGCTCAAAAAAAAAAAAAAAAAAAAAAATCGTGGACTAGTTTTAGTTTTACCGCCGGTTCAAAATCATGTCATTAAATTAGATTACTTAACATTAACATCAGTGGCGGATCCATAGGGGGTGCTTCCCCCAAAGAACCAAAACCTCGATGAAAAAATTTGCTACAATAAACTTAATTTATACTATAAAAGATTTGTATAAATGCTACCTATGGATTTAATTATATAACTAATATTTCAATACTGTTTTGTAAAAAAACTATTAATGTTCCGTTTATATTCCATTTTAAACTCAACTGTCATGGATCTTTTGTCTGTTTTATTTATTTTTAAATTTTATTTGGCAATTTTAATTAAAAATAGTTCAATGAGAAATATAAATATATATTTTTTTTACTAACAAAAATAAAAAAGAAGTAAAGTGTAATAAAAATACCATCTTACTAATCTCTCTAGTGTAATTTACTATTCAAATTCTCAACTACCATTTTAGCTACAATTTTACAATTTTTTTATTTTTCATCTAAAAATAAAATTTAAATTAAATTGTAATAATTATGTATTTTTAAAACATTTTTAAATTTCTAAAGAGGTCGTTATTTGATTTTCTTTAAGAAACAAGGTATTTTTCAAATCTACTGTCTACCGTATAAGATATTTCCTTTCTCAAAATGTCTCTCTGGGTCGCCTCTGTTTAACATAAATATATACTGCTTTGAGACATCGACAATTAATAAAAAATGATAAATTGATAACTGATATATACACACATATATATATATATAAATTACAACGTAATTCTTAGGCCGGCTCCTATCAGATTTTGTAACGAAAAATGACTATTTTATGTAGCGGACAATATCAAATTTTATATAACGAAAAAATATCCTAATTTTTCGTAAAAAGTTAAATGTTAGAATAGGATTTTTGTGTGTGCCGATGCCGGTATTACGTTGTAAATTTTGATCATTTTATACAAAATATAGAAGAGAAAGAGACAGAAATGAAAGCAAAAAGGCCTTGACCCTTTTTGCTTTCATTTCTGTCTCTTTCTCTTCTATATTTTGTATAAAATGATCAAAATTTACAACGTAATACCGGCATCGGCACAAAAAAAAAATAACATAACCACAAAAATCCTATTCTAACATTTAACTTTCATTATATAAAATTAAGACATTTTTTCGTTACATATTTCATTACATAAAATTGTGACATTTTTTAAATAACAATAACAAAAATCCTATAAAATATAACAAACGTTACATAAAATTGGGACACTTTTTTGGGACATTTTGCGTTACATAAAATTGGGACATTTTTCTGGGACATTTTTTTGGGACATTTTTTCCAATGGGGGTTCCTAAGAATTACGTTGTAATTAATATATATATATATAACTTGACCACTTTGGTCGGCTCTGCCCCTTGACCCTTCTTACTTATATTTCTATCTCTTTCTCTTCTCTACTTTGTATAAAATGATCAAAATTTATAACGTCATTCTTACCGGCATCGACACAAAAAAAACAAAACATTGGTTACATAAAATTAGGACATTTTTTGGGACATTTTTTGTAATGGGGGCAGACCTAAGCACACACACACACACACACACACACATATATATATATATATATATATAATAATAAATAAATAAATAAAAATAATAATATTTCTGTAAACAACAATAAATAAATAAATGTAGTGTAATTATATATTAAATAATGAATTATTATTGGGTTACTGTATACTTATTTATTTATTTATTTTTGAATTTATTAATACAAAAATTTTCTGCGATTGTTGTTATAGATTCCATAAATGCGTATCGCTAGTGCTGTCTTCTGAAACTAAATTTTAATTTTATTGAGCAGTAAAATAATAAAAAGAAACAAAATGTTTAGATACACACGCTTGTTTTATACGAAATATTTAATTAATTATTTAACGAATTTTTTGAAATCCGTTCTGTTCAAATATGATATCATGAATCTCGTTTTCAGGGTAGTAATAATTTCTACTACTCATACAGCTGTCATCGTGGTTATTAATACTAAATGAAATACAAATTAACCCTTAAGAATTTATTTAAATTATGAGTATAATAAAATATCGATTGAGATCAGCAATCAATTCGGAACTCTCTAGAGCGTGTTTTATTCTGTGTTCGTAATTTAAATAAATTCCCGCGAGGGTTAATTTATATATTACGTTTACTGATTAATAACTTTCATCACTACGTCCTTCTTCGATTTCATATCAGATTAAATTCATTTCCCGTTACGCGAATGTCTTAGTTGAAAAAAAAGTAAATAAAAAGCAAATAAACCGTTTTCATTTGTTTATTATTATCACATCCCGAGTATTATTAATATGTTCAGAACCAAACGATTTTTGTGTGAGAGACTTGTCGCAAGTTCGTCCATTTTCTCCCAAAAGTAGGGGTAGCGTCGTCACGAGCCACGTTAAATAAACCGACATTAAACATGTTTTTTTTATTTTTATTTTATAAAAGTGTTTTTCTTAAATCTGCTGAAAATTGCAATTTTTTAAATACATCATTCAAAATTAATTTAAATTCGAAAACAAGCGTAAATTTATCATCAGAAGTAATTTTATTGCCGAATATCTGAGACCATGTTGCATTCATTCTAATTACCGGTATATCTGAGAAATCTACACATTTTCACATCTATTTGCGCATTCTAACGATTCGAAATATTTAAGGGTGCGTTTAAAATGTGAAATTTTACGGCTCGCTTATGATTTACAAATGTAGCTTCACTGCGATTTTCCAGGGTCATGCCCCCGAAATTAAGAGGGAAGGATTTCCTTCGGATATTTATTTTATAAATAATAGTAGGTTTTTTACCTTTAATGTTTGTACTATTAGAAATTTTTACCGTTTTGATTTATGTTTTAACAACATCCTTAGATCAGCTACTACATAAATATATTAACAAAAAATGACATGTATTATTAATTACAACGCAAAAAATTATACATTAAATACCATCGAGTTACTTGAAAATATACAGCAGATAACTGAATATTTAAAACGTATAAAATATTTAAAAATATACAAGCTAGACTTTAACGAATTAAAAAGCGTCAATATGTATAATATGAAAAATTAAAATTAAAAAATACTTGACGTAAGAATAGAAAAAAAAGGAGGAAAGAAAAACATTTTCTACAACAAATCACGTGGAAAATGAAATTATATATACACTTTAGTAATATACAGAATGGATTTGAAGGAAGTAAAAACTTATCATCTTGAGAAAAACAAAGTTAATACAAGTTTTCGAAAAAAACTTAATTACTTATGTCTCTACAACATTCCAGATTTTTGTGTATTCGTAATAACCATTTCAGTTCTAATGGGAGCGGTTTAATTGGCACCACTACCGTGGCTGGTATTTAATGGTTCTTTTTGAAAATTAATGTTTAAAAAAGAAAAAAATTTAGCCATTTTTTTACACAGTTTCAATTTTTTTATAAATAACATGTTTAAACTCTGAAAATAATTTTATGATTAGCGTATTTTAATTTTAGATGCTTTTTTATCATAAAAAAAGAAAAAGAGGAAAAAAGAAATAATAATTCCCCATAAAGAATGTAGAAATAATTTTAACGAAAGATTAACGAACACACATAGGACACTTACGAAGAAAGCTTAAAACTGCGCAGGATATAAACGTGCTAATTTGAAGGGAGGTTTATTTGATAGATGACGTCCCTGGCATTTGGGAAAAAATGGATCTACTCGTAATTGAACCACCGCGATTTTTACAGGGTGACACATTATTAAATGTCTGCCGGCTGATCTTTGGTGATTGTTTTCGATAAACCCGATTCATCATTTCTGAAAATGTTCTCCCTACATGGTTACACACTTCGCGTCCACCCTGCTAGTGAAAAAATCGAAATATTATCAATGTTCTTTTTCCCCTTTCATCACTCGCTCTCTTTAAACCGCGCCCTAGTACGATTAATGAAACTTATTTCGTCGAAACATTTTCAGTTTAGCACATTCCCTTCGGTTCCTCTACAATAATTTAGCTCATTCTATCGATAGGTCATGAAAGAGAGTGGCTGTAACGCAATTTCTGTAATTTGACATTTAAGAAAAGAAGTGCCCGAGATTCTCGGACGGATCGTGTATTTTATGACACGCGGAAATAGTGGAATTTGCGACCTAACGGTTCAAACCGGGGAATTCGCCAATAATCCGTTATGAAATTTTATTAGACGTAACTCTCCTCGTTTCTGGACAGGAGAAAACACGTTCACTTTTATAGCGTCTACCGAGCGAATAGCACGCTTGTCGAATGAATCGCGCGTTATTCCAGTTTAATAATAAATATCGGAACTGCGAAGTAATTTTCTATAAATTCAGGCGTATATGTAATAGAAAAAAAATATAGAAATAAACAAAAACGCGTGTAAAGGAGGAAATATTGAGAAAAAGCGGAAGATTTTGTATAAAGGCCGTTTTTTGTTACACGGAATCGAAGATTCCATTATCTAGGAAAATCGATCATTTCAACTTTTTCGTAATCCGGACATCGATATTAATAAATGATATTACAAGAAAGAGGATACTCGGAGTAGTTAAAAAATGACTCCAAAATTTTAACGCCGAAAAAATTTGCAGTCTTGGGAATTTTTTTGAAAGATTAATCGAATTTTTTTGTTCAGCACCTCCAAAAAAACTCTCAAACTGAATGTCATGTTTATTCCGCTTTTCTTCTTCTTTATAAATTTTCCCGACTCGTCAATTTCCGATCCCACTTCGTCTTAAGCGCGGACACTGTTACGATAGCTATAAGGGTAAACTTTTACCCGAAAATCTCCTGAACAGCCGGCAGACTCACATTTTGCTGCAGCCAGAAAGATTTCAGTAGTTGTGTAATAGCTGCCGTTACAATTTTTCTTATCAGCATAGGCTGCGGTTGTCGTCCGTATTTGAGAATAAAATTTTCCGAAAAACGCGCTGAATTTTTTTTCAAACAGGATGATTAAATAACGAAAATAAAATTGAAACCCCGCGTTATTAAAATGTATTCATTTGGCGTATCGGATACTTTTTTTTTTTTGCAGCCTGACTGATGCGGATGCCTGTGACATATTCTAATTCCGTTTTCTTCGAATCTCTTTCTGTTGACCGTTAATTACAGTTTACGCCCACTTCCTTTATTACGTTTTCTTCAAATCCTTCTCCGTCCCCCTTAATTCCCCTGCTATTAGTTCTTTCGCCCTATATATCCGATATCGATTGGCCTTCCCAGAATCGTTTCTGTCCACGTTGATTTGCTCGGGGTCTCTCTAGTCATGCATCGAGGAAATAACCAGATGGCGGATTCCTTGGCTAGATTTGCTTTATCCTCTTGCTTCTATTTCTGGATAAAATTTCCGCTTCCAACCTGCTACCGCGCTGTGCTTAAAATTTCATTCTAGATTCCGGTCAGATATTTACGCTTTTTCCTCCTCTAAAAATCGTTTCTTCTACCGGTCCATGTAGCCGAACGTTTCTACCCGCCCTCGCTTTCATGACTTCCTTATTCTACGAAATTCCGTTGTGTAATCTCAATTACTCGTTTTTTTAGTCGTACCCGGAGTTATTTTCCTCTTGTTGCCGTTTTCGTCCCCCTCCCAAGTCTACGATCCCAACCATATCTTCTTCGAATGTTCTTCCCTCTGGTCGGAAGTGCTATTTTTTATTCTAATTTGTTACCCCTATGGCCTTAGCCTATTTGCTACATTCTGTCCCTTCTCTCGCAGCACATTGTTCCAGTGCTCCATTGATTCATTGTGGCTCTTTCTGACTGAATCAGTTTTTAACCGATCCTCTCCTCTATTGTTGTTGTTGAGCAAAAAGATTCTTTTGCTGACATTTCCAAAAAAAAAAAAACCGTTTCTGCGCAGAATTTCTTAAACTTTTTCATACTACATTACAGCTTTCCTCGACTTGACTACTAAAACCTCTCCCTTTGACTACGTCATTGTCCTGTAATATTCTGTTTTCTTCGAGTGTTTCCTTCATACACAATTTTAGCCGTGCTGCCCTCGAACGAAAAATCTTTATTAACTTTGCGACAATCGCGTAAAAGGTTTTTGTACATTCCAATACAACAAACAACCGTAATTAACCATGGCAGCAGTGAGTGTGTTATAAGTAAAAGTACAAGAAAAGTCGTTGCGACAAAGAGAAAAAACAGTTAATTTTTGATTATTAATCCGAATAAGATATATTGAAGGCTGCACCTAAGAAAACCTCCAAATAGGGGAACCCTCTCTAGGTATGGTTTGTTTTTTTGTTTTTTTGTTTTTTTTTTGGCTTTTTAACAATGTGGGGGGGACATTAATCCAGCGCAAGTAAAATTTTAGAACGAAATTTCGCCGGCTGGTCAACTAGGCTGTCGTCGGTAAGCTGGCTCCGTACGAAAAGTCACAAAATGTTATCAAGGAAGGCGGCCCTAAAGAAAGGCAAAAAATTCACATGGTACTGAAGGTACGGCGCATTTTCTTTGCTCGCTCCATTTGACGACTTTGAGCTTTCAAAATTGAAGATTTTAAATTGTGCCGAAAGATTAAATTAACTGCAGCGAAGAATGTAGAATGTAAAATATGGAACATGGAATATGAAATGTGGAATATGGACAATGGAATATGAAATGTAGAATATGGACAATGGAATATGAAATGTGAAATATGGAATATGGAGCATGAAGTGTGAAATATGTTATTTTATTTTTGATTGTAAGCAAATATCACGGTTTAAAATTAAATTATTGAATTGTTTTTTTTTTTTTGTTTTTTATAATAGAACGTTTTAATTAAGTTCTGGTTGCGTATTGTAAAATTTTATTTATTTTTTTTGCTCCGCTGCCCTTTGTAGCGAAATATGTTATTATTATCTGGAAGAGAAAAAAAAAAAATTCGTTATTTTTTAAAGTGAACAAATTTATACATAAACGACACTGCTAAATAAATTTTCAAAAACATTTCTGATAAAAAACACGTGCTCTTTATTAAAACGAAAAGAGATGTGAAATAAATTTTTCCTCGCTCGTCACTCTTGCGACTATCATTATTATTCCGGTGCTAGTTTTTCTCGCTTGCATTATTGAATTGCACATTCTACATTCGTTACCGGCGCCAGTGCGAAGAACTTTTCATTTTGCCTAAATCACCAGCTTAGTGAATTTATTTTAAAAACGTTGCAAATTCAAAAACAAGTTTTTCGAGGTTTTCATTGGCGAAAAAGAATTCCGTCCGTCCCAGAACTGTTTTTAGTCGAGCGCGACGTTTATTAACACCGCCGTCACGGGATAAGGACAAGTTTAGAGAGTTTTATTATCCTAGGCGGAATTATTATTACGTAACTAAAAATTTGTACAACTTAAGGAAGTCTCTCATAACTCGGAGGAATATAATTTGCAATTTTTTACAATACCGAACACATACTAAATATCATCTGGAATCAATTTACTGCACCGGGAGAAAAATCCTTTTTAGAAAAAATGCAAAAAAAAAAAAAAAAGAAAAAAAAATCAACGCTAGTACGAGCCTGACTAGAGGTATACTCTACAAGAAGGGTGTTCACCGTCGAAAAGAATTCAAAGGTTTCTAAAGAGAAAAGAAAAAAAAAAAAAAGAAAGAAATTGAACCGGTTCGGGATTTCCGATATTTTAAGCTGCTTCGGTGCTCTGGCATGAAAGCAGCTTCTGTTACGAATTGGGGCGAAGCGGCTTACGAGAGAATCAACGAGAATGCGATGGGATCGTTTGCGAAACCCTGAAAGTCGCGCTCAGTCTGCGCCGTAGCGAACGGACGGGAAACAGCGAAAAATAGCCAAAAAATTATCGTCCGGGCGGGACGGCGTTGTACAAGAGACCGTTCTCGAGAGTGACTTTGAAGCGACGTAAATTGGTCGTTCAATTTAGCGACGCAAAACAGAAAATGGCAGACATGGCAAACAAAATGGCCGACTTTGAGTGCTTGCAGAACGGCCTAGAACTGCGTCGCAACGTTCGCGAGTCGCCGTAGTCGCCGGATTGATCGTTTCCTCGGCTATTCTACTCGGCTGACAATCTGCCAACTCGCGCGCATTGTACGCAACTTGTTCTTAGGTCGACGAAAAATAGAGCGTAATTCTGTCCCGCGCATCCCGCTCTCGCTCCTGGTGGCACTACCATGTGTACTCCGTTGCTAATGTATATATGGTGTGCGCGCCTGTTGAGACCGAGCGCGGAATTCGAACGACCGGGACGCGATGAATTTACAAACCGGTCTAATAATTTCGCGGCGGATCGTCGGCGAAGAGGTCGTGCTCGAAAAATTCACTCGGTTCTCATCATAGCGTTAACAATAAAGCGCGCCCCGTTCGGACACACATGCGTGCATGCAGACGACACAGAGGCGGCGGCGGCGGTGGCGGTGGCGGTGGCGGTGGCGGCGACAAGATTCGCGAAACGTTAATATGTGTGTTGATCTGTCCGTCCGCCTGCCGCGCCGACTGCTGCCCTTATCGGGATATAATTCGTAGAATTCGCCCTGAGCGCCCCTCGCTCGGCGATGCAAAAATGGGCGCGAACCGCGCGCGAAACGAGAATCAAATTGAGGCGAGTTTGGCGCGCGATTATTTTAATGACTTGCAAAGCGAATAACGCGGAGCCAGAAAGCCGTCAAGGAGCCGGTGCGGGGCGGACGGCAAACGAGCACGCAAAGCGGAACCGACGATAACGGAAGAAGATAAAAAAGAACCGCCGATCGGCGTTCGGAAAAAATATTGCACCGGGAGCGGCCGTTCCGGGCCGGCGGGGGGTTATTAACGTGTCCGGGAGCGGGACGGCGACGAGTAGATTTCGGCTTTGTCCTTGACAATGTTAACCTCTATCAATAACAACTACGTTTTAACTAGCGCGCCGACCAGAGCACCGTTGCCCGCCGAAGAGACACGACAAGAGAAGCACAAGAGCGCAGCTCTCTACAGAGATCATCTCTAGCATTGCGCTCTCGGAAATTAAACACGCCGACACGCTGCTCCCATCTGCTCCCATCTAGTTCCATCGTCTCTGCCTAATCACCGTCACACAGTGCACACTATTATTTCACTATCGGCTGCTATTATTCAAATTGAACTCGCGCGACTGCTGCTCAGCCCTTGTAGCGCTCTACTCTGTGTACCTAGGTGGCAGCGCGGTTGGTCGTTCGGTTGCGGCCGCTGGATTCGTTGATTTCGTCTGCTGGCTTCTTCTTGGTGATTGGTTGGTTGGTTGGTTGGTTGGTTGGTTGGTTAGTGGTCGACTGATGTGCTTCTCTGGAATTTGCGATTTTTTGTTTTTTGTTTTTTTTCTACTTTTTTTTGGTAGCAGAACGGATGATGCGTAGTTTAGAAAAAAATTACGCGGCAGAATAGTGTGTTGCATGCTTTTCACGAAGAGAGAACTATACTGAAAGTGAAACTCGGTTTAATTCGGTTTGGGTCGTGCAATAAATTCGCATTTGCCCATCGACAGGTGGGGATGACTTTATGGTTCGAACGCAGTTCGAAACTTTTCAAAAATATTTTACCGAATAAAACGGCCAACTGCTTTACCATGAAGATTTACTACTTCTACTGAAATATTTTCATCGTATGTTCTAGTGCAGGTGTAACTCCGGTTCGGTGAAAAAACTGAAGCTTACAAATATGTTTAAAATCTCTCTTTACAAAATTGTCGCGTTACCGAACAAAAATAAGTACAGCATTGTCGTTTTATTATAAAGTATTATTTTTTTTTTTTTTTGTATTCTAAATACTACGAGTATTTGAAGGATATCACGGGGCGCGGCAGTTGAGCGCTAATTTCAAAATCAAAGTGTTGAACGCACTCTCATAGTCTGGGGTGTTAGCTGGGCTAAGATGATTCACATACACCGACGATATTTTTCTATTTTGTGACTGCGATTCTGGTAAATTTATTAGAGGAATCGAATGTTTATGTTTTTATTATTCGGGAACTTTGGCAAAGTTTAAAAGATTTCACTCAATTCGATGGACGAAGCGAACGTTAAAGTTTCTTTTAGTTATCGCGGTTAGTTCTGAAATCGCACGAGGAGGAAAAAATGGGCGACCGACATCTTTCTTCTATCTCAACATTCCGGCTACGAAGTTCCCAAGTATCGAAGAAGCATACATTTTTTCGTTTCCCTAACAATTCTATGAAAAGTTGTTGACGGCGAGTCGAATTGAACAATTTTAAAATAGGAACAACTAAAAGTATGTATGTAGTTACTTCCCCGTATGAAAAAATTGCTTTTTTTGTTTTTTGTTTTGTTTTTTTTTAAGAGGGAGGGGGAAAGAGCAAAACCCCACGAAAAGAAAAAATTCCGTTTTTCGCCGTGTTCCTAAATCTTCGAAGTAAATATAGATAATGTCGTCGTTTTTTCCCTGCTTTGCATTTATCGTCAATTACAAGTAGAAGTTGCGACGGGGTCTCCCGCCACTATTTCCGACTCTTCAAGAGGAGATATAGGCGCGCCGGAACACGGAAGGTCTTTTAAGGGTGGAATGGTGTATGTATATCTCTCTACGCTGTGGCTCGTAAATGTTCATATTACTTGTCACGGCGTTAACCAGTGTGTATGCGCCAAAGTTCCCGAACGTAAGTGGGCCGCGCTAGCTGAGGCAGTTTTTTTTGGATAAATCTAGACGATTACCCCACCTAGAGACACAAGAGGTGTCCTCAACAAATCACCCCCCGCTGACCGTCGGCATTGGTCACCGGTTCTTACAACCGGTGTTTATTCGAGACGATGTTATCCGATGGACACATCATGCCCCAAAAGTTCCATTTCTATCAGCACTACCGACCAGCGTAACAAAAAAAACAGCAACGTTTTAACAGGAGTTCAGGATCGCGCGCAAGATCATTTTTCTCATCATTGCTACTATGCACGTCAGCGGCAGCGGTGTCTATCGCCTAAATTCCAACAACTACTTCTCAGCCTCGTTCATTGAAAATCAGCTCGTGCTCCTCTAAATCCTTACACTGCCAGCGCTATCATTCCACCCGTGTACCGTTCTCATTAAAACACATTATTTACGCTGAAGCGTCCGTGAAAATTCGAAATAATTTCATTGCGGCACAAGCTGCAGAGACAAATCGTATGCGCACCTTATGATTAAACACCGACTTAATTTTCATTCGATAGAGATAACGTCGCAACGGTAACCTATTTCCACCGATTCGATGACTAATAGCGCACATACATATTTTAAAGGATTACATGAATTCGACACCCTTCACACCATCTTAAGCAGACTGGGAACTTTCACTTTTCTGAACAATTTCTGCGAAATCACACCCGTATTATTAACTTGACGCAGAATGACATTTATTTCCCCCTCCCGGAATGTACTCTAAAATGTTGTGAAAGGGCAAAGGTTCCGCCGATTCCGATTATGTACATATATTCAGACAGTTTTGTAACTGCGCCCACATGTATACTTTTCAACAAAATGTGTGTGGTACAATTTACCCCGAATGATCTCAATAGCGCCCGATTTATTTCCTAGAACAATCAGAGAATAAAGAAAACGTGGCTTTTTCAACGGCCACCTGTTGTAATTCCCCTGTTTTTTCGATAAAAATGATGGTTGTTAGTAGCCACAAACTTTAGTATCAACTCTAAGGCGAAGTAGTTGAATTGTACTGTTGGTCAAATTCTCACTTGTTCAATATAAAAAACCGATTTAAAATAGCGGGAAGAACGCCGATTGCTGCCTAAAGAGAAAGTCGTTGATTTATTTCTAATAAAGGATATTTTCGTGCACCGATTTCGTGGAAATTACGCATCTTGTCGATCTCTAAATTTAGTTTCACGCATTTCACACATGTTTAAATTTAATACGAAAATCTTGAGTTAAGACTCTTATCGCGATAAAAATTAATCAGCTGCGATTGCTCGAAATGTTCCTTACTTCGACCGATTTCAAATACAAACAAAAAACCAAAATATTCAAGTTTGTACGATAAAACTTTGCAGAAAACCTCAGCACTATGTGCAGAGTTCAACTGTCGCCTTCTTGCAGTAGAATCGCATTTTAATATCTGTATTTGGTAACGGTTAATCAATTTTTATATATATATATATTAATATATTAATATATATTATATATTATATATTAATATACACATATTATATTAGCGCAATGAATACTACCTTTGGTAAAGAATATTTGCGAATGCAACAAAGGTCTGCTCTTTCCGCTGCCTGTCACGTGCTCTTTAACTGCCGAAAACGCTCTTAAGACAAAATTATCTGTGTTAAATCTCGCGATATTTACACGTTTATTTACCACGGTAAACAGCAAATCGACAGACAGAAAACGGTATATGATGAAACATATATTCTCTCTCCTATGACGGGGTTTTGACTACGCATTTGGCCTTTCTTCTGAGATTTTGACAAAAAAGAATAACAAACAATAAAAAAAAAAAAAAAAAAAAAGTTCAAAAACATATTTAAGGTTCTATATTTTTCGACGAGCGAAAAAGAACGAAATTTTTACAATTCTACATATCCAACGTTGACAAATGCTCAATTGTCGCGCAACACTCTGTTGACGGAGAAAACTGCTTATTTCTGGTACATTCCCCGAGTACCATCTTCATCAGTTTTCATGCGGAATCTTCAATTTGGAAACAACCGATTTGCGGCAGCATCGAAGATCCCCGTTGTTCTATTTTCCGTCGCCTACACATTACCGTGACGTAGAATGAAATTTAGAAAAATATTTTAAGAGAAAATAAGTTTGCGAACTATCGAAAATGCGCTCTAATTGCAAATTCTTCCCTATCTTAAACCGACTACCTTCTTTGGATCCATCGCAGGCAACAACTTCGCCCCCTTCTTTGTTTGATCTGTTTCCTCTAACGATCAAAGTTAATCAATAAATTTTCTCTGCTCATAATATCCTATTAAAGTGTACGCACATTCATAATTCTCGTCTGATTAATCACCGGCTCTCAATTCAGCCATTCCTCTTATCCGTAGCCTTGGTTCGATGCTTAATCGCCACGCTAGTTTTTTTTTTTTATAAATTAAATTCGTTTTCATCATAGCTTTTCTTTATCGTATTTTTGATTTTCTGTTGTTTCTCCCCTGCGTTAGATTATATTTTCTTTAAATGCTCACGCTTTTTTTTCGCAGCGGCGCTCCCTTCAATACTCCAAATTCTTACATCTTTGTTGCGACATATTTTCGTTTCTTTCCCTAAATGTTGTTCCTGTTTTTTGGCCCAGTTTCCATTTCCGCATTTATTAAAATTTAATCTTGTTTTTTACGCAATTATCCTTAATTCCGGGGTCATCGATTCCTTGGCTAGAGCGTCCTCCTCCTAGTTTCAAGAAAGAACAATCATGCGTTAGTGCACGCCGACAACGTTGAAAATTCAAAATCCATAGCCGGCGCGGAATATGTAATGAAACTACAACAATTTTAATCAACTGTAAACAATTACCCGGAGTTCGGAACTGGATTCCGACCGATAACCTAAACGAGATGTTTTTGGCGCCGCGTTAAATTATTCAAAAACTACGTTAAAGAAAAACCGGGGGCACCTTTACGCGGGGAATAATTTGAAAAAAATCATGCAACGCTTTCGTGTCGACTAGATGTGTGACCCTTCTATGTAACGGAAGTGCTTTTTTGAAAGCTATTAATGGAATCTACAAGCTGTGACAACAACAGACAACTACGCAAATCGTAAATTAGAAATCGACAATTAAAACTGATTCTTCATCGAGAATTATAGATTATCATTAACGCTCCAGCCCGTAGAGAAGTTTGTACACACACACACACACACACATACACACATTAATATATTAACGACAAGGTTACTTCGAATTACGCAACGTTTTGCTAGGACGCGGAAGTACGTATAATATTTCGTTTTTCTGTTACGTTTTAAAATAAATATAAATTGTTTTTCGTTTTTAAAGAACGACGTAGTTAAATGAACAACACCTCACTTTTTTATAATTATTATAAAAGAACTAAGGTAGTAGCAGCGCGGTATCCTTTAAGGTGCTTGACTACCAAAAATTAAAGGTGTCGAGACACTTGTTTCGTTGATCCAACCGGAGGAAATAGTTAGGGGTATCAGAGAATTATCTAGGGAAAATTAAAGGCGGATCCCACATGAGAATAGCCCCATGGCCCTACACTATTCTCATCAGATGCATTAGGCTTCTTAGTACATTATGAAAAGCTTAACTTCACAATCCATGATATCTTATCTCAAGGTATGTGGAGGGGCTTGCTTTAATTTTATAGAAAAACTAGTGTACCTATGGATCTCTATGTCTGATGTATCGAGTTTTATAAGTATATGGTATAAGATTCTAAAAAGGAGCTGTGTGTATACCTTAGAGTGATCCACAAGTAATGACAACATTTGCAACGATATTTAAATTTGTACCAACAAGAAATATGTAATTCGTAATTCATATTTCATAATTCATAATTCATAATTAATAATTTTTAATTCATAATTTATAATTTATAATTCATAATTCATAATTTATAATTCATAATTAATAATTTTTAATTCATAATTTATAATTCATAATTAATAATTTTTAATTCATAATTTATAATTTATAATTCATAATTCATAATTTATAATTCATAATTCATAATTTATAATTTTTAATTCATAATTAAAACGAAGAGCATCTTATGACGTCACCTTGAGGCTCTTGTGTTTTTTTTCTTCTAGATTTCATCGTACAAATTAAGGGTCAGTAATACCGTTTGCTGGCTGTGAGAAATTATTTTCTAACGAATTTTTAAGAATGATCGAAGTTTCTCGGTCTGTTTATAATTGGCAGCCTCGAAAACTGTTTCGTTCTAACTGCTACGCAGCAGTTCGGGTTGTACCCAGTTTGTTAGTTAGTTAATGGAAAAATTATAAATAGCAAACATGTCGGGAGTACTAAATAAAAAATGATGGAAGCATCCGTTCAACCCCATCACCAGCTGGAAAATGGCGGGTAGACATCGTATTAGTAAAGATATTACGATATCTGAATATCCGAAGAAAACCGGAACTATCTAACTACGACTAGCAAAAAAGAGAAAACCAAAGAAATATTAGCAAAGATGAAAGCGTTACATGGAGCTGTACTGAACATCACTGAAATAAAAAAATGAAAAAAGCAATTTTGAAGACGAATCCCTTTGACGACAATATTTTTCTCAGACACACACGCATTTACAACCTGATTTTTCGCACTGCTTTCAGAGCTTCGAAGGTTTATTTTAATTACTAATTTAACACGATATAGTGTAGATTATTTATTTTTAAGCGGCCGTTGAAATATATCCGAATATTGCAATCATGCAGTGTACATCTTTAGAAGTAAATATTGATTTTTAAAATGGTAAAAATGTACACATTTCTGGGGGGGGGGGAATAAGTAAATAAAAACATTTATTTGCAAAAAAGAAAAAGAAAAAACCGGTAAAGCGTTGGAGTCTTTGGTAAATCGAGCTAAAGCAGTCGCATCAACATTCCGATATGTAGAAATATCACACCAACATCGAAGACGTATTTAGAAGCATCCTGTGAATAATGACCTTAAAGTATCATGGATCAATCAGCTGAAATTACGGAAATTTTATTATTTAGGAAAGTAATAAAGAATTTTTATTACGTGCCACATGCTTGATATTTACAGTATATTTCGTTTTTGTTGAACAGTTATGTATGCTAGCGGTTATTCGACTGTTAAAAACCATGAAGCCAAAAAGAGTTAGCGAAAGTCAAACATTTTCAATAATAGCCCGATTTACTTCGATTCTAATATGTTTTCTAGGCTAGAGAGCTCTTACGTTGGAACTTTTATACGGAACGGGAAAAATATCCGTACGTGCACTATCGATTACTCGCTTGTTCTCCAATATTTCTTACGAGCGGTAATACCACGATCACTTTTAAAAAGAAATTATCCTCATATCTAAATTACGTGTTAATTTTGGGAACATTTTTAATGTCTCGATTATACGCAAACACCGCGTGTCTTTGAATATGTTTTTCAGTCGCATACACCGGCTGTTCGTCGTAATCCTTTGATCTTATCCTGTCCAATTAAAGATGGGCGATAATTCAAGGTTCCTTCAAGTAATAGTCGGACAAATGCTTTTTTTTCTTTTTCGTTTTTTGTTTCTAACTAAAAATGGGGGATTTAGGATGTTAATAGCAAATATTCATTATAAATGTTCGCGTAGGCGATTCATTCTATTTTTTTTTTTTTTTTTGAATTTTTTAAAACTAACAATGCGTAACGGTTTATACATGTTACATTTCAAATGCGTAATCCGTGCGGTGTTTTCGATTCTTTTATTGCGACAAGAGCTACAAATCTGCGTGAGTTATTTTAATAAGAACTTTCTGCTCGGTGAGCGAAATTATGTAACACACTTAAAGTGCGAGTCTCGGGTATGACTGATTTTGGCGCGAATTAGATTGATCGGCGCAGCTTTTGGAACTTATGCTATATACATATATATATATATATATATATATATTTCGAGGAGAAAAATCCGACCTGAATGTGGAATTTGCGGAAAATTCTGTTAGCATCTACTAGACACGTGTACTCCGTTAGTGCATTTAATATCAAAGGGGAAAATGCGCCAGCAGAAAGTATTAAAAATATTTACCACTTTTTTCGTAGTTTTTTTGTTTTTGTTTTTGTTTTTGTTTTTGTCGTGTACCCGTAATTACGATTTTTATTTCTTTAGCGTTATTACAATAAAAATTCCTTATTTACAATAGGGGAACGTTGGCGAGAGCGGTGCAGAGAGGTGTGGTGAAGGCAGCGCCAAATGAATTTGTTTGAAGAGGCCATTAACATTGTGTTTACATAAGAGGCGTCTGAGCGGCATAGGGGGGGCGGAGCGGCGAAAGCTTATCATCACAAAGAAACAACGAAAACACGCTTATTTCAATGTGTATCAGTGATTATTCGCTTAAAAGTGCCTACTAAACACTGCCAGTCGTATATTGTTCGGGAAAATTTTCTAACCGCAGGTTAATGAACTGTTAATGGGCCGGCCTAGCCCATCGCGTCGCGAACGAAAACGATACCAGAAATAAAATTTTACATTATTCGCCTTTTCATCATTTATCGGTCTCTCTATTTCGATATGATTTTCGGCGCGCAAAGTAGAAGAAATAACGCGACAAACAACGTTTAATTATCAAAAATTGCGCTAAATAGAAAAATAGAATATCCTCAACAATTACGAGAGCTTTATGATACCCCATATTGCTGTGCATTTTGTTGTGTCTTTTTACAAGTGCCCCGTTCCTTTTTTTTTTTTTTTTTTTTTTTTTTTTTTTTTGTGCGCTGTAGTCAATATTGTGTGACGGCGGTGCAGTTTAATTCCGTGATCATTAATGTATGCGTGCGAATTAGGCGTGTCGCCGAAGAATATACACCTAAACGACAAACCGGTGAAATCGAAATAATCCTTCTCTCTCTCTTTCGTGTTCAGCGCCTTGCGCCGAATTTTTATCTTCTTGGCGCCAAAAAAAGTAGCGTTAATGAAGTTTAGGTTATAAGCAGAATAACAAGAAAAAATGTCCGCTCTTAGAAAAGGAACACCGAAATGTTGGACAAATTGTGTACATGGCCGAAAACTTTAATATCTAACGAGGCCCCGCTATAAAATGCTCCTTTGGTTATTTCTTGTTGGCAATCCTGTCCGTTTCTAGGTCCAGTTGGTAAGCTCCTCATTTAGTTAGTGACGTTTCTACGGCATGTTGAAATGCCAAGGGACGATTGTCAGGCAAAATTCCGTACCCTTTGAGATTGCTTCGTATATACTTTTGCGAACTACCGTTATCTCAGCGTCAACATGACATTAAAAATACAGGGAGTACTTTCACGTCGCGATTGTCGCTAACATTACTGTGCTTCTTTTATTTCCAGACCGGTTCACCGGCGGGTTCAACCATGTTTCGGGCAATGTCCATACTGCATTACCTCGTTACTGTGCACATTAATAACACTCGGACTAACTCAAACTGATACTCTGAAGTACATTAACCGAAATCAGGTTCGTGGTACACGGACACCGTGTGTTAGACTGTGGGTTGTATTAATATTTAAAAAAGATAAACGGCTATTCTCTAAAATGGGTCGCCCTCTTTTGGGCGCGATCGTTTAGTCATGATCTTTCGGGCGTAGACTCTTTCGGATGTGGATCGTTCGAGCGGTAGACGAGGGTTTTTATTCTTAATTTGTAATATCGTATATATATTAAATGTGTTTAAAAATTTTTGTGCCTTTATTTGTCTTTTTTGATATTTTTTTGAAACCTAGGTCAAGGAATTAAATATATAATTAAAATTATAGATGACAGAAAAAACTTCAGTAACCCCTGAATGAACTTGCTAGATGCGAATGAAGAAGAAAGATAATATACCTATAACGAATATTATATATTAGAAGAAAATGACAATCCAGTTACTTTAAATGACGCAGAGTTAATGGTTTGTAATTTTCTAAATATCGCTGACTATGCATAAAAAAATGAAAAGAACCGATCTGACCGATTATTAATGTTAATCATTTTCATCCGTTTCGTATAGCTAATGCTAACAAAACTTTTAAATTCATATCGCAAAAGTCTGTTTATATTTCATACCGAAGGCGTTATTTCAAAAAAATTAAAAACATTTTTAAAAAATGATTTAAAATATTTGATTTGTGATTATATATATATATATATATATATATATATATATGTATGTATATATAACATGCTATACAGGTAGAAAAACTAAATCGTTAAAGAAGAGCGGTATTTTTTGTGTGGAATTTCTGATAGCCGCGAATGGGTAATGTAGAAATAAATTTGGTAACTCGTGTTTCCCACTAACACAAATGATAACGTTTAACAAATAATTCCTAAAAATCCAGGTAGTCTGTAAAAAGGTCTGAGTTGAAAGAATCTGCGCCCGAAAGTTCATGCCCGAAAGATTCACGCCCGAAAGACTGCACCCGAAAGAACTGACCCCTTCTAGAATGTGCTACTCATCTAATAATAATAAAAATTAACCGAATTACCCCCTTTTCTCGAGAAAAACCTGTAAAGCAATTCAATATAATTACCGCGATTATCGGGTGTGTGTGTGTGTCTCCGAAACATGTCGGTATCTAAATATATTTTTATAAATAATTAAATTTTCCAAGAAGTTCTTTACGTTACAACAGTAATATTTCAATATAGAAACTGTTTGTTAAATATAAATACCTAAAGCAGCAAGTCCCATACCCTTGATAGGATATCATGGATTGTGAAGTTAAGGTTTACAATTTACTAAGCCTAACGGAACGAATGAGAGACGGGGGTCAGTTCCTTTCTTTCGGCCGCCTTTACTTTCTCCCAGATAATTCTCTGGTATAACCAATATTCAATTTCAGATTAGGTATAAACCACTGGGACAGCGACGTGGATCCGGAACGAAACAAGTCTCTCGATAATCTATGACAACTCTGGTTTGGAAGTCAAGTGCCTTAACCACTAGGCTACCGCGCTGCCAAAAATAAATATAGTTATTAAAAACAAGATACAAATATGACAAATGCATTTGAATATATAATCCGTGAACACTAATCGCGAACCTTTTTTAAGGGGAAGCCCATCTTCAACTGGAAATGCAGAATTTTTTTAACGTAAAACCGAATATAAATGTTGCGAATAAATTATGATGATGTCAAGAATGTGTCACGAACGAACACAAAAGTAATGTTCTTTCACGGCGCATTCTCATGTTCGCGTTTTAAATTTCTTGTAATTTATTCGCAACATTTATTCTTTTCTATGTTCGTATTGTAAATTCTATTTTTCTAGCTGAAGAAGGGCTTCCCCTTAAAAAAACGATTCTGAGTAATATTCACGGATTATGCTATATCTTATTCCAAAGTGCTACACCTGTAAGGGAATTGTTTTGTGCGTTCCTACAACACTGAGCGCAGAGAAAGACATACAGATTGTGGTTTACAGAGACTGTGGGGTACGGCTCAGAGAAGTAAATAGTTTTTGGTCAAGGAGATTCTGAATTTCATTACCTTTTCACGCAAGTGTACGTCATTGTAAATGGCTTAAAAAAAAAAACAACAAACTAATCCAGTGACGCGCAAAATTAAAATCTCGTCCGCACAAAATTAGTTTAAATGATCGGATCTTTGATTGTTAGCTTTTCCTCTGTCCTTGTTAGATGCAGCGAAGTTATTTTCGAATTTAAACTACTATTTTGAGCGCTTTGCCCAGACTACTACTATTGAACTGATATATTTGCCTTACGTTTAGCGTCTTCTGAAAATTTAACAAACACCATTGAAGTGGAAATGTTTATTTGTTTATTTTTCATTTCTTTTCAGCTGAATATTTTAAAGGGATCTTAAATCAACTGCTAAAAATCCACCTTCTCTTCGTCAACGCAATATAGTCGAACTATGCGAAACATCTGTAATCGATGATATTACTAAAGTTTTTATAGGATTATTTAAATTTAACTGAAACATTAAATATAACCCGAAATTCTGAAGTGTACGTAGCGAACAAAAAATTTATAACTCGGCCATTTTGGCCTCGCAAGGGGCTGCGCCCCTTGACCATTCTCGTTTTCATTTCTGTCTCTTTCTCTTCTATACTTTGTATAAAATTATCAAAATTTACAAGGTAATTCTTACTGGCATCAGTACAAAAAAAGGTAACAGTCACAAAAATCCTGTCCTAACATTTAACTTTCATTATATAAAATTAAGACATTATTTCTAGTGGTAGATAGCCTAAGAATTACGTTGTAATTAAATATATATATATATATATATATAAAGTCGGTAAAAATTAAAATATAACAAACTTACATAAAATTGGGCCATTTTTTTTGGGCATTGCTTCTCACGGTGCTGATCTAAGAATTACGTTGTAATTAATATATACATATAAATTAATGTTTGCTTGTCCGGTATGCATTCCTGTACCGCTGGATGGATCATACTGAAATTTTCAGGACATATTCGTTTTGCCTTAACAAAAGTTTTAAGATATGGCTGAGTTTTCTACCCTCACTCTTTCAAGAAATATAAGGTTTTAAATAGTTAAACAATGAATTATGACGCGACTAGTGGTACTAGAACGCGCACGGCACAAACAAACATTCATTTTTACATTATTATGGTGAATATTTTAAATAAAATGATTACCATGGTAAATAATAAACTCTAGATGACATTTTATTAATTTCTAGAATAAGTAAATACACTGTGTTCCGTTACTTCACTTTTTGCTTACGGAAACATCAAACCTTCATTACGTGATCTAAGCATACAAGTCGCTTTCTTAGTCTAGTTGCTGTACTCACTGCGGAGATGTAAAAAAAGGGTTGGTGTTCTCTATTATTTTTTACAGAAAATGCAACAGAATTTTTAATATTTGCTACTGGGAATGCTATGTATACTCAAATTTGAAATCTTTAGTCAACTAATGTAGTTTGTTGTTGTGGTAATAAATTAACCTTAATAAAATGTTCGAGAAGGTTAAAAGATATGATTGAAGAAGATGCCCTTTTAAATGCGTAATTATGGGCGATCACCGCGAGAACAACTAAGCCCCCTCAAAATAATAACTATGTGTGTTCTCTAGTTGAACGAAACTTTTTGTTAGATCACAGCAGACAGGTTATAGAAAGGTCGATAATCTTCAGCTAACATGAAGACTATTTTTTGTTGGACGATGGTAAACATTTCCTGTACTGAAAATATTATTTACTTTCAGATGTTAAACCCTTGCTGACTATTGCGGTTTGTTGTTGTAGAATGCTATGTGATCAAAATAGTGAATAAGGAATAAAACAACAGACAATTACAATAATGAAAACTATAGGATCTCAGAAATGTCGATAGATGAATATTTTGTAAAGGATGTACAAATTTAAAAAAGTAGGATAAACTAAACTAAAGATTTAAAAAAATGTGCACTATACCATACAAATACATATATATATATATATATCAGTGGCGGATCCACGGGGGGGAGGGGAATAGGGGACATCCTCCCCAAAAGAACCAAAGCCTCTATGAAAAAATTTGTTATAACAGAGAAACTTAATTCATGCTATAAAAAATTTGTATGAATTTTACACCTATGGATTTTAATGATTAATATCTAATACTATTTTCTAGTAAAACTATTATTAATGTTCCTTTTTTATTCTATTTTAAACACAACTGTCGTCGATCTTTTTTTATTTTTAATTTTTATTTTGCAATGTAAATGAAAATAGTTCAATGAGAAATATATATATTTTTTTTCACTTGTTCGTGTATAACGAATTTGGATCGGATTACTAACAAAAATAAAAAAGAATTAAAGTCTAATAAGAAATACTATCTTTCTTACTATTTCTAAACTACCATATTTAAGGTATAATTTTATAATTTCGTTTTATTTTTCACCCCTAAATATAAGACAAAATTTTAATTAAATTTTAATAATTATGTATTTTTAAAACATTTTAAAATTTCTGTAAAGGTCGCTATTTGATTTTCTTTATGAAAAAAGGGGTATTTCTCAAATCTACTGCTTACCGTAGAAAATTAGCGACCTTTACAGAAATTTAAAAATGTTTTAAAAATACATAATTATTAAAATTTAATTTAAATTTTGTCTTATATTTAGGGGTGAAAAATAAAACGAAATTATAAAATTATACCTTAAATATGGTAGTTTAGAAATAGTAAGAAAGATAGTATTTCTTATTAGACACTTTACTTCTTTTTTGTTTTTGTTAGTAATCCGATCCGAATTCTCTTTGTTCTTGAGCAAGTTTAGATATATACATTTCTCATTGAACTATTTTCATTTACATTACAAAATAAAAATTAAAAATAAAAATAAGAACGACAAAAGATCGATGATAGTTGCGTTTAAAATAAAATAAAAACTTAACATCAATAGTTTTACTAGAAAACAGTTAGTTATAATTAAACCCATAGGTAACATTTATACAAATCTTTTATAGTATAAATAAAGTCTCTCTGTTATAACAAATTTTTTCATAGATGCTTTGGTTTTTTGGAGGGAAATGTCCCCTATCCCCCCGTGGATCTGCCATTGATATATAATACACATATTTAGATTAGTAGAAAAAAAGAACAAAAAAACTTTTGGGGAGAGAAAAAAAAACAGCTATTAGTAAATTCGGTAGACTACGTAAAGGTAGAAAATAGAGGAAAAAGAATTTATTAAATTAAAAGAATGGTGAGATAGTACATTTTAAAATATTAAGAATATTACGCTTAAGTTTAGAATTACAGTTTATTATTTGCTTGCAATCGTGGTTGCTAATATGTAATTCGACGATCGTATTATACCTTACCGAATTTCTGATTTCAGGTAAGTTTATCGTTTCTCATGCATAGTCAATGCACTATTGTGTATTCACGTTAAGAATGCAATCGGTTCATGACAATGTGCACTGCTAACGGAGAACCAGATTGGATAACGACTTGTAAATGACTAGTTTGTTATTTACGCTTTAGCAAACTTCCGATTAAGTAGTTAATATGACGCAGAGATTGCTCCATTTTAAAGAGATAAATTTAGTGTGCTTAGAGAAAGTTAAAAAAGTAAGTTTACTATAGGTCTAGGTATTCGATATGACTGGATCAGGAAGATCTGAGGTTGGTAGAGCATCTTCGTATAAAAAATATTATTCGCATTTTACGAAAATTTGGATTGGTTTGCCATCTATTAGACTGTGCTCAAGAATATGTATCGGAGCAATCTGTAATTACTTATGGTATCCGATTTATACAAGTTGCAATCGGCAGTTTTAAAGCAAGAAACTCCTCTGCTTCTGATATTGGCTGGAAATCACTAAAATCTTAGCCGAGTTGGTCTGGAAAAAAGGCAAATGTAGAAAATTTGTTTTCCTTTTTTCTTTATAATATGAACTTTACAGAATTAACTATAGGCTAACTGTTGTAATTATTTTAGGACAACACTGTTTATAAATTAATTAATTTCCGTTCCGAATTATTATTTGCATTCGTTTTAGTATTCCTCAATTTTATTAATAGTCGCCATCTCATTTTTTTTTCCACTTTAATTTCATATTGCTTAATTTTTTGGCATGGCGTACAGATTAGAACACTCTGAATTTTGACAACCGATAGAGGCAGAAAAACGTTCTCATTGTTTTAACGTCGTCAAGGTTACGGAAAGAGATAAAATTTAAAACCGCGTTTGCTTCGGGAACAACTGTTGCAAAATTATTACTTTTCCGTCGACTTTGAAATAAAACCAAAAAGTGTACATGTAGTATATTGAGCTATACTGGGGGGGAAAAAAACAAACGAAACAAAAAACAAAACAAAAAAAAAAATGGTTATAATAAATATCGTAAAAAATCCTGAAAGAAAAAAAAATAAGGTCCCTAAAAATTATTTATAAAATGGGGGAATAAGAAATAAAACAACGAATTATATTAAATGATAGGAAAAACCAAAGAAAACTCAATTATTTTGATCTTCTTCTTCTTTTTCTTCTTCGTGCCAGGAAAAAGTTCTTTATGCGTTACACGGTGTTTGCCCAGTATTCTGCAAACACGACCAAGATTCTTTTGATGAAAATTGAAAAATTAATTTTACTTGTACAGGCAGAGAAATGGATAAAAAAAGAATTATCCTTTCGTCTTACCAAGAAATGTCCAAAATACTAATTTTAATCGTACATACGCCCCCTCACCCGCCCCCAGTTAATTTATTAACTATTAAGTAAAAATAAAACTTTTTGGTAAAAAAAAAAAAATTAAATTGATAATAATGAAAAACGTTATTTACAGATTTCATATGCTACACTTCGCGCGTGAACAATGGCGCCTATTTAATTCATTTCAACAATTATGTATTTCTGGAGTGTATTCGATAATTTTAGTTCCCCTTATCCTTATCTCTTTTTAAAATAAGATATTTCCTAAATAGCAAAACAAGTGTAATAACTAAAACTGTGTGTGTGTGTGTATACTTATCAGAAACGTTTTCAGGCAAATTTGCTATTTGTAGAATGTATTATTAAAAAAAAAAGAAGTATTTCTAGAAGCAGGTATGAATAGAAATATTACTTTTAACCGTTTTCCCTTTTTCAGAACTCACGCCATCAAAAACAACGCGCTAAAAACAAAATAAATTGAAATAAAATGAAAAAAAAAAAAAGAAAAAAAAAAGATCGTTGAAGCATTTTATTACGACAGCAATTTTAGCCTTTTAGCGTAGATGCTTTGAACAGATTGAGCAAAGAAGCGTGTGCGACGTGGTCGGCGCGTCCACCATTTTGGAAAAAATATGTTGGCAAAAATGTTAGCGTAGCAGCATAAAGATCGGTATGTGCGGTTGAACAACAGCGTTCAAGGTTGAAGTAATGAAAAACGAAATTAACGAAGAGAGAAAAAACTAGTCAACGTTCTCGGGGACCTGCTTCGCTGTTCCGGTTGCGCGCGAAAAACGAGCGGTAAATATTTTCGCGGTAAAAAGTTGGCGGGAACACGAAGTCGGCGATTTTGGCGGGAAACATGAAACGGTTTAATTATGGTAACGGATAGATTCATTAAAGAGACGATTTAGTAGGGAAACGAGTAGTTTAATTGATTTTAATCTTTTCCTAAGCAGGAAATGTTAATTGAAGTAGACAATTATTATTTCTGCTTAGGAAGTTCCCCTTAAAAACACTTTATCAACCCCCCCCCCGACCTCGTTCAGAGCCGCTAAAAGAAATGCACGATAACGAGACCGTATTAAAATTCTCCACTGCAAACAATGGATTATAATTACTTTCCAGTATTCGAATAATTGCTGAAATTTCAGTTTGTGGTACACGGAAAGAGATCTCTTCGAGTCGACGTTATTTCAAATACGGCCGAGTTCGAATCTGTATACGGGGAATACTTTTGTCAACAGTTTCAGACGATTTCTCATAATAACCTTCGAAATATTTCGTTGTCGCGGGTTTTTATAGCGGGATAGCAACCGGCACAGCCCTAAGAGATAATATCCGATGCTGGTGGCACGCTGAAAAAAGCTCGACCCACGTTGTGACCAGTTTTTGCGACTGAATATCGATTACAAGAAAAATTTCAAGTATTACTTATTATTCGCCCGACGAATTATGATCGCTTGAGAGAGTGTGCTCATTTGGAATAACGGGAACATTTATAAATAAGAAAAGTTTATCGACAGAGCCTCCGAGATAATTTTTTGAAACCGTTTATAAGTGTGTTTATAAGGTTTTTCGAAAATTTATCATACGCTAACTGCGGCTTCACACGCCGGTTTACTTGACATACTTACGCAATTCATTTTCATGTTAGGATGTTTAACTAAAGTAAAGTAAGTCCCATTTCCCTTTAAAAACACAGCGTTTAAGCATTTCATAATGTACTAAGCCTAATGCATCTGAAGAGAATACTGGGGCTAGCTCTTTTTTTTTTTTTTTGCGAGATCCGCCTTTATTTCCCCCAGATTTTTCTCGATGATACAATCAATATTCAATAGCACATATTGGCAATAAACCTGGACGCGACTTAGGAGTCAAGTTTCGGTAGCCGAACAGTTTACCTACTAGGCTCCTTCCTTCCCCCTTAGCAGTTTTCAACTATTTCCGAGTATGGACCTTTACTTTAGCTGTAATGTGTGATGATCACCTCTCTAACCTGATGATTACATTTTTTTTTTTTTTTTTTTTTTTATGTAGGGAAAAAAAAAGTGAACCAGCTAGAATCGAAAATAAGGAAATAAGTTTAACTCTTAGCCGAAATATAGATACTCCAAATATTTCAGAATCTGAGATGTTAAAAACATCACAATAAGAAACGTAATAAAATAAGCAATAATGACAATTAAAATCGAAACAATTTAACCATATTTAACATTTTAGGTAGTTATTACAGAGATGATATTTTAAACATTTTGTAAATACAACTTTCTTCGGTTTCTTTTAATTCATGTCATTTCGGCCAAAGATAAACTAATTCATCGACTAATTCGCAATTATTTAATCAGCAGCTGAAAAATCATTACGCTTTTTTGTTTTTAAAATTTTTTTTCTTAATAAATATGTTATTATTATTTTTTTTTTAAATTTAAACGTTACACTACAACTTTAAACGTTGACCGTTGAAAAAGAAATAATTCTTTAATTGTGTTCAATAGTTTAATGTGCACAAATATTTACCATTTTTCAAATTTTTCGGCGTGGAATTAAACTTTAAAAGTCATATATGATGGGTGGAAAAATTAAATTGGAATAAAAAAAAAAAACATTTCTAACATAGATTATTTATATCATGCTCGAAATATTTTGACTTCTTTAATGGTCTTAAATTTCAGATTTTATTAAAGTATTAAAAAATTAAATTGCGGAAAAACTATTTTAAAAGCAAAAATACAAAACGTACTATAATACCGGCGGGGTAGGTGATTTATTTTTTGCCGATTTCAATGATGTGTTCGTCGCGTATGTTTTTTTTTGTTTTTTTTTTTGTTTTATGTTTGTTCACAACTTCCGATTATTTAGATCTATTTCAATAAAAGCCTTTATTTATTCAAAAGAGTACTGGCTATCGATAAGTATCTTCTTTTAAATAAACGTTAAAGAAAATCGCCTCTTTGGAGAAATTTTTATTAACATAACAAATGCCATTGACGCTTAAAATATTGTCAATGTTATTTATCACTAAAACATAAATTTGAAAGAAAAAAAATTGTTATGCGGTTATCAGACCCCAGTCAGGACGAAGTTCATTACGCTTTTCTTGGAATGAAACAATAATTTTTGTGGGGGAAACAATTATTTTACTATATCATTATTAAACATTATGAACATTATTTAAACTATATGGGATATATCTTTCTCGTGGATTTTCTATTCTAACTAAGAGGAAAAGCTCAATAGGTAAAAAATTGTGGCCTCAGAAATTCTCATAATTGCTCCACGTTATATTTGTGTATCGCAAGTTTTGATCTGAACCGAGTTAGAACCAACCAAGGCCGCTGCAAGTATTTAATGAACAAATGGAAGCTCTCGGAATCGGAACTGTGTAGCTGTGGCGAGATTCAAACGATGTCGCATTTTGTTAACTTGTGTGAAAGTATTTCAACAAAGGATTGACTGGGCTACGTTCTCTTGAGGAAGGCGCAGTAGAATGGCTGATAAATGTTAATTTATAAATAGACGACAGTATTTTTTAATATTGTAATTTTGTATTTTTAATCTAAATTTTACTTTGATAAGCGTGTAATTGATACAATAATAACAATAACAATAACAATAATAATAATAATAATAATAATAATGATAAATATTTATCAAACAAATGGCTGATACGTGGTGAATTATTTCCAGAAACAGAGGGGTTTTTAGCAGCAATCCAAGATCAAGCCATAACAACAAGAAATTACAGAAGATATATTATTAAAGACCCTAATATCTCGGATAAGTGCAGGAAATGCAGAAAAGAAAGTGAAACAATTAAGCATATTTTAAGCGGATGTGAACAGTTAGCAGCGCGATTTTATATAAAAAGACATAATGATGTAGCTGCTATAGTCCACCAAGAAATCGGAGTTAAATACGGCTTAATTAAATCTAAGCAACCATATTACAAATATGTACCGGAAAAAATTTTAGAGAATGACCATCATAAATTATACTGGGATAGAACTGTGCTGACGGATAAAACAGTGGAATATAATAGGCCGGATATTATATTAATTGATAAAAAGAAGAAATCAAGTGTATTAATAGATATCGCTGTCCCAGATAGTAGAAATATAAGTAAAGTTTTCGAGGATAAAGTCAATAAATATGAAAAACTTAGGGAACAATTGAAGCATATGTTGAAGATCAATACAGTTAGAATAATACCGCTAGTTGTTGGAAATAATGGCATAATACCGAATAGCTTAGTTAAGAACATAAGTAACCTAGGACTGGCGCCATATATAGTAGACATGATACAAAAATCAATTCTATTAAACGCCGCTACAAATGTAAGGACCTTCCTTAACCATCAAAATGGAGAAAATTTATAATGCTTGCTAGACATATTAGCCGTATTATAAAGCAAACCAGCAAAGGCTGTGATTCCTTGGATAATAATAATAATAATAATAATAATAATAATAATAATGTATCGCAAGTCATTTAAGTAATGAAGAATCGATCGCGCGTCGATGGACAGATGTGACAAAATTAACGCTGATTTAGCTAGCGCGTAGCGTTTTATTAGCTGCACAAATTTATGTAACACTGAAAATACATGTTAGTTTTTTTGCAATAAATTTCAAGTATCGTTTGTATATTATTTATTTTAATTCTTGGGAAATTAGATGAAACGTGATTAAAGAAGGAAATTGTGTGACAGAAAAAAAGGCAAAAAAGTTGCAATTAAAAAAATAGAAGAATATAAATAAAGGCAGACTATAAAGCCAATAGAAAAACAGCTGTTACCTAGAAAATGAGCAACCGTCCGTTTTAAATTTACACTTTAAGATTAAGTTTTTAAGTGATATAGTTATTGAATAGAGTGAGTTGTAGTTGTGAGTAAAGAAATCAATCAAATGAATCATCAATGGACAGAAAGCGCGAATATTTTCTCCTTTATAATGAGAAATGCAATTGAAATTTTAAAGGACAACTTCTGCTTCATTTCTCATATCTAATTTTCAGAAAGTAATAGAAAATTATGAATAACTGGATCAACGAAATCTAGAATGTATCCAAGATAAGTAGTGTATTTTCACGCATGGATAATTAGCATTTGGCTTGTTCAGAAATGCGTGCTTTAGGCCTTTTACGATATTTTCGTCAATTTTTGCTATTTCCCACTATTTACTGTTGTTCTTAGTATCATTCACACAATTTTCCTCGATTTTTCACTATCTTCGTCAAGTTTGTGCTAATTCGGCTCTCTCAACCAGTATTATAATTTAAAAGTGTCTCCTCTGTTTAATTGTCAGCACTTCTCTTGTATAAATCCTACGATTTCCCGGATGCTGTATATTTTGTTATCGAAGTTCTAGGAGTTGGTAGTCGGAGGTGGCTGGGACACAACCGGAAGGCTAGGAGATGGTTCAAAGGTCAATGTGGCGAAATAATGGCGAGTGCAATGGCTTGGATGTATTTTATTAAAAGTTATGTCTTCAACAAACGGGTATGCAACGTGCACACTGTGCTGAAACGAATCATTTCTACCTACTTTCCGGTATGATGTAGCCGAACTACGGCGATTTTTGTCAATGAAGTGTGGATATTTAAAATGTAAAATACACTATTGATAAAATAAAAAAAAAAAAAAAAAATCGGATAAAATATTTTCTACGGTAAATATTTAAAATAAAATGACTACTATTGTAATATGGAAAATCCTAGAATTTAGCGTTACGTGACGATTTCGCCATTTATATAGCCCGCGTTAAAGAACTTCGTTCCAAAAAAAAAAAAAAAAAAAAATAATGAAGTCAGACAGAAAACTTCAAACATTATTAATGTTAATTACCACGGATAAATAGATTTGAATAAAGAAAATAAATTTTGGAAATTTCCTTAGCGCCATTTACAGGTGCTTATCATTAGCGAAAATTTCACATCTTTTAACATTACTGCATATAACTTTTGAATAATAGAATGATCTCTTTCGTTTATTAGAAATTGTGTAGTTAGTAGTCATTAAAATGAACACTACAAAAAAAAAGAAAAGGAGTTCTTTTAAAGATATATTTAATTTCGTTGTTTTAATCTAAACAGAAAAGAGGTTAGCCGAAAAATTTTCATTGGAACATCGGGAAGAAAATACGGACATCGAAAATTTTAAAATTAAAGGGTGGTCGATAAACGCGAATTACTTATTAATATTACTTACCGTGGTGGAAACGTAGATTCGAATAAAGTTGAATTTGATACCGCCGAAGCGCGATTTACAATCTCCTCAGCGACAGAATTCGAACATTAAATTCTGAAACCAATGCTCCCAATTCTTTATAGAATATCGAAGATCGCAATCTGTTTTTTTCGTCAACACCCCGCATTATTACCATCAAAAATATTTACACTAAAAAATCGCGAAACAAAGCAAATAAAAGAAAAAAATTAAAAAATACAATTCAAGATTTGCTTTAAAAATTTTGATAAAATTGCACTAAAAAGTAAAAAATTCGATATGAAAATATTTACAGTAAACTATTCCTTAAAGAAGGAATATTGCGATTGTTCTTAAAAAAACATTCACCGCTTAATCAGAGTCATACCGAATTTAAATTAATATTTAGAAACAAATGAATATAACAACGCAATCGCTCATTTTCTGTAAGCATTGAAAACGTCAGGAATGTGTTTAATTTTTGAAATATGAATTTAATGCTGACTTTAATGTTGTTCAAGAATCTTCATGTATATTATTATATATTTGTTATCGAATAATTATTTTCCCCTGTAAATGCATTTTTAATAAATTTCTAGAATAAATCTGGAAGTCTCGGTATTTTTGTTTTTTTTTTTAAAGTAAATAAAACAACGATTGGCAAAGAGTTTCTGCTAGCATCAATTAATAAAGCATAAGCAATCCTGCTGTCCCCTTGGCAAAGGACAAGCGTTTGGTCATATTAAAAAAAAAAATAATCAAACAAAAAACAAAAAAAAGCTACTTTCTTTATAATTTTTTGTTCACTCATATTAGTACCAGAAAAAAAAAAACAAAAAAAATATCAAGAAGGAAAAATGATTGCAGCAGATACACTTTTGCTGTACCTACATGTATATAATGCGGAAATGATTATTTTTTACTGAGGCGAATAATAAAACCCAAGCCTGCACGAGGGAAAAGCGCATTACAGCGACATCGAAACTGGCAAAAATTCATCCGGCAAATCTTGAACTTCGTCGCGATTATTGCACAATGACTTAAACGTTCGACTGCTAGTTTCCTAGTCCTGTCTGAGGTAAATTAATTAAAATTAAAAAACGAATTTCAATGATAATGCTGGTGTTATCGCTAGGCCGAATAGGAAAAGGAATCTTTAATTTTTTTATATAATACGTGCGCATTTTTCTGAATTCTGTTATACATACATTTTTCTTTCTTTAATTAATTAATTTTGTTCCAGTGGTTTCATATCAAATATACATTATTTAATCCGTTTAAACTAGAAAAGTATAGTTGAATTTTAACTATTCCCGCCGGCTCACGTATAAGCAATCTCATTTCATTGAAAGCAACGATTTTAAACTTATATGTACATAAAATTGTAATTAGACAAAAATGCCTAGAGCACTGAAAAAACGAGGGCTGTCAGTATCGATTTAAAATAAAACTGAGTCCGATTTATATTACAAACAAACCAATAGTGCGACGATACATATCTATTGAAAAATAAAATGATCACAAAGTCAATATTTTTGCAAAAACCTTAAAGCAGCACACGTTCAGAGAGCATCCATTAATTACGTGAGCTGTTTTTTTTTTAATTTCATCGTCTTCTTGATTATCGTAGTAACATTTAGGTTTCTATTTAGATCTTTTTAGTAATTTAACATAAAATAACCCCTGAAATTATATAATATTTTAAATTGTTTATAATATAAGATTACTTGCTGATGCAGATAAAATTTTGAAGCTAAAGATTTTTGGTCGATTTTATTTCTTTAATAATTTCATATAAAAAACGATGTAAAATTATTTAATATTTCTACTTGGTTAAATACGGCCCCTATCGGTATAGGGTTTTACAGATATTACCTAACAACGAATAAAAATAACATAAAAAGTAGGAGCAGAGTTGCTCCTCTCATCGCAGATTCAAAAAAAAAAAAAAAAGAAAAAGACGATGGCAATACCAGTTTTGCGGCCGTATCGGCGACAATGATCTTAAATTTCACGCTGACCAGTTATTAATCTAATTTGTTTGCATGGTAGACATAGGCATTTTCAAATTACAACGTTAATAATATCAATAACATTAAAATGTCAATAACACCAATCTTCAGTTCCTTTATCTTTTTCTCATATTCGTTTTTTTTTTTTTTTTACAAATTACAACTGGCCAGAAGGCCATCCAACAATTGGACTGTAACGCGAAAATACCTTGAATTTTATTAACATAAAACTAGGCCAGATCAAACGGTCGACTACGTTTTAACCTTCGAACATCAAGACTATTATCAAGAAGATTGATCGCCAAAACGTTTGTGTGAGACTCCAAGCGGCCTCTATGTATCGCTTAGCAGCTCGCTTGATCTCGTCTTTCACATATGGGATATTTAAGTCTCGATGTAGAGTATGGTTAGATACGTACCAGGGTGGTGAGACTATCAGCCTTATAGCCTTGTTCTGGAACCGTTGTATCTTGTTTATGTATGTATCTTTTGCACAACCCGACAACATTAAACCGTATGCCCAAACGGGCTTTATAATTATTTTGTACACTAAGAGTTTATTTTCCAATGATAAACTAGAGTACCTGCCAAGAAGAAGCCAATTTAATTCTTGCAATCTTATATCTAGATGTTTTCTTTTTTGTATAATATGCTTTTGCCATGTTAATTTGCGATCCAAATGAATGTCGTAAGTATTTTACATCTTTATATATTCGTGTTGCGGTTTTTTATACGTGGTTAATTTCATTCAGTTTTATTAATATATTTATCGGTTATAACTAAGGACAGAATTAACCCGAAAAATGTAAGGAAAATACACAGTGAAATCGCGCAAGGAAACGCTGCGTTATCATTAACTACTGCACGGGAGCAGGCTTATAAGGCAAAACTCATTATATGTAGGTGAATACATCCTGTTTGTTAAAATGGTATAATAAAATAAACTTTAATAACAAACAATATAGAACAATAAATTAGATAAATACCTATTTAGAAACGTTTTCGGGCATAACCCATCATCAGCTAACACTAACTTAAAGGAAACTTAAAACATACTGAAGTGAATATAGGGAATACATGTGTATATATAGTAGATGTAAAGAGGAATAAACATGGCAGGTATAAAAATCTATAGGTTGAAAATGCTAATAATTAATATAAAATATAAAATAAAACAAGAAGATAAAAAGTTAATATAAAAATTTAACTTTTTGTCTTCTTGTTTTATTTTATATTTTATATTAATTATTAGCATTTTCAACCTATAGATTTTTATACCTGCCATGTTTATTCCTCTTTACATCTACTATATATACACATGTATTCCCTATATTCACTTCAGTATGTTTTAAGTTTCCTTTAAGTTAGTGTTAGCTGATGATGGGTTATGCCCGAAAACGTTTCTAAATAGGTATTTATCTAATTTATTGTTCTATATTGTTTGTTATTAAAGTTTATTTTATTATAAAACTCATTATTATATATAGTAGTCGAAATAATACTAAGGTCTGTTCAAACTTTCGGATACGTACGGAGAAGGATGATTTGTGAAGTGCTAATTAAACGGGAACTGACAGTTTCAAATAAATTTTCGCAATAGAAAAAACAAATGTTTTTGTAAAATGTAGAGATCGGTGTCGCATTTCAGAATCGGTTTCCACTGTTGGCTGTACTCCAGGATATGTGATTGAATAGAGATAGCCGAATCAGCTAGTAAGGTAAAAAGTTCTTTTGTTACGAAAAAAAACAAAAAACAAACACAAACGAATTTTTATTAAAACGAAGAATCTTAAAAATTAAATTAATAATTAGATTACGAAAACATACTGGTATTATATTCATCGAAACTAGAGAAATGAGAGCTTACAAGAAATTAATCAGTTACGTGTAAAACTACGGTAATAATTTATAATTTGCGGCATTTTCATTAAACCAAAATCGGATTATAAAAAAATAAAAACATAAATATAATAACAAAAATATTTAAATTGAATGAATATTTTAGAAATGTTTTTTCAGTAACTTCCCCGTCTTCAGCTGGAAACAAAAAGAAAATATATTAACAAAGTTAATATTAAATGTTTAGAATCCGTTGGAACTCTAAATAATTTATTTAGCAAAGAAAAACAAGGAATATTTAAAAGATGAAGTGTGAAATGTTTAATTTTTAATTTAATTTCTAGCTGAAGGTGGTAGGAAATTCACGAAAATGTTTTCAGAATATTCACTTATTTTCAGTTTAAATGTTTTTGTTATTACTTTATTCGATGGGCGCTGGCAAAAAAAATTTGCCCCTTCATTTAAAAACGAAAATTGGCAAACAAAGAAGGATTTTTCTCTCCCCGTATGAAATTCGATAAACTTATACTATTTATGTTAAGTTGTTAACAAGTTCTGCTTAGTATTTTTGTTTAAATTGTAACTTTTTTTGCTTTTTTCTATTAATCGATTGAAAAGAGAAATCTCTACCGAACATATTTCATTCGCCTATTTCACCCGAACAGCGCACTATATTCATCATTTAAAAGTTTCATCTTTTTAATTTTAATAGCTTATTAAAATTACACTAAACGGGGAGGGCCTTTGAATTAAAAATTACTCCTTAAATGCAATTGGTATTCATACAATAAACATAATCACATAAATATATATTCAAATTGGATACAAATAAATATTCTAGAAATGTTTTTCTTCCCCGGAATTTCCTATCTTCAGCTACAAAAACAAAAAGAAAATATATTAATAAAGTTAATATTAAATGTTTAGAATCGGCAGGAAACCTAAATAGTTTATTTATATCTAGAAAAGAAAAACAAAGAATATCGTTAAAAATAAAATATTTTTAATTTTCAATTCAACTAAAACAGAAATATGTAAATATCTCTATATACAACCAACTGTCGGAAATTTCCAATTGATTTAACTCTTCATACATGCGTAACTGCTTCAAATATTGCCATTCAGACCATTGCACTGGTCTTACCTCTATCGATCTCTTTCCATAAAAAGAAAAAAAAAAAAGGTTCTCTAATTTTTAATGTTGAGAAAGAAAATAACAGTATTATAAGTAAAGAACTTCTTAAACAAGTTGATTTACAAATTTTTAATGAATTTAAAGCAAGATACGATACTCATTCGAATGGTGAATTAATAAATAAGATCTTTTCTAATGAAATAGAACGCTTTGAAAACAAAAAACATTAAACTAAATTATTTGCATGACTCAAATATTCACTGGTCACGATTCCATTGGATACTATTTAAATAAATTAAACATTATTGAAGACAGGAAATGTTGTAATTGTGAAAGTAATGAGGTAGAAAATGTTCAGCATATAATATACATATGTAACAAGTATAATCACCTGAGACAATTGTATCTGATTGACTGTGCGCTTCAACTAAATGAAATTATTCTATTAGAGCAATTTCCTGTATTCATTTCTGAATTATTTAAACTTAAACTAATATTTACCTATTTTCGGTTAAAATTAGTGGATTATTATTAAAGGTAAACGCAGAATATGTAAACAGAACCTGAAGCAGATCTAAACCGTACCGAATTAGAAAATAGAAATACCGAAATGTGCCTATATAAAACATTTTAATGATGGATGATTATTCGAAACGAACTGTGCAACTGCATAATAAAGTGATTTATAAGGTTAAACGAAAAATGTAGGCAAACAGAAATACTCGAACCTATATCATTTTTTTTTAAAACAGTAATAAACAAGGGTGTTGCCAGCCGATGAACCAGGGGGGGGGGGCAAGATGACAGAAAGAGGATATGAGTTGTAGGAAAAATAAAATTTATAATTTGTAAAGGCTTAATATTTTATTAAACAAGAATCTTAATTAAAACGTAATTTTCGTGGGTTTCCAGGCAAATTGTTCTATTACTTTATTATAAAAATTCTCTAAATTATCCGTGATTGCTCGTCTAATCATTGCCAGTTGATTAAAAAGTTTCAAAGCTCCAGGGGGCAACGGCTCTCCTCTGCCCCTCTGGCGACGCCCATGGTAAAAAACAGGAAAAGTAACGGCGATGAAATAATGAAACGGATAACGAACTGTGGTACGATGAAAGTCAAAGAAAGGTGTATTATATCAAAGTGCTAAATGGTAAATGATGCTAAAATTTTTTGGGTTAACAAGCGGATTTCTGTTAATTTGATAACAGTTTATATCTGTGTTTATTTATGTTTTTGAAATGCGCTTTTAATAATGCTATAGATTTCTCGGTTGTGAGTCTGGGTAATGGTTATGGTTTTATTATGCAGATTTTTGAGGTCCGTTATTATTAAAAGACTTTAAAGGGGTATTCTAGTCTAGAAATATGAAAAAATCGATTTTTCTTTTTTTTTTTTTTGTATATTCTGATAGTTTAGGCATTTAAGAATACGTCCCTAAAAAGATTTTTCAAAATTAAAATTATTTAAGGAGTTATAGCTATTTTCGTGACGCGGCAACTAAATTGGCTCAGTCGGAGCGGATCAAACAATAGACACGGTAGACATTCTTCGACTACCTGAGGGTAAATCAAACTCTTTTATACATTATACGTATATTTAAAAATCGATCAACTGAAGGCCCCATTGTAACGTATTTTGTTGAAATCTTTTCTCGTTTAGTGTTCAGTTCAGGTCAGTTTCGTTTCAATCTTCAAGCAACGCAAAATATGCGTACTCTGTGTACACTCTAAACATATGTATAAAATTTTGAGTGAATATTTTATTTATTAAGTATAAAATAGATAAAAAAAAAAAGTAACAAAGGAAGTGCTGTGTGTCCAGGTAGACAAAAGAAAGAACATTTAGACTGTCAGGCGGGACTCGCATTGAACGCTCTGAAATCCGAGCTTCTGATCCTTCAAAGGAGAAGCTAGGACTGCTCGTCTAGTTTTAGAACTTCAGGAAATGTACAATTTGAAGTAGAAGAAGGGGTCCATTGTGTGAAGCTGGAATCGCCGATTAAGAAAATGTAAGTATAACGTGTACCGTTTTATGAATTAGACAGCCTGAAACTTTACTTGAATCTTTCAAAACTTGAAGCGTGTTTTTCTCCTCTGAACTACTTTTTTCAACACGGTCGACATGATATGTCAAATAAACCGATTTATTTGAAATTTAGTATGGATCTTCTTTGTATATCTCTCTATAGCCTTTACCGGAATAAAGTCAAAATTTAGAAAAGTCAAAAAAACAGGTAAAAAATCGACCCTTTTTTTTCAAACAGTCACCATTTTACGAGAAATTTTTTTTTTCTTCTCCGAGGTAGGGGCGATAACCACATCCTTACTAATTAAGAATCCTTTTTTTTTTTTTTTGTTTATTTCAATTGACCAGAAGGGTTGGAATCGTGTCAAATAACAGTTTAACGAATTACTCACCATAAGCAAAAACAATTTCATTAAAAAAAAAAAAAAAAAAAAAAAAAAAAGGATACGAAAATAATCACGGTGACAGAATAAACAGTTCAGTTTAAACCGGATCTTACACATAGGGAAAACTGGGCGAAAATTTGTAAAATCAGATATAACGAAAACATTTAAAGACTTTTAATAATAAAGATCCTGAAAAATCTGCTTACACCGAACACGGAAATAAAACATAAAACCGGACACAGGTAGTAAAAATACACGATGATCAGAATGTGAAACTAGACACTTACATCACGCTTTGTCATACTCGTTTCGGTAACGTTATATAAGTAAATTTTGAATTATGGGCAAAAAAATTCCGCGGTGCACGGAAGATATCACTGACGCGTAGAGTGGTAACTGAAATTAATTCTGAGCTATAGCTTAAAAGAGTAATTTTGGCTCGTTATTCGAAATAAATTCCTACCATTTGTTTTATTTTCTTTATATATTACGAAAACTAATAAAACGGAGGAAGACTTTTTCGTGCTAAAAAATTCTCCCTTTAATTGCAACATTTGTGTAAATTGTCAAACGAAAGTCATGAGAATGAGTGGAGTTTCGAAATTATAATCGCCGACTACGCTTTTTAGAGGCCCCGAGAAATTTTTTACGTGACTGCCTGCGGTAGGTTGTATTTTAGAGCGAATTAGGTAGAAGAACTTTAGGGGAAGCAGGTAGAAAGGCTACAGTCGTACAGAGATACTAAGAATTTTTGTCCGATCTTTAGTAATGTTGCGCAGTAAATAAGAAAAATTAATTGTGCTAGTGATAAAATTAAAAATATATTAAACAAACGGACTGGAATTTAAATATAAAAAATTTAATACACGGTAATAACTGCTGGTTCAAAGACTGTAACGTAAAAGTTTAGTTCAAAATTAAATAAACGAAAAAACTTATTAAATTAATTTTTGTTCCGTTGTTCAGTTTACTTTTTTTTAAATATAATTAATCATGTTTAATTGGCTAGTTTTATTAATGCTTCCGAGTTACTTTTTTTTTCCTACCGTGAATTTATCAGTGGAAATTATTATTTTTCCTCTTTTTTCTATACTAGATAAGGAAAAGTTTTGCGATATCATGGAGGTGAAAAACCAATAGAATAAAAGAGAGAAAGATGACGATAATTTGTTATGATGTTGGGAAATAAAATAAAAATTAATGTTTGAGCTTGACGGGGAATATATACTCTGGTGTTATTTTTTTAATGGAACGTGATAAATATCGATAAAAATATAAATTCCAGGCTACCATTGAAAATAGTAGACATGATTTCTCCTACAGAATAATAGGAAAGATTTTACACTTTTTATGAAGTAACGTCTAACCCGTTTAGATGGTACGTGATAGCCTGACGGCTGCACAGGTTTCTTTCAAACGGGGATACCTTATTCTTTTTATTTATAGCTATTTGCTAGAAGTCATTTTTCGAAATAATACTTTCACTAAATAGCAAACATACAAAAGCGATAAATAACAAATACCTGTAGAAACGTTTTCAGGCAAAGTCCATCTTCAACTGAAAAAATACAAATTATGACACGAACCTATAACCGATTCGTTCCTTAATTTTATTTCTTCATTTCGAGATGGACTTTGCCCGAAAACGTTTTTGTGGATAAATGTATTTGTTAATTATTATTTTTATTATTATTATTATTATTATTAATCATTATGTGGTAATGAGACGCCGGCTGCTCTAATGATGGGCCATGTGCACTCGGGGTTTGGAAGGGATAATAAATTAAATTTAGGAGGTTAAGTGAATGAAAAAAATGGAAAATTATGAATACGACAGGAAGAATCAGACAAGATTTGTGGTAAGGAAGGAGGAAGGCTGTGCTGGGCTCTAAGTGAAGTAACAGCATGACAAGATATTAATATGTGGGAAATCGAAAGTTTTGTTACTTGACAAAAGGGACAGAGAGTCAATGCGTTTTAAAGGATAGAAATGGGGGTAAGACTTGTGTCTGAAATTCTAAATCTGTTAAGTGTAATATTTTTTTTCCTCGATCTAAACGGAACAGGAAGCTAAGATAGAGGATTCGGTTTAACGGGGAAAAGGCTGGTTTTGTTGTTTCGACCTCCATACTTGGTTCCAAGATTCGATTACAAATGATTTCAGGAATGCTTTTACCAGTTTTGTTTGCTTGTTTTTTATTTAATAAATATATTATTTCAAAAAGATACACCTATTAAATAACATTGACCAGCATTAAAATACCGAAGATAAAATGAAGTCCGTTTCATATTATTAAGTGTAATTATTTTTAATTGCACTTTGCAGAAAATCCGCATTATCTATAAAAAAAAAAAAAGTACTCGTTTAAATTACATTTAGTTGACGGATGATTCTTATATTAAAATTTTCTTTAAAAAGTCAATCGATTAATTGCGCAAAATCTTAATGTGTCTGCGTATAATTAGAAATATCCTAATTGAGAAGTGCATTTCTTTTTCCTAAGGACATAGTTTTTGAATAAAAACAAAAATTATTTGTAATTGTCTTTAAAATTTTGAATCTCTAGGTCCCATTTACTTAAAACAGTACAAGAAAACAAAAATCATGTCAAAACGAATTTGACAATGTTACTCTGAAGCACGTCTTTTAAACTGAAAGAATTTCGAATGTATATATATTTGTATTTTTTTTTTTTTTTCATACAACAGAAAATGAAGGAAAGTGTTATTGTTTGCAATTGTTTTTTGGTTTATCATTCGAAAAGTAGATAAATTAATGTTTTATAACTACCAAGTGTTTTTTTCAAATAAATTATTTCCGTTTACAGTAACTTAAATTTTAATATAATTTTGCGACATGGGTATGTAATAATAGATTATAATTGTTTAAAACAGAGCACATTTAGTATTGGCGACTTTAAATGCTCATTACATGTTGCGTTCATGAAATCTTCATATACATATACCAGTTCGGGTTAAACCGGCGATTTCGAATAACTATAATCCATTTTGGTATGTAGATCTTTTGTTTGTTGTTTTTTTTTACAATTTATTATTTAAAAAAAACTCAATCTTTCGGATCGCGTCTGGGAAAACCCCTTAAACTCCCGATACCAGTTGTATAATACTTCAGAAAAATCAAATTCAATCGACTACATCATTCTTAATGAAAAAAAAATACATATATATATATATATGTATATAAAGAATCTAAACTTCAAAAAACAACAATGAATATGCATCCTTTATTTTATAGATCTTCTTGCTACAATCTAGTTGACCCTTTCCTTCTACATCTTGATCCACCCTCTCTTGTACAACCTCGTCTGCAGTTAGGAAGAATAATTTTAATACATATATATATATTCAATTTGTCTCTTCCGGTTAGTTAAGAGTAACATCCTATTTTTATCCGGTCTTCGTTATTTCATTATTTAAGCCGCAGTTTACCATAATTTCCAATGCAGACTCTCTATTTTCAGCATTAAAAAGTAAACTATTCATCCTTGACGAGGAGTGTAATGGATGATATTGACGAATTAAGCTCTTTTCCTAATGTTTCCATCTTATCGTTTTAACCATTTTCAGATCTAATCATTATCTTTTCTCTAAATCATCAATCATTTTATTTCCAAAATTACTTTTGGCTTTTGACGGACATACTCGATTGTCGAATAGGGAACGAAACGCCAAAAATACAAAATACAATATCGAACTAGTTTAACTGTTGTTCGTTCCGAAACATACATAAAACATTGTATGTTATGTTTAGAGAGAGAAAAAATTTCGATTACTTATTATTATTATTATTATTCGGTAATATGTATTTTGAAATATTTAATACTTTTAAATTCGAATTTTACCGGAAAATTTTCAACACTATTTAAGCGATATTTTCGTAATCGGAAAAATTTAGCACTCTTTCAGGGACGATTGAGAATACTTCGTCGAGTGGGGAAAATTTTTTTTTTTTTTTTTTCAGTTTTTCATTTGTTAAGCTAGATTTTTTAGCTCTTAGTCTAAAAGTGATCATATTAAAAAGAAGTCATCGTTAACGGTTTCATTTAAAAACATGTTACGCAAAAATTTGTGTAAATCGAGGAAAGAAGTTTTTAAATTCGATGTTTAATAATTATTAAAGCACGGATCTGTTAGACATCAGAAGGTTTTTCTTTGCGAATAAAAAATGAAATTAGCAGGAAGGATTAATATACAACGACCAATTAACAATAATTCTGACACGCTACTTATATCAGCTTTAAAAAAATCATTTTTTTCTTTTTTTTTTTTTTTTTTTTTGGCCTGACCTTCGCCCTATGGCTAGTTTAATCCCTTAAATTAATATTAGCGTCGGTTATAGTTTGTATATTTCTCGATGAATTTATATAATAATCCATATACATATAGGAACTCGAAACAATTCGGCTTACCGTCACTGGCAGGCATTCCATTTCTTCAATATCTTCTTCTCGAAGTTAAATCTACCATCTCTATCATAATCGTATTGCCAGAAGATCCTATTGATCTTTCCAATGCGCACTTGGGATCATCCTTACTCCTAAATACAATTTCAATTAGGAAATAATCGCGAAAAAATATTACGGCAATGGAAATCGAGTAAATAGGCTATTTAAGCATTTCCCTCAAAATGGGGAATATTTAAGCAAAAAAATACAATTACAAACAAGCGCATCGAGATTAAGACAAAAAAGTATTGAAAGTACCTACTACTTCATCGAATTACTAAATAACAATACAGACGAACAAAAGTTAAGTATTTAAAATATAAACTTATTTTTTTATTTTTATTGAAACACACTCTAGCGCTACACTAAAATACTTACATCGGGAATGTGCGAGAATTAGTTAATGTCTGATTCGATATTGGACATAGATCGGATGTAGGAAGCTAATTTTAATCGAATTTTCGGTGTTAACAGTACAGCGTAACGGGCGGGTACACCGACGTTCCGAAACAATTTCAGAAATATCCTTTCCCGGTTTTAGGTTTTTTTTTTTTTTTTTTGATGGGTTCGTCAACGTGGACATTGACCCAAAAAATAATGGAACAGAGGAGGAGGGGGGGGGGGGAAGAAAGACTCAGATCCTTGCATGATCAGTGATAGCCGACAGAATAGAATCAAGAGCTAGAATAACAGAAGGAGAAGGAAGGGAGAAAATGAATGAAGCACTGTATAGAGTGGGAATACCGATTTGTAAAAGGAAGGAATAAAAAAAAGTTTGTTCAGTGAACAACCGAACATTATATGATCGGCATCATAAATAAATTGATTGCTGGAGGGGTGAAATGGACAATAAGGAGAAGGCCTGAGAGAATAGCGGAAAAGCGAGGAAGGGAGCAAACTATGCCCAAAACGGAAATTGCAGAGAGATTGAAGCGGCGCATAGAAGGAAAATTAAAAAACCAGGGGAAGCGTGGACGGAAAGGTTGAATAGACACAAGAAAAAGGAGTCCGGGTTGGGGAGAATGAAGAGACGTAGGAGGTTAGTTTTTCGATTTCTTTCTTCGCTTTACATTGTCTTCCCAATTTAAATGACGCAACTCTCTTTCCGAGGAACACTTTGCTCTCTGTATTCCTGTTTGTATGTTTTTTCCTTTTTTCCTTCTTCACTCATTTTATAGTCATTAATTTTTGATATTTGCTTTTTCTTAACGATTTTCAATCGAATTAAAATATACCCCAACTTTCTTTCCTTCAATATATCTCTTGTAAAGTTTCTTGGTTGATGATCCGAAAAAAAAAAAACCGACCATTTCGAGCTTTGTTACACACCTAGGTACTCTTTGTCATCATCTTCCAAGTTCAAATCGTGCTACAAAACTTTATTGCAATTGGATTCTATGTCTAATTACATTTCTATATCTATTATTCGTCATGATATAATCTATTTGTGGTACCTTAGTGTCGTATCATCATTATTTTCAAGCGACTCGTAGGTTCGCAGACTTTTTTTTGCCACTTTACACCATGCATTCAAAGCTAATAAGGTAAAAGATTGTACACATATTTAATGACATCATTTCGTGCCAGAGGTAATGCGACAAAGAAAACATTATGCAAAAAATTATTTACTTTATTTATTTCAAACTAAAATTTATTTTTCTATAAGTTTTTTATAGAAAAACTATTATCGTGGGGGTGCAGGAGGTGTCTCCATTGCGGAGTCCGAAAGATTACATAACTAAAAATTTTAAAAATTTTATAAGTTATTTTAATGATAATCGAACAATCAGAAATAATTAAAAAGTGAGAATTTGGGAACATTTTGAAAATTAAAATTTTATTTTTTACAATTTTTACGGAAAGCTTGATTTACTGCACAGTGTTTGTGGCATCAGCTAGCGAAGCCATTAATGAGCGGGGAGAGTGGCGAGTGTAGTGAGCAGGAACCGCACAGTATCACTTCCCAGATCAATAAATGATAATCTCTTCTACGATTCTTATAGAATCGTCAATTTTAATGGCATTTTTTAATGTAGGGGGTTCGTGTAGCAATGTCTAATTATCGTTTGTTGACTACACTTCACTTCATAATTCGCGGATTTCATTAGCAGCGTTTACGAAACAGTTTCGTCGCAAGTTCCGTTACTTAAGAACGTTACATCCGCTATATAATCTTTTATTATACCGGAAGAAAAATTAAAAATTTTCAAAACTATAACATTTATATTGCAATATTAATAATGTACTAGTCGTGATTTACGGGGGAACGAATTAGATTTTTCACCTTACAGACACACATGCACACACACACACATTTATGTTATGAACCGGTAGAGTAGGGGAGGCAGAGTACGAAATTTATACAAACACAAGAATTTCTCGAAACAGTATTCATTTTTAAAATTGATTAAAAAATCACTACTATTCGAATTAACACGGTTTAGTTATGCGATATTTTGTAACAAGGTGAATTTCGCCCGTTGAATTTTCAGAATATCCGTTTTTGCAACTGCATGCTTTTTTTCTTTTCCGAAAAAAATAATTATTAAACGGATGATATACGTGTTGAGAGTAATCTTCATTTTCGTACAATTTAATAATCTGACTAAATTTATTTACCCTTCTTCCCATCTCTCTTTCGGGACTTTCGACATTTCTTACATTATCCGCTATCGATTGACCACGTAATAAAAGGAACAGAAAACTTTTTTTTTTTCGTTATCATAAATCTTTTCCGACAATTATCGAATTACTCGTTAAGACGTTAAATTATCTCTTTAAATGTACTGTTCTACATTATTAAGGTCACTAAAATAAAGATAACGTTACCATTTTTCAGTTAAACCTCTTTTTTCATATATAGAAGTGTCCCTATCAGCGAGCTAATTGATATAATTTTCCAGTTTAACAATTCTTTTTAAAATACGTTTCTTTCAAGATTTAAGTATGACTAACGAGCAACCTTCTTCTTATATCTTCCTGACTATGTTCGTCTATGCAATATTTTTTCGTTTATATAGTTTGCAGTGCTGCCACTCTTGATCATTGCTATGGATTTCGTATGTGTATACACATTGTCATAACTTGGAATTAATTTTGTATTCCGCTTATCGCGGATATTGTTGCCAACTACATCGAACGGTATTGAACAGTGAGCGACGTACGGTAAAATCCCGTCTCGCCAGTGGTAGTTATTCTGATCTAGTTGGAACAACATGTACACTTTTTTCAGGTTGTCGCTATTTTGCAAAATTGAAATTATCCGGTCTGTCGATGTTTACCGTTTACTGTCGCTAAGTCGTTGATACATACGCCGTAATATATGAATCTATTTCACAGATTTTAAGTAATTGACCTTACGCTTTTTATTCAAAGGCTATTTGTTGAAAACTGGCCTTAATATTTTTTTTACCTTTTCTGTCATACGAATACAATAAAGTAGCAAAAAGAAAGTGTTGGGAACTATTTGTTGAATAATATTTCAGTAAATTATATATATATATATATATATATTAATTACAACGTAATTCTTAGGCTACCCCCCATTAGAAAAAATATCCCAAAAAATGTTCCAATTTTATGTAACGAAAAAATGTGTTAATTTTATATAATGAAAGTTAAATGTTAGGATATTATATATAGATATATATATATATAAATATGTGTGTATATATGTTTTTATTTTTCGGCCCAGCATCTAAACTATGTGGTCAGGTTCAACGTGAATTACAAACTAAAACTAACTTACGTTCTTGACATATATCAATTAAGGAAGCAAAAAAAAACAAAAAAACAAAAAAATAAATCTCTAAACCTCTACCATTTAAACCAGACTATTATGAACCTGAATAAGGCAACTAAAGCCTGGTTCTGATAGCAAAGCAAATACTGAATATTATAAGGAAGAAAAACCGACAAGGAAATAAAGTGCCTAAAAAATATATTCCCGCGTCGGTCAAATAATTTACAACAAAATAGCAAATGATTGATGCTCGCCGCCGAGTAACTCTAATCATGGTCACTCTGTAAATTAGATTGGACGTTTGAAAATTTTGTGAAATTCGTGTATGGGACAGGTGACAGATCAAAGTAACCAATTTCCTAATATGCCTATCAGGGATATAATTAGCGGCGCATGATAATACCATGTGGTCTTGACGGGACAGTTGCTTGGACGGTATTATAGTACATCTACTAGGGTTTGAGTTTTTCTCTTTACATTTATCCGATTTTGTCGATTGCTCATTTTCCGAGAAAATAAATCAGCAGAAGGGATGAAAGGATATTGGATATCTCCGGAAGCAGTTTCCTCGACCAAGAGATCATTTTCTTCTATTCCGACTCGAAATCCGACAGAATTTCAAATTCATTCCATAATTAGTTATCCCGCCGAGACATTTATTTCTTATTTTATAAGCCAGCGCGGGTGTAATTTATATTATAGCTAAGTGCATCGCATTGTATCGCTGACACGTCACTGCAAACTAGGTATCTATGTTATCGATACCAAGGGACATATTGCTATAAACTCCAAAGTCTTATCTATGTAGCCAATAGCGCAGCAGTATAGATCAACGTCTGAGGCGGTAACTTAAACTTCAGTAACGTTATTCGTTTGATAATAAAAGCTACCGCTACTGCGCTACCCAGTTCACTGATTTTAAAACTATATAACTCTTTATCTGTTGTTTATTTATTTATTTAAGGTCGCCTTGCAACTACAAGGTTATTGACGACCATAATTAACGATTACATAAATAATCAGTTTAACATTTACTGACACAATTTAACACGATATAATTTCAAATTTCATTGATTAACTTGGCTTCTTTGAGGAACATTAAGGTCTTGTAGCATCCGCTGGTTGAATTGAGACAGTCCTTGAGGTTGTTCGGTAGCTGACTTTTGTTTCTGATGGCGACGAGACTTGGGCATTCAATTAGTATGTGCTTAACAGATAGTTCCAAATTACAGAAGTCGCAGCTATTTTTTGGTTCTCTGCTAATTAGGAATGAGTGCGTTAGCTTGGTATGCCCAATTCGCAACCTTGAAAGCGTAACCTGGTCTCTTCTGCAGAACGAGTCCACTGGATTAGGTTGTAGGGGAGATTCTCTAACTTCCGATATTTTTGGGGATTTATTTCTTGCCCCCCACTCTTCCCAGACGTCATTCCAATGGTTTCTCATTGAGCTCTTTGTAACTGTCATTTCGCGATTTTTCGGTGATAAAATTAGTCAAATTAAAATATTAGTTTTCCCCAAAACTTGACCAGGTAGAAAAAATTAAGAAACGGTTAATAAGGCACACTTTTAATACAGCTTTCTTGGTTGCCCACTATTTTCGCGTCGCTATTGATGTATTACACAATTTCTTTGCCATTTGCGAGCCAAGTGGTATTTTAATTTTTTTTCTGTCTTGTTTTTGCTCTCGACATCCATCTTTTATTCTCCTAAATCCCGGCTGCTATTTGCAATTACGTTTTTCCTAATTCTTTTCTCCTTCTTCCGTATTTCTTCCTCGGTTAATCTATTTTAACTAGATTCTATTTCCTGTGCCTCACATTTTTTTTCAGCTTTGTTTCCACCTTTTGTGTTATACGTGTCATTTTCTACTTTTATTACATAATGCATTAAATATCACTGTCATCTACGGTCTTTTGCGCTTCAATAAAAACGAAAAGAGATATAAAAAGGAAAAATTATTATCTACGACTACAACATCATCCACTGAAACGCCATTGTGTAGCGAATTATGGAGTTCCGTTCGAGTAGAATTCGAATCATACTCTTGAAAATATATGTATATCGGTAATTATCATCGCTTACGCTTTTGGGTTAATATTCACAGTAGACGAGCCTAAATAAATTCGAAAAAAAAAAAAAAATCAAAAACACAACATCACTTTTAAACAATTGTTTCTACTATGCTTTAAAAACAAAATCTATTCAATAGATGCTTTTGAGCGAATTCATCGCACAGGGAAAATAGATGGCGTAAATATTATTCCAAAAAGCTAAAACGGATTTCGTTTTCATCGCTGCGAAATATTTCAAAAAGAGAAAGCGGATGAGTGGTGTATCATTCGTTTTGGCCTGCGGCAGGTTTAAATCAGTTTTTTTTCTTTTTCCGAATACTTGCAAATATAAACATCGATTAACTTTTTGACGATTTCCTCCATTCCGGCTGTAATTTGAGAGAGCGCAATAATTATTGGCGCGGTGAACTCGATCGAATGGAAGAAGACTAAAGCGAGAACGAAGAGCCGAAAGATAGGAGGTTTTTGCAACCGCACATTCTTTACATAACATTCCATTGTAATCGGTACAATCTGTATTCCGTACCAGGTTTACCAGGTTCACCAGGTTTACCAGGTTCACCAGCTTTACCAGCTTTACCGGGCTCAGTTATATTGTGTAGCTTCGGTAATTGGCTCGGCCGTCGAAACGGATGGATAACTATCGCATGTTCGGTATTGTATGAAAGGCGTAGCTCGACTCTTTCTATCCGAGCTAACTGTAGCTATTAGCGCAGAGCAATCGGACATGCAAATAAGTCAGCCGTCGCTACCTGCATTCTGGGTCGTCGCTTTGTTACTTGCGATAGTGGAACTGATATTGATACAGTGTGCGCTTAGAAAGAATGCAGCTCCCAGTTCCATTCCGATTTACTGTTTTCCAGCATGTAGGTCAGTGTGACAATAGCATAGCCATTTCGTTGCACAAAAAGAAAAAAGTGAAATCGCTCGCCACACAGATTAGCTCGGCCAGGAGCGCGCATGTTCCGCCTCATTTGTGAAAACTCTTTCCTTTCTTTCTAAATTTGATCAAAGTTAATTTCATAAAAAAAACAAAAAAAAAACAACAAAAAAACACGTCCGTTAAAGGGGGACCGGGCCGCGATGCAAATGCTAAAAATCGTATAGATCGGCCGCTATTAGGACGGTTTTCATAAATCTGTATCGGTTTTCTCCGCAATTATGCGACCTCGTCCTTTGTTTTTTTTTTTTTTTTTTTTTTTAGGAAATCATATGTTGAATATAACGGTGTTACTGTGTCGCGTGAGTACCGTGTAGTCTCGGCTGTTTGCTATTTTGGATTTTTATTAATAGGGGGATATCAAAAAAGAGATATCGTCGAAATTTCTTTCGTTTGCTTATGGCGTAGATAAGCATAGATGATAAGATCAGTTGAAGACCGTAACAGTTTGCAACAACACGACTTGGACTAAATTTACTTTAGATTCCCAGATATTATAAATTTCATGCAAGAATTCAAATACAGTATGTGCTGGGACTGTTATGTATAACTCTTTACTGGCAGATGTAAAAACTTTATTAAATAATCCCAAACATAAATTACTGACCCCTTATACGCTTATGTTCTAGCACTTTATAAATAAATAAATAAATTGAAATAAAAGTAAATTATAAATAGAAAGAAAAAAATAAAATAAAATAAAAATGGGAAAAATTAACTGTTCCAATACTTTAAATTTGTTGCAGTATGTGTGGATGTGTGTGTATGCTTAAAATACTTTCGTGACTTTCCGTATGAATGTACACATACGATGGGATATTGGCTGAGTGCCTGTTTGAAATGTAAAATGTGAGGATTCAATGAATGATATGTGGCTGTTTATTCTTTTTACAGTTATTTTCAAAGTTGTTTTCATTTGTTTATATGTAATTCGTTTCTTTTTATTTGATATACATAGGTTTATTTAATTTAAAATAGGATATTATTAATAATTGAAAGTTTAAAAGTTTATGTAAAACCTTCGTTTTACTTTTTATAATATTCTCTTCTCGTGCGCATCTATTGCACTCCACTTCTCGCGCTAATAAAAATATCTGATTTGATTTGATTTGAATTATTCCAAATCCATGTGCTTCACGGTTGGCCATGATATAAAATTATTGTTTTTAATTAACAAAGAAACGTATGTTTCTGATTTAAGGGCATATACAGATTCAGAACTTAATTTCTTATATCAATAACACAATCAAGCTAAACTGTACGTTACTCAAAATTACTAAATAACTTAACCGTATGGTTCGTTGTTAGTTAAACTGCTGTTCTTTATGGTCTTCTACGACAAGTACATAAAAATTATTGAAAAAGTTCCGGAACATCCTATTGTAGGTGTTTAATCAAAATGCCGAATTATTAAATTTTTATGTTAAATATGAATCTCTTGTTTATTATACGGGAAATATCTAAATCGAAATCTATCTATGATATATATATATATATATATATATATTATACATAAGGATGAAATATAAAATATCGCTTGGAGTTCCAGGGGGAGGGGGCATAACGCTGGAATAGTACGTTCGAAATAACGCCGAGATTCGCATTGGTCCAAAGTTTAGTCCTTGATTTTTATTCTCCTTAATACACATTATCAAAATAAAATATCTGGACTTGGAATTCTCATCAAAAGGAAAAAATTGTTTAATCTGTATTTTACTTCACCACTTTTTTTTCGATTTTTTCTTGCGATATTATTCTGATTATTGCAAGTAACTTCTATAAGTATAATTAAGTATACGTACTATATAAACCAACGAGGTCTAAATCGCGGTATTAGAGCTATTTAAGCAATTATAAACGAAATTTGCCGGGGGGGAAAAAAAATTAGGTTTAATTAAATTTTTTTCAGACGAAAGTTGTTGCGAATAGATAAAATTTTCAGGCTCTAGATTTCTAGTTATTTTGTTTTTGGTGGGGAATTAACATTCGATGGAAGGATTTCCCTAAACCGTTTAATACCAAAAAAAAAAGGCTTACTAACAAACGGCAAACGATTAAAGAAAATACACGGCAATTTCGGCGAAGGTTTAAAAAACAGTCGCCCTGTTTCGGGAAATTTAATCTTTTATCATATATAACGGAAACGATTAAACGATTAGCGTGTCTCTCGCTTAATGCCAAAGGCTAATAGAAAAGAATCACCTAAAAGAGGCCTTTTCCGACCTAATTTCAAACTATTATTTTTCAATGACACTCCGAACGAAGCGAGCAGGGACCGCGCGGGCCAGTAATTAACCGAGATCATTTCAAGTTATTATTCGCTTCTCAAATGATTTAACCTAATTTTTTTTTTTATTCGCAATCATTAAAATGATTTAATAGAACAAACCTTTTTTTGTTATAAAAGTTTTATATTAGCCGTAATTTGCTTTAAATTTAATTAATCAAGTAGAAACACAATGCCGCATTAGCTCGAACACGTCTTAGTGATAAAGACGAAACCGGAGTCGGAGATTCATACAAATGATGATTTTTAGATTTTATATATTATCATATTTTAGTGCATTTTAAATGTTTCGCGAGACAAGTTCTAAATTTTTATTTATTTATTTTTTTTTATACACCGGTCCAATTGGCGTTGCTACACCGTTTATTATTAATTTATTTTTACTTTGCATAAGGCCTTATAATTTATACCGTCCACCCCTATTGACTGCTATGACAGTATTTAGATAGAAGTTCTAAATTAATGATAAATTTAAAATATAAATAAAAAATGTTGATTATTTGTGAGTTTAGCAAATCGCAATATTGCGTAGAGCTATAAAATACAGCGTTATATGTATATTTTAAAATTCGTAATTTTAATACGTTACACACTAAATAGTATCATCCGGTTGTCGTGGAACTTGAGAAAATTTGTTTATGTCACCGATGGTTTAGTAAATGTGTCTCTAGGGAAAAGGGCACGTGGGAACAGGGTACAGGCCAATCAGTAATATTCCCTGGCCTTTAGGAGCGGATTTTTCTTTAAATTGTTGTCGACTCGGCGACGAATTTATTATAATACCACCGATCTATCGATTCCCCGAATATTTTATACGTCCTACACAATTTCCTCGGCTGCTCGTCTCCTCCTACTGCAGTTTCGCTGTTCCCATTACAGTTGGTGTCCTTTTGTATTTTTAATTTGCGCCCGACCGACATATTTTTAAAAATCCGAACATTTTCTTTGAAATTTCCTTTCACACGCTAAGTTTGTGTCCCGAATATTAATTAATAATCACGCTAAGGGGCGGTCTAATAAACGTTTCTACCTACATATATGTATATCGTTTAATGCTTTTTGAAACGCTTGAAAAAATTTATTTTTGTTTTTTTGTTTTTTTTTTTTTTTTCAAAGCGCCACGGAATAAAGCAATAACAAAAATTCATACAGAAAAAAAAAAAAAACGTAACTAAAGAAATTCCGAACATTCCGAATTCCTGAAAAGGAGCATTCAGTGGCGCATTCTGTTGGACGGTGGCGACATCAAGTAAAAACTCCCATTCAAACTCTTCGTAATTTAAAATACGTTTTGCAACAACGGGGGCACCAAGTTGCACAATTAAGAGAATTTCCTTTAAATTCCTTTTTCAAAAGCCACGTTCTCTTTACTTATTTCAATTTCACCATTGGAACATTTGAAATTCTGAGCTTGTGAACATTATAGTCGTTCTATTTCACTGTCCTTTTCTGTCGAAAGTCTAAGTCAAGCGACAACTGCGACAGACTTATCCGTTCGTTGGATTAAAAAATCTAATGAATATTATTATTCGAAAATAGCTCTGTACTTCTGTGCAATCTCTAATCCTAATTCTAGCTAATCTCTGTTTTGCTGCTACCGGTCTAAGAATCTGCATCTGCTCTTTATCTGTCCCGATTCAAATCTTTTTAATAACACCCGCGCATTCAGCGATTTCCGCATTCTACCTACTACCATTCCCCGATCACTTTCCTTTTTGAAATTTCCTGTCGCATTCACTAAAACTTTCTTATTATTCCCCGTACATTATATTGTTCTCCTACTCTGCGATTGTTTCCAATCGTTTTTTCTCGCACTCTTATCGATGTATATGCAGTTTTTTTAAACTCTTTATATATTCAAAAACATTTTTCCGTCACGTTTAAAAGGCATTTCTTTCATTTTGTTGAAACAGAATAAGAATCATAGCAGATATCTTACACGTATTTACATTTTTTTCACAAAAAAGTTAGTCTGTGCGGTTGTTTAATATTTCTGAGATTTATTTCTTTGATTTTTATGCGTTACGCGGTAATAGTTTTAGTAGTTAGTATACCGTAAAAGAAGACATTACACTAAGCCGTATGTAAAAATACACTCATTTCACGATTAAATAGGCGCGAAATTCGCGCATCTGTAGTTATTATGCCAGCAACTGATACTTAAAAAGTTCTGAAATCCTTTTGAAACTTGTTTCTTGACGGGAGTAAGAAGTAGCAGAGAAAAAACCGTATTTTCGTAGAGTCAGTTCGTGATGTGGAAAATTAAGCGCGGTAAACACAAAAGCAGGTATATAGATATATATAGATATATATATGTATATAAAGTATGTCCTATACCCTTGGTAAGGTACCATGTGGATTGTGTAATTAAGCTTTTTGCAATGGTGTCAAGTCTAATGGATCACCTGAAGGCTAGTTCCTTTCTCATGGGATGATCCATCTTTATTTTCTTAGATTTCTCTGGTATAACCAATTCAATTTTAGGCTGGGTAAACTTGGAAGCGCGATCTGGGCGAAGGAGTCAAATTTCGATAACCTGTAACACCTTTCCGGTTTGGCAGTCTAGCGTCTTAACTATTTTTTTTTTTCTTGTTTGGGTTTTTCCTGGGCTTGCCAATAATAGACGATTACCCATCAACACGTGTACATAGCAGCAATTAGGAGTAACAAGGAAAACGTCTTAACTATTATAGGTTACTACCGCGCTACCTCTAAAGTATATATTATTGGATAGTCGAATAAAATGGATGAATCACGGCGAATAACGAAATCTAATTTACAGTTGTTCATTTAGATGTGTAAGGATTTACTTTGGTTATTTTTTGCATTCACTTAATACGAGTTATGATATTTATATTTCTAATGTACAGAACTGAAATTACTACTAGAATGACGCTAAAAGGAATTTCTTTCGGAATTGAGTAGTAAAATAACTTCACGCCTAATTGAGTAAAGAATAAAATAAAAATTTTGGCATAACTTATGTACTATAAAATTTCGGAATATCTACATACATTGCGAGTTAATATGAGAGGCCTGGAGGAAGATTCAAAGAGTGTTGTACCAATTTGTTGGATGAACTCGTGTTTTAAACGTTTTCGGAATCTTTTATTTTACATATAAATTCGAATATCGTTCGGTCGAGTTATTGTTTTTTCGAGAAATTCGAAATTTATAATTAAAAATCGATGGTTGTAAATCATCTGAATTTTTATATAGCGGAAGATGTAACTGTCGGAGAACTATTGTCGTCAGTTATAGAGCTACGAACGAAAATCCGATTCCGTACACGCATGGCAGAATTCCATTATATAAATAAAACTGGCTTTATTATCGACTATATAGATTAACTTATGCAAATGTTCTCCATTTATGGTGTAATACGTTCGCCATGTCAAAAAAATTTCGGTACATCACATTCGTTAGCTTTTTCGGGGAAGTCTGGAAGATATAACTAATATAGAAAGTCCAGATTGTCTGTTTAGTCAAAAGAATTTCTGTGAACGTTAATTACAGTACACACATTCCGGATCTAGGCATAACAAAAAATTAACGATAAAAGCCTTAATTATTTTAATTAGACAAAAATATTTTCTCGAAACTTCGCGGTAATGCACACTCGTTCGGCAGAATGTATTGTACAGTTTAATTATTCTCGTTTTTATCAGAATTATTTAATTAAGAGAATTAAATATACCAAAAATTTTTTTATCCGGCAAATAATCAGCTGAAACCAAAAGTAATAATGTGCAGTATGGAACCCCGTTAGACACAAGACTGAAATCTAAAATTGCACCGAAAATAGAGAGAATTACAAAATGTATTACTACAGGGAGGAAATTATAAAACAGAATGACGGGGAAGCTAGTACATAAATAGAAAGGAAAAACATTAAAAACTACTATAAAAAAAGACGGTAAACTGATTTTTAAGTAACATAAAAATAGTTTAATTTTTTGAATAATAATTTAATAGAAAAATTTCAAAAGAACAAGCTAGACACCGGTTTAGGGAACATCTAGAAAGAAAAAGAAAAGAAATATCAGTAAAATCGAATGCGGTCTGAACTGCGGCGGACCACGGGGAGGCGGAAGGGGCGGCCCGCCCCGGGCATCTGGTCCTGGGGGCCTCTAAACGCCTCCATGTTTCCTTGATCGAATCATAAACAAAGCTTTAAAAATATGCTTAGTACCTATCTAAGAGGTGGTTTGGAGTTGCGGGGTCCCATACACAAATATCCATCCCGTACAGATAAAGTACGAATAAATAAATACAGCCTGTACCAGTAATTTACAGTTTTTAAAATAAAGTGACTACTCTACTGCTATTCTAATGTCTATACAGTTTTCGTTCCGGTTTCACTTATGTATTGCACTTCGCATCTTTTTTACCATCCTCCTCGGCCCTTTGTTAAAGGTTATCTTATATCATTATAGATAATATAGATATAGTAATGTCCGTGCTTTCAATTGAAAGAAAAGTTGCAAAAGAAATTTATTTCACTGAAGTTATTGAGGTGTTCAGTAAAATGAAGGCACGAAATATAATATGCTATAATAGCTACATACTTACTGAAAATAAAAACTATCTATTACTTTAATTTTACTAATTGGTTTTTTTTTGCCGATCGATTCGTATTCTATCTTCTTCATCCATACCCGTATTTTATGTATGTTTATTTAAGTCGAATTTAAATTTCACTTGCAAGATTTTAACTAAATAAACATAAACACACTTACACATACAAATGTGAACTGAATAAAATGATTGCAAAATTACATCAACTTCTTAAACTGGGAGCCTCATTCTGCTTTGCCGCCCCGGGCCTCTGACGGGCTTAGTTCGCCACTGGGTCTGAATCATACTAAAGACTGTTTCAATTTAGGTTTCAAACCGCATTTATCAACACGTTTATAAGTTTTCGGAAATATCTATTTTCTAGCCGATTTTTTAATATTAATTTATAAAGATGTTAAATATAGTAGGAAAAAAGTAGCACGCGGAAATATCCTTATCTGTAGGAACGTTTTAGCGGATCATCCAGCTACAAAAGTGAAACCTACTCTAAAGCGTATTGGAAGAAACAACTTGATCATACTACTTACATATATAGGAAAAATTGATTCGGAAACGCCGGAAAATCCCTATTGTGTATTAATAAACCAAATAATTTTAACTGCAAACGTGCCAAAAAAAACAAAAAAAAAAAAAAAAAAAAAACTGTAAAGATGATTAATTTTCAAGAAGTCAGAGTGAAACACGCGGGGGGAATTCCTTACAGATGTTAAAAATTGGGAATTTACGGAGTTTCTTTTTTCTTTATTTTTTTGATTTTGTTTTTTTTTTTCGACGATATTTTAGTTTTATTCCATATTTTTTTTCATGTCATTTATTTTTTGTAGTTTATTTAAACAGCAACCTACTTTCTCTTCAATCGCGTTTTATTAAAATAAGAGTTATTAATTGCGTTATAATTTAAGTATTTCATTTTAATAAAACTTGCTCGATGGGGGAAGTGTCTCGGTTCTTAAATAAACACAATAAATTAAATAAAAAAAAACAAAAAAAAACAGAATAATAAAAAAAAAGAGGACGCGTAAATTCCCCATTTTTAACATCTGCAAGGAATTCCTCTCATGTTTTTAACTGTGTCTTAAAATTCTGCTTATCAACGCCTGTTGGGGGAATTCTCACATTTCCGATTCCCCGTTCTTACTCTATAATATGATCAACTTGTTTCTTCCAATAATACGTTTCATTTTTAGCTGAACGATCTGCTAGATCCGAAAACGATCCTACACAGATAAGGATATTATTGTATACACACTTTGTGTTTTTGTTACTTTCGTAATTATATTTAAACAAACGGAATAATAAAATTCTCGATAATACTAATATTCATATTTATATTTATAATTTAATGTTTAAAAATGTTTGTTAATTATGTTCATTATTTTTATTAACTAATTCATAAACAGGATAATATAGATGAATCTTTTCCTTATATAATGTACAATTCCTTGTGTTGGGTAAGTTCCACTGTTGACGTGCCCAAAAAAAAAAAAAAAAAAAAAAAAAAATTATTAGTATTTTATTTAAATATAAAAGTCGAGGCTGGAGCGAATGAGGAAAAATTCGGATCCGATACACTGTAATTACGCTTTCAGCTTTCTGCTCTGATGATCATTGATCGCTGCCCTCACAGTTTTTTCGCGGAATTTCTTTATAAAATTTCTTCTTTGTCAAATATGTCGCAATGAAATATAAAAATTTAACTTTTTCTCCGTTATATTACGATTACAACACAGATTCCTTCACTATTCTTAGTTCAACCGTCGTCACTCCAGTAGCGTTGCTGGTGAGCGAACAACTCCGCCCCCCACCCCCTCGAAGCTTAAAAAAATATAGTCTACAAAATGTGGAAGAGAAAAAAATAATAACGCGTTGCTTCTTAAATTCTGCTTTATGCTAATTAATCGTTGTTTATCTGATGACTGATCAAATGAAAAAATAAAATATCTTCGCTTCTTTACGGTATCTATTTTAAAGCTAATTTAAAGAAAATATTTAGAACCCCATTTGAAAATTTCAAACAACAGCCAGCCCGCTTAATGCGTATTCTGCAGTCGCTTCGATTCATCTAAAGCTTTAATTGTATCATTAGATGCTGATAAAGCGCCCGGTCTCACACATAATATATGTAATACCGCAGGCGCTTAAGATTACCAGTGTTTAATCTACCCGCGACACTTTATTGTTGCCTTTCCAGAGTGGAAAGTTAAATAAACGCACGTGTTTCGGTTATCCCTAAGAAAACCGAATGAATGAAGAACGAAAGTTCTGCCCATAAATAGCCCAAACGTGCGAGTTAACTTTTCATTATTTATACCGGGAACAAGAAAAAGAAATACTTATAAGGATTGCAAAATTTCTTTTCTGAAATCTTCGTTATTTGAGTTTGTGCTTAGTAATCACGAAATCCTACTTACATATGCATACATGCATTTCCCTTCGACACCCACCTACACAAAACTCGCGGAAAAAATTGTTTAAAATAGTTCAAGAAAATGTCTGTTTAAAAAAGTGTTTTCTTTTTTTTTTTGCGATTGAAAGATTTCTCGAAAATATATGTAAATATAGCGTAAACCTTTCAGTTTCGATTTTTAAAGTGATTCGATAATTTTTATTAACAAAATAATGGAGTTAACGTAATAAATGAACTTTCAAAAAAAATTAAATCAAAAATTGTATAATAAACGTACTAGAACAACTTAAAAAAAAAAAAGAAAAAATGAAAGATATAAGCATTATCACCGTAATTTTTAAATTAGTACTAATAATCAGATATGCTTGAAATGGTCCACAGCTTACTTAACCTGAACAAGATGTCTGATTTTATCAACCGTCGCAATATTATCAAAATGATCTTTTTTTAAACAATACTCATCAGTGACTGAAAAGTTCCTGCTCTGCCGGCGGCATGCGTGATCAGTATTATTAATAAAATAACATTTACTCCGCGTTGTTCATCGGCGTTATAACAAAATTACAATTCGTCCGAACCCTATCGTGGGAAAAGTCGCCTAAATTTTGTTCTATTAACTTGTTGGTTTGCGATGTACCACCTATTATTATATAAATTTATTAATTGTCGAAGTAGGAAGAAATCGATTTCAATACGAAAAAACCGATTAATTAAAAAAAAAAAATATATATATATATTAAAGTAAGTCTCATACTCTTGACAGGGCGTCGGGCAGATTGTGCAATTAAGCTTTTCATAATTTACTAAGCTTAATGGATTTAATGAGAATAGTGGGGCCAGTTCCTTTTCCCCAGATTTCTCTGGTACCCAGTTATTTCAGGCTGAGTAAACCTGGGAATGACTTCGATTCGGAACGAGACAAGCTCCTTGAACCCGTAACCTCTGGTTTGGTAGTTAAGCGCCTTAATCACTAGGCTACCGCACTACCACTTAATAATATCTGCAATATATATTTGTATTTGTTTGGCTTTCTACGTAAACTCGAAGCTATTAAGTCAACAGCGATAAAACTTTTCTTACAGTTTGTGTTTACATTACCTGTATCGCGGTATAGATTTCATCTGTATGCACATATATATATATATATTTTGTGTGTGTGTGTGTGTGTGTGTGTGTGTGTGTGTGTGTGCGCGTGTGTGTGTAAATAAAATTCTGATACAGGACAAATGTATAGAGCGGTCACAAGTAGCCATTTAAAGAAATCATTCAGACACCTCTTACGTAAACATACATAGATTTTTTACTTATACTGGCACACTTTATTTAGAATGAATACCATTATCCGGTATGTTCTAAAACATATTCCTCGTCGATACTGCGATGTAGATCTTTCTTTTCGTTACCTCAAATGCTCTCTGTATCTTTCATTTTGTTAACTAATGACATTTTACCGTCGGGAAATTCTTTTCTCGTGCCTCTACGGTGTCCGCGCGTATTTTTCCACGAACTGAAGAAAAACGCCACACGTATTACGATAGTATATTTAAAATAAACGTCATATGTGTAATATTCAGTAATGAGGCCAGACGAATGTAGACTACTTGATAATGCATTTCGCTGACGTTTACCAATGCTGTAAAATATCTAGAGTCGGTGTGGTGGATTGCAAGCTAAATTTCATCGATTAATCAAATAATGGTATAAAGTTTCCTCAAGACTTTTGAGCCTCTGAGCAAACTGCCGTCTGGACTTTGTAAAGTGTCTAACGAATCATCTTCGATGGTGTGAGCTGTGTTGTTCGCCCCATAATTATTTTACTACGCGCAAAACTCGGAAAAGTGCAATATTCGATTTTGATTTTTATTCGCAACGCTTGCAAAACGCCCCCCCCCCTCTCTTGTACAATGCATGTTATTTTTGATTGAACTTTCTCTCGCTGCTGCAACAGGGAATACTCTATCGAATAGAGAAGAGAACAAAATGAAGTGGTGAAAAAAATCAAAAAGAGTTCGAACGCGATTTTTCGGTTAATTCGGCGGACGACAAGGCAGAATCTCTCACATTTTCCTTTTTATTGGTTGTTCCACGCAAACAACACATTCGTAGAGGTTTTTTTTTTTTTTTTTAATACAATTTATCAAGGGCGTCGTCAGCCGATGAGCTAGGGGGAGCAAGATGAGTTTCCAGCCGCCCGGGCAAGATGATAGAAAGAGGATATGAGTTGTGGGAAAAATAAAATTTATAATTTGTAAAGGCTTAATATTTTATTAAACAAGAATAAAATCTTAATTTAAAAAACATAATTTCCGTGGGTTTCTGGCAAATTGTTCTACTACTTTATTATAAAAGTCTTTCAAATTGTCCATGATTACGCGCCTATGAATACTCATCGTGGCTAGTTGATTAAAAATTTTCAAGACTCCAAGGGAGGGCAACTGCCCCCCTGTCCCTCGCTGGCGACGCCCATGCAACTTATGATTCTGGTTGCATTTCGGATTGTGTATTTAAATTGTCTTCGACGAAACCAATTCTCAACGCAACATGGATTATTTCTATTCTTCAGTATGCCGAATTTGATAACGTCGTAATTTTAACAATGCACGAAACATTTACTTGGGGTTTCGCCTTCCTCTTCACACTGGTGTTGGTTTATAAAAGACAGTCGTTAGTAAGGAAATTTTTTAATAAACCAATAGGAAACATTCCCTCGACGAACACATTTTAGAAAATAAGGGAAAAATCATCTCCAATGCGGCCTCCACGATAAATGAGCGAAATCGTCGATTCAATTAAATGGGGGGGTATTTAAAATTTCAGCGCTGGTGATAGAGTTGTCGAAAAGAGAAAGGCCTTCCTTCTTTTATTTTGTCCAGATTTGCAGGTTATTCCAAATTCAGATTTATTAAAAATAATCAGCGATCCGTTCGTTCCCGCCTAATTTTTTTAGCAAGTGCCGATCGATTCGCCAATCATCCACCATCATTAAAAATGCGAACTAGCCACTTATAGCTGAACGCCGCCACACGTCTATTTCCTTCATCGTTACTTCCTACAAAAATGTATTAACTGCCATCTCTCGAAAACTTGGCGTGCCTTTTATCGTTCCAATTACCAGAGACAGGGGGGGGGGGGTTAATTAGCCGTATACTTCTAATCGGAAATTCTTCGCGTGACAATCGCTGCAAAAGGGGATGATACTCATTCTAAAAGTTTTTCAACCGTACTTATTCAGCTAGGTAAACCAAATTCGGAACATGTTAAAAAAAAAGGAGAAAGCTAAAACAATACGCTGAATGACAAAAAACGAATTAACGATTTTACAGAATTACGTTGTTAAAATAATAGTTTTAAAGGAGTAGGAAAAAAGTAAGGTGCGGTTTTTCGGTTTAATCTAATGTTGGGTAATGCCCTCGGCTGGCGATGCTAAAAAAAAAAAGGAAATAATAAATTTCAGTTTCATTTTGCTGTATGCTCGACTTCCATTACGGATCTTCAAGCTGATAAATAAAACTTTTCAAGTTACACAGTAATTAATACGATCATTTACTTCTGTATACGTTTTATGATGAATAAGTATTTATGTTCAAAGAGGGAAAAAACTGTGTGCACACAAATTTTTCGCCGCAGTGAGAGAGTTATTCGTGGTACTATGACGTATTTTATATATAGGATCAGGAGAAAAGGCAGCTCTTAAATATACAGCTTTTTTTTTGGTAAAATTAAGTACTTCTGATTATTGTAGTTTCTTCTATCCATTATAAAATTTTCAAGTTGTTTGCCTGTGAATAGATAAAAGTATCTTCAATATTCAGCTTTTTATATCGACGATATTGTAATATTTGACGGCAATTTCAGTTTTCTTGTGGAGAGTATACATACATATATGTATATATGTATATATGTATATATGTATATATGTATATATATGTATATATGTATATATGTGTATATGTATGTATGTGTATAAGGAGGAAATGTGGCATCGCATTACTTCTCTCTGATGTGGTACAGCTGTTTGTAGATATCAAAGAGCGGTAGAGAAACATGCGCGAATTTATGTTAACATTCGTGACAAAATGGTAATTAGAGAATTACACTAATTAAATTAACCGAGATAATTACAGGTAATTTACAGTTTTTCGCTGACAGTAAAATCAAAACGCGTGAAAGGATTTTTAAGCTTTGCTTTTAACGGTACATAATAAATTGCGCTTAGGAATATTTCCAGAAGTCACAAAATTTTATACTCTGATGCAAATGCTCTGTTGAATCAAGTGAAACACGATTTTGATATAACAAGTTTCCGGCATCGAAAGTATCATGTCCATTTCTTTGATATTTTAAGTAGAAAAATCTCGATCAAATTTTTATTGCGAAAGTTCGAATAACTACGTAGATCGAATAAAAGCAATCAAATGATTTTCATCAACTATTATATATAAAGAATGTGTATTTGCGCGCAAAGATATTTCGATTGATAGGCTCCGTTTCTGACGTGGCTGACCTTGAAATATTCCTCTTGATTGTCTTTGTTCGAACATCGAAACGCCGATAATAATTTTGAGACAATAAGTCTTTTTCCATTTGCAGGATGCACATTGAACGGAGTATAAAATTAGAAAAGATGCCCCGCGACCGGTGACGAATATAAAAACTTCTACTTTTGTAGGAAATTATTTTTATCAGTTTATCAATTTAAAAAAAAATTCCTCGTCGTCGGATAAACATTTTTTTTGCCAGTACCGCAGGATATCGCAATCGATGAACCATGCGAAAGAATGCAGGAACTAAACAACAAGCTGCGTGTTCCATCATTGGGGGGGGGTAATATTTTGGAAATATTTGAACAAGAATTACAAAGCCACACGTATATAAATATATAATACACACGCACATACATATGTATATATATATATATGTTTGTGTGTGTATGCGTGTATGGGTGGAAATATACCGTTGCGATGAGATAATAATCGTGTGTTCGACTGAGAATAATAGTGTGACGAATGAATGTGGTAGTGTTGTTAAATGTGTCTATACGTATAATAGGAATGTTGGCTCAGAAGAAGGTAAAAGAAAGTAAAAAAACATGCAGAAAGAAATGGGCATTGGAGATTCCGTTAGTTGGCAAATTCCTCTACAGTTCATTGACGACCGATTCAACCAGATCTTTACTCTGGGCTATTATTATCATTATCACTGCGCTATTTCTGTTTTATAAATAAGGTAGCCAAGTGGAAATGCGGGTACTGGAGAGAGGAAAACTGCCGAGAAGATCGGTATGATGAAAGAGAGCTAGTCAAGAAATATCGCGCGCGCGCGACAAGTCTCGCAGCCGAACACACAGTGTAAGGTCATTGACATGCAGAAAAATGTGCGTTATCAAAGAAGGAAGTAAGGGCAGGCGGCAGGATTATTGCACAGAAACGGAGGTCGTGAGAGACGGAGACGGTTAGAGAGAGGGAATAAATAAAGAGATAAGATCAGGAGTATAATAATAAAGGAATGTGATGAAATGTGATGTGACGGATGTCAAATCGAGAAATCACGGCAATCACAATCGGCCGCCAGGTTCTCTTCCAGCGACTGCTGTGTACTCCGACAACTGACATCACTTGGGATAGGTTCGAATAGTCGCTGCAAGTATTTGAACGGCGACCGAAAAACACTGCCACCGAAACTGGAGAAAGGAATTCCAGCAGAAAAAAAAAAGAAGTGTTTTCCCGTTTTTTCATGTTTTTTTCTTCTTCTTCTTCTTCTTCTTCTTCTTCTTCTTCTTCTTCTTCTTGTACAATCGACTATTGCTTCGGAACCGGCTAAACGCAGTCGCGTTGTTATTTTCAGTTTAGTCTCTCGCCTGCTTCGCTTCGTCAACTTAATTGTGACATAAAATCGATCGCTCGTGTTTAAAAGATGTTTTTTTATTTTAAATCCCGATAAATATGTATATCGAAACTTTGGTTCGCTTTCAACCAAATATATATTTATCGACATTTACATTCTTCTCACTTTTCATCTCGTGAAGTCATCGTTAGTATTCTAATCTCTCCACCTTCAGATGTCTCGACCATGTTATTTTTTTTTTTTTTTTTTTTTTGTTTTGTTTAAAAATTGTTTTCGATAAATTTGGTTTTGTTTTTTATACTTTTAATAACACGCGATTAAGAATTATTTTCGAATAGGAAGAGAATAAAGAGAACGAAAACAAAATTTAACAATTAAATAAAAAATGAATAAAGTCGAGGACCGCTGAGAAACATGCTGAGAACTTTCTGTAAGATCACGCAGAGTTAATTATGTTACCTCGTTCGATGTTACTTAACTTCGAGATTATGTGGAACGAGAATAATCGGTACGGCAGAAATTATTCGAAATGAAAATAATAATAATAATAATTCATCCCGTTACAATTTACAAAAAAAAAAAAAAAAAAAAAAAAAAAAGAGAAAAATGCAAGCTTTTCAAGGTCATAAAGGAACAAAAATGAAGAGTATCGGAAAAAAGATGAACTTAAAATGTGTTTAAAACGCACGAAACACTTCCTTCTCGTAAACTGTCAGATGGAAGCCCGTTATCAAAATTTTTCAGTATTTTCTTTTTATAGCTGCATCCTTCTAAAACGAAGCGAAAATTTCAAATATTTTAAGTTTGAAAATCTTTTCCTTAGTCAAACAGTAAAACTTTTAAATCTAATTTTGTAAGATTTTTTTTTTTTTTTTTGTTTTCTATTTCGGTGCAATTGGTTATAAAAATCTTAAGTAACGGAAATGAAATAAGACGAGCGAATCTCGCAATTTTTTATTTTAGTCATCAATACTATTCGCCTACATCTGTCCAACAATAAAAATTCTATATACACTTTGATAACGATTTTCGCAAGGGTACTACTTCAGGAATCCTGTATATAGGAAGGAGAACATGGCGACATGAAATCGAAATTGGCGTGACGAATGTGGTGTGATGCATATTGAACAATATTTCAAATAAACTTGTTTCTTCGTAAAGTCCATTTTATGATTTCGTACTAATTCGTAGTTATTCACTTGTTCGAAAATGCTATACATAATTTTTCGGCTCTAAAATCGTGTAACGTTTAATATAACCTTTATTTAGATCAGCTTCGTAAGACGCATCTATTTCCCTTTGTGATATAGATATAACGGAAGTGAAATGATGACAATTAGAAATTGTTACGTAAGTCGTTAATTTGAAAAAATCATCTATAGATAATTAATTAAAACTGACTTTTTCGTAAGAATTATAGACACATCTCTGGTGTTTATGAACTAGAAATATTATTACAAATTCTCATCAGTATTATCGATATCCGTTTCTGTATATTTGAGAATCGGCCTATTATTTAAATCTGTTGCGTAAAGCGCAAATAAACATTTTTTTCCATCACGAAAGAAAGGAACATCTTTCAATTGTCGTTAAAAATAATAAGGCTAGTATTATTTTATAGCCCTTAATAAATTAACGTAATGCTTTAATAAACCTTAAAAATACGACGATTACTTAAACATTGGTCGTTTCCATTTTAAAATTGCTCGCTTCGTAGAATTTTCTCGCACACGAGTTCTCGCCTAATCGATTTATCTAAAAACACCCGAAACCTTCTAATTCGTAAATTTCATCGATATCATCAGAGCCATTTTTTTCCGCACATTATACAAGTTTTGCTCATACGTGTGGATAATGATTCAGACTGGATGAAGTCACTGAAAACATATCTTTAGCTATTATTTTTCGAAAAATGAGCAGATGTCTTCCTAGGTCGTAAGATTATCGCGATTTCAGATTTTAACTTGGATATATGTTTTTAGGCTACGCGGCGGTTGTTCTAAATTTGCACGGAAAATTTCGCGAAAGCGACGTTTATTTACGTTTTGCATGGCGACCGGTAATTGCCGGGGATTAGGCTCTCGAAAACGAAAATTTTGCTTTTTTTCTTCCTTTTTTGCGGTCCTAATTTAACCACATTAATCCCGAGATGAATTCCCCCGCCACTCCTTCGGCATTTCAAAAATGTTTTCGACGTCAGCAGTTACGAAGACAAGTCAGAACGGCGAAGCAAAAAACGTGTGTGTATCTTCATCTCCATGTTAAATGTGTCCTATACGAAATTTCGATATTGTACAATTTTAATACAATAACGCCAAGAAGAAAATTAGAGATCATAAGGGTTTATGAAACGAATTTTTAAGGAGCATATTGTTGAAATAAAAATACCCTTTTTTTTTTTGTGTTGGTCCTGGTCGAGAAGCCTACATAAAAAACGTAAACAAAAAAAAAATAAAAATAAAAAAAAAAACTTCCGTTCCGAATGCGTAGTCGATTGAAGTTTTTTAATGAAAGAGTTTATCAACAATTACGGTGAATTCTAAAAATCTTCTCAGAAAAGAAGGGAATATAAAATGAAATCGATTAATCTGGAAACATTTTCATTAATAATTTATAGTATAACACCACACCCGGAACGGAATGAGAAAAAACAATTTTACTTTTAAACGGATCAGTATAATCGATTTCATATTTTCAGATAAATCTCTGTAATCATCGAAAGTAAATCCACTAAGTGACACCTTTTTTTTTTTCTCCATTTCTTTTAATACTTAGACATTTATGAAATAGTGGATAGAATTGCAAGAATCACATTGTAGGCAAAGCAATTGTCCAGAAATTAAATTGTTGGGAGTTCTTTCGAGCATCAACAGAGTAGTAATCAAAAAGGGAAAAGCTATTCAAGAATACAATAGTATTGTCGCCGGGGGGACATTGCCATCCTGGAGCTTTAAAACTTTTTAATCAACACTGGCCATGATGAGTATATTCATAGACGCCTAATCACGGACAATTTGGAATACTTTTGTAATAAAGTAGTAGAACAATTTGCCAGAAACCCACGAAAATTATGTTTTTTAAATTAAGATTTTATTCTTGTTTAATGAAATATTAAGCCGTTACAAATTATAAATTTTATTTTTCCTACAACTCATATCCTCTTTCTATCATCCGCCCTCTCGTCGGCTGGCGATGCCTTTGCAATGGTCCCTTAATTTAAGAGAGTTAACAACTTCGAAAGACACTATAATACGGTAATGATAACTAGACTGTGAACAGGATACAACAAAACTCCCGTCCCACTTGGCCAAAATTAATATTGCCAACGGTGGAGCATGCAGTGGTTGTGCAGTGAAGGGTACAATAGAGATCACTTTATTTAGCAGTAGTTTACGAACAGGGTAGGGACAAATTTAGAACGGAAATCCAATCAGAGTTGCATACCTTTTCAGTAAATGTAACTTAGATAGTATGGCAAATCCAACGTCAAATTTAGCTTTACTAGTATATAAATTTATAAAGCACCACAAGATACAAATATAGACATTGAACATAAGGAAGTTTTATAAAATACCCTATATAAAGAGTTAAGCTAAATAGCTATAAAAAGAAATCATCTGACTTTTTCTTTTTGTTGAAAACGGAGAAAAAATCAGTGACGAAATCTATTTCGAATGACTACCGAGATATCATGAGCGGTTTAATTGAAATACAGTAATTTTGGCGGCAGCCAAGGCCGTGTCCACGGGGTGGGTTTTAGGGGTTACCCCCCACCCCCATGAGAATTGAAATAGTCTAGGAGGTACTTCATTAATATTTCATGCAAAATTTTTAGTTACGAGTATAATCAATAACATATGTCATTTTTATTAATGTGTTTATGCAGTAATTCGTTTATTTAAATTATTAATACATATAAATCAAAATGATGGGAATTATTAATAGCATGAGTATTAGTGAAAAATGTATTGTTATTTATAAAATAAATATGCGAAGAAAATTTTCACCCCCCCCCCCCTTTCAAAATTCTGGGCACGGGCCTGGCGGCAGCTAACTCTTTCCATCATATTTTAAATATGTACATTTGTTTATTGTTGTTTTTTTCTTTTAAACTTTATATTCTCATTCTAAAGTACATTAAATGTAAATAAAAGTAAAAGAGAAAAAAAAAATGTCACATTTACCGGTGAAAACATTTCAACTTTTAATAACTGCAACAATTTACGGCTCTTTTTTTCGTTATTCACACAGGTTAACTGGGAATTATTAAGTGAACGAACCGAAGCAGAAATTGAACTAGTTTGCCGCTTGATAAAGCACTTTTACCATTGAACTAGCGATCTTTTTATACTTTTTCGCACACTGCAATCAGAGAGCTTCAGTTCGACCACGAAAAAGTGTAACGTAACTGCTTGCGTATTCAGCGCTGCCTACAACTGACAATAATTGCCTTTCCCGATGCTACAAGTCATATCTCCATCATTACTACTACTAGTATTATTAGCATTATTAATTATTATTACGAACTATGTCGTGTTCTACAGAAAGCCCGTGCTCCCCCCCCACCGTTGCTAAAGCGGAATTATTCGCGTTGCGTATTTGCGTAAAATCACTTACCAACACTGCGGCGAATGAGCAGTAATAAGTAGGAAAACGGATTATTCACGGGAATGCACAGGCGAAGAAGAAATCATACGACACGAATTCGGAACGATTCTTCGGAATAAACGCACACTCGAACGAATTTTAACCTCGAAATAATAGTAATTAATAATTAAAATAATCGATTAAAAAATCGAATTATTCGCCGGAAAAATAATCAATAACACATCGATATGTTGCAACTTCCATATTCACCCACACTGCCAGACACCGGCGCACGCACACATACATACACTCAACGCCATAGAGAATAGAGCGCCGCCGAGTAAGTTTATAATGATAATCGGGCGGAGCGCGGTGGTCAGACGGGCGTGTGTTCACCGTCGGTGCGGTGCGGTGCGGTCGCCGAGAAACGCATGGAATTTCTATTACGCATTAGAGACGCGTAGTGTCATTGACCCGATCTGGGCGCTGATAATATTTAGGAGACGTTTTTAATAAGCAGAAGCAAAAGCGAAAAGCCTACCGGAACTTCTTGTCGCTGCTTCCCCACAGTTTCCGATGAAAACACCTCCATCGCAATCTAATACTTTGTCTGCACGCGCTCACCTGGTCCTTTTCTTCCTCTCATTACATAATCGCATTTTTACTTTTACCTAGAGTGATTTTTCTTCTCTTTTTCTTTTTCCCCCTTTTTTTTTTTTTTTTTGGCTTTCTGACATTCTGCCTATTAGCTATTAGCTGGGATGCACGCACTTCTTCTACCTTGCATGCCTAGCCATGGCCGAAGTGTGCGCCTCTGCCGTTTAATAATTCCATCAGCGAAGGGGGGAATTTTTTCTCTTCAGATCCGCTGCGCAATCTAGAGCCGGAACACGATTTCGGTCTAAAGCAATGGTAATGCGCAGTTTTAACACATTTTCGTCGAGACTCTGTCCGTGATTTTTTTTTATTCTTCCACAATGATATTCTACATTATTCTATTGTCTTCTAATGTTTTTAATTGTAGTAGTTACTGGCGAATCCTAATTTTTCCTCCAATACTTCTCGACGGCAGAGAAATTTTAAAATGGAATTAAACAATCGCACGCACTATTGAATAAACAAAAAAATGAAGAAAATTACGTTTTTTTTTTTAATTTTAAAAGATTATATTTATGTGAAAGAAAATGGATTATTAAAAATTTAATTAAATACGTCAACAAATCTACTGTAAATAATTTACATGAACAATAACGCAAAATGAATTTTGTAATATAAACGAAAAAATAAATAAATAAAGATGATTATTAAGCAATGTGTAACTTTAAAACTATAAAGTAATATATATATATATATATATATATATATATGCAGCGTCTTCATCTAATTATACAAAAAAAAAAAAAAAAAAGAAAAAGAAATTGTGAATTATTTAAAGAAAAAAAAAACGCATTAAGAAATCTATTTAAAAGTGAAATCAGTACTTCGTCTTGCTCGCATTAATAAACTTTTCCAAACTGCCGATGTCATTAGTAAGTCACTTCTTTATCATGCTTCGTTTGTCACCACCATTGACCGTATTAAATAAAGTATACGTGTGAATTTCGCTATGATGAGAAGCTGTGTAGCGGTATTCACAGTTTTGTAGCGAAAAATATACAGTGTACACAATGTGCGCTGATCAATCTGTCAAAATGAAGAAGTACTTGATTAGTTAAATGCTCAATCTGATGATCGGCTGTTTACGGTGTTTGTTTAGGACGACTTTACTGATAAGTAATTAATAAATTACAAGAAAAAATTATAATCATTAATTATATTCGACGTAGCGCATAACAAGCGACCTTTTTTATACATACCTTTTTTTTTTTTTTAATAAGATAGTTTCCTCAATAATCCTAAACGTAACTTAATGAAGAAAAAACTGGCCCGTAAATTTTAAGGCATTATTTATACTCCCCTAGGCCCGCTGAGGCTAGTATTACGACGAGCTTCAGGATCATCTACTGGCAATCGAATAAGCAAAGTAACTGCACTCTTCCGAACTTCATCACGAAATAGTACGTTCACTACTCGAACATAACCGTCATCTCCTGCACATACAGCAACAGTCCGTCCAAAAGGCCAATCAAAAGTGTATTAGTCGATACAGCTTTCAGCAAAACAATGTCATCAACTTTTAAATTAGGTTGATCCGACGATTGCGTCGTTGAAGTTGATTTAAATAATCATCTTGCGCGATTTCGAAGAAACCTCGCAATTGCTTCCGTTTTAACTACGGACCGGGAACTTGACGAAATATTCTCGAGATTGTCAATCACGGCGGGTTTAATTACAGATTTACCTGTCCGGCGGTAATTATTTCGTCACCTTGCTGCTTAGGCGGATTATTCCGATAATACAATAGACGCAAACTCAGATTAGCGGGGAAATTCTTGTAAATAACGTCGAATATTCTTCGAAAGTCAAATGTTGTTCATTCGTAACGATCGTAAGACGCTCTTTTTTATAGATCGAATCGCTGCTTCCCATATGATCCGGCAAAATTCGGAGCTTCGGAGGTATAAAATTCCACTGAATTTTATCCGTTGCATAAGAACTGATTACGAGGATGCACGAGCTTATTGCAAAAAGTTAGCACTTCCGATAAAGTTAGTTCCATTGTCGGAATACGTTACTTTAGGGAGCATTACGATCCGATATTGAAAAGCTTCGATGAACTTAGCAGCAGCAATTAAATCTGGAACGACTTCGATATGAATTTCTCGCAAAGCGAAAACAGCCGCGTATACTTTACTAAATTTGATCGAACCATTTCGATATAAACAGCCCAGCAAAATCTAGTAAAAGTGAATGGAGGCGCTATTATTAATTAACACGAGGACCATCGGGGCTAATTGACCCATTAGTTGGCTGGAGGGTTCAGTTTTGCTTGAACGAGTATATTCGATACACGAGTGTAGAGAATGAACTTTATTAGATTAGTTGCGATATTTTTCTATTAATAACGAATTCAGTTCTAATCTATCGCAATGTAAATATTCTTCGTCTAAGTAATAGTCAGGACGCTTGGGGAATCGAGCGATACGATTGAAAAGAAGAAAAAAAAAGAAGTAAGCCAAATGAGATTTTGCGCATAAAGTGATGCGATGTTTCCCTGAAGTCTTTTTTTTCGTTTTCTAAAGGTACACACGAAGTAAACAGCATTTCGAACTAAGAATGGAGTTAATGAATATAAACGAGACTTTTCTTTTTGATTTGTCAATATAAACATTTAAATTCCGTACTAAAAATCTGATGATAGTGTGATAAACGAATTATGGCTATTTCTGCTCTAGTGTAAATTCATTCAACAGCCCGGTACGAACCATTAATTTATCTCTTTCTGCTTCTATTATTTGAACATATCATCACGATACATATTTGCAATAACAATTAAACTAATTTAGTAAATGATGAATATTTTTCAGTTATGTTTAATTTAAAACAGCGAAATATTTTTTTTGTCTTACGTTTTTCTAATACTTCTTTGAAAAACTTCTGAATTGGAAATTGTAAAAAAATTAACCAATTATCGTACTTAAAAAATTTCGGTCTATTTAACCACTTCTTATCTCGATACAACTTTAAAAATTATTCAGCCGATATCCTCGCGAAAATCAGCTGGATTGTCAGCAGATTTTGCATAATGCCATTGACCAAATGGAATTACACATCTATAATTTTATCTGCTATCAGTTAAATGTTGTATATTTCGCAATTCGTTTTGCAAAAATTCGTACTAATACGTGGTAGTAGTTCAGCAGTTAAAACAGCTGCTTGAAGCTTCTTCAAACGAGAGGTATTGTAGTTGGTTTTAAAGGAGCTCGTCGAGTTTTCGAACACTCCCCGTCATTCTGAATATGCTTTAACGTTGGCATCGCAAAATCTGACGATTTTAGCTAGAATAAAGCCGATCGAGGTATACTAAAGAGGGACAAAGTTGATTTAAATTACGCACATATTCGGAAAAAATGATAAGAATTCTGCGACAGGTTCATTCCCCATTTTTTTCGTTGCTGCCTCAACGATTGTAGCGAAAGTTTACCATCGTGAATAGTATCGAGAAATATAATTGAAGCAACTATTCTCTTCTAGTAAAAGTTGTTTCATCCTTGTAGGAATTAAGATTGATATATACTATAATTACACTTGAAGTGAATTCGGCGAATAATACGGTTTGTTCAAAATTATTTTCTAAATTTAAAACGACGTTAAGTTAAAATTACCGCGCAGTTCTGGGATTTCCCTTATAAATTCTTCCGAGTTAGATATGTACTTTCTCAAAACAAAATCCTTTTTCAGCAAAAGTCCATTATCTATATCATTTCTTAATTCGATCATTTCGTTTAAGGAATAAGAACCCGCAATCGAAACATCCGTATAAAAATTATTTTTAATCACCTTAGCAAACGGGTTTCGAAAATTCAATTGAATCATACGTAAACATTTTCGTGCAATAAAAGCCGTAGGCCCTATTCCATATGTTACACAGTATTTAGTTCGAACACGTTAATAGTCGTTCCCAAGCTTACCCAGACTGAAATAATTGGGTACCAGAGAAATCTGGGAAAGTAAAGGCGGCCGAGAGAAAGGAACTGGCTCAAGTATTCTCCTTAGATCCATTAGGCTTAGTAGATTGTGAACCTTAACTTCACAATCCCGACGCCCTGTCAAGGGTATGGAACTCGCTTTACTTTTTTTACTTAATCGGAGAGTTCTGGTTATTTCGCCATAAAACTGATTGCATACGGCGCGATCTTTTTCGTGCAGCCAAATCATTCGATTCGTTTTTCCAATGTCGGTTACATACATTTTTCGTAATATTCTGAAACTATATCAACTGCATTTACCGCACTGAACTTGGCATCGGCTAAAGTGTGAAATTTTTTAACATAGATTTTTTTTTTTTCATCCGGAAGATTAATAGCAAGACTATAAGCTAAGACGCGGGAACAACTTCTGATTTTCGAACTGATCTCGAATTTTTGCTATACTTAACCGAACAATTTTGCTCTTTCTTCGCATTCCATATTAGTTAAATCTTCCATCTGAGAAGGCGATTGTTTTATTTTACAAAACCGGTTAGTATTCTGTCCGGGATGAGGGCTAAACGTTTACGACGATTTTACTAATAAATAATTAATAAATTACAAAAAATTTATAATTATTAATTATATTCGACGTAGCGCATAATAAGCGATCTTTTTTATACATACCTTTTTTCGATAAGATAGTTTTCTCAATAATCATAATGTAATTTAATAAAGAAAAAATTGGCCAGTAAATATTTTAAGGTATTATTTATCGTTAACAGTATTGTTGTTTGGTGTGTATGTATGCTTTTTAGTGCGCTCTCAGTGATTGAGGAGGAACACAACAGAAAAGTGAACAGATAATTCAATCGGAATTCAACTCCTACTCAACATCAAAAGAAGACGGGCTACCGTCTCGCACATCAAGTGGAAAATTAAAAGAGCGTTTTTCTCCTTTATGATTAAAAGTACCCATCCCCGATGCAGGTTATAAAACATATCGACAGACCTTACTTCTCCAGGGGAAAAGGAGATTGGATATATGGAGTAAAGTTTGGCCTAAAAAAAAAATTGAATCTTTTTCTATCCTTTTAAGACGTCTCCCCTTTAAGTGATGACGCTTTAAACATGGTCGCTCTGTAAATGCAACTCTGTACGATAGTTCCCTATAATACTTTATAGGAGAGTAAATTTTAATTGATTGCGCCATATTTAAAATAAAAAAAAAAGAAAAAAAGGAATTAACTTTTGCGATGTAATTTATTTTAAAACGTAACAATAACCCTTTTTCTTTCATATTCCCTTTAACGTAAGAATTACACGTTTTCTTTTAATAATAGAGAACTGAATAGGAAATCAAATAAAATTAACTAGATTAAAAAACATTCTAAAAATGTACAAATAGTACGCCCGAATATATATTTTTCAACATTTACTAAAACTGCTTTTTGTTCGAGAAAAAGTTCAAAGATTGCTCCAAAAATAAACGAAGTAATATTGTACTACTTTTTAGTCTCCTCAAAAAAAAAAGTTAATTATCTCTGTAATCGAATTTTTGCACGCTCTACAAGTCGAATTATTAATTCTTCGCCGCTGAATTCGAATAATTCACCGAGAGATCAGTGTTGCAAGTGTAATTTACCAAAATGTGCATCATAAAACTTTCTGGCAATGTTTGTGTTTCAACTCTATAATGTTAAATCATTTATACCTTCATTATAAGTAACCGGAAGCTTTCAGCTTATTAAGAGAAATGATGCAAAAGTTAAAACGGTCATTTACGGCATTTATTATAAATAGTTTTTAATGGAGGCGACTTCTGTATTCGTTATTTTTTGGATCGATGCAAATTTTTAAAATACCTCGATAAAAATAAAGCTCGAAAGACTCGCTACGTTAGACTTTATATTCATGTAGTAGAACGGCGCAACATTTCAACAGTTCCATTCGTAGTCATAGGTTAAGCTCTCTCTTTCGGTGATTAAAGTTCTGATAAACGCTGCTCTAGCTTGTTCTGTTTCAGAACTGATTTCCTTTTTTTGAAGTGTAGCTTTCGCCGAGAATTACATGCATAAATGATGTTATTCCACCGGATGGTAAAATATGAAAACAATAATGACTGGAAATTGTACAATCTAAAGTAGACAAAATTAGACTGCGAATAAATAATATTATTATTATATTTAAGGAGTTGTTCTCGATGTGATAATTGGCCTAGGAATTGGAAAGAAAAAGAAAAAAGTAAAATTTTTAAACGTTTAAGCAGAGAGAAGGAACCAAAACAATTTGAAAGAGCGCGGAAATAGCAAAAGTGGAAGAAGTGAAAAAATATATATGCTTCGGGGGGAATATTGTGTTTTTAAACGACAATTATTCGGCCGGAAGGGCGGAGTATTTAAACATAATTACCATCACAAAGAGAGTGAAATTATGGAAAACAGAGCGGACATAAGCGCGAAACGAGAAAACGATGTAAGAAAGGAAGTTCACCGTGGTCGAAACGAAGACGACAATCATAGTTGAAATTTTGAAACATCTGAAAGATAGGATGTTTAAAAACTATGGATGGCGCAAGAAAAAGATGATTAAGTATTCGGCTAAAAAGACCTAAAATCGTTGAATGAGATAGAATGTAGTTCGGAATGAGCGGCTACTAATGTGCGGAATCCTGTCATTAAAAGTGAATAAATGAGAATGGTCGGGGATATTCGTGGAAGGTCGATTTCCGATTAATTTAAAGAGAAGAAAGACCGTGAATTAGGGAGCGCACGAAAAGTATAATCGGAAAAAAGAGGTGATATAGTTTGCAGAACACACTTTTAGAATCTTAGATATTAAGAGCGCTTCGTGAGAAACCGGAGAAAACAAAAACCAAAAAAAAAACACAGTAGCGGAACGTACAGCGCAGAAAATGATTGAATTGCTTCTAATCGGGATAAAATAGAGAAAGAAAAACAAAAAAAAACAAAGACGAACCGGAACTCCTCATTCGGGAGCAGAAGGAAAAAGAGAGCTCGAGGTATTGGAAAATTTAATTTCAGCGACGTGCTGTGTATAAGAATTTAGGATGAATTGGAAAATAAAAATCTTTTTAATAGGAAATGAAGGAAACCAGAGAAACTGTGAGAAAGAGGTAACGGAGCTTTTTGCGAGTGGAAATTTGCAGGGAAAATTGAAGAAGATCAACAGAAATAAAGAATAAAACTGGAACGTTTTATCAAAAGAAACCTGTTTTGTTTTTTTTTTTTTTTTTTTTTTTGATAGGAGTATTAACCGATGTAGAAGAAAAGTAAGTAAACGTTTGATCAAAAATCGGTAACTCAAAAAAAGTAAGATATCCCGTGAATAAGGAAAGGGGGAGTGTGGAATTTAACCATGATAAATTCATTGGCACCAACACCGAATGTGGATATTTTGAATGCGATCTGTTTCCGTAGAAGACTGCTCGAGAAATGGCGCCTAATCAGAGATACTTGTATCCTTGTTTTGAATGGATTTCCACGGTGCATGTGGAAGAGCCATGTATGTGCAGAGATGAAAATTATATCGTGCTTACATGATTATTCTTGTCCGTATGCGTGGTACATATATCGATGAATAAGGAAAATAATTATGAAGGAGTGTATATTTATTTGTGTAAATTTTAAAAAATATCACGACCGGGGTGATCGACACGTCTGTATTATCCAAGGTGGTAATCATGTATGACAGTTAGGCATAGAGTAACACGATAAATTGTACTGAGAATGAGGGCAACATTTATTAGGCAAAGACGCTGCCCGATCATTAAAAAGTAACATATCAATTTTCTAGACAACACTTTATGATGATTCAGCATCATGTATGTGCTGTAGGTCCTCAAGCTGCTGTATAATGTCTATTTTCATGTTAGTACATCTGATGATATAAATTTTAGGCTCCAACTAGGAGTGATAGACACCATAAATCGTTGATAGTTTATTCGGCAGTAGAAATAGTTTAATGAGGTCACGTACATGTTCGAAACCTACACTTTTTGCTGGGAAGAGAAATATCATTTTGTTGGATGCATCGGCAGAAAAGACTGATAAACTACCCCATCATCATCGCTAGTTGAGGCTAAAAACAACAATTTTTGTTAAAAAACAAGGAATTTAAAAAAAATAGCAGATTTTTAGGTACCAACGTTTACGTAAGTGAATGAGCTAGCGCAGATGTTTCCAAATTGTAGCTACAATGGCTGTCTTAAAAACATTGGAAATTCGCTTACGGAATCTTTGGTCTCGTAATTATTTTATCGGTATCGAAAATAGCTAGTAGGTCTGGGCTGTAAAGAGAACACAGCATTGCCAGAATGTTGAATTTCTTCAAAAATTTTTGAATGATTCATTCTTTGCGCATGAGATTGCGCATTGGCCGGCCGAAGAATCCAGGTATTTTTTAAATTACATATTTTTGCCTCGTAGTGTGTTTCCGCAATGTGTTTGAAAAACGTTGTAAAAATAGAGGGCATTCACGGTCCTTTTAGAGGGTATGAAATGCTGATAAATTATCCCGAAATAATCGGAAAATGCAATCAGTATCACTTTCATCGGACAGTGGCTTGTCTGACCTTTTTAATCTTTGGACACGTCACGTTTTCTTGATGGGTGGAAAAATGGTGTTCTCAACTTTCGTCTACGTTGCTGAATTTTTTAGAAAATTTCGATTTTTTTGCATCATAATAAGCCATTTGTTGCTGAATTACACATGTTTTTCCATCGCGCGTAGGAAAATGTGAGAGCCCCTTCAAAAATCTGTGCACCAAAATTTTTAGAACATCAGCGATCTCTGAAAGTTTTTTATATGACAAATGTCAGATCTTAATGAGAACATGCCGTTGAAGACCGTTCGTCTCTTATGGAAAAAGTGTTGCGACTTCGCAATCGATGCTGAATGTGCTAACGAAAAATTGTTCACTGACCTAAACATTCACTGCTGTAAGCTTCCATTAACATGGCCACTCTTTGTTTTTAGGCTGTTTTGTCTTTTTCAATTTTACACAAAACTTTAGTGCATAGCGCTAGGGTCTAATGTCCATTTTCACAAAAAAGAAAAAAACTCAAAAAAGCGAAAAACTTACGTATGTTTTCAAAGTAACATTCATTCGCACTGATGCTGCCAAGTGAAACGTAATTGATCATATTCGGCTTTGATACCGTCGTGTTTTCAGGACAGACCAGATACTCGTAAGTTGCCAATTTTTCATCGCGCCAGTAATTCTAAATGGTTAAAAAGTACAGAATTTGACGTTTCTAGCTTTATTCAAGCATCTATAACGAAGTATTGTCTCACTGAGCACAGCCAGTGCTCTATCAGTAGCTAATGGATTATTTTAAAATCCTACATTATCGGCGGATCGGTAATTTCGTTCACTCTGTTCAACTCTCAATACTTTTTCGGACAGCCGTAATAGTTTCATAGTATACAGTAGGAAAAACTGATAGATGGCACGTACAGAGAATTGCAAAATGCTGTGAACCCGGACGTAAGAACGCTCTGAGCAGTCGTATTAGCACGCAGCGTGGTTATGTAAGCCTACTAGGTAAACGATTAGTAAATATTCTGAATAGACCTAATCATCCAAGGCATACTATTACAAGCAGTAGCGTGATAGTTTGGTAGATGACATCAAAAAAGACTTGGACAAGCTTGTGAACGCTGAAAAAGCAATACACTTGATACACGTCTGAATGTAAAGGAGAGTGTGCGGCAAGTCCAAACTAATTTAGAGAATACTCATTATATCTCGGTAGATGCTGCAATCAAAGAGCTACCACAAGTTCAACTATTACTGCTATTACGTAACGCCAGTTCAGTTACTAAGTAGCAAAAGAAATTGACTAAGGATTTATGAATTTGGGCATTAAAGAGAACGCGTTATTGTATTTCGAACTATCCTCCAACAGACAATCTCCTCATTGGACTGTAAAATACCGCTGTAATGCACAACGTTTCAAGCAGAAATGGATTCTGTGAGGAAGCTCTGAGAAAAAAAAGGTGAGCATGATGCGGGATGGTGTCATTTTGATCAAAACTTAATGACGGAGTCGGATGTTTCGAAACGAAAAGTATTTGAAATATTGCGGTCCATGAATAATAGATTGGCGTGTATTGGTAGGAAAGTAATCGCCTAACCAGAATTATTTGACGCCTAAAAAGAAGTCCGACCTCAACTCTTATTGGCCATGAATTTATTATCAGTGCTGAAGTAACTCTATATTAACATATTGTAGTGTGATAATATACAGTGGTTCAGAAGATTGCAGCATAGAAGACGTAAGGTTGATAATAATGGCCGCCCTAAATAGTTCTAGCCGCGGAAGATAGTAGCGTCAAAGGTGATAATGGTTCTGGACGGTTCAATGTAATGTGGTAGTTGAGGGGGGGCACTTAACAGCACTGACAAAGCTATACTGCTCTTGCTGGACATAGGAGAACTGGGGTTTGTTTTTTGAATTGGAGCACAGGTGTATGCATGTTTTGTGTATGGTTGATGGCTGTGGCATGAGCGCGTCAGTTTGGATAGGCGGGCGGAGAGGATGACTGTGAGTTCACACGCTATTTTCTGGACCCTCCCCTCCAGAAGAAACATTACCCTGCCGACTATCTCAGAACATACATAATACATTCACTTATATTATTTGATCCAAGTGACTGAGTTTTTTAATTTTCAAGTCTTACCGTATATTTTAATCTGAAACATTTGAATAAACCTGTTCTAAAGATATTTTATTAGATCCTTCATTCTTGCCTTATTTGCACAGCTCTCGGTTAAAACAACATCAATGACATGAGTTGACACATGGTATTGGTTATCTATGGAGTTAGTTACCTTTTAAGCTTTGTAAGACCTAAAAGTTATCATATAAAGAAACTGACCCCAAACGATCTTCACATTTTTTGCAACAAAATAACGAACGATTAATTTCCTCCGAGCGAGTAAGTTTTGACGTAGCTTCAATAAGCAGTTGGTTATCCATTTACAGTCCCAGTTGTATTAAGTACTGTTTTACATATAGCCACACATTTCCATTTCCATTTTTTCCAGTTAATATTAGTGAATTTTAATCGTATTACTCTATTTTCGGTGGAAACTGCATTGAAATTATAGTAATCTGAAATAAAAAACAGACATAACAAAAATTTTAAATGTATAAACTATATTTATCAGCTAAAAATTAATAATACAAATAAAAACACAGAAAGTGTGTGATCCGAAACAAACTCTTAAAATTCACACTGAGTATGGAAAACAGAATATTTATATACAGATAAAATTAACATTATTTAGCATAAGTTGATTTTTCTAATTAGGTCGTTATTGAAATAGCCGAAAATTATTATATAAATCTAATACGTTAAATGACCAAATATATTATAATAAGCCCCTTTGCTAATATAAAAATGTTTAAATTTTATTTCATATTTATTCGTATAATGTTTTCTGCTTATATCTTACATATTACTTTTCTTAACGTATCCGTTAAAGTTTAATTATTCTTCTTGTAAACAAACATTGCCGTCTTCAATATTGTAAATTTCTTTCCACCGTTGATATATGTAAACAACTTCCCACCTGTTCTTTGAAAGCTCTATATGTCACTTTCAAACTATTGTTAATTTTATCTATATATAAATATTCTATTTTCCATACTGGCTTCAGTGTGAATTTTAACAGTTTGTTTCGGATCACACTCTTTCTGTGTTTTTATTTGTATTATTAATTTTTTGGCTGATAATGGGCTATGATGCCCAAAAATGTTTCTAAATTGTAATACGTGTCGTTTATACGTTTTAAATTTGTTATGTCTGTTTTTTATTTCAAATTATCATATTTATATTTAACAAACAGTGATTCTATATTACATCGGAATTATTGTCTGTTAATAATGGTTATATGTATATAACAAAAAAAATATTGAGAAACACATATCAAGTAACTTACTCGCTTCTGATTGGTTGACCCTGTTTCATTATTCTGTTCCTAATTTTAAATTTTATTTGACTTAAAAACGATCTCTAGTTTCGATTCATAGCTGTCACACATATCTAGTAAAGAGAGTTTCTGTATTTTCTTACAATTGTTTCTCCGGTCTAACTGCTAACTCATCCCCGATTTCGTTAAAAAGAATCGTATTATCGAAATTAATCATGCGATTAGTCCGCGATCGCACAATAAAGCATAAAAATCACGTAATTAATTTCGATAATACAAGTTATTTTAGCAAAATTAAACAAGTTAGGAAAACGATTAAAGTTAAAAAACATAAAAATTTTAACCGCGAGACGATATTAAGTCAGTTAAAATTTAAAACTACGGACGAAAAGATGGGATGAACACAGTCAACCAATCAGAATCAAGTACCACAGTGACTTAATGTATTTCGTAAAATTTTTGTTATATATATATAGTAATCTTTTTTCATTCGCTCTTCTCTCATTTTAGTTCTGAAGATCGATTGCGCATGTTTGTCCGAAACGTTAAGGCGCAATAATTTTAAAGGTGATTTCATTGAAAATACCTATGAACCGTGCTAAATTTGAGAACGTACTTAATTAGCGAATTTTATATAAAACATATATTCGCGGTTTTTACGCTAATATTTCACAATATACATATTTTAGATCATCTTAGCGAAGAAGCAACAAAAATCCTAGAGATTTTATGCTTAGCTATATCGCATATTTCTAATTTGTCGCCAAATTTACCTTACTGGCTTATAATATGTTATCTTTTTCTTATCGCGTATATTTTTGACATTTTAAATATTTTATTGTAATAGAAAAATTAATTTGTCATCATCGGTATACTTTTTCGGCTTTTCTAAGAATCTTTTTCCACAACGATGCATCTAAATTAAACCGTTCGAAGAATTCTGTCGGTTTTTGGCCGTAGTAAAAATTGCTCGATACGAAGAGCTAAGCGGAAGATTTTAAGATAGGTCCTTTCGAACATGTAAGCTGAACTTTATCACAGCGACCCGTTCATTCGATTTCCGATTCTGGAGAAAAAAAGAAGTTTCTTTTCTACACTGCAATAAATCTGGTTATTGTTGTAAAACAATTTCAAAATCGGACTATTCTGTCAGAAACAGAATACTAGCAGCCAGCGCGGACACAATGCACCAAGCACGAATTTAATTTAAAATTCGTCGTCGTCGTCGTCCGTTTTACCCGTGGGAAATATACGTCGATAAGACACATTCAATATAGTTCGTGGCGCACCAGTTCAATTGCCGCTTAATCGAATTACCAGACCCTACCACGGAAGCGGTCATCGTCCATCTCTCCAGCTTCACATTCGAGATTTGTTTGATCGTATCACGATTGTCCCTTGCGACTATCTTTTCAAGCGATAATCAGGTTTCTTCGCAATATCTGCTGAAAACCGTATTGACGAAGCTGGACCAGCGGTACGTTACGAGGTCAGCGCCGTGAAGATTTAATAACTCGGAGGACATATTTGATATCGAATTTGTTTTTCTCCTTCCTTTAATATTTTACAACGTCTTCTATAGACTTAATCGCAAGAGCTTGAAAAATATACGTACCGATCAGATGGTAAAATATATTCGTTTCTAGGGGTGCTGTCGTATATTTTAAAATTATTTTGTTCCGGTGCAGCAGAACTGATAATTGACGTTCATATGAAAACAAAAAAAGTACAATAATATACAAATGCATAACTCCATCATTGGAAGTTTGCCGTAGGGACATTCCCTAGACCTCCCGATGAAAATTCTTCTCTAATGTTTATAAAAGAGTGTACATTTCAATTGATTACGTTATTAAAAAAAATAATAATAATAAAATCAGTTACATGTTGCATAACAGTTTTTCGTAACGATTTTTCACGTTTTTTCATATGACGTTGTCATCAGTATGATATGTACATATATAGGGAACCTACTTTGGGCTCTCCTCAGGTGGTGTTCTTCTATAATTCTTGTGCAAGTAGGAGAGAGTTAATTTATGCCGCTTTAAAACGTTACATATAGTCGATAAAAAAAAAAGGTACTACAAAAATTTTACATCAAATATTAAATGTTATACGATTTTTTACATTACTCCCGACATTAACATAGTTTAAATGTATACACACCTTTAATGTGACTTGTAATGTAAAATGTGTCAAACGGGAGAAAAAGCGGCGAACGGTAGCGCAAATTAAATAAATGCAGAAGAATTGGATTTTTAAAACAAGATCTGGTTCCGTCTATCGTTGAACAAAGCTATTTAATATTACACAGAGTTATTCTTTCTGTTCGCACATTGGTCAAATATTTGGGGGAAGGGCCGTTTATTTTTGTTTAATATAGTCGCTATAAAATAAAGAATCTATGCCCGATTAAGTTTTTGCTTCTCTATAATATTCCATTTTACAATATAGTACTTATTAATTTATGGGTTACTATGATGTTTAAAATGTACTCTCATTATACACAATGCCGTACGCAAGGCAATATGAGGCTCTTTAATCGCAATGATAAAAAATATGAAAATGCTTATGCGGTTTTCTATACGGTAAATAGAAAACTTACAACGCGTCTGTAATTATAAAAATTGTTGTATTGAAATTTTAAATGTGTTAAGAATATTACTCTTTTTTAAAATTACGTTATAAACATCTTTTAATAATCGGAAAGGACGGCGTTTAACAGTGTCTGTACAGCTGAATTTAAGGTAAGACAGATGATGATAATTATCTTTGAAACTGCATGCTCTATAATTTTCAGCATGTAAAATTTTAAAATCTATAAAACAACAAAAAGTGCCGCAACGGGATATAATGTTAAAAAACATTAGGAGAATATTTATGTTATTGCTATTATTTATTTATTTTTTTTTTTTTTTCGTTTTTACAACATTAGAAAATTTATCTTATTCGGTTTAATTTTGTCTATAGTATTCACGTTTTATTTCCATATTTTAATATTTCGTAAGAAGAAGAAAAAAAGATTATCTTTAGAGAGAGACGGAATTAACATATTTTTGGTGGCAAAAAAATTAGCCGACAACATCGGCGGAAAAAGAAAAAAAGTCACCGATAGATATAAAAAAATTGCAGAATCTTTTATAAACGGAAATATTTATTTAGTTCTCTTAATATTCTACGCGCGCGAACGTACACCTAAACACACATATACAGACGGTGGCCCCCGGGGGCCGGTCGGCGAATAATTTAAATTTGATAAATATTTCCGTTCGTACAGGTATGTTTAATTTCTGCCGTTATCATTAATTGTTCAGAAAAGATGGCGCCGCGATTTAAAATCGAACTATAAGTCACGTTTTCGCTTCACTACACTGACAGAACGCTATTACAAAGGGACGCTAAACAGCGGAGTGGAACATTTGCTTAAGTCTCGAGTAAAACTATAGATCGTGTATTATCACGTTATGAAGTTTTGTTTGAACAGAAATCAGGTAAGCGAATCTACTACCTGTGTCATTATCGATTAACAAAATTAATTATTTAAAATAATATCGCAACAGGTTGTGCATATTCGCGGTATTGATCTGCTACACGTTACCACGAAACATATTGCCTATATTTAAGTAATATAATTTCTGTTTGGCTTATTTATTAGCGGAAAAACGGATAATTTATGTAGTGTCGTTCGGTATAGGTGTGCGAGCTATTTTTAACCGTGTTTTAGTGATTTCGCTTTAAATTTAAAAAAAAAGTTTCAAAGATAAATAAGTTTCAATCAAATCTGATTAAGTTTCTAGAATTCTCTAAGGTGACCCTCTTAAATATTGAAAATGTATGCGTATGCCGAATACGTAGAAGTGCAGTTACAATTCGTAATTTCCCCGAATTTTGAGGGAAACAAATTTATTCCGTCAGTTAACGAGAATATTTCGAGTAGAAGTGTTGCGCCTTCAATGAATTGCAACGCGTGAAAACAGCTTCGAAATGCGAGCTAAATTTTATTTTCATAAACAAAAACCAAAAAACAAAAGAAGGAAATAATAATAAGGTTTAAATTTGAAAAGTAACACATGAAAACTTAACTGTATGAAATCGATGCTCATTACATTTTCTTTTTGAGTGTGTTTTGTTCTTTCTGTGGAACGCTCTTTCCTTTATTTACTCCTCTTAAAGTTAAGGCTTCCTGCTCTTTATTGTGCTTCCTATATCCTGTCCTTTCCCTCTCAATCTGTTGTCCTTGCCATATTGGTTCCTGTATTTCAACTATTTCCGACCGAATTAAGTTCTAATTAGAGTTATCTCTTTTTCCTATCGTTTCTGGGAGGAAATTCTTGGTCGACGAGCCCAAAAAAGAAGAAAAAAAAACATTCTCCTCTTCCTACACTTTTTTCTATTTTAAAAACTTAGTACATTGTTTTATACAAAATATCGCTTTCGATTTGCTCTGTCGCTTTCTCCTTATTGTTCTCTTCACGATTGTGATCCTCCTCGTATATATGATGCTGATCACATTTTCTTCGAGTATCCTGCTCTCTTCGTAATGAACGCGCTCCCTTTTATACGGTCACCTCTTGTCATTAGGTCTCCCTACTCTCTATAACTCTTCCTTTATCCTCTCCTGTCTTTCATTTTCTGCGGTGCCTACACTGCTGTCCACCTTGGTTCCGTTTGTATACGGTTGAACGAAATTATCATATTGCTCTATTGTGGTCATGGACGCTGAAAATTTTGGTAAAACTCGCGTTCAGCATCGTTTGGTTTTTAACTAAGGACAGCTCGTCTGGCATTGCTAGGGGGAGCTTCGAATAGTATGCATATCTCTTGCGGACTTAAATTTATACCACCACCTGTCAGAAGGGAGAATAACAGGATAGACGAGAATAAGGATAAATGATATTAATTGGACCTCGGAAAGTGTGAAGATCACGAATGTAGGACAGTGGAGGGAGAACCGCTAATAAATGCTTAACAAGGAAAATCCCCGAGAGTAATCGCGTGGTGGATATTATACGTAGGAATGATTTATTGACCGAATAATATGTTTGGCACCCGTATGTTAATTTATAATGAGGGTTATTAGTTTTTAAATTGTAAATAATAATTTACAATGGACATAAAATTAGGTAAACACGTTGAATCATGGAAAGTGATTTAATGCGCTTCCTTTTGTGATTTAATATAAACTAGAGCAATTTTAGAATCAATAATTGGTCCCAGAAATTTAAGAGAAAGACAGAAACGAGAGATATCATTTCTGGAGTACTCAATATGGCTTTTGTGAAATTTGACACGTAGACAGATTTTGCTGCGAAGAAATTCGAACCATTCTTTTCGGGCGAGTTGTCTAATCCATTTATTGTAGATTATAAGGTAAATACTAAATTAAGCGTCGCATAGTTAGCGAAGAAAGAAATTTTAAGATCACCAATGAACATATTCGGGCTGAAATAGGTACGCAATCGACAATATCGTTACATTTCCAGGTGTGTATAGATGCCTAATTTTTTATTAGATTTATTCGATCAATAAAATTCTACATGGTTTTTTACTTTTTTTACGTTGATCTTAGTTAAGAAGTTTTCTATATATAATCTCGACCATGTCTTCTTTGAATTTTGATTATCCGCAACTGAATGTTTTAATTTTTGTTTTTATTCCTATACGCCGTGTCTTCGGCTTCTTTTATTTCGTCGTACACATCTCTTTTCTCATTGTGCTATATATTTTATCAATCTCTGATCGAACTTCCGGGTTTATTCTTTCTAAATCGTTTCCGAACATAGGATTCTGCAATAATTCATACAAAACAAGTTCAGTCAAGCATGAGGTTTCATGCGCTGAGGATTCCGTATGAAAGTTAACAATAACTATAATTATTTAGTATGTAAGAAAATTTGTTTGAATATACTTCTATTTTTATTTTACTATTTTAATTTAATATCTTAATAAATTTCAGAGATCTTTTCTAATAATAATTTAAAACAGTAAAGCAAAATACTAATTTGAATCGAAGACTTACACTAATTTGAAGTGTAATGGTTATGAAGATAAATCAATTAAATCCTTTTTTTATGTATTTAATTTTTATTTATTTTTTTAAATTATTGGTTTAGATTTAGTAATACTAATATTAAGGTTTTATGACTTTTTAAAATGTGTAATTTTGTTAATTACTACACCTATCTTTCTTGGATAGCCGATCGTTAAAGACATTTAATAAATATATAAACGAAAACACACAAAAAATATTAATTAGAAATATTATTAATGCTACGTATCACTCTGCTGCGGCTGCTAGAGTGCTGGTGCTCCCTGCTGGCAGTTTGGTGTACGTTGCTGATTGCGTCCTGGATTCTCGGCGAATGGGAGGGAGAGACACGGTAATCGAAATTATAGTTTACGAATTTTGTAAATGTCACTAATTTGAAAACCGAATTTCGAGGCGATTTGGTTACTTTGTTATCAAACCTTTTTTCGGTTGCAAGACGAACTGGTTACTTTAATAAAAAAGGTCGATATAGTTCCGCGATGTGACAAAGACTGTCGTTCTACTGAGATGATTTTTTAACAATTCGGTTTTTTCTTTCGACTCTCTCAATACGTTAGACCATTATTAAATTTTTTTTTTTTTTATTTATTTACTAGCATAGTGTGTTAAATTGTTTAACAAATCGAAATACTATTCGCATCTGTTTTTCATCAGGCGGACGTACCACCTAAACAATGATGCAATGAGTCCGTTCCTTTCATTACAGTTCATAGCAACACTAACACAAGCCGTAATGAAAATAACCAAACCGAAACCTGTGATCCCGTTCCGTTTCTTAGCCCTCGTACTAACACTACTAACGCAAATTATAACAATTCGAACCAAATTCTAAAAACCGCTGTAGTCTCGTATTCCGATAAAGCCAAAAGAAAAATAACACCGATTAACAAACCCGTTTGTTCCATGCATTCAAGAAACCCACTTAAAACAAAACCAACATTTAAAACTAAAAAACTATAAAGTTCTCGAATCAAATCCGGTGCTTGCTAGTCGTGCGCATGGAGAAATAATATTAGCTGTTCGTGCGGATATTAACTTTCAACAGATAATGTTACCGTCCGATATTCAACCAGTAACAGCTGAAATTCGTATGCCAGTTCCACGGGTGTCTCTAAACATAATTCCGAACCGTATTTAGAAACTTTTAAAGTTGCCAAAAAATTAAAACAGTTCCTCCCCTCTAGCGGCGCGAGTATTACAGTTAAAAATTTTGAACAAGGTTAAAAATATGCGCTTCGACATATATTTCTCAAGTTTGGAACATCAAGGGTTGAAAGTTTCGTTAAGGAAATAACTTATGTTTTCGTTCTTGACAAATATCGATCTTTTCATCGATCATGACCGAAAAAAAAAAAATTATTTTTGAAACTTTTGAGCTTTCGGCGCTTAAGGTTCCGAATTTTAAGATGGAAACCTAGATGTTCCAAAGTAAATAAATAAACAGGGACTTACATTTTTTTAACCTTGTTCAAAACCTTAAACTACAATATATATATAAATTACAAGCGGGGCTACACGTCATTTTTCAGAATTTTATGAATTTTTAGTAAATTTCAAACAGTTTCGTTAAAAAAATGAAATACGGATCTGTTCCCAAAAAATAGCGCTCTTTCCAATAATAATACACTTGACAAAAATTTTTTTTTTACAAAATTTTGAGCTTTCAGAGCCCCAAGCCACTAATTTTAAAGTTGGAAACTTAGATGTTCCAAACCAGAGAAATATACATGGATGCCCATATTTTCTACTTTCCTCAAAATTTTTAGCTGTAATACTCGCGTCACAAATCAATTCTCGCACTTTTTCGAACTTTCCGGCAAACTTTGAAAGTTCCATTAAGAAAATGAAATACGGTTTCTTTCCCGACAGATAGCGATCCTTCCAACGGTATATAACATGCCTTAAAAAAAAAAAAAATTTCTTCAAAATTTCGAACTTTCGGCGCCTTAAGGGTCCAATTTTAAAACTGGAAATCCAGATGTTATAAACTAGAGCAATATAAGGGGATGCGCACGTTTTTAGCCGCGTTCAAAATTTTTAGTTGTAATATTCGTGGAGCTAGAGGAAAGACACGTAATTTTTTTTGTTTTTTTGAACTTTTCGGAACTTTGAAAGTTTCGTTAAGAAAATGAAATACGGTTCCGTTCCCGACAAATAGCGATCTTTTTAATAATATATTATAAGCACGGGCAAAAAAATATATTTTTTAAAAATTTTGAGCTTTCAGCGCCCTAAGGGTTTTATTTTACACCTAGAAACCTGGATGTTCAAAACTAGAGAAATATACGTAAAGTTGCATATTTTCTACCTTGTTCCAAATTTATAGCTATAACACTCGTGTCGTAAAGAGGGGGCTACAAATTAGAGCTCGCGCTTTTTTGAACTTTCCCGCAACTATTTAAATTTTTTTTAAGAAAATAAATTACGGTTTCGTTCCCGACGAATAGCGATCTTTCTAATAATATATCACAAACCCCAGAAAAGAAATATTTTTTTTCAAAATTTTGAGCTTTCGGTGCCCCGAGGATCTAATTTTAGAACTGGAAACCTGGATGTTTCGAACTAGAGAAATATACGTAGAAGCGCATATTTTTAACCGTGTGCAGAATTTTTAGCTGTAATATTTGCTTCGCTAGGGGGCTAACACGTCATTTTTCGCGCTTTTTTGAACTTTTCGGCAACTTTGAAAGTTTTGTTAAGAAAATGAAATACGTTTTCGTTCCCGATAAATAGCGATATTTCTAATGATATATCACAAACCCCAGAAAAAAAATATTTTTTTCAAAATTTTGAATTTTTGCTGCCCCGCAGGTCTCATTCTAAAGTTTGGGAGCCGGTTGTTTTAAATCAGAAAAATATACGTAGAGTCGCGTATTTTCTACCATGTTCCAAATTTATAGCTATAATACTCGCGTCGCAAGGAGGGGGCCGCAAATTGGAGGTCACGCTTTTTTGAACTTTATGTCAACTTTGAAAGTTTTGTTAAGAAAAATAAATACAGTTTCGTTCCCGACATATAGAGATCTTTCTAATGATATATCACAAGCCCGAAGAAAAAAAATATTTTTTTCCAAAATCTTGAGCTTTAGGCGCCCCGAGGGTCCAATTTTAAAGCTGGAAACTCGGATGTTCCAAACTAGAGAAATATACGTGTAAGCGCATATTTTTAACCGCGTTCAAAATTTTTATCGGTAACATTCGCGACGCTAGGGGGGGGACACGTCATTTTTCGCGCCTTTTTGAACTTTTCGATAATTTTGAATTTTTTGGTAAAGAAAATGATATAAGGTTTTGTTCCTGATAAATAGCGATCTTTCAAACGATATATTACATGACCGCAAAAAAAAATATTTATTTACAATATTTTGAGCTTTCAAAGCCCCGGAGTTTTATTTTTAAAGTTGGAGACCCGGATGTTCCAAATTACAGAAATATACGTAGAAGTATATGTTTTTAATCATGTTTAAAATTTTTTACTTTTATACTCGCAGCGCTAGGGAACACGCAATTTTTTTCGACTTTTTGAACTTTACAGCAACTTTGAAAGTTTGATTAAGAAAATGAAATTCGGTTTCGTTCCTGACTAATAGAGATCTTTCTAATGATATATCACAAGCCTGAAAAGAAAAATATTTTTTTCCAAAATCTCGAGCTTTCGGCGCCCCGAGGGTCCGATTTTAAAGATGGAAATCCGGATGTTTCAAACTAGAGAAATATACGGGGATGCGCGTATTTTTAGCCGCGTTCAAAATTTTTAACTACAATACTCGCGGCGCTAGGTGGGGGGGACACGTCATTTTTTGCGGTTTTTTGAACTTGTGGGCAACTTTACATAACTTTCGTAACCTAATTTTTTTATTTTATGAAAGTACTCCTACATTGTAGTTTATATTTTGAATTTCAGCGTTATAAGTTTATCTAGTGACGAGTTATGATTTTTTAAGTGATTTTTGAGGTCGTTTTATGTACCATATATATTCTTGACGGTTTTTTGGATTTTTTGGCGCCCAGGGTAATCGTTTATCTTCAAGTTATAGATCGTTTTAAAGAGAATTTTAATTGTAATTTATGTTCCAAATTTGAAGTTTATAAGTCAAGCCGTTCGTGAATTATTGATTTTTATTTGATATTTTTGTCATTTGTGTACCATCTTATAAGGATTCCGTACATTATATGTATACGGAATCCTAAAAACATACCTGTTTATAAGAAATTACACCTAATGGAGATATGTATAATGTATCTCTTTTTATTTTACTTTTTTCAGTCAGGACGGAAAAGCGATAATTCTATATCGTTTGGTTTATCTTTCGTTCCCTCTTGTTAAAAAACCAACTTTGTAAATTTGTTGCAAGTTCGCAGGGACAATTATATTGGGGTGTCACTAGTTTTCACGTTATCCTGATGCAGCGGAGTTACCGTCCGAAGACAGACAAAGAGCTATTGTATTGTCCCGATATGATGAAGCAAGAAATTTTTTATCTCCCGGATGACAGTTAAGCGCCTTTTATAATTATTGAAGATGCCACCATTGGTTTTTTAGATGAAAGATAAATATTTAAATTATGCAGCAGCGATGATCGGCTCGTTATAAGTGCTGTTCAGTTTCCGGCCAGTGCTGCCCAATATGACTCATATATAGCGGCTAATGGAAAGCGACCGAGAACTGCCTATAGAGGGTCCTTCCATGTTTTACTACCGATTTAACGTCTACACCTCTCAACTGTTTTCGGAAACGAACGGTTCACTTCGAAAGACAAATTCTCTTTCACAAAACGTAAAACTCTTTTAAATTCTCTTCCCTGCTGGAAATTAGCAAAAAAGAAAATAAAAATCTACGCATTAAGACACCTCTACACGTCAGTAATTTACCAAATTTTCAAAAAAACAAAAAAAAAAACAAAAAAAAAAGGAACAATATTAACCCGAAATTGGAATTTCCTGGGCCGGTTTCAGTATGCAGCGTTTCACAATTGCAAATCAACGTCATTTCAAGCGTTACAACTTCCTTGCACCTTTTATCGATAATATTACTATCACTTTTTTTTTTTTTTTTTGTTTAATTTATTAATTATTTAATTTAATAATAATTACAATTACTATTACAAAAATTCCACAAATGCGCTACGCAGCACGAGTAGTGTTATCGGAACAGTATAGGTTTGCAGAGCCGGCAAAACGCTGGCATTTAGCGGATGATCCACAGTTGGTGAACTTACGTGCCTATAAAGTAAACAGGTTGCTTTCTCGATGGACGTTGTTAGAAGTGTCCCAACTGCAACCTCGATAGAATTAAGAATTCCCTGTTTGAGATTGAGAGTGGTCACCGATCGATCATAAAATATTTTTCGTACCCGGCGTATTTCTGAATTTTTTATTATTAAAATCAGCCGAAATTTTTAAAAATTTGAAAATAGCTCTTTAACTCGAAATGTGTAATACCTGCTTTCGTTGATACGTTCTAAATGAAATTATGAAACCCTATTTTTCTTCTTTGTAGCCAGATCTCTCTTTATTGAATCTAGTGCAGTTTGAACATTTTTTAATTCTCAAATATTATCTGTGAAATTATTAGTGGTAACGCGTCCTACCTTACCACAACTTGATTCTAAAACCCGTTTCTAATATCACGGATTTCATTTGCACCCTTTCGTGCTACGTAAATACTGAAATACCTTTATTCCGCGTTTCTAGTCAATTCGTATAAATTTCTAAATACAAACGTTCAATTTGATTACCAGAAAGAAATTTAATAAAAGATTTCATACATTAAATGTTTAATGTCAGAGTGACGCATAATATCCTACTTGGTAGTTGAAAAAGTAGAAATCGAAATTTTCGACAACTCAAGTATCTCCAACGCCACATAGAGTTGTTTTCTAATAATTTGAAACTTACTTCTCAGTACATTCGCTTTATAAATAAAACAAATTAATAATCATCTATTTATATAATATTACCAAAATTTATAATCACTAAAAAAATAAATGTTTTCTACTGGCAAACATTTTATTATTATTATTATTATTATTATTATTATTATTATTATTATTATTATTATTATTATTATTATTATTATTATTATTATTATTATTATTATTATTATTATTATTATTATTATTATTATTATTATTATTTTAACGACTGATCACTTAACCCATTTATATCGTTCCATCTATCAGCCCTTCTTAGCTTATGGTATAATGCACTGGGGAGGTGCTGCAAACTATCATTTAAAACCAATAATCCAACTGCAAAAGTCGGTTTTAACCTGCATTGGACAAAACCGAAACTTGCCCAGTACCACAAATTTGTTAAATATTTCACAGTTACATTAGGTGCAACTTATAGATTACGTTACTAAAAACAGAGATCTGTTTAACATTAATTACATTACAGGCATAACAAGAAACTCCAATACTGAAAAGTCAAAAGTACCGAACTTTATGAAATATCATTCGAGAATTCAGGCTGTATATTTAGGTCCTTTGTTACATAATACGGCAAACTGTTATATTCAGGGCACCAGTTCGTTTTGCGCTGTTATAGTTCATATGGATACGTACGTCGTCACTACCTTTTAGTTCATTTCAACTTATTTCATATTTCATTGCAAATTGAAGAAAAATATTAATTTATTTCAAAATAATTAAAATTAATTGTTCTTACAATAGTTCGAAATTTTTGAAATATTTTTCCCACTTCATTGTTCTTAAAATATTTCAAATTCACTCACAGCTGTGGATGGCTAAAAATCCAAAAGCTGAAAGCGGACAGCCGATAAATCCAAAAGCTGAAAGTGGACAGCCTATAAATCCAAAAGCTAAATTTTGACTACATTTGTAATTTAATTATTGGATACAAAATTAAAAAAACATGTTTTTTTTGTTTTAAAATTTTCACTTCACTATTTCTAAGATATTCACAAAATTCTAGCCACTAAAAAATTTTTCAGCTAATTTTATTTTAATTAGAAATTTTAGAACAATGTGATTTTGGTTTCCACGCCTGCTATGATATTGATCTTAGGCCTGCTTGTAGATCGCGTGATTTATTGTCACATTTATTACATCATGTCATCGACCGCTCATTTGCATGTGAATAGCCCATCGCGCGTGTTATCTTTGTTATCATTGTCGCGCCGGTTGTTATCCTTCGGAGTTTCAAAGTTTGTGTTTTTATTGGTTTTTTTTCTTTTTTTTATTAATTTTTAAGTATGCCCGCCGAAATTGAATTGTGCGACGCGTCGTGTGAACCCACATTTTACCAGTTAATGCGGTATATGGAAGAAAAAATAGTCAATTATTACATCAAACATCGGGTTCTTCCGTATTTCAGGTTAAATTAGTTGAAACCGATTTTTTTCGCTTTTTTTTTTATACCCCATTTCTTTCTACCTACTTCTGCGCTATTTCTTTTTTTACAAAGTTTTCGTTTCTTATATACTTTAGGGTTTGCTCGGCGTGTCGATATTCATTCTATATTATTTTAACGTAATTTTTAATATTTCCTTTTTACGACTTATTTTTACATCACTATTTACAGTGTATGTTCGTTACTTTTAAAATATTCCCTCCTCTCTTTAAAGTATTTCGCCTTTTCCGCACCATTTTAAATATGTCCGTTACCAACGTATTATTTTTCCCGGGAAGTTTCACTTTTCGCGGTATTTTTTGTAGTTACGTTACTTCGCCGTGATGTTGATTTTTGGTCGTAATTTTAGTTCGTTCATTTTCGCTGTTATTCATGATGTGTGTTAGTTCACACACCGTGAATAACAGCGAAAATGAACGAACTAAAATTACGACCAAAAATGAACTGGTGCCCTGAATATAACAGCTTACCGTATGATATTTAGCTTTAAAATAAAATTAACAAATTAATGTACAACCATCCGTTTCTAGCTAAATAAAGTAAACTACTCGTCATAGAACCCTATAGGTATTATAAATTGTAACTATTGATTCACTTTCACATGCTTACGTAATAAATATTTCATTTTTCGAAGTTATAATAGATCATTACACCCAAATTGCATTCACTTTTAATATTGATCCATTAATACATAAATAAAAACACTTCACAATCTATTAGAAACTCCCCGTTATGTAACATACACGTATTACGTAACAGTTATGAAATTAAATTTAAAGTACTTTAACATCAAAATCGAAATTTACGTAGGTGTTCGCATGGATAACAGAAATTGGTATTTATATAAAAATCAAGTTGCTGGTTAATCATACTATCATTTTCTATTCTAAATTCCAATAGTTCTCCCGATTGTTTGTAAATAATAACAATAGGAAACAAATTAGCTCTGTCAGTGTGGACAGTAGAAGATTAAATTTATCGTATCTGGATCCAAATATAAATTACAAAATATTAAATTCATAAATAATAGATTCATTTCTAACAATAATTCAGTATATGGTAAATTTTAATTAACAATATAATAAATTTTTTACCGCTATAAACCTAAATTTCTAACTTAATATACGTTATTATAGATGTTATTCTTATTAATTATTTTGATTGTAATCAATACATTGCCTTAAACAAAAATTTTCGTTCTAATATTAAAAGTAGTTCATTATATTCCATACAATTAGGTTAAAAATAATAACGCAGATTTTTATTTTTATTTTGTCTTTTAATTTTACTTTTATTTTATTTTTATTTTAAATTAAATTCTTAGTTTTATTACTATCTTTATTGCTAATACCAATATTATTATAAATAAAAAATTAACACACATGCTTATTATAACTTTATAATTATAAATATTAGTTTTATCACTTAACATTAGATTAGTATTATACTACATTTATATCAATTAATATAGCAATTTATTCATGATATTATTTATGATTTGCAGTTGAAGTTTATTACTAAGGGACTGAGGGAGAATAGGTGACTAGTTCTTATGATTAGTTTTATGACTAGTTTTATAAATAATTAATATATTATTCTGTGAACATAGGGCAATATAGCTATCTAACTTATAATTTTGGAATGAAACAGCGCTTAAATCTGATTCGTGCAACATTGCTTTATGTATACAACAAACCTGTACTTTATATATTTAACAGAGAAATATTATTATAAAGGCTGTTAACATTACTGTTCATTGGTATTTGTAGTATTAAAGGGGCAGGAGTTCAAGTGCAAATGTAGCGCAGGCTAAATTAGACTTACTTAAGTATTAATAAATATCACATGTGAAGATTGAGAGTTGCATAGGTGTGAAAAGCTTGTCTGTACGACTGTTTATGGAATGTATGGATTGTAAGCGTGTATAACTGGGTGTATATTTGGGTGTGTAGATGTGGTACGTAAGTGAAAAATAATTTACTATAACGTATTGGTAATTGTGCTTTACATATTTTATACTGTTACTTAAATCTGTACACAATACTTAATATTTAATGAGATGAAATTTTGTAAACAACAGCCAATAATCAATAACCAGGTTGGTTTTTGTAATAAATAGTTATATAATAATATTCACCACTGCTCGCGCAACAATGTGCATTTGTGGTAAACATATTTTAGTTACTCTAATATTTAAGATTGTACATAATTGAATTGAATAAATTGAATTGAATTGAATTGAATTGTTATTATTATTATTATTTTCATAAGAATTATCATTCAATTCTATGGAATGCCGGAGATTCCAATTACAGAAATATATCTATCGATTTGAAAAATGTTTTAATCCGTCTACAACCTTTAAAAATTTACGTTAAAGGAGATGCTAAAATTAAAACTATATAGGAAAAGCTGTGATGGAAATGTCGCTTACGGATTATGAGATAAATTGAAATCACATTACGGTACGCTCAATTTGAGAAATTTAAATAATAAGTACAACGTAGTTTCGAATGCTGTAAAATGCAAAGTGCACACTGATGGAAGAATCAACGTATGTTCGTTACAAAATGTTCACATAATGATGAAATGGTATGTTTTATCTGTAATAAAGTATCCTATACAAACAAACGTTGCAGAAAGTTACTGCGGGGAGACATAAATTTCCGAGTGTCCTGATAAGATTTACGATTTTTACGATAAATTACCGGAAGCGTTGAAGAAAAACAAAAAAATTAGAAAATGTTTGCCCTGTTTTAAACATCATAGATACGCGATATACCTGGATTCATTACCGCTTAGTGCAGCTCGTCCTACGTTAATTAAAGATTGTAAACAGTGTAAACGTAAAAATACAGCAGATTTTTTACTAGAAATGTATCCCGAAACTTTTCAGAAAACATCAACTAATAACCAAGACGAATCAGATTTAGATGAAAATAATGCAGAAGTTGCGAGTCTACAATAATTCCATATTTTGGATGATTTTTTTTATTTGTTTCCTTTTGATTTAATCTTTTTTTCCATTCTTGCTTGTAATGTTTTAAAACTTTTTGCCTGTATCATGTTTCATATTTTTAGTGATAAATTTCGAATAAATGTATAAATTTTATATAACGAGTTTTTTTTTTTTTTTTATTTCTTCTTCTGTCTTCTTCAGCAACGAACCTAAATAGTATTTTTAAAAAATAATAAAACAAACACGATACTAGTAAATCGAAATAAACACAAAATATATGAAATAAAAGAAAAAGTATGTATTTGAAATGCGAAGAAACACAGAGTATCCAAAAGACATATATTCCAGTAAGATACAAATGTCATCATCATCATCTAGCTCACTCGAAATTTCGAGCATGAGTTATCTTCTAATTCGGAGGAGAATTAGAGGATAGGTAGTCGTGTAGTTGGAATCACGTAAGCAGGAGCGCAGCTTTCGTGCTGCCGACAATGTGAGAAAGCTGATCAGTGGGCGAGGCGAAGCCAAGACGACTGGCCTTTACTCACGTTGATGCGTTTGTTCGCCGGCTGATTATATGTACAATATAATGAATAAATATAAAATAAACGGTAGTGCGGAGTGATGAGAGAATAGATGTAGGGGAGAGTCCGGCAGTACCGTCACCTGAAGGTTTGATTGGAATAGAATTAAAGTTTATCATGTTACATGTTTACTTGCTGCTGACATATTTAGGGGCACTCCTAAGCTATAAATAGAAGACAATAGAATGTCAATAAATTTAGAACTAATCAACTTTATTCGTAAAATTCCAAACAATGAAAAGTTAAGTTTAAAAAAATTGTCCTCCAGTACCGGCCAGCTGAAACTAGAACTGTTATATTATACAATAATCACGAATATACTGATTTGATAATTCTGAAATGTTCGCACAAGCTTCATGGACCCACGACTTACAGTTTCCACATTGAATCCGGTCCTCATCGTGGAATTTGAAACATAAAGGACAAATTGCCTCCTCCTGAATCGGCGTCTGTGGGTGGGAACCTGGTTTTCTTTTTTCTTTTTGCTGACATCCTTGCCCGAAAACAAACTTTTACCTTTCCTGGCGATATTCTTTTATATGTTGCTTAGTTGACTCCACATTTTTTTCATCTACTCGCTTCTCTTCCTACATCTTTTTATATGGAGAACGTGTGAATATTTCACTTTTTTCATCTTTACGTCGTCGTGCAGCAGCTCTTCTTTTTGAGGCATCAGGAACTGGTGATAATTCTAAAATAATTTCTTTTAAATTTTCAACCGATTGGTCAATGATAGCTGATGTTTGAGGCTCGGTTTTTTCATAAGCAGTTTGAGATTCAGTGTTAGAACTAGCAGTTTGTGCCTCAGATTGTCGAGAAGGGTTAACATGAGATTCAACGTTAGAAGCAGTAGGTTGAGGTACATGTGCAGAAGTTGAAGGTGTCGGTTCTGTTAGTTGGGAAAACGATGGTGAATTGTCTGCAATATTTGTCATATCTGAACCAATGAAATCTAAGTCACTGAAGAGATTCTTGTTAAAGGGATGAATTCCTGTACAGCGAAAGCCATTAACGCCAGTGTCCATTCGAGAAACACGATTAAAAGCGAAAGCAACAAACAATCTCATATTCACTAAGACTTATACCAGCATTTGACCTCATCCATAAATCACATGCATCACTACAAGCAGACTTAAACGGTTTCATAAAGGTGCGATCAAGCGGCTGCAGCTTATGAGCCGTGTATGGTGGGGTGCTCAACATATGGATAGGATTTTCTCTAGCCAAATAGGATGACATCCAAGTCTTTGTGACTGGCATGCCCATCAAAAACAGAACTGGGTTTTGTTCTGTAGGATTGGAATACTTTTTAAAGTGGTGCATCCATTTCAAAAATAATTTAGCATTCACGCAGCCATTTAGCTGAGCTTCACCTACGCTCTCATGCGGAGCATTTATTATGAGTCACTCATTCATTCTGGATCTTGGTAACATGAAGAATGGTGGTACAAATTGTCCTCTGGCACTCATTGCAAAAAGCACTGTCACATTTTTTCCACGCTCTGCAGAAGTAAGCTTTCCAACTTGTCTTTGGTTTTTAGTAGCTATAACTTTAGAATGTTTGGGAACAATAATGGCACCAGTCTCATTGCAATTCCATATTTTATAGTGAGTGAAATTATATTTTTCCATCAAACTCTCAAGACTGTCAAAAAAACGCTCTACTTGAGGTCTATTAAACGCTACAGCTCTCATTAAACTAGTTGATTCGCAAGTAATAAGTCGCCATGTCTTTTCATAAAGGCATAATAATCGTTTTTGCTAGCTGACATCTCCTCTTTATTGAACTGATGTGGTATTTTTAACTGTTCAGCTAGTTGAAAAGCAAATTTAAGAAATTCTTGATAAACCTTGCTATGTACGATCTAGGGGGATTAACAGTAAAATAGACAATGTAGAGGTAGAGGTATTAATAAAATTACTGTACAACATACCAAAGGAAATTCGAAATGAAAAAAATCTGGAGAGATGGAAAAACAAGGTTAAAATTTGTTTGATAGCATGTTGTAAAGAGCAATAGAAATAGTAACAAAAAAAAAAAAAAAAAAGTATCGTAATGCTAGTAATAACCACCTATAACATTGACTACGTTGACATGAGACTCGTTACTATCTCCAGTTTTAAGCTGCTACTGAGAGAGTGGTAGTTGTATAAAAATGATATTGTATTATTGTAATATATGTATAAGTGTTATCATATTAAGGTATTGTGTAATAGGAAATATTCTTTTAGATGATGGTATAATTGTAATATAAATGATAAATAATGAGAGTGTGGATTTTGTAGTATAGTAATACATATAAGTTAACACTTTTTATGCTGTAACAGAAAGTAGTACTTAAGATAAGTTGATGTTATATTGTACAAATAAATGATATAATTATGTTGGGAACCCACAGACGGGCTAGTGCCTTGTGGGACCCGCAAATTATTAAAAAAAAAAAAAAAAAAATTATGTTTTACTATGTTTTTTGATACTTCTTACTTTGCATTTACTATCTCCGCAATTTGTAAGAATAAAGTTCTGTACTCTATTCTTAAAAAATGGACTCTCATCCAGTGTTTTCTGATATACATACATTTGTAAAGTACACCATAGTATTATAGTAAAATTATAAAAACGTACCGTGTCCAGCTTTAGGGACAGTGAAAGTATATCCCTAAAGTTCGGACCCATCCAGTTTAGACTATTCACCCATTTATCATCCAAAACTGGTATTCTTTCGCCAGTTTCTACAGTTACTACTTTATTCAACAATTTACTACAGCGAGAAAATCGAATTAAATCATCCCCTGTCTATAAATGATCGCAGATGTAAAATATCAGCTCTGTCGGTAATGCGGACAAAACGTCTACCGTTCCAGATTCACCACTCATTTTATTTCATTTTTTCTATAACAAACAAAATAAGTAATAGGCTATTATTTTTACCTTCCATCAACTTGTTTATATTTCTTTAACTCCTTCTTGATAAATGTGATCTTTCAATTTATGCTACATTTTTGTAATGCAGTAAATACAAAAAAACTATAATAACCAACACAGATGCAAGAGTGATCATAACAGATAATAGGTAAATATAATCATTATTTACAAAAGTTTACATGTACGCGTCATTATAAAATCATTAACAAATTTATCGATTGGGTTAGTCAGGTTTGTTAACCATTACACCCGAACAAACGATCTCAATATGTCTTCTACACATATCGGGACTGTAGGATAATGTATGGTATTGTTTCCTATATATTTCCCTATTTATAATTAAAATTGGAAGGCTTTGGTATGTTACTTTTGCAGCTTGTTTAACTTTTTTATATCTGCTCAATTTTTCTTTATCTGTATATTCTTTCTTATCTATAATAAACTATTCGCCATTTTTGTGTATATTGTGAGATTATATGTATTAATCTTCCAATCAAGAATGGACATACCGATATATTTATAAATAGGTTTATTAAAAAAAATTTAGTCGGATTAAGGTGAAGAAGGGATAAGAACGGGGTTTTCCAAAAATATGGCACAGTCTTTAAGTTGGGTCTTCCTACTAATTTTGTAAATTTACATTTATCACTTGTTACTTTAATGTTAGTCTATTTTCTAATATCTTCGAAAGATTTTCCAAGTAAACTATTATTCAATAATTTAAAAAAATTCTTTTGAAATTCATTGATGGCTTGTTATCTGTGAAAAATATTTAAATGTCTGTGTATTGTTTTAACCAAGTAGATTGAGAAAATTTAATGCTGCGTTGCACTTAAACTAATTTAATATCATGTTTTAGAGCCAATTTCAGGTAAGAAAAGTGAATAATTATGTTTATTTTCTAAAGTGGCCACCAATTTTTTTGATCTTTCTTTTCTGCGAGACCAGCTTAGTTTCCAGCCAGAAGACTAGGTGTCATTGTGAAAGCAGTGCAACTCCTTTGGGTACTCAAGATGGAGAGTATTTCGAAGGAAACCGCATTGATTATTTTTGTATTTTTAATAAATTGTTTCTACAAACTTACCAGGCAGAGCTCGTATATGTTTGATCATGGCGATTCTTAAATTCGCGTGCTATTAAATGCTCGAGATTTTTTATCTAGCAATAGAGTGACTTTTTCCCCATCCGAAATCAATAGTAAATCGGTATGATCCCTTTTTTCTTGTTTTGCAATTTGAAGGGGATATACCACATATCCTTATTTAACGTGCAGATATATTTACTAAGGAATTTATATTACTTTTTTTCAGAAACTGCTATTTCGTCAACTGTGGAAGGAAAAGCTATATATCCTTTTTCACACGTACTTGTTTACAATTTCGGGATTGAAACTATAATTTAACACTCGTTGTGGATTTGATTTAATGAATTTCCCCAACATTGAATATTTAAAACATTCCTCGTCATTGTTTTTTACGTTTACCACAGACTTACGAGCTTCGATAGTTGCTGAAAGATAAGAAGAAGCGCGACATAGTACATTTCAGAAATTAAATTTTATCTCTAAATTCTATAGCCCAGTAAGAGCCCTCTGCATTCTCGCGTTTATCAATCTGTTCTTTAATTTGAGCGGTGGATTCGACGTATCATTCACTGAAATTATCATCGGAGATGAGATTTCGATGTAAAGAACGCTTGAATGCTTTGTAACGATTGGTTTTTGATTGGGATGGTACGATGGAAATAACAGTGAGGTGAGAGTCCGTACTTCAAACCCTTTCTTATGCTACGCGTTAATAAATTTAAAACGGGATAGGCTGAGCAGTAGAAAGAAAGAAGAAATAAAGTTACTGTACAAGAAAAAGAATAACCTGAATTTACAATTACTGAAAACACATTTGTATTTATCGCAGTTTATGACTTTTAATATTTTAGAAATATACATTATTACTATTAATCATAAATTAAAACAAATTATCAACACAAAATATAACGTAATACATAAAAAATTAAATAACCTCATTGATAATAAACATAAATGTACTAAAGATTGTAATGTAAAATTTCACCCTAGAATCAAGTTAGTCATTTATATTATTATCAATTCTATTTTAAAGTTAGACGGTTTAAATTTCTAAAATGTACATTATCTTACCATTTTTATTTTTTTATTTTTTATTTTTTATTATTGTTTATATATTATATATTTTTATATTTATATTTCTACTATTTATCGCTTGTTAATTTTATACTGATTTCGAATATTTAAACTATCGATTTTAATTTTAAACAAATCAATATATCGAATCTTATATCGTCAGTAATTGTGTTTACCAATTTAATGTTATTATTACAAAAGCTACGATTATGGCTCTGTTGTAGCCGAAACTAGTCAGCGATTTTTAATACATTTAATAATATTGTGATTTTTGTTTTATTTGTTTACCTTTAAGATAAATATCGAGAAAGAAATTTATCGACATCCACCATTAACGCTTCATCGTCGATGATGTTATCTGTAGCATAACGCTTCTTATATCACGTGGATACCGTCCCAACATGGAAGCGAAGCAACGATGAGACGTAGAAGCAGAGCGGGCAGCTATTCTAAGCGTGTGTGAAATCTAAGAGAAAGCGGTAACAGAAAGAAAACTTTAAACTAAACATATTTCACCGTCGCAGGGTGTATTTATACATTTTTAAACGTAAAAGTTGAACGAAATTTATGGAGGAAATTTTAAGTCGAAAATTATCTAGCTTATATATTTTCTAACAAACTCTTTATCCGTTTCTTTGATAGAAATTTATTTATAAAAAGAATAGATTTGTCGCAAACAGGGTTTTATTTTATCAGAATATTTCGCTTTTGGAAATATATGTTAGTAGAGGTGCAAATTTTACATGCGGACATGACAAGAAATAAGACGGAAATAATAAAACGTCGCTTATCTTTTAGCATTACATGTGATAGCAAAAAATTGGTCATATACTTACATAACTATTATAAACCCTCTTGTAAAATATAATCGTTTCCGTAAACCTCAGACGCTCGAACCTATATAAATTTTATTCTGTCTTTGTATCGTTTTGTTCCGGAAAATATACTTTTTGAGTAAATAATAACTTTTGTTACAAGAAATGAGACGAAAAGATGCCGAAATAATAACTTGTATTTTCTTTCGAAAAAATTCTACCAAGAGTGATTGCAAAAATTTGTAAATAAATAATATTCCAGTACATATATTATTAGAATTCAGTTTTGTAAATGTGTATATACATATCGCTCATTAAATACAATAACGTCACAAATTAAAAAACGCTATTTCGCAAAAAACGCAAATTAACATTTACTATAATTTGAACGGTATTCCAAGAGCAATATGTTTATTTTGTCGAGTTTCTTATTTACAAATATGGCGTTCTAACCTCTAATTGTACTCATAAAATGCATTCCAACTGTAATACATATAACTCAAATTCGCTATTTTTTGAGTCACGACACGCTATTGTATTTAATGAGCGATATAATATAGAAAAAGTAGACAACGCAGTTCTCGTTTATTTAAATACATTTAGTAAAAATAAATACGTGGCAACGATATAAACAAGTAAAGAGAGCAATATAAAAAAATAAAATAAAATAGCGCATTGAGAAATTTAAATAATAAGTCGTGTGAAAAAATAATTTTTTCAATATGAATAGCGAGAATGAGAAATAGAAATTTACAAAAAAAATACTACCGAATGAAATGTAATAGATTTTGGGAAGTGAGCGGAATAAACTGTGAAAAAAGTATACATTAAAAATCGAAAACTAAAACGAAATGATTCGTAAATATATTTATTTTGTAAAATGGGAAATGCAAAACGTTTGAAAAATAATAAATGAATGGGTAGTAAGAAATTTGAAATGAAATTGATATTTTACAGACTTTTAATGTGATTATACATGTTATGTATAAGTAGTTTTTTTTTTTTTTTTTTTTTTTTTTGGGCGTCGGAAATTCAACTCATCGAAATTGTTTTCACGTACCTACTGAACAGAAAAAGGAACTGGAAATAATTTTAAAATGTTTGAAGGTCTTACTTTCGTATTTGCTACACCTTTATATTCAATCAACCAATTCACTAACGAAATGAATTATAAGATGACATTGGTACAACGAAAATATTCGAAAAACAAGAAGCACTAAATTGAAAATAAACATATAATCATGATACACAATTTCCATTAGTTTCAAAACAACTAATTCGATACGTTGACTCATATAGCGAAATAATAATGTTTCAAAATTATAACAATTTCTGTTAGTTTCCAAAAAATCCTGCATGAGTATTCCCTTCCATTATAAATAAACTAAAGCTAAAAAATCTAAATGTAACATTTTACAATGCTCAAATCCTCTCTGGTCACGGTAACTTTCGGGAATATCGATTCAAAATTATTGATACACCCCTTTGCCAATACTGCACTACCCCCACAACATTGACAATGTACATCACACAGTATTTGAATGTGATGCATTAAAAGGTCAAAAACATACACTTAAAAACAAGTTCAGTACAATCCCAACTGTTGACAAAACAAACTCTGAATTGCTACTACAATTTTTTCATAACACAATGAAGACTAAACTCCTCCTCAAACCGATTGATCAATCCTCCCCAACCGACATATAATAATAAATAACTGAGTTATACAACTGCCATTCCAAATAGCTCTTTATTACTTATATTTCCTTAATACTATTTTATTGTTAATTCTAATGTACGGTTTTAAGCTTCTCATAACTAAATAACCACCTGAACTAAATTCATGTGTAAAAATAACTTCTGCTTTTAGTACACACAATATATTTCTATTAATTTAGATTAAGTAATGTAATAAGTAATATCATTAACCATCGCCTTTATTTGTAATGGTGACTAAGTTGTAACATCGCCATTACTGTACTACACATTTTTCACTCGTTTTCTTTCATCTAAAATTCTGTGTTAGATTTTAAGTACCCACCACATTTAACATACATAACCTAAGATTGTACAATTAATTATGTCAGATTAAGTACACAGCATATATATTGTACACAGAATTTGATAAATAAACTTCCCTCACCGGCCACAATCGGATTAAGGAACAAATAAAAAAAAAAAAAAAAAAAAAAATCCTGCATGAATACTTTTTTTAGTGTGTATAAAACAATCTCTTTTTTAAATTTCAACGGTAATTACTTTAATTTTAGAAATTCATAGTATAGGCAAAGAAGCGCATACAATTTTGTCAAAATAATGATGATAAATATAAAAAAAAGACAAAAAAAAAAAATGAAAAGTAATACGTAAATAATAAATTGTAGTTTCGTTCGAATATATTATCTGAGGAAGAGGATAATGAGTAAAATTTAGTGAGAATTACGAATTATAAATACAAATAGGACGTAATATAAAACTTCAAATGATGCGAAAAAGTAAAGAAGCAATAAGAAATTACATATTACGTACGGTTATTTTATTTCCAGGTCAGAGAAATGACCTTTGCCTATATATGTAATTATATATTTTAAACAGAACGGTAGCGTCTTGTTATTGCTGAGAAATGAAATTTCTTGCGTTCACCTTCAGGTGAGAACAATTAGCAGAAAATATATAGTACGATGAATTAACTTTAGCGAAATAGTAAGGAGTAGTACCGAAAGCCATCAATTTTTTGCGTACATCGTAAATATTTATAGTAACAATAAATACAAATGACCTTTGCAACTAACTGTCATTCGTCGGAATCATTATGCATAGTGAAACGTATTTACAGCTTTTTCCTTCTTTTTCTTCTGTCTATTACTAATTTGAAATGTTGAAAATAATTAAATTAAATTTTCGAAAGATAGTATATGCAAGGGCGTCGCCAGCCGATGGGCCAGAGGGGGGCAAGATGAGTTGCCAGCCGCCGGGGGGGGGGGGGATGATAGAAGGAGGATATGCGTTATAGGAAACGAATAAAATTTGTAAGTTGCAAAGGCTTAATAGAATAAAATCGTTAATTAAAACATAATTTTCGTGGGTTTCTGGCAAATTATTCATGATTACGCGCCTATGAATACTCATTATGGCAAGTTGATTAAAAAGTTTCAAGACTGCAGGGGGGGCAGCTGCCCTCCCCGGTGCCCCCCGCTGGCGACGCCCATGAGTATATGATACTAAATAATGCTACGGCTAATGCTTTAATTTTTTTTTTCTCCAAATATATAATTTGCACACTTATTACGCAATCAAATTCAATAAAACAATAAAATGTGTGTATGATTTCTGCTTTTTTCTTGTAAACAAATCGTTAATTATTACTAAATACTAATAACATAATGTACTACCTCATTCAGCGAAGACATTTCTTAGTAACATTTTTTCCTTGTTTTTATTTTTTGTTCTTCCCGCTCCTTCTCTCCACCACCGGTTACATATATAATAAACCCATGAAGATAGAAGGTGGAGGAAAACATAAGTAGAAAGGAAAAAAAAGTCTTCAAAAAAAATATAAATCGCAACCGATAGTTTTTTCTATTTTTTTTATTTTTGTTTTTATTGGTGTGTACCGGACAAGGAGCTGTATCGATCTCATGGGCGCGGGTAGAATATCGACACCGCATTCCCCGAGGAGCATGTATGTCTCTTTTCGCAAAATGGAAACATTATGGAAGACATTACTGTTGTGTGTGCTCCTTCGTCGATCGTCACTATTGAAGATAGGTGTAGAAAGTAAACTTATTTATAGCAACCTCGATAGACTCTGGAATAGCAAAGCCTATCATATGTTGTATAATCGAAACTAGATATTCATTATGGAAAGTAAATACTAGTTGAGCGACAGGAGGATGAGGATTCGTCTTTGAGAGGAGTATCCGGTGATGGTGGTGGCGAGCGAGGAGGAGAACAAGCAGGTGGGCATACTTCCTTAGGAACCATATCCTTCAAGCATACATTGTAACAGTTGGTATAAGTTGTTTGAGGACTATTCACTATTTACGTATGTATTACATTAGCAAGAGTAATACACAAACTATGTGCGAAGGAACAAACGATAGCATATAGCAAAAGAGAGAGATGTGAAATGAATATGTAAATGAGAGATGACAGATTAATATTGAGAAATTAAGTACGATGGGTTAAAAATGAATTTTAAGTTTTTATCGATATCACTAAAAGCTTCTATTTAGGAACCGGGGTATCTATAAATGCATGGGAGAGATATGTAATAGCGGATATGAAAGTAGAAGCTTACATGGAAAGGTACAGAGATTAATACTCGATAAATTAAAGAAAAAATAAATAAAATGTATTATCACGTGATTCAAATAAATATATATCGTGATTACTTACCATTTCAGGAAACTGAACGTTGATGAAAATTAAAAAGTTTTATAAAATGTAAAAAGCACATTTCGAAATAATTTCACACTCGAGAGATTTTTTTTCAAGTATTTCTCTGGTAGGAAACTTGACAAATGACAAGATGAAAAAATCTTCGAAACGATTATACCTTCGATAGCTAATCGTTTACAAGGTGGGGAAGTCTTTAACGTTTGGGGGGTGGTTGTCTCGGATAGGATGATGATTTTCTCATGAGATTTTCCTTACGTCCGCAATAGTTTTAAACAACGTACCTCGCTCGATTTCTATATAGTCCTTCTATTTTGCAGTGGTTGCCCGAAAATAACAAGAAACCATAGAGGAGATTGATGTTGTAAATAACAAATTATTAGGCGTTAATTTGTAGATAAAAATTATTTATATCATGATAAATATTATTCGATGTTAGGTTCCAAGATGGAACAAAAAACACTCATCCCTCCCATCTATGATTGACGAAAAAAGATCGCGATTCTTAGAAAGAACTAGTCCAATGCTGAGTGCTGGTAAAATAAAACAATGAAAATGATGCAGCTTCTGGTTGTGACAACCGTTGCACAGAAGATGCATTCGTCTGCACTATCGATGAAAATTAGGTATTTTTCTGTATGCATTCTAAAGTAAACAGCATATGTCTCGACAAATAGTATTTGAAGTAAATTTCTAAGATGAGATAAAAACAATGTGTAGACCCAATCTCCCATCTGTGATTAACCAAAAAAGTTCGCGATTTCTATAAATAACACTGCGCGTGTGTGTGTGTGTGTGTGACTGCAAAGAAAATGCAATCGATGAGGGAAGTAAGCTACGTGAGTGGGAGCGTGTAGCTGCGCGATGGAATTTTTTGAAACCCTGCTATACTTACGTCCGGAATTTTGAAAAACAATGCGTGTGCGGGAAAAAGAGTGGATGTTTGCTGGACAAATATATCTTATCTTCTATACATCGTCTAAAGTAAAAATTTTTAAAAAATGCCGGAACGGAACGTGACTCGGAAAATTTCTTTAAAATTTGGGTTCTAAGTGTCGAATTTCGAACGTTTTTAACATTTCTCGAAAATTTCACCCCTCCGATTTTCCGAAAAATTAGAATAAAAAAGCAGAGACCTTTATATAATAAGCCTGTGTGACGCTGGTGCACAGCGTGCATGGAAACGCGAGTGCCGGAGGCTGCGCGGTGGAATTTTTTGAAACTTAGCTAGAATACTTAGACCCCGAATTTTGAAAAAAACCGGTAGCGACCGGAGCGCACGTAGGAACAGAGGGTGCACGTTCGCGGCGGTAGTGGGTGGGAGCTCTATTCGTGATGGACAAAAATCACTTTAGTTTTAGCTGTTATTCGGGGCCAATTGCTAGCTGTAACCTAAAAGCTCTTCTTATGAGGAGCCATAAATGTTTAAAGCTACAACACTCCATCGAAATAGACGCCACTGCTGTAACGAATTACAAAACAGCTGGGGGTTTGTCCTTGTCCCGGAAACATGTTATTCCATACGACGATTACTATAACCGGTGATTTCGATTACTTTCAACCTTTTTTTTTAATTGGCCAGCGTAAACTGTAAAAAGTAAAGCTACTTGCGCTGATCACTGCTTTAAGGGAAAACGCTTTGAATACTTCGGTACGTTATCGAAAACATTTGGAAAACTCGAAACGACCATACAATGCGAGTGGAAATGGATGTAGACAGTGTGGCAAAGTGGATGATCTTCCAAGTGTCTGCAGACGGTGGACCTATTAATGGAAAAAGGTGTGCAGATTGACTGGCAAGTTCAGAATCTGCCGCGCTTAAAATAATCAGGCAGCAGGCAAATGATAGAGGCTAGAAAAAGAAATTTACCTTGCCGTTTATGAATCCTAATTAGTGTTCATAAGACTTCAACTGAGTACTCTACTCGAGCACTTAATCGTGCCTATCACCAGATCATCTGATGAAGTCACGAACGGCGTCTTTAGATCTCAGTAGATTTCGTAATCCTCTACCGGCAGGGGTTGATGCGTTTCGTTCGATTTCCGGAATAAGGTATTCCCATTTTCTGCAGTAGTCAGCACCGTTCGATTTATAATGAAAATCAGAAGCGCGCGTAATCAACCGTTCGCAATCGATGCATTTTGCAGCCAAATCGGCATGGTTTTTGTGTCATTCAGCCGGATGGCTGCTAATGGAAGTGTGGCTGTTGGTCAGCGATTCAATCTGTAGCAGAGTGTCTGAGTTCGATCGTCGACATAAAATTCGAGACCGCGTTCGTATCACATTTTTTTCGATCGTACAGTTGCCAGCAACAGCATCCTTTAGGTCATAACACTGGCTGGTCCGTATGAGCGATCGGCCGACAAACAAATATGCGCAACCAGTTTGTCCGCTCCGACTGCGTTACTTCTGAAGAATTTCTAGTTTGCGCCTTATGCGAACATATTCAGCGAGCGTGCGATGCCGTATTACAGTTTCTGCTTTGTTGCATGCTTGCTTGCTTGTTTGGTCTTTTTGGATTTCTGCTCACTTAGTTTGTTCGTTGTTCTGTAGATTGCTATCTATTTCGACTGGCACTGCGAACGGTAAATCTGTTAGCCATCCTACCTTTGTAATCTTCGCCGTCCGGCATTCTCACGCATATGTCGCTCCCGACAAGCATTAAACGCATGCCAATTACAGTCAGCACTACCAGCGCTCAAACATAATAACAGTGGCGCGCCATATGTACATACGTACATATATATATATATATATATATATATATATATATATATCAGTTAATCGGCAATCCTGCTTCTTTCAAATTTGCTTTCAGAATTGTTTCCCCCTTGAGCAATAATAAAAATATGCTTTTCTTTCGATAACACTAGAATCGGACTTTCCAACCGTCCAATATCTTTCCAAGCTTACCTTACTACTTTCTACGAGCAGTTATCCATAGGTGTTTTTTCCGTTTCATCATATTTTTATTATTGCTTGAGGGGGAAACATTTCTGAAAGCAAATTTGAAAGAAGCGGGATTGCGGATTAACGGTTATATGTATATATGTATATATATATATATATATATATATATATAAGTAGCAGTAGCAACACACTATCGATCAATGGTTAAAACACGTATGCTGACTGGGGAAAATTTCCAACTGGCAATGTTAAACCAATATAGGGAATTCAAAACAAAAAAATGTCGAACGGGGAAATTTCTCTATACACTTTTCTTTCTTTTTTTTTTTTTTTTTCGGTGAAGCTAAAAGGAGAAAGGGTAATATGTTTATACTATCAGATGCGGATGATGAAAAAGACTCAAGGAGTGGATTAAGTAAAGGAGAAGGTTAAAGAGAGAATTTAGAAGACGCACAATATGGCGTTGGAAGATGAATTAATAAGAGCGAAGATTTGCAGCTACTTATAGGGAAGCTTTAATTATGATTATTCATACGGAATTTATCACTAATAATATAATTTACCTAAGACGGTGTAATAGGAGAGAAATAAATGAGAATTAACGGAAGGAAAAGAAGGATGGGAAATTGCGACTGATAAGAAGAACAGGGTATTAAATTTTATAGCTGGAGAAAGTTGTGATGGAAGGAGCATTGGAATAATGTGGAAAAATCGGAATTCGGAGAACGGTGGGGGCAGAAAGATTACGAACACATATAATGATTTGGAGGGTAAATTAAAGTAGAGGTATAGATTGAAAGGCAAAAGTAACAAAATTGACGATGACGGAATAGGGCAGCGTGAAAAAAAAACAAACTGGCAAATTTGTTGACACATCCGACGAAACTTTGATAGGAATCGATCCGAATGATAGACATATTTCCAAACAGTTCTACGAGTATATTACCTGTCTCTACTAACTCTGATAAACTGTGTCACAGATGAAATTGCACTGGGGGAATTTTCAAGTTTGTTAGTGATTGTTTTGTTATTTATAAAGAGTGCTGAACAGTCACACAGTATGTGGAGAGTTGAGGGAGCAATACCTTGGCAACAGAAAGGACAATTCATAGGAGGTGGGGTTCTTTGCAAAATAAAGTTATGCGACAAGGCTGCGTGGCCTGTGCGTAAGAGGCTAAGGGCACAGAAATCTCTAAGGGGAATGCTATTTTTTGGCCACCCTGATTAGCCTTAAGAAAGTTTGACATGAGGTCCAATAGGTTTTCCACGAGGACGTGCTGTTATTAAACATTTTGTTTGCTAGATAAGGTGGGGGAGGGCTGTTATTAGGCAAGGGGCAGTATAATGCTGCTCGGGCGGACGTATCGACGCGTTAATTTCCAGGAATCCCAGCATGGCTGGGCGTCCATAAAAAGGAAATGGGGCACTCTCTCTTAATAAGTTCATGTAATATACCTGCTGGGTTCGAATTTCTAAAGGATGTTTTTGTGAGAGGATTAAAGATTGTCGATAGCGCTGCGGATGAATCAGAAACCAACAGGGCTTTCAGTGATGTAGGCTCTACTTCTTCTTCTTCTTCTTCTTCTTCGTGCAAACCGATTCAGGTATAGTTTAACCACTTTTCATGGATTCAATCATATGACGAAATACGTCTCAATTTCTTACAATCTGGAACAATTCTCCTACTTTTGTAACTCCAGTCCATTGCTTGATATTTTGGAGCCAAGAAATCCTTCTTCTTCCTCGTCCCCTCCTCCCCTCTACCGCTCCCATCATAATTGTGTGCAGAAGGTGATATGTTGATCCTCTTATGAAATGTCGAAAGAAATTAATTTTGCGTTTTTTAATTATGTCCATTAATATCAGATTCGTCTTCATCAATTCTACAGGAAGAAGATTAATGCTGCTGACCGTTTTCTTTGATTTTCGAAATTTCGCTTCATCCCTGGCCCTTCTAAATGAAAAAAATTTCATGGAAATCAATTTTTTTGCTGTATTCTAATTAAAATTTCATTTTAACGATTTTTAACAATATCAATTACTATAGAATATTGTCAGTGTGCGAAAAAACACACCTAAACTTAACTAAACAAACCGTGGTCAAAAAAATCGAAATAATATAAGTCATTTAACTGAGTTCGAGCTTCTATAAAAGATCGATAATAGTCTACGTGTACCGCACGGTATGTAATTAGTGATCACTCTTTGTAGTATTTAAAAAACAAAAAAACTCATAGCACGTCAGTTGTACTGAAGCACATAGGAACATGGATCTTTTACCTGTTGCAGCATAAGTATTTGCACATAAGGCAACGAAACAGACAATTTAAACAGTTTCTTCTCATTTGTAGTACTTAGTAAAGGGCGATAAGATACGTGTTTCCAACCCTTCAATGTGGAGGCGACTGAAGATAGTATCTATGTATAAGTATTGTCGCTTATAGTTGAAGTATCCAGATCGTTATTCATTTCTAAGTTCCAGTTTTTTCTTCGAAATTTGAAATGATTCTATTTCTTGTATCGAGTGTAAATCGATGTTAAAATCGATAACTGTTATCGGTATATCGTACAAGCTTCAGTCGTCCACATGTTTGAACAGTTCCTTCAGTTCCGAACTCTAAGCGAGCAGATTTAATACAAAAAACTAACGAATGTTCTTCCAAGGGGGAAGTATTGTTGTAAATTTAAAATGAGCAACCTTGTTTGTCATTAATAGCTGTCTGGATCGAACATGTATCTGCAATACTATCGTGCGAAGTGGACGTTCATTCAATTTTCTTTTCATTTTCATTGTACTTCATCAGCTCGATCGAATTTAGGGCGGACGAATATTTCATATTTTCGATTAAAACGACGCTGGCAGGCTGTTTGTTCTTTTGTTTGAAGCCGAAAGGGGAAACGAAATCCAGGCACTTTGAGAGATCGATCGTTTTCAATCCACGTTTCGGAAAAATTAATTTACAACACAGAAAGAAACCGCCGGAATTCCTTTAGATTACTTTTATCTATTTCTTATTATTACAACGATGGATATTAACCCAGCCAAAGTGAAATTTTTGCATATTTCCAATGAGCGGCAGGAGGATTTGAACCGGGTACTGCCTGAAGGCTGGTTATTATTTTTATCAAAACATATAAACGGTAATTGCGATGCATTATTTTCTATTGCTTTTTTATTCGTGTGTATGGTGACTGTGGGGAATTTAAGAGTCAGAAATCCCGACAGATGAACTTTTATTGCTTACGTTTACAATAAACAAAAAAGTGGATTATAAATTTATTAATATTAACTTAATATATATTTATAAATATATATTGTCTAATGTGTTTCAGCTCGATCTATTTCTGAACTGTGACAGGTGGTAACGGGAACTCAGAATTCGGTTAATCAAAAGAGGTAATTTGGAATTGAGTCTCGCGGTTACTAACTAATTAACGATAAAACGAACTCGTTCTAGTAAATGATGTCTTAGTTTTATTTTAAAATCGTTCAATCCGCAATTATTTGTGATTCAGTTTTACGGTATAATCATGGAAGAGGCGAAATTTCAGTTCAAAAAACGATTCGAAATGAAAAAAGGAAGATTAAAATGCATCTACAAAATCGTTTAAATTAATTCGAAAGGAAATACAAAATCTCGGGGGAAAGGTAGAAATAAATCCAAAAGATGATTCGTGAACTAAAAAAAAATGTCAGCTCGGGAAACTTTCAGAAGTGCCCAAACTTCGGAAAATGTTCGCAGAATTTATCGATGCTCTAAATAATATGAGAAGTTCATGACAAATGAGTTGGAAAATATTCTATTTTTAAATGACGCACGCGCCGGAATTTTAGTAGCAAAATAAATTGATAAATCTTATCTTGTTTGCATATTGGTTGATGGGAAACCGTTTTGACAGTTGTCCGAATTCGCTTAACTGTTTATCGTAGACGCGTTTCGAAATGATATATACACCTGATAAGTTGCAGTCTCTTACGCTTAAGTAGTTTCCGTTATATTTTAAGCAAAAGTAAAAGTCTTAATTTATCTTTTTCCGCAAAAATAATCATTCTCGCCGACACACACCGAGTTTACATCGAGCGAATTCTGACGTTTTACTAATCGCAAGTCTCGCCTATCGTTTTCACTCACAAGATTGCCGAAGAAAACGTCAACAACTTCGCCTAAGTTCTGATTATAATAAACGCGTGTTTGCCTTTTTATGGCCATTTGAACTAGTTGATTGTTTTTCGCGTTCGTTTTAAAGCCAGGCATTCGAGAATTGCAGAATTCTACCGTTATCATGCGAGCAATACATATATTTCTGTAGACGCCCTTTGAATTTTTTTCATCGATTTTTGTCGAACAGATTACGAAACATTCGATAATCCCAAATTTAGTGCTACCGTGACAAATTCCATTCAAATATTCACCAGTTTATAGAAAGTCTTATTGCTATATATTCAATTTGTGATAGATACTTTAAAATTCGGAGTTTTCAACAAAAAAAAAAGAAAAGAAATAAATAAATAAAAAAAAAAAAACACCTTTAATAAAGCGCGATTTGTAAACGAACAAATATGATTTTATTACGAAATGATCGCATACATCGAAAATAATAATGCTTTATCTAAACACTCCTTCCAGCGATAACACAGCATAAGTAACTTAATAATAATAATAATAATAATAATAATAATAATAATAATAATAATAATGTATTTAAGTATTAGCTTTAAATGTTTCGTATTTTTTTATACGCGTTTGAAAACAAAGAAACTATTTAAAAATAAAAAATGGAACAAAAATATTATTTTATAAAATTATTTTTAAGATCACTAAATTTTATTTGCGGCGATTTCGCGTGTTTTAACACGTCAGCTAGTCTTTTAATTTACTACTACTTCTAAGCCACGAGGAAAACATATTTCATTTAAATTTACTACAAAGTTATTTCTTTCGTACATGTTCGATGAACATTTCCAAATTTAATTTATCGATGTGAAATAACACGGAAATTAAAATAAAAATTGTCCAATTAAATATATAAAAAACAAGATCAATGTTTCTTGCGCGCTGCGGATTCTGTACACGTTTAAAAATTTACATTTATATAATAAAAAATTTAAAATATTTTTAATACATTTTCCCACAGCATTCCTGAAAGTCTATATATATATATATACATACATATATATCAGATATAGATATACATATATACATATATATATATATATATATATATATATATATATATATACACATACAGATATTTATATATGAATGCTTAAAAATGTTTGCACATTAAAAACTCAGAATTAATTAATACTATAACCCCGAGTTAGCGACTTTTTATCGGTCGAGAATGAAATGGTCGAGTTTTTACGTAGACGGAGTGTAATAAATGCGGAAAAGCACTGGTCGAATGAAATGAGTAGGCGCAGCGGTGAATGTTGGCCTATGTGTTAGGAGTGCAAAGAAATTACCTGATTTTTTTCGCTTATCAGTTGGCGTTCTTCCTTAATTAGCCTTGGAATTACCAGTTACCGAATTCTCCAGAAAACAGCCGAAAAGCAAAATTGAAACGATGTATCCCAAAAACTATAAAGCGGACGAGTTAGACTAGATTAAAACGGGAAAACGCGATCGCAACTATCGTTTCGAGAGGGTCACCCTCTTTCGGGCGCGATTTATCGGGCGCAGCTCTATCGGGCGCGACTCTATCGGGCGCAGCCTCTTTCGGGCGCAGGCGAACTCAGACCTTTTTACAGATCACCTACGGTGATTTTCAGGTATCATCCGTTAAATGTTATCATCTGTGTTAGTGAGTAACACGACTTACCAAATACTGCTATCGGAAATTCCGTCCAAAAAATACCGTTCTTCGTTAACGATTTGGTTTTTCCGCGCGTATAGCATGTTATATATGCATATATAATCACAAAACACATATTTTACATGATTTTATTCGGTTATTCACTTTTTTAAAATATTTTCTATTTTTTTTTATTTTTGAAATAACCACTTCAGCGTGAAATACTCCATAAACAGACTTTCGCGATGTAAATTTAAGAGTTCTGTTAGCAATAGTGATACGAAACGGGCGAAAATTATTAATATTAATAATCGGTCAAATACATATTGGTTTTTTCATTTTTCTTTTTTTTTTGCTAACATATAGTCAACCGTATTTAAAAAATTACAAACTATCAACTCTACGCCATTTAAAATGTAACATAACTGTATTGAATTTGCTTCTGATACATATTCCTTATATTATCTTTCTTTTTTATTCGTATCTAGCAACGTTTATTGAAGTTTTTTCTGTTATCTACGATTTTAATTATATATTTAATTCCTTGGCGATCCAACCCTGGTTTCAAAGAAATATCGAAAATGACAAGCAAAGGCGTAAAAATTTTTAAACATAAACACATTTATGTTAATACTGGGCGAGAAATATATACGATATTTCAAATTAAAAATTAAATATCTTTGTTTTGAATTTAATATTATGTAAATGTAAATTATGGTAATCTTTAAATTAACTCATAGAATCTTCAGTACATGAAACATCCTGTCGGCTAACTTTTCTTTTTTTTTTTAGTTCGTTTAGAAAAATGTTCAATCTTCAAAACACTGGACTAATATTATTTTCGTAAAAATTTTAATAAAACCAATAAGCAAGAAGCTTTTCTTGTTTTGTTTAATAATAAAGCGAGCGACTCATAAAAAAATTATAATAATTAGAAAAATCGACTCGGCAATACTCGATGCGTGTTTTGTAGGGGAAAAGAAAAAAGTAAAGAAATAAGTTGAGAAACAAAAGCGATTAAGTAATTTTCCACTGTGAAATAGTGTTTAATAAAAATAGGAAAAGAACCGTCAATGGCTACAACCACTTTGTAATTTACACGTTTGTTAGTTACAAAACGCGTTTTAACCGAATTTTTTTTTTTCTAGAATTTCGTTTTTTTACTAACTTATCACACTAAATTGCAATAATACTTTCTAAATATTGTCAGTTCAGCTGGGTTGGATTTGAGTAACACAAAGCTTTAAAAGGAATAATTTGCAGGTATTCGTTATTCGAATCATCGTTCTATCAATTTACATTGAATATTTATAATAATAACTTTTTTGTCTTCTGTTTCTCATCACATCGGCTTTCTTTACTAAAGGTTTTTTGGTTCCATTTCGAAAAAAAAAAATTCTTTAGTGACGGTTAGGAATAATATGAAAGAAGCTGCTTATTGGTAATGACTGCAAAACCTAAATGAGAATTACCTTTTTCGACCTCAGTCTTATTTATTTATTTGGTCACGTCAATCAAGGACCTTTACCCGGTTTGCATTTCGGTAGTTTTGATGTGTTGTTGCAAATACTAAATTATCCGTACGCTTGCTTGTTTTCTTTTTGTATTTGCTGAACAGAAAAGTCCCGTGGAGGCAAAATTTGATCAAAACAATAAATGAGTAATTGTTAAAATGAGCACGATCGTCTATTTGTTTTTATATAGTTATTTCATTAATTTATTCAGAATGATTCGTCAATTAGCCTTAGTATGTTTGTTTTTATTTTTGTTCGATTCCTTTAGGTTGCTTTTTCAGATTTAACCTCATTTGACCTAAAAGTAAAACGCACAGAAAGAAAAAAATGTTTAATATTTATGAAAAAGTGAACTTGCTCCTGCGTGCATGTTTTGTAGTAAACGAAAACATAAAATGTCGTATGAAGTAGGCATGAAAGAGAGAAGAGGATAAATTTTGAACATATTTATAAGAAAAATAATATTCTAGTCCGTCGTTTTTTTGTTTCTTTTTTTCACATACGGTTTAAACACAACTGTGCCGATATCAAGTTGAGCCTGTTAAATTAGCTTACAGCATACTACACAAATTACAATGTTTGGTCGTTTAGTAATAACTGAAATTTTCAAAAACCACAAAAATTGGAACAATATCTTCATTATTCTTCGATAAGGAATCAATCTTTCTTATATGAAATGGATACAGTTTTATTTAATAAATAGGTATTTTCTGTAACACGCACAAACAATATTTAAGTTACCAACAATTTGAAACCTATAGTATGTATTGCGATAAAACTGTCGCAAAAAAATTATCCCCCCTTTCCGCAGGAATGATAATTTCTCAAACCATATATATATACAAGGTACAACCAGTGTTCATACAGCTAGTCGAATTAGAAATTATGTTTTTCCTCTTTCAGGTTTTCCCAACAAAATAAGAGTTTGCAATTATAATATAATAATAATAGCATTAATTACAAATATAGAAATAAACGATTTCGAAATCTTACATATAAGTAATAATAATAGTACCTATAATACATGCAAACACTAAAGTTAACTAATTACATTATGTGGTACACCACGAAGATAATCTTCAAGCTGAAGCTGATTATAATTTGTTTCGACTTTCAACAAACATTTGTCGCAATCGACATATTTCTTTTTTTTTACTTGGTTGCTTTTATCAGTAAGACTATGTTTTCTTTATTTTGTTGATATTATATCACGTTCATAGACGAATGACAGAAACCATTATATGTCAACATCCTTTGCGGCATTCTTTTTCTTTTTCGGAACAGAAAAGTAAAAATAACAATAATGGCATGTTTTACACGCATTTATTGCACATTTTGTTATGTTCTTCTGTTAGGAAAATTAACCATTTTCTTAGAAATTTAAAACCGAATAGCCAATAGTACCGGTTATGAACAATGCAGGTAAATAAATTTCACCTCTTATGAAGCTATTCAGGATTTGGTAAAATAAACAAACTAAAGCACTACACTTATTTACAGAAAATAGTTTCATTCGTTAATTCTCTGTATTACGGTCATTGTTAAGAATAGTCTATTCGAAAAATATTCTAGTAATTCTTCTTCCGCCGAATTAATAACTGCTTTACAATAAACTTATAGTCAATTCCAAGAAAAATATACGATTTTTTCCATGACGATTTTATCACTTTTGCTTCTTCTTTTATTCCTACGGATTCGCATATTGTAAAATATTCGAGGTCCTATTCATTACCTCTATTCAGTCACTTACAGGAAATCTCCCATGGTGAGAACCGAACCGACAAAAAAAATTGACGCCCGTTTGAGAAATATGAGCAGTTTACAATATATCCATAAAATTATTTTCCGCATATATGCTTTTAGTGCTGTTGTATTTTTTAAGAATACTCACTGGCGATCGATATTTACTTGTTTTCTAAAATAATTACATATAGCGGTTATAAAACAAATACATATATACTTTTAAGAATGTCAAATAGTTGTTTAAAAATCGGAAAATTTTTGTTACTTAGTTATGTTACTTTTATTACTAATGTTTTTGCATGATTTAAAAACGAATTCTGGTTTATGTAGGTCATATTTCACAGTAATAAGAAAAACGGATTCCAAGTAATTAATCCGTGTTACATAACGTGCATGATTAAATATCTAGCTCTAAAATATTTATTTTTCAGGTAACTAGATTTTAGAAAAAATAAATAAATTAATAAAAAAAAATAAAATATAATTTTATCGCAAATACAGCAAAGTGGTTGAGCATAATGATTGATTAGATCATTTTGCAATGTAGATGTATCTCATATATTTACAGTTTGCCACTTCATTCACATGTTTATAAATACTAGCGTTCCCCCAATGATCCAAATTCGACCATAATTATCATTAAAAATTTTAGAAAAATATATATGAATTTGTATATTTCCAAAAAATTTTTCCCACTCCTATACATTAGTTCATTATATATTTAAGAACAGATACTTCTATATGTACTTTCAATACGAAAATTAAATGATACCTTAAGATTTATTGCACTGTAAAAAAGCCAATAATGATGATTATTAAGAAAAATTAAAACATTTCAATAAGAACAGATTTACTGGCTGCAGCGATTTCCTTTTTCACATTTTTTATTACTTTTTTATTTAAATACGAAAAAAAAATTATAACTGTTTCCAAAATTTTGTGTACTGCTGCTCTAAAGATCATCAATAGTTACTAAACAGAAAAAAAAAACCAAAAAAATCGGTTAATAAACAGAAAATTTTTACGAAAATAATATTAGTCCAGTGTTTTGAAGATTGAAAATTTTTCTAAACGAACTAAAAGAAAAAAAAAGGTTAGCCAGGCAGGATGTTTCATGTACTGAACATTCTGTGAGTTAATTTAAAGATTACCATAATTTATATTTACATAATATTAAATTCAATTAATATGTAATACGGTACATTTTTCTCGCCCAGTATTAACATAAATGCGTTTATGTTTAAAAATTTTTACGCCTTTGCTTGTCATTTTCGATATTTCTTTGAAACCAGGGTTGGGTCGCCAAGGAATTAAATATATAATTAAAATCGTAGATAACAGAAAAAACTTCAATAAACGTTCCTAAAATAAACGTTGCTAGATACAAATAAAAAAGAAAGATAATATAAGGAATATGTGTATCAAAAGCAAATTCAATACAGTTATGTTACATTTTAAATGGCGTAGAGTTGATAGTTTGTAATTTTTTAAATACGGTTGACTATATGTTAGCAAAAAAAAAAGAAAAATGAAAAAACCGATATGTATTTGACCGATTATTAATATTAATAATTTTCGCCCGTTTCGTATCACTATTGCCAACAGAACTCGTTTACATCGCGAAAGTCTGTTTATGAGTATTTCACGCTTAAGTCGTTATTTCAAAAAAAAAAAAAAATAGAAAATATTTTAAAAAAGCGAATAACCGAATAAAATCATGTAAAATATGTGTTTTGTGATTATACATATATTTATGCATATAAAACATGCCATACGCGCGGAAAAACCAAATCGTTAACGAAGAACGGTATTTTTTGGACGGAATTTCTGATAGCAGTATTTGGTAAGTCGTGTTTCTCACTAACACAGATGACAACGTTTAACGGATGATACCTGAAAATCACCGTAGGTGGTCTGTAAAAAGGTCTGAGTTCGCCTGCGCCCGAAAGAGGCTGCGCCCGATAGAGTCTGCGCCCGATAGAGTCGCGCCCGCTTTTTCGCGCCCGATAGAGCGGTCCCCGTTTCGAGATGCCATAAAATTTCGAAATAAAAAATCACAGTACCTTTACTCTCATTCGAACATACGACACTAATGAGTGATTTTTTTTGATTTTTCAGTTTTCAGTACGTGTTGCATAAAAATTTAATATTACAGTTTTACTTCCCTTTTATTTTTAAATTCATTTATGATTTTCGGCATTTGGCCGATTTATTCAATTGTTTATAGCAAAAAAATTAATTTTCTAATTAATATTTATATTATTCGTTAGTCGAGCCAAATTCGGAACTTGCTTAAACGGCATCTTACCGGTTAGCCGAACCATTCCTTAAAATTACCTGAGTGTATCTTTTTCCACATTTCGAAATATAATCAATGGATTGCAAATAAGATTGTTCGTAGATTAGACGACACACCGTGGAGACCTTAAGACTACGCAAGAGAACGCAATCACGTGTGATAAGTCTGGTTCACGGTAATCAAGATTAAATAAACCATTTTTAGAAGAAAAAAAACGCTCATGCCCGGTAACATTGGAGAAGCTAAAGAAACAACCACCTTTTTTTTGTTCAAACCTGAAAAATGAAACGAAAAATTTCAGGCGATGGCGAGCAAAAAAAACAAAAAATTACCTTACCATATTTCATACAAAGAAATCAAATAAGCGCCGATAAGCAAATAGAAAAATAATTGGCGAGACGAAAAGATTTTTTATTTTTTTGAGCGTCAAATAATTCAATTTAGGACGATTTTGAAAAAGTTATGGGAAGTATTGGTATGTGTCCTGCCGCGATATTTCTCGCGAATTATGCATTTGAGACGGTGGTAATGATGGCCCGATAGGGGATTGAACCACTTACTTAACCCTTTCATTGCAGCTTCACCAATGTTTTTAAATATCAGCCATTAAAAGGTAGCGACGTTTCCAATGAAAGGGTTTATGGGCCAGTGCTAGGGGACAAATTTATGAATTTCACCTTATTCCATCCTAAATATAACGGAAAAGAACAGTTTACCGCCTTTCTATAAATTTTAAATTCTCCTGTCACATATTTTTGTTCCGGTATTTGCAAAATGTGTTGTTTGTGCACCAAACAAGAAAAAAAAATAAATAAAAAAAATAATCGTGTATAAACAAAATTTACGACTACTAGTCGAGAAGGAGTAAAGGAATCTATCGAATACGCGCGATACTGCTAATTCCATTTGTTGATCACTTTGAAAAATTGTGATAACTTAATAAATATACTAGTGGTACCATTCCGAACAAAGTACAACGAATGTCTACACTGTATTATGCAATACTTCGGGGTTATTGATAGTTTTTTGTTTTTTTTTTTTGTAAATCTACGTGATAATAATAATATTCTCGGAAGAATTATAAAAAATATGTTGGGATTGGGGACTTTAATTATTTTTAGGGCATCTATAATACATAGGAAACTATGTAACCGAGTACCACCAACTGGTATGAATAATTTAGACATATGTTTTTCAACTTTTTTTCTCGTGACAACCATGCAACGGCAAGCTCACGTGTATTTTGTCTCGGATCAGTAAAAATTATTAATGACGGAGATAATTCGCATTTCATCCGAAGCTGTAAGAAAAAATCTTGAATCTATTCACTTTTACGGAGACATATTAAATTATTAACAGCGGAACCGCAGCTATTTTATTTTATACAAACTGAATATATGTATAAAGTGAAACATTTGTAAATTTAATTTAACAAATAAAATAGGAAAAAATTAAAATAAATTCGATATTCGAATATAACCGAAAAAGTCTCAATGTTCCACGCGTTGAGGATTGTGTATATTTTAAGTTATAAAGATAACTGTAATATATGTATTTGCGTAATAATAATTTACAGTGATTTTCGATTTCGAATTTATAATATCGTATATATGTTAATTTTTACACAGCTGTAATTATGTATACTTACATTATATGCTTAAAAATTGTTGTATTATCGCTTTTCGTCAATTTTTTTTAAACCAAAAGAGAGTCATATTCGTTATTACTTCGGCATCGTCGTTATTTCCTAAAAAACAACCCCCTTAGTTGCACTCGTTTAAAAGGGCAAAAATAAAATCCTTCCCCATAATGTTATCTAAACGATCCCATTTCGAGTTAATTTAATTTTCACCCTCTCATCTTATTTTATTTTTAACTTTTACAAAAAAAAAAAAAGTAATTTGTGAATTTTACGTTTGCTAACACATATTGTGTAATATATAGGTATGTGTACATTTTAATAGATACGGTCAAAACTTTAGAAAAGAAAAATATCTTCCTATTAACCGAAACCTTTCGATGAAAAGAAATTACGATACGAGTAGGATTGCTACAAAAAAATTAAATTAAAAATATAAAAATATTTTCATTTTCACGTGTGCTTTTATGTCATTTAATTTTTTTTTTTCGTTTTTTTAGAAAAATAAATAAGAGTAAAAAATTAAAGCTTTTATAATTGTTATATCGATATAATATGCAAGGATCGTTAAGGAACCCGTTAATTAGTTCAGTACATTCCCCACTAGGAAGCTATCCATCGATATGGACCCCGTTTACAACGCAGTAATCGCGCGCATTCATTTATAAATTGTGCAGTTGCTAAATAAAAAAGTACAAACTTTAAAAAAGTACCATATTTACTAAAAAATCCAATTTTTACAATTAAACAAACTGTTGGAAAAACTAGGGCATTGCTGTGTAAACGTCAAGTAACGAAAAAATATAAGAAGAATGACACGAAAAAAGGGGAACTAGAATAAATACAATATCAATAATGTTAGGGGAAAATTATTAGTTATTACATTTTTTTTTTTTTGTATTTTGGGCTCGTTGAAACCCAGCTTAAGTGAAATTTTAGGAAGTTACAATGTGTAGTAGCGGGATATTGTACGCAAATGAAACACAATTAACTAATTTAGCGCCAGCTAGGAAACGATATCTTTTTATTAAGAAATTATGTCGTAAAAAAGTTTATTCGAAGTTAAACCAAAAATATTTAACCGATTTTAGCAGAATGGAAGACAAAGTTTTTTCATTATATAATTAACAAATGAAACGATAATATTCCATTCGTATTAGTACAATAATAATTCTGTACAGGAATATAAATAAATCCCCACATATGTATTTTGGTGCTGCGATTATGGTAAACTTGTCATAAAAATATTTTTATTTCTAATTAATTGTGGTATTTTATACGTTTTATTAAAATTTACCATCTATTTCATTTACATTATAGTTGTACCATCTATGTGTAATTTAACGCAACCCCGATAATTGGCCACCGTCAAGTTCGGCCCTATTTTTCCTTAAAAACTGTTCTACGGCTTCCCCTTACCTTTTTACACTTTACCTATAACATTCATGTAACTCAAAGTCTAGAGTATTGTGTAAATGTGTTCTAATAGAAGGATTAATATTTGCCGGTGAATGGTAAAAACATTCTGAAAAATGTGCAGCACGAAATGATTGTACGAATCTATTTTAAGGCATAACTCAGATGACCCCAGAGCGAAGAAGTATAGCATTTTCATCGTTAAAATAATTAACGAGATAACTAGCCGTTATCGAGAAAGAATTTAAATTAGGCCAGATTTGCCAAGAGAGTTTCAACAAAAAGGTTTAAAAACTCTTTCAGAACTGGGAAATGGTGAACCAGATGATTATTATTCTGTTTCTACTGTATTTGTCAAACTTCAAAGTCCGTATTTTCCGGTACCATCAACTAGAGCCAGGTGAAATGCACATCTAAAAACTTCTGCGGTAGGCCAGATAGAGACAACCGTTGTATGTGTTGCCTTTTTGAAATCGACTATTACCGTACGCGATTGTAAACATGAACCCTTGTTTCTTACGCGATATTTATTACTTTTTTAAATAATGCAGGATAAACATCAGACGTTTTATCGAGAGAAATAAACGAAAGAATGAACGCAATGCCCTTCGCGGTAACCATGAGTTGTAAAATATCGATAAAAGTCCTTTCCACATTACTTACACGCATACATTTATATTTATTTACATTTATTTACATTCATTTACATTTATTTATATTTATTTACATTTATTTATATTTATTAAATATTTATTAAATATTTATTAAATATTTATTAAATGTTTCACGTTTTTTTCGTAATTAAAAATTGCATTACGTTAGAAAATCATGAAGAACCATTCTGTATCTGACAATAAATTTGTCGGATACCTAGAACGATATGAACTTGAGTGATATTTTGTGGATTTGCTTTTTAATCGATATTTACATTGTGTCTAATCTGTGCTGTATGTTTTTCCGTTAAATTTTCTTAATGCACGGAATTTTTAACGGCTATTCCACAGGCAATATTTCTCCGATTAAAAAAAATGCTGCTGATCGATTGGCAACTTAATTTGTTAACATCGGAAAAATGATTTCGGATTCAAAAATGATTACAAATAATGCCATCTGAAATTAGTATTAGGATAATGTTTTAAAATTGTTTTATTTACAAAATGCTAATAAAAAATATTAGTACAGTGAACTAGGTTAAGAATCATCGTCGTGATCCGAAGAAATGAACTGGCTGTCTTTGGCTATGAACTGGCTTACACACTTACGAGGGTTACGAAGAAATTACTCGATATTTTCAGTTCCAAGTTGGCGTGTCTTCCTTAATTAACTGACTAGGAAATTTCGTTACCAGTTGGTCAATTTCCATACGTTGTAACATGTAACACAGTTTTCATCGTTTTTAATCAAGAGTAGATATAATTATTTCCAGTAGTTTTAATTCATTTTCTAGCGCGCTCCATGTTAGTTTTCCAGCAGTAACATGGCGGTTTTCTTTCCATTTTTTCCAGGCAGTTTATTTTTATTTTAATTACATATTTTAACAGCTGCCGCGGATGAAACTTCGAAATAGAATGGTACTAAACGATAATTTAATCTAAGCTTTGTGTGTGCTAATAGTTTTGTACAGTCGACAAAAACACTATAAATCGATATTGGCAATTGTTCGCTAATTAACATAGTGTATACGATATGTAATATTCATAAATTTTGTGTGTGTAATGAAATAAAAGTAACAAAGCGCAAAAATAACACGTTTCAGGGTAAAAGAAAATAAGAGATTAATCTGTAATACTAATTGCGCAGAGTTCTCATCACTTCTTCCGAGTTTTTATTTAACTTTACTTGTCGGTAGGTTTAACGAAAATTTCACGAGAACAAAAATCTAACAAAATTAGAGTAAACTCTGCACGTTTTTATGATAACAATGCGATAATGGTGTTGTTCTAAATCCAGTATGACTTAAACAGTGGTGTAGCTGAAACCTTGGAGACCCCCCCCCCTCCACGCGAAAATCTCAATGAGGCCCCCTTAAGGACATCAAATAATCACTTTTTCCTTTATTTTTATTTATTATTATTTTTTTAGTTAAAAACAAAAGCAAATTAAATAGATACATAAATCAACACGTAAATTATATTCGATAGAGATAATTTATTTGAAATATAATTTTTTATTAAATTTATTAATAAATGTAGTTTATAAAACTTTATGAAGGTAAATAATTATGAAAGTTAGAAAAGTTTTAAACGTTATTAAAATTGATGTAAATAAAAATAATTTTATTCGTATCCACAACTCTTACATCAGAAATTATTTAAGTTAAAATATTGTTACGGTAGCGTTGTGAACGTTTTGGATTTTTTGTTGCGAACTCGTCGATGAGCTGTTCATCAATGATTGAGCTTTATAGCTCTTTCAAATTCAATCGATAACTAAACCAGCCAATCGCACTATTGTACTACACAAATAACTTTTTATTACTTTTCAGTTTAGAGAACGATCTTTCTGCCTTCGCTACTGTAACTGGCAATGTTAAAAATAGTTTTATAAGCACATCAGGAATATTACTCAAAAATGATGAGTGATTTTTCATTATGTATTTAAAACTAATGGACACGTATTTTCTAATATACTTTTGTGAATTAAATTTCGAAGTCACAAAAGCTGATCTGTATAAAATTGGTTGATAATTCATGAGATTATAAAAGTTCATTAGCTCTTGTGATGCCTCAATCAACTCATCATCTTTCATTTTTTGGAGATTGACTGGGAAAAGGCAACGAAAACGTTGGCTTAAACTGATCACATTCCTTCAAATCGATCGCTTAATTGTGCAATAATTATGTCAATGCGAGCATTGAAGATTTGTATTTTTAAAATAAGTGTTTCGCATTCGTAATTATTTCATGAGCTGATAGTTCACATCAAAGAAGATTTTCCTTCGTTTTGGTTTTTTTTCTTGAAACAACTTTCAGCTAAAACTAAACCTTCTCGAATGACGTCTTCAAAATTATTTCTTAATCCTTTAACATTTTCAAGTGTGCTGTTTGTAATAACTCGGTAGCGTACACAGTAAATCAATATTCTTTGACTGTAATTGTTTTGACGCTAAATTTATCATCTCTAATAACTCGCATTCCATGACTAGAAAAAGAATAAATTGAAATTTATCTATATGTTTACACGTACACTTACAGTTAGACCCATCCGTATTCATATATATTTTCGCAGCGCTAGCTTAAAATAAAACTGCCAATTTTTTTAGACCGAGTGGGGCCCCCAAAAGCTCGGGCCCCCCCCGCACCACGGGGTCTGCGAACCTCCTTCAGCTACGCCGTTGGAACTAAAGTAAGTTATCTTTTCCATACGTGTGTGTATATTATACGATATTCAGCTTTACGTTTACTGTTTTCACGTCGATTTTTTGAAATTTTCACTAAAATATCCCCAGCAACCTAGTTTAGTAATTACGTTCTGATTTTATTATTTTTCTTCGGACAGCATTTTTTAAAATTAGTCTTAAGGAAAATTCCTTTTAAATTTCGAAACCAACTGAAAAAAGTCCACCTCGTAAATAATGTGACAGTCTGTTTTAAATTGAATGGCGAAGACGCTCCAGCGATCACCACCAAAGGGGTACTACTAATAAGATATACTATATAAGTAAGAAACAATCTTTAAAATCGAGATCTTATATTTTTAATGGAGGGTGGATGATTCTGATGTACATATATCTGTTTTTTTACACTTATTGTTTATGTTTATTGTACAGTAAGTAATTTTTACAAAACAGTTATTTAATTTTTTTTAAATTAAATATCCGACACGTTTCGAAGACAAAGCTTCACGATCACGGGCTATTTAAAATCAAAATGAAATGTTTTATATTCCTGATAAAATAATTGAGAATTTCTCTTAACTTTTCACGACGTCGAGCTTTCTCGCGTCTATTACATTTATATTAATTTAATAGACGCGAGAAAGCTCGACATGCGGTAGAAAGTTAAGAGAAATAATCGATTTTTCCCCGCATCATCGTGTGTATATAATTTTGCGACAACAAGCTTTTACTACAACTACTGAATTAATAGAATCATTATAAATGTTGCCTGTATGATTATATATTTTACTATAATTTTGATGCTTATTTTTTCCCCCCTCTCTTTAATGACTGGGTGAATTTTGCATGTTCAAATACCTAGTTTATTATTTTCTAATTTATTATTTTCTAATTTATTATTTTCTAATTTATTATTTTCTAATTTAGTATTTTCTAATTTAGTATTTTCTAATTTAGTATTTTCTAATTTAGTATTTTCAAAAATATAAAAAATAAAAGGATGCTTTTAAACATTACTGTTCGCTTATAAGAAGAGCTAAATATAATAAACTTTACGTATTTTTCTTAAAACTGCAAATATGTTACGGCGGACCTACGAGACTTCTTAATTAATAAACGATCGGAATTAGTAATTAGACCAAAACGTGAATCAATATCGTAAATGAAGTGAGCGCACAGTTTTATGACGTACTCCTTGAAGATCTTTAAAATATCGATACTATATTTGAAACCTTCGATTTACTACACGTTTGCGATATATTATGCAAAAAATTATGCCGTCGTTCGAAATATCGCCATTTTACAAATGACGTCACACAACGTCCGGGGAAACTTATGCGTAATTAATTTTAATAGTATTTAGGGAGTACGTATCTTAATGGTTCTCAGACAAATAGTAATGATAGCCCCTCCCCCCGCATAACGCTAAATCGGCATTTCAAAAAAAAAAAAACATTACGGGGAATAATTTTTAAGTGGATTAAACTACTGATAAAAACACAACAAACGAGCCAGTACTGAAACATTAATCCGGAACTCCGTGGCAATGAAGGTGGAGATAGTAGGCGTCTGGGCGGATGAAAAAATTCCTTTCGAACGTAAAATAAAACAAACTGAAACGACAAAAAGCTGAAGGTTGAGCTATTCTGTAGTTGGCGATGTAAAGTATACGATTTTTTACGGTTAATTAGATCGAGCGTCGAAGGCTGAATTTCTGTGATTGAAATCGGAACAGCTGCATAATTATTACAGACCGATCGAATATGGAAAGGCGATCGATCGCCAGTAATTTCGCCTCTTAGAAGACACACTATAAAAAGGAATATTTTATTAACAGTTTATTCTTAGTTTTCGGTTCTCTTTTACGATGCATGATTTCGTTTTTTCTACATTTTTGTATATTTTCCCTATCAGCGATACTATGATTATGATTATTATGATTATTATTATTATTATTATTATTATTATTATGATTATTTCGTTACAAATTAATTCGTTACAACGGGCAATTCAGCAATTAGGGAATTCACAGTAGTGGTGGAAAAAAACCGGAAATGTCTGCTGCAATTTTTTTATCTTGTTTTAAAGATTGTGTCTTTTTTCCATTTTTCGAGCTATTCTTAACGTCATTCGTCTAAGCTTTGTTATACGTTCTGTCGTTTCCTACGTTGCCGTCCTAGCTTCTAATCTAACAGCAATACACACCTCTTTCTCGCACTTCAGTCTGGGACTCGCTAAAAAATTCTCTTTGTTTTCCGCGTTATACGCCAGTGAAAAACCATAATCCATTTTTAACTATTTCCACGTCTTCTTACTCTCTGACCACGGCGAATCTTTATAATGATTTTGAACTACGAGTCGATATATGTTTATAAAACCCTGGACGGTGAATTTAATTGAAAAACCGAAATTAGCGATTCCTTTTTTGGACTTTTTTTTTTCGATTTGGCAACTTCAAGCTCTTCACGAGGAGGAGAAGAATAAAAAATTATAAGGCGCTCGAACGAATGTTTTTTTTGTTTTTGTTTTTTTTAGCTAAATTGTGACGCTAGAAGAGAAAAGAAAATAAAAATATTCCTATGCCATCTTTGTTCGGGGACAACAATAAAAACTCGTTTAAGCCTATTCTGGTGGTTCTGCTATGCGATCTCTTGACAAACTACCTTGTACCTTTATTATTAAGATACAGAGGATCATATATACTATAATCCGGGGAAGGTCGCGATATACATATATATGTATACGGACAACTACGAATACTAGTGTATTGAAAGAGGGAGAAAAAAGAAAGACCTACAAAAACGTCGCTCCCGGATTTATATTTAAAAACTTCTAAAATAGTATCGGAATGCGACAATACAAGGTGAACGTTAACTGTTTTTTTTTTTTTTACCAGGCGTTGTAAGTCGAAATCGACTCTGATGAACTGGGAACCGAGTTCTAAAAAGTACCATACGAAGGATTGAACGGACACAGTTTTACGGACGAATGATTAAGACTGTTGCAAACTTAACGAGCGCTTCGATATTACGAGTTTTCGAACTTGTGCTACAAGGAGAAATCGTATATACATATCACGGCAATAGAGTGGTGCGGCAACGCTGAACGACATTGTTCCAATAGTTTTGTAAATTTATCGCGACGCGGTACAATTCCTAATTTTGGTCTGCTCGTAAGCGCGGACTCGAGTTAAAGGAAAAGGAAAGGAAAGGAAAGGAAAAAAACCGGAGCTGGCACACGCGGGAAGAAAAGCTCAACAGTGGCCGAGGAGCGACTTCCGCGTTTTTTAATTAATTAATGTAATTTCATCGGGTTTAAACGCGCGCAACTTATCATTACCGGCTCTATATTATCGTTACAGTCTATCATTAGAAAGAGTTTAATAGGAGCAGCGCGGCTACACTAGCTGGTCCAATGTGTCCGACGACGTCAATTATATTCCAGCAAAGTACAGTCGACGCTCCGGAAGGTAGACAGACAGACACCAGTTGGAGGCTGCTGATAATTATTACACAGGCAGCGATGATGATGGTGATGGTAACAGACAATGGCAGTGGGGTCGTGCGAACCGAAACACACGGACCGAATACGAGAACGCACCTGCTGCGCCAGCAGCCAAAGGGGGAGAAAGCTATTAGATTTTATCTCTTCCCATTCAGTGTGTATTTATTAATAATCTGCAGAAGGGTTAGTGTCGGGGTTTCCAGGCAAGCAACAGAAAGAACACGCCGGCCAGGCAACATTTCCAAGACCCGTTATAGCGTAATTAGTGGGTGTTTACTTGAGACACTGCAATTTCGTTACGCCGGGCCTCCGCCTATTCTATATTATTTTTATAATGCAAAAATGCACTTAAAAAAAACAATCTCACATTGTGTGCACGCACACACATACACGTCGGCGTACGCTATGTACGACGCGAACGTAGACGTGGGGGCGACGTTCACATTCTGAGCGCAGAATTGGCCATTTGGAAAGTCTGAAGCCTAATATAGTTTGTAACAGACCAGGTCAGTACTCAATTATGTTAAAGAGGCGTGAACGATACGACTAGCGAAACGCAAATATCCTCAAAGCAGATATATATATACACCCTGTCAAGAAAGTATCGGGAATTGTTAAATAAAACGAACAATTTTTAATTTTCATCCAAATTTATTTTGTCACCTTCAAAATAACATCCATTCGAAGCGATGCACATATGCCAACGCTTTTTCCACTCGGCAAAGCACTTCTGATAGGCGGTTTCCGGGATGGCCTTTAGCTCTCGCGTCGCATTCGTCTTGATGTCATCAATCGATTCGAAGCGCATTCCCCGTAGCGGAAATTTGAGTTTTGAGAATAGGAAGAAGTCGCAGGGTGCTAAATCTGGTGAATACGGCGGTTGTTCGATGATATTTACCGAGTGTTTGGCCAAAAACTCATTCACAATTATGGCTTTGTGAGACGGCGCATTATCGTGATGGAGAATCCAAGAATTGTCGACCCACAAATCGTTACGTTTACGACGGATAGCCTCTCTCAAACGTCTCAAAACACTTAAGTAAAACTCTTTGGTGACTGTCTGTCCGGCTGGCACATATTCATAGTGTACCACGCCTCGAATATCGAAGAAAACAATCAACATGATCTTCACTTTCGATCGGCTTTGGCGAGGTTTTTTCGGCTTTGGCGCGCCAATTGGCCGCCATTCGGACGATTGCTGGTTCGTAAGCGTGTCGTACTCGTACACCCATGTCTCGTCACCAGTAATTATCTTTTCCAAGAAGGTAGGATCCAAATTGGCTCGATCCAGCATGTCTGCAGCTACCTGTTCTCGGTACTTTTTTTGAAAGAAATTCAGGTCTTTCGGAACAAGCCGAGCCGCAACGCGTTGCATACCCAATTTTTCGTGCACAATCGTACGTACGCTCTCGTGTGACATGCCCAATCCATGAGCCATCTCTCTCAAGCTCACATGACAATTTTCAGCAACGATTTCCTTGATTTTATCGACGTTATCATCGGTCACACTCGTTGAAGGCCGTCCAGAGCGAGGCATGTCTTCGACCGTCTCCCGACCATCCTTGAACGCTCTGTACCACTCGTAAACCCGCGTTTTTGATAAAGCAGATTCACCAAAAGCCTTCTGTAACATTTTCAGTGTATCGGCACAAGAAATTTCGTTCGAAACACAGAATTTAACACAAGTACGTTGTTCAATATTTTCACTCATTGTAAAACTTCGACAAAACCTTCAAGGTCGACTGATTTTAATAGCTGCTGTAAACACACTGGTTGACAGATCGCGCTAAAAATAGGCATCATAATACAAAACAGTTGTACCAACCTGGAAAAAAAAAATTATCTGCCTAGCTATTACCCGGGAGATTTAAATTGACAATTCCCGATACTTTCTTGACAGGGTGTATATATATATATATATATATACATGTTTTATATATCCGATAGTACTGATATATATATGTTTGTGTGTGTACATATATATATATATATATATATATATATATATATGTATATGTATGTATATAAACTCCCTCTATATTATTGCAGTTTTTCCTCTTTTTTTATCTCATTCGATTAATTCTGGAACGAAACATCAATTGAACTGAAACGAGGAACCGTCGACAACATTGTAAATCCGAACAAAAACGAGTCCCGTTCTGCACAGAGCAATAGAGTCAGACGAAATCGAAAATGCAGTCGAATAGTCTGCGACGGTGGCATTACCCTTTAGAGCAGAAAAGAAATGGAACGGTTCCGCGAAAAGAAAGAATCAGAAATAAGAGCGGTTCTTCTAAGAAGCGGCCTGGAAGAAGTCGGGGAAAATAAACGCCGAATAAAACTGTCGCCAACGTAAAACCGCTGCAGCCAGATATTATGATGCGATGAATGACTGGGCATTTTCGCGACAGAATTTAACGGACCAACTACTCTCTTTGTTAAACTGCATTCTCCGAGTCGGAGTCTTCGCAATTACAAAACGATTATTACGTAATTTAGTCGGAATTTATCGGCACTGATTCGCTTCGGTTCCGATTCTCCGAGGCGCGATATTTGTGCACAGTTTCCAGCGTAAAAACTGGTTTGCGCGTGTAATTAAGTAGTGACGACAATTATCGTGAAGAGCCAGAACACGTTTCAGGGAGCATCCGTCCTCAATTTCGTCGGTTGATGATTGACATCATAGGCGTAAACCTAAGGTGCCTCCTTATCTCGGTGTAATAATAACGTCGGATGGGAACTTTACTGTCAACACCCTAGGCTACCGGCAAAGAAATTAAAAGTTCTTCTATAGGAGCACTGAACATTTTACGCCCCCTCTAGTCGGCGCGATCATTTTTATTATAACTTTCAAGTATTACACCCGAGAAAGTCGAATTAGGAGGTCTTTTTTCTTTGTTTTTTTCTTTATCCTTGTTGCATTATAGGTATGAATAAAAAAAAAAAAAAAAAAAACAGAAAAAAAAATTACGTACGAATTTAACAGACACTTTATTTTTATTTCACTCCAGTTTAAGATCAGATCTGGCTGAAATAGATTACAGAAATATATGCTGCATATTTAAATTTGCCGACAAACATTTATGTAAAGAAACGTTATTCCCTTGTTTGCCTCTCTGTCGTCCGTGTATGTATGCGCATGTGTTACGTGGATTTGTAATCTTATTTCTAACAGCACATAGATGCGTATTTTTTTTTTTTTTTTTCTTAACATCCACTCTTCTCTAAGACATATTCTAGCCGAATAGAATTATATTTAATTTTCCGAATGTTATATGTGATAATTTTCTCCTTTTTATTAAACTTTTTCGTTTTCTATATGACCTATAAAGCTTATATTGCCAATTGACAAGCGAGAATTAAACGATCCTGCCAGGTTTTCGGAATATGTTAAGAAAAAAGTTAACTTCAAAGATACCTTTTTACCGGGTTTTTAAATATTCTTAGATTACGAATATTTCAAAAAAAAACAAAAAAACCCAGAAAACAAAAGCTAATATTCAAAAATTTAACATAAAAATTTATCATACAAACATCAACATAAAAGTATACGTAAAAATTGAAAGATGAATCACAGTACGCATACTTCATAAAATCAGTGTTGTGTGAAATAAGAAAAATATTTATAATAAACATAAAAACTTTTTAATAATGTTATCTCACAAACACTAATAATAATTATTAAAATGTTTATATGAAATATATTTAATTCTGGAACAACCTGGGGCCGCGTATGTAACGGAAGTTTAAAAATCCGTTTTTTAAGCGCTTCATTCGCAATGTTGTCAGTTGGCAACGTCGACTTGTAGAGAATATAGAGAAATATATGAGCGAAAAGCCCTTGCTATAATTTTAAACGGTGATGGGAGTTCCGCGATTAAGTGTATTTTATATAAAAACATTTCAGTTCTTATTAAAATTAAGTTATTTAATTTATTTAAGAAACAGAATGAATACAAGTTTTAAGAAGAAAAGGTCAATTCTTTAATAAACCCCAAGAGGCATAAGAGCGGATACGCTAATTGCACATGATTGAATTGGGCGAGCGTTAATTTAAATATTACGTTAATTTTAAAAATGTGTTCGCATTATTAATAGGATTTATTATAAACATATATATATATATATATATAATTTAATATCGAATATTATTGTACTATTCTAAAACAATCGCTCATCAAACGTACTTAAAATGAATTCTTACTAATTTTGTTGATTAGTTACTTTTTTTGCATTTAGAACGGTAGCTCGAAATTTTCACTTAAACTATCCGTATGGGGGTCTTGCTTTATAATAATTGAAGAGAAAAAAAGGTAAGGACGATCAATGGTGAATAGAGTAATTCAAATTGATGGAACTACTGATCAATGGAGACAAAACGTGTTTGCTTGTACCTTTATTCTTGTAAATAACATCTGCTGGAGAAGTAAAATTTTAACTGAGATATTCGTAAGTAGCTCGAAACTATCGAATATATGTAAATATCACGAATTCTGCGTCACCGGATGGATACTTTTTATCGTACGCAAATGTTTAGAATTCATACGTAGCAACACCGCAAGGTAAATATTACTTTTGCTTTAGTTTATTTTCTTTTTTCTTGACTTATTTCACACTTTTTCATTTGTGCGCGACTAATTTAGCGCCTATATACTTTTTTTCCTTCTTTTTCTGAATTTTGCTGTAAATAATACAAAAATATTAAAACAGCTGAGAAGGCCATATCCTAATCACCCTACCTTCCGTTCTATTTTTTGCGCTGAATCTGGGGCTATTCTTCGCGCTTTCATTTTTTTCGCAACATCCACTAGAATTTTTAGCTGCAGTCGAATCTTTAGCGTTCTTAAACTTACATTAATTCCCATCCCCGTCGTACGATTAAATTATTGTTTTACATCCGTTCCCTTATTTACAATCAGTGTATACTATAATATTTCTACTCGGTTAGACCTTCTTTGAGTTTCTAGTCATATAGGTATGTATGAAACGAGAAGGTTGAGTCTCTCGCGCGTTCTACTATCCACATCAATACGGCTTCAGAACAGCACACTCAGCTGAAGGAGCGGTATACAAACTAATATCTCTCACAAGAAGCATAATTTCTGAGGGGCATTCAGCATTAATCATCTCATTTGACATACGAGGAGCATTTGATAATTGCAAGTGGTCCTCAATAATAAAAATTTTAAAAGACAAAAAAATAAATTCATCCTTAATCAATATCATTATTAATTACTTCCACAACAGGTGGTACGCTCGTCTCCAAATTAATAATGCTTTTGCTAAAAAAAAAATTACTTGTGGAGTCCCCCAAGGCTCTGTACTGGGGCCCACCCTATGGAATTTACTATACTCTAGCGTACATAACGATGTGGATCAATATTGTGAGGTATTAAATGCAAACTCTACTCTCATCTCCTATACTGATGATTTATGTATAGTGTTTAAAATTACAAAATTCACCAATCTAAAAAAATTCGAAAGAGTTTGTAAAATGTTAGAAAATAAAATAACGGACTTTGGACTTTCTTTTGCAACAGAAAAATGCAATGCTATGATACTTGGTAATCTTAAAATAGAAAACGAAATTAGAGGATTAAATCTCATTTCAGATCAATCTATACAGCTGGTAGACGACAAAATGAAATATCTTGGAATTTTAATCGATCACAAGCTTAGTTTCTCTCACCACCTAAAGGCAATAAACTTAAAATGTAACAATTTATATCATCAATTACGTAAAATCTTACCTAACACTAACGGACTCGCCCACAAACAGAGAATCATCCTATATAAGGACTAATACAACCCATCTATGCCTACGGTTCAAGTGTATACACCAATAAGAAAATACTAAAAACAGTCAAAGCACAACAAAGAAAATTTATCTTAAACATATCTTCCCTATACAAAACCTCCTCCTCATCAGCGGCCTGTGTCATAGCAAACATTATTCCTTTAGACCTATTCATTACTGGACAGGCAATAATTACTGAGTACAGAATCACCCGAAACTTAAATTTAGTCAGTAATCTAAAACTCCTAAACAACGACAGTATTTTAAATGCTCTGGGACCTTCACCGAGCATTAAAATACTAAAAAAACAAATATCAATATAAACACATGGCAAACCCAGTGGAACCAAGATCATACCGGCCGCAAAACATTCACATTTTCCCCAAATATTCAAGATAAGATTCGTCTCAAAAACTTAAATACAACTTTCTTTAACTCCCAGGTAATCACAGGACATGGCAACTTTGGGGAATACCTTCATCGCTTTAAGCTAATAGAGTCGCCAATCTGTCAGTAGTGTGACACGAATACAATAGACAATACTCTTCACCTGATTCATTCATGCAAAGCTTTCCAGAACATAAGGGAATCTTACCAAATCAATAAAAGTACAACACTAAAAATAAACAAAAAAAACGCTCATTCTCTTCTTGCCTACTTCCATGACGTCATGAAAAAAAAACTTACCCTAAAACCTCTGATCAACCATACTAACTAAAATAATATCTTTATTCCTAATACTTCTTTGTAATATCAATACTAAAATATTTAAGTAAGCTCTGCATTGGTGACTAAGCTTTGGCATCATCATTGCAATTGTAAAAATACATTTAATGTAGTAATTACTCGTGTACTTTATATATTTATGCATGCATATAATTAGTTTTAAAACATTTTTAAAAAACATGTAACACTGTAAAAAAAAAAAAAAAAAAAAAATTTTTTTTTTTTCTCCTTTCTTTTTTCTATTTAGTATACGACACGCCATTATGTACCCTTATTATTAAATATACTTGCCCCATCAGTATAATCTGAACTGGGGAACCAAAAAAAAAAAAAAAATAAATAAAACTATCCACAGTGGCCAACTCTACGAAAAGTTATTTCCTTCAATCTTATTTTCCAAAAACTTTTATCCTACCATCTGGTCTAATTCATACCCTCCTATTTGTTTAATTGATTTTCTCCTAAGTTCACAATTCGTTCTAAATTTCTTTCCTTCTCTTCGTTGTTTCGCTATCACTCTGTCATCTACGTTTACACCACTCTTTTCTTCCTTCATCTATATTATCTCGCTTCTCGACATGCTTGTCATTCCTTACATCCGAACACGAGCCTGTTGTTATCTGCGATACTAACCACGTCTCGTTTGAATGTCCTCTTCTTGAACGTTCCCTCCTCTACCATGATTTATTGTAAACTTCTCAACTTCTTATAATGCTTCATTCCTTTCCTTTATTGAATATAGTGTCTACTCTTGCTACCTTTACATGCGCCATTTCCAATGGAATTTCTCACTTAGTCAGTCGTTTGGTCAATCCCTTTTGCTGATAAGCCTATGAAAAAAGGGAAAAAAGCATGTTCGTTACCTGTTTTATTCAGTGCCTTCCGACCTTTTCATCGGGTCTTTTTTTTTAAAATTAATCCATCATCGCAACAGCAAACCCTAAAACAGGGGGTTAGGGATTTAAAATTGGAATAATATTTTCGGTTGCAACTACTAAAAATTCTGTTGCGAGATCTTTAGTTTTCTGTAAAATCGGATAAAGAGTCCTTTTTTCGTTTTAAATCTTCACACTGTGTACAGCCGCCAAGCTAGGTCGCGGCTTGTATGTTTAGATCATCCTATTATAGAGATTCAATTGCTTGAGTAAAGAAAAAAGAGAAGAGAAGGAACGCAATGTTCTTATTTGTCATGTGGAACCGGTAGTGGAATTTTTTTTAAATTTTTTTCTTAAAATTTGATTTTCACATTTTTTGAAATTTGGGGCCTTTAATTTTAAAATTTTGAGGGTTTTATTGTTTTCCTATGATTTTACCAAGAAAATACGCCGATTTAAAAAAAAAAAATGAACTCTCTAGCTCAGGGGTTCCCAATCTTTTTCAGTCCGCGGCGCACTCACAAGATTAGAATTTTGTCTCGGCGCCCTAATCTAGCTAGCTAGTCGAAATATATAGGTACAGTTAAAAGAAATAGGTACAATGATACTAGTTAGTTAGATAGATACAAAAATTAATCATGTTGACGAACCCATAAAAAAAAAAAAAAATCAAAACATCCACAATATAAGGTTAAATTTTTTATTTATTTATAAAAATACTAAATTAAAATAGAAACCATTTAAGAGGTATAAAGAATCGCGCCGCGGCGTACACTTTGGGAACCCCTGCTCTAGCTACTGTAGAACGGGCTGTACGATTTTTTTTTGTCTTGCAGCTTTCATAGATGTATTAGATAGATAGATAAAAAATATCTATATATATATATATATAACAGAGTCGGAAAACTATGTAAGGTGCAATTTTCAGGATAGTGTATTTTTTATTTTTTAAGGCCATAATAATGCAAACATAATTTTTAACTAACTTAAAACAACTAGTGTAACAATTAAATTGAATAATTTAAACAGTTTTACAATACAGGAATGAAAATATTGTAAAAATGGAATACATTTATGTTATCTGAATTACGAAATAATTAAATTTAACAATTATATCGGTATTTATGTGTACAGTGGATAAAAAAGGATTAGTGTGATCAATAAACCTAATTGCAGGGGACATATATATATATATTTACATTTTTTTTTAAATGGGAGATACAAATTTTTTTAATTTATACGCGTAATATTATAGCATTATTAAAAAGCAGTAGAAAAAAAAAATCTGCTTTTTTTTTGTTTTGCAACTATGTCGGATATTTAAGGAGTTTTTTTTATTATCGCACGTAGTTAGAAAAAAGAAGAGCACGCTAAACTGGCAGATCATTCACGCAGTCAGTGTATAAAGAAGAGTACTTTTTAGAATAAACGTCTAAGAAGTTTTTTATAAGTTCTTTTTAGAATGAGTCGCAGTTCAAAAATAAAAAATTAAATATTGTTTTAAAAAAGATATAAATAAAATAAATAAAGATACAACCAGAATCAATGTGAACATTTTTTCACTTTTACTATTACACTTATACGGTGATAATCTTTATATTTCTACGTGATGTGCACTTTAAGAGTCTCATGATAATTTTTCACTTGGGATGATATATTAATCGATATCTTTCTTGATAAATTAAAATTTTTCTATAAACATAAAGTAATAATTCCTCGCTAAAACGTAAACATCAGTCTTAAATTCAATCAATTTTATTCGACTTTATCGACTTTTATTTTCGGTTGATAAAAACTTCAACGCGCTGAAATGTCTCCCTCCGACTTGACCGATTCGTTTAAACTGATCCATTTACAATTTTAGTCGGCTTAAATAACTCTCATTTCACATTACGTGACTAATTTGGTGCGCATGGGGGGCCCCCTTCTCAATTCACTCGGAAATTTCGTGTTGTTTCTGAAACATAGAGAGATGCACGATAAGAACGGTTGTGACCAAGAATGAATTTTAAATACGCAAATTAACATGTATTCATCACGCGCGATTTCTGCGAATTCGCCATTATTATTACGTTTTTTTTTTTTGTTTTTTTTTTTTTCCTGTTCGGGCTATGAATATTAAATCGACAGAGCAAATGATGATGATTCCCGGTTTTAATAGTGGGGTTCGAATTCTACTCGAACGAAAACCTATTAGCTAATTAATTAAGCTATCAAGGTTTCAAATTTTGTTATCATTTTCAGCTGCATAATAATCCCTTCCTAGTTGTTTGCAAAACTTTTCTGTGTAACCTTGAAATTTTGATCTAGACGTAAGAACAAGTTAGTTAATTAGGATCCGTATTCCGCCTTCTCGTCCGATTATTTGAAATTAAAAGTCCATTATTATTCGGGTCTACTTTAAACGCAATTTTTGTTTTCTTTCTTTTATTGCCTCTTTAAAAGCGAATAAAAACTAAAACATTTATTTTGACAAATCTTAATCCCCCCCTCCACCGAAGTTAATGAATAAAAATAAAATTCACTGCTACAAATTCATTAAAAATTCTCATTTGGTCACTGCTTTTTGATTTATAGCCTTTCCAACGGTTTCCGATACCTTCTTTAGAAATATGTACATTTTTTTCCTTTCTTACGTTCGCTTTATTTTCGTTGCATTTAATTTTATTTTTTAAAAACCACGACGTATCGACAGTGACATGCGATGAACAGGTGATATTTTTCGTGTGTCCCTCCCTCCGCCCATTATAATATTTCGGCAGAAAAGAAAAAAAAAAAAAGAAAACGGCTGAAAACTAACGCTGTACCGCAATTGAGAAGAGAACTTATTTTTGGGAATTTTTACGACGCGACACACAATCGCGCAAAATTAAACTTGATTTTGAATCGTTTTACATAAAATTCACTGGAAAAAAAAATCTAACCAAAAACATACGCTCCGAAATTTCAACTCAATCGTACTTGCAATTATTTTAAATTGTTTCGCGAAAAATTTACAAATAAAAAGACTCAACCAAAAAGTATCCTGTTGCATCAGGTTTTAAGGCATCTGTCAAAATTTTAGAACAAACTTTAGAATGGAGTTACCCGCTATTTTGTTCAACAACTTGATAAATGTTATATTAGACCTTTATCGCCACTTGAAAACGCTGTAACAGGGATCGATCGTATAAAATTCCGAAAATAGGTTGGTGTTCCAATTACGATTTAGCAAAAAAAACAAAACGCTAACGTTAAAGTTGACGAAAAGTTCGGAAAAATGATTAAATTATTTAATAAAACAAAATAATGAATAGAATTATAAACGTTTTAGTTCGATAAATAAATACATATAATTATTCGTTATTTCCGTTTATAGAATTATTCATTATTTTATCATCTCATTGCACCTGAGGAACGGGCCGCCGCCGCCGCTGCCGTTTAGATACATTACGTTCGATTAACTTAATATTATATCGAAATAATCGCAAGTGTCTGTAGATATCGTTACTGTACTAATGTTTTCAAAAATTTTTAAATTCAAAATAACTTGCCGAGTATTCGCTTAATCGCAAATTTTAGTCGATTTTTTGAAAAAAATGTTCCGCTTAATGTATTTTAAGTATAATCGAAAACTTTTTTTTTTTTTTTTTTTTAGGGGCGTCAGTTATGGACATGAACTCAGCACAAGTGTGGGATTGCAGGTGAATGAAAGGCCACTATTTAACCAACTCGGCCACGGTAGCTGGCTAAATTGAGAACTTGTTCGAATGTACAAAAACTCTTTCAATGTAGCACAAGTCGAAAAAACATCTATGGCTCTGTGTAATATTAAATCTGAGAATCGCGTTTTTCATTACGATCTGATCTTTTTAATTTTTTTTCTTTCTTATTGATTAGGAAATTCACTAAACCGGTTAGACGGAGAAACAAGATGATAACAAGAAAACGTAAATACGCGGAACAATTTACAAAAACACAATTTTAACTGTAAATAAACCAGTCGACGATGGTTTATTTATTTATAATTAATTGCGCTCGTGCATTGTTTTGTATACTTGCATTTAATACCCCATTCAATAGTGCACAATTTCTATAATGCATCAGTGTATAAAACGACAACAGACAGCTGAAATTATTATAATTACGTCTGGAATTTCGGTAAAGGTCACTTTGCATCATCATTTGTCATCAATCCGAGTATTATTTTTCGTCGGAATCACGCGATTCTTTTCTTCTTTCTGCCAGTGTCTTTAATTCTGCATAGCTACTACACCGCAGGTCCTTCAAAATCTGTGTCACATATTTATAATGAAGTCTTCCTATGGGTTGTTTTTCGTATATTTCGCCTTCTATTATTGTTTTCGTTAGGGAATCGTGCCTCAATATATGACCAACCAATTGGTCTCGCCTCGTAATAGTTGTGTTTAAAAGTCGTTTCGTTGTTTGCGGCTCTTTGTAGAGTACTTTTTAAGTGGAAATTTTATCTGTCCACACTTGATTTTTTGATCATTTTTCTCAGGCACAACATTTCAAATGCATTCGAATTTTGTTTATTTATAGCTGATAAAATGTCCACGTTTCACAGCCGTACAGTGCAACGCTCCAAACGAAACATTCCAGGAATCTTTTTCTTTTATCTATTGATATTGATTGTGAAGTTAGCATCAATTTCTTCTTTGTAAATGCTGTTTATGCCCCTGTATAATTCTCGCTTTCAAGTTCCCCTAGTACTCCGTCCATCCTGAGTGATGATTCTCCCAAGATATGGGAATTCTTTTACTTCCTCCAGTTGCATATTTTTAAAAAATTTACTGATCGTTTAAATTAGCGAGAAGACGACTTACAAGTGTAATGGTCACTATATTTTAAATAAACGGCCGAATTACGAAGAAGAAAATTTGATAATATACCGTTTTTAAGCAGATTAACAAAATTCACGGAGTAGTAAAATTAGCAACAATTTCGAATTCGGTACTTTTTTTGCATTAGGCACGTACGAGAAATGGTTAATTGTTCAGTTCATCTCTTTAATCAAGGAAAGTGCCCATAGATAAAAAAACAAATCAAAAATGAAGTAAAAACATGTAAGAGGAAAACCAAAAGAAACAATTTTTTGAGAATGAATCGGTGTGGCCAAATGGCCTGATAGTTAACTGAAGCCGGGCCATAAAAAAAAAAAAAAAAAAAAAAAGGAATCAGGGCAATGTCATATTTGGCAGCTGTGCTGGAAAGAATATAGATCAATGAGAGAGGAAGATAAAAAGGATAAATTGAACAGTCTATGAAGCGAAAGCGATATATGTAATATATTGGGGAAGACATTTCATAGGAAAATCGTAAAATCAAGAATAATTACTGGTAGAAAACAGAGAAACAAATTGAGAGTTATGGTTGTAAAGAGAAAAGAAAGAGACATCGAACGTCCGAATAAATATTTTGGAATTGTTTGAAGAGATAGAAGGACTATTATGAAACTTGCGAACAGGACAACTCAAAGGTATTGTGTTGAATGCACTGTTTCAAATCTAAAAATGGCAGAGATAAATCCGTTACTTCTTCAGTTCATACGGCGTCTTAAGAACATTAACGCACTTGCATAGGGCGCGCCAAGTGATATAAACTCGCCCTACTAAAGATAAACTTCCGAAACCAATCGCTCTATTTTTATAAATGCGCGCGCACTACTGATTATCTCGTTTGTTTCGTTACACTTTAAAATCATACTAAAAGTACGTGTTTCATTTTTCACACGTTGCACAATATTTAAAAGGTAATTGTTCCGCACCGCTAACGAGCTCGTGCAATCAAACGTGATCTGACTAAAATAGGCAGAGGAGGCAGTGCGGATTTTGACATTTGGAGAGTCATTTGTGGTATTATAAACAGTGAGATTATGCACGTTATTAACTAGAGCTTCGGAAGGAACTCGCGCATCTTAGACATCCTTAGAACGAAAGTAAAAATATCAACAGCAGATGGTACGGGGCACCGAGAGAATTTACTTTGAAAAAGATCGTCCCTAAATGTAATTCTTAGAAAAGCAGTTCCAGACACTGGCTGGAGAAAAAAAAAAGGTGCCTCGGCAACATAGAGCGACAGCTGTGTTTAAAGAAGTCTGAAATGAAGCAATCTGTTGTCGTTAGTCCGCAGAATACGCTGTACATCGTTTGAACTGCAAACAGGTGATGGAAAATGGATCGGAGGCACGTGCTCCAGAACTATCCAGAAGCGCTGGAATTGAAAAGATATCGTGTAATTCGGCCGGCTGCTGAAATACTTCATAGACACACTGCAAAGTATAATATCCGATGACGTTGATGCAGAGTCAGAAACATTCGAAGAAAGCGATAGAAAAATGATATGTGCAGGTCATTCGACTGGATGGCGGTCGTCGAGCGCGCTTAGATTTCCTATTAGAGTAGCGACGACTCAAGTTCCGATCTGATCTTAAAAGAACATCTGCCAAATTGTCCTACACGCGGCACGAGCCACCCTCGCTCGACATGTATAGTTTAATTTGCCGTCTGACATCCCCCTTTTCCATAGCTAAATACATATATATATATATATATATATATATATATATATATATATAACTGCATATCCGCACCTTTTCTCTTTCTCTCTCTCTCTTTCTTCTGCACTTACATTAACACACCTGCCATATTTCTTACACAATATTACGGAACTTTCATAAAAATAGCTGCATAGGTACATACTATTTATTATATTCGGTCGTTAAATATTTAAATGTTCCATCAGACCAGCTTGAATAGGAAATATTATTAATGGCTCTAACCTAACAGTGATATACGCGGATCACTTTTAATTTTTTTATTCATTTTTCATTTTCAAATAGCATAGACATGCTCTCGGTGAATTAAAAGCTTTTTTGCTGTTTTTTGTCGTTTTTTTTTTGGGGCTATTGACCTAAGGTTTTTTTCCCGTTAATAGCAGCACAATAACTATTAGGTTTTTTGTGATGTTCGTCGCATATCATGTCTTATTTATATGTATATTCATTAAGTTCGTTATGTGGTAAGAATCGTATCGGTACACATATTAATAACTATATCATGAGTGCAATGTTATTGTTTATGCAGATAAATCTTTCTTTCTAATCGATATTAGAGGTTTTCCTAAAAGCGCTGATGACTTTCGATATTTTTTACACCTTCGGCCAGGAAAAGATGCAGTCCATTTTAGAAAGCGAATTATATTAATTCGCGTTTTGGAATCGCATAAAGTATTTTAAAAAACAAAGTAAATTTCAGTATTTGTCGATCGGAGATTACTATTTTGTATTTTCTGAAAATTTGTTTTTGTGACTTCACGATTTCGGTGAAATGTTTAAATTAAAATTTTAAACTTAATTTCGTTTTTATGCTTTTCGTTCGCACTCTAGTGGTGCGAAAGTGATTAACCGCGGGAACAAAATTAAAGTAACGCAAAAGAGACAGTACCATAGTTTCGTACTTGGCTGGACAGTGACGTTCCGTTCTGGTATGACCTGATTCGAATTCCGCTCACTGACAAAAATTTTTCATTTGCGTTGAATCCAAAAAAAAGAAAAAAAATATATACATACACTTTTAAACATTCATATATTTCTATACTAAATAATTTGAATTTTAAATACGTTAAAATTCTTTTTATTTAATAAACTGTAAATTTAAATCATTTATTATCTCTTAAACAACAGTTTCTTTGCCCTTTTTTGTCCCCCTGAAGGTTTTTACGTGTAAATGAAAAATATTAGTAAAATTTCGCCGGGAGAATAATTTTTACATTTTTCAGACTGTGTAATAATGTGAGGTCTTTTTCGCTTTATTTTCTTTTAATTTTTTAATAATAATTAAAATATTTCATATTCGAATAAAAATTTACTCATTTTAAAGTTGATTTTTAATTTTAGGATAAATATCTGTAGTTAAATTATTGCAATTTTCCTATTAATAGTTACACGATGATTGTTTCTTAAAATTTTTCCTATTCGCAGTTAATTTCAATTTCGTACCTTTCTATTAAGCCTTTTTTTGCGCTTACCGTTTTATTCTGATGGATTTAAAAATCACTTCTGTTCATTTTGCTCCTGAATATTTATACGGTAAATGAAAAAAAATGTCAAATATAATCAAATATCCTCGGAAAAATAAATAAATTATTTATTTTTATTAAAAATTAAAAATATAATAATCTCTATTAAACGAAATTTTTTCCAATGTTATCCGGCTGGTTAGCGAAATCAGCTTGGTGCGCTTTGATTAATTAAAAAAAAAGCAAAAAAAAGTAACAAACCGTTTCTTTAAACGCAAACGGGGTCTAAGTTGTTTTACATAAAGAGAGCTAATCGTCTTTGTTTAGAAATTAAGAGTATTACAAAGTTGATGTTAAAGTTAAATTGAAAAATATAAATATACTCGAGCGTTGAAAATCTTCAGATATAATTTCTGTTAAGCTCTATTTCTAATCGTCTCTCTATTTAACCCTTTTCATAATTTCTGTAGTTGTTGGGTCAAAGCCGCTGAAGCGAGAGCGTAAAAAAAAAAAAAACTTTCCAATAATCTTCCTTCGCGAAGCCCGTATATAATTCTGTTTTTCTTTTATCCATTCGTTAATATCTTTGTCAAATTATAATCTACTTTCTGTAATAAACTCGGAAATATTTGAAAGATTTAACTAACGGGATCTCGCCTTATTGTGTAAAAGCATACGGGTTTTTTAATTTTTCGTTTTTGTTTTCAGTCAGTTTTTGCTTTTTGCTTAATTTATTTCCGGCTACAATTCTGTCTCAGATATATTTTTATAAAATTAAATAGTATTCTAGATTCTTTCAATAGTAAACGTAAGTGCACAGTTTGAAATAATGAAGCTGCCACCAGTTCTGAAAGTTTTCAACGCACCTTTGAATAATTGCGTTTTCTTACTGCCGAACGAAACTGTTGATGGTTTTTTTTTTTTTTTTTTTGCAGCTAAGACGACAAATTTTTCAGCTGCTGCGGTGGTGAACAGTGCGGTATTTTAACTATTTCAATAATAGAACCTCTTCATCTGCCGCTTTACTATACGAACGGTAAAATGGAGTAGATATTTTAATAATTGTCGCGTAATTTCTTAAACCTGGTTTTATGACGTTTTCGAAATTCACCTTGAGTTCTTTTTTTTTCAAAATTCCGGAAAATTCATTTTCGCAAAATCCCAGCACGAATTAGGATTATTATTCCAATTGTTTTTCGAGCTTATAATCGTAATCAATTTTATCGATGGTACTTGGAATTTTTTGCGAGAAGTTTATAATCTTTCATTCGCCTAAGCTCATACGAAAAAACCGATATCGTCAGATGTTTTCCTAGTCAAATTTGGAAGTCTACCGTTTCTTCCCCCTTCTACTTTATTATTCGGTAACTGAAAATTTTAAATTGCACATATTTAAAAAAAAAAAGAAAAAAGGAGGATCCCAATTTGTTTGTAAGCAGTTGTTCGTTTTGTTTGTTTTTTTTTTTTTTTACTCTATTGTAAAAAATGCGCAATTAGCCGCTAACACATAATTATACAGCAGTATTTAAGTACAACGGGTTTAATATTTTTCGTTTCAGAAGGATACTCATTAAAATCCCACACTTTCTAGAAGACTGCTATAAAGTCGCCGGCCGAATTTTCGGACAGTAGAGCACTAAGGAGACGGCCAGTCCAAAACTTTAGCTAGATTCGTGAAAAATCATATCTCCAAATAATAATTTAAGAACACGGAGAAATGGAAGGCCCTGCTGACTTTACTCCGAATTGACCTCACTGTAAAAAAAAAGGTAGATGCACCTGCTATGCAGTGGTACATCACGAACACACTTCATGCATGCCCGCAATATGTATCGCAACACCTTCTAGTATGATTATTAGACCAGCAAACACTTTACAGTTATTGTACTTTTCTAAAAAGAAAAAAAAAACAATTAGTTTCGCTCTATACAATTCATAAATGTCTTACGTACGGGTTCGTCTGACTGAAACAACAGCATATAATAGTAGTAGGCGAACAAGAGACAGAAGAAGAAAAAGAAGAGAAAAAAGAGAAAGACGGAGAAGAAAAAATAACTAGCTTCAATTCGTACAAAACTGATGATTTTGACAACAATTTTTCAATCTAAAATTATAATTCAATCCGAATTTAAAACGTAACGCTCGGTACTTATGCACTACAGGTTAAACTGGAATAGAGAACTCTTAATTACGTTTCTATTTCATTTTATTAATAATACGGATTACTTTTTCAATTGTCCTACACAATTTTATCATATGTATAATGCTAAAAACAAATCAAGCTTATTGCAAAAATACGGCCATCGCAACCTCTCTAAATGATACTTCTTACGAATCAAAAACGCATACGTCGCGATATTCATTATTTTGTTTCTTTCGAATTTTTTGACATTTAGAATGAAAACATCACGACGAACATTCACGACATACCGGCTTTCGTGATATCTCTTTTTCGTTTCGCTTTATCTGTACAGTTTGTTCGCTCAGACATTTCCGATGTTAAAAATTTAATCCGATTTCATATTATACCCCACCTTCCTGTACCGTGCAATCTAAACAAATCGAACTATATACTATAGAAAAAAAAAAGATTTCACAATTGGAATGATTGATAATTTCGACCACGTCGTGAAAGAGAAATTGTACACACAGACTATAAGAAATCGAAACAGGAATTCAAAAAAAAATTTAATGCGAAAACGAAATAGCCATCGTTACTAGTGTATTCTTCGTAAATCTAGAGTGTGACGAAAATAACAAAAAAAATATTGGCTAGAAACACCTAGGGAGCGGGCAAGGAGAACAAAGCCGCCGAAATACCGTAATATCGTTGAATAATTTTAATTTCGAACTACTCGTGTTGTCTTAATTGTTTTACTTCGTAGCATTTATCGAAACCATGGAAATGTACGTGGAAGTTTAAGAAATGGAAATGTTTAAAAATTTTTATCGCTTTTCCAAATGAAAAGTACGAAAAAATCTCTTTCTTCACAAAATACCGCTACTATTATTTTGAATGTACTTTTTCAAATTTTCTCCCCCTCCTCCTCGGTGCATTTTGGCAGACAGACGGTGATGGGAGACCTTTGGTTGTCCAATTGTGCTCTATTTAGTGCGACGATCTGGACAGACGAAAAGCAAAGGGTACGACCTATTACGGGGACGTATGAAAGTTTATTGTTCATCGCTCTAGCCTATCCGTAAAATGCAGAGACACTATTGTGATAAAGCGAATGATTCACAGCGGCAATATTCACATTGCGGTGGTAGGCATTCGGTAACGTACAAAATATGTCTTGCGTACGACTGAGAAACAAAAGGTAATATAGGTCTTCTACAGCAGTGTTTGTTAACCGGTGGTCCGCGGGGACCGTCATGCTCCGTGAAGACCTAGGAAGTGGTTCGCGCGAAGTCATTTGTGTCCTTTTAGAGACAGAATAATCCAATTCCGAAACTGTATAATCAATAGATAATGAAAACACGTATATTTATTTAATGTACATATAATACGAGTGTTAGTCTCAAGAATTTTTTCTTTTTCATTGCAAAAATATTCCAAACACAAGCACGGTAGGAGGGATGCGATTTTTTTAGACGCAACAGTTTTGTGATTTCAGACAGGAGTTATTCTTGCGGATCTTTTCGCACATTTAAATCAGTTAAACTTACAAATTCAAGATTCATGAAAATAAACATTTGAAGAGTGTTGCGAACATTTTCGTTTTTTAAACTCGCCGTACCTTTACTTGTGAACTATGGCTAAATGGTGATCATCGATTGGCTATTGGAAAATCTCGAAACATTTATTAACCGTGAAAATGATTACGAAATTAAAACAGATAAATAACTTACAAATGTTGACGAAAGAATTGAAGTACTCGTAGATAAGTCGCCATGTGACCTGTTCGTTAAACATTATTTAATACAAAATAAATAAATGCCCATTAATAGCAAACGAAAAATAATAAAATAATAAAATAATAAATTAACTTTAATACATTTAAATATACCTCAATTAAAAGAAAACTTTTCCGGGCATAGTCCATCGTCAACTAACAATAGACAGTACACTGAATTAAAACTAAAAAAGTGAAGTGTTGCACTCTGTATTGTTAGCTGATGCATATGGCAGAGGCATTTGAATTTATTAAAGTGTAATAATTTTACTTACTTTCTGTTCGTTATTAAGGGGAATTTACTCGTTTTATAAATTTAAATGATATTTTCCCGAAAACGGAGCAAATAAGATACGTTCAAAAATTGATCCCTAATTCCTTCTCGGTATCGCTATTGAGCAAGTGGCAGAAGAAATCGCGCGAGATAAGATTATCGAATTGCAAAACGGTAGCAGATACGAGGAGGAAATTTTTGAATCTGGTGTTGAAGATTTTTAGTTGAAAAAGGCGATTTCTTTTTCCAGCCTCCGAAAACTCTCGCTTTACACCACTACGTTTTTTCAATAGCTTACACTCGTGTATAGAGGGATTTTCCACGCTACCCGCCGTCAGATCTGAACGAAGAAATTGTTTGAATGGAAATTACACGTATCTGGCTTTGCGACAAATTTGCGATATCATATTCAGTATTCCTAAAAATTTTTGCGACTTTGTTGCTTTTTTTCGCAGTTTTTTAAAACCTATGAAGTAACGATTTCGTTACGAACATACCTACTCAGAAATACATCCAGTTTTAGCAGGCGTTCCTCAGGGTTCAGTGTTGGGCCCCACGCTGTACTTGTTATACACAGCAGATTTTCCTGCGACAGAGAATGTGCAGATGGCTACATTTGCGGACGACACGGCACTACTGTCATCACATGAAGATCCGAAGAAAGCTAGCAACAATCTACAAAATGCTCTTACGAAGGCTGAAACATGGTTTAAAAAATGGAAAATCGGGATAAACGAAAGCAAATCGGTGAATATCCATTTTACTAACCGAAAAGTTGAAGTCCCACCCGTTAAGATCAATAACATAGATCTTCCTGTACGAGCAACGGTCAGGTATTTAGGTTTGCACTTAGACAGCCGATTGACATGGAAACACCATATACAGGTTAAAAAGAAAGAATTAGATATCCGGGTTAAAAAAATGTACTGGCTGATAGGGAGAAACAGTGTACTGACAACGGACAACAAACGTCTAATATACACAACTATTTTGAAACCCATCTGGACATACGGGGTTCAACTTTGGGGTTGCGCTAAACCGTCAAACCTGAAGGTAATACAGACTTCCCAGAATAAGATCCTTCGGTTGTTAACCAAGGCACCCTGGTATGTTACTAATCTAACCTTACATCGAGATTTGTGTGTAGATTATGTGGCTGATGTCATCAAAGTTCATGCTAAAAGACACGCAGACAGACTCGATTCTCATCCGAACACTCTTGCTAGAGGATTGCTCGATGTTACCGATAATGTAAGAAGACTGAAACGCCAGAAACCGCAGGACCTTGTTTAAGGTAGGGGTAATCGGGTAGGTGCCATTGGGTACTCCTCCCTTCATGTTTAAGTTCATTCACACGTATTACTAAACGTCCTTGATGGACAGCTCGTAATAGTGTATAAATAAAAAAAAAAAAAAAAAAAAACTTTATTGCACTTTAATAAAAAATAATTTCTAATACCTGATACTGCAATATGGCGAATTCGGTTTCTTTTAATGAGAAAATTAAAAAATATACAAATGTACAAACAACGAATGGGATTAGATAAAGAAAACTTAATGGAAAATATTATGAATAAACTCGCTAAATAAGAATGAAAAAAAAAAAAAAAAAAAATGTGTATTCGAATTAAATAACGGAAAGTTAATAACTTTTTAATTATGGTCGACTACATATTAAATAAAAAAAAAGAAAAAAAAAAAGAAAAACATTTGATAAAGAATTTAATCGATTAGTAATATTAATCATCTTCATCTGTGTTAACTTCTCTTAAATATACGTGTTTCAGAAGTCGATTTCACGCTGAAGTAGTTGTTTTAAAGGAATATCGAACAGTGATCTAAAATTGGTTTCCGCTTCTTTTTTTACAACAACACAACCTTTTTCCATATCCTATACATACCGCATTCGAACGCCCTTCTAAGTTTATCTATCCCCTTAGATGTAATTTTCTTATTTTCTTCTACTTTGCCCGTATCACATTATCATCTTGATGTAGGCTTCCCTTAATATTTTCCAACGCCTCCTATTTTGTGTTTGTTGAAGCCCCCCTGACTCCCCCGTTGTGTTAACAATAGATTAGATATATTAAACATCGAAGTTCCTCCGTTTAAAAATGAAACAGTAAAAAAATCTTCGCAATAATATTTTTTTTTTTTTTTTTTTTTTTGGGCTTGTCAACCAGGGACCTTTACCCAGAAACAATTAGAATAGGAAGGAATCACTTATATCCTGATACGATCAGATATTGTTAGGAGAAAGGAACAAATAATAGGAACAATTTGTGGAGAGGGAAGAGATAGAACATAAGAGGCGCAGTACGGAGTAGGAAGACCAAGTCCCAGCAAACTAAAGTAGAAAGCCGAGCACTCAGCAGAAAGAGATGAACACTCAAAGAACACATGGTCCGCATCGCAAACATGCTCTTCGTTCGAGTGGAGAGGACAATATGGAGAGGAAACCAAGGAAAAACGAAAACGGGAGGAAGGCAGCAGAGAATGGTTAAAGCGCAAGCGAATAACGGAGACAACAACAGAACGACGAAGTGAAGGAAACAAAGAGAACCACGGATTGGCAGGAATATACGTGAATAGCTTTGTATTTACAATAATCTTATACCGAATTACTTAAGCTCCACCAGGCTAAAAGCAAAAAAAAAAGCATAATAATTACTAATATCAATCCGTCGTGTGAACATTATGTATGATGTATCAGTGATATGAATAGGTACGACAAAATTTTGAAAACAAATAATGAAATATGGTTTAGTCGACCTTGCCATATATTATTAATATTCGAACGCCTGGAAAAATCATCTTTTTTTTTTTTCAAAACTTTGAGCTATAAAATTGTAATCTTAGTTTTATGTTTCCTGTAAATTTATGCGCTTGTGCTTGAGATGATACATTTTGTTTTTTGTTCAATTTTTTTACCGGAACTGTACTACTTCGAACACTTTTTTGCTTTTCGCTACTTTTCGACTAAAAGCAAGAGATGGAATATTTCTTTTTTTTCGGTGTTTTTTTTTTTTTTTTTTGTTTTATGAATTTCTGCGTTTCGTCTTATTATTTTTAATTTCACTTATGAATTTCTTAGGGGTGATTTTTGTCAAATCATTTTAAATTACATTTTGACGATTTTTTCTTTTTTGCGTTTTTACATTTATTGCCACTCGGGGTAATCCACATTATCTTAAAGTTACAGATTGTCTCAAGGAGAATTTTAATTGTGATTTACATTCAAATTTGAAATTTATAACCCTTCGTTAGTTATTAAATTTTATTTGAGATATTTTTGTCGTTTTTTGGCCCATCTTATTAAATTCCCTACGTAAATTATATGTGTACGGGGAATGTAAAAAAAAAATGATACGCTCCCAATAAATACGAAATGGATTTAAACTTTTTACAGTATAATTTTTTTTCTTGTTTATTTTATTAAATATTTCGAACAGTTTCAGGAGGTACTTGAAGTTCCATATCGTCCTTCCTGACTACAGGCATTGCTGCAAGGGTAGCAGCAACAATTAATAATAATAATAAACAACAATCAACTTTTTGAATTTCTAAATAAATTTAAAAATGTGTTTAAATCCAGCGAGGGGTCCGATACGTTATCAGTGTTCATAAATGAATTAATTTGTGAATTAATTGCTGAGAATTGTAGCTGAACGGACTGACAAGACGTCGCCGTCGAGTTCAATTTTTTTATTTCTTCTTCTCGACACATCAACTATGATGGACATTAAATCAGCGCGAGTGGTGAAACTTTTTTCCGGAAGTGTCAATGTGCGGCAGTGGAATTATTCGAACGAAACACAATTAACCAATCGAACGCCACGATAGATGACTCGTCTTTAACAACGTAGACATTTTATTAATAAGTCCATCTGATTTTATTATGGCGCGAAAGTTACACATAGAAAAATAAAATCGTACTCATATAGTGCGTATCATATACGGAATAATAAAGTCAGCCGGAAAATATTACAAAGTCGATAGATTTATTAAAGAGTCATTATCGGATATACCATTCCGCTGGTCGCTATTTCATTGGCATCCCTTTCCATGCGTAGTACAACGGCGAACATTTGATATTCTTCAAAACGTTAGCGCATTGCAACATAAGCAGTGTTAGGGGAAATCGAGGCGATCAACGTCAAAACTGTTTTCAAACGTACGAAACGACCCTGACCGATTTTCAAAAAAAACCCCAGATTTGCCTGCAATAGAAACCGACACAATATGCTCGCTGTAACTCTTATCATTAGAACTTCAAGTTTACAGAAAGAAAGACAGTTTTCGTAACAGGTAAGACGGGTGTGTAAATGTAGATAAGTCGTTGGAAAAGCGAATTTAGAAAGCGGGGATAACGTAGAAAACCTATTCAGGCTCGGTTTCTACGGGATAGTCCGCCGGACGACAAAGAGTGGTGCTAGACGAAATTACGACGCAGCCTCAAATATTGGAAGATATGACAAAAAACAATACTGTGACAAATTTCTACGCTCAATGGGGAAGAAATAAGTTTTGTTAAAGTACTACTTGAAGAGGACAATGCGATACACTTCGAAATTACGTCTTAAATTTAACCCTCTTACGAACAGGTTCTACTACAGCAAAAAATTTTAAAAAGAAACAAAATTTTAAAAAGAAACAAAATTTATACGCAGTAATTAAGATAATTCCCGGTTTTTTTTGGGTTTTTTTTGGAATTTTTCATAATACATTATCGAAGAAGAAATGGGTAAATTCTTACGATATCCGTTTTAATGTCTCGTCCTATTTCTTCGATTCCAGTCCGCCTAGTTAATGCGTAAAAATTTAAACGATCGTCGAAAAACTCGATCAGCAGAAACTTTCTAGGAAAGCCCATCCTACCGTTAACGTATAATATAATACGAACATATTCCGGCACATGTCGTATGCGCGGGTTTTATCAAAACTGTTTCGGACTCCGTTGTTGACGAAATTGTAAACCCCGGTTCTTATAAGGTACCGCACCGGATAATAGTTGAACGTCAATTCGGTTTTCGGAGCAATCACGACGAATGGAATATACTGGAGGTGTACTTTACAAGAGAAAATGTAATTTTCTCGAACCTTCGATAACGTTTGGTACTGCACAAAGAGGTTTGCCTATTTTATAAAACAAAATTTTTATACATAATAATAATAATAATAATGAAATACGGCATATCTAATGAGCGCAGATATTTTCTCGACGAGTAAATACGTATATACATATATATATATATATCGGTGAAGATCATTTTCAAAACTACGCCCAATTATATATTTCCGCCAGGTTGCCTTCAAAATTCTCTGTATTCGATTGGGGTGACCTCTCTAAAAATGCAGCAGCATATTTTCCTAAAAGTACAGTTCAGTTTTATCTGCACACAGCGACATTCTGGAAATACAACTTTAGCATCATCTAGAAATGTGCCGCTCCATTATCAAAAATACGTCTATCAATGCGAAATACATATAATGCCTCTTCAAATTTCTATCTCGGTCTACATCGAGAAATATTAGCGAATGCTCGCGCCATTAATCGCAGAAACATCAATCGGTTAACGACACATTGAAGTACCCGTCTGTGTGGGCATGTTGATTATTTTTGTCGTCCTATTTGACGACACTTTTAAAAATGTTTTTGTCCCAGGCGATGATATACTCTGTCACACGGAAAAGCCCCAGTTACTACCCGTGGCGACGCGGATGATTTTTGCTTGGTTTTGGCCCTCTTTCAAAATTTTAGATTAAAATTAAAAAATTTGTCAACTAGATTTTTATAAACTTCCAGTCTCATATCGAAAAAAAAAAAAAAAAAAAAAAAAAAATCAAAAAATTGAGACAATTAAAAATGGAGATGAAACTGATTTGAAGGCTCAGAAAAAAGAGATTTTAACTGCATGTCGCAGAAATTAATAAAAGCGAAGGCAAAAATAATCGAATAATATTTCAGACAATTTACAAACAATTATTTATTTCGATACTTGCTAATACTAAATATTAATAGAAAATTACAAACCTAAGATAGGGAAAAACCAACAAATACAAAACGGAATAAAGTAAAATTGCGAATTAAAAAATATAATTATAAAACTTCGATAACCGAACAAAAACAAAAAATATTTGAACAAAACAAAGTATAAAAATAATGAATAATATTCAACGACACAAGTATTCTACGACGTACACCTACTAATGACAGTCATTTTACTTTTCGTAATGAGTATTAATAAAAAATTAGAATCCGAAATTCAGAAAAATTGAAAAAAATGAAACAAAAAATAAAATAAAAGAGCCAATAACAAAAACGTAATTATAATATGTTCGCAATTTAAATTCATTATTTCGGGAAAAAATATACGAAAATTATCCAAAAGTCAGATTGTGTACGGAATTTGGAAAAGCAATCTAATAGGCTCACCCCGTGTACATTCATATACTGTTTCCTTCCGTCGTTCCAACATTCCTCTTCTTTTCTTTTCAGCGCATACTCTTTGCACAATCGACTTACATATATTCTTTTTTTTTTTTTTTTTGCCTGTTTCGACTACTTTTAAAATATCACCAAAAACGAAACAATCAGGAAGAATAATTCGTTTACAAATCGTAAGGTGATAAACGTTGCTGAGAACTAAGCGGTGTCTAGGTGCCGATAACTTTTTCCCACGTAATGGATATATCGGGGAGAAAAACAAGGTTTTCATTTTTTAAGTGATAAATGCCGATTTCAGGTATATAAACGAGACCGGTGTGCGATATTTACTTCGTCATATGAAGTAGAAATTTCAAATCTGTCTATCGTCACTCTGGACAAGAACATAATCGGAAGAACAGCCGTCTCCAGCGGTAAATGAAAAATCCGTCTACGAGAAGGGGCTTCGCGTCACAGAGAGTAAAACTAATAATCAATCCTGCGACCGTTAATCGGGAGAAGTTCGCATTTGTCGCTGGAGAACAAACTACTCTAACGCTCATTCTTATAAAACCACGATAAAATTGATCTGAACGTATTCGAACATTCTGAGGAAGAAAATAGCGACGTTAAAATAATCGAAACGATTCGATCTATGATCGGCACACCTTGATCCGTACGGAATGACGATTAACGATTTTAAACTGGAACCTGTCGAAGAAGTAATTTGAAATTCCGACACAAGGAGATGGATAAATTTTGTGCCATTATCGTACTATATATGTATATGTATATACTACCGGTAATCATTGATAACGCTACAAATAACATATGACGACACCGTTTAAATAACCTTACAAGTTGCGTATGTCCGGTTTAAAATCCAAAAAAAAAAGACATAATAATAATAATAATAATAATAATAAATAATATTGCGGGAACAACGTGTGACCAGTATTTACAGATGCGTGTACGAATTTTAAAATATCGCAGCGATACCGACACCGACCAATAAACGTCGGTAGACAAAAGCTGAACCGAAAAGAATTGAAATAAAAAAAAATCACCGCGACTGGTAATAAATATACACCATAAAAATCGAAACTTGTCTGCCAGTTATGTATCAGAAACACCTTCACAAACATAATCTAAGGGTTTTTTCTTCCTTCTTTAAAACAAAAAAAAAACTATCACTAAACATTTTTTTTGCGACGGAATTGCGTTTTAATTATCAAAATTAGTCATTAATAATTAGAATTAATTCAGACCAATTACATTTTAATTGCCGTCATCAATAAAGCGATGCCAAGATTCTGTTTGGAAAATGAAAAGCAGAAAACGAGATTTTAGGCCGGGTCTAATAGTAAAAAATTTGATGCAGCGACTTACAAAGTACAGACTTAAATTAGGGCTAAGCTCTCTTTCGAGGAATGTTGGTCAGCGACTAACATTTAGACAGATCGCTTAAAAAATGCTCTAGCATCCGACTGTTTTCAACTGAGCATTCATGCTGCTGGAGGAAACATTTGTGCGATCGAGACGCAGCGACATAAACGACTTGTATTTGTGTCCGAATAATAACATAAATAGCGATTCTTCCGGGTCTCACTGGAAAACACCCGTATGCATATATTTTAAAATGTTCGATTAGAATTTTTCGGTGATTACAAAACAGCCTCTACCTTTGTTTATAAAAAAATGCCAAGGTGTGCTAAATATTTTTCTGTCCGCTGGCTAGACTGACCGATTAGACTTTGGAGTCTAGGCTGAATATTGGTTATTAGATTCGTGTTCCGCGTATTTTTCCGTTACTACGAGAGGCAGTTTTATAAAAACATTTTTTCTTCTTCCGTTGTACGTTTAATCCTTATACGTTGTTGTCCGGCTTCTCACTTGCCACCAGTCGAAGTCATGCTACAAGTTCTTCATTGTGATCGTGGTGAGCAGCTGTTTTCCCGTTACACTTAGTTGCTGCCACGTGTTCCCCTAGCTGCGAAAACTGCTCATTCAGAGTAACCCAGATGAGACTTTTAAACCCTTCAACTAAACATTCGTACCTCTCGTCCGCGGGGCCGTCTCATAATTATGTGACTGCAAAATTGTCCGCTTTAGCTGTAACCATTCTCTAGAGTTTATGCATCTCAATTTAGCTTCCTTACACTTTTATGTAAGCTCCGGGAAACTGGTTTATCACAATGAACATATATTTATATATATATATGTATGTATGTATATGTATATGTATGTGCGTCTGCATAGATTGCGGCAAGATTTTATGCTAATTGCGGATAAATATGCAACGGAAATAATATTGCGACGCAGCTAATCGACTCGGTGCAGTAGTTAATTTTTAAGATAAAATTCACGACTAAACGGCATTTACAAAATAACAACTCCCCAGGAAGTGAACGGGATACTTTTTTTTATTCAATATGTTTTATTCTTCAGTCTGTTTATTTAAGCCCGCTCGAGTGCTTTACTTCTACACCTGTTATTTTGCAAATAGGATAAAATACGCTGAAGATTGCATGTTTCGTATTTCAACGGCTGTCATATCTGCACTGCGAGTCCAGAACCGAAAGAAAAAAGCGTCCCCAAGTAAACCTACATAGTTTGCTCCACTTTCCGTAATATCGTTGCATTAACATTTCGGAAGATCGCATGTTTGATAAAAAGAATTGGTGGTTATTACTGATAACACCAGGGAGATCGGAAAAATCATAAAAATGCATCAACAGAAGAACTTGCGAAATACAGCGGGGAAGGGTGTAAAGGGGAAACGATAAGAAAAGGAAGGAATATGTAATTATCCGGGGAAGAGTCGCTGCATTCATGCGGGGGCGGGGGGATCACACGGGCTGCGTTCCCGAGGTTTCGTTCGAACATTTTTCGGAATAATACATTTTTGTTATTACTGCTGTCATCTTTTAATTTGTTCTTTAGCACTCTGTCAATTTCTTGTTATGTATTTGATAAACTTCACCTGCTTACCTCTATTCGATTGCTCCGAATCGAAATATATAAATTATCATTATTATTTTTAATTTAAATTTCTATAAAACTAGTCGTCGCGATAGCCTAATTATTAGAGCACTTGACTTCCGTTACAGGAGTATCTTGAGTTCGATCCGAGATATATATATATAGGAAAAATATTTTCAAATGGCGAGAAAACAAAGAAACAAAAAAGTATGGTTGTGGTTTCGGTACTCTATCGAATAAAGTTATAAATAAGTTTCCGTTTCAACTACATTATCCGGGCTATAATTATTTAGGACCTGGTACAAAATTAGATCGTCAACTAAGATGTGACGTAACCGGAATAAATCCTTTAGACGAAGCTGCTAAAGAACACGGATATTTTATTTTACGCGAAAAAATTACAAGTTCCGAATTTTAGACGAGTTTTCGATCGAGATGGATTGCCTATCAAACCTAAGAAAAATGAAAGTGCGATTGTGGATTCGCAAAAAAGTCGGGGAACTCATTGGACTGCATACAGAAAATGTGGAAATCGTGCACAATATTTCGATAGCTTTGGTAATTTATCCCCTTCAGAGAGCTGATTATTTATCTTCGTAAATATGATCCAAAGATTGATATTCAACACAACAGACACACATATCAGCGATATAATTCAGTTAATTCGGAGAATTATGTTTAAGTTTTCTAACAGATACGTTACCTGCTCCATTTACATTAACAAGATGATTAGTAATATAAGTATGAGTGATTATAAAATTTGTTGATTATTGTATATATATATATGTTATTAATTTTTGAACACAAGTTTTAAAAAAATATGTAGTTAGTGTTATTATTTGTTTGTTTATATCAAATTGTGTAAAAGCCTGTATCAGTATATCGTACCTATTTTAATTAAATGGTAAAAAAAGGTAATTTGACTAGTAATATATACTCGTATCCTCCGTTATTATTAGCGAATAATTGTCAGTGGAGCGTTGAGTTAGTATCATTGACAACATATTATTCTATAGGTAATATTACATTGGAATGTAATAAGTTATATTATTATGATTCTGCTTTGGCAGTAAAAAGAAACGATCCTCCAAAATATATTGTAATACCTAGGGGATGTTGCGAAGTGGAAGATATAGAAGAATACTTACGAAAATATTTAGACGATGGCATTATTATAAAAGGCGATGAAAGAACGTTAAAGTGCGTTATACAGAGAAAATATTACGTACAATTTGCTGGACCGCGGAGTATTGCCTCATTATTGGGTTTCAATGATGTGACAAATACCTCCACAAATGAAACATATAAGTCCTAATACAATACAGATTACTCCGATAAATATATGAAATGTGTATTGCAACATAGCAACAGGTGGATATATAAATGAAATATCATCTCATCTCATTTATAGTTTTCCTTTAAATATAGCGCCAGGATATAAGATTTCTGAAAATCCGAAAACAATAATTTATTTACCTGTAAATGTGGACTACATCTCAGAGATAAATGTATATATATATAAGATCAGAACGGAAATATCGTTGATTTTGCTAGTGAAGATTTAATTATAAATTTACACCTGAGTAGTTCAGCGTCGTAATAAAAGTATAATAATACCACTTTAAGATTTCCATCATATACACCAATCAAAGCATGTATAAGCATTTTCAAACGCCGCGTTGAAGCAAAAACAATAATATAAATAGAGGAAAAAATAAAAAAGTGTTGAGTAAAAAAAGTATTAGTGTACTTTTTTTTTTTTTTTTTATTTATTTATTTGGTGAATAATAACATAAATACATAGTAATTGAAACATAGCCATGAGTATCTCAGTTGAATGAACACCTCATGGATTGGAAACAATAAAAAGAAAATGAAAGAGACAAAACTTAACCAATATAAAATTAAAATAAAATTATACATTAAATGAAAAATCTTCAACATCCGAATATTTGGAAGCCATGATAAAATTCGCCGCGTGCAGGAATTTTGATAAATTATCGTTGTTTAATGGAAAACAATTTACGTCTTTAAACAAGAATTTCCACTTGGCGCACTCATTACATTCCTGTTCCAGCAACCGATCTTAAAATTCATATAAAACATAGTTTAAAAACCCTATGGCAGAGGAAATGGCAGCAAACATCAGAAACGAATAAGCTTCGTGTAATCAAGCCGTCAATATCACCGTGGAACATATCACTTCCAAATCGAAGAGACGACATAATCATCACTAGACTTCGATTGGGTCACACACGCCTCACCCACGGATACCTACTAAATGGATCCGAGGCTCCTCAGTGTACCATGTGCAGTGTTTCCCTCACCATTCACCATATCCTCACCGAATGCCCTTTATATTCCTTTGAAAAGAAATTTTTCAACCTACCTTCCTCTCTTCCCCTCATCCTTAAAGACAACTCCTCTTCATTATCTAGTTTAATCCTTTTCCTTCATAAGTCCGGACTCTACTCACTGATCTAATCCTCCTTCTCCTCCCGTGTCTCTAGCCATAGTTGCTGCACATGGCACGTAAAATTTAATTTAATAATAATAATTTAATAATTAACGATATGGGTGACAGTTTCAGGAGCATCTCCACAGGAACACAAATTGGTGTCTGCTAGATGGAAACGGTGCAGATAACTTTGAAATCTACCATGTCCAGTAAGAAATTGCGTCACATACGTATTAATATTATTAATTTTGATTGGATTGGTTTTAACCTCGGGGACGAAACTAAATGTTAATCTTCCAGTTGAGCTATTGTTCCAGCTATTTTGCATTTCAATAAATCTATTGTTTAGATCCAACTCCAAATTGAGATTATTTAACCCTTTGAAATACAAAATTTTATGCTGCAATACGGAATGCAGTGGCAATTGTCCTGCTATTGTTCGCAACGCATCACCGGAAGTAGTTCTATGCGCGCGGAGAATAAACAAAAGAAATTTCCTTTGGGATTTAACTAGTACTTCCTGAATGCTTTTACGCTTTAAAGCCTCTTCAAACATAAATACGCAGTACGTGAATAATGGAACAACTAGCATATTATAAATTATTAAACGGTGTTTAGTGCTCATCCCATACGTGCGTCCAGACACGGAGTGCAATTTATTTAGAACCGTTGTAGCTTTACTGGACAAATTTTTGAAATGTTGATTAAAACTGTAGCAACGACAGTCTAATGTAATACCAAGATATTTCAGTGATTCGACGATATTAATTTTAAAGTTCGGTATAGAGAGATGTAGCGAATTGTAGTAGTCCCTTTTTCGTTTCTTGTGCATGATTAATAAATTAGTCTTGTTTTCGTCCAACTGTAGAAGATGTTTTTCCATATAGGTTAAAATATTGTTGATTGTAATCTTGAAGTATTTACAAATGGAGGGACGATGGTTAGAAGTGACCGCGAATGCTAGATCATCTGCATAGAAATATCTGGTTACTGCCGACGGGAACTCCATCAACGGTAAGTCTGAAATATACAAATTCCAAAAAATCGGGCCCAAAATCGATCCTTGCGGGCATCCGCGAGTAACATTTCGAAAATATGTTTGATGTTCGTAAATAAATTTAATAGTTCTGGAATCTAAGTATTGTCTTAAAATTGAGATTATTCTATAATCGAGCCTGAGTGCTCTAATTTTGTGGAATAAGACTGGCCACGAACAGTTATCAAAGGCGCCTTTAATATCCAACGTCAGCAGGCCGATCGCAGTCTTTTTACTTAACGCACGCTCAATCTGCTTAGATAATTCGCCAAAAAGCGTTGCCGTGGAACGGGACTTAGTAAATCCAAATTGCCGATCATCGTGAGGTAAAACCGGCAGTATAAGATTCAACAAAACATATTCAAACACCTTGGCTAAAGCGCTTAACAAGACAATCGGTCTGTACGAAGATGGAAGACTAGGACTACGTCCGGGTTTTAGCACAAAAACTGTTCTTCCTGCTCGCCAGGCTTCCGGGAAGACTCCAAACCTCAACAAAGCGATGAATAAGCTCTGAAGTAAATTAGGATAGTGGAAATTCAAGATCTTCAAACATTTATTCGTCAGCTGGTCTAAGCCAGGAGCTTTATTTTTAGTCCGGCGAAGAATATCCTTAATTTCCGTTTTGGAAATAAATAGTTCGCTGTTAAAACTAAAGCCGCTAAGGTTAAATTTCTGGAATTCTTGCAACTTGTATGAGAAGGTTTCGTCCCCATTTGTGTTTGAGTTTACTTGATAAAAATGATCAAGAAGGGCCTTTATCTTTGAATCCTTATCGAAAATTTTTTGATTATTCTGGTCTAAAAAATACGAAGGAATCTGTAACTGGCGTTTATTTTTGAAAATAGTCTTGTAAGGAAGGCCCCATAGTTTCGAATCGGAACAAAATTTTTTCCAATTTTTGGTTTTCGCGTTTCGCATTTCTTTATTAAAAATTTTTCGTACCAAATTCATAACCAGGCGCGCATTATGATCATTAGCTCCCCGCTTGTGTGAGCAGTGTACTTAAGGTGTTTGGGTTACACAGTGTTGATCGAGTAAGAAGTCCTCAGTTCAGTGCAGTGTGTAATTTTCTAAACATGCACAATATTTTTGTTCATGATCTAGTTCACAATAGCACATGTCACAGTGGAATTCACAGGGGCAGTCATTATTTTTCCTTCAATACGTCTTGCACTTGCAAATGCAAACACCAACATTTTTACATAATCTATATGCTACACAGTCCACTATGCACGGCACCACAATATTCACCGGTTAAATGATTGTGATCACAAACTTTATCACCATTTAATTGTTTCACACAAATGTAACAAACGGTAGCATTATTAAATGCTATTTTATCTGCGGCACTCATCATTATAGATTTATCGTTTTTACAAATTTCAAAAATTAATTTTGTATCATTTATAAATTTTTCCATAAACACTTTTGCAGCCTCGGGGCCATGGTCTTTGTGAATGTAATGACGAATGAAGAATGTTATCACTAACATGGGGCACAATTTTTTACGAAAAATCCATAGGCATGTGTCTGTAAATTTTCACAGTGTTCTTGGGTGGTTGATCGCCTTGTATATAACGAGTGATACAGTCATCTTCCTCTTCCACCTCGTCATTCTCCATAGGGGTATCTTCAGCTTCAATGGTTTCGTTATCGGTATCAATTACATCATCATCATCTACTACAGACTCCAGGAAACATTCAAAATCCATGTAGACTATGAAGGGAATCCACTGTTGCTGAGGAAATTTGTCATGCTGGAGAATGATGTTCCTCTCCGCAAGCATCTCGATTGCTATCGCAGAACCTTGTAATCCTTTTGATGTTCCTGGAGCTTTAGAGGATTGTCGATGTGCCATAAACATCTTCTGCAGATGTGTAAACGGTCATAGCACTTTGTGATTTGGTGACACACAAGCTTCTCAATATCGTTGGTTCTTGATACCGTCATGGATCAAAAGGAAATCAGTATGATCCGGTTTGTCTTCCTTACAGATATTATAATGATATTCTTGTCCAACACATACATATTAATTGACAAGTTTAGATTGTTTTTTTTTGAATTTTTGCACATCGTTGAGACTGACAGGGAATGAAATTTTAATTTGTCTGGTATACATATAAATATGTAGGGTAATTAGTTAAAGAAAAATTATCAAAATATTTAAAAAATGTTATTTTCATAATCGGACAATAATAAATAAAAAATTATGAAGCCGCAAGGAAGTTATTAAACTCAAACTTATAAAAGTAGAAATAATTTAAATTCAAAAAAGGATATAAATAAAAATAAAACATGAATTACTTACTGGTTTAAAAAATACAACCAATGAAGAAGATGGTTGAAAACTTTGAAAAAATTTTACATAACTTTTAAAAGACTTAAACTTCTATGTAATCACAATGAAGACCAAATTACAAGTGATCGAGTTGCTCAGGATTGCAACTACGTACCCCAATTTGGAATGGCATGGGCTAAAACAAGCCTTATATCGTCATATTTTAAAACAACGTTAAAAACTGTCCTGGAACAAGAATTGGGGTTGGGGGCTTTTTTCCAGGGAACAGGGTGTTTGGATTACTGGAGTGTAGTAGTTTAAGGGTTGGGGATTGTACTAAATCGTGTTTCTATTGCCGTAACAGGAGGAGGCACCTTGGGGAAATTGAGGGAAATTTTGGGGAACTGGTGGAAACTTAGGTGAATTTTGTGCTCCGGAACAAGAAATTGAGTTACTTTTTGCCTCCCTGATAAAATACTTGGGTTAGTTTTCGGTCTGCGGACACGGTTTTAGGATTGTAACATCACAGACGCCCTGGCTTGTACATTTATACACTACTTAAGTAGTTAGTGATGCTCGGAAGCTAAGTATGGCGTTATGATGATGATGATGATGAGATAACAATTTTTTTTTTTTTCCCATCACAACTGACCAACTTTAGTGGTCATTTAGCCATTAATTTATTGCGATAGATAATTTTTTGTGGAGGGGTAGTACTCAGTAGTACTCCCTCTGAAATCTTAATAATGGCTAGACAAGGTCTAAAGGCTTATTTCGCCACAGTCTGCGTATTTCACCGGAGTTATCCAGCAAATTGTTAGCAAGTGGGTTCATATGAATGCCAAGTCGGGCGACATGTTTATTTGCTTGTTTTTTGATTTCATCCTCCACAGACATAACATTCAAGTCATTATGGAGGGTATAATTTGAGACGTACCAGGGGGCTGCAGTAATGGTTCTGAGTACCCTATTTTGATATAGTTGTATTTTCTGTAAGTTCGTTGTTTTTGTGTATACCGTACAGCCAGATCGGTTTTAGAGTTATTTTATATAATAGAGTTTTATTGTCTAACGATAAGCCCGATCTCTTAGCTAACAGCCACGACATGGTTCTAGTTTTAAACCTTAAATGCTCCATTTTTTTTTCTGAATGTGAGTGCCTCAAGTCAGCCCAGCGTCCAAGTGCATGCCTAAATATTTTACATTATTGGCATTTGGTATTAAGACGTTATTTATTTTGATTGGCAGGCGTTCAATTTTTCGATTTGTGAATGAAATATGCGTCGACTTACTTTCATTGACTACTATGCGCCATCGTTTTAGCCAAGTTTCCACATGCCGAAGTGACTCCTGCAGTTTTTCTGTGGCTGTGTTTTCACACTTATCAACGGCCAAGATGGGGCTGCGTCATCCGCGTACAAAGCTGCTTTTATATTATCTAATATCGGGAAGTCGGACTTGTAGATTAGGTACAATATTGGACCCAGAACGCTCCCCTGCGGGACCCCGGCCCTTACTGGAAAAATATCTTTCTTGTATATACGATTTATAAATAGTAGATAGAAGAAATGAGGAAGCGGAAATTTAATTTTATATCCTTGATGCCATACCTTATCGAAAGTCTGCTGCACATCCAGAAACGCGGCCATACAAATATTCTTGTTTTCCAAGCTATTTTCAATCATCTTCGTTAGTCTGTGAACCTGTTCTATAGTGTTATGGTGCTTACGAAAACCAAATTGAAAATCGGGAATAATTGTATTGTTAGATAATATTGGAAACAACCGTTTTAAAATTAATTTTCCCAGTATAGAGGACAGGAAGCAACGAGATGATAGGTGTATATGATAAGACCACCTCAGACGGTTTGCCAGGCTTCGATATAACAATTATCTGTGAGATAACAAAATATAGTATTAATATATGTTAATAACAAAGTTATTTTTTCTAAAACTTTCATTTGTATTTTTAAGTTCTCTGTTTTATTTTTATTTATTTATTTTTCATTGTTACATCGATATTTAAATTAAGTACATTTCAAAACTTGTTTTTAAATATATAGCATGCCGGAGTATTAGACATATGTATCTGTTAAATATTCTATTTTATTTTTATATGGTGCCCCATCAGAAGAAGAAGAAGAAGAAAGAATATATTTATGCAAATTACGATACAACATAACGTTAGCAGTACAAGTTGAACTAGCGTATCGACGAATTCTCTTACCGCACGATGCAACATATAAAAAACGATTATAGGTTATTACAATTAAAAATTTAACAATAGTGTCATTGTAGGAAAAAATTTAAAAAAAACCTACGCGCAGATATGATGAGTAGTTGGGAATAAAGTCTGCTTAAGGAATAAGGATTCAGATACAACAAGTGAGGAACAGGACTGTGAGTGAAAAAATAAAGAAATGATATAATATATACTGGTAAAAGATTATAGAAGATTATGCTTTAGACGCCTGTGCTTATAATTTGAATACATAAATTGGAGTTGCCTGAAATCGTAATTCCCGATGTGGTTAATAAGTGGATTACTATGGGTCGAGCAATTTTCAAAAAATTTTTTTGCCGAAGAAAGTACATAATTACGAAGATATGGTAGTTTGAGGACATTATGGATCATTCGAATTCTGGAGTAGCGGGATGCGTTTAGTACGCACATGAGACATCTATTTTGTATGAGCTGTAATTGTTTAAAGCGGGCGTTAGAAACTGAGGACCACACAGGCGATGCGTAGGTTAAAATTGGTCTAATAAGTACCTTATATAGAATTAATTTGTTGTGAATATTTAGAAACGATCTGCGATGGAACATTGGATAAATAACGCAGATAGCGCGATTAGTTTTGGCGACTGCATGATCGAGATGTTTATTAAAGTTTAACCTTTTATCTAATATTACGCCGAAGTATCGAGCTTGATCGGACCAAGGAATATCGGTACCTAGTATATGCAGTTTCTTAGGGGTCAATGGGTACCTACGAGAAAATAGAATTGCCTCAGATTTTTCCGGATTAATAGAGATACGTCATTTTTTAAAAAAGCGAAGGACGCGGTCAACCTCATGTTGGAGCTTGTTGGCTATTGCATTCGGTCTGTATGAGCTGCAATAAAGCGCAGCATCATCGGCAAAGAGCGCCGTGTTAATGCAGGGCGATACAGGGAAATCATAAAGAAATATGTTAAATAAAATTGGCCCCAACACACTGCCCTGTGGGACACCAGCTAAGCATGTTTTAGATGACGAGGAGGTATTAGAGATGTGAACAGCGAATGTTCTGTTGCTTAAATAGCTTTTAACTAGTTTAATAAGATAGGCCGGGAAATTGGTCTTGATCATTTTAAAGATTATGCCATCATGCCAAGTAGTGTCGAATGCATTGGCCACGTCTAGTAATATCACGCCTGTGGGTTATGAATTCCCCAATTCTAGCAATTTGCTGTACCGTTGAATGTTCAGGCTTGAACCCGAACTGCTCTGATGGAATGATATTTGAGCTATCAGAGTGAAGCAGGTGCCCCATTAAATTCAATGGCAGATGACTTTAAATTTTCACAAACACTTGCTACAATACCTTTTCGCATTTTGATTCCTAATAATTCATTGTTATAAAGTAAATAAGACAGTGGCAGCAAGAACCAAAGCATCTATGAAAAAGTTTGTTATAACAGAGAAACTTAATTTATACTATAAAAGATTTGTATGTTACACCTACGGATTTAATTATAACTAATATTTAATACTGTTTTCTAGTAAAACTATTAATGTTACATATTTATTTTATTTTAAATGTAATTAGCATCGATCTTTTGCTTTTCTAATTTATTTTTAATTTTTATTTTGTAATGTAAATGAAAATAGTTTAGTTAGAAATATATATATATATTTTTTACTTGCTCACAAACAAAGAATTCGGATCGGATTAATAACAAAAATAAGAAAGAAGTAAAGTCTAATAAAAATACTATCTTTCTTACTATTTCTAAATTACTATTTTAGCCAGAATTTTAAAATTTTTTTATTTTTCACCTAAACAAAAAATAAAATTTAAATTAAATTGTAGTAATTATGTATTTTTAAAGCATTTTTAAATTTCTAAAGAAGTCGCTATTTGATTTTCTCTACGAAACAAGGTATTTCTTAAATCTATCGCTTACCATAGAAGATATTACGTAATTATATAATTTCCCCTTCCAAAAAATTTCTCTCTAGATCCGTCTTCGTTTTAATTGCTATACAAATACTTACGATTGTTCTTAAATTCACTAATTAGTGCCTTCTGTGCTGATTATTAATTTCCTCACATATTAATTGCAATGAAAAGTAAAGAATTGAATTTTGCAGCATTTTAAAGAAGAACCTAATTTTACATTTTGAAATAATCGTAACTCAATTATTGGAAATTTTTTTAGTGAGAGCGTGTTTAGAGGTCAAATTACCCCAAGAAAGGGGCGAAATTTCTATTCAAAAAAATTTCTAAAAAAACCCATAGGTTTAGATTATTTTTATCTTTATTCTGTGATATAACTAATTTATAACAATGGTATGTTAACCCGGCATTACACGCGGGGTGAACTGTAACGGGAGTACCTGCATAGTGAGATTTTCCCTTACCCTAATCAAATGGACTTTTTGTTTTATTCTATTGTGTCTTTTATTACTTCTATGTATAATATAAGTTCTTTTTAGTTGTTTTTCGTTTCTTTGGCAGATTTAATAATTTAACAATCATAATTTAGTAAATATACATAAAAATTTTTATAAAAAAAAGCATGAACGAATTTTTGTAATATTTTTGGTATTTATAAAATTTGAATATGCCTAAAAGGTATTATAAACAGTACTTTTATTTAAGTTTTTTGTGTTTAAAAAAAATTAATGAAAAATATAATTTACATAACTAAAAACAAAAATTACTTTACATCACTTTTCTCTGGTTTTATGTATTTTCTCATTATAATGAACGTTCCACTTAGTTATTTTATCTCTTCCCATGTACAAATGACATTTCATCTTTTATTATTTCTATCTGATCATTCATTTTTGTGATGTTATCATCGTCGCCTGAAATTTCACTGTCAGTGTTATGATCACTGACATACACACCTGATCTTCTTCATTTTCACTCGCACTATCGTTAACATCGCTTCCGAATTCCCATCTAACATCTTTTCCTTTATTTTCTACTTCTTCCTCCATTTTCTGTAACCACTGTAATATTTTTTCTTCATTCCCCTTTTCCATTTTCAATAACTGATATATATTAAATAGATATACATTTAATTATATATCAAAATAGCTTGATCCTTGAATCTTTCAAGATGATAGTTTTTATATAATACATACAGGTAGATAAATTTCAATTAACTACGTTTCTCTTAAAAAATATAATTTATTGTAACTTCCTCAACGCACTTCTGCAACGCAAAAAAGGTAACCCAGATTTTTAAATAACGTAAAAACATATTTCACGTTATCCTCGATGTAGGAATAATAAAATCATTAATATACAAACATACATACATATATATATATGTGTGTATACATATATACATATATATAATATAAACGTATATGTATATATTATATATAATAACCATACTACGTTATGGAGACACCTCCATGACACTCCAAGATTTCAGAACTGATAAATTTAATTTACGTTTTCCGTAGTAATTTCTAATATGGGAACATGATTTTTAATTAACACGAAACCATAATAAATTTTCTTATTATCATCAATGTAAGAATGGCGTAGTCGGTAATATGTATATATATATATATATATATATATATAGATGGAAAGACTTTGCCTCTTGCTCATTTCAATTACACCTCACAGCATCGTTAATTATTAAGCTATCAAAACATTAAACGATTATACTTCTACGCACTATAAAAGATTACTCTCGTAAATTTTGTGATTTATGATACGAAATTATGCAGGCAGCTAGCTGGTGTTTCATATCCGGGTAATACCTTGTTCGACTTCCGCTGTTACCCGTTGAAAATATACTCGTGCATTCGGTTAATGTCCTTAGTTGACGAGCCTAAAGAATTATAATAATACAAAAGTACATACATATATATATATATATATATATATATATATGTGTGTGTGTGTGTGTGTGTGTGTGTGTGTGTGTGTGTGTGTGTGTGCGTGCGTGTGTGTAAAAAGATAAAATCTTATACAATCATTTATCTGTGAAATGAATTTGTTTCTGATGCTTAGTTGGCAAAAGGCGTGAAGCGAAAGAAGTGATCGCGAGCATAATTACTATTGGAGTGTTTTCCGACTGCTATTTAAAATAGTTTCCCGTGTTTTATTTAAAGAAAAAAAATGCAAAAAACATGACTGAACCTTTTTTAATTTTGAAAGTTAATTTTCTCGCGCTGCCAAGTAAATCGGTCAACACTCGGATGTATTGCGTTGCATTGTCGCGCCGAACTGAGGGTGATTAAATGTATTTTTAGAGCGACACGGAGGCAAACAGGCGCGCTGAGGTGAAATAATTCAAGAAGGAAAAGTTAATTTTGTTCAGGGCTGAAAATGGAAATCGTCGTTTTTCTATATTTAAAGCGGGCAAAGAAATTCCGAGACGCGACTTTTTCGTACGAAGAAAGCGGAAGTTGGACGGCGAGAGCATGTTCTTAGTTGGAGGACAGTCTGCGGGGAATAGAAAGGAGTTCGGGGATCTTCTTCTCGGAGCGGCCTGGGATGCGTACAAGGGCGAGAATTTGTATTAATAGAGTGATATCGCTGGACCTTGTTCGCTAGACCGGCATGCTTGCTGTGCGTGTTCAGATAGGTCGTCAGCGGATTTTGCTGGAGAACGACGATGTAATTGGAGCTGATGCGCAGAGATCGGCAAGCGACGTGGCAGCCTAATAGAGGTGTCCGGTGCCTAGGGTACCGGCGAGGTCCGCGGCTAGCGACGCCCGACGACGGTACACGATGGCCGAGCAGATAATGTGCATTCGGCGCTTGTGGGGTACGTTTGGTCTGCCGTTTTTTCGAAATATCCGGCGCAACCGTGTGGTCTGCTAGTGGTTCGTAATGCGAGTAGTCGGTTTTCGTCGGTAGCAGCTGCTTAGGGCAGCCCGTACAGCTGCTTGCAGCTAGTGTGGCTTACTACAGCCCGCACTTTCCTTTTCTCTTTCGAAAAACCGCGCCCCCCCTCGCCACCGGTCGACCGTTCGCGTCTTTGTCTAAACGACTGCCAGCAATCAGCAATGTAAAACAACGAAGCCCTTCATCCGCTTCTATTTTTACTTTTATTTTCATTATCATTATCAGCGGCTTTTTTCCTTTTCTTTTTCACCGTTCGAACGAGGCACGCGCCCATTTTGGATTTCACCTGCCTACAATTCCCTCCACGGCAATAGTTGCTTAACTTGAAAGGCCCATAGGCGAGCGCGCGCTATTTTCTATAGCCTATTAAAGCGTGCAGCTCCGGGTGAACGTGTATTATTATTACCAGTGGCACTCCAAACTGACGACGATGACGCTACAGAAATACTGACACGAGTGTGGATTACAGATGAGGGATCGAGTTTTTGACACAGAGAATGAAAATAACCATGATACGCAACTTTCCTTTATTTTTGTTTTTTGTTGTCGTTAGTTTTTTGCCTTTTTTTTTTTTTTTTTTTTTTTTTTGGTAAATTACGAGTACAAAAAAAAAGTTGACTAGGCATCGTTTACGAAGAGCCGCAAACTGTTTAAAAAATGAAAATTCAGTATGCCAGTATGCGGTGTCACTAATGATAGAAGAAAATTAGAGTTTGCTAGAGATAAAGACTGTTTCATTTGCCTGCGTGCCCAAGCAGCCTATTAGTGAACCGAAATTAAAATTTTGTCCAATACGTGTTGGATATACATACATATATTGCGGCAAGAAGATAATTCGATGAAACATTTTGCAAGCTTCAAATTTTTTCCGAGGAAAGATAAAATTATTTATAAGAAATTTGATTTATGTCAAGGGCGTGCAATATTCAAAATTTAGAGAGAAATAATCTTCAGGAAATTCAAATCAAATCAAATTTAATTCGAAATAGGAAAAATAAAACACAAAAATGATATAAATAAAATAAGAAAATTATAAATGCTCAACTTGAATTTTAAGAAGGGGGGAGTTTCGCGTCAACTGTAGGGAAGTGTCAAATCGTATTTTACCTTTTTTTTTTTTTTTTTTTTTTTTTTTATTAAAAAATAAGTTGTGGGTCCCGCAAGGAATATATTTGTAGAATTCACGTGGATTAGTTTTTTTGTGCATTTGTGATTTATCTTTTGCGAATTTCGGCTTATCAGTTTCATTAGAGAAAGGAACACGCCGGTAAGTTCGTTTTAATTATATCGGTTCTTTTCTTATCAGTATAAGTAACGTCTTCTTATACCATTTAATATAACGGAAACATGAATATTTCTAGCCGCCTTAAAGCGCCCTGGCCCTTCGCAAATGATGACGGTAGCGGTGGATGACGATTCGCCAGACGGAGGACTTTATTATTCCGATAAAGGGGGCCTGATAGTATTAACCAAGATGTAGAAATGGAACATTATAATAAAAAGATTAATAATAACGAAAATAACTATAAAATAAAAATGAGAGTAATATGAATAATTCGAATACTAGTGAAAACCAAAATAAAGAGACCTATTCTCACTTATGAAACTTATACGTCTTTTAAAGTAATCATTCAATCAAAGAATCTCTACGCTAATATTGCAAATCTTCAAGTAGCAAACATTTTAAAGAAATTCAACTATTTAGATAACATTTTAGAAATCAAAAAGGCAGTTAGAAGGAGGGTTATTATTGAATGTAGATACAGAACGGAGTAACTAATAGGTTGGTCTTAGAAAATAGTCTTGAACGAATTCGGAGTCATTGCATATATATTCCATTATTGTATTTAACGAGATCCGTAGTCATTAAAGATGTCGATATAGAGACATCACGGCCGAAGAAATTATGGAGAGAATTGATTGCGGTATGTACGTAACACAGAAAATAATTAGATTAAGTAGGAAAATATACCAAGAAGGGAAGGTAGCCTACATACCTTCAAAAACTATTCAGATACTGCGGGCAGAGCATTCCTAAATATGTATACATAAATAGGGTGAGGTTTGAGGTTGAACCCGATATACAACCAATTCGACAATGCTTTCATTTCTTATACTCTTCTACAAATTGTAAAGCTTCGAGAAAAAGATGTATTGAATTCTCCTCGACGCTCATAACGCAATGTGCGGAAGAAAAATATTATACAAATTTCCATAATCGTCATTCCTTAGTATTGAAAGAGTGTCATGAAAACGGATTCGGTAAAAAGACATTGAAATATTAATGGCTTTAAGAAATATAAGCTTCTCCGGAGCCTCAAAGGAAATACCAACAGTGAATATACGTCTTACTTATCCAGAGTTACTTTTAATAACGATCTAATAAGTCTAAAATCATATGTACATAGTTTATCAAACCACCTTTCGCTCTTACAAAATCGGGAGGACTTCCCATCCTTACCGAAACCTAATGTATATATATATATATATACGATCAAATACCTGATTATGAGAATCCATCGATTATCGCGTTAACAAAGAAAATAAATTCAATCAACGAAAATTCGCAAAAGATCAATCAGCCATTCTAGGAGGGTAATAAAAGAGCACGGATCAGTCCCTTTTGTATATATCAAAATCTAAAAGAGAATATACCAATCCATCTTTATTTTCCCATCAAAGAAAAAGAGTAGGGGCACAACAGTAGTACGTTTAATAAAGGAAAACAAGACGAAAGAAGTAAAAGTGATATAGATAACAATGAAAATAGCCACTTCTTTAGACAGTCGTAATAAAAATAATAATCTTACGTCATTTTTGCGATAGTAACATTAGCGTTAAAAATACTAATAACAAGAGAGAAAATGTTACAACGGTGTAGGTGATGGTGACCAAAAAAGTAGCAATCAGACGGCTGAAATAAACAGTAATCAATTAACAAAATAGAACGATTCAAATGATAATATCTCCCAGTATCAGCCGTTCTGTCATTTCTTCCATAGTTCGCCTTCGTTTTAATCACAGTCTGCTCCCGGCTTCTCGTTTCCGCTTTGCTCTGGTTCAATCTCCTTCGTGTCCCTTTCATCCTCCAACCTTCAATGGCACGTGTGATGCAAACCACGTACTATTTGAATGTTCCTTTATTTCTACTGAACGCGCGATCCTTTATTCAAATTTGCTTAGCCTTGGCCTCCCTACACCTTACAGTGCCCTATATATTCTCACTTTTCCATCTCCTTCTGTTGTTCCCTTGTTATCCGCCTTCACTTCCTCTGTCTCTAATCGTTTCTTGATATAACTTGTCGCTCCATATGTCCTTCTATTCTTTTAATCTTTTGTGCTGGGTAAATGTCCTGTGCTGGCGTGCCCATTTAAAAAAAACAAAAAAAAAAAAAAAAGAAAAAATATCAAATTAAAAAAGAAAAAAAATAATCCAGTAAGCAGAGATAACAGTCGGAAATTTATATCAAAAACCCGAAAAACAAAATTGAAATGCAAGTGGAATAAATCTAAATAACTAAAAATAAATTGAATACTAATAAATGTACAAACGACAGACAACATAAAATAATTTTCAAACATACCAATTAAATTATCTTATAGCAATTCTCAATACCCTAATCGAAATACTCATTAAGTTAGGAATTTCCAAAAAAATTGCTTACTGGATAGATAGCTATTTCCCTAATAGAAAATTGACTGCCTTATCAGGTGGAAGAATCTACGAGTCGGTAAACTCGGGGAGGGCAATGTCTCAAGGGAGTTTATTCAGTCCATGTCTGTAAGGGCGAAATATTAAAATCATTCAGTATGCAGAGATGACTTGGCGATATACTCATCGGCAGGTTCTCTAAAAACGGCCACGATCAGAGTAGGGGAAGCAATAAATAAATTAACATCAACGTTAAACAAGCTTCACATTCAGATTAATACTGAAAAAACGTAAGTGTTAATAGTGACCAGGAAGGCCTTACGGTCATATTCGTTAATAAGAATAGGTAATAAATAAACCCGTGTGTCTTCAAAAACTTGGCCAATTACGAGTCAAGTTAGACTCAAAATTGTCTTGGAAAGATGAATTCTAAAATATACCTGAAAAATGTGGGAAAAGCCTCAACGTATTAAAAGCTCTAACGGGAAACAAATGGGGGGTCATCCATATTAGCTCCCGACAATATACCAAGCAATTACTCACATAGAATACGCAGTCCCAATATTAAATTTAAATAATACAAAAATTAAAAAACTACAAATTATTCAAAACAGAGCCCTTCGGCTTTGCCCAGGGTCTATGAAATCTGCACCAGCTCACGTGGTCAATGCCGAAGGCGCAGAACTTTTGGTTAAATTTCTTCTTAAAAATTCTACGGACAATAGAATTTTCGTTACTGTACATTTTACTCGTTGGACCCGTCGATGATTTTTTAATTCCGTAATTGACAGAATCGTCAATGAAAAAAATTGTGTCGAAAATCGAATTTATTTGCGAAATGAAAAATCATTACAAAAATTTCATTAATCGCTCGAAATTGACGTTTTTTTTTTTTTTCAAATAAAAGAAGTGAAAATAAAAAATTTACTAAAATTCATTACAAACACTAAAAATACTTCGATAGACGGTAATTTAAAATTTCGCGCTCGTTTAAAAATATATATATATATATATATATTATAATAATGAGTTATTTTTTATTATACCAGTATTTTTGTTTTTCTCGGTTATATCGATAAATCCTTTGCTTTTTTTATGCTACAAAAAAAAAAAAAAAAAAAAAGGATCCGTACCAATCAAAAATGACTTGAACACCGATTAAACTATAAAAATAATCATTTAAACTACCGTCTTCGCTCCACAAAACCCTCTATTGGAAAATGGAAATCAAACCTCTCATTTGACAGAAGACACTAAGTTGTTCTCGCACGCGTCCGCCTCGGCCACACTCTTCTCACATATGGCCATATCTTTACTCGCACCACTCGACCAGTCTGCCCAAACTGCTCAGCCGCTCCGATTTCTATTCGTCATCTTCTGTTTAACTGCTCAGACGACACGTTTTCACAACGTCAAAAATCATACAAAAGCTTCTCTCCACCGCGCATCACTACTAGAGGACTCAGACAACTCTGTTTCTGCCGTCTTCAAGTTTCTCCAAGATACCAACCTCTACAATCAAATTTAATCCACCTCTCATTGTCGTGCTGCTAGCCTATGATGCTGTAAGCATATAAGAAAAATAAATAATAATAATAATAATAAATAGATAAAAAAAAATAACTTTCTCTGCAGAGTGATTTTTGCAGCCAGTCATTTTCAATTTGAGCATGATTTTTCAGTACCACTCCTGGAGTGACGATATGGCCAATACTGAAATTTTTCAACTTGCAATTTATACGCAAGTATGGATTGTTTTAAATTTCCAAAATAGCAATATACATCTGTAAACACCATTTGGCCACGAGTTACCCCGCGGACCCCTAGATTATAGTTCCTCTATAACACTTAGAGAAGAGTAGCGTCGTTTTAAAAAAAAAAAAAAAAAATTACTGTTTGCGTGCGAAAGTTTTACATATTTCATAATACTTTCTCATAATAATAGTTTTTCGTAATGTTTGTTCGTAACTTTTCCTTTTTTTTACATTACTCCTGGCGCAAGAATGGCGCTGTCACTGATATGTTACATCAATTGGAAGCTTTAATTAATAGAATTTAGATCAGCTGATCAAAAACTATTTTAAATAAACTTTTACCGACAATATAAATCACGTGCAACTACACTGTTAGTAATTTACCTTAAATATGTCGCATAATTGTAAAATAAAAATGATACCCAGACAATACTGGTAGAATAACATAAATGTACGAAACACATAAAATTATAAGATCTTACAATAACTCCCGTGGTCATGAAGCTTTGACTTTGAAACGTCGTCAGGTAAATAAATATTATTTAATTGTTTTATATTAGTGTGTTTTTACTTATTATATGTTAGAATTAAACACTATTACAATATTAGAACAAACGTATAAGCAAAAATTACTGTTAAAAATATTTAACTTCAATTCATTTCCATAAAAGCGGCGACACCGTCATATTCTACAACATTATGCATTAAAAGGCATGTATTCCTAAAGCGCGAATTTAATCGATTGTGTATTCGTAAGTCCTGCGAGATTATTTCGAAGATAGAATAAATAAGTGTTAGTAGACGAGTAGTATACCTTCTTTTTTTCTTTTCTTTTCTTTTCTTTTTTTTTTTTTTTTGTTTTGGGGGCTCGTTGGCGAAGGAAATCGAGCAGCTTAGCTTAAGGGAAATTTATCTGTATTCTTAATTTACAGAATATCCTGTCTGAACGAAACACCGCTGGCTAACCAACTGCGCTATGGTAGCTGGACTACACTACATTCGTTGTACTTTTAACGCACGTAACCTCTGAAGCTTATACTGAATATTAAAATGCATCAATAAGTTCGGTAATATTTCTACTCCTTCTTTATTAATTAGGGATATATTATAATAAAACAAAAAAAAAACAAAAAACAAAAGAAAATAAAACAGCTTAAAACATCGCATTCGAGTAAATATATCTTTATAAAAGATCTCACATTACTGACCGAAATAAAAATTAGGAATTTTTTAATTCATTGGTGATGTGTTTTTTTGGACAGGATTTACCAAAGGAATTAGAAAAATTAATAGAGAAGATGACGACCAATGGTTACAGTCAGAAAGAGTCAACGTACTACGTACAAAAGTTCAGCAAAAGTCATGGAATGTGGGAAGAAAAAATTAAGACGGATCAATGAATTGATGGTTGAATTTGTTTAGGCCACATAAAAGGAATAGCAGACAACACAGGTAGAATTCTCGGGAAAAATAATATTAGACCCCGATGTTCGATACATGCGTAAAAATTAATAAATTATTGAATGGCGTTAAACATGATTTACTCCCGTATTATGTAGTGGACGTGTATAAGACTTTGTATGAATGTGGTAGCTGTTATAATGGGTGGAACAATTAGTGCACGTGTAAAAGAACACCAAGCAGACTGTACATATAAACGTGTGGAAAAATCAGCGTTAGCCGAACACGAAGCAGCCCTCGGTCATATACTAAAATTTCACAAAACTGAAATTCTAGTGAAAGTGGATAAATTTAAAAACAGTCTGGTTAGAAAAGCCATTAAAATTAATGAATCTTTCGGTAGAGAAGAGGGTATGCAGCTTAGTTTGGCATACTGCCTCGGTTTACGGGGGGGGGGGGGGAAACACACATAATTAATAAGAAAGGCGAAAAAAAAACGATTAAGAGTACAGAGATGTCGGAAACCACTCTGGGAAGTCTCAATTCAGCAGTAAATGGTCGTTTCATAGTCAAATTTCCTTCCCAAAGTCTTTACTCTCTCTCTTTTCGTTCTCATCGTGACTTTTGGACTGATCTCTATCCATTCTTTTTTCTCCAACCCTAACTCCTTTTACCTTGCCCTACAGCCTCTAAATCCTTTTCTCCCTGGTTTAACAATTGTCACAGTATCAGCCCTTCTTCCATAGTTCGCCTTCGATTTAATCATAGTCTGCTCCAGGCTTCTCGTTTCCGCTTTGCTCTTGTTCAATCTCCTTTGCGTCGTCTTTTTCATCCTCCTACCTTAAATATCACCCCTGTGACACAAACCACGTACTATTCGAATGCTCCTTCATTTCCTCAGAACGCGCAATCTTTTATTCTAATTTGCTTAGCCTTGGCCAGCTTACTCCTTACAGTGCCCTCTACATTTTCGTTTTTCCATCTCCTTCTGTTGTTCCTTTGTTAGCCGCCTTTATTTCTTCCGTATCGTTTTTTTTTTTGATGTAACTTGTCACTCCATATGGCTTTATATTCTTCTAATCTTTTGTTTGGATAAATGTCCTGTGCTGACGTGACCGTAAAAAAAAAAAAAAAAAAAAAAAAAATTATCAATGACGCTCCGGCTACGAATAACCCAGGAGTAGCAAAGGAGAGATTGAGGTTATGGTGCACGTACAATGGAAAACGCAGACATAAGTTGGTTTTTTTTTTTTTAACCTATTTATTGTATAACAAACTGACCATCTAACATATACTTAACAAGAGGAATATTGAGCGTACTTAGCCGATAATCTTTACCTTAAACAAGGTCATGAGGTTTCTTACGCTTCAACCGCCTTCTATATGTAGCAGTTCAGCAGAAAGTTTGTAGGCGACGGCGTAAAATAATGATAACGGCTCTTTTAAAATAAAAAAAGTGTAAGACTGAAATGAGCGAGTTAGGTTTCAGTTTAGTTTCTGATAATGGACCGTGTAAACTCGTTCGAAACGTTAAATTAATGTTGGTGACTAATAGAAATTGTGATTTTGATGCTAGCTTATTTTGGTTATTATTGGCGGGAACGACTCCCCCTAAAAGATGGATGGTAATTAAAGCTGTATAGTACGGTTCTGAAAATAAAACCGTGAAGGTGAAACACAATTTCCTCCGTAGTGTCATATTCGCCGCAACAATTGTATACAGGTCGCTTTATGCTGCAATTACTACTACGCAGCGGACGATTATTTGAGTATTATATTTTTTATCCGGTTTCATACAAAACATTATAATACTAAGTCTGTAAATTTAACGGAAAATGCGATTAACTCGGGCAACCGGCCAATAATAATAATCAGAATCAACAGCGCGATCTTTCGTCCGGTATGAAGTATTAGTAAAGCAGGATCGTCTAACACTTATTCATTTTTCTGATAGCGCTTGTTCTATAGTTAAGCAGGTCCGGCCATTTTGCCATTTTCGGACCAAGGAGTGGTCATTTCAGAACGGCTCTGAAAATTGTAGCTGACAGAGTGAAAAACGCAATCAAGGGGATTGCAATGTTCTTCGATAATAAATGAGTCAGTGGACGGAAAGAAAATCTCGCTGTTGACGATCTTTTGCACTACCAATAAGCGGAACCACATTTACTGATCAATTTTCAAATAAATATAATTGCGGCATTATCGTACCGTGCTTTGAAGTTAGCTTGTCGCGAATCTTTCGCGCATTATTCCAAAATGAAAAGTTGAAATCGTACAAACATTTTTTTTTTCTACACCTTCAACTCTTTTACAATCGGATACCGAATAGCAGTTTCTTCTAGACGATAACAGTTGTCTACGGTCACAACGCATTGGTTAATAATTGTCCATTTTAACATGCACGTATGAGTTCATTTTCCCATGAAAATTATAAACATTAACTATACATTGAAAAATAATTGTTCGACATATTCCACGAATCTAATTTATTATATTTATTGTTTTATATTTATCAGTGATTCAATTGTTAATGTTTGTTAATGTTTTTACAATCTAGATTATGTTATATATTTTTGTAAATTGTTGAATGTCATTATGTCGTTCGTGTAACAAAAAATATAACATCAGCAATGTTAATGGTCATTTTAAAAATTGTTTACATTTATAAAAATTTTATAACCTTCTCAGATAGATATATGAGAACGCAGATAGCATTTAAACTATTCGCCATTAATATCGTGCAATTATACATACCTACAGTAGACAAAGTAAGCGAGGATACTGAAAAATATTATAATTGGATGAAGAATGTTATGAAATCATTAAAGAAATAAGACATTACATTGATGATGAGAGTTTTCAATGCTAAAATTAGGATGAATTGGAAAAATAGTAGGTGATTATAGTTTAGGGAAAAAAAAAATAAAGAAAGCGATAGACTAACGCAGTTCTGCTAGGAACAAAATCTAACAATATATACGATTGAAACAGCTGCCATGGCGTTTGTATATGTATGGAGATTTCAATACAAAGCAGTATGTAGTTTTAGATAATAGATAGATTATACAGGGTGCGGCAGCATAACTTCCTTTTTTAAAATGCGCCACTTTTTTTCTACTGAATTTTGTTAAAGAGAAATAATAACAGAAAATCGAAATAAAATTACAAAGGAAGAAGCATAGCCAATGGGATCTAGAGTACGTTATTTCGATTTTCTGTTATTATTTCTCAAATGTGTTTAAAATTTTACCAGCGACAATAGAGACAAAAGTGGATGACTGACGAAATTGATCAACTATAGAATAAACAGAGGAACTACAAAAGCTTAATAGAATATAAACGCAAAAATAAAAATTTTTTAAATGAGCTTGGTGCCGGCACTGACCCAACTATATGAGCTTAGATCACCTACTTAGATTCTGAGACGATCGGAGATAGAGAGTATAAAGGAGAGTAGGAGGGGAATAACGGCTAGAGATAGGAAGGAAAGGATAAAGGAAGCATTGAAAGGGGTAGGAAGATCCAACGCCCCAAGAGTTCGGCGTATAGATGAGAGCACTCGCGAAAAAGAGCAGGACATTCAAAAAGGTTATGGTTGGAGTCGCATATAAAGGGAGGATCAGTAGAGTGGAGAGGGCAAAAGGGAGAAGGTGAAAGAGAAAAAGCAAAACGAGAAGAGGAAAGGAGAGAATGACCAAGTTTTAGTCTGATTAAGGAAACAATAGCAAAAATAAAATAAAAGAAGAGCAAGGAAACTGGATTAGATCTCCAAAGAAAAAACACAATTCATTTCACTTATACAATAAAATTGAGAAATTTACATATACATATAAAAGGATATCATATGTTGCTATCAGTGATGAAAATAATTATTAATTGACCACCAAGATCAATTAGGATCATGAAAAAATTATGTACAAGAATTGTTTGCAGATGATTGTAAGCAAACCACCCAAGAGAAAATGCAGAGAGTCCTGGTATTATGAAAGATGAACTCCAAAAAGAAATTAAAGATGCAAAGGTCGGTAAGGCATCCAGATTAGATAAAATAATTATTGAATTTTTAAAACACTTAAACAATGAAAATCTGAAAGAGTTATTCCAGCTGTATAAGAAAACTTACAATACTACAATTATTCTAAAAGTCGGTTAAAATCTACTTTTATTCCAATCTCAAAACGATTAGGAATCAAAAAGTGCAAGGAATATTGGCTAATAAGTCTTATGAGTCGTACAGTCAGTATTGAGTATGTTGATCGGTGCGGCATTGTCCTGACTGGATGTTGCATAAATTTGGTTCTGTAGATGAGGCGGAAGGATGTGACGGTACCTATTACTCCACACTGTTCCAGAGTTACTCTGCCTACTGGCCTGAAAATAGCATAAGCTCGCTACTAATTAAGATCATCAATACGTTTCTTAACATACTCGTATTTGTTTACAATATTGATATATAAAGACAAGCTGTTTTAACATGTAGCAAATTAAATGTAATGGTATTTAATCAAAAATTTTTCAAACATTTCATAATAAATAATTACTTTTCATAAAACTAAAAATACTCGTGAAGAAAGCAAACTACCTAAGATGCCTAAATTAATTTTTTTTTCGATTTTAAGGCTTATTAGCTGTGGACATTAACTCAGCATAAGAAAAATTGTTTTATACTTTCTGTATAGCAACAGAGTTAGAAACTAATATTTATGTGTCACATTTTGGAGAAAATTTTTTTAAATAGTGCATTAATGACTCATTCTTCAGATGGCATTAAAATTCCAACCCATTCAGTCAAACTTAAATTTCATAGTATCATCACACTTCCAGAATTCGTTTTGATTTTCAAAATGTGATTTTCAGTTTCCCTTAGTGTCCAATCGCCTACATAGTATTCCGAATGTTTTCTTTTTGGACATATCATGAAGCATTGTCGTAGTTCTTCTAACATCTGCTAGCACTGTGTTTCTAAGCACCTGGTCTCAGAAAGCAGCAATCTATAGGCACCGCATGCCTGTCATAATTGCAAAGGCACACACTCTACCTTTGACCGATCTTGCCCTGAACGGATCAGATAGCAAGATATAGAACGCATTATGGCATTTGAGAATATTTTATTCCAGAAGGCCTCTCAATTTAAAAATAACAATTTAGCATCTCATGCTTTTTCATATGCCGAGCGAGCTTCAATGTCCAGCTCTTATCCTAATAATTCTTCCAAGTCTTCTTCATCACCTCCCTCTTTCCGGCGTCCTAAATCTCCTTCGTTCCATAATATCTGTAACTAAAAAGCGCCTTATAAACCCTCTCTGCAGTTTCCTTCTCCTCCATCTAATTGTATCCCATCTCCCTCTAACAGATAGGCTTTCAATAAATCTACTCCTCTTCTGTCTAACTCTTCTTCAATTAACAGTATCCTCCCAAATCTGTTAATGACAATCCCGCCTCTTTGGTCACTCCTAACTCCTCTTCTCCAATTTATTCTCTCTTAATTGAAAATATTTCTACAGCCATTGTGAAAATACTCACTTAGATTAACATTGCTTCTTTTTCGTCCTTTGTCGATTTTTTATCTCGTTTTCTTTCTAGTAACGTACAGATAATACTCTTTCTATGATTAAGAAAATAGGAAGGAAAGTAAAAAGATTCGAGGTTGAATATTCTTCTTTCTGCTATCGTCTCTTTCTTTCCTTATGCCCGAAATTCTCTTTGCTTCTTTCTTATCTAATCTTTCTGTTAATATATACAAAATAAGACATTTAAATCAGTTTTATAACTGTTTCATTTTAGTATTCACTGTCTCCTCTTTTACTCCTTCCTTATTTGTTGATTTGAAGTGTTAAAAACCACTATTGAACTTCAGTTCATTTATTACGACCCTTTCCTTTTCGAACGCATTCGCGTCAAAATGACTCGCTCGGTCTTTGAACTGGGGGGCATTCGAATTATTTCTGTTTTCTCTCTCATTTTGCTGTTCCACTGGTTTAGCGGTGAGATTGACTAGCGCATATAGCAAGAAGAAGCTTCGCACAGTACAATTTAACCGTAACGGGTATCTTTTCATCTATGCAGAGGTTTCAAAACCTGTTTTCACTTAGCAGAAATTTTTTGTTTGCTTCCTATGATTTCCTAAACGAATGCCCTCTTTCTTCCTTCTTTTAATTACTTTTAGAATTCCGTTCCAAATTTGTTAGCCCCGACTTATTTCCCCTTCTGATTTCTAATCGTTACAATTTATTTCTCTCCGTTTTCTTTCTAACCTATTTTAATCCTAATTAATACAAATGTCTTTGCTTTCCTTTTTACCTTATATTAACTATTGTGTCTTTTTACTCTTTTTGTCTCCCTCTCCTCCTTCCCTGTACTTCTAATACATTTCCCGTTTTACCATGATGGCTGCGTTCAATATACTTTAGTGGAATTGCTGCAGCCTTTGAGCGAATAAAAATTCATTAGAGTCTATTAGATATCCATGATGTTAGTGTTGCTCTCATCTCAGAAATCTGGTTTTGGTCGGGCACAAACTATAATATTAGAGATTATAAATTAATTAGATGTGATCGGAATGACGGGTATGATGGTTCCGCAAACCTTGTTAAAAATTACATTCTTTTCCGCTCTCACGATGTTTTTTTAAACCTTCCTCTTATTTCTAACCAACCTAACATAGTCCAGATCTCTATCCATACTACCCTTCCACATATTATTAACATTGTCTCCACCTACGTTCCTTCCAATTATGGTCTTTGTAAGTTCGTCTTTCCACTTTTTTCAACTTTATCCCGCAACCATTTATCATTGGCGGTGACTGGAATACCCATTCGCCCTAGTGGAGTTGCACATCCTACAATTCTAACGGTTCCATCCTTGACAATGCTATCTTTTTCGATAATTTAATTCTTCTTAATGATCATTCCGCAACTTATTTCAGGAATCTATTTATATCTAGTTCTCTTGATCTGACTTTTGCTTCTCCCGCTATTGGTCTTAATTCTAACTGGAGAACTCTTACGAGTTCTTATGGCAGTGACCATGTTCCCATCTCAACAATTCCTGTTAAATTTTCTTCTCCGATTTCCTTCAGGCCTCTCCATTCCCCTCGGTGGAAACTGTCCAGAGCAGATTGGACTCTGTTTCGTTCGTGTGTTGATTCATCACTCCCTAGTTCTCAACTTGAGTTTGATCCCATACTTCTATATTATTCCTTTTTAAACTCGGTTAGACTGCTCTTTCTCTATTTCCTCCTATCTGCCATCAGTAAGCTAATAATCATAATAAAGCCTCATCTCTTTGGTGGAATGAAAAATGCAACCGCGCATTCGACCATAGTCGTGCCGCCTTTAGAATATTTCGTTTAGATCCTACAATCGAAAACTTGTTTGCACATAACCGAGCGAACGCAAGAGTTAGATATATACTTAAAGCCTCAAAGAGGTCCTCCTGGAAGAATTTCGGTTCTTCATTCTCCAATAATACGTCCCTCCAATCTCAATCTTTCTAAAGGATGGAGCGGAGTGCAAGAAGATTGTAGATGAAGGAATGTAGTGAAGAATGATAAAATTATCAGTGTAGATGGGTTGGAGGACACTCGTGGACTCAGAGATGATCCAATAGTTGAAAAAGAAACTTTGAGAGGAGATATACACAATAGAAGAACTTACAGCAATCACGCTTAATTATGAAATCAAATTATTCACAGAATTTATATCTCGCTTAATCTGTTTTTTCTTTCCCACATATAATAACGTCTTATGTGTGAAATAAATGTCGGAGTTTTCTTTTACAATTTGTTGCCCTACTTGGTGTATCTGTTTTTTTAGATTGAATTAGATAACAGTTGTAATACCATGCCAGACAGAGTTGGAAATCATATATGCTAACTGTGGAGTTATGATGATGATGATGTAATGTGTCTAGTTTAAGCATAGAACTGAATTAAAGATAAAATTACTTTACCACAAAAAAAAAAAAAAACGGTACGGAAGAAAACGAAACTGACTTCGAAGATGCAAAATACTAATAGGGAAGTCTTTAAAGCTCCGTCAAAATAGTCTAAATGCCAAAGAAAACGTAATTAGTTCAAACAAATCAAAATCACCACTTCTTCTTTCTCTTCTCAACCTAATGGTTGGTGGGTACTACCTATTCGTACATTTCAGCTGTACAGACACAATTGTTATATGCAACGCAGGTGTACACACGCAAGACTACGTTCGGAACTGATTAGTAATCTTTTGATTTATCGCGCTACAGGTGCAGTCCGTCCGGTGTGGGTCTGCTGTGGTGATTATTAGCGATTATTTATTTATTTAATTCTTATAATAAGTTCGTCGGTGATCTCCATAACGGAAGTCAAACGCTCTAGCAACTAGGCTATCGCGACGACAAAATCACCACAAAAAATAAAATTGTTATTGCCGACTATAACAATTATGACACACATACACACACACACACATACATATATATATATTTATTTATACACATACACATATATATACACATACATACATAAGTGTAGCCAGGGGGGGGCAGTTGCTCCCCCCCGAAGCTTCGGAACTTTTTAATCAACTGGCCATGATGAGTATTCATAGGCGCTTAATCATGGACAATTCGACTTTTATAATAAAGTAGTAGAACAATTTGCCAGAAACCCACGAAAATTATGTTTTAATTAGGATTTTATTCTTGTTTAATAAAATATTAAGCCTTTACAAATTACAAATTTTATTTTTCCTATAACTCATGCTTTTTTTATCATCTCCCCCCGGCTCATCAGCTGGCGACGCCCTTGCATACATATATTAATTACAACGTAATTCTTAGGCTACCCCCCATTCGAAAAAATGTCCCAATTTTATGTAATGAAATACGTAACGAAAAATGTAACGAAAAAATGTCTTAATTTTATATAATGAAAGTTAAATGTTAGAATAGGACTTTTGTGGTTATGTTATTTTTTTTTGTGTTGATGCCAGTAAGAATTACGTTGTAAACTTTGATCATTTTATACAAAGTATAGAAGAGAAAGAGACATAAATGAAAGTAAGAGGGGTCAAGGGGCACAGCCCCTTGTGAGGCCAAAATGACCGAGTTTATATATATATATATAAATGTCGTCGCGATAGCCTAGTTGCTAGAGCTCTTGACTTCCGATATGGCAGTCACGGGTTCGATCCCGAGCGACGACGAACTTATTACAAGAATTAAATAAATAAATAATCGCTAGTAATCACGTGGAAGGCAATGGCAAACCACCACGTACAACATCATATGCGCGCTAGATCAGTACACAGCAGACCCACACCGGACGGACTGCACTAGTGACGCGATAACAAGCTGCTACTATCAGTTCCGAATGTAGTCTTGCGTGTGTACACCTGCGTTGCATATTGTAATAATTGCCTGGTACACAGCCTACATCGGTACAGCTAAAAATGTACGAATAGGTCGCGCCAACGCGCTATGCAGCGTGCGGCACCTTAAGAAGAGAAAATATATATATATAAAAATAATTAAATAAAACGAGAATTTATATATTATTTTTTCATTTGTTTGTAGATTTTTGATATCTGCATGTAAACACCTTTCTACTCAGTTACGATTCCTTGAAACGCGTATTAAACGGATTTTACTACATTGGTAAAATATTAAGGTACATTCGATTTTAAAACATGACTTTTTTAATGCCTTTCTCTAGTATATATATATATATAAATAAATATATGTTTAAAAACGAACCAAAAACAATATATCCCAAAAAGGCCAAAATACCAAAAAAAACAACAACAAAATATCGTTAGTTTATTATTATTAATATTATTATTAAAGATAATAATAGTTTACATGAAATTAATCTGCTTGTCATCTGGTATTTGCTTTTCTACATGTACTAATAATTGTATATTCTTCCATAATTAAAGCTTAATTTTTCTTTATCCATTTCAAAAATAGTCGTAAACAAGCGGGAGAATAAAATTCACCTTTAAAATTTTTGACATTTCTCTAAAATATTCTTTTCAATTTTTTTAAAAAAGTTTCCAAGTTTTTAATACAGCTTGAATTTGAGAATTTTTCAAATTTACCATTACCGCGTGCTCGTCTTATATGTAAGACTCCCGTTTTTTCAGGTTTTACCTTTTTTTCTTTCGTGTAATGATATCATTTTTTCTGTGTCATGATTTTTCAAAAATAGTCGATTTAAGAATTAACAGTTTTTGTTTAAGCCTCCTTCTTTTCTCCCCTTGGGTACGCAGCATTTTTTGTATTTTTCTACTGTTAATTTTAAATTAAATGAACTGATCGTTTTTCTTTCAAAAATAAAACGAAAGAAACCCGATGAAAAAAGAGAACATATACATTGCGTTTTTTAAATGAAAAACCTGTTAGCACGGTTATTGTAAAAAACAAAAGCTGAATGTACAGGTAAAACAATGATAGCGACAATATACACACCGATAGCGAGGTAACTATCGATTCTGCGGTATCGACTGAGTGATACTTTGTAGCGAGCGAAGGTTTTTCAGAGGAAAAAGTCAATGACTTCGGATAGCGCATGAATATTCAATGAGACGAGGTAAAGAAAAATGAAGGAAAAAATGCGGCTGTGCCCAAATGTGGCGACAACGAACGTGTCCCGCAACTGTATCACGACACGTTTGCCTACATCATAAAAGACGTTTCCGTATTTCGGTATTTCGACACATTTTCCTCATCGTTTATCGCTTCATTTTCATTTATAATTTATCGCTTACTTTTAATGTTTTCCCTTTATTTCACGTAATCATTAAAAATTACCTACACTTTGAATTCGCGAAGATTTCTCCGTGCACGTTTGTTTTGCCATGTCTATCATTGCCGTCAGCTTTCGCTTACAAATGCATAGTTGAATAATGTTAAAGTCTCAATTACTACAAATAGTATGTCTAGAAATATTACAATTTTCCCCATCTTCGCTGTTCTATGTCTAGCTGTTTTTCACTTTCACCTATATCATCTGGATACGAAAAATATTACATATTAAATTAGAAACATACACATATATGTATATACCGTGATATTTGGGCCCCGATTTCGCCCGCATATTTTAATACCTGTATATTTAATTTTTTTCTCTTTTTACATAGCAAAGTCCATATTTCTACTAAGCATCTCTTTTCTTCAATCATTGCGTACTTCTTTTATATTTCCTCTGCTCAGTTTTTCTTTCTTTTCCATATATAATTGATCATAATAATCGGCGATAACAAAAGTTGGCGAGGATTTGTACCGAAGCTCTTGCTGCAAGATTCTTTAATAATTTCATTATAATTTAAACTTTTAAAATATTTTAATAAAATTTATTGTTTTTTTTTTTTAAAGTAACGTTACCAATCACCGCGGCGGCGCCGTTATCTCAAGGTGTGTATGTAAATATATTTTTAAAAAATTAAAAGATAGTATTATAAAGAGTTATTTATAACGTACTGGTTGTTTTGTTTTTTTTTTCGTAATTGATTCAGCGCCGTAAATTTATACCGGTTTTTGCTAAAATACTTGTTAAACTAAATTTTCGAAAGTTCTTTTGACCACTATAATTAATTGTCTCTTTTTTATTCTCAAATTTTCCTAACATTCGCTTATTCTGTAAATTGTCGTCCATCTTTTAAATGTTAATAATTCTTTAATTCTTCTTGTAAGAGTTTAAGCTGCTAATGAGAGAGAGTGGTAGTTGTATAAAAATTATATTGTATTATTGTAATATATTAAGGTATTGTGTAATAGGAAATATTATTTTAGCTGATGGTATAATTGTAATATAAATGATAAATAATGAGAGTGTGGATTTTGTTTAGTATAGTAATACATATAAGTTAATACTTTTTTTATGCTGTAACCATTGTACAAATAAATGATATAATTATGTTGGGAACCCACAGACGGGCTAGTGCCCCCTTGTGGGACCCGCAAATTATTAAAAAAAAAAAAAAATTTAAAAATACATGCTGGCGTTAGCATTCTAATTTTTAACGAACGGTCTTTTCTTTTTCTCTTTTTGCATATTTCTATCTTTACCGTACCGAACTAATATAGAGTCCCATTACACTGAAATTATGTGCAATACGTATTGTTTTAAAATTAAAATCTAACTCGACTTAATTAATACTGTTTCACTTTAAATTAAAAATAAAATTATAATGAAATTAAAAAAGCCTACTTTCATTCCTTTTTGATTTATTATTACTTCATCAGAAACGTGTTAAGCCAAAAGTAATACTATAAATTGATATACCACTAAACCGGAATTAAACGCACGAATACTGTCGTTAAAATTAAAACAAAAAATTTCCATATTTTCCAAATTCGTCCTTTTCAACGACGTTTCTAGTTAGATGATTCAATTCATTTCTGCAGTAAAAAAATATTTATTGATCCAATTATGCTTTCAAAATATCCTTAACTTTTTTTTTTTTTTTTTTTTTTTTTTTATTGGGCTTGTCAACCAGAGGAACCTTCACCCCAATTTAAAGGAAAACTCTACAGCTAATAATAAGTCTCGGAATTATTTATTTATCGCGTTAATTAAATAATATATACGCTATTAGAAGAAGTTTTTAATACTCAAAAATCCGTATTTCTTAATGAAGCTAATATCGTTTCAAAAAGCGATATGAATACACGTTTAAATGATATATTTTGTAAACGATACAATTTTTTTATGCGAATTCCTTTTTTTTCCACTTATTTAAATTAGCCTTTAGCAAAAGAAGCAATTATAAAAATAAACCGCGGGCTACTAAAACCGTTGTAAGGTCCGCAAACGACCAGCGGGTTGCCATCAATTGTCCATATCTGAAAACTAAAAGAGTAAAATGTCAATTACTAGTAAATGATTCCTAATCAATACGTGTCATCCATTTGAATAAAATTCTCCTAAAAACCGTGATTTTTTTGACTGTTCTATTCCAAAGCTAGCTGGACCACCGTCAGCGACAGCACCGCGTTACTACTTTTTCGTATAGCTCTTGTTTTCAATGTGGTGCGCCGATTTTGGATTCGGTGTACACAGAGAAAAGCCGATATATATAATTGTATATAATCATAAAACAGACATTCTCGTTTGAGGAATATTTAAACTCAAAACTAAATCTAGAAATCCCATCGAAAAGCTAAACTGACATATCGAAAATGCTGCGTCCAATACTTGACTAGGGAGATTCAGACAGCAGCAACTTTGAACGTAAACAAAAAAAAAAAAAAAAATGGAAAAAGTTAGTAGGCCAGCTTGTTTTTAGAAAGCAGAAGGATCAGGTGAAAATGGTTTCAGACAGAGGGGGTATCCATCGGACAAAAAACAACTTCATAATGAAACAAAGAACTTAGAAAGGTGTTAATAGAAATTAAAAATAAAACTTCTCATAATTTACCTAGTCAAATTCGTACCGTTAGCAGCGGATGATTTCCCCGTGCAGGTGTATAAAAAAAATTAAATAACCAAAAAATCGCATTCCTCTTCACTTTGGAGAAAGATCCGAAATTGCCTCCTACTTGCCGACAGTTCTGGCCAGTTATTTTAATTTTTTTTTTTTTTTTTGAAAAATATGTATTTATAATTTTTTACATACAAAAATTTTCGTCAAGCTAAAACGCTTGTCGACGAATTATCTCCTATTGAACATTTTACCATCTTAAATTAACTTATACATATACATGATCGTGTAATATTTACTTAATCTATCTATTTTACTTATCAATAATTACTAATCTATTTCTATTTTCTATATTCAGTTTGTTTTTTTGTTTTTTTTCCTAGCTTTTTTTGTTGCGCTTCGAGGCAGTGTCACCGTAAGAGATGAAAGGCGTACTTAAAACGCTGAAACGAAGGAGCCCCGGTTTTAATTTAATAAGCGCGCATTTATTAAATAAACTTATAATGATGCTGACATTTTTTTTTTTTTTTTAGCCAGTTTTCTCAGTCGAAATATGTTTATATCTGAAATTTAAAGTTATACACATCAACACGATTGCTTTTTAAAAATTGGTATAATTCCGCAGCTGCTTTTGATATGTTGGTTCTCTGATTACTTGATTATTTGATTACTATGAATTGGCAACGTATCTTTATACAATTCTTCCCTTCCGCTGTTTTTTTTTTTTTAGTGTGCAATCCAAAAATGTTCAATAGATCCTTCTTGTTTTTCGCATTCACATACATTTCGGCCAATTATATTTAGTTTGTTTCAATTTTTTGAAAGTTAATATTAGTCCTGTCCTTAGTCGTAGCATAATTTTCAAATAAAATATCATTCTAAGCTTCCCACGAATCAGGGTATAATTTAATATGGCATAATTTTGGATGCTATTGTAATAATATTTTCCGCAACTGATACTTATGTTTTTGTATCTCCATATTTCCAATAATCTATTAAACTTTTACACTTTGGTCTACTTTTAAACTCTTTCCGAGGGTATTTTATTTGTTATTGGTTAACTGGTATAAACTTCATAAGTTGGGCAACGATATAATTTCCTCTTATGCCCTCGAATCAAACACTACTCGTTATTATTCTGATCTGTAATCGACCGCGCAGTTCTTCACTCATGTTCCATAAAAAAATTATCCGGTTTGTCTGCCCTGCTGTTAATTTTGTGGATTTCTGCTAACGGTTAGCATTAATATTTTTTTTGGTATTTCTCGCTTTACCCCTTCCGTGATACAGCTTTCTAGAGATTGCTATAACGTTTCAGCAGTGAACGAGGAATGTAACGGAAGAATTTTCAATTTTCTTTTAATATTAAACGTTTTATTATAGAAAGCTACCGAAAAGCGCCGTTCAACCGAGTCTATCGATGGGTCTGTTTATACACACACGTGATCTGCAAATTGTCTGTTTATTATTTCTTTCAAAAGTTGCATTATTAATATTTATCGTCGATAGACTTCTGCCGAAAAATCGGTATCTACTACTCCATCGCTGATATATTTATATGGTATTACGATATGGTAGCTCAATATTTTGCGCAATATTTAGTTCATTATATAACTAAGAATTAGAGGTGGATGTGTTTTATTTAACTAGTATCGACTATCTGTGATGTCGTATGAATGTAATTGCAGTATCGGTTTGTTTAACAGATGACATCGATTAGATTTTCATTAAAGAATCAGCTGCGTCGTCATTACCGTCAATTCTAGAATGACTGGGGATCTATAAAAAATCAATAAGAATAGAGCGGGATGATTGCAGAGTGGAGGTAAGAGAGAACGAATTGAGAGAATAATACTATCAGAGGAGAATGTGAAGGAGGAGAGGATAGCGCTTGAAGAATGCCTTTAGAGTCCAAAATTATGAGGAATTGGGAAAGCCCGCTTAGAGAGGAAATAAAAGAGATAGCCTGAAGGATGGCGATCGACTCGGCAGTGAAAAACACGTCCTCGCTCCTGGAACCATCGGTAAGAATCAATACATGTACAAGAAAAGAGGAATTCGATAAATGAAGAAATTCATTGTTGACCACACCGTGAGAGGAGAATTGGGTCCGAAGTGGGAGGGAGGAGAATTTGATAGGCTGTCCATAACCGTATCAATATTATAAAATATTTGTTTTCAGCTGCGTGTCTACCCCCGGCTAGCCCATCTAGTTCCATTTAGAGTTCTGAGAATATTAAAACCACGTATTATCTTTAATATAATTTATCTCGTCATTCCGAGACAACTTTCTGTAGAGAACTACTGGTTATTTTATAGTTTCACAAAAATGAATTGATTTGCCTTTAATTTTAATATATATGAACTTGGATTTATTTCATGCCTAGTAAAAATGATGCCTTTAGTTTTTTCGCACGATACTTGCAGTTGCAGTGATTTAGTATAACTTTCTACCTTTTCTATTGCTACAGTAATGTATTTTATAGCTGTACACCGTAAAGTTGCCGATGCATTTACATCATCTGCATACTGAATAACTCGAGTATTTCTTGAAGATATTTTATCAACAATTCCTATATATTGCGTATAAAATTGCACTTAATATTGATCTATGGCATATTTCTTTATTGCGCTGCACGCTATTCCATAATTTACCACGATATTTTACGGTTCTTGTCTGTAAAACAATTTGCAAATCCAATTTTTAATATGTAACGTAATATTTCGCCTACATTATTTTCCGGTGCAATGGAAGTCGCGCAAATTATTATGATTGCAAAAATCCGCATGCTATAACGTCTTATAGTCCCCCATTTCCTTATTGCCTGTCATGTCGAAAGTAATGGAGAAATTAATATCAAATAGACTTCAACCGTATATGCATATTTCCAGAATATCAGTTCGATTTCTTGAAATAACATTCCACAGTGGATCACCCGCACAGGGTAGCAAGTGTAATTGAAAAAAAGTCTGGAGACAAACAGCGGCATTTCTCAATGTCCAACAGGCTTTTGATAAAGTTTGACAAAACGGTTTACTATATAAATTAAAAATTCTGCTACCAACTATTTCTTGTTGAGTTTTTTTTCCAACAAAAAAAAACAAAAAAAAAAACAAAAAAAAACGAATTAATTTGGGCTTGTCAACCAAGAACCTGCACCCAGAAACAATTAGAGGAAAAGGAAAGTTATATAATAAGACGATCTCAGACATCGTTAATAGGAAGGTAACACAATGGGAGCGATAATAAGTGTTGAAGAAAAAGACATAATATAACGGCCATAAAAAGAAGCAGCTCAAGCCTAAGCGCAAGCAGGAGTACAGAACCGAACTCTTCACCGAAATAGCCGGGCACTCAAAACACATGTGATCGGCGTCACAAACAACCGCGTCATTTGAATGGAGAGGACAACGTGGGAAAGAGGCTAACGAATCATTATGGAACTGTGTTCCCGAAACATGTCGGTTATTTTGGTTTTAAGCCCCCTCCCTGGCAATATGTACCTCTTAAATAATAAAATAAATAAATAAATAAATGTCTATATTTTCCAAATAAAAAGTTGTTTTTCCGCTTCCTTTAATATATAGGAATGAATAATATGGAATTTAAAACGACCTTAAAACTCACCCTTAAAAAATTTAATAACTCATCATCGGAAAGCCTTTTTAAAGTGAAATTAAAAATGTAAAACAAAACGTAGTCATAAAATCAAAATGTTACGGTTAAAAAATTATTTAAACCCCTCCCGTTCGGGACAAAAACAGCAAAAAAAAAAAAAAGGATGTCATGTAAGTAACAGCCCGAGTAAAAAGTTTGAGACAAGTGAAACGTATCTCAAACACATATGTGTAAAGGACCACTTTATAGGGACACTGGAGCCGAGCTTACAACTTTATATTTCGTCCCCTGGAAAGCTCAAAATTGTTGAAGAAAATATTTTTTTTTTCAGGCGTGTGATATATCGATGGAAAGGTCGCTGTGGAGAACAAACCCGTATTTCATTTCCTTAACGAAACATTCGAAGTGCGCGGAAAGTGATGTTTCTCCTTTTCTACGGCGTGAAAAATCAGATTTCTTTGTTCCAAATTTAGTATTACGCAAATGTAAATTATAGTTATCTTCCAGTTATGGAACCCTCAGCGCATGAAACATCCTGCTTGACTGAACTTGTTTTATTAGTATTTTTCTGTTCTATATTATTTAGATGATTTTTTCTATATTCTATTTAGTATTTCAATTGTAAATACACTCAAAAAGGGAGCATTTTAAGATTTAGCGGAAATGTAAAAAAAAAAGTAAAAAGAGGCCGACAAATATAAAAATTAATAAAAACGATGTTTGTACATATTTAAATGCAGTGTGACACAAGTTAAGCCAAACAATCACTTGATACTAATTGCGAGAAATTACATATCGCTCTTATTGTAATATAACATTTTATCGACGTTGATTGTCATTGTCTCTGCATCCTTGGTATAGTGTTCTTCATCAAGTTCGATTTCTTATGACTCCTAATTGCTAATATTTGTACGTGTTAATGAGGTTAATCGTCCGTTGTTGGCAAGCTCAAGGAAAAAAACAAGATAACATATGAATTAACTTAATAATTGGAAAAAACTGTCACAAACAAATTTCTAAAATATATAAAGCTCCGTTAATAGAACTCTACACGTGCAGTATCGGTTGCTTCGTTTAAAGATAAATAAACTTCGAAATAGTAGTTTAAGAATTGGTAAATTTTTTTTTTTTTTTTTTTTTTTTTTTTTTGGGTATCTAAGTCAAGTTTGGAACACTAAATGATCATAGCTCCAGGGGTTTAAAGCATTGAAAGAAAAAGGAATAATTCGATTTTTGCAAAATCGCCATGACGAATAATATCGAAAATAATGATATTCTTTGCGCGTTAATAAAGAAATATTTGTCATGTTCGTGAAAATGACTTTGGCTTCCTGCTTTTTTATATGTAGTATCGCAAAAAACGTTCTTTGCAAAAAGTATAAAAATTGGCTGTAACGAACTAAAAAAACAACAAAACAATGAAAACATATGTTATTAAAAAAAATAAAGTAAAATTTTGTGTTTTCCTTCTTAAATTTATATTGACATGTTGATTTTTTTCCTATTAAATAAATTTATATTATAAACACAAGTACATTAAATTATAAATCTGACTTTAAAAAAATTGTTGTACTTACTCATAAGGACTCAAATTTTCAACACGAAAATTATAATAGCTTTCTCAATAGAAAACAACCTTCCTACGTCGCAGGACACGACTGGTAAATATTTAAATTCTGTCACTTTAGATAGAGTATAAAGCATTTTTTTTCATCGGATGCCGCATCTAGATATCAAGAGGAAGACGTCAAATTTCATGGATAGACAATCTTAGCAACTGGTTCAACTGTTCCTCAACAGAACTTTTCCGATCAGCCGTTGATAGAAAAAAATTCCAATTGTGGACCGCCAACCTTCAAAATGAAAAAGTATATCGAAATCATGAATTTAAAAAGTGGCACCTCAAAATTAAGGTTGTGAAAAAATTTATTTAAAAGTCAAATAATATTTTTAGGGGTTGATTTTGAGGGTATGAGATTTGAAAAAAATTGTCGTTATTTCTTAGGTAGAAACCCAGACCACTGTGAATTTTTTCAGAATTTTTGGATGGAAAGACGCTTCAGAAAAAAAGTAAATTCGAAAAAAACACGTTTTTCGACATTACTGCGCATGCACAGGTGATAGGGAGCTGAAAATTTGGCTGTAGGTGTTTTTTTCCAACTTCTATCGAATGCTGTATGATACATGGGTACATGCGTTTTTAAAGAGGGGGCAATTTTACCATAGTAGACGGGTTCGAGACTTGTCTCAATCCGGATCCGAATCGCTCCCAGGTTATCCAGCTTGAAATAATTAGATATCAGGGAAATCTAGGAAAGTAAAGGCGGCTGAGAGAAAGGAACTGGCTACTCTCATTAGTGCCATTGAGCTTAGTACACTGTGAACCCGCCCTGCTAAGGGTACGGGACTTACTTTACTTTTAACCCGAAGGTTTTATGGCAGAAAAGGGAGACTAAAATTTTCATCAAGATTTATTTCTCGGTTGTTGCAGAAATTCTTGAATATTATAAAACTCATCATAATAATAGGCGACTAAGATACGTAATAAATATTTAGGCCGGGGTTTTTGGAAATTTAATTGGAGTATATTAGAATGTAAGGGAGGTCTTGTCTCTTATTTTAAACCTTTTAACCAACGGTAAGATGTTGCCGAAAATGCGTTTTTAAGTACTTAATATATATATATATATATATATGTACATATATACTTAGTTATTTTTTATTGAAGTTTATAGAGTGTTTATTAATTTTATTAATTGAATAATTATTAGCGAAAGAAATGCAGAAAGAACTTAATAACCGAAAGCATTGTTAAAGAAGATTATAATTTTAATAACTTTTTTTTTCAAATAAAAATACGTGTCAACGTTGAAGTACACAAATCCTGAAAATTCTGAAAATGAGGTTGCATTTTTAAAACGTAATGAATGTACAAGTAAAAATTGACATTTAAAAACGGTAGTGTTAACGAAGTCGGTTTATTAAAAAAACATCATTAGCGGTTATTTATTTAAAAAAAAAAAAAAACTATAAATATATACACTAAGGCGTATTTTCTGGTACATGTCCAACATAATATTGCTCAAATAAATGAAAATGCCTTTGCATATTGCATAATAGTGTAAAAGAAAGTTATGGGGAAAAAAAGAATGTAAGATTTCTTACCGTATCTGCAATCAAAATTAACATTTCAAGATCGGTATGCCTTTCTTCTTTTTTTTTTTTTTTTTGAGCCCGTCAGTTAAAGACATTAACACAGCAAAAGAAGCACCATTTAACGATTAAATTATAAACCTCCTTTTCTTCTATTTTTCTTGCCGAATCCATGGCTACCCTGCAGCCAGTCCTTTTCATATCCTCGACAAACAACATGTCTCTAGATTCCTCCTGTCTTACTCGAAACGTGTTTCCCCTACCTTAGCCGTTCGATTATTTACTCTATAGTTCGCCTGCGGTTCAATCATAGTTTGCTTCCGGCTTCTCTTTTCCGTTTTTCTATTGTGTTCAATCTCCGTTGTGTCCTTATGACCCTCCAGAGCTCAATTATACCTGTGATGCGAATCACGTCTTGTTCGAATGCCCCTCTATTTCTTCCGAACGTGCTACTCTGTATTCTAATCTTCTGCACCTTGGCCTTCCTACTCCTTATAGTGTCTATTCCATTCTTGTATTCCCCTCTCTCAATATAGTTCCCCTTTGTTAGCCTTCTTTATCTCTTCAATTTCGAATCTTTTCCTTGTACAATATACAACTCTCTGCGTTTAGTAAAAAAAAAAAAAAGACAATTGTAAAAGCAAGTCGATCAGACTTTGGATTTCCCCCTTAGCTTCCCATAAAAGGCGAACGAATTTACATCGGTGGTGGGAAATTACACGTATAATGAGTAGAGCATAAGCGAAGAGAGATTTCTGTGAATGTGTTTGAACTTTTTATTTTTTAAAAAAATTTGCTTTTTGCTTAAATGTAATTTATTATACCGTAATATTTTATTATTATTATTATTATATTTAATTCGGATTTACTTAGCGTTTTATCAGTCATTATTGACGTATGGTATAGTTTTCTAGGGGAGAGCTGCGCATTATCTCATTAATAGAGTAAAACTTTTACAAAAATCTGCAATAAAAACTTTAAATTCTAAAGATACGTGTCTGAGTTGGATAAAAGTCTACACTGGATTTTAAAATAATTTATGATCTGCTAATTCTCATGTTTGTGTTCATAAATATAAAAACAGGTCCTACATTTCATGCAGGGAGGGAGTAACTAGAATGTCTAATAATTTTTATGCAAGCGTACTAAAATATAGAAAAACATCACATGAGTATACAGATTATCTACCAGGTTCCAAATAAATTTAACTTGTTACCTTCTCATCTGAATTTTTTTTCCACATTTCCCTTTGCCAATAATAAAACATATGTACGTATAATAACATATTTACATGAAACACACAAGTAATCAATTTTTCCGCTCCTAATATGATATATATATACTATATATGTATATACATTTTTAACCACCATTGGGCCCGTTTATTATTCTTTTATTTATTTTTTTATTTAGTTCATAAAAAAATCCTATCGTTTTGTCTCTATTACTCATGTTTAGTTAATGAAGTTCTCTCACATTTTTGTTTTTTATTTTTTATTTTTATTTTTTTTTCGTAAGAAACGTTTATTATTTATATAAAATTCTATCACCCGCTCAAATATGCACATAGATGGATATTGTACAATAATAATAATAATAATAATAAAGTGATTTCATTTGATTTAATTATTATTATTATATTTGTTATTTTTTCCATGTAATTGTGTAAATGCTTTTTATCTTAAAACATATATCTGAGTTTTTGTTATTCGATGTGCATTCGAAGGCACAAACGTTTCAAAAATTTATTGCATGTCAGTCGATATTTTTATTGGCTATTTTTCATTATATATTAAAAGGGATACGTTCTTCGTTTACAATAAACAGAATTTTATTTTGAAAAAACAAAAAAACCTTAGTTTAACCCAGATTAAAAAAAAATGAATTAAAAAAAATTTGTTGCGAATTCATTTTGTGGATTTATAAGGTGAAAAATGCATAATCACCGCTAACGTGAAAGCTTTATTTTAGTTTATTCATTCAGCTACCGCAGCATAGTTAGTTAGACTATGCGCTGTTTGATTGTCGAAATAAATTAAAAAAAGGAAAAAAGAATTGTTTACTTTTTTGGCCCCAACTTTCGTCATTTGGCCAGTCTACCCTTCATCAGGTAAATGGTAAAAGTTCGTTACTTTTAAAATTAGAATTATTTTCGGCGAATAATATTTTTACAAAATAATAATTTATAATGAAAATAGATATATGATTTAATTACTTATTAAAATTTGAACTAGAATTTTTTTTATCGGACTCGTCTACCAGGTTTTACTTAGAAGCAATTCGGACAGAAAAGAGTCAGTAATGTTCTAATTTGATTGGACATCATTAATAAGAAGGAACAAATGATAGGAACATGAGTGAAGAAGGAAAGAACAGGATATAAGAAGTTCTGTACGGAACAGGAGCTCAAGTCTCAATAAACTGGGGTTCGCCTAATGAAAATCAAAAAACGGGTGGAAGATAATCGAATAAGGGTCAAATCGAAGGCGAAAATGGAGATAACAGAACAGCGGGGTGAAGAAAATAAGAAGAACCGTGAATTAGAAATAGACAAATAGAAGGAGCAATTATTGCAAAGAAAGAAGAAGCGTAGATGCCCGAACAAAATCTAAAATGTGAGAACTTTTCACAGTAGTGGTAGAAGAGATGGGATTTTTAAGAGAAAAAAAAACGGAATCAGTAACCCGAGCCAAAGAATCGGCTGCTTCATTGCCAGGTATGTACGAATGGCTAAGAACTTATATTAAATAGTAGTTCGAATTAAGTGAAGAGAAGAGAGAATATTATAGGTATGCGGAAATAATAAAGTCAAAAGAATGAAAAAAGAATGGGTGAACAGATGGCCTGAAGGACGCTCATGAAGTCAGAAAAAATCTAATAATTGGGAAAAAGGGGCGATTTAAAGCAATGAGAATGATGAATCATAGTATAACCATCAATTTAGCAGCTTGGAATATGGATAAAAGGAAGGAAGACGAAAAGATTCCGTTAAGATAAGATCTGCAAGGAACACAAGGGCTTCTCAAATCATAAGTGAAAATGGTTGCTTGAGAAGAAACAGTCAGTTGATTCTTGCTTAATTCGGGCTTATGGAATAAGGAATGTTAATACTGAAGATAAACTTTGGGAAAGGAGAGTGATAAAGGAAATTGTGTATGGCCAAAATGAAGTAAGATAAGGAGAAATAAGAGAATAAGGATTTTCCTAGGCGTAAAACGCTAATTTTTAGAGATGAACAAGTAGAAATGAATAAGAGTAAAAGACGTGATAAATAGAATCTACGAATAGGCAAGGATGGAGTATTAAATTTAGCGAGAACTGTTGAAATTGGAAAGGATTAAGCGCATCAAACACGGTAGAAGGCAAGAATTTTGGATTATACCGAATTTAGACCAGTCAGGACTTGGAGGCACAGTCTTATAGATAAAAGAACAATGATGACATTTAGAACGATAATGGACTTATGCAGAGAAATAGGAATGTAGGCGAATCCCATTTAGTGGGCAATGGACTTTCAGCAAGTTGAGCCTTTAATAAAAAAAGAGGAAAGATATTTGATATCCGTAAAGGATAAACAACTATTTAGGAAGAATAACAAAAACAATTAACGCGAGAAAGAATCGTATTGTTTATGGATATACTGACAGAAGAAGGATTATAAGGACATACAGGATAATACAGCATAAAAAGAAATACAAAACATTATTCGAACAAATCAAACGAAAGGAAAATTACAAAAAGAAAATAACGATACAAAAAAAAAAAAATGGAAAATAATACATAAAGTAGATGATAAAAAGAAGAAAATAATTATAAGTGAAGAAATATTGAAGAATTTCGATAGCTATAATGAAGTGTAGCTGGCAAATTTCAAAAGTATTATTTAACCATTATAGATAAAATGAAACGTTATTGCGATACTAAAAATATTCATAATCAACGATACCGATAACACAATTTGTACATCATTTCACATACCAAAAAGCTATAGTAATCGAAACTTTAGTTTAAAAAACGAAGTCAAACAAAGAACGAAGATATAACGGAATAACGGAAAAGAATTTATATTTACTCATTCGAGAATACTTGCCTACTTTTCAAAAATGACGGAGTTAAAGGAAATTAATAAACTTCAAAAGACATGTTTAAAAATATTACTACTGAACCGAAGTATCACAAAAATACTATAACGGGTGTGATGGAACAAGAATACTGTCACCAAAAATACTGTATCACATTACAACAAGCTACCATAAAAGGTTTAAAAGAGAAGATGCTTATGGGACTAGAAAATACGGCAAAATAAGCTACATATACGAATTTTAGAGGTGTCGAGAGAATAATAAGCAATGTGGAAATAGAAGTTTTGATAAAATTAATGAGAGATACTAAACGAAATTTGAGACGAAGCAATGAACGATAAACAAAGGCTTCATAAAGTCGAGGGAAGAAAACAAAAAAGGTAAAAGAGAGAGGAAAATGGAAAAAAGAATTATACGCTGTTTACTGAGTCATATTTGATTTTTTATTGTGCTCTATTCCTTTCCCGTCACAACGCTAGTTGACGTACATATGTGTATTTAACACAAGTTAAGTTTACATATTTTAAGGAAGGAATGTGGTATTATTTTTAGGGCGCGTGTATGTGGGATTTATTAGATTAAGAAAATATGAATATATTAGGATATAAGTTTCATTTGAGAAAATATTTTACTACGTAATATATGTATGTCATAATAAAGTTTTTTAAGATACCGCGAAATTTATATAATTATGTCGAGCACCTACCGGCCGACTTCTATGACCTACAAATTATTTTTTAAATGAAAAAAAACAAAAAACAAAAGATTATTTTCCTAAATAAATTCGCGAAATTCAACTACTACTAATGTTAAATGTAACCCCTGGCAAGAGTTAGGTTATTTGCGGAAGAAATTTTTTGTAGAAATTAGGTCAAGGAACTATAATTTTTATTTTAAATCGTAGTTTAAAATTGTTTTTACATATGAGAGAAACAGATAATTTCTTTTTGCTAAAAAGCTTATTTATACACTTGCACCTAAATAAAAAACGTCAAAAACGAAAAATGATCAAGGTTTATAATAATTTCTGTATAACTATAATGAAGATAATTAATAATTAACAATTAATAATGGTGCCATTAACACAATAATAATAAAAATAATAAAAATAAAAATAATAATAATAATAATAATAATAATGATAATGCTTCATTACGTAAACACAACACTTAAGAAGACAGATGATAACAAAAGATGGCGCATATAATGCACACGTGAAATTCTGATAAGAAACACACTTCTTATCAGTTGCACAGTTTATTACCGACATTGTCTCGCCATAATTGTGCAGCAAAGTCAGACCTTTTCGATTTTACATTTTTAAGTGTTTCTGTAGTCTGTCAAAAATTGGCGTCTTCAGAAACGCACCAGTTATTTACGAGACGTTCGTATGCTTCTTTAATCGTCAGCTATCAATTGGTTAGGCGGTGGTGCTTCGTTCGAGTAGGACCTAGCTTCTTCAAATATCACTGCCGCATATTGAAAATGTACAACAGTTTCATTTACGCTTGGTCGACGTCCATAACAGACGGGTCCTCCTTACCAAAAAACAAAAAAAAAAACCTACCTGATACCTGAAAATTTATATTTATGAAGCACAAAATTCTTTCTTGACAAGCTGGCGAATTTGTCCCAATTTTAATTATCGGCGACCATTGCAATTGCAGCAATTGAACTGGCTGAACCACAATAAGCGTATAATCAAAGGGGTAGCTTTTAACAACGCGTTCCTTAGTAGTAGTTCAGAATAAAAGCCGGAAATTCGTAAAAGGCACTCTTTTAATGGTTACAGTTTGGAACTGATGAATTTTTCATCTCGAATTATTATTATTGTTTTTTAATGTTTATAACGAAAAGAATAGAAACTGTATACAGCGCGAAACAAAAAAAAAAAAAGAGAAAAAACAATATCGTGTTCAATGTCAAACTTCGCGTTAAGTTCCCGCAGAAAAAAATCAAAAGATTAGAACTATTGTTGCCAAGAAATCGATCTAAAAAAATCTCTGAAAACGGTATATTCCAAGAGGATGTTGATTCCAATTCAAGACTTAATTGCGACATAAAACTCTGTATCAATCTGAAATATATCAATTCGCCGTCATATTGAAACGTTCGACAGGGAGAGGATGAAGTATTGGATAAAAACGGTGAAAGGACACGATCCGTCGGAAACTGGGTTATTAACGTGATTCTCATTAGCAGGTCAATTGTGATGCTTGATGGACACGTAGTAAGGGGAAGGGGGCAAAACTTATTAGCGATGCAGAAATAAATCATTTCAACGTCTCATCTCTAGAGAGCTGTATAGATACAGTGAAAATTCAAGAACTAGCCAAGCTATGATGAGGTAAACTCTAAATAGTTGGACGCAAACGCAGTAACATGGCTGGCAGATTAAAATCCGGAACATTATATTTATATGTATAGTCCGATTGATGAAAATGATCCGCAATAGTCTGTTTAATTATGCAAACTTTTTTCAAAAGCCCGCTAACGAAAACAAGAAAAAAAAGCACGATAAAAACAGATATAATTACATGTAGATCTCGCGCACCATAAGTTGCGTACCTTGTACAGCCTATAGAATGCGAAGAAGAAAAGGTCACTGGGACGGATACTGAGCTTAACAGAATTAACATTAACTGGCGTGCGTCGGTTTTAATTTAAGAAAAAAAAAAAAAGATACGAGATAACAAAAGTTCACGGGAAACTCGCTCAAACGCAAAACGTACTCTCGAGGCAAGACGCGTTTCTTTGTATTATCAGACGGGGTTCATCAGGTGCACTATCGCAATGAAGTTAACGGCGCTATTGAACATTTTCACTGAAACCCGATATTAAGCCAATTATACTACTATTTAGTGCGCAGCGGGGACACGCTTCAAGAAATAGAAACTACGTTATGTGAATGGCCTGCATGTTAACGTTGGGATGATTTTCCAGCCATGAAAAGCAATCGCGAAATATTATAAAGTTCGACTGGATTGAAAAATATTTACATCGCTGTGACAAAGGGACGGACCCCCAAGAGGGAGGGGGATGTTAGGTTCAAGAAGCGCAGCGAAAAATGGAAGAATAAATAACGTATGAAGCGGCGCGCTTGAAAGAACTAGATGAATATCACACTCGATGAATATATGAGATTGTGTCTCGCAAAATATGAGAACATCTTTAAGATGAACGGCGCATCCAAAAGCAATACGGTTGTCCCTCGAGGAAAAATTTAAAGATCCACACATTATAGGTCGCATAAAATCTACGAAAATAAAAGTGCTCCCCACCACCATAGGCCTGCGAAATATACCATCGCATGCCAGATTTACTGAAAGATATGCAGCGGCGAAAACATATAGTGGGGGACATATGGTATTGGGACTAAGAGCGCGGGAATGAAATAAATCGTGGAGGATACCGGTGAGTGGGAAACAGAAGTTGATAAGTGCTTACACAACGCCCAGAAAAGGAGGAAATATGCGATACCGGCGCACCAGAACCTTGGTTGGAGGACGTTGCATAATATCGAAGAATCGGCAGATGATGGTAGGCTATGATACCGTAATGATGCGGCATTAGGTAGCGTCGGTTCCTTTTGTAATTTTTGTAATATCCACTTTGCATCCGCTATAGACGAATTGGCCACTTAGAATGAACATATTCTCAGTAGCGGAGAAAAACGTGCACGGCTAGATCGAAAAATAAATAAGGAAATGCAAAATGTTCAGAGTACTATCATACGGAACGAGATAGCCGTTTAAAAATAGCAACGGGGGGACCTTCTGACCGAGCCATTTTTTATTGCTGCTGACGAATCTCTCTGGCCGCTATCTTTATCTCTCTGCGTGGGTGTGTTTGCGAATATGTATGTACGTGTGTCTCGGTATTGGCGGTAAATTATTTAAAACTTGCTGTTTAAATGGGTTTTTTTCTTTTTTTTTGCTTAACTAGAACGTTTTTCTGTTGTCCGATATTATCCGACATTAGTGGCGACATCTATCGGATACCACCGACAACGACTGGTGTCAACGCCGCGACTCTACCTACTAACAGCGACCAGCGGATTGGGAACACACTAGTGACACTATTTCTACACACTCGTAAAAGCACTCATTATTTTCGTTGATTCAATATATTGACCAAGTTTTTTGAACGAGTTTTCAACGTTGCGAAAGTGTATTAAACTAATTTTTCTACAGCGTGTGCTCGAATTGTAAGGCGCATATCCATACGTTTCCTTCGCGATGATGAATTTTTGTTTTCAGTGAAAAATCTTAAATTCGATCATATTTTCATACAGAGATTAATACTTAATAGAAATACAATTTTAACTTATTGTTTTTTTGTTATTTGTAAAAAGTTTCGATTCTGAAAACACATCTTATTTTTATCGGTAAAGGGGAGGCTAAACTTTTTACAACAGTGTTCAAATTACGAGTATTTCAACTTCAATGGCTCTGCCTGTATTTTATCTTTTTTCATCGATTAACAAGCTTTTATACGTTAAAACACTAAAAGCTTGTAGGTTCCATTTGTTTATAAATTTATTTGAAGCTTTAAATGTAAAAATACAAAAATTTTTAATGTAAAAAATTATTCGTAAGCGAGATTATTTGAAATACTATTGCCATTCGTTTCAGAGCCGAATGGAGTAAGAAAAAAAAATGTTTTATATGCATTTTAATATAAAAAAACAGTTATATATACATATATATATATATATATATATATATATATATATATATATATAAACTCGACCACTTAGGCCTCGCAAGGGGCTGTGCCCCTTGATCTCTCTTGCTTTCATTTCTGTCTCTTTCTCTTCTATACTTTGTATAAAATGATCAAAATTTACAACGTAATTCTTACTGGCATCAACACAAACAAAAAATAACATAACCACAAAAATCCTATATTCTAACATTTAACTTCCGTTATATAAAATTAAGACATTTTTTCGTTACATTTTTCGTTACATATTTCATTACATAAAATTGTGACATTTTTTAAATAACAATAACAAAAATCCTATAAAATATAACAAACGTTACATAAAATTGGGACATTTTTTTTTTACATTTTTCTGGAACATTTTTTTGGGACATTTAGCGTTACATAAAATTGGGACACATTTTTTCGAATGGGGGGTAGCCTAAGAATTACGTTGTAATTAATATATATATATCATGTATCATTTTAGATAATTTTCGTCAAAATTTCCGACGTTACTAATTTACCAGAGATTATGCAGACAAACCTTACAAGCCATTATTTATATTTCCTCTTCTACAAGTCCTTCCAAATTCCTTATTGTTTCTGACTCTTTAAGTGTTCTTCTAGCGCTATCTCCACCTTCGCTCCTTCCACCGATGCTATTTTCTATTCGTTCTCTTCTTCATGATCTATCCTCATCCACGTTCACCCAGATTGACTTTCTTTGGATTGCCGGACATTTAGGCATTGATAGAACTGTAGCCGTCGACCTCCTAAGCTGTAGCTTCCGGTGGAAATTTTATTAGTAGGGTTCCAGCACACAATATCCAACTATATAAATCCTGCCATCTTAGGCACTCTGTTTTTGTTTCTCTTTTCGTTAATTCCAATTTCTGTTATCTCTTGATTAACCCTGTTCCTTCTTCTCGTCCTTGGTTCTATGATTTCCCCAGTTTGCATCGGTCCATACTTACTAAATTATCTCGCATAGTCTCCTTCCTTCTTCGCTAAATCGCTTTTGCTTGGCTGCGTTTCCTAATTATCCATTGGATTCTGAAGGTTCTCAGTATGTTTGTGATGCGAATCACGTGCTCTTCGAGTGTTCTGGTTTATCTCGCGAGCCTGAGTTAACTTATTATCATTTTTTAAAGCTTGCTCTTCCTGCTCCTTTCCGAACGCCTCTTATGTTCTTTCTCTACCTATTCCCTCAGTTGTTCCTGTTCTAGAGGTGTTCCTTGATTCAATTGTCGATAAAATAAAAATATAATTTCTATTCTATTTCATGCATCTATTTCATTTTGCTGAGCTAATGCTCACTGGTAGCAAACCCAAGGGGGGTAAAAAAAAAAATGTAATTTAATAAATAACAACATTAATACAAACAAAAACAAGTAATTCTCTTTCAGAGTACCTTTTCGATTTAAAGTCTAGACAAATTAGTGTCATCATTCTCGATTCTCTTGCCTAGCAATGGGCGATTTTTCTTGTTCCTCTTAGATTTTCCACCATTTCCTTTATTCCTAATTGCCCCACTGTGCAGTATAAGATTCATATAATGCATTACGAATAGTAGAAAATACTTCAGCAAGAAATATATGTACATCGTCGACTGCACAAAGTGTGGGTCAGATCCTTATATCAAAAGGAGGGAACATTAATAAAGTGCCGATCGTTTCACTACTGCCGCTAATAAACTAATAGCCGTTCAATTTAACATCGGCTATAATCTCGGTTCGATATAAGTGTTTTAAATTACGCTGCTTTCTACATCGACTGACCATTTTCAAGCGGCTTTTTCGTTCAGCTCTTCTCTTTAAATGATTGAAATGTTAACGCTGGCACGGCTCTTACTGCGCCAAACATTAAAGTAACTAAAGATTAAAAATACAACTAGCCCCAGTTTTCTTTCTTTCTTTCTTTCTTTCTTTTTTCCTTTTATTTTCTCCCCTATTTCGATACACAATGATCGTTTAATAGTAAAATTAGATTCAATTGCATGACTAAAATCCGTAATTAAAATGTCGACGAATATTTTTAAAAGCTAAATTATCCAATTAAGGAATATATCGAAAAAAGGAGCGAATAAAAGTGTCGATATTAAATTTTCAATTGGTTATATTAAATATGAAAAATGTTAAGAAATTCGTCTATTTCATTAAATACACGATTGCAATGGGGAAAAAGTATATTTACGTTGCCATTTGAAAAGAAATTCGGAAAATTAATATTCACGTTCGACGTCACGATTTTCCGAACGAGGAGAGGCACTTTTTCTATCGTCGGATATTATCGGAGCAGTATTCACTTTCACGGGGTGGGTCGGGCGTCGCAATATAAAATTCAACGCGACTGAATATTATTAATTTTCATTTCGGAACGGTTAATTTTAAATTCGCGAAAAATAATACGGCAAAAAAAATTGTATACAGAATCAAATCTTCCATTAAAGCCGTCAGCCTTCAACAAAAATATCCCCCCCCCCATGTAGAGTCGGTTGATTTTAGATTAATAAAAATGTATTTCTTATTTTTTTCGTATTAAACTCGATATTTTCGTAGCTTTTCAATAGACGAACAAACCTGGAAAAGCGATAAAATTAAATACATGGCGCCGCGCACTCGAAATAATTAATATTTGCACGGATGCAGAAAGATATTTTAACTGTACAAGTATATAAGCAGTTTTTTTCTTTCTCGTGAGGATTTTTTTTTTTTTTTTTTTTTTGGCGCGCCAATTATGAACAAAGTTTCAATATGCGGCAGCAAAATATTCCGAACAAAACGCTACTGCCTAACCAACTGCGGTGTAGATGTTCTCGCGAGCATTTGATAATTTCACCGAAGAAATTTTTTATTATTCATGAATGTGATATGGAAGAAGAAAAAAAAGGAAACACAAAAAGGAAACGTAATCTTTTCGGATTTTTTTTTTTTTTTTTTTTTTGACCCGAGCTTTCAGGCCAGTCGGAAAATTAATTTACATAACTTTTAAGAAACGGATCGACAAAAACTTTTGCAAGTGCTAATCAGAACGGGGAATGGGTATATAATAGGATCTACGGCGCTGACGAGTACTACCGTTTCAAAGCAAAGCCGACTTGTAGAGCAGACTTCGCGGTCGTTATATTCACCTTTTTCAGGTTCAAAACGTCAACAAGAAAGAACACTGCGTCACGCACACTGTAATTATTTTTCTTATCAGCCATCGCAAAAAAAATACCTAATCCGATTGTATAACAGCTATTATACACGATTTTTTTTTTTTTGAATTAATATTTTTTTTAATTAATATTTTTTTTGAATTAATATTTTTTTTTAATTAATATTTTTTTTTAATTAATTTTTTTTTGAATTAATGTTTTTTTTTTGAACCAATATTTTTTTTGAACCAATATTTTTTTTAATTAATATTTTTTATAAATTAGTACAATAATATTCTTTCGTCTAAAAGCTTGTCCACAAATTATTAAAAAATTACTATAATACATCCTACTGAATGTTAAAATGACTTCCTATGTGTCGTCGCCTAATTTATAAAAGTAGCCTCTTAAGGTATTTTTTTAGTGTTATTTTTTTTTACGTATTATTTATTCTCTTATATCTTAGTGTTTTTTTAAATTTATTCTTCTCTCCATATAACTCTGTTTCGTTAATTCCTTTTCTTGTTGCCCTTTACAATTTCCCGTTATTTATCACCTTGGTTATCATTTTGCCCCTCCTCCCAATTTTGATCCGTCTAACGGCAATACGCAGGTGTTTATTCTATTCCTGTTTTTATCGGTAGTAACTTTAGTTTCTTTTCTGCTGTCACACATGCCTGGAACTACATTATAATAGGCGTACATACTTAATCTGAGACTATGTTACTGACTTTCCTCCGTGGTTCGTTATTACGTTTGGAACAATTTTATATGAAATTTTTTACGATTGTCCAACCACTATAACTGATCAAACTTTTCATTAATTCTCCAAATTCCACGTTCAAATTGGATTTTGATCAACCCGTAAAAGAACTCTTCAAATCGAACTGCTTTAAGCCCGTTATCTTCCCTTTCTTTTTTTTTTTCTCTTGGGCTCGTCAACCAAGGACCTTATTATTATTATTATTATTATTACATTAAACGGTACAGGCGCCGGCTGCACAAACGGGCCATATGCGCCCGGGGAACGGAAGGGATACTAAATTGAATTTAGAAGGTTAAGGGAATGAAGGAATTGGAACGCACTGTGGATATGACACGGAGAATCAGCTAGGAGTTATGATAAGGAAGGGGGGAGGCCATGCTGGGCTCTAAGTGCTATAAGGGAATGACAAGATGTTAGTAAATGGGGAATGGAAAGCTGGGTTCTTTGGCAAAAAGGACAAAGAGGGGGATCGGTGCGCTGTAGGAGATACGAATGGGTCAGGCGGGAGTGGGAAATCCTAAGTCTGGTAAGAATAATATTTTTCTTCCTTGAACGAAATGGAAGGGGGATCTGAGATAGAGGATCAGGTTTAACAAGGAAAAGGTTTTTTTGTTGACTAGAACTCCATACTTGTTCACCCGGCAGTTAAAAATCGTTCGCTGCAGTACCTTACGAAACAGACGCAGCAGAATATGTCGTAGCAAATAGCCTCTTGTTTTACATTCACCTTCCGACTAATCGTCATCGTTTCCGCATAACGAGTTCCGTTAATAATCTCACCTGCAGAATAATTCCACTTACATTTTCGCCGATGCTTTCCATGTCCGGTCACTGTCATCTGTCGCAGCGGTATTGAAATCTTGACCCTTTTTTCATTTTTAACCCGGTCTCGGTTGTACAATTAGGTTAATTGAAAATTTCGAAAGTTTTACTGATCCTGCAAACAACGCTCAAAGAGAGTGGATTGTGGGTTTTTCGGGAATCAAAAAGAAAAAAGAAAGTTCCGGGCGTCTGGTGAAAATTGATACACCAGTGTAAAGAAAAATTTAAAAGAAAAAAAAATAACCCAATAAAAACAATAAAAAGCGACAAAACTTTTCCCAAAACGCAACTGTTCTATTATTTTTCTTTTCTTCTTTTTTAGCACAGACTTATTGTCCATTTGCTCACTATTATTCTGTTTTAATGTTTACTCGACAGAATTTTCTTCGAAATTCCGGTCATAAAAATTGTTCTGGTTAAACTTTGAGAATGTTCGTTCAGCTACAAACATTACGCCAATACGAAGAAGCAATTGAAATAAAGTAATTTTTGCTTGCAGGCAAATACGAATTTTTTTATCGTCTTTCGAATAAGTCTGCAGAAGCAACAGAGTGCCACCGATTAAGAAACTGCTTCAAAGCTGGTATCGCTGAATAGCAAATAAAAATGAGATTTTCTACGTAAACTCTTACACTGTTTAAAATTTTTTTTAGAAAGATATAAAACAGTGCGACTAAAAAAAGTATCTGTTAAAAAGTAAACAGCTTAATTTTCATAACTGTTTCGGATCATTCGCCAGTGACCAGCGATAAGTTAGAACTTGGTTATTAATCTTTTTTTTCTTTTTTTTTATTTTAGGCTCGCCAATGGAAGGGGGCTTTACCCAGAAACAATTACAATAGGAAGGAGTCAATTATATCTTCATACGATATCAAAAATGTTGTTAGGAGGAAGTAATCAATATAATGGGAATAATGTGTGGAGAGGAAAAAGATTGGACATAAGAGGCGCAATATGGAGTAGGAAGACCGAGTATCAATAAACTGGAATAGAAAATAGAACGCTTAATAGAAAGAGATGAACACTTAATAAACATATGATCCGCGTCGCAAACGCGTTCTTCGTTTGAGTGGAGAAGACAATTTGGGGAGACAACCAATGAAAAACGAAAGCGGGAGGAAGATAATAAAGTATGGCTTAAGAACGAATAGCGGAGACAACAACAGAATGACGAAGTGAAGGAAACAAAGAGAACCATAGAGGTTAACAGGAAGTCTAGGTTGAACAGACATAAAAAGAACAATTGTTAGAGAAAGAGGAAAATATTCCATACCATAATGTAAGATGAACACTTTTACACTACGCAAGGGAGATTAGACGATGGGACTTTTCTTAAGAAAGGAAGTAGGAAGAGGCAGCAATCCAAGCTAAGGAGTCCGCCGCTTCATTATCAGAAAGATGCCCGAATGACTAGGAACCCGCAGTAAATATCAATATAAATGCAAAGAAGGGAAGAAAGAACGTGGATGATAAGTGATCGTACGCGGAGTATGATAAAATCACAGGAATGATCAGGTAGGGGAGAATGAATTGGAGGGCGGTCATGGAGTCGGATATAATCAAGAATTTAGAGATTAATCTATAGCCATCGTGGATACCTCCTTCCATCTGTTTAAGAACATAACTCGAACGCTCATAATTTCAGAAAGAAGTGAAGATGTTTTAAAAATTCACCGCTATACTTCTTGAAAAGCAGCAAGTTCCATGAAAACATCGGTGAATGTTGTAAGCAAATGTCGCGCCAGAGCTTTTAGATGAATGCGCGTAATTTCGAGCGGCGTACACGTGTTTTAATAAGTGAATTTGAAGAAAAAGCAATTCAACCGCGCTCGAAGAAATTTATTATTAAAAAAAAAAAAAAAAAAGCAATTTGAATGGAACATTGCGATGTGGAATTAAGGGACGCACAATTTACGGGTTAGCCGGAAGAACCCTACAGCTGCATGACCGAATTTACTGTGTTATTTTCCCCTCTATCAAAGTGAATATTTAGAGTTGCTTTTTTCGTTCTCTAGTTATTAAAAAACTAAATCGGCTTTTTCGTACTACTTATAGAGTCACTAATGTTTAATTATTATTAAAACGAACAATCATTATAATGTTAATATATTTGAAAAAAATTTATGCTTACACGTTTCGAAGCACTTCACGATCACAGCGTTATACACTAACGTTAAATTTTTTAAATTGATAAAAGAACGAAACATTAACATAATGTGACCACGTAGCTATCAATTTCGAAACGCGTAAGCATAAATTTTTTTCAAAAATATATTAAAATTATTATTTCATAAAGTGTTATTTCACTTTATACGCATTCGAAATATAAAGTGTGTGTAACAAACTTCCATAATAATGGTAACTATTATCGAAACTTTGAAATCCCTACTATTATGTCTCCTCTATTTAAACGCACAGACTTGTTTCCGATGCTTCACTTCTGTAAAGGAAAATTGTTATCTTGCAACCCGCTGGTCTTTTAAACGACCTTATCAGCATTCTGATTTCACCTTCTACTATTTTCCTATTCTAAAAATCCATAAAAATTCTTGTGCAATCCCAATGGAAGCAAGATTGGCTCTCTAGACAATCTTGCTTTTTCTAAAAGAGATAAAACACGGAATTGACCCGTGGTTCCCTCCTTCTGACCTCCCCAGAACCCACTTTGTGGCTATGGCAAGACTCCGCATTGGACATATTTCGCTGACTCATGATCATCTCTTACTTAATTGCGAGCCCCCTTTTGAATGTCCCTTTTGAATGTCCCTTTTGCTCCTTTCCCCCCGCTCCTACAGTAAAACACCTGCTCCTGGAGTGCCCCTCCTTCGTGCTCCAGCGCGCTAAGCTCCGCACAGCGTCTTTGCAGTCGTCTTTGGCCAACTCGCCTTTGAACATTGCAGACACTATTCGGTTTCTTTACATAACTAACTTATTTCGAACCATTTAACTTTCCGATTGTCATAGTGTCGTAATAGTCTCGGCAGCTGTACACGACACTTAAAAAAATAAAAAAAAAAACAATAATTCCTTCACAAGTACTTTTTCAACTTCTTCCTTTACAGTCTGTTTCATAATTATAAAACGGGTGTACTTTGTAGTGCCATTAATTAATTTCTTTCATTTTGAATGAAGATTGTTTGAGAGGTGGTGACGGTCACTCACCCAGATGTAAATTTTTATGAATATTTTCATTTTTTTCCTCATTTTTACAATCAGACGGTCAATTATTTTTCGACTACTACTTCACGAGCATACTCGCTCCTGCGATTCTATTATTCTTCGAAAACACGTACGTTTGTTCTTTCCTCGACTATCTTTCATCCCCGTATTCTACTTATATCGATGCGGACTTGTAGTCATGTAAATATAGACAATACATAATACACATAGATGACAGATTTCTAGATTTCGGGTTTTTCTTCCACTTCTATTTCAAAAATAATTCCGAAATAATCAGCCCCATTTTCAGGTCGAATTATCGTTTATTTTTACCTTACGTAACGGTTTCTCTTATCTTCGAATCTAATTTTCCAATCGCCGTTTCTTTCAGCTACTCTTCCGACACTGGTGCGTGCATTATTCACCCGCTAGCTACTTTTTATTGCTCTTCCCACTCGCGAATCATACAGCTGTCTGCGATTTTACTTTTTCGAAGATGTACCTGCACGCGAGACATTCTCTTTTATGCAGTGTCTTCCTGTTACTTATTGCGTCTCGTCCGTTATCGCTGCCCTTGATTTTTCACTATCTCATCTAATTACTAAAATCTCACTGGCTCTTTTTTTCTCGGGTCTTCGACCGGCTTATAAAAAAATAGTGAAAAAAAAGGCTGTCCTTGAATCATTGGAACGTAATTTTTGCTTTAAAATCGTTTTTGGCAACAGTTCCCGTCAATTCTCTTGAGTGACCAACACATTCGATGAAAAATTGTTCACGCTTGTTTTTGTCGTAACCCTTTTAATTGCACGTGTTTACGTAATTTTTTTTTTTTATGTAATATTATTTTCACGGTCGTTACATTCGAAAAAAGTTGCTCCGTATCTCTCCGATCGCAAAACACAGGTTGTACGAAAAATTCGCGACATTAATGGATAAATGAAAATGTATTCAATTCGAATAATTACAAGGTTTCAGCTGTTTCATTTTTGAAGTTTAAGCTGAAATTATAGAAAAAGGGCTGCTGCTCATTGTTTTTGATAGTTACTGTATTTTTCTGTTTTTTTTTTTTTTTTTTTGTTCCAACAGATTAGACGAGGCTTGCGTGTAAATGTTTCTGCAAAGCATCGAGCAATACGAGATACGTTCAAATTAAATTTTAGACAGCTATTTGAAATTCATCCAACAACATGATATTTTTACTTTTTTTTTTTTTTTTTTTTTGAGCATATCAGCTAAGGACGTTACTCACTTCAACGGTATGATAGTGTTAATAATTATAAAGGAAAAATATTACAAATGGAACATACGAAAGAAGCTAACAAAGGAATAACCAAGGGAGACGGAAAAGAAAGGATGCTGTGAGCGCTGTAGGGCGTAGGGAGGCCAAGACGCAAAAGACCGGAATACAGTATCGCGCGTTCTGAAGAAATGGAAGGACATTCGAGTAAAATGTGGTTCGCATCACAAACGAAGTTTGCTTCTGACGGATCAAATGGACAATGAGGAGACTGAGTAATGGAGAAACGAAAGAGCGAAGCAGGAAGCAAGCTGTGGTTTAACCGAAGTCTAATTATGGATGAAATAGTTGACCGCCTCATGTTGGGGAAATCAAGAAACCACGGAAAAAGAGGAGGAGTGGGTTGTATGGATAAGTAAAAGGAAGCAGGATTGGAAAAAGAAGAAGGATAGAGATCAGACCAACAGTCACGGTGGCAACGCGAGGAAAGAGTAAGAAGACTTTGAGCTGGGAAATGCCTAATAAAGCGACCGTTTAAAGCAGTCGAACGTGCCAACGAGTCGACTAACTCGTTGCCCGAAATTCCACAATGACTAGGAGAATCCACAATGGATCAATTCGGACAGAACGGGAATGAAATAGATGTGAAATTAAGGAACGTATGTGAAGCACGATAGGATCAACGGATGGTTTAGGAAAGGGAGTAGCAATGGCTTGTAAAACGCCTTTTGAATCAGAAGATAAGAGAACTTTGGATATATTGTTAGAGGAGGCTATAAAAAGGATTGCCTGTAAGATCGCAATAGATTCGGCTAGGAATATGGAGGAGAACGAGGGGAGTTTGAACGACTCGGAATAGCCGAAATCCGGCAAAGTAAACGCCGCTCCAACCCCTAAAACCGAGTTTAAGCCATCCGTGAAAATTAAAGTATAAGAAGGAAAGAGCGAGGATAAAACATAGTTAAATTCGTTATGAGCAGCGAGAGAGGGAAGAGACTTGACATACGAAGGAAGAAAAAGTGTAAACTGGGTGAGTAAATAAAATCTAGGAAATTATAGGTAAAATAAGGGCATTTTTTGTAGGATAGAACAAAAGGAGAGAAGACCCTGAGTCGTGAAGAAATCAAGGAAAGGATTGGGGTTTTACGAGGAGAGAAACGCCAGTTGTTGGATATAAACCAGTAGGAATTAAGCAAGTAGGAATTGGAAATATGAAGACGTTTAATCAGAAATCGTTCACCTAGATAAAGTCTTCGGATGAATAAAGGACAGGAACCAGTTTCTGCCAAAATGGCTGCAATAGGAGAGGAGTTCAAGGCACCGATACAAAGGCGGAGACACATATTATGGATTTTATCAAGTTTAAGGAGAAGATATTTAGGAGCACTGGCGTAAAGGAACGAGCAATAATCGAATTTAGAAAGGATAGTGGCCCTGTATAGCATCAGAAGGATATAAGGATCCCCACCCCAATTACGGGAGGAGAGAGCCTACAACCAATTAATCCTCTTGAGAGCCGATGTATGGAGATAATTTATGTGATGATGAAAGGACAAGTTACTGCTAAGAACAATGCCAAGGTAGGAGACAGAACTAACTAAAGGAATAGGAAGATGGCACACGGATAGACTGACTGAGGAACGACTATAAGGACGATAAGTGAAAACCATAGCTGCTGATTTCTCGGGAGAAGTAAAAAGGTGAAGATCGGATAACGCATTATCCAGAGAGAAAAGAGAGTTGTTAAGCTCCATGACGGCGGAAGAAAGATTAACTGAGGAAGAGTAGATGAGTATATCATCGGCAAAGAATAAGGAAGTAGATGATATCCGAAGAGTAGCTAGGCTATGGAAATAGATGTTAAAGAGAGTAGGGCTAAGACATGAGCCTTGCGGAAGACCCCGAAAGACCACTCTAGACTCTGAGAAGAAGGGAGTGGAGAGCTGAATTGATCTATTGTAGAAAAGCTTGAGAATTAAGGAAGCGACCTGTAAAGGAACATTAATGGAACACATTTTATGTAGAAGAGAAGGTAAGTGAACATGATCGAATGCGGAGGTAACATCAAGGAAAGCAGAAACAGTGTGTTCTTTGCGAATAAGAGATTTGTACACGTCAGATAAAAACAACGATAAACAGTCCGCCGTTCCCAGTCCCGTACGGAAACCGAACATGTTACTGGGAAGAATATTGTTGAATTCCAGCCACCAGACTAGGCGTTTAGTAATCATTTGTTCAAACAATTTTCTAAAACACGAAGCCAAAGAAATAGAACGGAAAGAATTAGGATTCTTTTTTGGAATAGGAATAACAATAAAGGAGTTCCAAATTGGTGGCGTGGTACAGGTATGCAAGAAGGAGTTGTAGATAGAAAGCAAGGTATTCAGTGCGGAGATTGATAAGCTCTTAATAACCAGGAAAGGAATGCCGTCCACTCCTGGACTAGAGGAGGAGGAGGAATTCTTTAAGGAAGAATGGAGTTCATTGATGTTAAAATCGGAAGACAGAACGTGCATAGAGGATGTACCTGTACGAAGCAAAGGAAGTATTGGTAATCGGGAAAAATGTTTAATGCCATATTTCAACGGATATTTAGCGACCATCCCTGATTACTTCCCCTTATACGGACGATAAAAAGAAGTACTGTATCTGTGCGAGTATTTTGAATCTCACGTTTCAATAAAAATATCCGATTTAACCATCTCTGAATTCATTTAAGAGTCGTTTTAACATCTGTACGTATGTATGTGTTTATCCGGCAGAACTCAAAAACGGCCGGTCGTAGAAGATTAAAATTTTACAGATAAGACCATCTTGGTATTATCTAGTTGTGCACCTACCTTTTTGGTTAGAATCGGTTGAGCGGAAGGAGTACTTTCCCTATAAGGCTACAGCTGTATATCAAGGCATACATATATTTCATGATTTACCCTTTAAAATAAAAAAAGTAAGTCCCATACCCTTAACAGGGTGTCGGGGATTGTGAAGTTAAGGTTTACAAGTTCCTTTCTGTTTGGGATCCGCCTTTATTTTCCCAGATTTCTTTGGTACCCAATTATTTCAGGCTGGCTAAACCTGGGAGCGATTCAAAATATTCGTTGTTAATTTTTAATGTTTGCGATTTCAGGGCTTGGCCTTTCACATACTCGTACAAGGAAGTATTGTGCTTGGCCACAACAGATATTTTATCCGTAACAACCATGCAGTATTTAAAGGTATGTATAATCCTTTTTACTGTACGCGCGGGCGGCACAACTTGATTCCCAAACAATACAAATCGATTAATTCGAAAAAATGGCAAAGTTACTTATTTTGTTCTGTTTCCTGTTCTCATTCACTTAAGCTGGTAAACTGGTGGGGGGGGGGGCATGTTTAATTTTGAAACATAACACTTGATACGAAAATTTGCAACAAAAATAACACGCTCGTATTCGTGGATAGAGAATAGCGGGAACGTTTTTTTTTCAATTCGCTTAATCGATACTTCTTAAGAAATTAGTGTTGGTCAGTGATGCATACATTGAAGGAACGAATGAAAGGCTTTGCGTAGCATTGAACATATGCCCTCATCGGGTGTTGATATATAGTGTCACTGGTGTTCCGCTACTTTGCATGACGGACGGTGCTACTATGTGAAACGTCCCGAAGTTTGAAAAATCATTTCAAGAGGATAATAATGAAGAAGCTGCTGGTCGAAGAATACGACGTCATAAGTGAATCTGGAAGACAAGTACGTAAAAAGTCTGCCGACACTTTACCCATAAATGTTTTCGATTACTTCAGCGGCTCCAAAAGTCTCGCATAGTTGGACACAACATCAACAAGCTGAAGCTCCAGATGAGAATTACATGCAGTTCACGCTGAGATTATCGGAAAATGCAAAGTTATTTATAAAACAATTTATTAAAAATTCGTGTTTCCAATTTAACGTAATATAAAAGTAATAACACAAACCAATGACGAAATGAAAAGTTCTTTCACATCCAGTTCTGGGGTGGCATCTATGCTTGTTTCAACTGTCCACTACCGGTGGTACGAACCTATAACAGGAATTGAATGATCGCGCATACTTGAAAACGTTTGTTAACGATTTTAAATATATATATATATATATATTTACCGAAAGAACTCAAGAAGTTCGGAAGTACGCGTTTCTTCAAAAACGAAAAGCTGTTAACCGGAAAAATCGTTCGCAATGTTTTCAGTGACGTCAAGCTGTTAAGAGTGCTGCCAAGATTAAGACCCCTTTTCTGAAACAAAATGACTTCAAAATATTAAAATAGACTGTAGATGCCGATGTACGCGAGCGTTTTGACCATTTTAAACCGGTTTTAAGTTCGCGAAGAGCCGCTTATCTCTTGACATTTTCTAGAAATTATCGATGAGTTTGCTAATTAAAGATTTTTTTTTTTTTAACTCCCCCCCTCTTGGGTTTGCTACCAAAGAGCATTATTCCAGCAAAAAGGAATAGATACATGGAATAAAATAGAAATTATATTTTTATTCTGTCGACAATGGAATCAAGAAACACCCCTAGGACAGGAACAACAGAGATAGTAGGTAGAGAAAGAACATAAGTGGCGTTGAAAGGAGCAGGAAGACCAAGCTTTAAAAGGTGATAATAAAGTAACTCACGCTCGCGAGATAAACCGGAGCACTCGAAGAGCACGTGATTCGCATCACAAACATACTGGGAACCTTCAGGATCTAATGGATAATTAGGAGATGCAGTCAAGGAAAAGCGATTTAGTGAAGAAGGAAGGAGACTATGCGAGAAACGGAGGTGAGATAATTTAGTAATTACGGACCGACGCAAACTGTGAAACTCATAGAACCAAGGACAAGAAGAAGGAATACGGGGTTAATCAAGAGATAAAAGGAATTAGGATTAGCGAAAAGAGATACATAAACAGAATGTCTAAGATGGCAGGATTTAGTTGGAAGAAGAATATTGTGTGCTGGAACCCTACTAATAAAATTTCCATCATTGGAAACAGCAGCTTTAGCAAGGAGGTCGACGGCTACATTTCCATCAATGCCTGCATGTCCTGGAATCCAAAGAAAGTCAATCTGGGTGAACGTGGAGGAGGATAGATCATGAAGAAGAGAACGAATAGAAAGGATAATAGCATCAGTGGAAGGAGAAAGGGAAGGTGGAGATAGCGCTAGAAGAACACTTAAAGAATCAGAAACAATAAGGAATTTGGAAGAACTTGCAGAAGAGGAAATATAAATAATGGCTTGAAGAATGGCAACAGATTCTGCAGTAAAGACAGAACAAAAGGACGGAAGTCTAAAAGACCGAGAATGAAAGAACTGAGGGCACAAGAATGCCGCCTCAACTCCGATCGGGCTCTTCGATCCGTCAGTAAAAATTAAAGAGTGATCACGGAATAGAGAGTTTATTGTATTATTAAATTCCATACTGACGATATGAGAGGGAGAGGATTTAAGGAAGCGTGGCATGAAGATGATATTTGGTGGCTTTAACAATTTGGAATAGACGTAAGAAAAAAATTGTGATGAGGAATGACAAAAGGGGAAAATTTAGAAAGCCGAAACGATATATGAGATTGTATAGGAATTTTATTGGAGGAAAAACACCAGTGACGAAGGATAAAAGAATAAGAGGTACTGATATTTGACGAGGAAGTGGAAAAACGTTTAATGAGAAAGCGATAACCCAAATAAGATCTTCGGATGAACAGAGGACAGATATTGGATTCAGATAGAATGGCTGGGATAGGAGATGACCTCAGAGCTCCGAGACAAAGCCGAAGGCAACTGTTTTGGAGACGATCTAATTTGTAGAGAACGGATTTGGAAGCGTTGCCATATAAGAAACTGCAATAATCCAATCTAGAGCGTATGAGAGATTTATACAACATTATTAACACAGAAGGATCGCCTCCCCATCTCGTAGGTGAGAGAGCTTTAAGAAGGTTTAAGACTTTAAGCGAGGAAGCATATAAATGGCTGATATGTTCATGGAAAGACAGACGAGGGGATAAAGTGATACCCAGATAACGAAAAGAACTGACTATTGGAATGGAATGATTTTTAAGATTTATTTCAAATGAGCCCGGGTTGTAAGGTCGAAGGGTGAAGACTACAGCTGCTGATTTTGGAGCGGAAATGAAGAGATGAATGTTAGAAAGGGCCTCTTCTAGAGTACTTAAGGAGCTGTTTAATATCATCTGCAAAAAATAAAGTTTTGGATTTTAAGGAGAGAAAACCAATTTTGGAAATATATAAATTAAATAAAGTAGGGCTAAGGCAAGAACCTTGCGGAAGGCCCTGGAAGACCTTCCTTGAGGCGAAAAAGGAAGGAGCAGAAAGGAGGAGAGTTCTACTTTGAAAAAGATTGATAATTAGGAAGGATATGGATGCAGGGATATTTAAAGAAATCATAACGTTTTTGAGCGTGGGAAGATGGACGCTTTCGTATGCACCGGCTACATCAATAAAAGCTACAATTGTGAATTCTTTGGAAATAAATGATTTGTAAATGTCAGCAAGGAAAAGACTAATACAATCTGGAGGGCCTAAGCCAGGACGAAAACCAAACTGGTTGTCTGGAAGCGAGTTATTGTGTTCCAGCCACCAGACCAGCCGTTTGTTAAGCATGCTCTCAAAGAGTTTTCTTAGGCAAGAAGCTAAAGAAATGGGCCGAAAGGCAGAGGAATTATTCTTGGGAATTGGGATAACAACGAATGTGTTCCATGAATCAGGAATAGAACCAGATTGCAGGAAGGAATTAAAAATGATTAAAAGAATTTGGAGAGACTTTACAGATAGGTTTTTGAGGATGGAGTAAGAAATTTCATCATGGCCCGGACAGGAGTTGGAGGAGTTTTTCAGGGAAGAAAGAAGTTCAGAGAAGGAAAAGTTAGAGGAAAGGAAATGAGGCGATGATTGGTAAGGAGGAATTAAAGAATCCACTTCATCATAGTTAGGAACATAATCAGGAGCTAAGGAGTCAAAGAAAGAAGAAAGAGTATCCTTAGGAACACTGGAGCTAGACGGGCGTTCGGAAATAGAATTTCTAAAAGCTTTAGCCAACTTCCACACTTTGGAAATAGGAGGCAATCGAGAAAAGGAAGAACAAAAGGATTTCCAAGCATTTTTCTTGGCGTTTTTGAGAATATATCTGGTTCTAGCGTTCGAATTCTTTTAAGTCAAGAAATTATTAAAAGTAGGTTGAGAGCGGAATGATCTAAAGTTAGACAAACTTTGATTAACAGCAGCTGTGCAGTCCCCATTCCATCACAATGATGAAGCCCTTAAAGAATCACTTTTCCGGGCTTGAGGACAGAGTGAGGAAGACAGTGTTAGAGCAGAGGAGATAGAATTAGTAAAGGATGAATATTGTGAAATAGCATCGTTCTCTACCTGTATTGCAGGAAGGTCTGAGTCCACAATAAACCGAAATCTATTCCAATCAGTTTTATGTAGGTTCCAATCAGCATAATGCAAAGGCGTAAATGAAGATGAAAGAGAAGGGAGATGGAAGTTATTAAGAACAATGAGGATCGGAACGTGGTCACTGCCGAAGGTACCATCTAGAGTTTTCCACGAGGATTTAAGAGCTGTGTCGGAGGAAACAAAAGATAGATCGATAAAACTAGAAGTAGACGATGATTTGAAGAAGGTGTGAAACCATCATTTAGGAGAACTAAATTATAATTGAAAATTACTTCCTCTATAATTGTGCCATTCCTGTTATAACTGGAACAACCCTATAGAGGCGAGTGGGAGTTCCAGTCGCCACCGACCATGAAAGGGCGAGGAATAGAATTCAAAAACAAGTCAAATGGGAAATCGCGTAAGTTATAGGACGGTGGGATGTAGGAGGAGGCAAGATTAAAACTTTTACCATGACACAATGGGATTGAGACGTGAACTAAATTCGGATTAAGAGGACTGGAAGAAAGGAAGGAAAAACTATCATGATGAATGAAATGTACATCTTTTCTTATAAGAATAGCAGCTCCGCCATAGCCGTCGTCCCGATTCGAACTGACTAAGGAGTATCCTCGAATTCGAATATTGGAAGATTGTTTGAGCCGAGTTTCTGACAGAAGAGCAACCTGAATGTTATATTGATCCAACAAACCTTCGAGAGAGCATTTATTGACATTAAGACTTCTACAGTTCCATTGAAGAATATTTAACCTGTTTGACATAATTTAAAGTACAGAAAAATAGTTGGAGGGGAAGGAACCAAGTAAGTGTAGAAGAGGAAGGGAAATAATACCTTACAGCCTGCAGATTTGGAAGAGAGAGGAAAATCGGGGAAGGAATGAGTGTAGACTCGGGTAGTCCACGCAAAGCCAGTTGAAAGTATTGAATAAAGACAAGGAAAGATACGGCAGAAGAAGGGATGCAAAAAAAGACAATAGAGAGACATCTGTTTTCCCAGATAACTTACGAATGAGGAATATGAAAACTTATTGCGATGCTCACTGAGGAAAAACCACTTTCTCTCTCGCTTGCTTACCAACTTAATTAGGTACGGAATGATGAGGTCAAAGTGAAAAATTAAGATTAAGCAAGGAATAATTAGAGATTAAATTCGCTTTAAAAAGGGTCATAACTGGAACGAAAAGGACTTTGAAAATGATTACATTGAAACAGACTAACCGTCTTTCTTTCTTTACCGTAGCCCAGCGTATTTGAAAGAAGACCGAAGGAAAGATGAAAAAACGGAAAAAGTCAGATATTTGAGGATGAGAATAATGCATCTAATAATTAGTATTGATTTGCACGGTTTAAAACCGAAGAAAAAAGAAGTTTCATACAATTGTGCATTGCAATCAACCATACACCGTCCTACTGCCGAACCCAATCAAAGTTCGCAGAAAGAGGCAATGGTCATAAAAATAAGGCAAAGCATATAGATCAGAACAGAAACATCTGTTAACTTTTCTCGCTTTTAACAGTATAGCTGAGAAAAGAAAATTGATCCAAACAAAAATTATGAACAATTCTCCACCGCTCTCATCACCCGCAAGTTTCAGGTTGCGAGACGAGACAATGGTGATAATAGGAATAGGAAACATATATTTTTGGAATAAGGCATATGATGTCTGTATTCTCAGTAATGCAATCCGGGAGAAACATAAGATTACAGAAGGAAATGTGATAGGAATTAACGGCCTGAGCTCCGGAATGCTGGTTAGCCTAGATAAAGGAATATGGAAAGAGAACGACAGAGTAGAAATTTGGGAAAAAACATAAAATTCAATGACAAGAACCATAGCGAATTTTATGCATATGCAAGAGAAGAAATTAGAATGGAATTTCACAATCATAAGGACCATTAACGGAAATACAGGAAGTTGACCAGTTACATAGCCGTAGAATTCGAAGGACAGTGAGCAAATAACAATTGGAAAAGCTTGAGCGATGCCACGCGAAATTCAGGATTTTGACGTAGGTTAGGAGGAGTATTTTGAAGGTTTAAGCTGAAGTCTAGCTTATCGACAGCTTCTTCTGCTGACATGGGAACGGAGGAGTTGGGTTTAGGAAAAATTAGACTAGTTGGTGCCTGTTGTTGCAAGCAAGAGTTAGGTGAGTTGGGAAGAGAATAAGAAGGAACGTTATGAGACGATGCACTGTGCGTTGATTCGGGGAAGAAGAGGCCGTTACGATAATTAAGATTGTTTGACGGAAGAGGAGGGAAATGCTGATTAGGAACGGGAAGAAATTTGGGAGATCGTGACCGATTAGGTCGGCGAGAAAACTTGGAAGGAGAAGAATACAGGTTTTTTTTTGAGCTATATCGGAAAAAGAAAAAGCTGAGTTGGCAAGATTGAATTTTTTAATTATACTAGCTTCATTATAGGACACGTTTTCATAAGCCATGATTTTACGAAGATGAAGCTGGTCTTGAAAAACAGGACACTGTCTATCGGTGGCTAAATGATTACCCTTGCAGTTGAGGCAATTAGAATCTGACGGCTGCGGAGCTGAACAAGAATCCAAGGAATGCAACTCATTACATTTAGGACAACGTGGTTTACTGCGACAAAACTTGTCGGTGTGGCCAAAACGAAAACAAGCTCGGCATTGGATAGGAGGTCTTACGCTGGGTTCCACTGCACAACGAAGATGAAAAAAATGAACATAACTGGGAAGGAAAGGTGATTTGAATTTAATTTCGATTAGGGGAATTGGACGAAATTTATCGCCATCTCTTTTCTTGAGTCGTCGAATTGAAGCTACCGGCACTTCCGCTGAAATATCTTCCAATAATTCTTCTTCGGTAATATCTACAGGTACATTACGAATAATGCCAAAAGAGAACAATAGATTATTAGGAATAAAGGCCTTAAAGTTATTTTTATTAAGGAAGTCAGAATCAAGCAGAAAATTATTTGCTGAGCTAATATCCCTAAAAAAGAGTCTAAGTCTATTGCTGCCCGCTCGGAGGATTTCTGTGATTGATCTAGTTCTATTATAGAGAATTTTAGCAGCAGCAAAGGGATGTAAATTTGCTATATTAAGCTCAGAGAGCGATTGCAGTATAATGTGTATAGAACCATTCTACTCTACAGGGAAAAGAATTACCTCATTTTTATTATTAATTTTTGTACTATTATCGATAATGTCGTGGGAAGTTTTTATATTGAAATTTTTAATAGCTTCGATAGCATTATCATTAGAATTATTTTTATTAAGATTATTATTATTATTACTGCTACTATTATTATTACTGCCGGAAAGTTTTGATAAATCAGATTCTGATAGTCGCAGATCTTTGCTAGGGATCGACGCGACCGGTGAAAGGGGACCGGTTGGTTTACGCTTAGTTGAAGCGTCCATGTTCATTTGAAGGGCTAAATTCGTTTTTGCCGGTTTAGTATCTTTGGCGGAGGCTGCAGGGCGGCCCCCACTAGACGTACTCATCGGTTAATCCAAAAAAAGTGGGAGGAGAAAAAAAGACATAAATAAATGATAGTAAAAGAAAGACAAATTAAAAAATAATAAAATAGAATAAAATAAATAAATAAAAATAAATACTGTTCGAAATAACACGAATATTACTCTTCGAAATGAAATCAAATCTATGTATGAATAGAGAAGGTTTAGCGTATTATAAATAAACAAAAGAAACGATCTCACCGATATGCCGACAACAATGCGAGCTGATAAGCCGGACAAGAACGCGAGCAAACAAGACATAACGCACGATTGTCGAATGCTAATTAAAGATAAAAATGGGAGACCTCTAAAATCATCGACCTCGAAAGAATGAATCTGGAGATAATGATGACAGCGGTGTTGATTAGGACAGATGACATTTGAAAATTTTGTGTTCTTATTGTAAAAAATAAAATAGTGTCTGGATTACGAAGTTTTATATCTCCGAAACCATAGTCGGCAAAACCGTGATATTTTTACATTTTTCTGATTTGTTTCAATATAGCTCAAAATACAGGAAATTGTCTGATGGTCAAGTTAATAAAAACACGTACTCTTGCACGAGGTGTTATTAGTTAAATTTTATCTTATTTTCTTTTCAGGATGCATATGTTTGGCATTTTTCGAAGTTGATTGTCATTGTTTCTCCATCCTTGGTATAGCATTCTTTGTCAGATTCCATTCTTTGTTACTCCTAATTGCTGCTATGTACACGTGTTGATGGGTAATCGTCTATTATTAGCAAGCCGAGGGGAAAACCCAAACAAGAAAAAAAATAAAATAAAATAAAATTCGTATTTCCTTCAGTATCATTTTTTTCTCTCCGTGAAAGAGTACGATGGTAGTTTGTAAGGTGAAAGAGAAAAATTTTACAGCAATGAGACTCATCTGTTTCGTTTTTTTTTTTGTTTTTTTTTTGGACTCGACTACCGAGGGCGTTGACTCAGTGCCACAGTTTAGGAAATCATCAGTAGGAAAGGAGACTAGAAAGGTGAGAATTGTAAACACTACTAGAAAAAATACAGGGAGCGAAAGAATGAAGGAGGTGGTTTAAGAGCTGTAAGTAAAAGCACGAGCGCTCAGTGAAAAGAACGGAAAAAATATGATTGGCGTCGCAAATTAAACTACAACCATCTCTGACTGGAAAGGACAAAATGGAGGGGAAATAAGAAAAAAACGAAACAGAGTGGAGGAAAGTAAGTTATGATACAAGCGAAGACGACAAATGACAGAAGTGAAAGAACGATGGAGATGTGGAAATTCACGGTGGTCAGCGGGCGGGGCTCAATCGACAGATGAAAAGGCTGAGGGATTTGAAAAGAAAAAAAAGGAAAACCGGTAGATGACCATAGTCTAGAGCGACAGTTTTCGGATAGGAAATTTATGTTAGGAGCAGGGAATTTAGTAAGAAACGACCGTTATGCGCAGCAGATCGGGCAAACGCGTCAGCCTACTTATTGAATCCGTCATCTGTTTAGATATCATCATTTTGGGGCGTTTATTAAATCGGAGCTAGAAATTTCTACTTATACGAGGTTTCGTAATCTTTTTTTAAGGTTTCTTTTTTCATAGTTTTTCTCGGAATTTAAATATCAAAAGTATCATTGCCGATCTGGAATTTTCATTTAGCAGTAGCGGAATTAAAATACTATATTGTAGATCAATACACTTATACGGAATGTGTTACTTTGTAAACCACTAACGCTCTTATTTCGTTCTTTCAAAATATTCCAATTTGGCGGTCATGCAAAAATTGTTTTCCTTATTTCTATTTTGTATTTTAATAAATAAATTCGATTTTATTATATTTATTTTCGAATGAATTATTACGATTTTCATATAAATATATGAGACATTACTTTTTTCTTTGATTGCAAACGGCGCTTTCGACTGACAGAGTAAAAGAGACGAAATTTTTCGTATAATAATTTTAGTTTCAAATAACGTGATTTTATTTAATAGGCCGAAAATGATGTAGAATTAATTGCATCTTTCTTTTTCTTTTCGGAGCGTGCAGGCATAATTTGAAACTTTCTTTATACCAGCGGGAAGGGAAAATCAGTAGATGTAAAGAAAAACGAGAGCAGAGAAGAAGCTGCAATCGGATTATCTAGAAGGGAATGATAGTTTTGTGAATATTTAATCTATGCCGAAGGAGGGATTATAAAGAGGGCATTGCACTGGAAGATGTTTTACGGTCATGTTAAAGTACACGTACAAGACGACATTGCGCACGTGGAAGTTTATTAAGAATGCACCTGTGCGTTACGACTAGTGTGTCCCAACCGCAGGCGGTACAAAACGATCTGCTCTTTATGATCGGCCGGTTGATAATTATTCCACGCTCTTACGTGGTTTTTGATGGTGTAAAATTTTCACCTTTTTTTTTTCGAGTCTTTTTCAACCTAAAATCCCATCTGATCAGAAGCGACACATTTTCGTGAATCTCTCTCTAAACCTTTTACAGATGTCCCTCTGTACGAATTCTCATTAAAATTGTTCCTCCGTTTTCAAAATATTAGCGTTAGAGTTCCGGCACCTTAAATGACGTAGTCATTTTTCTTTTTTCTTTTCCGGTAAACCATCTGCGAGTCAAGAGCTCTATACACGGATGCCGATTTTCATAAAAATAGGTTTTGCCGTTTTCGAAATTCTAGCGTTCAAGTTTTTGCAAAAATATAAAAGAATACAAAGGTCAAGCATAAAAGCCTTTAAAAATTTCAATAAGATATAACTTTTTCTGTTTGTTTTTTTTTTTTCCTATTTATTTAGGAATTTCAATAAGAACATAACTTTTGAAGTTGCAAGAAAACATTGATCGCAAGGATAGTTTTTTAAATGTGAAACGGAGACTTATGTAAGCCGAAATAGTTGATAAAGGCGTAAAACGACTACGTTTTACTGCGTTTTTAATAACTTCGATGGCGCCTTCGTTTAACTGTTGAAATTAAACGACTTCAAAGAAGAGCGAATAATTAATGAGAAATTAGACTTCCTGGTGTTTAAAAACTTACATGAAATTAAAAAACACCCTTTGCGACAGGAAATTAAGCCTACGGATCAAGAACAAGATATTGCAATGTTACGTGTGGTCAGTGCTACTGTATGGAAGCAAATATGAGGAAGCGTATATCATCATTCGAAATGTGGTGCTACAGGAAGAATGTGGAAAATACCGTAGACGAAAAAGTTAAAAAATGAGAAAGTACTGGAACTAATGGGAACTGACCGAGTAAAAAGCAGGAAGATAACATTTTTTGGACACTTCATGAGAGGTGAAAAATACAAATTACTACAGACAATAATAATGGGCATGATGGAAGGAAGAAGAAAGACCGTTTGGATAGATAATATAAAAAAATGGACCGGAATTAAGAGAACAGAAGATCTAGTCAGAATAGCAAAAGATCGCAATCAATTTCAGCAGATAATCCAATCCATACATGATGATTAAGCAATACCCGAATCGGGTGGCACGAGAAAAAGAAGAAGAAGGCTAACACCCTCGACCGTAATGTAATGGGAATGCTAAAAAATAATTCGATTTAATATGTTTAATATCAACGAGTGATGTCGATACTTTCGATGCAATACCACAGTATCCCTTATTCAACAAATATTCCATACCTGATAAAACGAACGTACAAAACTTCATTACTAAACCAGCGTTGGTTTAAAGAAAAAAATGGTCGGACAACAATTTGTCTGATCAGTAAAGATAATCGAATGTGATTTAAATACTAAAATAAACTCCAGAGATAAACTCCATGGATAAATTCCATAGATGAACTCCATAGATGAACTCCGGAGAAGTGCATTCAGCGCGTTATGTTAAAGATAGGCACTGTCGCGCGGCAAATGTTCCGATTAATTTTTTTTTTGGAGAAATTTGAAATAGTTCTATCGGGGTAAAAGGCGATATTTCTAACACGTGACAAGAAAATATAGGATGAAATTTTAGAAAGGAGCCCTAAATACCTTTTTAGCTTGAAAGCGCACATTAGCCCCTTATCATTGTAATGCATAATACAAACACACCGCTAGTTAGTGCATTTTGCTTTATAAATATACTTACGCACACATATACAGATAACTGATATTTATCTAATATACATGACGTACATTTGTGCTATTTAAACCAGCTGTGACACCATTCTTCGTGCTTGTACATGTGCGTTAATATTGAGCTACGTCTCTAGTGTCGGGCCACCTACACTGTGCCATCTCATTTTTATGACAACATAATTGTAATAGGATCATTTAGGCGCGTACGTATGGTCTGTACAGCATTTAGTAGCTGTTTTACATATTATCGCATAGCGGCGAGGCAGGTAGGATAAATATGTAAACAAATGAAACAGAAGAATCGGGAATAAATGCCACGGCTGCAAGCGACGATGATAATGTCAACAGTGTTGACATGCGTGCGGCCGTTGTAAATCTGGAATGGGGCACAATAATACGCGGCGAGAAGGTGTAAGCGGTACGGAAGCCAGTCTGCGACTGCAGGCTCGTTGACGGTGCTGGAATTTGAACGAGTTTTTAAGATTTTGTTTTTGTTTCATCGCTTGTTCGAGTGATAGCGTGAAAAGAACGACTGTTTAGAAGCCTATTTAAAAGCAAATGCGTTTTTATTTGTTTTCGCCGCCTCCTAGTTCATCTCGTTTTTCAGCTCTAAGAAAGATGTAAATCAATCAGAATGAACTTTAAAAGAGTAAACGAAGAAATCCCTTCCGTTAAAAATAACTTTCCGAAAAGCTTTAAAGAATACGTGTAATATTTGTGATAAACTATTTTTACCGTTACTCTGTTTTTAATCGATGTAAAATTGTAAACTTAAAACACTCTTTCGTTTCTTACTAAATAATACAATGATATATATAACTTGCTTAGTTGTAATATGTTCTCACTGAGTTACCTTTTTCTTTTTATGAATTTTTGTTTAATTATCGTAAGAGGACTAGCAATCAAGTTCCAATTATCGTCCACGATTTCTTTAACCTTTTCCGATAGATTGGATTCATAAACAGGTACGTATATTAGGCAACGGTCGCCCTGTTCGAATTAAATCAGTGTGACCGATTACAATTCGGAAGATGCTATCACCTACTGCGTTATTATTAGTACGTTACTTTTTTTTTTTCATTGGCCTGAAATCTTGCGATCACATAATCCACGCAAACCTAATCAGGTCTTCTTTTACGTTTTAAGAATGAAAATAAATACTTCTCACCTGCAGTATTAAATTGTATAGAGAAATCGAATTTTAAAGACTTGTGTTTGGTTCGATATCGCGGCGAGGGGGCTGAAAAATAACGAAAGATGTTTGTCATCCTCCCTGACGACAAAATGTTCAGTGGGAAGGTATCCTTTCCAAAAAACGCGCCTGAAAAATTTTATTTTTACTCGAGCATATAATAATTACCATAGTCACAGATTTCCCTGTTTGTTATGTCGGAATATTATTCTTTTTTTTCTAATGGGTTTGTCGACGGAGACATTAGCCACAGGAATGGGAAGAAGGAGAAAATAAAGTTCTTGTTTTTAAACATTTAAAGATACAGGAAATAAAAATAATTCAAGGGCAGGAATAGCAGAAGCAGAAGGAAATGATAGAATGTAAGAAGCACTATTAAGGATAGTGAAAGGCCGTACATTCAAATAAAACATAATATCAAGGTCACAAGGAAAGTAATTAGATAAAAAGGACAAAATGGAGTAGAAGTAGATGAAAACTGTGAAAATGATGCGAGAAGGAGACTGCGGTTAAAGCGAAGGCGACAAATAGCAGATATTGTGTAGAGTGCTTAAGAGAGGGCAAGTATCAAGAAAACTATGAATGTAGTTGAAGAAATGGCTCTGAATAGAGAGATAAAAGGAGGTACGATATTAGAAAATGAAGAAGAATACGAGTTGAGCCGTAGTTTGAAATGTGCGGCTGAGGAAAGAAGAACAATATTACGAGTTAAAAATAGACCCAAAAATCTGCCACCGGAAATGGAAGAACGGGCTAAACCATCTTATTGTCCGCAATACTGGAATGACCAAAAAATCCACAGAAGATCGATCTCTATCGAGTGCAGGAGGAAAAAATCATGAATGAGGGAGCATGTAGGAAGTAGTACATAATCGGAAGGAGTAGAAGGAAGGGTAGATGTGATAGCCTGTAAAGCATTTTTAGAATCCAAGATTACGAGCATTTTATAAAAAACCAGTGATGATGAAACAAAAAGGACAGCTCCGTAGAACAGATTCCGCATAGAAAATTGAGCAAAAAGAAGGAAATTTAAAAGATCTTAGGGATTTTGCAATTCCGGAAACTCATTTAAGTAATAGACGACGTAATTTACTTAATTTTTGTTCTAATAAGATAAATGTTTATTCCACGCTAATCTGTAATCATTTTAGATGTCAGCGCGTTAATTGTATATAAAACTGACCTCGAAGATGAACCAATTATGCCGATAAGTTTCGAATAATTCTCGTTAAATATTAAGAAACAACGAAAAGTATTTTAAACTTATAAATATGAAAAAATAAATGACGGTACACCCGTAAAATAAATAAAAAAAGGGGAAATGTTTATTAATGCATATTAATTATTAGATAAATAAAACAATTTAATATACTGATAAAAATTGAAGGTAATAAATTCTATGACTTCCAATTTAAAGAGACAAAATTAGAAAATTTAAGGGCTTCTAAAAGTTTTCAAATAATTTACTCCGGTAAGAATTCATATAAATTCCTTTTACAAAATGACTTACTAATTTTTATATAGAAGTAAACAGCATTACTGATGTCCGTAAGCCGCAGAGGGTAAGTGTACATTTTTGTTTAACTACTATTTCCCCAGCAATACTGTTTTTAGTACTAGACGCAATCACTATTTTCAGGTGTTTTATTACGGATGTGTTTACTTGTGTCAAGTTTTGTTGCAAGTGATAAACTTTTTAAGAAAGTTATCGCTAGTAACGTGTTTTCCACTTTTTTGACATGTTTGACCCCGTTAAATTCGGAACGTCATTTTCAAATAAACTCTGATTAACTGGTCCCGTGTTTCACCTAAATAATAAAGCATTTAACATATACATATATATATATATATATATATATATATAATTCTGCGTCAAGCGAAAATTTAATAAATTCATCAGGCTTATTGTTATTCATGTATTGTTGGCTGAATTTACGTATTTGGTTTTAGTAGTGGAAAAAAGGTTTATTATCAGTTGATATAATCCGCAGCGGTGTTTATAAATTTCTACGGTTTCGGTTATCAGAGTGTAACCTTTGTTTTTGCGTCGATTTTGAGAATAAATCTAAAATATTGTTGTTCTTCTAAATGTTAGACAGAAAAAATGGCGAATATCAGGCTACAAAGATAAAGTAGTAGCAACTTGTTAACAGGATAAACAGTTGAAAGCTTTTTTAATTCCGGTTCAAAATCATTTTGATTTGAATTTTTTTTTTTTTTTTGGGCTCGTCAACGAAGGACCTTTACCCAGAAACAAAAGTTAAGGAAAGAAGTCGGTTATATTTTGATTCGATCAGAAATTTTAACTAAAAAGGAACAAATAGCAGGAATAATTAGTGGGGAAGGAAAGGACAGGATATAGGATCCACAATAAGGGGTAGGAAGTCCAAGCTTAAGCAAATAAGAATATAAGGCAGAACGCTCCACGGAGAGGGATGAACATTGGAAGAACACATGATCGGCGTCGCAAATAATTGCATCATCCGGATGGAGAGGACAGTGTGGAGAAGAAATCAAGGAGAAACGAAATCTGGAGGAAGGCAGCAAAGAATGGCCAAAGCGCATACGAACAATGGAAACAACATCAGAACGACGAAGAGAGGGATGCAAAAGAAACCATGAATATGAAGGAAGAGTAGGCTGGACTGACAGGTAAAAGGAACAACTGTTGGAAAAAGAAGAAACATACGTATCCGACCAAAATCGGATATGAAAGCTTTTACAAACTGATAGCAGGTTAACGGATGGATTTTTTTTTAAAAAAAGACGAGAGGAAGCAGCAGCAGCCTGAGCCAAGGAATCAGCCGCTTCATTGCCAAATATGCCCGAGTGGCCAGGTACCCACAGCAGATCAATATTGACTGAATGGAGATAGGAAAGATTGTGAATGAGTGAACGTATACGGAGGATAACAAAGTCACACGAATGATCAGGAAGGGGAGAGGATATGGCCTGAAGGGCGCTCAAAGAGTCAGAAATAATTAAAAACTTAGAGGAAAATTGATTCGAGGAAATGAAAATAATAGAGCGAAGGATAGCCAACAACTCGGCTGTGAATATGGAACAGAAATAAGGAAGTCGAAAAGATTCTGAGAGGTTAAAATCAGGAAGGATGAAAGAAGCACCAACACCACCAGGCTCCCTCGAACCATCCGTGTAAATGGTAACATGAGAGGGAAATAGGGAATTGATAGTGCTGTAGAATACCTGTTTAATTACGGCTTGGGGGAGATTTTTCGCAAATGAGGGGAGGATAAATACCTTAGGAGGATGACAGATGTCAGCGAAGTCGAAGGAAAAATAAGGGAGATTATTGAACGAGATAATATACGGCCAAAATGAACCGAGACGATATGAAATAAAAGCCAGAATAGGGGTTTTGCTGGGAGTGAAGCGCCAGCTATAATAAATCGAAAGATAAGACTGAACAAGGGTAGAGGATGCTAGAGGAAGACGTTTAACAAGTAAACGATAGCCTAAATAAGATCTACGAATGGATAGGGGTGACGAATTGGATTCAGCAAGAATAGCAGGGGTTGGAGAGGATTTAGGAGCGCCAAGACAGAGACGAAGGCAAGAATTCTGAATTACATCTAGTTTGGAAAGACGTGTCTTGGACGCACTACCATAAATAAAAGAACAATAATCAAATTTGGAACGGATAATAGATTTGTAAAGAGAAATAAGAATATAGGGATCGCCACCCCATTTAGTTGGCGACAGGGCTTTCAGCAAGTTTAACTTTTTAATAGTGGAAGCAGAAAGATATTTGATGTGTTCAGAGAAGGACAAACGTCTATCAAGAAAGACACCGAGATAACAAAAGCAATTAACACGGGAAAGAGATACATTGTTTAAGGATAGGTTGACCAAAGCAGGGTTATAGGGACGGAGGGTAAAAATAGTACAAGAAGACTTAGAGGGAAAAATTGAAAGATTAATTAAGAAGAGAGAATGTTCCAGCACAATGAGCGACGAACTGAGTGCTTCATAGGCTGCTAAAACATCCTCAGACGAGGAAAACAGGAAAATGTCGTCCGCAAAGAATAAGGAATAGGAATTTAAAGGAAGAGAAGCTATACTGATAGTATAGATGTTAAAAAGAGTAGGACTGAGAGAGGAACCCTGAGGAAGACCTCGGAAAACCTTTCTTGGAGCATTAAGAGATGGAGAGGAGAAGTGGATAGAACGATTTGACATGAGATTGATAATAAGGGAAGAGAATTTAATTGGGATATTAATTGCCGTCATTTTATCTCTTAGAATGGGAAGATGAACATTATCAAAAGCAGAGGAAACATCAATAAAGGAAGCTAGGGTGAAATGTTTTTGGATAAAAGATTTGTATATGTGGGAAACGAAGACTAACACAATCAGAAGGGCCAATACCAGGCCGAAAGCCGAACATATTAATAGGGAATATATTATTATGCTCTAGCCACCAAACAAGGCGCTTGTTGAGCATACCCTCAAATAGTTTTCTAATACAGGATGCCAGGGAAATAGGACGTAGGGAAGAATTTTTCTTAGGAATGGGAATTACGATAAAAGAATTCCAGGAGGAAGGAGTTATACCCTTTGAAAGGAAGGAATTGAAAAGACTAAGAAGAAAACTGAGGGATTGTTCAGAAAGGTTTTTAAGGGCGAGATAGGGTATACCGTCAAGCCCTGGAGTAGGACTGGACGATTTGGAGAGAACAGACTTTAATTCAATAAAATTGAAAGCCGAAGTTAGGAAGTGAGGAGGAGAATTTTCCGGAAAAGAAGAGTATAATTCATCAAAAGAAGGAACATAAGCTGGAGCGACGGAATCAATAAAAGAAAAAAGACTATCGTCGGGGATACTGAAGGTGGAAGGGCGAGAAGAGGATGGGAATTTGAAAGCTCTGGCCATTTTCCAAATCTGCGAAAGAGGAGTAGTTCTAGAGAACTTGGCACAGAAATTTTTCCAAGAGGACTTCTTCGTGGATTTCAATATAAACCTAGCTCTCGCATTTGCCCGTTTGTGAGCGAGAAAATTTTCAGTCGTAGGGTTACAACGGAAGGTTCTAAAGGTTTCACGACTGATATTAAAGGCAGTGTCGCATTCCTTGTTCCACCAAAGTGAAGAAGCCTTACTGCGATGTACAGAAGATGACGTATGGCGGGGCGGAGAAGATAAAGAAAGAGCAGAAGTTAAGGAATATAAAAAGGAATTATAGAGAGGTACCGGATCGTGATCCGGTTGAAGGAGAGGGAGAGACGAGTCAACCAAGGAGCGAAATAGAGGCCAGCTAGTTTTGGAAAGATTCCATCCTGAAGAATTGGTATAATTGGAATCAGAAGGAGGAGGAAAACTGACAGGAGTTATTAGGATAGGAACATGGTCACTGCCGAAAGAGCCCATAAGGGTCTTCCAATTATAATTAAGACCAATAGACGAAGAAGAAAAGGTTAGGTCGAGGGAACTAGAAATGGAAGTATTCCTGTAGTATGTGGGGGAGAGATCGTTGAGGAGAACTAGATTATCAGAGAGGATGGCATTCTCAAGGATGGAACCGTTGGGATTGTAGGATGCACAGCCCCATAAAGGAGAATGCGCATTCCAGTCACCACCGATGATAAAAGGATGCGGAATAGAATTAAAAAACGACGAGAAGGGGAAAAGACGAAGATCGAACCTAGGAGGAACATAGATAGAAACAATGCTAATAGGACGTACAGAAGGAGGCTGAATGGAGATGTGAACAATGTTAGGTAAATTGGGACAAGAAGGAAGATTAAGAGAGATATCATAAGAGCAGAATGGAATGTCATTTCTCTAATCAGGATTGCAGAACCACCATAACCGTCATCGCGATCACATCTAACTACCCTGAAACCTCTAATATTGAAATTTATGTCCGACCGAAGCCACGTTTCGGAAAGGAGAGCAACATTGACATTATGTAGATCCAATAACCCCTCTAATGAGTTTTTATTGGCTCTTAGACTGCGGCAATTCCACTGTAGAATATTTAGCGCAGCCATCATAATAAAACAGTAAAAGAAAAAAGCATAAATGAAGTGGGGAGGAGCAGGGGAAAAGACCATAAGAGCAGATAATGAGATGCATTTGTATAGAAGGAAATAAAATGAGTGAGAAACGGAGAAAAGAAAAATAAAGAACAGCAGTTGCAAAACAGGAGGAAGTAATTCGAGGCTGTTAAGTCGAAAGGAAAAACAAAGAGCATAGTGCAGAAGAAGATATAGAATAATTTTAGGATAAAAGAAAAAAGAGTAAGCAATATTCGTGCAGAACCGAAGCAGCCAGTGGAATGCAAGTTGTACTTCATATATAGGCGTGGTACATAGCCAGCGCTATACAACTCCGACAAATTCACCACAGTGCAGTTAAAACAGCAAAGGTGTGTACGGAGAGTGATAGGAATGGAACTCAGTTCAGAGATTGAGTGTATCAACTCAACATGAGCCCATTCCCGAAAAAAATGTGTATAGAATATACACCAATGCCTGTTAGAGGTTGAAACCACTTCTACATAAGCATAAATGAAGATAATTATTACGATAAAAAACAATTTTTTTATTGTGATCCTCCTCGTATATGTGATGCTGATCACAATTTCTTCGAGTGTCCTGCTCTTCGTAACGAACGCTCCCTTTTATACAGTCCGCTCTTGTCATTAGGTCTCCCTACTCCCTATAATTCTTCCTTTATCCTCTCCTTTCCTTTATCTTCTGTGGTGTCCGCACTGTTGCGTCCATTTCAGACCGCCTAGCTAGTTAGCTTTTTAGCTTAGTTTTTCCTGTTGTTGGGTCAATGCCGCTGGCGCGCTCACAAAAAAAAAAAAATCGAATTTTTTTTCGTTTACACCGTTTTCCAGAAATAAATTACACTATCAAAAGAATCAATACAAAACATTATCGATTTTGTATTGCGCAGAATTCATTTTCATTTCACAAAAACAAGACACTAGCAGCACAAAATTATACTCCTTACCACTATTCAAAAGCTTATGGGTAGAGTTAATCCGAATCTAAAGTTGTAATTTCGGATTTTCGGAATCGCATTTAAGATGGCTTTAGTCGGCTTCTTGTAAGTATTACCAAAATATTTCTCCGGTGGTTAGTTCGCTGCGAAAACCACCCACTCTCATCATAAGTAATAAATATTTACAACTATCTACGTCTATTTAATACGTGCCATTACGAGAATGTAATCATTTAGAAAGACGAAATTATCAAAAAAGTATCTTTTTGCGCATTACAAGAGACGTTATGAATAACTAATAGTTTAAAAATTTAAAACTTTCACAGTGATTACTCATGATAAATAAAAAGAAATTTATTCGCTTAACGTTTCGACCAGCTTACACTGGCCATCATCAGAAGCAAACTGAAGAACGGAGCGAAAATTGCGATCGATAATAACATTAAAATAAGAATCAGAAATCATGAAAAACCCAAATCAAAACAGATAAACTACCTCTAAACAGGAAAACCGACGTAACGCAATAACAACAGATAGAAAAAATATAAAAACATAAAAAAATAATAATAAAAGGAACCAAAATCTAAACGGGAAAAACCGACAAAACGCATAACAACAGATAGATAAAATATAAAAACATATTAAAAAAAAAAAAAAAAAATTAATAATAATAAAAGGAACACAAAATCTAAACGGGAAAAACCGACAAAACGCATAACAACCGAAGATAAAATGTAAAAACATATGAGAAAAAAGGTATTAGAAAAATTTACAAAAGGAACAAAAAACATCGGGTCACAGTTGTGGCAGGGGGGAAAACGAATAACAACTTATAAAAAATAAAACTGAAAACGTTGAAAACGCACGGAACAACCAAGTGAACAGAACAAAAATATGAAATATTACAACAGAAACAGTTGAATTACCTGAACAAGGACTGGGAACTACCTGAAAATTGCTTGGAATCCGCACCTGAGGACCCACTCGAAACCTATCCGGAAGAAGCACCAGAGGGCACGGCCCCGGGCATTGGACCAACGGAAGCTTAACCAAACGAAGTGAAACAAAGGAAATCCAACCGAAAGAAGAAACCACTGGGACCGGCGGGATGTGGGAACAAAAGACCAAAAAGAAGTGAAAGGCGGTGGCGGACGTCAAGGTACCTAAAGGGACACAGTCAAAATTAAAACCAGATAACCCAGAGTTGGAAAAGAAAAATGAAACCTATCTGGTCCCTGTTATAGATGCAAGTTCGTCAACCGTATGACTGGTTTCCATGCCGTGGAAACACGTAGACCTTCTTCTCTGTTAAAATTTGGCCATTTCTCAATTTCGATGGCTTCTCGAACCAACCTCCTGCCGGTGTGAACTTCCTTAGCTAAAGGAACACTATCCTCAAATTTGATAGTATGATTCGTTTTCAACAGATGTTCCGCTAAGGCGGATTTGTGCACCCGCCTATGCGCGCAATCAGCCCTGTGCTCCTTCACCCTGGTTTCAATAAGCCTACTAGTCTGACCGAACACAGTTGTTTCTGAAAATTATTTATCATAACTAATAGTTCTTATTATCTAAAAATTCGTAAAAGACGCGTAGCCAGTAATATATTGGATTAAAATTTATATTGTATGTTATTGCATTTTATACCATTTTCAGATGTGTATATATATATATATATATATATTAAAAAAAAAAAAAAACGAAAATAAATTTATTAGAACTAAAAAGAATCGAAAAAAAAAGGCATCGAGCATTTTTGTTTTTCTTTAAGTGAAGCTTTATAGAGATATGTTCATAAGAAGCATACAGATCTCCCCATTTGGTTCTTACTCTTGGTGGTAAATTTGTTACTAATACTATAACATTAAATTGAAGTTGGAGAAAATGCCTTTGAAATGTTTCACTTCTGCCCTGTGCCCCGAGGCATATTCATTTTTTTTTTATTCCTTGTTTCAAGTATGTTTTCATTTATTCGTGAAATACCGTATAAGTATGCCTACGATATATTTTAGATAAAATGACATGTTGATAGCCAAATGGTTTTCCGCTGAAAGGCGAAAAAAAAATTGCAATTTTCTGCAGCTGATAAGAGAGTAGATAAAATATATGAATAAAAATAAAATAAAAAATTTCTTCCCTAAAAAATATATATTTTGTATTATTATGTTGTTGTTATTACTATTACCGTTGTTATTACTATTACCGTTGTTATTACCTATTTCTTATTTATTTATCTTTTTTGGACACGGCAATCAGGGACCTACACGCAGAAACAGAAACGAAGCGAAAGAGCCGACTGTTAAATTTTTATTTGATCAAATACTGTCGGTATAAACAAAAGCAACAACTGGAATGATGGATAGAAAGGCGAGAGGACAAAATACAAGATCCGCAACAAAGAGCTTAGCCTGAGTTTTAGCAGATATGAGTATAGAATCCAACGCTCGACAGACAGAAGTGAACATTTAAAGAATATGTGATCAGTATTGCAGACTGCTGCTGAGAGGGAAATTTCGATAAGAGGGTAAGGAAAAGCAAAAACGATAGGAACGCGGAAGAAGGAGACTTAAAGACCTGGGGGAATTAGAGGATTAAGTTGGACGGACAGACAAAAAGAACGATAGTTGCGGAAACGAAAAAGTGTACACATCTGGCGATTAGAGGATGGGACTTTTTTAAAAAAGAGATGAGAGAAAGCACCTGAGCCAAAGAATGCACCGCCCTATTACTCTCAGTACCCATGTGACTGAGAACCCTCAGTAAATCAACGTAGGTTAAGTAGCGCGAAAAAAGAAAACAGACGATACAGTTTATGCGAAGAATGATGAAGACGCAAGATGGGCCAAGAAAGGGAAAGCAGATCGTTTAGAGGACACTCATGGAATTAGTAATAATTAAATAATTCGAATAGATGCGGTTAGAAGAAATGAAAACAATATTTATCAATTCAAAAGTAAAACGGAAAGAAGGAAGAGAAAATAATTACGAAAAATTAAAATCTGGAATGATAAAAGAAGTTCTAACACCATCAGGCTTCCTTAAGTCATCAGTTGGTTGTAAACGGGAGAAATGACGAACTGATAATGTTGCTCACTTGCTGTTTAATTACTGCTTGGAAAAGGTATTTGGAAAATTAAACTAGAAAAAATATTTTTAGAGAATGACAGAGATTAGCAAAGTTGAAGAAAAAATATAGGAGATTATTACGCGTTGAAATTGCATAACGCCAAAGTGGACTAAAATCGAAAGAAATAAAACTTAAGACAGGAATAATTTTCTCAAGTATAAAATTCTAGTTCTTATAAATGGAAAGCTAGGCATGAACAAGAGTAGAGAACACGAGTGAAAGACATTTAGTGAAGAAATGATAGCCTAAATAAAATCTTCGAAGAAACAGGGGTAGCGTATTGGATTCAGCAAGAATTTCTGAAAATGTAAAGGACTTAAGAACACCAAAGCTGAGCTGAAGACAAAACTTTTGGATTATATTTAATTTAGACAGACGAAATTTGGAATCTCAGCCATAGATAAAAGAACAGCAATTAAATTTGGAACGATAATGGATTTAGAGGATCACACTACCCAGTTTGGTTAAGGATAGAGCTTTCAAAATATCTACCCTTGTGAGCAAGTTAGACTCCATTTTTGATTTTGCCGGCTTCATTTTTGAGGCTGAGTGAGACTTGAGTTTAGAATCTCAAACTGGAGACATCGATTTTACTAGTCAAACACGTAAACTGCTAACCCCTCGACAGTAATGGCGCTCATATTTACGTTTTCAAAATTTATCCACTTTTCACTTTCAAGTGTAGACATTTTTGACATTTCAGAAGGCAGCAAGATTTCTAGAATCTGGGCATGGTTTATCAGTAACGTTAAACCATCTTTCTCTATCGCCAATTTATTCCAATCTGACGTTTCGTTTGCCAGCGAGAAAATTATTTTATACGTGAAAAAATGAGAAAAAGGAACATTTGGCCGGGGGAAAATCGTTCCAATTACACAACCAGAATTTTTCCGTGTTAAAGACAAACAGCGAAAAAAGTGCTCTTTTTGCCTTCTTCTTCCTCCTCCTCTTCGAGATCGATTAAAAAATAGAACGGTCGAAATCGTTCGCCGGCGCCCAATAAATAAAAAGGGTTAATTAACACTACCATCCTCCAAATCGACTCTTCCTCTAGTATTCAATTTAAATTAATTGACGATTCTACCACTAAAACAAGACGAAAATTTTTGTTTCATTTCTAATAAAATTCTTCTAATGTGTGTGTGTGTGTGTGTGTGTACGTACACACACACACACACACACACATATATATATATATACACATATATACATATATATATGTTTGTATGTTGTGTGTATATATGAAAAACAAAAAGAAAGAAATAAATCAATAAATAAGGCGGTACATCGATTAATTCCAATTTATTGATGTGTGTAACCGAACAAACGAAAAAAATACCACACCGGGAACTTTCGATTGGAAACGATGATTTTTTTTTTGGCTACTTTGAAAATGCATATGACTAGTGTAGAACATGGAAAAACTGAATTTATTAATATCTAATGGTATCAAATAGTTTAAAAATTTAACTTGGCTAAAGAGGATCTAAATCACAGTATACACACAATTGAAGTCGCACTTCATACTTCAGGATAACAGTTTTTAATGAACAAGCTCTTTTTTTTTGACAGGCCAATCAAGGACCTTCGTCCAGAAATGATCCGAAAGGAAAATAGACGGTTAGATATCAAACACTTTCAGTTTGCTTGTATCAATAATAGCCATTCTGATATCAAATGGCTTATTAAATGGTTTTAAATGTGCTGCAGCTTCGTTCACTAAATATTGTTCCATCTTTAAAATTACTTTTTCCAATCAGCTTAGTAAATTTTATTTTATCCGATGAAAAGATACGTCTTAATGCTGTCTGACACTTATCATAATTTTTCCAAAAGCACAAAACTACCAATAGTTCTTCTCAAATTCATTGGGGAGGCTTACTTCCGCTGCAGAATATTTAAATCAGTAAATGACTTTAACCACGCCGACTGATTGAAACAATTGATTCAACGTACATACATATATGCTACAGCAGTTTTGACGACAATTGTATCGCCTGTTTATGGTTTCTGTAATGAACAATGTAGCTATATTTATTTTCTAATGTATTAAACAATTTTTCACACATTTTAATAGTTTTATGCTAAATGTAAATTTGACGGATATTTCAAATCAACCTGAAGCATGGCCAATAGAACTATAATTAAATATTTCCATAACGTTTAATTCCGTTATTTCATTTTGGCTGAGTTATTTGAAACTACTCATAGGAGGAAGTGCTTCACATATGGCCAAGCTATACAAGTTATTTGCATTCAGATATGTTATAAAAATGTCATCTGTATCATTACTACCATCATCATCGTCGTCAGTGCTAACACTATTATTAAAGCTATTAATGTAAGCATTTTCTGTCTTGCTATAACGTTTTATACATTGGCACACAGCCCACACATAATATTCCATCTTCAAAGAATAAAATCATACCATAATCACTTAAAGGCTTTAATCGGACCTTTGTCAACTTTAACACTACTTGGAAGGTTAATGCAGAAACAGTAAAACTCCATGCAGGATTCAATTTGTAAATTTTATAGCGGACGCTCCTGAAATTCTCGAATACATCAGCGAGAAGTAATACATCCGTTTTGAGGTAAATATTGCTATATCCAGCGAGCATTTAAATATTTGTCTTCCACGCATTCACAGCGTGTGTGTAATTTTATTTGCTAAAACGCGATTTCATCGGTGAATTGTCGAAATGGCTCTTTAAAGGTAAACTTGTATCTTCTAATTATTCCCATGATGATACACATGAATAAGGAGAAACACCTTTTCTGCAAAATAAAGGAACCAAAATCAGGCGATGCAATGTTGTTGATTATATAATGAAGTGAACTATCAGGCAAATAACTAGCTAACTTTGAAAGGCTTGATGGCGATGAAATGGAATGTATCAAGAACCCTATTTTCACTTTTTCTGAAGCATTCGTTAAGAATGATATATGCCACTTTTCACTATTTAGTGTTATCTCGATGTCTTGCTCGTCTCATATACTAGATCTCTAATAGATAGATGTGCATCACATCTGCTCAGGTTATGTATAAATAGCAGAACAAATGAAGGAAGTTGGTATTCTAGGTCACGCTTTGCTTGTACTGCACCACAACATTTTCCAGTCAAATGATTTGATTTGCACAACCAGCTTATTATCATACAGCATGATGCGATATATAGTTAAACGATTACGACAACGCCTGCTAACCTTTTTCAACAGAAATTTCACATTACACAGATGCCGACGATATTTTTATAAATAATATTAATAAAACGACAAGATTAAAAAATAGTAAAATCCAAAAATGTATTCTATGAGTAGAGTGATTGATGCTTATATTACTTCTGTACTCCTTTACCGCGTTGAAACTTGGACATTTAAAGCCAGTTCTATCGGACGACTAGAGGCTACAGAGATGCGGTTTTTACGAGGATTATTAAAGATTTCCTGGACATACAAAGTATCAAATGCAGGAATACTAAGAAGAACAAATGTAGATAGAAGGCTCTTGGCAAAGACGAAAGATAACATACCTTGGCCATATCTTGAGAGAGTACGAGCTACTTAGACTAATCTTACAGGGAAAAATTGAAGGAAAAAGACCATCAGGAAGAAGAAAATATCCATGGCCAAGAAACATCAAAGAATGGACCAACATCTGGGATACAGAAAGACTTTTCAAGACAGCAAGGGAAAGAAGACAGGAATAATCGACGCACTGCCTAGTGTATGGCAACCTAAGAAGAAGAAGAAGAAGAAGAAGAAGTATTGTAATAGGAGGGAAAAAATGTAAAGCAGTTTAGTCTTCTGTAATTAAAACTTAATTACAAAGATTATTATAATTGTGTAAGTAGTGTGTATGTGGTAAATTAAGCGATAATTGTAAAGTATTTTATAACATACAAAGCATTAAACAAACACTGTATACTTTAGAACAAACTAAAATAGTATTAAGTGGTAAAGATGATAAAGGTAATAGTATGTAGTAATAGTGTAAGTACAACAGCTTAGGAAATATAGTAATAAGTATTATTATTAAGTGTAGTGTTAGACATTTGTGTGTGTTTTTTACTGTGTTTATTTTTTTAACCGAATAAATTTCTGGATGTATAATTCTAAAACAGTTCGTATAAACTTAGTCAAGTTATCATGGATGTGATGTTATTTCTAATTAAAATGTATTTGTGGTAAAAGTGTGGTGCTTTTCTCTAAAATGTGTCATTTTTCATTAAAATTTGTTATTTTCTGTCTAAAAAGAGGACGCTTATAATAAGAATTGAGTGATTTTAGCTAGAAATGTGGTAGTTTACGATGAAATTGCTCTTTTACAACTAAAATAAAAATATTTTTGTGTGAAACGGCCTTTTCTTACGAACTTTGATCTCTAAAATCTACAAGCTGAAAAATACCTTCTCATAAAAAGGTTAATACTGTGGTTATTCGTAGTTAGATACACATTGGTGCATCTTTTAAATCAGATAAACACACAGCAGGTGGTTCAAATATATGCGAAATATACGTCACATTATATGCTCGAACAAGTAATGATAACAAGGATAGGTATGTAATCTAATTTGGATTAATCATAACATCAAAGCTATTCTCAGATAGATATTTATTCAATCAAACATGAGGAGCAGTAGAATAGTAGGATAGTACGTCATTGCTATTAGTTAATTACAAACGCATTGGAACACATCCTCACAAGTATACACATGAACACAGGTTTTAGTATGGGATGTTAAAGTTAATTACACAATAACAAGTCATCATCAAAAGCACATAAAAATACATAAAGATACAAATCACCTTATTACCGGTTAGAGACATTATTAAAATTGGTTAGTTAAAGTATTCCCCTAATCCACATTGTGGTTGAGTGTTGTAACTGAGTAAGGGTATTAATGCAAAGTTTCTGCAGAGAAAGTATTTAGGTTGCATGTACAAGTAGGTTTGGGAGTTGCTAAGGTTAGGCATTTTTTGTTCATAATACTGAAGACATAAGTATACAATAAGCAAGAGACTGTATTTTAAACTCTTACTGGAGCGGTTGATATAAATAGAGGTTATGGTTATGTTAAAATAACTTTGTTTTATTTAATATATGTTTGTTTGTATACGCATGCTTGTATTTACCAAGAAACATATTTCATGTGACACATTTTTGCGTCATGCATTTTATTAATTGTATGTTATCCTAAAAATATGCTGTGTTAAAAGAAAACAAAAAACAATTATATTAATCTTTCTTATACAACTCATCACCTATTCATATACATGTCAAATTGGTTTCTCAGGTTAACAGTATGCCCATTTTCAACATGCTTGCAATTTTTTATGCATTCGTTGCAGGTTGTACACAATTTTTAAGGCGGTCAAGTTTACTTTAATGTTACATGTAATTTATTCGTTTATCTATTTTTTTTTTTTTTTTTTTTGGAAGGAGTCTTATAGTACTCGCAGACATGTTTAAAAATACTAAAAATATAATGTTTCAATAAATCGAAATAATTCATAAAAAAGTACAACGAAATTAAACGGACAGTCTGCATATTCTTATGAAGTTCAGGTATTTTTACTGCATAAGAATTTTTGTAGATAATTTCACGATGGTTTAGTTTCTGTTATGTTTAACTTTTTTTAAACACGCCCATCTAATGGTTTCAAATCAGGAATTGCTAGGGAAAAATCAGCCCCTTATAGAGGATGGTTGTAGCAAAATGAAAGATTAAAATGAACGGACGACAAAATAACAGATTACTTTTGTGTTTTTGTATGGAAATTGCACCATATTTTAACAAGGCTGGAATAAAAAAGGCTCTCGTGCATACAGAAAACACATAAATTACAAATTACATAAAAAAATATGTATTTTGCGCAATAAGCACTCACGACCTTCGCCCAGAAATAATTAAAAAGGAAAAAAAGAAAGTTAGATACTGACACGGTCAGAAACTGACAGAATGAAGGGAGGAAGAACTGAAATAATGGACAAAGAAGGAAATGGCAGATATAAGAGTCGCAATAAAGACTAGGAAGCCCAAGAGACAACAAATTAGAATAAAAAATGGCGCGTTCTGTCGAGAGGGATGGACATTTGAAATAAATATGATTAAGATTTCAAATAACTTCGTAGTTAGAATAAAGAGAACTGTTTGGGGAGTGTGTTAAACGAAAATGAAAACGGGGGCTATGGTTAAGGCGCAAACGAACAACAGACCCTATAGCGGAACGACGAAATTAGGGAAATCATAAAACAGTGGGCGAGGGGGTAGGAGGACTCGACCGGATGGATAGGTAGAGTCAAAGATTGTTGAAAAAGGAGAGGGAATAAATATCTGACCAAAATCTAGTAAACTTAACTTTTTTTTAAGGAAAATCGGACATTTTTGATATAGGATGAAAAAAAGGTCTTTTAATTCAGCGGCCTCGGTTAGAGTAAAATTTAGTGTGAATTTTGCTAATGCACATTAAAAGGTACTTGGAAATTATTATTACGCTGAATTCGAAACCATATAAAAAAAAAAAAAAAACTTTTTTAACATTAATGAGTATTATTAACATCAATGTTGAAGATATCAAAATAGATTTACGTGTAAATATATATAATACATATTCATAAATTAATTTTATATTAATAAGAAATTAATGAAATATAGCAATTAATAACGATGCGATTTTTAACTAAAAACAGATGTAAAACGGAAATAGCATATAACAAAAAAGAAAAATAAACAAGAAATTTCAACAAATTTATTCCAAACAAATCTTTTGGAAGCAGATGTATCTGCGATTACAAAAGACGTAAGAAGGTTGCGCAGTGCTGTCAAGAAGTGAATAAGTAACAGGTTATTAACTAAAAGAAAAAAAATCACTAAATAAGTGTTTCTTGTAGTCCTACAAAGAAAGAAGCAATATTTAAACTAAAGGCTGTAACAGTAGAAAAGGTTGATAAGATTAACTCAATAAGCCGAAATTTTTAAAGATTGCAAAAATAACTGCACAGGTAATATTTTTGGTAAAATGTAAGGAAATACGAAAGAGAATTAATTAATAATGAGATCACGGATGTGAAGGAGATTAGAGGCAAAGCGTGGACAGAATATCATTGGAATATAAAGATAATGGTGTCCTGTAATAATTAAAAACCAATAGATATCCTGTATCCTGTACCTGTTTTGGTTCGTTTAACAACGCAACCGTCGGTAAGTTGGAGGTGCCTATGCTAAACTATATTAGAGCGGCTAACCTATTAAAACACTTCTAATTCTGCACTGATCCATGCGATGTAATAATCCCGGCAAGTACACACAGCACATGGATCATATAAATTTAAGGAAAAAAAAAAAACCAATAGATTATATAAAAATGAACCACCGAGTAAATTAAAAGTAAAAGTAGAAAAAAGACTATTTGTACATTTAAAAATTTTAAATCTTTTGTGCGATATACGATAACAGCCAAAATCCTAAAAGCAGTGAGACAACTGGATGTAGAAGTGATTCCTGAATCCTGTTTGAGGATTTATGAATCGAGCTCTCACATATGAATCTTTGAGAACTGGAGGCATGTCAAGACTTCTTGCTCCCTACTGTGCTTCCTATATTCTGTCCATTCCGTCTCAGTCTGTTGGAACCGATGTTCCTTTATTTCTGCCATTTCCGATCGAATTAAGTTTTAATTAGTTAACTCTTCTTCCTATTGTTTCTAAGCGAGGTCCCTGGTTGATGAGCCAAAAAAAAAAAAAAAAAAAAAGGAAAAAGAAAAACTACAGGATAATTCTACGCCAGTTACACTGCTAAATGTGATAAACACCCGTTAAAGATATTTAAAAATAACGTTTTAATCGAAGTATTTTCATCATCTGATTATAGAAAAAACAAAAAGGCTGAAAATTAAAAAAGAGTCCACTACAACCCTTTCTGAGAGTACTAAAGAGTGTATTTTTTTAAAAATTACCTCTACCTCTTTTAATCATTAGAATATTTAAAAAACTATCCTCTAAAATATTAAAAATAAAGAGCTCAAATTTTAAAAATTGTCAAAGCAAGGTCGCAATTTTTTTTTTTTAAATTGCTCAGCCTATTGAGACTGGTTTTTTTAAACGTAGTGTACATTTGTCCATAGAATCCCAATGCCAAAAAATATGAAAGCAGGCTTTTAAAAGGAATTTAAAGCGTCCGCAATCCGTTTTATAGTATCTATAAAATTGGTTTTTAAATGGCGCATTTTCGTCATTAAAATTTGGAAATAAACACACCCTCTAGAATTTTAAAATAAAAATTTAAATTAAAAAAAATACGCTCTTTTTGTTTCATTGATTTTTTTTTTTTTCTTTCAGTTTTACGCTATTCCCTCTATTTCGTTTTATAATAATGCAATATAGGTTCATTTTGTTTACATATATATTCGGCCTTCGTATGCTTTTTTTCTTTTTCTTGCAAGAACTATTTCAGAAGAATACATATTACTAGCTGTTGATTTACGATTGAATGTGTACACCACTTCTTATACTATCCGTAAATATTTAAGAATACTTTTTTTTTTTTTTTTATTATCACCTTTGAATCGTTTTCGTGACTGTTTTTAAATAAGCATATTTTGTGTATTTAATTAATTTTTCTTTCTCTGTTCTTTCATTTTTCTTTGCACTTGTAAAAACGATTTAAATGGGGAAACATTTTGTCATTTTAAAAGAACCACATACGAAAATAGTAAATTAAAATATTTATGTTTTAATGTTATGCGTATTACGTTAGAAAAAATTATTATTATTATTTTGAAATATTCTGTGAATAAATTCTTAATCTTTAATGCGATAGTAAATTTTCTTGTTTATTTTTTAGTGTCATTTATATTTAATTTACGATTTTGGACTTTAATTTGTATATTTCATTTTTTTGGTATTTTAACGTAATATCTTGAAATTCCATTACACTAGATGCGAGGCATGAATTTTAAGTTATTTATTTTTCAATTAATGTACTGCTAGCCTCCCATTCTGGGCGTATCCATTAAATACCAGTGACAATAATGTACAACTTTGTGTTGCTTTTTTCTCATCTAAAGTTTCTTAACATTTCTTATTTAATTACGATTTTGCTTTGCTTTGCTTTTCCCACACAAATTACGTTTAAAGTATTTGAAGAAAATTCAACGAACTTTCAGCGTTTGCTTTAAGTTACCCTATTCCACACAATCGTTGAATGCTAATAATCTAAAAACGACTATACACATATATAGTACTGAGCTCGCTAGCCGCTTCATGCCCTCAATACTTTCGGATTTTTTTTTTTTTTAATTTTTTAATTTTTAAAAAGTGCCGCAGCTTTTACATAAGTTCATTTTAAAAAAAAAAAAAAAAAAAATGTGCCAGTTAAAAAAGCGAAATTTGGATTAAAATATTTCAAAATCAAAAATCGTAAGTACCGCAATATATTTGAAAGGAATTTATTACCGAGAGCGGATCCAGGATTTTTTTCTGAATAGGGCACAAGCGGCAAACGGGAAAAAAATATCTCCATTTTTTCGATTAACCAACAACATACTACAACAATAACTGTAAGAAATAAACTTTTAATATTAATATAAATGTTTATTAATATCAAAACAATAGAAAATTACATGTTTAATAAAGATGGTTTTCTTTTATGTTTCCTGCTGAAGATATCCAGTACTTCGTTAGGGTTCATTTTTGTCGCAATGTCTCGATGGATATGCATTAAAGCCAGTCCATTCAAATTATTTTCTGTCATCCTACTGCGAAGACATGTCTTTAATCGACGTAAGGTGGAACAAGATCGCTCGTCAGGGCTTGTAGTCACAGAAAATGTGCACAACAATTGACAGAGAGTTCTAATATTCGGCAGCACCATTGTTCTTTTGTAGGCATCTCCTGGAGATTTTAGGATATTTTCTCTCATCTGTTGCCAAATTTTTTGCTTTCCCTTCAAAACTAACAGACAAGGAAGATCCTCTTTTCGTATATAAACATCCTCTGTATCTTCGTCGCTGAAGTTATGGGACAGCAACTTCTGTAACTGTCTGTTTCTTTGCATTGGTGCGCTAGGGAACAACAGTTCACTAAATAAATAATCCAGAAAAGGAATATATACTGAATGTGAATAATACTCTTCAACAGACTGAGTCTGACGGTTCAATCGATTATCGATTTGTTTGAATGCCAGTGATTCTGTGCACGGTGATTTCTGTAGCGAGACCTCAGCCTTATTAAAAAGTTTTTTGAATGCGTCCGTGCTGGTTTCAAGTTGCCTCTGCAGAATTGCTGTGGTCTATGCTGGATACGGTGCAAGCTGTACTGATAGATCAGTTGAGTAGCGGCGGCTTGTACAATGGGTAAAAAAGGCTAAAGACTGAATGTTGGATATGCATGCCTGAACACCTTTTATTTTACCGCTCATGTTGACTCCTCCGTCATATGCTTGACATCGCTACAATGCAATATATCCAAGCTAAGGTTTTTCAATGCCTTCAAAATATGGTGAGCAATATTTTTACCGCTAAGCTTAACAATTTGTATAAACATAAGAAAGTCTTCTTTGATTTAATTTTTATCTTCATGAAATAGCGAATACAAACAGCCAGCTGCTGACAAAAAGAAACATCTGTGGTCTTTACATTTGAGTTGTAAATAATAATCTTGTCCATTTTCTGTTATTACTTTATTAGAAATATTATAAAAAACAGGTGTATTACAATTAATTATATTTTAAGAAATATTAAAAATAGCCGACATGTTTCGGAGTGACGTACTCCATAATCATGGCATTAATAAATAAAGTTAAAAGTTAAAACGATATCATAAATATGTGCAATCGTTTTGTATATAATTTTAACTTTCAGTTATAACATTTATATACGTACTTCTTTACATTTGAGTTATAAATAATATTGTCCATTTTCTGTTATTACTTTATTAAAAATATTATAAAGGTCTTATCGACTATAATTGTAAAATATTTAGCTTTTTTAATTTTGTTCACTATTTTGATGGTGATTACTTCCTCGCAGCATTCAATCAAGACATATTGTATCGATTTGTTAATGCAAGAAACGTTTTTAGCTACGTTTTTAAGTGGTCATGTAGTATCTCATCTCTAGCATCAATTTAAAACTTCAACAACGCTCTGAAGTTGCCTTCCCCGTAAAATCTTTCCGATTCTAAATTACTGTCACCCCTGTGACCTCCTAATCGTACGTTTTGCATTCCACATAATATAACTGTTCTTACGATGGGTATAAGCTTTTTACGATTCTCTTCGATAGTTTTAATTTCCTGGGATCTCATTTGGCAATATTTATTTCATTAAATTTACGGCGCAATGGTTAAATTCGTTTTCTTTCCCAGAATCTAAGCAATAATATCTTATTCACTGGTGACCGTCACTACAATTGTTTCAAAATCTCACAAGTTTTCCATTATAGAATTTTTTTATTGTTCTTATAAAAAAGTTAACCATTAAGTTTCTATGAAATAATAACTAAACAACAAACAATTTAAATACCTTGTAAATAACAAAAAATGAGTCTAAATCTCCCAGATTCGTTGGAAGGCTTTTTGTGCGAAAGATCTACCAGCTTTTTTACCAGATCGGCCCGCAACCTATATGTAACACCTGCAATCTCCCACTATCAATCATTTATATAATCATCGAATGCTCGAAATTTTACAATCAAAGAAATTCGCCATATCCCAAATGAAACTCTTGAATCCGTATCATCTAAATGAAATATAAATGACACTAAGAAATCACTAAGAAAATTTAATAGCACATTAAAGATTAAGAATTTATTCAAAGAATATTTTAAAATAATAATAATAATTAAAACATAAATATTTTAATTTACTTACTATTTTCGTATGTGGTTCTTTTAAAATGAAAAAATATTTCTCCATTTAAATCGTTTTTGCAAGTGCAAAGAAAAATTAATTAAATACACAAAATATGCTTATTTAAACCAGTCACAAAAACGACTCAAAGGTGACAATAAAAAAAAAAAAAAAAAAGAGTATAAAATAAAATAAAGGAAATAGTGTAAGAAACAATTTAATGCAAACAATTCTCTCTTCTACTAACCCTTTAGGTTTCGCAAGAAAATTTGATATTTCATAAAAAAAATATATATATATAAATATACGACCCTTGGACAACAAAATCAATTATCTTTCAGTTCGTTATTTATTTCATTTTTTTTTTTTTTATTTCTGAATCAATAAAATAATATATTTTTTAAAATTATTATTATAAATATTATTATATACGGTTTTTAAATACTTCTTACCCAGGCAAAACCAGTGTACGCTAGTATATTATAAAATTGTAGGACGAAAAATGTGATAAAACCTGTAGCCAGTTCTGTAGGCTAGAAAACATCCAACATTCTATGTGCGTCGACACATATGATAGGTCGAAATCATATAAGAAATATCGAAACTGTATGAACGTAAATTTAAAAACGGTACATTATGGAAATTACAAGAATAAATTTAAAAAATATAAGTATGAAATTAAAGTAGCTAAAATGCAAGCCTGGAGAAAACTAATAAGTGATAAATCGGTATTTGGATTAAAGTATAAAATACTAATGGATAAAAATAAAGATGTTAACATACCCACACTAGATAAGCATGCTTACTCTGACAGTGATAAAGTAAAACTACTAAGTATTAAATAATATTAATGATGTTGAAATCCGTGTTCAAAAAGACGAAATCAGCACTATAATTAAGAACCTTGAAAATAAAATATCAACTGGATTGGATGAAATCTCAAACGGATTTTTAAATAAAAACGTGATTTTGCGTATTTTTTATGTAACCGAAATTTTAACTTTCTGAAATAACTGTCTATATCGTAACCTATTTTAGGTTAAAAAAAAATGATTTATACAGTGCCCTGACGTCACCACTTTAATCTCGAGGGGGGGGGGGGCATTTCCACCAAAAGAACCAAATCCTCGATGAAAATTTTTTTTACAACAGAAAACTTAATTTATACTATAAAAAATGTGTATAAATGTTACACCTATAATTCATTTTTAAGTTATATATAACAAATCAAACGCAATTTGTAGCATTAAAAAAAAAAAGAACGGAATGGCTGCAGTATTTGCAATAGAGTTCGACCATTATCTAGGATGAATGTACTGTGGCCCATAAACATTCGCTCGAAGCATTGCATAGAACTCTGCAGGATTAAGCGGCAACGACAAACCATTCGATGTTGCTGTCTTACTACTACCCGGTGATTTCCGACAGACATGGCCAGTCATTGCACATTATTCTTATGTCGATGAGATTAGCGCATGTTTGAAACAATGATTTTAATGGCGAAGCGTCGAGACCGTTCGACTGACCATCAGCATGCGAGTATAGTTGCAAAATGATTCGTCGGCGCAAATATTTTCTGAACAACTGATGCATATTGGCAATGGTGAAATAGAACTGCATCCAAACACACAATGCATCAGATTTCCAGACACAGTTTCTGCACTATCGTTAATTCAAAACATGAATTAACTGAGAGTGTCTTCCCGGCAATACTGAATAATTACTTGAACCATAATTGGCTCAGTGAATGTGCTATTTTGGCAACGAAAAATGTTGATGTTGGCGAAATTAACTTTGAGATGATACAACAATCCTTGCCAGATGAACTGATGTCTTTCAGATCAGTCGACACTATCGTTGATGAAAACGAAGCGGTAAATTATCCAACTGAATTTACCAGTAATGTCACCATACAATCTTCGATTGAACATTGGTTCGCCGATAATTCCGCTTCGTAATTTAAAACCACCTAGATTATGCAACGGCACACGTTTGCTCATCAAACGGATCACCGGAAATGTTACTGAAGCAACTCCATTTTGAACGGAGAGTTTAAGGGGGCAAATCGTTCTGTTGTCATGTGTATCCTGATGATACCGTCAGAGACTGCAATCCTATTCAAACGGCTTCAATTTACAATTAGTTTGGCGTTCGCAATGACCATCAACAAATCTCAAGGGCAGGCAATGTCCATTTGCGGCCTAGACTTAGAAAATCCATATTTCCCCACGTTGCATGCTCACGCATGAGTAAACCATCTAATCTATTCACATTGGCAAAAGACGAATTGACAAAAAATACTGTTCACCGCCCAAATTGCATTACATTAAATTTAAATTCGTTACTATAATTTAAAACAACAATACTGTTTAGACTTAACAATCAACCTCTTTATTTACCTCATTTATAACATTTAATTTTTATCCCTTATCAATTAAGAATTTTCATTTTATTTATTACACTTGAGTATATGAATAAAAAGTGAAATAAAAAATGAATGTCGAAAGTGTTTTCTATAGATCGTATTCTGACCCAAATATATTATTTATTTAAGATGCGTAGAGATTCGTTGGACAACGGATGACTAAAGAAAGAAAGAAGAAAGAAGAAGTTTTATTGCAAAAAACAATCGAGGAACAACATGAAAAAAAATAATATTAGAACTTATAATTGCGTACCGCCAACTATAGCTTACCGCACGACTTGAAGTTGAAATGAAAAAGCAATGCATAGACATGATAAATTACAGCTTAAATTGTAACAACAGGTGAAAAAGCAATTAAAAAAAGCCTGTGCATCCCGGACGAGAAAAGAAAAGAAGAAAAATAAATAAATAAATGAATAAATAAATAAATACAAATAATACATGTCAAAGTAAGATTTACAATTCTGATAAGTAAAGAAACTTAAACGCTATAACAATATAACTAATACTCTACAGTGTATATTGTGTTTAAGCCTTCTGTGCTTGTCTACCTGGTGTAGATGAACTACTCGAGTTGCCTAGAATCGTAATTACCAATTGCACAGATTAACAACTCATTTTCATGCTGTGTGAACACTTTTCGCTGAATTTACCTGTTAAATCGAATACATAGTCTCTAATATAAAAGGTAGTAGTGCTAAGGTGGTCAGGTGCATATTTAGAATTTTAGAGTATCTTCTAGGGACACATTTAATGCACACATCTTAAACCAGATCGGCTTTGCAATAACTGCAGCTTATACTATAGCTAGCATTAGAAACTGAACTGCACACTGGACATGAATAGCAAACTATTATAGGACACGAATTAAGGTTTTGTATAGAATTAGTTGGTTATTAATGCTGAGAAACGTCTTTCGATTGAATAATGGATGATATGGTAGAAATTCTTTTATTAGCTTTTATGAACACACTTGATTTATATGCTCCGAGTAGTTCAACCTTTTGTCCAGTATAACTCCAAGATAGCGCACGTGATTCGACCGGCTAATTATTGTGGAATTCATTTTTATTTCCGCGGGCAGCCCGCCTGCGAGTGAAAAATACGGCTTCAGTTTTACTCGGGTTTATGTCTATTTGCCATTTTTTAAAATAACGCAAAACGCAATTCAGTCCCGCTTGCAGCTTGTTTGTAATTGCATTTGGTATATAAGAACTGCAGTAAAGTGCCGTATCATCGGCGTACAGCGCGGCCTGCACCTCCCTCAGCTAGGGAAAATCAGATAGAAATAACGTAAATAAAAAGGGACCTAAGATACTTCCTTGCCGGACCCCAGCTAAACACGTTTTAGTAGACGACCTAGCTCCATTAACAATTACATAGAATGATCTGTTACTCAAGTAACTATGAAGGAGATTAATAATATGAGGAGGGAATTTGTATAGAATCATTTTATAAATAATCCCCTTGTGCCATGTTGTATCAAATGCTTTTGCAACATCTAATAGGACCATACCTGTATGTTTATTGCAGTTGTAATTATGCGAAATATATTCCGTAATTCTCGCCACCTGATGAGTGGTTGAGTAACCAGGACGAAAACCGAACTGAACGTTAGGAATCAAGTGATGTCTGCTGGAATGCATTTTAAGTCGAGATAATATAGATTTTTCTGCTATCTTACTGAGATTATTTAGTAGGCTAATAGGGCGAATATTTGACGTTTGCGAAGTGCCTTTCCCGGGCTTAGGGAGAGTAATGATTTTTGCAATTTTCCAACTGTTAAGGAAATATCCAAATCTAAGCATAGCATTTATCAAGTTAGTAAGTTCAACAATGGCTTTACAGGGGAGTTTTTTAATGACAATAGCAGGAATAATATCAATTCCAGAAGTGTTTTTAGGTTTCAAGGCTTTAATATTGTCTCATATCTTTTTGGGAGTAACTAATAGAATATTATCGGCCGAATGATTCTGAGTCAGAAAGTTTTTAACAGTGGAAAAAGAAATTATACAACAGCATATAATATGTTATCATATAGCATTAGATTATAATAGTAACCCGTTAACTATTGACATTTCGTCAGTATAATCGTTTTATACGATTTTATTCAGTCGCTATTATAACTTATACTGATTTTTCATGTTTAATTTTTAATTAACTATTTGTATTATGTCAAGTTATCCTTTATTTCCAACTTCTTATAGGTTAAGTTTACTACTGTTACTTTTGAAGAGGAGGCTATACATTGTTATCTTTAACCCTCTCTCTTATTATTCGCATTTCGAATAAGATATAAACTAAGTGTATTTTGTTAGTTGTCTCCGATCGAATATGGGAGAGTAGACAATATTTAATATGCAGTTTGTTTTGTTTTTATTGTAACTCTTGATTTTGGTCAAGGCCAACAGTGCCAATGGTGGACACTTTTGACCAGTGTGTGGTATATTAAACAAAAAAAAAAAAAATGATTAAAATACCCAACAATATTTACTGGTCGTAGAAAACTGAAATTTGACACGTACAACACTAACCACATATAACGAACAGAAAAAATACAAAATCGAAAAATTTTCAATCTAGGCCCCTCCTAAGTGACCCAAAATTATCGAATTTTGAAATGGCAATTTAAAAATAAAAATTTACAGTGAAACGTCTATTTGAAGTAAAAAAACTAAAATTCAGGATAAATAACATTCCTGAGGTGAAAAAAATACAACCTAATACGTTCTTAATTCCGCGGCCTAAATCAGCCCAAATCTTCAAGTTTTTGAATGTTTCTACTAAAATTATAATACGCAGCAATAACTTGAACAGTCACAGACAACTAGCCTAATAAACCACCTACAGATGTAGCTTCATACAGGCCTATTTCAATAATACCAGTAATATCGAAATTATATGAAACCCTGTTATTATAAAGAGTGCTTCCTTTAGTTAATGAATACCAAATAGTACTATTTCATCAGTACGGATTTAGAGATAAACACGCTACAGTCCAACAGGTACATAGGTCGGTACAAAAAATTGAATTTGACTTAGAAGAGAAAAGGATTTCCGATGCCATATTTCGGGATGTAAGCCAGGCTTTTGACACAGTATGGCATTACGGTTTATTGTACAAAAAAAAAAAAAAAATTTCCAAAGCATTATTACGAGTTGTTTTCATCGTATCTGGATCAAAGGTACTACCAAATCATGTATGGAGATGAAGTATCTAAAATATATCCAATTAAGTCAGGAGTTTCACAAGGAAGTGTTTTGGGACCGTTATTGTATCTTATTTTTACAGTAGACATACCAGTTGAAGAAAATTCCTTAATGGCAACTTTTGCAGATGACACCGCAATATTGTGCTCTGATTTAAGTCAAACAAAAGCAAATAGTAATAAAGTTATTATGTCATGGTGCAAGAAATGGCGAATTAAAATAAATAAAAATAAATCAGATAGCATTTACAAATCGTCATATAGAGCCAGAAAATATAAAAATCGATAACAAATCAAAACATACGTTAAATATCTAGGCTTGTACCTAGATCAGTGACACAAAAAAAAGCTGAACTCAGAATCAAAACTAACAAACTACATTGGCTATTAGGAAAACGGTCCCAACTGTCCTTGGAAAATAAACTGCTATTATACAACCAACTACTCGCTCCAATATGGAAGTATGGATGCGAATTGTGGAGCTGCAGTGCAAAGAGCAATATTATGAAAATTCAAAGATACCAAAATATAACTCTAAGGTAAATCGTTGGCGCGCCATGGTACACGTAAGGAACAAAACCATACACGATGACCTTTGCATGGATTATGTAGTTGATGTTATCAAGAGGATGGCAACAAAACATTAGAAGCGGTTATATAATCACACGAACTGGACTGCAATTATTGGCCTACTGGATAATTCGCCACAAACGCAAGTGCGCAGACTAAAAAGAACGAAACCTTTAGGACCTGGCTTAGTAATTTAAAGAAAAAAAAAGCCTTTGTAAAAATTATTCAAACATAAGTTACTAATACAGAGACTAAATCACTGGACTACGAACCCTTCACGTCACAATCATTTACCATACCAGCTACTAGGCTAGAAATGGCTTCTAGAAAAAAAAAAAAACCAAAAAAAAAACAGAATTTTAGTATGTCCGTCACTTTGAACTTTTAAATAACGGGGAAATTATAAAATCGCAAAAATTTTACATAGAAGATCCCACCAAATGAACCCAAGTCCCAAATTTTTCAGTACTTTTATGGCAACGAAAATACTCAGCAAATACTGGCAGGGATGATAGAAAGCTAAAATTTCGTAGGTACAACATTTCTGACCCGTTACTAACAGGAAAATTATGAAACATGAGAAATTACAAATACAAAGCCTAAAATGGGCTTCAAATTATCAAATTCTGAATTGGCGTCAATAATTTTACATAGAGCGTTCAAAAGTTGAAATTCGGTACGATCGACCTTCCTAACCTGTTTTTTTTTTTTTTTTTTTTTTAGAAGTCATTTCTGGCCTATTGGTTATCAGTAGCTGGTATGGCTTCCTAATTCCTGTAAATGAGAGAAAAATTATGAAAAATATGAAATTCTTAATATTAATCACTGAACGGACCTAAATTCCCAGATTTTTAAATATCTCTACACTAACATCAACATCGCAACAAAAACAAAATGTTCCAAACACTACAGCGAACTTTATCAGCTTTCACCTTAAAAAGTATTAAAATTACGCAAAAATTTTTCGAAATTCGTGATATGAAAAAAAAAAAAATGCCAAGTTCTTTGCAAATTATGTAGCCGTCTTGAGTTCATTATTCCTTACTGTATAATTTTTATACTTTTCGGGCCCATATTGTTTCTTACGCATTTATGAAGTCAACTAAATATATATGTATATATATATATTTTTTTTTTCAGTTGATTACGTCATTCTTTCTCATCTTTTATTTTACAAAAATCTTAGAAATTGTGCAAAACACAGCATTCAAACGTAACCGGGGACATAATTATGGGGAAAAAAATTGACGAATTTTTCCTTAACCCGAGAATTAATCGCTGAAAATTAACTCGGAGTTTAATGAAGAAAATCGGTCGAATTGTCCGTGTAACGGAGATGATATCGGAGACATGTGGGTTCCATTACTTTGGTTCAGTGGCATACGGCGCTTATCATTATGTAAGCTCAAAACCCTGAAATCCGCTACTTTAGTGTGCGAGTGACTGCGAGCTGCTACCTGTGATGATCTGAGAGTGTGATCTGTTCCGAACTTTCTAAAGACACACCGTAGCGTTTAGCAAATTTACGGATGATATATCAAATGCAAAGAGCAGAGGTTGAAAAAGATTAATTAAAACAATTTCTCCGCTACACGGGAAAACACAGAATCACGAATATGTGTCTTCAGCGTGCTAATAGTCGCCTAAGTAAATGTTTGCGAGACTGCGAAATTGTCCGCGCAAAAAGTGTCACGCGAAATTCAAAATTAATTCGCAACCGACAAAAGCATATCTAGATTGAACAAATGATAAAAATCCAGCTGCACGGCTGTCTTCTCTTTCATAAATGCAGGGGGGGGGGGCGTTATGCAAAAAATGTCATTCCCCAGAAAGGAGAATTTGAACATAACCCACTTTGTTTAGGGTGCGGATTGGCAAACAATAAAAAGAAGATTCCATCGAGGCAACGTGAAGATTCGTGCAATTATTGTCCTAAATGCGAAAGCGATTTCTATCAAATCTGGAAATTAGAGGGGCAAAAAAAGAAAATAGCGCGATATTTTTCGTTGCAAATGGAAACACACAACATTTGCTGAAACGGAAAAGGTATATTTAGGCGCGGGCCGAAAAGAAGTGAGCCGAACGAGGTGCTCGGTTGTTTTTTTCGAAGACGAAATATACATGTTTATATGGGACTGGGCGTTTTAGAAAGCGGCGAACAGTGTGTTAAGCTTGTATTGTTGGTCAACGACTTTGAAGAAATGTACTGCGGAGTGAGCAACAGCATCGGAGCGAGGCGATTATGTGCACATAGATGCGGCCGCAGCATAAGAATCGAGCAGCATAATAGAGAGAAAATGGAACAGGCATAGTTCGTAGGGGAAGCAGTTGGACACAGAAGGAGACGGTGACGAAGTAAGTGCCGAAGAGCAGCGCTGCGGTAATAATAAAGAACTGTTATGCAGTCAAAGTCGGTTAACTTTGATTACGCTGTGCTCACTTACTTCAGTTATCTGTTCCATTCCTTCGCCATATTATTCCAGCCATCTCCAACTCCACTGTTCCGGCATTAGTTCTGCAAAATAAAGACGCCGCCGCCTATCCTCTCCATCCCACCGACATTCCTAAAATTTCTCGAATAGATTCCATTCCACATTCGTGCAGTCCATTCCTTCAGACACGAGACTGCCTGTGTGTGTCTTCTGCCGATGCCCACACGAGTGCGAGACGGAGAGCTCCGGCACAAGTGAAAAAAGGAACACAGGCCGCACAGCATCCAGTTCCGCAGCGAGGCCTGAGAGGAACAAGGCCGGATAAACGGAGACGAGCTCCGACATCAATCCTACCGCCCCGCCCGCCCCCCGCTCCGCACGCTTAACATCCTAAAAAGATCAAAAAATCTTTTTCGTTTTTCCGTCTTTTTTTTTCCTTTTTCGTTTTTTCCTTTTTTTTTTATTATTATTTTCTTCTGTTTTTAGGGCGACTGAGACCGCCTGTACGTGTATGTATATACGTGTATATATACATATCGATGAGGACGAGTGCATAGGGCGGCGTCGCTGGAAGGGGGGCAAGCGGGCCGTTATTGAAATAAGAAATTGAGCGTTCTCGGCGGCCGGCGCCATGGTTCTTCCGAATGTGGTAAACAACAATGCAGAATGTAGTGCCGGTGCTAATCCGTCCCGTGCGAGAACCGTCGAGAAAAGCCACGCCGACACGCACACAGACGGCTAGAAACGTGCACACAATGGCAGCGCTAAAGATGAGCGAGCGGCGAGCGTCTCGGAGTGAGCGAGAACTGAGTTTTATTGTAGTCGAGGGCAGAGTTTTTGCAGAGTCGGAGCTTAGTTTTACATTCTCCAGCAGCAGCCCGATGATATCGTCGTAATATCATTTCGTTCTCATTCATTTCTTTTCCAGCGCGCACCGGTTATTCCGGGACCGGCAGCGTGGCGGGCACGTTGTTGTCGGTCGTTTCGGAAATAGCTTTAGGCTTCACTTGCAGACGAGAAAATCGATTTTAAAGTCGATCGTAGACTAAACTGGAAGCGGAAGAAAGGCTACGCGACGCTAGACGATGGTCGCCGAATAAGAGTGCATCTACCGCAGACCGCCATTACCCTTTGCAGCCCGAATTACCCGCTGATTGCTCTTTAACTGGCCCGATGATTCCTTTGCTCCGCTTCGTTTACATGCACGCAAGGTTTGCTCAAACAATCTTCATTTAAAATCAGCGTGTTCGCTTCAAAAGCCTCGATCGTTTAAATAACTTCAAAACAATTATTTCCACTACTCCAAAGTCTTCATTCCCTTCCGCCATGCATAACGGCATTTTATCAGCACATACATACTACAATATAAGCACTTTTATTTAAAGCCTGGTTTGCAGCTTAAGATAATATTTAAGCATTATTCTTTGACGGTGATGGCAGCTTTTTCGGTTTTTTGGTTATCCAGCGCTTTCTCCAATTGCTCCCCTCGTTCCTTTTCCATCTGTCGATTAGTTCACTTGTTTTTTTAGACCATCTGTCTCTATCTGCATTTAATTCTTATATTTTTATATATATATATATATATATATATATATTATATCTGTAGTATCCTTTCCTTTGGATTCTTATGGTTTTCTCGTCCATTTTATCTATTTATCCAGCTTCGTTACTCTAGTCGTATTTTTTTTTATTACTGCTCTTTGAGCGACCTGTAATCTTGTAATTTGTTTTTTAATCAGTGTGACCACGCGTGTGCGCCACAGATTCATTATATAGATCTGCCTTTTTTCGTTCGAATCTATTTTCCCTCTAAATAACTTACAATAATTTCTGCTATTATTTATTTTTTTGTTCTACCAGCAAAAGCGATTTCTAGATCTATCCTATTTTCAACTTTACCTATAATAGACGGCGAGAAAGTCTAAGAATTTCCCCTTAACGTTCTCAACGACTATACTCACACTTAAGAAAACCTAAAGACTAAGCGCTTTAAATTCTCATCTGCTGAATTTTAATGATTCCTTTCTCAAATAACTCAGGCTTTATTAATTCGAAACGGCCCATATAATTCCATGAACAAATTTTTCCTTAAATTTACCGCTTTAAAATACGCTTAAAACTACGACAAAATATGCACTTTTAAAAATGATACTGACTTTTCCCTTCATACTCGCAGTTATTTTTAATTTTGGAACTCATTCTCGTTCCTATTTTCCATAAAAGGATCGGACTTTCTTGGCTCGATCGTATTCCTTATTAATAATGCATACTTCTTCATTTAGTGATTCGAATAATATTATTCACAATATTTAATTTCGCTTTCGGATTGTGTAAGATTGTTGCGCTATATATGTACATGTATATTATACTAAGCGCATGAAACATTACAAATGTTAAAAGAAATCTGATACAAGCAAAAATGAAATAGAATACTGCGAATTATGTAACACAATCGGGAAAACGATTAAAAACGATACTGGAAAATCTATCACGCAAAACTTGTACAAATAGCAACTGAAAATCGGAAAAGTTATAAAAAGGTAAATTAAAACTAATAATAGGGAAAAGGCTAATAATAATATTAGAAGACGGAAAGGAAATAATAATCGAAAAGACAAATCATACAGTACACGGATAGATGCTATCGAAAATTTATACAATACCACATTAGATTTAACAGACTATTCAAGGTCGGAATACTCAGTCGGAATAATTAATTTCGGAAATAGAAACGTACGGAAAGAGAAATGAAGAGCGGAAAAGAAAGGGCTGCTAATGATGGCGAAACAATAGTAAAACTAGCCGAAATATATAACGGCCGCTTAAAATTCCGCATAATCGAAATAGTGAAAACTGTTACAATTTAAAAAAGGAGACAGGTGAGAGATGAAGAATTACAGATCGATTAGTCTATACTAACAACAGCGATCTATAAAATGATTAAAAAAATTCTATGCGACAGAATAAACAAGTTCAGCGAGAAGAACGAAATTTAGCGCAGTTGACTAGCAATTGATCAGTTGCAACAGAGAATATAAACAAGCCTAAAATTTTGGTTCTAATATGTTTCCAGAAAATCTCTCTAATTCTCTATACCTTACGGAAGGAATAAAAACACTAAAATAACAAACCATATATGTATGCATAAAAATTTTAATGAATATTTATAAACATGCGAGACTAGTGATGAAACTACATTAACTAAGCGTAGATTTTAGAATAAAAAGAAGCACGCGAGACGGGTTATCAGCGCAATTATTTACCAGTCTACATTACAAAGAGTCTTTCAAAAAATTAAATTAGGATCATATCGGAAATACATAAATCAGCTAAGATTTTCTGACGACGAATAATTTTGACGGGAACTAGTGCTCAAAAAGACAACAAAGACAAGTAAATGAATTAAATAGAACTGCTGGCAAAACGATGCCTTTAAAAGTTTACACGGCAAAAACAAAAGTAATGTTAAACGAATTCACACATACAAATTTCGTTGCACTGGAAAAACGAAATCTGATTAATGAATATATATATATATATAACTCGGCCATTTTGGCCTCGCAAGGGTCTGTGCCCCTTGATTCCTCTTGCTTTCATTTCTGTCTTTTTCTCTTCTATACTTTGTATAAAATGATCAAAATTTACAACGTAATTCTTACTGGCATCAACACAAAAAGAAAAACAAAACATAACATAACCACAAAAATTCTATTCTAACATTTAACTTTCATTATATAAAATTAAGACATTGTTTCATTACATTTTTCGTTACATATTTCATTACATAAAATTGTGACATTTTTTAAATAACAATAACAATAATCCTATAAAATATAACAAACGTTACATAAAATTGGGGCATTTTTTAAATAACAATAACAATAATCCTATAAAATATAACAAACGTTACATAAAATTGGGGCATTTTTTGGGGATATTTTGCGTTACATGAAATTGGGACATTTTTTCGAATAGGGGGTAGCTTACGAATTACGTTGTAATTAATATATATATGTGTGTGTGTGTGTGTGTGTGTGTATACATATACATGTACTTTGGGCGAGAAATAAGTATTAGAGTTTCGTTAAACCAAGAAATGAACAGAAAAATTTCACTTAGGTTGACATTCTTTGATAGAAATTAACAAATCAAAAGGTTCATTTTAAAAAAAGAAAGTAATCAATGTATTCTCCCAGTGATGACATACGGCTGTAAAACTCGCATGTTAAATCGTAGTTACAAATAAAGAGATTAATAATAGTAGCCCGTAGGTCAGAGGAAAGATATATTTTATTAATTACGAAAAAAGACTTAAAAAAAAAAAAAAAAAAAAATAGAATATATATATCGGTGGAAAACACAGGTGCAGCCGATACAATAGAAATAATTCATGCAACTGAAATAGCATTGGGCTGGCCATATAGCGCGGATAAAGGTCTCAAGATGGACAACAAAAATTATACACCGGTACCCACGAGGAGATAAAAGACTTCGAAGCGGCTACATATATGAGCTTTTATGAAATCAGACGAAGATTACAGATTTTGCGGACTCGAATTGCTCAGTACTGGAAAGAATGGTAAAAAATTATAAATGATCGGACCCCGTTTAATCCGAAGAATTCAAAAATAGGCATCATCATCATAAAGGTAGCATCTCCCATTCTGGTAGAGGTTGCACATGACAAACACCATGCGTATATACGTCGGCATCTGGCTGATTCTATTAACTGGAAAAAACCATTAATTTCCATGTTTGTGTTGGTTAGTTTCGTTCTTTTCCTCGAATTTTAGCCTGTGGTGCCAAATTAAAAAGACTTTCTTCTCGAATTTTATGCGCGATAAATTTAGTTTTTCTTCTTCTTATGTCGTCCACTAATTGCAGTCTGTCGACTTTGAATAGGCATCACCGTGAAATATTTTTCGAATAGCATCTTTATATAGCACCTGGTGCTTAGATTTATCTGAATTTCGGAATATTAATGAGTTTCACAAACATTTAAAAATTTTTCGAATAGCTGTAAGACTTATAATGAAACTGATGTCTGCGTTTTATTGATCACAAAAAAAAACAACAAAACGTGTACTTGTATGAAGATAAAAAAAAGTATATTTGACAAATAAACATAGCGTACGCCCTGAAAAAGGTTATTTCAAAATACGACATATAACTGGAACGAATCAGTATTAAAAAAATAATTAAATGAGTTAAAGAAATGGCAGAAATTAGAAAAATGTTATAAAGCGAGTTTCGTATCTCTACACTTCATCTTCTTTTTAATCTTCGATCTGAACTTCGCGGAAGAAATATCCGACTCATACCGGCTATATTACCGCCGTTAGCTAAATTGTCATACAACTTGGTATGAATTTCATTCACATACGGAATGTGTAAACCGGCATGAAGGGGGTTCTATTTGAAAACGGAGGAGCACGTTAACCATTTGTCTTATAATATTTTTGACTGTAGTTGTTGCAAACGTTTGATATTGCTCGCTGCGAATGTTTCATAAACTTTGAGGCCGCACCTCCAAATTAGGGCTACGATCGTCATTTTGCAGTTCAAGATGGCACCTTAGAGTTTCTATAAAAAATACGGTCTAATGCTTTGATTCCGGACATCCATTTTTTTTGCCTACAATGAGCCGCGTGAACTCTCCAGGTAAGACGACAACCGAGGACCACCCCTAAATACCCGACTGTGTTACATTTAATCGGCGTTTGTCCGCTTAAATGTAACAGAAAGCGAGTCTTACGATTTAACCTTGAAAGTAACCTGTTTACTTTTTTGATGGTTTATTTTTATTTCCCATTTGAGCACCCAATCCTGAATTTTGTTCAGATGTTCTTGAATTAGCGCCGATCTTCATGCGTCCTCCTCAGTGTATACAGAGATCCGTTGGAAAATGAACGACTAAGAAACTTATACAATAGCATATATGTCGTATCATACAGCACTAGATTGTAGCAGTAACATGTAACTTCATTGAGCCCTTCAACCAACGAGCCAATGACGTTCCGACGTAATAATCGTTTTATACGATTTTATTCAGTCACTATTATTTAAGCAACTTTATACTGATTTTTCGTGTTCAATTTTTAATTAACTACTTGCATTATGTTAAATTATCCTTTATTTACAACTTCTTATAGGTTAAGTTTACTATTGATACTTTTGAAGAGGAGGCTATACATTGTTATCTTTAACCCTCTCTCTTATTATTCGCATATATTGTGTTTATCTTCGAATAAGATATAAACTAAGTGTATTTTGTTAGTTGTCTCCGATCGAATATGGGAGAATAGACAATATTTAATATGCAGTTTGTTTTGTTTTTATTGTAACTCTTGATTTTGGTCAGGGGCAACAATGACAATGGTCACTTTTAACCAGTGTGATGTATTAAAAAAACACACACACAAATTTCGGATAAAAAGACTGAAATACAAAAACAAAGTACGAAAAACATAACGCAGAATGAAATCAAAAAAATTCAGTGCACATACGGTACGTATTTGCAAAAGATGATTAAGTAATATTCGAATAATGATAATGAAAAGAAACGTAGGAATTGCAAAACTTAAATAAAATTATGTAAGTATAAAAATAACATATAAAATTTCCGAATAACGGAATAAACTTATAATTCAAATGGAATGAAATTCATCGCAGTAAAATCAAATAAAAAAAAATTCAAAGTTTAAAAGTCAAAAATATTATCGCAATTATCCACAGCCTGTGTGTATATTAATTGAACCGTTGTTGAAATCGTAAATTATAGCTTTTTTCACTAAACCTATTTACCGTTAATAATAATAAGTTACTTTGTAATAAATCTGAAAAAAGAATCGTTAAATTAAACACGGGTCATTTCTTTTTTGAAGTTGTTTTTGTCTCGTAGAATTTTCTCGGACATACCCTGACCAATCGACTTATTTACAAACTCCTAAAAATCCGTGAATTTCATCAACATCCCTGGAGTTGTTTCTGAGAATCCAGTTATATGCATATACTTATATAAATATACCATTTTTGCTCGTAATGAAATATACTATGTACACACATTATATATAGACACATTTGTGTGTCTGTGTGTGTGTGTGTGTGTGTTAATTAACAAAATCTTTGCTTAGAAACAATAGGAAAGAATCAATTAAATAGCAATGAAATGTAAAAGGACAAATGGCGAACAAATAATGAAATGATCGGATAAAAAAAGTTCCAAAAGGCGGAGGAATGCTAATTATTTAGAAATTTATAATACAAAAAATAAAAATAAAACGAACTAAACAATATTTGTGAAGAAATAAAAAATGTACATTAAGATTATCTTTGACTAATCCGCATAAACGCAATTTTTGATCGATTTATAAAACGGATTTAAATACAACAATATGGCATAATAAAATTATATATAAATACTGCAATATTTTGCTCAAGATAGGTCAGCATGGGGGATGGTGACGAACGCGACTGTTTCATGACACCACTACGCCCTCTCGAGGGTTTAAGGAGAAGAAGAAAACTGCAATATTACAACATCCATTTATATAGAATACATTTTAGCAAACATATATAATACATGCATTATAACAAAGGTACATCATTTACCTACGGGAAATGACGCAAGTGGTGTAAAGATGTCCATAAAAATACAATGACATTAGATAAAGATGATGATAATTTAATTAAGAAAACTAATAATGATTATAGTGAAAATTAAATTATAACACTATTATAATGATAGCGTTGATAAAATATTATTACCTTTTTTACCGGTAATGTTGCAAAACTAATACCATGCGGAGTAATTAATGATATGCGAAGTGAGAAAGTTAACGACAAAATTATGTATATAAAACAGTAAAAGAATAATTAAATATGTGACGACAATGGTAAACTTATTCTCGATAAACACTGCACGATGGGCTAGATTTGCAGGTAATTCTGTGCAATAAGAATTTAAGATGACTAGAATATATTTTATAGAAAACAGTTTTACCTTAAATTAAATTATTACCAAACTAGTGAAAGTAGATCGAACCTGGGAGCTTTTAGAAAACAAAGCACCAACTCGAGATTTCATTGTCTTTTCTATCCCTTTACATGACTAGGAATCCGTAACAAAACAAAATGCAGAAAAAGAGGTTACAGATGAGATAGTGCCTAAGAAGAATGATACACACGAGCGACTGAAAATAAATAAATAAATATATATATATATATGTATACACTATACTATTTAGAGCAATTATACCTGGGGTTGTTTTATCAAGGCGTGAGATAAATTCGGTGGTTACAAATTTTTATAATTTGCAGTTGTGTTAATTCAGGTGGACACAGTTGGTACATTGTAATGTTTATGGATTCATTTTTTATCTCCGATATATACGGTTTTATTCATTTCTGGAACAATTAAAAATCGTTTTATTCAACCGCTTCTTTTAATAATATGAAATTGGGAGCTTTAAAATTTCGGAAGTTTTCATTAAACACAATGTGGCAGCACTAACACACAGTATCTCTATTCTCCGCGAATTAATTTCATTAAAAAAAAAAAACCGAACGCTAAAAACGTAGAAGCGTGAAGAACGTTTTTAGAATACAAAATGATAATTATTCTGCAAAACATGAATTAGTAGCGTTACGCGTCACCTCGAAAATTAATTATCTACCTGTAGCTCGACAATGCGTTCTACGTTAAAAATCGGTTTCTCTAAAAAGAACCGTTTCAAGAGATACTCATTTTCTTAGAGATAGTGTTGCGTAGGCTTTTACTTTAGGCTCTGCAACTACTGACACATTAACCGTGCACAATTTTGTGATAACAGTCGATTCGAACCAAGCAATTCTGCTCAAACGGAAATTTTCATAATCATGCTATCGTTGCATTCATTATTATTTGCCGTCATTGGTGAAGTATCGTCTTTCGTGAAGTTATCGGGACCCCGTGCCTCATGGACGCCGACTTATTTATCATGTAGTTGTACTTGAGCACATTTATGGAGGCTGTGCCTAGTAATATCTGTCCAATGTAAAATAAGGCACGTCTCCCCTTGTCTACGATTAGTTGATTCTGTGTATTTCGCACGAGGAATGCACCAGTTTGTCATTTTGTGGACATACCCTTCTGTTACTTATCGCTCAGTAAGCGTTGGTCCTTTTCACCGTTTAGAATATACGCAATAAACGTCACCAACACCGCATAATATCTTCACGACATTTTTTTTTTTTTTTCCAATTTCTAAACAGTTCGTGTTTTTACGCTGGGTTGAAATAACGAGAAAATCAGCGTGATCCGAATAAATGTTTCTCGAGGGTTCTCTTTTTTTACCGATTAGGCTAAAATAGGCCGTACCTTCTGTGTTCCATATATCAATATTTCAGTGGCAGATTTTCTGCAACAGATCCGCAAAAGATTTATTCGCAAATGAAGAGAAGTAAGACAACAGATTCTAAAATATATGCTTTTTCGTATCCTTCAGATTCCGTTATTTCCGAATGATTTTTTTCTGACATAAAATCGATTAGACGTCCCAAGCTTCTAGAACAATCGGGCTACCACCGAGCATGTTCAAGAACACTGGTTGTAAGTAAAAATCATTAATGATTAAAAAGTATAAATAATCGTTAATAGTCGCCACGTGAAAAAAAAAAAAACCGGTAAACATGTATATCTTTATGAGTATCGGGATATCGATGTAACATGCACAAGTGCGCTGGATACTTGTATAAAACAGATGATTCTAATCATTTTCTGGGGCCTAGTCTTTTGTACAGATTCGATTTCTATTGTCGTGAACCCTCTTTCCTATATTTGTTCAAGTACAAATAAGGGTGGCAGTAATGATAAGAGCCCGATTGCAAGGTAATACCACTGGGCAAGGAAAAGCCACCGATCATCGTAACTCTCCCGAGAATAACGGCGGAATGTTAAATAATTCAGAAACCGCGTTATCGGGCAAAATTTTAGTTACGATCAAGTGATATCAGTTCAATTTCAAAAGTTGTTTCGTAAATTTCTACAGTGTTTTATACCTGGTTTAAATAAACGTGTGTTGCCCCTCTGTACTAGTGTAATCACAAGAAAATGAACGAGTTATTCGGGGGAGGAAAAATAGATAGAAGTAAAACGGAAGAATTTTAATACAGAAAATTAACTTCGAAATGCGAGATAAAAAAAAAAATAATAATAATTCCCCGCCCAGAGAGTAAAAGATTCGAAATTCAAATATTTCTTTTTAGAAGTTCCATAACATGTAAAGTCCCCGTAGCTTTTGTTTAAAATTATACAATTAACTGAGATCTAAGATACGGAACTGCTTGCGAGTATTTGTTGTTAAACGTATCTATTTGTATAGTACCATATTCACAGAAACGATAGAAACAACGTAAATCCTCAGTTTTAGGAAGTATTTTATATCACATATAATTATAACAATAAAATAATGAAATTATCAACGCTGTAAAGAACATCGATAAAATATTTTTAAAACGGTTTTTTCAGGAGTAATATTCTCCATTTTTATTATTTTGGAAAGGGAAAAAAAATATAATGAAGGTTTATATTATTTGAATATCTAAAGAGAACCTAACTAACCTATTTTCATCTAGAAATCGAAGAATATTATTAATAAACAGACTTAAATGTTTGATTTTTAATTTGGAAAAAAAAAATACATATATATATATATATATATATATACTTACTCGTATGTATAAAAAATGACTAATACTACTGTATTCTACAAAAGGATGACTATTCTTTTGCAAAACTATTTTCTTTTAGTAGTAAGCAATAAGTTGTGTTATTAGTGCAGTTACAGGTGTAAATAAAAGAATACTTATATAGTTATTTAATGTAAGGTGTACAAATAAGTTTCCGCCGTTTGACAAAAAATGGCGTCACCAGTAAATTATGGTGAAATTGTCAGATGTAAAGCGTCTTGTCGTAAGTTTAGACATCTGGCAACACTGTCACCTAAAAATATTTACCAATTTTTCTATCAGCCATTTGTATTGGTACGAACATGTCGTGTTTTGATCGGAACAAGCGTCATTTGCGAGAGCTTTTGATTTACTTTTTTAATTTGAAGAAATCTGCAACTGAGGCGCATCGATTGCTTTTAGAAGCATATGGTGAGGCTGCTTTAAGTGTGAGAGAAGTTGTTGTGAGTGGTTTCAGAAGTTTAAAAATGGTGAGTTTGACGTGGAAGACAAAGAACGTAGTGGAAGGCTGAAATTGTACGAAGACACAGAATTGGAAGCATTATTGGAGGAATATTCGTGCCAAACGCAAGAAGAACTTGCAATTACATTAGAAGTAACTCATCACAAGCAATTTCACACCGTTTAAAATCGTTAAAAATGATTCAAAAACAAGGAAATTGGATTCCACATGAACTGAAGCCGACAGATATTGAACGCCGACTTTGCAGATGTGAAATTCTGCTTGCCAGACAAAAAAGCAAGGGTTTTTTTCATCGTATAGTCACTGAAGATGAAAAGTGGATCCACTACGATAACCCAAAGAAGAGAAAATCACGGGGACCACCTTGCTTCAACATCGACAGCTAAACCGAATATTTATAGAAAAAAAACTCACGCTATCTATTCCATGGGATCAGCTTGGTGTTGTTTATCATTATGAGTTGCTTAACCCGAGCGAAAAAATTACTGCAGCTCTCGACCGAACACAATTAATGAGATTGGACCGAGCACTTAAGGAAAAACGCGCCCATTATGACTCCGGACACGAAAAAATTATTCTCCCACATGATTCATGTTGCGGCGCCGGTCAAAACCTACTTAGAAACACTTAATTAGGAAGTTCTACCGCACCCGCCGTATTCACTAGACATTGCCCCTTCCGATTATCACTTGTTCCGGTCTATGGCACAGGGCCTGTCTACGCAGCGGTTTAAATCTTATGAAGATACTAAAAATTGAGTCGATTCCTGGATAGCTTCAAAAGATGAAGAGTTTTTCCGACGTAGTATCCGAATGCTGCCAGAAAGATGGGAAAAGGTAGTAGCTAGTGATAGACAATACTTTGAATAAAAGATACTGCACCGTTCTTTCACAATAAATTCCTAATTTTTGATAAAAAAACGGCGGAAACTTATTTGTACACCCTATAATTCCAGTAAAATTGTTGATGTATCGATAGAGGTTATTGGTGTATGAGTGGAAGATCGACGAGCAAGTTAAAATTTAAGTGTGTGTACACAGGTCGATTTAGTGTGTTTGAAAGATTTTGGAAATAATTTATTGCTCTCCTTCAAAATGAGTAGCTGAAGCATAACGTCAAGCGGGGAAAGTTTGTAGTTATTGAGCGACTTGGAAATAGTTTTTGAGGTGTTTTTGTCCAAGTCTTTGTAATTCGTTACATTGTACAATCTTCGCGATTTTCTGGTTTCCTCGTAGGATGCAGCGTGATCGTGAAGTGGAAAATTGTTTTAACCCCAATCCCAGGATAATAATTTTCGGTTCTACACTTGTCGCATAGCAGAAGTACAGTTGTGTTCAGTGTGCCCATAAGAAGTCTGACGACAACCAATAACGACATCGTGGAATATTGCTTTTGCTTTGCGACGCGTTCTTCTACTTTTATCGCAGTATGAAAAGCTAACACTTAAAAATACTTCAGCTGTTGCGGAGTTGTTAATTTAAATGAAAAATGGCGGTAGTGGCTTTTTTGTTTTACCATTTTCGTCTCCAATTAATCCGACTCAAGTTGAATAATGTAAATTCCTAATAATCTTCTTATGCGGTATGTTAACTTTGCCTGTATAATTTTACGTACACTTTCCGATTTCCTTTCAGAGGTGTCAATTTTGGATTAATGGTTGTTCAGTGAACTCGAGTCCACCGTAAAAAAAAAAGAATAACAAAAAACAGAAAAAAGAATATTTTTTTTACGCGTACAATTTTTTAACGACGGTCAGTTACATCAGCTTTTGTAGCGTGAAAAAAAACTTTAACAAAAACAGCCGATAGTCAGAAATAAAAGTATCGCCTACTTTTATTTATACCAAAAAAAAAAAAAAAAAAAAAAAAAGGCAATATTTTTTGAATAAATATTCTCTAACGTGGAACTTTAACAAATCAAAATTGCGATTCAAATCTTTTGGGCTCTTCTTTCCAGACATCGGATATCTGATGTTTTTCTACAGGATTTATTCCTAGACGTTTCGAGTACGTCTTTTAATATTCACTCTTACACAAGCTTATTAATTTTCTCTCTCGGAAAATTTGCAAAAGAAAACTTTACCGACGTCCACGTGTCTACACAGCGAAGTCCTTGAGACTGGAATTCGGCAAACGTTTTAAAACAAAAATCCGTCCCCTACTTGTGAGTTCGTTTTGCTCAGCTAACAGAAGGTGACACAATAGGGTCGAGGAAAATAAAGTCCCATTACACGTCGGAACAGAGTTCTCAAATTACCGCCAAATGGCTGCACTGAATTCGCCTAAGCGTCGCTGCTATCTGAGAACTCTGTTTATTTGGGTACCACGCGACTCCCACGTCAAAATAGACTGGACGCACCGCGTGAATCGAGGCAAATGCGCGCCCGCTCCTCTATTGTCACATCGCCGTCGCGAACAGGAATTAATTACCAGAATGTAATTAGCCTTCCCACACGAACTAAAGCGAGATGGGACGAGTGTGTACTACTTGGGTTTAAATAGGGCCGCGTTGTTGAAACGACTTAATTACACCTTTGCTCTTTCTAAAAGCTAAACGGCTAAACGAAACGTTAAATTCGAATCGATTAAATATAAATCTACGATTTCGCTGGCCGCGAATTTTAGTTGGGAAATGTGAGAAAATGACTATTAGAAAAGATTAAACGATTCAGCTGTGTGTAGCAATCCTCGTAGATGGGGCTTTATTTCTGAACGGCGTGCGTGTCTTTTACATTCAGTATTACAGCAGTTGTTTGAAGTAAGCTTGTATACAATGTGTTTGAAGTACATTTCTCACGTTAACATGTCAAATTCTAGCTCACCTGTGTATTGCTGTAGAATTGCAACATTTCGGTTAAATCAATCTGGACAAATATATTCAAACGATGCAACCTCTTAGCCCTAGCGGAACAGACATATGTATATATGATTTTGTAAATAGCTCACACATACACACGAAAAATGAAAAAAATCCAACAATTCTAACTTGCGGCGAGTCAGAAGCTCCTTATTCTTCGTTTATCTCTTGTACCTAATCTAGGATACATATCGAACGTTCTGTTACATTAACCGGCCTCGAGATTGTTATCAAGTTGCTAAAGTGTTTGAATTAGAATCCAAACAGTTTCTACATTAACATAAAAAGTTATATCTGGTGGTCGGTCGGCCAGTTATAATATGTAGAATATTAAAGTCTTAATCTATACGATATTACCAAGCTGTGAAGACGACAAGTCTGATGGTCTTATTTGAAATATTTTACCGATATAAGCGAACAAATGTTAATGGAAGGTCAGAATTAGACGCTTCAAAGCGATTCTAAGTAATGTACCTTCCAGATGATTGACCACCAATCGAAAGATTGAGGAATAAAAGAAGAGAAGCACAGTCGCGCAAATAAGTATGTTCGAATGGATTAATAAACTGAGACTTTGTTTCACAACGATAGGTCAGAGTGTTGTCACCAGTAATCCCCGATATAATTCTTTTAATTTATTTTCTTTCTCTTTTGGTTTTCTTTTTTGTTTTTGGTGATTGGGGGATATATGAGTTTACTACTATGTTAATTGGTAGGCGCTGTTTTCGCAGTCGTCGCCATAATTATTATTAATGTTTCATAATTAAGAACTATAAACTTTGCTTTATAGTGATGGAGAAAGTCATTGAACTTTCGGATAATTGTTTACGGACGCTAACCGCTGTGTTTTATATAGCTGCAGTACTTGGTGGCTCTAACTGATTTTTAAACATCCCGTGTTTCTTCTTCCTTAATTAATGGTAGCCAGATTCCTTTGTCCGTTTGTACTGTGGGCTCTGTAATTGCAGATGTAGCCATGGCATATGGGACAGCTAACTCCTTTTAACCTTCGGCAGTGTCATTCCTTCTCCTTTCAGGATGATGCATATATTTGGCATTTTTCGACGTTGATTGTCGTTGTTTCTCCATCCTTGGTATAGCGTTCTTTGTCAGATTCCATTCCTTGCTACTTCTAATTGCTGCTATGTACACGTGTTGATGGGTAATCGTCTATTATTGGAGAGCCCAGGGAAAACCCAAACAAGAAAAAAAAATAATAAATTTGCTAAATACATCCTTTAACATAACATCTTTTTCACCCTTTCCTCTCGTCGCAGATCAATTTCTAGATTTATTCATTTTTTGCCTGCACACGCAACAAGCTTATTATTTATAAAAGCATATATCGAGCGCTCCGCCGAGATTTGCATAACGCTTCATCGTTTGAATATTTATTTGACTGATTTAAATGAAATTATGCAATTCTGCGAAAATACTCATCATCGTTAGGCTAAATATTTACGTGATACTTCAAATATAGAATACAAACGTAGATACATAACCTGTTTGTTAAAATTTATAAATGTAAAATAAATTCTCCTTATTAACAAACAAAAATAACTTTATATAAATTTTAATAAATGAAACTTAATTTAGAAACGTCTCTAGAGAGAAGTACACTTAAATAAAACTAAAAACATACATTATTTTTAGTTTTAATTAAGTATGCTGTCTTTCGTTAGCTGATAATATAGCCCGAAGAGACGTTTCTAAAGTAAGTTTTATTTATTAAAATTTATATTTATAAATTTTGTTAATTTATTTTATATTTATTGTATACACGTTTACTTTAACAACCGCTTAATGAGGCCCGGATTTAGTATATGATATAGGCCCGGGGCTAAGAAAATATTAGGGGCCCTTTTCGGAAGTAACAAAATTATCAGTTTTGTAGAATAACTAAATTTTCTTTAATTATATTATTTTGAATTCACGAATTAACATATAATTATTAATGTAAACACAAAACTAAATATCATATAGACACAATGGGTGGAACTTTCGATGCCAAAAAAATAATGAATTTTTCGGCAAATTTTAACCAAACATTTGCATAAAATAATAGTGTGCGTGCGTGTGTTGCGCGTGTACACACGCACATACATTCATACTGTGTCTCGTTTGCAAAGCTCTATATCGCGTATGCTGGAAAATCAACAATATCAAATAAAGCAGCCCGCGCGCGCACCTTTCAGTAGATATAAGGTATAAACTGGAATATTAATTTTGGAATTTGTTCTCGAGGACGGCTGGAGAGGCCAGAATGTATCAAAAGTTAGTTTTACATATGTAAAACCACATCCATGTACAGTTATTTACCTTCAAAATTTTCTCGAATAGTACGAATAATTGAACTTGTTCACTGGTAGAATGTTAAACCGACGACGCTCTGGTATGTTCAGACACGGTATAATTGGATTTAAAATTACATCCCTAGAGAACGCTCGATAAAAATAGGTAATGAGGAAATATGTAAACTGGTACGGAACTTTGAGACTAGTGCTGCATGTACTGATTTCGAATGTGTCTATTATCTGCCGTCACATGTTAAAGATACGCCATGAACAGATAGAGTTACAAATAAAAAAGGGGTTCAAAAACAATTGTCCCGAAACAAAAAGAGTCACTTTTTTTTTGCGATACAAAAACGTAAACTGGAATTATGATATTCTTAGAAATATTGGATACGATCCTCTTCAACTGGTTCTTCGAGGGAAAATAGACGGCGAAGGAAGCATAGGACACGAGAAGAAAAATGGCATGGAAGGAAGAAATTCCAACGGTGTAACAAAGTATCAGAAACAGAACTGACCACGCAAACGGTCATTAATAAAGACAAAACTGGCCTTATTCATTGCCAAACTTCGTTCGGAGACGTCGTAGACAAGAAGGAGAATACAAAAGAAGTTTGCAGTAGCAATGAGGACGAAGTTATTTTCTAATTGACGAGCTTCTAGAATCTGAATGGCGAAATGAGGATGGAATATTTTGAACCAGTGCATGGTTAAGGAACGGTTGCGTATTACGGTATGTTGTCATCGTTTATTTTAATTCACTGCTAAAAGTCAACATTAATATCACAAACGAAGAAGATTTCTTAAAATTATTACATTTTATATTATTAGATAGGCGGCTGTTTTGTTTTTGTTTATGTGTGTATTTCTTAGGGAAAGGAACATATATAAGAATTAATAACGACTAAAGATAAAGTGACTCAAGTACACCGAGTGCTGGTAGTTCTTAATATTATTCTGATTCAGAATCTTCAACAGTGCCGGAAGGAATAAAAAATCCAAAAGCTGATATGAGAGAATTTAAAAAATTTCTTCCTATTTTAAATGCGATATTGCGTTAAGATCAACATGACGAAGTAGAAGTATTGCGCGAGCACGTCATCACTCGTCGTAGGCCAGGCTCTAGGAAAGATACGGAAATCAGCAATTAAAAAATATAGGGGAATCGAAATTGTACATTAGTTGAGAAAATGTGAAGTTCCGCAGAATTACAATAAAAAAAGTAACGAAAATCTTAAACAGTCACGGAAATTAGTAACACAGATTATATATATATATAAACTCGGCCATTTTGGCCTCGCAAGGGGCTGTGCCCCTTGACCCCTCTTGCTTTTATTTATGTCTCTTTCTCTTCTATACTTTGTATAAAATGATCAAAATTTACAACGTAATTCTTACTGGCATCAACAGAAAAACAAAACATAATTACGAAAATCCTATCCTAACATTTAACTTTCATTACATAAAATTAAGATATTGTTTCATTACATTTTTCGTTACATATTCCGTTACATAAAATTGTGACACTTTTTAAATAACAATAACAATAATCCTATAAAATATAACAAACGTTACATAACATTGGGACATTTTGCGTTACATAAGATTGGGACATTTTGCGTTACATAAGATTGGGACATTTTGCGTTACATAAGATTGGGACATTTTGCGTTACATAAAATTGGGACATTTCGCGTTACATAAAATTGGGACATTTTGCGTTACATAAAATTGGGACACTTTTTGGGTCATTTTGCGTTCTATAAAATTAGGATATTTTTTTGGGACATTTTGCGTTACATAAAATTGGGACATTTTTTCGAATGGGGGGTAGCCTAAGAATTACGTTGTAATTAATATATATATAATCGGGACATCATTGCAGTACACCGAGTTTTATCATCAAAAAAATTAAAATTAACGAAACTTATAATAGTTTGAAAACGAACGGCTGGCAGATCAAATACTGGAAAACAGAAGTTTAAAAGTGTAGGAAACGACGTAATAAAATCAAACAGCTCACACCGAACGTATATGTTAACGAAAATCTACAAAAATAAAAACTTGTTTTAGCAAAGAAAACAAAAAGTTAGAATGACCAATTGCACAACTTTCTATGAATAAAAAGACGAAAACTTAATACTAGTAAAGGATAGAGATGATTTAATCATGTATTATTAATTAATTAATGTAATTATATTAGGTGAGAAGTTCTTATTTATGTGTATATATTGACAAAAACGGAAAGCACAGCTATCGTGAACAGTTGATAAAGAGCAGTGAAGATTTATTATGTGGCTCACTCTTCGGTGTTAATAAAAAAGCTATCAGGAATGGAACCGATAGCGAGGTATTAACATGGTATTACATTGAAACGGATAAGCGCGACTGGGCGTGAAATAAAACGACTAAAAGGGAGAGAAATTAACAGCGAACATATGAACAAGTTATCGGTTCTTCATGTAAAGGACATTATAGAAAATCACACTAGTAATAGTTTGGCAATCCATGCACTAAGTGCACCCGGCGGTGATGTGTTGTGTCTGATTTCACGTATGAAAATAAAAAATATTTAATAATGTTTACGAATAAGCAAACTGCTACAGAACGGTACATAAATGTCTACATAAAATAATAGAGTATTTAATAATATAAATAGTTACGTTGTTACAGTTTTTAATTATACAACCTTGTTCAGTGTTTCAATATCATATATAGTATTTAATAGTACAGATAAGAAGATGTGCCCTATTCAAACAACTCGTATAAGGATTTACGTTATATCGGTCAGTCATGTCCGAGTTATTTAAATATTTCATCCGCACAAAACTTAATTACTTCGTAAATATATGTCCTCACTAATATAATATTGCGGATAATTGTAAGAGTTATATAAAAAACTTAACCGATAATGTAGATTACGCATTAAATTTAAGTACGAAAATACAGAATTATTTCTCATGTATTACATTTAAATGTTAGTAGTGTAAGATGTAATCGGAATGAATTTATAACGTGAATATACGTTAGAAGTTATTAGTGTTTCTAATAGAAATAAATACAGAAAAAATTAGCTTGATATATTTCACGAATTTCGAATATAAAGACACCATCGGGCTATAGTAGAAATTCTGTTGTTTGTAAATAATAAAATTAGATTTAAACTAAAAGTAATTATTGATAAAAAGCAAAGTATTACTTTTTTTTTTTTGTAATGATAGAGATACTAACGATACAAATACGATATACAATTAATTGCGATATATCGCGATTACACCGTGTTGTAACAAATTCGGTGAATTTGTAGAAAAACAGCCACTCTTTTAAAACAAATAATACCTTCATAATTTGCGGTGACTTTAATATAAATTTACTAAAAATCACAGTGCAGGGAATTTCTTAAATAGAATTCAGTTAATAAATGGAATATTAATAGAAGAAAAATGAAAAGACACATCTACTTAATGTTACATAACATATTTATGAAGTATGGCTGCAGCAATCATTAACGCTAAAGTATCAGATTACTATATATAATGCATCCAGCAGTATTCCGAAACGAAAATTACATCATTTTAAAAAGTTTCCGAAAATGTTTGAAAACAAAAAAATACTGCGAAATATAATAAACAAATATAACAGAAACAGAGTGAATAATAAAACGTCAAAAAATATTTATTGTAACTCCGTACAGTCAGTTTTTAAAAATACACATGAGGAAATTAAACTGAAAACGTGTGTCCTAAAAATCTGAAAAAACAAATGGATAAATCAAAGAAAAAAAAATCAATTTTTTTAAATTTAGCAAGGCAAATATAAATTGTGTAGATTCTTATATCAGGATGTATAGCTAAAACAGAAACAAAAATTACAAAAAAATCAAATAGAAATAGCAAATGAGAGTCAATAAGTTTGGAAAATAATGAAACGGTAAATAAAATTATAAATTATTTCGATAATACTGAAGAGTAGTAGCTGAACAATTCAGTGAAAATACTCTGGACACTGCGCTATAGACCTGAATACCAACTCGGAAAATAATACATTATTTTCTACATTCTACCGGCCAAAAAGTTTAATTTAGAGGCAACAACCAACAAATTAAAAATATGTAACGTACCTGAACGACATGAAATTAGGATTAAAGTCAAAAAAACAAAACTCAAATATACATTCAGCCTATACTAAGTAACGTGGCCAATTACTCCATACAGGATGAGTTTAAAACAGGTATTATCAGACCAATATATGAAAAATCTGTGTATTAAATCAGCTTGCAAACTGCCGTTCAATAAAAATAATACCTGCAATAGGTGAAATATTAGAATATGATATGTAGATAAACATTTAAGAAATTATCTGGAAAATAATAACGTACTAAATGAAAACCAACACGGATTCAGAGTAGACGATCCGCGATAACAGTACTACTTGATCGATTGCAATAATTAAAGCGCTTCATTTAGTAGACGATGAATTATTAATTAAAGACTTAGAAAATATAAAGCGATTCAAAAATTACGTAAAAAATTACGTAAAAACATAGTTGAAATTGCAGAAAGAGAAAGCAGAGAAAAGATTATACGATATGAAGGAGAACAAGAAACAATATTGGCTTCCGTTCTTTTTTCAATTCAGACAAATTCACTAGACGAAAATATTACAAATGCAAAAGTGTATTCTTACGATGATGGGATTGTCTTAATAATAGAAGACAAAAAGATCGAGATAACGGAGAAATAATAACGAAGGGATATATATGTATATATATGTATATGTATGTGTATATATATATTATATAACTTCAGTAAATAGGCACATGGTAGGAGATTATATGCATAAATATAAATAAATCAAAATTATTAATACCAGTAGACATTCAGTATGCGATCCTCGAATCACCCTCCGCAATAAATGGATGCATTCATTCCACGAGAGAAACCACACACATTATGCTCACGCCCACCTCTGGAAAACGTGAAAAACTTTAAATACGTGCAAGGAAAGTAGACGAGTTTCCAAACGCCGATTTTGGTGAAATTTTGATATGTTGTAGAGTATAAAAAAATATTAGACGCATGTTTTTTTTTTATTGGCCGATATGCAGTTTCAAGGGGTTAAACCGCCCCTAAAGTTCATCCCCCGAAAATCGTTTTTTTCCTAAATATGTATCTCGTCTTCAACTCTATATTTTTTTATGAAACAAAATGGAAATTATTTCTCGTGCAAAGGACAAGTAATCCGCAGTGATTTAAGCAGTGAAGTTGCATCCCCTATTTTCTAGCGGGTGAAAACACCGTTTTTTGGTCATAATTATGGAATAAAAAATTATAAAATAATATAAAAAATAAGAAAAACATTTTTCAACACACACAGTTAAAAAATAAAGTTGACGTGTTTCCGAATTTTCATGAACTTCACCCTTGACGGGGGTAAATTACAAGAAACATCAATAAATACATGTATCAAGTAATCCAATTTTGTAAAAAATTCGTATGTAAGGGTTTTTGAGGTTGCTGATTACAAATCCGTCATCAGACTTTGTTAATTCAAAATGGCAGAAAAGTCAAAAAAGTTTTAATTTTAATGACAAATTGTATACAGGATTTTGAGATCGCTGATTACAAATGTGTTATCAATTTTTGAAAATTCAAATTATCCAGTGCTTTATAACCATACAACCCCAAACCCCTAAAACCCAGATAGGCATTCAGCCTGTGTTTTTTTAAAAACCAACAAACTCCAAACTCCTAAATCCCAGTCAGGCCGAAGGCCCGTATTTTTAAACTAATAAACCTCATACTCCGAAACCCCGGACAGACTGTTTTGACTAAAGTTATAACGAGCAAAATGCACACCACCTTCCTGGACGAGCCAATGTTAAAAGTTAAAGATGTTTATTTTTAAAAATGTTGATTATTATGTTTCAGATTCTCGCAGATTTATTGAGCATAATAGCAGTGCGAATTATATCTGTAATAGCATTAATATACTGTTTACTGTTTATTGATTGTGAGAAAATTAGTTATAAATGTTTTGATTTACTCATTGAATGCAATTCTCCCCTAATGTATAAGGGTCCATTTAAAAAAAATAAAAAATTCATATTACTAATTAACTTTGGCCACTTCTTAATTTATTTTTGTTATTATTATCGTAAGAAGAGAGTAATTCCCATTAATAAAAATAGATAAATAAATACATAAGTTGAATCGTATCGATAATTTTTTAAATAAGTAAATTATAAGAACGGTTTTCCAGTATACTACAATAAATAAGCATTTCGTCTGCCTGCAGTTTAAGAGTTGTGCGGTTTTAGTCATAGGCAATCGACCTGTCTGATGTTTAGAGGTTTAAAGCTGTATGGTTATAACGCACAGGCTCCCGACCTGTCTGAGGTTTAAGAGTTTGGGGTTTGTTGGTTTAAAAAAACACAGGTTGAATGCCTGTCTGGGTTTTAGGAGTTTGTGGTTGTGTAGTTATATAGCACAGGATAATTTGAATTTTCAAAAATTGATAACACATTTGTAATCAGCGATCTCAAAAATCCTGTATACAATTTGTCATTAAAATTAAAACTTTTTTGACTTTGCCGCCATTTTGAATTAACAAAGTCTGATGTCGGATTCGTAATCAGCAACCTCAAAAACCCATACATACAAATTTTTTACAAAATTGGATTACTTGATACATGTATTTATTGATGTTTCTTGTAATTTACCCCCGGTCAAGGGTGAAATTCATGAAAATGCCGAAACACGTCAACTTTATTTTTTAACTGTGTGTGTTAAAAAATGTTTTTCTTATTTTTTTATATTATTTTATAATTTTTTATTCCATAATTATGACCAAAAAACGGTGTTTTCTCCCGCTAGAAAATAGGGGATGCAACTTCACTGCTTAAATCACTGCGGATTACTTGTCCTTTGCACGAGAAATAATTTCCATTTTGTTTCATAAAAAAATATAGAGTTGAAGACGAGGTATTTAGGAAAAAAACGATTTTCGGGGGGTAAACTTTAGGGGTGGTTTTAACCTCTTGAAACTGCATATCGGCCGATAAAAAAAAAAAAACATGCTTCTAATATTTTTTTATACTCTACAACATATCAAAATTTCATTAAAATCGGCGTCTAACAACTCGTGTACTCTCCTTGTTAGTAATATATGTGCAAATAAATCTCTAAACTGGAAAAAACAGGTATACAATTTAAATACAAAAATGAGACAATCGATACGAGTTTGATATAAAACAAAACAGCTTCTGTTCTGTGAAACACCACGTATATTACCACGATGCAATAATAATGTGTAGAAACTTATATAGAAGACAAGTGTATGTGGCGTAGCTAAGGAAACAGAAATGATTAAAATAGGCGAAAAAAAGAAAAGCTGTTTAAAGATCAACACGCCGGCTAGTGTATACAGCCAAGTTAAAAGAACCGACTAGCACTCTACCTGTATATACATATATATACAGATATTATCGAAACGTCAAAAATGAACTTTTGAAGGTGCTGCAGCTTAGGTCTAATGTGAATAAAAACATAATATTCAAAATTTATCCTAAAATTTAAAAGATCTACAAACTACCAAAATTTCAACATTCTGCAACGAACACACTACTATTGATGAATTAAACTTTTAAATGTTTAAGTTTTTTTTACGAAAATGAAGATACGCCGAAAAATCTGCAAAAGGTAGAAAACTCTCTTGTTACTTTTAAAAAACAGTAAAATAACCTACAAAATTTTAAATTCCAAAACTCAAAATGCGCACAGTTTTCCCAAAATATTTAACTTCCAACCCCGAAAAAAAGAAATCATTATTTGAATACGAAGCTGTATGAACATTTTTACCCTATGATTGATACAATTGAAAATACATTGTGGTCAGTCGATTTAGACAACCGTCAAAATTCAACGATACATGTGGTCATTTTTATGCAACATCAAAGTAATTCCTGAAAAATCCATGTTGGAAAAAGCCTCTGCTGATTTGTAAATTAGTTTAACCGATGGGGAAAAATGCGATGTGTCTGGTTGCGAATTAGTTGAGGAACTTACGAACCTGAACCCATTATTAAAAGATTTTCAGCTAGCAGAGCCATTAAAAGATCTTCGACTTATAAAACAAAAGGATTGGCAGGATATTTTCCGGAATGTGCGGACAGTGCTTCATATCTTGCTGATTGTACCTGTAACTGTTGCTAAAGAAGAACGAGATTTCAGTAAATTAAAACTTATAAAAGCTTACTTACGATCTACTATGTGTGTCGGGAAAGACTATCAGATCTTGAAATTTTGTCTATAGAAAATGCTATCGTCCAGAAGTTAAATTATACTGACTTATTAAAAAAAAATTAAAAGCACAAAAGCTAGAAAGGTGGCCCCATCTAGATTTTTTTTTTTATCAAATTGGTTGTTCTTTTACTTTAAGATTGATTACTGTTTGCAGGATAACAGTTTAAATAAAAGTTGTCAAATTGTTATTACTTCTCATCTGACAAGTTGACATTCAGATATGCTTATAGATGTTTGGTCGGTCTGACACTGTTTATATATAAAAATTACATTCTCTTTCGTCTGAATGTAGACTATGTAGAGCATAATCACGGATAAGCAATTGTATAGAAAGAACGCTAAGTTTCATATTTGGAAGGGCGCCATTTTGAGATCTCACATCACTAAAAAATTTTGCTAGGGCCGCCACTGACCACAAGGTTCTGTGCCCTGATTGCAACCTTGTTTATTTTTTATATTAGCAGAATAGCTGAATGTATGGAGCGCCATTGCCTGGCCTTATATTGACAACCTAAACATTTTCTTGTTCTCTTCCCTTCCAGAGCTAATGCTCAAAAGATCATATCAAAAAGTGTCAATAAATTACAGTCGTCCTCGTGCAATGATAACGGTATTATTATTACCTTTTCTCCATTAAAAACTGTGTGCGTTGAATTCTATAGGGAGCACCGGACCACTCCTAGTATTCTCTTAGTATTTCCTTAAAACTCAAAAACTCTTCAATCCTCTTCCAACCTACTGCTAAGTAGTTCCTTGGCATACTGTTCGATAATAAACTAACGTGGCGTCCTTATACAATCGACCACATCGGAGTTAAATGTTGCAAATTGTTATCAATCCTCGATTAGTACTTGGCAAATGTAAAATACAATTTTCCTCCTAAAACTGTTCTTTCTATATACAAGTCTTTGATCCTCTTCAGAATCAACGACGGGTCACAAACCTGTTCATCAGCCAGCTGTCCTATTGAATGAATTTAAATACTAAATTACAAAAGCATACGCCATTATTCAATAGGAAAAAAAATAATACATATGCCGGATTTTAGATTATCTCCATATGCGTGTTTACGTGCATTAATTTATCAGGTTTATCGATAGGTATCAGTTTCGCCTTAGGCAGCCCAAGTCCAAATAAACTGAGAAACATATATAACCCACAATAAGCTTTACAATTTTCAAAGTGATAATTTGCGTCCCGCAGTATCGGAACCGCTCTACTAGGCTACTTTCCCTTTATTTTATACTAGGGTCGAATTTATCGTTCTGCTAGCACAATAGCCGGCACATTTTCAAAGAAATTCGCTTTAATAGAAAATGTTTTGATTAAATGTGTTTCATAGTTGAAACTATTTTTAATTATACTTTTTTCTCCGTTATATCGAATTTATGAATTTATGGACCGCGCACATTTCTAAAAAATATAAATCGTTTTACTCGATTTATTGAGCGACTTGCGAAAATTTAAACTATACTCATTTCAAGGATAAATGTGGTATATGATTTTTTCACTGTTGTTTGGTATAAGACAATACAAAAAAAGAAAGAAAGAAAAAACGTTACAATAGACATAGAACTAAACTTACAAACATCAAACATCCAACTTTTGGGGGCGTACGATGAATACTAAATATGTACTCACTGTATTGATGAAAACAGTCGAAATGTAACGAAAAAAAAAAGAAATAAAAACCTTCGAGCACGCTATATAATTTATAGATAAAATCCTGGAGTTTTGTTTTATTCTTCTATTTTTATTAAAAATAATATTATTTTTCTTATTGTTAAGAAAATTAATTAAGTTTGTAAAATTTAATATTTGGTTTTAATTTATTATAAAAATGGTTGATGTCACGAAAGAGAAGAAAAGTTTAACTATATATATATATATATATATACCTTTGAAAAAAGTCAATATGATAATGTTAATAATAAAATTATAAACGCAATAATAACAAGTGTATTCTAAGAACGCCTTTTGGCGTGAGAATATCCCATCTTTAGTACTAGAAAATAGAAAAAAATAAATTTAGTGCTATATGGTTTTTCCTTTCACCATATTATTAATCAGTTTATAAATATGGTTTTTCTCGATTGCATAGATCGTTCCCATTAGTTATCCATTACATACTTCTGTATTCCTATTTCTATTTTTTAATTCAGGCTGATTTAGGTCAATTTCAGATTCCGATCACGTATATCGCACTCAACTCTACCAACATTTTTTTGATGTCATTTTGCAGCTGAAAAGAAGTGAATTATTGCTTGCCGAGAATGCAACAACATGCGCTACCTACTTTACCTCTAATGGGATAATTTAATCACATTACTCGCCATTACAGCGTTGTTCTTTTACTTTTTTTCAAATTAAAATCAAATATTTAGACTTATTTTTAATAATATTCTTCCCTTTCCGGTTGAAGTTTATTTAGGTTTTCTTCAGATATTCGAATAATATAATAATAAATTTACCTTCATTAATTTTCTTCCCAATTTTCAAGTAAATAAAGATGGGATGATATTTCCTCATAAAAAAAACGTTTTTAGAATATTTCATTTTCAATCTTGCTTTTTATAATCTTATTATTTCACCGATTATTTAATAAACAGAATGCATTCAACATTTAAATATAGTATTATTAAATAATAATGTACTTATTTATAAAAATAGATAAATTGTAAATCACTGAAAAATTGAGCGTTGTAATTTTAAAAATAACGTAAACCTAAAATGTTAACAATTTTTTTTTTACTATTACTATTACCAAACGTATACAGATTTATATTTCTCCTTTTTTGATTGCTGATAACCTGTCTGTAAGAATTATTACTTTATGCTACCTCGTTACAATTTTTAATTTTTCAAGTGATACATATCCTTTTTTTCTACGATGAACGATAACGATTTAAAATCCCGTTTTCTGTCTGTACTATTTATACAAGTATACCGCCTTAAACATAAATTATAGAAAAAAAATGGTATGCACAATTGAAATTAGTCGCTTATTGCGTTAGAAAAGAAATTTGTCACCTTTGTCGACGTCACATATCTGTGTTCGATAATGTTCACCTTCCTTCATCGGGTACTGAGTTCCTTTCTCTCAGTATTCCTTCTTTTTCATTACTGTTATTCTTAATCTAAAATAGATCGCTTTTTTTTTCTTTTTTGTTCCTTCGCTTTCGACAGTCCGACGCAGTTATTGCGGTCCCCCCCAGGGCTCCTGTCTTAGTCTTACTCATTTTAATATTTATTCCCTTGATATCGTTACTCTCCCTATACGTTCTACCTCTCTCCTTTTGGCAGATAATATCCTTATTTATTCCATCTCAGACGATCTAACTTCTGTCCAATGAATATATACTTGTCCCTTTCCCTCTCTCCAAGTCTTCTTTTATTGTTTTCTCCCTCCGCCCCTATAATCGCGCTTTGGTAAACACTAATTCCTACAACAATCCGACTCCTATTGTTAATTCTCTTTCCAAGAACATATTAATTTACAGCTCCCGTCTTAAAAGACTGAATCACATAAAAGCTTTATGTTCTCTCAAGTGGGGCGATGATACATTTATTCTTTTAGTGCTTTACAAAACCATCAATTGGTTTCAAACTTGACTATTGCTCCTTCTTATATGATAATGTCCTAAATTCTTTCTTCTCTAAACTTGAATAAAATCCAAAACTCTTGCCTCCGGCTCTGTATTGAAGCTTTAATACCTGTCATTCTTGCTATTCTGTCCGAATCTTGTACCGAACCTATTTTTATTCGCATATCTCTGTTTGGCTACCGTTTTCTACTAAAACGTCTCCCGATCTCCTCATCTAAACTGATTTCTTCCTATCTGTATATTAAAGACCACTGCCATTTCGTTCCTCATAAAATCCCGATTTCAGCTCACATAGCTGCTCGGGTTTCTAAATTCTTTCCTTACGTCTTTTCTCTCAGTAAGCTTCTTTACTTTGCTCTTCCAACAGCACATGGTACCATCTGTCACGTTAATTCTATTTCCCACAGTTTAGTAATTAACGACTATGTCTGAATGTTAAATTCTTCATTTCGCTTTCATGTAAAAAGCTTTATTGATGTTTACAGCCTCTCCACTTAATCGCTCGGAATCTTTCAGATTCTCTATTTTCTCCTCAAACTTTTCCGAAGAGGCAATCTCAATTTTCCATACTGTCTCCTTTATTTCTTCTACAAGAGGATCTGCAAATCTCTCATTGTTTCCGACATCAAATCTGTCCTTCAAGCTATTTCTTCGTCTCCCTTCCGTTTCTCTAATGGTAGTATTCTTTCTATTCCTGTTTCTCTTTTCAACCTGAGATCAACACGTTCTCTCTTTCCTTATTGACTTTTTATGGGTTCTTAGCCACTCTGACATTCAAGACAACGATGTAGCAGACTTTCTAGCTCACACAGCTCCCTTAATGGCCCACTTCTCGACTATTTTACTGCCTCAGACATCTTTTTTCTATTCTTAAGTATTCATTTCAAGCTTTAGGTGAACATATACCTCATTTCCAACCGTTCTTCTTATTACCTCCTTCTTCAGTCCATTCCCAATCGTTAGTTTCAAGCATTTCCCTCTTCTCGTCGTTCTGCTATTGTTTTCGTAATTAGATTAAGACTAAATCATTCTCTTCTCCATTTTTCTCAATTTTCTCTTTCACCTTCTCACTATTGCCCTCTCCACCTTTCTGATCCACCTCTATATGCTATTCCTATCACACCTTCTTTGAATACTCTGTTCTTTGTACCGAATGTCTTGTACTCTCAACTCTTGGCGCTGAGCCTCCCTGCTCCTTTTAATAACTCGCATGCTTTCTATTTCTAATCGTATAACTTTTTAACCGTTTAGGTAGTTGTTCTTGCTATTGAGTCAAAGCCACTGACGTGCCCCCCTCCCCACAAAAAAAGAAAAAAAAAGTCGTTTATTAGTTTTTCTGGTAATTAAATTGCATAGAACTTTTTTTTATTTGTTTACTAAATCTGTGTTATATTTGATTAATTAACCAAATACATTGTTTAAAATCAATGTACTTTTGATTCTAAATTATTCATATAACAATTCTGGGGAGTGCAACAACGATGCGCAATGGAGAAAGCACATTTAGTAACTAGCGGTTATTGCATATTTTTGCCTTTTATAAATTTATAAATATAAATCATTTTTATACATTCTATATAAAACACTGAATTACATTTATAATTACTTATATTTGTTATACGTTTAAAAATGCTTTTTTTTTTTTTAATTTTACGTTTTACTTATAAACAATAATAAGAGAATGTGATTTTTTATTAATAACATACATATATAGTCATAATGAAAATTATGGCAATATTCCTATTATCTTCTAATAAAATTTTACCGAATATTTTTAATAAAAAATAAATAAATTATATACTGCCATAAAGTACAAATTTATTTTATATAACTAAGCACATAAATTCCAATAATAAATAATGAAAATACAACTTTTCACGCGGAAACTATAATGAAAATTTTCTGAAATAAATACAACTTATAAAATAAGGTACCTTAACAGCAGTTATCAACGTAATTTCAATTAAGTCCCTTCGAACACTTATTATCAAAAAAATGTTATTTAAACAATAAAAATGAAAAACATACTACCCTAAACAGAGTTTATAATACGAGTAGATAAAAAGTACCGAAAATTTTTCCTTTCTCTTTTGACAGTTCCACTGTTACTTAAGCATTCCAATCATACAGCTTAGAGAGAGAGAGAGAGAGAGAGAGAGAAAGTACTTTTCTCGAAATATATTTAAAGACACTCTACACTAAAATTGAGTTAATCGCGCTATTCGTAAACTTATAGTTTTATTTACTCATTTACTTTTCCGAATGTTATATTTTAATTTAAAACAAACCGATATCGTTGGCTCCTGCGGCTAATATTTGACAAATACATCGTTCTATGTTCGTTACGAATTATTTCTTACTTTAAGGAATGATGCTTTTCAGGAGTGCGGAGAATTAAATAAACGATTAAAAATACCGAACTTTTGCGCGGATTAAAACGATTAAAAAATGATATAAAATTTAATAGAAAGGAACATATTATTTAATATTTTTAGAAAATAAAAATTATGCTACTATGACTATCGTAAATTGTACTTCCGAAATACTTCCCGTTTTTCCAATAAACTATTTACCGATCAACAATATTAACTATAAATTTATGTATATGAAATATTATGCGTTGAAGAGAAACATAAAAGGCAGCTTGCGATGATCAGATGGCCCCTCCGACTTTATGCGATAAAAATAATTACGACTATTTCATCCCAGACCGACGTCTAAAACCATCATTACGAGGAAGCCAACTATACTTCCCCAAGTGGCTAGCTTTCCATTTCCGCTGCAAAATAATAATAACATATCAAAATATTTTTGAGTAATCGCAAAATATCAATAAACATATGTACTTTGTAAAATTGCAAGTACGAATATAATTTGAGAAATGTAATGTCTCCGAATAAGTTTCAAAAAATTTTTAAATGTTTTTCACGCAGATTTTACGCAACCGCTGTTGCCTTAATGTGGCGCTGATGATTCAGAAGTCAACCGTTTCAATAAATAATTTTTTTATTCTAATCAGGATTGACAATGTAGAGTAAACGTAGGACATGAAATTTACACATTAAATACGTGTAAAATTTCTTTTGCTAATTAATGTAAAAGTATATAGGTTTCTCGGCCATCAAATGGACTGGAGGTGCTCTTCGTTGAAGGGTAACCATATGGAAAACGAGGTCGTGGCCGTGTACCTCTAAGATGGTCAGATGGGATTCGAGAATTTACCGGGAAAAGCTTCAGTGAATGTGTTCATGAAGCGTACAATAGAGATAGATGGCATAAACTGCTTATCCAACGATAACAGCATTTCTGTATCCTAGGGATACACGATTCAAAGATATGTATATATTTATATATGTACATATATTTAACGATCTTTATCATCATTTTTACGATCGTTGAAACATATCAAATTTAAATAGAATTATTAATAATATTAATAAAAAAAAACTCGATTCTGAACACAGATTAATTCACTCTGCATGTAAAAATGATAACAAAAAAAAAAAAAAAGAAAGAAAATGGAAAAACAAAAAGCAAGCAACAATTCATTAATTATGTATTAAGTTTCATTTCCCTATCAAAAAGAAAACTTTATGATCATATAAATTACAAATAAATACGCCCCGTGTTATCGATAAAATTCATTTGAGCCGTTAAATGGCTAATAATTCTGTTTATATTATAGGCGTCCGAAGAGAATTTTCACCTACATTGGGATTTAGGAATTTCTTTAATTACCTTTTGTTATCAGGAGAAGTTTATTTTTTATTTTTAAGTAGAAGATTACACTGTGCACGTAACTAGCTGGGCTATTACGTCGACTCTAAGTTCATTAAATTAGATACTCTTCAATTCGGCACATGCGAATGAATGCCACGAGTTTATAGTGGGCGGAGAGTGTTTCAAAGGATGTCGGTCAGTGAAAAAATTATATCCAGTAAAAGTTTTTGTTAAAGACGGTATGCCGTATACAAAGCAGTGGAGGACACCCATCATGGTTGACTCGATGACGAAGTCTGCACTCTTATGTCAAAAAAAACAAAAAACAAACGGGAGTAAGGTGGGAATTATTTCGACTATCATCCAGCTTTTGGCGGTTAGCAGTTTGCAAAATATGGATGGAGTCCACGGGATCAGTAATAAATTTGGTGGAGTCTGGAATTTGATTTTAAATAAGCATACAATTAGAACAGAATTGCTTTTACATTTCGACGACTAGAACAAAGGCGAAACCGTTTATTAAAATTATACGCTTTGGATCTATCATTGAATACCCTAGAACAGATAGAATATTCATCAATAATGTGTCTAATGCTATTTGTCGATGCAGAGATGGACGACTGCTGTTTATGAGGGTTGTAACGGCATTTGATGAGATTAAACAATAAGTAAAACCCAGATCGAAACGGAAGCTTTAGCTTACGCGAATTTCATCAACATTATCGACCTGATATAGCTTTGGATAACCGCTTCAATATTAATATAGGTTTGTTTTAATAAAGCTAAAATTTTTAACTCTCATTTTATATATATATATATTAATTACAACGTAATTCTTAGGCTACCCCCCCATTCGAAAAAATGTCCCAATTTTATGTAACGCGAAAAATGTCCCAATTTTATGTAACGTTTGTTATATTTTATAGAATTTTCGTAATTGTTATTTTACAAATGTCACAATATTGTGTAACGAAATATGTAACGAAAATGTAACGAAAAATATAATGAAAAAATGAATTCATTTTATATAATGAAAGTTAAATGTTAGGATAGGATTTTTGTGATTATGTTATTTTTTTTGAGTTGATGCCAGTAAGAATTATGTTGTAAATTTTGATCATTTTATAAAAAGTATAGAAGAAAAAGAGACAGAAATGAAAGCAAGAAGGATCAAGGGGCACAGCCCCTTGCGAGGCCAAAATGGCCGAGTTTATATATATATATATATTAATTATAACGTAATTCTTAGGCTACCCCCCATTAGAAAAAATGTCCCAATTTTATGTAACGTTTGTTATATTTTATAGGATTTCTGTGATTATGTTATTATATTCATATGGACCGATTTAGAATTACGTTGTAAATTTTTATCATTTTATACAAAGTATAGAAGGGAAAGAGATATTTTCTAACATGTTAATCTGTTTGTTTTTTTTTTTTTTTTTCAAATTGTTGCAATAAACGCCAAAATGGCTGCTGTCTGCGAGTCTGTGATCTATCGAATCGTGTAAGTAACTGCAGATGCAAAAAATCCGATAAATGGCGGAAATACAAAAAAAAAAAAATTAAAAAGAAATGTACCGAAACATGAAGCAAGTACGGTCGAATAAATTTATAGAAGAAGTTAATTAAAAAAGTGACCACCGAGTTACCGAGATAATAGAGCTATTTTTTTAAATTATCTCGTAGACGATGTGCGAAAATGACGTGACGATGAAGGAAACATCTTATAAATTCATCTGACAATCCGGAGAAGCCGAACAAGAAAGGGGAATAAAATATGCGAAGTCAATTTAAGATGGAAGAAATTTCTCTTCCGGGTCGAACAGAACTGCTCGCCTAAATTTCGCATCGCCGAATATCAGCGATGCCAACTACTTTTTCCCCGTCTGCTTACCTAAGTAACTGTGCAATTGCAAATTTAAATTCATTCCATCTCTATTCTGGTTTTTAACATTTGACCATCATAGTACCCACCCGGCAACAAACCCTTTCGCTTAATTCTTCACCTTGCATCTGCTCTCACTTGTATTTTTCTTTTAATTTTTCTCCTTCCTTCGTGTAATTGCTCTTTTTTCTTCTGTTACCCCCCAAAACTTATTTTACCGCTTTAGATCGGAACTTTTACCTCTACCTTTAACTGAAAACATCGCTTTATCATCTTCACTGATGATTCGCACAACGGAGTTGCTGCAGCTTTTTCAGTCGTTCCCTAAATAAGTCTGAATCCCCTTTATATTCTCTCTCCTTCTACTGAACTTTCTATGCCGAGTTTCGTTCTTTCTATTAAATGTCCTCATCCCTCCCTGCTCTACTGAAGTTGCAATTCTTCCTCGTTGTGTCGCTGATCCACCATCTTTTCCTTTCTCATTCAATTCAAATCGTCTTTTTCGAATTCTATTATTGAAGGCAACGAATCAGCCCGTTTATTCTGACGGCACATTTCTTAGCGCATTCCGGGAACAACAATATTATTACTCTTCTATCTGCGATCACTACACACTCTTATATAACTCCTATTCCTCCTCGTTTTCTAACAATGATTCCTTTCATTTATTCGAACCGTCTCTTCCTTCGTGTGCTTGGTTTTTTGACTTTCTTTTTACGCGACCGGCTGATCTTTCTACGATTCATTGCGCTTTTATTTCGCTCTTCGCTTTCCGTTTTTCTTTCACGCTGTTTTCATTCTGCTCCCTCTTTACTTCTCTAATATTCACTTTCTATGTGCGTTAATCGTATCTTATTTGAAAATGTTCTTTCCTTTCAGCTGAACTCTTACTGATTTACTGCGCCCTACGATGCTCCGATTATTCCCCTGCACTGTTATTCATTTATGTCGACTATCTGTGATTGCATAAATAACAGTGATCGCATAAATAACTGTGCTCACTTTTTGTTCTTCATTAATTCTTCGTCTAATATCGATAAACAAAAAAAAAAAAAAAAAAACAAAGAAAAATAAAAGTAGTTTCAAGGGTAGCGATAAAAATGAATAAAAATTACGAGAGAAAGTGAGAGGGAAGCTGAAGTCAGCAAAATTAAAAGAAAATCGCTTATCTGACTTAATAAGAACATAATGAAAAAAAGAAGAGATCGGATAAAGAGAGAACGGTGCGAAAATAGCAGTGTGCAAAAGGGTCTTAATTTGATCGAAAGCACAATTGATATTATGGAAATAAAAAAAAATTATTTCTTATAAAAATTGCAGTCTTCCAAAGGTCACGATGGTAATCAAACGGTTTTCCTTAATTTTAAGAGGTAGAATTTGAGCCATCGACACACTAGTATTCCGCAGATGATCTAGGAGTCGTCGTTGCAATGGAATAATCTAGAATCTTCGAATTCGCTTTGTAAAATTTAATTTTTGGCAAGTAATATGAAAGAACTCGTTTTAGAATTAATGAAAAATTCGTTGGAGAGGGTTATTAATTGGTTCGTAACAGTAACACAGAGCGAGCAAAATTTTATTTCACGATTCGAGTATTATTTATTAGTATAACCGACACGGTGAATTAAACGAAACAAAATAAATTTCTTTCTGTACAAAATTAAAACAAAAAATACCGGCAACGTTGTTAGTTTCAATAAAGCCCGTCGTCGCATATATTGAACCGCACCCACGCACAGCCCACGCCGATTTTACTCTGTAATATTTAAATGGAGCAGCTCGAATTGAACCCAGCCCACAGCCCACGCCCAACCGCGGCTCGCCTGTGCAAAGGACACATTTTTTTTCGTGGCTTGCTTAGGTTCATCTAAACTTTTTAGTTGTTGTAAATTCGGATTTATTGTTTAGATATTTATGTTTCCAATGTTAGTTCAATAGACGCGGTGGGCCTAAATAACAATTTTTGATGATCAACATGAAAATACGTTGGTACGTAGCTTGTTGGCGTCGTTATTTTTAGAAATATTGTAGTTTGATTTGGTATTTGTTTCAATTAGAATTAAGGCAGAAATATTTTCGGCTTTAGGAGTGAGGAATCGTAATAGTAAATAACAATCAGTAGTTTGTTAGAAAAAAAGGTAAAAAGAATCATCAGCGAAAATAGTAAAATTTTCGAATTTAAATTTTACAATTGACATCTAAGGATATATTTTAGTGGGTTTTTTTTTGGAGGGGGGGGGGGGGTATAATAAATTGAAACGAAGAAGGAATAATTAAAATATTGTCATAATTGACGAAACTGATATCGGATTTCAGGTAATAAAACTCGAATCGAAGATGTGTATTAACCATTCGTTAAAATACCATCGAGTACGATATCAATTCCAGCTTAAGAAGAAACGCTATTAAATAATAAATGAACAAATTAACAGGTAATTATCGAAAAAAAAATCGTGCCAACGTGTTCATAACACGAACTATATTTTCAGATAACAATTTAAAATTATTGCGAAGATGTTAAAAGTCGATAAATATAAAGCAATAATTTAAAATGACAAAAATAAACAATAAAATGGGTTGAAAACATAAAAAAAAAAAAAAAATGAAAAGCACCCCCCGTGTATTACTACGATTTTGCGTAAATACTTATTAAGTGACACTATTCGGCTACAGACATATTTTCCCACAGTCGAAAAAGGAAGATCGAACAAAAATTTTCCAACTTTCCAATTTCAAAGGATATTTTCGTAGTGAAATTTTTTATCGGTTTTGGAAAATTTGAACGCAATCTGTTCCAACTGATATATTTCGAAAAGTAACTCTTCAAAGAGAGCTAATGAGCGTAAAAATTTTTCTTCTATTTTCTTCTACGAGAAATCGGTATATTTGCGTTAAAGAAGATGCGAAAAATTCTTAATTAACCGTTATTTCATAAATGAAAATATTCAGAAGTGTAACTCTGAAAATTGCTTCGACTTACACACCGGCAGTAGTATAGTAGTAATATTGTCTCGCCCAGAAAACGTAACAGAGCAACTTGCGTATAAATAGAGAATCGACCTCTCAAACTTAAGAGAAATAATAATCGCTCAAACGTTTTCTTCTTCTCGCAGACTGAAATCAAAGAGAAATCATCTTGCGAGACTAATGAGATGAAGACTGAAAAGCTGGAAAGTCGCGCAGCATCCAAGTTCAAGTTTGCGACCTGTTTTGCGAAATTAAGTTTACTTAGAGGGTTTTGTCGGAATTCACTGACGAGATTTTGTCAGTACTCCCTTCGTAACTTGTTTTTTACTTTTTTTTAGTTTATCTTTTTTATTTTAATTGAATTTTGTTAAATAACAATTTCGCGGTAGAAGAAAAAAGGAAGGAAATTTGAAAGTTTTTATTCGAAAATAAAGTCCAATTTAAAAAATATACTCCGTAGGTCGACAAAAAATTGAAAAAAATAAAGACATTTTCTTATTCATTTTTACGTAAAGTATAAGAGCTCTTTCCGCAGAGTGTCCGTAGTCGAAAATTCCATGCGTTATAGTATCAAATCAAATCAAATCACGTTTATTGCGCTATTAAGTTTCACAATCGTGTATATCACAAGTAAATAATAAAACAAAAACTTTGAAAAAAAAACGAAAAATAACTTATAACAAATAAACAGAAATAAAAAAAAACTAAAAATAAACTCTTACGTTAATTAAACAAAGCGCACCTTAGGCGCATACTGCACGAGTGACAAAAATACTATATACTTAAAATTTAATCTGGCAGTTAGTTTTGTGAAAAATGTATTCTCCTGAAAATATCCGTTACACGCGCGTAAACTAATTTTATTAATAGCTGTGTTTTAGTTAACAAAATATCATGAAACATAGAAGAGACAAAGATAGAAAATCGGGCCCATTCGATATCATGTGCTCACCATACCTACACGCCCTAAAATATTCGTAGGCCCACCAGAACTACTCCATGCATACTTCATGCGACCACCGTAATTTTATATTTTCAATCACGTCGATAATTAAGATTTCACTGAAACTTTCCCCTGTTTGAATAAAAGCCACCGGTATTTTACGATGCCTTTTTTTTTTATAATTTTTAAGGTATATTTTTAGTTCCTGCGGCAAATTGTTATACATAATGGCTCCCATGTGCAGGGCTTGCATTCTCATTTTTGACCCGAACAGATTAGGTCCTTGAGAATATTTCGTTTAACACATTCTCTAGTTTTACTGTCTATGTTTATCTAAATTTTAAATAAATTTTCATGTTTTAATACAAAATGTAGTAATTGCATTTTACATAGCTCATCGAGAATAAGTAGTCTTCCGGTGAAGCAGCCTTTAACCCTATAGATTTCTCAACCACCGACTTCTGTAATTTTTCTATATGCAATTTGTGACATTTAGCCATTCCGCCCCAGTGCAAATATGCTAAGACTGATTGATACAATACTTCATATAACCGAGTTAAATGACCTGGCGAAAGATACTGCCTCAAGTAACGAAAAAGGTAATTTAATTTTCTTAATTTATTGCTAATATATAGGGAGTGCTCACTCTCCATGTTAACTTAAATACTTAACCCTATCTACATTACAACGTTATTACCTAAATTTAAATCCTATTTAAAGAAATTTGGTTTGTGTAAATCATGTAATTTGTTGTTTTTTTTTCATTTCATACTAGACGGATTAACCAGTCAACAATTTTCTCAATATCCTGCTGTACATAATGTTGCAGTATATTAGAACGACCGCTAAATGTTAAAACCAAATCATCAGCGTAACACACCATGCTTCCATTAGTACTCAACTGTGGCAAGTCGTTAATATATATCGGGAAGAGGTATGGTCCTAATACACCACCTTGCGGTACACCTAGTTCCTGGACTAAAGTAACGCTATACATCCCATTTCATTTGACAATATGACACTCCTGTTTTTTAAGTAACTTTTGAGCCAGCTATGAATATTTCCCCTAAAGCCATAACTATCAAGTTTTTTTAATAATATAATACTATGGTCTACAGTATTAAAATACCGAGATTACTGCCATCTTCAATGTTCTTGGTAATATCTTTTATATATTCAAATATTGCTAGTTTTATTATACAAAGGAAATTATTCATTAACATAATTCTCGTAATGGTTTATGCAGTTAACCTTATTACTAAAGTACATATGTACACACCCACACACGCATTCATACATACACACATATATATATATATATATATATATATACAAACTCTACCCTTGGGGCCTCGGAAGGGGGCAAGACCCTTTGACTCGAAATTTTTTTTCTTGCAAACTTCTTTTAGAAAAATAGTTTTCAATTGACGAGGTCATTCTTACTTGTCTTTTATTTAAAGAAAAACAAATATATTGACATCGTACAGCACAACATTCAACTTATGTTATCTCTTATATATGTAAATTAACGGGAGATAATCATGAGACAAAGAAGTAACGGGGCATAATCACGGGACAAAAATACAGTGTACCCCGGGGTAAGAATGACATAATCATATACATACATATCGCACGGGACCGCAATTGTTGGCGCAACCTGATCTACCGGGTAACAGATCGTGGTCACGATGCCCCTGGGTAGGATGATACGATTCAGTTGATGATATACGTAAAGGCAATTTCAGACTAGTGCTTCTGTTTCGAATCGCATGCTTTCGTATAGTGATGTGACGAAAATGTTGAATTGAATACCTCAACTCGATGCATATAAAAACTGTCGTTACGTAGTATCGATATGGAAATTTCCATTCAATTTTTGAGAAAAATATGATACATTACTTTTTAATGAACAGAGGTTAAAGCATATTCGATACTATACTACTGCACTTTATTTTTACATCAATACTTCTATCGAGATACCGGAAGTGATTGAAAATATGGCATATAGAGTAAATTATCACTAGTGAAAAGTATACACAGATGTATCAAAATTTGTTAATTTTATTATTTGAACTTATTACATATTATTTCGTTACATTTGTTTTATTAATGTTATTCGTTTAATTTAGAACTCATCATATCATATATTTACTTCATTTGTTTACTTTAGGTAAAAAATTTAAAGATTAGTCGCACTGAAAAATTAAATAATCTAACGGGCAAATGTATTTCAAAAGTAATATTTCAATATGTAAGAAATCTTTTAAATGTAAAAATAATTTGCAAGAGAAGAATTATAGTGTTCAGAGACATGTCAGATTATATTAACAATTATAAAATGAAGTTAAGCGAATATCCGAAAATCTATAAAAATTTTCAAAGTAAAAAACGATATATGTAATACATCACCTAAAATTATTGAAGTACAAAATAATTTACAATTTAAAATTGAATGATATTAATAATTAATCATGATATGCAACTTAATTGAACTTAAGTAATAAGCAGTATTATAAAATTAATGTTATTTTGATTATTACAACAAAATATTTTCTCGCTAATGATTCCGAATTCATTTATTATAAGTTATCGTGCTGTTTTACGAAATTAAATCAAATAATTATTACTTTTCTGTAATTCCAACAAATCAATTTAGAAAACCAGATAAAAGTCAAATACATATTTATATCTTAAATAAAAAATAAAACTGTTATACCTAACGTTAATAAGGAAACATCCACAACGCAAAAATGTAAACAAATACTATTATCGAGCTTACAATTTACCAAAAAGAATTCATTAAATTTCTCTTTAAAATGGCTACATTAGTAATTTTATCGGTTACATTACATTGTCGTGGAACATAAATCAAATTGATGAAATTTCGCATTTAATGTACACAGCTTCTTTTAATGATTAAATTTAAGTAAACTTCCAATCAATAAATGTTTTTTATATTTATTCAACTTCTAACAAATTACCTTTACGTCTTTACTAAATATACTCAAAGACGTGGTTACAATATTCAGTAATGAAACTACCGATTCACAATACACTGTATCGACTAAAAATGTATTCAATACTTTTCTGTATTGATACTGACTGTATCGAATACAGCTATGTAACGATTTCGCATATCACTACTTCCCCGCGAATTCAACAGTGAGCAATATGCCGAATTTTATTTTTTTCCCGTAATAGTTGGATCACCACTTTTTTTTTCCTTTTTTTTTTTAATTTTGACAAGCCACACTCGCTATATAGCCAAGTCAGATACGAGATAAAAACAGAGAGAAAACTTGGAAACCACAAGTCCATCTTCTAGCGAAACTGACTGACTCACTTTTGGTAAAAACTCAAGTCAGTTTACACGGTATAGGACATGTAAGAAAAGATACACGTTTAACGATTGTCAATTGCAGAGCAGGATTTTATCGAGGCTCAGACAATAAATCGCTTCTTCGGTACGGTGCGGTATAATCTCATCCGAATTTATTTCTAGCAGGAAGTAGTGGATCGATTCGCATTAGAAGTGTCTTCGCAATTTCGAATCAGCATCCGAAGTCGGCCAGTTTAGAAGAGGTCGCAGATGCAAGAGCAAGTGCCTAGTTGAGGAAGTTGAACGACGAATATGCCGGCAATCTTCGCACACGAATTCGCGGCAATAGGATCGCGGACGGAATCCGCTATTCGCTGTGTACGCGATTTCAGGTCTCGGGAATGCTGAATTCGCTCTGAGTACATAATGCGAAACCTCTGACAATGAATCGATCAGATTAACTTAATCCCCTCGACACGGAAAACCGAATAGTAATAATAATAACAGTAATAATACTAATAATAATACTAATAATAATAATAATACTAATACTAATAATAATAATAATAATAATAATAATAATAATAGTAGGAATGCAATGAAGCCCGGCGCAGACCAACTTTGGACCGATCCCCATATAGACGTATATAAAATTTCACATAAACAGGAACCTTTGCGCACCCATAGAGTCTGGCTCGGACATTGTAATCGAGATTCGCAAACGGTGCAATTCCCGCATTAATAATAACCCTCTTCCAAATAAACCCTGTCAACGACAAGATGCGTGGCAGTCGGGGGTCGCGGACAGGCGCCGAGGCCTTATTTCTACTTTTTTTCCTTTCGGTCGCTTGCTTTCTCTGTGAAATTTCTCCGCGCGCAATTAAGAATTTTATGTTGATACAGGTTTCCTCCGATGTAAAAATAACAGCGGGTGGCGCGGTTAACGGTCATTTTTTATTATAGCCGCCACACGGTCTGTCCGCAGAGCGAGAGATGCGGGATCTCTTAATTCCACGTTTCGCTGTTCGTCCTCGGCCGCGATGCCCGTCTCGATGCATATGTGTACCAGCGGCGTCTCTCTTTGTCTGCGTCAGTGTATGTAGGCGCATTGAAGATAATTCGCCACTTCCGGAATTCTTGTCCGTGCATCTTGTTTGCGCACTCGTCCGGTGCATTCATTGTTTGATACGTGCGCTTTCCGGCTCTTTTTTTAATTTAATTATTATAATCAATTAATCGAGTGGTAATAAAATTAATTAAAACAAACTGCCGCGCGCACCGGCACATATTCTTCTGACTTCTTACCTGGACGCCGAACGGGGCCTACACGACGCCTCCTCGTTCTACTATTTCCACTCTTCTTAATTACCGGCTATGTTCCCCTCCGGCAGCTACCTGTTCACCGGCTCCGCGCTGGTCACTACTATCGCGCTTTACGCAAATTGCATCCACTTAATTCTTTCTACGGCCGCCACTATCGTTGCTCCGTCAAAATTACATTTTATTATCCTTATTTTTCATACGAAAAAGCCGAAGCCGCTAGCCTTTTTACGTCATTAAAACGCTCTCGTCACAGCACGCTTATTACGTCGCCGTCGCAGCTATTTAGGGCAGAAAATATATGATGAAATCTTCGCCTCTCTATAATATACGACCAACGACGACCGGTTCAACCAGAATGACAATAATACCTCCTACAGCTGCCCGGCCGACATCCCGGCTGCTCAATTCCCGGCTGGCCATCTCAATCTTCAAATGATCCTAGTCTAATCAAAAAATGATTAATTATGCGCGCCGCTGAGCTTGTAACTTTTATCGTCGGACAATCTCGGCAATATTCAAAGCAAATTCCTAATTAGACAACTGTCGGAATTCACCGCAGTTGGAATCCTAACGATAATTCTGAAAAAATCCAATTTGCACTCACTCCGGTTGGCGAACAAAATTCAGCTGCGCAACAATCGTTAGAGAAATTGGAACAATTTCGACTTTTTTATACGTAACCTCTTTCATTTGAGACAGTTGAATTTCCGCCGATTATATTTAATAGCAGCACCAACCGTTGAATAAATATATGTTCAGTTCGTGATATTATTTTTTATATATGAGATACCTTTGTAAACATTTCATAAATGCGCTCCGCGCTGATTCATGTACGGGGCAGGCAACAAATCTAAACATTTTAAAAAAAGCACTATTTGCTGATATCTAAAATTGAATCAGACATCTTTTACGAAAACGATCGAATCAGAGAATGGATTAGATTCTTTAGTATCGGTGTATTTAAAATATCCTAATTTTTCTTGCCCCCCCCCCGTCTAATTCGACTCTGTAAGTGATCATTACGAATCGAAAAAACGGCTCAATGGAGTAATTCTGCAACAAAGCAGTGTGTGTAACATCTATCATTAGTAAAGCTACGGTTAGAATGGGATTACGTTCGTTAGAACAATCGGATAGCGATAGTAATTCACTCCCGTAACGTTCAATGCATTCGATTGTTACGACGAACGTTACTGAATTCGTGCGTCCAATGAGTAACCTAAACTTACACGGTATCTTTTTGATCTGGCACCGGAATGATTAACCAGTTGAATTTGTTCGTACGCAAATCAGAACCACATCCTCTTCTTTCTCTGAATGTCCTATCTTTAAAGACAGTTCTTAATTTCCCTTAGTTATTAAAAATTTAAGCGGATGATGATCGAACAAAACTGAACTTAACTAATTAAATCTAAATTCAATTTATATCATTGAACGTTTTCATACTATGACACACTCGTTTTACTATAAACTACTGAAAAAGAAAAAAAGAAAAAAAAACAACAAAAAGTGCGTCAATTCTGATGTTGAGACACTTTACAAAAAAATAAATTTCAGAAATTGATCTAATTCGTTTTTTTCCAGTGGAAAGTTTTTATGTACGACGAGTGATTTCATAAAATCCATTTCCCGGTGTAATTTTTCGATTTTATTATTATTTTTCTAGATGTTATACGGAAATACATTTCAATAGGAACGACATAAGAGAGCTTAGAAGCTGCTAAGGTCGTTTAAATCGGCTCGAACTGGTTAATTCGTTTAAGGTAAAAAGTGAGGATAAGTCACCGATTGTAATGAACTTTTGTAAAGAACACGGCTTTTCTAACAGTAATTTTATTCGATGTCGTAAAAACATCGGTCGGCTGTTAAATAATCATCGGGCTTTTAAGTTACCACCGAGGTTTTTGGTAAAAGTTATTTATTATTAAAAAGCAAATAATCGGCCGAAGGTAGTAAGAAGCATACATGCATACCATCACATGCATGTACCCCGATTTGGACTGCGCGTGTGGTCAAATCAAATGTTCTGATCAGAGTTTCAGATGCGCCTACGCATTCCCGTTGCGTGAATATTGTCACGAACCAAGGCCATGTCCACGGGGTGGGTTTTGGGGATTAACCCCCCTCATGAGAACTGAAATAGCTTAGGTACTTCATTAATATTCTATGCAAAATTTTTTGTTACGAGTATAATCAATAACATACGTAATTTTTATTAATGTTTATACGGTAATTAATTTATGAATATTATTAATATATAAATCAAAATGATGGAAATTATTAATAGCATGAATATTAGTGAAAAATGTATTTTTATTTATAAAATAAATATGCAAAAAAAAAAATCCCCCCCCCTCCAAAATTCTGGGCACGGGCCTGTCACGAACACTATATATATATATATATATATATAGTATACAATGGGAATGGAAAGAATAGAGTAGTCACGACACAGCAAGGTTCTTAATAGAAAATAATGTACAGTTTTATAATGAATTAATTTTTAATTCTTTTTGTTATAATTCCGATGTTGTAGAAGAAGTTCGAAAAATTAATGTAACTTTTTTCTATTTTTATTTATTTACCTTTTTGTTTTTATAAATCATAGTCAGCAAAACAATACTTATTCCACCGCTTTTTCCACAATTAACGAAAAATTTAGCGCGATGCCAGTGATGTTAAATTCTTTTAAAGTACAATTAAATCTTAGAACATTAAAATAGGGGTGTTTTTTTAAAGAGCTTCCAAGATGTATATATAAACAAAAGTTGTTACGGTATATTTCAGATTATTATGTACCCCCCCCCCCACCCACATTATTGCATTCATTCAAGGAATATCGAGCAATGTTGTAAAACAGGACTCTTTTTTATTTGCAGCAACGAAATACCTTTCTCCGTCTCTATTCATTTAGAAACTACTTTGTACATTAGTGTTTAATGTTTGTGTGGTTTCATCAATTGTTATTAGATATATTGAACTTTGACTTATCGTCTTAAGAATGAAAAGAAAAACTCATAGAAAAAAATTGTATTACGAGAGCGGTCTATTTGTATTTGCAACGATCCAAATTTGAAAGTTTCCTTAAGGAAATGAAATGCGGTTTCGTTCGCTTCAAGAAGTACGATCTTTCCACGATATTATAAAAAATTTTTTTTACAGTATTTGGAGTTTCAGCGTCGCAAAAGCTTAAATTTTGAAGTTGGAAATTCAGATGTTTCAAATTATAAAAAAAAAAAACTTGGTTCATAATTTGTAAACATATAATACTCACGACGCAAACAGGGACACGAGTCATTTTTCTTTTTTTTTTTAATTCGGGGTATATCGCCATATAATATCGCCCACATACCGTGGGGGAAGATTTCAGTTTTTTCGCACTGCGTCTAAGACGAATGGCAGTGGCATATTCGGCCGTTCGCCACGGTACTAGCTTCCGTGTGGATTGTTTGGGCGTTGGATACTCGTGCTAGCCGGAGTGAAGTTATCCACAATGAAGTTAATACCCTTGGTCAAATGCAGCGAAATAGTACTGAGATGCAAAGTAAAACCCAGTCAGTTTTTCTATAATTCCAGCGAGATATATGGGTTCGTTCCTGACGTGGTTGAACTGACAATTTTATTGACTGTGATCGCTATCCGCGAGATCAACATGGTGGAACAACACTAAGGAATTCCAGCTATTTGCGAGGATGAAATAATTTAAGTCTAACTTAGACCACGTGCGAAACGCAAAACTATAGTGCGTGGGTTCGGGTGGGTTTAATACACATAGATTGAGAGTGTTTAATAAATTTTCTACTAAGCGTCGATTAGAGTTAGTATAATTGCTGTCCAGGCATAGAGTCTATGACAGTTGAAATCGTCAACAGGAATTAATGGTGCCGGAAGTTGTTGAACTAGATTGAGAAAGTCAGCTTCAATTACAGTTTTTCGCGGATGAAGATAGAAAGAGCATAGAGTGAACAACTGATCAAGATGAACGCGCGAATACTTTGAAGCTCTGAATTAAGCTGAATGTGATGCAACGGCGGATTTCTCCGGATTGGCTAATAGGACGCCTCCATGAGCCTTATTAAGTCCGGCTGATGGAAGAGACTTTAAGACAGAATAAGACGCTAGGTTTGGTGTTCGATTTGCTTTAAGTCTTGTTTCTTGCAGTGAGATTATGGCTGGACGATATGTAGAGATGAGTAGTTGAAATTTGTCGTAATTAGTGAGAAGTTCGTTGCAGTTCCAATTTAATATGAGGAAATTCATGTCGGCTAATTTATGATTTATTGTTTGCGATTTGCAATTCGGTTTGAAGTTTAGTAATTATGTTTGGTAAACCGAATTTTCATTGTGATCTATCCTCGTTAATAGAGGATAATTGTCGCGAAACATCTGGATAACAGTGAGAGTATCTGCGGAGAATTCAGCTACTATATCATCAAGTATAGGCGCTCCTTGACACATGTCGATAAATATGTAGTTGGAAATTGACGAAGGATATTGGGTAGCAGGAGCCTTCCTTTTCCATAAAATTATTTTCTAACGGTTGGGGAATATTTGTTCCATCGAGAGCGGAGCGCTGGCATTTGCGTCTAACTCAGCTTCGGGGTTACTGATCTGAAACTGGTCTGGCGGGACGTTTGATTTGTTTCTTTTATTATTCTTCTTAGTAGATATTTAAAATCCTCTAGACGAGTTTGAGATAATTCTGATGATTGCGAAAAAGTTGAAGAGAGTTGCCGTTTGGTAGATCGCTGTTGTACATCCGAGTTGTTTACTAGCATAAGATCCGGAGCTTCTGAAGAGGCTTGATTATTGCATTGGTTGCCACCCTCTGCAGAAAGAGATGGCGAGTGTTGTTGAGTACTTCCACTTTGATTGACTGATCCCGGCATGCTAGCTTGATTTCTTAGGTCGTTGTGATAAGCCAAGTGTGTCTCTCAGAAAGATCAGAACTCTCCTCGGTCGATGGTCCGTCGACGGAGACAGCTATCTTTTTTTTAGCTTCCACGCTGTGTGTGTTCTCCACGACTGATCGGTTGAGGAATTTGTGACCCGTCGAGTTGCATTTGGAGCAGACAAGGTCATCGCAGGTGATGAAAAAGCGGTAGTCCCGGTCGTTATATGAAAGAAGAAAGGAACGAGGACATGTGCTATGACTTCTAAAAATAAGAAACATAGCCTCGGCGTCTCCAACTCACGATATCGTCCAAGAATAACTCTGCTGATACATTAGATAGCACGATTTTCTTAGCAGGCGTAAGAAGTTTGCTCGCATTAATTTTATTGTTGTTAACGAAAATGTAACCATAGGAATTCATAGATTCGGCGACCGTCAGTGGCGAGTTTAAGAAGATTAAAAATTTCTATTGTTGCTTATTCAGGAAGCTGCAATAATGTTTTTTTGCGGAACCGATTAACGGTTGTACTTACCTAAAGTAGTGTCCTTAAGAAAAGCACCTTAAGTATATGGGAACATTCTGCCTTGATCTTCGCTAGAGTATTTAAATTGATTTAGTGGAGATATTCCGTTGTTGAAAGAACGACGATTATTAAAAGAGCGGTTAGTGTTATCGACATTATTGGAATTATTACCTGAGCTGGCCGTTATCAATAAAGTTGATCATAATAAATCCATTATCTAAGTCGGCTTAGTCGGCCGACTGAGAATTGCCTACCCCGAACGATTATACAGGTAAATACTGATTAAATTGATAAAGGAACACAGAACACACGTCAACTGATAGCACAACACGTGAACCATGTACATATTTAAGATGTGTTTTGGTTTTTTCAGCTTCTATAACTGGGCTACTACGTCCTAATAAAAAATTTCTTTCTGCCGTTTTTGATTCGATTGGGTTGATTGGTTGCAGAAGCGGGGGTAAATAAACTCGTCGAAAATATTTTTATTCTATTAATCTAATTTTTGTTTTTTTTTGTATGTGTTACTGAACCACTTTATTAGCATTACTTTTGCATTGGTAAAAGTATAACATATAATCGACATTAGCTTATATGTTATTTATTATAACATACTTCATTGCCCATTCTAAAATATATCATCATGTTATAATTATTAGAGAACTTTTAAAAGAAATAACGATAGAAATATATTTTTCATATTAATTAGTTTACAGTTACGCTCATGGGTGTCTCCAGCGGGGAGCAGGGGGGCAGCTACCCCCCCGCCCCTCGGAGCCTTGAAACATTTTAATCAACTAGCCATAATGAGTATTCATAGGCGCGTAATCATGAATAATTTGCCAGAAACCCACAAAAATTATGTTTTAATTAAGATTTTATTTTTGTTTAATAAAATATTAAACCTTTACAATTTATAAATTTTATTTTTCCTATAACTCATATCCTTTTTCTATCATCTTGCCCCCCCCCTGGCCCATCGGCTGGCGACGCCCTTGGTTACGCTTAATAATTACATATTAAATTTTGAATACACCGGTTTTTCACTTCACCGCAATACAATCATGTTATATGTATACATATACATATATATATATATATATATATATATATATATATATATATACACATTAGCTGTTACCCACAGCTTCAGTCGTATATACTAATAGCTTTTGTAAATCTGTATCTAGAAATTAATAAACATTTTTTTTATTTTACCTGGAATTTATATATGTTAGAGTAACTATTTTTTTTAATTTTTATTTTGCTTTATTCCACTTTTTTAAATTTGCACACCTTTTGCCAAAATCAACTGAGTATCATTTCTGGAGGTCCCATAGATTTCGTCATTGTAATTATGTAATTATCTATTTTTTATTCTTTATTCACCATGTTCATCATATCATTCACTTCTTCTATAAATGACCTATTTACTCACCCACTAGCCGTTGCCCGCGACTTCACACGCACATCACAATATACCTGTTAAATCTTTCATTTTCTCACTTTTTTTTTATATGATGAATTCTGTATTTCAGGTTAATTATTTACTTTCTCTAATCAGTTTTTCTTTATTTTTGGAATATTTATAATATTTAAGACAAACATTAAGTACATTCCACGATATCGCAAACTTTAAGATTTGAATTGAAGTAACATTTTCTCCGGTATAGAAAATATCAGAACTCCTGCCGTTGCAGAATTCTTCATTAGTTTCGCTGGAATATTAATATATTTTTTTTTACATTACTAATACACTGCAATTTAAAAAAAAATGAAAGATAACATTACGAAGAATTACCTATAATTTACTCGTATTTAATACTTGCGATTATGTAGTAATTCAGTACCATATATTATATAAAGTTGCTTTCCGTGAGTTCATGTTTTTTTTTTTTTTTTTTTTTTTTTTTTACTGAAATACATATTAGAATTAACTGAAGCTCGTTTCTACATACTTTGAATTAGCTTCCGGTATGATGTCATCAATGACTACGTAAATCATAGCACCGGCTGCAAAGGCCAACGCATACGGCAAACTAGGTTCCATAATGGAGACTAAAACGGCTCCTAACAGTCCAGCTACAGGTTCTACCATACCGCTTAATTGACCGTACCTGAAATTTTAAAGGACACTAGTGCATTAATCGATCCTTCGATGATTGGCAACGCATCGTAAAAATCGCACGAAGAATCACTTAAATTTGTTTCCATTAAGCATAGGAAGAACTTTCATAATTCGATATAATGAAAAATAATTTACCGAGCGAAATCCAAAACACCTCTTTCTTCGTTCCATGCGATACTGAATATTGCTGACTACTCCGGGAAAATTTATTTTCAAATTACACTATTATATTTAATAACTGACGCGCGGTTGAATGAATTAATTTCCTTATCTTACAACCAAAATGTATAGACACACTAGTTCAACATTAATTCAGGAAATTGTCCCCCTCCCGTTTTTTTAACCCCCCCTTTGAGCATGTCAACAAAGTAACTTCGCCCAGAAACGAAATGAGGGAGAAGGATCAGTTAGATGTAGAATCGGTGTCAAATATTGATAAGATAAAAGAACTGAGGATAGGAACAACTGAGGTCGACGGAAACGATAAGATATACGAGACACAATAAGGTCACTAGGGAGTTTGAGTGACAGCAGATTGGAGTATAAAGAAATGCGTTCGTTCACGAGCGATGGACATTCAAAGAGGATATGGTCAGGATCACAGACGGCTTCGTCGTCAGGATGAAAAGGATAATTAAGGGGATAGAGCGAGATGAAAACGAAAACGTGAGGAAAGAAGAAGAGTATGATTCAGACGTAAATGGATAATAGGGACAATAACGGAGCGGCGAAGCGAAGGAAAATCGTAAAACCAAGGCCGCGTGGGAAGATTAGGTTGGATGGAAAAATTTAAGAGGAAGGTTGATTAGAAAAGGAAGAAACTTAAAAATCTGACCCGATAATAACAGTTTATTCAGTATTATAGACTTTTGCAGCGGTTAATTTTCAAGCTCGCATTCTCTATTTCAGAGAAATTTCAGCACAGCGATATAGTAAATGTTTACAAATGCACGAAATTTGTCGTAGAGAGCTTGTAGCATAATTTCCTGGTAACACCGTTGCGGGTTAAGCGCTGAAAATGGAATAAAGCTTAAAAGTGACCCAACAGCTTGATCACTATTTGCCGTCCATGCAATTTTGAGACTGTCGATGAAAATAAACTAACAGCTAAAAAATAACGCGGGGGTTAATTATACAAGAAGAGCCGTCAGCGAAATAGTCGAGCGATTATAACCATCGGACTACTAGTTCAGGGGCCATGAGATCAAAAGCGAGCGGCGACTAATAAAATTAATGAAATCTATTAAAGTAAAATAATCGCTAATACGTAGGCTGCTACTTTTATATTTCTAGCCTAATAATGAAAAAAACAAATATTGATAATAAAAATCGGTTTATTGTTTTTCAAAATATTTTCCATGAAGATTAATATACTTTTTTAAGCGTTTGAACTAATTTTCGAAGCACTTTTCCCATTCCGATTGAGGTGGCTCCAAAACATGCGTTTTGAATGCATCAACTGCTTCTTCGGGTGTCGAAAATCGTTGACCACGTAATATGTTTTTGATGTACGGAAATTAAAAAAAAAGTCATTGGGGGCTGGCGGGTGACCCGTTTTGGCCGGTTAAATATTCCTTTGTTTGAATCGATGTATTGAGAGCTCGCACTGTCATGATGAAGAATGATCCGACGGCGCTTGCTCCATCTCCTTATTTCACCAAAGACTTTTGATAAAAATAATGGTTCTGTACCAATCAGAATTGACGTCCTACGCTGCTCTAACGGCATCGTCCCTATGTGACCAGTAATGCCGAAGAAACAGGCAACCATTTGCTTCGATGTGTGGTTTTTCCGCGAACAACTTTTGTTGGATTAAGCTCGTCTCGGAAGACCTATACAGTCGATTGCTGTTTAGTTTCAGTCCCATATTCATAGATCCATGATCCGTCGCCTGTGCAGACGTTGTATACAGCCTTTGATGCACCTTGGACGTATTTTTTCAACATTTCTCCTTGCATAAATTGACTCGATTCTTTTTTAAAGTGTTTGTCAGATTATGCGGGATCCAACGCGAACAAATCTTTTTTACAGCCAAATGATCATGCAATATCTTATTGATTCTAGAGTCATACTAATCGCCAAAGATGCCTCAATCTCACAGTATGTCACATGACGATCTCGCTTTATTAGTTCACACACAGCATCGACGTTTTGCGGCACAACAACCGATTTTGGACGACCTTCGCGGAAACGAACGTCGGCCACGATTAAATTTGTTATATTAGTTTTTTTACAGTGCTGTAGGATGGTGCTATTTCGGCAAATAAAGAATTAAGCTCATCGATACCTTCTTGTCTCGTGATAATCCGCGTCGAAAGTTATGAAAAATAATCGCACGGAAATGTTCACGAGTTATTTCAATCTTTTTTGCTGAGATTTTTTCCCCCAGTTTACTTGAAACAACACAAATCGCGTTCAAATAAAAAAATGTTATTATGTTAAAAAGAGTCAAATTTTCTAATGGAAACGTCAGATAGCGTCTAAATCCGGGGTGGCCAACCTAAATGACTTTGCGGGCTACTTTGGAAGTGTATCATAAATCCGCGGGCCGCATATAAAATCATATATCCCCATATTAGATTTAGACCCACTATAGACACACTTAAGAGCGAAACATAAAACTTGTTATATTAAATGAGGCAACATGCGCGTGCATTATGAGTTCGCAAAACATAATTTTTTACTATTTTGGTCATCCCGTGGGCCGCAAAAATGTTCAAGGCGGGCCGCGGGTTGACCGGCCCTGGTCTAAATCATTTAGTGTTGCCAAGGCCAGAAATATAACTAGCAACCCACGTAGTAGTCGTGAAAGGCAATTGGAAACATACAAACCCGGTTCACACATGCGGGCATACCGATGTACTAGACAAACACATTTGGGGTTGCATTTGTACTGCGATAAATAAAGGTTTACAATTAATTCCGAGTGAAGTACTGACCAGCCTTGCATATAGATTGCACCCGTGTACTATATCTCTGTATAACAAAAAGCGTACGAGAATAGCCCCCGTCAATCAAACACAGGGGCAGGACGAAAAATTGACGTCGAGAAGTACGAAGATTTGAAATAAAATAGGTATTTTTAGAAAAAGATGAAATTCCAGTTTTTTCGGGAAGTATAAAGATCTTTAGAGGTAGGTCCTTCGAACAAGAATAGAGGTAAAGAATATATTGTATTCAGGTGGAATGGCAGAAATTCCGCGTTGACGAGATTAGTATTTGTTTCTGTACATGAAGATGCTAGTAATCAAGCTTTGGACGGGAAGAATTAATTACGCAGTCTAAGAAAAATTTGAGGTATAGTGTTACACTCTGGGAATGAAAATATCAGCGGATAATTTTAAAAATAGAGGAAGTTAGTATGTTTAGGCGAACAGCGGAAGCACGGTCAATACTCGAATAAATATGAAAAAATGAGCCGACAAAGAATGAAACGTCCGAAAGTAACACATTTTCGTGAAGTAATTTAGAATATATCATTATTAACGAATAAAACCGAAATTATGTCAAATAGAATAATTCAATCGAATGATTTTTAATGATACCGTTTGGTTTGTTGATTTCATCTTCAGTTAACAGATTACGATCCCTAACTTTCCGGCCAATAAAACCTGCATATATGTATAATGCTGCTAATCACCCTGAGAACCGTTTCGATTGTTCGCCATTATTATTAGTATTGCAGGATGTTAATTTCCGGAAGACTTGATGGTCACATTAGGTGTCGTTTTTCCAACATATATTCCACATTTTACTTTCCACCGATACGATATATTTGGCTTGGGCACGTTTCTGTACGAATATCTCGATAAGACCTTGGCATAATGGTAGCATAGTTTTGGTTTACTTCCAACCGAAATCCATTAAAACGAAGGAAAAATTATATTCAAACAATAGTGCGATAAAAATGAATAAGAAACGAATTTTCATATTTCAACTTAATGCTTGTTACAATTTCAAAAAAAGAACACACGTTTATCAAGTGGGCCTTCGTAAATTATTTCACGTCACAAACATCAGTGAAAATCTGTTTTTCCTTCTTCTTCTCTAGGCTATTGTTTTTCCTATCTTACATCTCATGTTTTTTTGTTTTTTTAAAATTAATACTATTTTCCGGTAGCTCCGTTTTAGTTATTTCAGCTTTACGTACTGCTCCGTTTACCGTAATTCTTTATGTGTAGAGATTTTCACGCAATCTGAATTTTTAATGATGTTGGAACGCGAAAGAATGCAATCAATATGCGGAAAGTTCCACTTTAAGGAGAATTAGAAGGAGAACTGGTTAATTCGAACTGGTTTCCGCATACATTTGTTCACACTCTTCCGCGTAAACGTCCGATACCAAAATCATTTTCCTTGATACACTCAGCGAAGGCGTAAACCATTTTCCCGTATACCCGTTTTTATTGCAAGGATTCCAAAAAAAATAATCATAACTGTGTCAGATAATTGAAAGTTTAAGGATTTTGAGATATTAAATTTTTGTAGCATCAACCTCAAAGATCAAAATCCCGCAGTATTATATAATGAAATGGGAAGCGGAGGAAATTTCGACTGTGTTTGTACCCCAGGAAAAGTGATCCTCCCAAAATAACGTCTACGCTTGAAGAATCGAGATCCTCAAAAAAAAAAAAAAAAAAGAATCGATTTTTTTATGCACTTAATTATTAATATAAAAAACGCCCACAACATAAAAATAGAAAAAAAAAAGAACAAAGAAACAGAAAGTTCATTAGCCGAAACAACTTACACTTACAAGTCATTAAAGTCGATTTTCACGGTAGCGAGTGACTCTTTAGAATCGAATCTCCGTTAAAAACATGTGTCGAATTATTCGATTCCAACTCGTAGAGTAGTCGGACAAACGTTATGAACCAGCAGAGTTCAATGTAACCAGTCGATTCTGAATTCCGAAAAAAAGCCGTACTAGCTCGGGACTTTAACAGAATCGATTTGTTGTTTGTCAAGAGGTAGGAGATGTTCTGTGGCATCTGTGGCAGTGTAAAAGCTGTTCATTCTTTTCAGGTCACGTTGTCTGTTCCTGTCATTTATCTGACTGGTGTACTCGACTCGGTGCTAGGGTCACTAATTATTTATGTTACGACTCTAAAAATGAATTCGCCATAGCTAACAGAAAACTGTGCAAGTTACCTCTATGAAGTAGAGTCGGCATGTATTTCAAATCAGAGTTGCCCATCTTTAATAAAAATACGTCAATGTAGATGAGCGAATATTCCAGAATCCTCTCGATAGTAAAAGAATAACTTCACATATTTCATCGACAGAGACGTCCTAGAGTTAAGATATGTGTATTGCCGAATAACGTTGCAACTAGAGAACATTTTACTAAATAATAAAATCATTTACACACACGATTACGAAATATTCAACTGCATCGAAGCATCGTATTTCATCATACGAAAGTACAGGTTCGCAGAGGTTTTGTTTTATTTAATAAAATATCGATAGTAAAACGATTCTATCGACAAAATTTGCCCTGACAGGACTTTCATTTATGCGCCAATACGATGTAAAAATTGAACAGATACTGTTATGGTAAAGTGATTTACAACAATCGTAATACTAAAATTATAATACAAAGAGGTGCACACTGATATTTACCAAAAGCTTTTCCAAGTGGAAAATCCGGCAGCTCTTAACGGAAGACTTACGGCTAAACCTTCGGGAAAATTCTGTATTCCGATACCGATGGCTAAATTTCTGTAAAAATGAAAAATGTAAATTTTAGAACGAAATACATATAAAAATATCTACATATATTCGCATTCGTCCACCCCGCGTGTTAGCTTTCGAGACACGATATTAAAAACCATTCGATAAGTATTTTTAAACATGTAAAATTATAAAATCGAAATGATACGGAAAGGGTGGGTTAAAAGGGGAGTGGGAATACTAAATATTAACAGACTTGAATAAAATGCGATTAGCGTTACAAAAAAAAAGTGATATTATGCAGATGAGAAGCGAGAAAATGATGCAAAGAGAGGAGGCTTAAATTGAAGGCGATAAATAGCCGCTACACTGTGGAGCGTTTTAATAAAGAGGAAAAGGATCTAGAAAACGATGGATGGCGGAAAAAAATATGGTTGAGTGGAGTGATTAAATACATAAACTGAAAAGTAAAGAATAGATGTTGAACTATAGTTTGGAATGAGTCATTTAAGAAAAGAAGAGCAATACTATGAACTGCTTAATAAACTGCCACTAGAAGTGAGGGAACAGACTATGTGTCAGAAATGCGCAGGAGATAGAAAAGGTTACGGATGAAAAAGCGTATGAAAAGTATTACATAATCGGAAGGCTGAGTACGAAGATGAGGTAGCTTGCAGAGTATGATTTATAATTCGAGAAAATTATATAATTTTGTTTGAACAGGAGGGAAATTTTGAAAATCGTAAATTAATTTTTAATGACGATGGGAAAAAAATAATTTTTTTTTTTTTTTTAACGCCGTAAGTTGTGAATCTTTTCGAATAAAAAGGCAGGACCTCTGGTTATATACTATACTTGTGAAGTAATAAAATAAAAAAGTTGGACGATTAAACGGTTTTTTAGATTTACATTGTATTCTAGGGTTCGAGATTTATCTCGTTCTCCAACTCAAGTTGTTCTCAGTTATTAGTTACGCGAGAGAAGTCATCCGGATGAAAGCAAAAACGGGACATCCGAAAAGAACTGACTAACCTATCTAGTAGATTCACTCTACTCTTTTTGTCAATATTCGCTTCTTGATTCATGATCTCTTTCTTTCTCACTTAATCCAAACTGATTTCTTCTTTTCGATTCCTTGCCATGCCGGAGAATCGAGGGAATTAAGTTAGTTAACTTGTAAACCTACCAAAAAAAGCGATTCTAATAATAAATATTTGCAAGTTACTGCGCGACAATTAGTTGAAAAAGCAAGAGAACACAACACAGAAATAATTCCGTGTTTTGTAAATTATCATAAAGTGTTCGACTGTGTCCAGTAGAGTAAATTGTGGTTAATTCTTACGGAAATGGGAGCGCCAAAGCATCTAGTCATATTAATTGCAATATGATCGTTACAGTTAGAGTTAAAACGGGACAAACGATTTACTCTGATTACTTCAAAGTGGAGAGAGGCGTTAGACAAGGATGTCTGCTTTCGCCACTCCTTTTCAATCTATATATGCAGAATATATTACGAGGAGGATATTATAAATGATGGAAAATATACAATAGAATGGAACGATGGTTTCCCAATTGGTGGACAGAAAGTATCAAACCTCCGATACGACGATGATACCACGTTGATAACTACAAGTATTGAAAATGTGAGCTGCCCAAGGACAGGGAACAAATTAGTAAAAAATACGGATTGATAATTAACAGGAAAAAGACTAAAATGATGATAATCAGCCGATCTAAAGATAACTGCCCTAACATAAACCAAATAGACGGCACAGAGAAGTGGTTAATAAGTTTACATACTTAGGGGATCGATTGCCGAGAATACCGGAGATTGTAAAGCAGAAATACGACGTCGCACGTAAATAACTAAAAGCGCGATGGGTCGATTAGTAAAAATTTGGCGTGATCAAACAGTAAACAGGAAGGTGAAAATTAAAAAAATTATTAGTATTCTCGGTCGTTTTATATGGCGCTGAAGCCTGACTGAACGCAGGTACATTGAATCTCTCGAGCTATGGTGCTGGAGACGAATGTTATACGGGTCCCATGGACGGCCAAGAGAACCAAGGTTGTCGAACCAAAACGTCTACTAACAGAAGTACTTCGCAGAATTGGGCGGTTTTTCGGCCATGTGGTTCGGGCAAATGGACTGGAGGCGCTCGAAGCCGTGTACCTCTAAGATGGCCAGATGGGTTTCGAGAATTTACCGGAAAAAGCTTCAGTGAATGTGTTCACGAAGCGTACAACAGAGACAGATGGCGTAAACTGCTTATCCAACGATAACAGTATTTCTGTGCCACGGTGCCCCTTCTAGAGATACACGATTCAAAGAGAGAGAGAGAGAGAGAGAGAGAGAGATATTCCTTTTTTTTTTTATTAAGTGAGTTTGTCAGTATGGACATCGGCCAAAAACTGTAGAAAAGAGGAGAAAAAGAATTCGATTTTTATAAGATGTGAAATAGCCAAAAAAAATGTACCAAGCGCTTAGGTGGCAAAAGAAGAAGAAAGGGAAAGAATAAATGAAGCTCTGTAGAGACTAGGAACAACACTGCTTGATAAAAGAAAGGAGTAGAACATTAAAAATGAAGAGCATCCTACATTATGTGAAGTGACACTGTTGGATGTACAATTTGGGGATGGCACGAAAAGAACGGGAAAAGCAACGAAAGGAGCAAACTGTGTCCAAAGCGCAGGCGGCATATCGAAAAGATATTAGAGCGACGCATAGAAGGGAAGTCAAAAAATCAGAGATTGAAAGGAAGGGAAAGTTGAATGGTCAAGTAAAAAGGACCCGGGTTAGAGGGAATGGGGAAGAATAAGAGTTGAACCACAATTTGTAATGCGCAGCAAAGACAAACGAATAATATTAATGGGTGGAAATGTGGTAAGATGTCGGAAGAAAAAGATAGACGAGCTAACGAGTCAACTAACTCATTTCCGTCGATTTCGGAGTGACCAGGAATCCATAAGAAATCAATCTGGGGATTAAATGAGAAAGGAAGAAATCTTGAATTAAGGAACGTATACGAAGGATTACGTAATCGGTAGACTGGGAAGGCAGAGGAGATGCAATAGGCTACAACACGCTCTCAGAATCTGACAGAATGAGGATATTGTAAAAGACACGTGAAGTTCTGCTGAAAAGAAATGCAGGATAGCAACGGACTCGGCACAGAAGATTGAACAGAAAGAGGGAAATTCTACTTAGAGTAATTTAAAAAAGGACAAACAAAGGCTGCGCCAAAAAAAAATAAATAAATAATTTCCTGTGGTCCCTTGGAACCGTTAGTGTAGATTATAACGTGGTTAGAAAAACGAGAGTTAGAATAGGTGTAGGAGGAACAGGCGAATAAAAGCAGTGTTAATTCGATGAAGCAAGGAGGAAAAATTGAAGGAAAAATATGGAAGCTTTTCGTGAGTGTATGATAAAAATTAAAGGAGCCGGGCAGAGACAAGAGACAGAATTGGTGTCTTATTGTTGCAAAAGCACCAATTACGTAAGATGAAGGAACAAGAAGAAATAAGTGAGGAAGAGGAGATAGGCAAACGTTTAATGAAGAAGCGGTAACCTGAATAGGAAAGCCGAATAAAAAGAGGAGGAATATGAGTTGCAGTTTGTATTGCGGGGATAGGAGATTTCCGAGCTCCAAGACAAAGGCGGGGGCAAGTATTTTGGACGCGATCGAGCTTAGAAAGCAAAGATCTCGAGGAGTTACTATAAATGTAACAGCAGTAAATTCCTGAAATTGCACCTGCGACTATCTACAATGAAAAGTTATTCCAAAACACAGAAAAAAGGCTAAAAGAACTAAATTATAACTATGTATAGTTTCAAAGTAGTCGTGTTTACGTAAAAAAAGGGAAGAAGGACAGAAATCGAATAGAATTAATAACAAGGATATAATTATTATTGTTAAATTTATAAGTAGACGCAAATGAAAAATATTAAATGTTTATAATGATAAAACGGGAAAACGCAAATAAAATTGCTTTTAGTAATAAAGAAAAGTACATATGATTATGAAATAGTTCCTAAATACTGAATTAAACTGTACTAATTATTAACCTATTTTTAATTAAATTTATTTTTTCATGCATTTTTTTATATTCCAAATTTTTCGGTTTAGATTTTACACGTTTGACTGACCGGTTTAGTGATGATCTGCCCGGAAGTCGGCGCGATACCGCAACAAATTATGGCTCCATCGTACAATGTTATAAACTAGTTGATGCACTGTGGCAATTTACTGTACACCGAAAAAGGAATGATCAGATTTGAAATCAGAAATGGAGTTATTTCTTAACAAGTGTTCCGTTTGCGTTAATTTTTTTCCTACGCTGTTCCGCCACAGGCAATGGCAATTCCAGCGCTGTGCGTCTAAAAATCGCGTGTGTACATTTTTCAACTGCGCTGCTATTGGTCAACTGATTTTGTTTCTCTAATCGCTTTTTTACCTTTTTCTTGTCCCCTGTGAAATATGCCAGTGTTGCCAAGTTAATTTTTTTCCAATTATTATTATTAGTTTTTCTGTATCGATTAATTTTTAAGCAAACTGGGAATCAGGCGAAATGGAAAGTTACTGGCCACAGTCGGCTTCCTGGTTCATTATATCGCTTCTTTATTGTATCTTCTGTCATGATTTGTGTAACGCTGATCATGTTTTTTTGAAGTGCTCCTTTTTGTCATTCTGGAGGACAGCACCCTACTTAAAGTTGCTGTTCGCTGGTATTCTTACACCATACCGTACATCCTCTATTCTATATTTCCACCCGCTGCTAATTATTATTCCAACTGCAGCTCTAAATTCATTCAATACTCTGTCATATATTAAGATTTAATCTCGTTCTTTAACTGCTCTCCTTGTAATGCTTCTAAACTTTTCCTCCTAGTCATTCCTGTCCACAGTTCTAGCATTAAAGGTACCATTTCCTACCGCTGCAGTTACAAAACTGCACACAACCTATTTTCGTTCTTTCATCCTGTCGACATTTTGGACTTTGTATACGGGTAGCCATTGTGTTAGATGCGAGGAATTCCTCTTTTTTTTCCTCTATTTCAATTGTACGTCTGCTGTCATAGTTGTGGCGATAGTGCTGCATGGTATATTTCTCGTATCTTTCCCTATCAGCATTGAGGGTGTTGATGTGCAGTAGCAGTCATAACATTTAGAGGTGAATTTTCTTTTCTCTAACCGTTTGCATTTTTTGCTCCTGCGGTTGTAGCTATAATGTTGCAAGAGGATCTCGTCCCTCCGGACAGTTTTTATATTAGGCATGGGTAACACTGCGGACACAATTATAGCCGTGGAAATATATCTCCGCGTTCGGACAGAGCCGGATATGTCTCCAACGATACGTGATTTAATCTTAACTCCGAAAGACGCTACACAACGAACAAATGTCGTCATTCCGGATACCGTCGGATTTGTCTCTAACGGAGTGATTTAATATATCTCAACTGCGAAAAGCGTTGGCTGTGCGCATGCATACCGCGTTCAAGGACGTTCTGTGTTGCTTTGTACGTTCCGAATGCTACGCGGAATAAAGAGTTGAATACGCAACTGAAGATGATTGCGATTATGCACACTAGATATGAGATACGTAACTCGACCGGGTTTGGAGTTGAGAAACGGTAAAATATCGGAAAGTACGCATATATGTATGTACCTAAAACTGCTTTAGCGGAGTTGATTTGCGCATCTCTGTTTTATGTTCTCTGCTTTTAAAGTATTGATAATAAGATTCCTGAGCTCAGGAAACTTTTGAGCTTACGAGGTGTGGTACTCATAGTTTCAGTACTGAACTACTCTGAATTTTTGTTATAAGATTCTATATCAAACATTTTTCTTTCTTTTTCCGAAAAATTCAATATTAAAGGAACATGTTACAAAAGCAACTTTTTATTATTCTGAAAATTGATAAATTTAAAATGAAACAACCGCGACATATTTCGAGAGCACAGTCCCATAATCATAGTATTCAACTTTTTGTTAAATACCATGATTAGGGGACTGTGCTTCCGAAACATGTCGCGGTTGTTTCATTTTAAATTTATCAATTTTCAGAATAATAAAAAGTTGCTTTTGTAACATGTTCCTTTAATACACTTAATATTGTTTATCAACCTATAGTTGTTATGGTTGTAGTAGTTAACTGTGAAAACCGTATGAGCGATTCTTAAAGCCGTGAAACTCACTTTTGTTTCTTCTTCTTTTCTTTTTGGAATTTTTTGGAATTTCAATTTATATACTAATCGCTTTCTGACGATTTACGTTTAACTTTCCTTTCTTTCTACTTTGTTTTATCCATTAGTCCCTTCAGACTACTCTAGGCATAGTATTTCCTTATGTATTTTTCTTTGACATATTTCTGTTGGTAGCTATGTACTCTTCTGCGTCGCAATTCTCCTTTCCTTAGATGGATGTTATGTATGTTTTTGGGTGATTGGTTACTGTTAACGAGTCCAAAACAAAGGGCAAAAAAAAAAGCGATCAACTGAAAAATAGTCTCCGTTCTTTCTATTGAAGGTTTATACACTATCAGTTAAGATCCGAGTTATGCTAAGATAACGACACGGCTCTATAATGACAGTAGAGAAAACAAATGGAAAGTAAACGCTTATAACAGTAAGAATGTTTTGATGTTGCTCAAAAAAGACGCCAAACAATCAAGGAGATGGCCTAAATCATCGTATTAAATTGTTTTTTATCATTTCTTTAAAAAAAAAAAAAAAAAAGAAAAAAAAGAAATAAGAAACTGTTATAAACCTCTTTGGATTGTATTAATTCAGTGTAAACTGAATTTAAGAGAATTTATTCGTACACGGAAGCAAAGAAGAAAAAAATGTTCCCCTCCAATACTTGGCCGCCAGAATTATGAACTTGTTGGACTTTTACGCTAACATAATTTATAAAATAAATTAATTTATATGAATGACAAAATGCGTATAACCTTTATTTATTTGTAGGAAATGATAAAGCAAAAATAAAAATTGAATTATAATAACTTTTATACAAATCCTGGATGCTCTAGACTCTTAGATTACTAACATTTACATTGTTAATTGATTTAATGCATACACTACAATTGCCCTTTTGGGACTGTTGCGTGCACCATGTGTAAACAAATAAATATTAACAGATTAAATTAACAAAAAAGTATACAAAGCTATAAAACGTTTACTATTTATAGCCTATAATTAATTAGACTGCCAACTATTAATTAATTAGAAAACATATTAAACGTTTTGTGTATTTTGTATGTAAATTTTTACACAGAAATTTATATGTGACGAAAATTATAAATAAAAATTTTAAAAATTTAAACTATCACAATTAAATAATTATATTAAGTTAATAATCGTTATCGCAAAAGTATCCCAGAAAGAGAATTCATAGTATTTTTGCGGAGATTTTTAATCGTCATTTTTCGGTAGATGCTGCTTTTCTGTGAAATGGTGTATTCAGTTTGCAACAAAATGTGTCAGTCCATGCACCTTAAAAATCATATAACTAGAGGCGGTACTGCTGCTTGACATCGAGCGTCGTGACCATTTTCTTTTTTTTTTGTACATTCTAGTTGTACAGAATAGGCATAGTGCTTACGGGGCAATTGTTATATCAGTGGCGGATCCATTTCCCTCCTAAGGAACCAAAGCCTCTATAAAAAAAATTGTTATAACAGAAAAACTTAATTTATGCTATAAAATATTTGTATAAATTTTACCCATGGATTTTAATAATTAATATTTAATACTATTTTCTAGTAAAACTTTTAATGTTCCTTTTTTATTCTATTTTAAACACAATACTGTTGTCGTTCTTTTGTCTTTTTTGTTTATTTTTAATTTTTATTTTGCGATTTTAATTAAAAATAGTAGTTCAATGAGAATTATATATACATTTATACTTGCTCACGAACAAAGAGAATTCGGATCGGATTACTAACAAAAATAAAAAAGAAGTAAAGTGTCTAATAAGAAATACTATCTGAGAAGGCCTACAAAGATTAATCGAGGATGTGCTCAGACACACAAAGAATTTCGGAATTAAAATAAATTTTAGTAAAACAAAGTATATGAAGATATCTAGAGAAAACCCAGGGAACGATGAAGAAATCATAATAAAAGGGGAAAAGATAAAAAAAGTTGCATCTTTCAAATATTTAGGAAGTTGGATCACAGACAAGGTAAACTCAGACATGGAGATTAAATGCAGAATAGAGGTAGCACGAAACGCATTTATGAAACTTAAAGGGATATTGTGTAGTCATGATATTAACACACAGCTAAAACTCCGCCTGATTAGATGCCACATATATGGGCTACAGTGACATACGCAGCTGAAACATGGACGCTCACGGCAGCCGCATCGAAGAGGATTGAAGCATTCGAAAGGTGGATTTATCGACGGCTTTTGAAGATCAGCTGGACCGAGAAAATTACTAATAAAGAAGTGCTACGACGTCTACAAAAAACTACTGAGGAACTACCGACCCTAATTAAAAAGCGAAAAATCAACTATCTGGGCAGCCATATTATGCGAGGAGACAAATATGAGCTGGTGCAACTAATATTACAAGGAAAAGTAGACGGAAAACGAAAAGACCGAGAATGTCTTGGCTAGACAACATAAAGAGCTGGATAGGTATCAACAATACTATAAGGGGAAATTAATGAATGTGGCGCGTAATAGGGAATCATTGAACACATTGGTCGTCAACGTTCGCTAAGCGGATAAGACAAAAGAAGAAGAAGAAGATCTTTCTTACTATTTCTAAACTACCATATTTAAGGTATAATTTTATAATTTCGTTTTATTTTTTTCATAACTAAAAATAAAACAAAAGTTAAATTAAAAATTGTAATAATTATGTATTTTTAAAACATTTTTATGAATTTCTATAAAGGTCGCTGCTATTTGATTTTCTTTATGAAACAAGGGGTATTTCTCAAATCTACTGCCTACCGTAGAAGATTTTACGTAATTATATAATTCCCCCCTTCCCCAAAATGTCCATCTGGATCCGCTCCTGGTTATATGCAATGTGAGTGTACATTTTAACGTAAATTAAATTGAATAAAAAAAATTTAGGCAGGGTTTACATTTCCGAGAACTCTTTCAAGCCGATCTCGCACCATAAAAAGAAAACCTTTAAAAATGATATTTTCCGAATGAAATTTTGTTGACCTTTTTTATGTTCTCTCTTTTTAATGTGGCTGGTGTATGTGCGTTAAAAGGATTCGAACTTGAAAATTTGAGACGAAGGGGATCTCAAAATTTTCGAACAACCGAAAATAACCGACGAACAAGTTTTCAGTTTAATTTGAATACAAACTAGCTCTTCTTTCCAAACTAGATATAATCCGGAATTCATGTCTTCGTCTTTGGCTCGTTGCTATTAAGTCCTCTTGTACGATTCCGGCATTACTTGCTGAATCAAATTCCTTTCCCAACAAACCCCATCGAACTATATAACGACTTTAATTCAATCCCTAATCATAAAGCTGATATCATCCTCCCACCAAATTACTTTCCTGCGGCACTGGACTTATGAGTAATTTGTTAACACTGCTGCTAAGTCAGCTCTGTTGTGCCCCCCCCCCCCCCCGACAAAATAAAGTCCATAAAAATTGTTGTGCATCCCGATAGAAGCAACATCGGCTCTCCAAATGAGCTTGCTTTCCGAGGGAGATAAAAGATGGTATTGACCCCTGGTTCGCTCCTTCCGACCTTCCTAGGAAATTCATTTTGTCACTATGACAAGGCTCCGCGCATTGGACATATTTCTCTGATGCACGACCATCTTTTACTCAACTGCGAGCCTCTTTTTGAATGCCCCTTTTGTTCCCTCTTCCCTGCTCCTTCAATAAAACATCTGCTCCTTCCTGGAGTGCCCTTCTTTTGCTCTTCAGCGTTCTCATTTCCGCATCATAGTATCTCTGCAGTCATCTCTGGCTAACTCGTCCTTGAATATCGCAGATACTATTCAGTTTCTTTATACAACTGGTTTGTTTCGAGTCATTTCCCACCGTGATAGTGTTGTAATAGCCCCAGCAGCTGCACACGGCGCTCAAAAAAAAAAAAAAAAAAAAAAAAAAATCGCTTCTCACGTTTACTTGTAGATTTTATTTAGGATGCGGTTATTCTTTTAAAAAGCTTACTACTGACGTCTTCTGAACTTTTTCCATTCTATTTCTTTATTTACAAAAAAAAATACCGTTTTACTTGAAAGAAAATTTCTACCCTCATATCGGTTTACGTCTTCGTTTCTACTTGCCTTATGTAATCAGCTTCCTATAACTTTCCTGACTTCTCTTTCAATTTGGCAAACACCTTGGGCAATGAAATCTAGCTGCTGCTCCCTCGAGTGCTTTCTTTTCTAAAATCCCAGGTTCGAAACTCCTTCTTCTTTGTCAAAAAGTTCCGATTTACAGATTCTGGTATCTCTGGTTTCTTTGTTTCGGCCTTTTCGAGTAAACTATCTTTCTGCTTAACGGCCCAATCTAATCTTTCTTCTAAACTGTTCTTCTAAGATTTTCCTTTATTTTGACGTTCCGCTTTGTTTCTACTATTCGCTCACGGCTTAATCATATTCTGCTAACTTTTTATTTTCGTTTTTCCTCGACATCTTTACACCATGCTATCCTCTTCATCGAGATGATGAAGTTTTCTGCAACTTTAACCATACCCTCTTTGAATGTCTATCTCAACTGACCGTCCTATTTTTTATTCCCGTATACTAATATTTAGCCTTTCCGTATCTATTGTTGCGTCTATTTTTATCTCGACATTTTCCCTTCTTTGCTCGTTATTCTTCAGCTTACAATTTTAGTTTCTTTATTACATCAATCTCTGATCAATTTTCTGATTTTCTACATTGTTCCCGGGAAATGATTTTCAATAATTCGCTCCCACCCGAAAACCAAAAAAGAATAAAACCCGTGCGTGCATGAACCGTTTTAAACAACAACCGTTGAATAGATAGGATTTTAAATTTGGCTACTTTCAAGATTAACACGAATACATTTTTTCTTCACTGTGTTTTTAACGCTGTCCAGTTCAAATTAACCGGACGAAAACTGTTCCAGCAACGCTATCTGTCGGTCGATTCAGAATATGTCGTTTAGTTTAAACGAGAAAAAGTGACGTTCGAGCGAAGAGTAGACAGTTCTTCTGCTTGTAGCCGGATGTACGACGAATAAAAAATAAAAGTAAAATAAAAAGAACGTGGCAAAATCCAAATAGAGGATGGCATTAAATGGCATCAGCCGTCATAGGATGCTTGCTCCGAGCTACATACGGACAACTTCCGGTAGAACGTCAATGTAGCATAAATGTGGGATTGCTGGTGGTTGACGATTAACCGTGATGCAAAACTCAAAGATTACCACTTTCTCTCCGCATCAGCATTCAACGCCATAGTAGCTATTATCTGCACTTACACAGCGATACTGGCAACATTCTCAGTCTCCACATGGTAATATAATTGACGAACAGACGAATGAACCAACGATGGTTTTCTAGACATCTTGTGTGGGCGACCACCGATCTAGATGTTTCACAAATGTCTCACACCTTATGCTAATAGTAATAACAATAACAATAATAATAAAACAACTGAAACAATATATTATTGTCGCTACTACTAACAGCAGTACTGATCTCAATAAAAAATCAAATAAATTTTAAATAAACTTTATTACTATTACCATTGCACAATTACATCTATGCGCAAAATTGCCCGAGTGATAGAGTATTTAAACGCAGTGAAATAAATAAAATAAAATAAAATAAAATAAAATAAAATAAAATACAATAAAATACAATAGGCCACTTAAATGATATGCGAATGCTGATTCCAACATAAAATAAAATAAGTCACTTAATTGTAATATAAAAATGATTTCTCTAAATAAGACATATTAGCTACGCAATAAAACTTAAAATGGTATTTGAAAATAACTCTATAATTTTTCAGCAGTCATAACATACTACTTAAAAACATTTATCCATAACTGAAACATTAGTGAATCACTAAATTAGCAACCGTTCCTCGATACTCTGGTATCCGTGATTAGGTAATTTAATAAAACATTTACGTCTTTTTTTGTAGTTTTTCAATTCAACTTTTACGTAATGTGGCAGTGAGTTATATATTTTAGGGGCCATCGTATAAAGCGCTTATATCTTCGAATGAAATTTTCTCAAATTTGGTATAATCGCTAATTCTGTTGCGCCACAACTTCTAGTAATACCGTTTTTAATTAATAATTTAAAATCCCCACTTCTACTTAACATAAACAGTAGTAACTGAGCGGCTGACTTGGCGTATTTTATTACTATTAACAAGCTTAATCGTCACTCTGTTATTCAAAAAATCTATATTCGTGAAGGGTTATATTTCGCTGTGCTTCCCCCGGTGAATTAGTCCATAGGTTAAAACAGGCTTATACAGCGATAGATAAAGTCGCTACAGGTGACGTTTTTTAAAGAATTCACTCGAGTAATAAAAAATGAAATTTAATTTTCTAAGCTTCGAAGCTAAATAATAAGTGGTACTACGCTTATTCCACATCAATCTGCAATCTGATTTTAATTTCATCTCAAAAACACGTTCAATTTCTATATTATTAAGCAAATTTTATTATAATCCTACAAAAATATTGTATTTTATGGCTATATATCATAAATTTCGTTTTTTTTAAAATTGACTATAAGCCTGTTAGTTTTGAACCAATTCCAAAACTATTTGCACATCTCTATGAGCTAACTGTTGCAAAATGTGGCTATCACGCAAACTTACAACAATTGCAGTATCATCTGCGTACGTAAAAATTTTACCAAATACATTTAAATTACATAATTCATTGATGTAGATGAGAAACAGAATAGGTCCCAATATCCTGTGGGAATCCATAATGTTGTATCATACGTTCACTATGTGCTTTATTGGTTTTTGTGACATATTGTCTATTACTTAAATACGAATGAAACCAATTATAAATTATTTCCCGAAAACCACAAGCAGATAATTTAGCTAAGAGAACGTCATGATCAACTGTATCAAAAGCTTTTTTTCGTGAATCGAAATACACACAGCTAAACATGATTTTACTGCATCTAGATTTTCAGTGATGTGCGATATATGTTTAAACAGTGCAATATCAGTTCTCTCTACCTTCCTAAAAGTTCATACTGGTTAATTTTCTTAACACATTTCTCAAAATATTTTGAAATTGTTAGTAAATAATAATAATAATAATAATGTTAAAAAGAAAAGTTCAGTTAAGCATAAAAAATCATATGTGCTGAAAATTTCATTAGTGTAAAATTTACTACTCTTTTTTTGTATTCGGACTCGACTATTATTATGTGGATATGAATTCAACAACGTGAGTGATGGTAATTTTTGGTGTTTTGAGTGTGCACAGCGGGATTCGAATTCCACTAACAATAATAATAGTGTATTTATAAATGATGATGATGAAATAGAATGACGAATAGCTTACTTTAGGCGGAAACCTCCTCCAAACAACAGGTTTTTCAATAATTTTTTACAAAAAGCTGAGAGCTTTTATTGCAATGAATCAACATAATATTGACGTTCAAATGAATGCAAAAAATTTTTTTATAAGTGAAAAAAATACAAAAAGGCGAAGCTAGTGGTGCTCGAACTTAAGTTTGCGACGTGGAACGTCCAGGTCCTTGTAGTTAACTAAAATTAAAAAAACAAATTTTTTTAATTAAAATAAGCCAGTCCGCTTTGCAAGATCCTAAATTTAGCGGAAAAATTTTTTAAAAAATTTGAGGGAAAAAAGAAACCCCCTTTTTTTTTTAATAAACAAATTCTTTAAAAATAATATTTATTATAATAATTTATACGAAATTTTGGGTTTGTGCAAAAGACGAATAAGTTAAAGAATATCTGTACAAAATTTCAAGTTGATTAGTTCATTACTTTTTGAGTTGCGAAGAAAAAAAACGTATTTTGAGAAAAACGCATCAGGAACACAATACATATCCAACTGCATTAACGGAGTTGGTTTGAGCATCTCTAAACTGTACGAAAAACGACCGTTATATAGACCAAATTTTTCTTTACAATCGTCGGAAGTGCCCGCTAGTATTCCAAAAGTAAACTAGCCAACTTGTTTGGCTAAAAAATTAAAAGGTAGAGGCCGTAAAGGTCGCACGCTCGTTTACCTGCTCTCGGTACCTTTGGAGAGCACATTCATTTCGGTGACTTCCTAGGGACCTTTAGGACCTTCTGTTGGGCTTAAAACTTTGGAAATATATTCTTCGGATACTAAGTGAATGTTTTAAAGCAATAAAAAAAAAAATGCAAAAAGATTAATACTGGTGGAAGTTTCCCCTTGGTCAGTATTCAAGAACGAGAGAGAGCATACCGAAGATTTCACTTGTCGGTTTATGACAAAAATCGTTAATAATTTTTCGTTTATCTTTACATGCATATTATATTATAATATAAATAATAATTACACACACACACACACGCATATATACATATATAACTCGGCCATTTTGGCCTCGCAAGGGGCTGTGCCCTTTGACCCCTCTTGCTTACATTTCTATCTCATTCTCTTCTATACTTTGTATAAAATGATCAAAATTTACAACGTAATTCTAAATCGGTCCATACGAATATAATAACATAACTACAGAAATCCTATAAAATATAACAAACGTTACATAAAATTGGGACATTTTTTTGAGACATTTTTTTTAATGGGGGTAGCCTAAGAATTAGGTTGTAATTAATATATATATATATATCTTTTGGGAGGTGGGGCGTTCATTAACACAGCACAAGCGTAATTTTCGGAAGCGTAAATATGTGATAGTGGGATTTGAATTAGATCCTGCTTGAATGAAACACTGCTGCCTAACCAACTTTGCTGCGGTAGCTGGTTATATACGCACACATACATACATACACATATATATAATATACATAGGGTAATTTTAGGAATGATGGAGGTTAGTTTCTGCTTCATTGAAAGGCATAGAGCAGATATGACAATATGCAAGGCCACGTGTTGACGAATAATAATTTATTCAATACTGTAATTCATTGTAGTTTTATTCGCTAGCGTTGATAATTAAACAACAATTTTTTCTATTACTTTGAACTGGATAGTATACAAGTACCTAATACTACACATTTTAAATATTTGTTGGTTTCTTGTAGTTGCTGATCAGTTAGTAAATATTTCCTTTAATAATTTAAGATGATTTTATTTGTGTGTTTGTAAAAATTTGCGCATCTTCTCCACATGTAAATTCGGAAGAGTTAATGCACTGAAATGAAACATCTTTTATAATGTTCTTTACATTTTCGTTTTCTTTGATTCTCTATTAAATTATGTGATTTTTACGATTATGCCAACCGAATACAAAAGGCACGCGCATATTATCAGTGGTAACTATAGACCAGTTGACAATGGGAGTTGGTATAATTGATGGTGGAGAGATGAGTAATTTGACGGGGCAACGAAACTTCAATTCGGAAAAATCTTCCGATGCATGGAAGAAATCAGCTATGATCAAAAATCCAGTATCATCAGACAAAGAGACCGGTCTCTCAACTGAACAATACTGATACTACTCGGCAAGTAAGCTGCCGACACGGGAAATGAAATTCATCCGGACATTTTTTTTTTTTTTTTTTTGACTGAAATAGATTAATTGCGTATTTAAGAAATTCTTTAGACAGTGGAGATTAATGAACATGGATAATATCAAGAAATTAGGTATATTAGATCTGCTTCTAAAAGAAATTATTATAGTTAAAAATTACTTTAAAAAGTTTTTAAAAAATTTTTTGTTGAAAAAATGGTTGCTATTCAAATTTTTTTTTGTAGTTATCTGATAAATAAAACAAAAAAATTTACAAATAAGTGGTAATAAATAAATTTTTTTTAAATATCAACCTAGCGCAGTAATGATTTTATGTATTTTCAATGGAGTCAACTCGAACAAAACATTGCTTATTGTTATAGTATGATTTCTCTATTATTAGCAGCTTCAAAAAAAGAAGATTATATGTTCTTGGGATGTTTTGTTTTTTTTTTTTTTTTTATGTTTGTTCCGCATAACCTTTTCTCACGCGGAATTATTTCAATTATTATTTGTTTTTTCGAAAGTATACCCCAGTCAGTAGGAGTACTATGTAAGTATTGGTAGTACATTAAACGTTTTATAACAAACGCGATTGACGCTTAAAACGCGTTACCAATGTTAACCATGGAAACGTAGATTGGAAAGAAAACGAACTTTTATTATAGCCAGAGCAAAAAACTTAAAAAATGTTATCAAAGTTAGATAAATATAGATTACTGCATTTGATCATGTTGATTTCAGTGATAACAGTTGTTTATTAGAGACTGCGGGGTGGTCCTATATATGTATATGTATATCGGTAAGTATCGATGATTACCGACTGAGAAATATTAAAATAAACGGAGTCACCGTAGAAGAGATGCACCTTCTTTGCTTAATGTAACCAGTCAAAACTTAGCCAAAACATTTTCATCAGTATATCATAGGAAAAACATGAACCTCTAAAATGTTTAAAGTGACAATAAGCGCGAATGGCTTTAAGTACTACTAACGAGCTCATCCCGGTCGGAATTTGAACATTAAACTCTTTAACCAACATCCGGATTTATACAATGCAGAAAGTAGCACAGCATTATTGCTTAGAAATGTTTACACTAAAAATTATGAAATAAAATTGTCGTAAAAAATAATGATCAAGATTTACACTTGTTTTAATAAAAATGCGCTAAAAAGTAAAAGTTAATTAATTTTATAATAAAATACATACCTTTCGAAGAGATATTATGATTATTCTCTCAAAAACAAAATTCGTAAATCAGAGTCTCGGTACATCGAATTCCCTAATTGCAACGATGATTAAAAATCGAATTAAATGTTCCTGACGTTTTTAATACACTCAGCTTATGAAAACGAGTGAGATTACGTTGCGCTAGACTCATTTAATATGGTTTTTTAATTATTTCGAATTCGGCACTGACTCTAATTATTATTAATGTTGTTTCGGAATAATCATAAAATATCCTTAATAAATGTATCATTTATCAAATAAAACACTTTTTACTTCTCAGCGCACTTTTATTACATTTTTAAAGTAAATCTTGAAGTGTCGGTATTTAAAATAAAAGCAATTATGATTTGACATATTATAATTTGTTTGAAAACAATTTTTAAAATGATTTCTAGTGTCGCTAGAAATGTTAGCCGAATATATTGAAAAGGAGCGCGTAGAACAAAAGAACATAAAGCAAAAAAAAAAAAAAAAAAAAGAAAAAAAATGTACCACCCTCGGGGATTAGTCGCTTGTGCCAAGAGCAGAGTCGAATTAGGAATGACGGTTTAATGATCGGTAGGAAAAGAGTGCATGCAGAAAATAAATAAAGCGAACGCTAAATTAACAACATCGGCAATAAATAAAATTTGTGGCGCAACTTTCGATAGCTTCAAAAGCGTAGCGTTGTTAAGAAAATTTTTCACCGCCAATGATTCGAATTATCGTTTTTTTGGGGGGGTTTTGGTTTTTTTCCTAGACTTTAAAACTTCATAAACTAGCGATAGAACTACGCGGAAACTCCCTTTTCCAGAACCTCGGTCTAACTGTACAATTAACAAACGTCGCCCTCGCGCAGTTTTAAATTAACTCTACCTGGAATTCTAAATAAGATATGAAACAGAATGCTGCAAAAAGAAAGCTGCTAAAATGGAATTATGAAGAAAGACTGAAATTATCTTTTTAGAAACCGTCAGATTTCGAAAATCAGTATATAATATACGTGAACCGCGCGACGTTTAAATCCCTCTCTGCTAGGTCCACATATAACGAACGAAGAGTGAACTCGTTAGTATGCTCCTCTTTAGTATTGACGATGACAAAGTTTTTCCGATATTGTATGTAGCACTTTCAAAGGTGCTCAAAAAGATAACCGACCCTTGACCCTGCTCCGGGGGAAAGTGAGCCGATAATTAATTTTCGTCACGAATGATTTTTCACGTAGAATCTGTATCGGACTAATTTTAATTAATCACTAGAATTTTCAGTCGTTTGATCGAAAGGATGAAACAAAATCCATTTCCGGATTGCAACACTAGTACTCTCGTATTTGCAAAGCGAATTATCGAGAGAAGTGAAATTCCGAAGTTATGCATAACGATCCTGTGTTGCTGGATTTATGCGCGCAATAATAATAATAGTACGAATAATAGAGTAAGAAGGCGTAAGATTTAACGCTGCTTGCGTGTGGCCAAATCAAGGTGAACAGCATACCTTGCTAGTTTAAATATCTCACCACACAGACAGACGCTGGTAAAGGTTACTAACCAAGAGAACCGTTATCGATATGTGCTATACACAGATACAGCCGAGCCAGTGTACACACATGTACACACTCGCGCGCGTTATATATATATGTATAGATTTTTGTATATATATATATATATATATATATATATATAGAGATATAGATTTATGTTGTACGTGAAAGTGTAATCTATTTTGTTTACATATATGCCGGTCCCAGCGGTGACAACAGAGGAAAAACTGTTGAGTCGAGCTACTAAATAACATTATCGGTGGAGAACCGAGGTTGTTCCCTCCAGAAAAATAGGAACAGCGCAGAGAGGCATGGGCAGAGAAGTCTTGACTAAAAAAGAGGGATTACTATCTATCAAAGAGTTACTCCGGCAGAATGGAGCATATTTTTAAAAATAATCTTCGCATATAAAATAAAATAGTGCGCTGTAATCAGGTCGACCACTAGCCAACGTATATAAATTTGAGCAGTCCGCTATGTAAAAAGTCGTTTTGGAACCTCGCAGTCTGACGACGACGATGGAAAGACAAGCATGTTGCGCCGGGGCCGCTAGTAAAAGGACCTGCAACAGCCCGAATGAGATGTATACAGGTTTTTTTGGTAGTGGCGGCGGCGGGCATGTAGAGGCAACATCGGATATAACACTACATAGCGGTGTAAACCAGTTTCATTCGATGTTGCATGTTTAACGCAGTAAATTAAGAATTAACGAGTAGTATACGTTTAATAATACGTAATAAAAAGAAAAGCCGCTGTCGAATAATGGCCATTCAAACGAATAATCTACAACGCAAGCAGCATATAGGAAATGCGCGCGTCTTTTAGAACTGCTGTCGTTGGCTACGATGGTCCAGTTTATCACTACTACTACTACCCTAGAGTGCGACAAGATCTTGAACCGGAGTTAAGGGAAAAAATTTCGATTAATCTTTATCGAGTAGATAATCGATATTTCGATATTAGCCGGATCGGATTACCATCGATGATGATATTATTTATTGAAAATGCATTTTCAAAAATAGTGAATTTTTTTTTTTTCTAGCGGTTAGTTGAATAAAATTGCAAATTTTATAAAATGAAAAAAGGTTCTGTTGATTGTGTGTATTTGTGAAGTATAAAATAACTACAAATTTTTACGCAAAATACATGGGGGTATAGTAATTATAGATAGCGGAAGTAATTTTGATATCGGGCTCTGTTTACATAATCGCGATAATTCTTCCGATGGTGCGCAAATAAGCTTGAACATGAGGGTGTAAATAAATACTGATTTTCGAAAAATGTATTGACTCGGTATTATAATAATATACCTAAAGTTTTTTTTGTTTCAACCAAAAGCTATAACAACTGAAATTGTATTGAAAGAACCTGAACGATGTAAAACTTTTTGATGAAAAATTAAACCTATATAAGTATGTACAATACTTTTTAAAAATTTAGGCTATAGTTTTTTTTGTTTTTTTAAATCACCATATTTCTATTACAACGCCCGTGGATATGATAAATGAGAGAAGAAAACCGAAACAAAATTAAAAAATATTTCTTCTTCAAAGAATTTTAGTATAATAGCTGGACAATCTTGAAATTTACGTGTGGTCGAAGGTGTAGAGGATTACAACTTCAAATAGAAGTTTTCTAGAGACAAAATCGGTCTTTAAGTATAGACCATAACAATGTTTCTTTTTTTTAAATTATTAAGCGAATTTTGCGTCTGATGGAAAAATTTTGTGGGTCACTTTGCGTCCGACTACTGGTCTTTTCCTTTAATCATAATAAAAATTGGGCTTATTTCTTTCTTTATCCCGGAAATTTTTTTACATTTTCTTCTACGCATGCTCGCGCGCCGTAGCCTGCAAAAAGTTAATTTGCCCCGACGCCGCACATGAAACGGAAACGAAAACACATATATGCATGTATTTATCGACTTTTTTCGAATTAATTTTGTAACGTAAAAAATCTGATGGCAAATTTACTTTTCCTTTTTTTTTTTCGACATATAAAAGCACGCTGCAAAAGAGTCAAAAGAGCTTATTTTGATATTTCAAAAGCGCGACACTCTCGACATCTTCTTTTTCTTTGCTTTTATTACAAGCTACGCTTAATATTTTCCATCTTTCTGTATTTCGTGTTCCTGACATTTTCCCGCTAATGTCATCGGTCCACCTTTCCTATTCCGCATTCCATCATATATATCAGTCTCCCTACATTATCAATACTTTTATTTACCTTTCATCCGATTGCCGTCTAATAATATGCTCCTTCATCCGTTTTTTTGTTGCCATTTTTTTATCCGTATTTTCAAAGTCTACTTCTTTTCTAGTATTTTATTTTGTCTCGCAACTTGATACCTAATTTTCCGTTCTTCTTCTTTTTTTCTTTTTTTTTTTTTGGTTTTCTACCGCGTTTTTCAGTTACTTTTTTCGATAACGACAAAGCGTCTATGTGATGTATGTCGCGTTGAAAATAATTTTGCCCTCGCTTTCTTTACCAATTTTTCTTATTTTACCCATGCAATAAACCATTCATCCGCGCGTTTGTTATTTTCGTATTTGCCTGCTTCCTTTTTATTTTGTAAAACCCCTACCGAAGTATAAAAATCTGTTCAAAGTTTTATTTTATCTGGCGCCCGGTTGACATTACTGTATTTTTAATAGATTTAGTTTTCTCTGCGGGTTTACGTTGCTGCGCTTTCCTCATCTCCGATTCCTGTGCATATCATTACACTATAATCGCTTTTCCGCCCAAAAACAAACAGGCCCGTAGATATTTCCCATTAATGTTCTCATACCCTTTACGCTGCAGTTTGGTGACTTTGTTTCATACATTCTTCTAGCGGGTTGTTGTAAACGATTTTAGCGTGTTCTTATGACTTAGAGGGGTCTTTCATTATTGGAAATGTCGTTTTTGCCGTGCAGACTAACACTACGGCGAGGTTACTGAAAGTCTTTTTTAACTGTTTCCTGACGTTCTCCGATGATACACTTTCACTTATACATATTTATGTACTTTCTTTGACCGTGATTATAGGAATCGATTAAAAACTCACCAAACGCTTTCTCGTAATTTGCAAAATATCAGTGAAAAGCCCAAAGCATTTTCATCCGATAGGTTTAACATTGTGCCGGCGAAATTATTTCAACAATGCTTTAGGCGCTTGTCGGTATTAATCGATTCGAACTGCTTCAAAAAATCCGACATTAAATATACAGGGGCGCCTTTTTAAGGAATTAAACCTGTTTCTGTTATATGAATATTCGTAAGCTTAAAAAGAGGTTATTGGCGATTAATATTAATTTCTCGGATACAAGGAAAAATAGGGTACGCAGTAATTGTGATGAGAACAATCGAACTTCTATAGCAGCTGGAGTAGCGATACCGCGAATCGGCTACAATAGCGCCTTCGTCGGAGAACTAAAATTCTAAAAATCCTCCGGAAACAAACCGAAATAAATGGATCAATGTGATCAGTACCGGCGATCACAACGATCGATGTAGCTTTATCGGTGCGGTTGTGATCCGTGGCTAGAAATGATTATTTTACTCGAATAAATTCCAGCAATTATATTCAGTTTTCCAGTTTTCTTTTTCTCGGTAAAATCGCTACCATACATTTTTGGTTGATTTGAGGCACACACGCACGCACCATCACAGAAGTTGTTGGAAAACATGCAAAAGTTATAGCAAATGCGCAACATTTTTTCTACGTAAGGTGATGCACAAAATGTTCCGCATTCGCAAGATGGTAAATTGACAACGTCATCTGTTCCATTTTTCAGCTTTTATACAATTAATGCGCCGAAAGACGGAATATTTGTGTTAGAACATGTGGAACAGAAGTCGCTGGTAAAAATCAAGAACATAATTTACCATGATTTTCTTTCTTTTATTTTTCGTTATTAAAAATTCGTACATTCGATTAAGGATACCACCTGATGACCCTGGTCGAATCTATTTCAGTCTTGCAAGTCAGTCAAAGTTTTAATAAAAATATATAGCAACAGCAGCATGCGTTTAACGTAAAATTACATTCGCGCGCATTGCTCTATTTTTAGGATCCCCCCCCCCCCCCCCCCCCGTTTACAATAAGATGGTTCAGAAATGAAAAAAATATTCAATTAAAAGATACAATAACTCACGAACAGTTAGACTTATTAAATTAAAATTCTCTTTAAAACCATATCTATAATTTCAAGCGAACCGATTATTACCGCGGGTGGCAAAAAACCGTCGACAATATGTAAAATATGGTGTATTTAAAACGACCTCAAAAATCACTCTTAAAAAATCATATAACTCATCACCGGATAAACTTTTAAAGGTGAAGTTCAAAATATAAAATAAAATGCAGGTGTCCTTTCATAAAACCAAAAAAAATGACGGTAAAAAATTACTTAAACCTTCCTTTTGGGCCAAAAATAGGAAAAAAAAGGAAATTCACGTAAGTATTAGCCCGAGTAAAAATGTTGGAGAAACTAAAAAAAAATATATTTCAGACATATGCATACAAGACCGTTTCATAGGAAAAATATAGCCAAGCTTACAACTTTACATTCAAACCCTTAAGGTGCCGAATGCTCAAAAATTTTGAAAAAAATATTTTTTTTTCTAGCATGTTGGAAAGATCACACTGTTAGTCAGAAACAAAACCGTATTTCATTTCTTTAACGAAACTTTCGAAGTTTACGAAAAGTTCAAAAAAGTGCAAGATCTAATACGTAACACACTCTCTTTGTTACGCGAATATTAGCGGTAAAAATTTTGAACAAGGTTGAAAATATGCACATCCACGTACATTTCGTTTTGGTTTGGAACATTTAGGTTTCCAACTTTAAAATTAGCCCCTCGGGACTTCGAAAGCTCGAACTTTTGGGGAGAAATTTTTTTTCTCCATAGTATATAGAATATTATTTTGTCGGGAACAAAACCGTATTTCATTTCCTTAACGAAACATTGGAAGTTTACTATAGGTTCAAAAAACACGAAAAATAACGTGTAGTCCCCCCGCTTTTGGCTCAGGTATTACAGCTAAAGATTTTGAACAAGGTTAAAAAAAATGCGCATCCTTGTGTATTTCTTTACTTTAGAACATCTTCTCGGTTTCCAATTTTAAAATCGGACCTTCGGGGCACCGAAAGCTCGAAAGTTCCAAAAAAAAAAAAATTCTTCTTTCCGGTCATGTGATATATCAATGATCGCTATTTGGTGGGAACAAAACCGTATTTAATTTCCCTAACGAAACTTTCAAACCTAACGAAAAGTTCAAAAAAGCGCGATAGCTGATATTAAGCTTCCCCTTTGCGACCCGAGTATTATAGCTAAAAATTTTGAACAAGGTTTAAAAAATGCGCATCCCCCCGTATGCTTTTCTAGTTTAGAACATTCCAGTTTCCAATTTTAAAATTCGGCGCTCGGAAAGCTCGAAGATTTTGAGCAAAAACATTTTTTTTTTCCGCGCATGTGATATATTGTTGGAAAAATCGCGCTATTTGACGGGAACGAACCCATAGGTCATTTCCTTAACGAGGCTTTTGAAGTTGAAGTTCAAAAAAGCACGAAAGGTGATGTACACGTCCCTTTCTGGACTACGCAAGTATTATAGTTAAAAATTTTGAGCAAGGTTTAACGTATATTTTTCTAGTTTGCAGCATCCGGGTTTCCAACGTAAAAATGAGACCCCGCGGGAGGCGTGGAATACTCGAAAGTTTTGAAAAAAAATTATTTTTTTTCTGTCATGTGATATATCAATTGAGACATCACATTATTTGTTAGCTAAAGGAAACCGTATTTCAAGATGGCGATAGTTTCAAAAAATCGCAAAAAATCACGTTTCTCTTCAATCAAATTCCTTCGAATTTAGTATTATGTAAATATAAATTATAGTTATCGTTAACTTACATACGGAGTAATCCTCGGCGCATGAAACATCATGCTTGACTGAACTTCAAAAATATTATTTAAAAGTGTCATTCGCATAACTTTACAATGAAAACAGAATATATATATATTTTTTAATTGGCGCAATATTTAAAATCGCCGCACCGTATAAACATATTATAGTTTTGTTTTCAATTTTTCTATTTGCACCGTGAGTTAAATTATTATTTCTATATACTTTTTAATAAATCCTAAATATTACTGCGAACACTAAAACGAACACTGTTCTCCTCTGCTTAAGAATTGCTCATTTAACCGAATTTTCTAAAAATCTCGGCCAATCGATTTAGCATAAACCCCCTAATGAAATTAATGTAAATTGATAGAGCCATTTCACAGAGATCGCTTCATCGCTCGTGGGGATATCATTATTATTCGTCACCCGCGAAACCCTAAACTGTGCTGAAAAAACCTCTGTTTCCCGCATCGAATGCATTTAAGGATGCTGCGGCCCATTGTTTTACAAATAGCATCAGTTCATCCCACGGAAGGCCGACCCCTTTCTCTATTTCCTTCCATATGACCTTGTATGATGACTGTTTCCATCCTTCCTGCTCTAATTAAAATACTCTTTCGGCAGTTGCTGATAGTCTGTTTTGTACGTCAATTTCCCTCAGAATCGAGTTGTTAGTTTTTTTCTCCATCCAAGGGGAAATACGTAGTAACAGGCAATTATATAATATTAATATAATTACAGCCTTGAATTTGGACGTTGTCTTGAATACTGTCCAATTTTTATAACCCGGCAATAACTTAAAAGTACTTCGAAATACGTGCCACCGATATTTATATCAGAATAATTTTTGGTATTTGTGCATTTCGAATATTTTTCTCTATACTAGGAGAAAGAGCACTGGTAAGAAATTGCAATCATTTCACAATAATTAATAGCGATTAATACGAGAGCTCGTATTTATACCGCAAGCTATGTTCATTACAAAAAAAAAAAAAACAAAAAAGAAAAGTTTTATTATAACAAATATTTCTAAAATTATCGATATTCATATTATGTGCATCGATACTGGTATCAATTATAAAAATGAATTACGGTGTTTTTTATTTCAAATTCAAGCGGCTTAATTGCAGCGATATAACTTTAATTAGTTTTATATTGCAAAAAAGGGTTTTTTCAAAGCTTTTCAACATCTTTAGGAAACGTTTTTTTGCTAATTTTTGTGATTTTTTTAACTCTATCCGTTTTGTTCTCTTTTGATTGCTACAGCATTCCGACTGGCTTTTTTCTTTTTCATTTTTTTCGATTTTCTCCTGGCTTATTTGCAACTACCAATCTGAACACACTTATCTATATATACGTTGATATTTCAATTCTTCAACCGTGATTTACATCACGCCGAATTATTTTTCCCCTCCTACTTCGGCAGTTCGGAATGTTTTTTAAGCGCCTGAGAACAATTTTATATTTTCATTTGTTACTTTACAGAATTGACACTTTGTAACAGGCATTCAAAATGAAATAAAGAATCAATTGCAGGTGTTCAAGACAACACGGCTTTAACCGGAATAATTCTCATTAATTATAAATCAACCCGAATATAGGAGGCCAGTTGCAAATTATTTCTCGGAAAATATAATTCATATATTTATAATCAGATTGGGGTGGAAGAGGAAACGAAATTATTAATAGAAAAATTTAAAAATACGTACGAGTAAAAATATTACTGAAATAATACTTAAGGCTCGATTATTAACTTTTACGAGACGGTCGTACATAATATGCGTATACATCGGTTGCTGAAAACGGTACTTTTCAATACTGTCATAAATAGAAAATTTCGTCCGATTAATGAGCTTTTAAATTTAAAAGGTAGTGCAGCTGCGAATACGTCCATTATACAGATGCAATAGGAATATTATTGCGATGTCTGTTTCGAACTAATTTTAGCTTCGTAATGTTATTGCAACTAATTTCACTTTGGAAATAGTAAGAACGTCTGGATCGCAGTCGGTACGAAATTGAAGTGCAAGTGATGCTCGAGGAAGCTTCGGTCAATGTACTGTTTTGGCTCGCATCTACGGCCAACATCCATCGTGAGGACATTTTATAAGCGCCCTATCTACTGAAGGGATTAGAAGATTCGCGCGGCGATAACCAGCAGACCCCTGAACATTACACTTTAAAATTAACGAACGTATCGAATAAATTTAAACTATTGCGGTCCTCTTGGCCGATTTTAATTCCAATTTATTATTGGTGAAGTATGTGTCCCTCGAATTTAGTGCCGGACCTGATCAGCCGTCCTTCAATAACTGTGTCTGCGTTGTTGGGTAAAACGTGTTGCTCAATTCCAGAGGAATTAATTTTAATACCTCAGTCGACAGCAAAAATATAACTCCATCAGATTGCAGATTCCGTACTAATTGTAAGTAAACCGATCGAATGGTCTGCACAGTACGTATTATTTTCATGCTATTGTCAGCATGGGGAGAGGAACAGTTTCCACATCTTCTGCAAATATAAAATCACCTCTAATGTGACTCTGCGAATATAATGTGATGCGAAATTTAAGGAAAAAATATTCAAAAAATCAAACTAAAATATTTCCGAATACAACTGTAACCGGCTGATTAATAATAGAATTTAGATGTTTTTGGTAAATGTGGAATTGGTAAAAAAGATTCTCTTTATTTTTTGTGTGACAGAGTCGTACTACTAAAATCGGTCTGTATTCATTCAAACGAAAAATAGTGACAACTCTGTTCCCTTATTTTCCGGTAGGGTCATTTTTAAAATATCTTTTATTAGTGTAAGTAGATATATAGGTAGATAGGTAGGTAGGTAGGTAGTTAGATAGGTGGCGGGATTTCAAAAATGTTTATAACGTCATTTTAAAAAGGCGCAAATATTATTTTTAATATCAAATTTCAGTACAAAATTTATACAATTACAAGACGCATTAATATCATTTGTACGCGTCATAAATCCATAATGGATTTTCATAATTCCCATCATCAAAACACGGCTAGATATAAACATTTCTTCAATTTTTTTTTTTTAAATCCTCCGCTAATTGGTTTCGTATCTCAAGTTAGATTTGGTTACTTATCCGAGAAAAAAATTTATACGAATGGCAATTGTAAATCCGGTCTTTCGTAAAACGTTCGTTGTATAGTGGCGAAGAAATTTTCGGCCAGCACGCAAAAAGAGATTCGCCTTTCGGACGATCGGCTCTGATCTGAATTCGAAGTGGACATATTTCTCTGAACATGTGAGCCCGATGACGTTATTTTTATTAAATGTAAGTATCGAAAAAAAAAACGGGGTAGCGCGTTTCCTGTGTTGTCGGTTGGAGTGTCAAACAGCTGTTCTCAGAATCAATGACCTTCGCCTAAGATGATGTTCAACGTAGCTGATAATTCTAGTAACAAAGTTGTTATACAGATAGAGAGCGTCTCATATACGAGTTTCCGTCTGTGTTGCTGGCGCGTCCGACACACCGCTATTGGCTCATTTCCTTCCTAAACGGTTCCTCGCCGCCGCGTTCTATATATAACCTGCACATCTATATCGTCTATTTGTTTGGCCCATTGTTGGACTGTTTTTATAATAGCGGCAATGATAATAGTAATAACATTATTAGTTAGCCTTAAACATCACACAGTCATTAATAGGTTACATCCTTTCTGGCGATAACTGCTATTAACGATCGCGCGCGTAATATCTATCTGCCTCTCTATATGGATTATAGTCCGTGTTCTGCGAGCTACAGACGACCGTGGTGACCGGCATATAAATGCGCTGGTTGCTGCTCGAATCTCGGCTTCGAAATCTTAGAATAAAAGACGTGTCTACATTTAAGAGGTACTAATTACGCCACTATCGTGCATCGCCGCTATGCCTAACTATTCACATCCGTAACAAACGTGCATTAGCGCACTAATACCGTTACTTGTTCGGGTTCAGATATTTTATGTTCCTCAAATTCCGTTTCCATTCATTCAACTTATGCGCTCTTAATGAACTTGCAATGTTTTCATTTAAAACAGGTTCCTCCGGCAAGCATATCGACGACCTCGGACGCGCCCCGCTCCTCTCCTGCCACTCGCCAAAACACCTCTTCGCGCGTCCCGTCGTCGCGGCTTCTTCTCTCCGTAATTTCTCTATTTTTACTCTGGACGACCGGCTGAGATTGTAAAAAATTGCGGCCCGCGTTCAGTTGACTGTGTTTGGGCTAGAGGCTGTTGAACACCGTGTTCGAATAAATAAACGAAAATTATATAAAAACGCATCACACACTATGCACACACACCGGATTTAACTGAAAACTACGTAAACAAAAGTTTAAAAGTCACCGATGTCAAGATTTACTCTGAAAATTTAATAAAAGCCTAGTAGAAAGGGAAAAAAAGAATGCTGATTCTTTAGTTGAAACAAGAGAAGAAAAATGAGCTGGTACGTTAAAATTGAGCACTATAGCAAAGAGCTGATAGAAGGTTGGATATTGTCAAAGGCTGTGGAGATGTCGACGAAAGAAGTGACAAGAAATTTTTTAAATGCCGCGTAGTAATCGTCTGCCAAAAACGTACTAACACAATCGGTGGAGTGGGGTGCGTCATGGGCGAAAACCAAACACGTTGTCGAGCTAGCTTGCTGTGTTCAAGTCACCAAACAAGACGTCTATTAATTAAAAGATTTCAAAAGGCTTCCAAAAGGCTTCCAAAAAGCTTCCTCACGCAAGAGACAAGGGAAAATGAACGAAGTGCTAAAAAATTAGATTTAGAGATGATCAGAACAACAATGACAGAGTTATTCCGAAAGAATGGAGAGTAGAATACAAGTGCACATAGAAAGTAGTTAAATAAGTTCAAAAGGAACCGAATAATTAATATTCTTCGAAGTTAGGAACGTAGCCATGGAATCCTTAGAGCGAGTTAATTTACCGGTAGAAAAATTTCGGTTCAAAGAACGCGGGAATAGAGAGGGAATTTAAAGGCTTTGACTATTCTCCAAATTTGTAACATATATTCCTCGCTTAGTCTCGTTTTTTATAAGTTTTTCTTACTGGTCAACTGATTTCACTGAAATTCATCTTTCTTTAAAAGGCTAAACCTGTTGAAAGCTCTATCCCCAATCAATGAGAATGATGGTTCTTGCATTCTGAACTTCTTTTATAAATCCATCATCCGTTCTAACCGGTGTGTGTTTTTATCTATGATTACGCATCCAAGTGCCATCTCTGTAAATTAAAAATACAATTCAAAATTCGCACCTTCAGTTCTGTCCCGGTGTTCTTAAATTCTCTCCGATTTTAACAGTTCTTGCTACATCCAATACGCCATAGGCTCTTCGTCGAACATCTTATTTAGACTATCACTTCTAACCAAAAGTTTTTTTCGCTTACATTCTTTATTCCTATTCCTATTTTTCCATTTATAAGAACTGGTATTTTACATTCCTCTTTTAGCTCTTATAGACTCATATTCTTTATGGTCCATTTTTGGCCTTCGGTGTAATCTCATGTAATAATATCCCTCCAAAATCGATTTTTGCTACATTTACCTCCCAGATCCCTTTTTCTAGCGATAGTTAAAAACTCTACAGCACTATTAATTCGCAATTTCCGTCGCAAGTAACCCCACTTTTTACAGCTCTAGGGGAGATTTGACGATGCCGGAACTTGATTTATTCTTTCCGGTTTTTACTCTCATCGGAATAATTTCGTCTTCTTTCTCTTTTTGTTCTACCTTTATTAAATTAATGACTAACAGTTTTTATTTCCTCTATCGGCCTCCTTCATAATTATTTAATTAATTCCGACTCCATAAATGACTATTCGCTCTACTCTTCCTGATCGCTCCGTCCGATTTTATCATTCTTTTTTTTCTTCCGCTACTGCATCTATGTTGATTTGCTCTACTTCCCAGCAGCCATATTGACATTTAACAGATAATGTGAGACGAATGATTCTTTGACTTTGGCCGTTTTTTTAAAAAAATACGGTTCTTCAATCTCGTGTCTCGGTGTCAAAAAATCTATCCTAGATTTTGGTTTCCTTTATATTGCCCGACTGAATCAAAATTTAATCGACAGCTTTTTCCTTTCTTTTTGTTCCCGGATTCTGGACTGAATAAAAAAAAAAAAAAGTGAAAAAATTGAAATCCCCAAAACCTCATAAGACCACAAAAATTCAGGAGTTTTTTCTTTCTTCTAGGATGCGTCAGACATCGAGGAAAAGTTTTATAATTGTGAGGAAACTCCGAATTTATTATGGAAAAGGATAAATAAAAATTAATTGCAATCGCCAAAGAAAAAGATACAAAAAATACAAATCAATACACGTGTAATAAGAGAGAGGAAAAATAATCGAGGGATTTTATTCATATTATTAATTATCAAAAAAAAAATGTTCTTCTTTCAACTTGCGTAACGTGTTCCAGCAACTTATTTATAATCACTAGGGTTTGGATTTATATTTTCAAGGTTTATAGATTAAGCTACACACTAATTTAAAAACTCATATTAACACATATTTTTCCATTTTTCTCGTATATTTTAGAAGAATTTACGTATTTTTAATAACTGCGTATATAAAGAGATCCCACACCACCATCACAATTATAAATTTGAAATTGTCACTAAAATTGGACTAAAGTTATATTAAATTTATGATTTTCAAAATAAAACGGCATCGAAGAAAGCTTGCTATCTCATTTTATTTTTCCTAGTCCAACGAAAACTTTAGGCCGATTACCAGATTAAAAGTCCTTTGAAATGACCGCATTTAATTACAATCAGATTTTTTTCCCTTGAGATATTATTGTTTTTTATACTACCAACACGAGACATAATTTTAATATTGAAAATTTCGACAAAGCGCACATATCGATAAGTGTAATAATTCTGAAATTTATATTTATATAATTTAATGTATTTTTTTATTAAAAAATTTATTAAACAAGAAAAAATTCAGAATGCTAATTTAAATTTGAGCTAGAAAATTTATTTTACCTTTTAAATTATATACCCTGCCTTTTATGAAGTTTTTAGTGCATATTTAGTTTTTTTTTTGTTTTTTTTTTTTTTGGCGCGTGTAAATCTGAACCTTAATAATCACACTAGCAGTCAGGCGGGTTTAAACCGGGATAAAATTTTTCCACTTCGTTTAAATGGAAAAAAAGAACTTTAAAATTTAAAAACACCCGAACTTTAAATCACTTCGAGACACATTTCCCCGTGACAATTGCACCATAATTCGACTACCAAAGAGTGTACTAACGCAATCAGAACGCTAGGTTGTCCGTTCGAATTTTTTCTTTTATTACTGTAAACTATTTTAGAAAAAAAAAGAAAAAAGAAAAGAGATCTAATTAGAAAATATTTTGCCCGTTATATTGCCGAAACCAGTTGAATGGGTTTAATTGCTGAAATATTTAGGAAAAAAGTCTTCAATCGGAATCGGAATGTGAGGAACGCATCAGCGGTGAAACCGTAACATTAAATAAACATCGGATAGCAATTTTGAGAATTCGAAACGTTCATTAACGTGTAATTATAGTTACATCACTTATTAATTAACCGGACTAGTCGATCAGCCGACGCATTGGATATCTCATGGTTGCGCATATTCTAATTTCCCATTCCTCAACTTATCTTTTTTTTTCCCATTTCCAACCATGCCCTTTCGTCAACGTCTATATACTTTGCCCAGAAAAATCGAATGTAGACTCACCTCTGTTAATTAATATTCCGACGACGCTTTCGAGTTTCAAAAGGTGTATTATTTAGAGAGGTCAATGCCGAGTTAGAAAGAGTAATTTGGAAGTCTCGCGCCTCCCAAGTCCGAGAAGATAATTTGGAGGTCAATCTTACGGTTATAACACCGGCAAGTGGAGGAAACTAAAAAAAGGCTTTACGAACTACTATGGCGCATCTATAAAAATACTGCGATTAATGAACACTGAAAGAAATAAATAAATAAAACAGGAGCGATCCGTTATTTTATGAATAAAAAATTACGCATGATTCGAATGGAAACGTTTAAAATTTTCAAATTTCAACATCAGAGGTCGAATGAAAATTTTTATCGATAAATAATTTAAATTTTATTGTATATATGTGAAAGAAAAAAATATGGAAAAAAAGAAACATTAATAAAATTTAAAGAACTTACAGTGGTCATAATCAAAATAATAAAGTATGAAAATTTTATAAATTTAAAAACAACAATAAATAAATAAATAAATAAATAAACTCTGCGTTTATGGAATATCAGGGAAAAAACGAAACTTCTAAAAACGTCGATTGTAAATAATTTTTTTATTCTTCACAAAATAGGATTCTACAATTATTAAAGCTCAGCTCCCGGAGCTTTAGTTTCCGAGAATACATTTTTCGATGTGTCAAACAATAAAAACAATTTCCAATTTTTAGCTGTTTTTTTTTTTTTTTACGTTTGGATACTTAGAACCAGAAACAAATCAGAGGGGAGAAAATCAATTAATAATTCGATCATCGATATATAATATGAAGAAACTAAGAAGAGGAGTGTGATGGACAAAGAAAAGGACACGACGAGATAAAAAAGAGAAAGTTTAATATTAGCATATGAGAATAAAAATAGTATGTCCAGTTAAGATAAACATTCAAAGAAGGTACATACATACATATATGGTTTCTGATGAAAAGGATATAACATGGTATGGAGATGTTGAGGAAAAACGAAAGCGGGACGAAGGCAGCAAAACATGCCTAAAGCCTTTAGCGAATAATAGAAGCAAAGCGGGACGTCGAAGTAAATGAAAATCTTAAAAGAATAGTTCAGAAGATTAGGTTGAACTGGTAGCTAAAAAAATCGTTTATTCGAAGAAACCAGATATCAGTAAATTTGAGCATTTTCACAAAGCGAAAGGAGGCTCTGAGATTTCAGAAAAGAAGCACGCGGCCAAATTTAGGTTGTCTCGGTCATTTCATTACCCACTATATGTATATATACCCGTATAACACAATTTATTCGGACTGAATACGCAGGAACGAGATTATGAATAAGAAAACGTATATTCACAGGAATTTAAATTTAACACCGTTTTTTATTTGTGTTTTATCATTTAATTTTGAAGCGTCTTCCGCAAAGTAGAAAAAACGAAACTATCCAAGCCCCCTCTGATAAAGGTTGAAAGATTTTTTTTTCTCTTTTTTGTTTGGGCTCATCAGCAAGGAATATAAGCCGATATTTTTCCAATATTTCGAAATGAATAATTTTTTTTGCATAAACTTTCAAAGGTTAATCGTTTATTTAAAGATCTTACACCACGCGGAGTCGTTTAATCGAGATAATTAATTTAAATTAAAAATATTTACTTGTATTTTTTTTCCCTTTAAATTATGTCACATAGTAGGTGAGAATAAATTGGTAGAATTACATCGGCAAAAAAGTTAAAAAATATGACAAGGGGGGTAAACGGAGACTAGTTAATTATCAGAAATGAAAAAATCGAATTTTTCGTTTATTCGTCGCCCGGCGCGATAAAAAATAAATAGAAAAATTTTCGATTTATAAACGAGAGAGATAAGAAATAATGGTTTTTATTCATCAAAATGCGTGAATATTTTTGTATAATGAATAAAATTGCTAAGAAAAAACCCATACCTTCGCTATATCGAAAATAATATTATAATGAGACGCGAGTTCGCGCAGTCTGACCTAAATTGACCCGAGTATAGCTTTCGCGTAGTAATTTGCCCCGACACGATCGTAAAAAAGAGGAAAAACATGTAATCTCGAGAAAAATACCGAATAAAATCATCTTCCAGACATTGCACACAAATGGAAATCGTTTTTCAACGATACTTTTAAACTGTTTGAACCGTACCTGTTAACCAATATTTAATTATGAAACGAACTGTCCAATTCCCATTTTAAACTTTATCTAAAATTAATTTAATTCAAGTATCTTAATTGCAATCATGTTCTATTTCAATTGCAGATGTACCACCGCTGCTGTATATTTTACTTTACTCGATAATTCTTTCACTAAACACAAATGCATATACATACACTTTTTTTCTATAATTGATGTCCCGCTAAACGGTTTCAATTTCACATAACGTTGGGCTGTTTTGAGCCACGCTTTTAGAAAAGTTATTTCGTCTTTGTCATTTCCGATTTTCTGTCGTTAATTTCATTTGAGTATTCGCTTATCAAACACTCTTTTTTACATTCGTCAGCGAGGGTGTTAGCCGAATGGATAGAGAGACCAGCGACGAAAGCCAATATGATTAACTGCGTATGTGTTGCTAGGCGAGGGTGTTTTAAAATTCTGAAAAGCGACAGTGTGCGGGAGGACGTTAATCGTAGACTTTTATAACGTAAACTATTACGTAAACGCGTAAATCCGTTTATAAGTTTTTATACGCATGCGCGCGCCTACATATACCAGTGTTAAATTTGGCGTGGTCCGGCTAGGCTTTTGAAAGAAATTTTACATTGCAGCAAGGAAGCCCCCCCTCCGTTAGGCAAGAGTAGATGGAGAAATGTGCCGATTATTCCGGCTGCGGGAGAAGAAGGATATTAGGAAAAAAGTGAAAAAACAAAAACTCGAAGCCATCGCCGACCGAAGGGTAAGGGGCATCAGAGGGTATGGGGAATATAGCAATCGGTCATCTGTGTCTGTCGGGTCATTGACCTACACAACGAAGAAGAAACGTCGCTTTCTCTCACTATCTGTGACCTATTTAAGAAGTCTCCACCATGCAACGCACACATATTTCATGAAATGTTCTCTTCTCAGAGCGCCTATTTGTTGATAGACCGACGAATTCATTCTGTTCTTGTTGTTATTTCGTACCATTCGCTTATGCATGTTTTGCCAATAATTCATTAAGAGAATAGTCCCCATGTCATTAATAATTCCAGCAATATACGTTTACACTGCACTAGGGGCACACACGCGCTCGCTCAGGGCACTCGGCAACAGAATATGACAGTTTTTACATACCACTAATGCACGTCCGTAATTATACAGGCGCATAATACCGACGATAGCATGTGTATTCAGTTCCATTATAATATTATAAACGAATATATGTATATATATATATATATATATATATATATATATATATATATTTGTTATACACACACATATATATATATATATGTGTTCATTAATTTTTAGGGCACATTTGTTGTATTGCGGCAACACGGTTTATGTTTCTAATTCAAAAGAACGATAAACAAATTATTCTATACATATATATATATATATAAGTATATACACAAAAAATACACACAGATATATTTAAAAAAAAGAAATGATTGCGCAATGTTCATGCTCATTTTTAGGCTTTGGCTGGGCTTTACCTGAGCGAGTGCGGTTGACCAGCGGCTGATTTCATGAATGGCACAGCATAGGGTCTCATTTCTGTGCGGCGCCATTTTCGAATAATTAAATCCGGTAAATGAAGTTCTCATATTGAAATTCGACGACACACAAACGTAAAAAGCGACGATTACGAAATGCATATATAGCAACTCGTCTCCAGAACAATTATTTCATTAATTTTAATTGACCGAAATTAGCTACGACCTAATTAGTAAAAGTACATCATTCGACTTCGTGCACACAGACAAAAAGTTCTCTGTTTTTTTATGTCCTTTTCAAAATTATTCCTACACTGCTTGAAGCCGGTATAACGTACGAACGGATGTGGCATCGGAAAGAATTTTTTTCCTCAGCAGTGATGGATGGGGAAAGATTGAAAAAAAAAAAGAAAAAAAATTCGATTATAGAAGATACTTCACTACTATTTTAAAACTGAAAATTAGTTTTTAAATTAATTTCAGACTAACTTTTAAAAAGAATTTTTAGCGTAAAATTATAATGAAAACATTACAAATTACAAATTCACGCAAAAAAAGTTGCGAATAATTTTATTTCCACTCCAAAAATCATATTTTGAAAAAAAATAAAAAATAAGTATATGTATCAAAAGATTTTTGGGACATTTTTTTGAAATTTTTGAGTTGTACAAAGTTTACTGGCAAATTGAACCGATTTTATTTTTCACCAGTTTTTCGGTTATACGGACGTGTCTATAAGCGCAAGAAGCTAAATGCAAATTTTTTCGTAATCAATTATTTTGTAATGAATTTTTTGGTAATGCACCGTTTTAGTTAATTTGCGTGCGTTTTTCACTTCTTTCTTTTTTGTGTGCTCTGTACTTTATGGTGAGAACAAAATATGATGAGGCACATTTCACTTGACTGTTTAAATGTGAACGTGGGTTTCTTTAGTTTTTTCCTTGTTTTATTACTGTACAAGAAATTGGTAAGCATTAAAAAGCTGCGCTATATTGAGCGAAGAAAGTTTTGAATTCGGATTCGAGAGAGAGTTATTAACAAAACAGCCGGTGAGGAAAATTATATGCGTTTAAATGATTTTTTTTTAATCAAAATTTCATCGCCGTAGCGTTCCACGATGCGAAAGTTCTCATTTGATGCTGAACGAAAAAGTTCCTATAAAGAAGGTGTTGCAAATGCGTTTCGGAATAAAGCTAGCTTTTTGCGGGCAACATTTTTTTATAATAGCCGCGAACGACTGGCTTAGTAGTAAGTGCACTCTTATCATACGGCGATGTTGCTATTATCGGGAAAGTGAAGAGCACTTCACCGATCAACTTCTTAATTACATTCATTACAAATATAAGCCCGTTTACGATATCTTTGTGGAAAAATACGCTGGCTCGATTTCTCTGATTGATGTATATCATCATCCTTGGCTGGTGCTAATCGGAAAACTTTCCGGTTCGGCTTGAAATTTTCTATTAAAACTTCCGGCCCGGGTTCATCTGCAAAGTATGAAGCGTATTATTTGTCGAACTTTGATGCGACAAAAAAAAAAAACATATTGACCGATTTGATGTTCCATCTTTCGAATTCTCATGCTTCGTCATCAGTGTAACAGTAGTTTCATCGGAAGATGCAACTTTGATATTAAAATTGTCTTTTCCGGTTGGAAAGTTTTACGAGGCACACAATGCATTTTTCAGCGTGTTAGTGTCGACAAGAGTGTAAAATGTATCACGGTGCGTATTTCCCTTTTTGTCTACAGATGGCACACGGCTGAACAAAACTCGGAGATGTAACAACTTCGACGGTTACGACATAGGAACAAGTTTGTTTTTTGGCGACTGCATTTGTTTCCGTAATGCATCTGCGCCGAGCAGAAAAGACAGCCGAAAAACAATCCGCTACTAATCCTACGCACGTACGCTCTCATTTTTGTTTTTTTTTTGTTTATTTTTTCTTTGCCACACCGGCCAAACCTGGCCATAATTAGCATTTCTGAATAATACTCTAGAAAAAACGCGCTTAGTAATTTTTAGAGCAATACTATAAAAAAAAATAAGCCATTGCGGCGGTTACATCCGATTATTCGAGCTGATGGTGCTGGTCCGCTGTAAAAAAAAAGGCAAGGCGTTTAGGCGATAAAATGGTTTCAAAATCGGTAATTAACAAAAAAAAAAATGATTTCAATGATGCAGATCAATCAGCGGTGGTAGTTGTTCCCGAAGTACACCTAGCGATTAAAAATAATTTATAAAATTCACATTTTATTACAAAGTTAAACATTCAAATACGAATACATATATATATATATATATATATATTTGAAGGGAAGCGCTATCTATTCCAAAATCATAGAAATTACAAAATTTCACTTAAATCTACACAAAACACTTACTTCATCTGCGATTAACTACGACTATATTCGTAAGTCTTCAGCGAGTTGGTTCGCACTGAAATTCCTCGATCCAATACATCACCCTGTCCTTTGAGTAACTGTCCAGATATTCACAGAGAACGCTCTCGTATTTATTGCGTATCCTGACCGGATCTCCTAACTATTTACCATGTTACAAAATCACGTGTAACGCGTACATCGTACCAAGGAGTGTGCCCCATATTTATAACCATTTATATAAATTAATGAGGGACATCTCCAACTCCCTAAGTAGCTAATTTCCGAAACTTCTCGTCATCTAATAAAATCACTGTAACATCCAAGATTCTGGCAATATCGCCATGGGCTTGCGAAATAAATTAAAATTTCATTATCGTAAATAGCAAGAATAAACTACCTGTGACAATTGAACCATAAATACTCCGACTGTATTGTACACCACTACAACTTCCGCTTTAGCCATTTTTATCATTGTTTGTAACAAAAAAATATTAACTTTTTTTAAAATTTATCCTGATATTAGAAGATCTGAGAGGTTCCGAACGATGTAATAATTTTTTAAGTTATCAATCTCATTACATTTTTTTCAATTTTTTTCTCTTTTTTTCTCCGATGTTTTTCTATTTTTTCTTTGATAAATAAACTTTTTTTCAATTGCAAAAGCATTTTTTGCTCTGATCTTAAACATAAATGCGTGAAATTCGAAATTTTTGGCCACCTCACTGATCAGCTTCCTTTCTTTTTGAAAAAGACTCTTGACTACGTCGCCGACTTTTTCCGTATATAGGTAGTAAGATCTTATAAAGAAAATTTTTCGTAACCGGAAAAGTAAAGAAACAAAAAAAAACAAGTACAAAAAACGGGGAAATAAATTTAATAAAATTATCGTCATAATGTAAAACAAAAATTAAAACAAAAAAAGTACTACTACATATAATTTGCATGTATAAATTTCAAATAATACTCTTTACGTATTTAGACGTTCGATCAAAAATTAACGTTGACCAACCGAGAAAACAAAAATTCGGAATTATTATTATTTTTAATAATAGGAACAACGACACGCCACCCTCCGTGGCAATTTGTGTGTGACATCTGCGCGCAATTGTTTTAAAATATTCGTTTCACACGTAATAGATATCATCCGTTTAATTTCATCAAATTAAATAATTTCGTATATCAACGATAATTAATTATTTACCATAAAACGACAGGTAAATTTTTCGCGCAGCCCGTAATTATTATTATTAGTTTAGTAATTTTCCCGCGTTTATTTTTTTTACTCGTAAATAATTTAAATTTTTAAATTTTGCAAATAATACACGAATACAGCAACTTTGGTAACTATTATTCAAAATGTGTCTTGAAGAAATTATATTCAGCCAGCCACTTGGTTCGGTTCTTTTTCTTGATTTGTTCCGTTTTTTTTTTTTTTTGTTTTTGCAATAAATACGCTAACAGGTAAATCCGTCTTCTTTAAAGAAAAAATTAACTCATAACCTAATTAACAATAGGTTTAACAGTATTGCGTAAGTCTTTTTTGTTTTTAAATAAATACTAAGAAGAGATTACTTAAACATATATTTCATTCTGTGATTTTAAAAAACGAAAAGAAGAACCTTTCAGTTAGATTTAATATAAGGTGTCTCGTAAAGAGATTTTATAAGTACTGGAAAAATAGACTACCAATAGAAAACTACAAAAAAAAAAAAAAACAAATAATATTAATGTAATGAGAAACACGAAATCTTTTCCAATAACATGTGCCGCATAATTTGTACAGCGCGATACATAAAGACACGGAAAAACTATAATTATATAAACTACGAATAAACAATAAATTGCAATGATTTTAAGATAAATCACGTAAATAGATCCATAAGTAAAGAGACAAATGTATGCCGTGGCAATATAAAAATTGAAATTGAAAGTAACGTAAAATTATTCAAAACACATAAAATACATTATTCGTGTAAGAAGAATAAACATCCAAAATGAAGCATTCAAAAATATTAAAAGTATGTCGAATAAAAAAAAGTATTTAATCTCGGCGGTAGATAAAATAAGTGTGGTAGAAAACTGAGATCAGATACAATCTAATGTGCAACATCCTAAATACGATCGGTAAAATTCGACGAAAGAATAGTACACAATTTAAATATGGATTTCTGGAATAATAATATAGTGGATAGAGTAGTAAAAAAAAGTAGGTAAGTAATAATTGAAAATTAGGTAAAATAAAAGTTCCCCGGATCGAATAAAATATACAGAGGAAAGAATAAATGAACAATATTGGAAAAAAAACAATTCCGCCCAAGCACTTTCACAACTTTAACTTCTACAACAAATTGTATAACACTTTGAAGAAGAACACATTCAGGAATGCGGACAATTGGGTAGTCTTTAAGAGTAGCCTCACCGTGATAACCTTAGCAGTTAAAAAACGGTAATTCGGTTAAAAAATAAAAAGGGCAAAACTTATGGAAAAATCCTATTTTAAAATATTAAAAAATATAATGTAAAAAAAAAAAGAAATATACACGATGTATATATATATATCTATCTTATAAAACTGCAAGAAAAAAAAAAGTAAAGCCCGTTCTATAGTAGCTAGAGGGTTAATTTTTTTTTCAATCGATGTATTTTCTTCGTGAGATCATAAAAAAATTTTAAAATTAAAGGCGCCAAAATTCGAAAAATGTAAAAATCAAGTTTTAAGAAAAATTTAAAAAAAAAATTGCACAGCCGATTCTATATGAGTTATGGTATTGATTTTCTTTTTAACCTACACACTAAGGAGGTCTGTAGAATACGTGGCAAATACAAAATTCGAATATTTTGATATTTAAGGACGTGCCGTAATAGCCCAGGTAGTTACACACGGCGCCTTGATTAATATTTGTAAATTTATAAAAAAAAAAAAAAAAAGGACCAAACTTTAGAAAAATACACGCTTAAAGCGGAAAGACTGGAAACTGAAAAAAATTCCACAGCTTTTTCCATGGTAGCTGGAAGGTCTCTTTTTTTTTTTTTTTAAATGATGTATTTCAATTGGTAAAATATAGAAAAAACACGAGACCCCCGAAATTTTAAAATTAATTAAAAAATAATTTAAGCGTGTAAATTATGAAATGATTGCAGGTTAATGGTCAACAGTGATTTAACATATTATTGCTTAGATTCTTAAAAAAAAAAAAAAAAAAAAAACAAATTTCATCATTGCACTCAAAAAATAAATATTGTTAATATCTTACTTTAAAAAGATTTTTTTTTTTTTTGTGAAAGCAACATCCTGTACCGTGTTTAACTGCTGTGGCTATTACAGTACGAAGATGCGCAGTTTGTTTTTATAGATATCTGATTATTCCGCTAGTTCTGATAAATTGTGTTATGGATAAAATTGCATCGGGGGAATTCTCAAGAATGTTGGTGACTGTTTTGTTATTAATTGAAGGGGGCCGGTGAGGTGATAATGCTGGACAGTCGCATAGTATATGAGGAGTTGAGGAAGCAACATCTTGGCCATAGAAAGGACAATTCATAGGAGAGGGGGTTCTTTGCAAAATAAAATTATGCGACATGGCCGTATGGCCTGTGCGCAAGCGGCTAAGTGCACAGAAATCTCCGCGGGAAATGCTTTTTTCCGGCCACCATGGTTCGGTTGAGGGTTTAATTAACCTCGAGAAGAGGACCAATGGGTTTTCCATAAGGACGTGAGATTATTAAAGATTATGTTCGAGAGATAAGGTGGAGGTGGGCTGTTACTAGGCGAGGGGCAATATATTTCTGCTCGGGCGGATGTATCGACGCGTTTATTTCCAGGAATCCCTGCATGGCTGGGCGCCCACAGAAAGGATACGGAGCACTGTCTCTTAATAAGTTCGTATAATACCTGCTGGGTTCGAATTTCTACAGGATGTTTGGTGAGGGGATTAGAAATTGTCAATAAAGCTGCGGATGAATCAGATACCAGCAGGGCTTTCTGTGATGTAGGCTCTGTAGAAAGAAAATATTCCAAACAGAAAAATACTGCGTATATTTCAACATCCAGTACCGAGCAATTGTCATTCAGTCGAATGCTTCGAATCACGTCGCAGACTTCAAAGGAACAGGCGGTTGGGGATGAAGTAGCCTCTGGGGTAGCCTTGGCAGCATCCGTGTAGAAAAAGAGGTGGTCGGGGTATTTTTGCATTGTTGCTGTTGTCAACTGAACGATATTCGGATGCAGGGGTTTATTATACTTCGTTAGGGAAAAGTTAACATCAATGTTTAAAGGGGCCCACGGCGGAAACATGATGTTAGGAGCTAGGTTAGGGAAAGGGATTACGCTCACGTTGTGTTGCGATAGGAGAGCCAGGATTTCTGAGAGAGGGTCTTTAGGGAACTCTGGGGTGTTGGGGAGGTCATTTGTGTCGATAGGACAGGCACGTTTACTAGAGAAAAGAGCGAGGGTCTCACGGTGGTAATAATAGGTTCGGAAATACTTTAGTGGGGGAGTGACAGACGGTGAAGTTCTATGTGCGCCTAGTATCGTGCGGAGCGCCGTGTGGTGTATTGAATCAAGGGATTTAAGTAAAGAGGGACTGGCTGACGCATACGCCTGGGACCCGTAGTTTATTCTGGAAATGACTAAAGATTTGTATATGGAGAGGAGAGTTTTCGGAGGTACATTATACTTTGTGTTTGATACATATTTAAGAATAGATAGGAATTTATGACATTTAACTTTAAGATTGGATATGTGGGATCACCAAGTTAGCTTTTGATCGAACAGTAGTCCAAGGAAAGTAGCAGTAGGGTGGAAATGAAGTGAGGAATTTTCTAGATTGAGGCGGATGCTGGAAGAGTTTTGACGTCCCCTATAGAAATCAACACAGATAGACTTAGATGGAGAAAACACAAGACTATTATTGTTACACCAGGATTGTATTTTTGAAATAGTTTTTTGTAGGATTTTTTGAGCATTTGCTGGAAAACTGGAAGACAGGGAAACGTTTAAGTCGTCAAAGTAGAGCCGGGCGTTTACAGGCGAAGCAATACAATTATTTATATCATTGATATAAAAAATAAACAAGGTTGCACTAAGGGCAGATCCTTGTGGTAAGCCATTCTCAGTTTGAATGGTGCTCGATGTTGACGAACCAATCTTAACATGGAACGTTCTGTTTGTTAAAAAATTATTCAGATACTTGGCCATGTTTCCACTTATACCAGCTGTTGTCAGCTTGGATAAGAGGCCGTATCGCCATACTCTGTCGAACGTCTTTTCTATATCGAAAAAGACGGAGTATACATGTTGGCGTCTGTGAAATGCTGTTAATATTTGCCTTTGTAGGCTCAGCAGATGATTAACTGTAGTACGCTTCTTACGCCCTCCGGCTTGTGACGAGGATAGGAGATTATTCTGTTCAAGGAAGAAAAGGAGACGCCGATTAACCATTTTTTCCAGCGTTTTTGAGAGGACACTTATGAGGGATATAGGCCTGTAGTTTTGTGGAAAAAGAGGATCTTTATTTTGCTTCAGAATAGGAATAACAACTGCTAATTTCCATGGCTCAGGGATCGATCCGGAGAACCATATTTGGTTATAGATATGTAAGAGGAAGTTTTTCGCTGATGGAGGTAAGTGTTTTAACATATATGGATAGATGGAATCGGGCCCAGGCGCGCTGTTTGCAGTATGGTACTGGAGTTGATAGTCTAGTTCAGAAATGGTGAAATGGCAATTGTAGGAAAGTGAGGAGTCAGAGATGATAGTTATTGGTTGTTGTTCCGTGGAATATTTCTTTAAAGAGAAGGCAGACGAATATGACGATGAGGATGACTCCATTGCAAAATGATTCGCAAAAGCATTTGCGACTTCCAACGGGTCAGATAACATGGAACCATTCTGATTTATCGAAAAGGAAGGGGTCGCACGATTAATACCGTTCAGTGCCTTAATTTTGTGCCAAATATTGTGACTAGAAGTATTTATAGAGATTGAATGCATAAATTGCTGCCAAGATTCCTGTTTTTTGTGCCTAATGAGGCTCCTCGCAGCTGCACGGCGTTTTTTAAATTCGATCAAATCAGGATATAAGCCTGTTGATTTAAACTTCCTAAGGGCATGTTTACGTTGGCGTATGGCTGTTCCTATATCGGGGCACCACCATGGGACCCGTCGGGATCTGTTTGTTGGGACAGACCTAGGAATAGATGCTAGAGCAGCATTCGTAATAGCGTCGATAAAGGAGTTGATGTTCTCTGATAAAGATTCGGATGGCTCGCTGGGAACGTTTACTTTAACTGAAAACATATCCCAATCCGCCTTTGGACGGGCATATGAGTATAGGAAAATGGTCGCTAGAGCATAAGTCCTGTAGCACAAAAGTTCTCAGGTGAGGGAAGATGGAAGTGGAAACAAGTTGTAGGTCGATTGTTGAGAAAGTATTATGGGACAGATTGAAATGGGTGTAACCTGGGGAGGGAAGCAGTGTCAGATCGTTATCTAGGACCAGTTTATTTATGACAGAGCCATGTCTGTTTTCCAGTGTTGCTCCCCACAAAGGTGAGTGGGCATTAAAATCACCGAGTAATATTAGTGGCGGGCTGACCTGTGATAGTACTGACTAAAACATATCTGCAGTGATTATATAATTCGGAGGCACATAGCAGTTACATAGAGTTATCGGGGTGGCAGATATCTGAGGAAGATGGACGACCACTGCAATCATTTGTAAGGGGGTACTAAAATTCAACTGTGTTGCTGGGACAGAGGAGTGGACCATAATGGTAACCCCTCCGTTTGCTCTAAACCCTTGATCATTGCTGAAAGTGAAAAGGGAATAGTTTTGTAGGGCTGGGTTATCTGTGGGCTTCAAATGAGTTTCCTGTAGACATACCACAGCAGGAGAGTGATTTGAAATAAGTAGCTTTAATTCAGCAAGTTAAGGGTAGAATCCTCGACAGTTCCACTGCAGGATAATGTTACGAACCATGACCACTATTAGCTTTTCAAATATGTTTAGTCTGCTGTTTGATCTGAATCCGACTGTCTAGCAAGTTTGTTGATTAGCTTAGTGAAACGTGTTTTCATTGATCGGTTTTGAAGTAAGGAGTAATTATCTGAGAGCATGTGAATAAATCCATCTATGTCTTCAGTGAAGTTGGCTACTATACTCGCCGGGTCGTGTTGTCCTTGAATCGTTTCCATTAAGGCTACGAAGTCATTGAAAGACAATGGATAGTCTTTATTGTTGATGTTGCTTTCTGCGGGCTTTAGGAGTTCAACAGTAGGCAATTTTTGTTTTTTCAGTTTTGATGGTGGAGGTTTGAAATCTACGTTTGCTCCATTGTCCCTAGTTTCTACCACATTTGGATTTTCTCTGTTTTCTGGTTCGTTTGTCTGCATTTGTAGAGGGAAAAGAATAGCTCTTGTGCTATTTGTAAAGTCGGGCTCCGTAGTATTTTGAGAAGCATCAGGGGTTTGTGGGTGGGGTCGCTTAGTTGCTGCTGGGGTTTCTTCGGTGCTGACTGTTGTGTTATTTTCAAAGATAGAGGCTTGAGTGTTTTCCTCAGCGATGGCGGTTATGTTTTGCGGGGCTGGAGCGGCTTTAGTGTCTGTAGCGGGGGAAACACTATCTTCTACAGAAGGGGCAATGGACGGCATGTTCTGCACACCCGTTTGGATAAATATTCGATGTTTATGAACTATTAAGAAAGAGTCGGGTAAGGGTGGGAGATTGGCGCTATCAACATACAGCTGCCTCCTCCAGCTGATTATATGGTCAAACTCTGAATCATTGGGTTTAACACGGAGCAGAGAAATTTTCGAGACTAATTTTAAATTTAATATTCCCTCAAGATAGGCTTTGACAACAGAGTTTGGGATGGTTGGAGATACGTTAGATAATATAATTTTTTGATTAGGGTTTTTTAACCTTTGACCGGTGATTGTATTATTATTTACGGTAATAACGGCTCCGTTATGAAAGAGGTTTTCTGTGATGTTTTTCGATTTCAAAAAAAATGAGGACTCGATTGTTGCTAATTTTGGAGCCTGCAATTATGTTTTTTGGACCTCCTACTGGGTTTTTAAGGGCGTTAAAATAGTCTAAAGGATTCGCATTTTCGACGTATGGAAATAATACGCCTTGGTCTTCTGTAGGAAAATCGAAATCTGTTATAGGAGGAGTAGGTTTTCGAGATTTTAGTTTGTCGGAAAAAGAGATTGAGTTGGTCACGATGTTTGTGCTTGGGGATGTTTTATTTATTGCCGTTAAGTTTATTGTAGTAGCGGTTGGAGTGTGTGAAATAGGTGTATCGAGCTTGTTTTTTAAGTTTGCAGGCTTACTTGTTTCATTTAGCGTTAAATTTGTTTTTGGAAAGGCGGAAGAGTTTTGCGGGTTAGAAATATTTAGCGGAACGATCTTACTTGTGTTTGATGAAGAAGCCGCGTTTTTATTTTCCTTGTTATCGGACGCTGCAGGTGTAACTGTCCGGCCGGTTTGTACAAGAAGAGATGCTGCTGTTGTCTTTGTAGGTAATGTCTGCGACGTTGATAAGCTCGCTTCACCGGGCATCGTTAATTGTTTCCGGGTTGGCGGGGGGGTCCGCTGCATACTGATAGCGATGCGCGGAGTTTATAATAATACGAAATCCGATAACGGTCGAGGTAAATTAAAATCAATTAACAGATATAGAATTAAAATTAACATATTCCTCTGACATATATCACCCTGAAGCGGTTTCAGTTTTTTAGATATTTTAATCTAAATTTCATATATACATATGCAGGGGCGGATCCAGAGAGACATTTGGAGGGGGGGGGATTTTTTTTTGATTAAGAACTGTATTTCAATAGTGCTTTTTTTTACAATACGAATTTGCGTACAAAGACGCCAAGCCAAGCACCGCCGTTAGGCTTAATCTTGACCTAGAACCTTTTTAAAATAAGACTTAAGTAATAAACTTTAATTTTGGTTTATATCGGGTTTTTTTGTTGTTTTTTTTTGTTTTTTTTAAATGGATATGATGCCAACATTGACTCAACTACATGAGCTTAGATCAACTCAGATTCTGAGGCGATCGGAGGTAGAGAGTATAAAGGAGAGTAGGAGGGGAATAACGGCTAGAGATGGGAAGGAAAGGATAAAGGAAGCATTGAAAGGGGTACGAAGATCCAACGCCAAGAGTTCGGCGTATAGATGAGGGCACTCGGGAAAAAGAGCAGGACATTCAAAAAGGATATGGTTGGGGTCGCATATAAAGGGAGGATCAGTAGAGTGGAGAGAACAAAAGGGAGAGGGTGAAAAAGAAAAGGAAAAACGGGAAGAGGGAAGGAGAGAATGACCAAGTCTTAGTCTGATTAAGGAAACAATAGCCGGATTCAGAAACTTAATGCTACATGTACTGGTGGGTTATGTGTCGTGTACTTATTTAAAAGACAATAATATTATTATTATTTTTTTTTTTTTCTTTTCTGAAAGATGTGTGTGACTGATTTCAGTTTGATCTACCATTTAGGCTAGATTGTCTTGTCCGTGTATTAATATTGAAAATTATATATGAGTTGATCTGCAAATTTTAAGTGTAATGTTTTTTTATTCAATTAAGTAATTTAAACCACTGTAAGATGTTATTTTTGTCAGTAAATTTTGGTTTTAAAACTAAGAAAGCGAATTTTTAAAATTTAGCTGGCAAAGTTAAATTGCTCAAATTGAGGTTTCCTATATTGAAGTGTCTGATGTCGTCATACTTACTACAGTGAAAGATTACATGATTGGCGTTTTCAATTCCCCCCACATCCACATTTGTTATCTTCAGTAATTTTGTATTATTTTTTTAAGTAAGCTCCGAAGTGTCTGTGGTCAGTGAGGAGTTGGGTAGTGTAAAAGTCAGATGTTAACTGTAAGCCTGTGGAATTAGCCTGTGAGTATACCGACCTGCTGTATCACTTTCCCAGGAGTTTTGTCATATGGACATGAAATAATTTTTAATGTTTCTTTTAAGTTGTTTTAGCGACATTTTTATATGTAAGTCATGATGGATTAGCATGTAGGAATTATTCTGAAGAGGATTTATTGGAAGCAAGAAATTCATTATTTGATAGACATGATCGTTAATATATTCAAAATTTTTATGGTTTTTTATAGTAAAAATGATTGATCTATAATTAATTTCTAAGTCTAGTGAAAAATTGAGGCGGGGGGGGAGTTATATAATTAGATAATATCTTTTGTGGTAGGCAGTAGATTTGAGATATACGTTGTTTCATAAAGAAAATCAAATAACGTCTTTAGAAATCTAAAAATGTTTTAAAAATACATAATTATTACAATTTAATTTAAATTTTATTTTATTTTTGGGTAAAAAATAAAAAAATTATAAAATTCTAGCTAAAATGGTAGTTTAGAATTTGAATTGTAAGAAAGATAGCATTTTTACTAGACTTTACTTCTTTTTCATTTTTGTTAGTAATCCGATGTGAATTCTTTCTTTGTGAGCAAGTACAAAAAATATATATATTTATCTTTGATCTATTTTCATTTACATTATAAAATAAAAATTAAAAATAAATAAGAAAGGCAAACGATCGAAAAGAACAGTATTAAATATTAGTTATAATTAAATCCATAGGTAACATTTATACAAATCTTTTATATAAATTAAGTTTCTCTGTTATAACAAATTTTTTCATAGTGGCTTTGGATCTTGGGGGGGGGGGGGGGGGGGATGTCCCCTATTCCCCCCGTGGATTCGCCACTGTACACATGTGATTATGAAAATTTACCAATCCCTTAGTATATATGTATATATGTATAAATATATATATATATATATATATATATATATATTAAGAAGAAACTCTGTGGGAGAGGTTATAGAAATCAGAAGCGAAACGAGAATATAATATGCATTATATAAAATGTTGAATACAAACGAAAATTAGAACAGTGAAAATACCATTTACATTTAAAATGAAGCCCCTGATGTGAACGCGGAAAGATTTAAATACACTTGGTTTATCAACTGATACAGCATCAATTATGTTGCCGATTACGCGCTAAATATAATGCATAGCGACGTAATCATTTAAAAGTAAGCAATAAGAAGAAATTCTGGAAAATGATAACGATTAATCAGACGGCAGAAGCTCTAAACGAAGCAGGAAAAGTAGACACTTCGATAAAGGATAAATACAATGAAATCTAATTAAAAATAAGCATGCCAAACAAACTCGTAAGCTTGGAAGAAAAAAGTTATTTGCAACTTTTGTGAATGGGACGCGACAAAGAACCGGTAACATGGTTATAGTGGCGCACTTTCCCTGCCGAGAAAATTATTTCCCTCCTTCCTTTTGTCGCTACTTTCAGCGGGATGGATCGCGGGGAGAGCTTTTATTATTTTTTCCTCTCGCGAGACTTTGTTTAGTTTCCTCCAAGTGGGAGCTACGGGTGGGCGGGGAACGGGATCAGCCAGTGGAACAGGTCGGACGAACGGGCCGCGGCAACGTCAATGTCTAGCACGGTGTCGGCGTAACGACGAAGGTCAATGGCCGACTGCGGAATGCGAGCTGGCGAGAGGCGCTTCGATGTTTCTGCGGCCAAGCCAGTCGTTCAGAGCGAGCCGTGTCTGGTGGCGCGCGTTAATTTCAAACTGGCGACGATTTTTTGGTATTCGAAAGACTCGTGTTCCCTTCTCGCTCGACCTGCATAATCGATTTAATAAAACAACGCCAGCCCAGCCGGGACAATTATCGACAGTTCTAGAAGAAAATAAAGCTCATCATAGTCGGTGTTCGACTTAAAAGAAAAAAAATTACATTCCAGTAAAATACTGTTATGTAATGTAATTTTGCAAAAAGCGCGAAATTTTTGCAGTACTAACGGGATCGAGAACGATCATTGACGGTAATATGCCACTGTACGAATTCGGAAGCGGATGGCTTTCAAATTTGACGAACGTGAGAATAAAGAGTACATATATCGCCAATGTACACATTGACGCTCTACAAATATATGTAAATATTTTGTGTTGTTAATTATCGCTTGGATGTTTTGAGAGAACTTAAAATTGGATTTTTTTTTTTTTTTTGAAAAAATGTACAGCTAAAAAAATTTAGTACTTACCGCGCCCGGAATGTATTATGAAAAAAACACCTATAAATTCCGCCATAAATATTTTCTATTTGTAAGTCTTTTTTTTTTTTTTTTTAAATTATACACGCATACAAAAATACGCATGCGTAATAATTCCTTGTTACAACAGAGGATGGGTACAACTATGAGTCGATTATAGTGTACAGAAAACTAATAATAAATGAATAAAATAGAAATTATATACGGATCAACGACGCGGTCAGAAGTGTATCCCCATTACACAGGGAGATGTTTAGATGTGTATTCCCGCTTCATTTTAATGTATGGAATCCTAGTAAGATGATTCAGAAATGACAAAAATATCAAATGTATGCAATAACTCCTCGGCAATGGTTTAAGTTATAAAAATTGCACCGAAAATGACAATTAAGCTTTAAGACAATAACACAACTTCAAGATAATCGATATTACCTTGGTCGGCAAAAAATTCGAGAAACCGTCACAAGAATACATAATACGGAATTTAAAAATATAGCCGAGCTCGCAACTTTATATATTTAGACTGTCTGAGCGCGCCAAAAACTCGAAATTTTAAACAATGAATTTTTCAGCAAATTTTAACTAAAGATTTGCGTAAAAGGATAGTGTGTGTGCGTGTGTTGCGTGTGTACACACGCACATACATTCATACAGACATTTCCTAAAAACGTAGATTCCGACTCGTTATACCTTAAAACAAATTTTCCATACGTTATATGGAACTCGAAATTTTACTATTACGAAGTTTCCTCCTCTAGGCTAGGAGGAAATAAAAATGGATACAAAATTATTAACAAATAAATTTTTTAAAAAATGCACTTGCTCCTGTAAAATTAATTTTATTTATTTACAAAAACAGCTGATGTATATGACAAATGATAAATTCATTTTTTATTACATGTCGGAAGTGGGTGTGTCTCTTGGAGGACCGACACCAAACAAGGTTACTGTTTAATAGGAACTAAACTATTTTTCATTTCCTCAACAAAACTTTTCGAAACCAGCGAAAACTTCAAAAAAGCACGAAAAACAGCCTGACCCCATCCTTTGCGCCGCGAATATTTATTTATTTATTTATTTATTTTTTTTAATGAGTTTTTCAATGAGGACATTAGCCTAAGAAATGGAAAGAAGGAGAAAATAACGTTACATTCTTAAACGTTTGAAGATAGAGGAGCATTTTAGTTAAAAATTCTGAACAATATTCGGAAATGCGCGCGCATTTCTGAATATATACATCACTTCCACAAATGGCTCTAATAAATTTCTGCTAGCCTGCGATTCTAAGGGCGTGCTACTGTCCTTCCTCGTGTCATTCGTCAGACTTTATAATTCTCCTGATTCGCGTTCTCTCGTTACTGGATTGTATAGCGCTCGTTCCATACAAATCGATTTCTTATGGACCCCTCTAGCCATGCTCTGGCATTGAGGGTAATGAACTGGCTGATTCATTAGCTCGATCTGCCGATCAGACTGGTCAATTTCTGTCCAAGTTTTCTTCTTCTAAACTTAATGTTCTTTCCAAGAAGTGTCATCGATGACGATGGCGTGATATTTATTTATCCCTTTTTATTCTCTCTAATCCCGAATCCTTTTATCTTAATATTCAAACTCATCCTTATCATTGGTACTATACAACTTCCCTTATCTTTTGCGCTTTTTTATCTCTTCTATCTGCAGGCTTCGCCTTAACCATAGTCGGCTACCTGTATCCTTTATTCATTTTTCTACGTCCTCTTTTCCTTTCTATTCTTTCCATCCAGATGATTGCCGATTTACTCTGCGATACAAATCGCATCTTCTTCGCACAGCTCGATATTTAAATCGTTATTATTTCGATTGCTAAAGTCTCCAGTTGTATTTCTGGAGGACATCAACGCCACTTGTCACACTGCGATTTAACACAGTCAAACAGACGAGGAAACATGATTTTAAATTACATCCTCCTCTCCTATACATACTTCAACTCGACTTATGAACACCCCAAATTTTAAAATTGAATGAACGATAACCGAGAGTGACTTAAAGTATTGTTAATGTTACTGAACTACATGGAAATGTAGTTGAAATGAAGCTTTAAAATATAAATTATAAAAAAATGCCGTCTACATTAAATTAATTCATTATTTTTTCTATTTTATTTTAATAAACGGATTTTATGGATAAATTCATTATTTCCCCCTTTGTTTTCTTTAAAGATTTATTCAATTTTGAATAAGATAAAAAGATAATAATTACAATTCTCGTATTATTTTTAAATTGTGCACCAAAATTAAAAAATTTCGCCAGATTTTTTTCTTTTTCTAATTGATTATATGACATACGATCGAAAAACTTACAATTAAAGGTTGACAATTGCAATCCTTTAAAAGTTACATACCATTTAAGTCTTATATAAATATATATATAGATTATATGTATATATACTTTATTAAGGGGAGGGTAAGGTCTTCGAGGTCAAAAAAGACGATTTTTTGATAATTTTTTTAGAGAATATGGTTAATGCAAGTTTATTTACATAATCGGTATATGATAAAGTAACATCTGAAGAATATCGTGTTAAATTTTCATTGAAAAATATAATGAATTAAGCCAATGGCAGCGAATTTTCGTAGGCGTCTCGAAAAAAAGTTGTAAAATAAATAATAATAATTAAAAAAAAACAAAAAACTCGACGTTGCTACCTTGCAAATTGTCTATAAAAATAGTGTACCAAATATTAGAACGATCGGTGCAGTAGATTTTGAGTTACAGAGTGCACCGGCTTTGAAAACGTTTTTTCGAGAAAAACGCGTTTAAAGTTTTTTATAGTATAAAATCACAAATTAAACGTTAATAAGGTAGAGTAATTTTTGTCTATACTCACACGGAATCATCAATGCCAGGCCCATAAAGTGAAGAACTTTGATTTCGAATGTCCAAAGCGTCTTTTTGCTCTTGCCTATGACGAATTCTCTTTTCTTTGGTAATTTCCGCCGCTCGCTCATCCGTTTTGCTCATTCGTGTATTGTCCACTGATTGCGCCCATCCATGAGAACTTGGGCCTGTACTGATTCCCATCTCTTCCAGAAGTTCAGGTAAGTAACACAGCCTTCATTGAAGGTAGAGGCAGCCACATGAGCTGCAAACTCAACAATAATTGTCGAACCGCTCTCAGTTTTTGGCGAAATTTTCCAAATAAGTTTGTTGATACTCTCATTATTGTTTTGAGAGAATCCGCCAATACATCATCGCTCCAGAAGACCATCTTTGCTCATATGTTCATAAATTCGTGTTTAATCCCTTCTAGAACATCACATGGTAAAGCAGAGTAAGAATGTTTGAAAAAACGCAATTCGTTTGCAACTGCGGCTCTCTGCCATTCACACCATGAGTTTTCGCCACTCGGGCAGTTTTGCCGTGGGTGTTTGTCAGTTGAGGCGTAGTGATAATAAGTCGCCTAAATGGCCTTCTTCATTTCTTCTACAGAATGAGAATTGTAACGGATGGCACGACCATAGTAAAGCATTAGTTTATCAATCAATTTAGCAGTGAGCTTGCCTTTACCGGAAATTGTTTTTCGTTGTATTTTCTTTGCAGCTTTAGTTTCAGTATCTATTACACTTTTTTTTACTAAATCGCGCAAACGGGTCTCCATCCTCTTCTGGACGTGTCCTACACATCCTTTTTTGTTGATTAACATACAAAATCTTCTCTCAGCTCAGCGTTACATGACACACAGTATTGCGCTTTCCGCCGCAAGCACAAGTCAGTCGACCACTCTACCACTCAGACACAAATACGTCTCTGCCCCGATGCAGCAGTGCAAACGACCGGACTTACAACAGAACACAGGGATTTTTGGTTTTGGCCAAGTAAGCATCCTTGACACGACAAAGCAGCGAAGCAACCTAGAATGACGTTTGAGAGATCGTGAATAGATGAACAAACAGGGACTAATTTCTAACTGAAACGTCGCGTCGTCAAGAAATAGCATTACGCGTACCGAATCTGTCTCAAGGTATGGTTATAAACATCTCTACCTACCTGCGTAAATCTTTTTCGAAAAAATCAATTAAGGGATTATACAAAAGGGACAGAAAAATATGCTCTTTAATCCCGCTGTGCGTCAGGGCCATTTCGTTCTTTTAATAGAGTTAGAGCGGCGCACAGTTATAATGCCATATCTTTGTTAGTTTTGCTTCGATTTATTTAAAATTTTGACGCAATATTCTTGTGATGTTGTACATTCATTTTATGAAATCAAAAAAAAAAACAATTTCCCCACCCCACCCCCCACCACTTTCAAAGAAGCCAGAAATGCGTTCCGTAAGAATTATAAAGCTTTCACAAGACATTAATATTTTCCGATTCAAACCTAGACACCGTCCCAAACGTTTGTTGCAGGAGTGGAATATCTCTCCCGTCTTGGCTGCATTTAGCCAAACCTGGTGGTATCAAGTGGCAGCGAAGAATTAGGCGGCTAAAACAGTGCCGTAAAATTAATTTAAAAGATTCAATTCGCTAATCCGACTGTTGTTCACTTTCATTCACCTTACACAAACGTCTAGCCCTTCTTTTAATACGCTTATTAACATCGCAGAAGAATACGAAACTACTTCAAAACTCTACCCCGAACAAATTAGCTAGCTACCAAGTTGGTTAAGTAGTGGTGTTTTGTTCAGGTGAACCTGATGATAATTCGATTTTATAAGCTAAGAATATAGAAAAATCCCTCTTGCGTCCGGTTATTGTCCCCGTCGTTGACAAGCACAAAAAAAGAAAAATCCCCCAATTTCATTTAATTCCGAAACTTTTAGATGCTCACCTGTTAAATAATTATCATTATCGCTATGTTCGATTTATTTTGCGAATTTTACCACACTAAACTAATGCTTCACTAATGAAACACTTGGATTCTCTGTAGCAAATAAAGTTAGTGCAAAACAATCTGCAGCGGTCTTGTTATATTAAGCGGATTATTATTCGATGCCTATTTTATGATACCTTCAAAAAGTCAGATATTCAGTTAATATCATCCGCGCGTAATTAGCGCATTAGAACGTTGCGAAGATACATTGACAGAAAAGAACTATGCTAGGAACTTCTCACGATTCTGTAACTATGGCGTTCGATTAAAACACCGAATAAAATTAAAAATTTCATCTATTTTTTTCCTATCAGTTCTAACCTGCGAAAAGAGTTTCATTGTCCTCGCGCATGTAATCATCGTTGAAATCAGATCTTGCAGTTTCTATTTTATCTATTCCAGCCTATTACACCTTTCGCCAACCGACACCTCGTACACAACAAACGTACGGCGCAGTCACTTGCCGCTTCGTTATCACACATATGCCTATACATCCTTTGTTATCATTTTTGTCACAACCCTGTTTTTTTTTTTGTTTTTTTTTTGAGAACCACAGGGAAATTCTCTTCGCCCGGTACTTATCCATTTAAAAGTGTCTAAAATTCCGATCACGAGTAAGTGTTATACAATTTGTCCATTTTGAAATTTCTAAAAATTAACCCTTCTCACCACTCATCCGTTCTCTTGTCTATCAACATATTATTTTTTTATTTCAATTGTTTTCCTCGAGTTAGCATTCCACAGTTCTAACCTGCGAAAAGAGTATCATTGTCCACATTCATAACGATTTCGATCCTCTGTATTATGAAATAATTTTTTTGGTTCACTTAATTATTCTGCAACATAATACTGTTTTAATTTTTTTTATTTATTTTGTTTTTTTTAAATTTCCACGCATTTTTCAAAGTCATCGGAACCGAAAGGGCACACCGTTCGACGCCAGTAACCTATCGTGAATTTTTAAAATCAGTCCAAGTATGCTACCAAAATTAGTATTCTACTCCCTTTTCCCTTCACATTGCATATCTTCGAAATTTCAACGATAAGTATTCAAAATTAATTCTGATACATCGTCACTAAAAAATAAATTTAACTTCTCTCTACATCCTTTTTTACCTATCGTTTACATAATATCTTTCCAACTCTATTATTTCCGCAAGATCATGCAAACGTGTATTTTCTGGTTATACATGTCAGGTAACAAATTATCGATTTGTAAACTTATTCTAAATATACACTATTCCGCTCTAATAATTAGTATTACACGTCCTATTTTGTTTCTTTTTTCTTCTTCTCATTGTATGTTTCTGAAAAAATCCTACGGCCTGATTTAAAATTATTCTAATTAGTACTAAAAATTAATTAATCCCACATACTATTTTTACTGATCGTACGTAATTCTTTCTGTACCATCATTATTGCAAACAATCCTACGAAAGCGATGCGTTCATTTTTACATACATTGAATCCTTCATCCCCTTTCGATTTCTGCGTTATATCTTTAAAATTTAATGTTATGATACGGAATTAGTCTAAGCATATACTCATGCTACCAAAATGAATATATCGCCCACCCTTTTTGCTCCCACTGTACGTTTCTAAGAAAAAATTCCTACATGGTGTTTCGAATTATTCTAGATACACTGTCCGGATACCAAAAATTGTCAACTGCGTTGAAAGTGGCCCGCACATAGAGTTTCGATCCCGGACCAAGAAAAATAAAAAAATAAAAAAAATACAACACTAAGAGGGGCTTCGGGGTGAGGTGAATTTTACTACTTGGGCCGTAATTTAGTTTAGATTTTTTAAAACTCCATCGGCTTATCAGAACTGAGTGGCGCAAGGGGCTTTAACCTTGGGGGAATTTCGGGCTCCGGGAAAAACATTACGGTCAAATTCTGAAAACTGATACTTGGATTCGTACTTTGACAACGCGAATGAGGTTAGTTTCGGCACTCTGCAGCAGAATTCATCGGCTGAGGATACCGTTTAAGAGGCGTGGATCCTGAACGATTGTCTTTGGTTAAATTCTGACAGCAGGAATACATAACATAGAATACGAGACAATCGGGATCGACATTGCTCGCTATTTTTTGGCTCTAATTACGGCTGAAACTACCCTTACATATAATTAAGTGTAATTAAACAAATTAAAATTACATTCCGGATTTTTGTCTGATATGTTGCATCAGGATCGAAAAGATAAATTTGCAGTATTATCTTTAAGAAAAGATTAATAATAACAATAGCATTTCATTGTGCTATTAAAATTACCGTTATTTTTGCAAATGGTTTAAGTACAATGACAATATTTATACCAAAGTGACGAATTCACTGAATCTTCGGTATCGTTATAAAGTATTTCTTGCAACATATAATTTTCTTTTCATTTTAAACCGATAATTTATAAACACAGTCATTTGTCTGATACTTGTTTTTCACTCGTCTCTGTTACTCATAAGAAACGAACAACTCCGATCTCCCGACCATCTAGTGTATAGAACAGCATATTTTACTGTAGCATGCTTAAGCAGAAGACAAAATTTTATTAACAAATTACACGAGAAGATTATCGCGGGATGTGTTAATAATCGACTTAACTACGATCATCCTCATCGTTACAATATTTTTAAATGTAATAATATTTTTCAACGTAATATTTGACGTAATATTGGTGTGCATGTGTTCCTATCGTTATGTATTGCATGTTTGTGCGTATTTATTGTGTACATACGTATACGGATGTGACTGTCATTAAGTACGTGCGTTACGTGCGTATGAGCGTGTGTGGACGGAGCGGAGGTGTTATAAAGGAAAATCATTTCTTTCCTGTTTGTTTTGACTTTTTTTTTTTCTTTTAATTCATTATTAGATTATCGATATCTACCGCAATGCGCGCACTACAATTATAAATAGAGAAAACTAGACCTACCTAAAGTTATTAGAAGCTTTGGGCTCTACAGATACATTTTTCTTCCTTTATTTCTTTTTTTTCACTACTCCAAGATTCACTTTTTTTAAATTTAACGAGAACGGCGTTTATTTCGATAGCGTAATTTATCAGACCTTTTACGACGAATAATAAAAAGTATGGTAAAAAACTTTAAATACTCGAAATATTTAACATCAGCTGATAAGAACAGAACAGCCTCACCGCCTAAACGGGTAAAAAATATTACAGATAAAATCGCAAATACTTTAGGAACTCGCCATTTCAAAAAGTTTTATATACGTACGTACATTATATATATATGTATATTTAAAAACGGCTTGGTTTCTTCGGTAACCATCGAAGATGACTAGGAACGGCAGAAAACAATTTTGCTGGAATCAGACAAGAAAACGTCACGGTTTCATATTTTATACTTTTTTACTTCTTTCAAATTTTTATTTCGATAATTTAAAATCAATATTATTAAATCGACTTTTTTTTTTTTTTTTATCATACTAGCATAATTTTATTTTTAACACTATTTTTCATTCAAATCTTTCAAAATGTAATAATGAACTACCGCTTTTTAGTCTCTAATAATTTTTGTTTATAACCTCCTTGCACACGATAATGAGGTTCGGGAACTGCGACAAAATACAATGATACAGAACAGGTGGTATTAAAAAAAATTAATTTTTAATATTAGTTTAAAAAACAGCGCCGTTTTAAGCAAATACCTAAGTATAATATAAATACATTCGATAATCAACATTATTTTCATAATGATAGGCACCGAAATACCGAATAAACAGAGAGTACATAATTAATTCCTGTAATGGTGATAAGCGTAAATAATACGAACTCATACAAGGAAATACATTTGATTAATGCAAATTAAATAAATCAACCGATATGCTTCGAAGTTATTCTCAATGTGACGACATCAATTTTATTATTTATTTCCTCTGTGAAATATGTATCCTGTTTACGCCTTTTTGTATCCAGTTTATTATTAATCCAAAGATTCCTCTACCCCGTATGTAGTCGTCATCAAAAAAATATAGAGGTCCCAATAATATGTAAAAACTAAAAAACACACCCAAATTCATTAAAAACAAATTAAAAGAAGGATTTTTTTTTTATAAAAAATTAAAACAATGGTAAAATCAACTAAGCTGAGAAAGGTGTTTTCATAACGACTATCCCCTTAAACAATCAGAAGAAAGATGCATACGAATCTAAAGAAAGTAAATCCTCAAAAATCAATATATCATAATTCAAACAACGCTGCCGCACACTGATATTATTAATTACAACGTAATTCTTAGGCTGCCCCCCATTCGAAAAAATGTCCCAATTTTATGTAATGCTAAATGTCCCAAAAAAATGTCCCAATTTTATGTAACGTTTGTTATATTTTATAGGATTTTTGTTATTTGTAATGAAATATGTAACGAAAAATGTAACGAAAAAATGTCTTAGTTTTATATAACGGAAGTTAAATGTTAGAATAGGATTTTTGTGGTTATGTTATTTTTTGTGTGTGTTGATGCCAATAAGAACTACGTTGTAAATTTTGATCATTTTATACAAAGTATAGAAGAGAAAGAGACAGAAATGAAAGCAAGAGAGGTCAAGGGGCACAGCCCCTTGCGAGGCCAAAATGGCCGAGTTTATATATATATATATATACACACATGCACACACACACACACACACACGCACGCACACATATATATATATATATATATATATATATATATAGTAAAGTAAAGTAAAGTAAGTTCCATACCCTTGAGAGGGCGTTGGGATAGTGAAGTTAAGGTTCACAATGTACTAAGCCCAACGACACTAATGAGAGTAGAGGGGCCAGTTCCTTTCTCTCGGCCGTCTTTACTTTCTCAGATTTCTCTAGTACCCAATTATTTCAGGCTGGGTAAACTTGGGAGCAACTTGGATCCGGGACGAGACAAGTCTCGAACCCGTGACCTCTGATTTAGTAGCCAAGCATCTTAACCACTAGGCTACCACGCTGTCTATATATATATAGAGAGAGAGAGAGAGAGACCGGCACAAAACCATCTGGCCACCCACAAGTTGTAATTTATTTACGAAAAAAGAAATAAATAGATTAATTATTAAGTAAATAAAATAAAATAATAAATATAGCGCGCGCGCACACAGACAGACAGACACACACACACACACACACATTATATATATTATATGTAGTATAATATAACTCAGCTCTTCGGGCCTCGTAAAGGGACAAGCCCCGTGACCACCGGTTTGTATTTTATATAAAAATTTATCTATTAAAGTAAGAGCGTGATATTTTTAATCTCTCTTCTTTTTTTATACACAGCTGTAAATTGTGGTTAGTGGAGCACTCCGGGGGGGGGGGGTACTAGGATGATGCAGTGTTGGTATTACACAAGCTGGAATAACAAGTTGGAGATGGAAGGTAGTTTTTTCGCTGGCCTTTTTTCTTTCGCTGGCCTTTTTTCTTTCGCGTGGATTTTTAAAACCTAAAGTAAGAAAAAGGGATTTTTTTCGAAAAAAAAAAAAAAAATTATAGAAAGAAAGTTCAAAAATTAAAGTCGGCGAGAGGTTTCTCCTTCTTTAAAGAAATCATATTATGGCTATTCATCGCAATAAATATTTCTACATCTACATTACACGGCAGTGTGCACATAGCCAGAGAATTTAAATACAACGAATTGATGGTTACACTTTGTTGCGATGAATAGCATAATTCGCTGTTTAAACTCTCTGCCTATATGCACACTGCCGAGTAATGTAGATGTAGAAATAGTATGAATATTAGAGAACTATATGCGAGGTCTCTTTACTTACTGAATCTTCTTTATCCAAAACCACTATATTCTCCAGGCCAGGCTTTAGTTTTGTTTGTTTATCGAATGATTTGGTAGATTTTGATTGCATTCGAAAGGTTTTCGGCAATTTTTTCTCTTTATTACATGGGGTAGTCAGAGATTCTCTTCTAGCACCATCATCGACTTATGCAAGACGCAAAAACTTCCGAAAAGTAGAACACCATTAATTAAAAAGAAACACTTATATTACAATCGATCGAGAGGAATTAACTGTAAAATGGATAACGTAGATGAAATTGTACTAAATCAAATTTTTTAATCCTGAAGTAATTATTAAAACTAAAAATAAAAAAAAATAAATTACTAATAATTCTTTTCTAATTGAAGATGAACAATTTTTAAATATTCAGGCGGTTACATACCCACTAATGTGCCCCTTCGATTTTCTAGCTACGGGATATTGCCGAATTACGAGCGTATTTTAATATTTAACATCTTACACTTACTTTTACGATTATTTCTTATTTCATCTCATTACTTTTATTCTGTTAGGCGAAAGGAAAAATTTTAAATAAACTTAAGGGCAGTTCATCGGTTGTATCCGCGATGATCGTATCGAACTGGGAAGGAAGTTGCTTTTCAATCCTACGCGAATCACCCTGCTAATAAAACTGCAAAATCACCTATTATCATCAACTGCGGAATTAATTTTAGATTTTTCTACTTGGTTCATCGGTTTAGTTTGTTTTTTGTGCGTTTGTTTACACTTTTAACCTTTGCCGATTTGACGAATCTTTTTAACATTTCAACCTTTTTACTTACAAGTTCGCGAAGAAAGCCCTTTTCATCCATATATTCACATTCCGTTAATAGTTGTATAAATTTTTAACAAATCGCTGACGTCGTTACCCTTCCTGCGAATAGTTAAATTTTAACATACGTCGACTTCGTAGTTCATACTTTGTCCAGAATTTATCAATTTTCACGACCATCAAAATACTATGTCTTTTCACTTTCCCCTTTTGAAATTCTACATGCGGTTTGTTTTATGTGTATTATTTTCTTTCAGTTTCACAAATTTCATCCGTTTTTTTTTTTTTTTTTGTTAAATAAAATGTTATTATCAATATTATTATTATTATTATTATTATTATTACTATCATAGTTGATGATTTATATTCGCATTTTATTCCCTATATTATTCCTTTTTTTTTATTTTCTTTTCCGCATAAATTTATTGAAAACGAAAATACTAAATAAATAAATAAATAAATATGAGAGCAGAGTAAACAAAGAACTGGGGTAAAAGGGGAAAGAAAAAACGTCTACTACACGTCACAGAGTATACGTCATCGCTGGTGCGTTCATTCGTTACAGAGCGTTACTAATTTAGCGTAAAAGTTCTAATTATAAAATGTCGCCGGAATGGATTCTTTAGGTGTCACTAGACACATTAATATGCCGCTGATGGCCGCTCAACTTAAATTGCACAGACGTGAAGCTCCTAAAAACTCGCCCAGCAAAAACGAAAATAGCCTCCTTTTATCAACCATACAGCAACACAGTTACACACTGAACTCACTCTTTGTTCCACTGATAAAAAAGTAATTAAAAACAACAATTTAAAAGCCAGACGGATTCTTTTTTCTTTTCTTCGATACATGCAACATATTCGCAACGAACTGCACATTAGTGGATAACTGAGCATTTCAGGTTCTTTTGATTTCTTTTGTTTTTTCTAAAGCTTGAAAATCGAACCAATCTCAGTTTATCCAACTGTTGCATGAACGGAATTAAACGGAAGCTCGTACCCCCCCCCCCCCAAAGGAAGAGCGTAGTACATCAATATTGTCGGAAGAAAGAATTTCGGTAAAAGCCTAGAACCGAAAAAAATCGTTAAGAATTTGTTATCAAATTAACAACTGTGAAAACTCTAAATAATAGTCAAAATTCGCTTCAATAACCCCCACTGCTGGTTAATTCTATTTCATTTAGACGCGGTAAATAACAGATGTGACTAGATTGCACAATATATAAAGCCTAATAATGAACCTCCCATTAGGACATACAGCGACATCCATTGCGACACCAAAGTTTCATTAACCTTTACATCAGCATTTCTTAACCCCGGGTCGCGGGCGGTATTAGGATGGATCGCGGGAATTCTCTAAATGATGTTGTGAGCGCCATGGCGAAATGGATAAATTTTTTAGCATTAGGATTTATTGAAATAGAAGATCGCTCTGGTATCCGGCGTCGACAGTGCGTGGTCTGTATACAATTTCTTTCAAATGAATCGCTAAAACTCAACAAATTAAAGAGACATCTTGAAAAAGTCCATCCGACTTACGTAAATAAACCGCTCGCCTTTTGGAAAAAAAAGAAACACAAGCAAAGCGTATGAAACTTGACACACCATCAAGTTCGGCAACAGTTTCGTTACAAAAAAGCTACCTACGTTTCTTTTCAATGTAAAAAAAAACCATAGTATTGCTGAGGAGTTGATTAAACTAGCTTCGATAGCCATGGCGAGAACTGTCTGTGGAGATGAAATAGTGAAGAAGCTGGAAATGGTGCCAATTTCGAACGGCGCCGTAAAGGAGAAAATAGGTTTAATGTCATTAGATATTTTAGAACAGTTAATAGCAGATCTCAAAACAGCAATAAAATTTTCAAATTAAATCGACGAATCAGTAGATATTGAATACTTTCCACAGCTGTTAGTATATGTAAGATACAGAACTCCCAAATTTTAATGAAGAATTTTTTTTTTTGTGAAAAGCTCTCTGCAACTTCAACTGGGGCTGACATCTTTTTTTTTTTTTTTTTCAGTCGACAAGTTTTTTGAGAATCACCAATGGCAGCGGCAAAATTGTGTCGCAGTCTGTACGGATGGAACACCAACAATGATAGGGAGTCGCATAGGGTTTTGTGCCAAGTCACAAGGAAAGAAATCCAGAGGTTGTTACAATACACTGTTTTTTACATCGAGAAAACTTGGCTACACGGAATATGCAGCCAGATCTACACCGGGTATTAAAGGACGTAATCCAAATTATAAACTTCATAAAGGGGCGCACTTTGAACTCCCGGATATTTCGATTGATGCGCGAAGAAATGAGTTCGGATCACCAGCATTTATTGTACCATTCAGATATCCATTAGTTATCCCGCGGAAGGATTTTTAGCCGGAGTTCTTTCTCTTAAAACAGAAATAGAAATATTTTTGACTGATAAAAAACACGAATGTGCTGATCGCTTCATTGACAACAAGTGGATGGCCGAATTGGCATATTAAAGCGATATTTTCCACCACTTAAATAAGTTGAAAATGCAAGGTCAAAACCGCACTGTAGTAGACATATGTATATGAAAAAATTACTGTTTTTCAAAATAAAACAAAACTTTGGCAAGAAAAAATTGTTAATCGTCAATTATAGCAACGTTTGCCACATTAAACTTATTATATTTAGAAGATCTTAATGACAACCGTATTTTTCTAGAGACCATGGCTATTTTTTTAGAACATTTGAGAAATGTTGAAAATGAAATGGCAAGATATATTCCACAAAATGTCCGTATCAAGAAATCCAGTTAGGTAAGAAATCCATTTGAAGTTGGCGGTTGAAAATGATACGGCTGGATTAAAAGAATTGCTTGAATTGCAGGGTGATGGAGTATTAAAAGAATGATCTGCCAGAATGAGTCTCGCGAAATTTTTAACAGAATTATCTGCGAAGCTCTACGCGTTTTATATCGACGTTTGTTTTATTTTATATTTCTTTTGGCCTAGCATTAAACATCGTTTGATCACTAACTTTTCATATTTTGAAGTTCACTTTTAAAAGGTTATCTAGTCATCAGTCATTAATTTTTAAATGACTTTTCAGGTCGTTCAAATTCCATACTATATATACTTAACTGCTTTTAGGTTTCTTTCCGCCAGGGAAATCGATTATTTTGAAATTATATAATAGATTGCCTAAAGATAATTTTAATTGCGGTTTATGATCCAATTTTAAAGTTTATAAATCAAACCATTCTTGAGTTGTTGCATAATTTAACTTGATATTTTTGTCATTTCTGAGCCATTTCTTATTAGAATTCCGTACGTTATACGTGTACGGAATCCTAAAAAATTACAAATTAAAAATATCGTAATATTAGTAAACAACTAACTAAGTATGTATAAAACATATGATTAAACACCCAGGTTTCCCAATCACACCTCTAAAAATTTATTAATGAATCTTATTCAAAAAAAAAATTATTTTACATTCGTAATAATAATTAATTGTTGATGTTTTAAAATAAAAAGTTCCGAAAGGGGGATTTAAATCTTTATGGAACCAATTTTTTAAATTAAAAAAAAAAAAATATATATATATATATATATATATATATATATATATATATACTCGGCCATTCTTGGTCTCGCAAGGGGCTGTGCCTCTTGACCCCTCTTGCTTACACTTCAGTCTCTTTCTCTTCTCTACTTTGTATAAAATTATCAAAACTTACAACGTAATTCTTACCGGCATCGACACCAAAAAAAATAACATAATCCATTTTTTCGTTACATAAAATGATGATATTTTTCGTAAGAAAATCTAATTTTATATATATATATTAAGTCGGTAAAAATTAAAATATAACAAACGTTACATAAAATTGGGACATTTTTTCTAATGAGGGGTGGCCTAAGAATTACGTTGTAATTAATAATATTTAAATTACCGATTTTTTGTTATTTTATTAACAACATTACAGCAAAAAAGTATTTAACAATTAAAAAGAAGTAATAAAAAATTAAAATATCGGGAAATTGTTATTAATTAGGGTTCTTTGCATGGAAAATAACAACAGTTCAACCACTATACCAAGCTGAAACGCAGCTAAGGTTTCTTTGAGTTCCAGCACATGTTGGGTTAATGGAAACGAAAGTTCTCCCATTACGCCGTTTAATGCCCCGCCTCCGGAATAAGTCTATGTTCTATACGTAAGTACGAAGAAAGAATGGGTTTCTTTTTAGTCGCGGCAAGAAACCTTTTTAAAATCCATTAAGTCAAACTTGGTGATCACCATTTGACCTGACGCAGAAAGAATTTCCTGTTTCGAACAGATTGCGTTTGGGACATACATACTTCTGTGCCACGTAATCATAGCTGTCAGGGAGGCCCTCCTCCCTGTATGTGCATATTTTGTAATGCGGCAGTTGCTCCAATTGTAGAACAATTGTTAAACATTACAGACAATTTATGAGAACAAACAACGAATCCCTGGATATACTCCGATCCAATCACCCTGACCAGGTTAGGTCTGTCTTGACAATAAACGTTTTCTAATATTTCATTTCTCAGCGTGGCATAAAGAACACTGCAGTTATAAACAACACGCGAGCGTATAATCGTAAAAAAAAAAAACAACAAAAAAACATAAAATTATAAAATAAAATGTTACATAAAAATTGGAAAATAGTTATTATCATAATTATTGTTTGGGTAAACTTTTATAATGATTACTTTAAAGAAAATGATATAAGGACAGGTGCTAAATTTAGCTAAAGTAATTTTTCTCGCATCCCCCGTGGGAACTTCTGTTTTGCACAAGTATCAGTAATCTGCACACATACAAAGGTGCGAAAGGAAAGGTGGAAGGGACCGGGTGGAGAGGAAACCAGCGAGAAGCGGACAAGCGATGCAGGAAGCAAATTGTGTCAAAAACGCAGAGGACAGGTTGCAAAAAGAGTTGAGCGCCATATAGAGAAAAAATTAAAAAACCAAGGTCTCATAGGTTGAACAGAGAAATAAAAGTAATTAGGACTGGAGAGTGACGAGGAGTACGAGTTAAATCATACAGAGTGAGCAGCTATGGAAGAGAGTAATATTGCGCATGAAAATAGGCTAAAAAATCAACCGGTAGAGGCAGACGAACGGGCTAGTATGTCGGCCCCAGAGTGTCCCAGAATCTACAATAAGTCAATTTGGAAAGAATGAGAAAAGAAAATATTGTAGATGAGAGAGTTTAAAAGAGAGATTATGTAATTAGTAGAGGAAGAAGGAAGAAAAGAACTACTTGTAAGACACTATGAGGATCTCATATAATGAAGACTTTATAAGAAACTAGGGAAGAAATGATAAAAAGGAGGATCCTCAGAACAACATTAGACTCGGCATGGAAAACAGAACAGAAGAGAGGAAGTTTAAATGTTTCAGAATAATTTAGGGACGAACAAAAGAAGACTGAACCAACTCCATTGGGTTCAAGAGTTTAAGGAAAAGAGAGGCCAACGGTATTTAAAAACTCTAATTTGGTAACACGTGGAGAGAAAAATTTGGTATGGATGGTTAAGTAGAAGCAATTAATAGAATGTAGGAGGGTGGAAAAACTAAAAGAAAAATATGGCAGCTTCTCGTTAGTATAAGTATACGGAGAAAACTGAGAGAGGTGAAATGAGAGTATTGAAGTTTTGTTGGCAGAAAAACGCAGTTATGATAAATAGAAGAGTAGAAGTTAACAATAGTGGAAGAAGAAACAGTCAGACGTCTAATTAGAAAACAGTATCTCAGATAAAACCTTTGAACGAAAAACGGAGGGATGAAAGATTCAACATGTAAGGCGGGGGTAGGAGTAGATTTTCTAGCTCTCAATCAGAGGCGGAGACAAATATTCTGAACACGATCGAGTTTGGAGATCAGAGATCTAAGGGAGCTGCCCACAGTAATCAAGAACAGAATGGATAAGGCGTTTGTAAAACATTAATAAGATTCAAGAGTTTCCTCCCAATTAGTATGCAAGAGAGACTTTACCAAGTTGAGCCTTTTAACGGAAGACAGATTCAGATAGCTGATGTGATTGTGAAATGAAAGACGACTGCCCAAGAAAACGCCTAAATACCGGTGGAAAGAGGAAAAAGGTACGGACCATTATTTGAGATAAGATTAACTAAAGAAAGGACAAAAGGACGAAGGGTAAAGGCAACCATAGAAGATTTAACAGGAGAGATGGAATGATGAATAATTAAACAAAATTTTTCTAGCGATACTAAATAGTTTTAGAACCGGGAGCCGGTGAAAGATATATTGTGATCGGAGGATTAGATGTGAAAGAAAAGAGAGGAAGATTTTAACAGCAAGGACGTAGTGTTGATGAAATATATTATGTTGAACAGAGTTGGGTTCAAGCAAGAACCTTGAGGTAATCTACGAAATATTAACCTAGCGGCGGTGTAGAGAGGAAAGGAAAGAATGGTGATTCTATAGTTGAAAAGATTACAGACAAGAGACGAAAAATGAGCCGGTTAGTTAAAAGAAGAGAGTAGGGTATTGTCAAAGAAAAAAGGAAAAAAAAACCTGGCCAGGCTGAGCCAAAGATACGTTGCGCATTTGAACTCAGCTGAACAAAATGAAATTCAAAATATAAAACAAAACGCAAAAGCTCTCTTATTATATAAAAAAATTGTCGATTAAAAATCTATTTAAAACTCGTCTTTTAGGCACAAAAAACGAAAAAAAAAAAGCACGTTCACGTAAGTAATAACCCGAAATGAAAATGTTGAGAAAACCAAAATGTATCTCAAACTTATGTGCAATAGAACGCTTTATAGGAAAAATATAGCCCAGCTTACTTATTTATACCTTCAGGACTTCAAAACCTCGAAATTTTCGGAAAAATTTTTTCTTTTTCAAACAAGTGATCTTAACGAAACTTTCGAAGTTGGCGAAAAGTTTAAAAAGACACGTAAAATGGCGTACCCTTTCTTTGCGGCGCGTGTATTATAGTTAAAAATTATAAACAAGCATTCCGATATATGTACTTCTCCGGTTTGAAACATCCGGATTTCCAACATTAAAATTATCTCTTCGAAGCAGGAAGCTCGAAATTTAAAAAAAATATTCCTTTTTACCGGTCACGTGATGTAGCGATTAAAAAAGGTCGCAATTTGATAGGAACTAAATTATATTCCACTATTCGTTTTTACAATTTTTTCCTAATTATTAATCAGTGTATTTATATTGATATATAAGTATATAAAACACGAATTAATAAGAATGTAGTTGGCTTGTCAGCCATTATTGTTGGGTTTTTTTTTTTTTTTGTAGAAGCGAAAATCAAAATAAGATGACAGCCTGGAGCTTAAATAATTCGAAATAAGATTATAATAAATACAAATAAACTATTCACGTACATTATTGGGAAGATTTTTTTTTGTTTTTAATAGAACGGCTAAATGTGTTTTGGTAAGATAATTCGAAGTATATGTAATAATATGTAAGTTGATAGATAGATGTTGGAAGGCAAACACGAATGCAAATGTAAATGAACAGAGACGGAAAAAATGGGTAATCTACTGTTGTAAATTAATCAGATACTCGTTTTACACCATTGTTCGACGTCCCTTTGAATTAACGACAGTTGGGTGTGAAATATAAATAAACAGCCTTCTGATACGTACGTTTAAGAGTATCACCGCTAGTAAGAAACAGATGAAGATGAATTAATATTACTAATCGGTCAAATTCTTTATTGAATGTTTTTTTTTTTTCGATTTAATATTTAGTCAGCCATATTTAAAAAGTCGTAAAAACTAATAGCTCTCCATCATTTAAAACATTACATAAATATGAACTAAATTTGGTTCTAATATACATTCGGGTTATTTAATCTTTCTTTTTCATTTGTATTTAAAAAATTTATTAGCTGATATGTTCTTTGAAATTTCTTCTATTATCTACGGTTTTGATTGTATGTGGTGATCGTATTCGTTGTTTGCATATATATATATATATATATATATATATATACATATACTAGCTGTGTCCCACGGCTTTGCCTGTGTATTAATGTCCGTTTAAATCTGTACTTGGAAATTCATAAAAAAAATTTTATTATTTATTTATTTATTTATTGTATTTACAAGTCGCTTTTGGACTACAAGGTCATTAGCGACTACAGTTTTACAGAGAATTATAACATTTTATGTTGAATATTGGAAAATGCGCGAAACAACAAAATAATCAAAAAAGTCAGCTAAAGGCTGAGGAAGTTAGATAAGTTGGAATACTGAGATGTCTTTGAGAAAGGCTACGATTTTTTTACACTTCTCGGCGTCCGAAAACATCTCTGGAAGGCCGTTGGTAATACCCGCTTGTTGTCTGGCCTGCTGGTAGTGATTACACTCGAAACATTTTTTTTACTTTATCTGGAATTGTATTTATGTTAAGATTTTTTCTCTCTGTGGGAAACATATTTATTACCGTCCAACAGAAAATAGCCTTCACGTTCCACGTTTAGCTGAAGATTATCGATCTTTCTTTAACCTGTCGGTCTTGATCTAACAAAAAGCTTTGCTCAACTAAACAGCGCACACAGCCATCGGTTTGGAGTTACTCACACGGTGATCTCCCATAATTACACATTTAAGAGAACATCTTCTTCACTCATATGTTCCGAATTCTCCGTATCGGGCATTTTATTAAAATTAATTTATTACCGCAACAACAAACTGCAGTAGTTGAGTAAGAATTTTAATACTCCTGGTAGCAAATTATTAAAAAGAAAGTTAAACGGAGTTAATTTAAAAAATTTATACAGCGGTTTTGGCCCAAAAGTTCGAATATTTGACATATCAGTTAAATACTCTATTTATTTTTATATGTTATCCATTAAGTCCAATAGTGTATATGGCTTAAACCTCTTCCAGTTTTTATAAACATATCGTACAATACATTTTCATATTTCGACTCCTAATCATTCATTATTATACAATAAATAAGATAGAGATGAAAAAAAACATGTACCATCCCTATCTATGTATTTAACATAATGGGCAACTATTGTATCCTTAACACATATTAATTCTACATTCGTAATTACAGTGTGAGTATTTATATATTAAAATACTCACTTCAATACCGCACAGAATTTGCATAAACTGAAAGTAAAATGAAATATTTTTGAATATTAGACGCCGCGATCGCACCGTTCTCTGCCATTCCAACATCAACAACAACTTCTCTTCCGACCTGCCTGTCTTCAGCATTTTATTAAAATTAATTGATTACCACAACAGCAAACCAATATACGTAGTTGAATAAAGATTTCAAATTTGAATGTAAATAACGTTCCCGGTAGTAAATTCCGTTGCAGGATATTTTAGAAAACACCACTTTTTTTCTGAACTCTCCGTAATGAGTACAGCAGCTAGCTAGGAGCGCGCGACTTGGAAGTTTAATGATTTCAATAACGCAAAAAGTGAAGTAACAGAAGCGGCCTATTTACTTACACCAGAAACTAATAAAATAACCATAGTAATCATTTTATTTAAATTTTTAGGTTTAGTTTATTTTTACCGTGGTAATCATTTTATTTAAAAATTAATTTTTTGTTTATTTCTTTTTATTCGTCCCATATACATTTCTGTGCTCCTGGTCTCATCTCAACTATTTAAAACCCTCATATTTCGTGTAGTGGACCGAATTGTGAATCTAAACCATTCTTGAATACACTTGAACACACACAAACAATTTCATCAAAATCGGTCCAGCCGTTTAGGAGGAGTTCAGTCACAAACACACGCACAGAAGAATTATATATATATATATATAAAAACTCGGCCATTTTGGCCTCGCAAAGGGCTATGTGACCTCTCTTGCTTACATTTCTGTCTCTTTCTCTTCTATACTTTGTATAAAATGATCAAAATTTACAACGTAATCCTAAATCGGTCCATAGACTGTAATAATAATCGACAATTTTTTAATATTAAAAAATTAATTTCCATTTCCAACTACATGCGCTCCGTGCGATTTACTTTTTAAATTGATTTTCAATGTTTTTGTCTTAATTTATAATTTACCGAGCGAATATTATCGGCGCAAAAGATTAATCACTACTGATGGAAAGTTTATTGGGATGAAACACAAGGACATAATTTGAGTGTGTAACGAAGGCGTGGGGAACTGTTTACTTCTAAAAAAAAAAAAATTTACTATTCAAGTATTCGTATGAGATTACATCGAATTCAGAATGTCAAGTGTCGGATTTTAGAGAAATCAGCTGAATTGTCACCCATTCACGAATTACGACCTGAAGTAATATATTCTCCTTTCTGCGTGTATACCACCGTACGGGGAGCTGAAAAAAGAAACACGCTCACAACTTTCAAAGTTTAAATTTGTTCGTAATCCGTGTTTTACTTAAATTAGAATCGTATTATAAATATAGAAAACTACTTAATCTAAAATATTTCATAGATTTTATACAGTAATTAATCGTGTTTTTCCACATTAAATAACGAAAATGTTAAAAAGACTCGCGCAAAATGAATTTTTAATTATTATTTTTTTTTTTAATAATTTGCGGGTCCCACAAGGGGGCACTAGCCCGTCTGTGGGTTCCCAACATAATTATATCATTTATTTGTACAATATAACATCAACTTAACTTAAGTACTACTTTCTGTTACAGCATAAAAGTGTTAACTTATATGTATTAAGTAATACTACAAAATCCACACTCTCATTATTTATCATTTATATTACAATTATACCATCATCTAAAATAATATTTCCTATTACACAATACCTTAATATGATAACACTTATATATTACAATAATACAATATCATTTTTATACAACTACCACTCTCTCAGTCGTAGCTTAAAACTGGAGATTGTAACGAGTCTCATGTCAACGTAGTCAATGTTATAAGTGGTTATTACTAGTATTACGTTCCTTTTTTTTTTTTTTTTGTTACTATTTCTATTGCTCTTTACACCATGCTATCAACCAAATTTTAACCTTGCTTTTCCATCTCTCCAGATTTTTTTCATTTCGAATTTCCTTTGGTATGTTCCCCATTAATTTATTTACGTTACACAGTTTAACGGTTTCTAAAAAATTGACTTCTGTTTAAATATTACGTCATGGATCGGGCGGGTTCGCAAGCGTTTAGCAGATACGCAAGTTCATTATAGTGTTGTTATAGAAGAATTTAACGAATTTACTTAATAGCGAAGTAGCCTTTGCAATTGTTGATACTGAGTAACATTAACTTTTACGTAAAGAGTGGCGCGTTTAAAATTGCTTTATACCGATCTGGATGTGGTGCGTGTCTAAAAAAATCCGCAGCAACCTTTATAGATCTGCTTAAAAGAGAGTAGTGGTACACGTCGCGTTTAAAAGCGTAAACAATAATTGTAGTAATCGACGACACAGTTTAGCGAATTAATGAAACTTAACACTGTGCAGGGATTGCGCATGATTCGACATGGGGTGCGCGCTAGACACTTAAAAATAATAATAATAATGCAGGAGCGCTGGAACATGCATGTCTCGAACGTGAGCGGCAAAGAGCGGTTTCGGCCTTTTTAATTCGCAGAAAATGCACTCACTCACTCCGGGAAGAGAGCCGTTTTCGAAATGAAACGTGTAAAATATTTTCGATATAAAGAGAAGAGAAATTCTCAGAAGGATACTCTACTCGGCAAAAGATAAAAAGGATGCGGCAACGCGGTCGACGCATTACAGAGAGAATGATGTATCACGGCGATTTTGCGGGAGAGCGGTGCGCGTTCGCCGTACGCATCAAAACCGCATTGCTGATAATACAATGCACGAGCAGTTGGCGCAGATTGTAGATGCGCACCGACGATACCGATAGAGAACGGGGTCTGACTTGGAACGGAGAATGGCCCGGATGCAATATTAAAGCGGACGGTATCGGCCTCGACGGCATTTAGCTCCGCAGATGTGAACATATATTTGCCCCGTGGTTACCGAATTCTGGGAAAAACTTCAAAACCCAGTCGGAAGTTTCCCGCGTTCCTTATTTTCTTCTTCTGGCTGGCTGACTGGCTGACTGGCTGGCTGGCTGGCTGTTGTTAACAAGCAGATATAGAGGTTAAACAGAAACGGCTAGAGTATCGATGTGATGGCGGCGGCATCGAGCAAAGAAATCCGGACAGATAAGAGTAGCAGCGCTGCACTGGCTGCGACGACTGCGAGCCGCATGAATGAGACCAGAGAGAAGACCACCTCCGGTTGACAACCAATCTGAATCTGACCGTACGGTGTAGACACCGTCCTACATACATGTACACAATAACACGTTAGCAGCGGTAACGGGAAAAGTTACACTAGTACGGCTGCGACAAACGCGTAGGAGAAAGATGGCAGTAACGGTCAGTGTCGGTTGAGGTGATAACACTGTTTCAGCGAGGAGATAGCCTTTTTTTTAAGAAAAGAATCAAGTCAGCAGCGTGCTGTGATTTATCTTCGAACTAGTCGGAACGAAATGTGGGCATTATAATAAGGAAGCACGATGTTGCGCGACAGGTAAGCGATAAAATCTGTTTTATCCGCCAGAAATAATCTGTCCGATGTAATACCCGGAGACAAGTGTCCATAAAGAGTACGATATCCGCTAATCGGCTATACATTGTGTTCAAGCCGGTAAAACGTAGTAATGACTTTAATGCACTTGCGCCGTTTCTCTCTTAAAAATACCTGTTCGGGGACTCATCTCTCGATCGTGCTGAAAATCTATCCTAATTACGAACGGCCGCGAAATTAAAATGACACTAAATACCTCTGTGTCTCATTTTATGCGTTGACAGAATCATCGAGCTCTTGTACAGTTTTTCAACGATGAAATTAAACATGCGATTAAAACTTTTTTTTCTTTTTTTTTTTTCGAATATATTAAAAACAAGCGGAAAACAATTTAATGGAGGCATATATATGAAGTAGCAAATATCAATAAGACGTGTTAAATAGATTACGCAACAACGAGACTACGTGATAAAAATTAAGAAAGACAAAATCCGGAAGCATTTTTCAACACCTTTCTCAAAAAGACATTTCGAAAAAATAATATCCGAATCGAATGTCTTCATAAAACCAGAAAAGAGATGATATTCTACTTATATTTGTTTACCGAAAAATATGGATATATATATATACATAAACTCTGCCCTTTGCCCCTCGCGAGTGAGCAAGTTGACTACTAATATCTTTTTTTTTCTAACATTCTAAGAAAAAACCGATTTCAATTGACTACGTTATCTGTCTTTTATTTAAAAAAAAAAAAAAATATATCTTAGCAATTGTACAATACAGCATTCAACCTTTATTATCTCATTTGAAATAACAGACCTCTCGCTAACGAGTTTCACTTTCAGACTCTCCTTACTGTCCGCTACATCCTCCAAATAATATCCACGAACGTAATTCTAACCACGTTCTTTTCGAATGTTCCACACTGTCGTCCGAACGTTTCCTTCTCTACTCTCAACTTCTGAGACTTAATATTCCTGCTCCCTATAATGCTGCATCTGTTCTCTCCTTTCCTTCGTTAACTGCTGTCGCACTCCTTGTATCCTTCATTGATGCGATATCTGACCGCATATGAATCTAAACAATTAATTCAGCAATACTTTCCTTTCTTGTCGAACATGGGTCAATGCTCTTTGTCGGCGAACCCCCCAAACATAATCATGGGACAACGATACCCCCCGGTGGCTAAGAATGATCTGGTAAAATAGGTATTTATCAACAAAATAATACGATTTTGTGTGGGACGGCGAGTTGCAAAATGAGCCAATTAACGCAATTCAAATAAAAGCATCAGAAGTTACCGTTAGCAAAAATTCGTTCAAGGAAGGGAAAATAAGTATTTGTTTTTCTTTTTTAAATTTGGACTATCAACCGGGGGGACCTTTACCCAGAAACCATTAGAAAAGGAAGGAGTCAATTATACTATCTTCATACGATACCAAATGTTGTTAGGAGGAAGTAATCAATATATTGGGAATAATGTGTAGAGAGGCAACATATATAGGATATAAGAGGCGCAATACGGAGTAGGAAGACCAAGTCGCAGCAAATTGAAGTAGAAAACAGAACACTCGGCAGAAAGAAATCGACACTTAATAAACACATGATCCGCGTCGCAAACGCGTACTTCGTTTGAGTGGAGAAGATAATATGAAAAAGCAACCAACGAAAAACGAAAATGGGAGGAAGATAATAAAGTATGGCTTAAGAACGAATAGCGGAGACAACAACAGAATGACGAAATGAAGGAAACAAAGAGAACGATAGGTTAACAGAAAGACTAGGTTGAACAGACAGATAAAAACAACAATTGTTACAGAAAGAGGAAAATATTCGATACCATAATTTAAGATGAACACTTTTACACAACGAAAGGAGATTGGACGATGGGAGACTTTTTTTAAGAAAGGAAATGGGAAGAGGCAGCAACCCGAGCTAAGGAGTCCGTACCTCATTACTGAAGATGTCCGAATGGATAGGAACCCACAGCAAATCAATTTGAATGGAATGAAGGGAAGAAAGGATGTTGATAAATGAGCGTATACGGAGAGTATGATAACATCACAGGAATGACCAGGTAGGGGAGAATAAATTGAAGGGCGGCCATGGAGTCAGATATAATCAAGAATTTAGAGGAAAGGTGATTCAAGGAAATGATAATGATGGAACGTAGGATAGTCATTAATACGTTTATGAATGTAGAACAGAAAGGAGGCAGGCGAAAAGATTCTGAATAATTAGAATCTGGCAGGATAAAAGGGGCCCCGACACCAGCCGATTTCTTCGAACCATCTGTGAATACAATTACATAAGATGGAAATTAAGAATTGATAATACTGTGTAATTCCTGTCTAATTGGGGCCTGCGAAAGAAACCTGGAGGGCCTAGAGTATAAACATATTTGGAGGATGGCAGAGATCGGCGGAATTAAAAGGAAAATAAGTAAAATACCCCCACAAAAATCCGGTTAATTTTAAAACGAACAAAATCCATGATTAACGAACAATGCGATTGATGCTTTCTTCTGTTTGTACTTACGTCGAACGGGGGTGGTTCTCCGTGCTCGGTTAAAATACGGTACAAATTTTAAGTTTGCTGAAAGTCCAAATTTTTCTGTTTTTTTGTTTTTATTAAAATCGAAAAGTAAGGGAAAACCTGAAGAAATGTTAATTTTTAATCTGATCCTTTGATCGGTTTATTTAAAGTACTTTACATATATTTACAAAATCATATATTTTGGTTGCTCACATACAGGTTAATTTACTATTTGACTGTCTAGACTAGGTTTTTAATGTACTTTTTTACAAAAACTCTACTCTTTGGTTGTTCAATTTACTACACTGTTTAACTGCTTGACGACCGCAGCTCCCGAAACTGTTCTCCACATGTGTATACATCGCCGTCTAAAAGCCCTTTTATTTTAGCGCTAGGTATCTGCACATCGCGACTATATATTCTCATTTACCTCCGTGATCTGTAACAATATGTTTTTGCGTAATAAATAACTTTTTCCATTTTCTAAACATCTCTTCTTGATCTGAACATATAGTCGGGCTCGTTTTAATACAGAACTGCCATCTATTATACCTAGAACCCCATGGAAATCGGTTGAAATGACTGATAATAGAAAATACTTTTTTTTTACGTTCTATATATTTAATAAACCTAATAAATAAATACGTTTTATTGATTCAGGCGTATTTATCGATTAGGTTTATCAAACGTATCACGCTGAATTTATATAAAAACGATTAATTTTTTAATAATATTCAATACTGAGAAAATTAGGATTAATTAATATAAATCATTAAAAGATTTGTGAAACAGCCGTAAACTAACATAAAGTGCACGCATATTGTTTTCATTAAAAACATATATCTCTCAAAAATACTGACACGTATAGTACTAAGAAGAATTCAAGAGAAAATCAACAAAAATCTTGATTCAGATCAATATGGATTTCCAAAAAAAAAAAAAAAGGGACAAGAGAAGCAATACTGGAGCGCTACGGCTCATAATAGAAAAACAGCTAGAATCTAGCCTTTTTGGATTTAGAAAAGGCCTTTAACCGAGTGAAGTGGAACAAGATGTTCGAAATTCTACGAGAAATTAATATACCGGAAGCTGAATTTACAAAAACCAAACGGCTGAATTTATGGTCTGGTACCATTTCGTCTAATTCCCATTTCGCCTAAATTTAGGGTCGGGTTACTCAGGTAATAATAAAAAGGTCAGACAAACATACGAATGATTTCGTGTTGGCAACAGCACGTCATCATTAACGAATTTTAAGCAGATTAAACGCATCATTTTTTTTTTCTATTTGATTCCACTGTTAAGGTATTTTTTTCTTTCCGAAATACAACAAAAAGGTTTATATGAAAATCAGAAGTGAAAAAATACCGCTAAAAATGTTTGATGTAAATATACGCGAAACGACCACTCCGATTAATATTTGCGAGTTATTTTATTGGATGTCCAGTGCTGTATAAATCCCACCCGCCTTATCAGTCAGTAAATAAAAGCCTTATTGATATTTAGTGTGACAAGAACATTAAGGTTCGGAGTTGCAGAAAAAATAATAAAAAAGCTAAATTATAATTAGGTGTAGTTTCGAAGTGGTCGCGTTTATGTAAGAAAAAAGGAATGAGAATCGAATAGAATTAACAATAATGACATGATATCGAATGATTATTACAGCGGTAATTTTATTATTGATTATTAAAATTACAATTATAAGTACATACAAAAAGTAAATGTTAAAATTAGGAAAACAGTGTTTCTTTTTTTTTAACAAAAGAGCCCTGAACCTAATTTCATTTTTCTTTAATTCAAAAAAAATGAATTTGCAAATCGAAAGAATTTAAAAATTAAATACTGCTTCGGATTTGAATAAATAATCAACAGTAACGTATACGATTACAAGAGATTTTTCAAAATTTGGATATTAGGACGAGAAAAATAACTAGATTTACTATTAAACTGTGTACAGCAGAAAAAGAGGAGTAAGCAAGGAATAAACAAGGTGAAGACCCTGTTATATGGGGTCAGTTCATGGATTTTATGGGATTAATAAATGAGCATAGATTTAAAAGCACCATATCAAAAAAATGTATATTTTAAATATTATTATATCTATCGAGTATATTTGTTATATTTGATGATCTTTAACAATAGATTTTTAGTTGTAGAAAGCAGTGAAAATAAGGACAATTTATTAAAAAATGGCGAAAGATTGGTAGTAATAAGGGGTTATTACATTTTTAGATGTGTCGCACGGTATAAAAAAAATTTTAGAAGATACAGTCATGATTTTTTTCCCCATTCTACAAGATGAAACGGTAAAACTTGGCGTATGTTGTTAAAAATACTTCTAAAATCGAATTTTAAGGTATAAATAACTTCTCCAGAAGCCTAAATGGTTGCTGTTGGACTTTGAAAAATTCCTCTTCAAATTAGTCACGTTTATTATAATGACGATGTTTTTCAAGTAATTTCAATAATTGGAATGAAAAAAATAAATAAAACGCAAAAAATGTTGTTTTAAGAGTTTCTGACAAAGTAAAAAAAAAATTTTTTTTTTTCAATTGTTTGGGCACGTCAACAGTAGAACTTACCCAACGCAGAGAACTGTACATTATATAAAGAAAAGATTAAAAATTGAGGAGATAAAGAAAGCTAACAAAGGAATTATATTGAGAGAGGAGAAAGCAAGAATGGTTTTTGCACTGTAAGGAGTGGGGAGGCCAAAGCGCAGAAGATTGGAATAAAGGGGCACTGTCCTCCTTACTCTTGTTTCCCCAGTGTCCAATCGAATTAGATTATAATATTTTTCTTCTTTCTTTTATAATCTGTTAAGTCTGCCAGATTTTTTGGCAAATCCAAAAAAAGGCAAAGAAAAAAAACCTTCTATCTTACTATTTAAAATGCTTCATTTAATAAATTGCCAAAAGATTACGATTTAACATTACAAAAAGGAAGAAGAAAGAGAATATAAAAAGACGCTATTCAATTAACCAAATATTTTATAATGTACTTCTGACGTACAAAACAAAAATTTATAGCAATTAAGCGGAAATAATTTTTTAATGGATAACAATTCCTGTTATTCTCTGTTGCCGAAATCTAATTGAATACCATTTCATTTAAAGCGTAATTTGCAATAAATATTTCAATATACAAATATTAGATATATATATATATATTATTTACCTGCTCGGTTTGTTTTTATAAATGATATATCCATTGCTATATTAGCCTGACTCTAAATTTTTGGTTTATTCACAAGCGAAAATTTAAATATTCAAGATAGAAGAATAGTTTCCTTCAGAACGTTGATACACATAACACTCAACCGAGAACAAATTGTGACCTCATAGCGTAAAACAGTCAGTATGCGGTGATTTTCCGCATATTGAGATGGATCTGGGGCATTTCTTACGACCTTTGAAAATATTAAAATTTTGGTAATAATCATTCAATTTCTCGGAAGGTCTCGGCAGCGGGCAAACGCGGCATTGTTTGTCAAAGACGCATTCTCGGTTAAAAAATCGAAGGATCTGACCGCTACGCAGGGGTAGCGAACTAGTTTCGTTGCGCGTGGCCGAGAAGCGGAAATAGAGCACTTGCTGACAGTATAGGCGTTTGAAATGCGTACCGAGCTACGTTGAACCGGAAGAAGTTATTTTGATAAAAAGCCTAGAAAAGGCAAAAAGCCAGGGTGAACTAAATGGAGCTTTATTTATGTTTTCCTAATTTTAACATTTACTTTTTGTATGTACTTATAATTGTAATTTTAATAATCAATAATAAAATTACCGCTGTAATAATCATTCGATGTCATGTCATTATTGTTAATTCTATTCGATTCTTATTCCTTTTTTCTTACATAAACACGACCACTTCGAAACTACACCTAATTGTAATTTAGCTTTTTTATTATTTTTTCTGCAACTCCGAACCTTAATGTTCTTGTCACACTAAATATCAATAAGGCTTTTATTTACTGACTGATAAGGCGGGTGGGATTTATACAGCACTGGACATCCAATAAAATAACTCGCAAATATTAATCGGAGTGGTCGTTTCGCGTATATTTACATCAAACATTTTTAGCGGTATTTTTTCACTTCTGATTTTCATATAAACCTTTTTGTTGTATTTCGGAAAGAAAAAAATACCTTAACAGTGGAATCAAATAGAAAAAAAAAATGATGCGTTTAATCTGCTTAAAATTCGTTAATGATGACGCGCTGTTGCCAACACGAAATCATTCGTATGTTTGTCTGACCTTTTTTTTATTACCTGAGTAACCCGACCCTAAATTTAGGCGAAATGGGAATTCACCGAATTTATGGTAGGAAAAAGCAGAGAGGAAATAAGAATAGGTAAAGGGGCAAGGCTGTATTATGTCACCAGCGTTATTCAATCAATATATATATATATATATAGAAAAACCAATAAACTTAATAAAAAACAGCATGCGGAATAAGCAAATTAGAATACAAATAGAAGGTGAATACACCTAAAAATGATAAGATTCGCAGATGACATTGTTATCATGACTAAGTCTGAAGAAGAACTTCAAGAAGCAGTGACAGACGCGCAGCTACATCTAGAAGAATGCAACATGAAAATAAACGAAACAAAAGCTAAAATAGTAATATGCGAAAGAACACCAACTCCACAAAAGAAAAATATATTATTAATTAATAAAATAATTGAACGAGCCAAAGAAGAGATCGAAAAACTGAAAAAGAAATTAAGCGCAGAATAAGTCTAGCCAAATACGCATTTTTGCAAAAATACGCATTACTCAGCAATAAAAATGTAGACACAGAACTAAGGAAGCGGCTAATAAAGGTTTATGCATGGAACACACTGATAAGAAGAGACTGATGGCAGCAGAGATGTGACTGTGGAGAAAGATGTTAAAGATAAAAAATGGACAGATAAGAAGAGCAATGAAGAAGTCATGCACATGATTAGGGAAAAACGGGAATTAATAAACATAATAAAAATACGTAAATCAAAGATGATGGGATAACTATTAAGACACGATGAAAGACTAAAACTAATTATAGAAGGAAAAACCGAGAAAAAGAGAAGAGGAGGAAGACCAAGGAATAATTACATAAAACAGATTATTAAAGATATGGGATGCCGAACATGACCTAAAAAGGAGGGTCGAAAATAGAACGGAATGGAGGAAACGAACCCTATTAGGGATGATTGATTGATACTGCATGAAATTATTCATTCGAATATTTAATATAAGTTCCATACTAAATGAGAGAATAATAAATTCCAAATGCGTACTTCACTGCGAGAACTGAAAGCCGCATTTTTTTAAATTTTTTTTGAACGTACAGCCCATAAATATATATTGTTCAAATTTCTGGCGAAACAAAGTTTTATTTTCATCGTTTGTATACGTCTGACCAGACACGTTAGTTTCATCGTTTTGTCAGATAACTGCAGTATTAATTCGCTTTTCGTAATTTTAATATATTCTTACGGAAACTCGTGAATTAAAATGCAAAAATCGTTTTATACGCTAATTTCTTTAAAGACGATGTTAATACATGTTGCCTAATATACATATATCATATACGCCAAAAAGATCGATGTGGCCCTAAACGAAACATGCAGGCTGATAACTGGATGTCTGGAACCAACTCCTCTATCAAAACTTTACGAACTTAGTGGTATCGCCCCTCCAGAAATTCGACGAGAGGTAGCTGCAAAAAATGAAAGGTTTAAAGCAGCCAACGACAACCGACACCCGTTATATGAATATAAAGGACTGGCTAAAACAAGATTAAAATCCAGGAACAGCTTTCTACAAAAGGTCGAAGAATTGGCAGGCACCGCAGAAAAGGATAGATTTCGTATATGGAACATAAAAGCAAACGGTAGACAAAAGGTGGGGAAGCACTGCCTAGCGGGAATCACTTAAGACTATAGGTCTTTGGAGAAGCCTGAATAGACTGAGAAGTGGAACTGCGCGTACAAAATATAATCTGTACATGTGGGGAATATTCGATAGCGATCGATAGTAATCGATGTGAGGTTCAAGACTATAATCATCTATTTACATGTCCCGTTGGTGGCAAATATGAACTTGGAAGCTTGTACGACGACGTTGATAACGACTTGATAAAATTTATAAAATATTGGACAACCTGTTGTTTTTAGTCGACCGGACACGCGAATAATAATAATAATAATCGTATAAAACGTGTTGATAATTTTCTTGATGAGAAGAAGCTTTTACAGAATATTTCTGAGTCATTTGATTTGCAACATCTGCTTCATATTCAGAGTATGTCGTTATCGTACAACAACCCCGTTTCTAGTGCAATTTTTACACGCCAACAGATGTGCCTAAACTACTAAAAATAAATACGTTTCGATTCGCATTCCTCTGCTGATACACTCGCTTTTTGAAATAATACTTTCGCATCAATTTTATTTGTCAATTTTTAGTAACGACGAGAATTTCTTTTCGAGATTTATTCATTCGCAGCGAATGATAAACTTGTAAAAGACGCGGTTATCAGCAAGTAATATTTCTCCGCTTTATAACGATTTTAAATACTTAGATTTCGTGTCAACCGCGACCTGAAATGGAATTCCAAATTTGTGTCAGACTTTTGGCCATATATCATCGAGTGAATTTGCACCGGTCGCCTGAGGTGGATAAAGTTCCGTCAACCGTTGTATTTCCTCCGGGAACGCGGTTCATATAGTTTTCGTATAGTTTTCGTATAGTTTTCTTATAGTTTTCGTATAATTCGTACATCGCAGTTATAATTGAATTTTTTCCACAGTTCTCAGACTCTAGCCATCCTTTTCTTGTTGATTTCCGGGGAAATCATTATTATTTCATAACTTCTCTGAACGTATAAACAGATTGCTGGGAAAAAAAGGACCGAACAAGGCTGTATGTAAATGGAGTGCCCCGCATATGGAACTCAGTCCACCGGCGGGTCGTAGTCTGTGCGAAGAATACAGTTTTTATGCAAGCTGCGTGGGTTAAACTTTTTAGGTGTTAAAAATTTTGATTTATTCATGTTTCACACATTTTATATACAAAAATGTGGGCCCGGAGGGTTGTACGCGGGCGCGGGTTAAATCACGATTATGGATTGAGTTGTCCGAAACTAATCGGCACACCCTGTAAAATAAAATTGTTTTATTTCGCATGTTTTTCCGTTTACGATTTTTATTCATTATCGAAAACTTATAATTTTTTCGTTTACAACATCAACACCGTCGTTCGAAAACGCCGGTCAAATTGAACAGTGTGTCAACGATTCGTCCCAGGTGTAAAACAAAACGCTATACAGTTTAACATGCGAAAAACCGTGAAAAAATTTCAACGAATATCGAAAGTAACCGTTATTTTAAGAAAGGTCAGAAAATTCGAGATTTCAAACATAAAAACCAGAACGAAGAGCACTTTGAAGGTGTGGTGCTATTCGGTCGAAAGGTCGCAGTAGTTCTTTGTTACACGACACGGGGTGAACTAGTTCACTTTTTACCACTCGCTTACTTAATTTTAATTACTCTTCATCCACTTTAACTCGCTTTAAACTTTCACTTTTTCTTCTCGCGCGCGTTGTCTTTTATTTTTTCTTTCGCTCTTCCTTCCACCCTTTCCCGTCTGTCCGTCTACGCTTACAGCTTTGATTTATTGGAATGCGGTCTCGCGTAAATCAACGTTTCGCGCATTAATCGGATCGGCGTAATACGTTGTTGCTCCACCGAAAACTCAGCTTCAAGTATACGAGCACTTTGATGATGGCCGCTCTGGGTTGATTTCTCAGCGTTAGGTTCGAACGATTCTGCAATTCTAGTTCAATTGGCGACGTTTCCATTAATTTCGGTTCCTCCACTGCCTAATAATCAACACCGTTGTTCACCACCTTTAGCAGTTTTTCCGATTCTCGTAATTGCTATATTCATACACTCCTCCTCACTGCTCACTTTCGCATCATTTTTAACATTTTTTTCCTTCATTCGACCGGTGGCGATTGGCCCACTTTTTCCTCATGGGCTTCCACAATGCACACTTCTAACGTAGTATTAACCTTGAAAATGCTATCTTTCACGCTGTTTAATTTAGTTTCCTTCTTCCCGTTTCACGAGTTCTCATCTATTTTCTAACTTGATTTAACTACCTCCTTTTTTCCCCACTATCGGTCTCAATTGGAGAACCCGTCTGAGTTGCTACGGTTTAAATTTTTCCTCTGCCGCTCTCGTTTTACGCTTCGCCATCCATCTCGGTGAAATCGGTCTAAAACTAAAAAACTCAACTTCCTTTTTCATTGATTATTTTCTTCTTACAATATTCAATCTGAAAATTAATTTCCCGAATCTATTGTTATACTTCCTCTTTTTACACTTTCCTATTATCCTCTACTTTAAGCGATCATTCCCCACCTACCTACATATCATTATCGTTCCTCGGGACAATGTAACGAAGCGTACAATCGTGTCGCTCTTCTTCGTAAATGAGCTAATAATAATAGTTTCTGGTATGTCGCTAAAAATTTCCAACAACTTTTCAAAAAAGTGACTGCTGTCTTTCTTTAGAACCTATCCCTTTCAAACATATTTCAATGAAAAAAATTAGACAGCTTCTGAATTTCTATCCTTCGAAGGTATTTTTCTAACTTCAACATTTCCGTTGATAACATATTACCCTTTATATCGATGGCAAGAGTAGTTTTAATGAGTTGTATTTTTATTTCGCACAATTCTTCTATTTATCTCTTAATCTCCCCACTTTCAATATTACAGTATTTAAGTATAGTACCTTTCAAAATATTCCACCTACGCTTATCTCGACGGTGTAGCTTTTCCTGTTACTCAAACCATTGCTCCTTGACATTACTCTTCAATCATAAAGCCTTCATTTCCGCGGATATAATTCTTTCTCCCCTCGAAGCCTCTTTATCACATCCAAAAAAAAAAAAAGAATTTTCCTTACCTGTTCCACTTGCTTACCATCTTGGATAAACCTCTTTGAAGATGAAATGTATGTTCCCTGGTAATACGTTTAGATTTTAGCCCGAAAAACATTAGGGCTCTTCCGAATACGTTAGTCTTTTTGTTTTTCCATGCACACTAATCTTCTGTATAAAAACGTTGCGCTCTCGACTTTATCGATGTTTTCTTTTCGATAATGTTCATCCGGCACGACTAAAAGATCAGTTGACAACTAACGCACTTCTGTCCATCTCTCACTTCTCTTACTCTATTAATTTCGCGATGAATAGTTCTATACTTTTGTTCTTTCATCATTTTTTTTATATTAAAAAAATAAATAAATAAAAAGAAGAAAAAAGAAACCTTCTCCGCTGTCTCCCTCAAAGTTCTACTACTCTTTTCAACACCTACACCATTAGTAGCGTTTCTCTGTGCCTCTCTTTAATCTTTTTTCTATTCTTTATGCCGATGAAACGCCAACGAAGAGCGGTTAATTCGCCTTTCATCACGATCGAACATTTCCTATTCTCAATTAACTTGCTTTCTTTTTTTCTTTCCAAGTACTCTCGAGTTTCACACGTTCGCCTTATAATTCTGCTTTAGTAAGTACATCCTAAAACAATACGCCTTTCCCCATGTCGTTTCTCGACTTTTCCCGAGAACATCCAATATTTTTCCTCTTTCATTACAGAAACGAACAAAGAATGAGAATACATGGTTATCGTCGCTACGGAAATTAAAGAACTCATAAAACTAACACGCGCAGCGAGAAAAAAATTCCAACTAAACCGTTATCTCCCATTTAAGGTACGGACATAATCAGCTTCATGGTAAATTAAAAAACGAACCAGCAACTGTAAGAAACCAGATAAACGCTAGTTAAATTCCTTAAGTATACAAGATAACTAAAAGTTCTTCAGCAACACAAGAACAGCAAAATATCAAGCCCACAAATTGTAGCTAGAACAACATAAATTGAAAAGGCTCATTTGAAAACCACTTGTACTCCTTAAATAATCCTAGTCATACCATGTCGAGCAATATCCGCAACAACCATTCTTCATCTTGCTACTGGGCCATTCTCTCGAATAATATTACAGAGAACGGGGCATCTAAACAAAATAAGTGCCAAGTATTATTCAATTTATCGGAAAACGCAGCGATTTTTCTTCCCTACGTATATATATATATATACATATATACGAGGGTGGTTCAAATATAAACCGGAATTTCGTCATAAAAATTTTTATTTTATACTTACAGTGTTCATATTTTTTACAATTTTTCGAGATAACCCCCCTCGCACGCTACGAACTTTTTCCACCTCTCCGGCAATTTTTTTATTCCTTTTTCGTAAAAATCTCGCGGCTTGTCACATAGCCATTTGCGCACGAACGATTCCACCTCATCGTTGCTGTCGAAACATTGTTCACCAAGTGCTTCTTTCAACGGGCCAAACAAAATAATAATCACAAGGCATGAAGTCTAATGTCGCGTATACAACACCATAATATACAGTTTTCCTAAACTACTGGCAGAATCGTGATTTTCAAGAATTGAAGAACTTTTACCAAAAATTCAAGCTAGCGCGTACCAATCCTGCCGAAACCAGAACTTCGACTTCGTCCGAAAATAATTTTTGGAGTCAAGCGAAGAAGTACATGGACACGAAGAAACTGGCAAAATTCCATGGTCCCCTATATAATTGTACCGATTGCCACGTTATCCCATCTATTGGTCGCAGTAATATTTCTATAGACTGTACTACTGTCTCAGTGGCCTTACTATCTTTACTGCCCTATTATATACATATATATATATTAATTACAACGTAATTCTTAGGCTACCCCCCATTCGAAAAAATGTCCCAATTTTATGTAACGTTTGTTATATATATTTTATAGGATTTTTGTTATTATTATTTAAAAAATGTCACAATTTTAGGTAACGAAATATGTAACGAAAAATGTAATGAAACAATATCCTAATTTTATATAATGAAGATTAAATGTTAGGATAGGATTTTTGTGATTATGTTTTGTTTTTCTTTTTGTGTTGATGCCAGTAAGAATTACGTTGTAAATTTTGATCATTTTATACGAAGTATAGAAGAGAAAGAGACATAAATGGAAGCAAGAGGGGTCAAGGGGCGGGGCACAGCCCCTTGCGAGGCCAAAATGGCCGAGTTTTATATATATATATATATATAGTTATACTCGAGATAATCATCAGCTTTGGCATTAACAGTTCGTAAGTTTACAACAGAGTACAGAACTTAATTAATTCGATATTTCCTGGCAGGATTCCTGTGGATCATACTTGACCGTATCGGTTGCTATGATAACCTTGCTACTGTTATCATTATCGGCCTAGCCTTCGCTGAAGGTATAGGTTAGCTTCCATTTATTAATAATATACCTAACAAATGATACAGTTGGGTTACCGATACAGTGCAATATACATATACATATATAAAGAATTGTTTATTTAGAATGTAGTATATTTATGCATTGTGGCTGTTAATAGTTAATGGAATAATGAAATTATAAACACAATAAGATACACCTTAGGATTGAATATTAAATGAAATGTTCTAAAAATGTCTTTTCGAATGGATATCCCAAAGCAAATCGCTCTTAGATCAGCAGCTTAAAAAAGGGTCTTCTTCTCTATTTTGGAAAAGATAAATACATCGATACTTTGCAATCTACAGTGTACTACTGCATTTAACAGCGCAGTGAAGAAACAAAAATACATTATTAAAGTTATAAATTAATTTTATTTTAACTGAAAAAATTGTATTATTTTTTATGAATTATCAAAATCAAATATATAAAATGTACACCTGTAAGAATTTTAAATCACTGCTTCTACCAACCAGTAACCCACACCAAAGTAAATAACGCCAGAAAAATACTTAATAACAGGATATGGATTAAGTGCTAATGAAGAAAGTAAGCTAAATAACCGGACAGATTAAGTGTTTGGAATTTAAATTTTTATTAATCATTGGTTTCTGTGAACACCGTCGCTGCTCTAGATCGAATATAATAATAATAAAAGAAAAACAACAATCCGAGGGTCGCTCTGAATACCATTAGGCTTGTTGCCCATTGCAGCAGCGAAGAATATAAAATGTAAAATGTTATTTTTCGACCACCCACTACAGCGAGTGCGCCGAGCAAAAAATTTTTGGTTTGTGATTAAATTAGTGAACTACTTTTATTTCTTGTAATCGTTCTTTAATATTTTAAATTTATTTTCAAATGTGCATAAGTGTAAAATAAACGTAATTTGCTATTACTTTTTGTTGAATTAAATTTTTCTGTAGTCTCAAATTTTATTTTATTATTAACTACTTACTAATAGTAATTTTCTTTTTATTACGAGTATATAAAAAAATTCATAATTTCTAATTCAGTTAATTTTTCCACTTTTCAGTAAGTTATAAGTTAAACGAAACCAATAAAAAATAATGGAAATTAAAAGAAACCAATAAAAAATAATGGAAATTAAAAGAAATAAAACATAAATGATAATGCAGTAAATAAAGTAGTTTGAAGACTATAAAGCACAATTAAATATTTAAACTCGAACCATTTTTAATTATACATAAATATTGAAAGGCGTAAAATGTGTTTTAAAAAAACTCCTCGCCCAGCTAGCGATCCGCTGCAGCCGGCGGTGTTTTATTTAAATGTATGGTAACGAATTTTTAAAAAACACATTACACATTCCTCGCTACAACGAGCAACAAGCCTTGCGAGTTGTTCCGAACACGACACCGAATATCCCACATTAGTCCTAGAATATGGAAAAGAAAACATAATCATAAAGATAAATTTAGCATTATAATATTAGAATCTAAAGGCGGTTTAAACAACTTATTTTCATTTGAAAAACAAATCAAAAAATATCATTAAAAACGACCCTAAGTATTTGATTTTAATTTTAAAAAATTTGAAAAAATTTGAAAAAATAAAATCAAAATATAGTAATACATTAACGATAAACCCGTAATATGATTTAATTATTCAATAAGCGTGATTTAAGTCTGTTTCGGATTCAGATCATAGCGTTCATCTCTACTAATATTTCTTCAATATGTATATGTATATATATATATATCGTATTAAATCATTCAATTAACTTTAAAACGAGTTCGTTTACGAACAGAGAATTTCTCTTGTAATTCCGAAAAAAAATTAAAAGTTTAGTTTTTACATTGAACGGCAACTTTGACGAATAAAAATAATTTACGATATAAGTTCTTTTAAAAAGTTGGTAGAGTTGTGTACATATTAGTGATGAACAACTTGGAAATATTTTATTCGAATATTTCGATTGTTCAGTGAAACCGAAACCTTTCCGCATTGTTTAGTGGTTGCATCGAAAATGTTATTTCTCTCGAAGGAATGAATATATGTTTAACGAACATTTCATTCGTGAATATTCGAACAGCTTCAGTTTTTATTCGAATGGTTAATTTATATTGTTTAAAACAATCAATCGAAATTAATTGCTTATTTTGTAATACAAATTAAATTTAACTGTTAACTTCTTGCCCCTCAGAGAATTTTATTTAAATATAGTTTTGTAGCTGTTTCATTGTCTAACACTTGTTGTAGATTTATGTATTCTCCTGATTTAATCATATGCGCATATAATTTAATTTGGTGGTACTGCGTTAAAAATTAAGCTTAAAATGTAATATACTTCAGCTTCTATATGCACTTATTGGATTCAAATTCGTAAAAATCGGTAATGCAGCGTATGGTATTTTTATTAATAGAACATTCTAAAATATAACTTATAATTGTAAAATATAACTAGTGCAAACATCATTTATTCCATTCTCGATTTTTAGTTTTTCGAAAAAAATCGATAATTTCAAATTAAATGAATGGACTTAATGAAACGAAACCATAAATTTTTCATCGTGAATGATTATCTTCAATGAAAACATTCGATTATTTTTTGACTATTGTAAAAAAAGTTCACAAACGCCCATCATCATTAATACACACGCACACCCACACATATAATAATCACAACGTAATTCTTAGGCACCCCCCTCTTACAATATAAAAAATGTCCCAATTTTATGTAATGTTTGTTATATTTTAATTTTTACCGACTTTATATATATATATATTAATTAAAACGTAATTCTTAGGCCGGTCTCCATTAGATTTTATAACAAAAAAATGTCTCAATTTTATGTAAAGTTAAATGTTAGGATATAATTTTTGTGATTATGTTATTGTATTCATATGGACCGATTTAGAACTACGTTGTAAATTTTGATAATTGTATACAAAGTATAGAAGAGAAAGAGACAGAAATGTAAGCAAGAGGGGTTAGAGGCCAAAATGCCCGAGTTTATATATACCTATCTATCTATATATATATATATTAATTACAACGTAATTCTTAGGCTACCCCCCATTCGAAAAAATGTCCCAATTTTATGTAACGAAATATGTAACGAAAAATGTAATGAAACAATATTTTAATTTTATATAATGGAAGTTAAATGTTAGGATAGGATTTTTGTGATTATGTTTCGTTTTTCTTTTTGTGTTGATGCCAGTAAGAATTACATTGTAAATTTTGATCATTTTATACAAAGTATAGAAGAGAAAGAGACATAAATAAAAGCAAGAGGGGTCAAGGGGCACAGCCCCTTGCGAGGCCAAAATGGACGAGTTATATATATATATATATATGTATATATATATATATGTGTGTATATATATATATATATATATGTGCGTGTGTGTGTGTGTATATATATATATATATATACATATATATATATATATAAGATATCCTTAACTACAAAATCGTATACATTTTGTGCAAAATTATTAGGATCAAACATTATTATCCGTAATACAACAAACGGAACTAATGATCACATAAGTTTTTTCATTTGATCTTTAATTTTTATTACTAAATTTTAAATTTTTGTAAAGGAAGTATTAAAATGTAAGTATAACTTTCGAAGAATCGATAATCCACAGCGATATGAACAGTTCATAGATAAGAAAGGCTAGTAATTACTCGGTAAAAGAAACAAAGTAAATCTTATTTTATATTTTACTCGAGCCATGCTTAAGTTTAAACTATGCATGCCCTCATCTCTTGTGTACACACCATTAGTCTAGATCCGTGATCCGGCTGCCTGCATTATTATACCGAAAAATTTGGCGAAAAGAAACTTCTTTGATAATCTTGTATAACACGGTACAATGTACACGCGGTGCATCACTACAGCATTGAAGAAAGAGCCATTAAAAAAAGAGACGGGACTGACAACGGATGAAACAAAGACAGGCTGACGAATGGGGTTATTGATGTAAAGTGAATGACCGCAGAAACAGGACATAGGCTGCTCTTCTTCGCCGACCAAGCTGTCGTACATGCGCATGTGAGTGTGTCAGTGTCCATAAAACTGCCAATGATAACGACCATAGCCGACCACAATGTATAATGATAATGACGGCGGTGATAATAAATACCGAAGACAAACTAGCTTTGCATCAATTTAATTACGGGAATCATACGCACATACAGAATTTCCCTTCCAGTCCTTTCGCAATTAGTAAACGTATGATTCTTTTCATACACTCATATATGTATATATATATATATATATATATATATATATATATATATATATACATATTAGTTACATGAATGTATACATCGCCAGTAGTGCAACATGCAACACTGAGTGGGTAACATCGAGGTAAATTCCACGTCAACTTTATTCTAAGCGACGAAAGTCAAGATATATTTGGATTTGCGATGCAAAATATTCGCACGCACTGGGGAAATACTAGAAAAATTTCACAACTAACACCTGAGAAACATTTTTTTTTCTTTTAATTCCTTTTTAGAGGGTGCTTAAGGAATACTTTATTTTATTATCGATATTTACGATTATTTTAGAATCGTTAAAAATGGTGATAACGACGCCTTAAAAACATCGAGGTTTTCGCTTAATTACTATGAGGCGGAAAGGGGGGGGCTTTAAACTACTGCAGCCTAATGTTCGTGCGAATCGGAAAAAGACCCCCAAAAAAATAATAAGTAAATGAAGATTTCACAAAGTTAATCTTAAAAAAGCAACGTCGTCACGAATATTTATTTTCAGTACGATGTTGTAACGGTAAAGATAATTAGCCGTTACATAAAATTGTGCAAAATTACATCGAGTTGACCAATTTACATACCAAATAATTAATACTATTTAAATTTATTATTTAGAGAGAAAAAAACATGACAAAAATAAATCAATTCACCGTTGATATTCGACAAAAAATGACATCGAAATTTACACAATTTTATAATTCCTAAATTATAAATTCATTCGTATAATCATGAAATAAATGTATTTATTGGAGCTGGTTTTAAAAAAACTCATCAATAGACACGATACCACCCTTCCCTTCATATCTTTCTGAACTTTCCGTTTTGTTGATCGCTGGGGGTCGAATTTCGAAGTTAAAAGTTCGGCTATTCTTAAGGAAAGAAATTTCCTTTTATAAACTATTTCGAAATTTTTAATTATAGGTACTAGGCTCGCCAGGAACAAACTGCTTGCAAACTTCAAAAGTTTCGTAAAAAAAAATCGCAAATACGGTTTCGTCGTCCCTAAATAATACAAAGCGCTTGTAAAAAAAAAGAAAAAGATCCGTAATCCTTTGTGTAATTCTTTTTACTTCTTATTTCTTCCTTTCTGATATATTTCTTTTTGAATCAGTTAGGCGTTTTACGAATAATTTCTTTTGCCTTCTTCCGACCATCCTTTTATTATTTATATTCACAATCTAACTCAAGATATTTATTCTTGTTTCGTTTCATTCAAACAGATCTATTCTGATTTCCTACTAATGCCCCGAGATTGAATGAAACAAAATGACTGTTCTTTGGCTCGCCCTCAATGGTTATTTCCTTTCCTGCTTGCAATATTAATCGATCTAAACAACAGTTGGAATGATATTTATTTCCCCCTAATTTATTAGGTTAATTAAGTTGTTGCTAATCTTGAAAACATGAGAACTATTTAATATAATTTCTATTACTGCAATTTGAATTTGGTATACAGAAACTCTAATAAGTATTAATACTGTTTAAGAATAATGATATTTTCTTTAAGGATTCTGAATTATCTCTGTTACCAAATAATTACATTTTATTTATTAACGCATTTTTATTCGACTTTTAAACTAAATCTTAAAGTTAGTATTTTTTTTATTTTTTTTTTTTTAAAGAATTTTATTTCGCAATTTTTAACGTATGTTTTAGTAAAATAATAGAGACCAACCAAAAATGTGCTATTCTACGTTTTACAAAGTTAGGTAATAATTCATAAGTGCAGTGTTAAGACATTATATGTCCAACAACGGGAGTTTCAGATTCTCGAATATACATTTCCACGTGATAAGCAACATTAATATAGAGTACTTCATCATTCGCATTCGTCGCCCCTTTAATTTTAAACATTTTAGGCTTAAATTTAAACATTTTCATGGTTGATATTTTCCGAATATTATAAAAAAAATTTTTTGAATAATTTTTGTTCAGTTTAAGCAAAGTACGAGTATTTCTTTTAGGAGAGCATCCCTTACTTAACGTTTATTTTAATGACTATTCAGTATCAACATTTCCCAGTACACAAAGGTATACATGGAACTATCGCTAATAAATACATTTTTGAATAAAGAAAGAGGGTCACTCGATTATCATTCCGCATAGTTAAAAGTTATACTACGCAGTAATGTTGACATGTACTATTTCTGTCAGCGAGGGCTCGTAAATTACGCTAGAGCGGCTTCAAATTCGGTTTTTTTATTCGAATCTACATATTTATTCGTGCTAATTTTCAATGATAATATTTTTAATCTCGTTCAGCGCTCTGTTAATTTCGAAATTTTAACCCTTAATTTTTTAAATTCCACAACTCGTATTTTTCCTATATTCTTTCACCGTTTCTAGACGAGTAACCCTCCTAAAAAAAAAATATTATTTAAAAACTACGAAAGAACAAGAAGAACTAAGCGAACAAAATCATTTAAAAATGTGATTGAATTTCGCAATAATATTTATTCCCCGTTCAGTTATATTCTACGACATAATTTAACCGTATTGCGCCTTTTTAAGAGTTATTATTTTAAACACTTATTATTACTACCAGATATTTGATTGTTCATTTTCGAAATGTGGTATGGACTTGAAAAAATTTCTAACTTTATCAGAAATTCGTATTATTAAAATATTTTATAATAACACCAGCATGATTTAGGAACATAGTGCCCCATGTTCATGGTCTACTACAAATAATACTAAATGCCGCAATGTAACATATAAAGTACAATAATCACAAAATAAAATTAATATTTACCGTTTAGAAAAAGAAAATATGTTGATAGTAATGTAAAGAACTGTAAAAAATTATGGTAACAGAAAATCGTGAAATAATAAAATTAAATATACATATATAAAAAACAATAAATAATTAATAAGTAATTAGAAAGTCTAAAGCAATACATACATTTGTTTTTTTACAAATATATATTTTTTTATATTTAATAATGGATTACTACATGTAGTATTAGTATTAATAATATTGTTTTTTCTTCAATTTATTTACATATGTTTTGGCGAATCAGAGATTATTTTTAAGATTTTCATGTCCCGTTCGATATTTTTAATAATTTTATGGTTATTAATAATGATATATATACGTATATTAAATTGACCTTATCAGAACATATCGTTGGCCAATGTTCGTTCTTGTGAAAGGAACACTCCTGCCAGATTTTTCTTAGTTGCATTAAACCCATAACTGAATCGTAATCGCCAGGGGAAATATTTCCCGAGAGCAATTTTGCGTTCTTAGTCAACTACGGACAAGACATAAAGCCAAATCGCACAATTTTATATTCCGAAGAACTCCTCTAAAAACGTTATATTTGAGAATAATTTTTGATCTTTTAAATTCATCTTGCATATTATTTTCAAAATCTAGTTTACACGAACAAGAACGGAGCTCTCTGAGAATTACGTCTTTAATAGTTTTTTTTATATATTAATAACGTGATACTATCAAATATTAAATTCGAATAATTTTTATTTCGCAGGAAAACTTATACAACTTATTCTGTCTCATAAATATGTTAATAAAATAATAAGCAATTTTTATCGATACTTCTTACAAAAAAAAATTGTACGAAATATTATTACCTCACTCCTGACTGAAATCGTTCCCAGATTTACTCAGCTTCAGCTAATTAGTTGCCAAGAAATCTGGAAAAATATGAATGGCTGAGAGAAAGGAACTAGCCTTTCAACGCTTATCAATGACGTTACGTTTGGTACGCCATAAAAAGTTAATTTCGTCATCTACGGTGACCTACCAAGGTTTGGAACTCGTTTTACTTTAATCTATAACACCAATTGAATTACAAGTTTGAAATTAAAAAATAATAATTTTTATGAATATTTTTATAATTATTCATTTTAATTTTTAACTTATTTCAGATTTGGTAATTCTCAAATGCTAAGTAATCTTCTAATATTGCAGAAGAAACACTTACTTATATAACCTATAAACTTCATTACATTCTAAATAGAACAGACAGTTTTTATAGTGGTTTATTTAACTCGGTTCGTCCTTTAGTCTGTCTGTCATTCGGTCTCTCTGCGGGAAATCTTACGAACGATTTTTCACCTACATCCCGATGAATTAAAAAAGTGTCCTTTTGCAGAAATGCTTGTTATAAATGATAATACAATATTATGCAACATCTGGGTTTTCATCTTTAAAATTAGACCCTCGCAGCGCCGGAAGCTGGAAATTTTGGAATTTTTTTTTTTTCCCCGGCATGTGATATAGTGTTGGAAAGATTGCTATTTATCGAGAATAAAAACATATTTTATTTCTTTAATGAAACTTTCGAAGTTTACGAAAAGTTCAAAAAATCGCAAGATCTAATATGTAGCAGCCCCCTCTTTGGGACGTGAGTATTATAGCTAAACATTTTGAACAACGTTGAAAATATGCTCATGCATGTATATTTCTTTGGTTTAGAACCTCTAGGTTCCCAACTTTAAAATTAGCCCCTCGGGGCTTCGAAAGCTCGAATTTTTGGAAAAAAATATTTCTTTTTCCGGGCATATGATATACTATTGGAAAGAGCGCTATTTATCGGGAGCAAACTCGTATTTCATTTTCTTAACGAAACATTGGAAATTTACTAAAAATTTAAAAAAGCGCAAAAAATGACGTGTAGCCCCCCACTTATGGATCAGCTTTATAGTTAAAAATTTTGAACAAGGTTAAAAAAATGTGCATCCTCGTGTATTTCTCTACTTTGGAACATTTGGGTTCCAACTTTAATATCGAACCCTTGGGGTGCCGAAAGCTCGAAAGTTTCAATTTTTTTTTCTTTCCTTTTCGTTCATGTGATATATCAATGGAAAGATCGCGCTATTAGTTAAACATTGTGTTTCATGTGCTGAGGATTCCGTATGTATTGTATGGAAAACAAAAGACAATATGAAAGAATGCGATCCATTTTTTAATAATAAAATGTAACATAAATTCCTGCAAATGCCGTATAATCAAGATATTGAATAAAATAAAGTAAAATAAAATACAATTCGAAATTTATTGTTTTTTATTGAAATATAGAGTAAAAAGTCCAGACTAAAAAATAAAAAAACCTCTTTAAAGATAGCCTTTTATTTATGCACTAAAAAGTACAACTTTATTAGTGTATCACATTACTAGATACGTATCTTAACATTAAAATCTGAAACTAGAAAATATTCTGAAAAATAAAAGCGTACGCCGCAGTTACAAAAACATTCGGTGTGTATGGTATTGTGATGCACAGCAATGGAATAACATTAAATAGTGATTGTAGTTTTGGCTTAGGATGTATTATAATATTAATATTTAATTATTAATCTATGGCCGCCGCTTTTATTTTTCAGAATATTTTCTAGTTTCAGATTATAATGTTAAGATACGTATCTAGTAATGTCATACACTAATAAAGTTGTACTTTTTAGGGCATAAATAAAAGGCTATTTTTAAAAAGTTTTTTTTTATTTTTTTTATTTAAAACTGTTTTCAGATTATTATTACTTTAGACCAAAATAAAAAAATGTTTTTACTTTAACAAACTTATATAATTATCAAATTATATATTTATTGCAGCTTGTGGATAACATTTGGTAAAAGAAAAATTTTTCAAAAAATAAATTTATAACTTTTAATTAGAAAAGAAAAATTTATTATTTTCAGTTGCAACAAAATGGTTATATTAGTTTTTTTGTTTAGTTTCTCAATTTGATTAAGGAAAAATAATTCATTATGTAACTTCAAGTAATAAAAATGATATAATATCATTTATTCGAAACATACATGATTATGTTCGTTTTTATTTTTTGAGTATGCCAGCAATGTCGGTAAATTAGAAATATTTTATATTTTACTAATAATATCTTTAAATCGGTATAAAAGATCGAGCTTCTTATACAGGGGGCGTAGCTCAAATGGTAGAGCGCTCGCTTAGCATGCGAGAGGTACCGGGATCGATACCCGGCGCCTCCAACTGTGTGTGAAATATTTTTTTATTTATAAAAAAAAAGATTCAAAATATTTTTAAATAGTTCTAAAAGCGAGAATATGTTTAATAAAACCGTTTTCAATAAATAAAATTCGCACCATCTACATTTCTCATTAAAGATTGGCAAAAATTAGGAATCAAAAGAAAAATTAAATTAGTTGATTAAGTTTATTAATTCGTAAATATAATGATTGTTATTATTATTTATAATATGTTTAATTTTAAATGAAATAACTAAATATAGCACAATACATAATTTTTTAATATATTTATTCCTTCCGCAACACCGAAATAAACTTAAATTTTAAACATTAGCAATAATTTTTCTATAAATTTCATTCAATTTTGCAATATAATATTTAAAAATTGAAACTATTACAATTAAAAGAGATAATAAATAATAAAAATATATTAGTTTACACGCATTATTAAACTAACTATAAAATGTTTACTAATACTAAAAAGAAAATAATATGTTGAAACTAAAATATAACTGCAAAATGGATATAATAAATCATGTACCAGTTGTTCCAACGCTTTAGAAAACATCAAATTTAAAAATATTTTAATTGCACATTTTTCAGTTTTTATCTGATAAAAAAACATATTAAACACATGTGCCCGTATATAAATATACATAGACACGCACATACATGAGCGCGCACCGCATTAATAAATAATTTATCAGTCCATATAACCAGATTTTAAGCGAGAAAATGTTTGTTTGGTTTTTGCAAAATAATCCCTCCGTAGATAAGTATAAAAGACTTATACACTTTTTTCTTTAAAATTTTCATTCGTATATTCTGAATAACATTATTAAAATAGTTTTATAAAATTTTATAAATATAGGATATTTGTATTCGAATTATAAAAATTAAAAATATTTTTTTTTTTGCGATTAACTTATCTTTTCAAAAGGTTTATATAACAGTTATTTACATTTACCGCTACTTAATAATAATTTTTATACATATAAAACATAATTTTGTCTACGCGTATATTTATAAATATAATTATTACTCGTGAAGATTTAATACAGACTTATTTAATTCCAATAGCGTACATAGAAATGAATTTGCGGAGGCAATAAAAGTTTAAAAAACACGCCGAGTAGTCAGTATTTTATTATTCATAATATCGAAGATAATTACAATTAAAAATTGAATTTTTGTATTCTTTTTAATCAAGTCATCTGTAAGTTTGTTCATGTTCATAGTATTTTTAACAAGAGGTAGCAAAGTGTGTTCATAATTCTGTTTTCCAAGATTTCTGAGATATCATGTTTTCAACCGTTTTAGTGTTCAAAAACTTTTTTTAGGAATGTCTGTTGTTCAAAAGATTCTTCGAGCATTTTTTGATTCCTTAACGTTATAAAATGATGACATTTTGTTATAAGAATTTACTTCAAAATGTCCGCTTTATGAAATTTTCGGATACTAATTTTTTTTTTCCATTTTGTATCAGTAAAATATCAAACAATTTAAAAATGAAAAGAATTCATTTTTTTTATTTTCCTTTCATTATTGTTTGTATCAGCAGAAGAGGAAAATTTGTAATAAATTGATAATTCTAACAGTTTTGAACAATGCTGAATAGTTTTCATAAAAAAAAAAAAAAAGCCTTGATAAGCAAACTCTTTTGCGTAAACATGTGTTTCAATTTACTGTATACGTTTTGAATTATCAAGTTTTGTACCGCTGTGTACTTTGTTTATATTAAATTTTACGAAAAAATGATGGAAGGGATTAAAATTATTATTACCAATGATTAAGAATGTAATTTTGAATTAAGTGCAAGCACATTGCTGTTTAGCTGAAAACGGAGAATATGTTTTTTTATTTATATACAATTTTGAAACTTACTGCGGACCAAAAATAAACGTAATTTCATTACTTATTTAAAACGGATTAGTATAATGCTAACCCTATACTCCCGCTAGCGTGTGAAATACAGAAATTGCGAAGAATATCTCATTCCAAAATTACATAATCATTTTGTGATGTCAAGGAACCGAAAAGTACTTGTCGAATCTTTTAGTAAACATTCCTCTTTTCTTGCTAATACACGTTCAAAAATGATCTGCTTTAAAAAAAAAAACTATATTGGCAGCATTCTCTTAAAGACTCTACTGCCATTTTTGGTAGATTTTCCAACTACATATTTCATTTTATACATTTCCAATCGAGAACTAATGTACTTTCGAGTTAATGCATGCATTCTACAGTAGCATGGGTAACTATTTCAGAAACTTTCGAGAGAGGATGTGAGCTTATCTATATTCTTCATATATGTCACTTAACCGTTTTTTTTCTCATTTAGTAGACAGAAAAATGGATTTGAACATTTAAGTTAACCAAATTAAAAGTAACAGAAAAGGAATAATTTCATCGTTTAAGGTATAGGGGAAATTAACCAATTATGTAATTGTTTTTAATATGGAAATAAATAGTTTGTAAATTTTATTTTGTTCACAAATAATCCTGTTTTCGTAAGAACAATCAGGTGTTTACGGTACTACTTATGGATTTCTTATATAACGAGAACGGATATTTAATCAGCGGTAAAACAGTAATAAATATATGGCTAAATTTACATATATAATTTTAATTTATATCCTAATTTATAAATTCTACTTTTATACTGAATACTGAAAATCGTTGCAGATAAAAAGTTTGTTATTATTATAAATTATTAAAAAAATAAAAGCAATAAAAAGCTCTTTACACTTCCATACACTTTTATCAAATATAGTACAGCTAACGCACATTTAACGTAATTAAATTCAATAATTGTCTTTCGGTCATACTTTATCTGAAATAAATTTTTATATTTTCTCGAGAACTCTCAATTAAATAATGCCACTTTTGCACGTTCGTATAACATTTATAATATTTTAAAATATTTAGCCGAATATTATATTACTGTTTTGAAAATTGCATTACAATCTGACATCTGAGAAAAGCTTTTTCTTTAAATTTAACGGTAGGACATACTGCTTCTTTTTGATCAGAATTGCTTTATTAAAAATTAAACCACGGACAGAAGAACACTTTAACGTTAATAAGATATAAATATAATTTTTTAATGGTTAATTTACCGTTGTCGAGCAATATCCTTCAGACTTGATCGGTAGCTTTAGAACTTTTAATCGAACTTAAGCAAATTTCTATAGGCAATCAAACGATGGTGTATACTGCTGTAGTTTTGTTGCAAATTCCACAGATTGGAAGTTACGAATTACTGAAGATGTAAAAACAAGGCTCGCGTTAACCTAAGTATGGGGCCCATTTAGAGCCGGGTGAGTGTTCTTTCGTGATGGTGATATTTCGGAAAGGTAAAGTTTTAGAAGGTTCTACACATACGCACGCACATAAAATTTTTCACTGCCTGTAATTTATTTGTTGTTGAAGATTTTCTTCAGATTTTTTATTCCACACAACAAATTCCCAACCTATATAGCACATATCTTTTGTTGCGAGAGGTGTTGGAAATTAGTTACCTTTAAATAAAAATTTTTAAAGCATATATGGAACCGGAATAAACAGTGTCTGGAATGCGCTGTAAATTATACTTAGGATGGTTCTCATATTGGTTAATAATATTATCCACTGGCTTCAGAATTTGTTTTCATACATGGAGCAGTAATTTGACAGACAAAGAGAGTAGCTGGATGTAGAGCTGATTAAATGTATGTTCCGAGAAGAAGATACTTTTTACTCTTAAGCCGTGTGTCGGGTCCAATTCTTGAAGGAAAAACGGTGGCGTTATCATTACATACCTCTATAGTCTGTCTTCGAACGAAGTAATGTGTGAAACAGAAGCGTGTTGGTATGCGGTGGTCTACATGTTTTATTATGTAACAATATTAACAATTTGACTACATTCAGTACATCTATACATTTCGTGCAAAAGCAATATATGTTACGTCTTCAGTAAAGGCTTCAGTCAAAAGTGAAACTAGAATGTTTGTACGCGAATGAAATTGTAGTTATACGCTTTAATTGCAAGGTAGGTTGCAATCTATTCGTAAGATAGAAATCGAACAAATACATATTTCTTAAATATAGTATTTAATGCTGATACGTAGGTGTATCATCCTTGTAGCGTTTTCGTATCGAGCTATACGATAAGAAGTGAGTCTACATTATTTCAAGATATTTACAGCTTTCGCTAAGCATTTTGTACGAAATTCTCAGATCGTCTACGTGTACAATCCACACATATTGTTATATAGTCAATCGTTAGGTTTTATATACTTCCTTGAATACAACAAAGCTGTTGCAAGTTGAATAATGAATTTTTTGTACTCGGGTACAAATTTAAGATTAAACAAATTTTTCAAATAAAATAATTCCGTATAAACTTCTCGATAATACGATACGTCCACGTTGTGTTATGTACGGTCTCTAGAGATCAAGAAGTATGGAATATATATGTATATGTTGCTCATTCGCGAACAGATTTTATACTTTTACTTCCAGATACACCGGATGATAAAGATTGGGCAAACCTTACGAAATCCGTATCGAAGGTCTTACGAATCAGTTTCTAACTACACAATCAGTCGATAGCTGTGGCCTTTTTTTTTCTTTCGTTTTTTTCGTTTTTTTGCGTTACATAAAGCACAATCAAGCATATAGGGGGGCCTGCGCACCCAGGCAAGAATGGTTTGCATTTTTCATGTTTTAATATTAGAATGCTAATTAACGTGGACTGAAGGTTTAGAAACGTCTAGCCGAACAACATACACATAACGAAATATTTTGAGTATCTACGCTGAGATATTTTATAGAAAAATTCGGTACGTTACCTTGTCCGAGAGAGAGGAGTTTTTGGAAAATTGTTTTGCAAAAATTCATCCATGGTATAGGGATTATTATAAGTTCCCGATATGCTCAAGTCAAAGTTTACATTTAGCTCTTGTTTAACACTAAAGCAGCACAAAGAGAGTAAGTAGTTAGCATATGACGAGTATTTCTCGAAAGCAAAAAGCTTTTGCAACCGTTTTCGGTGCAACATCGTTAATTGGTCTATACAGGGAACTGAAAAAATCGTTTTACTTCTATTCGAGGAACTACTATATTTATATATTCAAGGAACCGTAAATAAAATGGCATAATAAAATCATTTTAACATTTTTTTTTTTTTTTTTGTTATTGAAAAAATGGTACAATTATTTTTTTCCCTCCGTTAATTTAAATTATACAAATCCGGCAACAAGGTGAGTTTCTTCGTATACTGGCTCCCGGTGATTTAAATATCATTTAACAAGATACTAAATGTTCTCTACAAAACGTAATAGAGATACAATATTTTAATAATAAAAGAATATTTTAACTTTCCATTTTGTGAAGATATTTTTTGATCTTAAAAAGGTTATCTTTGAATTTTGTTTTGTTTGTATTGACCATCAGCAGAGATTAATTTTTATAGAATTATATTAAGAAGTGAAATAAAAAGAAACGGACGACCAAGGACACTACCCGCGGAACAACCGCAGTAAATCTATATTTTTAACTTCAACGTTGTCAAACTTTTGTCGAATAAATAAAAACTTATCGATTAACAATGTGAAAACTTGAATTAAATTAGTTTGTGAATTAGACTATATGCCAGAGGAGGTCCAATGAAATGTTTTTTCCCCCTTTTTTTTTTCCCATATGTCGATAGTAATGAATATTTATTCCGATTTAAATTACCGGGTCATTTTGAAATGCGTCTGATAATTTACACAGAAAACCGAATTGATTACGAATAACTCATTACGTTGGGAATAGAACATTTTTTATTTTACTCAGAATAGAATTCGGAAAGAATACATTTAGATTGTTGTTCAGATCAGACTAAAATTAGCATACCTATTTTCGGAATAGCAGCATTGTAGTAGATCTTTTGCAACGGGAAAATAACTTACACATACAGAATTAATTGTTATAGGAAAATTAATAATTGGCTTTCCGGTTAAATCCTTCACGGGTAAAACCAACGGAGTTTTGTTGATTCTCTTTTTTTTGTCAGCCGATTTTTCTTTCGCCGATTATTCCTTCTAGCATCATCTTAACTTTAATAATATTCAAAATGCGCACTATTGATTTCTTTTACTTTCTTTATACTAATTTAATATTTATTATTTTTAGCCGACTGACCGCATTTGATTATTGTACATTAATCACTAACTACCATCTTCATCTTCGTTACTTGTTCTGTTTTGTTTGTTTTACCTTAAAATTTTCTGACACAAAAAAATTCCGTATACGATTGATGCAATAAAATACAGACATAGACACACTTTATAAGGTGGCAAACAGTGAATTTATTTTTTGAAATATTTAAAATTTTTAGGCCGATAACATTTTAATTTGAATACAATTCGTAATATTTTGCTTTTGGGTTTTTAAGGAAAATCGTATGAAATAAATGAATCTGTTCTATAAAAAACTGATTAAAATTAAATGTTTGTCAGTTTCTATAATACTTAAAAAGCTGTTGTGATTCTTTTTGGAATTCGGAAAATAATCTTTTAAGTCTTCTTCATTATCATATTACATAGAAAAAAATTTGAATGAAGAACGAGAGACAGATTGAAACGAATAAACACATGGAAAACAAGAAAATCGAAAAAAAGGGAGGAAATTGGACGAAAATAAGGTAGAAAAATTAAAAACGAAACAACGATTGATTATGACAAAGTAAACAAGTGCATACTGTTAGAAATATATATTATGTTGATTATGAATTACCTTTTCGTCGTGCTCAAAATTTATCGTAACGAAATGATAAACGATTGTATTTTCTAAATATACGGCAGTAAATTTAAATCTATATGAATATCTGGAAACTGACCTAGGGGAGATCCGCCTTAATATGCGCATGTAGCACATTGAGGTTATCTTACATACTGAATACTTATCAGCAGTTTAACGTACATTTAATGTGAAATCAAATGTCTTATAGTCCAATAGCAGAAAGCAAACTTTTAAAGATGAAAGTTTGGAAAATACTTAAATTTTTCAACCTCTACATCAAAGACAGTGAAGTTTTTTATATCTTGGCAGAGGCATTTGCTTCATAAAACTATTAAGTATCGGTACTTCGCCATGGGGACACCTCCTCGACCCCGTGATAGTTCTTTTATAATATTTATAAAAGAATACATTTCAATTGACTACGTCATTCCTAAAAAAATAATAATTTACAGTTTGCGTGGCAATTTCTATTACAACTACAGTTATATATTTCGTAAATCATTTTTCATAATGTTTATTTCGTATTACACTTGGCGTAAGTATGATGTTTTCGTTAACATAAATAATATATATTTGTAAAAATTTGCATACATATATATAAGCTATTGTCTCTGCACATTACACACACATACACACACATCTTCACTTTGTTTCTCTTTTAAATGAACTCTACATTTCAACTAAAAATTTAGTTTCTTCTATTCAGTTTTATTTATTTATTTATTTTTTTTTTTTTTTGGTATATTAATAATGTAATAATTAAAAGAAAATTTTAAGAAAAATTCACGACAGTAAACAACAATTTTTGGCGAGTATTTAAAATTATTTATATTTCCGATAGCAATTATCAGAACTTCGGATTGTTTAATTATTTCTCTATAATTGAAATTTTTTACAATATTCTAACATCCTTTTTTATAGAACATTATAGTTACCGAATTACATATTTAAATGTTAAAAAAAAAAAAAAAATTAACCGTTACTAAAAATTATTTGTAATGCAACGGTGGTTTTCCATAATTAATACTCACAACTGTGCAATACTTCAATGCTATGTCTACGTTATAATCCCGTGACTTTGACCGTAAATTCGTATCTTCTCTTCCCAAAATACATATTAAGATCTCAACTGAGTATCGTTTTTGGAAGTTTCATTTATCATTACAATTATGTTTATTATTTCTTCTTTACCATTTTCTATTGTTCTCATATCGTACACTTATTCGATAAACTACCCACCTATTTCCCGGTCCGCTTCTTCAGGCTTATAGTGAAAATATATATATTTTTTTTTAATATATTTATGTAAAGATTCTTTCCGTTCCTTTGAGAAACACACCTATCAGAGTCTAACCACAAACGAACCTTACACTTACCTGAAGATTTCCCGCCTCTTTCGACTTATGTTTATCGTGATAAATTGAAAGGTTTTGTCAGCTAAAGAGATTCTCTTGCTCTTTGTAAAGTATAGGCCCATCTCAAATTTTTTTTCTTTCTTATAATTTTCATTACACTTCTCACCAAAGGGAATTTTTTAGTGTTTCTTGTACTGTGCCCCTTCATCGCGGTACAATTAATCAGCAATAAACGTGAGAAGAAAATGATGTATATAGAAATTAATTTGTTGCCTGTAAAGTTCTCAAAGTCACGATTTAATAAAAAAAAAAAAAAAAAAAAAAAAAAAAAACTTTTTTTTTTTTTTACTCACGCTAAAAATGAATAAAACGATATCTAGAATTTATATTTATATTAAACCCGTTTGTCCGCATATTAGTATCCGCTTTTTAACTAAACTCTATATTTCCACTAAAGAGATTTATCCTCTATTCAGTTTTTCTTTCTTTTGGGCACATCATTAATATAATAATTAAAACACACTTTAAGTACATCTCACAATAGCAAACAAATTGAACGTGGATTTAAGATTTGAATGTAAATAATATTTCCGGTAGCAGCTATTAAAACTCCTGTTGCACGACACTCTTTATTAAACTTACGTCTGGTCGAGAAAATGGTTTCACCATGTTTTATATGTAAGCAAAGTGCCTGGTCGCTGATAGCAATGTGGGGAGAAACAGTATTAGAATTTGGCAGCTTACAGGCAGTGAAAAACATATTACCACTTCAAACTTGTTTTTCGATACAAATTTCCTTAAAAATTCCACTATTAACTATAATTGTAATAACAAATTCTGCCATAACAAAAGTACAAAAATTAACCCATCAGTGTCGCAGACGACATATAACTAAGTTTATAAACAACTAAACCGTTTGGATCAGCCACATGGTACAAATAAAATATTTGCGTGACAGATGCTCGCGTTAGCCACAGTACGTCGGCGCGTAATAGTAATTGTACTTTCAAGACGCAAGCTGCTCTCCTTCGATTATTTTCATATGGCACTTTTCGTAAAAAAAAAAATCAATGTGTTTTATCTAATTTATTTTTCTTTTTTTTTTTGTTGTTGAATTTAAATCGTACGCGCAGCGGAGGAATTTAACTTTTAAAGAGTTAAAAGTATCATAAAAAAGGGTAATTTTTGTTAAAGGACGTATAAAAACATGAAAATTTCTTATTTCGAGTCATACTGGACGACTTTGACGTTTGAATAAAAAAACCTGGTAAATTGTCATTCGTATAAAAAAATAGCACTCCGGAAAAGAGACATCTCTATTGAAAAAAAAGGAATTTGGAAATCTGTGTCAAAACTAGTGCCCTGAACACGTAAACTAAAATCATATCAATATATATGAAGCATATTTTTAAGCTTTCATATGATTATTTTATACAAAGTTCAATATTTATATTTTTTCCGAAGAAGTTGTTATATTAAAAACTTATTTACATGTCGTGCTTTTTTATTTTTTTATTTTTAGATTAATCCAGTAATAAAATGCAACGCGAATTGTAGTAATTACCGACTTAAGACGAATCCTTAGAAATTAAATTCCGATTCATAAAATTGACATTATTTAAACACAATATCCAGCCGGAGAGGGCAGATCGTCACTTTATTTTAAAATAATTAACGATTCAAAAAGTGCACCAACAGAATCAATAAAATTTGTTAACCTGAATTCTATAACACTCATTGTTTTTTTTTTGAAAGCAGGAGCGACGCTAGTATGTAAATAAATATTTCAAAAGCACGATACATTCAAGGTGGATCGGTTTAAACCAGACCAACTTTTAAATATCGTAAATGTTCGCGATGACTTTCCTTAAATCACGCTGTTAACTACTGCCGACAGGATTATGACCTATATGAAATCGTTGAAAAGGGACTAATTACTGCCGCTTGATAAACGAAAGCTATACTGTGACCGTCTGACGTACGAATGTGTATGCCCGAGAGCATTATTTAATTTAATTCATCGAGGCGCTATGACGTATAACAAATAGAGGAAACATCGCCGTACTGTATCACATTAAGCTCGCAACACAAAGAAAACCATACCAACAGGCGACCCATATCTGCCCATATCTCTGCTCTTTGATCTAATGTGTTGATTTACGAGATTACCAAGCGAATGGAAAGCGGATATGATCGACTTAAGCGGTATAGTTTACCATATTTCAACGAAATAATTACACAAAACATGGTGCATTTTTTTTTTTTTTTTTTTGCGTTTATCATTGTTTTTACAGTTTCTGGAACAGTAATCGGATTCAGCGTGGAAATTTCCAAATATTCAATTCTCTTCTCGTACTCGAACGATATTGAGGATAATGACGAATACAATACGAATGCAGCACAGTAATAGTATTAGCAAGAGTAGCAGTAGTAGGAATAGCTGAAATAAACAGAAATTTTCAAGAACAATGAGAGTACACATTATTATCGGCACTAAGATAAGGTTTTATGATAATTATAATGAATGGACAGATCACGGAAGTAGAAAAGAACGAAGATACACGAGCAACCGGGAGCGGGGTAACGGCATCGTTCATTCATCTGCACACTGAATGTTGAATTAGCTCTAGCAGCGAGCCTAATTGAGGAAGTGCAATGCGTTACTATCGAGGACTAAATATGCGCATACACGCAGACACACATGTAAACGTAATACATAGGAGACTGCAGCAGACCATTGAACTGTGTGCATTCCTTGCATTTTAGGATACATATTCAGAGAGAACGAGAAAGAGAATCAGAACAAACAAATATATCCGCACAAGTATATATGTAATGCACGGAAAATGTTAAGTAAAAAGCTTCTTATATAGGTATATATGAAATGTTATTATAATAGTAACGGAATAAAGAGAAAGGATGATAGCTGACTACTAGCGCGGTCCCAGGTTTTAAACGGGGGAGAGGAGAAAAATTAACTGAAACGATAAGCGGGGATAGGGGTAAGAAAATAAAGCACGAGAAATACCGTATATCAAAGAAACCAGAAAGAGAGAGTGAGAGAGACAGAGTGCGCGGAAAAAGGAAAAACGGCAATGATGGCGAATAAAGAAGAAATAGTTGTTTGTTAGAAAGAACAGCTGATCCATTCCATATCCATCTTTGAATTAGCTTCACCCAACAAGTCACCTCCCGTAAGCACACTAAAGAAAGTGTAGAAAGAAGAAACATTCTTTACTTCTGTAAAACACGCTAATCTATAAAAATTACGAGACTCCATCGTCCGTTTTATATACAGCTATTTTTTTAGATGGTCCGTTAATTCATTGACTAATTTGCCATTTTCCATTTTCTTCGCAGCCTAGAGTTCACGGAGCATTGCGTATTCCGTAAGTACGTAATAATGTAATGCTTCGAAATCTGACTTTTTTTTAAAAAAAATTCTCAATTACAAAAAAAAAAACAACAAAAATTTAAACAATTAAAATTTTTATAGTTAAACGCAATAGTCGGTACTGAAAAGTACTTCTCGAATTAAACACAATTTGTCGAAAAAATATTTCTTTAAGGTTTATCTAGTTTCATCGGCTCAGCGCTCAAAATAAGTGTATAAACCTTCCATGAAAAAGAACAAGCATCAAACAATCAAAAGCGTAACTTTATTTAATTTTTGTTTCATTTATTAAAATTTTTATGTTTTCTCTGAATTCTTATATTAAATTCTTTTCAGCAATTAACCTTCGGCGGTGTGAGGGGTGCATAAGTTTTATTACACAGTAAAACTAATGAACATTTTATGAAAACAAAATTACTATTTTTACGACTGTTTTAAATAATTCGAAGTTTGCTTTTTTTTTTTTTTGTTTCTAAATCCCATCCTCTAATCTCTTTTCGCTGTGTAAAAGTTTTCATCTTAGGTCTTCATTGGATATGTATGTTTTTCTCTTTTTCTTTCTTTCTCTCTATCTGTTCAACCTAGTCTTCTTGCGAACCCGTGGTTCTCTCTGTTTCCTTCATTTTGTCGTTCTGTTGTTGTCTCCATTATTTGTCTGCGCTTTGGCCACTCTCTGTTGCCTTCCTCTTATTTTCGTTTATCGATGGTTTTTTCTCCATATTTTCATCTCCACTCAAATGAAGAGCATGTTTGCGATGCTGATCATTTGTTTATTAAGTGTTCATATCTTTCAATCGAGCGTTCTGTTTTCTATTCGAATTTGCCGCGAATTAATATTCCTACTCCGCATTGTGCCTTCTATATCCTGTCTTTTCCTTTTCCACACATCGTTCCTATTATTTGTTCCTTCCTACAAGCAAATGTCTGCCCGCATCAAAATATAACTAATTCATTTCCCTTTCTGGGTAAAGGTCCCTAGTTGACGAACCGAATAAAAAAAAAAAAAAAGAGAAAAAAAAAGGAGAATGTTTTCTTTACAACCACAGAATAAGTTTAAACGAATTCACCGGTCACCCTCAACATCACCTGAGAATACACCGACGACAACTATTATTTCTTTTCAAATACGTCAGCCTTTGATTACCGTTTATCTCATATTGTTTATTTTTCGATGCATACGAAATTAATCGATTTAATTGATATAAGAAGGTCTTGTTTAGCAAGATGGAAAAAAAATGGAAAAAAGCAAAATGGCAAACGAGTTTAGGGCTTTCGCGAAGTTTCGCAATATATTCAACTTAGTGACAAGTACATGCTCACTCTGCTCGCTTTTCTTCCACTTGTACCTGCTATGGGAGTTTTCATTTCCTTCATTTCTGCCCATATTAAAATATTCCATTTTTCCTCATGTTTAACTGAAGTCATTACCCTTGGTTGACTTTTCATCAAAAAAGGAGATAATATAGTAACAAGCTAATTCCCTTCTCCCTGCCACTTTTACTATCCTCGGAGATTTGACTTGTGACAACGACGTGAGTGGTATTTCTCGACCTAGTGTTATAATTCTAAATATAAAAAATTGTGTAAAAGAAATTTCTACTTTAATCGCTTTTTATTGTTCGTCTAAATTTTTCTTTTATCTTCTCCTTTAAGGCGAAGTAGCTAGGTTTTTGATAAGTTTGTCTCGTTGTTATAACAGAAACTGAAATTTTGCTTCTAAAAAAAGAACACTACTATCTTTTCATCCGGTAATTACAATTGCGCGGTACCGGAACACGCTGCTGCCGTAATTACATTTTCGTTATTAAATAATTAGAAACGATTTTCCCGTATAGTAAACAGAAAAATACATTTCTTTATAACAGTTAACTTCATCAAATTTGTATTACACACACGATGCGAGTACATGTGCTTTTTTCACTACGAAAACCGTTAATTACACTTAATTATAACATCTTCCCCAAATGCATTTTTTTTTTTTTTTTTTTTTTAAGAAAAAGATATCATTTCTAGACGTCTCATTAATTTACTACTTATTAACTTCACTTCCATTAACATTAAATTCCTTCTTGATACTGCTTTTTTTCCAAATTATTTATATTCGGTAAAATTTATATAACTTTACATCATTCGTTTTAAACGATAGTTTAAAAAAACCCGAAATAGGAAATGATCTAGAAATGAAATCGGAAAGAAACTTAAATTTTTAGTTTTAATATTATACATACATATTTTCATTGAATTCTTTAATGTAGTCTTATGAAGAACCTTCAAATATTTAAATATATGCATGTGTACACATATTAAATGAACAAAATCAAAACTTTTTACTAAAGACGCTGTTTTGATAACAGTGCTAACTGCATAACATTTACTATACTCGAAGGACTTAAGTTTAAATGTTAACATTTTTGATGTCCAACAACGTCATCGAAATTTCGTGTCTACATTATTACAAAATTTTCAATTTTATTTTATTCCGATTTGTTTTCAAATCGGTATTCTTATATATATATATATATATATATATATATATATACGCGTCATTCTTATTTTATTTTTGTAGTTTTCATTTTGTTTTTTATTCGAACTTATTTTGTTCTGTTTTTATAATTATACGTTTTGTTTTAGTTATATATATATTTTTTTTTTCTTTTCTTGTTTAATACATAGGTATAAATTTATTTCGTGGGGGAATTGTAACATTTGCTTTTTTAACATGTATATACAACAAATGTATGTTACATTTTGTCATATGTGCGTGTGATCGAATAACACGTAGCGGCAGAGTGCTTGGCTACGATAAAACTATCAAACATCATATTTTGAGTAACGTTTAGCTAAATTGTTAACTATTAAAATAATTCTTACTACTAGTCTTCGGTTTTATGTATACACCTTCTAGTTTACGTTTTTGCATGTTGTCACATTTTAAATAGGATCTTTGGGAATTAATGGATGTAATTTTTAAGATTAATATTTTTATTTCACGAATCATTAAATAAAAATATAAAATATCCATTTGAATAGATGCCATTTGGTTGTTGGTAGAGCATAATTTAGTTAAGCCCCCCCCCCCCCCCCCCGTATACAGAATGAACAGAAAAGTGCTAAAATTATATTGCGCGGTACCGTGAGATAGCAGTAGTACCATAAAATAAGGCAATCGCAACACCCTATAATGCGCTGCTGACGTCATTGGAAATTTTATGAAATAAATACGAGACATATTAATATGGCTCAATCCTTATTTTTTTGTATTTTATATTGTTTAGTTGGCGAAAAAAATGTTCTGTAAATTAAAGATATCTTATGAATATTTTTGGAAACAAATTATAAATTTATTTCTACGTGATTATTATGACTTTTTTCTCTTACATGTAAATAGCTATTATATTTTTGTCTTTCGATTAGTACATAATAAACATTTTACGAAAAGTTCAGAAATTAAATACGTTTTGTATCTATGTGGAACTATAGTTTTCACAGGACAGCAAAAAACCTGTATAAAACACCGAGCAAAGGTGAAAGTATTTTTTTCAAAAAAAAAAAAGAATAAGTTGTCGTATAATGGTCTTACGCTTTTAATCAACTTAACATTATTTCGTTTAAGCGAAACAGTTATATAAATATCGAGAAACAATAAATTAATGGTAAACATTATTCCTCAATTCAACCTCTGGCAAACTTGTTGGTTTGCATAGTTTGTTAAAAATTTAATTATGCTAAACGATAACATAGAATAATTTTTCAGTCGGTTTTGTTTTTAAATTTTATATTTCTCGATAATAACGACGATAGTGGTGATACGCAATTTTTAAAACGACATCGTCATTTAACACATCTGGTAGAAATGTTTAATGAAATTCAAATTACGTCATTTACAAATTTTAAGGTGTCACGATTGTTTCTTCGTCGATAAAGAGCTATTTTTGGAGTCGGGATAACACCGTATGCTATACAGTTGTGAAGTTTTATATTTTCATGTAAGACACTAAACCTTTTTTTTTTTTATATATATTTTCTGGACCAAAAAAAAAACAACAAACAAGTAAAAATGGTATTCAATTACAGAGGAGGTTAAAAAAACCTACTAAGAATTATTGTATATTTTTTTATACATTGCGTTGAAATGTCAGAATAAAAAGGAAATTTTTTGAAAATTTTTGATACATCAGCAGGTTATACTGAAAAAATTACGTTTTACATTTTTATTGAATATTCAACGTAAAGAAAATTTAAAGAACTTAGAAAAGAGATAAATAAAAAAATAATCAAGAAATACAGTAAAGCGTAAAAGGAGTAGATTTATTTAGTACGTTAATATGATCTTACTGTTGTATTTTTAAGTAATTTAATTGATAAACAGGTAAAACTAAATATTTAACTGAAAACACAGTTAGTTTGTTTCATTTCACTTAATTTTTAAATTGAATCCAGTACACTGAATGATTTTACTACAAATAGAAAAAAAAAAAATATATATACCTTAATATTAGTTAAATAAATAAAAATGAAATAATTGTATCGTGTATTTTTCTATTTATTTTACCATTTTTATAAAACGTACATATATATATATATATATATACAATATACACAATGTAAACAATGTACCGCTTATTCAGGAATACACAGTATCTGTTTACCGGTGTGATAAAAGAATATCATTTCTACTGCGGTATACCGCGCACTCTGTGTGCAGCGATCTTAAAGTACCCAATATATATATATATATATATATATATATATATATATATATTTGTATATGAATATATATATGTATGCGTGTGTGTGTATGCGAGTATATTAACAAAAATAAATTATTTTGCTCATTTATTTGTAAATTTACTGCATACGATTTAAATATATTGATTTATAAATTTTTAAATTAAAATATAAAACCATCAAAAAAAATAAATTTTTTTTACTTCAAAACAAATATTTCGATGGGCTTTATTAAATAGAACAGAATACAATCGTAGCAGATGGCGCTTACAAATTACTATTGAAACTATAAATTTTGTTATGCAATAAAATTACGGATAGATAAATAAAAAGAATGTAACAGACTATACATCTGAAGCGGCAATACAGTTTCAGAAAACTAATAAAAGTAAATTAAAACACACAGAAGTACATGCAAAATAAAAATAATTCATAAAAATATACTGTCATAAAAAATTAAGAAATGCTACAATAAAAGTCTTTGGTTCACAGTAGGTTTACGGTCGATGTATTATGATTAATTTTCGCCAGAAAAATGAGCACTTATTACCATATGGAGCTAGTATATGAAGCAACTGGTACCATTATTTTTAAAAGATTTAATATGAATGTTTTCATAATTGCTTATAGCGAGCAATGTTTCGCAACTTTAATTTATTAATGAACGAAATTTGAAAGTAATGAACAACTTCTTAGAAGAAGTCTGTCCATTTTTTCACTCGATGATTTTAAACTTCGACAACGTTATGGATACCGATGAATTTTAACATTTATACCCTTGTTCAAAGTACATATACCTACATCACCGGATAAATAAACCGGTAACAATAACATTGTGCAATGTTTAAAAACAGGTGCTTCTATCGACTCACAACAAGTTAATTAAATTTAAAATTACACAATATTTCAAATTCAAAAATACGAGATATTTAGAAATTATTTTGAAGTATTTTCTTTTTTATTCGAATAAAATGCTGAAGTACGCATACATTAAATAGAAATAAATGCAGAAACAGAATAAATTTTAGAATTATTCATTACAAGTATAAAATATATATATATATGTATGTGTATACGTGTGTGCATGCGTATGTCTATATTGCATGTATATATGTACATTTAGGCCATGTCCAAATTGAGCATGCGATGCGTGCGTGCGTTGCGGAAATTTTTTCAAACTCATGTAATCTGTGCAGTGTGTCCAATTTGAGGTAGAGGTGCGTGCGTGCGACTAAAACGCACGCACGAATTGGTTTGATGTTCTTCAACCGCACGCAGATTTTAAATACCATTTACAATATCGGTTGAGTGATTAATTATAGTTTTATGTATTTTAATAATGGAAAAAATAGCCGATTTAATAATATTATAAAAGAAGGAATATGATGGAAAAAAGTTATTCTGATTAAAGTTTTATTTATTTTAAAGTAATTGTAATTGTGCAAGAAAAGTATACAAAGTTTTTTTTTTACAAATTACAACATAAAATTGAGAGTACATTTGCTAATAAAGTATTATTGGTAAAATTTAAATTCTATACTTCAAAATTTAGTGAAATTTAAAAAAAAACTTAAATAATTGTATGATATATTACAAAGTAAAACCTTTTAAAGTAGTGTTTATATTAGAAATAAAAATTTTCAAATACAATTATTTTTTTTTTAATAAATCTTTATTTCATTTCTTCTATTGAACTTTGGAGCGCGCTTAAAGTTTGTTACAGATAGCGACACATTTGGAAATATTACATCCATTAAATAATTAAAACTTTCGGTACGCATTCTGGTGTGTTCCAAAAGTGCGCTTTTATTATTACTATATTAACTTGAGAAAATAAATAGTGAAATTCATCATATATTTTTCTCAGTCTATAAATTTCATTTTGCTTCCTTCTTTGTTTTGTTAACATACGCTAATAATAAATTATTATCGCAAATAAGTGATCTTGTAATATTTTTAAATATACATTAAAATATAAAAATTATGCCAGTTTCGAAATAAAAATACAATATAAACAATCAGCTACTAATAAACAAATGCACGCACGCACACGTGAACACTTCCGCATTTACCGTATTGCGGTGAGGCGATCTTCGAATCGCAGGCACGCATCACATGCTCAATTCGGATACGGTCTCTTATACATAAGGAAAATGTAGTTTTTTGAATTTCAAAAACATATTTACCCTATACGAATTAGAAAAAAAGTTGTAATTTAATATAGTATTATCCAAACAAACTGATAATTCGCTTACCTTTATTATAAAGATTTGAAGACTTGACTATATTTTTATAATTTTCTGAAATCATGTTTTTTTTTTTTATCTAATTTGATATAACTATAACATTTTTAAGAGAAAAGTAAAATTTAATAATTCTAAAGAAAATGGTTTTTGAAACGCTTACATAATAATGAATTATTTATTACGTATTATTCGAACTTTACGGAAACGTAATTTTTACAGTAATTATCGATTGCTCAAAGAAAAAAGTATCGAATTTTTACTAGAAACTATAAAAAAAAAAAAAAAAATGTATTTTTATTTAAGAATGAATCCAGAAAGGGGTTTTAAAGGAAAAAATATTATCTGGAACATATCGAATTTACTTTTTTCAAATCAGAGTAACCGGTAAATTTTATAAAAAATTAAAAATAGAACGTGACACATTTATATAAACCTGGTGGAGACCTATGCTAAATTAATTAGAATTGTTTTTCAGTTCGAATAAAAAAGTCAAATATGTTTGACATTCGATTGTTGAAACATAATTTTAAGAGCTATTTTTTCAGTGCAATGTTTTTCAAAAAAGAACTTTAGTTAATAAATGATGACATTTTACAGAAGACTAAAGACCGAGAAAAACCATTGAAGGTGAAACAGTAAAAATTATTCTGAAAGATACAGCAGATCTTGGCCTTTTTTTATTTATTTTTTGTTTTTCAATTTTTAAGTAATAATTTTAACACTTCGTTTGTGTTTTTGCAAAATGAGTTCACAGGGCGCAAAGAAATAATAACGGTTCAACGAAAGATGTGAACTTCGCAATAAATAATTTATAAATATTGGCGCAGCGTTTTAATTGAAAACACAGCGATATTTTTGGATCGGTGTTTTCTCGGAATTTTATTTCATTCTTACACAGGAACTAGTAAGAAATTCTGTTGCGTTCTTGCGTTGTTTAGAAATTATGTAACGTTTTCTATGTTACGCAAGTTGTAACAGAAATTGCTAGGCAAACTGAGTAAATAAAATTGATCGGTTCCGAAAACTTTTTTGATAAAAACATTACTGTTGCACGAAGAACGACGTAGTCAACTGAAACTGACTTTTCTATAAGAATTACAAAAGACTACACCATTTAAGGATGCAGGAGATGTTCCCAGGTTTGGAAGATCGAATTATATGCTATACATTACTGTGTGTAACTACTAAATTTACAAGTATGAATAATTATAATTTAAATAATTTTATATATATGTATATCAAAAATGTACATAAATGTAAATACTTTTTAACGAAACAATAGTCAATGATATCTGCAGTTCATCGTAAATCGAAGCAACTGTGACAGTGCCAACGAAACAGTACTTTTAGAAATCAAAATCTTGTTTTAACAAAAAATATTTTACTTTAAATCCTACAGCTACTTTAAATATGGAAATGTTTGTAGATGAAATTTCACACGGAAGATTTAGTTTAAATTGGTTCGGCAGTTTTTTGTACAAAATGTGATCGCTGACACGTGGAAGGTGGGGTTGGATAAGTAACAATTTTAAAAATGGTCAAACCGGTGGGGTATCCTTTACTCAAAACCTTAAAAATAACAAATTTTATTTACGCGTAAAGATATATAATTTAAAGTTCAAATTTACTATACCTAACGGATAAGATTTAATGATAGATTTATGTAAAATTCTACAGAATTAGTTTTTTTTCTTTTAAATTCTAAACTGACATTAGTCTTGCAGTTTTCATTTTAAAAATTTCACTTTATCAAGACCCTTCCTACTTTTCCCCTGAGAAGGAAGAACAAAGGGAGAATAATTTTTCATAAAATTGACCACACTTATCGTACGTCGATATATTTTTAGAAATCGGTTAAACACATATGCCGATTAATCTAATGACACATAGTCGGATAATTAACATTTCATTAAGAAAAAAATCTTTGGAATTGACATACTTCATTGGGAAGAACAAGCGACTCATCCTCGGCGAAAGAATTAGAATAAAAATATATTTAAACTTACACAAAATAAAACTTCCGTTTACAAATTTAACACATCTGGCTTAATATATTAGTGTTTACAAAACGGACCAAGCGTGTGTTAGTAAAAAATGTAAAGGGAAAAAAAAATCTAAAGTCAATTTCGGTACTACTAATTGATTAACATTTTGCGTATCGTAGATAATGGCGTAATACTCTTTTAGATCACGATTTAAATAATATTTTTTAAGTAAATATTTTTTATTTAATTACTTATTATTAACTTTTTTTTTTTTTTAACATTTTATAATTGCATGTGTTGCAATAAATTACGATCGGACACGATCTGTTTCGTTATCGTACTATTTAAATTCATATTAAAGAGACTGGCTCTTAACTATTTTTTCCGCTTTCGACTTAGATGCAGTAATCGTTTATCAAGCGAAATTGGTTATTTCGGTTGATTAAAAGCGATACTTAAGCGATAAGTTTGATTCAAACGCAACATGTAGAAAATCCGATTGTTCTGACCCTGCTAACCGGGGCTCTAGTTTCAACTCAAGTTTAAAATTTAACAAAAAAAAACTTATTCGGAGAGAGAATAAACAAAAATCCGAAATCATTTCTTTCCGATTATCAAAATTCATATATATTTGTGATTATTATATTTTTACAAAAGTAATAAATAAATATACTTCGACTAGCCCACGTAAATTAATGAGAAATTTAAACAAAAAACAATAAAACATAATATCCTTCGCTACGTTCAATAGCAAGGTTATAATTCCAGGTGTAACTTATAACAGTAAACGGCTTAGAAGTACATGGTTTCACCGGTCATGTACATACAAGTAGAGAGTGACCTTTAAGTAAAGAAGGAATTCTTCAGACGCGATTATGATTTCTAGGCAACGTGTTTTTATCAAAATGATTCAAGACTAAATGTCTCAACAAACAACACGTGCAATACCACAATGCAACAAATATTTAGAGTAAAATAAGCAATTTTTTTTTTTTTACATCGCTGAAAACAAACACGAAATTCGACCGTTATTCAATGTAAACAGAAACTTCGGTTATGCTTCTTGCGACTTAAAAATTTTAGTCATATTTTATTTTCATTTCGGACATAAATTTGATATGAATTTTAAGTACGCATTTACTACTCTCGGACGTGTCCCATCAATGTGGGGCTTCCTTAAAGATCTCACAATTTTTCCTGCCTTTTTTAGTTTTGTCGTTATACCTTATTATTACATATTATAGCGCATAATAATCGTTAAACCATAATATTTATTTTTTAAAGTAATAACTACTCTGTTTTTGAAAATAAGCTTTACCGTGTATTTGTGTTAGAGAAAAATTACCATGCACTAAAGAGTTTACTCGTTCATCTTTCATTTGGAACTTCATCGTCTGAACTATTTCAAGGAGTACTTGATGATGACCTTGCTCTAAGCGTACGCAGAAATAAACAAAGGAAGTTCGAAAATCATTTTCGAAAAGGAAGACAATTTTCATTTAGCAGTACACTCTGGCTACGGATACAAAATAGAAGAATGGAGTTTATTTATCGATCATTAAAAAAACTGTCGCGAAAAATGAACTTCTTTATATTAGGAGAAAAACCTTCTCCTATTTTTCTATTATCTCTCAGGATGATAAAAAGGATATAAAAACGGGACACTTTTGCTAGCGGGTTATATAAACTTCTAACATTCTGAATAGAATAGTTCTGGTGATTTAAAAATTACCGCTCTTCCATTAGAGAGCTATTGTTATACCGAGTTTGTTGATTTTTATGCGACAAAGAGACCCCCCCCCCCAATCGAATCGCTAAAAGGAGAAATGAGTGGCGATCAAAAGAAATGTTTTTCAATTACAGAGAAAGAGACTATTGATTAATCCGTAGAAAGAAAATTGTTCTCATCAACGCTGCATATAAATTTCGTCTTAATCTCGTCGAAACAACGGATTGAAAAGGAGTCTGGATTTGTGTTTTTAAAGTAAAAATTTTCCTGAATCGATGAAGCACAAAAATCAAAAAACCATGATCTTCACAGAAACAAAAGAATTTGAGCGAGATAGTAACTGTTGAGAATTCATTAAACGAAATCGAAAAATATTCACGGATATTATTATTATTCGAGGGTATCTGCTTTTTATGTGAGGCGAGAGGGAGGCACAAAATTGTAAAAACACAAAACGGAGATGATATTTTCAAATGGTAAAGTTTCACTAATCACATAATAAAGGCGCCCCTGAAAATACATTTCTTTTACTGCTGCGCTTGGATTTATTTCCAGAAAATTGTGCAGTTGTCAACGATGAACATAGAAGCGGTTTTATTAGGATACTTTAAACTATAGAGATGAGATGGCAGAAACAGCGCAGTTCAAGCATGGCTCCCAAATAGAAATACAGGGTGCGCGGCAGCATAATTTCCTTTTTTAAAATGCGCCACTTTTTTTCTATTAAATTTTGTTAAAGAGAAATAATAACAGAAAATCGAAATAACATACTCTAGATCCCCCATTGGGGCAACATGTATGCTTCTTCCCTTACAGTTTTATTTCGATTTTCTGTTATTATTTCTCTTTAACAAAATTTAATAGAAAAAAAGTGGCGCATTTTAAAAAAGGAAATTATGCTGCCGCACCCTGTATTTTTAAAGTGCAATACAAAATCGATAAAGAAAATAGGGCAAAACAAAGAGAGTTATACATCTATATTTTAGTTGCTTCATACGCAATATTGAAAAACTATTAATATTTTTTTGGATTATTTATCACTCAAAATGTTTAAGTGGTAAAATTATAATCATATTTCTCTGAATTTAGTGTGTAAAAAGATTATCTATAAGGTTTACACATTTCAATACAAAATAAACAACACAAACACTTTAATCGATAGTAGAAATTTAAAATTCCATTCTTACAGAGATGGTAAGTATATTTCGAAATAACGATTCTAGCAAATTTTGCTCACAGCATAAAATGTTTACATTCCTAAGCCTTCTTAATGTTTTCAAGAAATGAAAATATAACGGTTGATTGGAAAGAGAGTAGTTTTCAAACTGATTATCATTCACGCCAACTTCGGTAGAACGTGTGAATAGAGTTAGTTTCACCTTTCATTCAGTAGCAAAATTACAGATTTTAACCTTCCCGGTAAGGTTCCATTTCTGTTATTAGATTTTATTTCGATAAAAAGATTTTTTTTATTTTTTTATTTTTCGTTGTTTGCAATGATTATTGTTGAAAAGAACGTCTAAAAAACTCAGGAATTTTGTAAAGCACACTAATGTTGATCTTTCGTTATTTTTTAAATTTTTATCAACGATTTCAGAAACGAAATATTGTCCGACTTTTCTACGTTCGCGAATGGCTTAAAAGTATAAAATATACTTACCGACAAAAGATGTCAATATATTATACAAAATTATTTAAATAATTAAATAATTTATACGGTACAAAGAGAATCCCCCGGTGGGTGTATACTTTTAAATTATTCCGAATGTACAATAAAAATTAATCGCTGAAAAATTAAATTATCCGTAGAGTGTGATTTAACGAATCGTATAATTACCACGCAAAGCGTCAGAGAGGGTTCATTAAAGGCAAAATTTCAAATTTTTTCCAAAATTCTAACATTGTATTATTTCTTTTTTTTTTTTGCTCTCTATTAACATATTCTGTTATGGCGAGAAAATAATTATTTTACTAAAAGAGTTCCAATTAAATTTTTACGGCACTTATTGTTTCCTCAGAATAAGCTCTGCATCGATTAATTAACAGTCTTTAGATGAAATAATGGATTTTTTAAAACTTTAAAGGCTCAAAAGAATTATTTACAATTAAAAAATTCCTGCGTTGTAACGAATGTTTAGTTTTATTTTCACAGTATTGTTTTTATTCGCAATACCGATATTCTTGCCTCAACTCGGTTCATACAGAGATTACCGCCTTAAATTCTACATTAATTTCTCCACCATCCATATTCGAACCCTTAAAAATAGTATCATTTTACTTTTAGAATTATACGCAGTATAACACACTAATGCCTATTTCTCATTTCAGGTCCCCTTGTTTTAATTATTAAATTAGATGACTTAATACAACGAGTAGTGGAGAGTAGAGATGCGCAACTCAATATGCGTCCTTTCCGACTGCGAATGTATATCCGCTTCTCAACTCCAATTGCGTCGGAGTTAAGTATCTAATATCTGGTGTATAATCTTCGGCTGCGTATTCAACTCCAACTCCATACAGTACTCAGAACGCACGAAGCAATAGAACGTCCTTGAACACGATGCGATTTTCTTCGCGTAATTTCGATTTACCAGCACTTTTTTTTTTTGATAAAATAGCTAGTTCGCACTGCGTTAAATAACACCTGGCATTAAATTCGTGGATCACATTACTCATCCAGATTTAAAAATGTTAAATCACATTATCACTATTAACTCCTATACTGTAATCTATGAACATAACATCCCGTGAAACAGTAATGACAGAACAAATTTTAACAGTTATGCGCGCAGCTATCACCTTTCGGAGTTAAGATGTATATTATATCACTCTGATAGAGGTAAATCCAACGGTGTCCGGAATGACATTTGTTCGTTGTGTGACATCTTCCGGAGTTGAGACACAATAAATCACACCGTCAGAGATATATCCGAGGATATAACTGTGTTCGGAGAGTTACCTATGCCTAGTGGAGAGAATCGGTTTAGGCTAGAAGAGTTTAACCAACCAATCACGAAGCGTCTCTCCAGCGGTGGGGAATTATGAGAAAACAACTTTTTTCCCCTTTTTCGTTGTTTAAAATTACATTATTTTGCTGTATACCCTTAACATGTAAATCATTTTGAGATTTAAACTATTTTTTTTCACTTGGAACGATCTGAAGATAAACCTGACAGTATAAAGTTGCTTGATTTTCTATCCACAATGTATTATACATTTCGGATATCTAGTGCACCTTTTTGTTTGCTCCGTAATCACGCGTTTTATTATTAATGAAATTAATCCGAGATATATATTTTTCAATTTATATTTCATACCCGGGGGATACTGTAAAAACACGAATACAGAAAAATAATTTGACAAATCGTGAAAAAGAATTTAAAATGAACACAAAGTATCCCCCCGTAAGTTCTCGATTTGCATGGTTTACATTGTCATCCTTTCCGTATACACCTTCTTATTGAATTTATTAAAGTAGCGATTAACAGGTGTGTAACACTGAGCCGAAAAAAATAAAATCCGAATTGATCAGAACTCTTTACTTACCGAGCATTTTCGTAAGTGGCAGACGGAGATGTTCCGATGGCTGCGAATCCAACACCGACCGCCAGACCCTCGGGAATATTATGAACTGTGATTGCAATTATTAGCAGCAACATTCTTTTCCATTGCTGTTGCTTGTTAATATCGGGTTCTTCATAGAAAGCGGTATTATTGATATTGCCAGAATTTTTACCTACATTACGCTTTCGATTCTGGTTAATCACTTCTTCATATAGCCCTAAAAATAATCGGGAGAAAAAATTTATCAAGATTAATAGAATGTTTAGTAAAAAAAAAAAAAAAAAAAGTGAAAAAATTGTTAAAAATGTAAATGTCAGTGCGTTTATTAGTTGTGTATACCAAAAAACCATATAACAATTTGAAAAATTCTTTAAAAATACCTCGTTCAGTAGTAGAAAAAAATGCTTTAACGAAGAAGATCTTTCGATAACTTAAAACTTACGTCCAGTGTGACAAATTAATTAATTACTTTTTTTTTTTTAATACTAATTTTTTTCAGCTATCCGAATTATCTTTATTAAAATCGGTGAAATATATTTTAAAAATGATCGAACAAATGCTGACTGATCATTTCTTAAGCAAACGTAAAAGATCAAGCACACAGGTATTTCACGCATATGGCTATTCCTAAAATAATTGCTCTTAAATGTTTTTACTTTTAGTGTTTTCTCTTTTTCGATTTTTATCCGGAAGCAGTTACTGGTATCGCGCGTATCCGATCAAAGTTAGCCGGTAGCATCTCCGAGAAGTTATTTATAATTTAATCGGGGAAAAAAAACAAAAAAAAAAAAACACAGTCATCAAAAATTAATTTTTATTCGCGGAGAAACATCCGATATTTTCATCATACTATAAGACAATCTCTTTACAGTATTGAATTTATTTCACAGTACGTTACATAAAGTGGAACAAAAGGAGAAAAAATAAAAGGGAATCAACTAATGATGGGAAAAGAATAGATCGCTGTTATAGTACGCTAATATAAAAAAATATATTCAATCGGGGATTTGAATAACTATGCATTGCTTTTGTTATTAATTATTTATTACAGTACTATTAAACATGTATTAATATTATTATGTTTCATTGGAATAAATTTAACTCGATTAATGATAAAAAATACAGATTAATTATAAATTACCTCTATGTTTTGTTGGTTTTTTTTTTCTTATTATTTGGCTTATGTAGTACAAAAACAAATATTTACAATTTTAATATTTAAACAGAGTTTATACGCAGTAGTAAAATGAATATGTTAAATATTGATTTCTTTTTATCTGTTTCATTGACAGCATATTTAATACTAATTTCACGACGAAATCATATCTGAATATAATTATTTACCTACTAACAACACATTGTTCTTCTGTTCATTATTATAAGTCATACACCGGCAAATTTTATTAGATCAAACTAAGACGATAGACGGAATTTGTTTTTAAAGCCCCCGCCCCGCGCCAAAAAAAAACATCCAACTAAAGTACACAATAATAATAATTGGGCCTGTTAGTTGATGACTTATCGATAAACTTATTAATAGAAAAACGTGTTATAAAACTTGAAATAAAATCACGATATACACCCTGTCAAGAAAGTATCGGGAATTGTCAATTTAAATCTCCCGGGTAATAGCTAGGCAGATAATTTTTTTTTTCCAGGTTGGTACAACTGTTTTGTATTATGATGCCTATTTTTAGCGCGATCTGTCAACCAGTGTGTTTACAGCAGCTGTTAAAATCAGTCGACCTTGAAGTGTTTTGTCGAAGTTTTACAATGAGTGAAAATATTGAACAACGTACTTGTGTTAAATTCTGTGTTTCGAACGAAATTTCTTGTGCCGATACACTGAAAATGTTACAGAAGGCTTTTGGTGAATCTGCTTTATCAAAAACGCGGGTTTACGAGTGGTACAGAGAGTTCAAGGATGGTCGGGAGACGGTCGAAGACATGCCTCGCTCTGGACGGCCTTCAACGAGTGTGACCGATGATAACGTCGATAAAATCAAGGAAATCGTTGCTGAAAATTGTCAAGTGAGCTTGAGAGAGATGGCTCATGGATTGGGCATGTCACACGAGAGCGTACGTACGATTGTGCACGAAAAATTGGGTATGCAACGCGTTGCGGCTCGGCTTGTTCCGAAAGACCTGAATTTCTTTCAAAAAAAGTACCGAGAACAGGTAGCTGCAGACATGCTGGATCGAGCCAATTTGGATCCTACCTTCTTGGAAAAGATAATTACTGGTGACGAGACATGGGTGTACGAGTACGACACGCTTACGAACCAGCAATCGTCCGAATGGCGGCCAATTGGCGCGCCAAAGCCGAAAAAACCTCGCCAAAGCCGATCGAAAGTGAAGATCATGTTGATTGTTTTCTTCGATATTCGAGGCGTGGTACACTATGAATATGTGCCAGCCGGACAGACAGTCACCAAAGAGTTTTACTTAAGTGTTTTGAGACGTTTGAGAGAGGCTATCCGTCGTAAACGTAACGATTTGTGGGTCGACAATTCTTGGATTCTCCATCACGATAATGCGCCGTCTCACAAAGCCATAATTGTGAATGAGTTTTTGGCCAAACACTCGGTAAATATCATCGAACAACCGCCGTATTCACCAGATTTAGCACCCTGCGACTTCTTCCTATTCTCAAAACTCAAATTTCCGCTACGGGGAATGCGCTTCGAATCGATTGATGACATCAAGACGAATGCGACGCGAGAGCTAAAGGCTATCCCGGAAACCGCCTATCAGAAGTGCTTTGCCGAGTGGAAAAAGCGTTGGCATATGTGCATCGCTTCGAATGGATGTTATTTTGAAGGTGACAAAATAAATTTGGATGAAAATTAAAAATTGTTCATTTTATTTAACAATTCCCGATACTTTCTTGACAGGGTGTATTAATAATGAAAATATAAAAATTTACTATCGGATATTTGTCTTCTGTACTGTTTATGATGTTTTGTAACGAAACGATATTCTAAGCAGATTTTTATTCAAGTTTTAATTTAGGAAATTCCGAAGATATCTTCTTTTTAAATTGTGAACGTAACGGATTTAAGAGAATTGTGGTCCCGAAAATTTGTAGTAGAATGTTGAAAATTACATGTACATTAAAAACCGACAAATGTAACAGTTTTGCAGTTTTTTAATATATGAAGTCAGAGAATCATATACCATAGTATTTTGTTATAATTATTAAAAAGTCTAGCAAACGAAGCCTTTTCGAGCAATATACGATGATAGTAATATTATATTGGCATATATACGTACGCGTACATAAATAACTACACGGATACATATATATGTATAAACTAAAAGCAAAAATTTAAACTTTACATAGGCATCATAAAATTTTTTTAAAAGTATTATAAATATTAAACATTCAAATTTGCCAGATAATTATTTATTTAATCTAAATTACAATTTAAATCAATTGCACTCGTAATTGTTTAATAAATAGTAATTTTATTAAAATGTGTAATCAACAAAGTTTAGATGCAATAAAAATAAATATTAACGCAGTTTATTATCATTATGTACTGATATATAATAGTACGAAACGCTGTTTTAGTAACTGCAGAACAAAAATTGATTTCACTATTCTAAAAGTGTCATTTGAATGAAGTTGCTGTTTTGAAACACTGATATGCTTTGATGTTTTGTAACGATGTGTAGTTACGTGTCAGTTCTACACACCTCTAAAATAAACATCATAAATATTAATAACGTAATCTTGAGTTACCAGCCAACCGGAAAATACTTTAAATTATGAATAAAACTTATTTAATAAAACAATTTCCCCTCCACTTTTTTTTTTTTCTTTGTTAATAAATATTAACATTAATTTATGCAAGATATTATTACAATTTGAAATTATATTCAATATTCCCTTTTATTGAAACATAGGCTCCCCTGCCCTTTATATCCCGACTCCCCTTTCACTGTCTTTCATTCCCACCATATTAGTTCCTTTATATTGTTTCAATACTTGCCGAATCAAAGTTTTAATTGACGACTAGTAAAAATTAAGTAAAACAAGTCCCATGCCCTTGGCAGGCGTCGGAGATTGTGAAGTTAAGGTTCAAATCCTAGTTAATGTCTCTGTTTCCCATCAAAAAAGAAAAAAAGTACGCGAAGTACTGCCTGAATAACACGGTAAAATATTGAAATTATTATCAGAAATGCAAACAACTTCATTCAAATGTAATTATCTTTGCATTCTTCTTCTTTTATATGTTTAAAAAAAAAAAAAATGTAAATAATATAAGATCCATTAAAACCAAACAAAAAAATGACTGTTTAAGACATTTCAAATAGCGTGAAAGACTAAAAGGTTAAATATTCTTCGGATAAATACCTGCAATAGAAGACTTTTTTGGCGATTGTTATTAAAAGAGGCTTATCTGTGTTGCGTTCGTATATTTGCTGATTTTATCGATGAGATCATTCATTTTATCTCTATTGTCTATAATTTCGGCTATTTTGTGTATCATTCTTATCAGTTTTTACTTTTATTATTATTAGTAGTATTAGCTTCATCGCTGATATCGCTAGCCGTTAACTTTCTTCTCGGTTGTTAAATTCAATGCCAGACGCGTCCGGGGAGGGAGGTAAACCGCCCCCAAATAATTCTCGCTCTACTACTAAAACTGTTTCCGACGTAATAAAATTTTCGAATAAAATTAAACACCATCTGTAAATCATTCTTCTTCATCTTCTTCCGAATCTCTTTCCACTGCTTGTCCTAATAATAACTCGCAGACAGTGTTCCCGACTGTTGAACAAACAGTCATGGACACTACATCTGCACATAACATTCCGTCTAATCCAACTAAAACAGAAAAGCAAATGAAGGCTACCTCCTCTTTAAACGTATTCCCAAACAACTACGAAGGCCAAATCTTGTTCTTGTTGAGAGCCTGGAAAATAAGAATATTGCTTATCTCCATCCCCCACATGTCTTTGGCCAGAGTGTTTTTTTGTAGTAAAATTAATGGTCTCTCCTCCATTTCTAGGTCAGGAAAAAACTTTTAATAAAATCAATTTTCACGTCTGTTATAGAGGCCAACACAATTTTATACTTTCGGACGAAATACATAAACGAGTTAAAAATCCGATCTTTCATCCTGCAATTTCTGCTATTTCGACTAGGTGTAGTCCGTGACGTTCTATCCGATATTTCTGTTGACCAACTATTGTCCAATTGTACATCAAAGGTGCTCCTCTAATATTCGTAGATAGCAGAAAAGGTCCTCCGATAATTCCTTTATTCCTATTCCCGTAATTGAAGTTAAGTTTCAGGGCTCCTTCCTTCCTCCCCACATCTGTTTCTATGATTCTTATCGTGTTAAGGTTGAGCCTTTGATCCGTAGACCCAAATTATGCCGCAATTGTTTTCGCTTTGGGCATTTCAGCGCTTCTTGTCGTGGCAAAACCATTATTTGTGTGGCGGATGGACATTCATCTTCGGAATACACCATTACGCAACAAAGTGGGCCTTCTTCCTATCTTTTCGTCCACTGTAGAGAGAATCATTCCGCTTTGGACTCCAACTGTCAAGTCTTCAAAGAACAAGTTAAAATTCACAAAATTATGAGCTTCAAAATGTCTCTTATTCCGAGGCTAAAAATATCTGCCAAGCTAAGTTAGTGTCTCCAGCCTTTTTCCTTTTGCCGAGATTTCTAATTCTTTCCCACTTGGACTAATTCCTCTTCTGTCATCCCTAAGAGGAGACGACAGAAAGGCTCCAGCAGTTCGTCTTTCTCCTATATCAGGCTTCCTGCGCAAAGGCACTTTTCTAACTCTACGTCTCCTAATCCCTTGAACAAATATTATTCAAATTTAACGCTCAGTGCTGGCACTAAAGGGTATCGTTATAGTGCTCCAACGGTCTCCAATCCTCCTACAGTATCTCTCTCTGTTCTCGTTAACATTGTAAAGGCTCCAGCCGCTAAATAATGTTTCCTTCAGTGACTTCACCCCTCCTCCTCCTTTCAACCCTATAGCTGCTACATTACGATCCGCCCTTGGCAGACTGGACATTCTCAATTTAGAAGATAAATTAGAGGCTTTATGTCAGATTTTACAATCATAGATATCAAAGCAGAAGTACTTCCACTTCTTCCAATCCTTTGTACAGTTTTCTCCTCTTTCTGCCTTTTCATCGTCAAAAGCCCTGTTTCTATTTTTATATCCTTTTAAATGATGCTGTTGATTTCTTCATTTATCTTAGTTTCAACGCAATTTTTCATAGTACGCGCCTCGTCGCTTGCCGCTTTCTCGGCTGTCCACTCATAATGAGATATTTCTTATCCCACAATTTTCTTGTCAACTTTTTTCTAGCGTTCCTTCGGTGTTGCTTGCCCCTTTAACTAGATTGGTTGATAGCATACCAGAGGACCCATTCGCAAGGATTTATTTGAGCGATGGAAGCTTCTTGTTCCTCTTCTAAAATTTTACAGCGTTCCTTTGGTGTTGCTTGCCTCTTTTAATTAAGCTGGTTGATAGCATACAAGGTCCCAGACGCAATGAATGCTTTGAGCGGTGGGTGTTGATATATATTATGCCTACGGGCATTACTATTGTTATGTCCTTCTGCGACACCAACCTCATTATATTTTACATGAGCGGTAGATCTTCTTACCTTTGCCTACATTTCCCATAAATCTTTCCTCAGTTGCGTTATTCTGTGGTGAACACCTTCTCCTTTTCCTCATTCCTTTTGTACTGCTTCAACATATCTATAGTACAAATTTCTTCCCTTTTTTCGGCGCTCGGCTATTGTTTCTTTAATCAGACTAAGACTTGGTCATTCCCTCCTTCCCTTTTCTCGTTTTTCTTCTTCTCTTTCACCTTCTTCCTTTTGCCCTCTCCACTCAACTAAACCTCCCTTTATATGCGACCCCAACCATATCCTTTTTGAATGCCCTGCTCTTTTCCTGAGTGCTCTCATCTATACGCCGAACTTTTGGCGTTGGATCTTCCTACCCCTTTCAATGCTTCCTTTATCCTTTCCTTCCCATCTCCAGCCGTTGTTCCCCTCCTTCTTTCCTCTTTATACTTTCTGTCTCCGATCGCTTCAGAATCTGAGTAGGTGATCTAAATCCATGTAGTTGGGTCAGTGTTAACAACGAGCCCATTTAAAAAAAAAAAAAAAATAGTACAATGTCTAGGTAACCTGCAAAATAAAAAAAATATCCGATTTTTTTTGGAATCTGTTACAAGTGTGCTGACCTAAGCCATTATGGCGTAAAATTCCCCTCTGTTATATTTGAATGACAGCACGGTGTTTTTTTTCTACTGTAACTACTCGGAACCGGTAAAGATATTCACCTACTAGACTTTTACTCATTCACCAAAAATTATCATTAATAAAAAATTTATCAATAATTTAGCCGACAAACATGCTGTTACACCCACGCAAAAATATTTGATTAATAAGACTTTTAGTCTTTGCAATCGTAACGGATGATCCTAGAAAGATTTCCCGGGTCAATATTATTATTCATTAACGTGTGTTTATATCTCGAAGTGGTTTCGGTGCTTCCTTTCATTCTTCGGTTCACAGATTTCATTTCTTTCCTTTACCTACTCCGGCTTTTCTCAGGTGAGTGTTTTGCAATATACAGAATTTGTCTTATAATTGTTGTGATGCTTCTCTTTCAGTTCTTTTCGTTTCCGATCGTGAAAGTTGTTTTAATTCTCTTTCTTATTCATCGAGACCGAGGTTTTAATATTTCATTCTTGAGGGTTCATAGTCATTCTGATATATATCTGAAAACGGGATTGCGAACGAAGTAAATGGCTGTGTTCCTCTAATATCAATCCTCGACTCCACATTCTTCCTTATGGTCTTCTACTCGTTATGAAATATATATAATAAGAGGGATGGAATTTACTGTCTTTTTACCCTCTCTTCATTCTATCCTTGGTTTTCCTTTATCTCTTGCGCTCTGCAGTCGTATCTTTATGCTAAGTTCACTATGGCTATCATTTTCTCCCTTGTCTCTAGATTGTTTAGAACTAGTCTTTCCAATTGTAGTCTACTTTGTTTTCTTCGTACTTAAAATATCGTTTGTGACTCCAACTCAACTTTATGTTTAAGTGTCTGGTTCTCTTTTGGTTAAAAAGAACCGGTTTTATAACTCCTTGATCTAGACTCAAGTTTTACCGCTTTATTCTTTTTCCTCGTTGTGTAGTAGGATTTCCTTGATGCATTGCGGAACGCCGCAATTTATCTTTAGAAAATCGGGTCTATCATAAAAGTTAAAAATAATCGTACGCACTGGTTAAAAACTTTCCGTTAAGCCCATAAAAAAAAATAAACAAATAAACAGATCTTACGGAAACATTTTTTAATATTATCATTTAATATGAAATATACAATATGTGTTTTTTTAAACTTTTAACCAACATATTAAAATTATTATTATTTACGTTTTTTACCGACTTCAAAAAGAGCAGGTTTTATGTTCGTCGCATATGTTGCTTTTATATATATATACATATATATCTTTTTTTTTTTTGCGCATTACTTTTGATTGTTTAGACCGATTCCAATAATATCCGTTGTTTATTTGAAAGTGCACCAGATAATACGTTTTGAATTTCAAGATTTTCGTGTTTGAAGTTTCAATATGTAATCAGCTGCAACCTTTATATAATATATATATATTTTTTTAATGGATTTATCAACGAAAACATCACCCAAGAAATGGGAAGAAGGAGAAAATAAATTCGTATTCTTAAACATTTAAGGACAGAGGATAAAAATAATTCAAAGGCAGGAATAACAGAAGCAGAAGGAAATGAGAGAATCTAAGCGGCATTGAAAGGAGTAAGGATACAAAATTTTAATAAAGAAAATAGAAGGACGATTGTTCAAAAGAGAAAATCGCACATTTAAACAAAATATAATCAGCCACACAAAAAAAATATATAAAAGAGCGGTGAAAAGGACAAAATGGTGTAGATGTAGATGAAAACCGAAAAAGTGACACAGGAAAGTGACTATGATTAAACCGAGATTGTAGGGTATTTAAGAAAGGGGAAGTCAAGGAACTATGGACAAGGAGAAAGAGATGACTAAATAGAAAGGTAAGAGGAGGCAGGATTAGAAAATGAAAAAGAATAGGAATCGGCCTATAATTGAGAATGAGCGAATGGGAAAAGAAGACCAAATTATAAGCCAAAAAAATGGCCAAAAATCTGTCGCTGGAAACGCAAGAACCGGTTAAATCCATAATCTCATTGCCTGCAATGCCCGAATGATCAGGAATCAACAGAAGGTTAATCTTGATCGAGTCCAAAAGGAAAAGATAATAAATGAGACAGCGTATAAGTATTACATGATCGGAAGAGGGACGAGAAAGGTTAGATGTGACAGCCTATAGAGCATTTTTAGAATTTGAGATTATGAGTACTTCATGGAAAACCAGTGATGAGGAAACAAAGAGCGCAGCACGTAGAACAGCAATAGATTCCAATTAGAAAATTGAACAAAAGGAGGGAAGTTTAAAGGTTTAAAAGATTCATAATAATTCAAGGTAGAACAGAAAAAGGTGAAGCCAACTCCATTTGGCCTTCTCGGAATTAGTATAGATAGCGGTGTGTTGGAAAGAGAGTTTAAAGCATTGGAAAAATCAGCTCTAGCGATATGCTAAGGACAAATTTAGAACAGACCGTAAAGAGGCATTTAATAGAATGAATGTAATTGGAAAAATTGAAAGAAAAATGAGGAAATTTATCATGACTATAATACGATGAAAACTAAAGAAGGTAAACAGAATAAGATATAAAATTGGAATTTTATTAGAAGAAAATCGCTACTTACGAAGGATATGGGGTAAGAAAAAACAAATATAGAGGGACAAACATATAGGCGCTTAATCAAGAAGCGATAATCTAGATAGGATATCTATGAATGAAGAGAAGAGTAGTATGGGATTCAGTAAAGATAACTGGAAGCGGGGTAGATCTCAGGGCACCAAAGTAGAGACAAAGGCAGACATTTTTTGAATGTAACCAATTTTGAAAGAAGAGACCCGGAGCAACTGTATCATAAATAAAACAACCGTAATCCAGGATAGAGCGGATAAAGGATTTATAAAACATAAGTAGGATACAGAGATCACCTCCCAAATTAGTATGAGAAAGAGCTTTAAACAGATTGAGCTTCTTAAGAGAGGATATTATATACAGATGATTAATGTGTTTGTGGAAAGAGAGACGGCCGTCGAGAAAGATGTTCATAAATAGCGAAAAGATTTTACAAAGGAATTGGACCGCCCTTTAAGGTAAGAATCAAAAGGACGAAAAGTAAAGACAACAGGCGAGAATTTAAGAGGATAAATAAAGAGATGAATATTAGATAGAGCATTTTCTAGTAACATTTTGAAGACGGAAGATAGCTAACGAGATTTGCGATCCGAAGAGTAAATGAGTACATCGCCAGCAAAGAAAAGCGAAGTAGAGTTAGGAGGAACAGAAGCGATTTTGATAAAGTAAATATTAAAGAGCGCAGGTTCTATGGCAGGATTTTTAAGGTAACCCCCGAAAGATTAACCTATTGAAAAAAAGTCAAGTGGAGAGGAAAGAATTACAGTTCTGCATTGAAAGACAGTAATAATAAGAGAAGCAAAGTGAACAGGAATGTTAATGGAGAGCATTAGATCAAAGAGTGTAGGAAGGTGAACGTTGTCAAATGCAGCTGAAATATCAACAAAAGCAGCAATTAATCCATCGAATAACAAGCCACCTACGTTTACACAATCCACATATTTTAGTTCAACTTCGATACTTTTCACTTTAAAAACAATATTAACCAGAATGGGAGTTACCGTATCAGCTCAATTGGTGATTATACAATTAGCGACTCTTATAGGTGGAAAGATTATGCACTTAAACAAACAACAAGTTTTAATTATTTTCGAAGAAGACACAACTTCTTGGAAGTAATTTCGTTATCTCGGTGTATTTTTTAACAGTCGTCTGTTCTTTTGTGAACATATTAATTTCCTTTCCTCTTCTGCCCTTAAAATACTGAACCTACTGAAAGTTCTTTCCCCAACAAAATGGGGAGGCGATCCTTCTCTCCTCATTTCCTAGTACAAGTCAATTATCCGTTCCAAATTCAATTACTGTTCCTTTATCTATGGCTCTGCCTCAAAATCACTTCTTTCCAAGCTGGATATAATCCAGAATTCTTGTATTCGTCTTTGCCTTGGTGCTCTTAGATCTTTTCGAATACCAGCAGTTCTCGCTGAGTCAAACTCGCCTCCCCTTTTCATCCGCAGATCCTATTTAGGATATCGCTTTTTGTGTAAACGCTTACCGTTATCATCCTCTAGACTTATTCCTTCATATCTTTCTATTCTGCAAAACTGGCGTTTTACTCTCAAGAAAATTCCTATCCTAGCCCACGTTGTTTTGCGGCTGAATTATTTTTTATCCTGCACAATTTCTTATAACAATCTCTCTTACTTTTCTTTCAATTTTGCAGATCTCTCCAATCCTCCCAGTGTATTCTACTTTCCTTTGTCCTCCAAATCCCTTTCCCATGCAACAGTTATACAAGAATTCCATAATTATATCGAATCCCATTTTCTTTCCCATATACCTATTTTTACGGATGGTTCGAAGGGGCCTAATGAAGTTGGAGCTTCTTTCATCCTTCCGAGCATTAATTTCTCCGAATCTTTTCGTCTCCCTTCCTTTTGTACTATCTTTACGGCCGAGTTAATGGCCATTCTACGTTCCATAATTTATATTTCCTCCCATCGTTCTTCTTTTGAATATTTAATTATCTCCGACTCCATGTGTGCTCTTAAAGCTATTTACTCACATTTCCCCTCGCACTCCTCTGACCTTTTTATCCTCCGTATTCGCTCCCTCATTCACACTCTTTTCTCTCTTCATGCTATCCGCATTGATATGCTCTGGGTCCCCAATCATATGGGGATAAAGGGTAATGACATGGCAGATTCCTTGGCTCAGATTGCTGTATCCTCTCGCTTTTTTTTCTCTAAAATTCCCGTTTCTAATTTACTCCCATTGTGTGAAAAGTTTCATGTTAGATTTTGGTCAGATTTTTACGTTTCTTCCTTTTCTAATCATCCTTCCTTTTATTATTTCATCCAATCTAATCTTAACACGCGGCCTTGGTTTTACGATTTTCCTTCGCTTCGCCGCTCCGTTATTGTCCCTATTATCTGTTTACGTCTGAATCATACTCTTCTTCCTTCTTCACGTTATCGTTTTCATCTCGCACTTTCCCTTAATTGTCCTCTTAATTCTGACGACGAAGCCGTCTGTGATCCTGACCATATCTTTTTTGAATGTCCATCCCTCGTGAACGAACGCACTTCTTTGTACTCCGATCTGTTATAACTCAAACTCCCTACTCCTTATTGTGCTTCGTATATCTTATCGTTTCCGTCGATCTCCGTTGTTCCTATCCTCAGTTTTTATCTTATCAATATTTGACACCGATTCTACATCTAACTGATCCTTCTCCCTCGTGTCGTTTCTGGGCGAAGATCCTTCGTTGACATGTCCAAAGGAGGGGTTAAAAAAAAAATAAATAATTTCGTTGCAGGTGACTGTCGTATGTATATATATATAAAAAAGATATTTAATATTTTATCCAAAACAGACGAGCCACCAAAGATCAATTTAAACTAAAATAACAGGCTTTTTAAAAGTAATTGCTTTCAATTTTTATCATTGAAATTGATAAATAGGGACACTAGTAACGATTTACCAAAAGGTTCCGATAAAAATTAAAAAATATATTTTATTAAAAGTGAATACGCGCATCAATAAAATATTTGAACAGTTGTTTATTTCTGATATGCGTGCGCGTTTAATTACCGTTATTAATTATGTTGCCTGCGAAATGGTTGTGGAAAGTTTAACGGGATTCATTTTTAAAACTTACAGATCCACTTAATTATTATTAAAAAATTATTACAATTGAATATTGGTTTTAACAATGTGCTTATCAGAAAAATATAGGATTTTCGGAAATATCTAAACTTATGAACAATCAGGAAAAAATTTAATTACCCTAATGAAGGTAGTTTTTCTATGCACCCAAAAGGGGAAAAAAGTACATGAAAAATTTTTAAACGAAGATTACTTCTTTTTTTCGAACAGTACCGAAATTTTCCATTACGAGTATTTTTTTCTTAACTTTTTTTGATAAACAATAATATTTCATTTAGTAAAAATAATATTAAAGATAGTTGTTCAATATGATTTTAAAATTGGCTGGTAAAGTATACGATGCGTTATACCGAACAAGGTGTTTGTATTAAATTTAATAAAAAATTACACAAAAGTAACCTTCAATAACAGAGCTTCCAACAGGAAACTGTTCTGCATCACTATTATGAGGATCACCTTTATCGTATTTTTTGTTTCCGTCTTGATAAGCTGAAACCCGAAAATTAATCACTATTACAAGACAATAAATAACTTTTTTTCACGATATTACTACGATCAATAATATAACTACTTAATTCCGATCAGACTATATTACGTAATTAATTGCTTCCGATAAACTGTGGAAATTATTTTCGTCATCTGAAACAAATTTCATCACCACACTTACCTTGTTAATGATTCAAAAATTCAAAAATTTTTACATACTCTATTCTTAACTGATATCGTCTGCGTCTTTTAATCATTACCTGGGATAAACTAGGTTCACTTTTAAATTGGTAATATTTTTGGTATACTGTTCAGCGAAAGATGCATGATACATTGCGTTAAAATTATTTAGTCTTTTATTTAAAATTAATACTTCATATATATCGCGAAAATTTTCGTAAATCTGCCATTTCGGATGTCACACCACATAAAATAGAACACTTCGAACAAAAATACAAAAATTAAATTAAAAATGTCATAAAAGTCTTCGTAAAATCATGAAAATATAACAACAATTTCACTTTGTAAAAGCGCGGAAAACTTTTATAACTTTGCTGCAATTACAGTAGCTCAAAATACATTCTCTCAAGTCAGTACGCTTTCACTATCAAATTTAATAAATAATAGTAGCCAGTTTTTCATTCCACTTCCGTCAGATTATAATTTTACTGTCAGGCTCAAAAATATTCAATTCAAACTTGTCCAGAATTTAACGCTAGCCAAAAAATGTTCATGCTTGTAAACGTACTCATGGGAAAATGTTAATCCAATTTTACGACTGTGTCGAAACAGGTTTTTTCCTACTATTCAACAACAATATCTTTATTTTCAAGTGACTCCTCTTTTTCCTATCGGACAAATGTTTTCTCCTCTTGGTAATACCGAGAAATCAATGTGTAAGTACTTAGTTAGTTTATTTATCTTTTTTTTAAATTTTATGTCATCACTTCTTTCGGGGTTATTTTTCTAAAAACGTTTATACAGTGTTCCATTTTAATGTTAAGCGTATTAGCTATATTAGTTGCCAGCTGCAGCATTTGAAATGACAAGCTGTTTCTTCTCACAAAATATTTCGTTCTCGTATTACGGATAAAAAGAATTTGATCTTTTAAAATACTAAAATGCTGCAAAATGTCTTCACACATTTCAAAACTTGATGCGGTACGTACACACTTGCCTATTGAGGCCACGTTCGTAAACTTTTGCACTTGTTTTGCATTGCACTACGCTAAGTCACAAATACGCTACCGTGCGAAATCTTTTATGATGGAGCTTTCCCGAATATTTTGCTTCGTAATCTTTATCGCATTTAATTTTATTTTTTTCTTCCTTTGATCTCCTATTGTCATGAACCTCCTTCTTAACGATAGAATTTGAAAAAAGAAAATTATACTTTTTTGCCGTAAAAATTACAGAAGTATTTAAAAATAGGAAATGTACAAAAACTTTTGCGATCGTGACTATCTATTTGTACATTCTAGTTGTACAAGATACAATAAATATACACATTAAGAGCAACTGTTGCTTCTATGGGCTCGAACTTCTCTGACTTTTATAATAAAAAAAAGATACCTCATTTAACAAGAAAACATTTTTTAATGATATAAAATATAGTTTTAAATTTCAAAATTGTTTTTAAAATATAAATAGCGAAATTTTAGATTATTTTAACAATACATTTTTACATTCCATTATATGAGAAAAACATAATCATAATCTCAACTTCAACTTTACTACAAGTAACTGCTATTATTTATTATCATCGATAACATCCTAAAATAACTATATCGGTAGTCACATGATCGCAGCAACCAATAATACAACACTGAGGGCTCTAAAAGTACGAGCCTTTTTAATTTACCTAAAATATGTACGAAAAACGAATAAATTTGAAATTTTGCGAGCGTAACTCAACGTGGCTTAGATGCTCTGACAAAATGAGCCCGCGAAAATCGTGAACGATGGTATTATTGTAGTATATTTTTAGTTTTTGGCTAAACATTTTTTATTAGTCGAGCATTAGCTTCATCGTGTTTCGTTAAGTACAATTAATTCCATTTTAGCGGAAACGACGGAACTGCAATAAATGTAGAATAGATACGTAGAAAGACAAGGAGTCAAATTGAAAAAATAGACGTGTGCTGTAAACGAGTATAATAGCGTAAGAGCACGAAAATCTGTGTTTTTCTGAATAGTGACTAAGTAGTTGATGCTGTGACGGTATAGTATACATGAAATAAGATTAACTAACAATTTTAACATTATCGTATACCTTTTTTCGCGATTGAGTGTTTTCATTTTAAATTCTTAAAATTGTTTTCCTCCTGAAATTACTGCTTAAATTGTTGCGCTCATTATTAATGGTAAAAATAATTACTTTATAGTTCGATACATAGACGTACCCAGGCCAGTTTTTTGGGAGGGGTCGATCCATTTTAAAAAAAAAACACTTAACAGAAAAAAGGATTTTACTTAGTAATTATATTTTATTAATAATCTCATGTCTTACGGGCGTAAAGTGACAATTCAGCAACGTAAAAATCCATTTCGGGAGGGGTTTGAACCCCCAAATCCCTCTCCTCGGTACGCCTATGGTTCGATAGGACAATTTAACACACAGAACGGTTAATCATTGTTACAACAGATATGTAGCGACCGGAACTGCTAGTGAAGTTAATACTTTTCAGAACAAACCCATGAGTGCTGGCATAGTTCATTGCCGACTTTAGGAATATGGTTTTCGAAGCTAAGCATCTATTCCCTGAAAATTTACTCACAATTATGCTCAATGGCGAGTAATGGAATAGCGGTAAGTTTCCTTCACTGCAAGTACAGATTTTAACTTGCAGGACCGGATAGAGTTGTAATGTTGTCAAGATGTTCTGGATACATTATCAACGTAACCTTGTTGGGAAGGCTGAAGTTTTATACTTTGAGAAGTCACTATTTCAAATTATACAAAAATAGACCTCTATTTATTCACGTCCGAAACAAAGACCGCTTCTTTGTTTCTTGAGGTTAGACAATAATTTCTTCCTTATTTAAGATAACAGGCGTCTGCATGCTACACTACAGACAATAACATTTTTAAATGAAGTTAAACTCAATTGCAGTGGCCAACTTGCAAAACAAACTCAACTTCCATCGATCACGTCTGGAACATACTACGCAAGTGATTTTGAGCTCGCCAATTGCAGGTAAATTTTCTGATTCAGTTATGAAACAGTTGGATGAGTGTGAGTTCATTCCCAAGAAGGTGTTTGAATTTTAATGGAAACATATCCAACTGGCTAGAAGCTGTTATTTAAGTTCGTGTTGGAAAACCTCGGTATTAGAATGTTCTTAGATGACTATAATTTTATTATTTGTTTTTTGCTTTTTTATTTATAAACAAAAAAAATTCAAAATGTAGATATTTTAACAGGAAAAATTTCACTTTTCGAACTAGCCTAAGTGAAATTAAAGAACATGATTGGGTAACAAAATATTCCAGGACTTTTTTGCAATTTCAAACCAATTAGATTCGATACAAGATAGAAAATAGGCCGTTAAAGATTTTTTTCAAGATAAATAAAGACTTTTGGTCAGCAGTGAATATACATGTACATATATTTTTTTACTGCTGCGCATGCCATCAAGTGCGGGGTTCGGTGTATGGACACTCACGGTTTGACTGTACCTGTATCACGATAACAAATGATTACAATCAGTTTCAAATGTGGTCTTCGGTCTTGCGCATAGCTGCGTTGTATATAGAATTGTCATGAGTACACAGAAAAATTCAAACAGGTAGTCACAATGCTCGAAATTGAACCGTACAAATAAGAGAGGAAAAGAATGAGTGAAAGAGATAATTTTAAGGTAAACAATTAAGGTTATTCAGAAGCAATTGTATTTATTACAATAAACCACTTTCTTTTTTTAAAAAGTACATAAATTTTACCTCGAACATATAAATATATTTCAAGGATAAAAAGTCATTTTTTTCAACAGACAATATGGTTTGCATTTAAATGATTACATTTATTAAAGTGAAATTTAATTTTTCGGTAATAAAAAATCCGTAAATAATAAATTGAATGTTTAACTTATATATTGATGACTAATTATATTTTTTCAGCTAAGGCCCATAAGAAATAGAAAATTTATCGACTTATCAAAATAGAATATTACTAACTTTATATGATAAAAAAACACTGTTCTTTAGGAAATGTATTAATAAATTAATTACACTAAAATGGGCATCAAAACGCCTACTCACGGTTGTAATAATAATAAATTTCCTAAAAAACAATTTTTTATTATATTAAATTAGAAAAAAACGGAAATGGATTTATCAACACAATATCAACATAGAATATTACTTTATAATTTCTCAGTTTCATAAAAAATCGTTTTTCATTTAAAGTGAATATTGCCACCTTGTTTTTGTACTTTTGTCTTCATATTACTTAAAATATTTTAATAAAGCATAATCTGCGCTTCGTTAAAATAAAATTTTAACATATATATATATATATATATATATATAAAACAATTTATTAAAGAATATTTTATCATCCTGTTTGTTAGTAACTATAGTATAAAAAATAAATGCTAAAATAACAAACTAATACGTAAGTAACAAAATTAATATAAGAATATCAAACTTGTTATCTTAGGAACGTTTTCGGGCATAACCCATCTTCAGCTAAAATATAATCGAACTAAATTAAAAACATAGTGTAACAGTGAACACAATTTAAAACTTCACTTTGAAGCTAAAATAAAACTAAATTAAAAATAAATTAAAATGAAAATAACATGAAACATAGCACACATGTGAATTGAACTACAGTCTAACACAATGTGTTAGACTGTAGTTCAATTCACATGTGTGCTATGTTTCATGTTATTTTCATTTTAATTTATTTTTAATTTAGTTTTATTTTAGCTTCAAAGTGAAGTTTTAAATTGTGTTCACTGTTACACTATGTTTTTAATTTAGTTCGATTATATTTTAGCTGAAGATGGGTTATGCCCGAAAACGTTCCTAAGATAACAAGTTTGATATTCTTATATTAATTTTGTTACTTACGTATTAGTTTGTTATTTTAGCATTTATTTTTTATACTAAAACAATTTCTAAAATCCTATAAGATAACTTCAGATTGTACTGTTCGGGTATTCCTCGTACTATAAATTTTAATATACTACTTCAACTGTCACTGATTACTATATGTAATTTTTCGTCTTTTTTATTTTTACAATTATTTGGGAGCTCCAAAATCGCAATTTAAATAAAAAGGAACCAAGACAAATGGACAATAACACAAACACATAAATTAAAATTGTATAATAAAATACCAAGTAATAGACTAGGTGATGAAAGTCCGTACGATGAAATAAATGAATCCATACACCAAACGAATAATGCACCTAAGAAAAATCCGATTGAAACAGGTATGAATGAAAATTCTCCATTTTTACCATACATATTGGATTGTTCCGCCATTTCTATCGCTGGAGCTAAGAGCGACCAGTACGATGCGGCTATCATAACACCAGCAGCGAAACCCAAACTGATATCCAATAGTTTTTTCTTAAAAAATACTAATACTATTAAGAAGAGTAAATATGCACAACATAGTAATAATAAACGTTAGCAATAGTAAAATATTACATTTACATATTTGTTTAGCTATTTACAATTTATGAACGAATAATTTTCTAAAATTAAATTCTTAGTTAATTAATAATACAGAACATTCAGCACTTTCATTCGAAAAACCATTAACAATTACCAACGTATAAATTTTATATTTATAAAAACATTACTTCACACTGATGATCACGTAAATTGGAAATGTTCTATTAATATTTTATTTGGTTATAGCTTTACCTGTTAATTAATAACTGATTTTAACATTTTTTTTAATTTTTAAAGAAGTTAAGGGTTTCAAAAGGCCGGAGCCCAACGTTTTTTATTTATTCTGGAATTTTACATAAATTATATAATGACCAAATATTCTAATGCTGTTTTTTAATATAATAAAATTAATTAATATCTAATTGTCTTTACTCTTTTATCGGAGAAAACTATCACAAAAGATGCTCCCAGGGCAGTTAAACCCCATGTTATTAGTGTACCAAGCGCTGCTTGTACAATAGGATGAGCATCTGGTATCATTCTTATCACAGAAGTAAAATTTTCCAAGTATTCATTATGATAGAAAAATTAAAAGCACAATAACTTCAAACTCAAACACCGACTAACACAAAATTCATCGGTACACTAGCACATACCGCCAGTCAGCGTTAAACAAACATTACATAAATAAAGCGAAAACTGATAACCATACCGAAAAAACATAACGAAATAATAAATCAATGAAAAAAGAAATAACTAAAATAAACGGAGCTGACAAGTGGGAAAAATGACGTCATTGTTATTAAATTTATGATATTTAAATAAAGCAAAATACGGTATTAACAGGATACTGTTGAAGTGAACAGATTAATTGATCAACTATCTAAATTTTTAAATTTTCTTTCAAAAATAAATCAGCTCACAATTTTGTATATTTTAGAGGACTATGTGATACAATTACAGGCGTACCGCGGACGATATACTAAACACAGTGTGATGCTAATTGATAATGATGTAATGATTCGAAATAAAATTCTCGCATAACCCGATTATTAGAATAACCGAAAGGATATAATTATTCCAATAACCACAACGCATTGTACCGGTACAATTATTTAAAATTTGATTCATGCAATTATTGAAATCACGATCACGATTCGAATTAAAATCTTTGTATTTTTATAGGCATCTAAGTAGTAAAACGGACAAATGTTACATAATAAATGTGCGCATGCGCCATCTTAACATTTATCATTTAGTTTCAAAATTTTACTGATAGCGGAAAACGGAATGCATAATTAATCTATTAAAGCCCGTTGCTCATTGTAGCGATGAATGTGAAATGTGAAATGAGTTTTTTCCGACTGCTCATTGCTGCGAGTTCGCTGAGCGAGGAAATATTAGTTCACGATTAAATTATCGAAATTTTATTCAATCTTTGCTTATCTTTCATCGTTTGTTTTTATTTTAATGTAGGTTTCTGTGTTAACAAAGTTTACTATGTAATAAAATGATACTCATTTAATCGACAACAAGTTAAATAGTATTAATCAGGGCTTGAAAGCCAAATAATAATACGGCTTTAACTTAATACGGTTTATGTTCTTGAAAAATACAGCTTAAACTTTCGGCTTTTGGCTGTTCAAATTTGAAATATGGCTAAGGCTTTGAGCTTTTGGCTGTTTAAATTTAAAATACAGCTTAAGCTTTCAGCTTTCAGCTTACAAAATGAATTTCAATAGAAGTTAATTAAAATAATTTACTAATTACTATGCATCAGGCTATTAAGCGTTACTATTGAAACTTCAGCTTTTTTCTTTACACACAAAAATAGAAGTTTTTAAAAACAATCTTAGTCTTTCTTATATGAAATGGATATAGTTTTATTTAATATATAGGTATTCTCTGTAACACGCATAAACAATATTTAAGTTACCAACAATTTGAAACCTGTAGTATGTATTGCGATAAAACTGTCGCAAAAAAATGATCTCCCCCTTTCCACAGGAATTGGTAATTTCTCAAACCATATATACATACAAGGTACACGAGTGTTCATATAGCTAGTCAAATTAGAAATTATGTTTTTCCTCTTTCAGGCTTTCTCAACAAAATAAGAGTTTGCAATTATAGTATAATAATAATAGCATTAATTACAAATATATAAATAAACGATTTCGAAATCTTACATATAAGTAATAATAATAATATCTATAATACATGCAAACACTAAAGTTAACTAATTATATTATGTGCTACACCACAAAGATAATCTTCGAGCTGAAGCTGATTATAATTTGTTGTGACTTTCAACAAAAACGTTTGTCGCAATCGACATATTTCTTTTTTTTATTCGGTTACTTTTATCAGTGAGACCATGTTTTCTTTATTTTGTTGATACTATATCACGTTTATAGACGAATGACAGAAACCATTATGTGTCAACATCCTTTACAGCATTCTTTTTTTTTTCGGAACAGAAAAGTAAAAATAACAATAACGGCATGTTTTACACGCATTCATTGCACATTTTGTTATGTTCTTCTGTTAGAAATATTAACCATTTTCTTAGAAATTTAAAACCGAATGGCCAATCGTACCGGTTATGAACAATGCAGATAAATAAACTTCTTCTCTTACGAAGCTGTTCAGGATTTGGTAAAATAAAGCACTACACTTATTTGCAAAAAACAGTTGCATTTATTAATTCTCCGTACTACGGTCATTGTTAAGAATAGTTTATTCGAAAAATATTCTAGTAATTCTTCTTCCGCCGAAATAATAACAACTGCTTTACAATAAACCTATAGTCAATTCCAACAAAAAGATACGATTTTTTCCATGACGATTTTATCACTTTTGTTTCTTCTTTTATTCCTATGGATTCGCATATTGTAAAATATTCGAGGATGAGTTAAATGAAATCAATCAAGCGTCACAATCTCATATAGCGGTGAATCATTTTTTGCTACAACCTATCTCTTATACGGAACTATTTGTCCCATTAAATAAGAAGAAAGATTCAGCACCTGACCGAAATGGCGTAACATACTTGGTCCTAAAGAACATGTCTGAAAATGCCAAAATTATTCTTGTCGGCATCTTTAATGGTCTGCTGCAACAGGGTTTGGTTCCGGATGACTGGGGCGGTTTCTTGTATGTCCTATTCTGAAACCCGGGAAGTCTCCTGCTCAAGCATCTTCTTACCGGCCAATTTCCTTGGCTTCCTGCCTAAGAAAATCATTTGAACTGGTTATAAAGAATCGTTTAATATCTTTCCGCACACCAGGTTTAGGAACTTTGGATTGTATTGCTAGCTCTTTAAATGACGTTTACCAATCGTTCATTAATAGGAAGTTTCTTCTGGCCACATTTTTAGATGTTAAGGGAGCTTTTGACAATGTTTCCATTCCCATCCTGTTTAAGCAATTAACCGAGTTAGGAATACCAAATCTCATGGTAATAACTCTGTGTAAATCATTTTCGAAAAGATTGCTCTATTTCCTAAACCCAGTTTCTAAACGAACGGAGCTCCGTACAGTTTATCGGAGACTTGCTCAAGGATCGGTTTTGAGTCCTTTATTGTTCAACATTAATATCAGATCAATCCTTTGTACTCAGCTACCCTCTGCATCAAATATTTTATCATATGCAGACGATGTTGTTGTATATAGTAGAGATAAAAATCTTTCTTATTGTATACAAAATAATCAATTTTCAGTAAACGATTACCGTGATGCCTTTCAAAAGATTAGTTTGGACTTGTCTCCATTCAAATCTTGTATTACGTTATTTACTCTTAGGCCTTACTCTCAACCGGATATAATAATTAAAATGCATAATCAAAACATTACGTTCTCTAAACAGGTAAGATATCTGGGCATGTATCTAGACTCCAGATTAACTTAGGCATTCCATATACAGACGTTGCTCCAACAGTTACCCAGGACTTTTAATCCATTGAAGGCGATTAACAATACTTCCTGGGGAGGCGACCCAGTAACCTTAGGTCTTCTGCATAAATCTATCATTAGGTCTAAACTCGATTACAGTGCGATTTTTTATGGATCGGCTTCAAAATCGCTTCTGGGTAAGTTAGACGTTCTGCAGAATCTGGGATTGAGGATTATAACAGGGAATGTTACATAGGCTCCTACCATAAGTCATCAGATGGAATCTAAAATTCCTCCCTTACGGGTAAGAATATCTCTTCTGGCAGATCGGTTTTTAATTAAATATTGCAGCTTCCTCCAACCATTAATTTAAAAAAAACTCATTCAAATTTCAAACGATTGGAGATGTGTACAGCGTAAAAAACCACTTTTAATTAAAAATATCAATAGATACAGCTCATATTGCCCCACCCTTATTCCCGTGCTGCCATCTAGGTATTTTATTTTCCCGTTTATTATCAATTCAGTTATAATAAACGTAAATTTAGACCTCTTAAACAACTTAAAGAAATAATGCCTCCTTGCTTTATGCAATTTCCCTTCTTTCCTAAGAATATGTACGGATGGCGCCAAGTTCTCAGGGTCAAGGAAGGCGGCGGGCGCGGCATTCATAACGGGAGAGAACTTAATATTTAAGTTTAAGCTTCTGCCTGAGGCTTCTGTGTTTACTGCTGAGTTGCTCGTCATTGACAAGGCCTGTGATTTTATTCTAAACGCTGCAGACGGGAGAGGAAAATCGGTAATATGCTCAGACTGTCTAAGTAGCCTTTTGGCCCTTAGGAATAGTCACTTTAAGCATCAGAACCACCCATTAACATTCTAAATCAAATTAAAACTCGCTAACATTCGGGACAATGGGGGTACAGTAAAGTTTTGTTGGATCCCTAGTCACTGTGGGATCATTTTGAACGAAGTGGTGGATCAGGCAGCTAAAGACGCTGCCTGGGACGGGATCATATATCCCTACATCCCATCAACGGATATTTTAGAGAAGGTTAAAAGGGATAACTTAACCGAATGGGAAAATATTATCAAGAGTGCGCCTAGTACAGGCAGGTCTTACGAATTGGTCCAATCGACTCTTCCAGTTAGACCCTGGTATTACAATATATCTAATGTTCCGGATAGTTTGGTGCGAAAGTTTTTGTAAATACTATCTGCAGACTTCGTACGGGGCATAACAGGGTGCGACTAAATTTTGGGGTTGAAACCCCTCTACACTCCAACTGTAATGAGCATTTTAGTACAGGTTATCGTGAGGAAATTAATCATCTGTTGTTTAATTGTGAGGCGCTAGCCAGAGACAGAGTCTTCCTTTTGGAGGATTTAAAGGCCTGCGGTTCGTTTCCTCCTTACTGCATTTTCCCTTTAATCGCTTCAGGTAATCGTGTGTTGATAATAATATTCACGTTTATTAAAAGAAGTAGAATCATTATTTAAACTTTTTTTTTTTTGTTTTTGATTTTATGGCCCGGCTTCAGTTAACTATCAAGGAGTTCTGATGTGGCTAATAACTGTCATCTTCAGAGGTCTTTCAGCTTGTTAATTACTCGGTTCTAAGTCTATATCCTTGACCTGCTGCTGTCCAGTCGCACCCCAGTGCCTGTTGCACTTGGGGTGTGATGTGGTCAGTGTTAATTTTATATTCTTTCCTTCTTGACACTCGTGGACTATGTCAATCATTGCGGCCATGTGTGTTCGAGTTTAATTATCAATGTTAATTCCATATCCTTCTTGACACTCGTAGACTATGTCATATCATGGCGGCCATGTGTGCTCGAATTATATTGTGGACATTTAATTATCAGTGTTAATTCCGTATCCTACTTTTCGACGTACGTGGGCTACGTTGCGTCATTGCGGCCATGTTTACTCGAACTTTATTGCTACACAATATTCTGTTAGTCTACGTTATTTGCAGAAGTTGTTGATGGCCAAATGGTTTCTTGCCGGGCCAAAAAAAAAAAAAAAAAAAAAAGTCGTGTTTGTGTAAAATTAATAAAGAGGAGATTTTGGTAGATTTGATTGTTTATTTTCTTCGATCATCTGATGTGGTTTGTTTTTTTGTATAAAATACGTTAGTTTAAAATTTCGGCCGACAACAATTACATATAACGGTTATAAAACAAATATATACTTTTAAGAATGTCAAATAGTTGTTTAAAAATCGGAAAATTTTTGTTACTTATTTATGTTAATTTTATTACTACATGAATTGCTTTATTGATGTTTTTGCATGGTTTAAAAGTGAATTCTGGTTTATGTAGGTCATATTTCACACTAATAAGAAAAACAGATTCTAAGTAACTAATCCGTGTTACATAACGTGCAGGATTAAATATCTAGCTCTAAAATATTTATTTTTCAGGTAACTATATTCTAGAAAAAAATAAATAAATAAATAAAAATATAATTTTATCGCAAATACAGCAAAGCAGTTGAGCATTATATGTCAACCGCCAAGGATTTAATATGATAAGTATTGTAAATGTTACTAATTTGAAAACTGAATTTCGAGGTGATTTAGTTATTAGCACCTTGTTGGATCAAACTTCTTTCGGTTGCAAGACGAACTGGTTACAAAAAAGGTCGATATAGTTTCGCGATGTGACAAAGACTGTCGTTCTACTGAGATGATTTTTTAACAATTCGGGTTTTTCTTTCTACTCTTTCAATAGGTTAGACCATTATTAAACATTTTTTTTTATTTATTTACCAGCATAGTGCGTTAAATTATTTAACAAATCGAAATACTATTCGCATCTGTTTTTCATCAGGCAGACGTACCGTCTAAACAATGATGTGCTGAGTCCGTTCCTTTTATTACAGTTCATAACAACACTAACACAAGCCATAATGAAAATAACCAAACCGAAACCTGCGATCCCGCTCCGTCTCTTAGTCCTCGTACTAACACTACTAATGCAAATTATAACAATCCAAACCAAATTCTAAAAACCGCTGCAGTCTCGTATTCCGATAAAGCCAAAAAAAAAAAAAATAACACCGATTAACAAACCCGTTTATTCCGTGCATTTAAGAAACCCATTTAAAACAAAACCAACATTTAAAACTAAAAAACGATAAGTTCTCAAATCAAATCCGGTGCTTGTTAGTTGTGCGCATGGGGGAATAATATTAGCCATTTGTGCGGATATTAACTTTCAACTGATAATGTTACCATCTGATATTCAACCAGTAACAGTCAAAATTTGTACGCCAGCTCCACGGGAGTCTCTAAACATAATTCTGAACCATATTTAGAAACTTTTAAAGTTGTCAAAAAATTCAAACAGTCCCTCCCCTCTAGCACCGCGAGTATTACAGCTAAAAATTTTGAACACGGTTAAACATATGTGCTTTGACATATATTTCTCAAGTTTGAAAAATCAAGGTTTGAAAGTTTCATTAAGGAAATAACATGGTTTCGTTCTCGACAAAGAATGATCTTTCCATCGATCATAACAAAGAAAAAAAAACTATTTTTGAAACTTTCGAGCTTTCAGCACCTAAGGGTCCGAATTCAAAGTTGGAAACCCAGATGTTCCAAAGTAAATAAATAAACAGGGACCCACATTTTTTTAACCTTGTTCAAAATCTTGAACTACAATACATAAATTACAAGCGGGGCTACACGTCATTTATTACGATTTAATGAACTTTTAGTAAATTTCTAACAGTTTCGTTAAGAAAATGAAATAGGTGTCCGTTTCTGATAAATAGCGCTCTTTCCAATAATAATACACTTGAAAAAAATTTCGAGCCTTCAGACCCCCAAGCCACTAATTTTAAAGTTGGAAACCTAGATGTTCCAAACCAGAGAAATATACATGGATGCCCATATTTTCTACTTTCCTCAAAATTTTTAGCTATAATACTGGCGTCACAAATCAATTTTCGTATTTCTTTGAACTTTTTGGCAATTTTGAAAGTTCCACTAAGAAAATGAAATACAGTTCCCTTCCTGGAAGATAGCGCGCGATCCTTCCAACGATATATAACATGCCTTAGAGAAAAATTTTTTTTTTTTTCAAAATTTCCAAGGGTCCAATTTGAAAGCTGGAGATAGAGCAACATACGGGGATGCGCATGTTTCTAGCCGCGTTCAAAATTTTTAGCTGTAATATTTGTGGAGCTAGGGGGGATACACATCATTTTTTTTTTTTTGGAACTTTTCGGCAACTTTGAAAGTTTCATTAAGAAAATTAAATAAAGTTTCGTTCCTGAAAAATAGCGATCTTTCTAATGATATATCACAAGCCCAGGTAAAAAAAAATTTTTTTTCAAAATTTTGTACTTTCAGCGCCTTAAGGGTCTAACTTTACAGCTGGAAACCTGGATGTTCCAAACTATAGAAATATACATACATATAAGTGCATATTTTTAACCGTGTTCAAAATTTTTAGCTGTAATATTCGCTGCACTAGGGGGGGGGGGGGTGAAACGCCATTTTTTGCGCTTTTTTGATCTTTTAGGCAACTTTACATAACTTTTGACCCGTAGTTTTTTGATTTTATGAAAGGACTCCTGCATTTTAGTTTATATTTTGAATTTCAGTTTTATAGGTTTATCGGGTGATAAGTTATAGATCGTTTTAAAGATAATTTTAATTGTAATTTATGTTCTAAATTTGAAGTTTATAAGTCAAACCGTTCGTGAATTATTAATTTTTATTTGATATTTTTGTCATTTGTGTCTTATTAGGATCCTAGTACATTATGTATAAATATAAAGTCTGACTACAGCTGTACCACCCAACGAACGGTTAGCAGCATATCATACTTATTTCAGTTGAGCGGCCAGTCATCCAAGCTAAGTTCTGCGATATTTCTACCACTCTTGCTGGGTGAATGAAAAGAGTGGAGTGTCGGATCGGTGTCCTTCATTAATTATAACTGTTACGATATTTTCGATTCGTTTATATCATTTTTGTTATATATAATTTTACTGCATGCATAGCGCACGATTTTCAAACCGTCATTATGTGATCGCCCGCTGATTGGTTGAGATAGCCGAGATCGATGCCTTTTTTTTGCCTATTCGTTCCTTGCCATTTCCAGGCATCTGAAATTTTTCGCTCGCCTGTTTTGCCGACCATATGTTATATTACTCTGTAATCTCAGTATTTTTTATTCGCCTTTATGTTATTAAGTTGTTTGCTTTGTTAATGTTCGTTCAACATCGAGTTATGAATAAAACTTTTAACATGCGGACTTATTAATTTCAAAATAATTATTAAATCCTTAACATCCTTCTCATGCAACATATTGTACTATTCTAAAGAAAGTACACCTGGTGTGAAAAGTCCGTTAAATCGTTTACCCTACCAGAAGGTTGTTACAACATCGAAGATATTCCACAATACCTGAGGGAGAAATGGGAGAGTGTAAAGAAGAATGTTGCTACGAATTGTGTGTGTACATAAACTCGATAAGGTACTCGTGTGAGCCATATATAACAGACTTTGATAAGATAAAGCGTACACATTTGTACTTAGCCTACGCGAAATTTAAAGCCGAGTACTATGGACAGGAAATTGCGCATCCGGCCATTAGCATGACTGACTGTTACCACCTACCCGCTCTTTGTGATCCCTTGCGTCTATCAGAATAAGCTGCTGGCGGACAGTAGCCCTATTCACATAAGAGTAGACTTCAAGGCAGTCAAGAATGTTCTCGCCAATACATCGGCGACGAGGTACAACATGTTACAGATATAAGTAGTACTAGTCTAATAACACCTTGTCGTAGGTATATCGTATTACAGAAAAGGTATAGTTTATACATTCAAGTTATGTTCAGCTTTATCATCATCTCACATTCCTAGCTGTGTAATGCTGGGGTTGAGAATTGTAAACAAAACAAATAGTCGAGTAGTTGTAGACATGCAGTGTTTTTATAACAACATCAAGTATATTATTGAGGAACTAGCTATACTGAGTCTAAACGGTGACGTTTTATTTCACGCCGTCTATTCCCTGCTGTACCCGGAGGAAACATTATCAGAAAAAAATTTGGGACGTTAATATGTGGATCCAGAACAACTGCCACCATATTCCTTGGAAAGCTGGACACAGATGGCATGGCTTCCTATATATTGATATAGTTGGATGTATAAAACGATTACAACCTAGACAGATATATGTTAAAGGAGTGGAACAGCTGGAGACGCTAAAAGAAATTTTACTTCCGATATTACTGGCAAGAAGCGCATTATATGATTTGAAGACAAGTTATAAGTGTTCCAACCTACACACGTTAAATGAAAGTATATACCGAGGCCTATCTCGAGCGGATTATTGCACAGCTCACATTATCGCGTCTAAGAGAAACGTTGCCTGCGTGCTCCGTAATGTTGTGCTAATGATCAAATGGTTGGAAAGTAACGTCCTATTGATGCTTGGAAGGTGAGTTTACATATATATATCATTTCTTAGCTGATGAGATTTAGACGTCGAACGAAATACAGGATCATATGTCGTGTCTTGAGCATCACGATTACTCCTATCCTAATAGTTTATCACTTACCTTTTTAAATCTTCGTTTCATCGGCAGATTACGTAAAGAAAATGTTTTGAAATATTATTTAATTAAATACACATTAATAAATGAGTTAAAAAGTCAAAAAAACATGGTCTTTTCAGTTTTTTGTTGATCTCATTTAAATTAATGAGAATATTTTTTTTTTTGTTCCAAGAATTTTCTAGTGTACACCGATTTTTTTTTTAGAAAAAAATATGTTTCAGTTACCTAGTGCCACGACGCCATTTTGTTTCTTAAAGCCATATAAAAAATATTTGTGTACGCCTTAAGACATGTAAAATAAAGCCTAAAAATTTTATTTAAATCCATTGAGTAGTTTTTAAGAAAAAAATTCCCAAAAAATGGTTAATTTTTCAGAACGTCAAGTTAGTACCCCTTAAAAAACTGCATAATAAAATGAAAACTTCTTTTTCTTATATTTTGGAATCTAACGCTTCGGGCTGAATATTAAATCTGTTTAGAGCAGATGCATTTTTTTTTTTTTTTTTTTTTTAATGGGTTCGTCAACATGGACCTAGGCCCAAGAACAGAGGAAAGAGAAACTCGGATCCTTACACGATCAGAGATAGCCGACAGAAAGGAATCAAGAGCTAGAATAACCAAAGAAGGAAGGGAGAGAATGAATGAAGCACAGTATGGAGCGGGAATACCGGCTTGTAAGAAGAAGGAATAAAAAGAAGCTTGTTCAGTTGGAAGCGACGAAAAACTGAACATCATATGATCGGGATCACATATACATTGATTTCTGGAAGGGTGCAATGGACAATAAGGAGAAGGCACGAGAGAATAACGGAACAATGAGGAAGGGAGCAAACTATGCCCAAAATGCAGGCAGCAAAACGCAGAGAGATTGGAACGGCGCATAGAAGGAAAGTTAATAAACCATAGAAAGCGCGGAAGGGAAGGTTGAATAGACAAGAAAAAGGAGTTCGGGTTGGAGAATGAGGAGACGTAGCAGTCAGACCACAGTCTCGAATGAGCAGCTGCAGACAGAAGAGTAATGTTAGAAGCTGAAAAGGCAGGAAGAAACCTACCAGAAGAGGAAGATAATCGAATGAATGAGTCAACCAACTCATTTCTCTCAATTCCGGCATGGCCAGGAATCCAAAGGAAATCCGTTTGGATTAAGTGGGAAAGGAAAATATCGTGAATTAAGGAACAAATAAGGAGAATGATGTAGTCGGTTGAATGAGAAGGGAGAGATGTGATAGTCTGCAGTACGCTTTGAGCATCCGACAGGATAAGAAGATTGCGAGAAGCCGGTGAAGTTTTGATAAAAAGAAGGGCACGCAGAATAGCAGAAGACTCAGCATAAAAGATTGAACAAAAGGAGGGAAGTTTAAAGGACTCGAAGTAATTGAGAGAAGGACAGAAGAAAGCTGCGCCAACACCATCGGTTCCCTTGGAGCCATCCGTGAAGATCAAAAAATGGTTGGGGAAAAAGAGCTAAGATTCTGTCGAAATTCTGATCTAACAATGTGATGAAGAAGAGGTTTGGGAGGAACAGGTGAATAAAAGCAGTTAATAGGATGAGCAGAGAGGAAAAACTGAAGGAAAAATAAGGGAGTTTATCGTAAGTATAGATATACGGAGAAAATTGGATAAGACGGCCGGTGATAAGAGATAGAATAGGAGTCTTGTTAGCAGAAAAGCGCCAGGAACACAAGATGAAGGAATAAGAAGGAATGAGAGGGCAAGAGGAAATAGGCAACCGTTTGATGAGGAAACGATAACCTAGGAAGGAGCGTCGAAGGAAATGGGGAGGAATGTGACATTCTGCGTGCAGAGCTGGGATAGGAATAGACTTTCGGGCTCCAAGGCAGAAGCGGAGACATGTATTTTGGACCCGGTCGAGCTTAGACAGAAGGGATCTAGAAGAATTACTATAAATATAGGAACAGTAATCAAAAGCAGAGCGAATAAAAGATTTGTAAAACATAAGTAGGATCACAGGATCACCTCCCCAGACAGTGTGCGAAAGGGATTTAATGAGGTTGAGACTTTTAAAGGACACGAATAAACGGTTGATATGGGCATGGAAGGAAAGTCGGCTATCCAGAAAAACATCTAAATAACAGAAGGAGGAAGTAAGAGAAATTGGGCCATTATTTAAGACGAGGTCGACTGAGGAAAGAATAAACGGGTGCAGTGTAAATACGACAGTAGAAGACTTAGAAGAAGAGATGAAAAGATGGATGTTGGATAAGGCATTTTCCAATGCAATTAAGGAGATTTGAAGTTTGGAGTTGGCCTGTTAGATGTTGCGATAAGAGGAATAAGTGAGGATGTCGTCAGCAAAGAAAAGAGAACAGGAATTCAAAGACAAGGACAAAATTTTGATAAAATAAATATTGAATAAAGTAGGGCTAAGGCAAGAACCCTGCGGTAGTCCACGATAGATTATTCTAGTGGCATCCGGCAGAGTAAAAGATTAATAAGCAGGGTAGAAAAATGAACCGGAATGTTTAAGGAAAGCATCAAATTAAAAAGAGTCGGAAGTTGGACATTGTCGAAGGCTGCCGAAATATCAAGAAAAGAAGAAATAAGAAATTTTTTGTTGATGAATGACTTGTAAACATCTGCTAGGAATGCGCTAATACAACCAGGAGGGCCGCGACCAGGGCGGAAATCAAGCATATTACTAGGCAATAAGTTGTGGTGTTTCAGCCACCAAACAAGGCGTGTCTGTTGATTACGTTTTCGAAAAGCTTCCTGACACAAGAAGCAAGAAAAATTGGACGAACTGAAGAAGAGTTCAGTTTAGGGATAGGGATAACAATGAAGGTATTCCAAGATAAAGGAGTACAACCAGAGTGAAGAAATGAGTTAAACAAGTTTAAGAGGAACCGAAGAAAAGAGTCCGAAAGATTTTAGAAAAGGAAATACCGTCTACTCCAGGAACAGAATCTGAAGAATTGCGTAAGGACGTTTCTAATTCCGTGAGGGTAAAAGGAGTGGCCAGAAAATGGGAGGAGTTGGAAGAAGACGAAATGCGACGAGATTTATTAAGGTTAGGAACTTAACAAGGGGCGATAAAGTCAATGAAAAGGATTAACTCATCATCCGAGAGATTACAGGAAAGAGGATGACGGGAAAGAGGGAACTTGAACGCCTTAGCCATTTTCCAAACCTGTGAAATAGGAGTAGAGCGTGAGAAGGAGGAACAGAAGCTTTTCCACGCATTTTTTTTTTCTGATTTGAGGATGAATCTGGCTCTAGCATTGGCTCTTTTATGAGAAAGATAGTTGCTGAGTATAGGGCTAGAGCGAAAAGATCTGAAAGTGGTTAAAATGAGATCGAAAGCAGCCTTACAATCCTGATTCCACCACAAAGCGGAGGACGATTTCACTTTTTTATGAGATGAACGATGGACAGGAGGAGAAGAACAAGTTAAGGCAGAAGAGAAAGAATCAATGAAGAATTTATATTGGGAAAAGCAATTCAAGGAAGCAGGGATAGAAGATAGTGAAGAATCAATGGAGGAACGGAATAGAGACCAATCAACTTTAGAGAGAACCCAATTTGGAGTATTAGGAGAAGTAGAGGAAAGGGAGGAGAAAACTTCATTCCCTGAAATAATAATAGGAACATGGTCACTTCCAAAGGTACCGTTTAAAGTACACCATGAACAGCTGAGACCAAGATTAGGAGAGGTAAGGGATAGATCAATAGAGCTAAGAGAGGAATGACTTCTGATGCATGTAGGAGAACCATCATTGAGAAGGAATAAATCATTCTGAAGGATGAATTTCTCTAAGATCGTGTCATTACTATTGTAGTTGGAACGACCCGACAAAGGTGAGTGGGCGTTCGAATCACCACCTATGAGGAAAGGAGAAGAAGGGGAGTTGAGTAAAGATAGGAACGGAAAATCACTCAAATTGAAAGTCAGAAGAATGTAGGCGGAAATGAAATGAAAGGGGCTGGAAAAATAGTTAGGAATAGAAATGTGCACTAAGCTGGGATAAGGATGATTATTAGAAGGAAACAAGGGTTGAGAAGCATGGGCTAAAAACTGGATATCATTCCTTACTAAAATAGCTGAACTACCGTAGCCATCGCTGCGGTTGGAACAGATCAGAGAGAATCCATTAAAACTGATGTCAGAAGCGCTTGTTAACCACGTTTTAGAAAGAAGCGCGATGTTAATGTCATATTCATCCAACAGCCGTTCAAAAGAGTTCCTGTTGGCCTTAATGCTGCGACAGTTCCATTATAGAACCTTAAAATGACAAGGCATAATGAATGCTTAGATAGACCGTAGTTGGAAGAAGAAGTAGAACAAGGGAAGGTGAAAATACGCAACAGGCCAAAGGAGGGAAGGTGAAAAGGAAGAAGAGAAAATAACCACTGTTCCATTTCCATGGAGCAACGAAATAGAAATTAAAATTTCGAGAAAAGAGAAAAAGATAAAAAAGAACAAGATAAGGAAAAAACAAAACAATAAAGTACCCTCTGCTCAGGTAAATTATTGTGCGAGGGTTGTGGTATGCTATCAACTAACCTAGTTAAAGGCAGCAAGCAACACCGACGCGCTGAAAGAAGGACGGTACAGAAATAGGAAATAAGACAATGAGAAAGACAAAATAAAAAAGGTACAAATATGGAAAAATTCCATAAAGGTGGCTCGCATCACTCAAAAAATTCATTGCGTCTGGGTCCCCGTATGCTATCAACCAACCTATAATAGTTAATGGAGGGAAGCAACACCGAAGGATCGCCATATAAAATTGTAAAAGCGGCAGCATTATGCCAAAGTAAAAACTGAGGAGAAAAACCATGGTGTTGATTTTATGGTAATGGAACGAAATAGTACATAAAGGAAAGGGAACATTTAGAGAAGAGGAAAAAAGGAAAGAGAAAACAAAGTAAAAGTTAGAAGTAGAAAAAAGGTAACATCCACCATATCTAAGATTGCAAAACCTGACAGATGGATAATATTTTATTCTCCAAATTTGGAATATCAAATTTATTGAGAGCGGTTAGCAAAGTTATGGATAAGGCATTATTAGAGGATAGGGAGGAAGAGTTACTAGGAGAAACGTTATTAATAACTGGAGCTGACTCGGCATTTGCGGCATTAGAGGAAGATAACCATATGGGAGAATTGGAAGGATGGGAAGGAATAACGGAACGGCCTTCTTTAGTGCCAGCGTTTAGAGTAAGTTTGGAGTAATAAGAATTCAGAGGATTGGGTGCTTTCGAAGAAGAATAGTGTTTTCGAGATGGAATCCTGACATGAGAGGAAAAAGAACTGCTAGAATAGTTCTGACGCCTCCTCTTGGTAGTAGATGCAGAATTCGGTAAGGCTGGGAAATTCGCGGGATTTGAAACTTTTGCAAAGGTAAAAGCGGGAGAAACTATCGAGCCCTTGCTGATGTTTCTGGCTTCTTTCTAAACTCATTATCTTATGAATTTTAACTTGCTCCTTATAAGTCGGGCAAGAAGGGTCGAGTGCAGCATGATTATTGCCGCAGAGGACGCAAAGATACGAAGAGGGGTTATTTTGTTTAGCTTTGGAACATTCTGAAGAGGAGTGATTAGCAGCGCAGGAGATAACGACGGAGCGTGAGAAGAAAAAAATTAGCGTGAACGAAATAAAATAAAACTAGAGAAATGAAAATAAGTAAAAGAGATAAATAGATTGAGATAAATAAATGTAACGATCTCACCGAGTTCTTCCGAAACAATTAAATGCAACGCGAATAGATTTTATCGCAACGAGATAAACTATTTATGCATTTTATGATATCATACTTCAAGAGAAAATTATTAATAAGCCTTAAAATAACAGTTTAGTTCTATTTAAAAATAATAAATACCGTTTTTTTTAGAATAATTCTAAATTTATAAGTTAATATTTAAAATTTTGTAAATAGAATCAGTTAGTAGTTGCCACACGTTCAACATTCCATTTGACTGAAAGTGGCCTTAGTGAAGTCCTTATACATTTCTTTAATAGTATAGGAATTATTTAGATGTCATAAGAAATAGATATATTAATGTTGACACTATGTCATCGTAAGGTTAAAGAAGTCACTATTTTTACACTTTATGATTTTAAGATTTAGATTAAACCTTTTTTCAATATACATTTCGAATAAGAATTATACTACTCTAAAAATGTTTATTTAAAAGAAAAATATATAAATTTTAGTCAATTTTTTTATAGTATACTTATACAGTCGTTTACATACAGATATTCGGTAATCTTTAAAAACTAATGTCCAGTTTTTAATTAAGTTTTTAAAGTTAATCAGGGTTTTTCCCGGGCATGTATGGTACTTTCGCTAAGCATTTGGAAATGTTTATAAAACTTAAAAAATCCGCCTATAACAGCTAATAATATATGACATTAAAAATACGTCAATGAATTGTGTTATAGGAGTCCCCTTCAACAAAAAAAAAACAACAAAAATCTAAATTTCGTCAATTCGCTTGTCATTAATTCTTGAATCCGACGAAAGTTTAAAATAGAAATTATTCGTAAAATGAACGTTTATTGAAGAGGCATTTTAAAAAAATTGCATTTAAAGAGGACACAACAAGTAAATACATATCTTAAAAAACTGAAATTACAGCTAATGATTTGAAATTTAATAATAAAAGATCATATTTTTCAAATATATAGATGTTTATTAAAAACAGCAATGAAAAAATGTTTTGAACGTATATAACTATATAAAATTATAGTTCCACTTCTCATACGGCTGGCCAAAAAAATGATAACATACAACGCCAAGGAAAACAATGGCTTTTGAAAAGAATTAAGAACCATTGGTATAGAACATACAAAAATAGAACAATAGATCGATAGTTTATTGCAATACTTATACACTAAAGAATACTGAAAGACAACTGAGTACAAGTAATAAAATAATTAAGGTAATTTTAGAAATGCATTTAAAATGATGAGCAAAATATATTGCTATAAAATAAAGAAGCGCGTCAGAGACCGTTTCGCAAACGATTCGATAATTTTAAAAAGAAAATGTCGTTCTAAACTTCGATAATACTACTTGAAATAATTAGTTCTTTTACATTAGTGTATTCTGGATTATTAGAAAATATCTCGCATAATTCTGAAAACGAAGGTCTGTCTCTAGCTTTATAAGCCCAACATCGTTCCATTACTTGATAAATATCTTGAGGACACTTATATGGTCTTTGCAACCGTTCTCCCTTTTCTATGAGATCTATAACCTGAATAAAAACAAAAAACAGAAAACAAATGAAAAATCCCGTATGCTTAGATTTTAATACGGATCAGCTTTATTATTTATTTATTTTGTCCGCATATTAGAATATGTGTATTATACTTACATCACTTCCCTTACATGTGCCGTATGGCTGATCACCGTACGAATACATTTCCCATAAAGTAACTCCAAAACTCCAAACATCACTCGCGCTGGAGAAAGTACCGAAGTTATATGATTCCGGAGCATACCTAAAACCATGGCCAGCATGTATAATGGGAAGATACTAAAAATGCGATCAAATCAAATATTGAGTGTTTCAAAAGTATGGATTAATAAATGAATTTTAGAAAGGAGATTTTATTTTTTATGATGAATTGTAATTAGGCTTTCACATGATAAGTTACTGTCTCGATACACAAAGTAATGGTTGCACTTTTCAGGTTGCTTTTTGATATTACCATATTTTTTACTTGTTAACAGTATGTTGTATGTAGATGAAAGAGTAAATACTTATAAGCACTACAGGCGACACTGAAAAAATATAGAAACAGTATTCAACCGTTTATATAGTGACACTGAGTCGACAGCAACCACATACAGCGGTCGAAGTGATGATTACATCGTCTTCATTCAGTGTTCAACGTTTCATGTGACACAAAGTACAAAATTTTATTATCCCAAAATCAAGGAATATTCAAGAATTTGTTCAAGCATGTAATTTTGGCGAATGTATAACCATCACATAATCCGAACCTAACTCCTCTAGATTTTCATCTATGGAATGAGTTGAAAAATAAAAGTTACGCAAATTATCTCGCTAATACCGATATATTAAGAGATATTAAAATGGCAATCAATAGTATCTTAAAAAGCACGATAAAATGCGTTTTTGCAAATTTAATCAATTGCCGTCGTTTGTGCACTACTGTAAAAGATGAATATTTTGAGCACTATTAACAAAGCATGCTTTTCGAGAAATTATTGATTACTATTTTGATATTATCTTTTAATTCATCGATATAGCAAGAGCATTGTATTGATAATTACTAAAGTTACTTTCTGTTTTAATGAAATTAATTTTACATAATATTACGCTGAATAGTTTTCTTCGTTTGGTAAAAATTTACTACATTATTCTATCCAAAAGTATAAGCTTTATAGTGGTTACGATTGAAAAAGGTTACAGTGTACTGTGTTCGATTCTTTTGGAAAATTCAACATTTCTTAGCAGAATTGTATAATAATTTTATTAAATTAATATGTCAGTGGGTAATTAATAAAAATAATTAGTTTTATAAACCATTTAATGGGCCAGCGACCGCCTTGTGTAGCTCTGTAATATTCTCTATCTGCAGCTAATGTTCTCGACAATCCAAAATCACTTATTTTAGCTTGGTACCTCGATGATAACAAAATATTTCGTGCTGCTAAATCCCTATGAACAAATCGTTGTTCTTCCAAATACTGCATTCCTATATAAATTGTTCGTCTGTTTTATTACGTTCCATAACAAAACATATGCACTTACATATCACATATATATACATATCTAAAAAAAATAGTACGATTATAGAGATAAATTCTATTATAACATATATTTAGCAAATTTTAGGTTACCATGTAGAATGAAGTTAGGTATAATTAAATGAACAACGGCCAGTAGTATTTAGTTAAAAATAAAGTGATTAAATAATAGAAACAATTACTGATACCATCAATTTATGTTATTAAATATAATTGTGATTATTAAATAAATGCAAAAACGGAAAATATATGATTTAAATTAAAACTTCAACATATGTCTTAATAATGTACTACACGTTCATGATGATAATTTAATTATGACTAAATAGTTATTTTTGTCCTAATATTTTTACAATGGAAAAGTATTTCTTTATAGACAAAATTTGTTGTAAAACCATTCGAAATTAGAACATGCAAGTAGAATAAGTAAATATTAATATGAATAACTAATCACGTGAAAAATATTCTTCAAATAAAATTGACCTTCACCGTTTGCTATATTTGTCCCTACAAAAGTGATCATAACCCCCCCCCCCCAAAAAAAAACACTTTAACTTGAAATTAATTACTTTGAAATATAATAATTATATCATAAGCATTCTAGGTATGAATATTTGCTCCTCTTGATTGTAGTAGGTCAGAATTGTTATTTTAATTCCGATCTTTTAAACCCCTTTTTTCTTCTTTTGTAGACCGAAATAAAATGTCCGTTCTTACAATATTAAGCCTATAATTTACAACCCAACAGAGTTGGACTATATAATAAACTTTTACAGCGTGTGATTAAATAAATAAAAGGACATTATCCCGGCAAACGAACTTGAGGTTGCAAACGTATTAGCTGCGCACTTCAACTATGAATCATCCTCTACATTGAAAGCTTAACTGAATCTTAGAAACCCGCAAGAGCCTCTCGTTTCAGCAGTCTGATGCACTTATCCAGTTTGTATAATGAAATCAAAGTAGCATTCGTCACAAAGAACATACTTACTTAATACGAGGGTGGTTCAAATATGAATGCGAATTCTTCTCCAGAAGGGGAAGGGGTGCGTTTTGAAGGTCGCGGTTGGAACTGGTGATACTAGACTGGACTACTGACAGTTTGGCACAAATTTCGTCGCGACGGGTCTATTCACGCGCGTGCAGTGCGGTGAGCGAGAAAGAGGTTCCAGTTTCGATTATGCAACGCATTGTAATTCGTTTTTTGGTCAAAGAAAATGTTAAAACCGCCGAAATTGCGACCCGTTTGAAAAAACGGTTCGGTGATGACACCCTCTAAACGTCAAAAGTGTATCGATGGGCGAAAGCCATCGCGGAGGGGCGTGAAGCGGTCGAGAACGAAGCGCATGATCGTTGACCGCGAACCAGCATCACCCCAGAAAACATTCGGCGCATCGAAAAGATGATTTTGGAGGACAGACGGCTGACTGTGCGGGATATGTCGGAAGAAATAGGCATCAGTGTAGGTGGTGTCGAGTCCATAATCCACGAACACCTTCAATATCGCAAAATAACCGCGCGATGGATTCCCAAACTGCTGAATTCCGAACAGAAGTTCGCGCGCCAAGAAGTTTGTCAGCGCTTGCTCGATCGTTACGAAGCCAAAGGCGATGGTTTTTTAACTCGAATCTTCACCACGGACGAGACATGGGTCCATTACTACACGCCCGAGAGCAAGATTGCGTCTATGGAGTAGCGGAAGAAGGATGAGCGCGCGCCAGTGAATGCAAAGACTACGAGGTCTGCGGGGAAGGTGATGTGTACGGTGTTCTTCGACAGGCAGGGAGTGCTGTACATCGACTTCCTTCGTACCCAGCGTACTATCAACGCCGCTGATTACTCTAACCTCCTGAAAACGCGCGTGAAGCCGGCATATCATTCGAAAAGACGAGACATTCCGGCACGGACTGCGATTCTTCTTCAAGAAAACGCTCACCCCCATACCGCGCGGCTGACACTCGACACCGTGGCCGAACTTGGCTGGGAATCACTTGAACATCCCCTCTACAGCCCAGATTTATCACCCTGTGATTTTCATGTGTTTGGACCCCTCAAAGAGGCACTTGGAGGGTAACGATGACGTCGAAGCCTTCGTGCACAATTGGTTTCGAGAGCGCCCGGCGGAATTCTACGAAATGGGCATCAAAAAGCTTTCGGAGAGGTGGTCGAGGTGTGTAGCATGTGAAGGGGACTATCTAGAAAAGCTGTGAATTTTTGTAAATTTTTCCGATAAATAAATACATTTTTTATGAACAAATTTGCATTCATATTTGAACCACCCTCGTATTTTTTAACATAGAAAAGGCATATGATTGGGGGTTTGGAGTCTGGAGCTACTCCGGAAGATAGTTAAGAATAATTTCCGGCTGCTATCCTTCAAGTCTATTGTTCAATCACGCTCGCTCAACAGTCGTATCCCTATTATATATGATTCACGTGCTGCTTTCAATGTCCTTTCCCAACGGATCACGATAAATAGTACTGATAATTTAATCCAACCCTTAATTGTCCATCTAATATCATCCTCCCACTAGGTCATTTTCCTGCGGGTACCTGTTCACATTGGGCAGGTGAGTAACGCTTTGGCTGAACAACCAAACTTCTGAACAATTATGTGCGGTCCTAATGGAAGCAAGATTAGTTTTCTCAACAAGCTTGCTTTCTTAGCAAGATAAACCATTGTATCAATCATTGGTTTCTCTTTTCTGACCTTTTTAGAATCCATCTCATGACCATCACACAGTTGTGCAGAATATTTCCCTGACGCACAGCCATCGAGTCTCTTGTTGCCTGTCTTTTTTATTTTCTTCCTCCTGCTTCCTTAATAAAACACATTCTCCTAGAGTGCCCGCCTTCTGCTCTCCAACACTCTAATTTCTTCAAAGAGTCTTTGCCGTCTTTTCTATTTAACTTCTCTGCTAGTATAGTAAACACTATTCAATTTCTCTGCGCAACCACTTCTTACCGCGGTAGTATCGTAAAGCGTTTATAGCTGCACACGTCATTCAAAAAAAAAAAAAAAAAAAAAAAAAAAAGATAGGTTGGTTTTGCCCCATGCACCAATTGTCTCCTAAAAGTCTATCGAACATTCCCAACTTCAGTTCAAGATATATGGCTATCTCAGTTTCTTTCAATGCCACGTCACTGAATGTAATTATACGAATAAAATTTATGTATCGCTGTTTTCGGTGGTAATCTGCTGACTGCTTCGCTATCGGTCTAGCCGAATTTCACGGTAACATAATTTAAAATTTTGAATAGTTAAAAAAGACAAGGTAACAGTTTTTTACAATCAATAATTTGTGTAACAGGTCAATATAATCAATCAGAAGAGGAACTAAAGAACTAAGCTGTCATCCAAAAGAAGGTTAAACTCTGACTATCAAAAATCCTTTGGCTGTCATTTCTTTGATTATTTTTCCCAACCTTGTCACTCTACTCACCACTCATTGCCCAAAGGACAGTGCACATTTTTCTCAGTGTCGTTCACAAGATTCACCTTCCACCAACAACAGGAACTCATACACATGCGCATTTTTTCCTCATCACAATTTCCGATATTTTAGTACCTATTTATTTATTGATTTATTTCTTTTTTATTTTATTTATTTGTTACTCTATTCGTTTACATGTTCAAACTGTAATGGCACATTACGCCCGAGTTTTTTCATTATCTTCGTGAAAACATCTATTTAAATTAATTTAAATCATGCCTAGTAATTACGTTTACTTAAATGAAACACAACCACCGGCGTGTTAGCAACGTTTCTCACGTCATTCTATAAGTAGAATGTACGAAGGTACTCGTTTTTTTTTGTTTCTGTACTTTTCCGATTAATATATAAGTTTTTCCTTGGAGATGCTGATCTTCATTTCATGTTTTGCTGTATTATCTTTATTCTCTGAACTACTGCTGTTGACGTTTTGACACTATTAATAAAACCTGGCTATTGGCGAATTTAATTAAATGATATCTTCTATCATCAACCTTTATTCCATATTTAAATTCATCGAATGTTTCGAGGATCAGTTCGGCAAAAACATTAAACAACTTCGGTAAAGGTAAGCAACCGTGCCCTATGCCCTTCATGACTTTGGCTTTTCCTCCTTCTACGCCATTAAATTTTGCAATGCTTACTATACGGGTTATAAACTATTCTTATTAGTCCTTCCGACAACTAGTTGGAAGTAAGAGAGGAAAAAAATCATGCCAAGGCACTTTGTCAAAAGCGTTTTCATAATCTGCAGCGCCACAAATACCGAATCGGTATCAGTATGATTAAGTTTTAATACTCGTAATAATATAATAAATTATACATAATTGAAAATGTCTTATAATTCATTTGGTATAAGCTGTTATAATCAAAAATTGTCTACCTATTCTTGATTATAACATTTATACATCGTGTTTTAATGCATGCTATTTTTAAATCTGCAAACTGTTTTTTAAATGGTTCTACACATATCGCCGAACTTTAAAAATACACACAATAGCAGTGATATAAAAATTACGTGTATAGTGTTGTTGTTAAATATTTTCTTGACGATGTATTTTAGTTAATTTTCTGATTTACTGAAATGTACATAATAAATTAATAATGTAATACGAAAATACATTGAATATTCCGTACCTAAACAGATCTGTGAAGCCCAAATTTTAAGTTCGTACTGTGGGCTAACAAGATTCGGAAAATCTAGTAAATAACGTAACATGGAACCCAGTGGTACTAGTTCCTGTACCTTTGTAAAGAAAATAAAAAAAAAATGATAAAATTAAAATATAATTATTAAAAAAATTATGTACCTGAAATAAAAAAATAACGAAACTGTAATATCTAGAAATCTTTAAATCGAGTATCACAAATTAAAGTAGAATTATAAAGAATCGATCTGGATTTGTTCTAAGAGAAAGCTGAGAAAGAAAGAAAAAATAAAAAACTTAATAAAAAATAAACCGGTAAACTGGATTAAACGGTTTAAAAGTTCACGAAAAATAGTAGGAGGAAGAAAAAAACAAAAGTTTGCAAGGCAAGACAACTATTTCCCTAAAGAGTTTATATGTGGTCAAGTTTGTTTGACGAACATTTAATTCATGATTTGTATCAGACATATATATATATATATATATGGTATATCTAAAAATTCAAAAATAATTACTGATTTAAAGGAGGAAAGGTTTTCGTAGTTGTTGAAGTTATGCACATGTCCATTTTCGATGGAAACCACTTTTAAAGAATTCATCATTAACTCTAACGTTTCGAAACAGATTACACTGTTCATCGTCGGAGAAACAAGTGACGATGAACTGTGTACACAGTGCGTCCGGAAAAATCGAAAAATAAAGATAAACAATTTTACTTTCTAAAGCACTATACATAGTACTGCCGAACTGGTTTCTGAAGCGCTTGGGAGCTCCTGGAGAAAGCGCTGTTTTCGATGCTGTTTAATTCGCGTGTCACTACTTCTTGGATGGCTGGAATATCGTCAAATCGGGTCTCTTTCAAGGCGATTTTGAGCTTGGAAAACAGAAAATAGTCACACGGACTCAGGTCTGGAGAATAGGGGAGATGGTGCAACACGGCAACTTGTTTTTTCGCCAGAAACTGAGTGAAAACTCCTGCCGTGTGAGTTGGCGCATTGTCAAGCAGAAAGAAAAAATCTCTTGATTCCTACAGCACGCGTCAGATTCGTTTGCAAAGTCGATCCATAACTCCTAGATTGTAGGCTCCATTCACCGTGGCACCTGGAGGCAAAAATTTTTTGTATACGATTCCTTAAGCGATCAACGTTGTCTTGGTTTTCGATTTCACGAGACGAACTTTGGTTGGCCGCGGCGAGCCTTTGTCCAACCAGGCACTCGACTGACATTTTGTGGTCGGGTCATACTGAAACACCCGTGTTTCATCTCCAGCGATGATTTTATTGAGCACAGAAGGGTTTTATTGAATAATTTCAACGAGATTACGGCATGAGTTGACGTGCTGTTCTTTCTGCTCAGGCGTCAGAGAATGAAGAACGAGCCTCGCGCACATCTTGCGCTTGCCCAAAGCGTTTCGAACGAGTTTGTGGACGACTGTTTTACCAATATTCAACTCGTCTGCTATCATATGGCACGGTAGGTGACGGTCGACGGCGAGTAAGGCCTGAATTCGGTCGACGTTTTCATTAGTTAAGCTCGTTGATGGACGCCCCGTCCTTGGATCGTCTTCGAGAGACGCCGGTCATCTTTAAAACGCTTAAACCAATCGAACACATTCGAACGTGATAAACAATCATCACCATACACTCGTTTTATATCCGCGAACGTTTCGGTAGCGGTTTTACCAAGATTGAAATAAAATTTAATAACTGCTCTTTGCTCCATTTCGAAAACAGTGATAACAGATTTTTAACGCGATTACGCGAAACCGTTTCTCACCAAGAAAAAATCGCACTACCAGCCAACAAGAAATCATGTGCAGTGTCGAAACGTAGTACTGCGTCACTCAAATAGTTTCAAACAGATAGCGTTAGTAGTTTCTCTAGAAAAAAATCATTTCCGGAACTTTCCGGACGCACTGTGTAATCCGTTTTGAAACGTTAAAGTTAATGACGAATTCTTTCAATGTGGTGGTTTCTACCCCGAAAATGGACATGTGGATAAATTCAAAAATAATTTTTCTTTAATAAAGAGGTAATATATTGTAAACAGTGTTACAAACATCGAAGTTTCAGATCAAAATTTTTCCACTTTAAATAAGATAATTTGTTTTACTGATAAAGATCATTAATTTTATTTAATTTTCAAATACTAAAAGTATGTAAAAAGGTTGCGGATATTTAAGATTGCGTTTCATTGTCATTGAAAACTACATAAAAAAATCTTCGCATTCAACGAGAAATAATTTAAACTGTCAAGTTAAAAAAGAATTACATTATTAAAGATATTCATTTAAATTTAAAAACAAATATAAAACAAGAGGAAGTAGCAAATTAAATTGTCTGCGAATGATGATAATTTTAAAAAAATGGAAGTTAACCGAATTTGTTAACTTATTTCTCAAAAATGTTTGGAGATAGTTTTTAGTCTTATAATCTTGATTATCATTTTTATTTTAATGTAATCTGCATCACTACTTTTTAATCCAAAATTAGAATTGAGAATTTTAGTTATTTTTATACGTTCTATAAGAGAAATTCGCAAGTAGTATGAGTAAATAAACATCAAAAAACGTAAATATAATAAATTCACAAAAAAAAAATGAATTATGCTACGAGACGTTAGAAAAAACTTTCCCGTTGAATTATTTTAGAATAAATTGTTTTTTTATTAGATATTGAAATGCAAAATATCCAATCCTTCAGAATGTATTAAAAATTATATTTGACAATTAAAAAGTATTTCAGTACAGTTTAATAAAAAAATAAATTACGCAAAGAGAACATCACCTGCGTAATTGGGCCACGAGTTTTATTGAAGAATTCTTAAGTTATATGCTTTCGTTTTTATTTATTTTATGGTGTACAATTTTATAAAGAAGATAAAAATTTACTTCGATATTTATTATTTTTCAATATCTAATATAGTTAGTTCTTTTCTTTCTCAATAATTTCTTTGAACTGCTTAACTACCTAATTTCACATTATTCTATAATTCCAGTTACTGATTTAATGTTGTATTATTTTCGTTCGCAGAGCTATCACTTTAGTTTAATGTGCTTATGATCAGAAGTATATTTTCGGATGTTAACATTACAATAACATTAAATGGGCACTTTTGATAGTAATTTTGGGTTTAATAGAATTACTATCAAAATTGAATTTTTTGATTTTACCGATCCGTTATATGTGGAAAACGTCTAGACGCATTTACATTTCACAGTACAACTACTATGTTACTTTCCCGGTTAGCTATGTTTTTGTGTTTTTTATAAATAAATTACTATATTTCGTTTGTGCATTAAATTGTTTACCGTTTATAATTATCTACATTTTAGAATTTTTTTTCAATACAAATACTTTTAAGTTCGAATGATAAGTTAGATTTTTATTACATTGTTTACAACAGCAATTTATTTTAAAAACCCAAACCAAAAGGGAACTAAAATTACTGATAAGGAAATAAGAATATTTAATCTGAAACAGAAAATATAAATTCAAAACAAGAAAAACTTTAATAGACAAACAAAATATATAAATTTATTCACGAAAAACACAATAGCATAACAAACCAAGAAAATAAATACATTTTTACAATGAAAGGTAAATATATCAGTAATAATTTAAACACTTCAATGTTATTTTCTCACATATGGTGATTGCTTTGCCTTAAATTAAACCAACTTTAATTTCGAAAGACCTCGATAAATCACTTATTTACGATATATTTTTTATGTTTTCCAAGAGAATTTAATTGTGTATAGGCTACTACCATTAAAGATGATATTACAAAAATATATAGCGCTTAATTAAATTATTTCGTAACTTTCTACTGAACTAATACCATATTCATCCAAAATTAAAAATTGAATGATTTTGTTAAGAGTAAGAGTTCAAAAAAATATGTTTGAATTAATTTTAATGGTGTTCCAAACCGCAGTGAAATAAAAATATCTACCTTACAAATTTCGGTATTAGAGAGTATATGTTAAATATGAACTCAAAAATTACATTTCTACAATAAGAAGTTTAAAAAAGTTAAATACCATTAAAATAGACGGCGTCATACATATGCCGATAAACTGAACTATACAATTGTGTTTTAATTTCATCATCATTTTTGCTTCTCGTATAAATTCGTTTTGGCTCGATAAAACCAAATCCGGACGCAATGTTTTAACAGCAACAGACTCCTAAGTAGTAAATCATATTGTTGTGAAAAACATCACTTATAAATATTATCTGACAATAACTGTATAAAAAACAAATAATTTTCAAGCAACTTATTTTCCGATACCTGCGAATTCGTTAATATGATTTATAATCTTTTTAAAACTTACGTTAAATAATAAAAGTATGCCTTTTTGTCCTGATCAGGAGCGTAGCGTCAATGGAAACGATGAAAGCCCTGCTTCCTCTAAGAAATTAGTACGAAATTGTTCTTTAGTTTTTGCGAAAAGAATACTAGCTTCAAAAAGAAAATTAAGTAACTTGTTGAATTTAAATGCCAAAATTAAAAATTACTAGAAAGAAACTAGCGCTAGATAAAAGAGCATCTGCAAGAGCGAACGACAAAAACAATCGCATACTTATTACTTCACATTACTACTGCTTAGAGTTATATTTGAACGATCTGCTGCGTACCGATGATAGAAAAAGTTTGCGTATATTCAATTTGAAAGCGCCAGGTCGTGTCTCTTCAATATCACATCATTTGTGCGAATTTTTATCCGTACGATTCCAAAGTAATGTGCAGCGAGAATGGAGAAAAAATGCGCGCGCATGTTCAGACTGGAAATGATAAGTTAAATCGCTTTACGGTCACGTACACCAATCAACAGCGCGGTTTTTATGCATGTCAATGTGTGTGTGTGTACGACCATGGAGTAGTGCGATGTTTACAGAACATTTTTTTTTTGGATCGTTTTTTATATTCCGCAATATCATTACAGTAGAATCTATGCCGGCTCGTTTATCTTATTTCCGTCGCCGCAACTACTAATGTTCCAGTCTGTTAAAATGCAAACACTTTCGAAATTGAGGCTACATGCAATTATATTGTTCAAAAACATCTACTGATTAGTTTTAGTTCATTAAATTTTCAAGAAGAAATTAATATTATTCAAAATGATAAACCAACGCCTGATTCAGAAAATTTGATTACAAAATCAAAAAGTATGTGGAAATATTTAACCGCTATTTTCAAACAAATTTATGCACAACGATCACATGGTTATGCGGTTGAGAGAAGATAAAAAAATTGTTCTGTTGGGTTCGCCTTTTATTTAAGCAAGAAAAAAAACGTATGGAATGCAAATGGCTTTGGCTTGATTTAGTTTTTGAGGAAGACGGAAAACTATCATAGAAAAGTTTTAAAAATTATCGATGTTACGCAAACGAATATATCTAATAATAGGTTTAATGATGGAACAAAATTAAAATTTTTTTTAATCTCTTAAATATAAAAATTTTTTTAAATTTTTAATAAAATTTTCTGGAAGAGGACCTTTTAAATTTAAAATAAAATTACGGAACTTTTTTCGATCTTACAAGTTTAAAAAGTGTACTTTCAAAATTCTAACATACATAAAGACACTGCAACGCATCTGCTTTTATACTTGACTGCTTCAGATCTAACAGATGTTTTTCCAGAAGTGTGTACAAGCCTTTTCATTTAATAACCGCAATTCCAACAAAGGTTGATCATTCTCAGCAGCGAAACGAATAAAAACGTATTTAAAAAATACACGAGGTCGGGAATAACTATCTTTATTAGCTTTTTTTAGTATCGAAAAAGAATTATTATCAAACATTAGGGGAAAAGACCATCTTTTCATGATGATGCAATAGACACTTCGGCTAACAAGAACCGAAAAATCGAATTAATTTACAAAAAAATGAGACATTTCGTTCCTCTTAATTAAATTTTATTTCTGTTCTGTATTTAACCGAGTTTTATACATGTTTATTTTTATACAAAAAAAAATATTTGATTGCGGTGCTTCCTCAGTTTTAAAGTTCACGCTACGCCACTGTTCCTGATTAATTTAAAATTTACAAATATCAAAATTTTCTATTTATAAATATAAAAGTTTAAAATAAAACAGTGAGTAAATATATCTTTCATTAAATTATTAATAATAGAATAAAAAGGTTACCTCAAACCCTTCTCTAGTTTGTAATACCCCTTTATAAACAGAACCAAATTCGCCCTCACCGATTATTTCTTGAAGTATAATATTGTCTCGCGAAATAGTTCCTTAAAAATATTAAAGAAAATTACAAACATATCAATGTTGTGCTAGCATTTATACAATTTTTTTACCTGTAGATAAACTTAAAGAATATAAACAGACAATATTTCCTCCTGATTTTCCATTTTCATAATTTGATTCAATAAGATCATATCTAAGTCGAATTGCACTTACTACAAAGATACCAACTATTCCAAATAATCATTCGTATTTTTCTCTAAGATTCGTGTATTACTAAATGCAACACGTTCTCAGGAATTGGACGCAATAAAATCTTATTTATTCATTTTGACATTTTAATTTCACTTTACAAGTATTAAGTTGTGTTGCCATCAAATTTTAAGCAATCTCGAGCTTTCGGATAAATTGTAATTTAATCTAAAATTTATGCTACTTCGTACTGTTAACTCGATTTGGATGGTCCTTATCGTCTAATACTATAAACTTTTTTTTCTGTTACATTATTTATCAGGTTATAAACAACACAAAACGGTTAAACATATTTGCCAATCTTTATCTGTTTCTCATTTAATAAGCTCTTCAAAATGAAAACCTAAATTGGAAGATTTTTCTGATAATTCAATTATTTAAAAAAAATAAAAACTGAAATTAGAGGCAAAAATAAATGAATTTATTTTAAATATTTTATTAATTCATTTGGCGATTTGACTCTAAAGGGAATACATTAATTGATTATCTTATCTTTTTTTTTAAAAAAACCAACCTAATGAGTTGCTTGTTCAGTAGAACTGTCTAAATTAATAATAATACTTTTATCTTTTCTAAACTTCTATGGAATTTAGTTTTTCATAAAAAGATCTCTAAAATAAAATATATGCAAGTTTTTGCCAGTCTTTGGCAAACTTCTTTAACTCCATATCTGATAAAGGTTTGATAGGTAAATTTAATTTTAATTTTTTAGAATTTAAATAGAAACCTTGGCCTTCAATTTTTCTATTTCTTGCTCTAATTTAATTAACTTAAAATCATTTTCCAAGTTTTTTCCTGCAGCTTGAATATTTTGCTGATTTCCAAATTCTGATATCTTTTTATCTACAGGATTACATGGTTGCATCCAATCTGTATCCTATATTTTCTTTTCATTTATTTTCTTCATTAGAAATTGAGCTAATTTGATAATTATTACTTCTAATTTTTTTTTCTATATTATGTAGCCGAAATATAAATTTAAATTTAATAAAATGCTTTTTTACAAAAAATAAATACCGACTTCAAGGTTTATTATAAAAATTTAAAAATGCACTAAAAAGTAAAAAATAATTACTCCCGATAAAATATATATATCAGAGTGATATAACTTAAGGTGATATCGTAATTCTTATACAACATTAATTTTTTGGAGTTGGCATCAAATTCATATTAAAAGAATAATTAAAAACTGCATTAAATGTTGATTAAATTGTTCCTAACATGAATTTAATTCCAACTCCAAAAAGTTAATGTTGTATAAGAATTACGATATCACCTTAAGTTATATCACTCTGATATATATATTTTATCGGGAGTAATTATTTTTTACTTTTTAGTGCATTTTTAAATTTTTATAATAAACCTTGAAGTCGGTATTTATTTTTTGTAAAAAAGCATTTTATTTTTTACTTTTTAGTGCATTTTTATTCAATTAAATTAAAACATTTATTTCCACGGTAAAAACACCAAAAGCTACATTTCCATGGTAATTTGGCAAATTTATAGTATTTTAAGTCAAAAATCTAATCCGACGGTGAAAACAATCATGAATGTAAAGCATCCAAAAAGCTTCAATCTCCCGCATTATTAACGATAACTCAAAAACTACCGGTCGGACCTTGATCATATTTAAATGGGACCACATGACAAACACCACCTTTCAAATAAAAGAAGAATCATCATAATCGGTTCATCTAGAAGAAAGTTCTGTGGTAACACACACATAAAAAAAAAAAAAAAAAATACAGTCGAATTGAATACCTCCTCCTTTTTTGAAGTCGGTTAAAAATGAAAATAGTCCGCTGTTATATTTTTTCAATATTGTTATACGGCGTTGAAAGTTGGACAATAACCAAAGCAACAGAACAGAAACTAAATACCTTCGAAATGTGGCTATACTGCAGAATACTTCGCATCAGTTGGATGGAAAAAATGCGAAACACGAAAGTACTCGGGCGTATGGGAAAGGTTTTAGAAATTGTAAGAGCAGTAAAAACTCGCATATTAAAATAGTATTACTCATATATTACGTCGCCCAACGCAATACAACTTCCCGCTACTAATGTTGCAAGGAAAAATAAACGGGAAAAGATTACGAGGAAGAAAAAGAAAATCATGGATGCAAGATTTAACACATGGGGGTTCAACATCAATTCCATATTGGTCTATGTCAAAAGGTTGCTGACAAACGATTTATTGCCAACATGTTAGCCAACGATCTGTAACGGACATGGCACTGCGATGATGTTGATGAATTCTTTTTTCAACCAATTTAATAGTAATTAATTGGCTATTTGAATTTTAAACTATTCAAATTGCTAAACCACTTTAATGCGAAACCAAGTTCAATATGTAATATCAATAAAATATTTTCCATTACAAGCATCATATCCCTTGTAATATTAAGTTTTCCTAAAAATAGATTACAACTCTTCTCCGCTTCTAAAATTTTGAAGTTCGAAGAAAAATTAAACAACCTTTATGCAAAATTATGATACAATAAATTAAATTTTTACGGAGATATTTTACTTTAGGTATTTTTTGGATAACAGTTTCTAACTTTTTTTCACTCCCTGAAGTTCAATTTTTCAAACTGATATTTTCGGTATACAGATAATGCTTATATGGAATTTCAATTTATACGGTGATGTAAGTAGTTTCGGTTGAAGCGCGATTATTATTTTATGTCAAAAACAAAGTGAAGCCCTCTGGAATCTTTAAACTTTAGGGGATTTTAAAAAAATTATGCACACCCTTAATAGACTATAGAAATCTTAATGCAAAATTATAATTTAATAAACCTATTTATACCGAAAACATCACCACTTACATAATTTTTGAAAAACAGTTTTTAACCCCTTTTCACCCCTTGAAGTTCGAATTTTCAAAAAATGGATTTTATTTGACATCTTCAGTAAATACATTATGCCCACATGAAATTTCACGTGATAGTCACCATTCATTTGGACTGTAGCGTGATTTTCAGATTTCCCAAAAATGGAGTGTTTTCCTTTCCTCGTTAAAATTTTGAAAATTTAAAAAAAACTTTGCACACTTTTAGTAAACTATATAAAATGCATTTTCGTTCAAAATTACGATTTGTTAAACCTGTTTGTACTGAAAATATGGCACTTTAATGTATTCCTTTTCACTCCTTAAAGTACGAATTTTCAAAAAAGCTTTCTTATTTGACATTTTTAGTACGTTTGGTCATAGTGCGATCATTAATGTTTTAAAAAGCGATTTTCTGATTTTGATAACCCCAGAAAATTTGAATTTTTTTAATGTATTCTTGCATAGCACAAGTGCATTGTATCACTACGTTACATATGAATTTTCAGGTTCTAGACCCAATAATTTCGGCGATATGTTACTAATTGCTTGACTACTCAAACATTTTATATATAAAAATATTTAGATGATATTTTTCCATGCATTGTATCATTCATATTTTTTCTTAGACCAATCATTCCTTTTTTGCACGAATTGATAAACTAAAAACTATTTAGAAATATGGGCCATTACGAAGGTGATTTAACATATCAGAAAACAACGTTAGATAAAAATGTTACAAAGGAACAAACGTGATTTCATAACTGTTCTTTTTACATTACCCCGACGAAAGAACGGCGTAATCATTAATATGTACATAATATATCTATGTGTATATAGACTAAAATGTATCATTTTTTTACATCGTGTAAATAGTTAATTTCAATTAATGAATAATGTACCTTCGATTTCATCATTATATTGTGGACTATCGTTTACATTTAAATCGAGATGATTTATTATTGGTGGTAAAGTAAACGGGTGACTATGTTTAGCCTTTGATCGCAGCGGCAATGTAGTAATATTATGAATACTATCAGATAAATCTTCTTCATTTTCATATTTGTTACTCCACGTATGTGGCAATGTACTCGAAGAAAAGACCTGTAAGTTATTAGTTATATTAAAATAACCACAATTTCACAGCAGTATGGTATATTTTTATATCTGCTGGTTCAGTTTATTTTTAATTATTTCATAGTTCGCTTTCAAATATAACTGCATCAATATAGTTTACATCGATTGTAATAAATATTAGTACTATTCACTTACTAACTTTTTTTTAAATTAATTTTCCTATTTTAAAATGAAATAAACCGAATTCAATATTTCAATAAAAACATATAAATTGATCCTTTGCAGATTTTTATCATAATTCAATTTGTTAATTATTGCTGTTCAGGAACTGTACGTTTGCTCAATAGGTTTTTTTGGATGTAACTCTGATTTTATTTTGTATAATTTTTACTAATAAAAGAATTTATTTTGTACGTAGTGTAAGTGCCACTGAAACTTTTGTATGTAATCGTAAAATAGAATTCAATTTTTTTATTTACTTTTTTTTTTTTAATGATGCAATTGTACAATATTTACGAGTAATAAAGAAAAGCTACTTTTACTTTGATAATATTCTCGATAAATTCATGTTATTATTTATTTTTCGTTTTAACTTAATTTTCTATAGTATAACTCATTTATTGCTTTTTTTCCGGCTTAATTACTGTTACAATTTATATTTAATTTGGATTTAGTCTGGAAAATTGGATTAAATTATTAACAATATAAATAAGATAAATCACTAACAAAAATAAAAAATCAATTTCAGCTTAACTTTGTTATTTTATTAAAATAAAAATAACCTCGGTTACCACACCTTATTCAGTAATGACGGATGAGGTGTTTCTGGCAATGGTGGGCTCGGTTCCGGTGGTACTGGAGTTTGAAGTTTGGTCGGTAAACCGTCGGCGTAAGTCATGTAATGTTCTACTATATGTTCAAGTGATTCCAAATAGGGACCATCATCGATGTAATAAAATGAACCCTAATAAAAGTAAATAATAATACATCATTCGATAAAATTAAGTAAAGTATGATATTATATAAGTTGTAATATGTATATTTTTGATATATTTCGGACGATAAACATAAAGCAAACATGTGATAAACCAGAAGATATCCCTTTTTTAATATACATACAGCATCATTTGAATACTTCATCTGTAGAGGTAATGGAAAACAATGCGGCAAATAAGGTTAAAGTAAGAAACATATATAAAAATATTCCATATACCACATTTATGCAATAGGAAACAAAAACTTTTATTATATATGTAAATAAAAATAAAACGAAAAAGAATCAAACAATATTTTAAAAAAGAAATAAATAAATATTTGCCAATTTATGTATTAAATTTATACTCATTATTTAACGTCTAAGATGACTATTACAAATAATCTGTTTGGCTAAAACTAATAAATAATTAAATTAAAGTGCAGCGAGAATAAAATTTAAAAGCTACAAAAATTTTAAATTTCATGTTAATAAAAAAATATAAAGTACGAGATAATTTTATTCACAGCTAATAAAAACATATATTGTAAATATAATTTTTAAGTAAATAAATAGTTGAAGAAATATAATAGTATCGATATTGTTGCATTAAGCGAAACAAGAATGGCAGAAGAAAAGAAACTAACTGAAGACATTCCATACCATCATATGCGCGCTAGTTTGTACATAAAAGACACACACGGGGGACTGCATTTGTATATGTCGATATAAATCAAACGATTACTAATCAATTCCGAATGAAGTCTTGCGTTTGTCTATACATTCGTACTGTATATAAAACAATGGCTATGAACAATAATACTTATGTCTGTACAGCTGAGATGTACGAATAGGTAGCTGCCGACGGCATCGACAGGGCTAAGTCTTTAGAATGAAGAAGACCAATTAAATATTATATTGACTGTTCCGTTGGGGCAAAAACAACTGCACGAGGTTGGACGTGACATAGCAACAAAATTAACGCAATATATTATAGAAAAACCAGTGAAAATAAATGAACAGCTAATGACAATGAAAATTCAACTTTCCTGGACACCAGTAACATCGATAATCGATGCGTATGCGCCTATTCTTGATAGTGCAAACGAATTTAAAAAAATCTTCTAAGAAGACATACAAAAACTAATAGACAAAGTACGATCCCATGAACGTCTCATTATCATGGGTGACTTTAATGTAAGAATCGGATGTGATACTAGAATGTGGAAGGAGATAATTGGGTCGCATGGAGTGAATAAAATAAATGGAAATGACAGTTGTCTTGTACAGTTTTGCGCAAGAAATAACTTCTTCATAACGAACACGAAATTAAAATTAAAGGATATTCACAAAGGTACGTGGGTGCCTCTTCGGCCTAAGAAACCGCATATATCACGGATTGTGTGACTACGAAACGAAAACACAGATCCGAGTGCTTAATAACACGTTTAATGAGAGATGGAAATAGTGGCACCTATCACATATTATTGTGTTTGCGGTTTAAATTTAAGAACTACTTCTATCGCCGGAATAATAAAGTTGATAACAGCGGTACAACTTAATTATCTTAAGCGATAGATATACCGAAAGAAAGTTCAAAACTGAAATTTTTAAGATCATTAGGGAAATCGATCAAGCTGGCGCTGTTTCAGGGAAAGCATATTGGAAATTAATAAAAAATAAAATAAATATACCGCGCGAAAATATCCTAGGTTACAAGAAAAGGAAAGAAAAAGACTGGATTTTTAAATTGTCGGAAGAAATCAGTACTCATCTACAAAAGAAAACAGATGCTTTTATAAGCCGGATGGCTGATAAAACTACCAAAGGATAAAAACTATACTTACAAAATGATAAAAGCATAGGTTCAAAAAGAAATTAGAAAACTAAAAAATCAATGGCGCATGAACAAAAAATAAAATAAATCCAAATGCTATCCGATAAAAACGATACTCGAGGTATCTATAGTGTAGTTCAAGTTTCAAGGTAAAATCGCAACAAAAAAATCCTTCGGGTAAATTGATGAACAGAGAGGAAGTACTGTCGCGATGGAAACAATACTATACGCAACTAATAAACAACGAATTCGGAATAGACTACGATATTTTCCAAAAACCCCTTAAAAATTATGCGAAAGAAAAGCTCGACTTGCTACCAACCGTGAAGAAAGTTCAAGCTGCAAAAATAATAAATCACCCAATTTAGTCAATATCCCATCTCATATATACAAAACAAGCAGAGAAGAAATAGTAATATATCTACATAGATTATGATGATGATGATGATGATATCCCCTCGATTCCGAGTATGGATTCCCGTCTTTTATTGATGAGTCCCTAGGTGGCTTATCAAGCCAATCCTGGCACCGCAGACCTTTCCACAAATGTTGCAGATAAAAGTGGTGGCTGTGCTCAAATGAGAAACATTTTGAGCTGTTTTTTTTCTTACCAGCATTTGCAGCATTATTATCGTTTAAGCCTTGAAGACCTTCTGCTACAAGAGATTTCCAATTATTTCTTTCCGCCGCTATGTCTTCCCATTTTAAAGTATCCAAACTACATTCTTTTAATATTCTTCGCAGATGATCTCTAAATCGCAATCTTGGCCGACCAAGAGGTCTAGTTTCACTTGCTAACTGACCATAAAGAAGAACTTTCGGGAGTCTGAAATACTCCATTCTCAAAATGTGCCCTGTCCATCGTAAGCAATTTCGATAAAGTAAAAATCGAATTGAACTGCAGTTTGCTCGGTTTAACACTTCAAGATTTGAAATATGATGAAACCACCGGACGCTTAGTAAACTTCTGAGTGTACGCTGCTGGAAGTTTTCTAGTAATTTGATATGCCTCTTATAAGGAGTCTAAGTCTCTGAACCATATAAAAGTGTGGGTAAAACAATAGCTTTGTATACTATAAGTTTAGTCTTCAGAAACAGGTGTTTGTTCCGGAAAACTTTTTTATTCAGTCGGAATATTGCATTCGAAGCTGCTTGAATTCTGCTTTGTATTTCATTATCTAAACGCGAGTCATTACACACGATGCAACCCAGATATCTGAACTGATGAACCACATCAATGCTTTTTCCGTTTATTTTGAATGCTAGATTATTACTGATATTGCCTCCGGTTGGTTGAATAACAATTTTGGTTTTGTTTTCGTTTACTGAAAGACCGAACAGCTCATAAACTTCAGCAAGGATGTTTAAAGCTTGCTGCAGATTCTCCGGACTGAGTGTTAATATTGCACAGTCGTCCGCATATTGAAAATCGAAAATCAGTGTCGACTGCGTCTTTGTTGAAGCGCGCAGTCTCTGCAAGTTGAAGAGACCACCATCATATCTACTTATAATTGAGACATCTACCGAACGGAGTCTCTGTTTCAGTATAACAAATATGTATGCCATATAAGTCGAAAAAAGCAACGGAGCCAGCACGCAGCCTTGCCTAACTCCAGAATTCACTTGAAACGATTCGGAGAGTTTTTCTTCATGCAATATTCGGCAAAAAGTATTCTCGTTTAAAAGAGATAGCAGTCGAAGAAATTTTCTTGGACATCCAAGTTTTTGCATGCATGTCATTAGAAATTGTCTGTTGATTGTGTCGAAGGCTTTATTGACATCTATAAAAGCAATATATAAATTTTTCCTTTGCTCGGCAGCTTTTTCCTGTAGTTGTCGCAGTGAGAACACCATGTCCATGGTACTTCGACCAGAGCGGAAACCACATTGTGTTTCAGGAAGTAACTTTTCAGCGAACGACGATAAACGATTTAGCAGAATTCTTGCTAATGCCTTGCCGACAGCAGGTAGAAGAGAAATTCCTCTGTAATTTTTACAGATGTTTTTGTCACCCTTTCCTTTATATATTGAGAACAGCAGGCAATTTTTAAAATCCAATGGGATGTATTCTTCTTTCCAGATGGCAGAAAATAATAGTTGTAAAATTATGGCTAGATTTTTTTGATTGAGCTTCAATATATCAGGCGGAATATTATCAGGGCCTGCTGCTGAACCGCTTTTGAGACAAGCCAGTGCAACTTCTATTTCTTCAGTGGTTATATTTTTATCTAATTCTTCTAACTTTGGGGCATCTGGTATGCATTCAATAACTGAGTGATCAACTACTGAGGGAATGTTTAATAATTCTTGAAAATACTGTTTCCATCTGTGTAATATATTCTTGCTATCTGTAATTAAGGTGCCATTATTATCTCGAAGCAGTGTTTTCGGGTGGGGATACGGCCCGAATACGGATTTGACTGAGTCAAAGAATTTTTTATAATCACCGGAATCCGCATAATCCTGAATTTCTACAGCTTTATTTTCCCACCAAATATTTTTTTAAATGCGCATTTCTTTTTGAACTAGGGCCTTTATTTTACAGAAATTTTTCCTTTTTTGTTTATTGGGGAAGTATCATTTTGCCGGACTATGAATGCCTGGCGTTTTTGAAGAATTTTCTCGCCTATCGCAGTACTGTCGTGGGTAAACCAATCTTGTCTGTTGCGTTTTGTAAAGCCGAGGAATTTATCGCATGTCATGCGCAACATGTTCTTGATCGTAACCCAGAGTTTATCAATTTTTCCATGGCCATTTTCAGGGAACTCTGACTCTGCCTTCTGAAGAATGTCTTCATTAATTACCTTGCCTAGATATTGAGCAATTTCATCTTGTGTACTTTTATTCTTTAGCTTATTTGTATTATACTTTGCTGAAATAATCTGAGGCGGATGAAAAGCAGTTTTTTTCCGTTGAACACGAATGCGAATTAAAGATCTGAGCAATCTATGATCAGTATCACACTCCGCAACTCGCATTGCACGGGTAATATGCACCTCGCTTCTGAAAGTACGTCGGCATATAATGTAATCTAATGTGTGCCAATGCCCAGATCTTGGGTGCATCCAAGTCCCTTTATAAATGTCGCGCAGGGCAAAATGAGTATTGGTTATAATTAAGTTTTGTTTTTCACAAAATTCAAGTAAGCGTAGACCATTGCTGTTGGATCCCTTCAGGCCGTGTTTACCTATCACATGTGGCCAGATGGCGGTATCATTTCCAACGCGCGCATTAAAATCTCCTATGAGGAACAATCTTTTCGCTGCTGGAATTTTATCCAAAATCTTATAAAGATCATCGTAAAAGGATTCTTTAACAGAGTCGTCAGCATCCAGAGTTGGAGCATAAGCGCAAATTATATGCACTAACGTAGTGCCACATATATTTAAGGAAAGCTTCAGTATACTTGCTCCAATACCAACTTGGTTACCGACCAGGAATTTAGTCAAGTGACATTTCAGAGCTATACCGACTCCATGAATTTGCTTGTGACCTGTTGAATAACCTTTCCAGAAATACACATAATCTCCAGTGGGTTCAACGAAATTTCCTTCTTCTAAGAGTCTAGAGTTTCACAAAGACCTGCAATATCAATCTGATACTTTTCCAGTTCCTTGGCTATGTGGGCAGATCCGCTTTCTGCAGTATTTCGATTATCTCTTAGTGTTCGAACATTCCATAATCCAAGCTTAATTGTAGTAATCTTGTTATTCTTTCTTTTTTGACCGCAAAGTTAAATACCCACCAGACGCGGTAATCTGGCCAGGATAATGTGGAGTAGCCGATTTTTAGGGTACCTTTTCTAACCCCTTCCGTGGCTACGGTAGGCAGCGGGAGTCCTAAATAGGCCTGCCCAGTTGTACATCCGACTGCCGAACTCAGCTGCTACTCCATTCCAGTTGAGAGCGACCATATAGGATGCACCGCCCATCGTGCAAGATTTCAGTTGATAGCTTCCAGTTCACCAAACCTGCTACCACCACTTTCATCTTGTCGCCGTGGGACTCTTGAGAAAGGAAAAGGAATAAGAAGGAAATAAAAGGAAAAGGTAACACGTGCAGTAGCAGAAAAGAAGAAGGAGAGGGCAAGTATATAGAATATAGAACGGGATTTATGCGCAAGGGGAAGGATAAGAAAAGAAAATTTAGTAGTAGTGGAGAGAATGAGGAAACCAGAGCGCAGTTGATTCCCCCATTACCCAGCTTTGCAAGACTTGATCAGTGGCACGGAGAGTTCCGCGACGACTGAGCCAGACAAACGTTTAAGGTTGAATGGAAATAACAAGAGACTAGAGATAAGAATTAAGGAGAGGAAGCACAAAGAAGTGGTCACTATTTCGGGGTGACACCCTAGCCTTTGAGTAAAAACACAAACTGCAAGACAGCAGCTTGCTACTGAGAAGGTAGCAACGGAGACTTATACGGCGGCCTCCACGCGCCGAGGATGAGTTGGTTAACAGACTTATGTAGAGTTTTATCAGGCAGCTTCTCAGATTGCCCCTCCACGCCCTCGCAACTCATTGTTCTGCCACTATTGGAATCGTCTACTTGAGACTTTCCACCAATAGCCGCTCATGGTCCGCGACTGCTTATTTGTTTCTTACGAAACTTATTCGCAGCTAACCATCATATCTGATGGTCATTCCACTATCCGCCGCCTGTGGACGCGCCCGTTCCCCTGAGCGCAGGGTCCCTGGTTGTACCGAAGTGCCCCCAGATTATAATACAGCACTATCAGTATTTATAAAAAATAAGGGTGATAAGACAGATTGCGATAATTACAGAGGCATCGCACTTTTATGCTCTGCCGGGAAAATCTTTAGCAAGATACTACAAAAACGATTGCAGCCATTACGCAATGAGTATCTGCCCGAGGAGTAAATTGAGTTCCGACAACAAAAGTGTGCAACGGACATGATCTTTTCCATGCAACAATTAACTGAAAAAATGAGGAAGCAGAACACGAATCCGTACATCACGTTTATTGATATGAAAAAAGCGTTCGACTCTGTAAACAGCGAAGGATTATAGATATGTTCGATGAATATCGGATGTGTGCCGAAAGTGCTAAATCTGATACAGCAACTAGATATGACGGAATGGAAGTGGCTATCATGTTTGATGCTGAAATCACAGATTCATTCGAGGTCAACACGGGAGTTAGACAAGGATGTGTACTTATACCAATACTTTTCAACTTCTATATGAGTATGGTCTATTATGTTTTCAAGTAAAGTAGCCAAGATATGGGCGTGAAAGTAAATTTTCGTGTTGATGGTGGTTTGTACAGTCTCACGAAGTACAAAGTAGAACAGGCGACGAAATCCTTTAAGATAACAAGTTTACAATATGCTGACGATAGAATTTTAGTATATAAAAGGAACTAGGATCTTACAGATAATAAACCAGTCATTTAGATTAGTGGTAAACTGCGACAAAACAGAAATTATACCGATGACAGCGAATAAAACTGACTTCTATTTGGAAGAGAAAAAGTTGCAGAACGCAAATATATTCAAATACCTCGGTATCAACATCAGAAAAGATACCACACACTGGACGATGAAATTTCCGATAGAATAAGAAACACAAATTTAGCATAAAATTGTCTCGTCGGGTATTTCATAATAAAGACCTGCTAACTAGGATGAAGATCGCTGTGTACAAAGTCATTCAACTACAAATGATGTTGGACGAAAGCGAAAACTGGACAATTATAAAGATGCAAGTAAGGAAATTAGAATAATTCCATTAAAAAATGTTAAGAAAATTACTTAAAATAAGTTGAAAAGAGTTCATCCCAAACACGAGAGTAATTCACATGACCGGTATCCAGTATATTGAACAAATCATTTCGAAGAATCGTATCAGACAGGTCGGACATATCGTACGAATAGACGATCCAAACGAATGTTGTACGGAGTTTTGAACTCGGAGAACAGATATGTCGATAGACCAAGGCTAAGATTCAAAAACGTTCTTGCGGAGAATTTAAAATGTATTCGGGTGGAACCGAGGAGGACTGACTGGGAAAAAATACGCCCGATAGGAAGTAATGGTCAACAATAATGGATTGCTCGGCATAACAGCGCCTACAAAAGTGCCTATCCAACAATAACGAAAAGGCATAGTCATTTCTAACCAACACCAGAAAAAAACTTCCAGTGTTTGTAGTTTAATAAGTGCCCATCGTGTTGGTTTTGGTATCACATATATGGCACAAACATTCATGATTGGGAATAAACAGCACTTATACTCGTCGGTTACCTGACAATTAAATAATGAGACTGATTTTTTCACCACAGATGTGGTAACAGTACAAACCTGAAACTCCGGGAGGTTAACCTTCTATTCCTTCTCTATCGACAGACCGTTTTGCCAACCTCGTACAACCCTTAGTTCTCCAGTCGGGATGTTCAAGTTTGTGTGTGTGTTTGTTGCTTGTCACGATTATAAAAAGGCGTAATTTAGAGCAGCGCTGCGCAATAGAGTTTTACACAAAACTCGGAAAATCTGCGAAGAAAACATTTGATAAAGTGATTAAAGTGTTTAGTGATGAAACCTTGAGTCACGCTCGGGTATTCCGGTATGGCATAAAGAGTTTAAAAACAGTCAATAAAGTATCGAAGATAAGCCGCGAACTGGAAAGCCGACTGAAGTTCGAACTGACAATAACGTGCGGCGTGTGCTGCGCATTGACCGCGAAATAGTTAGAATTTAGTTACAGATTTGTTCATAAAAAAACTTTGTGCAAAGATGGTTCCAAAAAAACCTTTCGGAGCAACAAAAACACGAGCGAAGACGGTTTCGAACAGGTTGAAAATTATCTAACTCTTCTAGATCACGTAACTACTCACGGTGGTCGTCACTTAATTATGATTTTTCAATTTCCAGTTTATTCCCGGTCCAAATCCTTCCGATTTCACGGTTACTAGAATTGTAAAAGAATTTACTTGTAAAATAACAAACCCGACAAATTGAAGTGAAGACAAATAAAATATCAGTAGAAAAAAAATTGCAAATTAAAGTTTTTAGTTTTTTGAAATTGTTTTATTCACATTTTAAACATTTTACCTTTACAATGACTACTAACTAACTCAAGCATTTTATGATTACATTATTATTACAAAAGTTAATAATAAAGTTCATAATAGATTGATTTCAGTACCTCTTAAGCATTTAAAAAATTCTGACCTATAAAATTTATTCGACACGTAATATTTACATTAGACTACTTCAAGGGATTTACAAAACTCAAGCTCCTCTAAAAGTTTTACTGAGCGGGTTCATCCCTGCCAATAAAATGAAACCAATAATAAAAACTTTTTTATGCGTTTCGTTAAAATTTCAAATAAAATATACTGGAAATAAATATAAACATTACTCGTCATGAAAATAAACCTGCCGTTAAGAAAAAGTCTTTTAATCGAAAAATTCGAGACAAATAGTAAAAGAAGAATGGATTTTTTTGTTACTATTGGTAATGTCTTACCATGGCAGCATATTTCATACAAATAAAAAATAACATTGTAATTTATTATCGAATAAAATACATTAAAAAATACATTAATTTTTCGCTTCAAATGATTTTTTTTTATAGAAACCATTGTTGGTTATTTTTACTTTTTTCCCAAATTTACAACACAATTCCCGACTTACTCCGAGTTGGATTACCACTCTGTTACTACTGACGAAACTTGGTTTTTTCAATATGATCCGAAAATAAAGCGGTAAAGGCAACAGTGGCTGTTTCGTGGATCAGCAAGACCGAAAAAAGTAAAGACGAGAAAGTCAAAACAATGATGATTTGCTTCTTTGATAGCAAAAGGGGTGGTGCACATGGAATTCATGCTATTTAGACAGATTATAAATCATCAATTCTACCTCGAAGTATTCGAACGGTTGCGAAAAAGGGTCGTTAGAGTATGTCCAGAGATTAGGAAGACGTGGATCCTTCATGACGACAACGCGCCTTGCTATTACGCCTTCGGTGTGACGCAGTTTTTGACTTCAAAGGATATTTTAGCGCTGTCCCAATCCCCGCATTCCTCGGATATGTCACTGTGCGACTTCCTCCTGTTCTCTCGGGTCAAACAAATCGTGAAAAAAACGCAATTTGAGCCAGTAGATGACACCCAACAGTCTATGACGAGGATACTCAGAGAAGTACTAGCTGGAGCTTTCCAGAAGTGTTACGAAAACTAGAAAAAGTTCTGCAATCAGTGTGTAGCTACAAAAGATGAGTATTTTGAAGAGGATCATATCGATGTACTTTAATGTTTAAATGTAGGTGGTGTTTTTTGCAATTATTTAATCATTCGACCGTTATATTCACACGTAACATATTTTATTAAGTAATGGTTTTTTACATAAAAATACATGACGTACAATACACAAATAGCGGTAAATTTATAAACTAATTACAAACAAAGAAATTATCTTTAAATGATGTACTACATCGTTGACTGCTTTACTTATTTTTATGGGCTTTCTTAATAATTAAAATGAAAATAAAGACGTCAGCAAAAAAGCATTACTTATTTATATTAAAATGCATACGCATAATAAAGTGCAAAACTAAATTCTATTGCCACTAAAATCTGCAATTTCTATGTAATAATATTACGGAAACAAGCTTGCCACTACTGCAAAAACAAAAATGAATGCGTAACATACTCATTATTACATACCAGTCGCGTTAAATGCCGCTTTTAAGTTCAATGTTTTGAGGTATTATAGTTGTAAGCCTGTAAAAATTACTGGTTATTTGTATTCAATACGTACATGTCAGATATTTTAAAAGGTGCATATTATTTTAAACTTTTATTCTAACCTGTGATTTAATTTGGAAATGGTATGGTTGCTCTAAATACACCATCGTTAATACATAACCACTATGATCACTGTAACGAACTAAAAATGCACCATCGCTATTATTACAGACAGATCGTATAATCTCTAGGGATTCATTTCGGTCCAAAGTTCCGTGATACCATCGCGATTTATGTGTTTTAACTGCTCGTTCCGTGTGTTGTACTAAAAAAAATAGTAGAAAAAAAAATTAACTATAAAAATCTGCAAAAAATACGAGAAATACGCAAGGAAAAGGCAGAAAATAAGAATATACAAAATTTTAATAAACCCTAACCTGTTTCAATTAATAATAAATACGTTTAGAAATGTAATAACAGAACAAAAGTGTGTTTTAATTTTTACTTACTAAAGAATTTGTAGTGGATTTAACCTGGTGATGTGTGTAAATTTTTATGTCACGAATAGAAACGTAATTATAGATTATAAGAAAATTTAATTTAATCTGTTATTCCTTTAATAAATAATTTAGTTAATAATTAAGATTTTATTACACACTACAAACAACAACTTAATCTACTTTAAAAACTGAAATATCTAATGTTTTATCTTTCAGTACGTTTCCTTCTTTCTTCCTGCTTACTCGCTTCTACATATATACATATGTATACATAAACAGGGCCACACACATTCTTGTCAGAATAGGTGTTTGATATACACTGCACTTTACTCCGATTGTAGAGTAAATGACTCTAAAACATGTGAGTTTTTTTTATTTATCGTAAATTGGTTATACGGGATAGTCCATAAATTCGTTAACATTTAAAAAAACTGTATTAAAAAAACTATTTGACATATATTAGAAATTATTTATTCACGAGATAGCCAATTCATGGGATTTTACCTTTTAAAAATAACATCATCTAAATAACCACCGTTCCGACTTTTACACTCTTTTAAGCGAGTACCACAATTTCCGAGTACTCGTCAGCAAAGAGACTGTGAGATCGCAAACATTTCTTCACTGATTTTTTCCTTTAGTTGTCGCAGTGTCTTTGGTTTATGGATTTAGTTAAACAACCTCACAAAAAAAAGTCTGCTGGGGATGAATCTGGACTCCTAGGTGGCCAAGGGATGTCGCCTCTTCTGCAAATCAGCTTTCCCGAAAACATTTTTTTGACCACCGGCAGGGACTCGTTGGATGTATGACAAGTGGCTCCATCTTGCTGAAACCATACGTTACGATTGCTTCGAAAAAATAGGGGCCAATGATTCCTTTTGCTGAAATTATAGCCCATACAGTTACCTTAGGCGAATAAAGTGGCCTTTTATGTTTAGCTTCGGGATTTTCACTGCATCAATATTTGCAATTCTGTTTGTTAACATGTCTGTTGAGGTGGAAATGAGCTTCGTCAAAAAACAAAATGTTGTCAAAATTACTGAATCGATCCAACACTGTTTCGGTATATGATTGGCGTAAATTTAAATCATTAAGTTCCTGCACTATCTGGATCTTATATGGGTGTAATTTCAAATCTGATTTCAAAAATACAATGTACAGATATGCGGGATAATCCTAATTTAGCCGAACGTTTGTGCATCGATAAATGTGGATCACGTCGAACTGAAACAGAAACGTTCTCCACGTTCTCTTCGTTCCGAGAAGTCCGTGAGCGGCCGGTTTGCTTCACATTTAGTGTCGATCCTGTCTCTTCGAACTTCCTAACCGTTTCTTTATTAACGGACCATTCGGAGTATTCAAGTCGCGTAAATCGTATTCAACGCGAAATAAGCGTCTCCCAGTAATAAGCGAACTATTGTGTTTAAATAAAACTGTTTAACACAAAAAGCTCGCTGAGTCCTGTGAAGCGATCCATTGCGATAAAACTTTCTGAGAAACGAATTAGTGATAAGACCATTCCCCGTGCCCCAGGTGGCTTGTGTTTGCGCGGGAAGTTAGATTTAAATGTTAACGAATTTATGGACCACTCTGTATTTCTGACTTTTGGTGATCATTTACTTATACTTATATACAAAAAGTAGACTAATTTAATATTAATGTTTATTGCTTTTATCATCGCCTCAAGGGATAACTGCCGCACCGCCTACTATTCTTAATACTTGCATTTGTAAATCTCGTCTCTTCGTTTTATTCTTTTACTGCCACATTTCCACAGCCTACATCGTTTTTCTCCAGGTACGAACTTTTGATTCATTTAGTAATTTAGTCCACATTTCATTTACTTCAAGTCACTTTTTCAACATTAAATCCATTCTATTCTTCAGTTTTTTTCTTCTTTTTCTATTAAATACCTTTTTTCATCATTATATTTCGTTTCCCAACTATGTTTTTTAATGGGTTTTTTTTTTTTTTTTTTTTTAGGATTGATTTTAAGTATATCTTTATGTTTGTTCACCTACATTTCTCGAAACTCCTTTAGATTTTTTACATTTATCTTTATTTCATAATTCCTTTAATATTCATAAATTTTCAGTTTACTCTAAGCCGATTTTTAATACTTTCGACATTATTTTTTCCGCGTAAATTTCAAAATTATTACTTACGTAATAAACGTTCACAGTCTTTATGACCATTTATTCTGGCGAGGTCCGAAGGTGTTTCGTTCATCATAGTCCTGGGACGTAAAGGTACATAATTATTTAATAGTTCAATAACACAATCTATGTAACCTCTACTTGCTGCTTCATGCAATGGAACCCAGCCTAAAATTAAAAATATTACGTAAAAAAGACATGCCACTTTTTTTTTTTTATATTTATTTTAAATGTTATTTATCTTTATCTTAAATATAATTTTTGATTTTTTATAATTTAGGATTGTTTTAGCTCTAGACAGAATAAATATACGATATAAAAAAGAACAATCAAATGAAATCAAATAACATATTATCATCAAGATATCTGCTGTACAGAAAACCACAAATGTGCAATGGTGTGGGAATATCATGTTTAAAATTACATTAATTTTAATAACCAAAATGTACGATAATAAAATAACGATCTTAATGAACAGAAAAACAGAATAACCTGAGACGAATATATGGAGAAAATACATAGTTTGATGTAGTTCCAATTTTTCTCTCATTTTTTCCTATTTTTCACCCACTCTTTCCCTTTCACCTCTTTCCGCTTTTTTACTTTTTTTGTCGCACCTTTGTTTCGTAAATAAATTCAAATTAAATTGTTTTAATTAGTATATCGATTGAAGTAGAACATATCGATATGAATAAAAGCAGCAAAATGAAATGAACGAGTAGAAATAACCTGAACTGTCGGGGTAATTCAAAATTTTACCCTTTATTTTTCTCTTGCTCCCGGCTTTCTTCCATTCTCCATTCCTTCTGTTTATTTTTTTCACCTTGCCTCTTTATTTTCGCCTTTTTTTTTCGGTTTAATTATTATTAGTTTATTGAAATTGAAGTACGGTTTCACAACCTTCCAATTTCATATAACTTCATAAGATCTTTGTAATACAATATTATTATCCCATACTGCCATCAAATCATTCCAATGACATTGGGATAAATTATTACATATCAAAAAATTTAGTTATTTTTACTTTTTAAATTAATACTTCAAATCGCATATGTTATTTATAAATACTAAAGACACCGTAAAATTGTTCTACACATTCGCTCAATATTTCGTTAATTTTTATGACACCTTTATTTTTTATAATTTCAATCAACTATATAAATATCTCCACAGAATGTACAATTAAATATTCTTTTCATCAAAATAGAGAACTATTACAGATTTTCTAATAATAATAATAAGAAGAAGATTAATAACTGAAATCAATTTCAATTTTTAACTGAAACATAAGGTTGTAGAAATAAAAAAATATTGGTCTGATTATTATTTTTTGTTAAATCATTTAAAATATATTAATAAGACGCAAGATTTTTAAATTGTACAAAAAAACTAAAATCAGTAGGTAGTTACCTGATTTTGTGTTTCGTAACTGCGGATTTGCCATTCCTTTCTGAATTAATATTTTAATTGTTTTCGGCGAATTTCTATGACAAGCATACTAGTAATATTAAAAAATAAAAAATTAATTAGTCTTATAGAAAATAAAGATTTTTTTATAATCTGGGATTGCATCTAAGATCTTCAAATAATGGCATAAACCGTAACTGAAAAAAAAAGGTCACCAATCTTAAAATTGTTTTTTCTTTTATTACAGAATTCCCAAAGTTTAAATTATAAGAAAATTTTTCCAAAATATAAAACTTACATGTAAGGGCGTACATCCTTGTGTATCTCTACAATTCACATTAGCGCCACTTTGAATTAATTTTTCTAGAATATTATTTTTATTTAACTGACTAGCTAAATGAACTGCTGTTTGTCCTTCTTGATTTTTTGCTTCTAAACTTCGATATCCACACTTCAGTAATTCTTTAACGACAGTAAAATTACCTAAAATAAAAATATTAAATATTTACAAATTCAAACATAAAATTTAAGCGCACACAAATTGAAGCAAAACCTGCATAAATTATCACTATAAAAAAAAAATAAGCATCTTTAAAACAGGATTAGGAATCCAATAAATATAAAAAGAACAGATAAAATTTCACTATTATTAACATTTTATATATTATTTATTTTATTTTTTTTTAATTTTTTACGTCGAAATATTGTAATTAAATTTTAAAGAGACTTTTAAATATTAATTTATAAGATCTAACCTGTAGCATTAGATGAACATGAAATTTCAAATTTGCAATAAATAGACATTACATTATTAACTATAAAATAAGAAAAACGAAACCATTATTTTTTGACTAGAAGAAATAAAAATAGAATATACTATCTCACGGATAATAAAAACAAAATAAAAATCATGGTTGCCGATAGAACGAAATTAATGCAAGATAGTAAAAAAATTATACTTGCATACAAAACAAGATATATATGTACTTAGGTGCTTTAATAGAAGCCAAAAATGTATCTGAAAGAGAAATAAGGCGACAAATTGTGATGGTACGGAATGCTACGACAAAGTCAAATAAAATACCAGAAAATTGGTAATATTAAGCATTTTAAAACAAACAGAAAAAATAGTAACAAAACATAATGAGTTCCCGCTAAAATTAAAATTTTTAATAAAAACCAGATCATTATTAAAAATACTATTTAACGTTTCGAACGCGTTGACGCGGCCCATCATCAGAAACTAGTTTCTTTAAATTATGTTGTGCGAAACTGAAATATGGATGTTCAAGAACGCTTCTAGGAAAGGGAATTGATAATTTTGAAATGAGGTGCTGGAAGCGAATGGATAGTAAAGGGGCGCTCTGTGTTTCGGATATTGGTGTAGAAAAAAGTATTGTCTGCTCTAGTAAAATCTCGAATAATTAAGTATTTCGGATGTATCATATGGACGACAAATAAAGTGGAAAAACTGATAATTTAAGGGATGATTGAAGGAAGTTGGTATAAAAGGCATTACCTGTCCGATGGACAAATGTTATGAAAAAAAATGTGAAAAAGCTTTGTTCCGTACGTCCGCATGAAGGATGATCTCGTTAAATAACTACAGGTTAACAGTTGAATCACGATGTATTTTGTAAGGATAAACGATGAGGAAAGAACAATTAGATACGTTTTTTTTTTTTAACAATATTAAGATAGTAGAGCTTTTTGTCACGTTGCGATCAAAATCATATTTCAAACTTCAATTATATTACAAATTATTTTAAAAAATAAATTATAATGCTATGACTCCGCGTTTCAATAGAATTTATTTAAATATATACATATTTTTTGCTAAATGGTTTACAACAAACAATAAATTATACTGTAAATGTATTTTGTTTAAACCTACGTTTAGTAATCCGATAGATTACTAATAAATAAGATCATAATGAATTGATTAATAAAGGTTCCCGATACAATTAAGTTAATTCAATTAAAAATAAATCGACTATAAAATATTTCAAATTTCATATATCATTAACACTAAATTAAAACAGTTCCGACAAGATTAGAAAAATATTTCGAACAAATAGTAATATATTTAATAACAACCTTATATTACTGATTATAACAAAACTAAATGTGAAACTATTTGTAAATTAATAATGACATATCTGTACTTTAAAAGCACACGGATTAATAAAATTTAGAACATGCTTATCAATAATGTTTGTGTTTTCTTTATAAACGATGAGAATATACTTAAAACGGGTCCTATTAATTAATTTAATTAGATGACCCAAAACGCTGTTGCTATACAATAACTTAATATAAAAGAGAGGTAAAATTGTTGGGATGTCCTATTTTTCATTTAAAACGTAAACTAAAAAAAAAAATTGAAAAGAGATCAAATCTTTTAGGATGCAGGTGTACTGGCAAATGGTAAAAATCAAAAAGTGAAGATAGATAAATTAAATATGGAACGTGATAAAATGTGAATAAGAGGAAAAAAAATGTTAAAAGAATAATAGTAAATTATGATTATCTAAACAGGAAAATGCCAGCAAAGGAAAATTATAACATTAGGGACGAATAATGGAACAAAAATAATTATCTTATATATTTTCTAAAATTTGCAATTTTTCCTACTGACGTACCTAAACAATTAAATTAAAAAAAAAAAAAATTATGAGGATATATGAACAAAATATTATCGTTGCTCCATTTAAGTGCCTAATATCGAATAAAGATATAGTTTTCTTTAAAAAAAATAAATATATTTGAAAGTTTATACGACTGAAAGGATGACATTAGTCTAAAATTAGGACAATACTTTTAATAACACGAAATTACCGCAAATAAGTGTATAGTATCTGAAATGTAATAATATTATTGATTCATACCTTCTTTGGTAGCTCTATGTAAAAGGTTAGTTCTTCCATGCCTACGAGTGTCATGAGGCGGTGGATCCTTTACAACAGGATTTGTTAACTTCGTGACTAAACAGTAACTTTCTTCTTGATAATATTCGATTAATGTTTCCAAACCGTGGGAAATTGTGTGTTCATCTAAACAATTATGTAGTTAAACAATAGAAACTTAAAGTTCGAATAGTAATTTTTGATTGTAAAAAATTCTTAGAACACAATTGTAGTGACTAATTGTGGCGAAGATTTTAAATTACTCAATACATTAATTTAGACTTTATACAATCTATGGAAGATAAAGAAAAATTTAAATTGTACAAACCAATAGAGAAAAAAGCATCGTCGCCGTGTTTTCGTATCTGATAATGTATTACTTCTTGTTCATAAAGTACAGATAAAACAAAATCTCCCGCAGCAGAATTACTTTCTCTTACTAAAAATGTTCCATTAATGTGTGGCTCTGAATAACAAGCAAAAAATTATTCTTTATCCTTACAAAAAATAATTATTTAAAATAAACGTTCAACATTTATCTGTCTTAATTTTGTTAGCTAACGAATAAAATATCTTCAAAAATGAATTGATTTTAAATTTTTTTCAAAATATAACAAACTTCGTAGTTCTTACCTGATAATAATATATCTTCGGCCATACTACGAGATAATTTTCCATGGTACCAACAAACATTATTTTCATAGCTCATATTATTTACCAAAAAAAGTAAATACGTCTATCACTTAATTCAGTATTAATTCAGTTACATTACTTACAAATTTTTATACCCCAAACAATACTCAACTCCTTATCAATTAATGTTAAAAAAAAACTTATTGATTATGCGATTTGTTATCTATCGATTCTACAGGTTTTTCTTTGTTTCGATAATGTAAAGATCGAATTTTTGCAAGACTAAATCTGTACAATCATCTCAAACACTGGAAATGTGACACAAAAAAAACATAATAATACGTCATTAAATTTAATCGGCGTTTAAAAAAAGTAAAAAACTTGGTATTCTTCTTCATTCAAATTCATGCAAAATATTAAAAAATATTTAAAACACAACATAAAATATTATTTTTACAAATTATTACAGATATATATATTATTTGTATAATTATATATCTGTTAATAATTTATATTTACAAATTAGGTAAATAAATAAAATTTATTTATTTAATAGTTATTAAATATAATTAAACCACGTTTGCTTTTATTTTAGAATCAGTGAATAAGTCAGTATATCAGATTTCATTTTATATTTGACAGAGTTAAAATTTTAAAAATATTATATATTATACGTGTGACAAAGAAAATATAAAATTGGAAGTTTTCACTTTCTCATTAATTCTTATGAACATAGTATATAAATTATAAATTGAATATTTTTTATTTTCCTTATAATCCATTTTTTATATATAAATATTGCATACCAAGTTTTATTCATTATATCCCAGTCTTTTCATCATAAAAATTTATTCATTAATATATTCTTTAATATACATAATTCAAATAATTTATTTGTTGATCACACTTTTCTAAGTAATGTTTAATAATTATAATTGTAACGTATCTGTTTTTTTATTATGTTTTCCTCTGTCAAGCTCATTCTGCGAGTCTATAAAATATACATATGTATATGAATTTACTAAAAACTTACACCTTTGTACTAGGTGTAGATGTTGTAAATTTATATGATATCGAGGTGACAGATGATTCAAGCTTTTCAGCGTAAATATCAAATTCTTTGAAAACGGGATAAGTAATTAACTTAAAGATGCAAAAAAAAAATAGTTATTCAAGTAAAACAATAGATTTACATCAAGTTCGATTTTACATTAATATCGAAATAACTCTATTAAATTCTCCTAAGATGCTTCCTTGTTTGCAAAGACAACGAAATGAATCAGTCAGGCCCGCCGTAAACGGGCATGCAAGGCGTACATCGCATGCGGGCGGCATGTCTAGAGGGCGGCAAATTGACCGATCGAAATATATGATAAAAATATATTTTATTTAATGATAAAAAAAACATTCAAAGTTATAAGACAGCTAAAAGATAACTAATGTCATCGTATATAGAATGAAACATGGACGCCGTATATACTGTTTTCTGGTGAATAGGATACTTCTTATCTATAAGCATAAAATAGCTAGTTCACATCACGTTAAATAAAATCTAGCACTAAATTCGTGGATCATATTACTCATTCGATTTGAAAATCTTAAATCGCATTGTCGCTATTACTTTTCCTCCATACAACAGTCCATTGGCGCACTCAAGGGGGGTGCCACGGGGCCATTGCTCCTCCCAAAAAATCTTCGAAATCTTAATTTCGTTTTGTACTGTTTTGTTTTACTTAATTTTTTTTTAAAAACATACATATTTACTTTTTACTTATATTACAAGTATAACGTTATATACTTTTAGCTAATTTTTTTAAAATAAAATTCGTATACTTATCTAATTTATGCTTATTACAAACATAATGTTACATTTCTATTATTATTTTTTTTTTTTAAATAAAATTCGTCAGTTTTGTAATTTAAAAAAAATAATATTCGTTAATTTTGTATTTTTTTTTTATTTTTTTTATTTTAATTTACAAACCGCGGAAATAGATAGGTACTTAGTCGAGGTACCGAGTTACCACTCCCTAACTCATCTTCTAAATTCTAGCCCCGACCAAAAAAAAATCCTGAGTGCGCCTATGCAGCAGTCTACGAACACGACGTAATTCCGTGAAGCAGTAATGATAAGGCAAATTTTGACAGTTGCGCGCCCACCTGTCGCCTTTCAGAGTAGCGATACATCAAATCACTCCGCCAGAGGTGAATTCGACTGTGTTCGGAGTGACAATATTTGTTCGTTGTGTGACGTTTTTCGAAGTTGAGATATGTCATCAGAGATATATCCGACTGTGTCCGACCGCAGATATGTTTCGGAGGATATAACTGTCCGGAGTTACTCATGCCTAGTATTCACCAGAATTAAGATGTGAAACGTCTAACACATCTGAATAGAACTATTGCACATTAAACTGTAATTATTTTGTTAACAGTTGTTTCTTCTGGGATATGTCTATCTAAGAATAATTATTGATATTTTAACTTGGTTCGTGTTATTATAATTCAGTGTATTATCTGTCAGTGTAAAATAAAAGTGCAAAAATCGCAATTATGGTAAGTATCTACGTTTATTTATCGGTTTATCTAAATAATTACCGTTCTTAGTAATTATCGCAGAGAGCGCCTGAGCGAAACCGTGCAAATGAGCTAAATGATATACATATGACTGATATGACACATTTAGATGTGAACGACTGAACTGATATAGTAAGTGATAAAGTGAAACTGAAAGCTATTAGCTCCTTTGTGTATATCACTCGTGAGCTACCCATCTCTATATCATCCTAGTATAAGGGTAGATAATATTAACTTATCTGTTTCTTGGCCTGACCTGAATTTACTGTATTAGAAACATTTTAAAAATGAATATTTACCATTTACTAAAAATTTCAGGAACCGCAAAAGAGGAAAAAATTTTCCAGAGCGCAATTTCAACAGCAAAAACGAGAAAAAGAGATACAGAAAGAGAAATTGGCGGGTTCATTGATGAAATTTTTAAGCAAGCCAGAAAATGACCAATCAAAATTTCAAGAAAACGTCGACGCAGCTTTAACAAGCACAGTCTCAAATCCAGAAGCTATCGAGGTATCTAAAGAAAAATATGTGTGTTATGGTTCTTCTTCAGAAAGAGAAACCAGTCAAACAAAAGAAGCTAGTTCTGAAGAACTTGTAAGCAATTTATCGTCCTCAGTGATATGTGGCAGTTTAGATTTTAGTGATGATCCCGGTTTAATGATCTTGTTAATATTTTAGTTTGTCGTGGTCCCGCACAGGTGGTTATCTATGATTTTCCCACTAATGACGATGGATGAAAATTTACAGCAATTATTATTCGCGAAATCTCCCTCATGGAGAAAAAGTTAACGAATAATGGCTTGTTTACGATATTTTTAAAAAATCTGTCTATTATTTTTGTTGTCAAATATTTGGCAAAACTCTAAGTAGTTTGTCTGCTGTGAATGGATTTTACGATTGGCAACATTTATCATTAACATTGAAAAGACATGAAACAAGCGTTTCTCATAGTGAAAATGTAAAATCATGGGTACAATTGAATGAAATGTTAAAAAATAAAACCACTGTTAATGAAATACAACTGAGACTATTAGAATCAGAAAAAAAAACCAATGGTGTGATGTATTAGAACGAATCATTGCTGTTATCAAGTTTTTATCTCAACAATGTCTAGCTTTTCGGGGCTCGTCGAAAACTCTATATGAGCATGATAATGGTAATTTTCTAAAAGCTATTGAAATGATAGCATCCTTTGATTCAGTCATGCGGGAACATGTTCACAGAATTCAAACCTTGAAATCTCATTCAAGTCGTATGACTCACTATTTAGGTGATCAGATTCAGAACGAAATCATTGATTTACTAGGCACGGCAATAAAAAAATATATACTAGACCAAGTCAGAGAATCAAAATATTTCTCCATCATATTAGATTGCACACCAGATGTAAGTCACACAGAACAGGTTACTGTGGTACTTATTGTTAGGCATGATCTTTTAGATAATGAAACTAAAAATGTTGCGGTTTGCGAAAATTTCATTGGTTTCTGTCCGATCACCAGTTCCACAGGTGAAGGTCTATTAAATTTTATTTTGGATTTGTTTTCACAATTAAATCTTAACATTCAAAACTTACGCGGTCAAGGTTATGATAATGGTTCTAACATGAGTGGAAAACAGATTGCAAAAGAAAATTTTAGAAACAAGTAATCGCGCATTTTACATTCCATGCTCGGCTCATAGTCTTAATTTAGTAGTCGACGATGCAGCAAATATTACGCACGAAACTGTGAATTTCTTTAATATAATTCAAGAAATTTACATGTTCTTTTCATCGTCTACAAAAAGGTGGTCGCAATAATTTACAAACATTTACCAGATTTAAAATTAAAAGCTTTAAGTGTCCACGCGATGGTCTACCAGAATCGATATAGTCACACCATTAAGGTACCATCTCGAAAAAATATTTGATGCCTTACTGGAAATATCTGATAATTATTCTTCGGAATAGGATTATACAACATCTCACAAAGCTCATTCGCTTACATTGAACATTCAAAATTATAGATTTATTTGATTAGTAATAATTTGGTTTGATATTTTAAACGAAATTAATGCTTTGAACAAAATGATGCAAAACCCCACAATGAATACTCAAATCTGTGTAAATTTGTTGAATAAATTGATTAAGTTCGCTGAATATCGCACAGATGAACACTTTGAGAAGATATTAGAAGCTACCAATATGTGACTCAGGTTCTCAACATAGAAATAGAATTCCCACTAATAAACACGATTCGTCCAAGATGGAAACCAACACAATTTCAATATGAACGTAGTGATGAAGTTTTACTAGATCCCAAGATCAAATACAAAGTAGAGTTTTTTTTCAGAATCCTAGACCCGACGCTAACTTCTTTAAAGGACGGATTTGAGGAGTTAAAAACATTTACCAACGTATTCGGCTTTTTAAGTAATAACTTATTTAAGTACTGCAATGATGACTTAATGAAACATTGTAAAGATTTAAATCTAAAGCTTAAAGACGATTCTAGTGGTGAAACAGACTTGACGACATTGATTTATTTAACGAAATCAGAGTTGCAATTTTTCAGAAAACCAGTCTAATGATCCGTAGATTCTTTTACAATATCTTTTTGCTAATGACTTAATTTCTACATTTCCAAACACAGCAATAGCGCTAAGAATATTACTTACATTACCAGTTTCAGTTGCATCCGGTGAAAGGTCCTTTTCAAAGTTAAAAATTATAAAAAATTACTTAAGATCAACAGTGCACCAGCAGACTAAGTAATTTAGTTATAGTTTAGATTGAACATGAAATTTTAGACAGCTTGGATACAAAAAAATTGATAGCAGATTTTGCAAACATAAAGACAGGAAGAGTTAAATTTATGTAGAATATTCTTTATATAGGATATATTTTGTATTATTTAAATGTGTAAAAATCGTGTAAATGTAAGACAAAATCACCAAGTACCTACTTATTATAAATATATAGTTTTTCTTTGTAAAGTATTTCTTTTCATTTTTGCATACTCTTAAAAGACAACATTAAATAGCCTTTCTGCATCCTTATTCAAAACGGCTCGAATTTGATTTGATACTCGGATTCGGCGAAGTAGTCGAACGAATTGGACGTTATCGAACCTGTTCCAGAACGTTCCACTGATTCGCCGATTGCGAGCTCAACGTAGAGAGTTGTACATAGGGCGGTAAATTTGGTATTGCACGCAGGCGTACAAACAGCTAGCGGCGGGCCTATGTAATACTTATGGTGACGTTTTCAGAAACCGTGAAAATAACAAATAATATAAAAGTAAATGGAAAATACATTAATTATAGTAGAAAAAAATTGAAATGCAACTGCACAACTTTTGATGTTTCTTAACTGAAAATATAATTATTTATAAAAGTAACTGCAAATAGCCCTAATAAAAGTACAAAATATATATATTTATAAAAGTAATTATAGGTAGCCCTAGTAAAATATGCGTAACTGAACAATAATAATCATCAAAATACAACAAAAACGTTAAGTAATTGAAAAATTAAATGTGAAACCGAAGCGGCGAAAGCCTGTATAAATTAATTCAGTTTTTTCCCTTTTTTTGGTTTCCATAGCATAACGCATCGGGTAATTCAGTTATGCGATGTATGAACAAAATATCTAGGAAAAATTATTTCGATTCAATTCCAATTCCGATTCTTCTTAAATACTTCGCTACGTATCGTTATCACTTTAATGAGTATTATTGTACTTGCAAAAGTGAGTTCCCAAAAGGCTCTCTAATTTGATATATTTTGTATCGTTATTTGTGTCTGGTTCATCTGTGATGCCGGTTTTGTAGGGTTCGTAACTTGATGTTTAAATGTATTTTAAAATTTTAATTGATTTTAAGAAATATGTTGAAATTAAAAAAGTGTTGCAGTTTATTAATAGTGAAATTAACCAAGCTACATGTTCAACGTTTATCCACTATTTCTTGTAAATCTGTTTACATTTCGAACTCTTGCGATGTTTATTCTAATTTAGCTTTAGAAGATTGGTTTTATCATAATTTGAATTTCAAAAATCGTCAACTTTTGTTTCTGTGGCAAAATTCTGATTGCGTAGTGATTGGAAGGCATCAAAATCCGTGGCTAGAAGCAAATTTAATGTTAATGGATGAATCAGAAACAAAATTGGCTCGCAGAAATAGTGGCGGTGGTGCAGTATACCATGATTTTGGTAACCTTAATGTAACATTTTTTACATCTCGCGTTTGTTACAACAGGAAAAATAATTTATCAATCATTGTGAAATCATTACATAATGAATGGGAAGTTAAAGTTACTATAAATGATAAGGATGATATTGTATATAACGGTTATAAAGTAAGTTTTTAAAGTATATTTCATTAACATTTACTATTTATAAATTTTGTTTGCATATAGATCTTTTCTTAATTTCATCAATTATCAAATATTTTGGCAATATTGAGTATATATTGAATTTCTTAAAGTTTTTCTGAAAGATTTCAGGGACTGCTGCTAAACTTGGGTCTGCAAATGCTTATCATCACTGCACTGTGTTGGTTGATTCAAATAAAAGTATTATATCAAACATGTTGCATAAAAGTAATGTAAGTACTTTTTAACATAATATTGTGTTAATTATGTGCAAAATGTTTTCGAAGAAATGGTTTATTATAAAAAATTAAAAATAACAATTTACTTTAAAGAGCGGTAAAATCGTACAAACTTCACTGAATATACGTACTTATATTTCTGTTTGTAGTTAATTCGTATATATAGTACGATATGAATATGTTATTGTTTTTCGTTTTTTAAAAGAAAATTTTAATCGTGAGTCTTTACACGCGAAGAGCAGATTCGTTTTCATTACGTTTGTCGTTTATAGTGGTAGGGTCCACATTGTAAATTTGTCTTTTACAATTTGCTCTATAATAGGTTATATATAAATGAAAGCCAACTCTTCGTGTATATTTTTCGTATCTGAGTAGCGTTGCTTTAATTGTCTTCTAGGTCTTATTTCATCAACCTCTGCACTCTGTATCTCTTTTACAATTATGCCATTCTCAGCTTAAAGTATATAACCGAATCATTGTAGACAGTTTTCACTTATGTACTTTTTAATTAAAGAATTATATAAAATGTGGAGCATAATTTTATTTATACTCGAAGAAGACGATATGTAACATTTTAAGTAGAAATCTAGTTTACCATTTTTTAATTTATCATCTGTGCAGTGTATGCTGTTTGATTTATCAAATGGAATCAATAATTAATTATACTTAAAAAATTTAAATTATATATTGAAAACTTAGAAAGGAATTATGACAAATGCAACCGCAAGTAGACCATCAGAAGTGATTAATTTGCGGGAAATAAATAATACTATTAATGTTCATCGATTGATGACAGTCATAGGGTTGGAATATTTACAAACAAATTCGGAAATCGATAGTAACCGCAAAGAAGCGTGTGATCTAAATCAAGATGGTTTTCATCTGGTAACACCTACCGAACAGTTTTTTCCAGGTACATCATTTTCTTTAATTTATCCGGTGTAATTTATGTTAAAAATTGTGTCTTTATTATTATTCGTAATAAAAATTTTAATTTGTATTCAATAATAATATTTTGCCTTCTTATTAATTATTATTTCTTATGTTAGTTATAATTTGATATTATCTCTTTTTATCTTGCATAATTATCGTCCTTTTTTAATTTACACTGCCTATTAGTTCTGAAAGGTGGTTATTTTTCCCAAAACATTTAATCGGTTTTCGTTTTTATATAAATTTTGCAATTAAAATGTAAACTATTTTTCTTTTTTTCAATTAGACTTTTTAGTCCTTCAATTTAAACGTTAAATGAAACACCGAAGTTTTATTATGTATGCAGTATTTGTAGTAAAAGTTCTAGTAAATACTGAGTGAATATTGTGCCTGGTTTATTCTAGGAATGGAATCCAAATTGCAAAAAATTAATATTCATTGTGTCATTAAAAACAAAAAAAAATACATTAAAATGGTAAATGTTTAATGTAATACAATAATTACCACATTACTCTTTAAATGTATAAGCGGTAAATAATTGACCATAACTATCATAAAGGAATCGCAATTTTTATTTTTCAGTGAAATTCGATATTTGTATTCTACTATTTTTTTTATTATTTATTTTTATGCATTTCTATTTAGGGATAAGTGAAAAAATATCAGAACTAAAATCTTGGAAATGGATATTCGGACGTACTCCAAAATTTAAAGCTACCAAAAGTTGCAGTCTAGAACAGTTGGGTATACCACAATCTACATCAGTTATCAACTCAATTGTGGAAGTAGAACATGGGTTTATAGTTAATGTAACATTAGATTTTCCAGTTTCATTTGTACCATTCATAACAAACTCTATTCAGGAAGAAATAACGAATTCTTTTATGAATCATGAATTCAAAGAAGAAATATTTGAACAGTTATTTTCTGATATTAGATTCAGACTTTTACCCGTGTTTAATGATGAACGTATTAGAGATCTTCTATAACCTTATAGAATGCAGATTTTATAAGCTACGGTAGACCAAATATGGTTTATTTCTCTGAAGATAGTCATTGTAGACTGGTGTTGATATAAATAATTTGGGTAATTTTTCATTGACGCTACTTAAGATTTATTTGTTCGCACTTACATATGTAGTTGCGTAACAGGACTGAAATACTTATCTTTAATTCAGGAACTTTATGTCTGAGTTTTGTTATTTTATCTTTTTGTTACCGTGTAAAACTCAGTATATGTAAACGTGAATATAATTACCATCCTATATGTAATTCGGATAGTGACTTACTGTTTCCCAGCACGAACACGCGACAGTGAAATAATCCCTTTTCTATTTTATGTTCTAGATTTTTGAAGCTTTCAAAATTCAATGTTTTTAACTTTCATTCGATAATTTTTACTGCTCTCTTCACGTGTTCGTTAGTTTTAGGATGATGCAGTGCCGATGTTCAGTGCGCAATTTCCAATGTGTCACAAAATTCTTCAAATTAACTTAATCTAACATTTTTAATACCTTTATTATATTTAATGGAATCTACGTTTCCTTAAAGAATTCGATTTTTATCCAATTTGCGAAAGCGTCGATTTCAATCAAACTTGTTTCTTATTTATCGGACCTGCAACATCTGCGTGTATTCGTTGCCAACTGCTGTCGGCGTTTTTCATGGATGTAAAGTAGCTTTTTATGGCAAACTGTACTGCATCGTTCACATTATATAGTTTTTCCAATTGTGCACCTTTAATATAATAATCTTGCTAATCATTTCAACTGTCCAAATACATATTTCTTGTAATTTAACCAAGTCGTACTATTGTGAACTGTTCTGTGCGCTTTATAATGTTGTCATCACGTATTGCAATTTATTTTTACAATTGGCAGGTTTTAATTCTTATTGTACTGGCCTAGAAATTTTATCTTTTCCCCTGTTTCTGCATTGAGTTTATCTGGCTTTCCTTTCCACATATTTAATCGGCTAATTGTACATTCACTTGTTTGCTTATGTTTCATCAGTTACTTCATTATTTTGTATTTTTGCGGAAAGCATGATAGGTAATTTGTATTCAAACTGCTACAGAAATATTGGAGATATCTTATTAGATATGTGCTGCTGATATTTTCAGAAGATCCTTTTTTCCATTAAAAACTGACCGTAAAGTTCGGTTATTTGCAATCGGTATAAATTTTTTCCCAAAATGCTATTAGTAAAATTTTATTATCGGAATTACTATAGTTTCTTTATTCAAATGACTGTAATTTCGTTCTGTCTTCGTTAACGACCGCGTAATAAGTGCAGTTGATCCTAATGTACCGTTAATTTTATTTGTTAGAACTGCTCCAAGCCAAATAGGTTACCATCCGTTTCTAGAATTTTTTATCAATTTGTTGAAAACGTTTTGTAAGTACTTCGTCGCTTACAGAGTAGCCTTCTTTATTGTTTAATGCTGCTTTTTGTTTCGAAAGCAAATTAAATTTTATATATTTTCTACATAATTTGTACAACAAATAAGGTAACATGATGACGACAATCGTATGTATTACGTGTATTGCATAACAATACTTAAGAAAAAATATAGTTCATCTAACTCTTGTAGATTTGTATGCATTAACGATTATTTATACTTTATTTCAATTATTTTCTACGAATTTTTTTTTTGCAAAAAAAAAATTTCATTAACAATGAGTTAAATTTACGCAATGCCAGTAATTTTTTATAATATTCTGCATCCGTTTTCCTATAACTTATTATATCAAAATATGCAGTATACTCTTTTACTCAAATAGGTAAAAACAAACTCGGTGTTCTAGCTGAACCAATTTACACAATATGTACTTTTATGAGTAGTTAGAGTAGCTATTTTTAAACTTTTATGCCATTTAGTTCACCGTGTAAAATACTTTATAAATTTCTAATAAGGAAAAATGCGTGCTACCATATAAATTTTGAAACATTCCTCTACTCCAGAAATAGAGTAGTGAGCTAGTTCTAGCCGATTTTTGGTTGTTAGAAAACATTGTTATAATGGTTCTATCGATTTTTTCGAAAAAACCTTGCTTTTCCAGAGATTCAAGTTCTGTTTCATCCTGTGGAATGGTGGCGAACTGTACTGATCGTGCCGAGCGATTTTTAATGAATAAGAAATATTTGATATCTTATCTACTTGTATTTGCTGTTAAAATATATCGCTGAATGTTTCAACGATATGATATTCAACATCCGTTTGTAATATTTTTGTTTCATTATATTCTTCATTATTTTCTGGGATATGTAATTTGCCGAGATGTTTTCCCCAGATTCTACCAAAAATAGGTGATAAATTTTAAATTGTAAGTAAAGTTTAAAATCTAATGTGTGTTTTATATTTATACGTCATCTGTACTTGATTAATACCTTTCGGTACGATTAATTGCTTATGAAATATACGGAATCAAATATCCGAACACTTTGATACAATCAAACGTTGAACAATAAAATTGTTTATTAAACTATTTGCATCTACGTTGAATTTTTATTTCTTATTAAATACTTTAAAATCAATAAATGCGCGTTTTGTTTTTTTCCTTTATTTATTGATAGTCAAAAAATTGTAATTTGATTTGTGGAATTTACTTGAAAACTTACATTTATTGTTATTGCTGTTTATAAAGCGTTTTTTTACGTCTGCTGATTTTTTCGGTAAAATTCGGACTTTTCCAGTATGAAATTAAAAACCGAAGAATATTGTTAAAGATCTTACCGTTTAGTAACATTATTCCTAACAATGAATATTTTTCTTGTATATTTAATATCTTTAGTAATGCATTTTAGATTCTTTTTTTTTTTTTTTTTTATATTAATGAATTTAAATAGTCTAAGGTATTTTCAGACATGGGGTAATAATGATATCGTGTCTGGAACGCTTAACGACTAATAAATACGTAAGTAATATAAATAAATAAAATAACAATAAATACGCGAATAAAATAAAACGATACAAAGCAAGTTTTTACGTTTCTAGTGTTAGCTATCTGCATCATAGGTCTTCCTCTGTAATTCTTATACGAGGCTACACTGAAACAGGTGGGTGTGGTTTTGGCGTTATCCGCATTTACAGTTATCAATCTTGGTCAGGCCTTATTTCAGTAAGTTCATGCGGTCATGGCGCATCTAGAACAAAGCCGGTTCACAGTTCTCTATTTTCGTCACCTCAGTGGCCACACTGGAATCAGTTTTTCTTTCAACATATATTTTTTGCTAGTATTTTTCATCCATCTCTGTGCGCGGATTTTTGTGGTGGTTCCTCCAAAAGTTTTAAGAAGTATAGGAAACTTTCTGGATTTGAGGTATTATATGCCTGCCTTCTGGCCAAATGTCCTTTCTGCATTAATTGTAACGGTTTTCAGATTTTTGGTGAGCCGTGTTGTAGGCTAAATAAAGCTTGCTCACTTTAGTAGATTTCAAACAACCTGTGATTATTCGGCATATTCCATTCTTTGAGGTATGACCGTTTTTAGTATGCACCACTGGCCCTCCCTATAATGGGCATCCATATTCTATAGCAAAATAACAGCGTAAAACAGTATTGTACAGAACTATTTTTTGTGATCTCCACTTACAAGATACTAGTTTTCTTAGTATGATGCTGTTTCTTGTTTCTACTTTTATTTTTCAGATTTTCGCAATGTCTTCGGGGAATTAGCGATCGGTTTAGGGTTATGAAATATTTTGTCTTTCCGCAAAACTCGAGTTGTCCGCACCAAGTTAACTTCAGTTTACATTTTGCTTTTGTGTTTTTTTGAAGATGGAAAGCGAAGACTTGAGTTTTTGATGGATTTAGTCGTTTTTTTTTTTTTTTTTGTTTTTTTTTTTTTTTTTTTTTGCGGCGTCACCTGCACGTTTTCATGCGTTTCATCCTATGTAGTGATTGCAAGAACATCAGCGTAAAGAACTGTCAGGTATCCTTTTCGGCTGATTGATTATTGGTATAAATGTTGAATAACATCGGAGCTAGTACGCTCCCCTATGGAAGCCCATTTTACTGCATTTGTCATTTGCTTATCTTGCAATTGCGTATGACACAGAATCGCCTTCCGGAAAATATATAGTGCAGAATTTTTTAGTACTTTCGTAAACCTTTTTCAATAATCTGCTGTGATTGTCGTGTGTTGTTACTTGTTAAACCTCTGTTTTTAAATATGTAGCCAAGGCATTTTAACAAAAAAAAAAAAAAATCTAGCTGAAATATTTTTCATTTTTAGAATGATTACAAACTCTAATGATAAAAAATTATTACGGATAAAATTGAAAATGGAGGAAAAAATTAGTTTATTATTGGAAAACTAAAAAAAAAAAAGATTTAATAATAATTGTTTATTAAATTTAATATTTTCTGATAAAATCTGTTTGGGGGCTGTAGAACAAGCACAAAAAAAATGAACAAAATGTGTTGATTATCTTTTGTGAGTTCTGTCATTTTTACATAAATATGTATTTTAAATCGTGCTTTTTATTTCCATGACTGAATTGTGAAGAACATTTTACTGATGTGTGTTTCAATCGTCAAAAGTAATCTAAAAGTTAAAAAGTCTAATGTAAATTCTTTATAATATAAATATCAAAGAATTTTTATATATATGTATATAAAACTCGGCCATTTTGGCCTCGCAAGGGGCTGTGCCCCTTGACCCCTCTTGCTTTTATTTATGTCTCTTTCTCTTCTATACTTTGTATAAAATGATCAAAATTTACAACGTAATTCTTACTGGCATCAACACAAAAAGGAAAACAAAACATAATCACAAAAATCCTATCCTAACATTTAACTTTCATTACATAAAATTAAGATATTGTTTCATTACATTTTTCGTTACATAAAATTGTGACATTTATTAAATAACAATAACAAAAATCCTATAAAATATGACAAACGTTACATAAAATTGGGACATTTTTTGGGGGGTAGACTAAGAATTACGTTGTAATTAATAAAAATTGAAATAAATAATATTTAATTTTTCTGATTACAAGTTTATTTTTGAACATTTTGATGGGAATCAATTTTTAAACTACAGGCTTGGAATGTGTCTAATTTTTTCAGGCAAATCAACTTGAGTAAATACTTTTTATATAATGTACTTTTTTAATTGATAGCCGACAGCTGTTAAGTATTAAATTATACTATTAATGAGACTAGATTTGGCTTTGCTTTTATTATAAATAACAAACTGTAAATATTAAAGAGAACAGCGAACAGCATTAATTATGTATAAATGTTTACAGTAATAGAGATATCTAGCTTATTTCGGCAGACTTCTATATTACCATATATACTCGATTTGTAGTTTAGTTGATTATTTTTGAAAAAGTCGTAATAGTTTGTTTTTATAAATTTTTTTTCTATTAATGCTTGAAACAAAAATCAATTTTTATAATGCAGTAACTTTTGTATTATGTTGTCGTATCAAGGAACAACAAAGCTTCGACTAGTTTAATAGTTTTCATATTGGCAAATAATTTTTAAATTAAACACGCAGACAAACAAAAAAAAGTTCATAATTTTAAATAACAAGTAGACATTTTATGTAAAAGAAATACTAAGTTTTATATAAAAAATAAATTTATATATTTTTTCTAATAATTTCGTATAATATATAAAAAAATAAAAAAAAAAGCCTGTAAAATAATCATTTAAACCAACTTACAGCTAAATAATTGAATTAAAAAGTTTTAGTTTGATTAGATAATGTATGTACTTAAAAAAATATTAATATCTTTTATACATTGCTTAAAACTATTCTATATTGTAACATTTTATTTAATATAAAAATTAAATTGTCAGGTACTTTTTATATATACATATACATACATACACACACCTTCTAGCTGTTATTCGCAGCTAATATTGTTTAAGTCAAGTTTTTTTTTTTCAATTTTTGTATAGTGAACTCAGTATTTTTACTAAATCTCTTTTTTTCGACTACTGCATACTTTCTTTATTTCCTGTTTCGTTTTCGGTTTTGTTACTAATAAAATTAAAGTGCAATGTAAGTCAGCAAACTGTAATAGTTGAGTATTTAAGGTCCGTATTTAAATACTATTCTGATAACAAACTAAAACTCTTGTTGCAGAATTTTACAATTATATCCTTATAATTTAAATTTCTAAAATATTCTAATAAAATCTACTTTTTAATCGTATATTTCTAGTTCACGGCATAATTACTAAATTGTGGCCCTTCTACTCTCATTAGTGCCGTTGAACTTAATACACTGTGAACCTTAATTTCACAATCCCCGACGCCCTGCTAAGAGTATGTGACTAATTTAACTTACTTGTAGGCAGATGTTTATAAAAAAAAATAATAAATATAAAGAATTATTTTTAATGTAACATTTTGACATAATACATATGATTAATCTGAAGTTCAATGCGGTATCCATGTTCTAAATTGACTGCAAATTTATACCCTCTTTGCCAAAATACTTTTGACGGTCAACCTAGTATCATTTTCAAAGATCCCTTTGTTTTTATCACTGCAGTTACCACTTTTTTATTCCTTTTTCACAATTCTTCACATACTCTACAAAACTGTCCATCTACTTACCTTTGCTTCCTTACGCTTTAAATGTAAACAATTCTTATTTCTTTTTACTTTTCGGAGTAGTATGTGTTATATCTTTTACTGGCTCCCTTTTTTTTCCCCTATAGATTCAACACCGATAAATAAGTGCCTCTGACCTAAGTTGTAGTATAATACGGCACCTAAAAAATTTAAAAAAAATCCCATTTAAACTCTAGTGTTATTTTACTACAATCTAAATTAAAACAATTACTTATTATTTCCATTTAAGTCTTAACCAAAAAGATTTTTTAGTGGACAATAGATATTATTACATTAATTTCTAAAATTTTACTAAACCCCGCTGTTCCGGCACCGAGACAGGTTGCTCGTGCAACAAGAGAAATCTTATTTAAAGCAATAAAAAAAAATAAAGGTTTAATGATGAACTTGGCCGTCTTATAATACTCGCCGAATTATTCATTTCACCATATGTGTTGACTAGTTCACTAATAAACATGAACTATTTTAAGCGTTGAAAAAATTCATTTACTTTTGCTTTCAATAAACCATCGAATTCAGCCACATAGGAATTGCATGTTCGACACTGCTAGTGATTCTAAATTATTTCAAATGAAATTTCAAAATGTATTTTAAATTTTCGCGCCACTAGAAAATACTATTTCGTTATTGATTATAAGATACTTAAACATTAAAACAAGCTCAGTTGGCACAATGTTTTAAGCGCTTAGAATTCCATATTTATTTATTTGAAAAGAAGGGGCTAAACCCAACAGCATGAAGCCAATTACAGTGTGTACATTAGATCTATATACATGTATATTGTGATGGATTCGGTACCTGTAGCGCGATCTTTTAGCAGTGTTCGAATTATGAAAATATTCTCTTTGATAAAATCATTTATTCTCGGTCTATCGAAAACCGTTTTAATTGGCGTTATCGCAAGTTGTAGGGATCAGGGAATGCTTATCGTCGGCTAAAACCAAGATTCCCGTACGCGGTTGAACAGACATTTTTGCCGAGGTTGAGACCGTGTGCGTGTGTACTGTTGGTGGTGGCCGATAGCGGAAATAACTACATGCGCAAGAGCTATGTTGAGCAGCATCGAGCCGAGGGAAATTTTATGAAATCCCGTAAAAGTTAGGCAGAACGGCGTAAATCATCCAGAAAATGTACGAGAAACATCGATAATTATTACCGTTATCGCGTTTAATTATTGTTCGATTATTCGGTTAGAGTTAAATAGTTTTGGTAGTTACATTATTCTGGTCGATCGCCAATCGCCACCGTAGCATCGTATAAATTGTGTTGTAATTCGTACCGTTGTTTATAATGTAATTTTCGAAGACCATGCCGCACATTTTTCAGCCTCGCTATTATAATTTTGTGCAGGATAATAGTTTGTTTTTTTTTGTAGTCGGTTTTCTAGTCTTCGTTGTCAACTTTACGCGTCCGTTACGCTGTTTTGTAATTTTTTTCGAAATATACGCGTTACTATGGTCAAAAAGTCTCGTTATTGGACACGTGGTTCGGTGCCACCGTAATATCTCCGCGCAGGGAGAAGCCCGACTGTTCCGTAGCAGCGAAAAATTTTTTTTTTTTTTTGAATTGTTTGCGTACGGGTATGATTTATACATTGCGTAATTTCGTAATTCTTCTTTTCTATTGTTTGACTGTACCTTGTACATTTTACTGAATTGTTTTATTATATTGCGCTGTGCGGTAATTGTCATAAGCTGTTGCACTGGTGGATTGTATAAATAAATAAATACATAAAATATATGGAAGAGGGTAGATTGTGCACACTTTTAATTAATTCATATTGAGTAGTAAAATAATTCAACCATCTGCTTAAATTTATTCATGTTAGTAAAAAACATGTCAGCCTCCGATTCGTTCATTAAAAAATAATTTGTTATTTGTACGGCAATCAAAAGGAAAGAATTCATATATAGTTCTTCGTTCTTGCAAATGGTGCATGCAATAATTGCATTTTTTTGACCGTTAATCTGGGAACTCGGAAACCAATTTTTGATAGTAAATTAACATCATTTATAGTACCAGTCAATAAATTATGTATAAATAAAGCAGCAGATATTTTTCTTCTATGTTCTAACGTGGACATATTGAACTCTTTTAACTGTTGTTTATAGTTGAATGGAAACATATCATAGCCACCTTAAAAAACCCTTTTGAACCCTTTCAAGTAAGAGTATGTGATTCTTATTAGAAGGATTCCGAACAATATTTCCATATTCCAACTGACCGTACACGCGAATAATAAACAACCAATAATGTATTTAAATTCTGAAAAAGTGAACAGCGACGAACAATAAATATTTCAAGTTAAAGACAGTCATAATTTACATTTACATGATATTAAATTCAAAACAAAGATATTTAATTTTAAATTTGTATTACCATATATTTTTCACTCAGCGTTCCTGTGAATGTATATTTTTATGTGTTTAAAAGTTTTTGTGACTTAACCAGAGTCGTATCTAAAAGGGGGTTTTCCAGCCCCCCTCCATGTCTACGAAATAATAATTGTTTGAATTAAATGAACCAAAATTCAGAATAAATTTTTCTTTTCAATTTTTGACAAAAGAAAAGAAAATTGAAATTTTTATGAATTCTATTGAAACGACTGTTTTTTATTTGTTTTTGTTGTAGTGTTCAAATATTGCATTTACAATAATTGACTACAATGCTTTAGCGTACCATTTAAAAATGAATATATTTCATGGTAATACACACACACGCATTTATATATATATATATATATATATAGAAAATTATTTTCGCCCCCCCCCCCCGCATTTTGGTCTAGATACGGCCCTCGACTTAACTACTCTTTTTCTAAATCTTTTAAAACCTAGGAAGCTTCGTTAATAATTTCGTAACTTTTATTACACTATAATAAAAAATATATGATATCCTATACTGTGATATGATGGGTTTGACTTGTTTTAACAGCAAAATTAAATAATACAAGTATATATAACAAACAACAGATGTGATCACTACATCTAATCAAAACCGTAGACAATACAAGAAATTTCAAAGAATGTCACTAAATAAACTTGCTAAATACAAATGAAAAAAAAAGATAAAATAACGGAATGTGTATTAGAACTAAATTCAGTTCATTTATGTTACATTTTAAATAACGGAGAAATACTAGTTTGTAACAATTTAAATATGGCTGACTGTATACTAAATTTAAAAAAAAAAACAATTTGAAAAAGAACTTGACAAATTAGTAATATTAATCATCATCTATTAAGAGCTAAATAGATTTGAAGGACAGACGGAATTGGACTTGTCGAAGGAACAAGTGTGTGTACATACTTGACAAAATCAAGGAGTAAAATTCGTTTGAGCAGTCTGCATCGTTAGTGAAATTGGTATGCTTGAAAATGATTACAAGTCAATTAAATCGATCGGAAGTAGTGCAGGAGTTTCAGACAAGATTAGTGCAAAACGAAAAGCAGAAGATGATATAGATGCCAAATCAAAGGAAGGACAGATGTTTACTTTATTCGGGGAAATAAGAATAGGCAGAAATGAGGAAGCGACGTTAAGCAACGATCCAGAAAAGTGATTAAACTAAATTGATTAAGATAAAAAGAAATGGTTAACGATCTTAAAACGTGAGGAATAGTAAATATTACTTTCACACGGCATTATTTTTTAAAAATGATTATAGCGAGTTACCTGCGATAAATAAGTCTAAGTGTGACTCGATATGTGTTACACAAGTAACATGAATAAAATGAGTCAAAATAAATGTGCGTAAAATGATATAAAGCTGCCGGCGTTACTTAAGCGTTGGACCATACTGGATCCAAAGTTGGAATTATCCGAGAACCTAATGGATGATGGTCACAGTCTCATTAAAATGAAGCTTGTGAGTATTGTGTCGAGAGACCAATCGAAATCAGCTAATGGTAGGTCCGGATCATTGCAGGGCGATGTGTTGATCCGCTTGTCAAATGAATGCTCGCTGCAACCTGTCCAGAATAACTTTCAATCTGTGTCAAATTTCAATTTGTACCATTGCGAGTAACGACTTATGACTTTAAATGGACCATTGTCAGTTGCCTGATAAGTCTTCTGGGGCAACAATATCGACACAATTGATCTTTTTTTTTAATCTACATCAATTTGAATATCATCGATCGCTTTCTCAGATACTTTAATCTTTGATAACCTATTTTTGCTTATCGTTTTGATGTCCTCATCTTTTTCCTATAAGGTCCAAAATTGTTCTGTATCGAAACTGTACTCATTCAGCGTGAATGCGTCGGTTTTCGATAAATAACGGTTGACTACGTTATCGGCACCTCTTTTATAATGAATGTCTTCAATGTAGTCGGTGATTAAGCTCAAATGGTGAGATTGACGGGTGGGCAGCTTATCTGCAGGCTGATGTAATGCGTGGGAGAGTGGTCAATAGTCAGTTTGTAATGATTATTAATAAACTCATTTATTATTTTGTTATATATAAAAATTAACTGAATTATTTCTAAGATAAAAAATGCAAATTTAAAATCTTGCATTTTTACAGTATTGAGTATTTTGGGAAAGGAAAATTAATTTTTTTCTGTTTGAGCAGCGGGGCCTCCTGGAAACTGGGGCCCAGGACTGCAGCCAACCCTAAATCCCCTCCCTCCGGATGCAAACCTGCATGCCAGCGCCGAGAAAGTGGATCTTCAGAACATATCTCAGCTGTATCAGGACAATGATCTGAAACATATTACACTGGACACTCGGTTATTTGCCGCTCTGTCATGCCATCACCACAGTCTCCCGACTTGAACCTAATAGAGAACCTATGGGATTTCTTGGACAGTAAACTATGTGAAAAGCCAATTACTTGCCATACCCAACTAAAGAAGCACTTACTGGAAAAGTGGGACAAAATTCCTGCAAATTACTACTGCAACTTGATTTTCACAGTGTCGTGTCGGTTGAAAAATGTGATCTGGGCAAAGGATTGACATATAAAGTACTGTTGTGCTCATATGTCTACTCTATCAGAGCAATATAAATAAATATGTAAGTTTTATTTGCCACTGACCAGATATTAATGTAGTGCACCAATTTCGACTTTTTGGGTTTGTTGTTACTGAAGATGTGATTTTTTTTTTTTGCATATATGTATTTCGTAGGTTTTTCTTTATGTTATTTCACTACAAAAATTATAAATAACACTTTATTCTCATCTGTTTGGTGCGTTCATTTGTTCCGCAATACCATGGCCGAATATTAATGTAACTGACCATATATTTTTACTGAATAAACATCTTCCAGCTCCTAAGTAATTTAAGAGATGAAGCCACAAAGTATGAACATTATTTCATTTTGTTATGCATTATAAACAAAATGTATCAGCCAAATATGAAGTTTAATTTAGCATTTTGAAAATATAACTTAAGCTTCTACTTCTTGGTTGTTTAAATTTTGAATATAGTTTAGCTTTAGCTTCTTAGCTTATAGAATTTTGAATACAGTTTTTAAATAGAGCTAATGACATTTAAAAATGATTGGTATTCGATTTTTAGTTTTTTGCTTTTGGCTAGCTTTCAGGATCTGTATTTTACATTAGTTGAACGATTAAAGTAGACTTATAAATCCTTATTTTTTCTTATTATAAGAGGGTTTAAAAGTAAAAAAAAAAAAACATTTTTTAAACTTCCGAAATAATATTTAAAATTTTTTATTCAAATTTCGTAATTTTTTATATTTTAAACTTTACTTTTACAAAAAGTTTTTATAATTACAACATGTATGCGTAAAATTCAAATTTAAAATTAAATACGCTTTAATTTTAAAAAATTTTACAATATGTCATGTAAAATTTAAAAAAAATATATATAAATAAATCACGTGATTTATTCAGATGCTATGACCGGCCAGTTTTTTGATCTCGCTTTTCAAGTAAATTATCGCATGTTTAAACATCGATAACGTATCTAGTCGGATGTTTACGTTTATATTTACAACCGTAAAATTTTCTAATTTTATTATTACGTAGGTAGTTAAAACATGATAGAAGTTCTTCTAGTAAATAAATACGTTAAATGTTAAAAACAATCGGTTCATTATCCTATTTTGTTACGTTGCCTATATTTAAAAACCAGCGTTGCTCATATATATTTCAAGATAAATTTATTTCAGTCTTGGTATTTGGTATTTTATTATTAGTATTCTTAATTAGAAATCATTTTAATGAAAAAAAAACAATAAATAAATAAATAAATATATATATATATATATATATGTTCCCAAATGTACCCAATGAAAAAATATATAGTTATATAACAAACTGTTTGTGTTATGGTTTATAATTCGTGTCGTAATTTTAGTTTTTGGTTGGTAAAAGAAGTATGTCGGAGATAGGATTTAAGTACCCGGTACCGCGTAGAGATGAATCTGTTGTAGATAATTATCACGGAGTTGAGGTAATTTTGTTTCGATAATTTCAGTTTTGTGTCTTTTTTATTAAACATTGTATTTAAATTACATTTTCACTACTAATTTTATACGCGTTAAGATTTTCTGCAGATTAGATTTTTATTATTTTTATAATGCATTATACCTTTTTGTGGATAATTTCAAAGAATATGAATATAAAATGACGAAGTGAAATAATGCCATCCAATATTGCAGTTATTAAATAGCTTAAAATGGAAAAACCATAAGAGTCGCTTCAAAATATCAGTATAAGTATTATTGACAGATAAAAAAGGGATTCTCTCCAGAAATGAAATGGGAATTTAAAAAGTTGAATTGTGATTATCAAATGAATTGTTCATTTTTTTTTTTTAATTTTCTTTGCTAGATTAGTAATAGCATAATTGTTTTGTTTTTTTTACTTGTTATTTCGAATATATAATTTGCATTTGAATATTTAAAAAAACTTTTAGCATTCAACGAGCTAATTTGATTTATCAAAAAAATTTAGCACAGTTGTAAAACGTGGATACCGTTTCTTTTGCTTAGTTTTTGAATTCGTTTCCCGTTAATCGATGAACGAATGTTGTTAAACTTAATTTATAGCTTACATGAAATGAAATACAGGCAATAAATAATTTGATTTTAAATTCACAATTTGTAATTTAAAATTAGTTGAAAAAATATGAAATTGTATTTTAAAATGTAAAAATTATAAGTTTGGTTTTTGGTTAACTTTTTTTTTTTTTTTTTTGGTGAAAATTACGTAAAGAATGCAAATTAAACAACAATAGGACGACAGTGACAGATGGCGACCAGTAATAATTTTTTTTAAATTCAAATGGCAGCTAGTGAATTAAAATATTTGTACGGATGTCCAGTTTTAATGATCGCGTAATTTTAAATAAAAATAAATAAAACAAACCAAATTTGCAATTTTTAAATCTTATATTATGATTTCATATTTGTATTTTATTTTCAGTAAGATAAAACATGAATTTATCGATAATTATTCAATCGAGTAAACTAGAGGCGCACTATAAAGTTGCAACTCGTACATATCAATACGAACTGTAAAGCAGCAGAATGAATTAGCGGCAGTAGTATAAACATTTACCGAAAGTGCTTGAATTTTTCCGAATTTCATGTTATATGAAACTGATAAAAAAGATATCTGCCCTATATTTTTTCACTTACGACGAAAAGAGCTTTTTTATATATTTATACATGTTTTTATTTTATTTTACTTTTTTCGAATAACTTATTTGCTTATTTGTTTAAATAAGAAAGAAATTCTCCATTTATTTATTAGTTTTATTTAGATCTAATGCAACACGTTTTTAGAATAGGGATGAATATTAATATGACGCAATTGCTTAATTTTTGAATGTAAAAAAAGTGTTTAACAAAAAGGAAGTCAAATGCACAAGTTACATTAAGGGGGCATTTTAAATATTATAAATGGTGTTCACGCGTACGTTTTTAGCAGAGCTCGAAATTCCCGAATTTCATTAGTTTTTTAAAGCTACGTTTTAAATTTTACACTAAATGTAGATCGCGGATCCATACAGATGGATGGAAAACGCAGATAGTGAAGAAACACGAGACTTCGTAAATAAGCAAAATGCTATTACGAGGCCATTTCTAGATCAATGTCGGGATCGTGATAACTTAGCTTCTCGATTAACGGAATTATGGAATTATCCGAGATATTCCTGTCCGTACCAGCACGGGAATAATTACTTTTTTTACGTAAATACTGGTTTACAAAATCAAAGGTATACTATATTTATACATATTATCGTATAATATCCTAATATAAGTAATATGATCAAGTGAAATTAATTAATGACATTTTTGAATTTCTTTTAGCGTTTTTTATAAACAATCTGATAATTTAGAACCGAAGATATTTTTAGACCCAAATAAGTTATCTTCCGATGGAACAATAGCAATAAAACAAACAGCCTTTTCAGAAGATAATAAAGTATTCTCTTATGGTTTAAGTAGCTGTGGCACTGATTGGAATACGGTTCATTTTAAAAATGTAGACACAGGTATAAAATTTAATTTCTTTATTTAAATGTTGATATTAAGTGAATAATGAATTCTTTGTTCAATGTAACAGTTTTGCACCTATTTGTATACTAATGTCAATTTAATTTATATCTTATTTTTAAATTTAGGATTATGAATTTATTTTAAAAAAAAAAAAGTTGCTTTAATTTTTACTGTTAAAACTAATTTAAATTTACATAATTTTTAGGTGAAGAATATCCTGATAAACTGGAAAAAATTAAGTTTTCTAGCCTCGAATGGACTCATGATAATAAAGGCTTATTTTATGGAGTAAGTTAGAAAATAATAAAATAATAATTCAATTTTAGACATAATTTTGTTTTCCAGATAAAACCATGTTACAAATTATTCTTATTATTTCGAAAAGGCTTACATCTTTCACTAGCATTAATTAACTCGAAATAAGAAAACTACATAGTTTCAAAGTTTTTTTCGTTAAAACGAATTAATTAATTAATTTTCCGATGCAATTTAAATGAGAGAAAAGTAATAATTCTTTTCACAGCAGGTTTTTTGTGACGTAATGCGTGTCTTGTCACGTGAGAAATCGATAAAAATATAAAGATGCCTATTTTGTTAAAATCAGTTGATTTGCTTGAATTCTAAAACGTGGTACAATGTTGATAATATCAATAAACAGACCGTAAAATTTAATTTCGTGTTAATTACGAAAGGGTCAAAAGTTGGTAGTACATTTTTATATTGCTTTTTTTTATGTTCTTTTCGAAACAGCTACATATCGTAATTATTTCCCGTATAGAATATGTTATTATGTAAAATGTTATATGATAAAATATCGAAATTAATTATTTTCACTGAATATTTGAATAGTTATGTTCGACTTTCGTTGTATTAGAAAAATTAATTTTTTTGTATCGTTTCTTCAGTGTTACATAGATCAATCTGGTAAAACTGATGGCTCCGAAACTGAACAAAACAAAAATCATAAATTGTTTTATCACATTCTTGGCACTACTCAAGCAGAGGATATTTTAGTGGTCGAATTCCCCGAAGAACCTCAATATATAATGTAATGCAAATTTTTAATATTAAGTTAAAATCAATCCTTAAACATGTACTCGTATATTACATTAACCACTGGTTTATTTTCCGTACAAACCGCGTCTAAATTATTTATAACTGATGTTTCGAATAGCATTACTCTACTGATCATCAGAGCAAAAATAAAAATACAGCTAAAGGTATATTGCAAAAAATTAAGCTATATATAAGCCGAAATACGACAAATAATTATTTTCGAGATTCTGATTGGTTGCTCAATTCATTTTTCATTTTTACACGGTTAATTATGATCTTTCAACTCGAATCGATTTTAAGCCGACTTCTTTATTAAAATCTAATTTCGATTAAGCAATCTATTGTGAGCTCGGAAATAATTATCTGTTTCACTTTGGCTTATATATAGCTTGAGTTTATCCCATATAGCCTGAGTTGTGTTTTAGTTTTTGCTTTGATAATGAATAGAGTAATGCTATTGGAAACGTTAGCTGTGAATAATTTGGCTGTGGTTTGTACTGAAAATAGACGAATGGTTAATATGAAAAAACACTAAAGTTCGAAATTATGCGTATATTACATTTCAAAATAGTAACTTTGTTTTATATTGTTTCATTTAGAGGATGTAAGGTAAGCAACTGCGGCCGATATCTTGTTGTTACTCCTCAAAAGGGTTGCGAAGATAACCTCGTGTACATAAGCGACTTGCAGAAATTGCCCGATGGAAAAATTACTGGAAAACTAGACTTAATTCCAATAATAACAGAATTAGAATGCGATTACGAGGTATAGTATACTGTCTAAAAATTAAAATCATCATTTAAAATACATTTTTTTCTATATATATATATTTATTTATATATATATATATATATATATTGATAGATAAACAGATAGATAGATATAGATATATTGGTTAAATATATGAATAATCGAATTATTAATTACTCTGTAACATTTTACCAGTTTTACCAGGTATACATTTTTTTAAAACAATAACATCAGAGAACAATGTGATTTCGACTAAATGATACCATTAATAATGTCTTCTTATAACCAATTTGATAATTTATTCTAAATCGACGTTAAAGAGATTTTCAATAGAACCAATTTGATAATCAGTAGCGTCTCTTTTTATCAGCTTTATTTTAAATAAATAATTTCCTTATGAGGGGCTCTGTTGTTGAGTTATACGAATAAAAAATGTCGACGTTTACACGCGAAGTTGAATATCTCTGTTTTTATTTGAATTTATTTTGTTGCTAAAGAATATATTTTTCTGTGAGTTGCCCAGGCTCATTCGATATAAAGAAATTTGACTAGTGTTGCAATCCACAGAATTGGAATCTAAATGTAGAAAAATTTAAGAAAAAGTATGATAAAATTTTAGTTGTTTGTATAATGATTTTCATCGCGGTAATGTGAAAAACGTAAAATATTAACGTAAAAGTTGAATTGTAAAAATAATAACACTCGGTTTTATCTAGAGCACATATTTATCTTAGTGCAGTCGCTTAATTAAATAACTCGTTATCTAAAATGTAATTGTACTCTTTGCATTTATTTGTGTACTAAATGTTTATTGAGAGAAGAGTAATAATCTTTTTTTTACAAAATGTAACAGAATACTAAGGTTTGATGAAATTTAAAAAAAAATAAATAAAATAACGTCAGTAATGAAACTCAGTATTTCGAATGTATTTATAAATTGCTGCATAATTTAAAATTGTTTCTGTTTTACGTCTGCTGATGTAATACAAGTCTATGGGGTTAAGTAAAAAGTTCTAAGCCCTTTTTCGCTTTATTTGGACGATGAAATTAACGTAGTTAGGATTATCCGATTTAGATTAAATATGCGCCGTTTTGTTCAATAACTTTTGTCCATTTTGAAGGCAATTTCATAATTCCGCGATTGAAGAAGTCCTCGTCCTTATTGGAAAAAAAAAACTTGACCAGCTCATTTTCATAAGCCTCTTTTGAGGCTAGTTTTGTACCATCAAGAAAATTTTTCAATGCTTGAGAAGGTAATAATCGCTTGGTGCCAAGTCTGGATTATACGGCGGGTGCGATAGAACTTCCCATCCAAGCTCTCGGAGCTTCTGACGCGTCGTTAAAGATGTGTGCGGCCTGGCGTTGTCTTGATGGAACATAATAACACCATTCTTATTGGCCAATTCTGACCGCTTCTGATCGATCGCCTGTTTCAATTTGATCAATTGTTGACAGTAGAAATCTGAATTGAGTGTTTTGCTCGATGGAAGCAGCTCATAGTTAATAATTCCCTTCCAATCCCACCAAACACACGGCAAAACCTTCTTGGCCATTAATCTGGGCTTGACGACCGTTTGGCCGGTTCACTGTGATTGGACCACGATCTTTTTCGGCTGTTGTTCTCGTATGTGATCCATTTTTCATCACCAGTCACCATGCGCTTCAAAACTGAGTCGATTTCGTTACGTTTCAGCAAAGAATCGCAGGCACCAGTTCGGTCCAAAAGGTTCTTTTGCGTTAATTCGTGTGCCACCCATACATCGAGCTTCTTCTTGAGACCAGCGCTATGCAAATGGTTCCAAACGCCTTTGTGGTTAATCTTTAGTTCCTGGGCAGTGGAATAAGTGTCCACATGCCGATTAGATTCGACGATTTCCATGATTTTATCGACATTTTCGACGATTGACCTACCAACGCATGCCTTATCTTCGACGTCCATGTTACGGAATCACCGCTTTGCTGTTGCATTCGATACTGTATTGAATCCATAAACAGCACACATTTTTTTTGGCCGCCTGCTCCGCCTTTTCACCTTGATCGTAGTGGTACTTAAGAATGAATCAAATTTCCTTTTTTTTACCTCCATTTTGAAACGCTGTAACACACAACTAGCTTCACCAAACACAAAACTGACAAAGAACTTTTTTTTGAAGCGTAATGTCACCTTGAAATCGCCGCATAATATAATCCGATGTGATGTATACATCGTGAGATATGGCTCACTAACGACATCTAGCGAAAAACGCTCAGAACTTTTTACTTAACCCAATATGTACTTATTCATTTTATTTTTTGTATGAATAATTATTTTTTATATGTCGCAGTATATAGACAATATAGGATCGAAATTTATTTTCCGCACTAATAAAAATGCTCAAAATTATCATTTAATAATAATTGATATTGAACACCCGGAAGAAGATAAATGGGAAATTTTGGTACCAGAAAATGCACGAGATGTTCTAGAATGGGCTGATGTAGTTTACGGAGATAAATTAATATTATGTTATATACGTGATGTGAAGGTAAGTTATTTCATTGATTTAAATTTTTTAGTTATACGTATAAATGAAAAAATTTAATTACTCGATTACAATATTAATCTAAATTTGATTCAATATTAGCAATTTTATAGTGGTGCCTTTTGTTTCTTCCGTAACTTCTATATTTTCTATTTGTTGAACTTCTCTAAATTTATTAGCTGTTACAGAAATCTCAATTAATTTAGATTAGTTGGATTAAATTGTTTTTACTGAAAATTTCATTTATGTCTTAAATACAATTTTAGTTATCTAATAATATTAGGAGAAAGAAAAAGAGTGGAACAAAATAACAACTTGCTGAAATTGTGATGTTCTTCGTTACAGATATTCATATGTAAATTATAGTTATCTTAAATAATTTCTTTTCGTTTACAATACCATTCAGACATATTCTGTACAAGTTCTTGGATGATTTTTAAAGGTGGTAGTCATTTTTTTTTAAGTAAATAATTTTAAAATATAAATAAATTTAGAACGTAAATAATATGTTCTGTATATTTTAATTGAATTGAATGTATTAACTTTAAAAATAAATGGAGTCGAAATAAAAAGGAGTCAGGTAAAATCATCTTAAAGTTTTATATACAACTTTATTAGCCCTTTTGCGAGAAAAAAAAAAAATATATATATGTTTTATTATCTTAAGAAGATACATTTATTGAAATGCTACGAAAAAATTTTCGCATCGATTTCACATTTCTAAATATAAGATCATAGCGGTGAGTTATTTTACTTTTGCACATGAAAAGAACTTTTACTATTACATCTTTACTAAAAATGTGAAACTGGCATTGTTAGAAAAATAAGTAGTATTGTGTTAACGATTATCGTGTTTTTCCCAATAGAATATACTACAACTGCATGATTTGAAAACTGGAAAATTGAAATCAGTATTTCCACTGGAAGCTGGTACCATCGCTGGATTTTCAGGGGATAAAGATTACAAAGATATATATTACCATTTCGTTTCATATTTGTCGCCGGGCATAATATATCATTGTGATTTGTCCGAACCGGAGATTAATCCGAAAGTAAAATATTTTATTTTGATTATAAATATATTACATCTATTTTTATTAATTTTTCCATTGATTAACAGACCAAACATTTTAAACTTTTAATCTCTGCATTAATTGTATATCTGAGTATTTTATCACTTAACATAAAAGAGCCTATCGAAGTACAGAAAACGCAATATTATTGCGTGTGAAGAAAACATAGAACGATAAACATCGCTACAACCAATAAAATAAAAATTACTTAAAATGCTGATAATCCATTTTTGCATGCGGCTCAAAAAAGATTCTAACCACACGTTAATTATTTAAAAATATGACGGTGGATGAAAATGTTGGAAATCCCGTAAGCGACGCATCGAACTTGCAAAATTCGTTTTAAGGGGTTGAATCATTTTAAGCAGATGGGAAATTCGTCGTATTGAAAAATTTGGGAGAAAAAGCGCAACTGTAATTCAAGAAAGTCAAGGATTTCTTTTATTACGTGGCGTCATATTTATCATGTGGCAAACCGAAAAAATTCAGAAAATTATTTAACACAGAAAATAAATTATAAAAAATGAATGGTGCATTGGATGAAAGGAAGTTACATTTGTAGGTGATGTTATTAAAAAATTTAAAGAAAATCTGTAGAATAGTTTTTGGAGTATTTCCTCCGGCAATATGAAAAAGTGTAAGTTTGGGAAAATCATTAACGTAAAAAGAATTTGTTCTGGAACACCTTCAATTTCCATTCCTGTGATCGTTCATTTGTTTTTCTAAAATAATCGTAGGAACTGCTCTTTTGCTTTTCTAGCCTTTTTCGTTATTTCCTTTACCACTGGTAAGTTACGCACTTTTTAATGTAGATTCGATTGGATACAATGCTCAGATTATTACATTTGTATAAATTTATTATTTTAACAGATTTACAAAGAGATTAAGCTGAACAATTTTGATAGATCTAAATTTACAATGAAGCAAGTGTTTTACAGCAGTAAAGACGGAACCAAAATACCCATGTATATTATGCACAAAACGGTAATTAGTAATATTTGTATTTATTGTTTGTTCTTTTTTTTTTTTTTTGTTAATAAGAACTTGTTTAATTAAAAAGTATCGCTATTTTTAGCGTGAAACATTTATCAGGGATCATTTTAAATTACAGATTGAAAGCATTCTTCTATAATGTATCTTAGTTCTTTATTTTACAGGAATTTATATCAACATAAAATCTTCGATATTTTTTAAACAGACCCTCATGTATAAAAGTGTAGGTTAGAAAAAAAAAGAATCTTCTGTTCGGAGTGGAAAGAAGACGCAAGAATTTTTATTTGAGCTTTGTTATAAAAATTAGACTTATTTTAAAAATTACTTTTCTGCTGTAGGATTTAAATAATGAAGCATAAAATATAGAAGAAATCACGATTTTATAATAAGAGCGACAACGTGTATGCATAAATCAAAAGTAAATCTATATCTAAACAATAATAATTGTTTGCAGTTTTGTTTGGTCACCATTAAAGCAATTTTCAACACTTTTGTCTTTCTGATCAAGAGTTTTACGTTACTTCAAAAAAAGTTCATATAAAATTCTTCAAAATAATGTTGGGAAGGAATTTTGGTTCTTTCTTCTTATCCGTGATTTATATTTCCTGCTATAGTTTTCCTTTTATTTATTGCTATTTAGGTTAGTTTGATAAAACCGTCCTAAAACAGATTCTTTAGAGATTTTTTCATAAAATAATCTACAATCTCTTATATTACTTTTGGCGTTATTTATTTATTTATTTATTTTTATTATCTACGGAACTAAATATTTTATCTCTCGTTTAATGGGCCTCCCTGGGCATTGATGTTAACTTTTAAGGCTTCGAGGCTTAAGTTTTCTAAGAAAATTAAGAGAATGATTATCCTGCTGAAAATTACTCTACATAATTTTTTATACATGAATTTATAAAAAAAAATTGAATTTATTCTGTTTGCTATTTGATGTTTATGCGTTTGAGATATTTAGTCTTCTGGTTTTATTAAAGTGCTGTAGATCTATAGTTTGTTTTTAGCTGGTTTCGATATTATTGGTTATATTACGAGATTTAACTAATTTTCGTTTATTTTTATTTTTGGGAGGGGGGGGGGGTATAATGCTTTTCAATGCACGAATCAGTAAAAAGAGCAGATAATTTTAAATCAGTTGTTTACGAACCGTAACTACTAACATTAAAGACACAGCAGAAAACAACTGTGTTTATTTTTGCGGTTGTTTAAACAAGTGATGATCTGTTTTGATTACTTTTGTGTATCTCTTCATCTTTTACTGTTACAATTATGTGTCTGTTCCAATTCTAACCTGTTTTAATCTTTGTTTAATGACCCATTTAAATTATGGAAATTTTCGATATAACTTTAAAAAATTATAATCTACATTTCAAATAGAAGTTCTACTTCATTTAATGTACGTTTAAAATAAATAAATTTACAGTTTACCTAGCAATCTGCCGCCTGTACGCAAAATAGTTTAGAACTGTCTCTAAAATACGTATTCCATGATAAAAATACACGGATATAAATGTTTATTACATAGAATTTTATAGCCATTATTATATTAACGACTAACTCATATTTATATATTGATTCGTGGCTTATATAATGAAAAATTACAGAATTACATTTTTGTTAATGTAAAATCTTAAGAAAAATTTTTGGAATAAAATAAGTTCATTTTATTTCAAACGAAAAATTACACCATTTAACTAAATGAAGCTTAATGTAGGAACATATTGGCCCAAAACAAATGCAATGTTTGGGTCAAATTATTCGTAATAAGGAGTATCGAGCCTGAAATGAAATGCTGTACAGTATTTGGAAAACAAAAATCTTAGATTGTGTTTTAAGAATGTAATTTTATGTATTAAGTTAACCTTTTTTTGCTTTTTAATTTAAGTTTTTATTTTATTCTAAATATTTCGTGCCAGTCTGTTTCATAAGAGCGTGTACAGCGAAACCCAAAAATTATTGGGGATAATGACTTGAAAAAGAAATGCACACTTACTACATGGTGTAGATCATGATGCTTTATGATTAAAAAGATGTCCGATCGCATCCATTATTAATAATTGCCTGGGATCTTCGATGTACACTTTCTACTGAATGTTTGGCGTAATCTTGAGGAAAAAACCTCCATATCAATCGAATTTGTCGAAATAACTGCTTGACGGTCCAGATCTTCTTCCCTCGGAGTTTCAACTTCAGAACCACCCACACATTTTCTATTGTATTTACATCTGGCGACTGCGACGGCCAATCCAGTACTTTAACGTCATTTTCTTGTTTCCGTGCAGTACAAAGACGACTTCGATGTTTTGGGTCATTGTCTTCTTGCAGTAGCCGATTTTGATTTTTCCACATAAAACACCTTTTGGCAGATAGTAATAAAGCACTCTGATATATTTTGATCATTTTGGCAGCGGTCAAATTTTCTGTGAAGATGTGCAAATTGCCAAATCCCTGCTTTAAGAGACAATTCCGGTCATGCACCTTTACCGGGTGTTAACGGTCCGCTGGATGAGTCTATCGGTGTGGTTAGACCAGGTATGAGTGATAGAAGAACATGTCCAAAAAGAATCATCATCCGAAAAAATTACGTTGCCCCAATCGCGTTCCTAATTTTCTTTCACCCAATTCAGTCTTTTTTTAACATGTTTTTTGGATAGTAGCGGTTTCTTCACTGTGCTTCGAAATTTCACTTCATAAGCCAGTAAACGCCTAATTATAGTGGCACATGATACATTCAGATCCTTTTTACGCAAAATCGCTTGCCTCCACGCAATGGTAGACAAGGATTCTTCTCAAACACCCGTAAAATCAATTTATCCTTCTTTTTCATTGTTTTCCGTACAGAGCCACGATCCGGTAGGTCATCGACGTTTTTTACGTCGGAATAACGTTTCACCCACTTACTTAAAAATGTGTTCGACTTTTTCATGTACTTAGCGGTAACTCCGAGCGACATTTTCGGTCCTTTTGGATGTAAACACAGAAACGCGGCTTCGTCGTACACGGCAGACATGGTGAAATATGTTTTCTATGACCAAGATCGAACGACAACTGAGACATTTTTGTACAAAGCATCTAAGGGGAAGGTTGTCGCTTTCTGCTCAAATTTGGATTTCCCCTCTAACGGTTTCAATGACAAAATTTTGCCGTACACCCTCTTATGGAACAGACTGTACTATCTGTTACCCACTGCTTCGCCTGTGTCTTAATAGCCGTTTAAATCTGTGCTTGGAAATTCTTAAAGCATTTTTGACTTTAAAATGAAGTGCGTGAAATATTCAGATATTTTAATAAAATAAAAACTTAAATTAAAAAACAAAAAAGGTTAACATTCTTAAGGCACAATCTAATACTTTTGTTTTCCAAATACTGAACAGCATTTCATTTCAGTCTCGATACTCCTTCATACGAATAATTTGACCCAAACATTGCATTTGTTTTGGACCCATATGTTCCTGCATTAAGCTACATTTAGTTAAACGGTGGAATTTTTCGTTTGATATAAAATTAACTTATTTTATGCCAAAATTTTTTGTAAGATTTTACACTAACAAAAATGTAATCCTGTAATTTTTCATTATATAAGCCACGTCTCATATTTACACAACATGGTAGAAATTACCACAGTTTTATATACGGTTATTTTCATTCTTCTTATTAAATAGACACTGAAAAAATATGTTATTCATTGTCGTTACGTTGTTTGCTCTTTATTTATTTATTTTTTCTTATAAATTTCCATCATCCAGTGATCATTCTATTTAAATATTTTTAAATATATTGCGCCAGTATGTACACTTACAATGTAAATAGAAATGGTTAGTTTCATTGTCGTGTATCCTCATTACACGATCTTTGTTTTACCAATATTTAACGTAAAATGAAATCCTTAGTCCGCCTTATGTAATCCGTTAAAAACGCATTGAAACTTATCCGGTTTATCATCAACAAAAAATCAGTTCTTAGTGTGCTGGAGAAATCATACGGCGAAATTTAAGGCTTAATTTTATGTTTTTGGGCAGTTTTTATTCAGATCCTACATCAAGCTTATGAATCACGTCTGCTTCAGATTTAAAGCGCAATTTTCGTAAATCCTATTAATTACACTTAAAAGTTAATGAATGAAGGCGTAAATTTTATTTTAAACGAATCTGTTTTTCCAAATTCGCATACATAACTGTTTCACAAGTTGTATTATATAAATCCAAAATCTTTAAATCCTTTTTGTTTAGGGAATCTAATGATTTCTATAGAGCTTAGTTCTTGATTCCCTAGATTTCTCGATGGATTGCCCTAAAGTAAAAATTATATCAGTTGTGCTTTCATCCGCTTTGTTTTTCAGATATGATTTTAATAAGAAATGTAACCTCTTGTAAAAATTTTTCTTGAAAATTTCCAACTCCACTTAGGAGCGCGATATACTGGAAATTGCGCAAATTATGTTATCGTCTTTACTTTTATAAATGCTTATTCTATCTGCGTTTGTAAGATCATACGCATCGTGTTTCTTTTATATTTTAGTAATTATGTATGTATATAATGCAGAAGTTCCTACGTTTCTGCTGCCGCAGTAAAATACGCGATCTGACAAGAAAATAAGACTGATGCTTTAACCTTGTTTGTTTACCTGATTTATATAATTTCGGATGCGGTTGCGCATTTAAAATAGGGCTCCATTTTGTAGTGCACATACTTCTGCATTCTTCTGCTCGGAATATGTGTACATATTTTTTTCCGTTAGACTATGTTAGAGTTCCACCTTTTTTGTTGTTCATAGTTGAAAAATTCTGGGTCGCTTTGAAAAAAATCGCACGAAGCTAAATCAAGGGAATCTGTTGCATACTCATGTGACGTTTCTATTGGCCGAAAATGACACTAAACTGATAATGCATTGCGGGCAGGTGCATTATCCTTTAATGCAAGATGCGCTCATTTTTGCTCCTCTTTAACTGTTCACGAAATTCTTCCAAAACTTTTTTATAATATTGCCAATTAACTGTTTGACCACTGGGTGGTACGTATCCTGTCATAACGATTTTGTTAGTGTTTTGTCTCACGTATCTTTTATAAGATGAATGTTTATGATTACAAGTGCGTTGTTAATGGACGTACATGGAGTATATACATAGTATTTGCGGTGAGTACACAGGAAATCAAAAATAAAGGTTAGTGATCTTCTTTTTTTTACGTCTATATTTTTTTGCCATTAATACGTTCCGTTGCAATATTTAAACATAATATCATCTGAAAATGGTCCGTTCATGAAAATATTGAAGTTTTACATTTAACTTACAGCATTAGACAACTTATATTAAGTTATCATAAAGAGGAAATTGATGCACAGTGTGAGAAAATTGTTTGTCCAATTATGGACGAAGTAAAAACTAACGAATTTTCTTATTGTGAGAAAATACTTCCGAATTTGCTGTCACATTATTCTTATAAAAGAAGTATTAAGGTTTAGAATTATAAGTGTAAATAATATTTTAATATGTGATTTCGCAAAAAAAAAAAAAAAAAAAAAAGGCAGTAAGGTCGAATTAATTTGATGAATATGGAAATGATTTAAGATAGATTGATAAAAAAATCTTAGTTAGAAACTGATTTTAGCAAACGATCGATAATTAAAAATTTAAACTAAATCGAGAAAACCAAAGACGATCGTTATTAAAAAGTATGAAAATGCATTAACGGAAATGACCTTAAAAATACTGAAAGAATATCAAAGTAGAAGAAAAAACATTTATTTTTATATGTTATACGAATTATAAAAATATTACAACCGTTATTTTCGAAAAAAATTCTTAACATTTTTTGTATATTATACAGCAATTTTTTGATGGGATTTATTTATTTTTTCATCGATAGCGTTTTATAAGTGTGATCTAAACGAAAGTAAGTGTTTTTATGTTTTTACGTTGTTTTTGTTCAGGACGTAAAATTAAATGGAAATAATCCAGTTCTGTTATACGGTTATGGAGGATTTAACGTCAGCTTATTACCTAGTTTCGGTGTTTCTAAAATTGTATTTATGGATAACATGAACGGCGTGTATGCTATACCGAATATCCGTGGAGGAGGGTAATAACGCTAATATAATTTTCTTTATGTAATTATAACTAAAAATTGAGTACTAATCGTATACAATAGTACGCGTGAAAATATTCTTGTCAAGAATCAAGTGTTCATTCGTGCTTCTTATTGTTTCTACTGACACACGGGGTACATTTATTAATACGACGATTTTGCAATTACAGCAGATGAAAATCAGGAGTGTTTTTTTTATGTAATTATACTGATAAGAAGCAATAACGATTAAAGGGACTTATTTTCATAACATTTAGTATACTATGTTTAAAATGGTTTAAAAGTCGTGTTGTATACGTGAGATTTAATATTTTTAAAAAACAGAAATCGTTTATTAAAAAATAATTTTTTACGAACAAATTATGAATAAGAATAAACAAAAATCGCCATCTTCGATAATAATACTGAAATGGTTAAATAACGACCATTACAAATTATATAGATAACGAAACGCAGCTCAACTAATAAAGATAACGAACTAAATAATACGAAATGTTGAAATATTCTAAATCAGTAAAAATAATGATAATAAGTAATTATTATAACGTTCTGGAATTTTATTATGTACTTCATATGTCAGAAAGTTTTCTGAACATCCTTTCGCTTTTTGACGATACCAAGGAAACTATTTTGCTGGGCGTACATTGCCTTCTTTCCATCTGTAGCAATACTTTTAACGTTTTATTACGCGAGAAATTTAATTTACCAGAAATCTGTGTCAACCTCGAACGAACGACGAATTTTTCACCTTCATTTAGAAAAATGCTTTCTTTGAATTGTTTTGAACATCCTTCGTGCTCTAATGACGTTTTAGACCGAAATTCCAACTTCTCCAATTTCCAGAACTTTGAAATGATTCTATTTAGACCATTTGCTGTATTGCAGCGTATTATATTATTCGAAAAATTTATGCTTACAGTCGAATCACTCATCTGAAGCACGGTTCACGTATATGAAACCGATTTGTAGTTTTAAATGTGGGCAACATTTAGTGAAATTCGCCTACCCCGCGCCTAATATTATATCTACCTGGTCAGTTTTGAAATTATTGTCAGCCAATTCTAGATTTGCCAATTTTGATTTAATTTTTTTCGATACATAATTAGATGTAGAATACGGAATCTTGAGAATGACATCGGCATTTATCACTATTGAAAACCTATTGTACCAAGAACGTATTTTGAAATAACATAAATGTTGGCTTATGACTTATTTATCACCAATACTGGAAATATCAACTATTTCATCATGTTCTACCAATAGTATTTTATTTTCATTTATAAACTTTTTTGTTACCATTGTGACTTGCGAGCCGTTACGGAATCTTTAAAAGGTTTGTTTTTCGAACATTTTTCAACTCTTGTTCGTAGGAACTTTTGGTCTTAGTTTCGGTCACGGGGTACCAGTGTAATCTAATCTTTCAAAACCACTACGTATAGAGTTGATGGAAAACTATTCAGTTACGCAAAGATAATTTCATCGGGAAACTAATATAAATAAATGTAAAAACACAATTAATCGCAACAAATCAAGTGTCATTGGAAAAAACGAATATCGAACGTCGTTAATTCGATGTTCGATAAAAATATGAGTTTAGCGGCTTTTATGTGCTTTTCTTAACCCCAATTTTTCGTGTTCTAGCAGTGCGTGAAAATGTCGCTCGGACACGAGAAAGTTAACATTATGGGTTGTTCACTTTGCAAATTTTTAAGAATTCGGGTACGTCATATCTTTGGATAATAACACAATGTATTTCTTTAAAGTATAGTTATTACAAAAACATTTGTATTAACGCGTATTCGTGTTATTTTAAGAAATCATTGAAATCAGCTTACGTACAAGTTCGCGACACAGTGAGACATTTTCATGTTTTCCATTAAAAGTAGGCTTTGTACAGCTATTGAAGCGTCCGCCGGCATTAGAATGTCGTTCGCTTCGCGGCCTCCGTCGACATGAGAATGTCGCCGTGCAACCTATAAATGCCTTGTACATATTATATCGCAACGTATGCGCAAAAATATACAATTAACAATTAACTGCCGCTAGTACAAGGTTCCTTATTTACATCATTATCGTTAGGGGTGGTAATACTGAGGAAATGACGTGTGAAATATTCACAGGTCTTTACAAGTCGTTATAGGAAACACTTTTATCTACTTCTGTTGAATGCATGCTCGCGTATGTGGGAAGTCGGTCTCATTAAATGCTCTCTTATTAGTAATTAGTCGTATCTAAGTAAATACATGATATTTTCGTAACGTTTTTGTGTGATGCTCCATTTCGTGACGCTTTTCGATTTTATGTGCCTAAGTAATGACATGAAAAAACGGCATTCTTTCCGACTGTGCAACAAAAAAAAAAAAAAAAAATCTTTATTAAATGTAATAGTTTTATCTTTAAAACGAGACTAGTTTGGTTAGTGCGCCGTTATTAGTTTAATCTTATAGAAAATCTGTCCAATGTTGATGTTTTGAGACACAAAGGGATCACATTATTTTAGTGGAATTCATGAAGCCTGGCCAGACCATTAATGGCTGGAACTACTGGAAACAATCGTCAATTTAAGGAAAGAAATAAAAATTTCGAAAGCAATTCAACTGCTGCATGACAATGCACGGCTACTCACAGCGAACATTACCTAAGAACTTACCTCCGAGTTGTCAACTAAATGCACCCTACAGTTCGGACCTTGCCCAAGTGATAACACTTTATTTTCTCAATTAAAACAAAAAAAAAAAATAATATATATATATATATAATTGCTCAAACGTCAACCAACATATAAGCAACAAGACACCATGCCACCGTCCAAGGATGAGGTGGCAGTCCTTATTAAGGGCCTAAAAGACAACAAGGCACCAGGAGAGGATTCGATTATTCCGGAACTTTTCAAGTTGGCCGAGGGAAGAATTGCAGGTGTATTAGCTGAGCTCTTCGAAGAAATTTGGAAGAAACAAGTTATACCAATAGAATGGAAATCCGCACTAATACATCCAATTCACAAAAGAGGCAACAAGAGGGATGTAAACAACTATAGAGGAATATCCCTGCTTCCTGTAGCTTATAAAATTCTTTCACAAGCAATCCTAAAAAGAGTCGAAAACACCTTGAACGAAAATTTAGGGGAATACCAGGCCGGTTTTAGGAAAGGAAGATCATGCCCGGAACAAATTCTTAATGTGAAGAATATTATTAGGTTTAAATCAATTAGAAATAATGATTATGTAGCCGTATTTATCGATTTCAAGAAGGCATATGATTCAGTCGATAGGAGTACGGTGTTTGACGTTTTAGAAGAATTTGGGTTAGACGATACGTCCAGAAATATAATAAAGCAAACTTTAATCAACACAAGGTGCAGGGTTAAATTTAGAGGAGAAATCTCGGATCCATTTGAGATTGTTACGGGTGTAAGACAAGGAGATAGCTTATCACCAATCCTTTTTAATTGTATTTTGGAAAAAATTATCAGAAAATGGAGAATTCTGATAGATGAAGAGGATAACAACCATAAATTCAGACTTGGTACTAAGAATAAAGGAATACATATCGACTGTTTGGCGTTCGTGGATGATTTAACTATCTTTGCTAATGATTTAACGTCAGCAACGAATAAGATCAACCAACTCACAAAAGTCTCGGAATGTGTAGGCCTTCAAATATCTGTTGAAAAAACCAAGTTCATGACAAATATTAAAAACAGCTCAGACTATTTTAATACATCTGCTGGAAAAATAACGCGAGTTAAAAAGTTCAAATATCTAGGAGAACTTATACAACAAAATGGACTAGAAGAAGAAGCAATGAATAGTAAAATATTTAAATTAGGTCGGGCATATCACTTGGTGAAGAATGTTTACGATAAAAAAGCAATGAGCATAGGAGCAAAACTAAGACATTATGCTACAGTTGTAAAACCAGAAGGGTTATATGCATCAGAAACGTTAAATCTAAATAAGAAAATATTAACAAATCAATTGGAAATAAGGTAGCAGAGAATCTTGAGAAAGATTATAGGAGTTAAATGGAATGATGGACAGTTCAAATGGGTTTCGAACTATAAACTATATAGCAAAGTTGAACCATTGTCCATATCAATAAGGAAAAGACGATTATTATTTTACGGGCATATTACCAGAATGCAAGAAGACAGGTTAACCAAGAGAATTTATGAATTCATGAAAACGAAGAAAATAAGACCTGCATGGTTCAATGAATGTGAAAAGGATATGGAATTAATGGATGTTACTGAAACACAAATGTTTAATAAGGGGAATGGTTTCATAAAACAGTTGCGACGTCAATCTTTAAAATAGAACAAGTTAACCGGAAGAGATCGCTTTCGATAAGCCATAAAAATGCCTTGATGGAGGGTCTCAAGAAATACTGGAAACATGTTAAGGAAGGAAGAAGGAAAAGATGTAAAATGAAAACTTAGTTGTTTAGCGTAGTCCATAGAGGCTGAAATCAAAAAAAAAAAAAAAAAAAATATATATATATATATATCCGGCGGATGGCGAAATACTTTAAAAAATCGAGTCACTGGAATCTTCAAAGAACCGGACGGAAAATGTTATAGAGTAAGTGTTGAAAAGTTGGTGGTTCTTATATCAAAAACTTTGTAGAATGTTCAAGCAATAAAATGTAAGTTTTAAATTTAATTTTCGTTCATTATTACGTCAACGCGACGGGTTTTGGAACCTTACTTTCTGCGTGACCTTGAAGGCACAATGTATCAATTTGAATTCGATATTTGTGGCACGCCAGTCTATTTCGTAACGCTTTTCGAGTTTACGTACCAAAGTAAATTGTGTCAATTCGAATTCGATATTTAAGGCGCGCCATTCTATTTCGTGACGCTTTTCGAGTTTATGTGCCAAAGTAAAGATATAAAAATGTCAAAAAAAAAAAAAAAAATTGACAGCGTTGCGCTTTGACCATTTTTATTGGTTTTAGCTCCATGTAGTTGAAATTTTTATTAATAGATTAGACGCGACTAATTAATATTTCGAAAAATTATATATCACTTCTCAGTCACACCAAATTAACATCAAGAAAAATGGTCATAATTAAACCATGAATCATGGAGAAATAACAATATTATGTCATAAATTGTGAATATTCCATGCCAACGACTTATTTAAACATTCTCTGAAATAAACGACATTATTTTTTCACAATGAAAGACAATATGTAGTTAACTGGGGAAAGAAGAACGCACCGCTTTATCAATACAGTATGTTACCCTTTTTGATAAATAAGGTTCCACTATGTTAATTACAACGTAATTCTTAGGCTATTCCCCATTAGAAAAAATGTCCTAATTTTATGTAACGTTTTTTGTGATTATGTTATTATATTCATATGGACCGATTTAGAATTACGTTGTAAATTTTAATCATTTTATACAAAGTATAGAAGAAAGAGACAGAAATGTAAGCAAGAGGGGTCAAGAGGCACAGCTCCTTGCGAGGCCAAATGGCCGAGTTATATGCGTATATGTATATACACAGTGCGTCCCACAAGTTGTAGGACTGCTTTTCTACAATCAATATTACTCGCGCCATCTTCATCAAATTTTGGGAACTCGTTTGTAAGACCCTCTTCTCTCCCCAATGGAAGTTTCGGAACAATCGGAGTATTTGTAGCAGCGTAGTAACAGTTCGTGCAAACGTCTCTTGGTACACGCGGTCATAATTTTAATATGAAAAAAAATTTGGAACAACATTTTGTTTTGTTTGCAAGCGGTTAAAAATGCTACTGAAACATTCGAAGTGTTAAAGGTGGCTTATTTGGAGTCCGTAATGTCTCGTACTAGCATATTTCGTTGGTGTAACCGATTTCCGTCGGGTAGAGAGTCAATTGAAGACAAAGAGAGAAACGGGAGGCTTTGCACAGCGAAAACGGATGAAAACATTGCTCGGGTTGCAGCTGTTTTGAAAGAACATCGAAGTGTAGGCTACAGGCTGGTAGAAGAGCTAACCGGTATTGCAAAAAGAAGAATCGTTCAACGAATTATTAAGAACGATTCTGGAAGCATCGGTCGTTTTTTTTGTTGCACGACAACGCGCCAGCTCAGATCGCTGCAATTAACACAACTTTTGGTAAGAAAAATGATTCCGGTGCTCAACCACCCCCCGTACTTGCCAGGTCGGAGTCCTCTAGACTGTTTTCTATTTCGGAACATTTTGCTTCAATTGAAGAGATTCAACCGGCCGTGACAATTATGACCGCGTGTATTAAGAGAGCTTGCGCGAACTATTACTGCTATGCTACAAATAATCCGATTATTTCGAAACTTCAGTTGGGGAGAGAATAGGGTTGCATGAACACTAGTTTCCAAAATTTCATGAAAATGGCGCAAGTCGTATTGATTGCAGAAAGGCAGTCCCACAACTTAAGTAATGAGATTGTTTTTTTTCCGCGCTTGTGGTAACACTGCGACCTTGAATCTGCGCGACAATCTGGCACCCCTCTTCTATCGATAGACCTGTTTGAGACCCTCATGCGATCATTAGTTTTCTTGCCATGTCGTATTTTATACAAGTATGTTAGGGGTGTTCGTTACGAAAACAGAGAAGCGAAATTTCGAGCAATGTGTCGCTATTAAATTTTGTCTTAAACTGGATAATTCGGCGACCGAAATGTACGGTAAATTGCTGAACGTGTATGGTAGGGACTCTATCAGTAGTGCTCAAGTATTTCGTTTGGCATAAAGAATTTAAAGACGACCGTGGCGCGAAGCTGGAGACTGGTGGAAGTGCGGACTGATACGACTGCACATCGCGTGCGCATCCTAATCCACCAAGATCATCATTTAACGATTCAAATGTTAGCCGACGAACTAAATATTAACCGTGAAACTGCTAGACAGATTTCAAGCCGTGATTTTGCGATGAAAAAGCTTGCTCGAAGGCGGTACTGAAGAACCTTTGTGAGCAACAAAAACACCATCGAATGTCAATTGCGCACAAGATTGTTTGGAACAGTTAGAAAACGATCCTACGCTGCTCGATCGTGTTATTACGGGTGACGAAAGTTGTTTTTTTCAGTATGACCCCGAGACAAAGCACTGCAACCAACAGCGGCTGTCTCTGGGCGCCCCGAGACCGGAAAAAGCTTGCATGAGCAGATCAAAAGTGAAGGCTATGCTCATCTGCTTCTTTGATAGCCGCGGGGTGGTTCATAAGGAGTTCATTCCAGCTGGACAGATTGTTAATCAGGTCTACTAGCGTGGTATACTAGAAAGACTTCGAAAAACGATCAACAGAGTACATCCAGACATCGTGAAAACGTGGATTCTTCATCATGACAATGTACCTTGCGACAGCGTTATTGAGTTTTTAACCTTTAAAGGGATTGCAGTATTGTGGTAGCCCCCACATTCGCCTGATCTGTTACCCATATGACTTTTTTCTATTTCCCAAGGTCAAAGAAGTGGTAAAAGGTATGCATTTTGAATCCGTTAAGGACATCCAAGAGGCCGTGACTAGAGTACTATCGGACATCCCACTTGAAGCATTTTAGAACTATTACAATACATGGAAAAATCGCTGGAATCGCTATGTTCGTGTCCAAGGGAACTACTTCGAAGATGATCTTGTTAAATAATTTATAAATAGGTTTTTATAGACTCAATCTCATTACTTAATTGTCAGACCTCGTGTATATATATATATATATATATATATATATATATATATATATGTGTGTGTGTGTGTGTGTGTGTGTGTGTGTGTGTGTGTGTGTCGTAAATGCATATATAGATTTATAAATTATTTTTTGAATACAACAGATAATCATAATATAATGAATGATTATATGTATTGTTGCAGCGAATACGGAGAAAAATGGCATAATTCGGGTCGTTATGAAACAAAACAAAATTGTTTCGACGATTTTCAGGCTGCCGCTGAGTACTTAATTAAGGAAAATTACACGTGTTCAAGACTGCTAACAATAAGTGGTGCTTCTAATGGCGGTTTGCTGGTAGCAGCTTGTATCAATCAGAGGCCAGACTTATTTGGAGCTGCTATCGCTAATGTAGGGTAATAAATCGCATACACATATGAGTATACATATACAACTGTTTTCTACAATTTATTGTACATCGTAATTATTGCTATTGATTTTTTTTTCAAGTTTTACGCGGTCGATGGAAATTAACAAATAGTTGGCACGTAGGCTATAATTTTATTTTACGAGTATTCACGTGATAGTAGCAGAATGCTGGAAACTGATTTTCTGTTAAGAGAAGTGCGAACCAATACTTGGAGAATACTAGCCTTTTATGGTATAGCCATACAATTAAGATTACTACAGATTCTGCTTTTTTGCAAGTGAAAAGCCGAACCTATATTTTTACAGATGTGAAACTATTTTATAGGTATTATTTAATCTTCGAAACTTCTTTTATACAGTGTACACATGATAAGGTAATTTTCTTTTCTAAATCTCATCCCTGAGGTAGTAATGTCTCTGTTTTTAGCAGTTTTGTTTATGTTATTCCAATAGTGATCACTGGTAGCATCCAGTTGTTTAAAATTTTACTCACGTTGGTCAGTGACACTTTTACAACGTTCGGTCGCCTAAAACATTTAGGGTATCCTAGGGTCGCGCTGCAATAATTTAAAAGTTTACATTGGAAGTGCTAAACAGTAATGTAAACTACTAAAATAAATATGATTACATATATAGCAAACAACGACAAATTGTATATAACAATGTACTTATCTGTAATAACGTTTTTAGGTTCAACTTACGCTATTGCTCGCCTATAACTCAAAACCTATCTTTATCAAATTTATGATTTTTCTTTCTTTTTTAAATCGAGCTATTACGCGCCCTGATTATGACAAACGAATTATTGCGCTATGCTAAAAAGAAGTCTTAGAAATTGAGTCCGCTATAATGGAGTAAACAAGTTAAAAAAAAAAAAAAAAAATATTTATACTTAAACCATCTTTTTAAAGTACCAAAATTGAAGTTAAAAATTAGGATGCGAGGCGTTTCTGTTTATTTCGGAGATATGAAGTCTGAGTTGATATTTACCTTAATATTTCTCGTAGTTTCATAAGGGGCTAGGCGAGCAAACTTTATTGTTGTTTTAAATAGAGATCAATTGGTGATCATTTTTAAAATTGATTTATGTGAAAATACGTATTGATGTTTTTAGCGTTCTTGATATGTTGAGATTTCACAAATTTACTATTGGATACTCTTGGACGACCGATTACGGAAATTCGGACAATAAAGAACAGTTCGAATACTTAATCAAATATTCGCCTTTGCATAACATCAGAATTCCAAAAGATAATACTATTCAGGTAATTAAGCGCATTCTATATTTATTTTTTTTTTTTTTTTTTATTCGCATATTCCTAATTTCTTTAACATTTGAAAGAACTTATTTATTTTATTAAAAATTTTATTTTACTTGTCACAGCACATTCAAAGCGCAACGAACAGCTGGAAACTGCATAAACATTGCTCGCTTATCGTATTATTTTAAGTATATTTATGCTTCGTACATTAATCAGTTACACTTTCAATTTAAATTTTTATCGTGTAACATCCCTGCATTTAGTTATTTTTTCCATTAGTCCGGGAGCCCGCGTCACAAAATAGAGATTAATTTCATACTTTTAGTGGACCTATTTTCTTTTTATGATGTTACATTTTTCCGGCCTATAATGCTTGGTCCATCTAGGTTTAACGATTTAAAGCTTTGCAGGGTAATATTATAATAACATGAATTTCGATTCAAATAATTCATTTTTTTTTTCTTTTTTTTTTATTATTTAAGAACACGATAAAATGTATAAAATCGATAAACGTTGTAGAAAAAAATATACATGTATATTTTTGAAATAAATAAATATTTCTTTTTCTAAACGCAGTTGTCCGTAAATTATTTTCATGACATTTTGTTTATTTCTTTACTTTATTTAATTTTTTTCAGTAACCTGTAAATTGTTACAGTCAGAAGTTATTAAAATGTCCTTTTATTTCAGAGTTAAATGATGCAGAGATCATTTTTCTAGTTATAAGCGCGCAATAATGACACCGGCAATTATATTCTTTATCAAAAACCAACAATTTTTTATCGCATGTCGTTACTCTTTTAACTATTACTTGACGATTCGGTGACAGACATATCCAAAAAGGAACTCGTTAAAGAGACCTTAATTTAAGACTGTCACTACAAGATCGTCGTTAGTCTCTCGTCTAACCTTTTAAATTGAAATATAATAACATCTTAGTGAACGTTAGTGTTTCGCATAGTATCTATTAAACCAAGATAAAAAAATTGCAAAAACTTGGTGACTAAGAAGTGAATATAAACTTTGCGACTTATATTACTAATTGTTTTCATTCTAGATAAACAATAATAATAGTTCACCTTTTATGTAAACAGCACAAGTACGAAGATAATTTAAAATAAATTAATAGTAATAGTAGCTGTGCCTGTGTAAACATTTTTCCTATTTTAAAGTAAAAAATCCAACTAGGTTGAGTTTTCCAGGATATATGTCAGGTTTTTTATCTATTTCTGTCGTTATTGTGGACCGATGTTTGCGTTCGGGTGTTTCAGTTCGCTTCTGATGATGGTCAGTATAAGCTGACCGAAACGTTAAGCGTTTGTATTCTTGAATTAAATACATTTCATTTTCTAAACGCAGTTGTCCGTAAATTTATTTCACCACGATTAATCACTCCAAAAGTTTTAAACGTTTCATAAAGTATATATTAGTTAACGAGATACTTTATATGTTGGAATACCAAGCGGAGTGGCTTTCAAGGCTGACGTAAACAAGTGAAATATGGTCTAGTGAACAAAAATAGTGTGAATGCAGTTTATTGCATATATATTTCTGGCGATTTTCTCGATAATTTGTCACCCGCTGTGAGATGTATTTCTTTTGGCCTTAATCTTTACCATTGGCTAGGTAATAAACTGCCGTATCATAATAATGAAATTTAGGAAGCAGCTTTCGGACAAGTTGGAACAGATAAAAGTTAATTTAAAGGCCGAACAAATGTTTACAAGGAAAAGTGAAAAAATAAATGAGCTTGTTCTAACTGTTTAACCTACTATGAAGTTAAAAAAGTTCGTATTGTTCTTAGTACACTGAAAAAAATTTTCCATTGAGGTACTTTTCTTCTCTTCACCGTTGGCAATTTCCGGTTGGTGCAGGGACTGCCGTGCAAAGTGATCGTTTCCAGCTGTTTCGGTTTATCGCTAGGCCTGAATCAATATCGGCTCAACAGTTGATATTTATAAAAATTAAAATAAAATGATAATGAGACGCTAAAAAAATACGAATTTATTAATCGCTTAAAAATGATTGTAAAAAAAGGGAGGGGGAAACTTTAACTTTCTCGTTTATTTGTTGGTTTCAAGTATTTAAACGAAATAAAAAAAAAAAGACATTATTAATTGAGACTTACTATTTTAGGACCCAAATAAGTACAGTTTTTAAATTTTAGTTTAATTTTTGATGGAATACAAACATTTTAAAAATTCAAAAAAAAAAAACCATTATAACATTTTTTTTCTATATTACCGTTTTCCGAGTATATTTTCTTTTAAACAAATTTTTCATAACTAATAAAATTGCAATAGGCGTTTTTTTCCCCTTTTGGTCTATAACCATTCTTATCAAAACTGATTGTGTAAATAAAATGATCACAGTATATAACAGCATTAGAAAACAGGATTGTAAAAAAGCTTCAGGTTTAAAAAGAATTAAAAAATATTACACAAATTAATAATTGTAAAAAGTTTAATGTTTCTTTGTTAATGATTCGTAAATCATAATAAATACACTAACATCATATTTAATCGTCGCTACTTATAGAGAATAAATGTTCTTACTTGTAGATTGCGTTCTTTTAACTGCCATTTATCCGAACTTATTATTTACGACTCGTCTGAGCGAATAAAATTTTTTGATAAACTCTATTTTCTTTGTTTTTAGTATCCGGCAACGCTGCTATTAACCGCTGATCACGATGATAGGGTGGTCCCTTTACATTCGTTAAAATTCATCGCCACTCTGCAGTACACGATGAAGAACCATGCTGCTCAGGTTCGTAAATTGAATTGAGTATTTATTACTTTTAAGTTTACATGTTGACTAAGAACAAATTTACATTTATTTTAACTACCACACACACACACACCTACGCACGCGCATACGTACAACACGCACATGCATATACTACTTGTATACTTTTATATTTTACTATCGGCAGGTCCGTTTCTGGAAAGCTAATTCAGGCTGTGAGGCCCGTTTTAAGCCTCGAAGCGTTTTACGGTTTTGGCCGATTTTTCATAATGTACCGGTTACCATGTGTTTTTTTGTAAATTTTTGTGTGGGTCTTACGTGATTATTTACTTCCATGTATATACGAGTGGTTGTCGCGATGGCTTAGTTACTAGACCACTTGGCTTCTGTTGCGCGGGTTTCGGGTTCGATTCCGGGCGACAACAGAAGTTATTGCGAGAAATTAAAATTAAATAACCACTAATAGTCACGTGGTAGACAATGGCAAGACACCACGTATACCACCATAATATGCGCGTTAGTTGATGTACAGTAAGCAGACACACGCGGGACTGCATTGTAACACGATAACAAGCGGTTTCGTGTGTAGTCTTGCGTCCACACTATCGTCTTCATTGGCGTCGCATAGAACAGTTGCCATGAAAACCTGACAGCAGGTATAAAATGTATCTCTCAATTTGCCTGGCCAACACAAGAGAATAGGCCAACTTATCCCGCCAGGGATTGGCTACACCCAGCAGTGGATTGATATGGGCATATCGTGATCGTATAATATACAGAGTTAGTTCGGCAGCTTTTAAACAGGGAGCGGTTTACAGATTGTATGAGCGCTTTGTGATTTAGGATTTTTGCGAAACCCATCATTATGTCAACACTGTATTTGTGTTATTTTAGTGTCTACGAGAGACTTAGGAAATAGATTTACGTGATATTTCGGAAATATAACATTATAACATTACGAAACCCAAGTGATTATTTAAGCATTAGCGTTTGACATTATTCGTTATACGTGATAAATATTATATAAAGTACATTCCAATTATTTAATTTACTATTTAAAAAAATTAAAACGGTTAAAAAACTGAGAATTCAACTTTAATAAAATTTATTATAAAAGATAATATTTTTAAAATATACCAGTAGACGTTTAGACACATTGTTCAATTTTCATAAATTATTCTGATTTAAATTTTTATAATTAATGATAAATATATATAAAATTATATATATATATATATATATATAGTTAAAACGCGTAATTAATAAAACCTGAAGCTTCATATGCAAATTAATGAACAATAATATCTTATTCCTACATCATAATTAATAATAAGATGCTCTTTTATTAATGTAGCCGAGATTAAATAAATAATATTAAAAATTGAATGTACGCAAACTCTTACATACAAATCAAATTCAGACTTTATTAAATTTTATATATATATTTTTTTTTTAGTCCGAAATTTATCCTTTTAGCCAGTATTATTAATTATTTGGATTTAATTACGTGTAATTTAAACTTTATATTTCTTTTCTATAATTTTTATGTAGTCCGGTTTTTTTTTTGTTTTTTTTTTTTTATTATTCGGTTGTTACACAAAAATTAGGATTAAAATAAGTAGAACTTAAAATTATTTACATTTTTATACGCATATTTAATGATTATATAAAGGAAATAAAGTAGAAACAAGTTCAGTCAAACATGATGTTTCATTCGTTGAAGATTCCGTATGTTCAGTTAAAAATAACTGTAATTTACATTTACTAATTCTAAATAATCTGATTTTTGACGCCGCAAAGAGGGAGATACGTCATTTTTCGAGCTTTTCTGAATTTTTCAGCAAATCTGAAAGTTTCGTTAAGGAAATGAAATACGGTTTTGTTCCGAACAAATAGAAATCTTCCCATAAATATATTGCATGTCTGGAGGAAAAAGGGACTAAATATAAAGTTGTAAGCTTGGCTATAGTTTTGCTGTAAAACGGTCCTTAATGCGTATGCTAGATTTTTACTCGGTCTATTACGGAAACATCCTTTTTTTTTTTTTTTTTTTTCGCTATTTTTGACCAAAAAAGGGGTTTAAATTATTCTTTAACCGTAATTTTTTGATTTTATGAAAAAGCTTTTATATTATCTTGAATTTCACTTTTCAAATTTTGTGTGATTTTTGAGGTCATTTTAAATTCCATATTAAATATTGTTGACGGTTTTTGTTTTTTTTTTTTTTTTACCGTCCATGGTAATCGGTTAGCTTGAAATTATAGATTGCTTTAAAGAGAATTTTAATTGTAATTTTATTCTTTATAAGTCAAACCGTTCGTGAGTTATTGATTTTTATTTGATATTTCTGTCGTTTCTAAACATCTTATTAGGATTCCGTACATTATATGTGTACGGGATCCTAATAACAGGGGAATTATGGAAGGAAAGTGTGTATGGAGCATAATAAAGAGCCGGAAATTTATTCTTCCTTATTTATTAAACAATATCTTTTTCTTTTTTTCAAATGCCCATTTCATATTAAATATAATAAACTCGATCGTTTGAACCTCACCAAGGAACAAGCTCCTTCGACCTTCAGACTATAGTCTTTTGTAATTCTTACAGAATAGTTACTTCAGTTGACGATGTCACTTTTATCTTTTTTCTTTTGTGTTTATCAAAAAAAAAAAAAAAAAAAATTCAATTATAATTATATTAATAGTAATAGATTACGCGGTAAATTTAATTTACGTTTTTTTTTTATAAAGCTTTTTTCTAACGGTTTTTGTAAATGCTTTTCCTATAACGATTTTGCGTAACAGTTTTTTCATTTCACTCTCGGCTTCTAACGTACTCGTAGTCATTAATATTCTCTATCAATAGTGTGTATAGCTGAAATTTTTCAAAATGAACTTCTTTTAACTCTATAATACTCAATAAAATATGAATATCTTATACATGGAATCATAGTGATTGTATTTTAATAAAACGAAAAATTATACCGTTCAAATTTAACTGCTTAATACGTCTTTGTTTTTTATAAATAAATAATTGATAATTACTACATTTATTTTTGACTTTATCTGAAATCATTTTTTACATGCGCCATTATTTACATTATTACTTCGACTTATTTTTTAGAGATCAAAAAAAAATTAATTTTATTAAATTTCTTCCTTTAAATTCATAAACTTTTATATTATTCATTCTAACATTATAATTTCCTTGTATCTTCGTTTTTAATATGGTCGAGGAGTATATGTCCACGCGACCGGCGCAACATTTTCTGTTCAGCTACATGAGAATTCTTTTCTTTGTTTTTGTAGTTGTTGCTTAGCATTTAGATGCGTACAACATTGCAATTGAAATAATTGTTTTATAAATTCTTCCGTTGAGGTAGGCTGACATTCTTTTGTCACTTAATATTCCGGGCTGTTTAAATTCGGCAATCTGCATCACAGTGTAATTATGCGGCAACAATGTCAGGTTCCGTAGTGTGTGTATAAAAATCTTAATAGGTCTCAGATGTAATAGTATATTTCCTGTGTCTACGTGGTACATTATAAAATTTCAAAATTTGTATACTTTATTTTTAAGTTTAGCAGCTTACCTCTTTGTAGTTCCGTGATTCACATGAATAATTACATTGCAAAAAACATAATTTTGTTATTTTAGAAGTTTAAATAAACCTGGGTCCCGGACGGTCCTTTTGATATTGCAGCACTCACAACTATCCAGGCAGCAATATAAGCATACATACATACATACATACATGTATATATATATATATATATATGAAGTTGTAGCGAATAAGGTCTCCTTTGAAAATTTGAACGGAAATGTAAATCAAAAGTCAATGTTACTTATTGGCAAGAACCTATTAATTTTATTTAACAGTAGTGAAAGTTGGGTTTTACAGATTATTCGCGATACTGCATTTATTTCCTATGGGCGAACCATGATAATAGGAACATCAGACTGTCAGACTGAGTGAGACGTGTAATCATTACTCGAGGGATCAAGTTTTCAATCCTGATTAAAGTGGTTATTACATAAATTTATCAGAAGTCAAATTTCTTTAAAATATTCCGTTATGTTAAAAGTGAAAAAACTAAAATGGATAAACTTTTAAAAAAGTATTCTTAAATATCGAGCAAAGTGAAAAAAAGAAAATAAAAGAGTTTCTGAAAATTTTTTTGAAATTTAAATCGTTCTTCTGGTGGTTGTAGTGGTCATATTTAAACGAAAGTTAACTGAACTAGATTTTTACCATTAAAAGGCGATTATTATTTTAGATTAATTAACGGATGAAATTAATTTGGAAGAAACAACATTTTTATTTAATTTTGAAAAGGATAAAAACTTTCTCCTGTTCGCCTATTTTTCTGCAGAATCTCTTTTGAAATTTCCCCATATATGTCCTCACAACATCAGCTAGAAATGAAAAACCGAAAAATACATATTAGTGTACATTGTCCGAAAATGTATCTAGCTTATTTTATTTAATGTTCAATTTTAAGATGTTTGTTGCGCATTTCTAATTTTCATTATTTTTATTGATTAATTAACAAACAAGATGTATAAATAACTACATTCAAACTGTTCTGTGTTTAAAATAGTATTAACTGCGTCACTGAATTAAAAATTTTTGTTAGTAATTACTGATTATCGGAAACCAATCGTATTAAACCATGAATTCCCGTCGTATATTTATTGAGATTTTATATTTAATTGCTTTTTGACTTACAGAAAAATCCGCTACTAATCAGAGTAGAAACAAATGCTGGACATGGCAGTGGGAAACCTACTGGAAAAGTGGTATGTCTTATGTATAATTAACACTTTTCTACACTATCATTATTTATAATATTTACTGTAATGCATCTCTGCCTCCAGTTATTAAAGATATGTAAAGATAAAAGATGTAATAAAAATATGGGTTAATTTGATACACAACTTGAACAAAAGCTTTCGACAAATATCTTTCACAAAATATTAAATTTTTTTAGCCATATCGTAGTAGTGATGTACCATCTCGATTTCTCTTTTCTTTATCGTCGGGAATGACTGTAAACAGAAAAATTGAAAATTACATCAACAGTAGTATATGGTGATACTTTTGTATTCAGACCACCGCACGGTATAAGCATATACTTTTTAATAATAAAAAATAAATAAATAAATAAATAAACCTATTTTAAATTTTTGAAATTTTTATAGTTTACATTTTTAAAGTATAATCAGGGAACGTTGTTAATGCATTGGCGTAAAATGAAAAAAATTAAAATAAAATAACGTAGACCGGAATTATAAAATTATAATTTTAAATGTGTGTCCAAATCAATTATGCAACGATTTTTAGTTGGGGATTCATAATTATTGTCGCTATTTTACGGCTTTTCTTTTTTTTCAAATATGTTTAACTTTTTCATATCACCGCTTAGACAACTTATAAATAATGTACACTCGCAAACATGAAGCAGTATTTTGATAAATAATCATTTTCAAATTTACGTTTAAATGTTTGCTTAAAATTTTCTATATGTCAAGCTGATTGAGCAGTTTTTAAGCTTTGGCATCTTACGATACAGTTAACAACTTTTTTGTAATTTTCTACGAATCCAAAAAAAAAAAAAAAAGAAAGAAAGAAATCGCTCAGTGCTAGTAAAAGCTCGTTTGCTTTACCCTCGAAAAGTTCTCAAAATTTTCTTCTCGTTTCATATGTTAAAATAATAATACCATATATATAAAAATTTTATTTTATATTTTAGCTAGCAAAGAATTTCTGTTTAAATTTTTTCTTCAAATGATGTTATTAAAGAAGATCGATATAATTTTGTTGAAATGAAAACGAATTAGAACTAAATATTTTATTTTAATCTACTTCTCTCTAATTGATTTTCTCTATTTCTAATATATATATATATCATTCTTGTACTAGACCGTAATGTATTTTTAATTAAATACGTTCTTATAAAAATTTTTTAAAAATTTAGAGAACACTCTTGATTCTAAGACTTGTTGAAATAATCTATGTGATTAATGTACACTCACGCGTGTTTGTTTTTTTGAAAACAGATCGATGAAATTTTGGACATCTACTGCTTTATTGTTCGAACGCTGAATTTGAAATTTGAAGTTTAAAATTGTTAATGTTCCGCACTGATCGAAAATTAAAATAAAAAAATTGCACCGTTTCCGAGGATAATAACATATATATATTATGTAGAATAAAATTGTTGACGAAATATATTAACTCTATTACTATGTATGTGTGTGTATATATATATAATATATGAAATATTTTGTGTTTGTTTAATTTTGTGTTTTTCAGTAAAAGTCCTTTACTAATATAACATAGCCGCGAACAAGAACTTGTTCGAAAAATTACTAAAGCTTTGCTTTATTGCTGACATCGCTTAGTGCATACGCGTTGTAAATCGTTATTATAGGTAGGCCGTCCTTTGTAACATTCCCTCATACATCTCATAGGAGGTGGCGGTTGCGGACAGTCTTCATCGAAATAATCTGTACAATAGCGCAGATCACCTACCGGTATACCTCGCGGCGGACATAACATTTTCCCCAGACATTCCATAACCATAGCTTCGTCGGCCGAATCGCATATGAGACATCTTCTAGGATACAGTATTTTTCTTCGGCAGGTTATGTTGTTTTTGAGAATAGTCCTGGCTAAATCGTCGGTTGTTTCTTGATATATCGTCTTCCATCTTTCGAATCTGTTCGGGCGACATCCAAAACGTTTCCTCAGTTCCTGCAGGAGGTTGTGTTTTTCACAGACATCTGCGGACCGGTAACATTCGCAATCTTTCCCGTTACCGCAATCTTCATCTTTTCCATTACCGCAATCGTAACAGTCGGCCGCTGTCGCATTTACACTACAACACGCTGAACCGGACGCGTCGCATAGACACTGCTGATCCGCCGCTAACGGATTAAAATTATTCGCCGCCGACACGTTACCGTTGCCAGCCGTGTCGGTGTTATTTACATTTATGCACGTGTAATTACTCGGATCGCACGCTAGCTGCGGCATTGACGCCACTCCTATCATCATGTTACGATTACCGTAACGAAAACTATTATTACCTTGCACATTTTTATCTGCGCGCGCTTGTGCACATGGATATCCGTAGTTATTCATCTTGCTACGATCTAATTGACGTTTTTGTCTTCTTGTTCTGAATAACACAAACGCATGTATGAATAACCGTTCACGATTTTGTTTAGGTATTTAATTATTTTCGCTCGCTTTTTTTCTACTGCTTAGCAATAAGTAACCCGCCGTGTATTTGTCCAGTCTGTCTGATGCTTAAATAAAAATCATCTGAAAATATGTCGACCTCAATTACGACATCGTATTTTTAAAAACCTCGTTAACAACTATCCCGAACTAAATAGCACATTTAAAAACCTCTAATATTTTAATTTTTCCACAAATTGCTCTATTAACTAAATTACATACCTAAAAATAAAGCCGTATTGTTTTTTTTTAGTACGAGGTGTGACAGTTGTATTCGTAGAATTGTTTCATAGCGCGACTTGTGGCAACACTGCGCTGGTGCTCGCGGCCTCGTTGGAAAGAAGGGACATGTCTGAGTCAGTGCATCCAGTTTTCATAACGGTAGCACGTATATCTCGCGTTCTGCTGTGGTCGTTTAAACAAAGTAAGATTTTTACACGTGTCGTGAAAATGTGCGATGTAAATACTGAGCAACGTATCGTGATTAAATTCTTGGTCAAACGCGGAGTAAAATCGCCATCGGAAATCCTCGTACAGTTACAAGACGTGTTTAAGAGGAAGACGCTATGAAACAATGGACTGTTTTCAAGTGGGCTAAGCGGTTTAAAGACGACCGTGAATCAGTCGAGGACGATCCGCGTTGCGGGCGGGCCTTCTACCGGAAAAACGACGGCAAATGTCGAACGTGTGCTCATGCGCGTGCTCCAAGACCGTCGAGTGAGTTGTCGAATGTTAGAAGAACAGTTAAACACCAACCGCGAGACCATTCGACAGATTTTAAATGACGCTCTAGGAATACGCAAACTGTGCGCCAAAATGGTTCCAAAACTTCTGACAGCTGAGCAAAAAGAGCTCCGGAGATCCATCTGTCAGGACATGCGCTAAAGGAAATCAGTAGATGTCATTCATTATCACGGGCGGGGACGAGTCTTGGGTGTTCGAATATGACCCTGAGACCAAGAGACAGAGCATGCAGTGGATGGAAAAGGCGGGGACGTCCGAAAAAAGCTTGCTTGTACAAATCAAGAGTCAAGTCTTTACTGATCGCTTTCTTCGACATCAACGGCGTTGTTCATCACGAATACGTTCCGGCAGGCTAGATAGATAATGCAGCATTCTACATCGAAGTTTTGAAACGGTTACGAGCCCGCGTGTATCGCGCACGACCCGAATTGGCCGAGAAGGATTGGGTGCTGCATCACGACAACGCTCCAGCACACCCGTACTTCGCAGTACAACAGTTTTTGACGCTCCACAGCATCCCCACGCTTCCGCACCTCCCATACAGCCCGGACATGGCTCCGTACGACTTGCATTTGCTCCCTCAACTCAAAAGTTACTTGAAAGGAAACCGATACGACGGCATTACCGAAGTCAAAAGTGTCACGACGAGAGTCCTGATGGACCTATCTTCGGGGGGTGCTTCCAAAAATGGGTCGAACGTTGGCAACGGTGCGCTGACCTCGGAGGAGATTACTGTGAAGGTGTTTAGAGTAAGTTTCCCTCTCCCCCTATTTTTAGGCTCCCAGGGAAAAATTCTACGAATAGAATTGTCTCACCTCGTCTTTGTATACCCTGTTTTGTAATCATCTTTTTGTCGAAAGTTTAATTTTACTGGTGATCGACCGCAACAGGTTGATAAACCGTTTCAGTAAGTTGCAATATTTCATCGGATTTTTTAAGGCTACAACTTTTTATTTTTAAATAGTGTAAAAGGTTATAAAAATTACAATTCCTTTGCGTGTTTTAGGGATTCAGATACAACATTTAAAAAAGAGATTAAAGGAAAAATATCGAGGTTTATATTTTTAATTTTCAAATAGCGTCACGATGCGGTGGGAAAAAAATACAAATTTTTGTTTTGAACATTTAAAATTTTCTTCTTTAAAAAATTCCGTTAAACTGTCCTCAAAATAGTGTGTAAGAAGGTGTCCAAGTCCCCCTCCTTTTTTTTTTTTTCTTGAAAAATTTACAGCGTTTTCAAACAATAAAACATTTAGTAAAGATAACGGTAAAGAAACGTCCTACAGAGCGGCAATTATTATAAATAAACAGGATTTATAATTGCAATATATTTTGAACATTCAGAAGTACACATCTCATCCTGTATACACGTATTCGATAAAAATTAATTTTGTAGCGATATAGCGATTATAAAAAGACGGATATTGTTGGAAACGGGCGGACTCTTGCACAATAATGTGCTAAGTTCTGTTTATTATAGCGTAACAAACAGCTTATTACTGTCGAAACAAATTTCGTTCGGACTTTAACTATTATCACTTACAACTCTCTACATCGTCGTATGCGTAAAGCGCATTGTAAAAACGATTGGAAAAATCGATCTTTTTTTTTTTTTTTTTTTTTTTTATGTTTTGACTTCTATTTTTAATAGATAAAAATCTCGGTAAGCTACGTGATTTTATTGTTTTTTGGCATTTTTCACAAAATGCATTAAAGAGCAAGGCCACACTATAAATTACGATGCTGCTTTACGAATTAGAATTGTTTGAAATACTAATAACACTTCGATGTTGTTTTAAAGTTAGACCGACTTATACGGAATAGATAGGAAATTCGTTGACACTAGAAAATAATCGCTCGCCAAAAATGCGGTGGAAATTGATCATTGTTCGATCAAAAATGAAAGGGATTGCACTAAAAAAAACTTCGAACGCCGCAGTTATTTCATAAGGTGACACTTTTTCCTGTCTTCTAATTAAAATTTTTCGAACGTATCAATTTACAGTCGAATTTATCTCTAAAGGAAAAAACGCCCGAATTTATTTTTACCGTTTTCCGTTGAAGCTCTTTAATAAAAAATAAAAAAAAAAAACGCTAAAATTACGGTTAAGATAAAATAGTTTTCAGAATTGTGCCGGAGATATTATGATTCGTTTCCTAACATGTTTAAAATTTTCCGTGCAGCATTTAGAAAGGTAAAATTTTATCCGTTGAGAAATACATCTTCATTTTTTTTTGTTTTCTAAAATGACGGGTTTAATTAAGATTCAGCTCAAAAGTTCAAAATTAAAAGTAACAATCCTGCAAAATTCCTCGATTTCTTTTTAACGAAACGAAATGAAAAACGTAAGTGTATGAAAGTTGAGAAATTTCTTCTTGAACGGTTCAAATTAATTTTTAACATTCAACATAGTAGGGCCGTATAGAGTTTTTGTAATCATCGTCTTGTCATTTCTTCAGAAATCAGCAATGAAGCGGCTATTATTTTATTTGGAATCCAGAAAATTGTTCGGTACACGTATAAGACTTCAATCGAGGTCGGTGCTAATGAAACTGATTTATTTTATCGCGTTAGAACTTTGAAGTGTTTAATGACGAAATTTTTATTTTAGAAAAAATCGTACACACGGTTAATTTATCTCACATTAAACTAGTTTCGCAATTGAGTTTAATCTCTTTTTAAGTCAAACACTCGCAAAATTAAGTAGTCATTTTTTCTTTGTCGTTGTGTTATTTGTTTTTAAAGTTGATGAGAGATAATAAAAGTACCGATTGATTATAAACAATACAGAAGTACTTCTAGTACCGTACCAAGGTGATTGTTAAGGTAGTGCAAAGTGGCGTTGGTGATATAATGGTGAAATACGAAAACCGAGCGCATTAGGCGATTATTTTTATAAAATTTTAAAATTTGTCTATTTCAGTTTTTTTTTTGGTAATAATGTTTCTAATGCGATTTTTATTATTCAGAACAATTTTAGATGGTCGAAAATAATTCAAAATGAACTTGTCTACTGCTAAATAACGAAGGTTACTGAATACTGCTATTGGGAAATAATAAAATTTGTTTTAAATCTCCGCAGTACAGAAAATGACTTTTTTTTTCTCGTGTAACGGATTTTACGAGATAATCTCGTTGTTGCAGGTTTTTTTATTTTATTTTTTTTATTACTTTTCACTTCGATATGAATTAAAATAGTGATCTTCAGTAATGCTTTTTTTGGAATTATTAGACAGGCATGCAAATTTTGTTGGCGAATATGAAAAAAATCTATATTCAGAACATAAATACACTAATATATGGAATAATGTAGCTATATTTGAACTAAATCTCTCTCGTGAAATTGGAAAACCCAACAGCATATGTTTTGGATATTGTTCTTAAGCCGTCCAAGTGTGTTTATTAAAAAATTGAGAGGTCTTTACCGAGCGGTCGCGTGTAAAACGAAAAGTTTTTAATCTATACTAGAATTTGTCAGTCTTTTAATAGCTTCAAAATAATCTTCCTTATACCTTTTTCAAAAAGAAAAAAAGGGAAAAGAAAGAAAAAAATTGATAAAAGTTTATATAATGAAATAAACAAATAAAAAGGTGGTATCTACATGCTGGTACATTCTAAAAATAGCGGTTCCAAAAGAGTAGTAGTCTTTGTTATTCTTATTAAAAACAAAAACACGCTCAACTTATAATCGGATAATAAGTGTCGTATTCTTCATGCGATTAAAGGAATTATAATATTGATTCGGAATCTTTACATTTATTTAGAAAATGTTCGTGTCACAGTGAAAGCCGTTTTTTAAAAATAAAAGATAATAAAAATGGTAAGCTATTTTCAATTTCTCGCTACTCGGTATTTATTTTTATATACCGTTCATCTTTTGCTTATGAGTGTACAGGCTTTTTTTCGTAATGTTTGGGGTTGAACAAGTGGAAAAATAAGAATAATTTTGAAAATAGTTGCGGATTTTTTTACTGCTATCACAATTTTTGGCATTAAACAGTAAGCAATAATCCGTGATGTATTCTAAAGGAAGAGTTGCTTTTTATTCTCCTCGATAAGGATACAGCTAGGCACAGAAACAGCTTTTTTTGGAAATAAAGAGCTTTGATTTTTGGTAGAGGTAAGTGACTACATACTAAAATTATATAGTTGACATTATTTATAATTTCATAATTATCGACACACATAGCAATCTTTCCAATGATATATCACATGGCCGGAAGATCAAATATTTATTTTCAAAATTTCGAACTTTCGGCACCTTGAAAGTCTAATTTTAAAGTTGGAAATCCGGATGTTCCAAACTAGAAAAATATTCGAGGATGCGCATATTTTTAACAGCGTTCAAAATTTTTATCTGTAATACTCGCGGCGTTAGGGAAGGGACATGTAATTTTTCGCTTTTTTTTAAACTTTTCGGCAACTTTACTTTTGTACCGTAACTTTTTGATTTTATGAAAGGACTCCTGTGAATTTTATTTTATATTTTGAATTTCACTTTTAAAGGGTTTATTTTAAGTAATTTTTGAGGTCATTTTAAATACCATATTATATATTCTTGACGATTTTTTGGTTTTTTGCCGACCGGGGTAATCGGTCATCTTGATATTATAGATCGTTTTAAAGCGAATTTTAATTGTAATTTATGATCTTCCAATTTTGAAGTTTATAAGTCAAGTCGTTTGTGAGTTATTGATTTCCATTTGATATTTTTGTCGTTTCTGAACCATCTTATTAGGATTCCGTACATTATATATGTGTACGGAATGCTAAAAAGTGGATGTTATTTTCATTCTAAAAAATTCTTCAATTATTGAACAAAATAAATAAAAATTATCTGTAATACATTCAATCTTTTCGTTTTCTCCTGTCTGTAATATTCAACAGTAAGTATTTAAAATATCAGATTTTGTACACAAAAAATTATTAATACAATAAAATAACAAAAATAATTGTTTATAATTCGCAAATTTTTAGAACTCGAAGCTTTCCTCAAAACTAATGCATTTCCAAAATAATAATTTATGTAACGAACAAAGAAATTTTCATTATGTAATTTTAATCAATATTATACTGTGGAGTATAATTATATTATTCATAATTTAGGGAATCTTAAAATAAAATAATTAATTAAATCTTGTACAATATAAAACTTTTTCTGATTGAGTTATTAAGTATTAATCTTGGGACGCGGACAAAACTAAATTTTAAGAAAATAAGGTATTGGTTCAAGGTTATTAATAATATATTTAAAAAATATATTATTTTTTTTTTCTTTTTCTAAGAACATGAAACACAGTTGATAAACTTCAATATGGAAGTTAGAAATTGGTTATGTGATTTAACTTCCCTTAATGTGCATGTTAATTTTTACGATTTTTGCCATCTCCAGTAATTAAGTTATTCAAGGATACATATTTTTTGGAAAAACATTTTATCCGCGATTTATGTGTACAACTTCAAATTTATAAGTTAAACAGTTGCAGAGCTATTGAATTTTATTTGGTTCCTTTATGATTTCCAAATCACGTTGTATTAACATTTTGTGTATCATTAGCGTACGAAGTTATAAAAATTACAGCACAAGAAATGCCGATTTATCTTCGGTTAATGCATTTATCACAATCCTCTGAACTACTAAACTGGTTACATAGATGTGTTGTTTTTTTGCTTTTTTTTTTTTTTTTTATTTGCCGCAAAATTACTCGAAGAGCACGGTTAATCGATGTAGAAGAAAGTTTGAGAATCCATTAGTCTCACTAACGCAAGAATCATAAACAACAGGTAGTGTAAAAAGGTATTCGAAATGTGTCTTCACAGTACGGCCATTTGGTCAGTCGGCGAGTTGGTGCTACGGCGCTAATTCACTCTACTGCGAATCGTCCACGGTCGGTTACGGTCTATGGCCAAACGGACGGTCCCCATCAATGGAAAGATCGTTATTTGTGGAGAATGAAACCACATTTCATTTTCTGAACGCAACTTTCGAAGTTGACGTAAAGTTCATAAAAGAACAAAAAATGACGTCAACACTTTTGCAGCGCGCGATAGTTTAAAATTTTGAACTTGGTCAAAAATATGCGCATTCCCCCCATATATTTCTCAAGTTTAAAGCGTTCGTGTATCCAACATTAAAATTAGGTCCTTGGGGCGCCGAGAGTTCGAAATTTTGGAGAAAATAGTTCTTTTTCCGGGTGTGTGATACAGCGATTTAAAGGTCGCTGTATGATACGAACTAAATTACATTTCACTATCGTTTTTAAAACTTTTTCTTAATTACTAACCAAAGTATTTATATTGCTACATAAGTATAGAACACGAGTTAATAAGAACATAGCTTGTCAATCATTATTATTAGTTTTTTTTTTTTTTTAGAAGCGAAAATTTAAGTCAAAAATTGCTAAACTTGGCCATGAAGCTACTGGGATGACAGCCTCGAACTTAAATAATTCAAAATAAGATTATTATAAGCACGAATAAACTATTCATGTACATCATTGTGAAGATTTTTTTTTTTTAATTTTGATAAAAAGAACATGATTCCAAATATATCTAATAACATTTAAGAAGATAGATAAATGTTGAAAACCATGCAAGAATTCAAATGTAAATGAACAGGAACGAAAAAAGGTTGCGGTAACCTGCTGTTAAATAAAACAGAGACCTATTTTTGGAGTTCGAATAAAAGTGTTGTTCGTATCAGTTGTTTCATACGCGTTCCTGTTCGACACTTTTTCTATCGTTTGCGCAGCGGCCGTCGCGTGCCGCTGGTGATTGTGTGATTAGCACTTCACCATGATGTTACGTACACCAGAGAAATGTAAAAGTAGTTGTGCTGTCGTTGTCAGCGATAACAATGACGATCATTTAAGTAGCAATGATATGCAGATAGATGACGGTCACTTATCTCGGAAATCATCCGTTCGTCGTAATATTTACGCGAGTTTACCAGATTCAGATCTTTCCAGTGAGAACGGAGATGATGCTTTGCAGTGGCATGCATCAGTGGAGCACAACGGTAGAAGTAAGACAAAGATAAAGAAACTAAAGCCGGTCTCGGCCGCAATCACAACGCATAATAGCTTTGCACCGCTGGCTCCTGATAGCGGTCTTGTGCATAGCGTGCTGCACTCCGACCTAGATGGCACTAGTACCAGCGCTCAGACAACATGCTCCGCCGACAATGCGTCGCAATATTGATAACGCTAGAAAACTTTCGCCGATTACCATCGTTAATACCGATGGTAAGCTCAATTTGAAATGCCTATTCGATAACATTAAAAATCAGGTTAAACACGAATTTAAAATACGTAATTATAATCGGTTTAGAACGTCCGTTTTTCTGTCTAATAATACAGACTTCGATAATATTATCGCATTTAAAAAAAAAAATGAATACTCCGTTCTATACACATGTTCCGCGAGATTGCAAGCCGGTAAAAATGATACTGAAAGGGCTTCTGGCTTCATTCACTAGTGATGAGATCGAAAAAGAATTAAGGAAACAAATCGATGCTACGTCGGTTGTTCAATTTAGCCGAAAAGTAGAGGTCAATAGTACACTGCAGTTGCCCGTTTATCTTATAACTTTTCCATCTAATACTATCCCGCAGCGTATTTTAGAAATTAGAACGTTATTCTCGTGTATTATAAGATGGGAGAAGTATATTAGAAAAACGCAGTACCTTTAGTGTTATCGATGTCAAAGATTTGGTCATGTTTCGCAAAACTGTCAGCTCCCTGAGCGATGCGTGCGCTGTGGCGAAAGCCACTCCAGCTCGTTGTGTGGTGCGCAGTCATATAAGTGCGCCAACTGTTCCGGGCAGCATCCAGCAAGCTCGCAGGAATGTCGCGTAATACAAAAAATAGTTAGCACTCGTGCTAAAACATTTCATGACAGCACGAGTGACAAAATTTCTCGATCAGCTAGTTTGTTTCACCAACGGACTGGCGCGAATGAAACTGTTGCGAGCCAAGCAGGCTTGTTCAAAAACGTTAAGGTCAATGAAACTTATGCTAGTAAGGTCAGAGGTGCTAGTACTTCTCCCCGTGACGAAAATACGAATATTTTCTCTATTAAGGAAATTATCTCCTTATTTCGAGAATTTGATTTAAGTTATATTTTTAAAATAGTCAGGACAGTTATAGATAAACTACGATGTCTTAAAAGTATGGATGCTTTTACAAAATTGCAAGTAATTATAGAAACCGTCGTTAATTTATTATAAATGTCGTTAAATTTTAATACTCGAATAGTTGCGTGGAATTGTAATTCCATTAGAGACAAGTGTGACGAACTGCATGTTTTTGCAATTAACAACAAGATAGATATCATTGCACTATCCGAAACTAGATTAGACAGTACTTATTGGATTCAAATTTCCCGGCTTTTTTGTTTATCGAAACGATGTTAGTCGTAGATGCGGCGGGGTCAGTATACTTATAAACAAAAGATGGCAGTTTGATCCTCTTCCCATTCCGCAATTAAACTGCGTCCAAGCTGTAGGCGTAAATCTACACACGGATAACAATAACACTATTAGCATTTTTGCCATATATAAACCCCCAAGATGTACGTACAAATTTGCCGATGATATTTTGTCACTGTTGAGAACTAATAATAAAGTCATTTTGATTGGTGATTTTAATGCTAAAAATAAACTATGGAACTGTTTCAGTAATAACAGGGCTGGTAATATCCTTTACGAAATTTCTTTACGTACTGGTATTTGTATTTCTGCGCCTAAAGAACCTACTTACTTTCCTAGCGCCAGGGGATTTCGAAACAGTGTCATAGATATCGTGCTGACGAAAAATGTTGCGATTACACCTCCCATATCATTAAGTTGTCTGTCTTCTGACCATAATCCCATATCTGTTGTCATAGTGAGTAATAAATTGCATGCTGTAGAGAATTACATTCCTGACTTTCAAAACGCAAATTGGGACGAATTTAGAAAATTTATTTCTGAAAATATTATTCTAAACGCGCGTATTGGCAGCGTGACTGATATCGATAAGCATCTGAACACTCTCACGAACTTAATCATTACTGCCGCTGAAAACTTTATTCCAAAGATACCTACCAATAGGTTACATAATAGTTTGCCTGCTTATATGCTTGCGCTTCTCAAGCTTAAGAATTATATTAGAAGATTATACGTTAAGCTTCGTTTTACTAGCCGTTCACGGTATTTAAAAATTGGGTTGAATTATATTAATAATCTCGTCAGGTTTCTTCTACGTAGAAATAAAAATGATAATTTTAATCCCATGCTGTCAAATCTAACAGTAAAAGACAATCGCCTTTGGAAAATCTGCAAACGTTATACTAAGCAGCACGCGTTTCTTCCTCCTTTGTATGACGCATGCCTAGATAACTACGCGTATAGCGATTCAGCGAAAGTTGAGTTACTAGCGGCAGAATACTTCGCGACTCACACCCGAAATTGCAAACTTACGTCGAAGTATCAAACAAATAAAATCAATTCCACTGTTAAAAACTTTCTGACTCAGAATCATTCGGCCGATAATATTCTACTAGTTACTCCCAAAGAGATACGAGACAATATTAAAGCCTTGAAACCTAAAAACACTTCTGGAATTGATAATATTCCTGCTATTGTCATTAAAAAACTCCCCTGTAAAGCCATTGTTGAACTTACTAACTTGATCAATGCTATGCTTAGATTTGGATATTTCCCTAACAGTTGGAAAATTGCAAAAATCATTACTCTCCCTAAGCCCGGGAAAGACACTTCGCAAACGTCAAATATTCGCCCTATTAGCCTACTAAATAATCTCAGTAAGATAGTAGAAAAATCTATATTATCTCGACTTAAAATGCATTCCAGCAGACATCACTTGATTCCTAATGTTCCGTTCGGTTTTCGTCCTCGTTACTCAACCACTCATCAGGTGGCGAGAATTACGGAATATATTTCGCATAATTACAACTGCAATAAACATACAGGTATGGTCCTATTAGATGTTGCAAAAGCATTTGATACAACATGGCACAAGGGGATTATTTATAAAATGATTCTATACAAATTCCCTCTTCATATTATTAATCTCCTTCATAGTTACTTGAGTAACAGATCATTCTATGTAATTGTTAATGGAGCTAGGTCGTCTACTAAAACGTGTTTAGCTGGGGTCCGGCAAGGAAGTATCTTAGGTCCCTTTTTATTTACGTTATTTCTATCTGATTTTCCCTAGCTGAGGGAGGTGCAGGCCGCGCTGTACGCCGATGATACGGCACTTTACTGCAGTTCTTATATACCAAATGCAATTACAAACAAGCTGCAAGCGGGACTGAATTGCGTTTTGCGTTATTTTAAAAAATGGCAAATAGACATAAACCCGAGTAAAACTGAAGCCGTATTTTTCACTCGCAGGCGGGCTGCCCGCGGAAATAAAAATGAATTCCACAATAATTAGCCGGTCGAATCACGTGCGCTATCTTGGAGTTATACTGGACAAAAGGTTGAACTACTCGGAGCATATAAATCAAGTGTGTTCATAAAAGCTAATAAAAGAATTTCTACCATATCATCCATTATTCAATCGAAAGACGTTTCTCAGCATTAATAACCAACTAATTCTATACAAAACCTTAATTCGTGTCCTATAATAGTTTGCTATTCATGTCCAGTGTGCAGTTCAGTTTCTAATGCTAGCTATAGTATAAGCTGCAGTTATTGCAAAACCGATCTGGTTTAAGATGTGTGCATTAAATGTGTCCCTAGAAGATACTCTAAAATTCTAAATATGCACCTGACCACCTTAGCACTACTACCTTTTATATTAGAAACTATGTATTCGATTTAACAGGTAAATTCAGCGAAAAGTGTTCACACAGCATGAAAATGAGTTGTTAATCTGTGCAATTGGTAATTACGATTATAGGCAACTCGAGTAGTTCATCTACACCAGGTAGACAAGCACAGAAGGCTTAAACACAATATACACTGTAGAGTATTAGTTATATTGTTATAGCGTTTAAGTTTCTTTACTTATCAGAATTGTAAATATTTTTTTGACATGTATTATTTTTATTTAGTTATTTATTCATTTATTTATTTTTTTTCTTCTTTTCTTTCCTCGTCCGTGATGCACAGGTTTTTTTTAATTGCTTTTTTACCTGTTGTTACAATTTAAGCTGTAATTTATCATGTCTAGGCATTGCTTTTTCATTTCAACTTCAAGTCGTGCGGTAAGCTATAGTTGGCGGTACGCAATTATAAGTCTAATATTATTTTTTTTTTTTTTTTTCATGTTGTTTCTCAATTGTTTGTTGCAATAAACTTCTTTCTTTCTTTCTAAAAAAAGAGACCTATTTTAACGACTTCGATGTGAAGTATAAGTGTAAACAAACTTCTGCGACGTATATTTAAAAATTCTACCGGTAAGAAACAAATGAGAATTATTAATATTACTAATTGGTCAAATTCTTTATTGAATGGTCTTTTTTTTTTTTTGATGTAATGTATAATCAGCCATACTTAAAACGTTATCCATCTTTTAGAACGTATTGTACAGGGTGCGGTAGAGAAATGAATTTTATTTCAAAACGTACTAGCGCCATCTGTATGTAAGTTAAACAAACGAGCTCGGTCGCGTTGGAAACTAGGAAGAAAGAACATTTTTTTTCAGTATCATAACGAAGCACTATGGGTGACTGGTCTGTCAGTCAGTGCACATATGTCGTTGAGAGGTTTTTTCGTAATACTGATTCCTACACTCTAGCAGTTCGCGATTTCCGAAAACGTTTCGCATTTAGTGGTAAAAAACCTGTGTTTACCGAAAGAACTTTACGAGCATGGGTCAAAAACATATCGAGAAAATGGCTCTGAGTGTAAAAAAAATCTTCCAATCTTCCGAAGAGTGTAAGAACCTCGTCGATGATCGCCCGTGTACGTGAAGCCATCCAGTCGAATCCGAGTCGCTCCGCCCGTATGCATGCAAACAACCTAAACATGTCTGATCGAACAGTAAGAAGAATACTTCATGAAGACTTAAATTACCACCTATACAAGATATTGTACACTCAGCAGCTCCTACCCACCGATTATGCCGCAAGAGTAACATTCTGTGAAACGATGTTGCAGAAACTCGAGTCGAAAGAAATCCCACTAGACGCGGTCTTGATAACAGACGAGGCACATTTTTACCTGAATGAAGATGTAAATAAACAAAATCTACGCTACTGGAGCGACGAAAATCCTTGTATTGTTCATAAAAAGCTTCTCCATCGACCCGAGTTTATGGTTTGAATGGAAATTGCGGCGTGGGATGTCATCGGCTCGTATTTTTTCGACGGTACAATTAACGGCGAACGTTACAATCAGCTGTTAAATGAGTTTGTGTGACCGGAACTGACAGGAAGAAGGAGGTTATCAGGTAGCTGGTTTCAGCAAGACGGCGCGATGGAGGTCATACGGCACAAGAAACGATGATTCGTTTAGGAGGAATGGTTTGGTAGCCGTTTAATTTCGAGAAACGTGCAGGCTGTCTAGTCATCTCGCTCGCCGGATCTTTTGCCGTGATTTTTTTCTGTGGGGATGTTTGAAATCAAACATATACGAAACCAAACCTCGAGACCTGGAAGAGTTGAAAACCGAGATTTAACGTCATGCCGCGGCTATTCGACGATTATATTGGTTAAAGTTTATGGTAATTTTGTTTTGCCACTTCATAATTGTGTTGAAAATCAGGGTCGTCATTTAGATGATGTTTATCGTTAAGACTACAAAGTTGTCGACATAGATAAATATATCAGAAAAAAATGTTTGTTCTTCTTCTTTCCAACGCGACCGAGCTCATTTTCCTAACTTACACACAGGCGATGCTATTACGTTTTGAAATATGATCAGTTTCTCTGCCGCACCCTATATATAAACTGAATTTAGTTCTTATTTTATCTTTCTTTTTCATTCGTATTCAGCAAGTTTACTTAGGGACATGTTTTTTGAAGTTTCTTTTATTGTCTATGATTTTGATTGTATGCAATAATCACATTTGTTATTTGTATATAGATATGAACGCGAAAGTAGGGAAAAGGAAACAGCAAGATCAGTTAGAAGGAATTGTAGGCCCATATGGGCTAGAAGTATGTAACGATAGAGGAGAACGATTGGTCCAATTTTCCATAGAGAACGATCTCGGCTTAGTTAATACTATGTTTATGAAACACAGCAGGAGATTATCAACATGGACATTACCAAACGGCCATTATAAGAATCAAATCGACTATATACTAATTAGTAGATGCTGGCGGTGCTGCATAAGGGATGCTACGACAAAACCAGGAGCAGAATGCGGTTCGGATCACAAAATGCTAAAAGCACGTTTCAAACTAAAACTTAGAACACATCAAATAATAACAAAAACAGTTAAAAGAATACGAGAGAAGGCCGAAAAATTTTTATACAGCTAACAAAAGATAGAATACCACAACCCACAGGAAATCCAGAACAAACTTGGAATAAAATAAAGGAATGGATTGGTGATGTAATAGATAGAACAAACAGGAAGGTAATAACAGAGAAGAAAAAATACCGGATGAGTTCCCAAACGATACAATTGATAGAAGAAAGAAGAATTTTAAAAACAAAAATGGAGTTGACAGGAAACAGTGAAAGAATAAAGGATATAAGCAAGGAAATAAAAAGGATATGTAATAAGGATAAAAACAACTATATTAGAATGGTATGCACTGACCTACAAAAACATGCTGAACACAATGAAACTAAAAAACATTTTAATACCGTAAAGTACTTGACGAGGGAATTCAAGCTGAAAACAGAAGCGATTGTAAATGAAGAAGGGGAAACGGAAAGAAACCGATTCGCATAGCTGAATTATGGAGAAAGTACTGTGAAAAATTATACAGAAATGAAGAAACAATAAACATAGGGCAGGAAATAATAAATAGAACCGAAAGTGAACCTGGAGTCCTAAAGTCAGAAGTGACGGCCGCAATAAAGAAGCTGAAGAGTGGGAAAAAGTGGTGGAGAAGATGGAATATTAGCAGAAGCTCTGAAGGAAATAGACGATAACGGAATCAATTTGATATACAGCATAGGCAACGAAATATGGAGCACAAAGAAATGGCCCGAAGACTGGTGCAGGTCGACGTTTACCCCCATATTTAAAAAAAGATCGTCACTACAATGTAAAAACTGTAGAACTATAGCAATTATAACGCATTCCAGTAAAATTCTCCTAAATATAATTAATGAAAGACTTAAAGGATACATTTTAACGCAAATATCAAAAGAGCAAGCTGGATTTATGCGAAATCGGGGGACAAGGGAGCAAATCCTGAACATTCGACAAATTATAAAAAAAACGCGAGAATTTCAACTTGAAACATACTTCTGTTTCATAGATTTCGCTAAGGCGTTCGATTTTCTATAATATGGAACAAATGGCAAATATTGAAAAGAATAAGAATACCAGAACATTTGATAGAGATCATTAACAACTTATATAAAAATAACATAAGTACTGTTAAGGTTAATAACATCAAGTCGCAACTTTTTTAAATCGGATCGGGAGTGTTAGATAGAGGTGTATTCTATCTCCGATATTATATAATATATATATAGCGAATACGTAATGCAGGAAATGCTCGAGGACTGGGAAGGAGGAATAACAATAGGTGAACGTAAGATCAATAACCTCCGATACGCAGACGATATAGTACTGATAGCATCGTGCAAAGAAGAATTAACGGAATTCATAAATAAGTTGAAAATCATAAACGGAAAGTATGGTTTGGAAGTAAATCAGGCAAAAACAAAGATAATGATAGTAGACAGAGCCTCGAGAAATCAACCGCAGACGAAAGAAATTGCAGGATATGAAGTAGTTGACGAATTTATTTATCTTGGATCTTTGATCACAACCCGCAGGAGGATACGAAAAAAAAAATCCGCAGAAGCATTGCAATGGCGAGAGCTGCAACAACGAAACTAAAAAATATATAAAAGGATATAAATATAACGAAGAACACTAAGTTAAAATTAGTGAACACGTTGATCTTCCCCTTTAAGAAATATGCATCAGAATCTTGGACCATTAAAAAAAAAAAAAAGATGTAATTCGGATAAATGCCTTTGAGGTGGGAGGATACAGGAAAATGCGGATAGCGTGGACGGCACGCCGAACCAACAAATCAATTCTAGAGGGGTTGAAAATAGAAACCAGGCTTCTGCGGGAAATAAATCGGAATATGATCAGGAACATAAATTCCATGGAAGGAAACATTATACAGGGTAAGGTGCAAGTAAAACGTCCCAGAGGAAGATGCCCACTACGATCGATGGGCTGATCAAGTAAATACATTAACTGGGTACAAGCTGTCAGAAGCATTCCACGTAGCAATGGATAGAAATAAATGGAAGAAATCGATAAAAGGAATATGATGGCACCACGTACTTATGTAGAACAATGGACTTGATGATGATGATATATATAATTTTAATTTTGTTGTTAAAATAAGTCAAACTCATCATATTAGTGTCGGGTATATGATTTTTTTTATTATAATGTAATAAAATAATCAAATTTGGAAGTTGTGAAATCATAGCTTCACAGGTTATAAAAAATTTTGAAAAAAAGCAATAAAGTCACATCAATTTTTAAACGCATAAATATACACATTTATACGGTGTGGAATGCTGAGTAAAGAGTATCTACGGGATATTATAAATTTAAAATTGAATATCTTTGTTTTGAATTTAGTATTATGTAAATATAAATTATGGTTACTTTTAATTTAACACGCAGAATAGCCCTGAACGCATGAAACATCATACATCACCGACCTTATTTTAAATAAATCAAATGCTTTGAGGTAATTAAAATTTCATTATAAAAGGAATATTTTCCTTACTGGAATTTTAAATGTTTCAAAATTAATAAAATATTACATTCAAAAAATTAAAATTGTATTAAGGTTAACATTTTTAAATATTAAATTTTATCTGAAATTTGAAGATTTTTTCTAATAATTTTTTGATTTCTTTTGTAGTTGAAAGTAGACAATTTAGTATGTTATTAGTTACATTTTTTCCTTTATCCCCATCTGAAGATGCGATATTCTTGAAAATGTAATGGAATAATCGTTTATATTTATTTATATAAGATACAGTGTACTTTGCAAATGATTTAGTACTTCCAAAAAGATATTTTGAAGCTAAAATATAAATAAATTATAAAAATTACTATGATGTGACACTAATGAAAACATATAATAAAGATGTTACTAATAGAGTTGTAAACTGCACAGATGTGGGAGCGCTGGACTATAATTTAAATGAAGAGATGACCACTTTTCTGGTCTTTTTGGAAGTATACGTAAGCGTGCATGCACCCAAAGGTGAAAATTAAAACGTACCAAAGGAATCTACAGGAATATTTAAAAATCCGCTAAAGCTATCGGTCCGCCGCTAATTTTTTTTTAAAATTTGTTAGATAAAATTGCCTTTTTATTACATGAGTTTTACAAAAAAATAAAATTAATGAACTGTTTCTAAAACTGTATTCCCTTCCATTAATATTATTCCAGTTTGAGAAAAATTAGATTATAATTAGTTGATGTTATACTTACGTTATTTGAAAAATGTCAGTAAAAAAAAAAAAAATGTGCTAACCTTTTTTTTTTTTTTTTTTTTTTTTTTTGGGCGCATCAACTATGGACCATTGCCAAATTGTAAAGCAATATATCATTATGATTAAACAGAAAACCGTATGTTTTTTTCTAAAATAATTACGTAAAATAAAATAATACTGATATTAAAATCTTAAAGGTATATATAGGTATGAAGGTAACAGTAAGAAACCATAGAAATAAACGCTATACTCCAGGGATGAATCCAGTGGGTTTTTTTTCGGGGAGGGGGTGCTCCCCAGAGCTTAATACAAGCTCTTTAAGAATGCGGCAATTTCATAGGAAATAAAATTCTTTTTATTGACTTTGTTTACAGTTATGTTAAAAGTTGCTGCAAAAACATTTTGAAATGGTTCAATTAGTCGTATATTTTCAAATTTCAAAATTACGAGATTTATTTTTGACGAAAAAATGAAACTTCATAAAATAACAATAAAAAAAAAATGATCTTTTAAAAACTTGATATTGACGTTTGCTTGTTATTCTATGAAAAAACTGATATGCTTTCATTGCAAATGTGCGAAAGATGTAAAATACTCGCGAGCTGAAAAAATTATTCGCAGTAGTTGGTATTTTTTGTCAGCATAAACGGGAACTTTCACGTTTCATGTCGATTCATGATTAATATCAATAAATTATTTAAACGTCTTTTCGGTTTTTGTTTATTCTTTTTTTTTAAAGTGACATGATCTGTAAACTTCATTTCCGTTTCTGTTATTTTTTTCTTGTTTTTCATTTCCAAGAAAAGTCCATTTAAAACAGCTGAAACATCACGGCGTATTCGTTTATTATAAAAAGATAATGAACCCGTTAGAATATTTATACAATACGTTCTTTAATGCTACAATTAGAATTAATCCTTTTAAAACCAAGTGCGAAAACATTGTTATTTATAATCGGTTATTTTACTTGAAATTTACCGTTCACACTTGCTTTTTTATTTTAAAGTACATAATAAATCATGTTTTACAAATTTGGTTTTATTCGGGAATATCCCAGAAAATTTTCTCAGTAAAAATATAAAAAAATCTCTGCCCCCCCCCCCGAATATAAATTGCCCCCCCGGAAACAGATTCCTGAATTCATCACTGCTATATTCTATTCAATGAATACCGTCCATGGTAAAAACGTCATGTAATACAAACCTTCGACATCGGTATTTTAATTCACTTTATTACTCGACTACACTACATCGTTATTTTAAATTTGTTGAAAAATTTTATAAAAATTCGTTTCGCGCTCAATATGGAAAAAGCGTAGACATCGAGTAGCCAACAAGATAACGGATCTTATGCAGAGATATTCACCGAATTATCATTGAAATTAATTTAAATAAAAATAAAGTGACACAATTATATACTTCCAAGATTGGATGACGAAAGAAATGAAAACCTGAATGAAAAAGAACAATTAGGTACCCGCACTGTACCCGAAATTTAAGAGTTTATTATACGATCAGTAACTACGATTATTTCGTGACGTGTTTTGAATTTCTTAATCCTTTCCAAAGATAATAATTCTTCCAAAAATTATAGTTTTTACTTGAACATATTTATACTTCAAACCAGACTTCATCATTACTATTACGTTTCATTATAAATATTTAAATTTAATCTTAAATTTAAAAAAAAAAAAACAGTTTCAACTTTATTGTTTTTTGTAACGATAATTGACGGAAAAAGATGTGGATTAATTACTTGACGATCAAGATTTGTTGTAGCGTTTAGATTAACAGACATATGAAGGGGCTGGAACTGTGATTTCATTTCATGACCAGATTTCTGTAATGTCTTTAAAGATTAAAACATTCTAAAAAACAATTACCAATAAATATTTTTTCTTCTAAAACGTAAATTGTGTTAACTATTGCTTATCTGTATACTGGACAATAATGGACAATTTTAATATTTCAAAAACCGTCAACTCCGCAAATAAAATTGTGAAATATCTTTGTCAATGCTACGAGGGTGGTTCAAATATAAACCGGAATTTTTAAATAAACGCGCAAAAAATTTATTGTGGAAAAAGTGGTTGCACTGGCAGTTAGACCGGTTTGTTACGAAGCGTGTAGAGCAATTAGAACCGCGTAAGCTCACTTTTTAGTGTAGTTAGAGCCATGAGTGAAAAAGAAGTACCAGTGTCTGTTGCGCAACGCATCATTATTCGTTTTTTAGTCAAAGACGATGTAAAATCCGTGGAAATTTACCGAAAATTACGCGAACAGTTCGGGGATGAGTGTCTTTCCAAAACTCAAGTGTACGAGTGGTGTTCCGCGTTTCGAAAAGGACGTGAAGTGGTGTCAAACATAGCACATGCGCGGCGCCCAAAAACCAGCATTACAGATGAACACGTCAAAGCCATCGAACAACTCATTTTGGCTGACCGACGCGTCCGTGTACGCGATATGACCGACGAATTGGGCATCAGCATAGCTAGTATTGAGACAATAATTCATGATCGGCTAGGTTATCGCAAAATTGCAGCCAGATGGGTGCCAAGACTTCTGAATTTTGAACAGAAATTCACTCGTTGGGAAACGATGGAGACATTGGCCGAATCGGGCTGGGAAACACTTGAACATCCTCCTTACAGTCCAGATTTGTCGCCTTGTGATTATTATTTGTTTGGCCCGTTGAAAGAAGCACTTGGTGGACAACGTTTCGACAGCAACGATGAGGTGGAATCGTTCGTGCGCAAATGGCTATGTGACAAGCCGCGAGATATTTACGAAAAAGGAATAAAAAAATTGCCGGAGAGGTGGAAAAAGTGCGTAGCGTGCGAGGGGGGTTATCTCGAAAAATTGTAAAAAATATGAGCACTGTAAGTATAGAATAAAAATTTTTATGACGAAATTCCGGTTTATATTTGAACCACCCTAATAAATTGATATCTGCGTTTTATATACGGTGAATCATTTCATTACAACTGCCCATTCCCGTATAATTTATATATAATGCGCGGCCTTTATACTCGATATTATAACGCAGTTTGTTGATAGAATCAGTCTTTACCTCAAATATAGCTTTCCATCTAGTGATTCTACCTAAACTTTCTGGAACACATACATCACGAACATATTTAGTTTCGAATTTTTTAATCTTAGATCTTAATAATATCGACTTTTCTGCTTCATTTTTTTTTTTTTTTTTGAACAGCCATCTGAAAACTAAGCCTTAATTCAACATTAAACAAAGTAAAGCTACAGGTTCACTAACAAAAACATTAAAATAAATCCGAACATTGTACTTAACCCTTAGACGTTATTAAAGCTATTACTGAAGAAGTTATTATCAGGGCTTGAAAGCCAGCCGAAAGCCAAAAGCTAAAAGCTGAAAGCCAATCATTTTTAGATGTCATAAGCTTAATCCAAAAGCCATATTTAAATTTCCATAAGCTAAAAGCCTAAAGCTTAAGCTATACCCAAAATTTAAACAGTCGAAAGCCGAAAGCTTAAGCTGTATTTCAAAAAAAGCTAAATTAAGCTTTATATTCGGCTTAAGCTTTTTTTTTTTAATTTCTTGATTTTGCATTTTTGACATAATTATTTGCGTAAGAAATTGTTTTTAAAAACTTTTATTATTGTGCGTAAAGAAAAAAGTTGAAGTTTCAATAGTAATGCTAAATAGTTTGATGCATGGTAATTAGTAAATGATTTTAATTATCTTGTATTAAAATTCATTTCGTAAGCCGAAAGCTGAAAGCTTAAGCCGTATTTTAAATTTAAACAGCCAAAAGCCGAAAGCCTAAGCCATATTTCAAATTCAAACAGCCAAAAGCCGAAAGCTTAAGCTGTATTCTTCAAGGACATAAGCCGTATTAAGTTTAAGCCGTTTTATTATTCAGCTTTCAAGCCCTGGTTATTATACAAAAGCAATACAATTATTTACCAATTGCTCTTTTAGTCTACCTAACTCTTGAAATTAATCATCATTACCAACTATTAGTTATTATAATAAATCATAATTAAAAGATTTTAAAATTGTATTTTTTTTTTCTACAATTCGTCTCCTTTAAAATTTCCAAATACAAAACTCAACTTTACTATAATCTTGTTAATAAAAACAACAGTTTTGTTTATTATAGAGAAAAGGGTATTGCTATGTCGACAACGAGTTAGGAGAATAACAGGTTCCTACAAAAGCTGTTATTTTTGATTACTATCATGATTGTTCTTCTTAACATTCGTTCTATTATTTTAAATCTCACAACTTTACTCATCTATAAATTTTAGTTTCGCTATTTAGTATTTTTCATTGTTTGTTGTTATTATTCTAAAGTTGTTTTTTCTGTTTTTAAGTAAAATGTTTAAAAATGAAGACATTTTTTAAATCCTAAACAACTTTATTGAAAATATAAATTCGTATTTATCCTTTAGTGAAGGAGAACGTAATTTTCAAATTTTTAATGACTTCTTATTATCAAAAGCTTTTATGTTTTTTATTAGGACTTCACAATAAAATAAAAGTATGTTGTATTCTAGAAATAGTATTTTCTGTATCATGTACCTAATGAAAATGAGATTTTATTAACAATTTCTGTAAATTTAAATATATAGGCGATAGATTAGTATAGATATTCTTGTTTGGAGTCATTCATAAATCTTACCACATCACTAATGCAATGTACTCATGGACCACAATATAATAAGAGAAAATCACAAGAAACTTCTGAATTAGTAAATTTTTAATTTTTATATTATAGAAAACATTAGTTAAATAATAAAATATAAGTTTGTTACTTGTATTTTAAAACATTTTGCAAAATGATCATTCAGTAAGGAAAAAAATATTTCGATTACAGCCTACAAAAAAATTTAGTTGTAAAGCTGAAATGATAATTAAGAAAATTAAGTGCTTTCCTGATTACAGTGTCCAGAATGTTTCAAAAAATATTTGTGATAGGAAAACTGAAGCATGCACAATTATTATGTTTGCTTTGATAAGCTTTCAATATACCATATATCAATTTATTACCATTGGCGCATCTAGAATTTGTCCCTGGGAGGGGGATAAAAGAGTAGCACAATGCCGGATTAACCATGTAGCAAAAGTAGCAATTGCTACGGGCCCCGCGCAAAAAGGGGCCCCACGTATCCAGACCCACTTCCGCCTGAGCTTAATTTTTTGAGTGAAACTAATTAAGTCGTAATATATTAAATTTACTTTATGTCGCTAAAACGTGAAACGTTACACCTTTTTAACCGAGACAATCGGTAACCGATTATTTCGTTGGCGAAAATATAACACGTCATAATTTAATAAGATAAACGCACAAATTCTACAAAAAGTCGCTCGTATAATCGTACAGAATTTTAATTGGCCTGATAATTGGCTCTACAAAAAGTCTAATGTATGCGAGCACTCTTACTCGACACTCAGTGTGGAAGCGTAGTAGAATTGAAATAGTTCGATTTAAAATGTTGAAATTGTCTATTTATTTATAGGACTTACAGTTCACATTATTTTTATTATAATTTAGCAATCATATACCAAAAAAAATTATTTTCTAGTAATAAGTCTATGTAAGTTATAAAAGTAATGAGAGATTTCTTGCAATTAAATTTCTCATAACCACTTCGTAATCCCGACATAGTAAGATAGTTACCAATTTTGTTCACAAATAATTTGCGGTGTGCCCAGTTCAAATTTTTAGAAAGGATTGTGACATGTTTCATTGTGGTTAAAATAAGCTAAATATTTTTTTAACTGGGATAAATGTTTTTTTTTTTTTTTTGAAAAGAGCTCTCAAAGGACATGTTCTATTTTGGTATTAAAATAAGTTGAACATTGAGACCGATTCGGCCGCCATGACGATATATGATCACGCTGTCTGTGTTAGAAAATAATGATAACAATTATGATAAATTTTAGACTACGTTATTTGACAATTTCTCAGGCTTCTTCGGGCAGTGTGCAAACGTCGCATTCTCCGGCAAGGATGCTAAATCAGCAAACTTTGACAGAGATTATTGGATTGCAAAAGAAAGCAGCGAACTGCAACATATGAACAGTGACTTTTTAAGTTCAAAGAAAATGTATGAAAAAGAAATTAGTCCACGATTCTGTCAAAAGTCATTTTTCACTTATAAACATAAACCTACTAATAAAACTCACGTCAGAAATCGGTTGTGCTATTTAGAAACTAAAGGGCGACTTTTCTGTTTTGTTTGCAAAGTTATAGATTCAGATATTAATCAGTTTACACGGTTTACGAAAGATGGGTTCGATGACTGGAAGAATATGAACAATTTGTTGAAAAGGCATGAAGAAAGCACTCGGCATAGAAAAGATATGATTTCGCTGTTAAATCGCAAAAACAAGAATGCGTGTGTCGATTCTCAACTTGTGAGCCAAATTCTGACTGAACAAAATTGTTAGCAGATGCTTTTGAAACGAATTATTACAGTAATAAAGTTTTTAGCAGAACGAAGTCTTGCTTTTCGGGGTAGTGATGAAATTATTGATTCAACACATGATGGGAATTACTTAAGTTTATTAGAATTACTTTCCGAATTTGACGTTTTTATGGCCCAACATATTAAAACCTATGTCCATAAAGGAAAAGTACACACGCCATATTTATCTAAAACAACATGCGAGGAATTTATCAAATTAGTTTCATCAAGCATGCTAGATCAAATTATTTGCGAAATTAAGAGATCCAAGTACTATTCAGTGTCATTAGATTCTACTCCAGATATATTGCATGTAGATCGACTGACTCTGATAGTGCACTATGTTCTACCCCATCTGGGCCAGTTAAGAGATTTTTTAAGTTTTTAGACGTGGAAGGTCATACTACTAAACAACTTGCCCAAAGTTTACTAGATTTTTTAAATAAGAATGGCATTGATATCAAAGATTTTCGTGGAAAAAGCTATGATAATGCCAGCAACGTGAGTGGAAAATACAGCGGTTTGCAAGCACGAATTAAAGGAATAAGTAAGTATGCAGAATACATATTCTGTCTTGCACATTCATTAAATTTAGTTGCTACATACACTGCAGACTGTTGTACAGAAGCATTATTTTTTTTTCGATTTTATTGAAAATCTTTATAATTTTTTTTCTGCTTCTACACATCGTTGGGGTCTTCTTATGACAGCTCTTACTTCGAAAATTTCGATTTTGAAAAGGTTGTCGGATACTAGATGTCCGCCAGAGCTGATGCTACAAAGGGACTTTTATGTGGTTTTACCACTATCGAGCAAGTGTTGGATGACATTTGCAATAATATAGATCAAAAGGCAGAGTGTCGTAATCAAGCTTACGGACTAGTTTCAAAGATGAATAAGTTGGAAACGGGAATAATGGCAATTATGTGGAATGGTATCCTAAAATGCGTGCAAGCGACTAGTGCGTCGCTGCAATCGTCTAATATAGACCTTAATACAGGGTACGCCCTTTATGAATCATTATATGGATATGTCCAAACAATGCGATCCAGATTTTCAGATATTGAAGCAAACCCAAAGATCTGACAGGCTGTCATGAATATCAGCAACAGACTTCAAGACGACACAAGTGAAACACAAAATATGACCATTTTAGCGATTCCAGTACACTTGACGAATTTGTTAAAAATGAAGCACCTGGTAAACAGTTTGAAATTGAGGTGTTTGTTGTCATTATTGATAACACACTATCTGCTTTAGATAAACGCATGAAAGCATACCAAAAATTTAATAGTGTTTTCAGAATATTTCGACACTTAAAATCTATTACAGCAGAAGAGATTTTGAAAAAAATTCTAATTATGGTCAGTGCTTATGCAAATGATTTGGAAGACAGTCTAAACCACGAATTAGTGCAGTTTGCTGAGGAAAACGGATGTGGCTGGTGCAAGTGACACTTAAAAAACGAAGCTCTGGAAATTCAATATTATAAATTCCTAATGGAAAATTCGTTAGAATCATATTTGTCCAATTTAGAAATTGCTTTGCGCATTTATTTGTTTCTCATGACCACTTTAGTCAGTGGCGAATGTTCATTTTCGACATTGCAGCGTATAAAAAATGAATTAAGGTGGAACTTGATGAGTCAAGAATGTCTGAATTATTTCTCTTTGATGAATATAGAATATGATTTGCTCAGAGAAATTGATATTCGCATCGTATTATCTCTAAATTCGCCCGCATTAAAGCTAGAAAAGTTACTTTTTAAAAGTTTCAAAAATAATAAAAGTTCGTCGTTATTAATCGTCAGTTTTAAAATGTTAGTTTTTTATCAAAATTACATTAAATTCCCAGGGCAATCTCAACTCTGGCATTTTGTACTTATCGAAGGCCAACAGGGCCTATTGTAATCTACTTTAATATTAAACAGTAACATAATTTTAACCTATAGACGGCAAATAAACATATTGAGTACTGAATTATTGTTTTACCACTTTATACTTAAGAACTCAGTAGATTAAGGGCCCCACAATAGAATTTGCTACGGGCCCCACGCTTGCTTAATTTAGGACTGGAGTAGCATATAGGAAAATGTAAAGGCGGAGGTTGAACATGTTGGGTATATTTATATATCTCTCTCTATTCTCTGATTTATATATTTATTTTTGTGTAAAATGTGTTATTTAAAAGAACTTAATATTTTTATAAAATATTAATTTTTACTGTCAAAAATTTTGCTAGTAACAAATTTAGCCATTATTAACAGTGTCCATTGAATGAAAATATAATAGCTAGGAATTTGTTTAGAATTGGGAATGAATTCTTCATGATTAATTATATAAACTTTATCTGAGATGTATGTTGAAGTATTATTTTTTCTAGATTTTACTCATATTTACAAAAGCAGTACATAGCATACAATTTTATTTGGCGAAAGGGCTTAGCAATTTATTGGAAGCGAAGTGAAATTTCACATTATGATAAAATTACAATAAAATCCGTACATTTTTCAAAACAATATTTTAAGTTTCTAACTTGAGTCTTTAAAATGAGCAATCTTAGATATTACTTTTTTAAATTTAAGTAATTGTAATTAGACAATATAAAAATGTTATTGATATATTTCAGATATATAAAAGAAACATAATTTGTAATAATATCTTATATAATATCAACAATTGTAATTCAGTTATAATTATTATTCATTAGCGATTTGCGGTTACTTTATATTTTGTTTTTAAATAACACCTGCTCTAGATCAAAAGTAACAGATCTCATAGAAACCTGTTATTCTCCTAACTCGTTGTCGACATAGCAATACCCCAGAGAAAATGCCACTGCGTGTGACGTACGAGCCTTTCGGGAACACACTTGTGCAAGTACAATAATACTCATTAAATGGATAACGATACGTAGCGAAGTATTTAAGAAGAATCGGAATTGGAATTGAATCGAAATAATTTGTTCTAGATATTTTGTTCATACATCGAATAACTAAATTACCCGATGCATCATGCTATGGGAGCCAAAAAGAGGAAAAAAACTGAATTAATTTATACAGGCTTTCGCCGCTTCGGCTTCACATTTAATTTTTCAATTATTTAACGTTTTTTATTGTATTTTGATGATTATTATTGTTCAGTTGCGCATATTTTACTATTTTTATTTATTCATTAACTATATTTTATATTATCTTCTATTATTGTTTATTTTTGTATTCGTATTTATATTTCGTGATTTTTACTTTGTAATTTTTGTTCATTTATAGTTTATTTTTTTATTTCTGATTTAGCGCTTTTTGATTTAAAACATAATATGCAATAGACAAACATAGTGGTACTAAATGTCGCGGTTTATTTTGCTTTGAATAATTACTTTTTATTCAGCTTTTATTTATTAAAACCACATAGACAGGTAATGCTCGCTGAAAATAATAGTAATAACTATGGATGTATAACGTAAATTTTTAAGGAGACCTTAAAAAATTTCAATTCTGAATTGTTAAGAACAAGTTGTAACGTGTAGTAGCTCACGGTATCAGCCAAATCGCACTTGCAAAGCTTTTGCAACAACTAAAGTGTACCTTGAATTAAGTTCAATGAGGAAACAAATAAAGCTTCATTTAACAGAACTTAAGTAAATTTAAACTATAACAAATAAAATGATATATTCTTATGATGGCTAATTAAATTATAATTTCAGTATTGGTACATATTATTTCGAGAACGTATTTACTTGAAAAATAAGAAAAAGCTTCGCAAAATTGTCATTTAAAGTAATGTTTAATTTAATTGTTCTAATTGCATGCTATTAGTAAAATGTGAAATACACTATAATGATCTGATCCTTTATTTAATGACTGAAATAAAGTCTTTAATAAGAGAAAATTTCTGTATAATGTCGAGTCATTTATAATGTTAAAAAGAGATCGGACAATTTGTGAAATAATATTTTAATTTATAGTTCAATAATTGAATTAACAGTTTCAATAGGTAATAGACAGCGACCATATACCCGTTGTTGCAAACTGCAGACTAACACTAAGGAAGAAAAGAAATTCTAGATGTTCAAAAAAATGGAACCTGGATAAAATGAAAAAGGAAGAAAATAAATATAAACAAGAACTAAAAGAAACACTAAGAAACAAAAAAATTAAACAAATAAATAACATAGAGGAGAAATGGGAGAGGATAAAGGAGGCAATTATAAAAGCGGCAGGAAAAACAATAGGTAAAAACAAGAGGAAGATAAAAAAACCATGGATTACAACAGACATAATACAAGACATAGAAGAAAGAAGGAAATGGAAAGCATTAAAAACAGAAGAAGGTAAGAAAAAGTATAAAGAAGTTCGGAATAGGATTACAAGGAAATGCTGGGAAGAAAAGCAAAAATGGATAGAGAGCAAATGTAAGAATATTGAAAAGAAATTCGAGGAAAATAAACCAGAAGAAGCGTATAGAGAGAAATAAATAAACTGAACCCAAGACGTAGAACAATGGCGGGCAATGCTATAAATGATAAAAAGGGTAAACTACTTACAAAGGAAGAAGACATATGTGGTAGATGGAAAGAACATTTGGAGTCGCTATACAAAGCAGAAGAACAGGTAGAAAAAATAATGATCAATGCGAATAGGGAAAGTGATGATAACGGACCCAAAATAATAAAAGGAGAATTTGAACTAGCGTTGAAACAACTGGCGAAGAAAAAAACTCCAGGTTTGGATAATGTACCGGCGGAATTACTACAAACAGAGGAGGAAGAACTTGCAGAAGGTCTGTTTAATCTAACGAAGTCATGTTATGAACAGGGTAAATTGCCCACAGACTTTAAAAATGCAGTGATAATAACACTACCAAAGAAAATGAATACAAAAGAATGCTCGGAACACAGAACAATAAGTCTAATACCACATGTATCCAAAATAATAATAAAAATTGTAATGAAAAGGATAAAACAAAAGATAGAGGAGAACATAGGCAATGATCAGTTCAGATTTAGAAGTGGAAGTGGCACTCGAGAAGCCATATTGGCATTAAGATTAGTTATTGAAAAGAAAATAGAAGTCGGAGAAGAACTATGCATAGCATTCGTGGACATAGAAAAGGCATTTGACTGTGTATCATGGGGTGTATTATTTACAAAGCTGAAAGAAATAGGAGTAGATTATAAGGATAGGAGAATAATATGGGAATTATACAAGGAACAATCGGCGGAAATAAGAGTCGGCAACTCAAAGGAAAAAGTGAAAATCGAAAGGGGAACAAGACAAGGATGCCCATTATCACCTATACTCTTTAACTTGCTGGTGGAAGAACCAATACAGAAAATGAAGGAAGATACTGAAGGAGTAAAAGTAAATGGAGAACAGGTACATTGTATAAGGTTCGCGGACGATATTGCACTAATTGCAAATAATGAACAACAACTACAACAACAAATATCAACGCTGAGAAAACATTTAAAGCAAATAAATTTAAACATAAACATAAGTAAAACGAAAATCCTAGTAGCAGCAATCAAGGAAAAAGAAATAGAAATAATGCTAGATAATAAATCCTTAGATCAAGTAGAACAATTCAAATATCTAGGTAGTACAATAACGAATAAAGGAAAAAGCGACAAGGAAGTAAAAACGAGGATCGCAATGGCCAAACAGGCATTTATGAAAAGAAGAGATTTGTTTAATCGAAAAATGAAAATAGGAACAAGAAAAAAACTATTGAAAATATACATTTGGAGTATATTACTGTATGGCTCAGAGACATGGGTGTTAACAAAAAACCTGGAAGAACGCTTGGAGGCCTTCGAAATGTGGGGTTGGCGTCGTTTGATGTACATTTCATGGACGCAGAAGAAGAAGAACTCTGAAGTCCTGCAAATGGCCAATGAGAAAAGAGAACTCTTGGAAATAATACAACGAAGACGAGGAAGGCTTTTAGGACATATACTGCATCACAACACTTTTATGACGGTCATAATTGAAGGAAAAGTGGAAGGAAAAAGGAAAAGGGGAAGACCTAGGACAACTTGGCTGGATCAGATCAAAAAAAGAACGAAAATGACGTACAAAGGGATCAAGAATATAGTGAACAAAAGGAAGGAATGGAAAGAAATCATTGGCTAGCTACAACGACAAGAGCAAGGCTCTTTAAATATATAAGATAAGATAATATGTAATAATATGCAATCGGAGAAAAAATAGATTTCTTTCGCATATTGTTGAAAACTTTTGTGTTATGTGAAATACTTAACTAATAGTAGTATATATTCAGTGTATTCCAAAAAACTGATAAAACAAATATAATTTGAATGTTAATAATTGTAGACAGTAATAGCGAAAAAACCACTTTTATTACTGTAAAACAATAAACTTTTTTTAGTTCGTAGATTTCTTATTTACATCTAGTTTAGATAAGTGAACTTTATTTCGTATTTTTTTAATGTTGCTATAATCAAAAATATTTAAAATGTTACATACAGTTACAAAATTTTATTTATTATGTTTTACAATGTTATGAAACGAAATTGTTTTGTTACTTTATTTCTAAACTTCAGTTTAATAAATTTCCTGCATTTTAACAGAAAAATATCTTAATAAAATTGTTAAAAACTTCCTTTATTTACTTAAATCAAAAATCTGGAAGAAAAAATTAAATGTACTTTGATTTGAAATAAACTAAAAGTTAAAAAGTATAGTGCATAAAATGTAAATAAACAACAAAAAAATGATTTATTATTAAAAAATTAATAAAAAAAAAAGATTGTGTATTTTTTATTAAGAAAAGTAAAGTAATCATTAATTTTTCAATAAAATTGAAATTTAAAGTGATGAATACTACAAACGATAATCGATTCTTCTTAAGTACTTTTCGATGCTTTTTGAGTATTTTTGTACTTGCACAAGTGTGTTCCTGAAAGGCTCGTGTGTGACGTAGGTGTACAAATTTTTTGGCCGATATCGATATAGGAATTTTCTGATCAAAGGTTATAAATTTATTTTAATTTTAAAATGATAAAATAATAATATTATTGCATTTAATATATTTTAATAAAAATTTTAGAATATATTAAATTATTTAATTTGATATTTTAATGTTTCAATTGAGATATGAATAAGTTTAGTTAAAAGACAAATGTAAAAAACAATTAATTTAAATTATTTAGTGCATATTTAATTTAATAATATATATTAATATAATTTCAAATGCAATACATAATTTATTTTTAAATATTACTCAATATTTGTTAATTAGTTTAAGTTATAATTGTTTAATTTGATATTGTTAATGTTTCAATCGAAATATGAATAAGTTTAGTTAAAAGAGAAACGTAAAAAATTAATAATTTAAATTATTTAATGCATATTGACCATCCAGTAAATTTATTTTAATTATGTATTAATCGATTTTAACTATCTATCAATCGATATAAATAATTCATAATATATTTAATCAATGCTTTTGAAAAATTTACACCATATTGGAGAATTTATATTGAAAATTATCCAATAATACAGATATATAATTTTCTTCAAAAATTGCAATTCTATTTCTATTCCCATTTAATAGATAATTTTTCTAAATAGTTCTGCATAAAATAAAATCCCGCATTATAATTTCATTATACAATAAACAATATATTTTTCAAATTTGTTCTACATATTATTATTAATCATTTTTAAATTTTTAATTTTTAGAATTTTTTATGATGTATAGAAATCTATATACATATTTAAAAAACTAAAATTTATTTTCATAGATTAATATTTTGCTGTCAGTTTTTGTTTTTTAAAAAGGAAAACAATTTAAAATATATTTATTTCATTAACAATTTTATTGCATCTAATAACTGTTAAATAATTTAAATTATATATATATATACATATACATATATATATATATATATATATACATATATATATATATATATACAAATACATATATATATATACATATACATATATATATATATATACATATACATATATATATATATATATACATATACATATATATATACATATACATATATATATACATATACATATATATGTATATATATACATATATATATATATATATATACATATATATATATATATATACATATACATATATATATATACATATACATATATAAAAATAATTAGTAGATATAAAATATTAATTAGTAATTGTAAAAATATTTTTTATTATATTTTAAGTATTTTTTTAATATTTAACACTAATTTGGATGAAAAAAAAATCTAATTTGTGTAATTCACATTAAAAGCCTATAAAATATAATGACATCAAACAATGACAATAACCAAATTTCTATTAATTCCAATCCTCACTTCCATCGTTTTAGACGATTGTGTTTTAACACACAAGACTTTCGGGATACAACCGGAGAACATTTTTTCGAGTACAAAAATACTCAAAAAGAATCGAAAAGTACTTAGAAAGAATCGATATTTATTTGGTAGTATTCATTACTTTAAATTTAAAATTTATTAAAAAATGAATAATTATTTTATTTTTTTTTAATAAAAAATACACAATAATTTTTTTTCTTTATTATTAATAATAATAAATCATTTTGTTGCTGTTTATTTACATTTTATGCACTATAATTTTTAATTTGTTTAAAATCCAAGTACATATAATTTTTTCTTCTAGATTATTAATTTAGGTAAATAAAAGAAGAAAAGTTTTTAACAATTTTATTAATAACACTTTTTTATTAGTATATCATACTGAAGGATTTTAGACTTATCTACAAAATTAACTTTCCATTAAAATGTAAGAAATTTATAAAACTCAACTTTGAAAATAAAGTAATAAAATAAATATAAAACATAGTAAATAAAACTTCCCAATTGTTTGTAAAATTGTATATATTTTTGGTTGTAGCAGTATTATTAAAAAAATGTAAAATAAAGTTCACTTACATAAGCTAGATATATCAATAAGAAATCCATTAACTAAATGAAGTTTATTAGTTTTACAGTAATAAAAATGATTGTCGTTATCACTGTCTATAATTATTAATATAAAAATTATATTTGTTATTTATTAGTTTTTTAAAGTACACTGAATATATAGTACCATTAGTTAAGTACTTCACATAATACAAAAGTTTTCAACAGTGTGCGAAAGAAATCAATATTTTTTCTCCGATTGCATATTATGTTAACTATTCAAACTGCTAATTCAATTATTTAACTATAAAATATATTATTTCACAAATTGTCTGATCTTTTTTGAACATTATAAATGATTCGGCATTGTGCAGAAATTAATTTCTTTCTTTGTAAACTTTATTTCAATTATTAAATAAAAGATCAGACCACTATAGTGTATTTCACATTTTAGTATATAGTAACATGGAAACAGTTAAAATAGAACAATTAAATTAAACATTGCTTTGTAAAACAATTTTGCCAAACGTTTTTCTTGTTTTTTAAGTAAATTCATTCTCGAAATAATATGTACTAATATTGTAATTATAAATTAATTAGCTATTATAACAATATATCATTTTATTTTAAATTTACTTAAGTTGTGTTATACCAAGATTGATTTTTTGTTTTATTGAAGTTAATTCAAGTCACACTTTAGTTGCTGTAAAAGCTCTGCAAGTGTAGTTTGGTTGATACTGTGAACTACTTAATGTTAGAACTTGTTCTCAATAATTCACAACTTCAATTTTTTAAAGCCCCTTTAAAAAGTTACATTATGCATTAATCATTTTTCTATTATTTTCACTAAGCATTGGTTTTAGTAAATAAAAGCTGAATAAAAAGTAATTATCTAAAGTAAGATAAACCGCAGCATTTAGCACTATTATTTATAATTAACTTAAAATATGAAACTTCAGAATTTGTTTATTCGCCTATTTATCTACTGTAAATTATGTTTTTATTCAAAAGCCACTAAATCAAAAATCATAAAAAGTATATAGTTAATATAAATTGACTTAGATTTTATTTTAATACTACAGGTTATACCAATTAAAATTTAGAAATCGTAAATTATTCCAAATATAGAAACCTTAACATTCACGAGGGATACTTTTCAAAATTTGTTTGAGAACGTGTAATGTATTTTTTTATGTTATATAACGATAGGGACGGAACAAAAAAAAATATATATTTTTTTTAACTTACATTATAGTTTTAAAATATAGAAAGAATATTAAATTACTGAGTTTTCATTTATAATTTGGGTGACAAATTGACTAAAAATATGTGTAAGATTAAATTTGAAATAATCATATTAATTTGATTGGAAAATAATTTTTTTATGCCGCTGTGAAAAAAATTAAGACATCGACAAGTATCTCTTTAGTCTTACTTTTTGTTACAAACTTAAAATAAAAAGCAATGAAATTAAATATATATTTTACAGACTAAAGTAAGTGCACATATTCAGAATTTACTTTTGTTAAAACTTTTTTTTTTCTCATTCACAAATGTTAAAGGTTTACTGTAGTAAAATTAACGATTTATAAAAAACTAATGTAATGGGGTGGAAGAAAAATAAACTAGTGACAAGAAACTTCTGATAAGATCCATATTTTTTCAAATTTAATGATATAAAAACGTTAAACTAATTTTAATATTTTTACTTTGAAAAAATTACTATTAAACTTAATACAACAGAAGTGATGCTTTATTTTTGAAATATACAAGTGATTTGTATCAAAAAGTTCATCTTTTAAAAGAGTAATAAATAATGCAATAAAAGTAATGAAGAGAGTTACTAAACATATGCAAATAAATTATAGTCGAGCATAAACCTCAACTTGCCATTACACACGAAATAAAATTTCAAAATGACGTGCATTGCACCAAGCGATAATAGATGATTTATTAGTCAGTTCTAAAAATATATTCATACAATATTAAATGCAATAAATTAAAATATGATAAAAACAAACATATTTATTTTTAACCCTCATTTTCCACTTATTTTGGTTCTAAACTTACAAAATACAAATTAATTTTTTATTGGTAAAAATTTAGTTTTTAATTAATTGTATAATTTGTAATTTCTTGTTTAATCTTTAACTTGAAAGTTAATATCAAAATTACAAATTACTTAACAATTTGTAATTACGTTCCTGAGAAGTATTAAAACAATTATAAAAAAGGTTTAGTATATTATCAGTATTTCTAAACATGTAATGTTTGTTTGTTCAATATTACAGTTTTAAATTTACCAGATCTGAAATAAGGCTGCTTTTTTAGTAAAAATGATATATGTATATAATTGGAGAAAATTTACTTTTAGTGACATCGATACATAATTTTAAACAGGAAAAATAGAAATATATGACAAAAAAATATAAAAATAAATAACAAAACAAGAAACAATAATTATGATCTATTGTACTGAAAAAATATAATTATAGACAATAAAATCGGTTTATAATGGAAAAATCAATTTCAGTCAGGGTATTATTATAAATTGTATAATTATATTATTGCATAATTAGGTGAAGAATTGTAATAATTACCATTTTTGAAATTAAACAATAAATACAGTATAAAAATAAATGAAAAACATATTGATTATGGTAAAAAAAAGTTTAAATACAATCATACAATTTATGATGTTTCTTAACTGGAGCTAAAATATAAAAAATGAGATTATTAATAAAAAAATGGATACAGGCAGCCCTGAAGAACTATTTAAAAAAGTACAAAATGAAACAATAATCGGAAAAGTATTAAAGTAAGAAATATAATAACAAGCAGATGAAACACAAAATAAGTATATATGAAAAAGTAGTACTACTGAAACAAAAGAAGCTGCTATTACATGAAAAAAACAACAATCATGATGAAATTACGAACACAAAAGAGCAATATAAAGACATAACTAGTAAATGAAAATATAATAAATTAAACAATGAAACTGAGCAAATTTGTTCCTAACATATCGTATTAAAAAAAAAAAAATGGAAAGTAAATTAAAAAACTATATTGAATCCAATATACAACTTGACAGAAATTGCAATAAAACGAAACCATATCATTTTTATAAAATATAATAAATATATATGCTACCTAATTATTCTTATGGTTAAATCATTGTTTACAATTAGGACATAACTGCCTAAAACGTTCTATACCGTAAAAACTGTTGATATGTCTAATTCAATTTTTATTATGCCGAAGAAAGAAAATTAAAAAAATTTGTGAAAACAAATCCGATGAAATACGTAAAAAACCATAAACAACAATGCTACATTGCTACACAAAACTAAGCGCACTAATCGAAATACATATCGAAATCAAATCTTGAATTCAATTCCGATTCTTTTATACTAGTTATATCGAGTACTTCGTGGACTATACAGCCTGCGTTAAAAACATAGCTCCGGTTGTATCCCGATGGGCTTCTTTTTAACAGACATCCCGTTTGGAGGGGCAAATACTAATCCATATTTCTTGGTTCTGTGGCTTCTCAACTTAGCCAGCATCAAGTTTAGGTTTTAAATTTTTAATAAAATTATGAAATTTTACTAAAATTTTTTATAAAAAACACTATACAAAAAAAAATTAATTCAATTATTATTATTAATTTTATTTTTTATTTCTGTAATATTTTTTAAAAGTTATTAAGAGTATGCAAATATTATAAATACATGCAGAATTATTTTAAAATTGAAAACATAAATTAATTGATTGTTTAACATTTTAAAAAAACAAAATTGTAACAATTTAATAATTTAAAATGAATTTGTGTTCGGCAATTTCTTAAAGATAATTATTTGATAATCATTTTTGTTCCTCTTTTGAATCATTTTCCATCTATAGTTTTTTGATTATTTATTTTACGAAAAAATTTTAATTATAAATAAATATGAATTAATAACAGATAATTAATTTAAAACTTTGAGTTTTAAATGCTTTTATCTATGAATATATAAGTTCTAATTTTTAAGAATTATTAATATCTGATAATGAATGTTTATTTATTATTTATGTTAAATATGATTATATATCTAAGTTAATAAGTAGTAATAGTCTCTAATTAACTCCAGAAGTTTTAGCTTTAATTATTTATGAAAACAAAATATATACTGCATAATTTTTTCTAGATTTTTTTTGTATAACAAAATTCATTATGTTTTATAATACTTTTGTAAAAGTATATATTAAAAAAATGTTTTACAGAAAATTTATCATATAGTTCTTTGAATATTACAGTATATTCTATTTTATGAAAATTTTACTGATCTGTAATATTTTGCCCCTTTCATAACCATATTTGTATCATTTGTCAGTAATGGAAGTTTTTGTTAACTTTTCCTTGTGGAATTTGCTGATTAAGAAATGTTAGAAATATTCTATGTAAAAAAAATCCTAAGTCACTTGGAAGAGCTCCTTTAAAAATATCAGTTAAAATAAAAAATGGTATTTAGGACATTTCATTACTGGTGCTGACAAAAAATCCAACGGATCAACAAAAGATAGCTAGAAAATGAAAGTAGTGAATTAATAACGTTAAAATTTAAAATGAAAGGGAATGTAAAGATTTGAAATATGTGACATAGTTAGAGCATTGAAAAGCACGGAATGAAAAAAAACTAACCACAAGGTTCAATGAATGATGATCATGACGATGACCAAAATTAATATACAATTTTGCTTTCTTAAATAAAATTCTATTTCAAGTTACAGTTATGTGATTTTAATTTTAGGGTCTAATTCGTGCCATAAATTTTCAATAGGATTCAAATTATGTAACTGACCCATGTATTCAGTATTTTTGGGTAATTATTTAACAGCAATATAAGATTATTGCCGAAGGTAATTTAAGTTCCTAAAATATCAACTTTTTCTAAGGTGGTAAATAGATTTTGAAATCTTTAAATGTAAATGTATTTTAACATTAAAATTTCATCAATATATGCGAATTTCCCAAAAAAAATGAACAATATGCAACTTCATTTTATGAGATTACACTTATTGTAATTTGCAACTGATTTCAAATTATATACAGTTACATACATAGATTATTTATATCATGAAAATTTTAGTCGATTTCAATATTTCTGAAACTTTATGTGGTGACTTTAAAAGGTCACAAAAGGAAAATTTTTTTCATTATCATTAATCAAGCAATTAAAACTTAAAACTTGAATTTTCAAAAAATCTTTTACTGAATTTTGTACGAAATAGCATTAAATGTACTTCTATTCAACATTACATACTTACGAAAAATAATTGCTTTAGTTTTAACACTTATTAAATGTAAATATTGTTTAAAACTGAAAAACACTGAATGTGCTTTACTCCTTTAATTACCATGGTTTAACTTTTTATGCAGCAAAAAAAGGTTCTTATTCAAAAGTACAATTTTTTTCGTTCATTATAATCTCACTATACTTGAAATCAACTATAATTTTTAGTAAACAAATAAATGATTTTACTAAAGATATTTATTTTTATATTTTATTCTATATTTAATATTCTTGGAAGTCATGAAAAAAGTTCAAAAACTGCAGGTCTACTAAAATGAGAAACGTATTATGTTCGCCATCATTAATGAAAATTACCTCTTTGAAAATAATTTTTTCCTTCACTGAATCCCCTTTAGTAAAGTATAAATATCTACAAATGACATTATTTATTTTTTTCTCTTATTTTTTCACTTGTTCAACTATTGATTCTTTTGTAAGACTTTAGATTTTACATAATGTTACAATGGTAAATTTTTATACAGTTTCTGTAATGAAGTGAGCAGGATTGGCTTGGCTTACTGAAATTTTAAATTATCTTGTTTTATGAGAAATTGTGTATTTAGCTCTGTTTTTGGTTTAATAAAAGAGAATTAAACGTATACGTACTAAATATGAGCAGATTTTATGTATAGTTAAATTCAATACGTAAAAAGTCTTAAATCGTTTTAAAGCAATTCTACTATTTTTTTAATTTCATCTCTACAAATGTCATAAACCCAGGTTCTTTTCATATCTTCTTTAATAGCCCATTATTTTATTTGCGATTTAAGTAACAAGTTAAAACTTCTTGTGTGAATAATTTCACCATTTCGGACTAAACGGGATTAGTATTTTTTGAAAGATATTTGGACGAAAAAAATTCGCACAACATGGTTTTTTAGCTTTTAAATTTAAAAAAAGGAATTCTAATTGCCTTTTACGTAACTTGTCACTATTTTATGTATGTTGTATAAGTATATTTTCCTGCTACAATTAATTTATCCAGACCTGTTTTAGAGACTTTCCGTGAATTTTTTTTATACTTTCCTTTTTGATTATAATTCTTCGTTTTTCTCAAAAACTGCATATTCTCGTATACTTAGTATAGTAACATTGAGAAGCAAACTGAGAAAGGAAAATTTTTTACCTGGTACGAAATTTTGATAAGCCGATATGAATAATTTTTTGTTACTGAAATAATTTTAAAAAAGAAGGAAGTATTAGTAAATTGCGTGTATTCCAAAGTTGTATTCAAATTCTAAAAAATTACAGAATATCACATTAACGGCAACCAAATTTTCCTTCAAGAGAGCAAAAGATGCAGAAATTTTCTGAATTCGTTTATTTTGATTATCGTAGGACGTTTAGTTTGTGAAAAAATACTGTTAACTTTGTTCTCTCATTTGGGTTTCTTTTCGTAATTTTCAGATACATCTATTTTTTATAAACTATTAACTTCTTCTTTTTTCTCAGAAAACGTTGTAATTTCAGTCTTATTTGCGAAACTAAAGGTAAACTAAAATTTCAACTAGTTCATTGAGTAAGAACTTGTAGGGGCTTTGACTTGTTTTTAATTTTAAATGAAACATAAAAATTTCAGTGAATAAAGTTTTTACTGAAACATGATGTAATTAGCTGAGCATGATAATTATAAAGTAAATACATTGAAAATCGGTTATAACAATAACGGAGGAGGTGGATAATTACCAATTCGTCTTTATTTCCAGCAATTTTTGGATATGCAAGATTAACTGTTATGGAACAGTACTTCATTATGACATATTTTATGGAATAACTTTTCAGGAATTAAACAAATAATCATTTATTTGTAATAATGTTTTAAAAGCTCAAATCGAAAAAAAAGTTGTTCTATTGCCATGAATATTAAAAAAAAAGTTGTCGATTTATAAATGCACAGTTAAAACATTACAGTTATTATTTAAATATACCCGTATGGTTACGAATTTTTTTAAGAAGAATTTTGTAATAATAATGATGAGCAGAAATAATGGTAATAAATGAAATAAAGAATTAGAGGGAAATAAAGTTCAGAAAAAATCTTACGGCAATACAACAAATTATTCAACTAACAACAATCTCAGAAACCATAATTATACTCTCGAACGTAGAAAAAATATTGTCTATTATTTATGAACTTATTTTGTATAGTACATCGAAAAATGTAATACAAACTGAGACATACGGGATTTCGGAAGTAATTAAGACGTGCTTTAAAAAAATTTAATGGTAAACGATCTTTATACATAATGTTTACAATTACATTCAGTTAAAAGTTGTGTCTATTTAAATATTATCATTAAATACATATTCAGATATGCAAATATAAAAACAGAATTATGCAAATGTAAGTTAATGTACAATTATGATAAGGAAGACGCGTCTTTTTATAAATAAGTAAATAAAAACTCGCAAAACATTGACGATTTTAATAAAATGTTATGTGAGTTCCGACGGCTAATCTCTGTGGAAATTCTTCATGTAAATAATTTTTTTTAAATCATTTTCTCCCGAAAATAATTATTAAATTTATGTTTACTTCGGTTGAAATTATAGTTTTGCTTTTCCCTCCAATTCACATCTTTTTTTAAACCTTCGCTTTTTTTCACATAATTATAATAAACTAGTTTTATTTTTACAATTTTTATTTTGCACGTATTTATTTTAAATCATTTTGAGTTAAAGTTAGTAGTAAGTGTATAAAAAATATTTCACATCGTGTTTAAAAATAAAACAATTATTAATACTCTCTACATAATTTATTATAACATTAAGAAAATTTTTCTAATATAAAATACGTAACAATTGTTTAAATATTTTAAAATAAAAAGATAACTTCGCTGTTGGTTTTGACCTCTAGTACACGCTTAAGCATTAGACCCGCACATATTACCACTAGACCACCATCTCACTTAAATAATCAGGTCTAAAATATTGTAATATAGTATTATATATAAAAACAGTGCGATCGTGAAGCGTTGCAAAGTATCAATTTTAGCATTGCGAATGAAGTCTAGCGTTTTAAACAACACTGGAGTAAAACCTTAAGAACAACGAGCCTTTCGGGAACACACTTGTGCAAGTATAAAAATACTCAAAAAGCATCGAAAAGTACGTAAGAAGAATCGATTATCGTTTGTAGTATTCATCACTTTAAATTTCAATTTTATTGAAAAATTAATAATTATTTTACTTTTCTTAATAAAAACTACACAATATTTTGTTCTATTAACTTTTTAATAATAATAAATCATTTTTCTGTTGTTTATTTACATTTTATGCACTACAATATTTAACTTTTAGTTTATTTCAAGTCAAAGTACATGTAATTTTTTCTTCCAAATTTTTAATTTAAGTAAATAAAGGGAGAAAAGTTTTTATAAATTTTATTAAGATATTTTTCCGTTAAAATACAGGAAATTTATTAAACTGAACTTTAGAAATATAGTAACAAAACAATTTCATTTAATAACATTGTAAAACATAGTAAATAAAATTTCGTAACTGTATGTAACATTGTATATATTTTCGACTATAGCAACATTAAAAAAATATGAAATAAAGTTCACTTACCTAAACTAGATGTTAATAAGAAGTCTAAGAACTAAAAAAAGTTTATTGTTTTACAGTAGAGCTGGGCGATTACGAATGATTTTAATAATCGAGTGATCAACGAGTTACTAATTTTGATAATCGATTATAAAAGTAGTAACCGAGTGAAAAAGCAACTAAAACGCTGGAAGTTGGGTGGAAAAATGGAAGTAATTGGTCTTGCGTCATCGTTGCAAAAACGATAGCAAAATTGTTAAACTACATCGATTGCTTACAACAATTATCGACTTTTTAAAATTTTTAATGCTGTCTTCAGAAATTGAAATAATTCTCAGATGCCATTTAGTCCTATTATCGGTTTTTCCTGTTTACTCTTTTAGTGAATTTACGCGTTTATTTATATATAATTTTGTAATTATTGAACATAAACGAAATAATAATTCATAAAGTGATGAAATGCGTGTTTAGTACACTTTATGTATATAGTAATTTTAAATTTTTATTACGGAAAAATGTAATGGTGGACAAGAAAGTAAATATAATAAACATAGTCAATGAATTGTGAAAAATAAAATGTACCTTTTTTTTATCGTCAGATGTGCAATGCATTTAGAGAAGAAACATAATATTAAAATGCTCAAGTATGAATTTACATGTGAAAAAGGGTAAATCATTTATACTTCAATAAATAGTTTAAAGCGATGTACTATGTTATAACACTTTTTAAATTATATGCCAATAAAAAAGTATCCAATCATATGTAAAATTATTGTTATAATTCACATTCATAAATATATTTTTTTTATGAATTAATATTAAAATTATGTGAAAATGTTAACACTCAATGATTTACATGAAACTTTTTTAGAATTTAATATATGGGAACGAAAACAGGAATCAAGTAATATAGAACAGTATAAACCGTGTGATGCAGTAAAGGAAAAAAAAGGAAATGTGAAGCTGTTTATTTGTAATTGTGTTGGCCAAGTAAAAACTGAAATACACAGACGTATTCCTCATAGAAAAGAACTTTGTAAGATTGGTGAGATACATATATCTGTATTGTTTGTTAATTAATAACTATAAAAAATTTAGTTAAATAAAAATAGTGATTTTGGTATATAATTAATAGATTGCATTGCACAATTATAAATAGGTGCGATAATTGAGTTTTTTGCGGTTTTGCTGAAATGTTTACTATTTGCTTTTAAGTCTTAAATGTTTTTTTGCAATTTTAAGAACATGAAAACAAATCTTATTGAAATTGAATGTAATGGTATTTTTGAAAAAATTAATTGGTTTTAAAAAAGTTATTAATATTGGAGGGTGTAACAATTTCTAAATATAGAGAATATTAAGAATACATTATTTAAGTCAAATTTGAAATAAATGAAAGTGGACATATGCTTAAATACTAAGGTGAAAAAAATTATATAGTTAATTTATGCGCGTTTCATATTTATTAATTTTTTTATCATTCGTTCACACATTTTATTCCGTTAAAAATTATTTGTTGTGTCTAATATAAAAGTAGAACTTTAAGACTTTAGTGTGTAAGATTATAATAAGGATAATTACACATATGTACCATAATAAGGTAAATTATAAGGTAATTTTCTATTTGGAATGTTAATAGAAAGAATAAGAAGGAAAGAAAATAAAAAAAATGATATTATTACTGGTTATGTTTTAATATATAAATACGACTTAATAATTTAGGTGTATAAGGTTATGTTTAGAATAATTACTGATTTAGACTTCATACATAGTGTCTCTGGACAGCAAACGTAGAAAAATTATTTAAATTTCATTGAATTAAAGCTGACTAATCTTGTCACCATAAACATACTTAAACAATAAAAAACAAGTAAAAAATTGATCACGGTTTATTTTTAAATATATAAATTATTTATATAAAAATTTGTTTATTCACCTTTTATATGGTAACTAAAAATCCAGATTCAAAATATAATTTAAAGTACATTATTTAATATATGTTTTTTCTATTTATTTACATTTATGTTTCATTTGCAGATTGCATATGGCTTGACCACACTGTTATTTGGATCAACATATAGAATAAACTTTTGTAATTTGAATTGCTATTGTTTATAGTTAAATTAGACATTATATTTTATGTATATATACAAATTATTTTAATTTTAAGTCACAGTTGTAATTTACGATAAATCAAAAATCTCACGTTTGGTAAATGTGTAATTTATTGTGATTTATTTTTTCTACAGATTTATACAAAAAGAATTATTTATGTACTGTAATTTACACTATTGTAACAACTTAAAGTATTTCAAAAAACTTTTTTACAACATACATATTTTATTTACTTTTGACAATTTTTATTATTTCATTAATTTCATAGTATAGATCTTTTAATTGTATTAAATTTCAGAATGTGTTTTTAAATTTATTCTATATTTTGTTGATAACTTTTGTAAGTTTGCTATATTTCTTAATAGAAAAGGTGTGTGTACTACAAATCTCCAGTTTATTCATGTGCTTCAACTGTGTGTTATATATTTTTATAACAAGGTCAATCAAGCATGGTGTTTTGTGGGATAAGGATTCTGTATATTAAGTTAAAGATAACTATGATTTACACTTACATAATGTTAAATTCAAAACAAAGAAGTCTAATTTTTCGTGCTGCAAAGAAGGAGAAAAAAACGCTATTTCTGGCGCTTTTTTAATCTTTTTTCCGATTTTGAAAATTTCAATAAGAAAACAGAATATAGTTTCATTCTCAATAAATAGTGAACTTCTTATCAATATATCATACTGGTGGGGGGGAATATTTTTTTCAAAAATATCAAGTTTAGGTGCCTCGAGAGTTTAAAATAAAGCTGTAAGCTCAGCTATAGTTTTCTTATAAGCCGGTTCCTTATTCATATATTTGAAATAAGTTTTGGTTTTCGCAACTTTTTTATTTGAGATATTACTTATGTGAACATCATTTTTTTTGTTGTTGTTTTTGCCCCAAAAGGAAGGGTTTAAATTATTTTTTAACCATAACTTTTTGGTTTTATGAAAGAACTTTTGCGTTTTGTTTTAGATTTCGAATTTAACTTTTGAAGGGTTATCTGGTGTTGAATTATTCATTTTTAAATGATTTTTGAGGTCGTTTTAAATTCTGTGTAAGTTCTTGGAGGTTTTTTAAATTTTATGCTATCCGGAGTAATTGACTACCTTGAAATAATATATTGTCTTAAAGAGAAGTTTAATTGTAATTTTTAATCCAATTTTGAAGTTTATAAGTCAAACTGTTCGTAAGGTGTTGATTTTTATTTTGTTTTCTATTCTGCATTTTCTTAATAAGTATAAATGAAAACAAATCAGCCCACGTAGTATTCACAAATCGAAAAATGATCAGTGCCCCAGTCGCAATAAATCATAAGCAAATACCAACTCTGAGTGGGACCAAATATTTGGGCATGTTACTTGATCAGAGACTAACATGGAAACAGCACATCATCTCTAAAAAGAAAGAAATCAATCGTTTAATAGCTTCCATGTATTGGCTTATTGGAAGAAACTCGGCATTAACAATAGATAACAAATTATTAATCTACAATGCAATTATCAAACCAACCTGGAGCTATGGAGCTCAGTTATGGGGTTGTGCAAAAACTTCTCACATAAAAATTATTCAAAAATGCCAGAATAAAATACTTCGTCTAATAACGAATGCGCCCTGGTTCGTAAGAAATGATGACTTGCATAAGGACCTATGCGTTCCTACCGTAATAGCAGAAATCAGACGATATGCACTCCGCCATATAGATAGATTACATAGGCATCCAAATACAGAAGCAATGGCGATATTAGATAACGTACACAACACAAGAAGGCTGAAACGAAATAATCTGAACGATATTATTTAGTTATCATTTTATTTATATTCTTTTGAGGTTTCTGTCACCGGATGGATAGCCTCTTCACGTTATATATATTTCTCCTTTTATCATAATTACTGGATAGTCCATGAGGACTAGTTGTAATTTGTTATAATAAATATAAAAAAAAAAAAAAAAAAAAAAAAAAAAAAATTCTGCATTTTCTTAAATAAAATGTGTTCTCAGTCCTTGAAATAATTTATAATAACATGTAGGAATTAATTTTTATATAATGGTTAATATTTTTATAATATAAAATGTCCATGTATTATGTACAATCATAAATTCTATTTGTTACATATATATATAAATATATAATCAAAGAAAAAAAATAATTTGTTTCATATATTGCCTCAAAAATTTGGTGTTACAGTAAAAAACAGTTATAGTAAATAATAGCGTTGAACAGGTTATAGAAACGAGTATTGCTGTAAGTGGAAGAAGTGCATAAAACTATAGGTTAATTTTTATCCAATATTGCAACCAAAATTTGTTATTAAAATAATAAATTATGGCTTATAATGACATGGATAAACATGTAATTTTAAAAGTTTTTATAGATGAATTTAACTAAAATCGTCATTCAATTTTTTTTTCTTAAAAAAGGAAAAAAGATGACAAAAGACTGGTACCAGCACTAAATAACAAGTCACCAGTCAGATTTTGGTGAAATACAATCAGCCATATTAATGTTCGGTCACGTTATAGAACAAATGAACGCACCAGATAAAAATAAAGTTTTATAAGTAATTCTTTAAACGAATTATGATTTTTTTTTTTACATGCATGTATTTAGAAGATTTTTCTTTTTTTTCTTTGGACAAAGAAACTATTCAAGCTAAAAAGGCTACTCGCTGTATCCAACCTAATTATCAACCTCGTCTGGAGGCTCGTGTTATTGACACGAATAAATTCAATTGTTAATCAAATAAAATGTATTATATTCACATAATTAAACAACGCGTAGTTACTCGATGACAAAAGTATTTTGGAACTAAGATCAGATGATCAGAGCATAAAACAAGGATAAGCAACGACAAACAAAAAAAAAAAAAATATTTACAAAAATTCTCCAACTCTTGTTAATTCCTATGACGACGAGCAATAAATTTAATTCAAGTTTTATTATGAGCTCGCCGACCACGCAATCGCTTTACCAATGGTAACCTTGTAACCAGGGGCGTATCGTCAATGGAAGCGATGGATGCACCGCTTCCTCTAACAAATCAGTAGGAAATTGTTTTTTTTCACATTTGTGAAAAAAATACAACCGAAATAAAATGAAATAACTTGCTGAATTTAAGTGCAAAAATTAAAAATTACTAGAAAAAAAGTGCTAGATGAAAGAGCATCTGCAATAGCGACTAACAGAAAAAGCTACACGCTTACTGTCTACAGTTGCCTCCAAATGATCTGCTGCATGTTGATAATGGAAAAAGGTTGCGCACTTATATTCAATTTGGAAGCGCCAGATGTGTCGCTTCCAGATCACATCATTTGCACGAATTTTTATCCCGTGCATTGGGAGTAAAGAAAAAATGGGCACACATATTCAATCTGGAAGCGTCGAGTAAAATCGCTTTACGAGCATGTACAACAATCAACAGTGCAATTTTTATGCATGTCAGTATGTGTGTGTGTACAATCATTGTGTAATGTGGTATTTGCAGTACTGGAAACGATGATCAGTCGTGCTTTTGCCGCTTTTCAGTCCGTAATATTACTACAGTAGAAGCTATACCAGCACGTTTATCCGTGATGTTTCAGTCTGGTAAAATGCAAACATTTTCGAAATTGAGACTACATATAATTATTAAAACACTTCCACTGATTGGTTTTAGTTCATTAAGTAATCCAGAAAAAATTAAATATTCAAAATAATAAAACAACGCCTAGTTTAGATAATTTTAATACAAAATCGAAAGGCGTGTAAAAATTCTCTTCCATAATTTATCAAAGCTAAAACCCCAGTAGTGAATCAGCCATCGGTACTGCCCGACCAGTCACACTGACACTTTATCGCACACACTCACATTTATTCTTATCATATGCGTAATTTTGCAAAATAACGTCGCTTATAGTCAGTTTGCGATATGCATAAATGTAAGATACTACTCGTTACAGAAAAAAACTTGTTATTTTACGTTTAGAAAATGAGAAGTCCATTAAAATTGAATAAAATAGCTCAACGTTCTTTATACCACAATTTACAAAATTAAAAAAAAAAAATTGAAAAGAAAAGGTAAAACAGAATAAAGGAAAACTGGTTGAAGTAAATGTACTGAATTTTAAAAACAATTTTACATGGTTTAGTTTCAATAAAGCATTAGTGTTCATACTAGTGAACCAAATTTTACAGAATAAACTAACAAATTTGCTGAAAAACTAAATATACGTATATAATTTTTAGAGTTCATCTGCATAAATGCAGCAGTTTTTTAATTGCCACCGTATTGCCTCTTCAAAAACAACTGCAAAAGCAATTGGTATTCCGAATGAAATTTTAAAAAATTGATTATTGTTCGACCTCAATTTGTTTTGAAATGTTATGCACAAACAATTCAGTCTCAGAAAAGTTGTTTATAGAATTTTGAGATTCCAACTCACTCCTTCCATACAATTATTACTTTAATCAGTTAAAACTTGTTCTATATATATTTCATAAAAGTTTATATCAGAGTAATCATTCAGTAACAGTAAATTTTCAAATTAAACATACGCTTTATTTAATTTCAGGCATAATGATGAACCACTTAAAAACTTTTATTTATATCTACTTAGTTTCCTATTTAAAAATAATATAAAACTATTGAATTTGATATTTTACATTACATACAAATTATTTACATATATAAAAATCATTTGTAAAATTTGTATTCGGCATAATAAAATTATGAGTACTTTTTTATTTCATACATTTACTTTCTCTACTTAAAACATTTAGAATTGAAAACTGTTTATTATGTATATTCTGGGTTATTTTTTATTTAAAATACTAAATGAAAAATAACCCAGAATATACATAATAAACAGTTTTCAATTCCAAATGTTTTTATTAAGTTATGTAATTTTTAATTTTACTGCTAATTGAAATCAATGCTTTTAAAAAATTGACTCAGTATTGAGGAATTTATGTTTAAAATTATCCAATAATACAGATATATCATTTTCTTCAAAAACTGCAATTCAATTTCTATTTCCATTTAATAGATAATTTTTCTAAATAGTTCTGCATAAAATAAAATCTCGATTTATAATTTCATTATACAATAAACAATATATTTTTCAAATTTGTTCTACATATTATTGTTAATCATTTTTAAATTTCTTACGGTGCGTACGGAAATCCATATACATATTTAAAAAACTAAAATTTATTTTCACGAATTAATATTTTGCCGTCAGTTTTTATGTTTTTTAAAAACAAAAGCAATTTAAAATATATTTTTTCATTAACAATTTTATTGTACCTAATAATTGTTAAATAAATTAAATTATATATATATAGAGAGAGAGACATATATAAAAATAATTAGTATAAAATATAAAATATTAATTAATAATTGTAAAACTAATATTTTTTATTATATTTTAAGTTTTTTTTAAATATTTAACACTAATTTTGATGAAAAATAGTTAATTTGTGTAATTCACATTAAAAGCCTATAAAAACAATGACGTAAGACCAATTGTTTCCATTTTTTCACCCAACATCCAGCGTTTTAGACGATTGTACCGAGTGATCTGTATAATCGAGTGATGAATGACGAGTAACGAATGACGAGTGATGAATGATAAATGACGAATGACGAGTGACGAGTAACGATTATATAGTAATAATTTATATTATGAACAACACATGTGTCAATTGTTTTGTAAGAGTATTAGAAGCGCGCTTTGAACTTGTTTTTTGTAAATTTTGTGTTTTTTATATCAAAATTTATTTAACATATAAAATTAATTTTAAAACGTACACAAGCGCTCTACATATAATTATTTTGGAATTTGTTTATGTATATTTTTCTAAATTGTTACTATTGTTTAATTATGTATAGTTATAAGTTTCTTTTTATTCTCAATCAAAACAACTTTTAATAACTTAATTATTGTCTAGTTAGATTCCCGTACTACTATAAATTTAAGTATTTTTGTTTTCAGTTTAAATACTTTTAATTATTGTACATATAAGTGTACCTTACAAAAGCACACCATTTTCTTATTTTTATATTATTGTTGCTAAATTGTATGTTTTTTAGAATAAAAAAAATGTTGCACATAAATTTTTAAAAAGAATAGTCTCTTATTAATTTTTTATTATATCCGTACATGTACAAATCTGAATTCAGTAAAATTATGTTACTAATTAATTGAAACGTCATAGTTTTCATAATCATATACTATTTTACATAATTGATATGAATAATTGGCATTCATTAGATATTCTCGGTTTTCATAATCAAGCTATTCTACATGACTAATGTTAATAATCGGTATTCACGAGTTGTTCTCAGTTCTCATAATCAAATTATTTTACACAATTGCAATTCACAATCATATAATTTTTGGAATATAAATCTGTCGTTACTATTAATTTCGCCGATAAAGATATCAATATTTGTCAAAAACTACCGTTAAAATTAAAATAAATAATGATTTGAAATTTAACCTTATTAATGAAATTTAAAAAAAAATCAAACACGTAATAGTTCTCGTAAATAAACACTGAATGATGATTCGAATCATAATTCGAATGATAATTCGAGTGATGATTCGAATCATAATTCGAGTGATCATTCGAATGATTAGTAGTTAACAAAAGTAGTAATCGAAATATCTCGAGATATGTTCATAATCGAGTGATTCCATTAGTATATCTCGTAATCGCCCAGCGCTATACAGTAATAGAAGTGGTTGTTGCTATGACTGTCTATAATTATTAACATTCAAATTATATTTGTTTTATTAGTTTTTGGCAATATACTGAATATATACTACTATTAGTTAATATTTCACATAACACAAAAGTTTTCAACAGTGTGCAAAAGAAATCTATTTTTTCTCCGCCTATTCAAACTGCTGATTCAATTATTGAACTATAAATTTAAATATTATTTCACAAATTGTCCGATCTCTTTTGAACATTATAAATCACTCGACATTATACAGAAATTTTCTCTTATTAAAGACTTTATTTCAGTCATTAAATAAAGGATCATATCATTATAATGTATTTCACATTTTACTAAAAGCTTTTTCTTATTTTTCAAGTAAATACATTCTCGAAATAATATGTATTAATCCTGAAATTATTATTTAATTAGTTATCATAAGAATATATCATTTTATTTGTTATAGTTTAAATTTACTTAAATTCTGTTAAACAAAGCTTTATTTGTTGCTTCGTTGAACTTAATTCCAGGTACACTTTAGTTGCTGTAAAAGCTCTGCAAGTGCGATTTGGCTGATACTGTGAGCTACTTCACGTTATAACTTGTTCTTAACAATTCAGAACTGAAATTTTTAAAGGCCTTCTTAAAAATTTACATTATACATTCATAGTTATACTATTATATTCAGCGAGCATTACCTGTCTATATGGTATTAGTAATTAAAAGCTGAATAAAAGATTATTTAAAGCAAAATAAACCGTGGCATTTAGTACCACTGTTTACAATTAACTTAAAACATAAAAGCATATTTTTCAGAATTTATGTTTATCTGTCTGTTTGTTTATTATACATTATGTTTTAAATCAAAGAGCACTAAATCACAAATAATAAAAAGTAGGTACAACTTATATAAATTGACTGATTTTATTTTAATGCTACAGATTATACCAATTACAATTTAAAAATTTTAAATCATTTCGAGTATACAAACCTTAACATTCTCAAGGGATACCTTTCAAAATTTGTTTGAGAACGTTCAATGTACTTGTTATGATAAGGATGAGACAACAACAAAATAATTTTTTTAACCAACATTATAAGAACTTGAAGTTAATTTTAAAAAAGAAAAAGAATATCGAATTCCTGAGCTTTCTTTTATAATATGGGTGACAAATTGACTAAAAATATGCATAAGATTATATTAATCTGATCGGAAAACAGTAGGCTGACATTTTTTATGCCGCTGTGCAAAAAAATTAAGACATTGATTAAATATTTCATTATATCATTAACAGTAAGTAAACTATGAATTTTAAAGAAGTTCAGAAACCATAAAAATAACAAACATTGTAGTATAAAAGTAAATGGAAAATATATTAATTATAATTCGAAAAACATTGAAATGCAACTGCATAACTTTTGATGTTTTTCAACTGAAAATATAATTATTTGTAAAAGTAATTACAGGTAGCCCTAGTAAAATATGCGCAGCTGAACAATAATAATCATCAAAATATAACAGAAACGTTAAATAATTGAAAAATTAAATGTGAAACCAAAGCGGCGAAAGCCTGTATAAAGGAATTCAGTTTTTTCCCTTTTTTTGGGTTCCATAGCATAACGCATCGGGTAATTCAGTTATGCGATGTATGAACAAAATATCTAGGAAAAATTATTTCGATTCAATTCCAATTCCGATTCTTCTTAAATACTTCGCTACGTATCGTTATCACTTTAATGAGTATTATTGTACTTGCACAAGTGTGCTCCCGAAAGGCTCGTTTAAGAACAATTGCGATATATTTTAAGTGTTCCTTGAATTAGACTCTCGTTTAAACAAGCTGTGAAAAAAAAATATACATGGACTTTCAGCATGAGAGATTTGTAGTTATATAATATTGAAGAGATACAAAACGAGATGGAATTTTAAATTAATGCTAAATTATTTAATTTTAATTATGCCGCAGTGGCAGTTAACATTTAATATAATGTCTGAGAATTTTATAAAATGATTCAATAATATGTATAACCGAAGAAAGAATATTTATTATTTTTACATTTTACATATAATTTTGTAAACAATTACATACTCTGTTTAAGAAATTAAATAAAGCAACTGGATTTATTACACATTGGCGCTAACATGCGAATTTAATAATTTCTGATACATACTTGTTGATATAAAATATGAACTTATCCATAATCACATAGTAATGTAATAATATATCTAATATGAAGTGTATAATAAAAAATGTCCCAATAATTAAGCTGAAAGTGAATAGAATAATTTGGAAATTCATTAGCGATTTAATATTAACTCTAAAAACATATAATATACATTTATGTGGATTTTTTTATAAAACTGACAGAATGATGGATAAAGAATATTTTCCGTTATATTGTAATAGCAAAACATTTAAACAGTTTTTATCATACATTGATTATAAAATGATCGAATCATTATGTATAATCAATAGTAAAAATTTCAAAACGCAATAAATATATAGATATCGATAACAATTACCACCGAATTTAAAATTACATCTCTTGTTGCTTTATGCGTTGCTTTTATTCACGGAATTGGATGTGTGAGTAGTGTATCAATGTTGTTTTGTTCGAGTTGGTATTGTTGATCTGTGTTATCATGGCGAATTTCATATGTGTCATCGATTAGAAGTTGTTTATGTCGGTCTAATAATATGTTGTTTAATTTTAGAATATGATTTTACCTATTTTAAATGTTTAGCTAATAACGTAAGTACTCGTCACAAGACGTACAATAATAGAGTGTACTCGTAGAATTTTAGATTTTATTTTTCCATTCGCTAGATAAGTTCGATTATGCGTGAATTCAAAGTAGTGGTTTTAGGGTCGGGCGGGGTTGGAAAAAGTGCTCTTACTGTCCAATTCGTGTCCGGATGTTTTATGGAAAAGTACGATCCGACAATAGAGGATTTCTATCGAAAAGAAATCGAAGTAGATAATTCGCCGTGTGTTCTGGAAATCTTGGATACCGCTGGTACAGAACAGTTCGCTAGTATGCGCGATTTATACATTAAAAATGGTCAAGGCTTCGTAGTCGTTTATAGTTTGACCAATCATCAAACGTTTCAGGATATTAAACCTATGAAAGAATTAATCACCCGCGTTAAAGGCTCCGAACGGGTGCCGATATTGTTAGTCGCAAATAAAGTAGATTTAGAACATCAACGTGAAGTTCCAACTATCGAAGGATCCACTCTAGCTCAGATTTGGGGATGTCCTTTCGTGGAAGCTAGCGCTAAGAATAAAACCAACGTAAATGAAGTTTTTGCCGAAATAGTCCGTGAAATGAATTACAGTAATGATAAAGAAAAAAAAAGTTACTGTTGTTGCATTTTGTTATAGGGCTACAAGCAAAACTTACACATCACGAGAATTTTTGCTTATACTCTTCCAAGTCTACCGTGGATTTTTTTTACTTTTATTCGGTAAGTATTCATAGTTGTTTGTTCTCATTATTATACGTTTAAGGACATATCGTGCAATATGTTTCATTAAGCGGTGCGCGTATTTTGTATCTACATATGGTCTTATTTTTCTCTTCATTTTTATAACTTTTAAATATATATATACGCGGATAATTTTTTTGTGAAATATTATTGAATTTTCACGTTATCTTTGTTCGTTATTATTTTCAATGAATTATCAATAAATTCATACCGTTTAATGAAATTGATGCGTACATGGTCAGAAAATTAAAGATTCAAATGTAGTAATGGAATTTCCTCCGGCGAATTTATTAAAAATTACCATTTCAAATTTGTAAGTATTTATAGGTTACTATCAGCAAATTTTGGAGTGCAATTGTGTACCATTAAATTGCGTTCTGTGAACATTTAGAATTGTGAATTAATCGATTTGTCGATTTAACCTCCTTTTTGATAAGCTGTACCAATAAATGTTATTTTTTAAAAGGTTAATGTTCTACATTTGACACCATAGTTGCGCATAGATAATGTATGAAAAAATGAATGATCCAAGTGAAGGCGTGTCTTCTGTTAATTGTGCCATTGATGTTTATATAATTTGAGTGAAACATCTTCACTAAAAGTTATTGTTGGCGTAGACTATAATTATAGCGGGTAAAGAAAATATATACAAAAATTTCGGTTACGTGAAAGAAGCAGTCCCAATCGAACGTAGTATATAAAAAAGTTTTATTATTGTATTACAGGAGATTATTTTGAGCATTTTGTTCGTGAAAAAATCCCTATTTTAGTAATCGTGTTAATTCAAATTAAACATGCAGACCTATGTTTTATGATTCTTTATTTTATTGTCACTTATTCCGTTCTATTTGATGCTTTTTAATATTAAAGAAATATAATTATTTACAAAAAACGTTTATAAGTTTCCATTATCGTTTGAGACTCTATCATTTCGAAAATAGATATTTCTGTTCCTTTAATTGCTGATTTGATGAGATAGAGGTAAATAACGAAACGATAAGTAGGCGCATGTTAATCGCTCACTTATACGTAATTGAAAATAATGTTATCTTTTAAACAAATTGGAATCAAAAAAAAAAAAAAAAAAAAAAAAAAAAATGAAAAATAGTAAAATTTGTAATTTTAATTGGTGCAATTTGGAAAAAAATGTTTAAATGTGCACCAATTGATATTGGTTAAAAAATTCTTTAACAATAGTTTTGAAAACGATTAAACATTAGTGCACGTAGAGCATATGCTTTCCTGTTAACATTGATAAACCATTAATAGTAAAATTTCTTTTACCATTTTTATTTTGCAACATTATTCCATAATTAAAACATTATGCCATAGAAATTTCTTGATACCGTTTTCTTTCAATTTAGTCCACCGTAAAAATGTATTTTGAGCTTAATTTAACAAAATCAAAATTTCCATATGGAACAAAAAACTATGACGCCGTTTAATCAGGCTACTTAGAAGCGGTTTTACACAGTTCTATAATGGTTAAAAAAATTATTTCTAATTGAAGTTATTAACTTTCGTTTGATTATATCATAGATATTTATATTAGTGCCCGATACTTGTGTAAAATTTATATGAACAATATATGTTTCGAGCAATTAGTTAAAAACTTCTATTATGTATCTTACTGCTGAAACAGTATACTTGCGCCTGTGATATTACCATTAGTTCATTATAGTGTTTGATTTTGAGATAAGTAATGCTTACGAAATCGAAATATTTATGAATAAGATTACTTTTATACTGCGCAGTTTTGCGGGATGATATTTTGTGTTTGTTTTATCGGTGTCAGTGATATTATGTACCACGAAGCTTATGAGTTTGAGCCTTGTTAACTAAAATTAATTATTACTTTTCAACGGACAAAACAAAAAAAAAGTAAATTATTAATAATTATTATATTGATTAGGATATTTTTTTTTAAACTTATTATTAAAGAAGTATATATGATTTATACGGATTTTAGCATTGAGCGCCGCATTTAATTTAACAATACGAGTGTGGATTATAAGATAATGTTGTAATATTTTAAATTTAGAGAAATATTTATTTATTTATTAAAAATTATATTAAAAGCAACTGTATATTATGAAAACTTCGACGATGATTAATAGTTTGAAATATTATAATTTTGTTTTACATACATGAATTTTAGAAATATTTTAAATTACTCGTTTCCGTAATAACTAATTTAGAAATTCGTCTAAAACAGAAAAATCTTTAAAAAAGATAAATCAGACATTAATGTTACGTGTTGTATGTAGATATTTTTCGATGTTGTATTACTTTTATCTACGGAGATTTTTAACGTTAAGTAATTTGACCGTTATTCTTTCTGATCATAAGGACGTGTGTTAAAAGATATTGTGCTTTTTTATTAAACTTATTTCCTATTCATCGTTTAATAATTTTTAATGAGAAAATTTGTCTGAGTGATATCGCGGATTATCATTTCACTTTTTTTTTTTTTTTAATATGTTTTATATTCTCTGAAATATAGGATCTGTTCGTCGTTTGCAATAATCGTCTGATTAATTGTATTGTAAGATTCAAGTTTTGTTCTCCTAAAAAAATATTGTGCTGTTTTTATTTTACAGGTTGTTTATGTTCTTTTGTTTTTTTCTTTTATTATTTCTAATATAATGCGAAATTGAAATATGAAGTTGTTTATTCCATAAAAACAAAATAATACATACATTCGAAACGTGTACTAATAGAAATTTCTGATATATCTCTTACAAGATTGTAAATTTTTCCTTTTAATTGTACCATGAAGATATTTGTAAGTAGATAATTGCGCATAAAATTTAAAACATGGCATTTCACGTAAATTTCATTTTATTTTTTCCTAACATTGGCTTCTGAGCATAAAAGTGTACGATTACATATCTCAATGTATTAGTCAGAATTATGTTATTCACTATTATTTGTTTGTTTTGTATTTTTTTTATTTTCTGAGTAAAATAAACTTATGACACAATAGACTGAATTATTAAACGGCGAGCTGTGGTGATTTATTAATTTAAAATTACGATATATATTAAATATAAATTATTGCTTATTTTTAATAACATAAACTAACTTACAGAATGTTTAACGTTGCGATGTGGTGTGTTAACTTAAAAATATGTGAATATATGTTTATATATATATATATATATATATATATATTTTTTTTTTTTTAATTACTTTAATAAAGAAATATAACAAACTAGAGTAGCCTGCGAATTAGCTTATGGCTACCAGTAGCGATTATTTGTATATATGTTTAATTTTAAATAATTCAGAAATGAATAGAGGAAATTGTTCTAGTAGAATAATTTCATTTAGTTGAAGTGTGCAGTCAATCATATACAATTGTCGCAGGTGGTTATACTTGCTACACGTGTATATTATGTGCCGAACATTTTCTACTTCATTACTTCCACAATTACAACATTTACTGTCTGCAATAATGTTTAATTTATTTAAATAGTATCCAATGGAACCATGACCAGTGAGTATTTGAGTCATATAATAATTTACTTTAATGTTTTTGTTTTTAAAGGCGTTCTATTACGTTAGGAAAGAAGTTATTTATTAATTTACCATTTGATAGAGTATCGTATCTTATTTTAAATTCATTAAAAATTTGTAAATCAACTATTTTAAGGAGTTCTTTACTTATAATACCATTATTTTCGTTTTTAGCATTGAAAATTAGAGGTCTCTTTTTTATGTAAAGATCGATAGGTAAGACCCGTGCTATGGTCTGAATTGCAATATTTGAAGCAGTTACATATGAAGAAGTTAAATCAATTAGAAATTTCCGACAGTTGGAGTTTACGTTGTGTATTTGTTGTTTAGTTAACCGGTTATAGTAGACACCAGCACAATATGAGTATAATGACTGCACTAAACCTTTATAGTGTATTATCTTAGATTTATAATTTAGTCCCCATAATTAACCGCCAAGGGATTTAAAAATGTAATAATATTTATTAACCTTATTATTTATGTACTGTATATGCTTATTGTACTTTAATCTATCGTCTAAAATGAATCCTAAATATTTAATATGGTCAGTAGAACTGAACGTATGATTATTAATTTTAATATTATTGTAACAAATTTGGTCAAGATTTTTGTCTCGACCAGGTATCACCATGATTTGAGATTTGGTAATCTCAAATTTGAGGTTTAAAGCATTTACTATTGTTTTAAGTTTACAAATAATTTCATTACAATTAGCAATGTGGGACGACAGAGTCGAGTTACTAGATAAATGTACATTGTAGACCAAAAGTAATATATATATATATATTATATATTTATCAGTTAAAGCAGTTTGTTTGTTTGTTTTGTTTTTTTTTTTTTTTTTTAATTCTGTTTTTGCTTTTGTAAATTTTATATAATTTACACTCAAATTGTTCACTTTATAAATATTTTAACTTCGACTAGGATTTCAGAAATAATGTAGGCATAATATTGTATTTTTTTTAGAAAAATTTTGCAAAATTATCTAGTTTAGTTACAGGATTATATGTAATTTACTTAATAATCGCAACTGACTATAGCTCAGCACTAACTCTATCCTTTTAAACAATACGATCCTTTTTTGGGGCAATTTTCTCCGCAGATAATGGTATAAACTCTGCTTTTATTTTTACTCATTGTTCTATAAGGCTTTTGTATGATTTTTTAAAAAAAAATATTTGTTCTAATTTAATTTGTTTTTAATGTTCTTCGAATAATTAATTTTTATGATCGGTATTTTCATTTTACTCCGCTCTGTTTAATTATCGAATCCATTAATCACGTATACAAAAGTAATACAACTTACGTAATCTCGTAAAAAACAAATCTTTAAAAATACCACGGACATATATTTAGATACATAAAAATTTTATGTAAAATAAAAGTAACAATTTGATCTTTACAAAATGTTTAAATTTTTGAAGTAAAATACTAACTATAAAGGCAGAGAATTATCAGTGAAATCTAAATTTTGCAGCATGTACTGAAAAATACACGCACAAAATAGGTGTTCTGTTCGGGCAAAGAACCTGTTTGGTACTTTTTTGTATGTTTAAATTTTCACTGCGCATCCCCGAGTTAATTTCCCGTACTAGTAATTATCGATGTGTTTACATTCTCTGTTTCATTAATGTTACCTGATCGTATCGGTCTTCTTTCTTTCCGCAGGTTTCATTAACGTTACTTGTAGCAGAAATAAAAACTCTGTTCTAATAAGGCGTGTTCTGAACCTGGGCTGTTTTTCTTGTTACTTCTCATTCGGTGTTTATTTTCTGCTGCTTCGATTCACGAAATTCTTCGTATTCTTCTATGCATGAATGTCTGAAATGTTCGTGTTTTTTTTTTTTGTTTTTTTTTTGTTTTTTTTTTTTGTTTTTTTTTTGTGTGGTGTTTTTCTTATGCAGCGTACTGCGTATGCGATATATTGTGTCACACTGAATAACTGAGTGCACTATAATTGTTTTATGATTGTGTATATAATTCTATATTTGTATTTCTTTTCGTAAAAAAAAAAAAAACCCTTTACTTATCTAGGTGGAAAATTTTACAATTTTCTAATTGTTTCTCTAGTTATTGCTTAATTTTTAAAATTGTTCTACTGGCATGTGGTACCATTTGAATTTATTGGCAGCGATATTTTATTGATTTTTTAGATACTGTAATTGCTTTTTAGTTTCGTTATTATTATTCGTGTTTTTAATCAAATTTACATTTCATATGATGAAATTATTCGATGTTTGACTTTGGTCGTTCACTAAAACTATTTTCTTCATTTATAAATATTATTATACCAACGACATATAATTAAAACGTGCGTCAACGGGCGAGGTATATCGTTTTAATATTGTAAAATTAATTGGTATATGTGAAAATGTTAACTGAATTGGTCGATTTTTAAATAATAAATTACTTTTTTGTGTATTCTTCAGAATTATGATGTTTCTCAATTTATTGCAAGACAAATTAAATCTGTATTTCCAGTATCAGTTAATGAAAAAATTGATTACAAAAATAGGAGTTACAAATTTCAAAACGGAATATTCTATCAAGTGCTCATATGTGGCCCGTGATTTATATAAAATAATCTTTTCCTACTTATACTTAAAGCGATTTCGCTCAACTAAAGAACTATTATGTAAAGGTCATGCAAAAATATTCACGTACAGCAGCTAATTTTCTACCGAATTGCAAAGTTTAAAAGTGCCAACGAGGTGGGAAACATTTAAAATTATTACGTAACGTTTTCAGAATAGTAATCTTGTATTGAGCGTGTCTAATATTTCAGTTAATTTTTAAATGATTCAACTGTGTAATAAAATAAAACCGTATTCTGAAAATGCGGTCTTACCAATAAGTGCGATTAAAAGCCTCTTAAATATACGTTCTTATATTTTGTAATATTTTTAACAGTAGACCTTAATGATGTTAAGGTAATATTGCGTGTAATTTACGTGGTAGTTAAAGATCGGCCAGTTGTCATTGTGTACTAATGTTTTCAGAATCTTTTTCAAAAACTCTTGAAAATCTATTAAACAGAGTACCATGATGCTGACGCTTTCTCATATTTTACGTCGTAGCTACTATGTTGAGTCTACACTTGCCCGCTCCTTCATGCTAACATTTTTAATTATTCAAATATATCCTACCGATTTTAGATTGTGCAGAATTTCAGTTATTGTCTCTCATATGTGTACATGTCGGATGCTCTTTCTTTCGGTGTAAATTTTTATATACGTGCACTTCAAGTGCAGTAGTCGGTACGAAATTTAAATCGTTCAATGAATAGTTATTATGCACATATCTTCCATTTATTAAACTCGTAGAAGAGTATTCGTTGGTTAATTGATTTTTTTTTTTTTTGACATTTCTACGCCTAGGAGACAGCAGATAATGTAACAATTCTGCTTGTATATCGCGTTAAATAATCCTGCGAAACGATATTATATTAAAGCCGCTATTTTAATTATTTTCAGTATATTTAAGCATCATGCACAACTGAAGATAGTCCAACTGAACCAACGGACTTCTGGAGGCATATAAGAGTGCGTTGTTTGTTTGTTTGTTTGTTGTTTTTTTTTTAAATAAAATTTCCTTTCTTTCTTTCTTTCTTGCAGAAAATTTAGAAATACGAGTGCATGAAACTTTACAAATGAACAATAAATGTTATAACTACAGAGAGTGTACCCAATCAATACATCGACGATTGGTCCTTTGATTTTTTCTCTATCCAGAATCTGTCTGGGGGAACATAAAACGATGTAAACTGAAATTAAAAATTTATTTGTTACGAGTTTGCCAACAATACCGATCTCATATATAAAAGAATCCAATAAGGAAAAAGCGACTTGTTCGCGAAGAAGATGTAGGTGCTGCTGTTGATGGCGTTTGATTTATTTTAGCTCATTTGATTTTTCGTTTCATCTGATCAATTGGAAGGATTTCAGACTCGGTGGTAAGGTTTTGTGTTTGCTCGAAGTTAGTTTCTTCTGCGTGTCATGAGATATTATAGTTGTTTAATATATACGATTCGTCTGTCTTCTAGCGAATGAATTGCCCGTTTGGTTTTTAATTGTAATCACGGCTATATATTTTTCCTGTAACTAGCGTACGATTGATTTATTTGATTTTCTAAAGACTGCCCCCCCCCATCCTCCGTTTTCTTCTTTAATCCGTAAGTTACACAATAAAAAAGTAATTGCATAACTTACGCTGTTGGGTCGAACTGACCAATCGCATGTTTTATCTAATATTTCACTCTTTTAAAAAAAAAAAAAAGTAAATTTATTGTACATAAAATCTTTTATTTTTTTAATGAACATTTCAATATTTTTTTTTACGATGTTTTCTCGTATTTATTTTTCTTCTTGTTTTTAAATTATCTACAAAAAAAAAATATATATATATGAATTTGTAAAGAAAAAATTATTTAAGTTTATATGAAAAGTTTAGTTTTACCAAATTATGTGTAACATAAAAGATGATAATATTAAACGATTATAACATATATTACATTTTATTTTTTCATATTTATTTGTGCATATGAATGAATAAAAAATATATTTCTTTATATGCCGAAATATTTATAATTAAGATTCGTAATATTCTAAATATATGGTCACAAGAAACACAAAAAGGGGCTTAGAAGCACGACCAGTATTCTTGTCTCCTTACTGAACATATTAAGACCATCTTTTACGATGTTGATTGAATTCCTTTTTTCTGTTGCGCGTGACTATTATTAATTAAATATAGATGTGAAATTCGGAGTAGTCTTTTTAACATTGAAGGAAATGCTAAACTTTTTCCTTGTACTCTATATATCGATACTTGTGTAACTAATGAAACGGAATTTTAACACGATAAACTGGTATTTTACACCATTTATTTTTTACCTGTATTACTTGCGCCCTAATGAAATGAGCAACATCTTTAATTCCTTCCTTTTTGTCGTCACCACTTTCGCTTATGGCTGATTCATAATCACTTGAAGCATCACCTATTTCACACCATCTGATGTGTTGCCGATATTTTCTTTCACTATTGCTTGAATTATTTATGATAAAGTAAGATCAGTTTTGTAACTGAAGGAATGAAGTAACACAATTCGATACGAAAGCTCTACACCAAATATTTTTCTAAAGGCACTGAAAAAATAAAACAATCCGCTTCAACAGAACCATTAATTAAGGGACTTGAGAACTTGACAAACAATGGAGCTATTGGTAAAAATAAAAAAAGAAACCGTTGGTACAGTTTTTATTTCGGTCATTTTAACAACCCATCAGTGCTAGTATAAAAAAAGTAAGGCGCTAAATATGCAATAAATAGTGAGTGTGGATATGCAAAGTACGCGACTGGGAGAGAAATGAAAAAATGGGTTTCAATAAATTTTTTTCCGCAAACACGTGTTTGGGGAATAAGTGCCAATTTGTCACTCAAAAGATAGCATCTGATGAAACGTATAAAACAAACGTATTTCAACGGCAACATGAAATAGTGATTAATGTCAAACACAAGAATAACCTTTCTTCAGCATCTGAAGCTGTTCGACAGTCCCAGTGGAAAAATGAGAAAGGACTGGTTGCAATCAAATTAATTATAGCAAATAAACGATTAAAGAAAATTATTTATTATTTTCCTTAATAGCGATTACATTTATTTGTTGCTATTAAAGTTTTTTGGAGTATGAAATTAATCGAATAATATAAACTTGTGTCAAATAATTTAGCGGATTGAGGCTTGACAAATTTCATTCTGCGTAACTCATTACGTTTTTCTTCGTTAGTGTGCAGTAAAGATGATAAGAATGTCGCGGGCATACGTCTAATTAAGAAGATTGCAAAACTGTACTGCTTTAGAGGCGTTTAACATTTACCTGAGATATTTTATCATTTTCTTTTGTGTATATATATAATATATATGTATATATATATATATACATGTATATATATATATATATATATATATATACATGTATGTGTATGTACGTATATATAAAATATGTATATTATATATGATTGAAACATTATTCTTTATTTCTCTTTTGATTTTTGTACGTTTCATCATATTTGTTGTATATTATTGATGCAGCCGATCTACTATCGAATAAATGCTTTAGCAAATGAACGCTACATCATTTTATTTTCGTTGGGAGTGTAAGCTTTTTATATTTGTCGCCATGGTGAAGAGAAGTGTTGCGCTGGTAAGTGCAGACTTTGTACGAAGAACTCGAAGAATCAGTAGTTTGCTCGATAAAAAAAACGAAAAAGATGTTTCTTTCGCTTGAATCGTTTTCCAGTATGTGCATTAAAATTTCTCGAATTCTGCAAAAGTTTTTCACACTGCCATTGCCCATAGGAACTAGCGGAAAGCTAAAGTTGTTTCCTATACGCGTTTTAATGTTGCCGGTTGACGCTAACAAATATATCTTTTCTTTTGGTATCTGTTTTGTCAAAAAATCAATCTACATTTTCTTTATTATTCACGGATTGGTTAGAAGCGGACGTCTGTAAGTGCAGTTCGAATTGAAATTCACCTTTACCTGCAATGTTATTGAAATATTTTGTTAATCGCATTGAAATTTTGCTCATTTATATACGTATAGAATCATTCGTAAAATATAAGGACTATTCGTAAGAGCATTCCGACCGAAACAGGTTGAAAGGAGAAAGATTGGATGCGGCGGAAAAAATACTACAAGGGTAACTAAAAAAGAAAGATATTTACGGGTACGTCGAGTCGTCGAAGAATGTAGAGTACAGCAACGTTCACTTCAGAGGATTTTGCGATATCGCGTTTTCTCTGCAGAATTATATATGACAAAATAGAGCATCCTGTTGGTAGGTTTACTTCTTAAACGTTCTTTTATAGTCTTTTAAATTTTCTGCTCTTTTTGTTTTTTTTTGACATGGATATGTCTTAGTTATGGGGGGGATCATTCTTGAATATGCGCCACCGAAAAATGTAACGGAAGTGGCGTCATAGATAGGTGATCGTCATTCTAGAATTTGCGCCACTGAAAAATGTAACGAGAGTGACGTCATCGATCACAATTTGCGGTATGTCGGGATGTCGTCCGGTGAACGTGTAAAGCAGTTTCGTCAACGTCAGCGAGACAAGAAAGAGCTCCAGGAATATATACCGAGTTCTTGGTGAATACTCCGTTTTCCTCCAGTACAACTGAGGATGAGGAGATGCATTTAAAGCAATGAAGGTGAAAGAAGAAGAAGAAAGAGGGTGAAAAGTACAGGAGGTACCGAATAAAACGGAAGATGAATACGGAGCAACAAACACGTCAAGAGCAACAAGAAGCTTTGGCTGACGAGACAACTTCAATCTATAGAACACAAATTTTTAAAATATGATCCAAAAGAAGTACAAGTGAACAACAGGATGTCTTCGTCACATGACGGTGGAGGAGATATCTGTGCAATCGAGACCATGGTTAACGGAAGAAGAGCTCTACTTGTCTCTGGTTACATCACATCAGGAACACCAATATGGGTTGTTAGGGAGAAAGAGAGTATCATTTGATACCCATCGTTCTTGGTGGAGATATAAACATAAATTTACAAAAAGCAGCGAAGGATCTCGGTTCATCGAGTTCACGCGTGAAACACATTCAATCTCAAACTGAAAAAGCCACTCATCAATCTCGACAACCAGAAACAACACATGCATTGACGCAATTCTCTCACGTCACGTTGATCATCTGGAAACTAAGAACTATGTATCGTAATTTTCCAAATCACAAACTTTTGTAATGTGCAATAAATACTATGTATGTTAAATATAATAGATAGTTATTGTGTCCTTTTAAGACATCACCATGATCTGAGCTATTTCCCACAAGGGAAGTCGTTTACAATAATTTGTAACAGTATTGCTCCGAAACCAACTCGGCTTGCGTCCGCCATGACAATTGTTGGCAACTCTGGATCAAATAAACTGAGTTACGTATCCTCTGAGAGCAAGCATTACACATGAATGAATGTTTGGGGGAGAGGGGACTCCGACAACATAACCCATCGGCTCTATCGACTTTTGACGGTTCTTCTCGATAATTGACTTTCTTTTACTAATATTGTGTCTATCGTCATTGTGTACATAAAGAAGATTGTAATAACTTATTGGAACATTTTCCATGCCTATTCGTGTAACCATTATCGCATCCGGCGAGATTAAATTATATCCCACGCTTGTAAAGACGATTATTTCCCCGTTACTTTATTAATGATATGTTAAAATTTCCATTTATACGTGTATTGATCATCGGGTTTGGTTTCAGACTTTTTTATCGGTTAATTGTATTACAGATTGTAAGTTTTTTTGTTTTTTTTTTTTTTTTTTTTTGAAACCTTTTGTCCACTTCTTAAATGGTTTACTGAATAAGTTAAATTCTGAATAATGTTAAAAATTAAATTATAAACCAGTAATATTTTACACATGAAAAGATAATGTATTTTATTAATTTATCATCGACATGGTTCGTAGCTATAATTCGATAATCATAGTGTATTTATTTTGAATACAGCATGATTGTGAAGTTTTGGCTCTGAAACGTGTCGGCGATAAATTAATAAAATATATTATCTTTTCATGTGTAATATTACTGGTTTATAATTAATTTAATTTTCAACATTATTATGAAATGATACAACGGATAGAAGTTGTCAGTGATATAGTAGATTGTGTTTGATATAATTAACGTTAATCGGGAGTTCTCAGCGGAAATAGTGGAAATATTTCTGCTAGTACATTTTATGGAACATGAAATGAGATCTGTCTTCAGAACACTGCAGCATATCGGTAGTAGTGTAAACTGCGGACCAAATAATTAGTCTAAAGTGCCAATTGTTTGTCTTTCTACGAACATGTTGATTTTCTTCCCGCGTCTGTTCTTAAAAGACTGAATCTGCTGAAAGTTCTTTTTGTCACAAAGTGTTTTTATGAGGGTGTGCGTATGTTTTTTTCTTTTTGGTGGGAGGAGCTATCCTCTTCGTCTTATTGCTCTTTACAAATCCATAATTCAATCTAAATTTAACCATTGCTCCTTTATCTTCAGTTGTGTTTCTGAATCGCTTCATTCCAAAACTCGATGTTATAAAAAATTTCTGCCTTTATCCTTGCCTTGGTGCTCTTAAATCTTCCGCAATATTGTTAGGTCAAATAGGTTACTATTTTCATTCGCGGATCATATTAGGCTATAATTTTTTGATCAAACTTCTTCCATTAGCGTCCTCTAGGTTTATCCCTTTTTACTTTTCTATTTCGCAAAATTATCGCTTTACTCCTAAGAAAATTCTTATTCTTTCACGTGCTTTTTTGCGCTTGAATTATTTTTCATTTTGTATTATTTATTTTTATAATTTACTTTCTTTTTTTTTAACTTTGACGATCTCTTCCATTCTTCTAAAATTTTTTGACTCTCTTCTTCTTGCCAATTTTTTCTGCTGTTGTAGTCTTACAAGATTTTCACAATAGTATCAGGTCTTTACTTCCTTCTTCTCACAGGACCATTCTTAACAAATGGTTTAAGAGGGCTTGAAGGAGTTGTATCCTCTTTCATTCTCCCGGAACCGCTGAACTGATAGCTATCCTGCGTTCGATCGTGCATATCTATTCTTAACGTTCGTTTTCGAGCTAATTGATTATCTGAAAATTTTTAAGCGCCCTGTGTGCTCTCCTGCGATTTTAACATCCTTCGCATACGTTCTCTTATCTACAATCTTCGGGCATCCTATTCTATCCAGGTCGATTTCCTCTAAGTCTGTAGTTTTGTAAACATAAAGGGTAATGTGCAATGATGAATTTTTACGTTTTCCTATTTTTATTCCTTAAAATTACTGTTTCTAAAAAAATTCGATACAAGTTTCTGGTCAAATATCTACGTTCCTTTTTTTTTTTTAAAACAAATTTTTCTTTTGCCTGTACATTCAAATATTTCTGTGCTTCGATGGTTCAATAGTTTTAATTCATTAACCCGTTTCACTGCTGTTTTTATTATTCGTTTTCTGTTTCCTTCTTTACATGTTCATCTTCTTTTGGCACCATCCCCAAACTACCATCTTCATTCCGATTACCGAGCCATCTGCGTGATCCTAACTATATTTTCTTTGAATGGGAAAATATATCATTCTATATTCTAATTTATTATTCCTTAGATTTTTTAATCCTTATTGCGCCTTCTATATCTTATTCCAACCCTCCCTGATCATTAACTCGGTTCCTAGTTCCTTCATTTCGTCAGTTTCTTATCGGATCAGTATTTTATTGACTCCTCCCTTTCTACTGAGCGGAGTTCCCGTTAGACGTATTTTAAATAATCTGGTGTACAAATTTTTAGGTTTTAAAAAAATCTGATCGGAATGGATACTCGGTAGTGTAATTTTTAAGAAGATGATTATAAATTTGTTCTTACATTCTAGGCTAACATATGTATTGTTTTTCAAAAGAGGAACATTGTGAGTAAATACAGGAAGTTGAGATAATAATATTTTTGAATCGCGACGTATACCTTTTTTTTTTCCCTAAATATTTTTCAATATCATATGATAAAGATGGTGTTTAAATAGAAAGCCTAAAATCAAGCAGATTTAAATAGGATTTAAAGATGTGATAGTTTTGCTAGTAGACAGACTTGACGAAGGTCAGCGTTCTGGGTCTCCACAAATATGTAGTGACGTGAAATTTTTCTTTTTATTTACGATATTTTTAACCGTTTAGTTAGGAGGGAGATGGCTGAGAGAATTTGATATTTATTTTTCTGTATTGATCAAGATGTACTACTCAGAGGATGTTTAATTATTTCATAATTCGGTGATGATACGCAGAATTGAAGTTGATGACGCACACTATGTCAACCAAGTGAGCAACTTTCTCGATTTGTAAAAATTATTCTGTTTCGGTGAAATGTGTTAAATTCGGTATTTCCAGGTTCGGCAGTTCGTTTCGCTGTGCATACGGAAAAGAGGAATGAGATAGGTAGTTTAAATTTACGTAGAATTGATGACCGGTTTGCACAGAAAGATAATTAGACGAACAAGTTAAATGAATATTTTATATATACATATATTGAAGTGATTTACTTGTTTTAATAGCCCCCCACCGATGCCAACCACCAGTCCCTTGATACTCGTACATTTAATGTATTATTAATAAATTAATTTTTATGTTTTATTGTAAATAATATATTTTGGTTAAATGTCTACACTCATCTTTCTTAAACGGCCGACCGCTGAATACACAATTATAAATATATATATATATATATATATATATATATATATATACGAAACTAGCGACGGCAATTAACGAAAATAGATAAAAATTGTACGTATCACTGTGCTGCGGTTGCTGAATGGTCGTTGATCCTTTGTTGGCAGACAGGCGTACGTTGGTGGTTCGGCTTGGATTCCTGATAAATGCGGGGAAGAGACGCGATTATTGACAGTGAAATCCTTTTTAAGGTTGACTAAAATGCTATTAATCATAACGAAAAAGTGAATTTCAGAACGATCGGGTTGCTAGGACCTTCTTTGATCGAAATTGTTTCGGTTAACGAACGGACTGATTCTTTTGTAAGAAAGGTTGGTCTGGTTGATGGATGAGAATTTGACCAACATTTGACGAAGACACTGACTGAAAACTGACTCAATACTCCCTACTTTCCTTCCGGATTTTTCTGTCTTCCGTTTTTCCTTCGAACGATTCCCTCTCACCGCTGAAGAAGATCCGTTTCTTCTCGAAGCGAAAACCTCATTTACTCATACATTCATTCTCTCAACGCGTTATAATTAATTTTTTATTTCTTTATTTTATTTATTTTTTATTTTACAACTTTTACATTTTTTGTTTGTTTGTTTTTTTTCTTTTTTTCTTTTTTTAATAACTGTAATATACGCATTACAATATATACACATAGAGAGAATATATATATATATATATATATACACAGGGCCGTATCTAAGAGTGCCCCCCTCCCCAATGTCTGCGAAATAATAACTGCTTGAATTAAATGGACCGAAATTCAGAATAAATTTATTTCTTTTCAATTTTCGACAGGAGAAAAGAAAATCGAAATTTTTATGAATTCTATGGAAATTAATGACTATTTTTTTATTTGCTTTTATTGTATCGTTTAAATATTATATATAGAATAATTAACTACAAGGCTTTGTGTACTATTTATAAATAAATATATTTCACGATAATACACACACACACAAATACATATATATTTATAAAAATATTTTCGTAACCCCTCCCGAAATTTTGGTCCAAATACGGCCCTGTATATATACGTATATATTACTGAGAACGTGATTAACATGTTTAATAGAGATGTTGGCATTATTGTTACGTAATATTATCCGGAAATTCGTTTGACATCAGTGTTTATTATGAAAAGATTTTGTCATCAGAAAGAAAAAGAAGATACTTAAAAAAGAGCGAATTATTTTAATCTACGTACTATGTTTATCAAAATTTTGTTTTTTTGTATTTTTACAATTATCACTAACGTAAAAATTCGATCAAAACAGCCTGAATATATAATAATTAAAAATGGTTTACGTTTTTGATTATTTCCCGTGTAGTTTTGCTCTATTTTGCCTCTTTTATGTCGAATAACCGTACTTGTTGTCGTCTCCGTTCCGTTCAAATGACTGGTTTACGTGAATTCGTCCATTTCTACCAACTTTAGTGAAATTTTAAACACTTCATTAGATCAGTAAATTACAAAAAAAGGTAGAATTTGTGTTAAATACATGCTGCGCGACGAATTCGCATTTCAAAGTTGTTTCTGCTGGAATTATTTTCAGTCATAGTCTTTAAAATATTCCAGATTTCTAAAAACCGTGTTGTGTGGTTAATTTTAAATTTTATTATTATTATTATCTTTTCTATAGGTTTTTATTAGGTTTGCTCTGATTCATTTAAATCAGTAATACATTTTAACTCAACACATGTATTTTGTATAACTTTTATGATAATAAAATGCTTTTTTCTATGATATATATATATATATATATATATATATATATATATATACATACACAGGTATAAACGTATAGTTTTATATTAATTACAACGTAATTTTTAGGCCAGCCCCCATTAGATTTTGTAACTTGAAAATGTCCCAATTTTATGTAACGAAAGTTAAATGTTAAATGAAAACATCATTCTTAATCATGCACCCAGTATTAATTTGTTAGGAGTGATTTAAGTTAATGCGATTTGTATCCCTTTTTTCGGTAGTTTAATAAAATTTATGGTATAAATTATTGGTTGTATTTTTTGTTTTATTATATAAAATTAATTTGAAAATATTTTAATTTAAAGGAAATAAGGATGGGACTTTTGTGATTATGTTATGTTTGATCCTGGTAGGAATGACGTTATAAACTTTGATAATTTTGTACAAAGTATAGAAGAAAAAAAGAGATAAAAATGTAAGCAAGAGGGGTTAAGGAGCACAGCCCATTGCGAAATAGTGCATATGCTGTTATATTAATAACTGTTTAAATCTTTGGTTTTTTTCTTCTTATATAATATTTTTATTAAAAATCTTTTTCTTTTGATCACTGTGTACTTTCTTTATTTCCTATATTCAGTTTTCCTTTCTTTTGGCTATATGACTGTTATAGTAATTAAAACGAACTTTAAAGACAGTTCAGGACGACGAACTGAAATAGTTGGCGGGGATTTCAAATTTGTATGTATTGTAACTGATGTTGCAAGATTCTTTAAAATTTCTCTGTAATTCAAATTTCTAAAATATTCTAATGAGACCTATTTTTTTTTTTTATGGAACATTATTAATACACATCGTAGTTACTAAATTTCATAGTCAAAAGCAATTTAATACGTTATACAGTTGTTTCCCGTTGATTCGATCATAAATTTGTTCTCTTTTTGTCTAAATATTTATTAAAGTAATTTTGCGTGATTTATGAAAATCCTTCTGTTTTGATCAGTGCAATTATTTCGTTTTTATTCTTTCTTCGCAATTCCATTTTTCTCATACCATTCACTTACTTTACAAACTAGCCATCTACCTACCGGCCCATTTTTTTTAGGATTTAAATGTAAATAATTTTTAACTTGTTTTGTTTTTTAACAAAAAGTTTCACGTGAACAAAAAGGTACAATAACATTAACAAATGATTAGGTTTTTTTTCTGATATATTAATTTTTCGCAATACCGCACTGTCGTGTCCATTTCTACAATTACGTATGATATCATATGCAGTATTTTGAAATTAAAAAGATATCGAATATTAAAGCAATATGTTTTTAATAATAGTCCGCAATGTATTCTAATAGAATTATATAGTTAGTTGTAAGATATAATTTTAGTAATAATAGGGGCTTCCCGATGAAGTGCAGTTTACATTGATGCACAGATAGAATTAATGTAAGCAATACTGTATTTATGTATAGTCTACGCACTCATCCTACAATAGAATATATACTTATAATACTAGAATAATATAATCGGGAGACTACCTCTAGGGAACTCGTAAGGGAATAATTCGGAGGTAGTTCTGTAAGTGGTAGGTTTAGACATATCGTTTAAGTGCAGATACTTAGTGCTGTAGAGTACTCCAAAGCGTGTTTAAGAAAATCATTTAAATTATTGCAAACTGTTGAGCGCAATGCATAATATTAATTTGAATTTAAGCAGCCTTTGAGAAAGATGTGGAGGAAAACAGGCACACGACCATCAGTAGTCGGTATGTTAAATACCTTAATGGATGGGACACTTCTGTTTCGTCGATTAAAATGATTTCTAACTCCATATTAATTACAGTTTCACTTTATGGAACGCTAATTAAAAGTGAATAAATCGAATTTAAAAAAAAAAAGTTTATTTTTACGTCTTCTTGTGATATATTATATTAGCCCGGAAAATTAGTCCAAAAGTAATTAAAATACGTATAAATTGATATACCGTTTTATCCGAGAAAATATTAATGTATTAACAGTTGGAATAATAAAACGTATTGTAGACACTGTTCGAATTACGAAAAGTAAAAATGAAACTGTAGTAATGAATACGATTTTTCGAATGACAATTTTTTTTTTTTTTTTTACTAAGCCTAAAGTAGCAACAATACTATAAATCAATAGATTTTCTGATTTAATAATGTTATAGGTGTTATAATATTTAAACAGATATGTATATATTATCGTAAATTTAAAATGTGAAGAAACGTTTCTTCGTCTGTGAGACCAATTGTTTAAATTTATTAAGAAGATTAATTCCTACCTTTTGGGCTATATTTAATGTTAGATGTCGAATATGTGCTCATGAATGACTGATTATCAGTTGCTTGCTTTTTTAAAAAATTTAAATGCCATTAAATTTTATACTTTTTCGCATTTTTAATTTTTCCGGAATTTTAAAAATCACCACGAATTTATCAAACATTTTTTCTCCGTGAACACTTAATAGTCTGTTGGGCCTAATTTTAAGTTTATATGCATTGTGGTTCCAACGATTTTGTGTTTTGAACTTCCCGTTTTTTGTTTTTTTTTTTTGTTTTTTTTTTTTTTTTTTGGGATGATTTTTCGATTTATAATGTTAGACATAAGCTTGTGAAAATTTCATTCTTAGTCAACACCCACCGAACTTCACGTTTGTACGTATTATTGCACTAATATGAATTTTGATGATTTGATTTACCCCATTATGTATATGTATGTGTGTGTGTTCTACATGCATAAATAGTTTAATGCTATTTAGGAGGAGAGGGCGTCAACGCGGAACCTACAGAATCTATAATTAACTACAAACAAAAGTAAATATTAAAAAAAAAAAAAAAAAAAAAAAAATCTAGATTTTATGATATTTACATCTATGATAAATTGATATAAAGTACAATAATGCATTGCTTAAAAATAGGTCACTTATTAAAACCGGCTGGGTTCTGTACTATTCTGTATTTGTACGTACGTTAGTCAATTTAAGTCGTGGTCCGTTATGATTTTGATAATTCTGAACCGCTTTAAATAAGTTGCCCACAAAAACGTGCTCCGATCAAGTGTTTTTTTTTTGTGTGTGTCTTTAGATTAACCTAGCGCGGGTGAAATTTTTGGGAGGTTCGAACAGGTTGTATCCAAACAAAAATCACTGCCTAGTCAACTATGCACCGGGATCTAACTGATCAAGCTATTACAAGCTCCGTCGGTATCGATTAAAAGCTGATAGAATTTTTTTTGTTTTTAAATTTTGTAAATGAGTCAGTGTAATCGAGATATGTTATTGTTAAAAAATTTTATATTGCTTTGTATATCTCGAATATTTCAAGTTAATATTGTCTTCCATTTCATCCACAAATGACCTTATCCAAATTGAAATGGAGCATAAAAGCAACAAATAGATTCTTAACACTTTACGGTTTTATTCTGAATTAAAAGCAATGCAGCATTCTATTTAACTAGTTAAATTCATGTTGATTGCAGACTATTATTAAATTAGTGTTGAAGCTAACGTTTTTTTATATATCGTTACCGCAAAAACTCTGCCTGTGATCCTCAGTTTGATCCGGTTATTGCTTTGCCAGAGTTATTTGTACAATATTTCTCTTATACTCCATATTGATATGGCTATTGATTTCTTTAGCAGCATAAATAGTGAACAGCGAAGGACTTATTTAAACAGACCTTTCGAAAATATTCTTTCCACCTCCCACTGTACAATAAAGTTTCTCACGAAATTTAACCTGTCATTTTCTTTCGTTCGTAATAGTTGAAAATCAGCAAGAAATTAACGTGGAATTCTTATGTTTAATAATCTGTAATATGAAACTGTTAAATGGAAACATTATAATGCTGTCATACGCATATTTGAGGTTAACATTGAAATCTAAAGGGAAATGTTCGCGCTAGATATTATATCAGTGTGAAGAATAAATACAGCAAGAAGAATATATATATGTTAATGAGCGTATGTATCGAAGTTGTGATTTTGAAATTAAGTCTTGTTTATATTAACGCATCATTCTACCAATTTCTTGATTTTCAACCACGCAGAGTAGCAACATTACGGATTTGTACTAAGCATTGAGATTTAGATTATGTTCTTGAGTCAGATATGGAGAGATGCACGGATATACAAACACTTTACAGCATAAAGAAATGTATTCAGTGGAAAGTGCGCAATTTAATACACGCACTAATTCCAGGTTAATTTTAATTAGTAGTTGTCTTAAATCTTCTATACACGATTCAGTTGAGACCAGCTCTGCTTTTAAGGGTGTAAACTTTGTGTTTTAATTTTTACAATGCGGTGTTGTGGACTAGAATTTTGATCAAAATTGCTAGTGCAAAAGTTTCAATGCTTTTGCCGCTCTTTTTATACGCAGACTGAGGAATATTGTGCAAAGGATTTTTATCTTGATTGATATTAAAAATGTTTACCATTCTTTACGTTTGTTCTTGGTAGATTAACGTTCGAGAGCCGTTTGTTGTTATTTCTTTTACAATATATATGTAAGTAATTTTTTACACGTGTGAAATTTTATTAAACTCATTTGACGTTTACCTTCGTTTTGCTAACATCGCAGACTTAATGCCGTTTTAGATTGCGTGAAGATTTAGTGTCGCATCGGTGTATTTGAATTTCGGTGCATTTCTTAATACGATTTTTATTTTGAATTTGCCTATGCGTTTTTTACATTACTGCGCATATTTATACATCGCATTTGCTACCTTCCTGCTTCCACTTCGTAAAGTAGTCAGTCTGCTGTTATTAGCGTCGATTGGATTTGCGCGTGCGTACCTTTTCAAGGAGAAAAGAAATAATCAGATACTCGAATATAGCGGAAGCGGCGGCGTCTGATTACCACCGGTGGAGTCTTTGTTCGCATTGTATATTATGTATGATGCCTTCGGTGTTATCTTAATTATTTGAATAATTTCGTATACTAGAAACAGATTAATTATTATTAAACAATTTCTCACTTTATTTACGTTTGCGACGTTCTGGTTGCAAGATAATACGTTGCGTTCTTACTGGTCTCCAATTTAAATGTTCTAATATTTTCTTCAATTGCTTGCACACAACACTTTCTGTCCAGGTTGTTCGTTTAAAACAAATTAGATTTAGAATTTAAAGTGCATTTATAATATCTACGACGCGGAAGAATCGTTTAAAGTAATTAATTTGCGGATATGAAAAGATAAAATCGTTTTACAAATATTTTACTAACTGCCCTGACGGCATCCCTCGTTGTCGAAAAATAATATTAAAGCCGGAATGTACTCGAGTAAAATTGCGGGGCTTTTAGTTTTATTTGAGTGCGCTCTGATTGTTAGCTGATGATGCGCTATAAAACGTTTCTAAAACAACATATTCAAATTTATTAAAGTAAATTATTTTATACTTATTTTTGTTCGTTATTGTGAGGTATTTATTTATTTTACATTCATCGTTTATTTTTGTTTTATTATGAATATCTTTATTTTAATAAATTAATTTTTTTATGAGGGAGGAATCGTCGGCATATTGGCTCATCAGATTTATACACAATCAGAATAGCTGATAAAAAAAAAAAAATCAAGCACTTGGATGATAGAGGAAGAAAGAACGGAAAGAATAAACGAAGCACTATAGGGAATGGATTTGATAAAGGGGAGAAATAGAAAAAAGTTTGTTTAATTGCAAGCGAGACGAGCATTCAAGCATGAGATGATGATCGAAGTGGTATATAAAGCGGTGGTCATTGGAGGGATGCGAAGGATCAATGAAGACGGTACGAATGAAAAATGGAAAAGCGATGAACGAGCGCAAACTGTTTCTAAAGCGCAGGTAGCACATCGTAAAGAAATTAGAGCGTTGCACAGGAGGGAACTTAAGAAACCGGTGATAGGGAGAAAAGGATGGTTGGATAAATAAGTAAAAGGAATAATCTGGGTTAGATAATGAGAAGGAGTAAGAGTTAAACCGAAGTTTGCAATGAGTAGAGCTATAGACAGAAGAAATTGATCGGATACGAATACGGTAAGAAATCTGCCCGGAGTAGAAGAAAATCGAGCTAATATTTCGAAATGATCAGAAATCTGAAAGAGATCAATTTGGATTAAATGGAAACGGAAGACATCTCGAATTAAGGAACCGATAAAAATGATTATGTAGTCATGAGAAGATGCGATGTTCTGTCGCAAGCTTTGAGAATCCGATAGGATAAGGGGATATTGTGAGAATGAAGTCGTGATAAAGAGAAAAACCCGCAAGCCCCCGGGACTCGACACATAAGATTAAATAGAAAGAGGGACGTTTACACGGCTTGGAGTAATTTAAAGAAAGACATAAAAAGATTGTTCTAATTCCATTTGCTCTCTTGAAGCCATCGTGTAGATTTTAAAGCGATTAGGGAAAGGCGAGTTTAAATTCTGTAAAAAGTCTGATCTAACGGCGTCAAGAATGAACTACGACGAAGTTCTGTTTTATTCGTATAACAAAAAAAATCCCACTCTTCTTTTTGTACAATTCTAGTAATCAGGAAATCAGGAGGATTTGGACCGGGAATTTAAAAATCATATTTGAATGGCCACCATATTAAAGTTAAAGCTGTTTTGGGGCGAGAATGATTTTTAGAGGGGCCAACACACTCCGTGCTAATGTTGTTTAATTTGTGATTGACGTCGAAAGAGGAATAACTTTCGTTATACATATTTTGAGCATTTTAATATCGTTACACATTGCAATTGCAGTTGTCGTAACAAATGTAGAAAGTTAAATTTACATTTTCAATTGATTAAATGGCGGATATTTGTGTTTTCACCTCGTAGCCTATATAAATGCGGTTCACGCATCCTATTACTAAATTTATTACAATAATTACGATATGGTTCTTCAAAAAAGGTTTTTACCGCTTCTATAGGGAGACAAACTTATTGCTTCTAATATAAATCGTTTAATGTTCCTTCGCCGAAGCTGATCGCAATCCATATCTTCATGTATGATTTTTTCATCAAAAAGGTCGTCAATATTTATTCCCCTAATGAGACTGACGGCGGCTCGTGCTAAAGCGTAAGTTAATAAATCTTTGAATTTCTCCTATCAGAATTTTTATAATACAATTTTAGCTTTGACACAACTCGAGAAAGTTCAGAGATATTCGAATATTTTCGTAATTTTTAAATTGCCTATCGACGGTAAATTAACTCTGTTTGAAAAAGTTCAAATTTTCTACACATAAACAGGCGCCGTTAGTCATATTTCAAGATTTCGCGTATATTATTATTGTTATTAGAGAGAGCATTTGAAGTTAAGTACTTGGGAGTTCAAATAGACTGTAAATTACTTTGGGGATCCCACTTACTACACTTATCGGCTAAATTGCGAAAGTTAAACTACTTATTTTACTATTTAAGGCAATTTTTTTGATCATAATCAACTAGCGACCTTATATTTAGCGTTATACCAGCCTACTCTAGCATATGGAATAATTCATTGGGGAAATGCGGCGGCGTATTATATTACGCCGATTATGTACCTACAAAAATCATTATTCAAAAAGTTACGAGCAGACAGGCAAAACAATGAAACAAGAAAGCTAATGAGTGTTAAACATTTGTATTGCCTTCAATTATTACTTTATGTGTTAAAAAATAAAGAAAAATTTGATATAAAAATTTGCTCAGGTAACACCAGATCAGCGGGAAAGGAAAAAGCGCACATACCGTTTGTTAAAAAATACCATGTAAGAAAACAGGCGAGATATACGGGTTCCGTACTATACAATTTATTACCAGAAGATCTAAAAGCGAATCTAGTAAACTACAAACACAACCGTAGAGTACTAATGAACTTTATTACAAGCGAAATTACAGAAATGTTAAAAACAATTTAAAAAATTAAAATAAATTAAACACTACATCCATTTCAAATGAGTTCTTTAAACAATAAATGTACTATTCAACACAAAATATAAATGCAAAATACACTACAAGCATACAAAAATATAAATAAAAACACCAAAATTTTATCTCGATAACACAAGAAATAATAAAGCGATGCTGCGGCATTTCGCAAATAATGAAGTACAGTGAATTCCAAAACTCGTTAAGCTTGTTACATTGAACAGAAATTTAACATTTCCAAAACAAAAAACAATAAAAATCGTGAGAAGAAAGTTGCTAACAGTAGCACGGCTGAGGTTAATACAGCACTGTTTAAATTTTCGAAATAGGCTACTTTAACTTCTGATATAGTAACATCAATTGTTCCTATTAAGTAACCATTTCATTACGTCAATATTAAAATAATAAAATTAAAATTACATGATAAAATCATCTCAACATTGATTCAATTAATTGTAACATCTAAATGTCAATAAACATAACTTATTATTGTCAGAGTGTTACCAATTAGTGCAATGTAAATATACCTTACACAAACCTTTGACTTGTAATTATTATTATTTTAATTTTAACATAAATTTTATACTATTAATATCATTAATTCTCTTGTAATAAATGTTTAGTTGAAGTAATTAAAATAAAGATTAGTTTGACTGCCATTACCGTCATTACTGTTATTGGCGTCAAATGTAATCATTTGTATATATCTATTTTATTTTGTTTTATTTTAATCTTATACTGCATTTCTTACTTAGTATCAGTATACTTATCTTTACTGCCATTTCTGTAGTTTCTCATATTATTAATATAGTAATTTATACCATGATATTATTTATGATTTACAGTTGAAGTGTATTACTAAGGGACTGAGGGAGAATAAGTGGCTAGTTCTTATGATTAGTTTATGACTAGTTTTATAAATAATTGATATATTATTATTCTGCGAACATAGGGCAATATAGCTATCTAACTTATAATTTTGGAATGAAACAGTGCTTAAATCCGATTCGTGCAACATTGCTTTATATATACAACAAACCTGTAACTTATATATTTACCAGATAAATATTATTATGCAGGCTGTTAACATTACTGTTCATTGGTATGTGTAGTATTAATAAAGGGGTAGGAGTTCAAGTGCAAATGTAGTACAGGTTAAATTAAACTTACTTAAGTATTAATAAATATCACATGTGAAGATTAAGAGTTGCATAGGTGTGTTGTCTGTATGACTGCTTATGGAATGTGTGGATTGTAAGCGTGTATAACTGGATGTATAATTGGGTGTATATTTGGGTGTGTAGATGTGATACATAATTGAAAAATACTTTACTATAACGTATTGGTAATTTGTGCTTTACATATCTTATACTGTTACTTAAATTTGTACACAATACTTTATATTTAATAAGATGAACTTTTGTAAACAACAGCCAACAATCAATAACCAGGTTGGTTTTTGTAATAAATAGTTATATAATAATGTAGGTGAATACATCCTGTTTGTTAAAATGGTATAATAAAATCACTTCAGTATGTTTTAAGTTTCCTTTAAGTTAGTGTTAGCTGATGATGGGTTATGCCCGAAAACGTTTCTAAATAGGTATTTATCTATTTTATTGATCTATATTGTTTGTTATTAAAGTTTATTTTATTATATTATTATATAATAATATTCACCACTACTCGCGCAACAATGCGCATTTGTGGTAAACATATTTCAGTTACTCTAATATTTAAGATTGTACATAATTGAATTGAATAAAATTGAAAAAAGATAAATAAATAAATAAATAAAAAATTATTATTATTATGGTTATTGTCATCATAAGAAACTATCTTATTATTGTCACTATTTTTATTCTTGGATAATCATCAAACGATACTAACGTTCTATTCAAATTATCTGCCTTGGTGACAGCATCAAAAGCAGCAGAAATGGTGTATTTCCGTAAACACTCGAGCTATTACTGGTAACTTCGTCTGTGTCCGTATATATTCGTATCTCTTTACTGATTACTGATTTGATTAAACGTATTCGACACAGTTCGATAATTATCGCCGTTGGTTGCTAACACACTTTTACTACAATATTGATTTTCTTCCTTTATCAACCAAAAGATGACCTCTAGTGGTGAATCAACGACGCCTAGTTTCCCGATATTTATAACTTGGTCTGATCAAATGACTAGATCTAGTTTCATATAATCGGAATGTTTAAATTTCTGAATTTTGTACATGGAAAGAAAACGTACGAATACTGCAAGGGTAATACGAACAACTGACGGTGTCATTTAATTCAGTAAGGTTAATTCCGGCGAAGGGAAACAATAGAAAGAATGTGCTCGAACTCCTAAAATTAGACGGGGGCTTACGCGATCGTTTAATTAAATTCCATTATTAATGTTAAAATTCAGTTGTTTTGTACCGCTGACATTTTTAACCAGTCTGAACAGCTCGCTCGGCAAGACTCGACCGAGAAAATTGTCTGTAAAGCCTATCGAAATAAATCTTAACATTTCTCGTGCACCGTCCTGAGCGAGATTTGGCCGGTAAAACTCGCTGACGTGTAAAAATTATAAATAATCTAGCTATCGTGAAGAGGTTTTCGAAGCGATGTATTTTTCACACTTACACAGCTTGAATGGTCACTGAGATTAGAATAAAGCGAGAATTCTGTTTTAAAGTCAACGAGGATATAATAATAAGAATTGGCGGAAGTCGTTGGTGTTTTTTCTTTTTTTTTTTCGATCGCCAGGATTTATTAGATTACACACGGTTTAGAGACACCGTCCCAAGTTTGTTGTTACGAGCGTAACTCGAACAAAGTTCTGCGGATTAGAAAAAAGTTACAAAGTCCGACAAAACGTGTATTTTCTTCTTGAACAATCTTATTTAAACAACTGAATTTATTTATTAGTAATATTCACTCGATGAACGTAGCAGCTAATAAATGAACAAACTCTAGCTAGCCTACTAACAATCGAATGAGTCGGCTGTCATTGTAGAGAAAGACACTTGTCATTCACAGCTATATCCGATGTCATCGCGTCTGCCCGATATCGTTAAACGCAACATACCGCTTTTGTTTATGGGCAATTTTTTATTTTAAATAAAATTCACATAAAATATACTTGTAAAAAATAATATTCAATTATTACGTATTTCGACGCATTTCGAAACTGATCATTTCCATTATCATGAAGTTTTCAAAATACGTCCGAACATTTTTATTGTACAATAATTAAATATTATTTTATAAAAATTATATTTTATTTGTTAATTAATAGAAATAATAAGGCAATTGGTTGAGATTGACTTTGAACTGAAGTATTTTACACTATGATTGGAAACAATTAAAAAGTTTCGTCGAGCTCTTCTATAAATTTGAGTGTAGTAGAATTTTTATAAGAAATATAAGTGTACGTGTAAAGAAATTTTAAATTTGATTGTAAATAAATTAAACATCACCTATCGAGAATATTCGAATTATAAATTAAAAAATTAAAAATTAAAAAGAAAAAGAAGCTTTTCTCGTCTGTCAGTGACGTTTGATAATGCTGCTGTTCTACAGCTGGATGCGGGTGGCGGTTTTGTGTAGCTTCTAAATATATTCGGTCCAGTTCACCGTTTGATCGAGAAGAGGGGACCACCTACTTGCATTACATCGAATCGTTCGAATTAAAGCTGCCTATCGCTTCCTACATCGTCTCCCCCATCTTTAAAAAATACCCTGCTAGTGTAGTTTCTTCTTGTTCGCTATATATTAATGTAACGACGCCCGGTACATTACTTGCTACTTTCGCAAAGATTTTACAGCTCCAATACTCGCGGCGGTGATCTTGCACTTACAAAGTGCGGAACTATCGAAATGTCAGAGGATTGTTCGTGGTACAGGTGATTTTTCTCGGAGAAAAATCAAAAAATTCAAATTTTTTTATTTTTATTTTGCGGACGCGGGGTCGTCAAGCAAAGTTTCGTGTCAGCAGTCAGTAGTGTGTGAAGATTTTTTTTCGTTCCACTTAATATCAATCTGTGGATAAGTGTGTAAGGTAATTTTGAAGTATCGGTACGTTAAAACACTTGATTTAACAGTCTCTCTTGTATTGTATAAAAAAATTCTCTAAAATTTAACATTTTTCGAAAATTAGTTTGCCATCTATCGGCGGGTAACTTTCAAGTAACAGTCGTTTCTATGAAAGCGCAGTTGCCAGTTTTGTATTACAACTTCCCGGGGCGTTTCTTTCCCGTTACAAATGGAACCGATAGTTGTTCTACGTCACTACTGACATCGTTATTGTTAACATAAAAAACCGTTATTTAGTGTCAAGAGAAATTTCATTTTTAATTTGACTATAATCTAATTTTTCTTCCGAATTCAATTTGAACTCAGCAACATTAGTTTTGTTGTAATCACCGATTTGAAGAAAATAAGATTAAATGTTCGTCGCTACGCTTTTTTCGATTTTAATTTAATTTGTTAACCGGAAACCACGGGTTCGTGTCTCGTTTCGGATCGAAATCGCTCATAGCCAGCCTGAAATAATTGGGTACCAGAGAATTATCTGGGGGAAAGTAAAGGCGGCCGAGCGGAAGGAACTGGCTCCAGTATTCTCCTTAGATCCATTAGATCCTTAAGTATATTATGAAAAGCTTAATTACATAATCCATGATACCCCTTATCAAGAGTATATGGGACTTACTTTATATTCGCAAGTGTACTGGGCGGTTTTACCATGGAAACGTAAATTGAAAAGAAAAATAATTTTTAATACAGCGGGACAAAAAACTTTTAACCATGACGGATAAGAAAGAATACTACGAGGGTTGCTATTTATACTTTTGGCCTTGGAAATACTAAATGTTTTAGGCGCCATTTGGCGTTTCCATTAGAAGGTTTGATTCTTTTTAACGTAATCTTCGTAACAACATTTTTTTATTTGAACGCGGTTTGGGTTGTTTACCGGAAACAGAAAAAAAAAAAAATGGAACTAACTGGTGAACATCTTCGTGCGATAATTTTTCATAACTTTCGTCGTGAATTATCGAGAGACAAGAGTGTATCGATGGACTTAATTCTGTATACGTCGAAAAAGCACCATCCTCTAGAGCACTATAAAAAACTGGTATAACGATTTTAAATCGTGGCCGACGTTCGCTCCAGGATGATTTCCGTGAAGGTCGTCCAAAATCGGTTGTTGTGCCAAAAAACATCGATGCTGTTGTGCGTGAACTGATAAAGCGAGATCGTCATGTGACATACCGTGAGATCGAGGCATCTTTAGCAATTAGTGTATGACAAGCATTAATAAGGTATTGCATGATTATTATTTGGCCGTAAAAAAGATTTGTTCGCATTCGATCTCGCATAATCTGACGAACGCTCAAAAGAAGGCTAAATGTTGAAAACATACGTCCAAGGTGCATCAAAGGCTACGCTATACAAATGACGACGAATTATAAAAATCTATGCATATGAGCCTGAAACAAAACAGCAATCGACTGTATGGGTCTTCGAAGACGAGCCAAATCGAATAAAAGTTGTTCGAGGAAAAAGCACATCGATGGAAACGGTTGCTGTTTGTTCGGCATTACTGGTCACGTAGCGACAGTGCCGTCAGAGCAGCGTAGGACGGTCAATTCTGAATGGTACACAACCATTTGTTTGCCGGAGAAATCTTCGGTGAAATAAGGAAAGGCAGCAAGCCGTCGGATCATTCTTTATCGTGACAATGCGAGCTGTCACGCATCGACTCAAACAAAGGAAAAACATCGAATTGATGGGTCACCCGCCGTACAGCCCTGATTTGAGACCCCTAATGACTTCTTTTTATTCCTGTACATGAAAAACAAATTACGCGTGGCCAACGGGTTTTGACACCCGAAGAAGCGGTTGATGCATTCAAAACGCATGTTTTGGAGTTACCTCAATCGAAATGGGAAAAGTACTTCGAAAATTAGTTCAAATGCAAAAGTGTGGAGAATATCTCTTGAGAAACAATAAACCGATTTCGATCATCGATATTTGTTTTTTTCATTATTAGGCCAGAAATATAAATAGCAACTCTCGTATAGCGTGCTTTACGCGCTCGTCACTGCGGAAATATTATTACGTTTAAACATTTTAACCAAAACTCAACTTTATATAGTTCAGAAAGTAGCACTTTATTAGGTTGATCTACACACCCGTGTATTATCACTTAAAAACGTTTGTAATAAAAATTGTAAAATATATATATATACATATTATTTTTTTTTTTCAAAAAAGTACCGATTACAAGATTTACTCTAAAAGTTAAGTGAAAATGCACTAAAAAGTAAAAAATAATTATTTGATTGAAAAATAATAAATTTCAGGTGGATATACTATAATTCGTCTTAAATGATACCTTATTAACGGTGGCACCAACAATAATTAAAAATCGCATTAAATATTTCTGATTAACATTTTGTCTATAGAAAACGAGCGATTAAGTTATTATATACCGGTTGATTTATTACATTAATAATACTTATTCAATAAAGAATCTTTCAAAATCCCTTGTTTGTTAATTATAAAATATAGTAATTTATAACAAATACAATTATAACAAACAAATTTAAGAATAAAATGAAGGCTTAGAAACGTTTTCGGGTATAACCCCCATCATCAACTAAGAATACAACTCACTATGTGTGATCAGAAACCAGTTCTAAATCCTAAGTAAGCCTTCATTTTATTCTTAAATTTGTTTATTATAATTGTATTTGTTATAAATTACTATATTTTAATAATACTTATTCTTTACTTTTTTTTTTTTTGGTAATCCTCGGTCTTTGTACTTCCCTGACCATGGTATACCATGATTGTCTTCATTTTTTGGTGTTTTTTTCATTTCTTCCGTTTGCCCTATAATTTCCTCCGTTATACTTCTCGTCTTTGTCAATGCCACTCTGACGACACCGTTTAATTTGCCAATAGGATTTTCTTTGAATGTTCCACTCTCTTCACCGAAAATTCCTATTTTTACCTTCGGCTCTTAGGCTTGTGTCTCTAACAACCGCGTCCTTCGTTCTTACCCTTCAATCATCCTCTATAGTTTCTCTATTATTGTTTCTTTCCTTTTCCTCAATTTGTAAGTGCATTAAGATTTAGTTTGTTTTCTTCCTTCTAGTACGTCTCGAACTATACAGCGTTGGGTTAATGCCTTCAGTTGTTGGTGAGACGAAGGAAAAAAAAACATTTTTGTTATCTGTGCCTATCGGTATTATTGTTGTTGCGTAATTTTGTTCGCTTTTAATAATTGCCCGTTTTTGTCACTTTTATTCCCAGTTTTAATAATCCGTTTTCCCGATTTCCGTTTAAGATTGCCTCTTTAAATTCCGTTTTCTATCTTTTCCGATTTCGGTACTTTTGGTCATCTGAATTTTTTTGGAACTACCTTTACGATATTATAATTTTTTGATTTACTACGCCTTGTTATCGTTAATGCGGCATCGCTTCATTATTTTCGGGTTTTTCCCAATTAATTTTAAGCACTTCGAGCGCAATACTTTTGAAACAAGTTTAGTTTTATTTTGTCAAAGATTTTATCTGTAACACGTTTAACTTATGTATATTTTTCACTTTCTGATGTATTTCATTAACAGTTAATAATAATAATAATAATAACAATAACAATAATAATAATAATAATAATAATAATAACAATAACAATAATAATAATAATAATAATAATAATAATAGTAGCAAGAAAGTTGCAGAAGGAAAAGAACAGAAACATTCATATTAACGCAGTACATGAAAAAGATTGATCATGATCACTTAAATCTGTAAAATCGGAGGTTCTATTTGTAACATAGGAAGGATTTCCGCCCCCGTGCCCCCCGTGAATGCATATGTCTCTATTTTAGACGTCTTTTATGATGGCTGCAAATAGTGTGCGGCTCGTGTCTGGAAATTGATGGTAATCACCTAGTAGGGAGAAACACGGGGCTATTATGCTTTGTGAAGTACGAGTTCTTTCGATTTTTGTATACCCTTATCGGAGTAAGTTGTATCCTGCTTAGGAGTAACCTTTCTGTTCAATTATGGCTACTCTCTCTCTCTTTATTTGCTGTTGCATTTACTTATCGAAAATGTAAACTAATTATCGATTGACGCGGTTTAGTATTATAGTTTATCAATTTCGAACCGCGTTAGTTGCTAATAATATCGGACAATGTGATATACTTATTCCGTGTTTTTGTTTTTTTTTGTTTCAGTAAATTTTACCATCAACATCCGGTACTGTATACAGTTTTCCGTCATCCATCTTTAAATTATGTGTTACATACATTCATGTTCGTGTTTTTGTACACACCTAAAAGTGCGTATATTTATTATATTAGAATATAATATAATATAATATGTGCATCTTGATTGCATATCAACCCGATTGGACTGACTACGTTTTTTTTTTTGTTTTTTTTTACGTTATATACTATATATATATATATATATATATTTGACGACACTATATTTTTTTATATATATACATGCATTATTGCATTAGTAGTTAGTAAATACGTATATTATTGTCTTTATTTGTATGAAACAACCATATTTTTTAAATTAACAATTAACGACATGTAGTCAATATTATTGTATACTTTGCGTTCGTTCGTGTGTGTGCGCGCGCGTGCCGTGGAGGTGTGTATCCTTTTTTTACAATTATTCAATTACTTGTCTTGTTGTTGTTAACATAGTCTTTCATATTATTGGAAACGATTAATTCCTTTTTAAAAAAATGTGGTACTACTATTTTGTATAATACATATACATATATATTTTAATTCGTTTACATTATATTTTTATATTAATTTGTGTAATGTTTTATTATTATTATTACTATTACTATTATTATTATTATTATTAATTTATAATCGCGTTGATAACACGATGGTTGTCTAAAAGTAACTCGTATTGTATGCATATCGTACATGGGACTTGGGGCGAAACATGATATCAGTAACATATGGAAACTATGATATTACATTTACACGCACATATAAATGCATGCGTGGATACGTGTATCATTCATTGTGACGTACACTTACACACCGCGCATATTTAATTAAGTTTATTATTATAAATGTCGATTTTTTATTTATTTGATATATATATATATATATATATATTTAAATACAATATTGTATTGTATCGGTCACTGTCATCGGTGATCTACTTCAATTATTATGTTAAGTACAAATAATACGTTTTTATACGCAGATATTTTTTATATGTACATATGTTATGTGTTTAATTTAGTAATTGAGAACAGTGTATTAAACGTCGAACCCAGCTTAAACCGACCGATTAATAATCGCGTTTATACATTAATATTCGTTCATTTAACAACCGTTGCATTTATAAATATAAGTTTATACTTTCCGTCCATCTGCTAGCTTTTCGCCGCTTACACAGCTTTTCACACTGTTCTTCCACTCCGAAAATAGTCAATTTTTAATACAAACCGACGACATTAGATGTTTTTTTTTTTTACTGTTCGAAAGCTACATATTTGTTCTGGAATTAAATATTTTTCCGGTTAAGCGGTTTTCCGAATATTATGCATTTCTTAATTTTAAATTGGGCTGCAAAGTAAGCGAACTATATCGCCATATTGTTCATAACAACATACATATATACGATCTATTATAACACGCGTGCATGTATTTAAGTTGTTTTTCTGTTACTCAAATTATATTGGCAGACAAGGGGCACAGACAAGGCATAGTCTGCAGCTGCCATGGTTTTCATTTCATAAGTGGCAACTTCAGTTTGTCTAATCTTATCTTGAACTGACGTAACACTTGCACCATACTTAAATTAACATAAAAATGGTGTGAATACGCCGACCAAAAATAAAATACCATTTCGAGGCTGGCAGTATATTTCACGTCGCTAAGATGAATTTGTTGTCTTATTTGGCTGCGCCTTTGTCGAGCTAGTGTGTAAAGCTTTATATTTAATCGCGACGCCGTCTAATGAAGATTGTGCGCTACTTGCTGACGAATCTGCGTGTAAGGTGATCTCATTAAAACGAGAGCGATTTTCGGTATTTAACCTCTTTTTCTTTTTCTTTTTCTTTTTTTTTTTCTTCAATTTTCATCTTCGCCTTCGCTGCTAGTATATATTGCCTCTCTCGCGCGTGTTAGTATTCTACCATTTTAACCATCCAAAAATTCTTCCGTTCTTCGCTGCCAGCATTATTCGTGCGACAGAAGTTTGTCGGACATTTTGCACTCACATCTGCTTTGATGTGGTTCCACGTTCGAATTGAATGTTTCTTTCTTTCTCTCATGTTAAATTACATAGCATCCACGGTTACCCGTAAGAAAACTAGATTATTAACGCGCAGTACAAAAATGCATCCTACTCTGTGCCCCATTCGTGGTGTCCTCTTCGCTTATAGTTTACTCTGTTCCGCGTGTCAAATTAATCGTGCAAATAACGCGCCGCGGCTTTTTAACATTTTGTTTATTGCCTTTTCAAAGCGTGAAACTCCTCCCGTTTTTTTTTTTTCTACTGTGGAGTCCGCGTCTCTTTCCGATTCAGTTCCATAATTGATTCTAGGAGACTAGTCAGTTGTTTTACCATCATCAATGCGGTGTAATTATAGAATATCCGAAACTAATAGGAGGAAAAAATGCCGCTAGTGCTTCAAAATTAAAGCTTATATAAATGTTACGCGCAGTTCGATTAAATTTTAATAACAAAAAAAAAAAAAAACAAAACAAAAAAGAAAGTCGATTTATTAAAATTAGGCGCAGGCAGCATCGAAAGAGGTTAACATTTCGGGGGTTACTATGTAAATGTAGGGGAAATCCGGGAATATTGGGGAGAAAAGATGAAAGGGCAGTGGAAAAACTTGAGAAAATTAGTATATGAAATGTAGTAGGGTTTTCGTGTAGGGCAGAGGAAGCTGTTGGAATAAAGTAGCAAATGTGTTTGATTGGCGAGGTTTCGGAAATTATCATGGGCGGCGTTGCATCTGCGGTGTGCTCGCTAGAGCATTTAAGAGTGCGAGGCGAGCGTCGATGCCTGGCATGCGATTGCGAAACTTGCCGATGGCGATGCTTTGTAGCCGAGCGAGCCGATATAATAATGAACGCTTGAGCACTTTTCGATTATTCGCCTCTTTCAAATGGCATTTAAATTCTTTAAATAGCCCGCTGCAATAATGCCGCTTTTCGCCTGTTTCTGATTTGTTAATTAGTTTTACGCGAACAAAATTGTTTTCTTCTTCGTTTGAGTGTGTGATGATGGGGAAGTACGCGACTTACAACGGATATAGATTAAGCGCTGATGACGCAGGGTACGCGCCATCTTTGTTTTCACTTAAGTGTTAAGTAAATACATAGGTAATTATGTGTGTATTTGTATGTGCGTGTGTACATTTACAACGCACATATATTGTGTGTATTGTACAGATGATGTAGGTTTTATTGATTGTATTATATACATCTAATTAAAACGAGCAGTTCATCAGCAAGGTGCAATGTAATGTGAAGAAAGTGACTGCTATAATCTTTCTATGAACGTCTCTGCATTATTTATTATTCGGCAGTAATGCGTTGCAAATTGTTTGTTTTTTTTTGTTTTTTTTGAATAACTGACGGGCGCGCAAAGTTGGTCCATATTTCATGTTTTAGTAATATTTCTTAGGCTACTATTTTTCCCGTTTGTCTGCGCCCGAGAATGTATGTAAACATACGAGTAGTTTATGCAATATCAGTTTCAAATGTCTTAGACAGCGTTAAATAATATCTGAACCTCACGCACAGGGCCGTTTTGTATTATTACAACGTAAAATTTAAAAACCTAGTCTACTTTCGTGCTGGCCCCGTCCGTATTTCGATTAGGTTTAGAGTTGTTTCCGTTGCAAAGTAACATTTCCGTCGAAAAACCTGTAGAAATTAGTGTGTTACACATTATACGGTTTCCGGATAATAATAAATTCTCGATTAGTGATGGTGTAATATCGCTGTATTTGTTGATGGTTTTTTTGTTTTTCCCCCTTCTTTTTTTTCTACATTCGATAATGGTACGAAAATTATTTAAAGTAGTGTCAAAACAAAAGTACGCAATGATACAAAAAAAAAAAAAAAAGTAGCTGGCTGATGCACATTGGCTTAGTTATAAAGTTAGCGTTACTTCCATTTTCGCGCAGTAATAAAATGGAAGAAGCTGTTTTTAGGCTTTATTCATAACTCTAATTCAAAAAATAAATTTAAATCAAAAAACATTTTATTAACATATAGCTAGAGTATCTTTTATTTTTTTTTTTATTGGCTTTCTTTTTTTCACATTTTACTCTGGATTTTGTAAAGATTGTTTTTCCAAATTTGTTTTCTCTTGACGGATTAGAAAGAAAAATGACAAAGTACGATTTTTTTGCTCGATAAAATTCTGTCGATTCATAATGGTCTGTCGATTTTTACAGTGTTCTAAACTGCTGCTCGTTGCAATATTTTCGAAAAGATACTACTATCTTATATTGTGCAAATATTACGAAAGTACCGTTTTAATTGCGAATTTATTTCTCCAAACTCGACACGATCGCGAGTCCCCCGAACGGCCTTATTTGGAATTGTAAAATTATAATGTTATTCGTTTCGATGCTATAATGCACACACTTTAAACATGTTTAATCTCGTTTCAATCGCTTTTGTCGTATTTAACAAAATAAATCTTGTAAATCTGAAGAAAAAAAAACCTGCTGCGATTAGATTTTCTAGAAAGATAGGCTGCTATTCGAAATTATAAAATTGCGCCTGAATTTTTGTCATTCTTTTGGTACGCTTAGCTACTTTTAATGAGAAAGACCCTCGGTTCGTAAGCCCCCCCCGCCCCCGCCCCCGCTCTTCCCACAGAAAAAATTAAATAAATAAATAGAAAAATTCTAATGAAAACATGAGAGCTCTATCGTTTCTTGCGCAAGACGTTACGGTTACCGGGAGAGAATATCTGCTATCGGTGGTACACATTCTTCTTTTGCACATGTGTGTGTATGCGTTCATTTAGAGACGGTAAATTAGTTGTAATTAGAGAATTATTCGTTTATACCGGCCGAGTGCTGCACCATTTTACAGGAAAATAATAGTAGTGGGCGTTTCTTATAATGAAACGTTCATGCTGTTGTATGCAATGTTAAGACTAATATTCCTTCTCGGCTTACGTTCCATACTATTATTCTAAGCGATCTTGCAAGTTCATTATCAAACTAATCCGGTTGCGTTTATAAGGAGAAAACCCGGTGCTTTACTAGTAGCAAAAATCTCTAATGATTTTATAATAGCAAAAATCGAACGACTTTAGTATCAAAAATCTAATCAAGATCTCTAATGACACTTTAGTATCAAAAATCTCTAATGACACTTTAGTATCAAAAATCTCTAATGACACTTTAGTATCAAAAATCTCTAATGACACTTTAGTATCAAAAATCTCTAATGACACTTTAGTAGCAAAAATTCAAATGACTGGTAGGAAAAATGTAATGACTTTAACGTTGTTTTTTTCCTATAAATTGGTCGCAAAAAATAGCGGCAAAGACGACTCAAAACTCAGTTACTATAGCTAAATCACGTGTGCCATATTAGTGTGAATAATGTAGAATTAACGGTTTTCCTTAAACTGGTGCAATATTATTAGCTAATCTTCAAAATCGCTATATGGTTATTTTCCGCATAGCACACGGACGCACTGTTCTCAATATTTCCGTGTCGCGCGCTACTCTAAATATTTATACATTTTCGCGTGTTTTATTTTACATCGCTCGCCTAACATTCTTTTTTCGTATGCCTGAAGTGCGAAGAATCGTATGCCTGAAGTGCGAAGAATCGTATGCCGTGAGAATATATGAGAGAGTAAGTGCTGTAAAAGCGCGTTTGTTTTTCCCCTCATTTTTGTTTAAAAATAATAATAATAATAATAATAATAAATAATAATAAAAGTAACTCTACATTAACAGTGGGACGTTCGTTATATGTATATGTGTATAATTTATTTTTACGAAATCCAAAAAATTGTTTTTACTGCGTTTTATTATTATATATGTGTACCTTTTTAAATATATATATATATATATATATATATATATATATATATATATATATATTAAATGTGTGATAATTATTCTGTTCTTTTTCATTCGAAGGTTACATTTGTATTGGAGACCGCGGCGGCGATTTGTAAAAAATCGACCAAAAGTAATTAAGCTACTTCGAAAATACGAAAGTGTTTTTATTCCCAAACAGTTTGCACTTTAAAAGAAACAGGAGCTTTTTTAGAGTTCAAATCTGAACGAACGAAGCCTCTAAGTAGTAAATTACGAGCATGATGGAGGATGGTGTTTTTCTTCTTCGCATAAATTGTAACATTTAGGAATTTCTTCTTTTTTCTGTTAATAAAACCTTCAATTTTATTTTCATATTCTGCGGTCTATTTCGAGAGGTGTTAATAAATGTAAAACTATTTTCAATGAGGTGACGACAGAAGCGAAGATGCTACAATAGAGCTAGTTAAAGAAAATGGTGAATAAATGACATAGTCTCTCCAGAGATTTTAACGTGAAATCATTTCATTCGACTGTTAGCCATTTTCGGGTGGAGTCTAAGTTTTTCATCAGTGTAATTCGAACTATATGGCCGGGCAGCCTGCCCCCTACCGCCGTCTGTGTATTAGTATCCGGATGAGTCTATTTGCAGGGTGGATTTAATATGCAATGGAATCTTATTGATATGTTAGAGTCTGAAACATACCCGTCTCAGTATAACTTTCTACATAAATAGCTTTGAACAGAAAACAGTCCCCCTCTGATCAGGTAGTAAAGATTCAAATTTATTTATCTTACTTTTTAATGCTAGTGTTCCATCAATGGTTCTCGCATCAGTTTGCCTAAAGATTGTTTAACTACACCGATGAACAATTTTCCTTTTTTCATGCGAAACTGGTTTGCAGCTATTTGTTTACATTTGCCCTAATACGCTGCAGTCACTCTTGTACCACTCTCTTTTGAAGATGTAGCGGAGCAACAATAGGATCCGCATCAGCTCCCGTAATTACGATACCGTCATACGTACCGATCATAAGGTTGCGCGTATTCGGAAAATGTAAAAATGGTGTATATATTCAGTACAGGACCAAGCCTTGAGAAGCTCCTGCTGCTGCAGTCATCTCATATAACAGAGAAATCCGATTAATTTAAAATAGTCCATTGAAAGTAAAGATGAAGTATGCAGCATTATACTTGTTTACTTTTTCATTTTTTACGTTTTAATTTATTTTTTTCTATTATAATTATTATTATTATTATTATTGTTCGTGATTTTTATCGTTTCTTCCGTTATTCAGTCTTTCTTTTGTACTTTTTGTTTTATGATTTACCGGTTTTTCGTCGCTCCAAACGGTACCGTGTCGTGTATTAAGGGCTTACCTACGATATTTCTCCCAACATCCCTTATGATTCTTGTGGTCTAGTTAAATATATTAAATAACAAAAAACATACAATAATTCACGCGTATTGCACTAATACGTTTAAAATTAACGGATTTTTGTATTTCTCGCTAAAGTTACATTTTGTCCTCCTTGATTTGTGACATCACATTTTTTTTTTTAGCATTTTATCGTTTTCGAATTAACCCCTAGAATTGTTTTTGATTCTAATTTTGACTTTCCAAAGAGGATTTCATTAGCGCGGGGAATTTTTTTTTTTTTTTATTGTGTCGACTAAGATGTCTTTAATAGTAGCGATAACAAAGCTGACGACTACACGTAGAGAGGGTTACACTTGCAACGAAGTGGCTCCGACTTTATACATCATTTCATTAAGACACACGGTTTCTTCGACGTTTAAACCACCTATAATCCTCAGAATGATCGAGTAGTTGTACGACTTTGGTATCGGCATGCTTTTCCGCGCCTTTTTTTCGTATTTTCAGACGAACCTGATAATTTCATCGATAACCATGTCGGAATTTTCATATCTCGATGTATGTCGTTACGTCAAGCGAAATGCAACGCTTTGGCGTCTCATTATATACCATCTATATTGGAACAACTACTAGTGAAACCTCGCAATTGTATTCCATAGATATCCATATTTAGGTTTAACGATATGGGACTGTGTGTAAAAGTCGTTTGTTTTCAATGGATAACGTTGAGTTTTTAACAATCAGTTTTAAAAGACTTCTCATTTTCGCTTTTATTTCCAAAAACATTTTTTCCGGACGTGGTGCTTCCAACTTGTTCCTTTAGGAGGGCTACCTGGCTGAATATTTTTGTGGGATTAACTGTTGATTCGGTGTCATTAGAATGTTCTCAGTTTTCCGTAAAGTGAAGTTTACGTACATCAACTTTTCGCCGTTGATTTTTATTTTCAAACACCGTTGTTTCATCCGAGTAGACACGGGGAAATGAAAAATATTTCGAAATATTTCGTTTGATTCGACAAATTGAAAATGTCACATTTTTTCGAGTCACCTGTTGAATAATTTCACACTTCGCTCGTTGTAGAACGTCAGATAATAGATTAATAATGTATTGCAGAATTATCGTTAAAAAAAATTATTGACGTTTTTAATCAAATCGGTCTTCGAATGGAGGGGGGTTTAATTTTCGTTGGGAAATTAAAAAATGTTCGTCCAATTTCTGTTGACGATTGTGTAAGGCTCTTCTTTTCTCACACTTGTCCTTAATATTGTCACGTCAAAAATGTTATTAAAATAAATTAAATTATTTTCACTAGCCAGGATTTGTCGTTCTTTCACGTATGTAGTTTTTAAAACAATTTTCCGCATTTCTTAAAATTTAATATTGGCATTCAATTGCTTTTTTCATTTTTTGTACTTTTGTTGTACTGTTTACTTATGCGCGGGGTCGTCCTACAAATCTTACGAGTTTTTCTGGTTTGTCATCTCGTAAGTCTGTTATGGTTTTTTCCTTTGTATATCCTCCGGAGTTCTACAATTCTAATAGGCTGTCGGATGATTCCAGTACGCGCTCTATACGTCTTTTAAAGGCATCATCGAAAAATGAAATTCGTCAACAACAGTCCAAAATCCTTAATTGGTAAATAGACACACGCAGTACGTATACACTGTATATATTAATATTCTTCGTAGATAAATGAATCGTGAAATCAATATGAATCAAATCATTCAAATATATGCGTAAATCACAAGTGGTGTACACTACTTATAGGTTGCAGGAAATGTCCCAAATGATATAGCTACTTACTCTAAAAATGTAATAAAAATTCATTAAAATGTAAAAAATTATATACTTCACAGTAAAATATACTTAAGGAGATATTATGATTATTTTTAAACAACGTGAGAGTAGACGACATCTCAAATTACAACACTAATCAGAAACCATATTAAGTGAACATGACACAACACAGTCGTTCGATTTCTATAAGCTAAGTATTTTGGAAACATCGGAAATATTTAATGTAGTTATTAATTATTATTGCAATTCGTGCTTACTCTGGTTTAATTATCAATAATATGAGCATATCTTCTTTTAAAAGGGTGATAATATTTTACATTATCTTTTATCGAGTAAAATGGTTTTTTACTTTTTTTAGTGCATTTTTATTTTTAAAAAAATTTTAAAAATTTTGAAATAGGTTTTTTTTTTTTTTGTTTTTTTAAAGAACTTTTATTTTGTAAAATTTTTCATATCAATATTTTTGAGTTATGATACAGATAGATCAACCTAAATTTTCTTTTACTTTCCGTATACATTTTGTATGTTCATATTTTCCGTATTTATTCTGGTGAAAATAACGTTATTTGATGACCAATCGCGGTCACTAATCGACACTCGTAGGGAACGTAACACTGACCGGTACAATTTCTGGTAATCACCGGAGTCAGCCCATGCAGTTAAAAGTTACGCGCAATAATGTGAAAAGGTAATATTTCCGTCAAGGATAAGCTTAGAACTGTTGGGGGGGGGGGGGTCATGTTGGTTTTCTTTATTCAAACCTATATTGATCATTCGTGGTGATTAACACTAATAATATTTTGTCATCCGTGTTTATTATATTATTGGCCCTCTTTTTTCGCATTATTATTAAACGATTACCGAATGCGTACTTGTCGATAAGTCACCCCGCAAAGTTATATACGCGAACAAACATAAAAAGAAAAAACATAGGCGCGAACATATAACTTGCTTCTTTTAAAGCTAGAAAAAATTCTAAATAAATACGATGGAAATAAACTGTTTTACAACTTTTTGAAGCGTATATATAGTTTTATAGTATCGCGAAGGGGGTGGGGGAGCAAAAGAGGCGTGTATACATGCACACATGCACCCACATATTTGAAAAGCGATAATTACTAGTAATGCTTCATCCTAGTCTACATCATTAACGATATTTGTTACAATAGATATTATTTATACTGTAAGAAATTATGTATAATAAAAAAACATATAAAAATTTTAAAAAATAGCAATTAACCTATTTAAAATGAACTGACACTTATGTTAATATACAATTATTATTTACCTGCCACACTTTTCAACTACTTTTTTTATAATGATGCAGCGCACTTAAATAGGGAACCTAAAATGGAGCTAATGTATCTAAAGTTAGCAAGTAGCGCCACTCTTATTTACCACGCATTTTTAGTCTACTGTGACATGCTACCTGAAATACAATACTGATAATTTAATAATGATAAAAAGACAAAAAATAGTTATTTGCCAAATGCAACCTTTTTCTCCGCATTCCGCAGGCACACTCTTTTAAATTTAAATTTAAATCTAAAGTTGTCAGATGTGAACTGTGCACATGAAATACCATTGTGTATGGGGTTCAACCTTTGCTGCGTCATTATATATCTCTTAGGTAAGTTTTGATTCTTCGGAGAGCACTAAACGATTTTTCTGCAGCAGCGCTCAATGTTGGCATTGTAAGTGTAATTGCTCTGCCAAAAGACCTGATTGTTTTGCGGTTTACCATGTAGCTTTGTTGTTAAACGTTGTACAGATTTTTCTTTAATCATTAAAATCTCTTCTGTGTCCTCTCAGTGGTTCCTCTTTTAACTTGTATTAATTTTCTTGGATTTTTTGTATTAAACAACTATTAGATATATATAGATAATGACATAACATTTATTTTTTTCTCTACGGGCGGCTTACTGTCCGCCCGCTTGGTGCGCCATTGTGGGAAAGCTCGTAATAATTAAAAAGTTCAACAAATGGAAGAATTAATATGCCGGTGCGAGTTAATTACGAATTTTATTTAACGGAGAAAATCGGCTTGTTCTTCAAAGATAGGCATGCTAGAGATATGTAATTTTTTGATATTTTCAACAACAATTAGAAATGGCGGTAGAAATAACTTCAAACTTTTAACTAAGGTAAACATAATATTTCGTTTACCTTTTCGTTATCATGCTGTTCTACCGTAATTTCTGAAATTAATTCGTGACACTTCTCGTCAGATTAGCCGCTTGTTTTTATTTCGAATGACAGTTCACCTTAGTTTTCTATAGATTACACATGATGTACATGAGTTTGCTCACCATTACCGCGCACGCAATATTTATAAATAATTCAAAGCAAATTGTTCGGAAGCAGAAACGAAGCGGAAAAAATTTCCGACATTAAACGTGTTACTAGTGTCTGTTCGTACACGTTTGTTTTCGCGTTTCTATGCTTCGGTATAATCTATAATCTATAATTATCACTTCGAATAATCTACCAGCAATGTACTAAGTTTTGTCTGCTTTGCTATTATCAAATCAACGAGCTGCTCTTAGTTCGTTAATAAAATGTCTTTACAACATTTTTTCGCCAAATACCGAAACACATGCTCGATCGTCCCGCCGATAAAACAAAATCGAAAATCATTCTACGGACAAAAAACTCACATCCAGAAAACGAACGAAGAATTGTTCCAATAGTGCACGTGACTACAAATTTAAAGACTACCTTCGTGCAATCGTGAATCTTGTAAACACGGTCCAGCAATATAATAATCGCTGCATCTAAAGTTAGCCGGAATAGAATAAAATCATGCACCTCAAAACTAAAGTACCAGTCGATGAATTTTTTTTGCAAAATCACGTTGACTTCAAAATTGAATTGCATTACGTTGAAATTAGCTCTTTGTATTAAAAAGAAAACTAAAAAAAAAAAAAAAAAAAAAAAAAGTACTCTTTCACTCTTTAATTCTTGCATCCGCAATTCAGCTTTAGATATAACAAAAACTTTTTAAAGCTAAAAGTTATTTCTGACATTTCATATTCTTAAGATTAAACTCCCATGATCAACTATTATTTGGTCATATAGTTATACTAACACAGTGAAATAAAACAAAAAGACCTACCATCAGATTCCTTATTAATTTAATTCAACGATCAGTAACACCGAATATTCATTAATTACCCGTGGGCTTACATGCTTTAGCTGTGTTAAGTAAAAGGACATGGAACAGAAAATTGTTCTGCAAATACTGGAAATGGCCTAGAATATGATCCGAATCGAAATATTTGGAAATGTAAACCGTCATTCCAGTCTCTGAAAAGAACATCATAATCTCTAAACAACAAACCAAACTATAATACAGATTTCCCGCAATTAAATAGTGGTTTACAAAAACGACTACTTCCGGAAAATTCGCAAACATCGAGAACAGTTAGCCAAAAATAAACCCGGAAAACCGCCAAAGAAGAAAGCAAAGCTATATAACAATCGAAGAAACAGATTTAAACACTGAAACGCGTGCTCAATGCTCAAATGATCCAGATACAGACGTATATCATGAACCTGAAATCCTTCAAATACTGATACTTCAACGCTTAAAAAAAATATTTTGCGCCGCGACAAGAGAATACGCGATATGCTTGGAAACTCTAAAATGTTTTATACTGACACGTGTAAAAAAGATAAGGATGCCGTCCGAGTAACAAAAGATTTTTAATTTTAATTTGGGGGGAGAAAATTAAAAATTTATCAGCCATTGAAAAACAAAAATTTACAAAATACATACACATTCACATACTTGAAAAAGCACTCGCACCTTAATTTAATTAATTTTGTAAATATATCAATTAATCTCGTAGGGTGTATTTTTATCTTGAAACTATTTTACTATCGTCATTTGGAGAATCTGAAAATCCTAATTTCTCAATACAAACCGATGCAGCTCATGCAGAGACATCCTTCTCACGGTGTGAGGTCGAACCAATCAACTTTCCGACAAATTTACAAGTACCGGTATCAACTATTTTCTTAAAGCAACCGTTAACAATCTGCATGACCTACTTTCCACATAATTGTTCGGAAGCCATTAAAAATCGCCGTGCAACCTTCTAAAACTAAAATCAATCTGCAGCGAGGAAAATCGCGTTGAACTAAGCAAAACTTGGCGGAATGTTATTTCAACGATCACCAACTCCAATAAAACCTTTTTTGACAGAAAACTAAATCAGTCGAGAATAGTAGTTCGACTTTTCATGTAACCCCAGCATGATTTTACAAAAACTGATAATAGAAAAAAGGCAAAAAACAGCAAATGCGCATTCGCCATCCACTTTTCTGACAATTTTTGAGCGTTGAAGATTACTGACCAGAATTCCCCGCAAAAATAAAGAAATCCAAAGAGATTAATGACCTGCTGGATTATTCTAGCCTTAACCAAGAACCGTACCGCTCATAAATCTCACTTCGTGAACTAAAATCTACGATATAAAAATCGCAAAATCAGAGACAGTTTCCATGTCTCCTTTCTCCAAAATGTACCAAATGAAATCGGGAAAAATTTACTTGATATTTTCAACTAAATTTGGGGACGTCTGGGCAAATTTTTTTCCTTTGCAGATTTTTAATAATTTTCATTTTTCCTAAGGTCAAACAAAAACTCAGTTCTTATCGATAACTATCGTCCGATTTCGCTAATATCCGGGGTCTCTGCAAAATTCTAAAAATAACAATCAACACTTCGGTAAAATGAAAAATTGAAAATAACGAACTTATAGCAAGACATCATTGCGGTTTCGGCCAGCATGTTCTACGGTAGATCAATTATTTGCAAAATTGCATCCAGGACTGTTCTTTACTAAACGGCGCATTAAAGTCTTAATAACATTACATAAATTTGATTTCCGTGAACGACTTTCGGAACTTTCTAGCTAACCGCGTTTATACTGCGCACATTGGCCACGATTTTTCAGATCTGCAAGGACAAATAAATGGTTTACCCCGAGGCTCCGTCCCGAGCCCAACAATAACTTTGCTATTAATAACGTAACTGATCAAATAACGGTCCCAGTGATATGCTCTTCGGACGTAGATGATTTAACAACGACCTAAAAAAAAAACTATTAGTGCATTATGCGGATGGTCTGTTTCAAATTACGTCCCCTTTTTCTATAAACAATACCACAGCTGTTCATTTTTGTACAATTAGAAAATGTAATCACAACATTCGAACCCAATTAAAACAACATACCAATTCAATCGGGCAAAGAAGTAAAATACTCGGGCCTTACGCAGGGTGCGGCAGCATAACTTCCTTTTTTAAAATGCGCCACTTCGTTTTTCTACTAAATTTTGTTAAAGAGAAATAATAAAGCAGAAAATCGAAATAACGGATACTCTAGATCCCCCCTATTAGATATGCTTCTTCCTTTGCAGTTTTATTTTTTCGATTTTCTGCTTTATTATTTCTCTTTAACAAAAGTTAGTAGAAAAAAAGTGGCCCCTTTAAAAAAAAAGGGAGTTATGCTGCCGCACCCTGTATTTAACCAAAAACTCACATGAGAAGAGCTTTCATAAACGGGCTCGATATAACTAAATGTTTTACGAAATCACATACCTCATACAGAGTGTAGGCCAAAGATTTTTGTTTCATATCGACAGAAGTCTAAAATTAGATCAAAGTGATGAAGCTATTAACTTCAAATGTTCTTAATTTTCTATAAATCTACGAATCTCAACCTCCTCATTGTTTCCTTCATGGAAAACCACACCGTCAAATATACCCGCTTAGAATTAAGCAAACATTCTTCTACAAATATCACCTAGATCGTTTTCCAGAGACTTCTCCTGAAATACCCTTCTCCGATAGAGCTGTTTATCGACGGCTTCAAATCAAATTCTCACGGCATGAATCGTCTTCTTTTTGATGGGTATCTTCGACTTCTTTACTCCGTTTTTCTGTCGAATTATTTGCAGTTAAATCATCGGTTGAGATTGGCAAAACAGTTAAAATAAAACTGCTCGATTTGCATCAACCTCTTAAACAGTTTAATTAGGTTACAAAAGCTTCATGACAAGTCCCAATACTACTCGATTGCTATGTAAATGCTATATCCGCACTAGCTACCGCGGGCTATAAGATCGCATTCGCTCGGATTAACAAAAGCATCTCATCTCACAAAACGAATCAGTCAAGCGTGCTGCGAAGAAAGTAACGCCGTGCTTCGCTGTAGCGACCGATCGACGTTGTTTATGGAATAGCTCCGATTGATCAAAGGAATGGTTCGATTTATGGTTCAATACTGGTGTCGTTGAATAGACCGCGTTTTATCAAAGACCAAACTAACTTATGACCATATGGTCAATGTGGTTGAGGGAGGAACTATGTCGACTGAGCATAGACCGCACACAAATTACTCATTTCTTCTGAAAAAATCCTTACCACCTTTACGCGAAACATGTTCCTCTCCTCTCCTTACTACATTGGCACAAACTTACGTCATATCTGCAACACGCTATTTCTCCTTATCTTAAGTATTTCTCCTATCTTCCCTAAAATAACGTCTAAGTCTAATGATGAAATCAATACAAATAAACCATATTTGCCTATTACAAATCCTTAATCTTAAATATAAAATCTTAACTTACCTTGCCTCTGATCCGTGTTGCGGTTTTTTGCAAGTAAAGAAAAAATAAGTAAGAACAATCTAATCTTATTATAAATCTTGCGGCCGGGGCGAGGCGTAATAGTTTTCTCCTTATTAAAATAATCCTTCCGTAATTTTTCCAAGAATTATTCATAAAATCTTCACTGCATGATTAGCTTACATTAGTGATGTGTAAGGTAACGAGGAACGTAACTAGAAACTAGTTCCAGCTCTGTAATAATTCGTTCCATTCCAATCGATAACGTATTTATGTTACTTCGTTACTCCTGTCACTTTTGTGTCCTAGAAACTTGAGAAGTAACCATTGTAATTGAAAGAACTGACTGTAGTAAAAGTGTGTAACTGTAGTCTTGGAACCGAATCGATCAGAGGGAATTGAAGTGCAGATGATACCTTTTATCTTTATCACTGGTATAGTTCGTATGTATTTCTCACACTGCTTACTCTGTTATTGATCACAACTCACTAGCTAATTACACGGCGATACAAACATAGTACGATCAGATGATGAATAAAATAACGGTATTCTGCTGTAACTGGCTGGGAACGAAGTTCTTCAGTTACAAATTTAGTTAGAATAACTAAATAACGTATAATGTGTTTCTATCCAGACTGGTCATGTATGTTGTTATTATCAGTTGGAAACAACGTTATTATGTTCCAGTTAAATCTGTATATTTTAATAAGCAGATTACGTTTTTTCGTTTTCTGTACCACACATATGACATGGTGATGATCACACATAATATACTATGATGATGATTGGCGCCGCAGTGATTACCAATAGGAACTTGTAACGTGACATTCCAAAATATTTTCTGAACTTTACCCGTCACTATAGCTGACCATATATGTATTCTATTAAAAATTAAGCCTTCGGACTTCGCCGTGAGAATACTCTTCGAATGTCCAGATGATAATTTTTTACAATTCTAGAAAAGTCGGTGTTAATCGATTGTAAACTTTTGATAAATAAACGCAAATGAGCCCGCATAAATGTTAAATCGCCTGTATTTATCAAGTCGACGAAACTGCAAAATAACTTCGAAATAATTTTTCTTACTAGATTTTTAAAAAGTTTAATGAAAAAAAAAAAATAATAATTTCTTTTTCACATGCTGAAGAACTCACTTTTAATTATATACATATATATATATATATATATATATATATATATATATATATTTATTCTGAAATTACCGGGTAGAAGCGCGGTCCATCAAAGTCGTGCCGTGTCCGAAGCAGAAAGGAACAGAGGCCCCCCGATATACATGTATTCTTTTCAAAACGATAGACGGTTATTGTGAAAAGCTTAATTTTAGTGCATGATATAAAGACTGCCCGAGGAGGAGTGGCTTTGCTTTGTTTTCCTTTTTATTTAACATTTTAGTTAGCCGCAGAGCTGTTTTATTTTTTCAGCGGTTTTCCGAAAAGTTACAAAAACCCCGATAAAATATTACTCATTGTAATTTATACACTAGTAAACCGAGTTAATTTTTTTTAATAATGTTACTACTTTTACATACGCCAAAGCTAGAATCGAGCTACGTGAAATTAATTAAACTGTCATCCGTTCTGCATTTTTCAAACAAAGTTCAGTTCTACCCTCAGGGTATTGGAAACTGTTTTCGGTACAGCACATTGGTGGAGCCAGAAATTTACCGAGGATCTCTTAAGAAATTTATACCAATTGTTTTAAATTGCCCTTACGTTTTTACATATAAAACCAAAAAATAACCGACATTTGTTTTTTTCTAATTTTTACTCATATTAATTATTCTTTTTCCCACTTTTAACATAATCCTACAAAAAGTAAATAAATAAATGAATATACATATACGAGGGTGGTTCAAATATAAACCGGAATTTTTAAATAAACGCGCGAAAAATTTATTGTGGAAAAAGTGGTTGCACTGGCAGTTAGACCGGTTTGTTATGTAGAGCAATTAGAACCGCGTAACGTCACTTTTTAGTGTAGTTAGAGCCATGAGTGAAAAAGAAGTACCAGTGTCTGTTGCGCAACGCATCATTATTCGTTTTTTAGTCAAAGACGACGTAAAATCCGTGGAAATTTACCGAAAATTACGCAAACAGTTCGGCGATGAGTGTCTCTCCAAAACTCAAGTGTACGAGTGGTGTTCCGCGTTTCGAAAAGGACGTGAAGTGGTGTCAAACATAGCACATGCGCGGCGCCCAAAAACCAGCATTACAGATGAACACGTCAAAGCCATCGCGAACAACTCATTTTGGCTGACCGACGCGTCCGTGTACGCGATATGACCGACGAACTGGGCATGAGCATAGGTAGTATTGAGACAATAATTCATGATCGGCTAGGTTATCGCAAAATTGCAGCCAGATGGGTGCCAAGACTTGTGAATTTTGAACAGAAATTCACTCGTTGGGAAGTTTGTACGCGTCTCCTGCAGCGGTATGAAGAGGAAGGAGAGAATTTATTGCGGCGAATATTCACCACGGACGAAACTTGGGTACACTACTATACGCCGGAGAGTAAACGCTCGTCTATGGAGTGGCGGAAGAAAAAAGAGGGAGCGCCAGTCAAAGCGAAGGTTACACAGTCAGCTGGGAAGGTGTTGTGTACCGTGTTTTGGGACATGAAGGGAGTGATCGCAGTCGATTTCCTAACTGAACAACGTACTGTGACGGCGGCGCAGTATTACAGTAACCTCCTAAAAAACACAGTCAAACCGGCCTATCGAACAAAAAGGCGCGAAATTCCGATCCGTAGTGCGATACTGCTTCAAGACAACGCCAGGCGGCCACATACCGCTCGGCTCACGATGGAGACATTGGCCGAATTGGGCTGGGAAACACTTGAACATCCTCCTTACAGTCCAGATTTGTCGCCTTGTGATTATTATTTGTTTGGCCCGTTGAAAGAAGCACTTGGTGGACAACGTTTCGACAGCAACGATGAGGTGGAATCGTTCGTGCGCAAATGGCTATATGACAAGCCGCGAGATTTTTACGAAAAAGGAATAAAAAAATTGCCCGGAGAGGTGGAAAAAGTGCGTAGCGTGCGAGGGGGGTTATCTCGAAAAATTTTAAAAAATATGAGCACTGTAAGTATAAAATAAAAATTTTTTTGACGAAATTCCGGTTTATATTTCAACCACCCTATATATATATATATATATACATATATGTGTGTAAATAAATCGATATATTTTTTGATGCTTTAGACCTATTGAATCCTTCCCTCTCTGGCTTTTCTTTTGTATTGGAAACTCCTTCGGCTTCTTGAATCAACTAAATTTTAACATTATAGTAGAACTAGAAAAAACGAAATGTAGCTAACATTTAAACACAACGTGACGACAATAGGCTAACGATATAATACAGAGTAGAGAAAATTGATCAGAATGAAATATAGGATTAGGGGAAATAAAAACGAACAAGAGTTGAGAGGTAAAACAATATAAAACTCGAGATGAATAATAGACTGACGTTTAAAACTTGTGTCGATAAACAACTGCATCATGGAGAGACATCCGGTTATCGTAGCAAAAGGGGTGCGCAGTAAATATCCACCGAAAAGTCTCGCCGAAAATATATTTGATTTCTTCTTAAAATCCGATCGTGTGGTTCGAGGGGCAATATTTGTACACAATATGGCTGTAACTGCGAATACCTTTTCTGTACTGTTGCTTCCAAGTGACACTTATTTGTGCATGGTGCGTTCTCGTTGCAACGCTCCTCTAGCGTATTATCCACTTGCATGATTATTTGACTTTTCTAGATGTCATCTATTTGAAGAGAGCTTTTTTTTTTAAATTTTTTTACAATGTGACACTATTTTTTCCTAATACTACACATGTATAAAAAAGCTTGACTTTTCCCCGACTCTTCTTCTTCGTTGTTTTAGTTCGAACGTTACGGCCGATGCTTACTGCGCCGTTACAACGAAGGGAACTAACTCCATATGTTGCACAGTGGTTCGGCACTGACTTTTATCTTTTTTCACGGGTTCCGAGAGTTTTTTTCCCCATACACCGTTCCCGGGGCTAGTAGTGCGAGTATTTCTTACGAAAGCAGGTTACCCGGGGAAACTGATTTTCCGCGCGTCACATTCAGGCAGACTTCAGGGTCGATTAATTAGCGTTTTGCTTCTTTGCTTTTTTTTTTTTTTTTGCTTTAGGAAATGTTCTGTGGCTGGAGGTCAGTTGGCAAAATTCGTCGGTCAGGCGACTTATTTACATAGAGCGTAGCGTAAATTATTTCATTTAGTTTGTGATCAACAGTCTGAGTTGTTCATGTTTTGTCTATTAAAACGGAATAGTCGTATTTCCGGAACCATCATGCAACAAACACATATCGATGCTATAGCGCGCTTGTGTACTAAAGGGGTACACACGGAGGTCCTGCATTAATTTTTCTTCATTTTCAATGCGACCTTTTCAGATTTTTACGAGTTTAGCTCTCTGATCTTCTATCCTTCGCAGCGGTTTCCTAAAGCCCTTATTCGAGTTTTCTTTCAAATTCGACTGGAGATAGCCTCCTGGTCAATTATGATCAAGCTTGAGACCAAACTTCGACGCTGATATATATGCGCTGCAACAATAATACCTAGCAAGATGAAACGTCAGAGGGCTGTTAAAAAGACAAAGCTGCATGCGTTTTGCCGAAATTGCGGTTTGTAGAGACGGAAAGAAACCCGGGGACCAGCTAAGCAGCGGGGGGCTATTTCCACTGCTGGTAAGTTGTGAAAAATTCGCCACTGTTGCCGAAACTAGGCCACAGATTTGTTGCTTCTCTTCTGATGTGTTCGCTTTTTTGTTTTTGTTTTTTTCCGTGTGTAAAACTACCATTATAATGAAAAAAACCCACAGAGACGTGTACGCGAACCACGCCTATTGTGTCTACATTTATTTAGTATGCACCGGGCAGGCTGCGTTGGAAGTAAAACTACGAAATATTTTCGCTTCGTTCCCAGGAATTAAATTAATTACTAAACGGCTGTCCGACTGCGCGTATATTCTCTTTGTCAGTTCGAGCCAAGTGTGGAAGAGTACAAAGTGTATAAACCGACCACCTTTCAACTGATAAGAAGATTGAACGAGTAAAAAGGCGGTAATTATCAAATTTACTCGCCGCCGGTATCACAGAGCTCCAACAGATGGCATAGGAGCGTATCGACGTAATAATATTATTCTGCATTTGTGCGTACGGCCCTGTTGTTCTCTTTCGCTCGGCGTGTGCGCTTCTGCACGGCTACGCGTGATTTTTAATATATAATTGGCTTCTTCCTATTATGAATTACGATTATCATGACAATGATGGAAAAAAACGAAAACAGTACATTCACAGTCACATCGCGCTCCTTGCATTACTTTTTTATTATAAAACTGTGCATACATGTGCATACATGCGCGTACGTGTGCATACGTGTGCGTACGTGTGCACGTGTACGGTTCTCTGTCTGGTGACGTAATTGTGCACTGTCGGAAACAATCACCTGGCGTACACACTGCGTCCAGTCGGCAACTGGCTAGTGGAAAATTACATCACGGCGGCATCGCTACAAACTATGCTCTCGCGATTTGTATAGTTAATAATAGGTCGCAACCCTGGCGAACTTGAATACCGGTCAAAATCGGAAAATCGATTTTATAACCATAAAAGAAACCTACGAAGAATAAAGAGTGGCGTACTCGATTCATACCATAGACGATCGAATTCATGACAGGCCTCTACTTCAGACGACCGATCTTCCGAATTTGCTTTATAACTTGTCGACGGCTGGTGCAAGTTTGATTTACTAGTTGTTATTGCCTGCGTGGATCCCTAGTTATCACATTGCAGACGATCATTAAAGCTGTACCACTATGTCCGTGCATGGTAGCGAAGATGGTGTAATCGATTTAATAATAATCGTTAAAATGTCTAATAAAATTTTGCTCTTATTCACTCTGTGCACTTTAGCGATTACTGCAGCCTGCCGAAATATCGGCCATCGGACTACTTTTTTTTTCATGAACTCCGCGCACATTCCGTTGTACGGTATTCCCTTTAGTACCTAATCATATTTCGACACATAAACTCGTCGGCTATGTTTTCAGTTTGAATGAAAATGATTGAAAATATAAATAATCAATAATGGCAGTGGAAGACGCGCATGGGGCATCGTCGCATTAGCACAAGCACCTACTTGCAATGCGCCGGTTCTTGATCTAAAAAAAAATACTTAAAATCAATCTAAAATGTAGTCTGCGACGAATTCGTAGAATTTTTGCGAATTTTACACCCCGGCCTAATTCGTTCACTAGAAGAATGTAGATACATTCATGATGCTCGATAACGGGCGACACGTTTAGGGAATGCTAGAGCGTTCATTAGAGTAGCTTATCATCAACCCGATTTGAGTATGATTCGTGAGATTTTATTTTTATTTATTTATTTATTATTGTAATTATTCCTTGTATTATTACTATCTAAAATTAAAATTAAAATTTTCAGTAGAAACTATGTCACTATTAAAAATACTATTCTTACTGTTTCGAATGTGATTATACACGGTTCATCGTCAAAGACTAAAATAAAACTAACTCGTTTTTTTTTTGCGAGGGGGCATGTTAGCAAAGGACTTTTGCCTAGTAGCAGCAGCAACTTAGTTGTTTTGGCCAACTGTTTGTAAATTGTATTTTTTTCCCTTTTTTGCGATCGAAATTAAAATGATCGCAGTTATTATTAGTTTCAACGTCGATTACTTGTGAATTTTCCATAGAGCAAGTGAGTCGTTAATAATACTTGTTAAAATGATAAACACCCATGTCTCCAGATATAATCCCTGTACTTCAAACTCTCTTAAGCTCTATTTCTAATCGTCTCTCTGTTTAACCCTTTCCATTATTTGTCAAAGCCGCTGGCGCGCCCAAAAGATAATATATAAAATAATACCATTATTGTTTTATATTTTAAAAAAATAAATAAATAAAGGTTTCTGACACTTTTGCGTATTGTTTTTATTTTTTGTCTTATCATCCTTTAGGCTTCTTTTTAATTAATTAACAACAGGTCTTCGAGGGGCAAACTTAGCTCCGAACCCTCCTCTATATTGAAATTATTATTAATTCAGAACTTACCTATTTTTTAAATCCGATCAATTTTAGCTAAAACTTCCGTTTCGTCGAATTTTAATACGTGACTATGTTTCGTGTTCTGCTAACGCTGACACTTTTCTACACATTTGAGTGCGCAATCCGTTTTATGTTCTTTATTGTTCTACCTACTTATCCGATGTAATAGTTATCACATGCATAAGAAATCTTATAAATACCGGCCGCCATATGGTAGGGGAAGGGGGTGAGTTACCTTTAATACCGTTTAACAAATTTCTAATTTTTACGGAAGTCGAATATTACTCTTTTTTCTTGAAAATCCGATTCTGTTTGCCACTCCTTCTTTTACGTATGGCAAAAAAATTGAACAATCAAGAATTTGTCGAATTTTCAACGCTTAGCCATAGATTCTAGTTCGCTGTGGCGATTCGAATACTAATAGACAACAAGAGAGAAATTTAAAAATTCTATTTTTTTCCCCTAATTTATATATTCTACCAATTGTATTCTCTTTCATTAACTACCTTCTTGGGAACTGCCGTATGCTTGAACAAACTCCGAGTATGGTATTACTGTACAGAGAAAAGTTTGTTTTTATGCAAGCCATTTCTAAGGCGAAAAATAACAAATTTAAGTTATTCCTCGATTTTGTGCTTTGTGCAGTTAGATTCGGCTAATAAAGTTTTTTGAACTAAAATAATTTTTTGTAAGGAATTCTTCCGTATAATATAATAAAATCAATATATATATTTTTTTATGCCTATATCAATTTCTACAAAAACTTGATTGTAACCAGTGGAATTATTTTTCATCACTAGTCTACATTTTTTCTTCTATCAACATCGTAGATAGTAGAAAAATTATTTATAACGTCTTTATAAGTGTCGAGTCTGTATTTTGTATCATACTTTCAGAATTTGAAACTAATATCACCTTTGCAGGCTTGTCATTTCTATTCCTTTTACATTCTTCGCTTTCTTCTACAAATACATCAAGCACAAATTTTGGGAGCTAGACCTGAATCTGTACTTGAACGAATCGTAACAATATCAGCTGGCGGAGCGAGAAAAATTAAATCTTTCCAAAGATGTTCTTTTATTATTTCGAACGAAAGGTGTAGAACAATTTAAAACAAAACAAACATTAGGGCAAAGGGAAGGTAATAGTAAGATAGATAATACGTTGATGTCGCAGTGCTAATGAAATTGCTTGAACGTATTCCAGAGGTATATAATGAATCGAAAAATGGGAATTTGGAAATTACAAATTAAACAATGGCTATTAAATAACACAAATAAGTGAACGTTAAAGTTTATTCTGAATATATATATATAAACTCGGCCATTTTAGCCTCGCAAGGGGCTGTGCCCCTTGACCCCTCTTGCTTTTATTTATGTCTCTTTCTCTTCTACACTTTGTATAAAATGATCAAAATTTACAACGTAATTCTTACTAGCATCAACACAAAAAGAAAAACAAAACATAATCACAAAAATCCTATCCTAACATTTAACTTTCATTACATAAAATTAAGATATTGTTTCATTACATTTTTCGTTACATATTTCGTTACATAAAATTGTGACATTTTTTAAATAACAATAACAAAAATCCTATAAAATATAACAAACGTTACATAAAATTGGGACATTTTTTCGAATGGGGAGTAGCCTAAGAATTACGTTGTAATTAATATATATATAGTCTGATTGTAGAGAATCGGTCATTAAGGTTGATGTGCTTAAATTTGTTTTTTAGTTAATAGTACTAATTTGCATTACTTCAAATTATTTTAAAGAAATGTTTTAATTGTATTACATAAATAATTGATAATAAGAATGCTGAAAACCTATAGAAGGGGTACCTTTGTTTTGTGGGAACCGCAACTTATTTATAAATAAATTTATATAAAAAAACGTGCAACAAAAAAATAAAAACTGTATAAAAATGCAAAGATGTTAGCATATTAAAAAAAAGATAATTCCAACCAACGCAATAAGCTCGCCCATTGCTTAAATGAGCAGCCTTTAAAAATTAAAAAAAAAAAAAATGTAAAAACTTACCATATCTTTAGTTAGAATATTCATTTGTATTTATTTTAAATTTTTAAATAAAATAATGACTACAAACAAAACACAATACTAAAATATGAAATAAACATAAATGAATATTTTAATTAAAGTATTTGCCAAATGATCGATTTCCCTATTTTTAGGTTCAATTTTACAGTATACTTCTGTAAAGTTTACACATTTGTATTCCTTTATTTATTCTCTTTGCTCTTCGCACATTCACAGTGTTAGTTAGCGATCAAGTGGAAAAACAAGAAAACATTGCACGCATATTAATATATAAAAATTATTTTAGAATGCTGGAGTGAATATAAACAGATGTCTGGCAGCGGGTAAAAAAACGATAAAAACCTTCAAAATAAAACATTATTGTTCGAATTAAAAAAATAAAAATAGATTTCAGCTTTTAAGGGTATATTAATATTTTCTTCTATAGAATTTTGCAGACAAATACAAATTTATTTTGTCAGTAAATTGAAGAATAATATAAAAAACGAAGAAGTTCGAAAAGGCACTGAAAAACAAAAATGAAACGAGGTGTATTAGTGAAAATACAGCTTCTAGTACGCTTCTCAAAAGAATAGATAGAAGTCTGTAATGTTGTTATAGACAATATAAGATGATATTGACTCCGATTAAAGGCAGGAGGAAGTGAAGAGACAGATTGAGAATTGCATATAAAACTCTACTATTGTGCGATTGTCTTTAATCCTTAGCGAGCTGAAACCGCTGCCTTGTGATTAGGGTGTTTACCCAAAGGCTAAAGGAGTAAACCTTGACAGAAAATCCTCCAGTAGATGACGAGATACTGCTGCAGTATGCACAATCTTATGATCATTACTGAATCCCAGCGTGATGCACTTATAGCAGAAGCGACTGTGTTATAGATATATCTATGCGCGGTGCACTTGTTGTAGAAGCGGGCAGATGATTGCGTGGAAGAAAGCAACGAAAAATTACTTCAGTATAATTTTCAAGAAAGTAATCACCATGCAGGACACAAAACTATATCCTTGACCCCGAGTTTCCTGCGCTACTCCGTAGCAGGGGTACAAAGTCCTGCAAATGGGGTTACTATAGGCACGTGGAATGTACGCACGTTATGCGACTCGGGAAAATTAGCAAACGTGATTTTGGAGATGTGCAGACTAAAATTGAATGTACTTCGCCTTAGCAAGGTAAGAAGGCTTGGAACTGGAAAAATTGTAACAGAGAATGCAGGGCAGTATATTATTCAGGTGACAAAGATGAAAAACATCACCGAGGAGTTGCATTAATGATTGATAAAGCATGAACAGTATTATAGGTTCTGTTCCTTACACTGATCGAGTACTATTGCTACAGCTAAAAGCGCGACCAGTGCACATCAACATTATACATATATATGCACCTACGACTGAAGCATCAGAGGATGATGAGCTAAAACAGATCGCAATCTACTACAAGCCAATATATGTTTAAGAATTTAAAAAATTTAAAAAAGCAAGAAAACAAGAATAGATCTCCAGATTTTACAGAATCAAGAAATACAGCAAAAAGTAAAAGAGCAAGTAAACTATCAAATACGAAATATGAAAATATTGAAGAAGACTGAAGACAAATAAAATATGCAATTAATGATGTGACAAAAGAACATCTTACCGAAAAACAAAGCAGCCAACGTAAGAAATGAATAACCAGTGAAATATTAGATCTGATGGTGCACAGAAGAAGGAAAAGAAGTGATCCGCTTCAGTATAAAAAAACTAATAGAAGCATCAGACAGAGGATAGCACAGGCAAAGGAATTCAAACACGGTGCAAAGAGATTGAGTAACTACAAAACGAACACGATGAATTTAACATACACATAAAAAAAGGTATACAACTTTTTTAAAGATGGAGAATGGAGATATCATAACGGATACAGTTGCAAAGGTAAAAGTATGGGAACAATATGTGACAACCTTATTCAACGGTCAAGAAGAGGTGATACCGCAAGAAGAAATAAATACATTACCAATCTTGGAATTGGAAGTAGAGGAGGCAATCAAAAGTGGTAGGACCAGATGAAGTACCGGTGGATTACTAAAAGTGTTAGGTTCTACGGAGATCAGAACAATTAAGACCTTCAGAGACTATTAGATATAGTTGCCTTTGAAAGTGGAAAAAAAGAAATCAATATAAATACCAAAAAAACAGAATTCATGATAGCCTCAAGACAACCTGATTTAAACAAAAAACTATTTCTCTATGGCAGAGAAATCGAAAGGATAAAAAAATATAAATATTTAGGCAGCTATATAACAAAAGATAACGATGCTGATACGGAAATAAGAAATCGTATTGAAATAGCCAAGGATATTTTAAACGCATCCTTTGTGATCAGAATTTAGGCCCGGAGATCAAAAAGAAAGTATTGCGATGTTTTTTTTTTTGGTTTTTTTTTATGGGTACACTAACGAAGAGCAAAAGCCCAATCAACCAAAGAATCTAAGTAATAGCTCAAAAGAAGTATAACATATTCGATTTTAATCTGGTGCGAGATTGATTGAATGAAAGAAGCTAGAATAGGAACAACTGACAAGGAAGGGAATGAGAGAACACACGACGAGTCATTGTATGGAGTAGGAAGACCAAGATCCAAAAGCTGAGAATAGAAGAGAAAACATTGAGGAAAGTAAGGAACATTCGAAGAAGACATGGTTGACATCACACAGAAAAGAGGAATCTTCTGGGTGAAGAGGGCACAGCGGAGAAGAGACAAGGGAAAAACGAAAAAATGACGGAGGGAGAAAAGTACGACCGAAACGAAGACGATATATGACAGTGATCAGTGGACGACAAAGAGAACATGTCAAACCATCTGGTCATAAAAGTCAAAGGCTGGACGGAAAGATAAAAGGAATTCTCGGATTGGAGAAAAGGGAAATATAAATATCATTCCATAATGTAATATGGAACTGTCTGGACATATGATTAATATTACGAGCAGGAAATTTATGAAGGGTATGTCCATTGAAAGCCCCTAAGCGAGCCAAAGAATCAGCTACCTCATTAAATTCCAGCATGGCTAGGAATCCATAGTAGATCTATTTGGATCGAACGGAACAGGAATAATTCGTGAATTAGATTGCGAATAAAAAGAATGAAAAGTTGTTCAAAAGAGGACAACGGTAAGGGAAAAGAAATCGCCTGCCAGACACTTTTAGAGTCAGCTATTAAAATAAATTTATTCGAGAGGATAGAAGAGGAAGAAATAAAAAGAATTGCATGAAGTATGGCAGCAGACTAAGCAGTAAATACAGAACAGCAGAAAGGAAGTTTAACGGATTCAGAAAAGTTATGAGAAGGAAAAACAAAGGAAAAACCAATCTTAACAACCCTCTCTTAGACCCATCAGTAAAAATAGCGGCATGATTGGGACATACGAAGAACTTAAAACCATGTGAAATTCAGATCTAACACTATGGAGTGAGGAAGGAATTTAATAGAACTTGACAAATGAAATGCGTGAGGAGAATGTAAGAGACTGAAATAATTAAGAAAAAAGTACGGAGATTTATCATTGTTATGTATGGTCAGTGCTTCTACATAGGTGCGAGACATGGATATTGAAAGAAAATATGAAGAAGCGTATTTTGTCGTTCGAAATGTGGTATTACCAAAGAATGTGGAAAAGACACGAAAAATGAAAAAACGCTAAAATTAATTGTAAATTAACCGGGTAGTAATAGTAATAATAAAAAGACAGAAGGCAAATTTTTTCGGACACTTTATAAGAGGCGAAGGTGTAATAGAAGGGAGAAGAAATACCTCTTTGCTATAATTAAGAGAGCAGAGGATTTATTTAGAATAGCAAGAGACTGGAACTTACTAAATCAGATAGTCCTGCCCATGCAAGGTGATTAAGCAATACCTAAACAATCGGCTGGTACGAAAAGAAGAAGATATATTTTTTTTTTTCTTTTTTAAATGGTTTCGGTGCCAGCACTGACCCAACTACGTGAGCTTAGATCATATTTCTAAACAAAGACTTCAAAAGATAAAACAGAGAGAACAAATACATTAAGACGTACCAGAGTCTAGGATCAGGTATTTATCTCGTAAGAATTCATTTGAAGAATGGTGAATTTTTTAAAATAGCGAAAAAAAAATAAATTCAAAACGGAATTAAGTTTTACGCTTTACAGAAGACTTTTTTAAAACACCGTATAAAAATTTTCAATAATACTATGTACATTTTTTCATAATAGTATATATTAAACAAGCTCGTAATGAGTTCACTTATTTTGATTATGCGAAGGGAACGTAACAAAGTAAGCCGTTTCCAGCGAGAAGATAATTAATACACGATGACACATTGCTAATATTACCCTCTATTTTTAAATTTTCCCGACTGATAATCATTAGCCTGTTGCATAGTATGCTCGGGTTTTTGTTATCTACAAATTTAATTTCTTTCTCATTCTTTCTTCTGGTTCTCACTATCTAATTATGTTATCAGTATGCATCGAATAAAAACTTATTTTACTATCTTTATTTCAATATTCAATAAATACATACGAGATAATGGCAAAAAAAAAAAGATAATAATGATAACTCGATGCGAAATGTGACTTGCATTCTAATCTCATTTGAGAGGAGGATATGATTTTACTGTCTTTTCTCGGTGTTTATGTGTATATTTTGTATTCGTTTCATTTTGTTTTGTTTATGTTTTTAACGGTAATTAATGAGAAAAATTTTCTATCATTTTTGCCGATAAATGTAATTTTTCACAAATGTTTTTGCCGGTGAAGTTTTATTTTCACTTGAAAATGTCTCCTAAATATCCCACTATTCTACTTTTTCGCATTCACCGTAGCACTAATTGTTTACATATTACAAACATACTATAGTTAGATGAAAACATAAATAATGATAAACTTGCGACTTTTAAAAAAAAATGTAAAAAATCTGAATTTGAGGAAGATTGAAAGGTGATTAGTAATTAGCAGAGAGATTTATAAAGCAATACAGCTAAACGAGTGGACAACGGTTGAAACTTATTAGAAAACCTCTATTCATTCGGAATATTTAGGTATTATACTAGGATGCGATTTCAGAAAGAGATGGTGAGCCAACTGCTGTCTTTTAATTGAATCGGTGAAGTACATGGTTCGGCACATAGTCATAATCTTGAGAGTGCTATAAATACGCCTCGAGTAACCAACATTAATGTACTTTGACACTGGATAATTTTACAAAAACGTACCGGAGCAGTGACCAAACAACAAAAAAAACATAATCTATGCACGATCTGACGAGAGATTTATAAAGAATCTTTAAAATTGCAGGATTTATGTCCCTCTCGACCATGTAGAACTAAACATTTTAAGGATATTAGCTGCTTTAAACATTTTACTGCAAAACTGAATTGTGGTTCCTCCATAACAATGTTAAATCAAAAATAAACTCTTAGAGAATCCCACACTGACTGTATTGTAAATCAAATACTTAATAAGCATAATAAAAATCGTGACTAAAGCCGCTTGTAAGTGTAAACAACTACTCAGCTTTTTTGCTATTCAATTATAAAAATTTGTAGCATCATTCTGTAAGGTGCTAACGGCGCATTGTAAATTAATGAATTCCAACCACGACATATCTCATAAACCGCAAGAAGTCTATTGAAAATATTACGAAAGATTGTCAGAGCATAATGTAGATGGTGTTGCAGTATACATAATCCGAAGCCTTTCTTTTTTACTAATTTGCAAGTCCCACAAGACAAACGCCTGTCCATGAATTACCAACGTACTTGTAGCGTCTTTAAGACGTCTTTTAAAGGCCGGATGTTACAAAGTGAGACGTTTTTAAGACGTCTTATATAGATACATTTAAAAGATGTTTTCAGGAAATTTGTAAATTTCATTTTTAAACTGCTCCTGCATAACGTAAATATACCCAAAATTATTTTGTTTTCAGAATGCACCATTTTTAAATTTAAATAAACAATTATTTGAAGCTACTGTGTCCTATATAATTATTTGTACATTAAGAAAACCTAAAATAAATATTAAATTATAAATAAGACGAGACAATAAGCTCTTTTACAGAAATATATTTATGTAATAATAATTATATATTAAACGTTATAGAAAGCACCGGCATGTTTTGGAATATAATTGTTACTAATGTTATAAATAAAAAAATAAAAAAAATTAACTCATTTAAATTAATAATAATTCGAAATATTTAAAAAAAAAAATATTTTAACATAAATGAAATTAGCTGAATATTGAAGTAAAAAAAACAATAAAAATATTGCTAAATTTAAAAATTTGAGCTAAGCGTGGAGAGGAAATAAATATTAATTAAAAATTTAAACGCGGATAAAGTGGAAAATTTATCGTAGTCGTACAAAGGGCGTTAAAAGATGTCTTAGAGATGTCTTTAAAAAAGCGCCTTATAGACGTCTTGTGCTACGTGGGCATCTTCATCTTAATTGTATATAATACAGTATACATTATAATAAATTATTTACATTTTAACCACTATTACATTCACTTTCCCATCAGAATGCTCTAAACTTTGATTGAACTAGTATCCTATGCAGTGGTAGACTAAGCCCGTCAGAGGCCCGGGGCGGCAAAGCTGAATGAGGCCCCCAGTTTAAAAAGTTGATGTAATTTTACAATCATTTTATTCAGTTCACATTTGTATGTATAGGTGTTTATGTTTATTTAGTTAAAATCTTGCAAGTGAAATTTAAATTTGACTTAAATAAACATACATAGAATATGGATATGGACACGAAAAATTAAATACGAATCGATCGGCAAAAAAAAAAAAACAATTAGTAAAAATAAAGTAATAGGTAGTTTTTATTTTCAGTATGTAGCTATTATAGCATATTATATTTCGTGCCTTCATTTCACTGAACTCCTCAATAACTTCAGTGAAATAAATTTCTTTTGAAACTTTTCTTTCAATTGAAAGCACGGACATTACTATCTATATTATCTATAATGATAAGATAACCTTTAGCAAAGGGCCGAGAATAGTAAAAAAGATACGAAGTGCAATACATAAGTGAAACTGGAAGTATAGACATTAGAAAGATTAGCAGTAGTAGTAATTTTATTTTAAAAATTGTAAATTACTGGTACAGGCTGTATTTATTTATTCGTATTTTATCTGTATGAGATGATATTTGTGTATGGTACCTCGCAACTCCAAACCACCTCTTAGATAGGTACTAAGCATATTTTTAAAGCTTTATTTAGGATTTGATCAAGGGAACATGGAGGCGTTTGGAGGCCCCTAGGATCAGATGCCCGGGGCGGGCCGCCCCTTCCGCCCCCCGTTAGTCCGCCGCAGATCCTATGGCATCAAGGCGAATTTAGTTTTTGAACAGATAATAGCCTCATTGGAAAGATGATTATATGGTGAAGAATACGAATCCGAATTTATTCTGATTTCTTCATTAGCTGGAACATATGGACAAATTTTGTGGTTCATAATATTAGTATACTGAATTGACGGGGTTTTGTCGATGCAAATAACCTGAACATCTTCCATGTGCGAGATAAGGACATGAACGTAGTAAATATAAGAAACAAAAGCATTCCCATGCTAAATTTTGTTTGTTTGTTTAAACTTTTAACATTGTTCAAATTTTACATTATAAGAAGAATGAACTGTGCAAAATATTACATCCCAACACTTTTAAAAGTATACATGATGCAACAAAATAAAGATAAAAAACGTAACAATTTCAATTTTTTTTTTTTTTTGTTTTGAGTCATCGAAAATTGCACCCATCGTCAATAATTTTAAGTTAATACGTATAAAAAATGGTGTATATTCTATCCCGATAATGCCTTACAAAGTTCTATTGTTTTTATACTTTACGAAACAAAAATTACAATTCACCTTATTCAATAATACACGTGACAACAAACAGTAATGAAGTAAAAGTTGTAACAATAAATTGTTAATAAACATTGTATAAAACATTGTTTTTAAGAAAATATAATTTCTCGTTAAAAGTAATCGTGACTAAATCCGAGAAGTAAAAAATGGTTCCTCCTTTCTTTATCTGTTGTGGAAAAAGTTTGATTAAATTCTATATTACAAAATTAATACGCTGTTACCCTACTGTATTAGGGCGGATCTAGGTCACGACCCCCCAAACTGAGTGTCATTTTTTTTAAATTATATAACTTTGCTTTTTGCTCAAATCTTACACTGAGATGAAAGAATGGTGTGAATGAAGACCGAAGTTTTATGTAATTTATTACTTCCGAAAAAATACGTTTAATTAATCTTTATCAATTAATGAGTAAAACACATATTCTTCAATTGGTTATTGATAATCATGGTTTATTTAATGTAAGTTCAGTCAATTATTCAACATAATTTTGAATATTATTATTTTTTGATTACTGAAGAAAATTAATTCAATTATCAACTGAATAAAATCATGTTTAGAAATTATTCAAATAATTTACAATTGATTTCTTAATGTTCTTTATTAACTTTTGTTTTCATTATATTTATTTATTTTTTAAGCGCAAATAATATTTTATTTCCCGTTGTAAAAATTGATCATTGTAATATTTAATTAATTAGAAAATCTAGGTTTGTTCATTCGAATTTCTGATTCAAAAGTTTTTCAAGAATAATTATAATTTGTTTTTTCAAGATTAATATTTTTTTATAATTACGTAATTGAAAAAATCCGAATTTCATAACCAGAAATATTTTTCATTTATAATTTATTACAAATTTTAAAAAAATAAAATTTTTTACTATTTCAAAAAAATTAAAAAATTTTTGTCATTCGCAAAAACAAAGAATAGAAGATTATAATTTATCATTTAACATTATATAAAGTTTTTAATGTGTATATATATTTTTTTTTCTGAGCTATATAATTGTATTTCAATTTATTTTACCCTATTATTACTTTTCAATTATCGTAAGAAAATACATTTCTCCTTTTATTTATAATATGTTCAGTGTAGAGACTTTGAGAAACTTCAGTCTCTGACCTCCTCCAAACTTTAACTTTAGATTCGCGCCTGGCTCCAGTGTATAAAAACAAACTATAATTAAAAATGTATTTATTTTAAATGATTGCTTCGGCACTACTATATATTAATTATTAATAAACCTGAATAATTAAATAAAAGTTCTAATTTCTTGAATTGAATAAATAAAAGGTATAAAATATTTGCCACTATTTATATAAATCGGTTATAAGTAATTTGTAACTTAATGCGCTCTGAATTGCTCAACTCTATGCATATTACAATAGTGTTTTGAAACAAATTAGAACAATTTGAAACATATAGATGAGTTATATTAAAAGGTGTATAATAAAATACCAAAAAAAAAAAAGAAAAAAAAAGTCTATGCCACTTACTTGCATTAAACTCTACATATATTTATGAAATAGCTTAAAAATTTCATAGTTACATTTAATATGGAATTTGTGAAATTTAGTAGCAATAATATGTTTTCTTCTTTCTAATCACTATTTGAAATGTGCGTCTAGTGATTCTAAGTACCAGGCCCGTGCCCAGAATTTTGGAAAGGGGAGGGTTTTGAAAATTTTCCTCGCATATTTATTTTATAAATAAAAATACATTTTTCACTAATATTCATGCTATTAATAATTTCCATAATTTTGATTTATATATTAATAATTTAAATAAACGAATTACTGTATAAACATTAATAAAAATTACATATATTATTGATTATACTCGTAACAAAAAATTTTGCATAAAATATTAATGAGGTCCCTAAGCTATTTCAGTTCTCATGGGGGGGGGGGGGTTAACCCCCAAAACCCACCCCGTGGACATGGCCTTGCTAAGTACAAACCACATACTTAATACAAAGTAAATCATTCGTAGACTAAATTATAAGTTTGAATAAGAAATATAAATTAAGGAAGATATTTTGGGTATTGAAAATATTTCAGTACTAAATTAAAACTAAGAAATTAGTTTTTTGATTTGCGATTAATTTTTAAAAAATTTAAACACAAAATTTCTAATAAAAATATTAAAAATTACGTTAATAATATTAAATTCACGCAGAATTAGTTGTCAATAATTTTATTTTCACTGAAAATCAATACTTGCGTGTTTTTTTTTTAAATTTATGCATATATATATATATATATATATATAGGAACATGATGAAATTTCACCAAATTTCTACATTGTTTAGATTTTATTATTAAATGGAACCAAACTTAATTTTCATCAGTTTTCCGCTTTAACTTTTCTTTCTTTTTCAAATTCTCAAGGGGAAACGTGCAGGCCCTCACGCATATCAATTGTCATTGCAAAATCAGCAAAATATTGTGAACCTTAACTTCACAGCTCCTGATGCCCTGTCATGGATATCGGGCTTATATTGAAAGTTCTGAAAGCATTACTCAATGGAATGATTAGAGAGCCTCTACTAATGCACAGCAGTTATTATGCGCTAAAATTCCAAATGTTTTATTTCTATATATGTACTAAATTAAGTTTTTCATATAAGTACTCTACTTAGCAGATTTTTTCAAACTGAAACATTGGGTATTATTATTTTTGGAGGGGTGGGGGAGTTGCCACTGAGAGCATTACCGAGCATTAGAATTGGATGTTATAAAAGCAATTATATATGCTGATTTGGTAGAGCATAGAATTTCCAAAATTCGAGAAAATGTGAAAAAGGAATTTAAAAAAAATACCCAAAAAAGTAAAAGGAAATGTTGTTTAACTACATTTACAAACTACCATTCCTCGTTTAACAATTGTCAGAAACAGAGATGTAGTGTGGAAACTTTTAGCCGAAAACAATATTTTTGAATATCTGTATTTGTTTCATTTTTAGATAACTTTTTGTTAGAATTTTAAAAAAAACGCTTAACGTCTCATAAATTAATTTTACACTCGTTTACATACCTTTTACCACCAGCAAATAAGAAAATGACTTCAAATGCGGACGAAGAAGCAATAAAAACCTTAATTCAAAAATACTTTGGAGATCTTCAATCTAATACAAATAATGCTATAAAAAAAGTACTTGTCTGATATGTATTACTTTCATTAAAGTATAAACCTAAACATACTTCAGGAACACTTTTTGTATGTGATAAGGATAAACTTCTAATGATTAATTATTTATTGGCGGTGTTTGCGCTACTTTTCCAGTCACACCTGCAGTCAGTGAAAGATTATTTTCAACTTTAAAACGACTAAAAACTTACCTTAGAAATACTACAAGTAAAACTACAATAAATTGATTAGCTTTTTTAAATATTTATTGATACATTAACATAAACTCGATAGACAGATACGTTTTTAAAAAAATCTTGAAGACTAAATTTTAGATTATAAAATAAATTTGAGTAAAATTGTATGTTCTTACCGATGCCGCCCCAAGTGCATATTTTGTTCATTACTTTTCCGATATTCGCAACTCCTATAACTTAGAATCCTTACGCACTTCACTTATTCTGACAGAAAAAACTATGCAGTCTTCCTTGAATATGATGAAAGAGCAATGCGTTTCAAATTTACTCTTTCTAATCAGTAATAGTTTGTCTATATACATGGGCGTCACTAGCGGGGGGCAAGGGGGCCGCTTCCCCCCTCCCCCTGGAGCTTTGAAACTTTTTAATCAACTGACCATGCTGAGTATTCTAGGCGCGTAATCATGGACAATTTGAAAGACTTTTATTATAAAGTAGTAGAACAATTTGCCAGAAACCCACGAAAAATCATATTTTAATTAAGATTTTATTCTGTTTAATAAAATATTAAGCCTTTACCGCTTATAAATGTTATTTTTTCTATAACTCATATCCTCTTTCTATCATCTTACCCCGCCCTGGCGGCTGGCAACTCATCTCCCCCCTCCCGGCACATCGGCTGGCGACGCCATTGTCTATATATTAATTAAAAGTGATCCCGAGGCTATTATTTGGATGTTCAGTGTAGTCTCTTCGTCCTTTCTTGCTATAATTAAATTTATTTTTTATATTACTGACTTATAACAAAATTTAAAAAGAAACTAATAATAAAATTTAAAAGCAACATTACTTTTACTATTATATTTACCATTATATTTATTATTTTCCTCGTTTGTTATTATCTTTATCCATTGGCGCACCTAAGGGAGGTGCTACGGGGCCATTGCTCCCCCCAAAAAATCTTCGAAATCTTAATTTTGTTTTGTAATGTTTTGTTTTACTTAAATAAAATTCGTATGCTTATCTAATTTGTGCTTATTACAAACATAATGTTACGTTTCTATTATTATTTTTCTTTTTTAAATAAAATTCGTCAGTTTTGTAACTTTTTTAAAAATAATAATCGTTAATTTTGTATTTTTTATTTTTTTTTATTTTAATTTACAAACCACAGAAATAGATGGGTACTTAGTCGAGGTACCGAGTTACCACTCCCTAACTCATCTGCTAAATTCTAGCCCCGACCAAAAAAAAATCCTGCGTGCGCCTTTGTTTATCTGCTACAGACTAGTTACACACAATGCGATTAGTGGCGGGACTATGTTTACATTCCGTCACCGTCCAATAATCTAAGTACTCTTGCAGGGAGCTACCACATACACAGTTTATTTTGTATCTTTCCTTCTTCATTCATCGGTGATATGCCACATACACTTATATTCTTAAGTACTCTAGTTCCCTGTTTTTTTATAGACAAATTACAGAATAAATTTGCCTCATACACAATGTTGGAAATGAGGAATTAATAGAAAAAAAAAAAAAAAAAACTAACTTCGTTACTTGTTAATCAATTAGCATTCAGATCTGACAAAACACACTTGCACTAGCTAATTTGTCCAGCGTTTGCCGCTACATCGATTTCATAAACAAAACTGTTTTAATATAACATAAGAATGATATTTATATATTAATTTGTAATAAAAATAAAATACAAGTATAACAAACGAATTAAAAGTATAATCTGTGTATACTAATCAGGAACGTTTTCAGGCGATGCCTATCTTCAGCTGGAAAAATCGAATTTACAACATAAACATAAAACGGAGTGAATTATAAAAATTTAAAACGCGAACATGAAATCAAGATTGCGTCGGTAAGGAAACATTTAGCATAATTTCAGTGAAACTACCAATTTGCAATGTAGGTATATTTCTAACAGTTCAGCTTTGAAACTCGCATTATTATATAAATCAACGCCCACTAATGTGATGCGAGAAGCAACCGATAGAGTGCTACATGTTCCATTTTTTGTTGCTTGAGCTAGAGATTGTTTATATTGTGAATTTTTATCAGTAAAATGGATGAACAAGATATCGAGTAAATAGAGAAAAAATCTGGCATTTATAACTACATAACTACTAAATGCAGTAATAATAGAAGTATATAAGACAAAGCACGGGAATAAATTTCAGTAAACATATGTGAATCTGGTGAGGAAATTAAATATGTATTATAAATTTATTCGATAATACATATTTGCTAGTAAAACCACAGGAAGACGAAGAAAAATATGACATATTTTTTACACTATTATACAATATCATAAATTGAGTTGCTCCTCAAATAGATAAATTGTATCGTTTATGTGGGCGTTCAGTCATAACAAAATCGTGTTGCTATCGATTTCAATTAGAAATCATTATCGTATCGGAATTGTATTGCTTAGGTGGGCGCTCTAAGTGAAACAATTGCGACACCCCAAGATTCGTACATGAGACGGTAAACTTGTTATGAAATAATGTAAAATGACGGCATTATTTGAAAAAAATTATTGTAAGCAGTTAAATAATGTTTTTGATGAAAACTCTTTTCCCAAAATGTACAATTATAGGTCATTTTAACATTTACAAATAAACAAAATTATGTGTATTATGCATTGTATGCAAAACAATAACAGTAATAAAAAAGCGTGCAACATTACACAAACTTTAAATGACGTCACTTCGCACCTTATGTTGGGCGATAGAAACCATCTTTGCTTTAGAGTAGCAATGACGTAATTTCAAATATATTTTACTGCATACTTGTGGTGTATTTATTATTTACTAAATATAAATGCTACACACGGTTTCATTTGCGGTTATTTGTTGAATAAAAATATTAAGGATGTTTAACCCCAAAAAGAATAAACAACTTAATTTAACTACTGTGATTCTGTTGCTTAAATACTGATATTACAGCACAATACAGAAATTTAATCAGTTTCGTTTAGTAATTTCATATATAATCACTGTATTTGTTGTTGATACACATTGTTAACATTTTTATCATAATTCATATATAATACCAATTTTATACAGTGTATACATATATTTCATGAATCATACTTTTGGGTGGTGTATGAAATAAATTATTTTCTTCCATCTTATATACACTATCTAACTATTTAAATTATTAGTTTAGTTATTCAGCAATAAATTAAAACATTTCACAGATTGATTGGTTTCTTCTGGACGTTACATGGAATTACTGGGTAATGTGTAGAAATTTATTTTTTTACATAATAGTATATTTTTTATTATATAACACCACAAATTTTACATTTTACCAATAATATAACGCAAAGTATTAGATCTACTTAACACGTAGCAACTGCTAAATAATAACTGATTAAAATTTTTAGAAAAATGTACAGTAAATAGTTGTTTCAAAATATAAAATATTAAAATAATAGAATAATTTAATTTTAAACTTGGATTTCATTGAGTAAATATTACGTCATCATTTCTGAAGAAAGCCGTGTGACGCACATGAGGGAACCGAAAGTATGGGGCTTCAGACGTTCGTTGCATTAAGTAGTTTATTTTTTTATTTATGCTTCAAGAAATATGGCCACCCCTATAGTTCAGTATATTCTAGTACGAAGTGATTTGTATAAATCTTTACAGTGGCCACTCGGTGCTGTTATAGCTCAGGCGTGCCACGCAAGTATTGCTGTTATTCATTTGTATTACGACGATTTTTGTGTACAAAAGTATTTGGAAGAGTTAAATCGTATGCATAAAGTTGTATTGGAGGTAAGGCATAAACGTTTTTTTTGTAAAATCGTAAACATTTTTACACAGTTTGGATTAAGGTAAATTGCTTCTTTCAGATTCCGGATATCGATGAATTAAATAAAATCGAAAACATTTTGAAGGAAAACAATATTAGTCATAAAGTTTGGATAGAAGAACCGGAAAATATCGCTACATGCATTGCAGTAAAGCCTTATCCAAAAACCGATATACAGAAGTACTTTAAGAAATACAAATTGCTGTCATTTTAATAATTATTTATAAATATATTTATTTGTATCAAATTATCTGTTTTTATTATTAACGAGCTGGTAAAGCATTTTATCAATTATTTTCCGAAAGTTGCTCTTTTATGAGTACTGGAATGATACCGTTACTTATAATTTGAAATACAAAAATTGTATTCTCACGACATGTGATATATTTGTATACTTAGATTGAAATGTGTATTTCATTAAGAGGTTATTTTTCAGATTCGATAATTATATATTTGTTCGTTAAAAGTTTTACATTCAGCCTTAATTATTTGCCCTTGATTATTTTAATTAGTTCAGGATAAAATCGTAGTCAACGTTTAGAAAACAAAGAACATTTTTAAAGTGGGTCTAGAACTTTTAAATACATTAAATAAAAGCATGTGAATACATTTTTAAATTTGGTAAATCTGCAATGGCATACTAAAGTTATAATTATAGTTATTATCAACCATTTTTGTGTTTTGATTACTAAAAATTATAAAAATAGCTGACGGGTTTCGGATATCACTGATCCATAATCATGGCTTATTAACTTTTTTTTCAATTTATTATTTTTAAAACGACAATCACTATTTTTAATGTTTTTAATTTTTATTTATAAATTTTAAAGCATAGCGAAAACAATGTTTACATTTTACTATTACATTATAACTTTAATATTAAATCATTTAGTTCATCGATGAAATTATCATATGTATACATTAAACGAATTATATTATAATAAAATATGAAGTACACTGATTAGGTCTGTTTTTTCAAAATCCACGATCATGCAATAGTAATAAATTAAAACTTATTACTATTTTCCAGTGCCTTTATCTTTCCTTCAATTATTGGCCGTTTTTTTTTTCCAATATGCTTCTAGCCTTTTTTATAATATGCCCTTATTAAAAATTTCCATCTATACACGTCAACTGCTTAAAAACAAAAAATTGGTAACCGCTTGGGAGTCTGTACACAAGTCGTCCGAGAGCGGTTTGTTCAATGAAGTAATCAGATTTTGCGTACCTACATGGCTGATGGATGATTTTTTGTTAGGTATTTTAAGATTCTGCAACGGTTATTATTGACTCCACAATCTGTTGTTAAATAACGCTGCGTAGTTCTCTTTTTTCCTTTAAGTTTCATGTTTTAAAAGTTCGCATCGAGTTACAGTGCTTCTCGTTCATGAAAAAAAGGTCTTTCGACCCCCCAAAAAACTTTAAAATTTGACCTTATATAAAATATCAGATGTAGAACCTGTTTATGAAATTTATTGAATATTAAAGTCATTGTAATAATAATTACAGGTTACTGTTGAAATCCTTAAAAATGTGTATTTTATTGGAAAATAAATATTTTTAAATGCTGTTTAAGAAACCCGGAATGTGTTCCTCACAAATATTGACTAAAAAGATTACTACTACTCGTCTCCTTTTGAATATGTCATAATTATTCTAGCCTTTTTTCGAAAAAATTCCGATTCAAGGTTTTATGAACAGGCGAACAAAAAGTAATACAGATGTTCTGCATAACTGTCAGGAAATTACACATATTTCGACTGTGTTGTTTAAGTGTATTTTTTTTTACACTTCAACAACGTAACAAAAAAAGTAGATATCGTAATTAAAAAGAACTATTACAATGGAAAATAACGCAGTTTTAAAGTCAAAATCAATAGCGAAGTTAAGTCTACAATTCATAAGAAATACAACAAAAATAAAGCGTTAAAAAGTAACGGAAAACTACTTAAATTATTCGCGAAAAAATAATTGAAATACTATAAATCGTGATTTTATCCCCATAATATTTAATTTTATACAAGAAAAACATAATATTTCAGCAAACACAAATAAAAAACGTCACATTAACCGCATAAATTTTGACTTTCCTCTCTTAATGGCACAAGACCATGTAAGAAATACAAATTTAAAGAAAAAAAATCAATAAAAATATTTTATGATTTTTTAAACACACACACACACACACACATATATATATATATATATATACTAGCTGACCCGGCGAACTTCGTACCGCCTTAGAAAGTAAATTTTGTGTTAACTTATTAGCTGAATTAAATTCAGTTTTTTATTAAGAAAAAATTAATACTGAAAATGAATTAAGTTCAATAAATGTGCAAAAACCAAAAAGACAAATATTTTGAAATGAATGTAATTTACGCGGCAGCAAGGCATTATTAACTCTAATAACAATAATCAGTATAAATTTATATTAAAAATTTAATGTACTTTGGAAACATGTTTTTTCGGGCTATATCATCAGCTAACAACACAGAGCACACACTCAATTTATATACTTTTTAATAAAGTGTGTACTCTATGCAGTTAGCTGATGAGATGGGCTATACACGAAAAAACGTGTTTCTAATGATCTCTAATTTCTTAAAGTAAATTTATACCGATTTTTAAGATTCCGTACACACTATAAACGACGGAATCCCAATAAGATAGTTCAGGAACAGCAAAAAATATTTATTTCTGTTATAGTTCAGAAACGGTTCGACTTATCGCAATTGGATCATAAATTGCAATTAAACTTCTATCTGTGACAATTTACAACTTTAAACTGAGCGATTACCCTGGGCGGTAAAAAAACCTCTAGAATACATAATATGGAATTCAGAACGAATACCCTTAAAAAATTCGTAATTCGTCACCAGATAACTCTTTAAAAGCGAAATTTCAAATATAAAACAAAACACAGGAGCCCTTTATGGAAATTCAAAAATTACGGTTAAAAAATTATTTAAACCCCCCTTTTGGACCAAAAACGGCAAAAAAAAATGAATTTTCTTCATAAATTCGTAAAAACATTTTGTAATGGACCGAATTGTGAATCTAAACCATTCTCGAATCTACTTGAACACACACAAAAAATTTCATTAAAATCTGTCCAGCCGTTTAGGAGGAGTTCAGTCATATACACACGCACAGAAGAAATATATATATTAAGATATATATCATAGTTTTTATCGAAACGGGTATATTTTTTACCTTTTTAAGATATTTTCGTTAAGGGAACACATCAATGAAAATCTGGCTGTGATATTATTTACAAAAGAAACTAAAAGAACTGCATTGTCTGTCTATTCGTGACATTTATATCACAAGGTGAGAATTTTTCATTTGATTTCAATGAAAAGCTTTTAAAAATTATAAGTATTGTATTGCGAAAAGTATGTATTTTATAAGTTTGAAAATTACTCTTGAGATCAACTAGGGCATGCCTAATTTGTTGCTATGTTTTTTCTGAACTCTACCTATTAATGTATGTAATGGGAACCAAAATTTTAAAAATTCTACGTTAATAATACGCACATGTTAACGTTGACGCAACAAAAACGTGTAAACATACGTAATTGAAGCACAAGCAAACTAGAATTAGAATAAAACCTATTGTAAACTTACAACTCTGTATTTTGTTAGGGCACTAAAATTGAACGAGCCATAACTACATTTGAAGTATTTACAGCATGAGAATTGTTCATTTATTTAATATTTCCTTTCTAACGTTAGCAATTCGTCCATAATGTGCAGCATCGTCTTTGGCTGAATTTTAAGTATTTGAACTCTAGTTACCCGCCAGATTTTGCAAATCACTTACGATACATACACTAGACAAGTAAAAACATTTAAAATATACCAGATGATATTTCATTGAAACAATGTGGAAATAGGTAAAATACATACTGATATAGCCACCGGTGAGACTTGCGATATGCACGTGAATTAGTTTACCAAAAAGGTGGTATTTTGAGTGAAAGCAAAGTTTACACAATAACGAGACGCCCTTGTACATAACTACTACAATTTTTAATTCAACTTTTGTTTTGTTTTTAAGGGTGAAAAATAAATAAATTATAAAATTATACCTAAAAATGGTAGTTTAGAATTTGAATAGTGAATTACTAGAAAAAATAAAACGATAGTATTTTTTATTAGACTTTAATTTTTTTTTTTTTTAATAATCCGATCCGAATTGTTTGTCAGTGAGAAAGTAAAATAGATTAATGTATATATTTCTCATTAAACTATTTTCATTTACATTGCAAAATAAAAAGATTAAAAATAAATAAAACAGACAAAAGATCGATGATAGATGCATTTAGAATAAAAACGTGACATTAACACTTTTATTAAAAAACAGTATTAAATATTAGTTATAATTAAATCCATAGGTAACATGTATACAAATTTTTTATAGTATAAATTAAGTTTCTTTGTTCTAAACCGTTTTTTTATCCAGCATTTGGTTCTGTTGGAGGGTAAATGTCCCATATACCCCCCCCCCCCCATGTGAATCCGCCATTGTTAAGAGTCTTATTATAATAGAAATTTTTGAAGTTCACTGTAACGAAATAGAAAGCGATCGACATAAATTATTTATTTATACGGAGACATACTATATGTCGTATTTACTTCGAAAAAAATTTAAACAAACATCTGAATTACAAAATAAATCTTTTTTTTTTCGCTTAATGTAGCGTGAAAATTTTTTCCCCAAAGATAGTTTGTAATTTTCATTAACTTATCAATGTAGGGCAAGTTTGTTTGACTCTTTCACTCCTTTAAAATAAGATAATATGAAAGTAGTGCATTTAGTGTCCTATCAAAGTCGTGTATATTTGGCTGATATTTCTCATTAATTTTAAAATAATATAATTTAAAATACCTTTAAAGGTCAAAAATAATGTTGAAAAGCTGTTTAAATTCAAGATCAATTAGAATGAGAAATGGATGAAAACTTTTTTGCATTAAATGACTGTAAAAAATGCTCGACGAAAACATGAAATACAAATACAGTGGAAATCGATTATAATGACATATCGGGGCTATAGTGACGACTTTTGTTGGAACTAGCAGAGTTGCATAAAACTATATTTGTTAATTTCTATCGGTTATTGCGAACAGAATTTTATCACGCAGATAGAAAACTATCGCTCCTATCACGACGCGGCGTTCAACATTTAGTTTTCAAAAATTTCTATATAGATGTATTTAACAAAAAAGTGTTTTGATCTCTTTTTTTTTTTTTTGGAGGAAAAAAATGTTTCTGCAGACAGAAAGTAATTTTGTATAGCGATCATTAAACACATCAGCGAAACATTGTCAATTCCTAATTACTGTTTTGCAATCACCGGTCGGTCATCTTTTAATTACAGGATTAACGAAAAACCAAAAACGATACTTTTCCACTTCTTTTGTTTCACCAGCGTTGATGATCATCGAAGTCGGATTTCGTGAAAAGTATGAGATATTTTTTTCTCCCGTGGTAGTACATTAAATTTTTTTATCGACTGAATTTGATACTAACCGTTTTCGATAGGATAAAATATCGTATACGAATAAACTGCTTCAACTTTTGAATATCCATTTCGAATGAAGCGATTTGCACCATAACGTTATACTTTGTTTTACATTAAGTTCTGTTTTTTCATTGAATCATCTGTTGCTTTCGTGTTTTTGAATTTATTAAAAGTAGTATGCGTCCGTTCATAAGTGATAGAAGGAGATTATGAAAAATTCTACCCCTTACGATAACACCGTGTTTAATTTACTTTGTATAACTGTAATTAATTCTTTAATTTTTTTTTTCCTCTTTGAACTCTTCTTTTTGATTGTTGCGGTGAAGAAAAAACTTTGCATGTAAAAAATTTGTAGGAAATTTCGATATATACAAGGGCGTCGCCAGCCGATGAGCCAGGGAGGGGCAAGATGATAGAAAGAGGATATGAGTTATAGGAAAAATAAAATGTATAAGTTGTAAAGGCTTAATATTTTATTAAACAAGAATAAAATTTTAATTAAAACATAAGTTTTCCAAATTGTCCATGATTACGCGCCTATCAATACTCTTTCAATGCCAGTTGATTAAAAAGTTTCAAAACTCCAGGGGGGGGCAGCTGCTCCTCCCTGCCCGCCGCTGGCGACGCCCATGGATATATGTATAACATTTAGTGTTATCTGTAATAACATTAAATGTCATTAGAACGTACATATAATATTAATCGATTCTATTCTACGTTATAAATTGGCATTCATTTAATGATTAAAATATAAATAATGGGTACCTAATGTGACAAAAAGTTTTAACTATTTTTACAGTTTTCTCAAATTACATTTGTGTGTTTAGGATACAGGTAGGTGTACTTTTTGTTACACAGAAGTACTATTTCATTTTTCTGTTTTTCTTCAAAGAATATTTTCTACACTTCCCGTGTTATCGTTTATTGCTAAATATTTTTTAATTTGTCCAGTTGCCGTAAATTATCATATTTTAGTAATCCATTTGTAGAAAAAAAGACGATTAGAAAATTCCGAAAGCTCTACTTTGGCCATAACGACCAGATTATTTTTTGACGCTATAATCGATTTCCATTGCATGTGATTCTGCATTTATCAAACATCCGAAATGTCTAAAAATTTCGTTGAAAAACGTTTTTTTTTTTGTTTTTTTTTTAATTGGACAAACTGATGAATTAAGAACTAAGCTTTTAGCTGAAAAAATATTAATCAAGCAGCAAGAGAATGTGTTCTTTCTGAATTTTTTTGCGATAAATCTGTAAAACGGCATTTTCAGATTGAAATCTTTCCACAATTATGTTGGATTTCTACGTGATGATCACTTTTTCCGTTCTTACATTTATACGCGGTGAAAAAAAGCGAAAAAACAGAACTTCTGAAAGGAAATGAGCAAAGAAATATTCTGGGGAAACGACAAGTCAGACTACCTTTAATTAAACATTGTCATATACATTTCTGATATTATTACTAAATCATTATTGAAGAATCATTTTTATTTCCTTGTAGGCAAAACACGTGCTTGAATTTAATTTAACGTATTTCAAATGTTTTATCGGCTAGAGAAATAAGTAAACTTTGACAATATATACATAGAGTTAATAATATAAAGAAAATTGATTTCTTCGATATTGTCCGTTTCCGTAGATGTACAATTAAAAAAAAAAAAAATAAAGATACACTATTAATTTCATCGTAAAATACGTGCATTTCCGCGGGTTTTTTAACAATTATGTTCCGTGATTTGTATTTCTGTACTAATAAGTATACGGAAATGCTAAATGATGAAAAAATAAAAACAAATATTAAAAATGTGTAATTCGAAATTGAGAAAAATAAATAAAAATAGTAAATTAATTTTTTCATTTCGCAATATTTTCACGAAATAATGATAATACAGGTGAATTGATTTACGTGTATTTTATCGAAAATTTTACATATTTTTATACGTATCACTGAACGTTCAAAACTACTGGTCGGCAGTTATTAATTATTAATTTTTTAATAATATATATTTGTGTCTTTATGTATTTTTATTTCATTAGTTATAAAAATATGGTGTATTTTTATTCTCTTTTGTTTTTTTAAATTAGAACACAGGGAGCGAATTTTTTCAGCTGTAATCTGATTTCTTGCTGAGCAGACTTGAAAACGATAAATTTTAAGAAAAGCGTTGTTCTTTAACGGTTGTTATCGGTGGTAAGACACCGCGATTAAAAAAAAATAAATTACACCGGAGAGCAAAGCGTTAGGGATAAATGCTATTTTCGTCATGATTCATCGTGCGCTATCTTTGGCATGTTTTAAAACTTTGATCTGTAATTCAGTGTATCTGCAGAGAAATCAACTGAAATTATAAAACATTTTAAAAGAACTGAAAATAAATAAAAAGTATTCACCCTAGAACATGCGATATACTGATAGCATTGCTCGTTTACGAGCAACTGAAAAAAAAAGAAAGAAAAAAACGAACAAAATTTCAAACGCTATATCAAAATAATTAAATAGGAATTATCAGTAAATGAAAGCCGAAGATAAACGTTTACAAAAAATAAATACGATAAGAAAAATAAGCTAGACGTAAAAATTAATGGTAAAAAGCGTGAGAAGGTTTCGTCGTTATGCAGACACTATAATTATGGATGATAATAAGAGGTTAGCAGGTATTGAAAGAAAAATCTGGTAAACCAAGTGTCAAATGGAACATTAAAAATAAACGACCAAACTTGCGAAAGCCTTAAATAAAAGCTCATCACTAAGGAATCAAGTTTTTCAAACACATAGTGTGTAACCGTAGTTTTAGTAAATTAATTACTGCGAGTTCGGTGCGTGTGGTGTGGGGCATGTTTGTTAATCGACAGAATGGGGGAAAAAAACTGCGAAATAATGTTCCTTAAATGAAATATTTGACTGTTCGAGCGAAAAGCGTTACAATTTTTGTTAACAAGAAAACACACAGCTACTTTAATGACTTAATCTGCTCGTATATCCTTCCCCCCCACCCCGCCGTTACAATACACCTCCTTTTTCCTAGATCAATTTGTTTCTCCCACTCACTCTTTAGGTTATTCGAAATTTACCCGCTTCAAAGCTGCTGGTATATATTTACCAAGAACCAAGGCCGTGTCCACGGGGTGGGTTTTGGGGGTTAAACCCCTCCCCCATGAGAACTGAAATAGCTTAGGTACTTCATTAATATTTTATGCAAAATTTTTTATTACGAGTATAATCAATAACATATGTAATTTTTATTAATGTTCATATACGGGGTAATTCATTTATTTAAATTATTAATACATATAAATATCAGTATGATGGAAATTATTAATAGCATGAATATTAGTGAAAAATGTATTTTTATTTATAAAAGAAATATGCGAAGAAAATTTTCACCCCCCCCCCCCCACTCCAAAATTCTGGGCACGGGCCTGCCAAGAACTATGTCCTAGATAAGAGTGTCACAGGGAGATAAAATAACATCGATAGTGTAGAACAAGTGGAAGAAGAAAAACACAACTTACTTTTTATTTTATATCCAGCAAAATCTTTTTAATTACTCCCTCCTCCATTTCTATAATGTTCGAACCATATAAAACTAGATCAGTCAAGCATGTTTCATGCGCTCAGGGGGTTATTCCGTGTGTTAAGTTAAAGGTAACTATAATTTATATTTACATAATATTAAATTCAAAACAAAAATAGCCTCAATAATTTTAAATTTGTAATATCTCGTATATACTTTACACCCAGCAATGCATCCTATAAATGTGTGCATTCGTGTATTTAAAAATTTTTATGATTTTATTGCTTTTCTTCGAAATTTCTATAAACATAGGAAGCTTCGTTAATGATTTTACAACCTCCAAATTTGATTATTTTATTACGTTATATTAGACAATTTTTTTGCAATACCAATATAAGTTCGATTTTTTTTAGTAACGAAATTAAACAAGTTCAGTCTAGCATGATGTTTCCTGCGCTGAAGATTCCGCATGTTAACATAAAGATAACTCTATAATTTACATTTGCATAATACTAATTTCAAAACAACGAAATTTTATTTTTCGCACCGTAAAAGGAGGGGTACACTTTGTTTTTTGTGCTTTTTGAACTTTCCGCCAATTTCAAAAGTTTCGTTAAGAACAGGGGCGGATTAAGGATTTACGAAGCCTGGGGCTAATTTTGAATGAGGGATTTTCCGTCGAAGAAAACGTGGTGAAAAAACTCATTATTGTATATGTGCAAACAAACAAGCAAAAAAAGAAAAACCTACTGCGTACACTTAAATGACCAATGAAATTTAAATTATACTTTCTTTAGAAAATCAACTTTCTTACCCTAACAAACAGAATGTTAAATAAGGAATTATATATATATATATACGTGTTAATATTTGTAATTTTTTATTAATAATATTACGTTTACTTTTTCTACAAAAAAATATTTATCTCATGTTTTTTTCTTTATATAAATTTAACATGTATGTTTAAAATTCTATAATTGTTTACGTGTTCAGAAAAAAAAATGAATGAAACACAGTATAATATATTACATTTTTCAAAGTATAAATATTTTTATAAAATCAGCAATTGATTAAAACTCGCTTTCAGTTCAAATTAAGAATATTTCAGATCATAAAACGTTTTTACACAAGAAAATTTACATATTTGAATAAGAATTATTGATTTGTCGAATACATATTTATTATTCAATATGTACGTTAAAGGACTCGTTTATTTTTTTAATACAATAAATTAGTACTAATACTATTATTATTATTATTACTACTGCATATATCAGTCCAACAAGTGGACAGTATAGATGCTATCACTCTGCCTTACCAGACCCAAAAAGGTATGTGGGTCACAAATTGTGTGATCGTAAAAAATTTCTAAATATTCATTTTATGTAGCATTCAATTAAATTTTTTTCTGTCTGTGAGCACGGGGGAGGCTGAGGCCTGAGGGTATTGACCCTCCCCTAGAACCGGCTCTGGTTAAGAAAACAAAATATGATTTCGTTCCTGACAAATAGCGGTTTCTCCATCAATATATCATACGCCGGGAAGAAATTTTTTTTTCTCGAAATTTCGAGCTTTCGGCACCCAAGAGCCTAAATATAAAGTTATAAGATCGACTATATTATTTCTGAAAAGCGCTCTTTTATGCACGTTTTTTAGATGTATTGTGATTTCTTCAACTTTTTTACTTGGTCTATTATTTACATGAACATACTTTTTTTTTTTTGACCAAAAGAGAGCTTAGATATTGTTTTAACGGTTTTTTTCTTTTTTTATTTCACGGGAGAACTTCTGCATTTCATTTTATATATTTTAAATTTCACTTTTAAAGGAATATCTGGTAATGAGATGTGAATTTTTTAAAAGTGATTTTTAAGGTCGTTTTAAATTCCATATTATACATTGTTAACCGGTTTTTGCCGTCTTGGGTAATTCATATCTTTAAGATATAGAGATAATCTTAAATGTGTACAAAAATAACACAGTTCACTACTTTCACATTATAAATAAAGAACAAAAAAGTAAATTAAATGCATGTATATATGTATATAAAAACACATACAAAACGAATAATCAGTAAGATAAAATATATATGTATATATATATATATAAAAAAAATTAATGTATTTCATATTACTTCGTACAAAAAACAATCATACATTACAAATTTTCTAGTCCACATTCGCATTCTCTTAATTTTTTTGTATACATATTAGTTAGAATTTGTTATTGAACTGTCATAGACAGTAATGTAATGTGTTATATAAGTACAAGTTATTATGCTAATTATATTATGTAAATATGTAGCTGTGTAAGTAGAGCTTTCTCCCTGGTACACACTGGCGTGCATGTATAAAAATTATGAACAGTACTTCTTTGTAATATATATATCTATAGGGAAAAAAATAAAACAAAAAGATAAAGAATATAATCACATTCATTAAGTATAAGAAGTACGGTATACACCAGTATATAAATATATATATATATATATATATATATATATATATATATATATTTATATGTGTGTGTTTATATGTATTTTCGTTTGCTCGCGTTTTAAAAACTTATGATATGCTTATAAAGACAAGACGACAATAATTAAATAAATAATTAAATAAAAATAATAAAAAATAAAAATGGAAATTTATCATCATACGGTAACTCTTTAAAAACGAAAATTATTTTATAGTATTTTTCGCTCGTTATTAATAGTATAATATTATACACAATATGTTTATTGTTTATGACAGTGTCCTTGTTTTACAACAGCGAAATTACTGACGACAATGAAAGCACCGACGTGGCGCTTCGTATGCTATGTTATTTTGTTGTTATAGGTGGTAAAAAGCACGTTATTCGGGGATGTTATTATTGGTAAGAACGAGAAACAAAAAACAAAAAAAAAAAAAAACAACTGAGGAACAGTAACTGAGTCAATATAAATTTTATAAGAAAAGTTTCAATAATGAAGATGCGACATACACTTTGAAAATTGATTATTATCGCACTTTTGTAATTTAGACTCTTTGCCAGACGATTTAGCAGACAGATTACGACAGTCAGATCCGTAGCCAGGACTTTGGTCCCGTTGGTTTGAAAGTCCTAGTAAAAATTATTTTTACACCATTCATAAGATTTATTTTGCAAACTAACGAGCATTGTAATAGTCACGGGCGCCATATCATCAATTCTAGCATTTAAGGACCTGGTAACTCAAAAAATAATTTACGACTATCATAATTTTTAACCTTTTTCCTTTTATTAATTAACCGCTAATTTCAAGTTAATTAACGAAAGTCACTGGTCACTTTTTTTGTTATTAGCGCAATGTGGTTCATGTTTTTTATTTTTTCAATCACATTAACATGGTGGGCATTGAAATATCATTTTTAAATTCCCAGTTTTCCTGATCCAAGTCCTCCCACCAGTTTTCCCGATCCAAATCCTCCCAATTTTCTGATTACTAGAGAATTGTACAAAAAGAATGGATTTTTTTTGTTACTATTGATAATATTCGACTGTCGCAGCATATTTTATATGAATATAAAGCAGAACTTTGTAGTTTATTCTTGAGTGTGAGGTACATTAAAAAATGCACTCATTTTTCGCTTCAAATGATTTTTTCTTACTAAAAATATCGTTTTTGGCTATTTTTACCTTTTTTCCGAATTTTACGACAAAATTCCCGGCTTGGTGGCCACCCTGATTAAAATAATAATGAAGAGTAAGTTCGGCTGATTTTTTAAATAAATGTCAAATATTTTTTACCAGGACTAATTTAATAGCGAGATATTATAATTTTAATCACGATTTTACGCTCTTCTATAATTTTCCAAATTTCGTCACTTCAAAATTTTACAATTTCTAACCGTTTTTTTTTTTTTTTTGTTTCATTTTTATTTTCTCAATTATTCGGTTTATCTATGTTTATTTTTGGAAGAATATTTCCATAGAGACTCTCATCAAGTCCCTGGCTACGTGCTTGTCGATGACGTCTGGTAACTAACATCTGGAATTCTTGAAAATTAAAAAATGGAAAAGAAAATAATTAAACGAGGTCCTTTTTTTTTTTTTTCTTTCACACCCGCATTAACCTTCCATTAGTGTAGGTGCCTGTTTTTATCATTCAAACAGCAATTACGCAAGTAAATAAATTGGACTTCGTAATTTCACGCTACTTTAAAAACCCGAAATATTCTACCTCGGTACGATGAACCTAAATTCGCTACTGTCGAACGAGAAAAAGCGGAATGAAAATAGAATACAGGTATAAAAAAAAAAAAAAAAATTTAAAAAACAACACAAAAAACGTTTCGTTAATGTTTACCAATAACATGTAAAATTTTAGAAAAATAAATAGAAATACCCCGAATCGAACGTTCAATTTCGCTAACGCAAACTAAACGATACAAAAATAAAATAAAATAAAATTAAAAAAAAAAAAAAAAAACTAAAAACTAAAAACTATTTAGTATACAAAATTTAACAGAACCGGACGTGTATACTTCTGTTAATTTAACATACATAGTATATACAAAAATGGAAAAGTTAAACGTAATATAATATTAGAAATGCGAGTTATATTTTTATTGTAATTTTGATATAAAAATAACAGTGTGTTATACAAACACAAGTAATTATTATTAATATAATGCTTCTTTCACGAGAGGCGTGTTTTAAAAATATCATTATAAAGACACTTAAAAAATAAATACAAATACATACAACTACGTACAAGAAAGTCTTTTTTCATTTTTTCGTGTTTTAAAGATGCAATTAATGCGACGCAATAAATATTTGAGTACAATTATTATTACTGGTTAAAATATAATTTTTTAATGATAAAACAATCGCATATCAAGTACAAAGTTTACTACAAAATCAAATATCAACAATCATATTATAGCGTATGATCATCTTTGTAAACACAATGCGTTTGTTCTGGTTATTTACTTTTCTCATAAACTGTTTTTTCATTCGATTATTATAAGAAAATAGAAGAAAAAATAATAATATTATTAAGTTGGATTTGTTTGCGAAACTAAGAAAAATTATTTAAGGAAGAGTGTATTGAGTAATCCTTTATTAAAAAATCGTATTGTTGTTGAGCAATAACAAAATTTTCGAATATATAATATATAAAATATCGTTTTTTTTTTAAGGAAAAAAAAAAAAAACAACAAAACAACAAAGAATCTAAAAATCCGATTTTAAATACGGCAGCGATACTATAATACTGAATATCGTATTAAAAAGAAATGCACATTATCCTATACATTATAAAACCGTCGTTAATATAAAGGAGCATATAATAATATGTCAATCTGCCAGAGGTTACACGAAAATTATTAAACAAAATTCAGTTACGCGAGATTTTTTTGGGTTATTAAATTGTCGACTTTTGAATACTACGGTGGTAGCGCGATTCTCTGTGCATCCGTTCTCATTCCAGTTACTGAATTGCCCAATAAAATCAGGCGCGTTTGTTCAAAGAACATAAAACAGTTTGATAATTAACGACAAATTCACCTTGTTGAATCACTTAATTGGCCAAGTCAGATAAAGCATAATAAGCTAGTAACTAAATCGGAGATCTATGCGAAAACTAGAATAGTAGTGTTTTATCGACTGCGTAATTATTAATTATATTCTCTAATTAGAGTGAGAGATTATACAATTAAATGGTAATTATAAAAAAAAAAAAAAAAAAAAAAAGGGAGGGAAGGGATGTATTAATTATTTGAATAGTTTGTAAGATTGTATTTTAAATCTAAAATCGAGAGAAATTTTAGTTCTGTAATATCAGTTATAAATGAAATTGATTTTTTTACGGAAAAGTACAAAGAAAAAACCCCTACAAAAATACACTTTAATCTAACTAATTTGGTTAAGGGAAAATTTAAAAGGAATTTCGCTGATGTTCAATTTTTATTAATGCGATGAGGCGACAATAAAGAAAAAAAAAAAAAAAACTTTTTCCAATACTTTTCAATATATTTTAGTTTTATGATTCAATTACAAGTTAAATTTATACGAAGAGAAATATTTGTAAAACATCTCAAAATAAATTCACTTTTATCCATTTTTACTCATATTTCTAATTACGTAATAAAACGTTAATTTTAGAAATTAGAAAATTAAACTTTTTATCTTCATTACATTTCGAACTGCACATTAAATTAAAATTAACGGCGTGCGGTTTTATAATAAAGTTTTAATAAATGCGACTAGTTCGAAATAGATAGAAACATTGAAAAATTTTGCTGCAATGTCGATCAAACCTTAAGTTGATAGACACGAAAAGTTTTGGATTATTTTTCTAATTATGTTTAGCATAAAAACATTCATGTCACATTACTTTTAAATAAAAAATTTTCCTGTAAAGCACAGCGCAATAACTGGAATGAAGTGGATACACGGATTCGGTCTAGCATTTTTTGCGTAGCCTTTCACTACATTTTTTTTTTCTGTCATGATCACTTTAATTACCTTTTTTACGTATAAAAAAATCAAAAATATTAATACACTTTATCGGTTTCGATATTTTTGTATACAACAACGTGACAAAAAATTCTTTGAACTCAACCGATTTCGAAAGATCGTCTAATGTGACACTTTAAAGTTGTTTTATAGTATATTTTTAAAAGTTAACTTTGTAAAACAATGGGATACCTCTAACTACAGATGCAAAGAGAAGAAAGCATTACGAAAGCGAAAGAAATCAGTATAGTTGTTTTGTGAAAATGTAGTAATATAAAATACAGTTGTCCAATGAAAAAAAAGTTTCTGTGTTAACCTCTGACGAGTTGGACTAAGCGGAATTGATTTTAATCTATAATGCTCTAGTACACCATTAAAAAAATATAGCAATGACGCAAAATAAAGTATGTGTGCATATATATATATATATAGATTAAAAAATACAGTTTTGTACGATCACTAAGGGGGGAAGTGGAGCCATAATTGAAGCTACGCCTTAATTAAAGATATGTTTACACGAAAAGACAACACACACCTATCACATAAAATATATATATATGTATGTATTTTTTTTGTACAACTTTATATTTTCATACTACGCTGATATGTATCCGTAATACATATTTTTTCTCTTCTTTTGTTTACATTTGCTCTATGCACTATTTTCGGTAGCAGAACTTCCTCTATCTGCCGAATAATAATTTCCGGCATCTTCATAAATGCGAATTTTTGCTATTTATTTTTTTCAGTAAACATCGTTACGTTACAACAGCAAATACAAAAAATTTACTTAAATTAAGGAGAAAAAAACGTGTACTCTATTATTTCACACATTACACGCACACTTGCCAACATACAAATCTTATGTATATATTGTGTTATACTAAATAATAGGCGTAAATATATTAATCGACCATATACATATACATATACATATGTATGTATGTATATATACCGTTTAATTGAATTTCCTAAAATCACTTATGACTAGTAGAAGCAAGGAAAGCGATACAAATAAACATCATGTAAATTAATTAAAAAATAACGTACAAAAATTTAACGTCATCATTAAGAGTAAACATAAAACTAGAGCGGCTTTATGTACGAGTACGGAGAACTGCTAAAGATTTCACCTACACGATAAGAACCATCATCTGAATTACTGTGATCATCCTTCGCATTATTTATATTACACTCCGCCGGATTATGGACGTACGGCGAAGAATTTTAAATTAAAAATTATAACAACACTGACACATCATCTTATGAAACAAATCTAAAATTGATTTTTGATTTAATCAAAGTAAATTTCTGGAAAGTGTCAAAAAAAAAATCCAATATGTAATTTTAGACAATAACTATTATTATTAAAATAACATACTTTTAAAAATTATCGTAGTAATCAAAATTTAAAATATAAAACTGAAATATTTAATTTATGACATTGCATAGAGAATTTTCCGTTTAAAAAAAAAAAATTCACAACTAAACAATGCGTGTAACTTTATATACTTTAAATATTCGATAAAGTTATATCGCATACAAAATGGTCGCAGGGCCTTATCGAATTATTTTTAAGGACAACCTATAATAAGAGGGGGCTGATTACATAACTGCGAAGATGAAACTATCGGTATAAATGAAAAATTATTTTTTAAAAATAAATCTTCCCTTAATGAATGTAATTTTGTAAAATTTTATCAAAAGATAACAGTAGTACGTAATAATAAAAATAATTTCGAAATCTATACAAAAAATCGTAATTTACAGAAACCGCGAGCGCTCTTCTTTAAAATGGCACAGGCGCAGTTTAAAGTGTATTTTAAAGGAAAAATCATCGTCCGAAATTTCGGTTAAAAATTTAATTCATGACTAGAGAGATGCTGCCTGGTGAGAAAACGATATTTATACGGGAAAAGATGGTAATAATAATAATAATAATAATAATAGTAGTAGTAGTAGTACTTCTTATGAACGATCACAGAAAAATGTATTTCAGGAAAAAATAAAAAATAAAAAAAAATAAAAAAAAATAAAACATTAGAAAAACAACCTCGTTCTAAATACTTAATAACGTTATTATCGCGAAGTGGTTCGTTCTGTCAAAGATTCGGATCGGACACCATAATATTGTGCACTTGCTCTAGCTTATAGGCTAGTCGCTGTTTCTGTGAAAATTCGTCTTCCTCCAAGGTGACCATCAGTTGCTCGTTATATTTCACCGCGTACATGTACAATTCGTAGAGCGAACTATTCGAGTTGAATTCGCTGCTGTGCAATCGCGACTCTTCGGCCAACATCGCGTTCATATCTTGATCGGAGATTGCCGGCATTATCTTGATATCGGAATAGTATCGTTCGACCCATTCCTTATAGATCGGTATATCTTTGGCGTACAGCAATTTCGAACTGGGCGAGTCTTTGCCGAGACGATGATCGGACGTCGAACACGAGTCCATAAACGTCTGGGCAACCACCGACAAACACGAGTCAACGATGTTCGACTTGTGTATGTCGAAGACGAAATTCGGATTCTTGATCAAGTTTACCCAGAATCGCAGCGGCAAACTGTTACTTTTCCACGTGTGCACCACTTCCGGATCGGTGATACCGTGCTGCAAAGCTTGATCGTCCAGGAAATCGAACATGTACTTAATAGCCAACGGTAAGGCGCTGCCGCGATGAGCGGTACTGAAAATAGTCTCGAATAGGTCGTCGACGAACTTTTGCAGCGTTCCTTTCGTAGCCAACAGCCGGGTAAGGTATATTTCGGAGACCATCTTATTTCCGCGTTCGCCGCCCTCTTTATGATTATCAGCCGAATCGTGGTGCTTCACCAAGTGCCAAACTTTGACGTGACCGGAATCGTTGTCGTGATGATTATTCAGCGCCGACGATATCGTTCGTGTATTGTAGGGTAGCGCCGTGGCGCCGGTGTTATTGCCGTGATTGTATTTGGCCAGGTTTAGCGTTTCGTATTTGTGCAATCGTTCCAGTTTATCGGACAGCATAGACATGTTGTAGTGCGATCCGCTAACGTGGTGATGGTGCTTGACGGAGACTAAGTTCAATGAGCCGCCGTCCGGCACGCGATAATGGTTCAACGTGTTCCGTTTCTTCCACTCTCCTTCGATTTTCGACGTACTATCCTCGTCGTAGAGCAGAAGACGGCCGGACATACCGGTGCGCCATTCCAGTTCCAGGTCGCAAGCACGCGGACGTTGCGAATACGGCGTAGCGCGATAAATGGCGTCCAGCGATTTCTCCTTCACCTGCGATATCGTGTCGCAGTCGAGCACCTTCACCGGAACGTTCTCGGTGTTCGGATCGAGTCCGGTAGCGAAGGCGGTATGCTGCGAAATCGAGACGTAGACGGTCATCGGACGGTAGTCGATCGACTGGCGAATTAGCTTCTCTTCGCTGAGCGAGTATCGGGCCTCGGAAGTAATCGCGTCCACCGGGCCCTTGTCCACCTGCTGTTTGATGGCGCGGAACAACATGAACAGCGGTTCGCCGGCGCATTCGCGCAGGAACTTGTACAGCAGGAACGTGAACCAGGCGGATAGCATTTTTTCGGCTACGCTTTCGGTACGTCGCAGCAACAATTTCGGATGGTTTTTACCTTCGATCGATTTCTCGATCAAGTCGGCCAACAACGTTTTCAAAATATCGGTACAATACTCCATCTTGCTCTGCAACGTGATCATAATCATCGAAGCCACGTTAACGCGGTCTTTCATCGAAAAGTACCGGTTACTCTCCAGCGTGCGTATGAACAGTAGCAGGAATGTTTTGTTTAGTACCAGAGTTCCGAACAGGCGCAAGCCTTTCTCCTTGCGCATCAGTTCCGGCTTGTCTTTCTGTATCGACTGATGATCGTCGTTCGGGAAGAGGATCTTTATCGCGTACGCCCGATACTCCAAGAACGGTATGCCGCCGCTCGTTATGTCCGAAGTCAAATCGGTCATCTCGGTTTGCAGTTCGGCAAACGCTTCCTTGCATTCGGCCGCTACGCGCAACTCCAATATGTCCATCTGCTCTTGCATGTTCTTCAGCACGCGACTGCTTTCGGTCGATTTCCGGCGATAGGCTATTAAAAAGGCCACCAGTATCAGCACCAGTATCACGATACCGACTACGCCTCCGAACAGGGTGGTTTTCGTTAGCGGACTAGTTTGGCCGAGATTCGACGAGTAACTCAGTCGTCCGATGTTCACCTTTAAATTACTGCCGACCACCAGCACAACGTCCGGCGGATCCTGCAGACTGCCGACAACGTCGCCGCCGTCTATATCGCTCGCTGGCGACCCGGAACCGGGCGCATCGCCGTCGCTGCTGTTCGACGCTAACGGTCGCGTTTCCGGCGGACGACAGGTTAATTGCGAGTGCGTGAACGCGGTCACGTTGCAATAGCTGTTACCGATCTTCACCGTTATATCGTTCAACGTTAAGCCCTTGTCGATGTTCCGACCGTTAATGGTGAGATACTCGGTTTTGTAGTATTTAATGTTTTCCGGGAACACGTCGAATTCCGGATTCGGGTACATTTCGAATTTCGAGAAGCCGGGGCGACCGGATATATTTTGTACGCTGACCACGTGATCCATCTGGAAACCGTAGTCTAAGAGGAGCGGTTTTTCGGCGTCAATCGAACTACTGTTCAGGTCGTCGATGCGCGGCGAATAGCACCACATCTGCGAGTTACTCTGCACGTCGCACGAACTGTAGTACGCTTTCCCGTTATAGTAGACGTAAATTAACGGTTTCTGAATGTAAAGCAGATTTTTCCCGGTAACTTTCACCTTTATACCGCCGGCCGGTATACCCTTCACGTTCCGAATCGGACTGTTCGGTACCGGGGCGCATTCCACCACCTCTATCGTCGGATCTTCCGTGTACTCGTACGTTTCGCCGTGCATCCGGATGCCCTGGTCGAATTTCATGATGATCTTGCCGAATCGTTGACGGTCCGCCGCGCCGGTCAAACATTTCGTTTCGTGCGCGCTCGTGGACACTACGCGACACGGTAACTCTTCGATGAGCACTTCGATGTGACTGCCGGCGTTCATGTGTTTCCCGTGCAACGATAGTACCGTGCCACCGGAACGTGGCCCGTTCTTTGGGAATATATCGAGTATTTTCGGATCGACGAATTCGTATTGAACGGCCGAGATGCCGCGGTATTTGCCCACCTGCACGATAACCGGTCCCTGTAGCGGATCGGACGTGCCCGGGCCGTCGAGACGACAAACGATTTCCGTCGTGATCTTGTACAGATGCCGGTACGGTTGACAGGATATGCCGGCCACCGTTACGCCGCCGTATATATCGTTGAACGTTCGACCTAAATTGACGCCGGTAATCGTTATATTTGTGCCGCCTTCCCATGGACCGATCTGCGGCCAGAACGACGTAATCGACGGATTCGGGCAGGTGGTGTTTTGCGCGAGCCAGCCGCCTTCGCAGTGCCGACCGATTTCGCAACGTTCCGTACTCGAACACCAGCCGCAATCGAAACTATCGGACAGGGCCAGACAAAGGCCGCAATTTTCCGCCATGTCGCGACACCGATAGATCAGCACGTGAACGTCTTCCGGATTGTCGAGCGGTTTAGAGCCGCCCCAAATAACGGCAAACGTGGCCGTTATGTTCGGAGCGTGCGATGTATAGGTAAACTCCATCGGTTCGCAATTAATCATGTCGCTCTTGATGTCCGCATTCACGCTGGTCACTCGACCCTCGATATTAAACTGGCAGACGAATCGCGTCTGCACGATGTAGTGACCGATTATGTGTATTTTCACGCTGACCGGTTTCTTCGTGCCGTACGGTATCAGTATTTCCGGCGAGCCGATAATCGGATGAATGGACGGACAGAATGCCGGTCCGCTACGGTAACTCGGCCCGTTACGATTCAGTCCGGTTATCAGTATATCGCTGCGACAATTGTTAGCCGTATCGTGCGTACACCGATGACCGTCGACGCACCAGTCGCACGGGAAATTGGACGAGACGCAGGCGCCGCATGACGTGTAGGTCGCGCAGTCGAAAAAGGTGAAATTGGTATTGACGAAGTCGGAATTGTTCGCCGTCCGTACCGATAGTTTAGCGCTCAAATTATGCTGTCCGATCGGTATCATCGGCAACAGATCCGTCTCCGGTGTCGTACAATTGACGCCGAAATTTTTACGCGTCGCGTTTGTTATCAGAATCTTGTCGAAAATCGTGAACACGCACAGAAACTGCCCGGACAGCGACGGCAAATTGTCGATCGTCAATTCGAGCGTCCGCGCGGTGGTACGCTGTATCTCTTTCGGCACTACGCTCGTTATCGACGTGCAACGACCGCTCTTGTACGGAATCCAGGAGAGGGAATCGCGCGCCGCGTCTTGACAGCTGCTCCGTAAACTGCACCGATTCTCGAGCGAGCACCAGCCGCAGTACGGATCTTTCGCCGTTAAGCAGTCCCAACAGGTTTCGTATTTGCCGCATTCCTGTACTCGGATCTTCGTCACGCGTCTCTCGGTCATCACGTACAAATTCATCAGCTGCGGATCGAAATTTAGATCCGGATTGACGGCCGAGTCCTCGTCTACCGGTATGTCTTCGTATTCGATGGCGAACGTTGAACTCTCCACTACGATCTTCTTCAGGTGACCGAACACTGTGCCGACGAAAACGACGGTGTAGTCGCTGGTCGAGGTTGCCGCGACCGCCGTCAAACGGGTGTTAAACGTGATGACCGGCACGGCCGGTATCGGCTGTTCGCCGCCGAACGGAGTGTTCACGTCGAGGCCGCAGAAATCCTCGCTGATGGTCTGTATTTTGGTCGCGATGCATTCGTGACTAGTCGATATGAATTCCAGACCGCGCGATCCTTTCCCGTTGAAGCAGTTGTTGATGTTCTGCATGAATTTCCGTTTGATCGCGTTCAACGAGTAAACGCAGAGGGCACTTTGCTGACTAGGTTGGTTGTTGCCGTCGTCTTCTAGCTGTTGACTCTCGCTCTGCGAGAAAACCGCGAACAGTACGTCATCTTGAGCAGTGTTGCCGAGCGCGGTTGCCAACTCCGAGCCCGGCTTGCCGACATAGGCCGCCTGCACTAGATTGTAGTTTCGACCGCCTTCGCCGATGCACTGAATCGGAATCTCGGTGTACGAATAGTAGTTGACGTCGTCGTGACACACTCGAACCAACTTCGATATGTACGGCGACGGAGAAGTGGACTTTTTCTGCGTTGTCAGGAAATAGCTGAAACTTTCCGAACTGAAACCGTAAACGTAAGTTATCAGGTAGTGCTCGCGCGACAGGTTATTCACGAACACCCGTGTACCGGTAGTAACTCCGCTTTCCGCTATCGTGAACAGTCTGTTACTTTCTAGACTCCTGGACGCCACCGCCGGTACCTCCGACCGGTATGGCGAATTACCGCTGTACGTAGCTCCGACGTAGAGGACCTGCGTAACGGGCGGTTTCGGCGGACCGGGAGCGATGAACGCTACCGTGGAAGCATTATGATTATTCGCTACGACCGGTTCTTTGACCGTTTCTAAAACTATCGAAATATTCTGCAACGAGTGTATACTGCAGGATCCTTGTAGAACGGTACCGCATGAGATCAATCGAGACGAACTGTAGTCTATCACCAGAACTTTGTTGTAGCAGTCGGTCTTCTTCCGAACTGCGTTTCCCGGACAATTAATTACCGAGCAATCGGGCGAATCTTCGACCGGACCGGTGGTATAGTTGGCGAACAATTCCAAAGACGGCGCCAACTGGTATAGCCTGTTGACCGCTCCGACCAAAACGCGCCCGGTGTTCTTGTCCACTGCCAGATGATTGAAAACGCTGTGCTCATCGAAAAATACCGGAAACTGTTCGGCGGAAGCCAGATCGTTTTCGATGAAAACCAATAACAAGGCCACTTGAGTAGCCACAAGTACGCAATGTTTCCACATACTAACATTTCAATTTAACCGCTGCGATAAACGGTTTTCATTACACACACGTTCACATTCACGATCCTCTAATGCGAATATAATGTTCTGTGTTTACCTGCAAGCAATAGAAAAAAAGAAAACATCGAATTAGAATACTTTTGTAAAAAAATTAACATAGTTTCAAATAGTTTCTCCCATACCAGCTTCGAGTTCTCTCAGTATTTTTCTACTTTCTGATCGTAAATTTTCAAGTTGAAAAAGTATAATTTCAAAAACTGTAAGTAAATAAAAATTGTTCAACATCATCAACTGTGCAACACGATTGCGGGAAAAAGAAATAAATGAAATACATATGTGGGAAGGCTGTTGTGTAAAAGGAAAAATTTCCCCATTTTTCTTTCAGTTCTCGAGACAGGAAACACATAGTAAAATGTAACTCGCGGAAAAGGGAAAGGAAAGGATTTGCTGAATATATCGTTTTTGTTTGTTTTTTTAATTTTATTTTTTGTACCGATACAAGTGGTAGTACAATAGTAAGCGCATGTTCGTAACAGCTCGGATTTGAAGTAAACGGTAATACGATTTTTGTGCGTATCGGTAGATATATGTGTATAAATGATAGGAATCGTGAAGAGTTTTTTGCAAGACAATGCAACCGATTTAGGTTAAAAATCATACAGCTCCTATTCAAAACACATTCCAATAGCGTGTTTTCCACGCATGTTCTCTAGATTTTGCTGTTTTTAATTTCTTCATATACTTTTCTCCTTCGTCTTGAAATATTTCGCTTGTAAACGAATCAATCGAAGAAATAGATTTCTCTTAAAATTGAACACAATCTCACTAGGGGAACCTACAAAAATTGATTTCCCGATCAATTATCTTCAGCATCTGAACAATTATATTAAAAAGTACAATATGCTATATATTTTTCAGCGTATAGTTATTTATTTTTTCTCTACCATTTCCGCAAACGAAATTATATAACAGGTAAACTGCTAATATTAATAATGCGAAATACTTATAATTTTACCTCTTCCACTACATTGAAGGCTAAATCCGTTCCCGGCAGGTTACATCATCGAGATTAAAATATTAAAAATTTCTATTGCCGAAGAAGGAAAAAAATAATAGTACTGAAGGCGGTAAAACTTCATAAGCGTCAAAAAGAAGGGAGTAAAGATTACATAACAAGGACTAAGCACACACATTAAAATATACGAATTCGTACTTTACGACAGTTCGAAATAAAACTAAAAAATAACAAATGACAAAAAAAAAAAAAAAAAAAAAGTTTATTACAAAAATACCATTATAATAGCTGGACAAACGTTCCTACTTGAACCTACATTGCGTTCTATAGTCTCTCGGAAAAAGCTCGGCTACTTAAGTTTTTTGTTTGCACAAAATTTTCATTAGCAATTGCAGGATTTTAAGGAAGACTTGATTTTCGAATTCCAATATATATATATATATATATATATATATATAAATGTGTAAAAATATATATATCGCCCTTGGGATTTACCTCGATACTCTATGTATATTCGATGTTTTCATTTAACGTTTCGGATTCGTACGATTTTAATTAATTAAAAGACATCTACAAGTTAGTAACAAAACACAGTTAAGCCACTTTCCTCTCGATAAGTTTTTTTAATACATTAATTTGAAAATAAAATGAAATCACGGAGAGATTGAAAGAATATTTCATCAGCGTAAAAAAATGTTTATAAAAAATACAGTACACATTAAAATTATAAATATTATCGTACCCGATTTTCACCATATTGAACAACCGTAGGCTCAAATGTATATTAAGCTCACCTTATTCATTATATATTATATGTTATATACTCGTATGTATACACAGGAGTAGTTATATGAAATAGCAAGATCAGCGCCGGATCATCAAGAGTAAAGCACAGCTACAGTCATGAAGAAATAGACAGATGGAAAGGTCGGTTTTGAGAAGTGAAACGCCACTTTGTTACCAAATAATGTTATAAATTCGGATTTTCGTACGCTAAACTGCAAATACCGCGTGTATAATGGTTGTAAGAAACCAAAAAATTATCACAATAGTATGATTGTTCTTTTTCAACTGAAGGCAGAATTTCAATCATTTACGAACACAAATAGCTCTTTAACTTTCTATTTTATTAAGCCGGTAATTTTATAAGAAAACAATTTAGAATAGGAAAAAGTTTGTGCAACGTTATTTAATTTCTGAATAATGTAAACGACGCGTTTGAAAACTATAATTAGTATACAAACCAGCTATTTATAGAAATTCATATAGAATATATAACGCACACACACGCAACATCCTATACAAAAAGTAGTAATCTGCAAACTATTTTCAATTTTGAATATGATTTAATTCTAAATTATTTAACAAATTCGCACGTTCTTAAAAAAAATCTTACTAGAGCGTCAACTTGTAGTAGCTGGAGTAATGATTCACCTCACTTTTGAACTTGAAACTTCTCTTCAAAGCTTAGCAGCGTCGTTATGTGGTCTCTCAAAGAAACGTAATTATTTGCAATATTACATTTTATTGCCGTCTTGTATATTTAGATAAAGTAATTAACGAAAAAATACATTATTCATTCGATTTAATGCAACAGTTAAATAAAGCAAATAGAGCACCACTGACTACTATTCACGGTGAAGAATTATGTGTATATGTTTTTATAGCGTATGCTCCACATAAAACCGGAAATCGCGATATTTTGTGATCACATTTTCGATATTCGATAATTTAAGAAGCTATCTAAAATTAAAATATGGTAATTATATTAATTATATATTTATATTATTCGGTATCTGTAAATCATATTTCGTACAGAATTTAAGGATTAAAATAACTTTTTTCTTCATTTCAGATATTAAACTTGAAAGTAAGTTATTATAGAATTACTTTTACGAAACGAGTTAAAATCGCAACTGAAATAGAAAACTTCAAAAACAAATAAAATTTCATGTGCAGTAAGACATCAAATGGTTTTTTAGACATACATACGGAAAATATTCACATCAGCTTTAGTAACGATTATATGCGACTTACGACGTGATTCTCGGAAGAAGATGGTAAGTGTTCAAAATTGACCGTCTTATCGTCATTGGAATGAATATGTGTAAAAATAAAATTAAATTTTTCGGATTTCACCATGGAAACACCTCCTGGCCTCCTGAGGGTAGGGGGCCGTATCTAGACTAAAATTTCGGGAGGGGTTACGAAAATATATATTATATATATATATATATATATGTATATATATATATATATATATATCTCGGAGTCGTATCGCTTGATTTCGAGCATCGTGATTGCCTATTTGTACACTAGCAGTACAGAATAGGCAGCGCTCATATATCTGATAATACTATCATGAAATACATTTATTTATAAATAGTACACTAAAGCTGTATAGTCAATTATTGTATATGCAATATTTGAACACTATAACAAAAACAAATAAAAAACAGCCGTTTCCACAGAATTCATAAAAATTTTAATTTTCTTTTCTTTTGTCAAAAATTGAAAAGAAATAAATTTTTTCCGAATTTCGGTCCATTTAATTCAAGCAGTTATTATTTCGCAAATATTTCGAGAAGGGGGATTCCCCCCGATACGGCTCTACCCTGCGGGGTCCAGGTTGTTTTATATAATGCTTACAGAAATCTCAATTGACTAGGTTATTCTTAAGAGGGGGGGGGGGGGGGAGATGAATTTACGATTTCCGTAGCAATTTCTATTACAACTTCAGTAACATATTTTCATAACGATTTTTTCACATTATACCCGGGGCGCGAGAATGACATCAATACAAATTTCATCGTTGATTCAAGTTAATTTTGTTAGACTGCTCGGTCAAAACCGTTGAGACCGAATACCATTTAATATGCCCCCCCCCTCTGCTCATTTTAAATTCAATATTACACTATATGTTTTAGATTTCGTATTATGTTAGTAGCTCACACTCATTGTGGGGCCTTTTAAATTAGTCTCAGGGCAAGTACAGACTGTACATAGTTTATTTTTAAAAAACAGCGATAAAAGAAGCAAACTATCGCATTAAAAAACTCGGAAACATCAGTTCTAGCGGGCAAATTTAAAATACGTACTGTTCAAAAATATATGAAAAATGTTTTTGCGCTAAATAATGTATAGATATACTAAATTGCAACGACAAAAAACATCCAAAAATATTGAATCTATTTATTTAATCGACAGGTAAAAATCGACTGAACCAAGTACGTAGTATTTCGTGATTTTCACGGGTGAAAGGGTATTTTGAATTAAAAATAATAATATAAATAGTTAGTAGTGAAAAGCACACTGAGATACGACTTGTAAGATGACTCGATTTTCATAAAATAGCTGGAGACAAAACCGTCGAGGGAGGAAGAGAGGTGGGAGTACGTGAGATAACAACAGGCAACAGCACAAAGCGGCGTTTTATTTTAACGATTAGTGTGAACAGAATAAGAGGCTAATATAATTACGTATCACGTTATCATCACAAAAGTGTCTGAGCGGTGGCCGTTTAAAGTTATCATATCGGCGTGCCTTCCGTGTATTCAATATTTCAATGTAGCAAATAATAGAGAAGTGACGCGCTTAACGCTCAAGTATTGCAAAACGAATGAATAAAAACGAATTTCCCGATGAGCAATCGAATTAGAGAGCACCACATCGAATCTTCTGATGAAGTTTTATTGCGTCAATCTAATTCGATAATTTTTTCGGCCCTCATTCGTGTTGTTCTTTTAAGCGTTCATTCTTCTTCTTTGTTCTAGTCATAGGCAGTAGTTTTTGAGCGTATTCTCTAGCTGTACGGACATATAGTGTGTACATTCGGCAATTGTTATATGCAATCTGAGTGTGCATGCAAAAACTACACTTGAAAAACTGGATATTGTGATTGTTCGATTTATCGATACACAAATGATTCATGACTGCCTACTACTCAAGACTTCTGTAGCGGAAGTCGAGTGCTCTAGCAACACTAGGCTATCGCGGCGACGACTAATCGCTCATTATTACACATTATCCGGATATATGAAAACGGCTCTTAGTGCTTGTGACAATTATAGACCAATTACTATAATCTCGGTTTTAGCAAAAATTTTGGAACGATATCTTGCGTTTCATCTAAGAAATTATTATTTGAAGAAAAACGAGTGGCTGCATAATATGCAATTTGGTTTTAGAGAAGGAAAATCAACAGTTTCTTAAGAGCATTAACAACAAATAGGATAAATACCCTGGTTGGCAAATGGTAAACAATTTATTATAATTTTTATAGACATCAGTAAAGAATTCGATGCGGTAAACCATCAAATATCGTTGCGAGTTATGAAAAGGAATCACAGGTAGGCAAAAAAGATGGTTTGAAAGTTATTTGTATAATAGCAAAAGCGTAGTAAAAATCGATGAAAAATTAAGTAGAGAGGAAATTGCATTAAGACGCGTAGGTCAAGGAACTATTTTGGCTCCGTTGTTATTTTTGATCTATACCAACTCCCTTCATAAATTCGTTAAAAACTCGACAGTCTTTGCTTATGCGGATGATGATATATAGCGCTCGTTATCGAGCACCGCGACATCTATGAGACTGTTACAAGAGCATGTGAATAGTATATGTAGATAATGGGCGCATGATAAACATCTAACTGTTAATATGAAAAAATCGAAGGCTTTGTATATAAGAACGTCCAGTAGATATAGAACACATATAAACCATCTATTAAAATACACAACAATAATTGTTTAGATAATTACTTGACTTCTGAACTGTGGGTGTACACAACTGGAAACGACAGAAGAGATTAAATATTTAGGATTAATCATCGACAGAATCTTGGGACAAACATGTTATAAATTTATCTAGTAAAATCAGGCAAATGATACCCCGGCACTTTATAAATTGGCTCATTCAATACGCCATGTGGTAGTTTGCGTGTATATTATAACGCTATAGTATTGTCTAGAATCAATCATGTATGGGATATCAATTTGGGGGGAAGCAAAAAGGATGATAATCAAAAAGGTTAGTAGTCAACAAAAGAAATGCTTAAAGGTAATATTCCCTAATAAAGATCGGGTTTAATATTAGCTAGTGGAGAGAGAGAGAAATGAAATGTCTCCAAGGGTGTGATACTTTTATCACCGATTGCTTGAATGTAAAACATTACAAATATATATATCAATAGCTACGATGATAAGAAGCTGGGACAACAAGGAATAATTAATAGGAAGGTATATTTTATTTCGACCGAAAGGCATAAATGCTTAAGATTAATAGTACGGATGAAATAGTTTTAATTAAGTTGCTAGAACGAATTCCAGAAGATATAATGCAAAAACAAATAGGAACTTGGAAATTATTAATTAATCAATGGTTGGTTGATAACATTAATGACATTAGGATAGATAAATTGGGAATTGGTCGTGGCGGAGAATCGACCATTTGTATTTGTCGAACATGTAGTATAAAATTGTATAAATATGTAGTTCTTCTTTGTTTTTATCTTTTTTAGTTTTGTTTTATTATTATTATTATTTTATTTTCAGTTTATTTTTTCTCACTATTTATAAGTACGAAAATTAATAGTACAATTGTAAAGAATTATTGTAACATATTTTTCGAATAAACAATGATAAGCGTCGTGTTGGGCACCCGCAGACGGGCAGTATGCCTTACCGGACCCACAACTTATTTTTAATAATAATAATAATAATAATAATAATAATCAAATTAAATCAAATATATTTTTTAAAATTTTACAATGAAAATAAACGTAAAATAACCTTCTTAACTCGCGAATGCGCTCAGGTAGCGCGAGTTGCGGTAATCTTATGTAATATACTAGAGTGATTGCGTTTAGATCATATAGAATAACATATTAAGATGAAACAGGAAAACTTTTAAAAGGAAGGAAGCAGGGAAATATTAAAATGAAACCAAGAAATTGTAGGGAATGAAGCAAGAAAAAATTAAAAGGAAACACGAAAATTAGCAAGGAAGCAGGAAATTTACAGGTAAGGAAGCATTATACATAGTTATAAATACATAGTCTACCTGAATTATGAAATTGGAAGTATTAAAAATTTAATTACTTAGTTTAGACGTACATGGACTATTGCTATATCATGTTCCGATTTCCTGAACGATGAAATTCAATAATCACTATTTACTGAGATGAAATGAAGAGAAGGACATGATATTTTTTTAGTCTATGTTTACAAACTTGTCTTACACGTTTAAAAACGGAAATTATACTCACACTTTCCCCAACCCTTGAAATGAGTTGTAAGCCTCAATAACAACAATACTAATGATAGTAACAATATTAAGAATAATAATAATAATAGAAATAATAATAATAATAATAATAATAATAATAATAATAATAATAATAATAATAATAATAGTAATAGTAATAATACCATTAATAATAATCAAAATCAAAATCAAAAATACGTTTATTATTATTATTACTACAATAGTCCATCTATGCGCATATTTGCGCGAGCGATGGGTATTAAAATAAAAAAAAAAAACATTAAAACTTTCTTCAAGCTGCAAAAAAAAAAAAAAAAAAAATGCCGAATGCGTACTATTAATTTATTTAATACAATAACTTATACAAATATAAAACGAATTAAAATTTGATGAACCTTTTTTTTTTTTTCTTTTTATTACTCTTCTCTCTCTTTTTTCTTTATGTTTCCTTATCTCGTTATAGTTATAGTTATGATGATAGGTAGGATACAAGAATTTTACGGCGTTTTTTGTAGTTTTTTAAGTCTATTTTTAAGGATGAGGGTAAAGAATTAAAAAGTTTGGGACCCATATATATTGACTGATTCCGGATATGGTATTTGTTAATATTTGGTAGTGCTGCTAATTCTTCCCCCGCTGATCTTGTAATACCCTGTGTAACGGAGATGTTAAATTTTTTTCTATTCTTAAGGACAAAATGATGATAATAATAGTAATAATAGTGATAATAATACTAATAATAATGATACTATTGAATGGATAGAGGAGGATTAATTGAAGCGTAGTGTAACAGTAATATTCTTTGTAATGTAACTTATGTGTAGATATGTAATTGAAATGAGGATTGTAGATAGTAGCAAATGTGGGGTGGTATTGTAGTTGTTTGGGGGTTAGGAGTAAGTGCAATGTTAATATTTCATAATAAGGAATATAAGGGTAATGCAAAATTTAAATGTTCAGTACATATCGAGCAGTTGATAATAATCGAACGTATGATTAAAGAGGTGGGTATGTGTTGGAAGTCTTGTTTTTGATGGAATTTTCTTATTTCGTATAGTTTTGAAGTTTTTACTGGGAAGATGGTAATGTGATTTAAAATAATTTCAGCATTTGTTCGTAATATAATTTATTAGAATTTTTCGTCTGATATTTATATTTTCTGAGCTTAATTTTTAATGTCTCTGGTAAAATGTTAAATAATTTGGAACCCATATACCTCGCTTGAGTTCTACTGTGAAATTTAAAATAGGATGGTAAATTTGCTTTTTCTTGTTTAGATGCTCTTGTCACTCCGGTTCGTATTTGTACATTGAATTTATCTTTATGTTTCAGTACATACAGTAATAGATTGACAGTGTAAAGATCTGTAACGTTTAATATGCTGGTGTCACTGTCGTCATGGTGTACTGTGCTTATTTTTTTATTTATTGATTTTTGTAAATATGTTATCGGTGCAATGTGATAGTGGGCAGCCCCTCCCCAGTGAATGATACCGTACGCTAGTGTCGGCTGATATAGTGCCAGGTATATCATCCTTAGTTGTTTCTTACTGAAATATTGTTCTAAGTAATAAAATAAATAATTCAGTTTCCTTAATTTAGACGATAAATGAAATATATGTTTCCCCCATAATAACTTACAATCCAGGTATAGACCTAAATATTTCACTTCGTATACTCGTTTTAGTAAGATATCATCTTTCCATACTATTTTTATGTCATTTCATCTGTACTGCGGAAGATGGCTATATATTAAATATTTTGTTTTGCTTACATTCAATTGTAATTTATTACTGGATATCCAACTATGTATCATGTTTACATCCTTCTGGATCATATTTTGTAGTATATTGGGAAATCGTGAACTCGCAATCAAAACTGTATCGTCGGCGTAAGTATAAAGTTTCCCCGAAACATTTAAATTACACAAATCATTAATATAATAATAATAATAATATTAGTATTACGATTACTTTTAACTGTTTTAGGATACACTAAGATCGTTCCTCTTTTTACATTCCGTATATCTCTACTATTATTAGGATCATCAAAACTATATAGTTACTAAAAGTTATTTTCTTTGAAACATGTTTAAGGGGAGGTCCACTGACAACTAGGGAGAAAATTAATAGAATATACATGTTTCAGGGTCCATCTGGATGTCTTCAGGTAAATATTAATCTTTGATATATAATCATATCTGTTTTTAACATAATTATAAAAATGTGGAGCGCGATCGTGGAAAAATGAAAAAGAAAAAAACAAAACAAAAAAAACCGATAAATTTTTATTAGCTTCGGAAATAAATAAAGAAGAAATTGAGGAAAGAAGAAAACAACAAAGAGAAAAAAACGAAAATGACTAGAAAAGAAAACGAACAATTATTAAACATCGAACGCGAATAAGGTAATTCCTAGATAGAAGGACGATTTTGAACAGAGTAAGAAAGACCGCGTCGTATGATGCGTACAGAATTACACAATTATTTATCACTTGTCTATTTTCGGTAAAAATTACGTCATAACTATTCGCAGCTAACGTTTTGCTCTTTACCCGTGTTATTCCGGTTCATTATCGCATTAAAAAATACGGCAAGACTAAACGGAAAAATCCAGGCAATAAATATGCCGAGAAAAATAAATCATTATTTCCGAGTTCCCGATTGGTTAATAAAACATTTTTCTCATTTTTTCACCATCAATTAAGGACGCTACCAGCTCGAATTGATTTTAAGAACGTATTCTCCCCTTCTTATTACTTGAAAAGAAAAAAAAAATTTTATTAAACGTTTGATTTTACGTTTTCATTTCTAGTTAAAACTTTGGAATTTCATTTCCGTGTTATCTTTCTGCCTACGTTCGAACACGGCGGATTTTTTTACTCATTCGCGTATGTGGAGCTCCGCCGTCGCCTCTTCTATGAGGAAAATTTTATTAAATTTCGAAGGGAATTTTTCACGCTCTAGCTACATTAAATAGGCGCAGTTCAGAGGGAATAGGTTTGTTCTTCTTCCGGTGATTATGGGTTTCCGCCAAAACATTAATCGGACCAGTATGTAAACTAATAAATAACGTATTAGCGAAGTTTGAACTGAATTTTCGAACGCTTATCTCTAAAAGCGGGCATGCGACTACAATGTGTGTAAATGTCTGTAGACATCAACTAACGCCGATAGGTAGTTGTTACATTGGTCGATGTTTTTTCCTCTAGATGACGAGTAAACGAGGGTTGGTGCAACAGACTGTCCGGTAACAAATGCACCGATAACAGTGTTAGCCGAAACAAAAACTTTTCGTTTAACGAACGGGACTTGTTTTTGAGAAACAACAGGGACACTGTTTGTTCACCGGCAAATTAATTACAGACTGTTTTCGTCTAATTTTCGTTATGCATCGTCCGTTTTAATGAAGAACAGAAGTAGAGGCGCGGTTTCTTTTCCGGTTTTAATTACCGCCGTAAAAAGAGTCGACATACAGCATAGGAAAGGGAGCGAGAGAGAGAGAGAGAGAGAGAGAAAAAAACGATGCACAAGAGATGATGACATGTAAAGGAGGAAGTTGAAGTAATCACAGCAGCTGAAGCCCTTCGTACATAGAGAATCAGACTTGACAACTGTATATTGCTTCTGCAACGATGCAAGGATCTTTTTGCTGATAAACTGGTTCAGGCGCCAAGAAGGCACTAGTAGAGCTACCTACACACGGAGCATTGCAGCCATCCGACGATGACCTTCGAATATCTGCGTTTCTTTGTTGAACAAGAGATGAAGAACACGATGTACACAAAATTAATCGGGATAAGACAGCATGCGTAACCTTTCGTTTTTCTCTTCGACTGAATGACTCTGGTCGGACTGAAAATCGCGCAGAAATCCGACTTCATTCTTACAATTACGTTATTTCTGTGTACGGCAACGGGAACCAGAGCATGCACATAATATTATGTCGGAGATTTACATTTGCACCATCATCATCATGTTGGAAACGAAACATTAATTTACAGAAACTGTTCCGAGCAATGTGTCAAAGGGGGGAAATTATTGTGATATTACCGAGAATATCTAAGATCGATTAAGATATGTCGTAATCGCGACTATATTTAATTTTTGCATAATAGAAAACAAATTAATCTATTAATAGACGCGTGCCATTGTCTGAATTCTTATGATGCACATTTATAATACTGGGTATAATTAATTATATTTCCGTCAGCACTTATCGACGGCACTCATCCTACACAAGTAGTGTAATATCGTTTGTTGTCAGTACGATTGTGGCTTTTTTTTTCTTTTCTTTCTTTTTTTTTTTTTTTTTTTTTTTGTTGATAAAATCCCGACGCTATAAATTTGTTAGAACTACATTATACTGCATAGTATACATGTTCAGTGTGTGGATGTTATTTGTATTTATTGTTTTAACAATATTTTTACACTGAATAAATTTTCCAAGACTGTCGGTCAAAGAAACTGACATGTATTTCTCTTAGATTCAACCTGTTTATTAATTACGGTTGAACTACTACGAATGGATGAAAGAAACAGGGGGACAAACAATTGTGAAAAAAATTTCTTTCCTTATTTCCGTATTATTCATACTTATAAAACTAGAGATCATCATATTCTACCTCGAAAAAGAAAAAAAACAAACAAATTTACAAGACAAACTATTACCGTAGGTAAAACAGTGTCGCGGAAATTAACATAAATAAAATGCTTTTTTACAAAAAATAAATACCGATACTTGAAGGTTTATTATACAAATTTAAAAATGCACTAAAAAGTAAAAAATAATTACTCCCGATAGAAAAGTATATTTCGGAGTGATATAACTTAAGTGGTGATATCGTAATTCTTATACAACATTAAAACCTTAATTAGAGTTGGAATTAAATTCATGTTAGGAACAATTTAATCAACATTTAATGCAGTTTTTAATTATTCTTTTAATATGAATTTGATGCCAACTCCAAAAAATTAATGTTGTATAAGAATTACGATGTGACACTTAAGTGTTATATCACTCTGATATATATATTTTCTTATCGGGAGCAATTCTTTTTTACTTTTTAGTGCATTTTTAAATTTGTATAATAAACCTTCAAGTATCGGTATTTATCTTTTGTAAAAAAGCATTTTATTTTTTACTTTTTAGTGCATTTTTATTCAATTAAATTAAAACATTTTAATAAGAACAGATATTTCCACGGTAAAAACACCAAAAGCTACATTTCCATGGTAATTTGGCAAATTTATAGTATTTTAAGTCAAAAATCTAATCCGACGGTAAAAACAATCATGAATGAAAAGCATCTAAAAAGCTTCAATCTCCCGCATTATTAAGGATAACTCAAAAACTATCGGTCAGATCTTGATCAAATTTAAATGGGACCACATGACAAACACTAACTTTCAAATAAAAGAAGAATCATCAAAATCGGTTCATCTAGAAGAAAGTTCTGTGGTAACACACACATAATAAAAAAAAAAAAAAAAAAAAAAAAAATACAGTCGAATTGAATACCTCCTCCTTTTTTGAAGTCGGTTAAAAACAGATTAAATTTAACATTTTTCCAAGTTAAAATTTTTAAATCGTATTAAATTTCCAAATGTTTAGCACGTTCGTTACTCTTATTAAACGTTTAACACACTTCAATTTCACTTTAGCATGCGTCGAAAATTGTCCGCCCGTGTTTTAATTAGATCAACAACTTCTTACGACATTACAGTATGGGTACATTACAATATAATATATAAACGAGGAAATATACGAGAAATCTGGAATGTTCTCGAAGTTCTACTACGCGAACACATCCCAAATAAAATGTAAAAAGAAGCCTGACACGAAATTATTACAATTGCAAGATTTTATTATCCTGTCGTAGACTGTTTATCTCCTTTCCTTTACAGAAAGACGATTAATGAAATAAAATTAAAACTATTCTTTTTTTTTTCATTTGATTTATTTATTTATTTTTGGACACGATGACAAGGGATCTCCGCTGAGAAACGAACTAAAGTCAGATCAAATATTAAACTTATGGAAGCAGCGTTAAATATAACAGATAAACAACAATCAGCATGGAAAGAGTCGAAGAGAAAGGAAATATTCCCTCTTTTTCGAAATCCTGCGTAACTAATAATCAAGCTGATTAGGTAAATGATAAAATATCTAATAATAGTAGTAGTAATAATTATAATAATAATAATAGTAATCCATCCAAAATACCCGGTGGAGGAAACACCGACCTTGTTCTCTTCAATTTAATAATAATACCGCTTGTCTTCGATTAGGAGAAATATTAAAAAATTAAAATTATACGGATAGTATTTTAGAAATCAAGGCATATGGTCGGAGACTAAACCGGTCGTAGAATGTAAAAATAGTTACTCGGCAAATAATATAGTTTTAGATGATAAAATTTTCACTGACAAAATTTAAAACAACACTTACGAATTATGCACTAAAACCTTACTCAAGAATTAATGCCTATGTGAAAATTAAAATAAAAATTACTGCGGCTGATGTTAACGCACAAAAGCGTTAAAAATGAGTTCATTTTATATAATACAGTAACAGATATCTAAAAACTGAATTAATCTACAAATTTGTGGAATTATTACTTTAGAAAACTTTAACGTGAATTCTTTATGCGTATATTAAAATAATAAATGAAATTGAACGATTTTTTTTTTTAAAAAAAAAAAAAAAATGAAGGATTTTATTTCAGTTATTACTTGTTTTCCTTATTTACTGGAAAGATGAACAGGACATGTCCAACAGCTTTAATGTTTTTAGTAGTAAAGTAATGTAGGTGAAAATAAAAATTTTTACAATTTAGAAAAACATGATAATTAAGTGAAACAGGAAAACAAAAACTGTGAAATCCCTTACCATATACTTAAGTAGTGTGTAGAGATTGAAACGAAATGATTTAAACACCTAACAGGCCGCAGTTGGTTAGGCAGTGGTGTTTCGTTCAGGTAGAACCGAATTCGAATCTTGTTGCTGCACACTGTAAAAATTGTATGTTAATGGCCATAGTTAACGCGCTCAAAATGGGGAAAAAAAAGAAGCGAAATACCCTAATTAGACTGGAAGTGGGAGAAAAGCCGCGACAAAACTCGAAATCTAAATAGAAAATACGAACAACGGGCAAAGAGGAGGAAACAATGAATTGAAAATGAAGTACCTGATAATAGCGAAGAAAACTTTATCATTAATTTTCAAATAAAACATAATTATCTAAAAACGCGTCAATAACAGTCGATAAGCATATCACTGGTAATTACGCGATTAAATAATTTACTAAACAACATTTTTGGACCTAATTAATTTATCGACGGAAACGTAATATTATGAGTAATATAATAATAATTATGGTTCCCGGACGAACGTGTTTCTTTTATTTTTATTTAATTATTCAGCCTTTTCGAAGATTGGGAAAAAATCGTATTGAAACACAAGAAAAGTGACACGAGATAGTATTTTTTTTTTTTTTTTTTTTTAAATGGGCTCGGTGTTAACACTGACCCAACTACATGGACCTAGATCACCTACTCAGATTCTGAGGCGATCGGAGATAGAAAGTATAAAGGAAAGAAGGAGGGGAACAACGGCTGGAGATGGGAAGGAAAGGATAAAGGAAACATTGAAAGGGGTAGGAAGATCTAACGCCAAAAGTTCGGCGTATAGATGAGAGCACTGAGGAAAAAGAGCAGAGCATTCGAAAAGGATATGGTTAGGGTCACATATAAAGGGAGGATCAGTTGAGTGGAGAGGGCAAAAGGGAGAAGGTGAAAGAGAAAAAGAAAAACGAGAAAAGGGAATGGCCAAGTCTCAGTCTGATTAAAGAAACAATAGCCGAGCGCCGAGAAAAAGGAAGAAATTGGTACCAAGGCTGTGAATTGGGAGTAGGCCGTAGGAGGAGGTAGAAGGAGGAGCGATTGGCAAAAAAGGAAGGGTAGATGTCAACCCACAGTCTGGTATGGAGACTTGCGGAGAGGAAAAGGATGTCTGAGGCAGGAAAATGCGGAAGGAATGGACCATTGAGAGACGCTGAGCGAGCTAGGAAGTCAGCTGCTTCGTTGCTCTCAATGCCAGAGTGGCCAGGAACCCATAAAAAGTCAATAAGGATAGAACGTACTAAGCGCAAGTTGGAGATAGAGGCACGAACAGAAAGAATGATGTCATTAGTCGAGTGAGAAGGAGGAGAAGAGATAGCTTGCAGCACGGATTTGGAATCAGTAATAATGAGAAACTTACAGATCCCTCTTGAAGAGGAAATAAAGGAGACAGCACGGAGAATGGAGACTGCTTCAGCAGAAAAAATGGAACAAAAGGAAGGAAGTTTGAAGGATTCCGAGTGATTAAGCGAGGGGGCCGTAAAAGCACCACCCACCCCGCTATCATTTTTGGAACCATCGGTGAAAATTTTTTACAGGACGGGGAAATGAAGAATTTAATATGTGGGCATATTCACTGACCACTGTGCTCTGAGGAGTGGAGTTAGCACGAAGAGGAAGAGAGGAGAATGAGACGGGAAGACATGTACTATTGAAATCAAAAGAAAAGTAAGGAAGCTTATTGCGGGAAAAGACATAAGGAGAGAACTTAGAGACCCGAGCAGCTATGTGCGCAAGAACCGGGATTTTGTGAGGAACGAAGCGCCAGTGGTCATTGATATACCGATAGGAAGAAATAAGTTTAGATGAAGAGATCGGGAGGCGTTTAATTAGAAAACGGTAACCAAGCAGAGATCTGCGGATAAACAGGGGTTTAATATTAGATTCAGACAAAATGGCAGGAATGGGAGAAGACTTTAGGGCCCCAATGCAGAGCCGAAGACAGGAGTTTTGGATTCTATCAAGTTTGCGCAGGAGGGAGTTTGAGGCATTGCCGTATAAGAAGGAACAGTAGTCTAGTTTGGAACGAATGATGGATTTGTAGAGAATTATGAGAATATATGGATCACCGCCCCACTTGAGAGGACATAAGGCTTTCAGGAGATTTAGTCTCTTAAGACAAGATATATAAAGGTACTCGATATGTTCTTGGAAAGAGAGTCGACTGTTTAGGAAAATACCAAGATAGCATATGGAATTAACAATAGGAATAGGATAGTTAGAGGAGATGATGTTTACCAGAGCACGATTATATGGGCGGAGGGAGAAAATAATAGAAGAAGACTTGGAAGGAGAAAGAGAAAGAAAAGCACTGGAGAGGGAACTACTGAGGACTGATAGAGAACAATTAATCTCCTCGTTAGCTGTAGCTAGCACGTCTGAAGTGGAGTAGATAAGGATATCATCCGCAAAAAGGAGAGAAGAAGAAGGAATGCGAAGAGTAGCGATATCAAGGAGATAAATATTAAAAAGAGAAGGACTAAGACAGGAACCGTGAGGCAAGCCGCGGTAACAACGTCTGACTGTTGAAAAGGAGGGAACAGAAAGAAAAAGAGATCCATTTTGGAACAGATTAAGAATAATGGTAACGAGAATAGGAGGAATATTGAGGGAAATGAGCTTAGAAGCCAGGAGATCGTAATCGGTCCTGTTCCTTAGTTCATGAGATGATGATGTCAGAAATGTAGTCTTAAGAAACGGAACAATAAACAGACTCACTGTTATAGAATAGAGCGGCCAATTACTGAAAACAATGAGACAATACGATAGAAAGATGGAAGTTGTATCGAAACTCTGAACATTACGATACGAAAAAACTTCGGAATGCGTTTTTAACTTCGCCAGCTCGGGGAGGAATTTTCCTGCCCGATTACGGCTGGTAATTAACCGTTTATTCCTGGTTTAAATTGAAATCGCGATTTGAGATCAAAAATTAAACTTTCAATACAATAGACCCTATACAGCAAAATCATCGTGATATTTTGATTAGAACTCAAGTCGGCGCTGTAGTTAAAGTTGATTTAATTTTTAAAAAAAGTGAGGGATTTAGAGCTTTTCCGTTTTTTCTGTTTAGTTGTTTTCCTTTCTTTTGAATATTTCCGTACAAACTTTCGGCCATAATAATACTCTTCGTTTAAATTAAAACGATAAAAGGAAGAAAGGCGTTGGCGTAACAAAATAGTGAACACAGTAAATATTCAATGAGCTAGCGCTGCCTCTTCGACAAAATACGCAGTCAAAGTGATAATTAGGAGTAAGGGATAGGGGGCAAACAGATGATGACGATGTACCACCTTAAAGAATTTAAATTGCAGTTTTATTAAATCCGGCCCGGGAATTAATTGAGTAATAATACGTACTTTTAACAGAATTCTTGTATTAAGAATTGTTCATTGTGCCTTTTTTCTTCTTCTTCTTCTTCGGTTTAAATAAGCAACCATTACATCTTGATTATTAAAAAGAAAGTTTTAAAAATTTTCATCCGGAGAATTTTCTGCTAAATACCTATAATGATTTTGTTTTTCTGTATTTATAATATTGAATGATATAAACATTTCTTTTCTCATTCTTAGCTTTTATTTTTGTTAAAAACATTGGTTATCAATATAGTTTTTAAAATATAGTTTTACCTTTTTACCACAAAATTTGTTCATTACAGATGCTTCGCCTGTTGCGCATATAATTAATTCATTTGTAAAAATAGAAAGAAAGGTGTTACGGAAATATCCTGAAAATCCGGAAGAATGAGTCTTTAATCATATCGTACTAAATAGAATTCTCGTTTATTTACGGTCCTAAGAGATACATTTTGGAAAGTGATGATTTTAGTAGAATGGTAGAGATCAGCAAATTTGTCGGAAAAATAGGGGAGATTGTCAAAGGAGAATCCGCGAGACTAAAATGAACCCAGGGTTAAGATAGGAATTCATTTCCTAGGTGTAAAATGGTACTTTTTAGAAATGAAAGGTAGAAGCGAATAAGTGAGTGGGAGATGTTCAGCGAAGAAACATAGCCTTAATAAGGTAAACAGACAAGTTGGCAATGAAAGTGAAGAATTTTCGAATGAATCTGATCTAGAAAGACAAAAAAAAACCAGAGAACAGTGGTTAAGTGTCTGGAATAGGTGACAAACTTTTATACAGGGAAATAAAAATGAAGAGGTAGCTGTCCCAATAAGACTTTCAAAAGTTTAGCTTTTTAATGGTTGAAAAAGAAAAAAATTTGGTACGTTCGGAATAGAACAAACCCAGATACCGGAATCAATTACCTCAGAATTCCATAATGACTCTTTCCCGGAAATCCTGGCCCTCCTATCGCAGTACGATGTGAGCGTAATTTCCTTCCCCGATCTGGTATCTAACATCGCGATCCCCTGCCGTGAGCCCCTTTGAATACTGATGTTGATTTTTTCCCGATAAAGTATAATAAACCCCTGCATCCGAATATTGTTCAGTTGACAGTAGCGACAATTCAAAAATACCCCGACCATCTCATTTTCTTCACGGATACTGCTAAAGCCACCCCAGAGGCTACTTCATCCCCAACTGCCTGCTCCTTTGAAGACTGCGATGTGATCCGAAGCATTCGACTGAATGATAATTGTTCGGTATTGGATGCTGAAATATATGGAGTATTTTTCTGTTTGGAATATTTTCTTTCTGCAGAGCCTACATCACTGAAAGCCCTGTTGGTATCTGATTCATCTGCGGCGCTATCGACAATCTCTAATCCTCTCACCAAATATCCTTTAGCAATTCGAACCCAGCCAGTATTATGTGAACTTATTAAGAGAGAATGCTACATTTCCTCTTTATGGGCGTCCAGCCATGCTGGGATTCCTAAAAATTAATGCGTCGATACATCCGCCCGAGCAGCATTATACTGTCCCTTGCCTAATAACAGCCTTCCTCCACCTTATCTAGCAAACATAATTTTTAATAACATCACGTCCTCGTGGAAAGCCCATTGGTCTTCATATGACTTTCTTAAGGCTAATCAAACCCTCAATTGAACCATGGTGGTCAGAAAAAAACATTTTCCGTAGAGATTTCTGCGCCCTTAGCCGCTTACGCACGGGCCCCACCTCCTATGAATTGTTCTTTCTGTTGCCAAGGTGTTGTTCTCTCAACTCCCTACATAGTGCGTGACTGTCCAGCACTCTCAGCCCATCGGCCCCCTTTTATAAATAACAAAACAGTCACTAACATATTTGAGAATTCCGCCGATGAAATTTCATCTATGACATAGTTTATCAGGATTAGTGGAATAAGCAGTTATCTATACGAGCAAACCGCGCATCCTCGTACTGCCACAGCAGTTGAACCCGGTACAGGGTGTTGCGTCTATAAAAACAAAAAAAAAAAACAAAAAATCAATACGAGAAGACATATATTGTTTAAAAGAATTTTTTATGATCGTTCGTGATAAGTTGTTTCTTCGCGATATCTATAGTTGGCTGTATTCAGTTTTATCAGCGTGCTCGGTGAGATTGTTCCGTTTTATATAATTTTATCTTCTAAACGTGATATTTCGATCTTTATTATTATTCATTTGTGCATGTTTATTTAATTTTCGCTTACGTAATTTAAAACTACACTTATTTTCGTTGATACAGCTGCATATTTATTTTCGTTTTTCCTTTAGTATTGTTTGCTTTTTTTTCTAATTTACTCGTACTTCAGCCATCTTGTCAGTTGGCGATTCCACAGAATTGGCTACGACTAACTTGCAATATGCAGTAGAAAAAATTAGCGAATGGACATGTCATTCGAAGATCAAGATTAATCAAGAAAAATTGGTGTATGTTATGTTTACGCCTCGTAAATCTAAGACCTGTCCTATATATACCTTGACCGTCTTCCTATTCCGAGATCGGACTCCGCTAAATACCTGGGTATGCATTTAGATTCTAGGCTGAATTGGAAGATGCGTGTCAAGGTGAACAAAGAACAAACCATGCTTAAATTAAGACAGATTTATTGGTTGATTGGGTGTTACTCCAAACTCAATCTGTCTAATAAACGTATGATTTATTTTCAAATCATCAGACCGATGTGGATATATGGTATTCAACTCTGAGGCTATGCAAAGACATCCAATCGGTTGATTATTCAGCGCGCTCAAAACAAGTGTTTCCGAAGCATGAGCTTTCTGGTATCAACAAAACGAAGAAATACATTCCGATTTAAATATTCCATGGATCGATGAAGTCATACGGTATATTGCAGAAGCGCACCAACACCGACTTCACAGTCACCTGAATATCGAGAGGCTTTCGAACTGCTACTTTCCGATGATAACTTAAGGCGCCTTAAGCGCACAAAGCCTTATGAACTAGGCACCTAATTTATTCTGTAATATATTCGTATGTATGTGACTTATTGGTATGTGCATATAGTTGGTGTGCGTGCGTGTGAGTATTTATATGCGCGTATGATTATTTATCTATCTATATAATATTAGGAGTTATATAATTATACATAGTTTCTACTCTGTTCATGTCACAAATTAATTAGATTAAGTTGTAACACTGTTTTAAAAGTAGTGCTAATTTATTTACTGTAATAAGATTGTACTAAAAAAATATGCGTGTTATTTGCCTTTCTGCTCTTTAATCATCTGTGTCCTCATATATAGTTTATTGTTACATTAGCTGATGAGCTCGTTTAAAGGAGGCTGTTCAGTGGTTTTCTTCAAACCTGGCTTACCTCTCAACGTGATACGAGGTGGACACATCCCATAATCTTCCGAAAAACTACTCTGCCTCGAATTATCCTGAATTGTTCATATTTCCATTCCTCCGTTGACTGTTCTATGCGGAATCTTCTGCTATTCTACGCGCTGTTCTCTTTGTTTCCTCATCACTAGTTTCCCACGAAGTTCCCATAATCTCAAATTCTATCTTCAGGCTATCTTCCGTTGGTTTCAGACCATTTAGGCATTGAGGCCAATGAGATAGTGGATTCATTAGCCAGTTTTTCCGTTTTCGGACACATTGTCAGCTTATAATATTGCTCTTCTTTACTCAGATGCTCATTTCAGACTACGGCTCGATTCGATTTTTGTTTTCTAATTTCGGTCCATGGTTCCTAGACTTCTCTTTACTTAAGTACTCCGCAATCTCAGTTATTTGTCCCTCTTTTTGTTTTTTTGTAATCACATTCCCCTTCCTGCATAGTTTTCTTGGTTTTCATTTACACTTAACTTTGTCCTCTTCACTCCCTTCAGCATACTTCCCTGTATTTTACGTTATTCAATTCTTCTCTTTTAAAACTTGGTATTCTCATTCCTTTCTACTTCTGTTATTTCTGTTTTCGAATTATTTTTATCTTTCATATGCTTAAAAGTTTAAGAATGTAACTTTAATTTTTCCTTCTTGCTCTTTCTTGAACTAATACCGTGATAACAAATCCATAAAAAAAAAAAAAAAAAGAAAACAAAACAAAACGGGCAGATTAACTAAAGCAAGATTACGAGGTCGAAGGGTAAATACAGCATACAAAAGAACTTAGGAGGGGAAATAGAAAGAGGTTAATTGAAGAGAAGAATGTTTTAGCACAATAAGAGGAATGAAGAGCTTCATTGACCGCTACAATATCGCGGAAGAAGAAATTCAGGGAATGGATGTGTCTCACCATTAGGGTATATGCTGCAAAGAGTAGAGTTGAGAACACCGTGGGGAAGAAGCGTCTCTCGGAAGATACGAAAAATTTTTTCACGCCAGCGTCCAGTATATATTTTGCTAGGGCTGGATCTAAGGGGAGGCTAAAGGGGGCTATAGTTGTGGGCCCCAGCCTCCGGGGGCCCCCGCGCTCTCGAACAGAAAAAAATTTAATTTTTTACGTGCGAAATTTAAGTTTTTTTACCCAAAATACTCGCTACTAAATTACTCTGAGCCCTTTAAACTTATCTCTTTATGTTCAATTTTCCGTTCCGAATTCACTGCTATCTTATATGCTCTTTTCTTTATCTGTTTCTTACAGAATCCTTATCTTGTGAGATTCTCAAAGCGTGCTGTAAGCTATCGACCCCCCCCATACCAACTATGTAATCCTTTTTATATGTTTCTAATCTTTTCATTTTTTATTTAATCCAAATAGATCTTTTGTGGATTCCCGATCCCAATTATCTCCTTCTTCCGGCAGGTTTCTCAACGTATTCTCATCCATCAATATTACTATTCTGTCTAGAGCTGTTCATTGCGCACTGTGATTTATTAACTCTTACTCCTTCTCATTCTCCAATCCGGATTCTTTTTATTTGTCTATCCAACCTTCCGTTCCTGTCTACTTCTGTTTCTTGACTTTTCTTCTATGCAACGATCTAATCTCTCTGCGATATACCACTTGCGCTTTAGTCATAGTTTGCTCTGTTCATCGTTTTTCCCTTTTTTTCACGTGCCATCTTCATTAATCCATTGCATCCTTTTAATGCCATTTTATATATAAACCCGATCACATAATGTTTGAATATTCGTAGCTTTCAACTGAACAAACTTTTTTCTATTCCTCTCCTTTATCAAACAGTATTCCCAATATCCACAATACTTCGATGAAAATCAGATATTTTGCAGTATTATAACTTTTAAAACAGTAATGCAAAACGTTCTTTAAAAAACACTCAAAAAGTAACTTCTTTATACATTTTCTTAAAAAAAAAAAAAAAGAAAAGGGTGCGGTTCTTACGGATAAATTGGATAAAAATATCGACTAGTATATTAAATTCCTCTAGTCAACTATTGTTTACCTTGTTTGCTATTACAGTTTCACTACAAAAAGAATGTTGCAGAATCATACTTGTTGCTCTATTTTTTACAAGCCTTGTATAAGTTCCCTAAATAATTTTTTTTTTTTTTTTTTAAATTCCAATTAAAGTGAGAACTGTTTAATCACAATATAAAATCAAAAACATAAAATAATTAAAAGTATTTCATATTCCCTTTGAGGCAAGCATTCATTTATCGGTTTAAAACAATTAAGAAACAACGAAAACTGAAATTTATTACACAAATGATTAAGTTAGAATGATACCGCAAATATGTTAATCGATATAATTTGTTTTTAATAAAATATCGATATATGAGACCGTTGAAAATCGCGAAATACTAGACAGGTGGTACACGAAAGATTTTAAAACGAGTTTTTCGGTGGAATTGAAAAATTCGACTTGTTTTTTAACAATATTCTTGCAGTACTTATATATATATATATTTTTTTTTTTTTTCAAAAATATGTTTATAACATTTTCGCTGTGAAATTCACAAAAAAGAAGAAATTATAAAGCATTACTGGTAATAATACATAACAACTACTAGAAACTTCAAACGCTCTTTTTCCTCTTTCAAAAGGAGCTTTTCAAAATCGGTATTAAAGATGTTTCGAGGACACTTAGCGGATTTAAATTAAAATTTACGGGAATATTTTTTAAACCACTATCCAGTAACTGTCGCAACAGATTTTTATATTTTTTCTTAAAAACTAAATAGAACAAAAAAAAAAAAAAAAAAAAAAAAACCAGTAAGAAATAATAAAAAATAAAATTTCAATTTCAATCGAAAATGTTTACTAATTATCGCATAATGCTGTTTTACAAATAATTAATTTCGTGAAAATTGGCCAATACAAAAGGCTGTGTGTCTTTTATTTATTTTGGAGTAGAAAATCTAAAAATTTACGTTTGATGAAATCTCATGAATGACCATCCTACATAAATACTTTTTGGTTACACAGTGGTATTACGTCTGAGTAGAAATCGATATGAACTCCGCTACGGTCTACTGAAATTAGAGAAAATTATAATATAATGTTTATAGCTGCAAATCCCACTAAAAAAAAAAAACTTTCGACACCTAACATTAAAATGCTACTATGTTTTAACTGATTTTTTTTCTTTTATTTATTTTTTTTTTTTTAAATAAATAAAAGACTAAAGCCACACCTAGAACAAAATAACCTGTTCCACTTAATTTTTTAAAATATTTGAACAACTGGAATTTAAAATTAATCGACCAGTTCTCGATTGGTAGAACGTTTCAGATTCGCATTAATGATTATCTATTCACCTCATGAAACACAAGAATACGAAATTCACAGGGAAATCAGTCATTAGTCCTACATTATTTTTCATAAGTATGTCGGAGCTTTTCACAATAACTGTCCTTCCAATTCAATACAGTTTTCAGTGACAATTTAACAATATATATAATTTCGAGCAATTTTAAATTAATAGATATATTACTTTATTAAAATACTATGTACGAAATCAACAGTTAATTAAAAGACGAGAATATTCAAAATTGGATAAAGAAGTGTTCGGTGTTGAACTTGAACTAAAAGAATGGAAAACAGCATTTATTCAATCGGTCTTTCCATCTCATTCTTGGTTTCATAACTTTCCTTCTTTACGATGCTAAATTATTTTCCCCTTACGTCGGTTGCGTTTTAACCATAGCTTAGCTTGTTTCGATAAAGGGAAAAAACATCACTCCTTTCAATATATACTAACAACATATAATAAAATATAGCAACTAAAACATTTGTTGATTGCAATTTGACGTAGACGAGGCAAAAAATCTGAGTATTTTCAAAAAGTAGTAATGAAACTAACGAGGAAAACAAATATTACTTATGTCCGTTGAATTTGTAGAACGTTTTTTTTTTTTTGAACGAGATGTTGTGAACGAAAACATTAGCCCAGGAACTAGGACAATAAAGGAATGTAGAATTAGATCTTTATGCGATCAAAGGGTGGCGGACAGAAAGAATCCAAGGGTTGGAATAACGAAAAGAAAAGAAGAGGATGAAAGACGCACTACAAGGGAGGAACAGGGAAACCAATTAGTAAAAGAGGAAAATAAGAAGAGGAGCATTCAGTATCAATGGAAAAGCATTCGAATAAAATGTAATCAGCTTCATTTATGAAGCAAAAGTGAAAAGGTAGAGAGAGGACAGAAAGAAGAAGACACAAATGAGAAATAGAAAATTAAAAATAGACTGTGCCTAAATACATCGCAGAAAGAGCTGGGAACGTGCAAAAAAAGAAAGTTGGGTAAAATATTAACATAATAAGACGTAAATATACCTTAAATTAAAACTTACTACATGAATCACAAATTAAAAATAAAAATCAACCCTTTCCTTTTTGTTCCTCTAAATGTCAAGGAAATTAAATATTTAAACTTTTACAGTGATTAACCACGATGTAAATAATTTTCTAAACGCAGTTTTCCGTAAATTATTTACATCATGTCGAGGAAATTATTAACTTACATAAATAGCAAGAAAGGATAGAGATGCAATCAGGCGGAAACCGGAAACATCATCATTTTCCAATGCCGATAGGCACGATTTAAGTGAAAAAAACAACATGCACCATTTTTCAAGAACATGTCGATTAAAGTGTACAGAAAGTCGCCAAGGCAGAGAATGTAATAATTTCGTAGTTTTATTTACTACAAAAAAAAAAAAAAACAAAAAAAACAACAAATGGAATAAATAAATATATACATATAAATGACGTTATTCTTGCATCTGGGGCAATATGAAAGAAACGTAAAATATGTAATTGAAGTAATAATAGAAACTGCTATGCAAACAGTAAATATTATTTTTGTTATAAGAGTGACACGTAGTTCACTGGAATTAACACGTACGGAGCGACCCCCGACCCCCAAATAATAATATTCTATAATTCTTATGAATTGTCCATTTTAGAGTATATGTATATATGGATGCGTTCAAAAATTATTTTTGAAACAGAAATTATAGTTTTTTGTTGTTTTTTTTTACCGGATTCAATAATTACGTTTAAATATATCAAACGTATAGAGATGGTAGTAGAAATTCAACATCATTTTTTAGATGTCAACTTTTCGACATTCTAACTAATAAAATATAAAAAATTTTGGCAGGCGATTAAAATTTAACTTTGTTCTTAAAAAATAATAGTTACCTAATTGTTTTTTGGAGGACGCACACAAACAGAGATAACGTAAATTTTATATCAACTGTGACGGAAGTTTTTACGTAGTCTAAAGCAACAGGAAATTTCAGATTTTTGAGGGCCTTTTATACCGAAAAATTGTTCTTCGAAATTACTGGTAACCGGACGTTGCCCCGGAGATATTGTTTGTTTATCAGCGCATAAAAAGTTTCTTTTTTTTTCTTTCTTGTTTTGGTTTTACGATGTTTATCAATGTAAAAGACCTAATACATAATTGCGAAAATCACTTAACCGAAGAAGAAATGTGCCTGTATAGATCTTAAGGCTTTCTGTTATTTCAAAAGTACAGAAAAATCGTAATAGTAGAAAAATATAAATAGTCAGTAAAGCATAACAAGTTTGATTATACCGAAATCACATGCTGCTAGGAAATGAAAGCCAAAAAAATCTTCGTCAACAGGAAACAAACGGAATAAAGATTTAAAAAAAAAAAAAAACCAAAAGAGGAGGAACAACTTCGACAACCATTCATTTTCATTTTTGTAATTTTACATTTTTTTTTTTTTTTTTTTTTACTCTTAAAATCGTCACGCGTTTTATTACTATCTTTTCGAAATTTCGAGTTAATATCTTTGAACTGTCTTCCTTTTTTTTTTCTCTTTTTTCACTCTTAGTCGTATTGAAAGTTCAAAACATTATTATCATTGCGCTGAGTTGTGTTCATGAGCCTAAAATAAATTAACTAAAAAAAACTTCATTCCTTTTTCTTTTTTTAGAAATGTAAACTATTAGAAACTCAATTTCTTTTTTCTTTTCAATATTACTTATATCGGTGGTCCTCAAATTTCATTTGCGAAAGATGTAATAGTACGTAAATCACACGACTAAAATATATAATTATTAAAAAGAAGAAAGAAGTTTTATATATAAATATCAATTAATTGTTCATTATTAATTAATATTTGTCCGCTGTAAGAGTTTCATCACGATAGCCGAGTTGCTAGAGTAACCGGACTACCAAGGGCGTTCGAAAAACGATAAGTAAAAATTAATCATTAAAAAGTAAATAACCGTTAATAGTTGGGTGGAAGGCAACGACAAGCATACATACTATTACAGGCAGAAGCGGATGTCAATATACAATATCATTTGCACACTTGTATAAAACAAAAGATTTCAATCAGTCTTTAAGGTGTAGTTTTTCATACACATTTGTATTGCATACATTGTCATGAACGTTTACGTTATCTGTACAACAGTAATGTACAAAGTAAGTAATCACGATGTTAGCGAGCGCTGTGACACTATAAGACCTAAAAATACAATAGTTTTCCTTCCTTTCTGAGCATAATTTAAACTGCTATATACTTGAGGTTTACCGATTGCGCAACAGGTTAAATATTAACCTTAACTTTTGAAAGCATCGCCAGTTTTAGAAATATACTGCCAAAAATAAAGGGTTGAATACGCCTTTTTTTACTTCAAAATATTCGGAGAAAATTATCAGTCTGATACATTTAGTAGGCCGTGAAAAACATTCCAATCAACCAACAAATTTTTTAAACACTGAATAAAAATAAAAAATAGAACGAGTTTTCATGCTCCACGAGTAAAATTTAAAATGATGTTAAACAATTGGGGGGGGGGGGCATTATTGAAAAGTCTAAATTAAAAACGAAAAAATCTTACACAAGCTGAACGATGTTTGAACACCTCCCCTCCAATTAACCGAGATAGAATTTCGGTCATTAAAAAAAAAAAAAAAAATTGAAAAATCTTTTGTACTAACACAGATTTTAATCTTCTCTTTTCATCATAATCTAAAATGAAAATTTTCTCTTCTTCGACTGCGCGCTCAAACGCATGACTTCTTCTTCCTCAACCTAGAATTAATACCTCAAATTTTTGTCAAAGATTTTCCAGTTGTGTTTTTTCAAAAAGGCCATGTACCGAGTAGATCATGCGAATCACTTAAGGGATTTTTAATAGCAGCTTGAGTTTGACTACGGATGTAGTACGTGACAAATTGTATTTGTTACTGAATAACCAGTAGCTGTTGAACTCCAAGTATAGAGTTACTTTCGAATTGGAGTCGTTACTCGTAATGCTTACTAAAAAAAATTGATTGAATTAAGATATTAATCAAGGCTTTTTATAAAACTTTTTCTACAGAATCCCATATTTAAATAACACGTTATGAAATATTACGATGGTAAAATGTTTTTAAAGAAAAATATAATTTTTCTTCTTCGAACACCAAATATACAATAGTGTGAAAAATCATAGAATTGAAATGTAATAATTCAAAGAATAGCATTTTACTATTTTATTAATAGAAAAATAAATAAATAAAGGAATATCTCTTTAATCAAACGTGTATTTCAACAACAAAAATATCGAGCTAAAAGAATAATACATTTCGTTGCATTTACTTTTTTTTTTTGGTATTTCGGATGCGTAATTGTAAGCGGTTATATCACACAATTAATGTGAAAGTGTAATAATATATAGAATTTGGCGTTTAACATTCAGACCGTTCCGAACAAACCTAGACTGTTTTCAAGTATCTAGCTGGTCTAAAATCGAGTTCAGTACTAATGAAAATTTTAGAGAAGTGTCCCGCCCCGGTGCGTCCACGAGAGGAAAGCGGTGGTTTATCTCCACCTAAAATTTTATTCAGTTCGGCCTATTGTGACTTTTAACTTTACAAACAGCAATGAGGACTCCTCACGAAAAGTCTTAACAAGATTTAGTTTACTTTATTATTATTATTAGTATTATTTTTAAATAGCTCAACAATATGTGTTATAATATGGTAATAAAATTGTTATTATAATAAATAGGGAACAAAAGTTTAAAATAAAATCAGTCAATATGTATAAGAGAAAAGCGTACTTATTGATCGTCTCCGTTAATGATGTGCGATAATACTTAATTATTACAGTGTTGTAATTATTAGCAAGCGTAATGTATCTATTATAGGCGCACACGCTGTATTAGAAAAAGGACACGAATATGCGGTAAATTTATTCGATCAACAATCAGCGTCTGCCACCTACGTTTCTTCTGGATGGAGGAAATTTTTCTGCGGTTTGACTTGACGACACACGTTGTCCCTGCAGTACGCTCGTTTTATCAGCGACGACGAATTACGAGCGAGTAAATGATGCATTGTGGTCGCAGATGATAAGACAGAGAAAATATCAACACGACTAAACATCCGGTTGCAGTGCAAGTGATATCACAGAATAGGAAAGCTCGGTCAAAGGTCATACGCATGCAGCTCTGATTGCTGGTCAATGCTTGCGCTATTACCAAATTTTTTCTCTCCGACGTACCGGTGTACAATACATAGAGAAGCGTGTTTGCAACTTTTATCTTAGACCAACCATCGAAATCATTAAATACGTACGCGAAAGTCATTTTGCAATTACATAACACTTGCAGTGCTAATAGCGAATATGTTTTCTCACCGACGCGATAAAACTCGTCTCTCGACAATGGGTTTTTATTATTATATGCTTCTGCTAAAATGCGATTTATTTCAAGGTAATAATGTCGGTCGGAAATTAACTCTAAAGCGAATTTATACAAAGTGCAGCGATTTTTTTAAATTTTGAAATAATTACGATACCGTATGTCGACCAGTACACATTAATCAAAGTGCACAGGCTTCAGCGATTTTAGAAAAATACGTAAATTTAAAATTTTCATAAGAATACGATTAGCAATAGATGTGTAACTTCGGTAAAAGATAAAAAAAAAAAAAAAACAAAAAAAAAAAACGCATTCTAAAAATAATTTTAAAGTAGAAAGAGATATTTAACAATAAAATAAAAAAGCTATCATCAGGAAATTAAAGCAAATATCGCTAAAACAATTTATACAGAACAGAAAAATGTATGTTTTGAATTACTAATTCTAAAAAAGAATAGACGCATAAATAATTCAGCAAAAACTGAAATGTTCCTTTGAAATTTTTTAAAAAACTTTATTTTACGAAAAGGAGAGTAGCTGATGTTCACTGTTGACCCATAGACCACAAATAAAATTGTCGACATTTTTAGCGCCACAAAACTATGGTACATAATATATATATAAATATATATAAATGTGTGTGTGTATATATATCTATAGTATATACATATATTTTTAAAATTTAATTCGTTCATCTATTACGGACATTAACCACCCAGCGCAAATAATCATTTTAGATATTTTCAACAGTGGGATGTTTCAGTCCAACATAACAACATACATTAGGTAATCAACTAAGACTAACAATTGCAGATTTTGCTATATATCATACTAGTTTTTCTTCATATTGTAATCTTTCTATTTATTTTAACTTAGTCAACGTACATGCTTTGAGAATTTAGTTTAGTAATATAACGAATTTCCAAAGTAGGATATTAAAGGCGTTTTAAAAATTTAAAAAAAAAAACATATATATATATATACACATAAAATTGGAACATTTTTTCGAATGGGGGGTAGCCTAAGGATTACGTTGTAATTAATACATATACATATAATTTAAAAATTATTTATAATTTATGTGCCGTACGTAATTGCAAAGACAACTATGACAATTCTCGCACAAAACAAGCTATCGGATGACAACAGCGTGTTTTATAATGAAAATTACTTTGAATTACCGACTAGAGGTTGTTCCCTTACGAAGTCAGAAAATGGTAGAAAAATATAATTATTCTAATTAAACATCCGTCAACAAGGATATGGCAGCAGTTTTGGCCTCGTAGTTACAAATAGTTTCGGTTTAGTTTAGTTTTTTTTCCCTTTTTCAAATTTAAATTCCTATCTACAAAAACACCGCGAAGTTTGTTCCTAATTTTCTTATAACATAAGAAATTAATAATTTATAAACCAGCCATTTTTAATTTTTTTTCATACATCGCTCTCGAAAAGTGATTGCAGCGGTCGTATTTTTGTAAAAACAATGAAGTATTATTATGCATTCTTTTAATTTAAAAATTTGAACGAAAGTTTACTCCACTTGACTAATAATTTCCCGTTAAAACGGATTCCTCTAAAAAAAAAAACAAGCTAAATTCCCCCTTGTAATAATTTTTTCTCAATATAAATAATAATAATAATCAGCTGAATGAAATAACAAAAAATTTCAACTGTATGTATTTAAGATTAAAATCAATTCAAGATCTGTATTTAATGGAAACGCTTTGTTACCTTCATCGTGCCTACAATCGGAAACGTCTTTTTCTTTATTTTTTTGGATACAAATAAGGTTTTGGCATTTAAAGTTTATAAATCCTTCTCATACGCTCCCTTATCCATAATATTTTCCCTTCTCACTCCGTCTAAATTGACCTATTATGGATTCCTGGCCACAATCGAAAGTAACAACTCGGCCGATACACTAGTTCATTCATTCTCTTTTACCGGTGAATTCCTCGGCGTTTTTTCACCTCATAATATTAATCTTCTCTCTACTTCAGTTCATTCCAAACTATGGTTAAACTCATATTCCTTCTCATTCTCAAATGCGGATTCCTTTTATCTCTTTATCCAGCCTAATCTACCGTCTTATCCCTGGTTTTCTAATTTTCCCTCCATGCGACGTTCAACTCTCTCTGCAATTTGTCGCCTACGCTTTGGGCACAATTTGCTCTCTGCTTCCTTATTTCGCTTCTCTCTAGTACCCTCTCCTCTCTGTACACCCCCCCTCACAACTTTATAGGTGATGCTAATCATATTTTGCTTGAGTGAACCTGTATCGCTTCCGAACATTCTTCCTTTTACTCTTCTCTTCTGTCAATTGGTCTTCCAACTCCGTATTGTGCATCTTTTGTTCTCTCTTTGCCATTATCGTCGGTCATTCCAGCACTCGAGTCTTTTCTATCCTCTATATCTACTCGCATAAATATCTGATTCCGCTTCTCATCCTTTCCCCTCTTCTTGGGCCAATGTCTTTTTGACGAACCCAACTAAAAAAATAAATAAATAAATAAAACAGTTTATAAGAATTATCTACACTTATTTTTTGAAAATATCTTCGAAAATGCGGTTTTTAAAACTAAATATTGCATAGTAATTTAAACTTTTTTGTTTTTATTAAAAATACGTTTCAAAATTAAAGAAATATTCATAATTGTCCCTTTAAACGAGACAAAAGGTACACTGCTTTAGCATTTTTAAACGTACAATTTTGTCTTCATTTCGAAAAATCTAAAAATTAATTCGCTTTGGGAACTTAAAATAAGCTTATTTACATAACTGAAATGTCACAAGCCTTTACTGTAATTACAGACTTTCAAAATACAACGACAAAAACTTACATAGTCTAGAATTTACACTATTTATCCGCTCGTCCATATTATTTCTTTCGAAAATATAATAACGTGTTAAAACAAGATTAACAGTTCTTCAGTCAGTGCATATAAAACTATTATATTAAACTTTGCTATATTAGATGATTTCTCCTCAGGAGGAATTTTCTCCGTTTCATTAATTTCGTAGAAAAATATAACGATTTATTTATTACTTTTTAAGGAGAAATTAGTTTTTACGATTACTATGTGCTAGATATTTTAAAAAACGGAAAACTTCAAAAACTGGCGTGGCCAAATTGAAACTCCTCCTGAATAAGGGACGACGTTTAAGACGAGATTATTATAATTTAGCATCCATCAACGAGGACGAAGTTACGTAAGAAATTAGACAGTAACTGCTAGTTTGGATGTTAAAAATTGGCGTTCTTCCAATAAGGGAGCAAATTCGAATTGAACATAAACTAGCAATCAAACAGGAACGTAAATTGTTTTATCTACATAGTTAGCCTAGATTATTACAATATAAATTACTAGACCTAGGACTATTACTCTCCCTGTAGAATGCTATGAAGGAAATGTACGCCATCAAGAATAACGTGAAGTATTCTACGTATCTGTTAGCGATATTACTCCGTGTTATTGTCGAAAATGAAAGCATTTTTATCACATTACCGAAGTTTCAGTTGAAAAATTTTCTGGTATGCGATTGAGCCACCAAAAAACGAGTAAACTGTTCTATCTAAAATCTACTATCGCATTTCTTTAAATTCCATTTAAGTTACTAGCAATATTAAATGGTACTTAAAATGGCTTATATAAATCTACAAGTTCAACATTACTTGTAATGTCAATTATCAACATTCAGACCAACACATCAAATATGCTAACTTTTCTATTTCCGTTTTCAACAAGTTGTCAATAACGCATTATTTTTTAAAAAATATTCTACGTCGTACTACGTTAAACACGCCGTAGAATATAGAACTAAGAATCTCAAAGTAACATTAGGAATCAGAAAGAGTAAAAGAAAACAAAAAGTCTGACTTTAGATTTGGAAATCCACAATAAAAAATCCATACTGCTGCTAAGAAAACCTAATGATTATTTTATTTATTGTATGATTTTTTTTTAAATAATCGATTAAAAGTAGTCTTTTTTCCTGAGTTAATAGTTTAAAAATTTTAAAAAATGGCTTCCTCGAATAGGATAAGGATTCAGTTTGTAGGAAGATCGTTACGGTTATACATCTATCCGCGTTCGAGAGGTTCTATTACAATGATAACCCGCAGTGAGCAATGGCTGGAATTGTTCGGTTTTTCGTTTAGATACAATGCACAGCAGGAGTTTGATGCATAAAGTGAGCAATCTTAACGAAAGATATTTTCCGCTAAACAATTTTCTAATATTCTCCGCTACCAATCATTCAAATCAACCGACAATCTTATTTTTGTTTAACAGCTACTTTTGCTGTCCCACAGAATTACCCAAACATATTTGTTTTCTCTTTAACTATTTTCACATTAAATTAACAAAACATTAATATTTCAGTAATTATATCCTACCGGATATTAATTTATTCAACTACCATTAGTTAAATCTTAAATGTACAATATTAAAAAAAAGGCATTTTAATAAAATTTCGATTGCCAAAGAGAGAGAGAGAGGAGTAGATGGGGGGAAAGCACATTGCGTAATTAGTGAAGAGGGCCTATCAAGAACTGAATGTTTTACACATACAGTGCCGTGTAAACATTAGACTTCAGACAAAAATTACAATTCCCACTAATCGGTTAATACAGTGCTGTGTAAACTAGTTGATGCACAGATGTGGAAATTTACAGCACATAGAAAAATGAATGATCAGATTTGAAATCGGAGATGGAACTATTTTTCTGAGAAGTTTTGCGCCAATTTTTTTTCTACGCTATCATCAAACAATGGCAACTGCAGCGTCAAGCGACCAAAAATCGCACGTGTACACTTTTAAACGGCGCTTTTTAACCGATTTTTTATCTTGTTCTTGTCCCCCATGAAACAGGCCCGTGTTACCAAGTTCATTTTTTCCGGTCATTATTTTTTTTTCCTGTGCTGTTTCATTTTTTGACGAAATGGAAAGTTACCATCAAGAATGAGGTAAAAAAATTAACAATTTTTAACCGATCAAAAATTTTATTTCACCGTTTAAAAACCCCTCAAAAAGAAAAAAATTATATATATTTGTGCAAATTACGACATAACTTAACGTTAGCATTGCAAGCTGAACTAGCTTATCGACGAATCGTCTTACCGCACGACGCAACATACGAAATACGATTATAAATTTTTACAAACTATAGTTTAGCAAGACGTCGTTGTAGGGAAAAATTAAAAAAAAAAAAAACCTACTACGAGCAAATAGGATGATTAGTTAAAATTAAATCTGTTTAAGGAATAAGGCATACAGATACTACAAATGAGGAACAAGACTGAGAGCAAAATAAGTAGGAGATAGTTTATAAAGATTACAGGAGTTTGTGTTTTAACCGTCTATGCTTATATTTTGAGTACATAAATTGTAGCTGCCTGGAATCGTAATTCCCGACATGATTAATAAGAGGATTGCTGTGAGCCAAGCAATGTTCAAAAAATTTCTTTGACGAAGAAAGTACATAGTTACGAAAATATGGCAATTTGAGGACACTATCCTGGTATATCGGGATGCGTTTAATGCGCACCTAAAGACATCTGCTTTGTATTAGCTATAGTTGTTTATAACGGGCGTTAGATACTAAGGACCACACACAGGCGATGCGTAGGTTAAGATTGGCCTAATAAATGCTATGTATAGAATTAATTTGTTATGAATATTTAAAAACAATCTACGAAAGAACATTGGTTAATGGCGCAGATAACGCGATTAGTTTTGACGATAGCGTGATCGATATGTTTATTAAAGTTTAGGCTTTTGTCTAATATCACGCCGAGGTACTTGATCAGACCAAGGAATGTCGGTACCTTGTATGTGCACTTTATTAGGGGTCAATAATGGGTATCTACGAGAAAATAGAATCGCCTCAGATTTAGCCGGAAAAAAAAACGAAGGACGTGGTCAACCCCAAGTTGGAGCTTGTTGGCGATCGCGTTCGACCTATATGAGCCGTAAAATACAGCGCAGCATCGTCGGCAAAGAGTGCCGTGTTAATGCGAGGCGATACAGGGAAGTCGTGAAGGAATATATTAAATAAAATTGGCTCCAACACGCTGCACTGCGAGACGCCAGCTAAGCACGTTTTGAATGACGAAGTGAATTTGAAAGTAATGGGTAGCTAGAAATTTCGCTTTTCCAAAATCAGAGTACATGTACAAGTTAGTACTTGGGTCAAGAAGCGGAGGAAGTGACGAGGCTTGACTGCTAAAACTCTTGTAAACTTTCCAGAGGCTTTTGTCTTCAGTGGTAAGGTTGGATAACTTACAGTTGAAAACTTCTTTTTTATTTTTAATTTGATAAGGAAGTTTAAGAATTTCTTTAATGATTGACCACGTGCTGTGAAACGGTGTAAAATATATTATCTTTTAATACAATTTTTTATCTTTATGATTTGAATTATGTATGATGGCACAGAATGTAGGGGAAAGGAAGTACATTTCCGTATAGGAGCTGACAATTCGATAGCAGTGTTGATTATTTCGGTTAAATTAGCTAATATCTATTTCTGAAGTGTTGTTTAGCGTTGTGCTGTTTGAATCTAAGTTTGCCGATGTGTAATGCTTAAAAAAATATCCCATATTTGGCTTGTTTGTAGTTATAGTAAGTGCGCTTTGCAAGTATGACATCATTAACTGAAAGAGAACAAAATATCGGATTGTAATCAGAAGATAATTGACTAATGGAAATGGAAGAATGTTGTATACATTCTTGACTACTACAAGATCTATTACACTATGTTTGTTGGTTGAGATAGTAGGAAAATAAGTAGGTTCGCGGGAAGCTAAAATACGAAAATTATTTCGTGCTGATAGCTTATGAAGTGTACTGCCAGCATAGTTATTGCTGAAGCAGTTCCAAACTTTATTTTTCGCGTTAAAATCACCTAGCAAGATAACTTTTCCACTAATACTCGTAAGAGATGAGGCATCACTTGCGAAGCCTCTTCTATTATTTGGAGGTTAACATATCGCGTATAATGTCGTCAATTATAATTGGCTGTCTAGGATAGGGTGAAATCGAAATACCAACAGCGTGAACACAATGTAAGCGCAACTGAGGAAGAACAGTGTTTAATTCGTTTATTAACTAACAAGGCATCACTTCCGCTGCGACGAGATACATCTCACCTGTAGGCTGAATAGTCTCAAGTTTACTGTGCACCCGCTGTCCAATCTAGTTTCTGTTAGAGCCACTATGCCTATTTTATTAGTAATCATGAATGTGCACAATTCATACTGTTTATCATTTATCGAACTATTGTTCCAGGCAAATATATTAACACTATTCAAATCGCTCATAAATAGAAGGTTAAAATAGTTTCTAATATAATTATTACCTCCAACGCTTATTAAGGTCTAAAATTAACAAAAACCCCGCGAATTACACCACGGATTTTTCATCAATGCACAATACTGCCTTTCCACAACGTAATGTTAGAAAGAAATGTAACACTTATGCGCAAGCAGTCAGCTCTTCCGCTACTTCCTCGCAGTCCCGAAGTAACTCAAGCGCTAATGCCGATAGTTCAGATCTTGCTTGTCTCTTAAACTTTCTTAAGAACTTTGATTTCGGTAAAATTCTCAATATTATTAAAGTTGTTATTCATCCCTGAAAACATGTAGACAAATATATTACTAACCAAACGTTCTCGAGAGAATATGTGGTTCAATCCAACAACCCTTTCCTTTTATAAGGATTTACATCTCTTGAATCCGTCATTGACTTTTAGCATTTCTATTTCTTTCTTAGTTCTTAAGATGTTCTTTGTATCTATATGTAGCCTACACAAGTCGAACATAACAAGCTTCCCCTTAATAGAATGAATCTCCACCCTCTCTTCTTCTTTTAATATCTAAATGACTCGAAGCTTGAGGCTGATAATTGTTCTCTGACTTTAGTTCCTTTTCTGTTAACTTTCATAGGACCCTGACGTCCTATCCCGTGTCTATAATAAGATAAGTTTTCTCCTTGAGATTAATAACGTTAATGTTTCTCTCGCCATTTACAAATTCGTAAGTGACGCAAACGTACTCGTCCTAAACACGTTACGATTCTATCGCTTTAATCCAAGTATAATTTAATTACTCATAAAACCTTGTTTTTATTTTGTTTATAATAAAAATCCTTTTCGAAATCGTTTATTAACAAATCGACTCGTAAAAAATATTTAAATATAAAAAAATTACAGTTCTAACGCAGGTATAAATTTCTGCATTCTTACCTTATGGTGGTCGCGCTTTAGCTATACAGTTGTCAACTTTTATAAATATAATTGAATTTATTTTTAGACGACGCTATTTGCCACTCGGTGCGCGATTAAAATTTTAAACAATACAGATAATTTACTTAGAAACATAGTAGAAGTCTTCCCATTATAAGCAATAATAACAAGTTTGCTAAATTACCGAGGAAGCGGGCGATATCCTTATTACAGGCAGAGTCCCATTAAGGTTTAAGTATAATTTTATAATAAATGAAAAATTATAATAAACTAGAAACTAACAAATTAAAAAAACACCGTAAAGATTTCTTTGCAATTACTGCTCTGTCGGTTAAGCTAAGAATACCTTTAAAATCTTAAAACCGAATACAGCTCGACTATTTGTCGAATAGTTTTATTACATTCGGCTAAATTCATTAATCCTCATTTTAAGACCCGCACACCAGCCCCCTTTTGCCCAGTTCTGATTCCGTTAGCAAAACATTTTATTTGTTTTGTTTTTTGTTGATTCGCCGACATAAACATTAGCCCAAGAACTAAGGAAGGAACGGAAAGTATAATTAGAGCTTTACGCGATCAAAGAAAGATAGAAGAACCGGTATAGTAAAAGAAAGGAGAGAATAAATCACGAGTAATAAGGTCTCTATTAGTAAAAGTGACGAGTAGAAAAAGGAAGGTTCAGCAATGATGAAAGAGCATTAAAAAAAGATACGTTCAGAATCGTATATAAAAAGAGAAGTAGAAGTATGAAGAAAACAAAATGGAGAAGATATAAGTGGAAAACGGAATGAGGGAAGAAATTGCGCCCAAAGCGTAGACGACAGACTGTAGAGAGAGGTGAACGTTGCAAACACGCAAAGTTAAGAAAACAAAGATCAAAATCTGGTTGAATAGATAATTAGGAATCAGGGGAGTTGAGAATGAAGAGGAATGATAGGGTTATTACTCCATGATTTAAAAAAGTAGCTGTAGAGAGAAATGTAATGTGGAATTCCAAAATGCTAAAAAATCTACCGGTAAAAGTAAATGAACTAGCAGATCTACGAAGTCATTGCCTTCGACTCAGAGTATTCCAGTACCCTTGAGAAATCAATTTGGGTAGAGTGACAAAGGAAAAAGTTATGAATTAGAGAACGTATAAGAAGAATTACATAGTCGGTAGAGTTAGGAAGAGAGATGAAATGGTCTATAAGACACTTTCAATATAAGGATATTCTGAAAGATCAGAGAAGAAGAGATGAAGAAAATGGCTCGTTAAATAGCTGTAGAAATTACACGTAAAAAACTGAGCCAAAGGAAGGAAGCTTAATGAAACAATTCTATAAAATTCCTTAGAGCCGTCAGTGAAGATGGTAAAGCGGTTTGGGAAAATAGAGGTCAAAATATTTGAGAAATTCGATTTTTCAAGGAAGTTCCATTCCAAGATTTTTCCTGGCCGGATCTCAGTGAGTGGCGAATTTTCTAATAGTGTTTTCATTAGTTAGCGAAGAAAATCCCCAGCTTTCTGTAGTATTCGCTATTAATTTAGAATTGATCGTCTGTGAGAATTCAAAGCCTCTACGAGGTAGGTATTTAATTTGCTTATTAATTAAGGAAGTCTAAGCGATTGTGAAATTATTTCCATATCTCATCTTGATGATCTGTTTGGGGGCAAAATTCTGACAGAAGAATATTATAAATGTAAAGAAGTGCACACGGTTTACATTCAATGTACGTAAACGTCGATAGAGAGGTATACGTTAAATAAATTTTGTATTGTATTTATCAAAGATGTAGCGCGTAAAAAAATGTAAGAACAGAAATTTTGTAAACATGGAATTTAGAATAATCGTCAGTGCTATGAACGTGAAGATCACTGGACTGCCGGAGTAAAATTAGTAAGTTACGTATAAATAAACAGAATCCGAAAGTTCAAGCCAACGTTTGTACGTACCTAATGCTCTATAAATAAACCGGATTCCCTAATATTCTGGTACATTTAAATAAAATTATCAACAATATTCATCCTGAATTCGTATGCCACTTTTTGATAATTCTGCGTCTATTATAGAAAATTTTAAAATATAATAATAACTCGTTTGAAATTTGAATTATAGTTTTTTTTGTTGGGGGGAGGGGGCGTCTGTATTTGTTTGGACTGAAAGCGAAAACCGCCGTAAATTTAGCTGCAGCTTTTTACTAGTGCGAACGTTTCCAAGAAAAATCCTGGTACAATGATGGACGGAGTGTTACGATAAGAGAGTAGAGCAGTAACATAATTTTGTAAAGACATTTCGTAACTACCACGTCGGTACATATACACCATTCCTTTATTAAACGGTGCTCGATAATTAATTGAGTTTTATTAATTAGACGGCAAATTGCTTGATAATACATATTTTAACAATTAACGCTATTCAAAATCATCTACATAAAAACCGGAAAACATTCACGCAAGCTAATAAAGCAAATCAGCTAATAAAAAAGATTATTCACAAAATACGCAGTTGAAACCGATGACTGCAAAGAGCGCAATTAAAACACGTAAAAAACTACAAAAACAGCTATATGAATACTTAGGGAGTGGAGATATATAACGATATATAACGGCATGTAACAGGAGACCACGAATCAGTGAGATATATAACGAAAGTGAATAATTTTAATTTAATATTGTAATAACAATAGATTTATTTCATCAGATTGATGTTATTATCACTGTATTTATTAATTGAACACATTGTTAAATTTATTCACGACAGAATAAAGTTAACAATGTGTTCAATTAATAATAAATACAGTGAAAGTGAATAAATTTATTTCCTTCTTCTGTTTTCCGCTATAAAGAATTAATTTTCGCCGTTATGTAACAGAATTAAATCGAATAATCTTTATTATTGCAGGTTGATCTATATTTAAGGGGGTCGTCTACTCGAGAGGCTTTTTTTTTTGTCATTTTTTCGAAATTTTTTGAAAGGAATCATAACAGTTGTTCCTTTTACCTGTCAGTTCAGCCTCCTCTTCCTGCACATTCGTGGTTTCTTTTGCATTCCTCCCTTCGGCGTTCTGATGTTGTTTCCATTGTTCGTATGCGCTTTGGCCATTCTTTGCTATCATTATCTAAATTTCGTTTTTCCTTGATTTCTTCTCCACATTAGGTCACCATAAAAAAAACAACTCTTCTTCCTCTTCTTTGATTAGCGTGCCGTGTACTGCCGCCTAGGCCAGAGACACGGATAAGATAAGAGTTAGATGGAGTGGAATACGTTTGTGGTCTTGAGAAAATGTAGGAGGCGTTCAATTTTGTCGTGGTGATCAGACAGGATTTTGGAAAGGTTGAACGACTGGAGAATTTGTGCTCGGTATGAATTATAGGTGGGACAGCCGACGAGTAAATGTTGGATTGTGACAGGAGAATTGCAACTGGAACACAGTGGAATAGGTTGTCTGGACAGGAGGAGACTATGAGTGATTTTGGAGTGACCTAGGCGGAGTCTCGTGATAACGATTTCATTCCTTCGATTGCTAGATAGTAAGGTTTTCCATGATCGAATAGTATCTCGAATTGAGCGCAGCTTGTTCGTGTTTGGGATGTTGTTCCACTGTTTTTGCCATGTTTGAAGTGATTTTTGCACTATATAAACCTTCAGATCTATTGACGGAATTTCGATGTTCGGTACCGGAAAGAACAATGAGCCTTCTTTTGCCGCAGTATCCGCGTCGCATATAAATTCCTTTTTTTTTCAATATTTTCTTGGCGTAAATTTGAAATTGGTCATGTTTTTCAAGTGGTAGTTTCTTTTAATTAACAGTAAAAATTTTTGTTTTATTAAAATTAAAATTTATTTTCCATCCATTGAAATATTTTTTATCAAAGTGGACAAAGTAATTTACAATTTATACGGATGCACAGACATATTTTAATATATATATATATATATATATATATATATATATGTGTGTGTGTGTATATGTACATGTATGTATATGTATATATATACATATATGTATGTGTATATATATATATATATATATATATATATATATATATATATGTATATATATTTATGCGTGATTAAAATTTCCACAAAAACAAAAGTTCATCTTAATGAAAGATTCTATTAGACCGTCGAGAAAAGTTTGCTAAGGTAATTTATTAATAATTCATAAGTGAAGACTCGGAAATATTCATCGAAAAAGAAAAATAAGGAAAGGTATGATAATATTTCGACAAATCCGTACAATGGAGCATTGATTAGCGATGGCAGAAAAAAAACCTGCAATAAAGCTAACTGCGCTCGTCATACTAGAAGCAGAAATAGTGTTTGGAAAAAAAAAAACTTAAAGTTACAACGACAATTGCTTCAAAAGAAAAGAAGAGAAAATAAAAGAAAGATGGATATTGGAATGTGTAAGTAAATAGGAGAGGTCGTTCAGCGCAGTGAATACAATATTAGCAGCGAAAGATGTGCCGTATGAACGGGGGGTGTCGCGTGTATGAACGTAGCACAAACAGTCAAAGAAACGCGAAAAACCACGTGACGTGATATTTACGGTATTTCGGTTGAAAAATGCTTTATCAGGATCAACGCTATTCCTGTACCTTCCACAAACATACTGCAATATGTGGAGGTGCGTATGTGCGGATGTTAGCTGCTTTTAGGCAATCTGTAACGGAAACTTTAAATAACATGAAGCCACCGCATACAGACAAAGAGGTTTAAATACGTGCAGCTCTATTTTATTATTCTTATCGACTGCATCTCGCCCCGGACCGAACTTTATACTCCTTTCTCTGCTAACTCGTCCTCTTGCCTACTTTACATATTGCTACAAAAATTAATAGTTGCGCAACGTTCAAAGGCAGAAGTTGCCACGGCGTTCCTTTGTCATTTCACTTTAACAAATAAATTCCTTCTTCGTTCCGAAGCTGTCCGTTTAAGCATAAGGCTAATTAAAAAACTGAATAAAATTATACATTTCAACTTTCAGCGCATCACTAATGCTTCAATCCGGTTTACTCTGAACATTCATGCTGGAGCTGCTGCACTTTCAGATAACATTTTCTATCGTTTCTTCTCTTTATTCTGTTTTTAATCCTGCAGGGACAGCACTAGTGATGATGTTTTCTCTTCGCTGATATACACTAACCTTCGTTCAATCCCCCACTTATTTTATACTACCATTTTAAAAAAAACTAAAGTAAATCCCATACCCTTAAGAGAGCGTCGGGGATTATATAGTTAAAGTTCACATTTAGTTACTTTTATTTTTTCTGTTTCTAGAACACTAAAATTTAATCCTTCGGTCTTCTCATTAATATCGGAAGTTATTAGATAACTCTTTCTCTGGTGGGCCGGGCACTTAAAATATTTTGCAATATATACATTAATAGACAAAATAATAATAATAAAAAAAAAACAATAAATTAAAATAAAATCAGAAAATAATAATTGGCGCATTTTAAAATAAACTAAGAATTGCGAAAGCGGTAAGGGGAACAATGTGCGTACGAAATGACCCCCGTGTTGTCAGATAAATAGAATTACGCACCGCCGCTGAGCCAAGTGCGCACATCATTTTGGAAAATGATTGAATCGGTAGTGAAGTTAGGAGGAAAGAAATACGGCTAAAAGATTTTGGCTGTGAGGCAGTCAGTTAGATTTTTACTTCTATTCGAGTTAATGCTTAGTCTTTTTATTTTCTCATCATTTAGTACTATTAACCTGCAGAATGAGTTTTACCGAATGCATTTGGTTATTAGTATGATTTTCGGAATTTTTTTTTCAAAGAAAATTATTATTACCAATTTAAATAATTTCAACCCTCTTCGATATCGTAATCTCCGGATTCGGACAACTGGCAGAGCACCAACTTATCGGAAGTCAGATCACCACCGATGACAATGATAAGAATTCACTTTTATTTTTATTAATCAGTGTATTGCGGTTTATATCTATACCAGTTTTGTATTAAAAAAAAATCGGCTTATGAAATGCTCACAATGACGGCAAGTTTCGAGGACTTCTCCATATTCGTGCTCGATCTGGTGATGAAGCATTTAAGAGTGCCATTTACTTACACAAAGCATGCATAGTAGGGCTCTATGTATACTTTGTATCAGGAATTTAGAATGAAGTGATCGAACTCTGCGGTAATGCTGTTCAAGCGCATATACTCGTACTTAACAGGGTCAAAGAGGCTGGTTTCTTTACAGTATTGGCAGACGAAACTCAAGACATATTCCGGCGAGAACAACTAGCGTTATGTTTATGATATGTAGACTGCTCAGTTGAAAAATCAGTTATTCGGGAAGATTTTCTTGAATTTATCTACGTAGAAGATAATTATGACAATTATAACGCATCTCTGATCCTATAACTTCAATATAGATACATTCTTTAGATAAGGCTTTGATGGTGTTGCAGTACTGAGCGATTGATTACAGGGCGTGAAAACAATACTCGTAAGGAAATACCCTAAAGCGCAATAATTCGTGCTCTATGTGGCTTCCATTCTCAACTTAATTCTAGCGCATTCACGTGCGGTACCTACTGTATAGGGATCATAAAACGCGCGAAAAACTTTTTCCGACAATTTTCACTTCGAGGCAGTCTTTTGAAGAAAATTTCCGATCAGATTAATTCATCTCATTCAACGTTTATTTCTCTTTGTGAGATGCGGTGGACCGAAAAGCACGCGATTGTAAAACGGTTTGCATAAATGCTTCCCGTAATACACGCAACACTTGAGAAACTGCAAGAAGTTGCTGGTAGTGATGATGTCACCACTCAAGCATACCGGCTGCAATCCGCTATAGAAAATAGCCAATTTGTAGTGTCGCCAGTTGTATTGAGAAGAACTTTTTCACATACAACAAGCCTTAAATAAGCAATGCATAAAGCTAATATCGATTTGATCAACACTTGCAATTATGCAAAAACTATAAAAACGACATTACAAGATATTCGAAATGAAAGTTAATTCTCAGTCCTTTTTGAGCAAACAAAGCATGACATAGTTGTTCCAAAAATGAACAGATAGTGTAGTAATGTACCGAGAGAAGCTGCCGAAATATATTACCGGCGAAATGTATTTTACCCCTTTGTTGACCATGTCATTAACTCGATGTCCACTTTAAACCACATGAAGGAATGATCGAAGTGATTGAAATGCATCTCTACCTGAGAAGACGAGTAATGTGACTCTAGCGCGCAATTATTGTAATAATATTATTGTATAAAATATAAGCAAAGAATAAAATAAGATTGTATTATTTAATACAATAAATAATAATATAATATAACATAGAACGACCTACTGCTTTATTTTGCTTTAAAAAAATCATGAAAATTTCAAATTTGACCCCCCCCCCACACAATTGAAAAGCTATATATACGTCCGTGATTATAACCATAATAATAATCGTCCACAATTAAGGTATTTCCGTAATTCTGAAACGATTCTAAATAGATTTGTTGAAGGCACGGAAGGCACTTATTCGACTAAAAATTAAATTAGGCTAAAATACATAAATCGTTTCAGAGAGGAACTGTGTTGTCTTCAATGATTGAAAAATGAATTAGAGGTCACAGTTGTGATATATAAATATGCTGATGGAATTCTACAACATATATATATATATATACGTATATACATATATGTATATGTATATGCATACACACAAATATATATAAATACAAAAAGAGTTACTAGTTTTATTAAAAAAAATGTAAACATGTTATTACATCAAAGTTTCGGTTAAGCTACGGAAAATGTTCTTATTTTATAAATTATACCTCGTTGAATATACTGTCACACGAAGAGACTGGAGATACTAATTAAAAATAATATATTAAACATGCTCTAAAAACGAATAACCTTTATCAAAAATTTACAGATTATATCAATAACAAGACCCGTGAAAAAGCACCGAAACGAAATACAAATTCATACACATTAAATTGTTACCGGTAATATTTCTTCTATTCGAGATTATGTTGCTGAAAAGATTACTTTGCCCATCACCGTAAATAAAATAAAAATTTTACTATCAATGTGGATTATTCAAAGTGAAACACATTCTAAGTGCAAATGTACCGAGCGATTTAAGAAATTAAAGACATTTTTGCATAGAGGTCAAACATTCGATAATAATTGTTCTATAAAAGAATACACTATGTATAAATTCGGAAAATATCTTTACGACAAACAGAAAATATTGTCTTATTAACGACAAATCAAAATAGTATCAGGCAGGCGAAAAAGCGGTTTATAAACGTTAAAGAAAGTACATACGTTCCATAAACAGACATACACAGCAGTTCAAGAGCGGATCCAAATACACTTCCTTTGAACAAAAACTTTTTTTCAACTTTTTATATTTCACGGGGTACACTCGAACTTGTAGTTAAATTTCCATAAATTTCGGTGACCATAAACAAATCCTTAAAGAACAAAAGATTCAAAAAGTGTGTGTTCTTTAATAGTTATATAAATATGGTTCCGCCCTTTTTTTTTTTTTTTTTTTTCATACAGCTACTAAGGTGCACTCGATTTAAAAATTATACCAGTTAATTTAAATTTCAAAAACAGTGGCGCGACAAGCAGATTCGGGTAAATAAAAAAAAATTGACTTTAAAATTTACTGAATTTGCAAACTGATGTTACAAATAGTCAACAACATTTTTAATTTATTTTCATCGTTCACAGTAAAAATTCAACTCGTACAAACGATAAAATCCCGTCATTAAAATACAGGCGAAAGTTGAAATAATCAAACTGTACAAGTGCTTAAAGATCATCATAATATAACAAGCAAACTATCCATGTAGATTAAGGAAACTGAAAAAATTATCCGTTCTCTCTGCGTTCAGAAAAATCCAATCTATTCAGAGTATAAAAAAAAAAAAAAAAAAAAAAAAAACAATTTTGCTACACCCTGAATACTTTTTTAAAATACAAAACTAATTACACGGAACACATATAGTACTAGTAATAAAAGAGAAATAATTGTACGTAATTATCGTATTCTTTTTTTTTTTTTATTTGAAAGATGTAAGAAAATATAACGGTTTTATTTCTTACTAAAAGCAGTTAATAATATCTGTCCGTCAAGTAGAATGTGGATAATATCTTTTCACTTCTAATCTATTCTGTTTTGAACAAAATAAACTGAACTAGTTAAGAATCAGCGTTCCGGACGACACCTGTTGTATAAGCGTGAGAGAATGCACATGCCCGGTTTAAAATTATTCCAATATCGTCTCGAACTTCTTCATAATGCTTAGTTATCCCGGTTCATTCCGTCTCAAATTACTTTTCATTTCCCCGTTCTGCCTATATCCCAGTGCTCTATGTAATATCTGAATTTTTGAACAACACCTATATTATCCCACTTGAATTAGCGACCCTCCAAAATCATATCAATCAAAATATTACGTATCGAATTATTTCACAGTGAAAACGTAATTTACATATCACAGCGGCAGAATAAGTTAGTACATTTTGCAAATTTTTTAAATTTTTGATGCATACTAATTTATCACTTTTTAATGTATATATACAAAAACATTCATACATATATATATATATATTGTGTGTGTTTGTGTGCGCGCGTGTTATTTATGTATATACGTGTGTTCATTGAGAGAGCGACAAATTATGAACAGTTTGTTAGAAAACAACAACAGAGACATCGAACAATAATAAATGTGCAGTTTTAAAGCCTTAAAACTTACTGTAACTTTATACACCTTTCTTCTCCGAACAAAAACAACAAGCCAACTTCATCGCAACGTGTGCTAGCAGTTCAATTTACAATTATAAGGCTTCTTCTCTATAGAACTCTTCCATCGGTAGAACACCCCGGTACTGTGAATGTGCACACCGTTTTACATTCGCAGACAAAAACACCAAGCAACCAGCAAGAAGTCTTTCATCTTTCGATCTGGGGAATAGATTAAATAAATGAGCGCGGCAAAGTAAAGACTAGTGGGGGATGAATAAATGAAAATGACGAGAAAAAAAAATAAAAGGAAACGATCTTAGCTCGACCAGCCGAACAACCCTTAAAAGAAATAAAATGATTCTTCTTCCTTTTGAAGAAAAACAGTATTACACAAACGAAAAGCATTAATTTAACTTGACAGGTAAATTAAACGAAGCCCTCTTCCTCCTAGCCCCAGCCGGCAAACAGAAGACCGAGTTCAAACTTTTTTACTAAGCTCCTTATCTAGCTCTCTGGTTCTCCTTCAACTCTTTTGTTGCAGTCGTGGCAATTTGGGAGTCAGATTATTTGACCCGCTTTGAAGATATCACACGATTTCTTATAGCGCAGATAAACTTATAATTATCGAAAAAAAGAAGAAAAAAGAACATCTAAATTTTCTGGTCGAACAGCTGTGAACAAATAAAAATACAGAAAAATTATTGTCTCTTCAAACGACGGCTTCTATTATAATAATGTTTTATAAGTCAAAATGTTACGAAAAACAATCAATATGAAAACTATACATTTACAGTCAAAACATGTACTCTGATTGTTTTATACGGTAAATAAAGATAACGGAAAAAGAAAATAATTACATTCGACTTATTCCTTTTTCTAAACCATACATTAAAACTAGACTAAATTGGGCTACTCGCCGAAAAAAATTAAAATTTAAATGCCGTTAAACAAGAACACAAAAAGAAGCATGCAAGCAACATCTTCCACTCCGTCATGTTAAGGAAGAGCCCGCTGGACTACCAAATTCTAAAGAGTCGGTTTTAATTAACTATAGTCTTCGCGAAATGAGATTTTATGAACATAGCCTAAAAAACGTTCTAGATTTCGTTACAGGTTTTTTTTTTGTTTTTTTTTTTTTGTTTTTATATATATAACCAGTTAGACGATGTAGGTTTAATTTTCCGATTATTTTATTTTTGCGCAGAACGTTAAGAGTTGATCCGATATTAAATTCTATCTGAAACCGGAAAAAACGTTTAGTGAATATCTTAATGCAATGAAACGGTTTATGGCGAATCAATTAAAAGCGTTCTGCTGTCGATTTTTCGCCGACGGCTAAGAATCCATGGAAGATGTCTCGGTAACCAGTAAATCGGGCACAGGTTGCTTTCCAGAGCAAATTTTTCGAGTTCGCTTTTTGATGCGTTCAGATAGGCGCCTGACAATTAGAAAAATGAGTTCTTCCTTCAATCTCAATTATCGGAATTTTAATGCAGCAGTCGGAAACGGAAAAGATTTGTGCGAAACTTACACCGCGGCTGTTAACAAAAGAGCAAAAGCGAAATCGGATGGAAATTTCTCAGCACTGTCAAGAAAAAGAACGCCCCTTTTGTTACCGGGGACGAAAACTGAGTGCATGGGAACGATCCGAAAATGCAATTCTCGCGATGGATTACGCCAAAAAATTCGCCAAAGTTAAAAAAAAAAAAAGTTGGACTGGAACGATCAAGAATGAAACGCATGATGATGTTATCCCTTGAAAACGAAAGGTTGTTTTTTGACCCTAGAGAGGCTTACGATCAGTGGTTATATTATCGCGACGTGTTACGGCGTTCATGCCGAAAAAATCGTTTGAACAGACTAGACAAGTGAGAAAATAGTTGGCTGTTGCATTACGACAACGCTACGTGTCACGATATTTCTCCCCTGATTAGGGGTGCAGGCGATTCTCAAAAACGTACCACAGATGCGCAACATCACCGAGGCAAAGTTCGCTCAATACTTCCAAAAATGGACTGAACAATGGAGAAAAGTTACTGCGGTGAAAAGGGAATAATACTTTGGGGAAGATAAAAATATTTCAGAAAATGTGTTACGATAGATTTTACAACAAACAGGTATTTCTCTTTGTTTTTTTTACAATGAAAAATGTACTGGTTCGATTATATTTTTTTTTTGTTTTCATTTATCGAAAAACTACCTTAAGGTACCCTGGGGTAAAAGTGTGTTGATATTTTGAGGACCACTTCAAGCAGTGGCTTTAACAGCGTATGTTTGTTTTAAAGAGAAAGAATACGATTTTCATATTTCTTTTGAAAAAAACCCCATTGGGAATTATGATATAAATACCAATCGCTTAGCGGATAAGCATGTCATCTGGAAAATATGAATAATAAGCTTTGGTAAAGTTATATACAATGTCAGTTTGATTAATTACGCTTTTAATACATTGTACATTACACCATATATTTTAAAGGTTACTCTAGAACAATACTGGTTCCCTTTATAATAATAATATACCGCTTACGAAAACGAGTACTTTTATTTGCTTTAAATTTTTACGAATTACGATTAAATTGCGAGCCAAAGAAAAATATTACATTCTATAATAAATAACGAACAACATTCAATATATACATATTTATAATATTTTGTTAATTCATACTATAAAAGATATAAAGAAAGACTACTGGCACAGTTAGGTAAACTGAACAATTCTATTGATAAATTTTTCCGGTTTTTAGGTATAAAATTTCTTGAAAAATATAGTATTATATTGCAATAAGATATTTCATACGAGTCATGCGGATGATTTTAATGTTTTTTGTATCAGTTATCAAATGAAAAAATACCTCTATACATCAGTTACCAGTTCTACTAACAAATCTGGTGCTCAAAGTAACAGCATCATTGGTGACTAGGATAAACTTTTGAAGATTTATTCGAAATTTTTGAGGAGCAAACAATCTTTACTGAACTAACAATTGCTTCAAAAATTTCGGGGAACCCGTTAATATTAAAATGTTAGCTATATTTAACTAGTTAGTTTCTATTTACATATAGAGATATACATACCACACATACACATACATACTCCAAAATCTTTAATAAATTCTATCATAATAAATTTACGACTTTTTAATCATCCCATTAAATTATGTTCATAAAAGTTCTTTTATTTGTCATGTAGTGGTGAAAAATACATAAAATTGATGATAGCCACGTTCCTGAAGTCGGTCATACTTATACAAAAATATCTTCACCTATTCCGTAGAACCTGCACCCAGTACAAGTATGAATTATGACAATTATGACCAAAATAATGAAACGGTAGAGTACAAAATTTTTAAGTTAAATGATGTAACCGATCACTCTGTTTTTCAATAACATCGATCAATTGCGCCCAAGAATCTTATTACAACATTCCATATTGTTTTCGTTTTATTTTTATATTTATACGGCAATTCCGGGTGTTTTGTCGCGATGCGACTCTAGCTTGTAGAATAGCGTCGTTGTTTAGATATTAATTCTCCATAAAGTTAACTGTGACTTCGAGGAATTCAGATGATTCTGTAGTTTGTTTAATTCTTCACCAAATATCATCAGAAAATGTCAAATTTTTCGCGATGAATTAAAAACGATAAAAAAGAAACGAATATTAATACTTACACAGGTCACCAATTAAACGCAATTTTCGAATTCTTGATTTTATTTTGCTTTTTTTTTTTTTTTTTTTTTTGTTTTAGATTATTAAATACGAGTTTTTAAAAAAAACTAATTTCTAATTGAAACCCGATTGCGTAGTTTTGACTATAATTTAAAAGGGAGACGACGTTGTGATTATTTATAAGGGTACTGCAATTACTTAAAAAGAAAAGAAAAATATTTAAAAACAAGCGATAAAAAACCAAGATCTTCCTTCCACTATTTCAATTTTACAACATTTCAAATATACTACACATCCAGCAATTACTGCCTACGTAGAATTAATAAATAATTTTAGCGACAGAAGAGAAAAGAAGAAAAAAAACGCGTCTGAAGAAATTTTTTTATACAAATTGTTGGCGATAAAATTATTTATTTTTTTTTATAATTAAACTTGTCTACTACACGTGTTTCCCCGAAGCTATGGGAAAAATTAGTGAAATTCTATCTTAAATGACCATCAGATAATAATTGCTAAAATTCTTGACGAAGCAATCTGGTTTGTATCAAGCAAGATTTCTTCTGTTACGGAAGTTAAAGAATCGAGGCGTATTAATAAATTCAATAACAATGCATTTGCATTTTGGTCAGTTTGAACTATGATCCCACATCATTAATTTTTTATTCAAATAGTACCACTTTACTGTAATCCTCCGTTTTATCATTATTCTTCACTATGATATCCTTACTTCGACTATAGTTTCTGCTTAATTAATTTCTCTAATCGTCCTTGCCGCAGTTCTTCTCCAACGTATTAGCAGAATATTTCGGCCAATTTTCTTTTTTTTCTTTTTTTTTTTTTTTGTATTCAAATATTTAAAACTAGCATTCCCATTTTTCGCTTCTTTCCTCACCTACACATTCGAATTTAGTTTCCTTACCCATTCGGTTCTCGTTCAAATCAATTCTTTCTGTAGCCAATGTAAAACTGTCTTTAGCTTCCTTCAGCCCGTTTGTTATCCTTCGATTAATACGAAACTGATTCTTACCCGTCCGCGCACACACACAACTTTCTCACTGTCCTTTAAATACCTTCAATGTAAAGACTGCTTAAAATTGTAGCGTTCATATAAATGATAAATTCCTGCAAAAATACTAAAAATGTAAGATGTAAGCATTTTGATAGTATAAATTAACGTTTGTTTATCTTTTCGGGTTTTTTTTTTTTTTTTTTTTTTTTCTAAATTTAAACGCATGTTTCCGGTGTTGTTCCCGCCAACAGTGAACGACTCGGTCATATCGGTTCAACAGTTTCCCACAAACAGCGCACAAAACCTCGCTCAATATTAACTGAGATATTATCGAAATAACCCGTTCACGATTTAAAAAAAGTATATCTATATATTTACACAATATATCTGTATATATTTATCACGAGAACACTTTGATTACCAATACAGTTTTGATTATCGAGAAAATAAAAATAGAACCAGTTAGTGTTTCATCACGTACCACCGCATTGACCTTCTTTGCTGAGCTAACACGATTACAGTTCACGATTAGAAGGAACAGTCTAATTAAGACGAACACGTTGAACACACACAGTTGGTCAGATCATCGAATTTTCTATTTGTACTCCATCATAATCAGATAAAACTTGTACAAATAAACTATCAGCCGAAATAAGAAACAAAGCGAGTGCGATAATAATTTGTTTACTTAATTCAACGCGAGGGAAACTGCTGCGAACGAGAAGCACACAGCCGTATTTCGAGGATCGTACTTGTATCAAAGGCAAAATTTGCAACGATGAATCAGGGGAACGCGATTTATCACCGCTCAAAGCGTCGAAAATAATTACCTATTACGAGCGGTTATTGTTTAAAATAGTTCCATATTAACGTCGTGAAACTATAAAGTTTAATGGGCGTTTCGCATCAAAAGAACCGATATCAATACGACTAGCTAACCGCAAACGTTTTTTTTTTTTTTCCTTCATTTCTATCCATATGGCCTTATCATCTGTCGACGTCTATATTGAATCAACATTTGCAGCGAAATGAGCATTTTCTTTACGAAAAGCCGTATAACTCGATTAAACTCTATGAAAACTCATCATGAAAGGGAGATTTCTGCTTTTTACATTCCTGAATTTCATTCATTTTTCATTTTTTCATTTGAATTTATAAGTCCGTTCCTGTTAAAAAGTTTCTAGAATATTCCAATCAACACATTTTGCATCGCATTTTTCTTTTATATTATCGAATAGAAGACGAAGCAAAAAAATTTGCAACGGTTTTTATTTTAAATTAAAAAAATTAAAAATGCATATATCTTAAATTTTCTCAAAATAACTTTTAATAATTGTTTTATATGCAATTAAAACTGTACATTCAATGTGAAAGATGTACACAAACTTTTTAAAGCAAAAATAATAACAAAATCTATCTAAAAATAAATAAATAAATGAAAATACTTCGGAAAAGTAAATTATATAAATCTTGACACGATATTGAAAAATTATCAACAGGAGTTAACGACGAATAACTTGGCAATCGATATTGACCGAAATTAAGTCAGAAGATTAGAGCGCACTAAAATTTCAATATTTAAGCAAAGGTGGAATGAAGGAAGTGAACAACTGATAAACGTTCCTCATCTGCGTTCAACGTGTTACACACGTAGGGCACACAATAAACTACTCTATAGCGATGCATGCGTTATCGGAATAATGTATGGCAATGACAGTAACTATCGTTTTTAAACTGTTGTTTCTGTCAGTTGGCTGAACATAAGAAAAAAGTTAGATTGAAACTACTCTAACATTAGAAAAAATAAATAATACGACACTAAAGATCCTTACGAAGAAATACTGAAAACGCCGATATGCATATAATAATATTAATTTCGTGGTAAACTCTACTGGAAAATATCGATAAAGATGACAAGTGATCCATTTCCAGAATTTTATAGCAAAATACCGAAAAAAATCAAAGTATTGAAGAAGTTTAGCCGACGATATCATTTAGCGGCTAGATGACGCAGTCTTAATCCGATAGAAGACTATTGAGAAAAGTGTTGAAATAAACAATTCGCACGTGAACCGAGTCAGTGAAAAATGCTTTTGTTTTGAAAAACTGATCGAATTCCTGAAAATACCTACAATGGAATGTATATGCTATAACTACATTAAGAAAAACACAAACCACTAATACAACGTTTTATGATTAAGAGTTATTTCTGTAACTGTATCTTTTCTTTTTTCTTTTTATTTATTATATATGTATAATAAGAAATTAAGGGTTTTATATATATTTCTATTTAATGATCTTTTGAACTTATTTCCGAAAACGACATTATTCAAATCCTCTGCTTATACGAAATAAACATTTTAATTTTCAATTTACACTTGACTTTGTAAAATACAGAAAAATTACGGCAATATAATATATATATATATATATATATAAAAAAAATAATAATAATAAAAAAAGCATTATCTGTTTGTAAAAACACAAATAAGAATTTGTCTGCACTTCAATTAAAAATGTTCCTTTTCACAATATTGCATTATTTCATTTCAACTATTCAGAGTTTACCGTAGAGTTGTTCAATATAGGATGTGCAGGTTTTTAATGATTTTTATTTTATTTTTTAAGGATCATATTGGATGCTACAGTTTATGATTGGCGCATGCGATGGTTATATACCTCCAGTATTTCAAATGATTAATGTAATTTCTCTGTATTTCTTAAAGCAGTTCTTTTCCGTTTATTTTACTGACGATTTCAGTATCACACAAACGTGTAGGTTAGCGCAAATATACTACCAAGGGAAAACACTGTCGAATCGGTCAAAGCAGTAAACGGTGAAAAAGAAATTAAGCATCGATATATGTATGTAATCAAGCAAAAAAGACACGTTGCGATTCGTTCGCAGACGACCAAGTAAACCGAAAACGATTAACAGTGCAGCGGATTTCCCGTCAATTAAATTCCAGCGGATACAAAACAAGTTTCTTTTTAATAACGCCGTAATGAGGGCACTGCGCGGGGGTCTGCGAATCGTAGCGAAGTACCGATCGAGATATGCGAACAAATTGAGTCATTATTATCGATACATAAATAAACGATCTGAATCATCATTTTTATCGTGAAATTGCGGATAAATACGATTATCTACGAAAACATATTTTTATGCCGCGACAACAAATTCATATATACTATACATAATTTTCAACTTGCTCTCATCAATTTATGTTGTAAATTTTATAGCCGTAATTTGTCTCTACCAGTAGGTGAAATATTAAATTTAAATAATTCCAGACGAACGTATACAAAACTTAGTTTTAATAAAGAAAAAAAAAAAATCAAGTTTCGGTCTGAGGACTTGAAAAAATGATTTTTCATATGCAGTAGTAAATATTTTTAAAAGAAAATTTCAATATAAAATTCATATAATTATAATGCACATTAGTCTCCTTTGTATAGCAAAGTGTTCTCATGATACCATATACGCACGCTGCATAAATACATACCCCCCCTCTAAGTATTTCTGTATTTCATCATGGCTACGCTATTTCCTAGCCATCACACACACAGGAAGATATATGGTCGTATTAACAATATTCAGATTTTCCGTTTAGAACATTATTCTTTATGCTGGAAATGATTGCCTTCTGGGCACTGAGCGAACAGCCTTTGAAAATTCAATTTTTCAAATTTTCCTAAATCTACACTGGGCTTTCATTCCAATTTATATTTCTGATATTTAATAGCAACAGTAAATTTCGATATGGGATTTATTCAAGCGTGAAAAGCAACAAAGAAAATATATTCAGCAAAAGTTAACCAATTTGAGGATATAATGAAGTTAATACTACATCAAGTGAACTCAATATAGTAGAAGCTTTAATTATTAGAGACCTGTACTTAGAAAAATAAAGATACCACTGTAAACGATAAAAACGAAAAATTTCACAATAATAGAGAGAGAGAGAGAGAGAGAAAAAAAACAACAAAAAAAAAATATGAGTCAAGAAGAGATTCCTGTCTGTTAACTAGGATCCAAGGAGAAGAAACCAGCTTATGAAATAAATTAATTATATCGTAAAAGAAACTGTAGAGAAGAAAAATTTGGACCACTAAAAGAAACTGAAGAATTGGTTATAAGAAAAAGGAAATATTAATAAATCAATAGCGACAAACAAAAATTACGGTTCCATATTAACAACGTTATCAAATAAGAAACGCGTTTCGTTTTGTACATCGGTGAACTTAGTTAAGCACAGGTATGTTTTATTATTAACTGATGTGTAAGGCAGTTCGTTGCTGAGCGTTAACAAATATAGCAAATTTTTATTTTAAAAAATACACACCAAAATGAACGGTAAAATCTGGTTAAATTCTTTTCTCAGTGGTAAAAAATTGGATCGTATGTCTCGCAGATATTCATAAGTTTATTCTTTTTACACTCGAATAATGTGAACAGTTTTTATTGAATATTTTAAATACCTCTTTAAGAACGTGTTCCGTGCTTTTATACTTTTAGCAAGCGCCGAGGCGTTCTCATTTTATATTATAAAGGTTTTGTGCTACACCCTCGATAATAGTAAAATATGAAGACTAATAATTTTAATGACGTACCAAAGCACGGTTAAAGATAATTTTATTTGATAATAATAACATAATCGATATTATGTGTTACGCAAAAGAATTTCCCGCATCCTATTATGTGAAACTTTTATTTTTTTGCTAATTCAAAAATTGATTGCATCGCTTTACCGTATTAATTTTAATTAAGTCAATTTAATAATTCATTCAATCCATATCGTTTCATAATTTTATTCAAAAAAAAAAAAAAACGCGATGTAAATTTCTGATTTACCCGAACTGTAATATATATAAGGAAGGTATAAAAACCGAAAGAAAACCTTTAATATCCAAAAATCTTAATATAAAAGGCGAAAAAAAAAGGAGAAATAATAAAGATGATTAGAAAAAAAAGATGAAATTAAATCAATGTGTGAGTCATAAAAGTCGAAAAGAAGAAATCCATGATAAAAAAAAAAAAAAAAAAAAAAAAATAACTGCCATTACGAAAAAATATGACGATGATGAATAAATAAAATGTCCAATTTCGTTAAATTAATTATTAACCGTCATTAAAACGTCATTACTTATTTTTCAGATACAATAGAATTTTCTACAATTTAATTATCAAGAAGAACAAAAGTTATCAATTTCTTACCGAGGCATAATGAATTCCCTAACTCACATCGAATATTTTGAAAGTCATCAATTTCACGTTGCTTTTTATTCACCGGAGCGATTGTCTTTTCTTATTTTGAATTAAATAATAATTGCGAATGAAAACGGTGAGGGGGGAAGAAGAAACAACTGTTAAAAACAATCTCCCGCAGTCAATCTTAATTCTTCACCATTTCTTTTTACATACCAATTTTTTTAAACGTATATACTGCTTCGAATTCAATTCACCGGCCAAAAATTTTTAATATCGCTGACAGTAAATGGGGATTCGGAAATACTTTATAAATTTCGGTTCTAGAATTCAAGCGAAGAATTGGCTAGAACAACGACGAAAGTCGTTTTAAATATACTCAACAGAAAACGCGATTAAAACAAAAAAAAAAAGTAATCGAAAAAGGGGTAACATTTACTAATTCGGATTAAATAAGCGCATAAACGGAAAATACTTTATTCAAATTAAATAAGAAACAGAACTTTTTTCACATTAATCGGAATTAACGTAATAACCGAAATAGACGTAGTAATTGCACTGATTGTTAATTTTTTTTAATTTTAAGAGAAATACGAGTATATATGAATTAAGGAAAAGGCGGATATAGGCATCTTAAAAATTACACCAAAAACACTGACATTGAATTATATTACGTTTTTCCAAATGGTTACGTGTTAATCGATTTAAAAAGCGATTTTCATTTATCGTATTTTTAACCAAAATAACTGTGTGCTAAATTTTTATAAAAACTGTCGTGTTATCGTTCTTACACGAGGCAGCAGGCCCGACCCGATTTTCCAAATATTACATCTCCCGCGATAAAATCGATAGCAGAAAAGTTCGATAATTTCGGTTGCATTCTACCGTGAGAAGATAAAGCATAAAACGACAATTAAAAATAAACTAGAAGTGAAACAACAACAGTGCAAAGATATCATACTCGTATATTCAAAAGATGAATTTAAAGTAAGAAGTAAATATGGCAAACAAAAATCAATTTAAACAATTCATCAACAATCAATATACAAAAATATATGAAAAGATCTGGCTGAATTAACTTTTTTTCCCGACAATAAGATTTAGCAACGGATATTGCGCACAGAATTTTTAGTTTCTGTTTTACTACATTAATATAATATAATATAATAAATATAAAATAAGTGATCCCCCCATCTCTTGACTTATGGAGCTAACAGAAAAAAAAAACAACGAATTATCATCGCAGATAGTTTTAGGGCATTTTTTACCATATGAGTCCTATCTCAAGGTAGCCATTTTCCTTGACTGCTAACACAATCAAAGCCTACGAGATTACTGCAATTAAAATTGAAAAATACAATATACTTCCGATTTTCGTACAATACTACTGTTTTCGGCCGTGTCTTCAAAAATAAATAGAATCGACGATACCTTCACACCGACACAATTGATCCGGACTGAATTTTTGACGGTCAAAAGCGTCACATTTAATCGCAACCGTGTCCCGTTCATATTCCCCAAAATTCAACTTACTCAATCGTGGAAACCTGACTCAACAGGAACTGATAAAATTTGACTGCACTCTTCTATCGCGAATTATTGTTATCATTTATTGCGTTCGTGCTGGATTCAAATTGATCTCGAGTTAATTTTACATTCATCTTAAGTAATATTATAAAGGAAAATTATAACGGAAAACAATAGGATTATACGAAACGTGACATATTTTCGAAAATGGCCTTCCAGGCATCCAAAAAGTATGAAAAAAAAAAAAAAACAACAACAAAAACCCCAGAAGAAATACTTTATTTTTTGACATAATTTCCAAAAACATTAAGACATTCATCATACCGGGTCACGAGTTTAACGATACCGTCATGGTAAAACCGGCCGGTGCATTTAGCGAAAAATTTCGTTACCTCTTCCATAACCTCGTCTGTTACGAAACGTTTCCCACGCATTTCAAATGGGGAAAACGTGAAACTCCGAAGGTACCACCGCATCAGGCGAGTAGGTGAAAATTCGTCCCAATTTTGATTTTTAATTCACGTGTGAACGAGGACAGATGTGTGCGGCCGCGCATTACCGTGCAAAGGCACTGCTCTCCAGACTGCAGAGCCATGTCTCTTCTGATTAATCGCTCGACGAAGTGCCTCTCATGAGTGTCATGGTAAGTGTAATCGCACCCTTCCGTATACGAAACTGCAACAGTAGAAATTCGTGCCGGTTCCAGAAGATGGTTACGAGAACCTTCCGGCAGAGCATTCGGTTTTGGCTTTTGGCGGACCTGGTTGATCTTTCATTATTCACACTTTACTCGCTTCCTTTGACTCTGAGACACACTTACGCGTCATAATGCTATTTACATCGTATGCTATGCACAGTTTGCGATCAATTTTTGCACCTACAACTCCCCTTCAGCTGTCAGAAATTTGGTGACCGCGCGTGTCTCGTAACTCACCGGCTTGGATCACCGACATGTTTCACACGTGCGTACAGAAGTTCTATTGATCAGATCAGAACGCGGAAAACGGCGTTCTATTCGTATTTTCCTCTTCTGCCTCTCACATAAATTTCGCGCAGTTTCATCAAACAGCAAAAGAACGTTAAAAAAGTGAAAGAAAATGTCAGATGTTATATTCATATTAGAACTGCTCATTAATACACCACTGAAAACAGTACTATTAGGGGTCTTACAAGTAAACATCACAATCACTTTTTTTTTTTTTTTTTTTTTTGTCTTGCAGAGAGAACAACGTCTTCTAATTGCCACAAATCGGAACATGCAATGTACTTCGATGTTCTAGTCACCTAGCAAATATTAATGTATAAATAAAATTGAAACTTGGCGTACGGTGTTAAAATTATTACTGAAATCGTGTGTAGCCTTAAATTTTATAACGAAAAGCGCCCAAAACAAATTTTACGAATTTTTCTTCTTCTTACCATTCGAATCATAAGATCGGAATCGGCGTTAAAATTTTAATAATTACGAGTTCTAATTAAAAAGATATCAATTTCCCTACACATCTTCCTTCGGCAGAATACGATACAGCAAAGCAAGTAAGAAAAGGGATATATAAAAGAAATACAAAGATAGTGTTACATGAAGATTCCGTAATCATCGGCGTACAGGAAATTTGTAGAATAAACACAGAAAAGTACCGGAAAAAAAATGTGTGCGCATTAATTTTTTTTTTTTTTTTTATTATCACCTATCGTTCCTGCTTTTCATGGCTTAGCGCGTCAAACAAATCTTATTTAAAGGGTCTCATCGTTAGTCTTTTTTCAAATTGCTCAAAAAAAAATGTTCATATTCCATTGTCCAACATGAAGAATGTAAAAACCGAACGAAGAACAGCAACTTGAATCTTCTATTAAAAGCCTGGAAACAATACAAAAGTCTGGGGCATAGTGTTCCATACCGCCGAGTAGAAATTTGTCTTTTGGATAATATATTAGCTCCATGTTGTTAATGCTTATCCAGTCTGAGAGTGATCCTTCCTTTTTATCTCGTTATAACGCTCACATATGACTATGGCCATTAAAATCATGCACACTGCAAAACGTTTCACTTTCTACGATTTCTTAAACAATTCAAGATGTTTTACATCTACATAGATCAACGAGTACGCGATGATATAAATTAACAAAAAACAAAAATTTACCGCATTACTCCTAACGACAATGAAAAAATTCAACCGATAACCGCCTATCACAAGAGAGGCTGGGAAGATCGGATTACAAACGAGTAAACCAAATGACACGGCGCAACGAACGAACTTTAATTTAAGAGATTTCCTCATTTTATTTTCATTTTTACCGCTAAATAAGCCTAATTAAATATGATTTCTTCTCTCGGTTAATTATAATAAAACAAGCGAAGGCGCAGAAACGCAAAACTAATTAAGCAAAACCTACACACCGGTTACAGATGCAAAAATATTTTTATCAGTACGCGGCCCCACAACTTTTGTTTTACTAGCCGACACAATACATCCCACTATTTGCAACATAAAACAAGAGAACATATTTCAATATGAAGGAGGACACGTTTCAACCGAAATTTTTCCATTATCAATCTTTAACATTTTAAATTATAAACTATACACCCCATCACTTTGTTACAGTGACGATAAAAAAAATACCTTTTCAGGGTGCTTATAAAATTAAATTCAAAATAGTCAAAAATGAACATTCATAAAAAATGTGGTGAATTCATATGCAAATACCGACATAGTTTTACAATGTTTTTACGAATTCATTTAATTATTAAAATATCAGGAAATGCATTTTTATTAACATTTTTTTTTTTTTTTTTTTATTGTTATTAAGGTTTTTAGTAAGAACCAAAAATACAACTTTTTTCTATTGTTCTTATTTCGGTACTCGAAGTAAATTTGAATTTATGAAAATGATACATTGTACATTTTTAAATAGGCAAATAAAAAAAAGGGAAATAAGAAAAGGATATATTTTAAAACGTAATGATTAATACCTGAACATGTTTAGAGGACAGATTTTTCTTTTAAACCGAATATATGAAGCAAAAGTACTGGACATGAAAAAAAGCTAAAAGACCGCATGCGGTAAATCAAGTAAAAAAAGAATTAAAAAACCAGTAGAAGAGAACAGAAATGGGCACATTAGGAAAAAATTAATACTCTTTACATGATTACAAAGTACTGATAACAGTCTGCAAATATTAGCAGACGTGACAGGAATAATCCTAATTGCATCCGGAACTAACATTTCAAAAAATTCTTTAAAAAACACTAGCTACATGCCCAGCTTTTCTCAAAAAAAAAAAAAAAATAAAATAAAATAAAATAACTAAAACAACGCGCTTTTATGGTATTAAATAACATTGCCACAAAGAAAAAACGCGGAAATACTTATGAAAAATTATGTATATAATTCGGCAATATGCTGTATTTTAATTAACACGCGTATTTTGTAGTTTAAATCAATGCAACTCGTCAATTTCCGTTTTCACGTAATTTAGTTATAACCGCAGTTAAATTCTGTTTTGTATGTGATAAATTTAACGTCTTTTACTATAAAAATATACCTGTTACTTTTATATATTCACGTATTATACAGTTTAATCGTAGTTAGTTTAAATAATAAAATTTTTAAATATCAATGTCGCAAGATAAAATACGTTAAATTGATAATTCTCAATCTTAGCGATTCCAGAGGCAAAATTATATTCTCAGTTGTTCGGAGATTATACAGTTTTTGAAAACCTTTCTCTGCGACGATTATTAATAACAAATTAAAGTTTTTCCAGCCCCGTAGTTGACTACGGAGTAACACTGACGGTACCGTAAACCGATCACGTAACAACACCCTCATTCGTTCTGATTTATTTATAACAGATAGCGAATAATTATTATTTGTTTTCAAATAATAATTAATCAATCAATCAAAACTAGATCAGAGCATTTCGATAAGTAACAACATTTTGTTAAAGAGAAAACTAGTGAAATTTTGTTATTATTTTCCAACATAATACACGAAATTTTATGAGATTCCTTCCAACTCATCGTTGGAAATAAAACAAAACCGGTACATTAAACTGTTTTTAATATTATTAAATTTTGAAATTTGTAAACTTATGGGCATAAAAATTTAATAATTAGTTTTAGATAAATTTAATTTATAAACTGTACACGAATATATGTTTTATAAAAGGTAATAAAATCATGAAGAAAACTACCATAATACCTCCAACGGTTCTGCATACGAATAAAATATTCACCAAGAAAAAGAAAATAAAAAACTATAGATATCCAAATTATAACGGAACAAACAAAAACTATAGATATCCAAACTATGACGGAACAAACAAAAACTATTATCAACACTAAAAATTGTACAGAAAAGTAACAATTAAAACATACATGTATATATCAAATTGTATTTATTTATATTTAAAAATTCGAAATTTATGTGAAACAAAACTTAGTAACTTGTTGATAATTTAACAACGTATTTTCTTTATATCAGAATGCATACGCTAAAGGGTATTTACGGCAAAACTTATCGGGGTAATATTCGTGATAAAAACAAACTACTAATTATGACTTGGTAATTATGCGGTTTAATAACTGACACATATCAATGTCTGACAAACCGTCAGTCATAACGTGAGATTTGAAAGGCAAATTTATAATGCAGAAGTTAATTTTTAAAATCTACAACTAATATCAAATTTTACATAAAAACAAAGCAAAAGTCTACTTAAAAGGCATCTTAAAAAAACTCCAAACACAATTTGTTAAAGTATATTTAAATACATTCAAAATTGTTCCTGTCGCGGGCTTTTCTTTTTTTTTTTTCTTAAATCGTTTTCTTAGTTTTACTCGAGGAGAATATGTAATTTCATATTTCCGTAGGAACAAAAAAAAATTACATTATCTACACAAAGGAAATATTCGGGTTATTGTTACTTTAAACAACTTACCTTTTCATAGCGGGTAACACTAACTATTCACTGTCGTAATCATATTATAGCACAGTTAATATTTACTTATTACAAAATAATTTAAAAACACCAAAACACAAAGTTAATTTACACAATCTGTTTTCTTCCGAATAAAATAAAATTAGCTTTTATGTAAACCAATAAGCACACAATCGCATTAACATCGAATTAAACCTCGTCCACGAAAGAACCAGCTATACGTGATACTGCTGGAATCAAAACAATCATGGCGGAATGGAATAACGGTGAATGATTACTTTCGCCTCAACCTTCTACAAACTTCTCAATTTTCCCAAACTGCGGAAGGGACGTGATTTATACAACATGAAAGTGCACCACGACGATAAAAAATTACATCGGTAATAATAATTTTTTCAAGAAATCGAAGTAAAATTTATTTGTAGTCTAATAATAACGTTTCTTGTGATTTACATTTTCTTTTTGTTTTTTGAAAAACATATAAAATATTTTTACAATTTACTGTGTTTTTCATAATGCGGTTTTAAATTATATATATATATATATATATCTTAAAATAGTAAAATTAATTTACATGCGCCAAAATAAATTACAAAAATAAAGAATCGTAACAGTATTCAATTAATTTTTACACGCAATAAAATATTAATAACGGTCACGATACAAATTTAAGCACTGTATTAAATTCAAATTATATAATTTTTATTTAGTTAACAGTAACGGATTTTTCAAAAATTAAATATACCGGCCTAAAAGTTTTGTGTTTTTTTTTATATTTAATTTTACTGCTGTAAAATTTCTTACTGAATACAATAAGCGCCATAGTTTTGATAAATTGTTATTCGCTTCACACGAAAAAAAAATCAGTTTTTCAATGAACATGTTGTTTAAAACTCAAAACAAAGGAATTATTGTTTAGTGTGAGAGAAAACTGACGCAATAGTTTTACTCTAATGATGAAAGAAGGCAATTATATTGATTTAAAACAGTTTTATATTTTGGATACCACTGTATCGATGCAACTGGTCTGAATGTGTGCTAGTATAGCGAGCAACACTCCCGAAAGCCGATAGTAGGTACTTATGGAATGCCGACTATCAATTACCTCAATTTTTGAATGAATTGGTGAGTGAGCCATATGGTACGAAGTAAATATATATGTATGTATTTTTCTTTCCTTTTTTCTTCACTTCTGCTTATTGCGATGCGGGATTCAATGACCTTATGCTACTGTATTAGCGTACTGTAATTCGATTTTTAAAGCGAAGTTTAATTTTATTTATAATAATAAAGTTTCTTACATTACCGAATAATACGAATGGAATTTAAAATCCAAATCACGTATAAAAATTTTTGCTTTATAAAAGATACAGAAAAAAGCCGTTTAAAAAATGATTTTTATTCTTCTACTATTATAATAGGTTGGCAATTTCGCAACAGGAGGAACTTAACGATTTTCTAATATTGTACCGAATTATTTTAATGCAATGTAATTTAACTTCTTACATACAGATATATCTCATACAGATATATCTGTGTGTACATTTATGCTGAATTTTGTCATTCTTTAAGTCAAATGTTCCGTAAAAATAGGTTATTTTCTCATATTTACCCAAATTTTTCTTGTGCTCATTTAATTCTCACGCATTGTGGTTAATTGTTACTGTGTTGTTAACAAAAAGTTCTTTTATGTTTTCGTATAAACGTTTTGTAACGTAATACAGTGTTACATGCATATGCGCATATGCACACTGTAAAATGTAGGTATTTAAATTTTGCTGCTGAGTTTTTCTTAGTGAACCGCGAGTAAAGTACGCGTTAATAAACTAAACTATGACGAATTCATTTCGATTTTTTTTTTTTTTTCGAAATTCTAAATCTTATTTCTCCGCAATTCGTTATATACTTATTTTGCATAATTACTTTTAACAAATATCGAAATATAAAACTATTCCGTTAAATATTTTTTCGTACGAAAGTGCACTAAGTTTTGATTAAATGTTATTTTTAGGTGAATTTACGAATGTGACTCTGTTCAAACCTAAATTATGTGTTAATATTTATGTAATCATGAATTTCAAGAAATTGATCAAGATTACAGATGAACAGATATGTGCCATATAATTCGCGCTGTTTATAAGTATATTCGGAATAGGTGTGTATTAAGGCAAATTTTTAAATTATTTTATATATTTTATGAACTATATGATTAATTATTTAAAACGAATCAACATATTACGTATCGTATCAATTGTTTGTTTTGGTTTATTTTATTTAATATTCGACTTTAAGTAAATTACGGCATTGATTAGTATCACTGTGTCGCACTTTATAATACGGTTATCACAGAAAAATCTGAAATCTTTCATAAAGCATTACTAAATTTAATTCTCTTCAATGACCTGACAAATAATACCGGGGAGTATTTCAGTTTCCCATTTTACCGTTTTATTGTTGAAATTTTTTAACAGTTAAGCAGGTACAACTTGCATTATTGCAGCTGTAAAAATATTTATCAGGTTTTTTCTTATTTTTTTTAAATTTCTTGATAAAAATGCTTCGGTCGTTTAATTCAGCTCCTTTAATACATAAAGCTGTTTTTTTTTTGTTTTTTGTTTTTTTTAATTTCGCGTTATAAGTTGAAATGGCGAAATAAATTATACTATTCGGGGGAAGCACATGCGTATTTGACTAGTAATTGAGAATTTTTGTATGGTACTTGATAGCATCTTAGCGAAGAAAGAAATTCAATTACTAATAATAATAATATCGTCATTTTGTGAAAAAAATTAAAAAGGTTTTTTTCGCGCTATAACATTGAAACATAAAATTTTAAACATTATCCGTAATATGGACATTATTATAATACAGAAAATTTAATATTGCAAATGTTTTATGATAAGTGGAAATTTCGGTAGCAAGGAAAATATACGGACCATCGATTAAATATTATTTATATCGATATACCAATGAAAGCATTGTACGTTCGAAAAAATTCTCAAAAATAAACTGAAGACGCAAAGTACTCACATTCACGGCAACAGTGGTAATGACGATTTTTGTGTTAGGCGCGTAGCCAAGTTTCGTATTAATAATAGCACGCTGTGTTTGCGTAATACATAGAGCACATAGAGAATTTTCATCGAAATTACGCCATTTTTTGTTCGTAATTCAGCATTATGAGCAGTACTCATTCTCATCCCGATGGTAGGGAAATTGAGCAACAGAATAATATAGTGGGATACAGTAGCGACGATTCGGTTTCTTCTACATATTCCGGCTCGTTTATTGATCCGCGAAAAAAGGTAAAAAATTGTTGCCGTAAAGCGATCACTTTCATGTGCACTCAAGTTGGAGTAGGCGGATTGATTGTCGGTTACGCTGTAGTGGGCGCGTTTAGTTTCAGCTGTATCGAAAACCAATATTTCGATGAGAATGTCAATGCTATGGCTACATATAGAAATTCCAGCTTGAAGGAATTATGGAATATAACCAAAACCAATACTACATTGACGAAGAGATTGTGGATTAACCAAACGCAAGACATATTGTTAGAGTTTCAGAAAAAAGTAACCAAGTCGGTGGAAAAAGGTTATAACGGCAAACCGGACCCGGAAGGCATATGGTCGTTTCCGGCTGCGCTGATGTTCTGCCTTTCAGTGTTTACCATGATCGGATACGGTAATATGGTTCCTCGGACCGTTGGCGGTAAAGTGGCTACGATAGTTTACGCTATTTTCGGTATTCCGTTATATGTTTTGTACTTCCGTAATATGGGCCAATTTTTGGCGCACACGTTTCGCTGGAGTTACACGTGGGTCTACCGATGCAGTATGGAAGACCATTACTATTCTGAAACTCAGTTTTCACCCTACGATAAAGACGAGCAGCAGTCGTCTTCTTCGCAACAACTTTCTTCTGCGCCTCAACAGTCGCAGCAACAGCAGACTCATAAGCGCGTTATAGTACCTTCTACCGCTTGTCTTTGGGTTTTATTCGCGTACGTTGCAACCGGCACGGTCATGTTCAATAAGTGGCAGAATTGGTCGGTTATGGATAGCGTGTATTTCTGCGTAACTAGTTTATGTAAAATCGGTATCGGGGATTTAGCACCGGAGAATATTTTCATAGCAGAAAAGAGAGGCGGAAAAACCGCCAGATTAATAATCACGTTCGTTTACTTACTTTTCGGTATGGGAATCATAGCAATGTGCTTCGATTTAATGAAAGAAGATGTCACAATTCGAATACGTAATCTGAAAACTGATATCGGCCTCTGTTTCGAAGATATCCGATTGCGAGCGGTAGATTTTTATAAACAGCACAATTCGATGCAATGACCAATGCAAGTCCATTTGCATATATATACCTGTTTAACTTTTTTACAGCTGTGGTTCGCGTCATTTAATTTTGCCGTTTCACAGAAGCTAGTTTACTATTTATTGTAGTTGAAGAATAATAGAACATCTGCTTCCTTCGGAACCTCGAGTGTAATAGAATTACGTAATTATTTCGAATTTAAACAAAAATTTAACCGGTTTCATTTGTGATAAATTTTAATCCTATAATAATCGAGGTATGTTAGGGTTTGTTATCACGCGTTATCGTTTGTGTTCATTTAATACCGCCATTATAAAACTGGAAACAGAATTAGTATGATGTTTTCGAATAAAATTTTTATATACAGAATGCTGTTTTCGTATTCTAATTCTAAAAAAAGTTTATTAAATTTATTGTTTACATCTAAATGTTGTCTTAAGAATATAAGTTTATTATTTAACGTAAACGCCTGCTCTTAACGTTCATCAGATATTGTGTTTAAAGATAGATGTTTTATTAAAAATTAAACCAATAACTGTGACAAATAAAAATAGCCTCGTGAAAAGAAAAATGATCGATCGTCTGTTATATTGCATTTATAATATAGGCACGTAGAAGTGGTTCATTTACGCCTTGTTAAATGAATAGCGCTTAAATTATAGAAGTGTTTTATTTTTATGTCGATTAGTACAAGTATCACGATTTTTTTTTTTTGAAATTTGCATTTTGAACTAACATTTCTAAAATGTATATTAAGCGAAATTTCTCGGATTTATTCGGTTTCGCTTAATAACTTTTTGTGTATCTTTTTCAAATAAAATAGTCAATCAAACCTGGTTTGTTACTAATGTACGTAAAGTTAAGTTGTCGTTTCATTTCACATGCTTAATCGTCGGTATGGTTAAATAGTATGCTTCTTTAATTGCGTGTGGTGTTACAATATTGATAATTTGTTCAATTTACTACGCCAAAGTAAATATCGGCAGTACACTGGAAAATTTAGCGTAATTTTGAATTTTTTTAGGCAGCAGTTTTTCGTGACCTCCATTCCATTTTATATGATTTTATTATTGTTCCGTGCCATTTGAAATTTATAATTTCTTAACTCGGGGGAAACTTAATCAGCACGGTAAAACATTTTTAAAAATGCGTTTTAATTATCAATCACATTTTCAATACGTTATATTCTACAGCAATATTGAGGTTATTCCTTGAAGATAGTAAAACTTTTCTTTAATTGTGTACGAATTAAATATTGTTGCCTGGAAAGCAACATTCTTTCTCTTGAAATTGTTATTAACAGGTACTTTTCTGATTCAGAATTTTTTACGCTTTTTGTAGTTTTAATAAAAATACGTTATTATTATTCGATTCTTTATTTTTAATTTTGTTTATATTTGAGTTGTATTTCAAAAGTATAGACATATTTGTTTATACTGTTTATTGATTTTGTATATAAATTACTGTTCATTAATTTAATGTTTTCTTACATATATGTATGTGTATGTATATATATATATATATATATATATATATATATATATATATATATAAATAAAAAGTTGATTAGTTATTTTTTTAAATATCTGTATGAAAGTACATCGTAAACATCGCCTTTTATTGTACCGTACTTTATTTCAGTAATTACACATAGTACAATATGTTGGTTTTATAAAAAAAAAAAAAAAAAAAAAAATAGCACATTTAAATGGTAAACCGCAAAAATAGAACAAATTTGTTTTTATGAGCATTCGCGTTATATCGATCAATTTTGAGATACTTTCTCTAAATATAATTAATACACAATTTAATTTAAATTGCATATGTAGATGATTCACCATTTTAGGAATATGGCTGAGTCTAAATCGCTGCAGCATGTATTTAAAATAAACGGTTTTGGTAAACGCGAAGACAATGTGCTGTACCATCCCCCTGATTTTTTGGATTCGAATCACAACGTTATTTTGTACTTTGGAGGGGATATACAGGTAAAAAATTTGTAGTTACTGAAAATTAAATTTTTTTGTTATTTTGATATATTCGAGAAAATGTTTCAGAACATTAAAAAAGTTATTCTTTAGTGGAAACACACAATCCCAAAAAAATTAACAAAATTTGGTTGTTGGAGAGAATAGAGAGATTTTTGATACATGTATGCGGAGAATTAATGTATTCAAATGACATTTGCAAAATAATACTCTTTAATTCCGTTAATTCAAATAAATCCTATATTACTGCATTGTGTGTTCGAAAGTCTAAAAATGGCCAATATTATTAGCTAATTTTTGATTATTAATTCATTAATTTTAAATGTTAATGACGATTTATACAAAACTCGGAATCGGATAACAACGGGATACACGCAAGTTGTAGTATATAAAATTAAGTGTTATCAGCGTGCTAATTCTGATGTAAAAAATTTTTAGGATATCGCACATAATTTTTTTTTTTCTCGTATTGAAATATTCTTGTCTGAACATGACAAAAATTAAACGATAAATGTTTAAATTGTAATTTAAACATCTCAAAATACACACTTTGAGCTGTGTGAACGTTTCCAGCAGATGATCAATAGGTAATCGGAGTCACTGGCATTAAAAGTTTATGAATTATTTCAATAAAGCCATAAAGAACGGTAACTAATTGCATAGTGTGAATAATTTAGATCATGTGATAATGTCAGTTTTACATGGAAGTGTAATTATGATTGAGAGTTGAAAGAAAGCTTCTCCCGCAGTTTATAAAAAAAGAAAAATCTATTTATTTCAAAATTATTAATGTGGAGTGAAAAAATACTTTACAAAACAATTCTCATGGCTTATTTCAGTTACTTCGTGATCATTGTACGGCTTGTTATTGATAATAATATAATTTTTCATGAAAATTATTAAGTTTTAAATGACAGAGTGTAAATATTGTCTCTTACTGATACTAATTTGAGAATATTTTGGGTTGTAAATTTTATTTTTCAAGCATCTTTTCAAATGGCATTTTATTTCTTTAAAAAACAAAAAAAAAAAACATTTACTTTTTGTGTTCAAATTACTAATGTTTATTGTTTTAATTTCGTATTTTTATTTAGATAACAAAAAAAAAGGGAGTATTCATGAATTAATTACATGTCGGTTAAATTGAGTTTATCTTTTGAATTCGATGAAACATGCAAATAAGCCTATCTGAATTCGATGTTTAATTATCGTTTCCTTTTTTAATTTTCCGTATATTTTTATCATTTCCCCCCCCCCCCCCCCCATTTTCGAAATCAATAAAGTTTTTCACCTTTGCGATAAAGATTGATATTTATTTTAGATTAAACTTTTCATTGTTCCTAATTTTTTAAAATCTTTTTTCATTTCTTTGAACCATTGGTTATACTATTCCTCTTTTTAACGTATATGCCTAAATATTTTGTTTGTAAGTCTAGAACTATTATTCCTGTTCTTATTAAATTTCCAAAATATTGGTTTCGTTTCTTTCTTATTGACTTGGAAAGACTTCGCTTTCTTTATCTTCATATAAAGAAGAGATCTTAGGCCTTCTATTTGGGAATTTTCTGTTTTAATTGATTCAATAATCTTCCTCATAATCTTTTCCTTTTCCTTTTTTCGGTTTTTTCCATATCTGCTAATATTATAGGGATTATCTATTCTGCGACCTAAATACTTCCTGCATTCACACTGTTGTATTATAGAAAATACTTTCAGGCTGTATGTACAAATACTTCTCACAAATAGAGTCATTAATTTTTTGACGTTATTCCTAACGTCCTTATTGTTAGTATTTTAAAAAAAAAAAAAAAAACAGTATTATTACCGTCATCAATAAAACTTTAAAAAAATAAACTTTAATTTTATTTTTTCTTATGAATTAAATTTTATTTTAATACAATACAATTTTTGTTTTCCCGATAATTCAAGAATGCGGCAAATTCAAACACCCAATGATTAAGCAAAACAGTGTCGTCACTTACCTCGCTCTTCGTATTAATATCAATGAATGTTGATTTTAATTAAATATCGATTTTTCAGTACACATATTAATTATATTCACTTAAAGCATGCAGATAATGCCGTTTCGAATCCGATACATTGACGAACCAAATGGGCTGGTTCTTTTAATTTAAACATTATATATAGAAAAAGATGTAAAAATAATAATAATAATAATAATAATAATAATAATTAACGAATTAATTCAGAGTAGGAAAATAAAGAATAGTGAATAGTTTGCATGTGTATATTTTAAGTTAGGTTAGCGCGATGTACATATGAACCGAGTTCGGAGATGTAGAATTTTTGTTGCAATGTAATCGGGTTGCATTAGAGAAATTTCGAGCAATCTGGCGAACTCGCTAAGACGTAAGCCGGTGTGTGAATGTTTGTATTAGTAATAAAAGCGAGTGTGAATGACATCACGGTGTGTGTCGAGGCTTACGATTAAATATTAATAATGGTAAAAAGGTATCGAACATCGCGGCGATTTCCGATTGATGGGAAATTTCGCATTAGAAACGATGCCTCGACAATTGCTCAGCTGCGCAAATTATTGCATATAAATACGTCTTTCGAAGCCGCGGGCTTCTTTTTTTCCTCGCCGTCCGCTCAACGTCGTGATCGATCGGTTATCGTTTGTCGCAATTTCACTTAGAAGGATATCATTAACTAGTTGAGTAGAATAACGGCGATACAGTAAATATATCATTCTTTTTATTATCTTATTTAATTTCGTTTTTTGTTCTTCCGGTTTTTTTAGTCCGATCCACGATTGAGCAAGGGGCACTGTGGACCGCGCTGCGGCGGGTAGGAAAGACTTCTCTTTCTTCTTTTGTTTTTCGCGTTTTTTTTTATTTTTATTTTTTTTTTAAATTTTGAAGAATACTTGTTTAAACTTTGAGAGAGCGAAACCGTAACTATACGTAAAATAAAATATAAAAAATCGTTTATTTTGAAGTGCCATATCGAAAATAAACCGGACAATTTATCGTATAAAATAAAATGTTTGAAATATGACATATACTCTTTAAAAAAAAAAAGAAAATATACATATCGGATCATCGCATAAAAGTTATCTGCCATTTTCGGATGTGAACGGGAAGTCGTTGAAATACGAAAATATACGCATAATTCATTTTTTCTAATCATTTTATGTGGTATATTAGACTATTTTAATTTATAACGTAGGGGATATTTTGTAACGATATTAATGAAACTGCAGAATATGATTTGAAAATGATTGTCCTTTAATAGTTGTACATAGTGTATTCACAGCAAAAATGATTCTTGTAAAATTTTTTGTTTGCTTCTCTTTTTTAATTAAAAACAGTTTCAATTAATAGAAATGAAATTTCATAATCTAATACTTATATTTCTTAGGTGAATTTGTAGACCGTTTTACTTTAACATTGTAAATGGTAATAAAGTTATTACAAGAAAAAAACTGCAAATGATTTAAAATGAAAAAGTTAGATCATATAGATCAAAAAATTAACATAATCGTATGAGAAAAATAAACTAGAAAAAATGGTACGTATAAGTTAGTAATAAAACAACAAACATTTTCAGATTGTCTACTATAATTTAAATTAATTAATCTGGATAAAGAGCATTATAAATTAAAAATTAAAATAGTTTAATATATCGTACAAAATCATAAGGAAGTATGAATCAACACGTATAGTATCAGGTTTTAACTACCTCCCGTTTGAATTCGAAAATTTGTGTAATGATCCGATATGTTTGTAATAAAATTTTCTTTTTGTTTTCGAAGTGTGCATTACATTCTAAAGATTCTAATTTTATACGATACAGTTGCATGGGTATTCTCGATACATTGTTTCAAATTAAAATTCTTATATATATACAGTCTGTTTCATAAGAGCGTGTACGGCAAAACTTTGTCCTTGAAACCGTTAGAGGGGAAATCCAAGTTTGAACAGATAGCGACAACCTTCCCCTTAGATGTTTTGTACAAAATGTCTCAGTTATCGTTTGATCTTAGTGATAAAAGAACATATTTCACAATGTCTGCCATGTATGCATCATGTTACGAAACCGTGTTTTTGTGTTTACATCCAAAAGGACCGAAAATGTCGCTCGGAGTTACCGCTAAGTACATGAAAAAGTCGAACACATTTTTAAGTAAGTGGGTGAAACGTTATTCCGACGTAAAAAACGTCGATGACCTACCGGATCGTGGCTCGGTACGGAAAACAATGAAAAAGAAGGATAAATTGATTTTACGGGTGTTTGAGAAGAATCCTTGTCTACCACTGCGTGGAGCCAAGCGATTTTGCGTAAAAAGGATCTAAATGTATCATGTGCCACTATAATTAGACGTTTACTGGCGTATGAAGTGAAATTTCGAAGCACAGTGAAGAAACCGCTACTGTCCAAAAAACATGTCAAAAAAAGACTGAATTGGGTGAAAGAAAATTAGGAACGCGATTGGGACAACGTAATTTTTTCGGATGATGCTTCTTTTTAAACATGTTCTTCTATCACTCATACCTGGTCTACGCACGGCAATAGACTCATCCAGCGGGAACACCCGGTAAAGGTGCATGTGTCTGGGGCTGTCTCTCAAAGCAGGGATTTGGCGATTTGCACATCTTCACAGAAAATTTGACTGCTGCCAAAATGGTCAAAATATATCAGAGGGCTTTATTACCATCTGCCAAAAAGTGTTTTACGCGGAAAAATGAAAATCGGCTACTGCAAGAAGACAATGACCCAAAAAACATCGAAGTCGTCTTTGTACTGCATGGAAACAAGAAAATGACGTTAACGTATTGGATTGGCCGTCGCAGTCGCCAGATGTAAATCCAATAGAAAATGTGTGAGCGTTTCTCAAGATGAAACTCCGAGGGAAGAAGATCTGGACCATCAAGCAGTTATTTCGACAAATTCGATTGATATGAAGGTCTTTTCCTCAAAATTACGCCTAACATTTAGTAGAAAGTGTACATCGGAGATCCCAGGCAATTATTAATAATGGATGCCATTGGACATCTTATTAATAATAAAGCATCACGATCTACACCATATAGTAAGTGTGTATTTCTTTTTCAAGTCATTATCCCCAATAATTTTTGAGTTTCGCCGTTCACGCTCATATGAAACAGACTGTATATACTAGAGGATTGGTTTCGCTGGTTGCTTCGCGGCCCATTCCATTGGATTTTAAATTATTTTCCTTTGTGAATTTTTATAGAGACTGCAGCATTAACATATATTTCGAATACGTCAATCAAAACATTGAAGTTTAGATTAAAATATCTGAAACTGCTAACAAGATAATGTCAGAGGAATATGTTAATTTTAATTCTTTTTGAAATAAGACTAGCAATATTTATTTTATTAAATGCAATGATGAAATTTGTGTTTTTTTTTTTTTTATTAGAATTTAAGCAATAATATATTAAGTCACTGTTGACCATCACTCCAATCATTTCAGAATTTGTATGCTTAAATTATTTTTCAAAATTTGGGCCCTTTAATTTTAAAATTTTAGCCGTCTCGTAATGGTAAGAGTTGTGGACTTTTTTTACCGCTTTAAGCGGGTTTTTCCAAAATTTTGGTTCCCTAATATCAAAATTTTTCGAATTTTATATTTTCCCTCTATTCTAGAGACCTTAGTGTGCAGGTTAAAAAGAAAATCAATACCGTAACTTACATAGAACCGGCTGTAGAATTTTTTTTAAAAAAATTTCCTAAAATTTGATTTTTACATTTTTCAAAACGTAGACCCTCTAATTTTAAAATTTTTTTGGTTTCGTATTTTTCCTATATTTTAGCGTTTGAAATACATGATTTAAAAAAAAAAAATGACCCTCCAGCCACCACGGAAAGAGCTGTGGACTTTTTTTTAGTTTCCAGTATTTCCGCTTTATGCGAGTATTTTTCCAAATTTTGGCCCTTAAATATCAAAATTTTTCAAATTTTTTATTTTTCCTGTATTCTAAAGATCTTAGTGTCTACGTTAAAAAGAAAATTAATACCATAACTTATATAGAATCGGCTGTAAATTTTTTTTTTTTTTTAATTTTTCTTAAAACTTGATTTTTACATTTTTTGAAATTTGGGGACCTTTAATTTTAAAATTTCGATGGTCTTATAATTTTCTTATGATCTGACTAAGAAAATACGTCGATTAAAAAAAAAATTAACTCTCTAGTTACTATAGAACGGTCTGTACGATTTTTTTTCTTGCAGCTTTATATATATATATATATATATATATTTCATTTTACACGCATCGCATTCATAAATGGCATATTCGTCCGTGTGCTTTGAATGAATATAATTATTATTTCTATTCAAATTAAATAACTCGGTAAAAAATTTTTTTGAAAAAATTACAGTTATAGGTCATCTTTAATTGAAAACAACAATGCAAAAGAACTATAAACAAAGTAATTGTAATCAAATAAAACAAGCAACATATAGCTCTTTTGTTGATTATAAAAAGATCGAGATAAGTGACGTCTTTGCTCGATTATCGACTGTCCCCATTGCCTCGCCTGAGAATTAACGTCGCCCGCGGTAAGGATTGCTGAATCCGGTCTGTTAATAGATAAGCGACTAAAACAAATTAGAGTCCAAAGCCGGAAAATTAGCGGTAACCCTTCATATTACAAATAGGACCACTAGTTATCAACATCACTGACTACATTGTATGCAAATTCGGATAATCTAAATCGTTTCTACTCAATAATAACTTTTTTATGTATTTTACTGGTTCTACTGAATAAATGTTTCCGTTTGGTTTTATTCTGTAACTTTGAAGTTATTATTATTACTTTTATAATTATTATGATTATTATTATTGCTATTATCAATAAAATATATCGAAAAATAAAACATATAACCTGAACCAAAATTTTTTAATCACCTAAAATTTTCGTTAAAGTTTACTAACTTTTACGGGTGAATTAATACTCAATGTTCTCAAAAGGTATTTTGTTTTCGTTCAATTATTAATTTCTTAAGCCATAATTCATTATCGTTTACGCTCGTTATCTTGGGTTCTCCAGAAATGATTGCCGCCAATATACAATTACTTGTCGTAGTGGATTGCCGTTTTCAGTTACTACCTGAAGGAGTAATTTTTTATTATAATTTTTTAATATCGTGCATTTGGTTGGTTAAAAGCGTTAAAGAGGGAAAATAATTTGTCAGGGTGACCTCCCAACCAGGAAAAGAAGTAAAAATAGCCAAAAACGACGATATTTTGTTATAAGAAAAAATCATTTAAAGTGAAAAATGAATGCATTTTTTAATGTACTTTACACTCGAGAATAAATTACGAAATTCTGTTTTATTCATATAACAAGTATGCTGCGGCAGTCAAATATTATCAGTAGTAATAAAAAATTATTTTCTTCTTTTTGTACAATTCTAGTAATCATGAAACCGGGAGGATTTGGACCGGGAAAACTGGGGAATTTAAAAATTATATTTCAGTGGCCACCATGTTTGTGAACTGTTGCAGATTTAAAACTACGGTAATAAACCGCAAGAGTTTATTTTTATGTTTGTTTATTTTAATCTAAAATGGGGACCGCTTGATTATTATTGCATTCTCTGTAACAGTTGCCTGACTGCTTATAGATAGAGCCGAATTATTTTAAAAATGAAGTTTTATTCATTCTTCGCCTTCGACATATATTGTAATTCTGAAGATACTAGTTGGGTTTAAGCGTGTACCGAGTTGCTCATTTGCGGGGTTAGCTCAACTCGTATTAGTGTTTCGAAAAGAGCAGTGTGTCTTTTACTGTTCTGTCGGAACAGTTGTTCTAAAGCAAAATTATTATTTCTGATATTCGATATGTAAAATATTTGATTAATACATAATAAAAAATAATATTTTTTTACACAATTACAGATATAAAAGGAAACAGATTATATTTACACGTATGCCTTAATTATAGATAAATTTTAAGAATGTAAAAGGAAAAAATAAAATAAAATCTTCTTTTAAATAACGACTAATTAGTTAGTATCAAATTTTTACATTTTTTTTTTTTTTTTTTTTTTTTTTTGAAACAAAATGTGTTCACAAAATGAAACAGACAAAATAAACAGCACTTAATGAATAAAATGGAAAAAAATCTCGAGCAGGTTAATGTTTACAGTAAATTTCTAATCATTCATAATATCATGCAGTATTCAATAAGTAATTTTAATTCCGGGAAAATAAGAAAAAACTTAATTTCAATGAATATTGTGTGACAAAAAAGAAAACAGTGGTTTATATTTCATTTGATTATGTTTAATGCGCTTGTGTAGTTGGTGTAATGTAGTTGAATGAGCACATCAATGTCCTTCAATCCCATAGGAGTATTTTATTGAATTAATTTTTTTTAATGACTTGAATTTAACCGTTTAATTACTTATTTAATTTAAATTAAATATTAATTGCAAATAGAAATAACGTTTATGTTAAACATGAAGTGAAAAACTCTTTCGTATTATTATGATAATAATAATAATATATATATAATAAATCGAAATAAATCATAAGTTAATACAACGCTATACTTAAAAACAGTTTTACCTGTTGAAATTTTATGCGGTTTTATGTATAATAAGGTATTTTTGGTCTTGACTTATTCAATGATTCCAAATCGTTTGAAATATCTTGGACACAAACACATGTCCAAATAGAACTCTCTGCGTATTGTAAAATATATTTTTTATTATCTTTTACACCTTTAAGCTATGTTGCTTTTCTTCGGATCTGTCTGCCCAACGAAATATAATTTTCTAATTTTTAACAAAAACTTTTCATTCTTTCTTTATTATTTATTTTAACCTTTCAAAAACTTTAAATTTCTAGAATGAAAATTACATTGATCTCGATTGAAGGTGAATAACTCGAGCTAATTAACAACATTTTAATTGTTCTATTAAAAATGACGATACTCGAAAACGTGTGAACGTTTTAAAAGCAAATTTTTTTATCGTATTCTTTGAAGATTTGTAAAGAAATCCTGATAAAATACTACGAAAAGTAACACGTAAATTATTACTTCATCATTATTAGTTAATTTAAAATTTTATTCACTGCTTTTGTGTTAAATATGAAAAAGTAGAATTTTGAAGAAGAAATGAAGAAAAACTCACGAAGTAAAAAATACGTCAAATGGAGTTTGAATGAAGTCGCATTGAGATTGAACAATGTATTTCCTTCTTCTAGTATTCTCGTAATTCAGCCTTCTCGGTAAGTCAGTTAATGTTACTTATTATAATCAAGTATGTTTATTATTTGTTTATTTATCGACAGGTAATGTGCTAGTAATAAGGTGCTCGGCTATCAAAATCAGAAGTTGGGGATTTAAGGGTCAAGTAAGGAAATATGGGTAAGTAAAGAGCAGCCAAAAGAAAGGAACCTAATTTAATATTCCCATAAGATTCATTATGCTTAGGACATTATGAAAAGTTCAATTCGATAAATTCTAACATCTTATGAAGGGTATTTCCACTTGTTTTACTTTACATTTACTTTCTTTATAGTTTTAAGAGTAATAATAAAAGACGTAACAGTTACGGAATTCGTAACGGAGGTCCTCTCTTCGATCCGGTACACTATTGCATTAATACCGTCGTCGAGAGGTTGAAGTCATCACTTCTGAAATTCAGTGAAAAGCCTTCCTAATATCGCATACCTTAAAAATCTTCCTTAAGGTTGTTCAATGCAGAATTTTTATGAAAGGTACGACAATTATCCGCAGAGCCAATAATTCGTATTTAGAAACGTCTTACGAGTAAGTGAACTCTGCCTTTTAAATGCTTTTGCTGAAATCGACGAATGTGCTTCATTATTTAAAATAAATAAATAAAATAAATTTGCCGTGGGAACACGTTGAATAATTGAAGTTTTGGAAGAAGTTTCGCTGTAATATAAAACAGCAACTATATTGGAATTAAAGATTTAAACTAAGAATTTGAGGAAATAGAGATATTTCAAAGTGTAAGATGTTTAACATATATCCTAGAATTATTTTCAAAAATGTTTTATACAAAAACGTCGAAATTAAGTTGGAGAATCGAAAATTCCAAACAAAAGATACATAAACAATAATGTACTGATGGAGGATAGTGCTGCTGTATTGCAAGAAATATTGCGGAGTTAGAGCTTTAAACATAGATAAAATATGATCGTTAATAGAACCAAATGAATGCCGTTTACCAGGAGGAGGGAATTTCCGAGTATTTGTGGTACTTGTTAAATAGAATCAAAATCGGAAATCCACAATGGGATTAATATACATAAATGTGTATGTGTGTATGTATCATCATCGTCATCTTCCCCTCAACTCGTGGATTGGTGAGGAACTGTCTTCGTGTAAGATATTCGCAAGCTTCCGCTAATGTTTTTATTTCTGCGCAAGATTTTCTTCCTTTAATATCACCTATGAATCGAATACGAGGTCTTCCTCTTTGTAATTTTCCTTCTGTTTTACTTTCGATTAGATTTATAATCCATGTTAAGTGCTGTTTAATGTATCCTACTGCGGCGTTTCTTCCTTCTATTATCCTTAATATTTGTCGTTTTTCTTGGACTCTGGTTAATATTCATTTAAATTCTGAAAAGTTCGCGAACTAATTTTCTACACTCGATACAAGTAGCGCTTTTTCTCGTTCAACCAAGGAAGTATGTAGTACGAAGTCAAAAGAATATGTATACAAAATTCCAGCGCTGCCAGTCTCTTAGTTCTCCAGTAGTATGCGGTTAAGTATTGTGTGTTCATAACCTCTTGTGCAAGCTCACGATATGGAACGACGAAGTGCGATTAAGTTCTTGATAAATCTTTCGTAGAAACTTTTTCAATGGTTCAAAAAGCATTCGGTGATGAAGTTCTATCACCTACAACACCACACTAAGCGACAATCTTCGGCGTGTTAAGCTCGAAAGCTCAAAGACCCACGAAAGTTCGCCAACAAAAATCCAAAGTGAAGACATTGATCATTGTATTTTCCGACTCAAAGGGCTTCCTATTCATCATGAATTTGTTTCAATCGGAATATGTAATGAAGCATTTGGTATGTCGAATTCGTCGAATCCGGCCCGAGTATCACGATCCGGGCAGTTGGACCCTGTTGCACGACAACGCGCCGTTACATACGACAACACTGCTACGCGTTACTACGCCACAAATCAGATCACCGTATTTGGCCCACAGACTACTTCCTGCTCCCAAAAATCAAAGTGAGAATGAAAGGAAACTTTCACGACGATTTTAGGCGATTCAACGAGCTTGCAGCGAGCAGCTTAAGATGATTCCATAAAATGATTTTTCTAGAGCCTTTGAGCAGTTGTACGAGCGGTGCAACGAATGTATACATAGAAAAGGATTGTATGTAGTGGACTAAGGTAAATAAATTATTTTTTATAATGTGTTTTTATTTAAATTAGTTCGAGAACTTTTCAGACATACTGTGTATTCATTTAATTTTCCCTTCTAGTTTCGCTTTCCTTCTCTGATCCATTAGTCATACTAATATTTTCGTTATCCAGGGTTTGTAAATTGACTTTTCTCTTTTCCAAAATGCTTTAGTGCTGCTTCCTCTATTTCTTTTTTGTATTATTCCCATTTATCATTATTATCTTCTCCTTCTACACTACTTATATTAATTCTTTCCTCAATTTCTTTTTCAAAAGCCGTATTATTTTTTTGATCTTGGATAGATACTATTTTTTGTTTCGGTTATTAATCTTTACAAGCTTTAATTTTAGTCTGCTGGTGATTATGACTAGAATAAGATCGAAATCAGTATCTGCTCACAGGTAGCTTTCAGATAACTTGAACTAATTTTTATATCTGTGCCGAACTAAAATATAATCCAGTTGATACCTTACTATACCCCCCTTAGAAATTCACGTATATCTTCTTCTTTTTGGCTGATCATATAGCGTATTTGTAATGACAAGATCGTGGTACAGAATTCAATTAGCCGTTCGCCTCTTCTATTTCTTTCACTCAATCCGAATCTTCCTGTAATATTATTCAATTTTACTCTCCAACTACAGCGTTCCAATCTCCAAATATTATTAAATTTTCTCTGTCTTTCACTTTTAATAGGACTTCTTTTATTTGCTCGTAAAGTTCTTTTATTTTTTCATCGTCATTAATAATTGTTGGCATATAAATTCGAATAAGTATCAAATCTGTTGGTTCGCTTCTTATTCGTACCATGATTATTTTATTGTTATATGCCCATATACTTTTGACATTATTTCTTATTTCTCTTGAAAAATGGAATCCAACCTTTACACCTCCGTTCTCGGATCCACAGTGTATAAACCTGTAATTTCCAGCATTTTTCGTCCATCTGGTTTCATTGATACCCAATATGTCGACCTTTATTCTTTTCATTTCTGTTTTTAGATTTTCTAATTTTCTACATTGTTTTAAGGATCTAACATTCCAAGTTTATATTTTATATACTCTATTGAATGTACTCGTATTCCTTTTTACTTGAACTATTTCTTTATAGCACATTATTGTCAACAATGTATATGTAAGCTTTACTTTAGCTTTTCTCATCAACGCTAAGCCCACCGAAAAGGAAATTACCACCCCGTACGACTTGGACGCGTAGAGTTCACTGGTTGTTTTTTCGTTTCTCTGCCACAGTGGGAACTATGTTGAAAATCGAGTGGCTACTAAAAAATTGAGTTTTTGTTACAGCAATCTGTGCCCCGCGGGGCGTTTGTTTATATATATATATATATATATGCTGTTTGGCATAACAGTGTAGGGATTTTAACAATTGATAAAGGACTTTAATTAGAATTGATGTAACCTAATATGTCTCATACAAAGTATTTTTGATTTTAAGATATCGACGTTCTTTGTTGTTTTTACTTGTGACATGGTACATGAACTTCTATTACTAATTTTTTTTGTTTTTCTATACCTTTGGGATATGATATTAAATTACGAAGATGAAAATTAATTTTTAAATAATACTTTAAAAAATTATAATAGTATAATATGATGTAAAAAAAAATTCAGGCAACCAAATGTTATTTTATAGAGGGAATATTAAACATTAATTTAATATCAAATTTTTTGAAAAAAGGTTATACGTGGAAGTAACCAACAAAAATAGTGTACACTTGAAAGGCCAACTAAGAGTGGGTAATCACGTTTTCTCCTATTTTTTAGATTATTTTCTTTTAAATAACATTTAATTCTTTTCAAAAATTTTATAGTCGGAAATTGTTCAAAAAAGTTAACTACAAGGTCTGTAATTAAATTTAATCACTCATACATTTTTCTAGATAACCCGGTCGTAATGTATTATGTTATTAATCTTTCATTTAAATTAGATTCTATTAATAAACAGATGAAATAAGCACCGGGATTTTGAATTATAATATTGCAGATATAATAATGATTAAAATTGGTTGTAAGTGAAAAAAATTGGATTTAAAATATATGACTTAGTCTCGATGGAATTTTTTATCTTTTTTTAAAGCTGTCGAGAAAAATTACTGTAATTTTGTAGGCTTTTATACCTAACCACCATTTTCAACAGAATTAATTAGTCGTATCTTTGGCCAGTAATTTTTAAATATCATCAGTATCCATGCTATTCAAATTTTCTACCAGTATTAATTAAATTTGTACTTTTTTTTAAAATAATTACTTCTATAACGAAAATATTTGATTAACTTTATACTAAAATTTTTATGATAAATTTAATAAAACGTATTTTTAATGTTTTTAAAACTGTGTTTATAATCAAATTTTTTTTTTTCAATTAATTAATTCTACTTTAAAATTTGCTTTTATGTTTCCTGGACAAACGTAGATACGATAATGAAATTTTTTCTTGCTACGATAATTTCGTCCCTTCCGGAAAGTATGGAATACCGAATCACGAAGAAAATTATCATGCGCTGGATCATCTTAAGATTTTATTGAATAATGTAGCAAACAGGCTTGAAGAACTGCAAACTTGTTTTGTGAACAAGCAGGTACTTGTCTGTACTATATTGTATAACTGTTTTATTAAAATTTTATTTCTACTGCACAACCGTTATTCGAGTATAACTGCGTAATCGTAAAATAAAAAGGGAAAAATCAAAAATATTACTGCTGATACCTAAAAATAAATCATACGTTTTCATAGTTTTAATATTAAACGTAGCCAGCAACCGTGGCAGAGTTGATTAGGCAGGAGTGTTTCGTTCGAGTGGGATCTAGTTTGAATCATGCTGCCCTACATTAAAAACATGCAAAAATTTCACTTGCGCTAAGTTAATGTCCATAGTTGACATGCTTTAAGGGAAAAAAACAACAAAAAAGCGGTTCAGTCAAGCATGATGTTTTATGCGCTGAGGATGAGTATGTTAAGTTAAAGGTAACCATAATATTTACATTTACATAATACTAAATTCAAAATAAAAAAATCTGATTCTTCGTGCTGAAAAGAGGAACAGCACGTCACTTTTCGTGCTTTTTTGAACTTTTCGCCAACTTCACAAGTTTCGTTAAGGAAATGAAATACGGTTTTGTTCCCGACAAAAAGCGATCTTCCCATCGATATATCACATGTCTTATTGTTTTCAAAAATTTCGAGCTTTCTACTCCCTGAGGGCCTTCAATCATTTATATTTTTTTAGTTCTCTTTCTCGTCGAATATTTCCTGAATAATTGTAAAAGAAAGTTCTGTTTCTTGAAAAGTACAATTTAAACCGTAATTGTGTTCAATTAATTTGATTCTTTTAATAATTTATTTTCAATCATTTCTCCTTATTTATTTCATGGTCTCCTATTTATAAGCTTAGCAAGAGTTTAGAGTCTGAACATTTTGTTATGGCCATATTGCTCATGATTAAACACACCTGAACAATACATGAGCAACATTTGCACGGCTAAAAAGGCAGGGACATTTGCAGTTTGTAATACTTGGGAGCTGAACAGGAGCAATCTTAGTTTCAATATGTAACAACCTTAATTTTTTTTGAAGTATATATTTATTTATTCATTAAAAAAAAAAAGAATAAAGGACATTATCGATAAATGCAATAGATGTTTCCTTCACTTTTTTCTTTAAGTCGATAATATAAAATTCCGTTTTATATTTCTTAACAACTTACAGCGTTCTACGGTCGTTCCGAAAAAATGTTAATTTTTCTAAAGTCGAAATTATATATTTTTCACGATATCATTCATTACGAAGTTGATTACTCAATTGTACAAAATTGTGCAGGGTACGTATGTATAATAATTTAAAGTGCCAGAAAAATCTTACTGCTTTTTAATGTTCACCGTTACTTATTTTCTTACCACTTCGCCCGCAGTGATCTTTGGAGCCATCAAATTTGTTTTGCCTTTTGGTTGCTATTTACAAAGTATATATATATATATATATATATATAAACTTGTGTCGTTGTGTCATATAAAATAGATTAAAAATACATTAAACTTCGTTAATAATCATTTCATTTTTTGGTGGTCGTTATTTTTTTTTCTTTCCGGAAACATTGTGGCAATGGAAGTAATTTTTTAAATTATTATTTTAACTACAATGGAACTGTAAAGAATTATTAAAGTCTAGGGAGTCTAGTAGATTCTTGATTGAGCATTTATCATTTAGAATATATAATTGTGTATATATGCAGGTTTATATGTGTGTTTTCTTTACATGTAATTATGACAAATAGGGTAAAATCCCCAAATTCAAAATACGCATTAAACGTCCAAAATATGCATTTATATGCACTATCCAATTAGAGTAGTTCGAATTTGCAAGCCTTGAAACGCTTAGATACTGTAATGTGCCCATTATATTATTGAAAGAAAAAGATCGAAAATAGTAAATTTCAAATAAAAAAGCAACAAAAATAAAACAATAATTTAGAATAGGTGGTGCGAGAGTAAATATGCGCATGATTGAAATCCTGTTGTCGGTCGGAGGTAAAAAGTTCACCACGTGGTCAGACTGGAGAAAGGTCAATGACTGGAAAAATGGCGATGATTGGTTCTTGCGGGAAAAAAAGACAAGTAAAATGATGAGGCATGGAGAGAAAAATGGAAGCCATGTAGCAGTTAGTCACAGTTGAATCGTCTGAGAAGATTTTTAAAAACAGTCTTAGTTTGTCGTCCGTGAAGTGTCGCGAAAACGATCTCTGTTAAGAAAAAATTGGTTTTGTAAAGAATCAACCCGTCTGCAGGGCAAAGTATAGTAAATGATCGCCCGTCAGAATCGTTGTAATAAAATTTAAATTACGCGGAGATTAATTGTTAAATTATCAAATTAAATTTAGTTCACTCCATCGTCCAGTACAAGAGAGCAACCGATCGTCTTCTTGGAACCCGTCATCGCAGCATTAACCACCGCCGACATACAGTGATACTTGCCAATTTATTTTGTAATTATATAATCATCGTTTTACGTCGTACTTATATTAATTGTGTATTTTTAGCGGCCGGTCGGTAAAGACAGATTTTTGCAGGCGATTGGAAAATAAAATATAATTTAAAATCTCAGTCTTAAATTCGTAATAATTAAAAAATTAAATAATACTTTTACGTCCACGGTGTTAAAGAGACCGTGGGAAATTAACTCAAACGGCTTATACCGTTTCAATACGAAATATCAAAGCGTTAGCTACAAGTAAAAAAAAAATTGCATTATATGTATAATCCGAGCCCTAATCATAAAAGGCCAGTAATTGGATAATTTATACGACAATAATAAATACAATTAAAATTAGTCGCATCTATTATTATCAATTTGGTTTGGATAATTTACAAACAAATATAGAGTGATTTTTTAAGAGTTAAGTTTTTCAGATTGGCTGCATTGGTTGGTATTGGCGTCCAAACGTCATCTGTCAAAGTGAATTCACGGTAAACCTCATCATTGCACGTTTAATGTAATAAGTAGATTTAACGCCATAAGCAAATGTACAAGAAAGATTGAGTACTTTTTTACAGAAAATTATATTTTATTTTTAGACGACGAAAAACGTGTATCCGAACAGAAATGTTTTCAGAGAGTCAAAATTATTACTGATTGGATTCAGCAAAGGATGTGTCGTATTAAACCAATTAATTTACGAAATTCATTATTTTATGTCATCAAGGACGAGGAACGAGGAAATAGTAGAACATATTCACCGCATTTCCGATCTGTATTTTTTGGATGGCGGTCACAGCGGAAACAAGAACACTTGGATTACATCTCCTAATCAGTTGAAGACAATCGCTGAATTAGGTAAATTTTTGCCTATATAAACGTAAAACACTGTGATTGTTACAAAGTATGACTTTGTGGGTAATTTAATAGAGTCATTCTTTGAATGAATATAATTATGAATAATTGAAAAAGCTATGCGTGATAGATTTATAAATGAAAAAAAAAATGCCATAAAAAAAATAAAAGGAATTAAAAAAAAAAAAAAAGTCTACAGACTAAGTTTATTTTTTAAGCACATTGAACGTTGGTTTTTGTCACATATTTTTAATACTGATTTAAGAGCAGTTCTAAAATTATATTTTTCCTAAAATTTCACACCCCATTATTCAAGTTGCCATTGTAACCAAGCAATTTCTTAAAAATGCAAGAATCGTTTATTGGTTGGCGCAATCGTCACAGTTTTACATTTACTAGACAATTGAGTTGTTAAATTTTATACGTAGTTTTACAATACACGTTTATAGTTGGTAGGCTGATCATGTTGATTTGGGTACAGTTCATTTTTAGCCCAATTCACATAAACTAAATTAACTATAGGGGTGACTTTAGGTTATTTGAACAACTATAAGCTCGTCAGTTCAGATCATTGTCAACTGTAACATTTCCAAATATTTAAAAATAATAAATGGATAAAAATTTATATTTTTTGGTGTATCAGAATATTAAATAAACTGTCAACTTGTTCCAGCCTATTGATACTAAAAAGCCCAAACACACGTCCCACCTAAAAGTACCTTCCTCCTTTGCCCTACGACAGCACACATCCAACAGTACTGCACCTATCCACCACTCCCGGCGGGATTCCTACGAGATGCTGGAGGTCATGAAGGTTGTTTATATTAATTTTCATATGTCGCTGATAATTGTTGTTCAAACAAATAATAACAATTATTGATAGAATTTTCCCTCTCCATAAATAAATTGTAAAAAAATCCCGCCCTCAACATATTTACAGGAATCATACGCTACAGTCAATTTCAGAGTAATTATCGTTGAAATGAGCAGTCAATCAATGTTTCTGCATGGGAGACGGTGTAATACATTGCATTACATTATAAATAAAAGCAAAAGAAAAAATATGTATATAAAAAAAAAAAATTATAACATGATGAGAGAGTGAGTGTGTAGGGCGTGGGAATCAGTTGCTGATTGCGTGTAGAAAAACCGATGTAGATTGTTGCCGATCATGGGTGTACCCTGTTGTGATCGATGGAAAATACATAATTAGTATATCAATTATGAGCTAGGAGACGAATTTCAAAAGAAAAAAAAATCAGAGAACCCGAGAATAGTTCTGTTCTGAAGCGAGCCTCATTTAGTTCTTTTGGTACGCTTGTCCGAAACAAGACCTTAGAGTTGCAAAATTTCTGAAAAATAAGCAACCAATTGCAAAAACGGTATCCGCCGAAAGATATATGAAGGAAGACGATCGAGCAATAGTATCGTGTAAAATTCTAAGTTTGTGAGTTACAAAGTCCGGATTAAAAAAGTGTATCGATTACCGTACCTCTTTCCCATATTCATTAAGAATCACCAACGTACATCCGCCTGACAACAAGTAGTTTTAATCAATCAGCAGTAGACCCAGCCAGAGTGATTCGTATAATTATTTTTATATAATTTTATTTCGTTTTACGTTATAAATATATACATATATACATATATGCGTGTGCGTGTGCGTAGATATCTAGTAATTGTTTTTTCAGCGGCCGACCAATGTAGAAAGATTAGTGTAGGAAAAATTCGTTAATACAAAACATACAAAATCTAAAACAGTGATTTGTTCTAATAGTAATAAACAAATAGTAATTTAATTTTACGTGCACGGTAATTACGAGACCGTGTGCATCCCTGAAGGCTTAATCTACAAGGTTAGCGTTGCAACGGTGGCCTGAATTATCACCAGCACTAACAAATTGTGATGAAATATGAACAGTATGTAAGAGTATAAATAAGGAGCTGCATGTGTAGTGGTGAGCTTGCAACCGTACGGTTCAATTAACTTCAGTTAACGCAGTAATAATAAATGGGCGAAAAATACGAAAAAGGATAAGTCGTTTGAAACTTGGGTCGCGACTACGAATAAATCACGGATGCGCACACGATAGTTAGATCATTACAGAAAACGCTTCATACAGTTTTTAGTATTGTATAACATGCAGCAGAAACATAGTAGTTCAAAATAAATAGGGGAAAAACGAAGGATCAAATCAATTTGAAAAGGGTGGAAAATTATATTCGAAGTCATTTGCATACTTCTCACGTGCAGTATTGTGCACAACCGTTCATTGCATACACGACTTACACGTGTAGACACCCATGTACATTTTGTCCTACATACCAGATCTATAATGTTACAAATGAGTCGACTGATGTTATTTATGCGGGTTAGTTATTTATTATACATTTCAAATATGCTATGATACACATCTAATCCATAATGTTACGAATGAGTTGACTAATTTTCATTATTTGGGGTAGTTAATTATTAAATTAGTGTAGTGCACAGAAATACCCTTATATATTACCTTTATATGCCACGAACAACCGAGAAGCCCATTAGAATATACGTCCGCAAAGGTATCAATTACGAATAATTAAAATTAAATAAAAAAAAAAAATTCTGGACAAATTCTACCTACACAAGAATCCGTTCCTTAAAGGGGTTCACACCGGATCCAGTTAACTTAGTCGAGAAACGAAATTCATTCATCATTTGAAAACTTCTCTTCACACAGAAGAGTCTTCGAGAAGATTGAGCAGTACGACAATATATAATACAGTTTCAATTTTATTGTTTTTTGGGTATATTACAGTATCAACAACAGTAAAAAATACCTCGAATCGGTAAGTGCAAACATGTTATAGCTATTTACGGAATTAACCATTAGTAAAGTTTATAAATTTACAGTAGTACTCAAAACATATTTTTAAGTATATTAATGAATTAATGGAACTCTCTCGAAATTATCTCAATTAAATTTTCTATTTTTCAAAACTGTAACAAAGAATATAACGGGAAAAAAAACTAGTATAAAATAATGCCAGAACTGTAAAATGTATTGTTAACAAATAACAGAACAGCTAAAAATAATATTTTACTCGAAGTAATAATTGCTGCAATATCTTATTATTAGACAACAACTAATAAATAATAATGTTCCTTTAATGTATAGAGATTGATAAAACAACAGTAGATAAAGGAAAAGAAGAAGAAAAAGCAAGAAAACCGAATACTCTCTAGGCTAAGTACAACTGCAATAATCGCATATCGAATAATAAATTTCATTGCGTATATCATAACCGGAATAAAAATAAAAATTTCCCATTGTTTCAAAAACAATTCTGTCTGTAAGCGGTAAATAATGTTTAATAATGAGCGAAAATAAATACACTGAACTTTCGTATTATAAATCATACAAGTACGTACTGAAACGAAAAAATCTTTTGAACACCTATTTTGTCCGTCGAGTAATATGCATAAAAATAATATGTAAAGTTTTTTGTTTTTTTGTTTTTTTTTTTGTTTTTGTTTTTTTTTTTTTTGTTTTTTATTGGTAAGGAACACTAACGCATGCGAAATTACTAAATTTTTGAAATCGGGATTACCTATCGGTAAAATATAAAGAAAAAGAAAACGGGGTTTAAAATTAGTACAGAAAGACTTGTTCTTGATATATGTGTAGCATCATATAGTTATGGAAGTACCATTTACATATACTCGTATTAAAAAGAAAATAAAAACGTCTTTACTCACAGACTAATACAAAACGATAACGAAAATGGTTGAGCAGCATTACGTTCCGAAGGTGTAAAAAAGAAGAAAAAGCAAGAAGAAAAGACAATATACACGACTGAAACGACAACAATAAGAAATCGTGCAGCAGTCCATCTCTATCCATCTGGTATGTACAAAAATATCTTTGTAAACTTATTTTTTGTCACATTTGGAATTGAAAAAGAAATTTTTAAGTTCACGGTTTAATATGTTTCAATAAGAATTTATACGAAAGATGTAGAAAATTATTTTCATAAAAATCATTGAATGATAACTGTTTAATACCAGGTTTCAGATTGTAGTCATTATAGAAAACAAGTATAGTTTATTCTTTGGTCTAATATTCTTTTCGTTTGAATAAGAAAAATGTTTAGTAAGTAGCATATAGTATAGCGGAAAAGTCCCGTAGACAAATCTTGTTACATAACAGAGCTCAAGCTTTTTATAATCCAACTTATTCCGAATGTGATAAAATTTCATTTAATATTAATAAATATTATAATGCTCTCCTTAGGCATCACTATGTCTTGTAATAGAAACTGAAAAAAATCATACTAAAAGTACTAATTCCCCAAGATGGAATAAAGAAGAATAATGTGCCTGTTCAAAATTTGTGATGAATTTATTTTATTCCAAGAATTTTTATTTCGGACTATTTTATGGGATGTTTTATCGAAAAAAATTTCGTTTGTATGGACACAATAAATGATAACGTCCTTTACGTCCATGTCAACAATTTTCTATTAAAAAGTCTGGCAAATGCGTCCGACCCTATTATGTAATCTTCGCTCTATCCTGCAGTCCAGACCGGTGACCGCGTTAGTCTTTTGAGAAATTCGACGCAAAGCGCCACATAGGCGACAAAAAAAGACTAACGCGGTCACCGGTCTGGACTGCAGGATAGAGCGAAGATTACATAATAGGGTCGGACGCATTTGCCAGACTTTTTAATAGAAAATTGTTGATATGGACGTAAAGAACGTCATCTTTTATTATGTCCATCCGAACGAAAAAAATTTCGATAAAACATCCCATAAAATAGTCCGAAATAAAAATTCTTTGTTTTAAAATCCGGAAAACATGTCCGCACTGATAATATATAATTTATCTTGCATTATATATATATATTTCTAGTTAATTTATATTTATTATCACTGTGTATGCTATATTGCTATATATATAGAGAGAGAGAGGAGAGAGAGATAAAGTAAGTAGTAGGAAGAGATATACATTTATATAAAGTAATATAGTATAATAAATGAAATATGTTGCTGATAAAAGTCGGATGCGTTTTCCGGAGGTTTTTATCAAAAAGTGATATTCACGGACGTGTCTCTGCCGGATTTTATAATAAAACATTTTTATTATGGACTAGTTAATTGGATGATTTTTAATAAAAAAACCCGTAGTTTGGACTTGTTTTTTATATGATAAGAAACACGTCCGCATAATAATACTTATAGTGGTTCATTTTGTCGTTCCGATCAGTATGAATACATTTCTCGTTAACGACAGTACTACGGTTAGAGGGTGTTTCGAAAAGTCAAAATAGACCGGTACAATATTCTCCTCCCATAAGAAAATCGTACGGTACATGAACCAAGGCTGCTGATGAGAAAGCCGAGGTATTTGCTAAATACTTTAGCAAAGTCTTTAAACCTAATCCAAAGGTTATAAACTCGGACGATGTAACGGAGTTTTTAAATTTCCCGCTGCAGCTTAGTGTCCCCATTACGCCAACATCCCCAAAGGAAATTCAATACATATGATTCAAAAACTAATCAATACAAAAAGTAGTCCTGGTCACGATCCGATCACCAAAGAAGTGTTGTTAGAACTGCCACCCAAAGCTATTTTGTTTATTACTAATATATTTAATGCAATCCTCCGCCTGCAATACTTTCCGCTGTTTTGGAGCTGGCACAAATAGTGGGGTAACTCCTAAACCTGGAAAGCCATCAGAGGATGTAACTTCCTACAGACCAATATCCTTATTATCTATCTTATCCAAAGTCTTGGAAAAACTAATCTTAAAAAGAATGCATCCTCTTATTACGAAAGAAAATGTTATATCTGACCACCAGTTCGGATTTCGAGAAAAACACTCGACTATTGAACAGGTACACCGAATCCAACGTATTATCCAAGACAGCTTTGAAGCTAAGGAAATGTGTGTAGGTATATTCCTGGATATAAAACAAGCCTTTAATAAAGCCGTGGTCTGTTTTATAAAATTTAAAAAATCTTCCTCATCCTTATTATCTCCTTCTAACGTCTTACCTTGAGGACCGAACATATCAAATTACATAAATTCCAGAATGAATTATCTAACATCTATCCTCTGTCCGCTGGTGTGCCTCAAGGTAGTGTACCGGGTCCGATGCTCTACCAGATGTACACTGCAGACTTCCCTGACAGCAAGGACATAACTATTGCTACATTTGCAGCCGATACTGCTCTTATTGCGGCAGATAAAGATGCTGGAACGGCGACAAATAAATTACAGCTGGCGCTAGAAAAATCTGAAAGGTGGTTAGATCGATGGAGCATTAAGGTCAATGAGAAAAAGTGTACACAGGTTACATTCTGAAATGTAACCTACTCGCCAACTGAAATTAATGGCGAAACAATTCCGATTAGGAATGAAGTAAAAAATACCCTGGGTTGCACTTGGACAGTAAATTAAGGGGTGGAATAAGCACGTCTCACAAAAGAGAAAGCACACATACATAACGCTGGGGAAACTCTGTTGGCTTCTTGTGGTAAGCAGCATTTCGGGTAAGCGTTCGGATAGGCGGCACCAGTTCATTTTTGGTCATAATTTTAGTTCGTTTGTTTAGTTCATTTTTGGTCAATTTCAGTTCGTTCATTTCCGTTGTTATCCACGGTGGGTGAACTAACACAAGCTTGTGTTAGTTCATCCACCGTGAATAACAACGGAAATGAACGAACTGAAATTACGAATATGACGCGGAAAGAAGCGAAGTAACGTAACGATCATACGAGAAATAGAACGAAAAATGAAATATTGGAAAAGGATGAAAGTAAGGAACACATACCTTAATATGCGGGATACATCTCGGCGGCGGTGTTAAAGAATTCATGCATCCGCTGGGACTGTGGCACTCGTTGCGTGAAGTAAAATTTCGCGATATAGTAGGGGAAGAAATCTACCCTAGTACCATATTTCGGAATTTTACTTCGGGCTTCACGCCATAAACGTTCGATGTTGTTGGTGTGAACCCCGGTATCCGGATTGACGTACGTGACCGAATGATTTACAGTCCGATGGATGTAATTAGGATCACTGGAAAGGGGTGTATATCCTTTCCATTCATCAGAGTGGATGATCGATCCAGGACGGATAACACGGCGGATGATCGGAATTAATGTTTTGGAGCTACGGTCAGGAACAAGAGTTAGGTAAAAATTACTGGAAGAAACATCAATAGCGCCAAAAATTTTAAAAAAATACCGCAAAAGTAGACAGGAGAAATGATAATTCGTGAAGGAAAAAAAAATGAATAAAGTGTAGAAACCTGAAAAAAGGAAGAACGCGATGTTTAATGTAAAATTTGATGGCATCTTCTTCCACAAATGCCATCAAATCGAAGTAGCCCGGCTTACAGACCGCGTCACATAATTCGATCTCCATTGGACAATAAAGCTGGAACGTTACGGAAATTAAATTATATTTGAATAAAATGGAGAAATGTGAAATATGAAAAATTACATTAATACGAAAAGTTAAAAATTACATACCTTGATTTTCCTAGTGTAACGTAAATTGAAATGAAAGAATATAAAAGCAGTTAGACGAGAGCAGTAGAAAGTGGCAGCCAGTAAATAAAAATATAATTAAAAAGAAAATAAACAATCCACCAAACCAACGGTCAGACAAGAGTAGTACAAAGTGGCAGCCAGTAAATAAAAATAAATAAACAAACAACCAAACAAAGTAAATAAAAATAAATTAAAACGAATTAAAACGAAAATAAACCTCAAGCCAAACCTGTAATACCGAAATATAACCAAAAAGAAAATAAACCTCAAGCCAAACCTGTAATACCGAAATATAACTAAAAAGAAAATAAACCTCAAGCCAAACCTGTAATACCGAAATATAACTAAAAAGAAAATAAACCTCAAGCCAAACCTGTAATACCGAAATATAAAAAAAGAAAGAGTGAAATAATAAATTATTAAGATGAACTAAATGAACTGTAAAGACGGAAAATGAACTGGTGCCGTGTAACTGTAAATTTAGCGCATTTCGGATTGTCCATCGAAAACAAATTGTTAATATATAAAATAATATTAAAACCAGTATGGACATACGGCCTGATTTTATGGGGTTCTGCTAAAAATACCCAAATCAATAAGATACAACGTGTTCAAAATAAGGCCATTAGACACTTATTGTGTCACCTCCTTGGTACGTCTCCACGGAAACACCCCATGCAGACTCTAACATACCTTATGTAATGAAAGAAATAAAATTCGCCGCCCAGCGGTATAATTGTCGCTTAGAAACCCATCCCAACCCGTTGGCTATCAATCTGCTTGACAACAGCCAAGAAATTAGACGACTGAAACGCTCCAGAGTCTTTGACTTCATTTAAAACTTAAAAAGACGTTCTTGCGGAGCCCTGATAGTGGTGGCCTTTTACTCGTTAATTTGAATTCCAGTACAATTGCTTGATGGTTTTTGGAGACCAGTTGTAATTAATATAAAGATTATAAAAAAAAATCAATTCTATTTTAAAGCCAGAGAAAGAAAACGAATTTGTTTATCATACCCAATGGTGGATAGGGTACGTAAACCGTTTTTTCATCGTTACGAATGTTATTTTTCTTTTTGGCAAAAATAATGGATTTCCAATATATTAGAATACGATAAAACTCATATACAGGATGCGGCACGGGAACCTCCCATATTTTAAATCGCTACTGTACCTAAACTGATGAAGTGGGGGGGGGGCCTTCCAGCCGGTGATAGACTGGTCTATCAAGTTTTGTTTGATGGTAGTGGTTTGCCAAGATGAGCGAGTGGAGCACGCAACACCGCGCGTTTGCGGTAGAGTCGTTTTTTAAGACTAACGAGTCCTACGCTATGACTATTCGCGCCTTTCAAAAACGTTTTGGTATTCAGCCGCGAAAACCAGTACCTTGTGAAAAAACAATCGCTCTTTGGGTTAAAAACTTTCGCAAAAAAGGATTTGTCACGAAAACAAAACCGCCAGGGCCAAAGAAGACGGTGCGCACACCTGAGAATATCGAATGAGTGCGTGCTGCTTTAAAAAAAAGTCCGAGAAGATCAGTTCGTAAACACACGGCCAGTCTGAATTTAAACGAGCGGACCGTTCGTCGAATCCTACACCAAGACCTACACTTCCATCCGTACAAAATGATAATGACTCAAGAATTGCTGGCCACCGATCACGCCACTCCCAACGATGCTCAACCTAGCAAAGTCGATGCTGATAATAATATTATATTCAAATTTTACAACGATCTATTCGGGGAAGATGAAGCAATCAATTTATCCGTTAAATCCTCCGATATCAACTCTGAAAACACTATAGCAGAAAAGAAGGCGGAGAAGGAGGAAAATATCGAAACCAGGGTAATTGGATTACAACGAGAATTACCGGAGAAGATTAAACATCGCAATGCTGTAGTATATGTACATGATCCATTCGATATTGTAAAAAGTTTCGCTTTCGTAATATTAGCAAAATTCGCCTAGCCGCGACACTCGATAACGAAGCTTCGAATATTAGAAAGAATTTACGATTTTCAAAATATCACGGAATCCGGAATTAAAACTGTTCGCGACATTATCGATTTTGAAGACAGAAACGGCGTTAGCGTTAATTTGTATAAACTATTAATTCCCGATTATATGTAACGCAGTTTGAATATAATATCGATCCTGTGAAGGTTACCGTAAAATATGTAAATAACTCTCTAACTGGAGAAAACACACGAATATTATTTATTGGCGCGGAGAGGATGATGGATTGTATCATTTTGCGTGGATGAAGAATTTTTCCCGATTAATGCGATTACAAAGGAAAGGAAGATTTTTTTTGTTTAAAATGCCTCGATTCGATTCCATCGGAAACAGCACATGAAAATACAAACCGCGAAAATTCCGACTGCAGATGGAGGTCGAAGAGTTGTAAATACACGTGTAAATTATTTGAAATTAATAACTTTTACGCAGTATATTATTTTAATTAGTTTGTAAATTAACTCTTATAAATTATCCTTATTCTATATATAAGATATAATGTTGTTTTAATACATAGTATATGATTTCAAATAATTGTAAAAATATTTTATACATTGTATTTATCTTATGAGAATATATGTATGTTGTTTTAAAAAAGAATGTTTTTTCATCTCTTTCTTTACTATATGGTATGTAAAACGAAGTGCAGATTTTAAAAAGTATCATTTAAGATCATTTTTAAAATGCGTATTTTAAATAAGTGCTTGCGAATGAAAATCGTACATAATAAACATCTATTCGAAATCTACGCATTTTACGCATGTCCCCTATTCACTTTTAAATTTAATTAAAAATAACTGATTACGTAAGAAATCGTGCACAATAAATATCAAATCTATAACTACGCATTTTACGCATGTTTTCTATCCACTTTTAAATTATTTAAAATAAGTGATTACGAAAGAAATCATGCCAAATAAATAGGAGAATGATAATTTTCGATTTTAAATTTCCGTTTTGAAAAATAGGTTATCACCTCTTATTATAGGAAATTGGTGAAACAAAAAACGAAAACAAGATATAGAACATATTCGAATGTATTATTAGGCAATTACCTAAAGCGTTTTCTTCGATGTTCCATAGGATGAAAACCTCTATATATACAGAATCGTTTCATGTGAAAAAATCATTACAGTGAGCTAAAGTGGAAATAACGTGAACTGTTAACTCTTTTAAATAGAAGAATTCGGTTTTTTTCTATCATTTTTACATTCATCTTTAATTTCATCGATTTCAGTAAGTATTTACAAATTTCCATTTTTTCAATATTTCATTATAATATAAGAGAGTTAATTTTTATCAAATCTTTTTTTCCACTTTATAAACGTATAATCTTCGTTAAAATTGAAAAAAAGTTAATAATAGAGGAAATGCTTTTTTATTTTTTAAAAAATAATAAAAATTTCTTTTATAAACATATTATTCTATAGAATATGGATTCACGACATATGAAAACGTTTAATAAGGAAACTATAATTAAATTCAATATCGACCCCTTCGAAGGATCCTAAATCTGAAATTACCATCGAAGATCTCCAAGTAAATAACAAATAATTATATATTTTTCGAAAACAATTATTTTAATAAAATAATTAAAGAATGTATAAAAAAAAAAAAAAATGATTTATTAAATAATAAATAAATATGATAAAAAAATGTTATAGACAATCATTCATCATATATTAAAGTACGTATCAATTGTCAAAATTAACAAGATTGATAGATCCATTGTCATAAAAATCCAATACTGGATTAGAAAGTCAGTGTTAACGGAGCGGTTACGGGAATGTCCATATTACAATGCTCTAAAATTTCCGCTATATAAACGTCGAAGGGGAGAACGATTTTATATTCCAACGGGAGAGCGTACGTAAAAAATACGAAGAATTAGAAGTGAAATATCACCGTGGAATAAAGCAATCGTTGTAAGTAATATCGTTTAATTAAAAAAAAATGCTTTCATTCCTTTTCTCCCTATATTTACGAGTTGCTAAAATAAAAATAAAAATTTTTATAGTTTTAATTTTTATATACAGAAAAGAATTGGAACAACCTACCGCGGGAAATAGGGAAGATGGTGATAAAGAATGGTAGAAATATATATATATATATATATATATATATATATATATATATGTATTATTTATAATTAACTTTTTCACTTGATTATATAATATATATATTTATTTTAATTTTTGATAAATAAATTATATTATATAATTAAAAGTTGTTGTTACTGATTTCTATAAATAAGGAATAATGTACATGTAGTAGAATAACTTTTTATTCACCCCCTTTTAAAGATAATAATTGCAATCATTCTCATAATTTTAAGAAAAAAATATAGACATTTTACCCTAAATTTTCATATATTACACGCTATTGTGAACAAAAACTAACGCGTTTGTTAAATTGTTATCTATTTCACGCTAAAATACCTATTTTATTATTTTTTATCGATTTATTTAAATAATTAGCCTACCTAAATTTTATGTAGAAGAAAAAAAATATAACAAAACAATAAATAAATTAAAAACGTATATATTTCCAATCTAATACAGGAATAAATCTAATAAAAAATAAATTTACGAAAAAAAACAATTACGCATTATTACAAAAATCAATCAACATAAATCATTAATAAACTAAATATGATTTAAATTATTAAAAAATTAATAAAAAATAAATTTACGAAAAAAACAATTACACATTTTTACAAAAAATCAATCAACATAAATCATTAATAAACTAAATATGATATAAATTATTAAAAAATAAAAACACGTTAAATTTAACTTATTCCACCACTACTGTTTTTATTGTTTATCATATTCAATAAAGTAAGGTTGGATGATTCCGACGTTCGCATCCGATCTTCTAATCGAGCTATTTGTAATTCTAATTTTTCCAATTGTGTAACTCGTGTTTCCAAAGCTTGCGATCTTTTAATGAATTGTTGCCAGTTAACAGCCGCCTGTCCATCATCATGTCCATCAGGAATATTAACTAAACGTTTGTTACGAATATCGATGTATTCAGATGTAATATCGAGATAGTCGGATAAGGCTGATCTTGCAGCTAGTTTAAATGTATTTGAAGATAGTGCTAATAGGAGACATTGTTGAATAAACCGAAACGGTAATTCTCAAAAATCCTTGAAATTTTTATCCATTAAACTCTAGATATCATTATTCGTTCCTTATGAACTGCTTCTTTATTGTAAGCGGGTGATAAATTAGTAGTAGTACTATATTACCACCTAACTGTTGCTTCTGCTCCGCGAATCCATTTTTTTCTTTTTTCCCGATATAGTTTATAAAAAAATTATATTTTCAATACTTTTTTAAATTATTTAACGCGGGAAATATACGTACGTGTATAGAATATATGTAAGAATGCGAAAATTTTTCATGCGTTCGCTCCTTTTATACTTTAATAATTACTATTAAAGCTTATAACAAACGATATCTACAATTGCATACGCAATTAAAATTTTCACTCCCACATTTACAAAAACACTCGATAGCAGGTTTACCACACGTTCTACAAATTATACGAGTTAAAATGATATCATCGTCACTTTCTAAATTTAAAAAACATATTTTAAAACAATAAATTTTCTTATTTTTATGTAATTGCGTACAATTACAACCGTTCGATAAAATAGAATCTCCTACATGATCGACATTGAGTACAATTGATTTCACACGAACAATTATTCTTTTTTCGCATAAAAGTTTTACATTTACAACAGCAATATCCGTAACTACCGCATTTATTGCATGCTAATCCATCCACTTGTGTATTAGGAGTAATAAAACATTGATTAGAACAACAATAATTCACGTTTTTTATCATATTTATATACGTTTCTAAACGAAAAAAAAATACACTAAATTTAACGAGATAATATACAATCGAAGTAGTACATATGAAGTATATATTAAACTAACGGAAAAATCGATATACACGACGTATTTATATATAAAAAAAAAAAATCTTTAATTACTCGAAGCAATCTTCACATTTGAACGTATATTCAATTTCCCCATTTACATATTTATAAGATGGACCTTCATAATGATTACGTAAACAACAACAATAGTCTTTTTTGGTTTCTGTTCTCCAAAATCGTACGCAATAACAGTGTGTTCGCAATCATCATCGCATAAACATTTTCTTTTCTGAAACGGACATTTTGCGCACCCGTTACAATTGCTTTCACATTCTCTTTCGGCTATTTCCGTCATTCGCGTTACACACCGACAAAAACAAAAATCACTACAAATGCATTTTATGCAACCTTTAGTACGACTTTTGTAAATAGTTGTAGAGTAAGTGAAACATTGATCGGGACAACAATATCGTAATTTTCCTTCGGATTCCTTACAGATACAGTTGCTATCTGAATTGGTATAAACGCAATAACATTTACAACAGGAAACTTCATATGAACAATTTTTCATATTTTTTATATATACGTTTTACATTTGCATTGGCAAATAACGTAATTGTTACAATCTACGCAAACAATTCCATCCGTCTCGGATTTATGCGTGTATTGAGTAAAACATTTTTCAGGACAACAGTACTACACCTATCGCGATTTTTTTAATATTTCATTTTCTTTACATAAACAATTTATACAACCGATTTCGTAATCGCAATTATTACTATTTTTCATATAAGTCTTACATTGACACCGACAAATATTCAAACTTTTACATTTTACGCAAAATAGATCATCCGATCGCTTTTCAGGTAAAATAAAACATAAGTTTGAACAACAATATATAGAGTTTTCACTCATATTTTACGAATATATCCGCAATAATTAACGCGAAAATATACGAACGTACTATACGAATAATTCTAGTAGACTATAAAAAAATCTTCTCATGCTCTCCTTTTATAGTAGGTAATGTAAAAAAAATGTTTTAGCTTGTTCCAGTCAGTTAGTTAGTTGTTGCAGCAAAAAAAAAAAAGATATGTCCGATATCGTTTAAAGGTAAAAAATGATTTATTAACAAATTCTTCATTATTTTTTTTTGAGATTTAAAAAAGTATATATATATATATATATATATATTCACTTCACATTCGAGTGATTTCGCACTTGTAGATTTGTTTTTGTTCTATACAGTCTATAGTTATTCTCTTCTCACACAGCATAATGGATATCGCGGTACAATCATCATCATCCACAGTACAATTCCACTTGGAAACGGTAACTCGACGATATAGAAATCGATTAGCCACCTTGCGATTAGTGAACGAAGAAGATAGCGCACATGATATCGATGCATTCTTAATGGGTGTAAAATCTGAAGTTCTTTCCCTTCTAACGGATCGCATTCGAACTGGAGTAAAGTGCACTTTAGTATTGCATTGTTATTTTAAGCGTACAATGCAAATAGAGGGGAGAGATCATACTATTCCATCATATTTTCCATCGGAGATGTGGATGTTAGTTATTGGAGATAATTTTAATGAGTGGTTCGATCAAGCAACGCGGGAAATCAAACAGTTGGTGGATATGTTCGAAAATATAGAAGGTTCCGGATGGAGTATAAGATTGTATACCTAGAAATTAAAATTAATAGGTGTAACGCTCTAGGACGGATTTCTTCGCATATACGGTTACCTGAGAAGATCGCTGTACGAAAAGCAGTTATTAACGTTCAAAACAACAATGAATTTTGCTTCAAGTACGCGATGTTATCGAAATTTGTAAAAAAGAATCCACAACGTGTTAACAACTATCTGTCTGATCCAACTCTAAGCGAGAAGTACAACTGGACCGGTATCTCGTTTCCCTCATCATTGAAGGATATCGATACATTTAAAAACGATAAATCCACAGTGTTCAATCAACGTTTATGTGCTAGAGAAAGATGAAATCGTTTTTCCTGTACGCATTACGAAAGAGGAACGGAACGATCATACCGACCTTCTTTTACTGAAATGTAACACCATGGAACACTTTTGCTGGATTCGAAACTTGAGTCGTTTAGTTCGAGCGCGGATTACAAAACAGTGTGAATCTATCCTAATCTGCAGACGTTGTTTTTGGCCTGTTCATGATGAGGGAAAATTTGAAGAACATCGACGGTTGTGCACTGGGAAGACTCCAGTTGCTGTTGAAATGCCGCAACCGGGAAAGAATATTTTGAAATTTAAGCACTATAAATTCAAACAGCGACTCCCCTTCGTAGTCTACGCTGACTTTGAAACTTATTTAGAGAAGGTAGAGGTACAGTCTAACAATAACAACGAGGAAAAAGAAGAAGAAGAAGAATTAACTGAAGATCAACCGCGTCAACAGGAGCAAAGTGTATCATCTCGTCGCGTACATCAGGAAGCTGAGTCTATCGAGGAAGAAGAGATTGCTAACACCATTAAAGTTCATCGTCACATTCCAATGAGTTATTGTTATTACTTTGTAAGTTAAATCGGAGATGCGTATCTACCCAGTTCATTACGCACACCGCGCTTATACCAAGGATCTAACCGGGAAAAAAAGGAATGTGGCCCAAAAATTTTTTGCATGAGACTTCAGGAAGATGCTAAGGTTATTGCCGATATTTATCAACACAAACAACCACCTCGAGTAAGCGCAGATGAACAGCGGATTTTTAACGAGGCTACCGTTTGTCATATTTTCGAAAACCCGTTGAATCCTGCAGAAAAGGTACTCAAGCACTGTCACATTACCGGCAAGTTCCGTGGTGCAGTTCACAGTTCATGCAATCTTCTATATCGTCAACCGAAGTTTCTTCCAGTTTTCGTGCACAATTTAAGCGAGTACGATGCTCATCTTATAATTCGATAATTGGTGCATGACAAACAAGATATACACGTCCTAGTCACATCAACAGAGCATTATAAAGGTTTCACGAAGCAGCTGATACCTAGAGTAATGCAACTTCGATTTGTCGATTCGATGCAGTTCTTGTCCGGCAGTTTAGAGAAGTTGGCATCTTTCCTACCAGACACAGCTTTTCATCACACACTTAAGCATATAGACGATCCATCGTGGTTACCATTGTTCCGTCGTAAAGGTTACTTCCCATACGAATTTTGCTCCGACCCAACGAAATTGGAAGTAACCTTGCTTCCTCCACATTCCGCGTTCTTTAGTTCGCTAACGAAATCCACCACTTCCGAAGATGCATACAGACACGCGAAAAAGGTATGGGATACACTTCAGATTGAGAACCTCGGACAGTACAGCAATATATACTTACGTACGGATGTATTATTGCTTGCTGATGTATTTGAGAACTTCCGCAATGTTTGCTACAGCATATATAAACTGGATCCAGCTTGGATGTTTACAGCTCCAGCGCTCACATGGCAAGCGATGTTAAAAAGCACCAAGTTGTGATTATGCTCGTTATATTTTGAAAATGAAGGTCAAGCTGGGATGACGGAAAGAGAAGTTAAATCAGCGCTCCTTCGGCGAATTCTTGCATACATCATTTAGTCGATGTGATGAATATGCCAAAACGTTCAGATAGGTGAGAAACAAGTGTGTTTGCTCATTTAGATTTCGAAGCGTGTATATGTGGACAATTATAAGTACACAAAAATTATTTTAACTAAGATAAAAAGGAAAAATATCTACTAGTATATAAGAGAGATCTAACATTGTTTATTATTTTTATATTATAGGACTTGGAATACTGAACAGCAGGAAATGTTATACAAATTAATCAATAATAGCTGTTAACAATTTATTTTCAGAAATTAGTAATAATAATAATACACAAATAGTTTTACGCATATTGGTCTAATTATTTTTGTATTGTGAGTTATTAAGGACTTTTAATATTTTCTTTCCATTTACATACGATTAGGGACATTTATTGTTTAAATTATTTAATATTTATTGTAGTTTATTTATTAATGTTTTTTTTTTTTTTTACAATCAGTAATGATCACCCTTACGTTTCAATATGGCTAAAGTAACAACAACCGGACAAATTTTAATATATAACGTATATTATCATCTTGTAATTACAGAGACTAAAAAATAATAATTCTATTTTGGGCCATGTACAGAAGCATTCGCTTCGCTGTCCGTATATGATCTTCAAACTAAATAATTTTGTGAACTATTTTTTTAGTGTATTGAGCCTTTTCTCGATCAAGCAAGTTTTTGTGAACAGTTGTATTTTATTCACTATCTCCTTGCCATCTTTCTCTCCTGTTACATTTATTACTCTTTATGGCAAAAATCAATGTAATCTTGACCGAAGCTTCATTCAAAATAGCATATTTGGCTATATTTTGTCCTTATCCACTTAGCTAATCGATTGTTTAAACACATTCCTCAGTGTATATGTGTGGTGCTTGTAACACAAGAGATATCCGTTTCGTCTAGAACATAACGAATCTTCGCTTCAAGCTGAATGTGCTTAAAAATATGTGTCCTACCAAAAATCTCTTAATGCTGGAGATGTCTATCAGCAAGTTCTAAGGCAACGGGAGAAAGAAGTTATTCAAAATAGAAAATACTTATTGAAACTCATTGATGTTATACTGACTCTTGTCCGCCAGGGTTTGCCTCTACGAGGACATCGAGAAGAAGACATATCTAAAAATAGGGGCAATTTTTTGGAAATTCTCAACTTTTTTCAAAATATGACAAAAATTGTTCTCTCTACTTTGAAAAACATTTTAATTATTGCGGCCCATACATTTAAAATAAAATTATTGAAAAAACAACATGCCTGACTATGGAAGAAATCGCGAAAAACGTGGGAGAATGTGTTTTTTCCCTCTTGAGTGCAGATGAGGCGAGATGCTACATAAAAGAACAACTATCAGTCACCATGAGATAAGCAGTCGGGTTAAATATTGTAGAAAGATTTATTTGTTTTATCGATTGTTCTACGCCTAGAGGTGCGCAAGGACTGGCTACGCTAATTTTAGGAGCATTGAATAAAAAGTAATTAGTTGAGATTCCGATTATTGCTCAATATTATGACGGCGCCAGCGTCATGTCTGGAAAATTTGGAGGCTCGCAAGCGATTATTACAAAATTTTATCCTTATGCTATATATATATATATATATATATATATTCATTATTTAGCACACAAACTAAATCTAGTAGTTATTGATTCATGCGCAAATATTTCGTTAGCAAAAACTTTTTTCAACAAAATCGAATCGTTATACGAACATTTTTTACATCCCGGTCATCGTGCCAATCTCAAAAAGATACAAAAGTCCCTAGAAATAAATACAAGTCACGAAATAGGAAGTTTAAGTACTACAAGATGGAATTTTGTCGTTTTGAAAATTACAAGACAATATCGACCAATTATGAAGCGATTAAGTTGGCTTTAGAGAAAGAGATTACAGATAATCCATGACAAACACGCTGTAGAAGCACTAGAATTGCTAGATATTATAAAAAAAACAGAGTTTATAGTATCATTGCATATATTTCACTCCGTTTTTGGAACAGTAAATGTACTGAGCAAATTTTTTCAAACTCAAAATTCAACTATAGACCAAAAGCTAATGAATTAATAGCAAGCACAATAAAAACTTTTGATGAATCTAGAAACGGGTTTAAAATTTATAACGACATCGAGCTATTTGCTAAAAAACGTGAAACATCACTAGAACCTATTAGAATTTCAAAAAGGAGGCGCGTAGAAAAGGACTTTTATACCAAAACAACTGTTGGTAAAAGTAAAACTTTGGATTTACCATCCGACACGCAACCCAAGGATTCTACTGGAAAATAAATATTTATGACCAGGTTATAGGCAACATAAATATGCCAACTTAAAATTGCGGTTTGAAAACCTACCATTAGCAAAAAGGAAATAGACGCATTTCTTAAATTAGATATAGAGAAAGCAGATGATTTTATTAATAATTACAAGACAATTTTAAAAATTGATCCTGTAGTACTAAATGTAGAAGCTACAAATAATGCAAAACATGCTCCAGTTAAAAAATCGTGGAATAAATGCAGAAAGTTTAAAAAATCATCATAAAATGAATTTTGCCCTAACTTGTACAAACTGCTCCAAGCAGCGTTAGCGCTTCCAGTGAGCTCCGCCAATTGCGAAAGAAGTTTCTCTGCAAGAAGGCAAATGAACACGCGGTGTTCCAAAATAGATTTTCACATATGTCTTCCCTGCATATAGAGAATAAAATAGTCAAAAACATCATAACTTCTGATGCATTCGTGAATCAGTTCCGGCGAAAAACGCAGAAAATTGAAACTTATAAATCAGTAAAGTATATTGTAATAAACTGTATCTTATTTTGATTCTTTAGTATGTATTTGCATAGTATTTGAAAATTAAGTGATTTGTAAATAAAGCCCTTTTCTTAATTAAATAAGCTGTCATTTATTTCGATTATATATTTATTTAAGTTATTCATTTTATATCAACTTTTTAATATAATACGAGTATATGTGCGCACACACAAATACATACATACATATAGATATATATACATTCAGCTTATCAGTCGCCCCCCCTCCCGCCTCACCATCAGGAAAAATTTCTAGTTACGCACATGGATATTATTCATTATTGAAACTGGAATAATAGCATAATTCTCGTCTTTTTTATTCTTACTTTATTGCTATGTATAACGAACAGCATATTTTTTATACATCATGTAAATCTTTGTTATGTCTATTTTGTTGAAAATGTTCTTATCAGTGTTTACAAATACTAGTCCAATTTTTGCATACTGTGAATAATACTTTATTCATAATCCTTCAAAAAGCCAAAAAGGAAATGTAGCAGAATGATAAATGAAATTTCCGTATCTCCTGCAATATCTAATCTACATAAAATACTTTAATATCGGCTAGGTTTCAAGCGCTACTACCGTAAGTATAATCCAAATGAATAGGTTATTAAGTGAGGTGAAATCTGGTAGCCCATTTATCAATTTCGTAGTTTAGTTCAGGTTCTACTAGGCAAAATAGGTAACTCAGCCCTTTATTGTTACATAATTTTCTGACAGTAGTGTAATTAAATCCTGTTACGTTATTATTTTGCGCTTAATACTATGCAACTTATCTCTTTGTAATTACACTCTAATTAGTACGAGTAGCAAAACATTTTTTTTAATACTTGTTTTTAATAATTTACTTTGTGGCATTGGGTATAATGGGTGCGGCGTTTTGGCCTCGTGTCATAGAGAAATGGGAGGGAGGGCACTTTCAAATGGGAATATAATTGGTTTTTTAGTATAGATGGGAAAACTTGAATAAGTTGTTTGATATTTCAATATATTAATAACTTAAATTTTTATTTTTTTATTTCTACGCATTCAACACAATTCATGTTTATCGGGGGGGGGGGGGGAGTACGAATTTCGAAGTATATATAAAATATTAGTTCTTTATAAAAATAATTATAATAATAATAATGATACAAAATAATTTTGTCAAATAGATTATATGAAATGTTGGGAATATTTGATTAAAAATACTAATGAAAAATGCTGTTGGGTCAAAGCCGCTGGCGTGCCAAAAGAAAAAAAATACCAGTGAAAAAAATTTAAGGCAACTAAGGAAAATATAAAACGAATTTCCAATGAAATAAACGAAATCCCGGCGGCGAAAAAATAATAAAAGAGTTAGTTTAGAGTTTTGGATGTATATAATACAAAGGGTATGTGTTACATAGCGTAATTTTTCACTTGAAGTAGAAAAGTATTTTTTTTATTCGTTTTACTAATATAGTTTACGAAAAAATACAGAGAAAAGGTGTCGTATACAGTATGTAAACAAATGAATACTTTCCAATTCAACTGCAATTCAGTTATTTTTACATTAGGAGTAAAAATTTACCCTATTTTCTCGCAAACCTTACACAACACAAATAATTACTTTAATGGTTAATGAATTAAAAACCGCGCAAAAAAATTATAACTTTTTCGGTGCAGGCTTTGTCAAAAATTGACGTTCTTGTTACGACTCAAGAGTAAAGTCAATGAAATTTATCAGAAAAATTGAATGTTATTCTTAATATTGTTTATATTAGTATAAGCTAAACACTGAACAACATAATTATTAAAACAGCAAATTATCGCGAAGTTCTTAAAAAATGTTAATATATTCAAGTAAGAACATTACTGCGCAAGTACCTTAATTCTTTAAATTTCTTCATCGAAGAAACAGATAAACTTTTTCCGTCTTCGCTAACTGTGAAATTGCTGATTTAATCTTTTTCTATCTCCTTTCATATTAGCGTGTTATTTTCTGCACCATCTCTGAAGTATTCAAATAACCCCGATGCCTTTTTATTCTATTAAGAATTGCTTCGAATGAGATAAATCCACAGCTCGTAAGATCTATGAGCATTTTGTTATTAAGAGAAAAACTGTTTGGATCTTTCTACTCAAGGTATACCATACGAAATCGCCTAGAACTATCCCCGTTTATTTTAGATTTCATTGATTTCGTGAACTAATAGTTAATAAGAAATATCATCCTTAGCGGCCGCGGATTCATAGATGAATTAATTTATCTGGTTTGTAGTTACGTTTCCATATTTTCTTGAAGATGGTCCCAGTTGTAATTGGCAGTAAGTCATAATTCATTCTCATATTTTGTATAAAAATTAAATTCATCAGGCACAAAAACCTAATTCATCCCTTTTCATAGAATATCATAATGTACAGTATAATATTGATTTAAATAAACTTTTTTCATTAGTTTTTTTTTTATTATTTTTGGGGCACGTGAACTATACGAATATTAACCCGGCGCAAGTGAAATCATTACAAGTTACAATTTTCAGTAGCGGGACTCGAATCCGGTTTTACTAGAACAAAACACCAATGTCTAACTAACTACGCCATGGTAGCTAGAGCTTTGTCATTAGTTTAAAGTTTTCATTGTCTTTATATTCTTTGCCCCCCCTTTTTTTAGATCCCCCCTTTGGACACGTCAGCTAAGGACCTACACCCAGAAATTTTGATTCGGTCAGATATGGACAATATAAAGGAACTACTAATGGATGAGATAATGGATGGTGAAGAGAAGGACAGAATATAAGGATGCACAATAAGGAGCGGGGAGCTTGAGTTTCAGCAAACAAGAATATAGGATACCGCGTTCAACAGAAAGAGGTGGACATTCAAAAAAAAGATACGTGATTGGCGTCGCAATTTGCCGCCTCATTAGGGTGAACAGGACAATTTGGAGAAGAAACAAGGGGGAAAAGTGAAAACGAGAAGAAGGAAGAGAGCAGAATGGCCAAAACGCAAGCGAATCATAGAAATGACAACAGTACAAGGAAGTTAAAGTAACTCCAAGAACACTAGATATTAGAAGGAAGACTAGGTTGTACAGACAGATAAAAGGATTGATCGTTACGGAAGGAGGAAGGGTAAATATCTGACCAAAATTTAAGATGAAATTTAGAACATAGGGAATTCAAGTTGGAGGATGGAATTTTTTTAAAGAAGGAATGAGAGGAAGCAGCAACTCGAGCCAATGAATCGGCCGTCTCATTACCTTTAATGCCTATATGGCTGGGAATCCACAAAAAATCAACACAAATGGAGTAGTAAAGTAAATAATAAAACTAATGGAATAAATTCAATTTTTTTTTTCTTCTTTTTTTACAAGTATTTAAATCTTCTCAATAAGATTACTGGGTACAGAAAGCGGGAAATTGAATACCCCAAATTATTTAATTTTAGAAACCATTTAATACTTTCGCAAAATACCGAAATTCTGATTAAATATGAAAAGAAATAATTTCGCAATAAATATGAAATGTGATATTTTATAATCATTATTGGCATCAATTTATTTTAGGTATATGTGTCCATATTCACGTTTCGCCGTATCAGATTCACGATTCAACTAGACCTTGGATAAAAGAAGAAGAAAACAAATTTTACAATACACTTGTTAAATTCAACGCGTTAGTCAATCGCACCGTTCATTTTGAACAAGAAATTGGTTCGTTGGATAAACATTTTCAAATATTGCTAACTTTTAAACAACCTGTAAAACAATAAACGTTAAAGACCGTGGTAATTTTAGACAAAATTAAACATTAGACTATATTTCTTTGCGCAGATTGATTTAAGACCGTTGTTATTCGTTAGAGCTTTGAATAACAGTATTTTTGTATTCGTTCGTGAAATAAAAATCTCTTCAATATAACTGGAATATAAAAAAATTTCCAATTGTGCAAGTAAAAGTGTTGCGACTTAATGTGTCAGTAAGACGATTGAATTCTTTATTAGAAGAAATCTACTGATTACACCAATTTTCTTTTGAACATTCTCTTGCGTAATTATTGAAAGAAAAAAAAGGGTTAATTTCACAGTACAGTAAAATTTCAGTCCATCATTTTTCAAAACATTCAATAAAAAAAATCAACGTTTACTCGTAAGTAACGTATTGTAACATAATGAAAATGTATTACATGCAACACAGCAACTATTATTGTTTATCATGAAAAGAAAAGAAAACTGTTAATTCACCGCAGTCAAAAATTAATTTTTTTCAAAATACCACAAATATAATATTTGTTGTGTACTTTTCTTTTTTTTTTTTTGTTTAAGTTTTTAAATAAATTTTTCATATATCTCGATAACGTTCACTATCACTGTTCGTTTTTATCAACACATCTCTTGTAAGATTCTAACTTTAAGGAGAGTCCTTTCACGTTATGCGACTTTTTGCCGCGCGATTAAAAATCGCAGTCGCAAGAATGTCAAGATAGCCTAAAATGCACCGGATGTAATGAGAACCGCTCATGTTGGGCGATTTATTATCGCATTTATGTCGCACTAATACAACGCGACACTACTTCGGTAGTCTATGCAATTTTAAGAATTTTCCTTTCCGAACAGCGGATGTGAAAACATAGCCTGGTTAGTTTTTCTACCGACTACGTTTCTCTTTCTCGGTGACTAACAGCATTCTTAAATAAATTATCGTGGTGTACTGTGCTCAAATGTTCAATATGTCCGAAAAATTAATTTTATTAGCTGAAGAGTGACCCATTATTTGGGACCAAACGTTGCCCGATTACGAGGATAAAATTAAAACATTGTCAGCCTGGAGAGAAATATGTGTAGATTTTAACGAAAATTTCGAGTCAACCTGAAGGAAGAAGAAAATAATTTGGTAAATTTATACATATTTTTTACTTGTTATTTATATACTAGCATATGGCCACGGTTTCCGTCACGGTAGGGTAACAACTTAAGTTAAAAATGCAATATAAAATATTTGGATATTACGTTTTGCAAGACGTGTAATTTTTTAGAACTAAATTGGTGGCGATAAAAAATAATTTTTACAATTTTTACAACCCTGTACCCTAATTATCGAGATGAAGGTAGTTTGCACAACTTTTATTTTAGTTTAAGAATTACAAGTTTTGTGAAGTGTAATTGGATTCAAATTTCCCGATCTTATCTTCTTCCAGATTTACTAATTTTACGGTAAAAATTATTTATTAATAAATTCCGCGTTTTTGAGGGAGTTTCTTTCATAACTCGTAATCAAAGGCGAAATTTTAAAATCGAGCTTCGATGCGTATACGATCCTTTTCGTCTAGCTGTATTCCAAAGTTCTGCTTTCTACGTCTAGTATATTTCACCAGGAACGCGCAGACGCACGTACAAACATAAACATTCACGCTTTTATTATAAAATTTTTTAAAAGCAAATGCAAATTAATCTATTCGCAAATGTCCGTTGGAAAATTAAAGAACTGACATAAAACTAGCCTTTTTACACAAAATTGTGGATAATTTCACATGCTTTGACAATCTTAATCGCAAAATCATTGGAAACATTTAATAGTCTATGAAAAATTCTCCAGTTATTTGTTAAAATACCAAAAGCACATTCTACATATCTATGAGCGCGTGTGAGAGGGTAATTAAAAATCCTTTTTAGTTTTTAAATGGGTTCCTTCGAAAGGGGGCGCATCAGATTTGTGTGGAGTGGAAATCCTTCATCCCCAACCGATACAAATGGAATGTTACCATCTCTGTTTTCATGTAGCAGCTTTGCCTCAGGTATACTTAATGAATTTCTTTGAAGCATATTCCAGAATGAACTTCTTTTAAATATTGTTGAATCGGCGTCTTTACCATACGAACCAACATCTATACATAAACATCTGTACTTGACATCTGCTATTGTCACTAAGACTATTGAAAAAACTGCTTTATGGTTGAAATTCAAAGAACCACTCATTTCCGGTTGAATAATACGAATATGTTTTCAATCTACGGCTCCAATACAGTGAGGGAAGTTTGATTGACGTTCAAGCCCTTCAGCTATTTCTTCCCAAAAATTAGTAGTAGTTTTCAACAAGACGTCTCTGCATACGTTAATTCCCATATTGGATTACAAAATTCTTGTACAATCTTGCTAGCGGTTGAGATTCCTATTCTGTAATCGTAGAAGAAATTAGTCAAAGTACACCTCGAACCTAGGTATCTAAAATCAGAGTACAAAAAGTTGTACCTATGTTACAAAATGTTTCTTTTAGAAAAAACGTTAACAAGCAAAGGGAGAAATTTGAAAGATTGTTGGATGAGAGACAGACGTCTAAAAATGAAGAATTCAGCGAGTGGTGCAGCAAGCGAGCTAAAAAAGAAGTACATATTTCAAGGTTTAAAGGAAATTCTTGCCAAAACTTCCAATACAGGCAGAAACTCATTCGAATTTACCTACTTCAGATCAGATGTATGTGCGAACACGGATGATGTAATACGGACGAAATAGATAATAAAATTGTTAGAAAAACCGAACACACCAGAATCACTCCATACATCGTTTTTTAAAGGAATTCTACCATCACTTGAACAACTAAATAGCTACCAGGTACTGGAATTTCAGTTTTAAGTGTTACAATTGTTAAGAAATATACAAAAAAATTATGGTTACGTACCCGAGATTAACTGTATGCATTCTACGCCTAATTTTAATTACAAACCAAACTCGTATTTTCCTAATTTCGTATCTTTAACTCATTTTCCAGAATCATCATCTATATCACCCGATTCTCAGCATGTTTCTTCACATTCACACGGACCGAACTCTTCTAATCCAATACCTTCTACTTCCACTTCCATTTCACATTCACCTATATCACTTTCCAACTTATTGTCAGTTGGTCTTCCTTCCGCATCCTTAACTTCAGTTCCATAACCATTATCTATATTCCATCACTTATCACTCAACGCAGTTTGTCACCATCTCCATATGACTCAAATATTGACATAAATTTACTGTAATATGTGTAAGTACTTTTGTTTTAAAACTGCACTTTGTTACAACTGTTTTTTTATAATATATAATTGGAGTAGAAGTTTTATTATTCCATATTTTCATTTTCTACAAATTCTATTTAGTTATTATTACATATTTTGCAAATTAATTTATAATTTTAATTACAAATATATGGTTAAATTAATCACAGAAGTGTGCAGTCAAATAGTTATGTAGTCATATAACATTTCTAACCTTAAAGTTACAGCTAACATTTCCGATGATGAAATATGTGTTACCAGCTGTGTTTTCTTCTTTAGTAAGCTGCTATGAAGTCGTCCTAGTAATCGATTATAGGTTTTTACAGACATCCGAAAGTAATTAAAAAATGTTGTAGGACGTACTTTTAATTTTTCAAACAGTATTTGAAATGTACCAACGTGTGGCCTCTTTGCTAGTAATGGGTAAACCCAAGGCCGTGTCCACGGGGGGGTTAACCCCCCCCATGAGAACTGAAATAGTTATTATAAATACACAAAAATCTGAAAAAAATCACAAATTTAAAATAAATATTGATGAGTTTTTTTTATGTTGTTCTTACCTACTTTTAAAAGAAAAAAGAAAAAATATGCTCCATATTTTTAGGTACTTCATTAATATCTTATGCAAAATTTTTTATTACGAGTATAATTAATGACATATGTAATTTTTATTAATGTTCATATACCGGGTTATTCATTTATGTGAATTATTAATATATAAATCAAAATGATGGAAATTATTAATAGTACGAATATTAGTGAAAAATGTATTGTTATTTATAAAATAAATATGCAAAGAAAATTTTCAAAACCCCTCCTTTCCAAAATTCTGGGCACGGGCCTGAGTAAACCCCAAACCTTCTTTTATTTTTTTGGCGCTTTCGACGACGCCACAGGTACAGTAAAATTAAACATTTTTTTTTTTTTTTTTGTATCCATAAAAACAAAATTAATAAAATAAGGTAAAACTTTAAAACACGAATAAAGCGCTTGGAAAACAACGCACAAAAATGCTTCCAAATACCAACACCTCATACGCATACTAGTACATTTCTCTCTTAGCAGATGCGATTTTTAGTCGCATAACGTGAAAGGGCCCTAAGTGTTTTATAAGTTCCTCGACAATTTCCGTGTCGCTTACCCGAACAAGTGGAGATTCCCAAATCAACTCGGCTACAAGAGTTGGATATATATATATATATATGTGTCCTTTCCGACTGCGTATATATATACGTTTCTCAACTCCAACTCCGGCAGAGTTATGTATCTAATATATAATGTATAATCACACTCTTCGCTGCCTAATCAACTCCAACTCCACGCAAACACTTCAAACGCACAAAGCAACAAAACGTCTTTGAATACGATGCGCATTTTCTTCGCACAATTCCGATTTACCAGTACTTTTTTTGATAAAATAGCTAGTTTACATCGTGTTAAATAACACATAGCATTAAATTCGTGGATCATATATTACTCATTCAGATTTGAAAATGTTAAATCACACCGTCGCTATTACTTCCTCTATACTGCAATCTATGAACAGGACGTAATTCTGTGAAACAGTAATGATAAGACAAATTCTGACAGTTGCGTGCGCAGCTGACGCCTTTCGGAGTGGAGATATATCAAATCACTCCGCCAGAGATGAATTCAACTGTGTCCGGAATGACAACATTTGTTCGACGTCTTTCGAAGTTGAGATATATTAAATCATGCCGACGGAGATATATCCGAGGATATAACTGTGTCTGGAGTAGAGATGGTAAAATGCTATTTATTTCAATAGCACAACTACTATTGCTATTACTATTTTAAAATAACAGTACATAACAGTAACTATTGTTATTTTACTGCTATTTTTTAACCATTTTATGTACAGTGAGTTCAACAGTCTCTGATGTTTATTTCTAAAAAATGTGAAATATAATTTGAATCTTTCATAAAAAACATTTTGAGAAAAAAAACCGTTTAAAAGTTTTGTTGAATTTTTATTTTAGTACAATAAACTTTGCGTACAATGAAAATTATAGAAAATATATTTTTAACTTTTGTCTCACGTTCGGCATTGCTTAAAGAAACATTAGAATCAGATAAAATTGGAAAAGTTAAAATAAAAATGCCACAACAAATTGAATGTACTAGATGGTGTACTCGAGGAGATGCTAATAAGTCATTTGTTCTCGATTATAAATCAATCAGAGATACTTTATTAAATATCTCAAAATAATAATTATGTTGCAAAAATTCGATGCGAAACTGCAGGGCTTCATAAGAAAATGTGCCCTTTGAAAACGGGGATCGTGACATCATTTTCGAATAATATCCTTGAAAATTTTAATAAAACTAGTATTGCAATTTAAGATCCAAAATTACTTTTAAATATCAAAATTGCATGTATTATATCATTAAAAGAATATGTTGCAGAAAAACGAGATAACTTTTCATGCTACGCAAATTTAGGAAAAAAGCGTACTGACATGACCGAGTATCAATGTAATCGTATACAAAAAATAAATGTTCGTTTAAACTCTTCAGATGACCATACAACAACACTAGCAGCTGAACTTTTAGTAACTGAATCATTTTGTATCTTTCAATATCTCCCAGTAATAGAGATACCTTTATAAATGCATCAGATCGAAAAATAACAGCCTATACAGAAACTGAATTGAGATTTGGATTTTTATCTAAACCTGGCGAATAAAGTCATGCTAAAATTTTAGAAAGTTCTCAACGATTGCTTGAAATTTATCCAAACGGTTTAGACTTTAACTATGAAATGGAATTATTGCAATTTCAACATGTTTAGTCAAGCATGTTGTTTCATGCGCTGAGGATTCTGCATGTTAAGTTAAAGGTAACCATAATATTTACATTTACATAATACTAAATTCAAAATAACGAAATCTGATTCTTCGTGCTGAAAAGAGGGACAGCACGTCACTTTTCGTGCTTTTTTGAACTTTTCGCCAACTTCACAAGTTTCGTTAAGGAAATGAAATGCGGTTTTGTTCCCGATAAAAAGCGATCTTTCCATCGATATATCACATGCCCGAGGGGAAAAAATATTTTTTTCAAAAATTCCAAGCTTTCGGCCGCCCTAAGGGTCCAATTTAAAGCTGTAAACTTGAATGATACAAACTAAAGAAATATACGGGGTTACAGATATTTTTAACCTCGTTTAAAGTTTTCAACTATAATACTAGTGGTGGCGCTGAACCATCATTTTTTGCGCTTTTTTGAACTTTTCGGCAACTTCGAAAGTTTCGTTAATGGAATGAAATACGGGTTACTTCCCGACAAATAGCGATTTTTCTGACTTTTTTCAATTAGAACTTTCGGCGCCCCGAGAGGCCTAAATATAAAGTTTTAAGCTCGGTTATAGTTTTCCTATAAAGTGATCTTTTGTGCATATGTTTGAGATATTTTCACTCGAGTTATTGTTTATGCGAACATCATTTTTTTGCTGTTTTTGGGCCCCGATGAGGGGGGGGGGGATATAAATCATTTTTTAACTATAATTTTTTGCTTTTATGAAAAAGCTTCTGCGTTTTATTTTATATTTCGAATTTCATTTTTAAGGGTTTATCTGGTGATGAATTATGAATTTTTAAGTGATTTTTGAGGTAGTTTTATATTCGATATTATATATTCCCGACGGTTTTTTGGCGAGCTTCGTTCGTTCGTTCGTTCGTATGAAGCTAGAAAATAAACTTAAATATCTATCGAGAGTCCAGATATCTACTGGAGCGTGATATTCGTGATGTTATGCACATCATGTCTATTAATTATATTATTATTTGAAAAAAAGATCTTGCAACTATATAAATGATCTAAAGTTTGAAGCTCTCCACATTCGCACATGAGGCTTGCAACCATTTTCCATTTGTTCAATGTGTAGGCGCATCTACCTTGTCCCGTGCGAAATCTATTTATTCTTCACGATTCCCGTCATGATATTCCCGGAGGTTCTATGCAAGGATCTTGTACTAAATCTGCGTTAGTGGTTTTACTAGTTGTCCATTCATTTTTCCATCTTTTCTTCCAGCTTCTTGATGTGTTCTCCATATGTACTGCCGTTCTCTAGGGAGGCCGTCTAGACTTCAATTCTCTTATCGGTTTGTAATCTTTATCTGCATGCATTAAGCAATTCTCTGTATGTGTAAAATTTTCCCAAAATTTTCGGAAAGCCTTTTCTCGTCTTATATGTGGAGGGGCAATGTGAGCGAGAACAGGGAGCCAGTCTTTATTCGTTGACCTTAATGTCCAACTAATTACTCGCATTGTAGCTCTCAACTGGACATCTATTTTCTCAGTGCGTGCGCTATTCAGCCAAACAGGTGCGCAACACTCCGCTGCTAAGTAGACAAGCGCTAGAGTTGTTGTTCTCAGCACCTTTGCAGCTGCTCCCCATCCTGTGCCGGCAAGTTTCCTTACCAAGTTCACTCTTGTCTTTACTTTCTGTGCCAACTTCCCAATATGCGGCCTGTATGTTAACGTTCTATCCGGCATAACCCCAAGATATTTTGGGTTAGCGTTAAAATTAATTTTATCATTCCCCAGTGTAATGTTAAGTTCTGACTTTGCCATCTGCGTCGTTAGGTGAAATAACGATGTCTCTGTTTTGTGCAGGTTTAAAAATAGTTTCCACGATTGAAAGTATCTGTTCAGAGTTTCTAAGTCCTTCGTTAATACTTCGTTACATTTATTCACGCATTCACTTTGATATGCGAGCGCAATATCATCCGCATATTGGAACTTTCTGGATTCAGTTGTAGGCATATCACTGATTGCGGCAGGCCATTATTGGTTCTTCTAGGTCGACTGCTTTTATCACCTATTATTACTTTAAAGACACGATTTGTTATCATTTCATTCAACAGGCGCATGCGCTTGTTACATGGAATCACTTTCGCTGCTTTTAAGAGTAATCCTTCTCTCCATACAGTATCATAAGCGGATGTCAGATCGATAAAAAGGGCACCTGTTTTCAGTTTTTTGTCATATCCTGTTTCAATGTAATTCGTTAGCGCCATGACTTGATGTGCACAGCTCTGATTCTTTCTAAACCCAGCCTGCTCCATAGGCAGGGCGTTATCAACGACCATGACTATTCTATTTTGTATATTACACGTTCCAGCAATTTATATGGCACATATAATAGCGAGATTGGCCTGTAGTGCGATACATCATTTCCATCTTTTCCCGGTTTAATTACTGCCACAACTTCGAGCTTGAAGTTACATTGTCTTAAAGAGAATTTTAAGCGTAATTTATGATCCAATTTTGCAGTTCATAATCAATCTGTTCGTGAGTTATTGATTTTTATTTGATATTTTTGTCGTTTCTGAACCATTTTATTAGGATTTGTACGGAATCTAAAAATTGAAGGTGATTAAATTACTGATTCATTTTTTTTTTTTTTTTTTATCATAATAATTTAACGTTTTTATGTATTATTAGATATATTATATATGCGTAAGTGTAATAAATGTAATTTGCCTTTATTCAACAATAATTAACTAACTTCTCATGTTATCTGCATTTCTTTTTTTCACTATACTGGTACAAAATATTAAAAGTTAACGTTTTTTTTTATTATATAAAAATTCATAATTTCCAACTACTTTATTTATTTTATTCATTTCTCCACTTTTAAATAATAATAAGTTGAAATAAATAAATAATAGCGTTAAAATCGCAATAGCAGTTGCTCTAGCAGTTGATAAACGAAATGCTAATTCTGACGCATGCGCAATACGAATTAGCAATAGCAGCTATTGGGATAAACGAAAAGAACTGTTAGTGCTATTCTATAATAGCTTTGCGATTCTAGCAGCAATTGCTATTTTTTCTCACCTCTAGTCCGCAATTACCCATGCCTAGAAATAAGTAAACAAGTTTGCTTTAAAAATGATTAGTACAAGAAGTCAACCAATCTACAAGCGCGATATTATAAAGTTACAATGCAAAAAAAAAAAAGAAACCTAAATATTAGAGTGCAGAATTTAAATTAAAAAATAATTAAAACAATCTACACGAAAATTGCTTGTTGAAACTATAATTTAGAAATAAGTAATAGGAGAAAATGATAAAGATGAAGATAAATTGTACGATTTATAGGAAACTCTACTATACATTAACATGTACTACAAGGAAGAGATAAAATCAGAAGCGATAAATCGAGACATCGCAGCAGGTTTTTATTTTATTTTATTTTTCAAGCTTAAGTGTAATACTATTTATACTTGACACCAGGGCCGTATTACCCCGAAATAATAACTGCTTGGATTAAATGAACCGAAATTCCGAATAAATTTATTTCTTTGCAATTTTTGACAAAAGAAAAGATTAAAGTTTTAATGAAATCCATAAAAGCGACTATTCTTATTTGTTTTTATTGTAGTTTGTTCAGATATTGCATATTCCGTAATTGACTACAAGGCTTTAATGTACTATTTATAAATAAATAGATTTCATGATGATACATACTTATATATATATATATATATTTATAAAAATATTTTTGTAACCCCTGCTGAAATGTTTGGTCTAAATACGGCCTTGCTTATCACTTTCGTAAACGATTAGCAAATCAGAATAAATTGCACAATTGTTAGTTGAAAGATATCATGTATTTTCATATTAATTCATATAATTAAATTTAATTAAATAACAATTTACAAGACTAGAAAAATGGAAATACTCGCGAGTTAATTTAAACTTAAAAAAAAAAAAAAAACGTCTTACAATTAGTTTTATATATTAACAAGTTATTATAGTATAAATGATTATATAGAACCATTCTTCTTCGTAATGTATATAATTGTATATAAAAAAAAATTTAGCTGAAAAGTAATACAGAAAACCAAAACAAATAAAACTTTGTTTCGAATATTTAAAATTGAAATTATAAATCGCGTTAATTTTTAACGTTTAAATATGTTCACATAGTGAGTGATGTTTCTTCATATAGTAGGTAAAAATATATTCATTATAAAAAGAATTCGATTCGAATAATAACCAAATAAACTTTTAATCATTTCAATTATCATTTAACCCAAATTCAGTTAAATTATATGCCTTTTGAAATTTTCTCATCTTAATATACGTGGATATTATTAATACTAATTAAGTAACGATTAATTTTTTAACTTTTTGGTAGAAGACATCGAAAAAACATCGTGCTCAAATATTTTACATTTAATGATGTTGCGATAAATAGGATGATATTTTAAAATTATATCTTTGGAATGGTATTAATAATTAAATTAAAACTATACTTATTCACTCGTCAACATCGAGACCCCCCCCCCATTCTTGTTTAAACTTGCCGAACAACACATGTTATAAATTTAAACTAACGATAACATTAAGATTAATATCCGTTCTGAATAGTTAACTACACGAATCCATTAAGAGCTTGTATAAACTCGCTAAAAAGCATCACTGTGTATTATTTACACGTATTCCTACAGAACTGATGCGATTCTTGTCGTTCATATGAGTTAACTGAAAATAAAATGAATACCGGTTTATAAAATTATACGTATAATTCCAACAAAAACATATATTGCTATATAAATAAGTTACCGCTACTCTGTAATCGAAAACTTGGTTATAGGAAGACGTAATTTTAAATAATATATAATGTTTGTACAAAACATTCGGTCACGATTAAGCGAAGGTGGGGACAATTCGTGTCTTCGAAAGAAGTTCATGCTATACAAGACGATTTCTAAAATGGATATAAAAATTTCAATACTGCCGGTGTAAAATATTTATTAACTAATAGTACTTACATTAGTGATGTGTAGGGTAACGAGGAACGTAACTAGAAACAAGTTCCAGCTCTGAAATAGTTCATTTCATTCCAATCGATGACGTATTTACGTTCTTCGTTACTCCTGTCAGTTTTGTGTCCTAGAAACTTGAGAAGTAACCATTGTAATTGAAAGACCTGACTGTAACTATGTAACTAGTAAGAAACGATTAACTACGCAATAATATCAGACGGCGATCAGAGAGAACTGAAATACAGATGACACCTTTTATCTTTATCAATGTATTTCTCACACTGCTTACTTTGTCATTGGTCACAGCTCACTAGCTCATTACACGGCAATACATACATAGTATCATCAGATGAAGAATAAAACAACACTATATTCTGCTGTAACTGGCTGAGAACGAAGTTCTTCAGTCACGAATTTCGTTACAATAATTAAATAACGTGTATAATGGTGTTTCTATCCATACTGGCCAAACTGTCGTTGCGTATGTGTATTATTATCAGCTGGCAACAACGTTATTTACGTAATCCGGTTAAATCTGTATATTTCAATAAGCAGATTACGTTTTCTGTACCATACGGTGATGATGATCGCACATACTATACCATGGTGATGGCTGGTGCCGTAGCGATTAGCAGTTCGAATTTTACACTATCATCGCGAATTTTAACAGCGGTTTTTGTCAAAAAGCAGTATTGATTTGTTTAATTTTTTTTTTTGATTGTGGTTATAAATTCCAGATCTACTTCATTTTATGTGGATGCCTGTCTGTCATATTTCGCTGTTTTTCAAGATATTAAGATGAAACTGTCATCTCCAAGTTGTTTTAACTTTTAAACATCATTATTTGAATAAACCTCTGTTTTGTTTGACTTTTCTTATAATTACGTTTTATAATATATTTGGATTTATTTCCGTTTTGATTACGTAAGTTATTCTTTTTGTAACAGTTTGTAACTTTGTAACTAAGTTCCTGTTACATTCCTGAAAATTAGGAACTTGTAACGTGATATCCCAAAATATTTGGAACTTTACCTATCATTAGTACACTTACTCGCTTAGTTATGTATTTCAAACAAAAAGAATAATAAAAATTTATATTCCGATTTCGACAGTCTGTATTCAATAAAATAAGGCAATTTAATCTTCAGAATTTTCCATCTCCTTTTTTAGTGGATATGCATACGTCCGTAAACAGCATTACATCTTTACAGCTCAATAAAAGATCTTTTAGTTTTCCGTACTCAGAGATGTTTTCCTACAGTACCACCATTCGTATGTAACTTCGTATTCTTAATGTAAACAGTTATACCGCTAATATGTTTTTTAAATAGTCTCTCTTCTAGTTTGAAAGAAACTGTCACTTCTAATAAACTTTTTAACACAATTTTCATTACCTAATTTCCGTTTCGGAAGTCTCGGATTCGATACCAGTGACGGACAGAAATTATTACGAAAAATTAAATTAAATGATCGCTATTTCACTAGAAGGTAATGTGGTAAACCACTACGTATACCATTATATGTGCGCTAGTTAGTACACAGCAGACATATACGAGACTGCTCTTGTATATCGATAATTAAACGATTACAATCAGTTCCGAATGTAGTTTTTCGTGTGTACACATTCGTGCTGCATATAACAATTGTCTAGTATACTATGCCTATATCTGTAGAGTTGAAATGTACCAATAGGTAGTCGCCGACGCTCAGAAACTGAGTAGATATGAATGCCGTTATTGGTTTACAAACCGTCCTACACCGATCAAATTTTAAAATTATAATGTCGCGATAGCCTAGTCGCTGTTTGACTTCCGTTACGGAGGTCGCGGGTTCGATCCCAGGCGACGACAGAACTTATTACAAGAATTAAAATAAGAAATATTCGCTAGTAATCACGTCGAAGGCAATGGCTAACCACCACACGTACAACATCATATGCGCGCTAGGTCAGTGCAGACATACACGGGACTGCACTAGTATATCGATAAGTCAAACGATTACTAATCAGTTCCGAATGTAGTCTTGCGCGTGTACACATTCGTACTGCATATAAAATAATTGCAATGAATACAACCTATATCTGTACAGCTAAGAAATGTAAGGTTGCGCCAACGCGCTATGTAGCGTACGGCACCTGAAGAAGAATATAATTACTTATTAATGCAATGTTAATTCCTTCGTGTTAATAGATTTATTTTGTAAATTATTTAATAATACGAAATTAACGTTCTCAACCATGAAATAATCGCTTTAATAAATATCAAAAATTTGACACGGCAAATTCAGTTTAAATCAGTGTAGTAAAGCTTTCAAATAGATAAATTAAAAAATTTCGAAGGAATCGGAATTTAAATTTTATTACGCTCGTGCCCCGAATAAATTTTGGACCGCTACTGAATATAAGTTTATTATTAATTAATTAAAAAACGGCGTACATTGTTGAAATTTAGCAAATGAGTACGGATTTGTTTCGCTGAAACGTACTCCATACGTAAAAATTATGAAAAGGGTTCTTTTTTTTTTTTTCTTCTTAAACATCAGTTCGCCGATTTAAAAAAATTAACCACGTAAAAATATACTTACATTTATTAAGCATAGCTGTTAATGGAATCGAATTCCATTCATCGGAGCCGTCGCAACAATCACAAATACCGTCATTTACTTTACCGGATGGAATAGGTTTAGCTGAAAAATTAAGAATTTATGTTTAACAAACAAATAGAAATTCCTATTGTGATTCGTTACTAACATTTTTAATTAACCTTACTGCACTGAAAATCCTACTGTGCATTAGTGATATTTTAAATAAACATATATGTTAGAAATTTTCTCTGGAACCATGAAGTTACATGCTGATTTTCTTAAAAGATTACTACTGTTTTAGATTAATTTTAAACTGATTATTGAAGAAAAAGATTTTTTTTTCAGCGCCGTGTATCTTTTTGTGTTTTTTTTATATTTTTTATGTTTTACTTATTGCTACGAGGATGGTGAAAAAATACGCAATTCGCTATAATTCCAACATATAACGTGTTGTTACATACTGCCATTGTAAAACTACATCCGCTTATAAAGTCCGATAATTTCTTTTTTGCCAGTAAATACGGTAATGAGTCAAGTACAGCAGTCACATTAGTGAGCTGGAAACAAAGCAGCTATTCAATGTTTCCGCGTTACTGATATTTAACAACGTTTAAAAATTCGTAAATCAAAATAGATGGTAAAAAGCTGTGGCCTTAAAAATATGGTGACTACTTCAAATTAGAGAGCACATAAAGGTGAAGATTACGCCGATATCTTCAAAGAAGCAAACTGTGCAGACTATGACGATGCCAACTAGCATAAAAATAAATATCACGGTAACTCGACCGTAATATAACTATCGTGTTCGTACGTAAGTCAATCATGTTCAGAGGGGAATGATAGATTTGTTTGTTTATTGTGTGCCTTTTTGGATAAAAATAAGCATTCTCACTTATTACGATTAGCGGAGCGGTGTTCCTGTTTCATTAACGAATTGCATTTATACAGAAAACTCAATAATTCTTTTCAGTTCTCGAACAACTATAATTTTTAACGAGTGCAAGTGTAAATCTTATTGCCGAAGTATTTGTTACCGTTTATTCGAAGTAGAGATGAATATTTTTATGCCAAGCATAAAACATGCTTAAAATATTTGTTTGTATGCGCGCGAGGAGAGACTTCTTTCCTCAAAACCCAGCCTTTTTTTTTCCAAAGTTTTACACCCATGAATCATTATATTACAACTGGGAACAATTCCGTGTATCTTCTAAGATTGGAGTACACGCAGAAGAGGCACTGAACTTCTGGAATGATTCACCTTTAATGAATGCGATGTGAAAAGCATCAACCTTCTTCATTAGAATCATAGTAACCGTTGCCTGATTTATTTTCGCTCTATTCCCTTTTTATTATCCTGCATTACTAATTTTACACGACTTTATATTCCACCGACTAGAAACAGATAGATATGTGTTCTTTCTGACCATAGTTCAGATCGTGAATATTGAACATTGTATATATCAATAACTGAAGTAAACACGTGAAACAAAACCCAACTTACAAAATCGTGATGAATTGGAATTTTATCTTAGAATAGTAATGCTTGATACACATTACGGCGACATAGTTTCACTTTCATCATTAGCAAAAGGCCGTACACGATTTTACATCTTATAAGCCTTTCCACTTTTCCCGAGAACATATATAGCACGTGCACTGTGACCTATCTATCATCAAAGACAAAATAAAAACGTACAGTTAAGTGTCGAGAAAATATCTTTATGGTTTAAAGAATGGCGTACTACAACTCGCAAAACTTAAGAGTAAGTCCACGTTAGACAAAAGGGAAATTTTATTTAGCTGACAATGCACTCGTAACTACAGATGACTTTGATGAAGATATCTTGCAGCTTACCCGGACGGAAGCTTAACGTGTAGATATCGTATAAACGAGTTAAATGTTAAAGCTAAATTTAAAAAAAATAAAAAAAAAGTATATTAGTTAATGGGGAAGACTGGACTTTTACTAACTAATAACAGCATTACCGGATGTTAGTTACAAGAATCGCATGAAACCGACAGACTTATGTAGAATGCGGGGACAACAACATTGATTGGCCCAATGTCAGACTTTATTTTTAGGTATTTTAAGTGGCTCTTTGTTTAAGAAATAACTCAGAATAATTCTATAAGTTAGTTGTAACTTAGGAAAATAAAATCTTTATTTTTCACTTTCATATTATTATCTGCTAGATTTTAACTAAATCTACTACCATACTACTTAAAATAAATAACGAAAAATTTATAGATTACAAGAAATTGAAAAGACCAAAATTCAATTTATTTACTTTATTTTATTCATTTATTTTTGTTTGTGGCAGGAGGAGAAACACAGCATCCATATTTTTGGTAAAATAACGCGAATATTAGAGGCTTTTTAGTTTCAACTGAAGATGAAATATTGACAACCGAATTTTATTCTCGATAATTTAAACAATAAAAAAAAAAAAAGATATATTAGTAGAACGCTTATTTTCTCGAATGAAATTTAAAGTAGAGAATACGTATTGACATATTTAATTGTTTGTAAACATTTCGGTTATTCTTAGGTTGAGAATCTTACGTTCCGAGAGAGCATCCTCATTTAACAAATGTTTAAAAACTTTCTCGGTCATTTTTTTTTTGCGCGAATAAAAATATCCGTTTATAAAAAATTACACAATATTCAAATAGACTTTCAATGGCGACACTAATCAGTAGTGAAGAAAAGTCTTTCTTCAATGTTCGTAATCCGTGAGGATTGTCAAACTTATAAAATCGTGTAATGAGATTCACTTAAATTTGCAAAGTCGAGCAATGAGTTTTTGTAATTTTTAAAATATTTTGCTGATTTTTAGCATTTTACGAAATGTATCAATTCATTCTTTTCTTTCTTCGAAGAAATCTTGAAAATGCTTAAAAATTCTTACAAAATATCCGTTTTGAATATAAACCAACTATTTTTTTTTTTTTCTTTTTTTAATTTCTGGTTCAGTTCGTTGAAGTACATACACAGTTTAAAAAGTAAATTTTTAAGGAAACATTTATGAAACTTTTATTATTCAATTTATAATATTTAAAATTGCCGACTTCGATTCATTTTTCGATACAAAAAATTCTTAAAAAATTGAATTTTTAGAAGCCTTTTTTTTTTTTTTTTTCTAATTTTGTTATATAGAGAACAGTTCTCTTCATAATTCGTTTTTTATTTTCCCGTAAAACAAGCGGGGAATATCATCGATAAAGAAATGCGTTTTATTTCTTTCGCTACTGATTAAATACAATTTAGCAAATTAACAACTGATGCTTCAGTTTCTCTCTTTAAGATTGACAAGCAAAATTTTTCCGAGTTTTTTCATACTTCTTTACTCACATTGGTTCTTAAGGAGTTGTACTACTCAGGCATGCCGAAAAATGGATCAATTTTTAGAAATTTATTTCTCGATTACTAATTAATGAATCAAAGTAAGATTTTGGAACTTTATTGTATATGTCTTAAGGTATACAAAATCATTTCTTAATAACATTTAACATACAAAATGGCGTCGCGGCACAGGGTAATTTAAACGAATGTTTATTCGTCGGAGGAAAATGGCGGGCAGGGTAGCAGTCTCCCTACACAACGTAGAGGGGTTTTATTTTCTTAATCTACATTAGTTATTCCGTGGAAGTACACAAGATTTTATTTTTTTTTTTTAAAAATTCATGAATTGGCGGACGTTTTAATGTTTTTTTCCCCCGGATAAAAAAAACTCATCTTAAATTGTTTATTGCAAATGTAATTATTTATCAATCATAAAAATTGTGTGTACTTCCATAGATAATCTATCTAAGAAGCTACAGTTAAAATTTCAAGTTAATCGGATGAAAATTGAACGAGTTATACTGCCCGCCAATTTGAAAAACATAGTTTCGAGAAAAACGCATTTAAAGTTTTGAAACGTATTTACTATATGAAATATCCAAAATATAGGCTTGTCAATTTTTTTACTTTTACTCTGCTATCCCAGAACCATGTAACTGCCCTTCCAAGCATGCATTTTGCTCTTCAGCCCCCTTTCTGAGCGGCGTAAGGTCTTCCCGAAGGCTTTGCTGATGTTTCGATGCTGAGCGGATTGCATCTTCAACTTGACGTTGATCAACTTCAATTGTAAAATGGTACAATTCTATATTAACTTTTAGTTGAAATTTACTCATAACATCTGGAAGTCCTCGAAAACCGTCATTGTACATAATTACAGCGATATTAGTTGTAATATTAACCACGCTTTTGCCGCTAGATATCGCTTTCGGCATTATTGTCCAAATGACGGAATTCAAACTTTCATTCGCATTTCGTTGAATCCTGCAAGGAAACTGGAGAGAAAATCGAAAATCTTTTCCCGTTAGATCTTCATAAATGTTTCGAACAACGTCAAATATGCTATTGGCATAGCTGATTTAGAAGTATACATTTCTATAATGTGCATGGCTGCTATTTGCCAAGTGTATCAAGGGTCTGTTCCTATAGGACATTTTGAAACACTGGTTTTGGGAGACATATGAACGTACAGAATTTATTTATTCCATTAATCCTAATATCGATTAATCCGATAGCGAAAGTTAAACGTCTGTTTAAATTATTAGCATGGCCATTAATGAGAGGGCTACTGTCAATAGAAGTACTTCTACATTTTTTTCACGTTACAACGAACTTAAAGCCATGGCCACGTTTGCATGACTCCGAAAAAGTTACACTACATGCGCATTCTTTACACACTAGAATTAGCGACAGCATGGTAATAAAAACGGAAATAAAATTCACGATTCGGTAGCCTAGTATAGCATCAATTACAGTATCATCTTCAGATGTGTGCAGTTTTCACTTTTTTTGTGAGCCTAAAAACATTTTCAATGTCGCCTTCAAAGATGAGCCGGTTGGACGGCTTTCTGTTGAAAATTCTGCTCCGAATGGCACAAGTTGATGATGATTTATTTCCTTTTTTATCAGAATAAAATTTCCCGCTCATTTTTACATAAAAAATTACTTAAAAAACACTAACATACAACAAATGGGCGCGGAACTCGGAGTAGCACGCCGAAATGTCTACTGCATGCGTGAAGCGGCGACAGTCTAACCGTTATTATGGCATTTTATGAACTTTTATGGCTTTGATAAGATTTATTAACGTTATCTGTATAGATTTCGAAGAAATGCAACTGATTTGTATCGGCAAAAACTATCAACAGAGCTGTAAACACATTCAAAATGCCGTGTGTGGTAGAACGTTCTTTTCAAACGTTTTGGAGCGCTCACAGGTGTCTCAAAAAATGAGCTAAAAAAATTGTTTATCGGTGTTTTTCTCCAAAAATAATTTTTAAATATCATTTTTGAATAGTTTATGCATAATTTAAGCCAATAAAAAAAAATGAAAAAAAAAATGAAAAAAAAATAAATTTGCTGGGTGATATAACCCCTTAAGCGACGTATTCTGATATTATATGTTTTAAAATTTGATAAAAGGTATAAATATTACTATTATTCATTAAACTTTCATGTCAAATAACTGTTCTCCCAGGTAAGTTCTATTTTCAGGCAGATCTTATGTTCTTTAAATTAATTTTAATGTGAAAAAATAAATAAATATACCAAATAAATTGAAATTGGCATTAATATAAGAATTATAGCGAGAATGACAAGTCATCAATATTATTATGAAAAGCCCTCTTGGTTCTTTTCGCGGAAGCTTTAATGAAGGATGGGAAGCGAAAAACTCTGAGACCGAGAAATTTAAGAAAAAACGATTGATTAACAGAAAACATAAAAATTCCCAGTATATAAAAAATCGTGCCCTTACGGCATCACTTTAGACTTTTATATTTTTCTGTCTAGCCGAATTTGAATTATTCACAATATGGCTAGAAAAACGAAACGAATAATAATAATCGAATTCACAGCGAGTAATGGTGGACGAATAAATAGATTTTTCTCCCTTTTTTATAATATCTTTAATAGCGCATTATCGACAAATGATTTAGACCAAAAACAAACAAAAAAACAATAATAATGCAAAATGCAAAAATTGATCCACATAGACTACGTTTCCTTGAAAATGATCGAACGCGAAGATGCTTATGTAGCTGCAAACGAGAGACTATCTCTTCTAAAATGACTAGATTGTCGTTCAACACAGCGACCGCTTGGGCCTGCACGAGTGTACGGAGCCTTACCAACACACTGTTCACGTACTTACCGACACTTTGTGTTAAACTTTTAACCTTAGTAATAACGAAAATAGAGCCGTCGGCAACGCACACACGCATATTCATCCCGAAAACAAGATTTCGGCAACTCAAAACCGGGGAACTGTTTAACGCACCTGCACTATCGTTTGTTACTACAAAATTATCTCGAGCGATTATTTAAAATTATCCATCACCAAAAGCTGCAATTCGTATTAGTACACATATTTTCTACTTTCAAGGAACAGTTTTCAAACCGAACTTAGAATAAACCATAAAAAAAAAAAAAGAGAGAAAATACCAATATTTTCCAGCAGTTCACTGTTGGACTGATCTGGAATTGGAAAAATTCGCTTAAAATAGTGTATAGTAAACGGTGGTCCGTAGATTAATTCACGTTGAAACCTCGTAGTTACAAGCTATTTAATCACTAAGCTTGAAGTAAGGCATTCGATACTTGAATTGTTTCCGATTTAAATCATTCGTATTGTGTAAACTAAATGAGCGGCAGAGAAATGTAGAAAAGTAAAGACAATTGAAAAAAAAGTAGCCGACTTTTATGTGATGTTGAGATCAGTGTAGCTTACTTTCACAATGCATAGTGCCTTTTCAAGGAAATATCAAAAAGGGCGGGAAAAATAATTTTAATCCGATAAAAACGTCGAATACCTGCACGGGAAATTAATCGGAGAATGTGAATTTCTACCGATTGTCTTCTTCTTCTTTAACTGCGTCTTGTCACATTTTTCGTTAACCTTCATCATTCGTTTCTATATTGAGCCATCCTAACATGTAAGTTATCTTTCCTATCTTGTGCTTTTTATCCATCTCCTGCTTCAGTCCTATATTATTCTTTACTCGTAATTTTTAATTCTTTTTGCGACATGTAGCTTTTGTTTGTTCTTCAACAATTCGCAAACCATTAAAGTCATTTCTCTCGAATTTTTTTATTTCTGTTATTTTCATCGAATAATTCCGGTAATCCGTATTTCCTTTCCTCTTGTAACATCACGCATCTGTCTTTCTTAACATCGTATTTTTCAGTTATTTTTAGTTTTTCTTCTTGTTCTCCTTTGATGGATTTCTGCGACATATATACGTGTACAGGCCGTGCAACTGTCTCGTAAAATATTCCTTTATTTCTGCCATTTATTCTCTTTTTAAAGAACACTTTTTTATAACATCTATTTTCAGTTCACCATCCAACGTTTATTTTATATTTTATTTCCCGTCTGACCGTTGATGTTAAATATTTAAAGGGATTTACTTTTTCCATCTGATGTTCTCCCGTTTTCACTATTTCTCCATTTCTATCATTCTCCGGGACTCTGTGGTTACTTCGCACCATGTCTTCTTCTTTTTCTTGCTTGAGATTCGAACATACCGTTTTATTCATATTGATTTAGGATACTTGTTTCCTGTAAAGTCTCTTTTTATATTCAACGATTAAACGCTGTAATTTAGAAAATTACATTCAAATTATTTAGAAGTAGACACGAAGACGCGCTTTATTAAAAATACACCAGAGTATAATTTACCTCGACTGTGAGCAGAATTCGTACAGAAGAAAACTCCATTCGGGCAAGCGTTGGTGCCGGGTTCATCAGTGCCATCGCTACAATCACAATAGTCGTCATTTACATATTCGTATTTTATCACGCTACGATCTTTTAAACATGTAAACATACCATTAACATCGGGTAAATATTTGTATTTGTTCACAATATGAACTCCTCTTTCGAGCGGTTGATAAAATTTGTCATTCCCGAAATAGGAGCCTTGTGTTTTTCTGGTATAAAACTGGTAAACCGTATACACGAAGTAAAGCAACAATAGAATAGCAGTTACACGCAATAATAATCTTCGTCTGAACATTTTTAGATAATGCCAAAAAATCATATTTCATTATCATCTGAAAAAATAAATTACTTAAAAATTTATATTTCAATAACGGTACAAAAATAAACAATTTATACGAACAATTTTTAGTTTTTTCTACTTCAAAGTAAACACGGTAAATTCTAGTTGTAAAATTATTGCAGCACGATGAAACAAAATTAAAAATACAATCATTCTTCTGTGTTTTTTTTGTTTTTTTTTTTGCTTTTTGTTAGTAAATAATTTAAAATTATGATTTTTCAAAATTGTTTCCAAAAAATGCATTGATTTCATTGTAAGACGAGTAACATTAATATATAGCTTTCCTAATAAGCAACACTTACGTGACCGGTACATTTTCGTAAGATTTAAATTTCCACATTTCTAACTAATTACTTAGAAAAATTAATATAGCTCTATAATTTAATCGGTTCTCGTAAACTTAAACAATATTTTTACGGTTTTTCGAAAATTTGTGTGCCATAGTAGTAAAACATGCTTTCTTCAAACTAATAAAAATATGAATTTACCTTTAATTTCTGCATGTAACGTGCAGTACCTTAACTTTTTAAATTAAACGTATCTTTTAATTTGCGAATACATTTTTAATAAAAGAGTAAGTGCACTAATAATGAATAATGGAATAAATACAATTACGTATTAAGTCATACTTATTAAGCCCAGAAAGTTTCATATTACAATATAAATTTTTAACTACTCGATGGAACAAAAAAAAAAAAGTTTAACTTATTATTAACGTAAGGCATGATAATTTTTGGAAACCGGCACTTGTAAATCGTAGTTTAAAAACGCTATTGTAAATATAAATACATATATATGCATGCGTTGTGTGTGTATGTTAACCGTTAACTTATAAAAAGATCATAAACATACATTTAGACTTTTATACGAAATATAATTAAAAATATACCGAAAAATATTAGTACGCTAACCAATTAACCGAACTTTCACATTACTGCATCCGAATTATATTTATATTATCCATTTTAGATCCGATTCTAATGCGGAACTGATTTTAAATTATTGAATGAGAATGTATATTTGTATAAAATAATTGGGTCACTTCAACAGACGGCTATTCGAGACTCGTTAACCGTTTATATTGAAGTTCACAGCATAGGTAGCATATTTTTAATTATATTTTAAACGTTTGTTGAATAATTTATTAGCAAAGTTTTATGTCTATCATCGTAAACAGTTCTTTATCGTTATATAATTATAAGATTCACATACAATACATGAAGGATTTAAATTGTCAGTGGAATATTACATTTTATTTACATTTCCATATCCATGAAAACGGTCTACTTTTAGTACAAATGATGAATATCAGCAAATTATTTTATTCCGCACTTGAAAAGTAAAATTAAACGCTAAAAAAATCATAACACATTTCTATGACGTCAAGGCGATTACAATCATATAATTTTAGCCCTATTAAAGACTTCCGTTTTAGGTTTCTTTCGAAAATACGTATATTAAACGCTCCGTAAGATTAAAAATTCATTAGCAACTGAATATTTTGTTCATACATAAAATGACACAAACTCTACTTTTTAACAAGATAAAGTGTAAACTGCGGCAAGTTGAGTCATTAGTGTCGTGAAATCAATATCCAAATTTCACTGTTTCTTTTAAAAACGCTTAATTTAAATTTGCTGCTATATATATATATACGTTAAAAAAAACTATATAATTAATTAAAATACTGACTATGTAGTGTCAATTTATTTTAATTAATTTTGGTTACATTTATTATTCAACCTAGATGGACAAAATTAAAGCAAACTGAAAGTAAATATGATTATTATATCTTTAGAAATCAACTTTTTTCACTTCTAATTTTTAAAATAACTTACCGAAACACACTTATATTGAAGGTGCAGAAAGTACTCCAAAGCGGATAATACTACATAATTAACATGGTATCAATATGCTTACACGTTAACTTTCCCCCTTATATTTAACAAAGTAAAAATTATTTCATTATCCGCAGTTAATTTATTTCCATAATACAAATTATACTTAAAACTTGAACTACTTTTACATATCTTCGAGAAGGGAAAAAATAAAACCGCCGCTCCCATAATTGATAGTTATCTAATTGTCTCATTCAAATCATCTGTTTATTTCTAGTTCTTGAATTTCAAATAATTCGATAAAAAACACTTTCTCTGCGCATGCGCACATTAAAGTAAAAATCGAATTTCGATATATCGAAAATAGGATTTTTGGAATTTTAATTTTTAAAAAAATGTTAATTTGCAGTGAAACGCGGGGAAAATAAATAGCTAACAACAAACACCGATCAGAATTTTTGGTAAACTGTATTTGAAAAATATTTTTCGCATTATCTAATTTCAATCTATTTCCACCAAATATGTCAGTATTATGGCGTTACTTTATAAATTGTATTTTGTGAGTGGTAGTTTATATAATTGAAATGCATAAAAACTTTATTAAATTAAAAGTACCTTCATAAAATTAAAACAATATTCTAAAATGACAAAAATAGAAACTAAATGAGCGATTTTTTAAAATTAACGAAATAATTTTCAAAAAAATAAGAATATAGCGGGAGACATTAGTTTTTGACTAACTATTGATTTTACGCATGCGTTGAAAGTAATTGTAATTGATATGTTAGTTTAATAATTAATTAAATTATTTAAAACATAAGCTATTTAAATTTGTAAAGTATACAAAAAAAAACAACAGAATTTAAAGTAAAATATTTTAAATCTTCCGAATAAAAAATAGTATCCCCTAAAAACCGCTCCATTACCAATGTTTGTTGATGTTGCATTCGATAGTACACTTTGTTATTGTTCTAAATCGAGCTCGTCTTCACGATTTATATTATTGTAGTTTTATATGCCCGTTTGTTCGCGTTCTTCGTATTGTTTTTTTTTTGTTGCGAATATTACCTTAGTGATTTTGAAGTTTTAAAATTTAATTTCTGATGGTATCGTGTAATTTGTTTTATTAATCTCTTATTGTAAAATGTAAGTGCTTTTAGTTCGTTGTTCGATCTTCTTTTTTTTTTTTTTTTTTATAATATTTAAATGCGAGTAGATATGTTTATGAGCAATTAAAGGTTTGTATTGTATTTATAATTAAATTTATATTTCGTTTAATGCTTTACCGTCTTGTTCATAAAATTATAATGTTTAAAGAAGCAAAAAAAAAAAAAAAAGATACGTTTCACTTTATACGTTAAAGTATATCAAAATATTCTTGAAAGATGCGGTATTACAGGTATTTGAAATGTAAAACTTGATTTCTTTTTTGTCTGATTGAAATTTTATCATTCGACTTTTTTTTATTTATAAGTCATTTATTGATTTGTTCTTTGATTCCTTTTCATTCTGCTATATTCTGTATTTAAACTGTAGCAACTAACAATGTAAATAACTGAATTATCTTAATGTTGTGTATTTTTTTTCTGCATATATGTACCTATAAATCTAAGTATCAATTTTAAGGAAAGTTAAGTTGTTTTAGTTATTGTTTAATTTTTTTCGAACATTATAGCATCAGTTTATTTCACTTATACTACTGGTAAATTAATAATTTAGTTTAAATACTGAAGTCACCTTGTTAGAATTTACTTGTTAAGACTAAAACGTTCATTTGAAAGATGATTAGAAAGTGAATGTTACCCTTCTGGCCTTCCTGTTTTATCCAGTAATTCTGGAATGAGACGGAGCAACATATTTCCTCGCAACGTGCTTCATGGTTTAATACGATCGGCGAAAAATATCATCTCTATATTAACCATACTAAATGAAAATTTTACGCTATTTATCATGAAATCTCTAAAAATATGATTTAGAAGTGTCATTTAGAGTAATAATTCGGCAGTCGTTACTTAAAATAAAGCGGTTGAATCGGCTTTAGATTTTTATCTGTATACTTTGATTTTTCTCTAAAGCAATCAGCTACATTTTCTGGAATTTTACTACATCGTTAATTGACATAATAGAAATATTCGCTTGTTTAAACGTTAAGGACCAATTTTTTTTTTTTGTGTGGGGGGGGGTATATCTACAGCTGTTACGGAAAAGGAAAAAAAAACTTATTATTTTCTTCGGCAATTGTGAACTGTAAAAGCAAATTCCATATTCCAGAACACGCATTACCGTATTAATTGATTTTTGGAGACTGGAATATTTATTGAAAATTGTAAAATTTCCTTCCACAAAAAAAACATATAAATAAATTTAAATAACCCATAGAAGTATTTAAACACAACTGAAAAAGAAAATGCCTAATGAAGTATTAAAAAAAAAAGAGTAAACAGAAATGTGAAGATTCTACGATATCTTCGGAGAAAATAAAATATTACAAGGTATTAAGGAAGAAAGAAAAAATAGGGTTTTTTACTGCATTTTGTCACTTTGTTTGCCTAGTAATTTTTGTGTTGTAAAACGGTAATGACATTTATAATATTAAAAAAAATAGTAATCTATGACATCGAACAAATTTTTTTTTTTTTTAAATATACGATTATTGTTTTCAATTGTAAATTGTACATGATTACACGATCGCGTACACGTTCTGTTCGTTATAATTCGATTGATACGTTCGAAAAACTGTCTGGAACGTTAAACAATTTACCATTTCTTTTGAATTCTGTTCATACCTGTTTGTTTATTAAAGCTAATTTCTTTCTTTGTTACAAGTTAAAGAGAAAATATTATATACTGTAAACACTGTAGTAAGATAAATGCAATTTATAAGTTGTTATAAAATCTTTAATTACAGTAATTTATATATTTAGTTTGTACCGTTGGATTTACTAGTTTGTATAAATTCACATTATTAATAGTGTTAATGAATTGTTAAAGATTTGATACTAGAGATTTTTTTATTATCATTTGATTTATACTTTTATTTTTGTATGTATTATTATTTTTTAAATATAAATTTTTCAGGTCCAGTTTTAAAACAGTATTTAATTGTTTTTTATATTGTTTTGTGTAAGGTGTACATTATCGAAAGAATAGTGTCAATTTATTTAAATAAAAAAGTCTCTGTTAAATTAATTTTAATCGTTTTGTTTTTTTTTTTTTTTTTTTTTTTTAACTCCTTATCCTTATTTTTAACAATTTTCTTGACGCTGATTGGTGCAAAGGAAAAGAATAATGACATTTTAATTAGTTATAATTTAAAATTTTTGTATTTCCTTATCGGTGAATATTTTTTAATGAGTAGATCGTAGCTAGTTGGATTTTTACTTCAAAGTAAAGTACGAAAAAGATAAATGCTTTATTATATATTTTTTCGCACTGGAAGTGATTAAATTAGTTATACGATTATTTGAGAATGACTTCAATACAATTTATCGAATTAATTTAAATTAATATTTCTAAGTATATAATTATAAAATAATGAAATCATTTTCTTATTACTCGGTCTGAATTTTCTTGATTTTAACTGCGAGTAAACTTGATAAAAATTGCTAATTAATTAATTGAAATAACTTGCTTTTTATTGAAGTTTCGCCTTTCACGTTGATAATATTATTTTATAGTTAAACGATCTGTTTCTCGCGGATTTGGTCCTGTAAATTTGTACCTTCTTTGCCGAAATAATTATTACCATCTACTGAATACCACTTTTGAAGATCTAATTCTTTCATTACTGTAATTATTTATTTTTGTATTTTCCGGAAAATGACGTCAATCCAACAGACTTGACAGTATATAAAAGAAAGAAGCGAAATATTAGAATCTAATTCGATTGGATACTAGGGAAATAAAGGAAGCAAGAGTAAGGAGGACAGGGAACGAAGAAAGCGAGAGTATGAAAGAAACGCTGTGTGGAATGGGGATTCTTAATTTCAACAGTTCGGAGCAAAAAAAATAAACGCTCAAAGGTAAAGGGAAGAACATTAAAATAGGATATGATTGAGATCACATAACAAATGGCAGTTATGAGAGTGTAATGGATGCAATATGGACTCATAGCGGAAGAGAATCTATGAAGAGCGGAAGGCAATAAACAGTGTCCAGTACGTAGACAACAAATAGCAGAAATTACTGAGCGACGAAGAAATGGAAAATTGCAAAACCAGGGACGATTAGGGAGTGAAGGTATGGATAGGTATAACGAAGCGGGATTAGAGAAAGTTGAAAGATAGCTATCATACTATTTCCGACAATGTCAAGCAGAAAAAAAAGGAAAGAAGATTAAGAGCAGACAACTTTTCGATAAAAGGACCACTTTGTGGTGTGATTCAAGGGAATCGACTATTTCATTTCCAGTGATACCGGCGTGACCAGGCACCCACAAAAATTCGATTTGGATAGAGCATTTAGAAAAGAGATCATAAATCATAGATCGAGTTTGAATAAGGAAATCGCATAAGTAGGAAAGAGAAAGGGAACAGATGGTTAAGAGAACACTTTTAGCGGCAGATATTATTAAGTATTTACGAGAATTGCGAGAAGGCGGAATAAACAAAATTGAAAAGTAGATTGTGGTTAGTTCCGCGAACAGACCTGACAAAAGGATGGCAGTTTAAAGCCTGAAACTAGGAGAACGAAAGAGGCGCTAACACCATGAGGGCTTTTAGACTCGTCGGTAAAGATCATTATGAGAGCGAACTAGACTTATAAAAGAAAACGAAAATAACATTTAGAAGGTTATGAAAAATATTACAATTTACACGAAGATACGTAAAGCGGGTCGAAAAAAAATCCAAGTTCAAGTGAAAAATAAAAGCATAGAAAATGCGGATGGGTAATAATAGAAATTCAGTGAGGTGATGAAAAACTGTTTCTGTGGACGTTTTATAGATCGCTGTTGGAAAAGACAAAGGAATGTGTAAAAGAATTAAAAGAGATTGACCAGAAATAGTTGAAAAACAGTTTCTCTAAATATATAGGAAACATTAATATAAACAATGAAAAATGCAACTCAGTAGCAGCAAAATACATGAACATAATGGCTGGAATAGGATATGCAAAATAAATTAGTAGGCTGCGCCACTTCACAGAAATCAAATAGATCACTTATATATTACAATAATGGGAAAATTTGAACAAGTATATAAAGAATGTATGCCCAAAAAAAAAAAAAAAAAAAAACAGAAGAAGAAAAAATACGAAGCAAAAGAATGAACGATACGAAAAATAATTGCTACGATTAAAGAAGGTAACAAACTACAAAAATGTAAAAAAGAACGAGTCAAATACGGAATTTAAAAAGAAAATGTATATTAAAAAATCGAGTGAATTTAAGAATAAGGCGACAAAAAAATATGTTTCGTAGAAAAAGCTTCAAAGGGGAGAATATAAATAATATCATAGGAAGCCTCCAGGAATGGGAGAAATCATAGACAAATACTTTCGTAAGAGATAAAGAGAAAACATAATGTAAACAATTTTGGTAAAAGATTTAAAAATGGCATAAAAATTGGGATATAATTGTAATATTAGGGGAAAGAGAAGAGAATGAAATAGGAATAAACATGTCTATATCCAATGAAAGCGTAGAACAAGCGGGGAAAATAATCGAGGAATTAAAAGAAACAAGGGGACTGGAATTGATGGATAATGAATAAAAGATAAAAAATATTATAAAAGAAATAAATTAATCAATCGTACATTAAAGGAAGGATAAATTTTAGAAAAAATTAAATTATCAAAAGCGAGTCCAATATACAAAAAGGGGCAATCATAGTGAATATGAAAATTATCAAATCAAATAATTCGCGTAACAAATTATTTAACAAAGTATTTAGAAGAAAATAGAATGGTTGTCAAAGCACAATACAATATTACAAAAGGGAAAATCGACACCGGAATTGAGGAACTAACAGAAAAACTAAGAGATAGTTTTGTGAAAGGAAAAAAAAAGGTAATTACAATATTTATAGATGTTATCTTACTGGAGCTTTTGAAACAATTGATGACAATATACTCTTAAACACATTAGAGGAAGTGGAAATAATTGAAAAATGGTTTTAAAATTATCATGAATGAAAGAAAACAAGCGTAAACATATAAACTGTACGGAGCGAAAAGGGGGAGTATCATCAGAAGGTTGTAACTTAGCACCAACTTTTCCATATTTACAAACGACTTATATAAGCATATGAAATGTAATGAACTATTTTGCTTCGCTGACGGTATAGTAATGGTTACAGAGTATAACTAACGAAGCAGGAATAAGAATATAAAATGACTTACTAGCAATAAGCAAAAAAGTGCACGGTTAAAATCGAAAAAAGTTAATGAAAGAAAGACAAATGATATTACAGAAAAAAACGAACAGCAGGAGTCGCACTATCCAAATTTGATAATGACTTCAAATTCGATAGTTGTTGAAAGCGAGAATACAAAAAGGAAAACTGCCAGACAATAGGATATTTCTGTATAAATATCTGGAAGAATGGTAGGGATCATCATTTGAAACGGAACACACATACAGAATAGATTGCAAAGAAAATCAGGGTAATCCGGCTTTATATTACATACCTTAAAGAATTATGCAACGAACAAATCGTTAAAGATAATTTATGATACACTAGTAAAATCAAGGATTAGATATGGAATCTAGGTGCAGGGAGTGAGGCAGGAAAATATTTTGGAAAAGTAAACAAAGTGCAGTTAAAAAACATTTAAAATTCACAAGAAATCACAAAGAAGAGACTGAAAATGAAATAATTGAAAGAGGGTTTACTGAGCATACGAGCAATGTATTTAACTTAAGGGGAATAATTAACAACAAGAAGGGAAATAAAGTTGCGAGGAAAAAATAAAAACTGAATATCAACTTCGGAAGAAACAACGGACGCATCGTTTTCGTTAGCCAGAACAAAAATGGACACAGGCAAACGGATAAATATTTCATAACGTAGATGTTAAATAAAATACGAAGTAAATTATAAAAGAAAAGAAGGAAGTAATGGTTAAAGGTAAAAAAAAAAGGTTTAAAAAAATAGCACATTTAAAATAAGATATGGAGTATAAGAAAAAAGTGTATAAAAATAGGAATAAAAAAGAATAAACTTTAAAAAAAGTAAATTGATAGAAGTAAGGGTAAGTACTAAATAGTTTTTCAATGTGTCGAGGATACTTAAATGTATATTTTAAATTATGTAAATGAGTGCATAAATATAAGATAATTCGTCGACGTTTAGTTTAACGGAAGAAACTTGTAATTAATTAGAATTCAAAAAAAAAAAAAAACCGAAATACAAAAATTATCAAAACAGATAAAAAGACAGAAAAATAAAATAGACAAGAAAGAAAATTATAAAAGCAAAAATGGTGTACTAAAAAATAATATACTGAAGATTTACAAAAATGTATAACAATTTTGTTAACCACTAATAATAATTTAGATGGATAGAATAAAAAATTATTTATTATTTATTTGTTTTATTTTTCGTATTTGCTTGAGTTTGATTCAGTTACGTTAGAAATATTATCTATTTATTTAAACTTCAGCGCAATGTTGATGGTTTTCGATTATTAAAAAGTTTCAATTCGTTATCTGCTTCAATTATCTGTGACAGACACTGTCTAATGGTTGTGGTATAAAATTAAATTTTACTATTCGCCGTTGTCCGTTTGTTTACCTATACTCAGTTAATTTTCTTTATTATTATTCGCTTCTCTCTTTATTAATTTCGTTTTTATCTTCGTTCCATTCCTTTTTTTGTTTATTTTTGTATGATCTTTTTTTTCTACTTTTCCCGTTTTTTTCTTTTGAAATATGCCTATTCAGGGATTCCTTTTCGTTTTATCGCTGTATTTGCGTTCGTCAAGTCATCTAAAAAATTTTATTTTTGATTACGAATTTTTACTTTGGTTCCATTTGTTTTTTTGTATTTTCCTTAAAAAAATGTAATTAACCAATTAGTTATTTTTAGTATTCGGTATTTATTAGTAAAAGTTTTTCAATCTGCCTGAGAAACTTAAGGGGCACCATTAGTATGACCGGCTAAAAAAAAGGTAATTTTCGGGAATTTTTTAAAAGAAAACTACTGCATCGATTGTTTTGAAATTTTCAGGCTATATTTATACATATTTAAAGTTAATATTACAATTCTCTTAGAATTCAAATCTTCAATTTTTCGGTAGTTATTTGCCATTTCCCCAGCTTCTAAAAAAAAAAAAAGTTGCCCCACTGCTGCAGTGATTGCGCCCTTTACAGTGCCTGAAATCGAAAAAAAAAAAAACACAAAACAACACGTTAAACTTAAAGATATTACTTATACAATGACCCAAGATAGGAAAAATAAATTGAAATTTAAAAAATTGTCGGAGTTTTGAAAAAAAATTCTAAATTTTGCTGAAAAATTTAACGATTTTTGGCATTCCAAAATTACAATTTTTATGCGATCAAAAAACTGGAGGGTCATTGTATAGAGAAAAAAGGAACTAAATAAGATAAAATAAGAATCACGTCGATCGGATGATTCGTTATGGAGTTAGAACTGCAGCACATTTGTAAAATGTAGTTTTGAGAAAAATGTGTTTAAAGATAGAAGTAGTGATTTCATTGTTACAAATACCTAGATCTAATCTGCTATTCCAAAGACATATAATACACCTTCCTCTTCTTCGAGCTGTGCCTGCTGGGCTGTTGAAGCTCTCCTGAGAGCTGAACGACAGTCTTTCGAGGCAGCCAAGTGACGATGATCAGCTATGCGTAGCCTCGTTTGGTCTCTTTCAGTGGCATAGGCACGTGCGGCAGAATTATTGCTCCCATTACACTCGAAATTTTCAAAACCGATGAAAAACCATCATTGAACATGGAGACAGCAAAGTAATTAGATAATTATGTTTTGAAACAAAATGCCACAGCAAACCATTATAACTTTCGTTATTATTTTATGTATTATTTCCCTTGCATTTGTGTCAAGACATTCATGTCTAGTCAAGTTTTCGTATATTGGCTTCAGAGCTTCTTGAACTTTTAGATCAAATGACTGATAATTATGCTTGAACTCTAGTTTTTCTACCGCATCCAATAATCCTTTATATGTAGCACTATCACCATCGCCAATATACCTCACATGTATTTCACTTCATAATTATCAATCAAGCGACCGAACATTTCTTTTATATTATCGACTTCCATGTTTGAAGCCGATACAGTATGATTTACATCACAATCAGCATGCTGTAAAAGCTATTCTTCATAATTTTCAGAATCGCTAATTTTTTTTCCCTCCGAAATTTACAACTATGACAGTATGTAGATTTCACACACGAATCGAGCGACAATCACAAATATCAGAGGCACGAATAACAAATGCACTGCCGCTAACGTAAGTGAAAATTTATGGTCCTGCGATGAGTGTTCAACATGTTCATAAATGGTGCCATGAGTTCCGAGGAGGTAGAACGAATATAGAGGACGAGCAACGGAAGACCATCTGTAATCTCAGACGAACTGGTGTGCGAAAAATCGAAGAAACTCTGCGATCCGATCACCGCCAAACCATTTTCGATCTTCTTGACCAGTTTCTGAGTGTGTCACGATCATGTAAAAACATTCAAGACCAACGAGGAGTTGGAAAATTTCGTTCTTACCTGGTTACAAAATTTGGCAGCAAGTTTCTACGAGGAAGGTATTGTTAATTTCTCAACTCGACAAATGCTTAAACTGAAACGGTGAATATGTGAAAAAGTAAATAAAAGTATGCCGAATTCAATGCAGGCGTTCATTTTTTTCTAGCTTTATGAGTTTCAAAAATAAAAAATAGGGAACCTTACTTTTTGAACGGCTCTCGTATATACCTGGATATCTGAGCTATTCTTTAAAATGCCGTGACGCAAAAACTATTTGAGATATACACTTAAAATTTTAGTAAGTTATTTTTGAAAGTATAAGCTATCGAAAAATGCAAGAAACAAGAAATCGATTTTTTGAAAGTTTTACACTACTGGTGCCCCTTAAAGAATCATATAGTTTTGAAACGTTGATAAAAGTAGTTAAATTACAGAGGAGCTACTTCAACAAAAAAGGAAAGAAAAGAAAAGATTTTAAGAATATATAACGGAACTCTTTGATACAGAGAAAAATGAAAATAAAAGGAAAGAAAAGAAAAGATTTTAAGAATATATAACGGAACTCTTTGATACAGAGAAAAATGAAAATAAAAGGAATAGAAGTGATAACATTCACGATTATGTATAATCAAATTAGAAATATGGCAAGCTATATAAGTAGGTAAAAAGCATACGCTGCACTATATCAAGAAAACTGCAGTGAAAATGCATACGTTTTTACCTTTCGAGAGTGTGATGAAGTTATTGTACAGGGTGCGGCAGCATAACTTCTTTTTTTAAAATGCGCCACTTTTTTTCTACTAAATTTCGTTAAAGAGAAATAATAACAAAAAATCAAATAACATACTCTAGATCCCCCATTGGGGCAATATGTATGCTTCTTCCCTTCTCGCAGTTTTATTTCGATTTTCTTTTATTGTTTCTCTTTAACAAAATTTAGTAGAAAAAAGTGGCGCATTTTAAAAAAGGAAGTTGTGCTGCCGCACCCTGTACCTGTAGAATAACATATATAACAATGTGGTAAATTACCGAATAATTCGGTGAGAGTTATTTTCGCATTAATTATAAAAAAAAAAAAAAAAAAAAAAGGGTGAGAAAATGTAGTAATTTTTCTTTGATTAATTAAGTAGTGAGTGTCATGCGCTGAAGACTTTCTGAAGAATGTCGTACAAAGCTAATAAATAAGATGATTCCGTTAAAACACGTAATTGGGATTTAAAAACGATGTGACCTTCCATGAAACACTTCTGCATTCAAATGCTAGGGGCAAAAATACTTCCATCAGAATCATGATTGATACTTCAGTTTCGTTGACTATGCAAAAGCTTTTTATATAAGATACGCTGTGAAAAATTGTTTGAAGTATCAGAAGAATCGATATATATATATATTTGTTTTTTTACATTGAAATACCGTTTTTAACTACTAGGGTTATCACGGTAATAACTGCCTAAGCGACTTAAGGACCACCCAACCGTCCGCTATTCTGAATCTACTTCTTCAATATGTTATACGATTTATTGTCCAATACTTTTGTTAACGTCGTGAAAGTGCTTGGACGGATTGCATTAAAACTACAGCATTCAATTAGGATATTTTACTTTATGCGTTTTTTTCGAAAAGAGTTGTTAGTCCCTTTTTTACCAACTCGAAAAATCTTTCTTATTTTATATCTTCGGTACGTGCATAATGCTCACCTGAAATTTAATTTATCTCGTGCTAATAGTTTCGCCTGTAGCTTGATTTTTTAGTTTTTAAAAAAGCGAATCGCTAATTTTTACTCTTTTTTTACCACCAAAAAATTTGATTTTTTTTTGTTTTCCCACATTATAAATATATCATCAAAATGAATATTTTATCTTCATGAGCTCAATTTCAGCGATATGTTAATAACTTGGACAGCTCAAATATTTACGGATTTTTTCCGTTATAGATTATGATGTATATATACCTGAATTAGATACCGCTAATATATTTAGTACATTTTATAAAAACGGAAAACAAAGAAATATTTAGGATGGACGTAAATCGGCTACAGACCTAAACGTATTGAAACTTCTAAAATAGATACACGTTCTAATGTGTATATTACATTGATATGTATATATATATTTATGTATAAAAAAATAAATGAATTTAAAATATTAAATAAAATTAGAGTATGACGAGAGAGTGAGTGTGCGGATACTTGAAAACCAGCTTCTGGCTAAGTTATGGCTCATATTGGATCGAAGCTGAGGAAAATGCACGCGATCGTAAGCCAAGGCAGAAGATAGACATCAGCCAATTTCGGCAGCGGGGATGACAAAAAAATGGATCAAAAATGACATAGCCCAATAGTTTCTTTTCAGAGTCGGTCAAAATTAAATCCTTGGGTTAACGGTCAGATCAGCGGATGTCCGAGTCGCCAGGAATATCTACCATGTTGGTATTGTCGCGATATTTACTTAAAATTAACGTGAATACAAAGTTACACAAACAAGTATTATTATCGGTAGATTAGTTTTCATTTTCTTAAATTATCAATTTTTGAATTTAATTTTTTGCTACCGAAGATCCTAGCTTGGACCATCAGTGACCCATCTTTCAGCTATATGATCATCCGAGCAGCCTATCGACAATTATTGATACTGTTGATTTTTATTTAATTTTATAATTCGTATTATTAATTTTATTATCGGTATTGTTCATAGCGGTTGACTGATGTAGAAAAAATTACGTAAATGTAATTAATCGACTCTTTTTTCTATAATAATAGCAATAATAACAATAATAGTTCTAATCTGAAATATAATAAATAAAATAAACTCCACATCCACAGCTTTAAAGGCCGTGGTGACATCCCTCAGAACAAACAAACTAAATTAACGTTGCATTTAGCATCCTGGAAGTGATAATAATTTAAGAACTATGAATATAACATTAAAACAGTAATATATAACTCGGCCACTTTGGCCACGCAAGGGGCTGTGCCCCTTGACCCCTCTTGCTTTCATTTCTGTCTCTTTCTCTTCTATACTTTGTATAAAATGATCAAAATTTACAACGTAATTCTTACTGGCATCAACACAAAAAAAATAACAATCACAAAAATCCTATCCTAACATTTAACTTTCATTATATAAAATTAAGACATTGTTTTGTTACATTTTTCGTTACATATTTCGTTACATAATTCGTTACATAAAATTGTGACATTTTTTAAATAACAATAACAAAAATCCTATAAAGTATAACAAACGTTACATAAAATTGGGACATTTGCGTTACATAAAAATGTCTCAATTTTATGTAACGTTTGTTATATTTTATAGGATTTCTGTGATTTTGTTATTATATTCATATGGACCGATTTAGAATTACGTTGTAAATTTTGATCATTTTATAGAAAGTATAGAAGAGAAAGAGATAGAAATGTAAGCAAGAGGGGCCAAGGGGCACAGCCCCTTGCGAGGCCAAAATGGCCGAGTTATATATATGAAAATATTGCTAGGAACGAATTATAATAGTATATTAGTGAAGATAAATTCCATATATTATATTATTAGTTTGAAGAACTATCTTCGAATTCCAATAATATATACTAAATTTATATTTAATGTTATTTTGTTATTCTCTTTTCTAGCTGAAATGGGATATTTCGCGGAAAAGAAGTTTCTAAAGTTGTTTATTTACATTCAGTTTATATGTTTGTTATTGTTTTTATCATAGTTTTATTTTCAACCTTCAGGTTTCCAAATTCTGCCGAATAAAACTTAAGTAACCTAAATTTTATCTATTATTAACATTTAATTTTACTTAAAATGAAAGTTAATTTGAAAAGAATATTATTTTTGATTAATTCGACGCGAAAGTTTAAAAGTTTGCTGATAATTATTACTTTATTTCTGAAAATTTGCCGTGTTTTCTTTCATTGTAGATTAATTCTTGCAATTTATCTGATGGTTTATTTGAAGAGAATTACATTAAATATAGTAGATTGTATGTCATCGATTTTTAACACACAAGAATAACGATTGATAGCGATTTTAATATTACGCATCTGATATTTATTAAGAAAAATAATTGCGCGAACGTGTAGCAGTCCACGGTCTCGAAATAAGTGTTTATAAATCTTTATCGCCGGCCTTACCATAATTTTGTTTGAGTTTTTTTTTTTTTTTTTTTATGCTCGGCTGTTAGGTTTCCTAGATCAGATAAAAAACTGAAAAAATCTGGAAAATCGAGAACAATAAGGGAAATTTATTTTAAAAAAAGGTGTCCACCTTACTTTAAATTTTGCCGGATATGATAAAAAACTATTAAAGCGAATCAACGCGAATAAAACGAACAACCATCATTGCACATTTTAAGTTTAAACGAAGTGCTTTACGGAGTTGTTATCTTCGGTAGCTGCTGGTTTTCTTGGAATTTGTTACGCGTTGGCTTCTTCTGTCACTTAATTTTTATATTATCGGCTTCACGGAAAAAGGTAAAATTGAGATAAACGTTCTTTTCTCTCCTGCCCGATAAAAATAAATTTGCCCGGTTAACTTTTAAATAAGCTTGATCTCGCTTGATTTGTACGATGTACACTCTAATTATGATTCTAGTAATAACGACAATCGCATATTGAAAGAGTAGAAAGCGACCACTTCTGCGAGCGGGCATGTGTGCAGGCGCGTTAATTAATAAAGACAAGTAATTAAACTTCGGTTTTCAATTAATTTCATTTGTAACAAAGCGCCGTCTACGAATGAAGAAATGTATTGTCGGTCGCTATTGTTTTTATTTCGATGTGCTCTTTCATTTCGGCGTAGCGGTACCTTTCGCTGTTGTTCCGTATCCCGATTTTAATTATTTTTTTACGACGATTGAAATTAATTGGTTTTCCGATTTTATTTAATTACCAATACCCGTCGCTCACTTACTTCGAATGACCCACGAGCTTGCAAAGTCTGGATAGGTTAATCGATCTGATAAATAAACCGTAACTTTACCACATATTAAAGCATTACGACCCGGATAAATTAAGATATGATGAAATTCTGCAATAGCCAACTAACTGAAATATCGATAATTGTTTTTCGAACGAATAATTGTTTCTAATCTTTGAAGTCGAAATGTTCTACTCATGTGCATATTACTGCTAGATGTTTGACTGGTTGTGAAATTTATTAATCTACATTGATTGATCTGCAGGTTCCAGATTGGATCCGAGTAAAGCTCGGTCACCAGGGCAAATCGTGAATTAGGCGATTTTAAGGCGTAGAAATTGATTGTTCTAGGAAATGAAGGCAAACAATGTTCTTCTTAGTGATCAAACATGATTAAAATTTAAATTTCGAAATAAATTTTTTTTACGATCGTCATGGAGATTTTAAATATTTCATAAACTAAAATAAACGTTCAAAATTGAAAAATAGGTTAATATGTAAGAATTAGCTGGTTCTGTCGAGTATATATACAGATTCTATGTTCTTCTTCTTCTTCTTTGATTAACGTGCCGTGTACTGCCGCCTAGGCCAGCGGCACGGATAAGATAAGAGTTAGATGTAATGGAATAGGTTAGTGATCTCGAGGAAACGTAAGAGGCGTTCAATTTTGTCTTGGCGACCAGACAGGATTTCGGAAAGGTTGGACAACTTGAGAATTTGTGCTCGGTATGAATTATAGGTGGGATAGCTGACGAGTAAATTTTGGATTGTGACAGGAGAATTGCAATTGGAACACGGTGGAATGAGTTGTCTGGACAGGAGGTGACTATAAGTGATTTCGGAGTGACCTAGGCGGAGTTTTGTGACAACAATTTCATTCCTCCGACTATTGGTGAATAATGAGGTTTTCCATGGTTGAGTAGTATCTCGAATTGAGTGCAGCTTGTTCGTGTTTGGGATGTTGGGGTCCACTGTTTTTGCCATATTTGAAGTGAACTATATGAGCTTTCAGATCCATTAACGGAATTTCAATGTTCGGTACCGGATAGAACAGTGAGCCTTCTTTTACCGCAATATCCGTGAATGAATTCCCCTGGATCCCAATGTGTTATGGGATCCATGCGAAAGAAACACGGGAACTTGTACTACAAAAGTGCGAATAATTTCCTTGGCTATACCCGGTGTTGGTGAGGAGAATTGTATTTTTATTACGCCGTTCCGCTAACGTCTTATTATTCGCTTACATCTTAATCATACTCCGTTACTTTCTTCACGTTTTCATTTTTTTTGACACCTTGGAACTACGATCTTCTCCCTAATTATGAATCTATTTGTGATCCTAACCGTATTCTCTTTGAATATGAATCCCTCGCGACTGAATGTACCTCTCTGTATTCTAATTCGTTATTTCTAGTCTAATCCTTACTGCATCTCTTAAATCCCATCTCCCTGTCCATTCTTAATTCCTTCATTCTGTCATTTTCTGATCGGATCAGTACTTTAATGATTCTTCTCCGTCTAATCGCTTCTGGACGGAGTGTCAACGTGCCAAAAAAGAAAAAAAAGAATCTGACAATCAACCACGTTTTTGTTCTGCTATTTTTCTAATTCAGTTCAGCCTCCTAACTGATCCTTGGGTTTTCATTCTGCATCAAGAGAATAATCGATTGCTTCAGCTTAGCTAGCTAGGTATTCTAATGATATTTTTTCGTTTATCCATTTCGACTATTTTTATTGGTTTGTTAAACCATTTTCCAAATTGAACAAAAGCCTTCCTCTACTTTATTTTCTGCTGTTTTCTCAACCCCGGAGCCTTCTACATATTTTGACTGTTATTTAAGTTAGTGTCGGCTGATTTTTTCTTTATATTTGGCCCTTTACCGTTGGGTTATTTTTTGAAGGCACTGCATTCGTTGTTAGATTTTAAGCGTGTGTGTTCTTGTTCTGATTCACTTCAAGTTTCCTGTAACTCCGGCGCATTCTGTTGGCTCTTTGTTTTCAATATTCTTCAATGCCTCTTTTGTAGCGTCTTCTTCTCGTTTTCGATATTAACTTAAAACTGGAGCTTTTCACCCTTACGTTCTTTCCGAACCAACCAAACGTTTTAAGCATATTAAATTTATTTTCTATCGCGAAATGATAAACGCTTGATTAAGTGCCCTCAGGGATGCCTACCACGAGATTTCTTCAAATTCGTGGATTTATTTATTTATTTATTATTATTATTTGATTTGGACAAATGATAAGTTTGAAATTTTAGCTGTAGCTTTTCTGATAACCTACACAAATCTTTCGTTACCGGTCGACCGCTGAAAATCGATTATTAATTATAATTATGACACGTATATGACAACGAAAACAACGACGATTATAAGTACTAAAATAAAACGTATCACTGTTGTCGGCAGCAAATCCGATGGCGGCAGGATACGGTGGAATTCGTTATGATTACGACGTCCAACACCTCGGTTACGAGAAAGATACTTTTTATAATTTAATTTAACTCGGCGACCAAACGATACTTTGCTAAATCACGTCTTAAACTTGTTTATGTTCGAGAATAACTTTGAGAACACGATATCGTATACTAGTGAAAACAAATGCCGGAGCAATACCAAAAACCGAGCGGCTTTCTATTGGCGACCGGAACTTCTTCCAAAATGAGGAATTTCTTGCTCAAAGGTAGACACGGCTGCTCTCTAAAGAGGAGAAATTATTTCGACTAAAGGTAAGACGAGACTGACTGCTAACTAAAAATCTTCCTTCGATCGCTGGTCATTTCCTTTTTCCTTTCCGCCCCGTGACCGCTGGCTTTTATTGAATCAGATACATGCTTCCTCTTGCGGGGATCAATGATTGGTTGGCCCGACCGACAACAGGATCTCATCTACACGCACATTTACACTCGCACTATCTTTTCCAAATTTATTCATTTTATTATCTTATTATTTTATTATTTTTTAATTTTACCCTTAAGCCATGTAATGGGCACATTATAATCATTATTAAATTATCCTAGCACAATGGAAATATCCCCGGGAATTGTGTACTTTTTTCTTCTGAAACCTGTAATTTATTAATAACATCAGTTGTTAGCCTAATAATTACGTAGTACCACGTCTTGTGGCGTATTTCATCCGGAAACAAGTACTTTTACGATAGTCTTAAAACCTGAAATGACGTTGACCATTAGAACCACATTGCGTCAATAATTCTCAAAGACTAAAACCCTTTTCCGGAGAAAGTTCTAACTATTTACGAAGTTAAACTCTGCTACAGGAATTCTGGAAGATTAGTTGTGGACGGACAGGCTAACGCTTTTTGGAAACTTTCGTTTGTGTAATAATTAAATATTGAACAACTGTATTGAATAACTGTCGCTTCTAAGTGATTTTTCCTAGTTCGTGTTTTTAATTATCGAAATAAATTGTCGATATCTTTATAACGCTCATTACGGAATTTCACTTCCAAGTATAACGGTTGATTAGTTCGAAGTGGGGACTCTTCCACAGTTGCCTTTCGAATACAGTTCGTTAATTGAAAAATAAATTTTCAAACATATCGCGGTGAACATCAGCAGTGTGAAATATCCTAAATCAACATGAACAACATGACGAACGAGTACGATCGGAAAAGAAAAATAACGAAAGCAATGACCGAGATATCCAAGAAGAGCATACAGAATTAAGCGTTGCCGGAAACCTTTCGTTTCAAATTCTATCACAAATAAGCCAGTAATATTCGATACGATGCCTGGAACTAATGTGGGCTCTCGATGAAAGAAATCCGAAATACGCATAAATTTCTTCAGAGTTATCCACTTTTCTGCGATACTTCTTCTCATGGTCTTCCTCCGTGATATCCAAACTACCGGATGAAATGTTGCCTTTATAGGTGAAACTCATGTTTGGTTTGAATGCAGTTTTAACCGCAAGCATTTCTGAAATCAGTTTGCTGATGATTACCTCTAACCGCCAGGTAAAACATTTTTTCTTGATGCAGATGAGTAAAAAAATGTTTTTTTTTTCTTTGACTTTTCTCAGTTCTTCCGGGAGTGCTTTGTTCACACCAAAACTCGCATTTCTGTTTCCTGTTGTTGCAGTATGATAAAAACGGAGATGATTTTAATCTTTTTCAGTCGACTTGTACTTTAAGTCTTTAGAAGAGACATCGTGTTTGATCAATAATTTTTTTATTTTTATTTTGATTTAAAAGGAAAGATGATTTTCTCGGCTAACAGTAAAATTGGCATTTTTTTGTAATTAAACATTAATATTATTGAGAATCCGAATGAACTGCTGATTGATTGATCGTATTCAAAACTTTGCCAAAGTCAACTACCGATTAATTGACCGATTAATTGACCCGGGAGCTTAAAGTAATTTATGTGAGGGAACTAATCTCGAGTTTTTAATTTTTCGAGCAGAGATCTTATCAACTGAACAAGCATCCCCTTCTATAGCAAACAGTGGTTATTCTTAACTGCGACAACTAGAATTGTTGATACGCCCTACATTAAGATTATAAAATACTCTTTGGTAGCAACCCCCCCCCCGTGGGGGGGGGGGGGGGGGGGGGTAAAAAAAAAGAAAAAAGAAAAAAAAGATTATAAAATACTAATGAATCCAAAAAGAGGAAAGATGACTTGACTATTAAATTTTTTGTTTTGGCACTGTCAGCTTTAGTTTATGTTTTTCGAAGTAATCCTAATTTGTTCGTTTTCTAGAGCCGTAAGATTAATGCGATTGACTATTAAGAAGCCACAAGGGAGTCGAATTACTAAAAATTTGAGGCCGGCATCTCTAGCATTAGCCTCGACGAAGCATATTAAAGACATGACCACTTTCTGGAAGACCGGGAAAAGTCAGGGAATTTGATTTATCACAGAGAGGTTAAGAAAATTTGTTGAAAATTAGAGAATTTGAGAAGATACAAAAAAAAACTCGAGTGCACCATATGGGGAACATTTGAAAGTATTATGTCCATTTACTTTCTTTCCCTTTCTTTTTATATGTATATATATATATATATATAGCACGCTATCACGCCGTGCCTATTTCAAATCCTTACTAATGTTATAAATGCGAAAGTAACTCTGTCTGTCTGTCTGTCTGTTACCTTTTCACGCTTAAACCGCTGAACCGATTTAGATGAAATTTTGTATGGAGATAGTTTGAGGTTAAGGAAAGAACATAGAATAGTTTTTATTCTGGAAATATTATATTAATTTTATTATTTTTTACGTATTCGTTCGTTAGTCGATGTTATTTTATTCAGCCAGATGTTTTTGTTCTGAAATTCTAAGAAACATCAGAACGCCAGAAATCGGTTTCGTTATGTAAACAAAATTACTGGCTAGCTTTTATTAACGTGTTATTCATCTTCGATAGTCGCCATTCGTTCGTCCGTTCCTAGCTTTTACCCGCGACGTTGTCCGCAGAAAATTATTATTTCAAGTCAGCTGTTTCGACGTCAATCCTTACTAATATTATAAATGCGAAAGTAACTCTGTCTGTCTGTCTATCTGTCTATCTGTCTGTCTGTCTGTCTGTCTGTCTGTCTGTCTGTCTGTCTGTCTGTCTGTCACCTTTTCACGCTTAAACCGCTGAACTGATTTAGATGAAATTTGGTATGAAGATAGTTTGAGGTCCAGGAAAGAACATAGGATAGTTTTTATTCTGGAAATCACCCCATGTGGGGGTGGGGGGAAGGGGTGTGGTTGTTGGTGAAAGTTTGTATGGAAGTGTAACATTACTGAACTTTGTAACTAATCGCTCTTGTCCCTGTTCATGGGCGTCATTTGTAACTAACCAGCTACCGCGATGATAAAATAAAAAAAGCATAAAACAAATAAAAGAAAGTAAAGATTTCGGGCGCCAATGACACTTAACCCCGGTGTGTCATTACCGGAAACTCAATTCGTAGAGCTTTAGGCCTTCCTAAGGTTTGACGAAAAAAAGAAAGTCTCCGCGGCGGAGATGTCACCGGGACCCACCCCGTGTCCAATAAGAAAGATTTCGACTTTAAACGCGTATATTTTCGCTAGGATAAAAAAAATTATAATAAAATTGTTAGGATGATTTTAGCGTTCACCCGAGAAGTATACTTTGAACAAATTAACATATAAAAAAAAAAATTTCTACAAGAAACGCGTGCGGCAGAGCACGTACGATTTTAAAACCGACAACGCGACGAGTTGCTTGAGGCAAAAGAGCCTCGACGACGTTCAGCCTAAGACTCTTGCGAGAGACTCAAATGGGTCTGGCGAGGATCGCTCGATGTCCTCGTGCCTTTCGCTAAAACGACTAATTTTACACAAAAATATTAACAAATAAAAAAAAACACCGCCAAAAGGATCTTTTTAGAAAGTTGGTTGTTAATTTCTATTTAGCGGCGATTACCCTGCCGGTATTCCTTTTCGGGTTTTTTGACAAAAAAACTTCTGCCGGCTCAACATAGCTCAGTACGCATTTCAAACGCCTATACCGCCAGCAAAGGCTCTTTCTCCGCTTTTCGGCCACCCGCATAGAAACCAGTTCGCTATCCCGGCGCAGCGGTCAGAACATCTGTGCCGGGATCCTTCGATTTTTTAGCCGAGAAAGTGTCTTTGACAACCATGCCGCTTTTGCCCGCTGCCGAGACCGCCGAGAATTTAATGATTATTGCCAAAATATTATTTTCTAGCTCGGACAGCGTTGACAAAGGCCGTAAGAAATGCCGAATCCGTCTCAACTTAGAAGCATGAAAATTGATATGTATGTAAGCTATTTTAGACACCTAAATAGTCATTTTCTTAATTTCAACCCCTAGGGGGGAATAATAGAGTGGGCAGAGTTTGTATGGGATATGTTATATTTTTGGGCGTTTTTATTATTTGAAATTTTAGTTTCGGCATTTTTGTTAAGTCGTCATAGGTGATATATTTCATTTTTGAGCAGATTTTTTTAAAAAGATAAAAAGATAAAAATTAAAAAGTAAAACGATATATTATAAATGCGAAAGTTGAGACATTTGAGATATAGAAAAATAATGCCTGGCACGGGGACATCCATGCCCCATGCACGCTACTAAAATAGAAAATGAACTAATGGGGTCAGTTTTGACGTTGCGTCATTGTTGAAAAATGTCCCGATTGAAGATACGATAAAAATTATTAAAAAATATGGTATTAAAAACGAATTAGCCAGTTTCATTGACGTAGTTACGAAAGCGAATATATTTTCATTTGATGGTAAATTGTACAAGCAAGAGGATGGCATGTCTATGGGGTCTAGGCTGGCTCCGGTGTTTGCGAACATTTTTATGGAAGAGATTGACAAGTATGTGTTAAACAGGTGGAAAACAAAATGTTGATGTCGGTATGTGGACGACACGTTTGTTGTGTGGCAGCTCGGGGATGTTCGGCTACAAGAATTTTGGAACGACTTAAATAATTTTCACAAGAGTATTACGTTCGCCATGAAAAGGGAAAAAGATGGACAATTGGCATTTATGATCTCCCCCCATACCATGCAGCGAGTGTCTACAAGATTTCGTGTGAATGTGGTAGATGTTATGTTGGACAAACAGATAGAACGCGATTAGTACACGTATAAAACAGCAGCAGGCAGATTGTGCGTATAAGCGCGTGGAAAAATCGTCGTTGACTGATCATAATAGTTAATGGACACATATTAAAGTTCGACGAAACAGAAATTTTGGCAAAGGTGGACAAATTCAAAAATAGAGTGATTAGAGAAGCCATCAAGATCAAAATTAATGAAACCTTCAATAGAGAGAAGAGCGTGCAGCTTAGTTCGGCATGGAGACCACTTATGAGTGTATTGAACCAGACAGACTTTAGATGCCGAGCGTCACGCCTGTCAAAGGGCTGCCAAGACCTTAGAACAGACTCAAACTCAATTCAATGGAGCCACCTGGAATGCCACCGCACAAACTGACGTTAAAAATTGATTCACCAATAATGCTCCTTCGAAATCTTAACACGCCAAAGTTGTGTAATGGAACCAGATTTTCCTTGAAAAAAATGATACCGAATTTGATTGAAGCGACAATAATTAACCGAAAATATAAAGGAGATGTGCTGATTCCGCGCATTCCAATGAATGCCACTGGTTTGCCCTTCACATTCAAACGATTACAGTTTCCTGTGCGTCTTGCATTCTCAATAACAATCAACAAAAGCTCAAGGGCAGTCGCTACGCGTTGCTGGATTGAATTTAGAAAATCCATGCTTTTCGCATGGTCAACGTTGCTTGCTCTAGATTATGAATTCCAAAAAATCTGTACATCTATGCACCAATTGTTTATCCACTTGCGTTACACTAGATGTTAGTATTAATTTGAGATATTTAAAGTTAGTGTTCGGTTATATGGCGAATAGATTAGTAAAATATATTGTTCATTCGCGTGAATTATTAATAAAAAAAAGTTATATAATTTATCGTGAATCTGTAATAATAAAAATAACGATAATAAATTATTATAAATATTAGTAATCGTTCATTTTTACGCATTTTACGACAAAGCTTTATCAATTTTTCATTGTAATATAAAGGCCATCCATTTGAGATATATACATATTGAATAGTAAATGAATATACACTGGCAGGACAACGTCTGAAAAACGTTGTTTACAAAAATGTGTTGAATTAAAATTTTACTACCGTAATTGTAAATAAACAAAAATAATTACATAAAAGTAAATAATAAAAAAAAAAAAAAAAAAAAAAGAAGTAAATGCCTAATAAAAAAAAAAACAACCTATAGTTATGATTTAATAATAAAACCTCTTTCATTTATATTTCTTTTCACGTCGAAACAGCTTACTTGAAATAATAATTCTCCGCGGACAACGTCACGGGTTAAATGCTAGTATATATATATAAATCTCAGCCATTGGTGCCACGCAAGGGGCTTCGCCCGTTGACGCTACCTGGGAGCCTTTATTACGTGTATTCTTGGTATAGAGGAAAATTGACAACGGCATTGTTTTCTATCGCGCTGGAAAAAATAAATAAATCTTTATTTAATGTCACAATTTGGAACAATGGCGGAGCAAATTTCCAGCTATATAGTGCAAAGTAATTATAAATAAGAAAGTTATATACTAGGTAGCTTCATTAAAATCGCTGAAAATAAATGAAAAATATAAAATCAATGTAATAAAAGAAAGCGGAAGTATTAAAGGTTTTTTGTTTTTTTTTTTGGCTGGCCATTGGGTACCTTTGAGCTTGGCCATTGCGCGTGTTTGATGCAGTATGTTATAGCTTCCGTCAAATTTATAGTTGGAGCCTTATCAACAAAAAATATATAATAATAACATGTAAGTTTCATGCGCGCGGCGCTTTTAATTACTAGGTTTTATTTTTAAATTTTACGTAAGCTCGTTGGGACACATTAACCCGGGGGGCATCGGTGATAATTTTGGATATTTCCAGTAGTGGATTCACAGCAAGTCCATCAGGTACGTAAATAGCCCTAAATAAAATCGATTTTTAGGTTTAAAAAAAAAACAAACAAAAAAACGCAATTTTTGAATGCGGAAAAGCGAGTTTTGTTAGTCGGAAGAAAAGTAAATTAGCACGATGATACGAAATGGGGTTTCTGGTTGCGGACGAAAATTTTAAACATCGATGCAGTTTGTAAATTTACATCCGGTTTTATAATATAAATGACTTTTGCTTCGAGATAAACGATTCCTACGAGAGTAATCTCGTCGTTAATACTCCGTTGTAAATATAGAAAAATTTGGCTCGGTGATAGGTCAACCCGCGAGACTCACTTATTTTTCTCGTTGGTTTATTATAGTTTTGGTAGCATCGATGCAATCGGTCAACTGATTTTGTTCGCGACCGACTTATAATTATGTAATGCGAACAACCCCGTTCTTAAATTACTAAAATCGCGCATTTCGCTTTAAAAACCCGCCTAAAGAGACGGCATTAATCGTTCGCGCGTTAGGGGGCTAATAACTGGTGTATGAGAAAATCCGCTATTGAAGAAAACGTTTAAGCTGAATGTTCGACGTCGAATGTGTATGTCGTTAACGATATACGGCGGCGTTGAAGATTGTATGACATGCGTCCTTGGCGATACTGTTTCTCATATAGAAAAAAATGTATCTGGCAGATTGTGTCTGTCGAGGTCGTTGCTCGCGTTGATACGTCTGTATCGTCATTAACGTGTTCCCATAATTCCTCTGTGCAACGATGATATGTTATGTTTCTCAGCGCAGAGACTGGCAGTTTAATTTTAAACGCAGTCATTAACATCGCTGCGAACACAGAACAATAACCATTCTATACATACAAATTAAACACAATAGTAACCCCGGCGGCATAATAAGAAAATTCACCGCCGCTTTCGTTTCCTCTCCTATTCTTCGATAAAGAGGCGAGCTTTGAGTTAGACTTTGCAAGTTTGTTGCTTTATCTGAGACTCAACGACATGATGAATATTTCACAAATCGCCGCATCTGGAAATTATAAAGGCGCGCACATAAACTATCGACTAGTAAGAAAGCAGCGTTTTTACGCGAACTTTCGCTCTCCAAATTCTTGCCTACAATCCTAAAATTGAAAACAATTTTCATTATAATTCGGCAAGTTCGTATGGATTGTTGTCCAGTTTATAATGTCTATAATGTCTATAATGTCATTTGGCGTTTAATGAGCGTCCCAGTTTTTTTTTTTTTTCCTTTTCAGTAAGGTCATTTTTATAATAATTTCCTTTTCTAACGAAGAGCAACAGCCCAATCAAGCAAGGAATCTAAATAATAGCTCAAAAAGAACATAACATATCATGAATGAAAGAAGCTAGGAACAACTGATACGAAAGGGCCCAAGAGAGCGTGAGAATCAATATACGGAGTAGGAAGAGCGAGATTCAAAAGCTGAGAATAAAAGAGAAAACGCTCCGAAGAAAGTAGATTCGAAGAAAACCTGATTGACATCACACCGGGAAAAAAAAGAATCTTCTGGGTGAAGAGGGCACTGCGCGGGTAAGAAACGAAGGAAAAACGAAAAAGTGACGAAGGGAGAAAGCTATGACCGAAACGAAGGTGACATATGACAGTGGTCAGGGGACGGCAAAGAGAAGGAAACTTGTCACACCAACTGGTGAGAGAAGGAAAAGACCGAACGGAAAGATGAAAAGGAATTCTCAGGGATTGGAGAAAAAGGAAAAATAAATATCACTGTCTTATTGTAATATGGAACTGTTTGAATATTGTTGTGAGCGGGAAATTTAAGAAGAGGATGCTAAGCGAGCCAAAGAATCAGCCCCACCTCATTAGCCTCAATTCTAGCATAAAAAAGTTACAGCGGTTCCGAGCTAAAAGTCGCCCTTAACCCCGGGGGTCGTCTGAAATAATTAGAGCGTAAAGAAATGAAAAGGTGCAAAAAGGTGGTGAAAAATAAATCGGTTTCTTAGCGCAGTCGATCTTAATACATTACGCGAATCTCATAGCATCCTGCGGTTCACTTAACCGTTTGCAGTTTTTATTCTTCTTCGTTCTGCTACTTAATAACCATTTTGGACTCTGTCGAATTTCTTTTCTTCTATAGTATTGCAATCTTGACCGGAAGCGCAGAATGCGAAAACATATCCGAGCAGATTTGGAATAAGTTGCATCGCAGGAAAGGAGGATGAACGCGGTTTTTCTTGACGTTGTATTTATGAAAGGCGCGAATAATTAGGAAGAATTATAGAGTCTATAAACGGCAAGTTTTTTTTTCAAGACGAGAGGGTCAGGTAAAGCAGAAAACGCCATCCAAGTCAAACGAGAATTACCTGTGATGACATGCGGTATTCGTTGTTTTTCTTTTTTTGAAAGAGATAGTCGCCGGTTAGATTCGTCTAAATCGAAATCCGGTTCTAATAAGCGAATTAGGAGCTATGCGCGATTACCGCTGAATTTAATTGTTAATCGAATCGAGCTTTTTACTTAAATAAATCACGTGCTGTTTAACACCATTAGAGTGTAACTATAGGACTTTTCTAGTTTGGAGTCGACTATTTCGAAGGCCATGAATTTTCTTATATAACTTCTTCAGCGCTAGTTAATATTATACTTGTTAAATTTCTCTAATTAATATGCGTTTTCGTTTGTTTGTTGTTTTTTTTTTTAAATTAAAATTATAAATTGTAAATTGTAATTAATAAAAAATTCTAATCTAAATATATTCGTTTAATTTCAGTAATGATTGCTCTAAGGCGCTTTCTTCAATACGGAACAGTTCGATATGTTATAACATCGTCGTGAAATGCTTGACTGGGTAAGTCTGCTTCAAGTTTACTTTTCTGTAACGTATTTAACAACTGAGACAAATCATTTTCACCTGTGAATGGTTTTTATCATTTAGGCTCGTTGTTCTTTATGAAAATATTGTTTAGAGCCTGATTTCAAAAAAAAAAAAAAAATTATCCCTTTTTTAAGATCAAACGTTGCCGCTCTTTTGGGAATTAAAAAATAAGAGATACTGGTTTTATAGCGAAAAAATTATTCAAAGGGGGCTCTTAAACAATTTCCCAGTGGCTCCGCTCCCTCCGTAAACACATTCGATAAAAAGCTATACAGTTAAGCGATTCGTAATAATTAGCGAGAACCTAATTGTTTGCAAAACTGCTGACAGTCCAAGGAACGACTTGATAATTAACCCGTTCTGTTAGATAATAGAATAACTCTAAAAGGAGATGCGAATTATCCAGGCACCATCATCGGTACAGTTGAACTTGCCAAAGAAAAGCGTTTTACTTTCAACTGTCCTTTTTCGTATCGCCAATTCCACCGTTTTTATTTTATCATTTTTGATTATCAATTAGCAGGTGCTATTCCATTCACCAATTTATCATATTGTCAATCGACTTTCGATTAAGTTTGCACACCATAATGCGAGAGTTAAACGTTCTTCAAACCGTTTAAGATAAATTTCATAAGGATATCGAATTTGGCTGCCTCTTTCAACAGAATTTTACATATCCCTTCGTTTCAAAATAACGTGACAGCTTAATCCTTAAATTGATTTTCACTTACCCAGTTTAATGCTAGTAATGGATTTTTTTGCTTTTTAAAATATTTCAAGTGAACTGTTTTCCTTCCTTAAATGCGATTATATTAAATAGCCGTGTTAATCTTCGCCTTATTCTCTTCATTGTGCTAACAAGTCGTGTGGTATTCTATTTTTACGCATTATCAATTCTATACTCGTAGGTGTGCAGTGTGTTCGTATTAGCGCGAGAGTTTTTATTCAATTTTTCAACATAATTCGCAACTGCCGCATTATGAACAATTCCTTCAAATTACCACATTTGCTTATTATACGACTATTTTTATTGCGGTTATTATTATTATTATTATTATTATTATTATTATTATTATTATTATTATTATTATTATTATTAATATCGAGGAAATAGTCTGACTGCTGTGTAGTGTAATAATTATTTTGCACAGATACATTGCGGTTGAACAAACGTCGATTTAGTTTATGGTGTTTTAGTTTCTTTCAGGAACCATATTTTTTGTTTAGAAATTAATATTAAACGTTTTTGTGACGTTGAACACGTTCGAATGGAGTTAACTGCGTTTGCTAGAGCGTAACGTCTATACCGTGACATTTTCAATTTCCGTCGCAACAGAGGGTGCACACGAATAAACATCGTTTTTCAGTCGTACGTGTTGAACGAACGATATAGTCTACCGTTTATAGTACAGTATGGTTAAATTAAATTTAAAAAAAAAAAAAAAAAAAAAGTGAATAATTAATAATAATCCGATATGCTGGAATATGGTCGGTATGTTAGCGCCGGTAATTTAAACGATGTGTAACGAGTTAAAGAAAGTACTGCTGCTTTAGGAAAGGCAAAATTTTGGGGCGTTTAATCTCAGTCAAACATGCCGTACCGGTTAAAAATGAATACGCCACGATGCTAATTACTATACTGGTAAGCGGTTCAGACACGCATTCCTCCTGTTAGGTAATTTTCCTACAGAATAATTGCCGAGTCTCTGAACATAGCTTTATGTTCCTGGCGATAATCGGCTTTTTCCAGACGACGATCATCTCTACACCTAATTATTATTGCAGATGGTTCGACATTGCTTAACTGGATTCCCAAACGACATTGCGTGGCTGTCAAATTTCTTGACGACTCCCGTTTTTAGCTTTTTACTGAAATACGTTTAGTTTTCCCTTTCATTTTTACAAAAATTATTCTTACACAACTTTTTATTCAGTTAATAATAACGTAGAAATTGTGACGTAATATTATTAACGGAACGGAAGATGATGTTTTGCCGTAACAAATCTCAGGCTATAACGTAGAGAGTTTAAAAAAAGTGTGGGAAAATAATTTAAGATACTCAATAAAAGACATAGACTTCACTAAAAAGATTTTATTGTATTTACGATACTTTTAGAAATTATATTACGAAATAGCGACAAAATTGAGAACTTTTTTTCAGCGGGTTTTTAAGAGTCTAAATATGGCAGCTAAAAATACGAGATTATTTCATCGAACGGGGAATATTAATCTTTGAAATTTTGAATATATCGTATCATGTACATCGCACTGAGATACGTAATAAAAATGAATAAAATTAAAATAAAAGAACAATATTAGGGTGTGCTGAGAAAATAAATGTGTGCGTATAAACTACGTGTTGGCTAAGGGTTGATGGGCCGCGGTCTACCATCGCCTTCAAGGAGTGACTGCGGTATTTGGCGAATAAGCCGATTTGTACATCTGTAGTGACGGAAAAAACATAGAACGGGACACTAATTTAAAAAATACAAAACATAAGCAGAGTCAGTATTCGTCAAGTTGCCGAGAAATATCCAATTTCGGTAAATAAGCAGTAGCGTCTAAATTGCCAAAAAAGTCGAATTTATTATTTATAAATTCCGCATAAATTATTAAAATAAATAAGACTATTATTCGCTCTTCTCTTCGAGTTTCTCGGTCTGCAATATATATATTTTTTTTACAAGAATTGCCTTTTTGAGGTCGACCTATATTGAAATATTACCGTATATATATATATATACATATATCATTTTCAGTTACTACAAATTATAAAATTTTAGTCTGCTCGTTTAATTAACGAAATAATAATAATATAAATAAATAAGTAAATAATAACTTTATAAATAAACGGAATTATACGTTCACTGTAGTTGGCACCCCTGCTGAGGGCTTAATCGTAAATAGCTGAACGTTACAGCGTTAATTTAATTAATACTTATGGTGTTTTAAATATTGCTAATATATTACTTACGAACACGAGGAATAATTGTATTCCATGTTTACATCTTAACAAGAGGGGTTTGTACAGCAAGGAATGTATGGCTAATGTATAACACACAGATATTTCGCTTTCTATTAAAGTTTATTTACATTCCGGTGATCACAAATATGTCTTTAATAAAATAAAATTAGAGATTACCAAAACTGAAATATTAATCCTTTATCGACTTCAATTGATGAAGACTTTAACTGATTCATTTCAAACGTAACAACTGTAATGTGTACGTTGCAATTGTGTAATATAAAAATAAAATTAAATGAATTTAAAGAAAAAGAAAAGGAAATTTCGAAAAACGCGGTAAGAGAGAAAATGTGCGTGTGTATGAGATTCTGTTGTTGTTTGGGGGTAAATGACCAAGTCAATCAACGACTATTGCAAAGAGAACTGCGCACCTTTGCGGTTAATTCCGGGGCGGTCACGGGACCGAAAGGAAGGAAGAAATCGAAATGATCTGATGAAGATTTTTTTTAAATTAATCAGTCACTGTTTACCGTTCGCTAGAGTAATTGTTAATTTTTCATCTCTCAAATCGTGGTAGAATTCGCGTGTAAATTACTTTCCGGTAGTCAAGCGGTGAAAATTATTTCTATATAAAAAATCATGGAACGTAAAGGCGAAGGCTGGATTAATAATCATTACGAAAATTTCTCTATTATTATCTCCATACCGAATTAAAGGATCCCGCTGTGCGACCATCGCAGTCCTGGTCACCGGAAGACCAACAATCCAATACGACGGTTCACCATGGGCAACAGTGTGATACGTACAATTTGATATTAATTTTAAATAATCTTTCTACGCTTGTATGTTTATTTGTTTGTTTGTATTTAATAATATTGTGTTTTTCCGAAAGATGTAGTTAATTTTCATTAATATACTATATAAAAAGTTCCAAGTAATATTATTTTTCTAATAATAATAATAATAATAATAATAATAATAATAATAAAATAATTTACTTTTTCATTTGCGGTAATTAAGTGGCCGTTCTTGTCATTCCTAAGGGTGTAATTTAGACACTAATACTACCGTTACACCACCATTATTAATGAATGCTGTGCTGTGGCGCATTAGAAACTTTTCGAAAACCTTTAAAGAACTCAATTATCGGAAGTCAAAAATTCGTATTGATAGGCTGTTAAATAATTGTGAAACAGATTCCAAAAAAGAAGAAAAGCTAAAAATGTATCGAGTAACTATTAACAGCTCAATAAGTAAAAAAGAGTTTAGAACGAAGTAAATTATGATGGGAAATCGGTACAGATTCTAGCTTCGATTGGGTTTAGGAGAGATTGTCGTAAAGTATTTTAGTAAAGAACGTGTGTCTATAGTAGTATAAATGAAATTATATAGATATTAAATAAAATTAGAGTGTAATGTGAGAGAGGTCAGCGTAACCGGGGTTGTTGGCTGTAGAGGTTTGTGGATTGTCTTGCATCGTAGCTAAGATGGATGTGCGCAATCGTAGATCGGGACACGGAAATTAGAGAGGTTTATTAATCTCCGTAACAAAGATATACGAAGAAACGGACAAAAAATCGCATATAAGCGATGATTATGGAAAGTTTATTAGTTGCTTCTCAAAGTCGATCAGATTTAAAAGCTTCGGTCATCGACCAGCTCCTGACTAGTGAGCATCTGAATTGCCACTTTTACCTGATTCGTTTAAATAACGTGAAATTACGCGAAAAAGTATTATTCCGCTTCGATTCTTTGGAATTTTTTGAAGTTAATTATTATCAAACTTCGCCTCTTTATTGCTGATCCGGGGAGTGTTTATACAATCAGCGAATTCATCATTCAGCTATACGGACGCGTTTTAGTACCCTAACCGCAATTAGTAATACGTATATTTTATTTTTATTTCATTTTATTATAATTCGTGTAATAATTTTGCTATCCCAGGTGGTTAATATTGTTTGTTGACGATCGACCGATATTAAATAATTCGTGTAGATTGGATTAATACATTGCACTAAAGAAGTAATCCCTGATTTAATAATAATAATAATAATAATAATAATAATTCCCATCTAAAATAAACTAAATTAAATAAATTTCACGTTCACGGATCTAGAGATCGCGATGACGAGGACAAATAAATGAAACCTAACATTAGGTCTGGTACACCTTACGAGGCTAGTCATTAATAGATTAAAATGCATATAATGTTAGAAAATATGAAAAACGGTTTTTGCATTATTACTATGGGTCGGTCGAGGGGGGGGGGGGGACTTCTAGTGCTTAGGCACGCGGATACGTTATTTTTGAATGTACAGTTTTCTCACGGTGTCTAACTTTCCCCGTTGTTTTATACTTGACAATTTCACGTTAAGTCTGGCCACTACCTGTACGGATAATATAATAAATACACGGACGATGAAATGATAATTATTATATAATGATAATGATAATAGGCTAACAATTCGTTGTCATCGTGCAACAGCTGAACAACGTTCCGTAAACTAGGTAAAAACCTTGTTCTATGCACAGGCACTACTAATTATTTGTTCTACGAATGCGAAATTTCGGTCAAAATACATCCAAGGACATACCGCTGCAACTCAGTTAGCCGTTTAATTACATTTACCGTAAACAGTACTTATGCAGTATTTAAAAATGGCATTGTCATTATGGCTAGAAGAATCGTCGCTGAGATTTAAAAAGCAAAAAATATATTTACGCATGTATGTGTGTGTGTGTGTGTGTGTGTAGCAGAATGCAGCAAAGACGTCTGAGGAATCCGCTGTCTAGGAATGACGATTGCTGAAGAGCTGACTTTATTAAGAAGCTGCTGGATTTTCTTTAAGACACGAACTTAAATCGGTAATTTATTTTTTTACATCCTCTCCTGTTCTCGAAATAGTCAGTAAAATTTATTACTCCCCGTAAAAGTTGTTTTTTTGTTGTTGTTTTTTTTGTATTATTTTATTTTAATTTTTTTATAAATATAAAATAATAATATTTTATATTTTCTTTTGGGCGCGCTAGCGGATTTGACCCAACAACTACAGAAATTCTAAAAAGGGTTAAATAGAGAGACGATTTGAAATAGAGCTTAGGAAAGATTGAAGTACACAGGTATTATAGCTGGAGATGGGAAGGAAAAGGATAAAGGAAAAATTATAAGGAGCAGGAAGACCCAGTGCTAAGATTTTGGAGTTCAAAATAGAACGTTCAGAATCAAAGGCGGGGCAATGAAGGAAAATGTGGTTTGCAATATGTAGTGGAGTAGAGATAGAACTGTGAAGGGGACAATCGGGAGAGGAGGACAGGGAGAAACGAAAACATGAGGAGGGTAGAATAGAGTGATTAAAACGCAGTCTGATTGTAGAAACGATCGTTGACTGCTCGCTCTCTTCAATTCCTCCTACTTTAAAACTAATTTCTCAATATGACTTCTTTGTTGAACCAATCTTTCCCGCTTTAACTTATTTTTCTCCTCCTATTTCATCAACTCACCACAAAAAACTCCAAACATTTTTCTTATTATGGAGGAATAAGGGATGCAAGGCAAGGCGGCCTTTAATTAAAATATGTCTTCTTTTAGTACTTTCTTCCCTTTTCAGCTTTCTGGGTTATAAGAATGCCAATGTTAAAATCAGATTTGTTTTTAAAACAGCAAAAAAAATAAACATGGAAAAGCTTCTGCTCCTTTTTTTGATGTTCTTCTATCCCTCATGTACTGCTAAAAAAAATTCTCTTTTTCTCGATGTCCTTCCAATTATTATAGTTTCCCTTCTGAAAAACTAATCCCATTTATTGATTCTATGATTCTTGATACGTACTTCCAGGAAGCCTGTTCTTTCTCGGCTTCTCCTAGTTCTTTACATTTTCTTAACTCTTTCTTTTACTCTACCAAAATTGAATTCATCACAAATTAATTCCCCCGATTCCTCTCCGGGCTTCGATGGTATCACTTTTTCTGTTCCTAAAGATCTTTCTAATTTTTCTCTACAGATACTTTTAAATATCTTCAACTCCATTCTTAGTGCCAGTTGTACTCTTCCTTCCTGGAATACATTTATTATCGTTCCTATCCCAAAACTTTATTCTTCTTCGTTTCGTCCTATTTCTCTTGCTTCGTATGTTAAGAAACTTTTCAAAATAGATTGAAAATAACAACAAACGGCGATTTACCTCTAATAAAACTCCAATTTTATCTCTTATTTCTGTTCGTCTCTTTCGATTTTCACCTTGTAATTACATGCATGATAAACTTCTTCATTTCTCTTTCAGCTTTTCCAATTACCTTCATTTTATTGAATATGTTTCTTTACCGTTCTCTTCTGAACCTGCTCTTCAACATGTCGCCAGAATCGAATTTTCCAGCGTTTTAAGTTCTATCTTTTTCATATATACTAACGGTTCCAAAAGGACAAACGGAATTGATTCTTCCTTTCTTTTTTTGTTCTGCCTTGAATTACTCTGAATCTTTTAAACTTCTTTCTCCCTTTTGTTCAATTTTCTATTATGCGGAATCTAGAGCTATTATACGCGCTGTTCTCTTCGTTTCCTCATCATTAGTTTTCCGTAAAGAGTGCTTTACAGGCTATCACATCTAAACTTCCTTCTACCTCTTCCGATTATGTAACACTTCTCATACTCAACCTCATCTATGATCATTTCTTCTTTAACTCGATCGAGATCGATCTTCTGTGGTTTCCTGATCATTTAGGCGTTGAGTGTAACAAATTAGTGGATATTCATTAGCCCGTTCTTCCGTTTTCAGTGGTAGATTATTTTTGGGCACATTTTCAGCTCATAATATTGCTCTTCTTTCCTTAAATTACTTATTCCAGACTATGGCTCAACTCGTATTCTTCTTCATTTTTCTATTCTGGTTTCATTTAGCTCTCTATTGGACCATCTCTGCCTCCTCGTCCATACTTCCTAGACTTCCCTTCCCTTAAACGCCCCGCAATCTTGGTTGTTTGTCGCCTTTGTTTTGATTATAATCTATCTGCATTCACTCCGTTTTAAATTTTTCAAAAAGTTTTTTTTTTTTTTTTTTTCAAATTCAAATCTGTATTTACTTTTTAACATAGAACTACGGTAAAAAATAACGCGTTTTGAAAACTTGTACGAGTTTGCGGATATCTTTGTAGATGTATATAATGAATTCTCTGTACACTTAATTTTGTAATTAAAACGTATAGAATTGGAAATCTATTAATGTAGTCTTTACCAATATTCCGCTTATTATAGTAATCTGTTTATGATCCTCATGCTGCAGTATCACATTATTCGCATATCTTAAAGTAAGGTTGAGAATAAAGTGATAGAAAAAATAACTAACTATATCATAATAATATATTAAACTAACTGTATCATAATAATATATTATCGTGCACGTACCACCGAGCCAATCAATACTGTTATTGATAAGAATGTTTAATTGGTAACTTAATAGTGAAATGCAAATTAACACAAAAACCAAACGGGAACTCGGTGACAAACAAAATGTGAAAATCGAAGTCATAAAATGAAATATAAAATATACGGTCGATTATAAAAACAGTCAATATATTATAACTAGATAAATAAAAAGGCAAAAATCATCTGTTATACCATAATCACATTGCATCATATTGAAAACCAGTTGGTGATTTTTTTAGTTTCTTTCAATAATTATAATACATTGATTGTTTTTCACATTTACTTTATTTGAAAAGTGAATATTGAAACAGTTCAATTAAAGCTTATTTAATTATTTATGCTCGCAGAGAATATCGAATGAAACCTTAATTTATTTTTTTTTTGTCCAGGGATACTGTACCATCGTAATGTAATTACGTGGAAATAATTTATTTATCTATTTATTTTTAAGGTTGTTGTGCATTTTTGTTTACTTGACGCTGATCTTTATAGATCGACCGTTAAATATGAGAACATTGAAATATATAATTACCCGGTAAAGTATTACATATCAATTATACATGTACGTATCGCTTTATCCTTCTAGTTCTCCATTACCGGAAAGATCACTTTATGTGATGTCTCCCTTATAAACGATTCTTCCGTAAATTCCTTCCGATCATTCAGGTCGACTTCGATGAAGATCTTTGTCTTTCCTAATATTTTTCTCGGGGAAAATAATTTTTCAGCATTAGACAATCATGAGGAATAGTTTGATGATTTACTTCATTTACTTTTTTAACATTCTAACGATCATAATAATGACATTCTTTTTTCTGCTACCCGTGCTCATCTTCGAGCTTTCCTCCTTATAATTAACGACATTCCATTGGTCATTACCTGCTACATCAAAGGGATTTTCTTTCACTCCCGCATCCGTCCATTTGCTATCTTATACAAAGGGTGGCCCAAAACAACTGCAACTACTATCCGTACGGAGTACGGGCGTTAGTTAGCGGTTAAAAAACGAGTGAAACATGAATTTCATTAGTTTTCTTGACAGAACAAGCGTCAGCAAAGCAACACGAACCGAGATACAAATGTTTGAACAAAGTGTATTTAAAATTCGCATGCAAACTATAATATACATGTATGGCGCACTCATCAGTTGATAACATGGGTATCAAAACCGAATAAAGATGTGTGCAATTCGTTATTCCGTTCGAAGGAAATTATCGCCGATGAACACCGTTCGAGAAATCTCAACTGCTTACGGTACGGAAAGTTTAAACAAGGTCACAATATTGCGATGGCATAAAGCGTTTATCAATGGTCGTGAAACGCCTGTATTGATCCCTTTTTCGAAAAGTGCCTCGAAAGGATGCGCTAGTGTATTATGAAGAACGATAGTTTGAGAAGGAGCCTACGGATGCTTCGACGAATCAGACAGCGAATAAACGATTTTTTGTACGAAATCTCTTAATTTTAACAACTAGACTTCGTTTACACAGCCGTATCTTATTGCTATAATGGCGCTCGTTCTGCGCGTGTTTTGTTGGAAAAAGAATGAACTTCATGTTTCGTTCGTTTTTTGACCGCTAGATAACGTCCATACTTCGTACGGGGAGTAATTACAGTTGTTTTGGCCTATTCTTTGTAATCATATACTCCTTATTTCATGTTTTTTTTTTGTTTGTTTAATTATTTTATATTTTTTTAATCGCGATACACACACACCTTGTGTACAAATTACAAAATAAATAATAGTTACTGAGTGTGTATACTAATATCTATCTCACTCTTTCTGCTTCAAATAGCAGTATGCAAAAGTTTAGTAAGAAACGTTTAATACATTTTTATATTTTGAAATTAATATTTATATGTATGGAAAATAGCTGTGCGTTTATTATTTACCAGATGTTTAAAGCGCGAATATTAACTTATTAATATAAAGTGCATTCGGTAGTTTATGCACAAATACCCAAGGGAATGTAGTTCGATTTTTAGACATCTGTTTTAATTTAATTGTAGTCTACCGATGAAGTGTTTACTTGTAGAATACTAGCACCTCTTAAAACTGAATATATAAACGGTTTATTATTAATCGATATATTATTATTATTATTATTATTATTATTATTATTATTATTATTATTATTATTATTATTATTATTATTATTATTATTATTATTATTATTATTATTATTATTATTATTATTATTATTATTATTGGACGTGGTTATATAATGACGAACTTAAAAGATATTCTATTCGTCACTACGAAATATTGGGTCAATAATTAAATCATCTGGAGAAATTATATAAAAAGATACATCCAATTTAATTTTGTAAATATTGACATTTCAACGTAAAATTAAAATTAGTAAACGAGTATTTATCATATATCGGAATTTATAGATTTTTTAATTTGATTTCTTAACCGATTTAAAAAATATTACTAGCAATTCAGAACGTACTGCTATTATTGCAAGGAATATGAATATAAACTTGTTTTTGTGTCGATTATTTGAATCTGACTTATTTTTGCGAGTTCGTAAATTTCGTACGTGAGAACACGAATTATAATACTAGTTTGGACCATGTTTTGATAAGAGGATCCGGTAGAATATTGAATGTTTCAGCGCGCAAAATGAAATCCAAGGAATTTTCTTTTTAGATATTGCGTTAGACAGTTAAACAATTTTCGATAGACGGAATTAAAATAACTGTTAATAGATATGAGAAATTAGTCGCCTGCAAATGCTAATTTCGTTAATGCAGTTGACTTGGTAAAAAATATGAACACTAAGAATCCGATAGTAACTTTTGGAGTATGCTCGTTTGATTTCTTTCGGATTCATAAGTTTCACTTATGATGATATTAAGTTTGTGGTCTTATCACTGCCAAATAAGACATCCTTCGGGTGGTACGACAGACTCTATTTTGTTAAAGAAAATTACAACGTTTTTGTTAAACTGTTAATTTATTTTTATTTTATTATTTTATTTCGTGAGGGGAGCGGTTGTCAACTATGAGCTCTAAATTTTTTATATCTCGAATGAAACGTAATTAACTAATCAACTATACCACGGTGGTAGCTGACTGCTTATTTATTTAATGCATCTCTCCGAAACAGGAAAATTTCCTGAAATCTTAGGCCAAACAACCAGTGTGCCTGAAAGCAGAGAGAAATCATATTTATCACGCTTTCGACCAATTTGTATTCTCCCAATCATTTCTGAGATATTTGAAAAGTGCGTTAAACGAAAAATGCTTCATTACTTATCAAGTAAAAATTATTTCAGTCCCAATTAGTGTGTGGTTTTTTACCAGGGAATGAACAAACGATGCAGCACTATTAGATCATATTTCATATATTATTGAAAACACGGACGTTTTACGGTAACATTTTGCTTTGATTTATGTAATGATTTTAATTTAGCCAAGCATTGTATCCTATTCGTAAATTGGATCATTTCAGCTTCTGCTGTAATTTTAAGCGAAAAAATTATGCAACTTCATGAACTGCCTCAAGGTAAGTATATATGAGGCCCAATTTTGTTTTTAACATACGTTAACAATTTATACAACTTAAAGGTGATTGGAGAAATGTTTAGATATGCTGATGATACAGTGTTGATAATGGATTCAAGAGATTTAAACGTATTGCAAAATATACGATAACATGATGTACAGAAAATATGTTACTGGATGAAGCGAAACGGTTTAATATTAAACTGAAGGATAACAAAAAATATCTATGACATAGGTCTTGCTTTCTACCATTATTGAAATTAATTCAAAATTACATTTCTTTTCTTTAGAAATTTATGGTACTGTGGTACAAAATGATTTTACTGATATTTCATATTTTGCTAAATTATCACGTGATACGTTGTCCGTTTGGTTCATTTATTCAACGTTTTTCTCTATAAATATGCAATGACTATTTTCGATTCTCCGGAAAAAGAAATTCTCCGACATTATTCAAGAATAATTCGTATTTTTTGAATCACGCAGTTTTTCTTTTGTTATTCTCAATTCATTTTGTACTCTCTTTCTCATTTTCGTATAAAGTTTTAAAATCGATGCCATTTTCATTACTGACAGTTGAATAACATCGGTAAGCCTTTTAACCCCTTTCGGTAGCTAAAGAATGGAAGCGAAAGCAGAAAATCTGCAACCGAAACTTTTGAATTTTGAATTTGTCGTCAATGATCCGTTCCTCATCTTCTATTTCATGGTAGAACAACGGCGATGCACTACTTCATATAGAAGTAGGATTAATAATTTTACAAAAAAACAGGTTTCAGTGATCTTGGTTAATTAAATTCACTTTCAGTTCAATGAATATCCTTCATTTTACTAAATTCAAATGCGTTCAAATATCGGATTGGTAATCGTAATCCTTGAAAAATCGGGTCCATTTCAACCCCCCCCCCCACTTTAATATTTTTTTTTCATATATAGTGCAGTTGTTTGTGCAGAAATGTGCACAAAGTTCCATCGTTTGTGCACATTCCTATCCCGAGATATTAAAGAAAAACAGTTGGGGGGGCTGTTGAAACGTTGGCCCCCCCACTTTGAAATTTTTTATCAAAATATAGTGCAATCGTTTGTGCATCGTTTGTGCAGAAATGTGCACAAACTTTCAACGTTTGTGCACACCCCCATCCCGCGATATTAAAAAAAAATGGTGGGGGGGCTGTTGAAACGTTGCCCCCCCACTTTGAAATTTTTTATCAAAATATAGTGCAATCGTTTGTGCACACCCCCATCCCGCGATATTGGGGGGGCTCTTAAAACGTTGGCCCCCCCACATTAATATTTTTTTGCAAAATATAGTGCATCCGTTTGTGCTTCGTTTGTGCAGAAATGTGCACAAACTTTCATCGTTTATGCACATCGCTATCCCCCACAATATGGAAGAAAAATAGTTGGGGAGTTGTTAAAATTTTACCTAACAAAATTAATAAAAAGTGGCTGATGAAGTTGCTGGAGTATTAGTTCATTGCAAAATAATCGTTTAATACAAAAATCGAAACAAGTATCATTTATAAAGCTGTTGATTATTTACATTTTTATTTATTAGGAAATTAATAGTCTACTTTTTAATGTCTAAAATTTATGTTTAAAATTTATAAGTTGTAGTTTATTAATTTATAGTTTTGTAATACACCATGAATATGAGGCTGTGTTCCCGAAACATGTCGATGATTAATTTTTTATTTATATTTTCCGATAAAGTTTAATTGTATGTTTGTTTAAAATAATATTTTCTTTCAATTTATCATAATTTTTGCATCCTTCATTCAATTACATTAACCATTAAAAAAAATAAATACTGGGAATCACAAGTTCTTCCATTAAAAAAATTTGTCTAAATTTGTTTATTTTTCAAAAAATAACAGATATATAAATATATAATAAACCTTTTTATAAAATCAGACAAAGAAAAAATATGATACAAGAGGCAGAAAAATAAGTATTAGTGTGTGTAAAACATTTACATTTGGTCACTGCAACAGTTATTTATTTTTATACAGATATAAGAAGTATAAAATGTTTCAATTAAAGAAATATTACAAAAAGTTAAATTAAAAGAATAAAAATAGTACACAACCAAATGTAATTGTAACACTGATTATTTAAAACGCTTAATAAAATATATAATTCAACAATATTAGATCAAGAAATAGTTATTAAAAGTAATATTGCATATAAAATGAAAACATATAAAGAGAACGTATAAAATAAATCAAAATAATCAACACGAGTGAAATTGCTCATCATTGTAATAAAAGAGAAAACAAAAAAAATAGAAAATCCAAAGTATAACAAAAATTTGTATGGGCGATATAAAAATTTACTAATCGTATAAAATTATTTTTGAAAGTGTTGTGTGCACTATTTTGAATATACTGCAATTTGAATATTAACGCCCTCTGTATTATTTACATTTACCACTGTTTCTTTTGTGTCATGATAGATCTGCCATGCATTTAGTAGCTCCCGATAACTGTGGGCATGGTAATGGCCTATAGTAGTATATGAAATCGTTGACCTTTGTTTATTAGTTGTTGTACAACCTCTCTTCTTAATTAATAAATATCTAAATTTACAGCTAGAATTAATGACATTTTACATAATTCTATTTGAAAATCAGCCAAATTGGATAAATTAATTATATTAAATATTAAATGTACATTATACTCTGTATCGCTGTAATATTTTCTGCATCTGAATGAGAACATATATTACATAACTTGAAATGATTAATTTCTTAATTTAAATATTCTAATAGTTCTTTAGTTTCACCGATACTTGTGTTAATACATATATCTATAACAATTTTACATTTTTCGCAGTTAATTTGAAAAGTAACTGATGGATCATGAAATATTGTTTTACAGAGTGTATCAACAGGCTAGGCTGTTCCACTGAAAGCAATGGAATATTATGTGGCATTAATTCTCCATTCCGATATTTCAGTAACATTTTTGCCCGTTTTCTATAAGTTTGACTTGTGACATCACCGCATAAAAGTGTGTACACAAGGTCATATAAAGCGTAATTTTCTTTTTTTCTAACCACGCATCTTTCGTATTGTGCGCTACCGCAATAACATACAGCTACAATTTCTTCTTCTTCTTCCTATAGTGCCATACTTAATTCCTGAGCATCGGCGACTACCTATTCGTACATCTCAGCCGTACAGATATACGCATAGTGTACTAGGCAATTGTTATGTGCAACGCAGATGTACACACGCAAGACTACATTCGGAACTGATCATAGCCACTTGTTATCACGCTACGAGTGCAGTCCCGTGTGTGTCTGCTATGTACTGACCTAGCGCGCATAGATGTTGTACGTGGTGGTTTGCCATTGCCTTCCACGTGATTACTAGCGATTATTTATTTATTTAATTCTTGTAATAAGTTCTATCGTCGCCCGGGATCGAACTTGTGACCTCCGTAATGGAAGCCAAGCGCTCTAGCAACTAGGCTATCGCGACGACTTAGCTACAATTTGAATAACTGAATCAAATGTGCATGTGTTTGATAACACAAAATTCCCTTCTAGTAACCATATAGATTTAAAAGATGACCTTGATCGATTTTTTATTAATCCTATTGTCTTGGATCAGTTCATGAAAATATATTTCTGTGCAAGATTTCTCTTTTTTTAGTTAAATATTTGGATTTTCTTTTTTTAGTACTTTTTGATTGAATGATTTCACCAATTTTCTTCTGTTTTTTTCTCGTCGCTTATTAAAGGCATTTGAAAACAATTAACTTCCTGATTTACATTTTTTGAAAAATGTTCAACATTTGATTTTGAATATGTGCATAAAAGTTCCTTCTTTCTTGGAATAAGTGGCAGTGTTATTTTTTAAGTTTCTGATCGCAAGATATTACTTTTACAATACCCGCACTTAATTTAACTTTAAATAATTTCATAGAACCATTTATTGATAAAATATGTAACTTCAAAAAATTATCTAATCTCAATGGTCTATCGGCTTGCATTAGAACTATTACAAGATGTTTTTTCATTAATAACTTTATCCATTTTTTTTTTAAATCTGTAAATTTTCTTTTCTTCGTGGGTTTAAAATTTTTAAAATGTCCTTGATATGTATAACTGAATATAGCTACAGAATTCAATACTGGTTTTGTTGGAAGAATAACTTTTAATTTGCTTTTACATAAAGATCAAACAGCAATTAAAACACAATAATTTAACCGATCCTCATATATTTTTGCTCTTTTATACACTAGGAAACAAGGAAGTCTTGTTTCTTGCCAAAAATATTTATGGAATAAATTAGTCCGTAAATGAGACTTTAAAATATTGTAACGTTTTACCCTAATGATACCTGTTCTCTTCTCATTGTAAATAATATCACGATATTGTACGCTGCTCCACTATTCAGTAGTTATTTGGAATCACTGTATTTATTGTTCAAACTCATTGTTAAATATATTTACGATAAAAATAAATTTTTAACACTTAATTAACAATTATATATATAATTATTATATAATTGTTAATTAAGTGTTAAAAATTTATTTTTGTCGTAGTTATTTGCAATATCAATTTTAATGTATCCATATATTTTTCCTCATTTTCTAAATCATCAGTTGCAGAAGATTCATTATATTTTTCATGTTTCTTGTCGTCTACAGTTACCTCTATCTGTTGTATCCATTTCTATTACATTTACCATAGTATACAGTGATTTTGGTGAAATTTCGTAATTTAACTCTTCATATATGGCGTTCCAAACAAGGTTTGATAGTCCAATGCAGACTTTTTCTTGGTCAAATATATTCTGTAGATGTTTTTTAATTTCATCAGTAATTTTATTCAGGGATACCTTTAAGTGAAGTGGCATAATTACTATGATACTGGAAATATCCTATATTTATAACTTCTTTTAAATTTTGAGATTCAAATAATTTTATGAACTTTTGTATAACATATACTATTTGAACAGCTTTAACGAAGATGAATCTATTGAGGGTTATAAAAATCTTTTTGTTTTTAATTCGAGTGGATTTATTAAAAAATTTTTTTTCTTTGAAAGCTGCACCAATGCAGATAGTTAAAGGCTATGTTCCATTTACAAAGATAAAATATTCAGTGAGAAATTATATATTTCAAATATTGCTGATTATTTTTGTACTCGATTTTATTATTTTCCGCATCATAATGTTTAAATTTCATACTTTGTAAAATTCAATTTAATATTTATAATATGTCTTATTAAAATTTTACAAAATCAAAATATTATATGTATTTAAAAAATGTGAATAATCAATAGCTTTTTAAGTGATGTTTGTTTCGATTTTTGTATTAAACGATTATTTTGCAATGAACTAATACTCCAGCAACTTCATCAGCCACTTTTTATTAATTTTGTTAGGTAAAATTTTAACAACTCCCCAACTATTTTTCTTCCATATTGTGGGGGATAGCGATGTGCATAAACGATGAAAGTTTGTGCACATTTCTGCACAAACGAAGCACAAACGGATGCACTATATTTTGCAAAAAAATATTAATGTGGGGGGGCCAACGTTTTAAGAGCCCCCCCAATATCGCGGGATGGGGGTGTACACAAACGATGAAAGTTTGTGCACATTTCTGCACAAACGATGCACAAACGATTTCACTATATTTTGATAAAAAATATTAATGTGGGGGGGCAACGTTTTAAGAGCCCCCCCAATATCGCGGGATGGGGGTGTGCACAAACGATGAAAGTTTGTGCGCATTTCTGCACAAACGACGCACAAACGGATGCACTATATTTTGAAAAAAAATATTAATGTGGGGGGGGCCAACGTTTTAAGAGCCCCCCAATATCGCGGGATGGGGGTGTGCACAAACGATGAAAGTTTGTGCACATTTCTGCACAAACGATGCACAAACGATTGCACTATATATGAAAAAAAAATATTAAAGTGGGGGGGCTGTTGAAATGGACCCTGAAAAATCTTATCTTTTTATCATCTTTTTTTTTATTATTATTATTGTTATTATTAATTTGCGTATGTAAACATAGCAGTAGACATGGCCGAGCAATAAGGACAATCGTCTAAAGTAGATATAACCAAACACAATTGTCTAAAATATGTCGATGATTTGATTTACTACTATTATTATTATTTTTATTTTAAATTTATTACATTCATTTCGATTCTCCATATTTTTTTTTGTCTTAGTATTCGCTTATTTTTATTTTTTTTTTACCGTAAAAAATGTTCACCACTATTAATTTGTTTATTGTAATTAGATGCTTAATAAGTATGACCTTTGAAGCTTCTTTATTACGATCTCACTTAAAAACAAACAAGACTAAATTGTCCGCTAAACCAAACGAATCAAATTTTAAAGGTCTATAACATGAGAATAAACGAGAAGAAAATATATCAGTTACGAGATGCAGTGAAAAAGAAAAAAGTAAGAAAATAAGCATAAAAAGAGATAGAGAAATAATAAGACAAAGATATTTAGACACAGCATAATAACGGAAGATGGAAGAAGTATTTTTCCTTTCACGCCATCTCTAGCGCAGTCATAGTTACAAACTGGTGTTCTTACGGTCATCAGATTTTTCATATTTAGAAAGGCTTTTCTGTGTATTGCTAACGATTTTGTTTTACTAGAATTTATTTCTACTCTAAATTCTTTGCTTATAGTGGTAATACGATCAGGCATTCCTTGTAGTTCCTCTATATTATTTGAAGTTAGAACAGTGAGTTATCTACGTATCGTATATTTGAGATATGCCTATTTTCAATGTGAATACCATCATCATCTCTGAGTGTTTGCTTGAAAATTAAAGTAATGGTGGCAGTGTGCAGCCCCTTGTCTCACCTCTTTCTTAATGGATATTTCTTCTGATTCTACCTTTTCGCTTCGGATTTTTGTCGTTTAATTCCAACAGAGATTTTCTATTAATCTGATTTTCCAATTTATTCCAGTATCATCCAAAATTTCCATTAGTTTGACCTACTTCACACAGTTGAACTGAAACAACAGTAGAGCCTATGATAAATTTCACTTTAAGAAAGATCTTCAAGATGTGTGACGTGAAACTTAATGTACGATAATCACTGCAGTTTAGTCTTGTTTTTTTTTTTTTTCTAAGATTTTGGCCAACCTGCTGGTAAGAGACGCCTGTTGTTAGCTCAGTGTTAAAAAATTTGACTGGAGATTTAAAAGCAGTGTGGTTACTTTGAATTTTTTTTCAATAATCCTCCCTGCATTTTGGCTGGCCTAACTCCTCTAACCGACTTCAAATTTTTTATGACACGGATAACCTCTTCTCTTGTAAGCTGTCAACAAACTCTTCGATATTTTCCTTAGAATCTTGAATTATACTATCTACGGTAGGTTTGGAGTCTTCAAATAATTTGATTACTTGCTCTTCCGAGCGCAAGATCCTCTTATCTATTTCTAGGATAATATTTTCATTTTTTTCTTTTAGATTTCCGCCATTTCATATTGGCAAATTTTTTCACTTTTTTATGTAGGTTGAAAGCTTCATGTTTAAATCTGAGTCATTCGATTTCTCGGCATTTTCCATTCCGACTACATTTCCTTGGTCTTTCGTATCTTATGCCGGATTGCGTTATTCATTGTCCGGTATTTGTGTTTGTTTCGCTTGAATTTGTTCCTTTCGTCCATGAAACTTTTGTTATCCAGATGTTTTTACTCTTCTCTTAACGAAACCAGTAACATTTTCTTGGATGTTTTGTTGTGTTTGTTTCCACTTTTCCCACGTTGATTCAATGTTTATTTCTTTTTCAAGGATTGCTTCGGTGGTAACCTTTTTTCTTATATCTGGCTCTGATGAGGTTTGTGTAAATCGATCCGGCACACTAGTGGTGGCAGTTTTATAATTTTCTCGAATCCTACTTCAAAAGTAGCAACCACTGGATTCAATGGTGACATCAGCATCATGTGCACTCTGATATTTAATGTTTTTCTTGAACTGTTTTCTGATAAGTATAAAATCAATCTGGTTCCGGGCGGAACCTAATGGTGAAATCTAAGAATCTGCTGGCTGAAAGTTGAAAAAAAATGTTTGCTGTTAGTTCGTTCTGCTCTATACAGAATTTTACTAGCCTATCTCCTCTGCCATTATGATCTCGTAAGTCCGAAATTTCTAAATGTCTTGCCTTGTTTTGCTTGACTAATTTTGGTATTCCAGTCCCCTAGTATAATTGTGATCTCCCCCCCCCCCCACTGGCTTTGCCAGTTTTATTAAATTAGTAATTTGATCGTAAATCTTATCTGTCTCTTCTTAATTTTTATCCGTTTTAGATGCATAAACCTAAATAATGTTCATCGGAGGACGGTAATTAATGAGCAGTCTAATTATACATCACCTTTCGTCATAGAACTGTAGAAACAGTTTTGTCTATTGTAAAGTTATTATACATTATGAAGTTCTCCGGGATGCTAACCACGAGGTCCTTTTGAACTCGTGGATTTGAAGCGATTGAATTATTTATTTACTTTAATATTATTAATTAATTATGAATTCAAAATGTTTTACAGTTTCTTTAAAATGTATAATTTTATCAATACCCACACCACCTATCTTTCTTGAACGGCCAGTCGTTAAAAAACGCCATTAATAAATATGCGCAAACAGAAACAAACAACGATGATTAATTAAAACAATATAAGTCGCTACGCATCACTGATTGCCGCCCGATGGTATAATGCGGTGGTGACGGTTTTCAGATCTGCAATCGGGCGGTGTTTCTTTTGCTGTGGGCAAGAGAAGCGACTTCGGTTCAACTTTGCACGAAATTTGTTTTACTTTTTTGTATCTGTTATCGCGTACTCATTTAATAATTTTAACTGATTCTCGTTTGCAAATGGTATTTTTTGTTAAAGCTATTAGCTCGCGAGAACGATGAAACAGCGACTTCCTCAACAGAAGATCGATCTCGATCGAGTTAAAGAAGAAATGATCATAGATGAGGTTGAGTATGAAAAGTATTACATGATCGGAAGAGGTAGAAGGAAGTTTAGATGTGATAGCCTGTAAAGCACTTTTAGAATCCGAGACTATGGACACTTTACAGAAGATTAATGACGAGGAAACAAAGTAAACAGCGGGTGTAATAGCTCTAGATTTCGTATAATAGAAAATTGAGCAAAAGGGAGAGAGAAATTTAAAAGATTCACAGTAATTCAAGGCAGAATCAATTCCGTTTCTCCCTTTGGAACCGTGTCAGTATATATGAAAAAGAGAGAACTTAAAACGCTGGAAAATTCGATTCTGGCAACATGTCGAAGAACAGATTCAGAAGAGAACGGTAAAGAAAGACATTCAATAAAATGAAGGTAATTAGAAAAGCTGAAAGGAAAATAAGGAAGTTAATCGTGATTGTAACTATAAGGTGAAAATTGAAAGTGACGTACAGAAATAAGAGATGAAATTGGAGTTTTATTAGAGGTAAATCGCCGTTTATTGCTATCGTTTGTTAATTAAACTTTTGAAAAGTTTCTTAACATACGAAGCAAGCGAAGTAGGACGAAATGAAAAAGAATAATGTTTTGGGATAGGAACGATAATAAATGTGTTCCAGGAAGGAGCAGCATAACTGGCATTAAGAAAGAAGTTGAAGATATTTAAAAGTATCTGTTCTTGAAAATCATCGTTCTTCGATTTTTAAGAAACAGAAAAAGTGGTTCTTCCATCGGAGACCGGAGGAGAGCATATTGAGAAGAATTGCTTAAATACGAGAACGGAGTTCTGCTAAAGTAAACGAAGAGTTAAGAAAATATGAAGAACTAAAATTACGCTTGGTCAATTTTCTTTTTCTGTTTTTAATTGAGTACCGCGCGCTCGTTTTCGGTTCGTTTTTAATTACGAAATATACTTTTCAGTTATGAAATCTTTGGACGAGCAAAAGTCGATCGAATTATTATATCATCGTATGTTTGTTTTTTCGAAAATTAATTGAAATCGAAAGAAAAACCTTATATTTCGCGTACGGCAATTACCAGAAGTCCAGTTATTTATTATCCCTTCTTTCCGGTTTTCATACTGAAAAATTCATTCGTTATTTATTTTTATCGTTCGATTAACATAGTTCAATTGCGTAACCAAGATTTGTTTTTTCAAAACGTTAACGATAAAAATAATAACATATTTTTAACATTTGAGATAGGATAGATATTGCAAAAAAATAAACGCGGAAAATCTTTCGGTAGATCGGTTGTTTATATAACGTGACTTAGCGCCGCGTAGCCAGTTCCCGTTCAATTAGACGTTCGTAGAACTAGTTAGTAAGATATACTACAGGTTTTTTTTTTGGTTTTTAACAAACTAAGAAATCGTCAAGGGGAAATGGAAATGTTTACTAATAATAATAATAATAATAATAATAATAATAATAATAATAATAATAATAATAATAATAATAATAATAATAATAATAGTAAATAACTTTTTCAGATGCTAAAATTGTTATATTTAATTTTATCTGCCAACTCTGTATGTATAGATCAGTTACGAATTATTATAATATATAAAACGTAAAAATTTGTATTCAGTTTTAATAATATATTATACGCTTTTATAAATAATGTGATTAATTTATTGTCGCTGAGACACATTTCAACATTATAACGTGATTTTGACTTTAATAATGATTAATTTTTAAAATTTTGCGATATTTGTTTTTTTAACGTCATTCAGTCTTTGGCTATTTTACCCGGAACACCGCCAGCGTTTGCATTTTTTAATGTCTTTTTGTCAAAATTAGAATTCATCGGAAAAAAAAAAAAAAAACGTCTCGAACATGTGGCATTTATTACATAGCGTAGAAATGAGAACATAATAAATATCACATAAAAACCGGAATAATTTTGTTCAACGTAAATCAGACCTAGAAATCGAATGCGAAGATCAATTTACTACAGAAACTAGCTGCCGTAGTGTAGTTGATGAGGTAATTTTATTTAAATAGGACTCGATTCAAATCCTTATACACTGTATATTAAGAATACAGTGAAATTCTTCTATTAGTTCATAGTTTTTTTTTTTTTTTTTTTTTTTTTGACATATATATGTCTTTAGGCTGGGGGTCAACTTAAAATCATGTAACGCAACGCAAAACGCAACGCAACGAAAAACGCAACGAAACGCAACGTTCTCTTTCTAATTTCGTAAAACATTTTAACATTCCGCAGATAATTTCGAATAACTTTTTTCTTGTCGTCTGAAGGTTTTGCGCGACAATTCTCGAAATTTAGAATTAAAAACCCAGCACTTGGAATGATATGTGGCGATTTAATTTTTGCTAGGTAATTCGATACGTAATTTTCACGTAATTGCCTGTTCACTCGATTTAATTTATATGTAAATTATATTCAACTTCGTGACTCGTAAAAAATAAAAAATAATAATAGAAAACCAAAATCAATGGCCGATTCGACGCAGGAATCCCGTGAACGCAAGAGGGACGAGGAATTTCAGAACAGCCACGAATTCCTTCAGTTCATGAACGTTTAACATCTTTCGGTTTCAAAACTACCGAAAATGAGAAGTTTGAAGCGTTTCTTTCGATTCATCGATTTGAATAAACCGGCTTCGAAGAGTGGTGCCGAACGAAGCCGTGAGTGACGACAACGGCAAATGAATAAAAAACAAAAAGTTTGCAATGTAGAACCAAAATCAATGGCCAATTCGCCGCAGGAATCACATAAACGCAAGATCGTTAGCCTTCAAATTGGTAAACCGTATATGATCAGAGCGAATATTGACATGCTAGATGGTCTCATCAACGGCGCAATCGGCACTTTACGCTACATCGAACGCAACATCGAAACAAGTGCCATAAAACGATTCTGGCTGTCTTTCGACCATTCAAAAATCGGCCGTTTACTGCGCTCAAAAGCCCAGGGACATGTACTTGCAAATCTGAACATGGATCATTCGTGGATATCGATAACTCAACGTACTTGCATCGTGCAAACAAACAGTAAAATCGTTACTTGTAAAAGTCCCCCTTGTTGAAGCCTGTGCAATTACTATACACAAATCACAAGGCGCTACACTCGATCATTTACAAGTAAGGTAAGTGTCCTGGACAGCAGCTCGTTTGTGTAGCCCTTTCTCGCGTCTCTTTACTGGACTATTCCTAACACGATGATGTGATCACACATTTTATCACCATCGCGGAGAGCTGAATCGATATTCTTAAAGGGAAGAGTTTACTCGTCTCGAACGGCTTCATTTACAAACGGTAGGTGATCAGTGCCGGAATTTTCTGAATCGTTCTAGGCAGACGGATTCCACGTCGCTCTCGTTGTGTACATTTAACACTCAATCGCTAAGCGCACACTTGCTCGATTTAACTAATGCGCGATGTAAATTTCTTGCCTTGTCTGAAACGTGGATTGAAAACGATTGTTCTATTGAAATGATGGATTTCGCACTCAATTCAAAAGGAATGCGATTCGTTCTGGTGGTGTCGCCATTTGCAAGAATATAACTGTTTCCGCAGAAATTGCAGTCTAACAATATCAAAAACGATTTGCGCAAGTTTGATCAAAATAATATGAGCGTGGATCAACTCGCGACATGTCATGACGGCGTAGGCGACTTTTGCTCGGTCAAGACAACAATCAATGCTAAAAGAACTATACTCGCATCAGTTTATGAATCTCAGCGAATACATCGTTTGAGAAAATTCAGCAATTCATCGTCTTAAATCTTATAGCGTACAGTCCTAAATTAGAGGTACCTGAGAAACATAATTATCACGATATACCGATGCTCGTTAGTGGAGACTTTAATTTGGATTTAAGAGGACCGCACAGACCGGAATTTATTGGATTTATGCACACCGAGTTAGGATTACAACTAAACAACGATCTCGCCGTATCTACTTCACGAAGCAAAAAAATAATTGATTCTATAATCGATCATCTCGAAACACGTGAATGTATAGCATACTGCAGCAGCCATCGTCCATTATAATCTATAACTTGCAATTCTGTTAATTCGAATGTTGTAAATGATGATAGATAATACAAAATAAAAATAAAATTTAAAAATTAACGGTACGTTTTGAGATTTATTATTTTTTACTTACAAAAACAATTCTACATGGTAGCTATTTCCTTTTTGAATATATTAAATCTCAAAGACATACACCCTGTCAAGAAAGTATCGGGAATTGTCAATTTAAATCTCCCGGGTAATAGCTAGGCAGATAATTTTTTTTTTCCAGGTTGGTACAACTGTTTTGTATTATGATGCCTATTTTTAGCGCGATCTGTCAACCAGTGTGTTTACAGCAGCTGTTAAAATCAGTCGACCTTGAAGTGTTTTGTCGAAGTTTTACAATGAGTGAAAATATTGAACAACGTACTTGTGTTAAATTCTGTGTTTCGAACGAAATTTCTTGTGCCGATACACTGAAAATGTTACAGAAGGCTTTTGGTGAATCTGCTTTATCAAAAACGCGGGTTTACGAGTGGTACAGAGCGTTCAAGGATGGTCGGGAGACGGTCGAAGACATGCCTCGCTCTGGACGGCCTTCAACGAGTGTGACCGATGATAACGTCGATAAAATCAAGGAAATCGTTGCTGAAAATTGTCATGTGAGCTTGAGAGAGATGGCTCATGGATTGGGCATGTCACACGAGAGCGTGCGTACGATTGTGCACGAAAAATTGGGTATGCAACGCGTTGCGGCTCGGCTTGTTCCGAAAGACCTGAATTTCTTTCAAAAAAAGTACCGAGAACAGGTAGCTGCAGACATGCTGGATCGAGCCAATTTGGATCCTACCTTCTTGGAAAAGATAATTACTGGTGACGAGACATGGGTGTACGAGTACGACACGCTTACGAACCAGCAATCGTCCGAATGGTGGCCAATTGGCGCGCCAAAGCCGAAAAAACCTCGCCAAAGCCGATCGAAAGTGAAGATCATGTTGATTGTTTTCTTCGATATTCGAGGCGTGGTACACTATGAATATGTGCCAGCCGGACAGACAGTCACCAAAGAGTTTTACTTAAGTGTTTTGAGACGTTTGAGAGAGGCTATCCGTCGTAAACGTAACGATTTGTGGGTCGACAATTCTTGGATTCTCCATCACGATAATGCGCCGTCTCACAAAGCCATAATTGTGAATGAGTTTTTGGCCAAACACTCGGTAAATATCATCGAACAACCGCCGTATTCACCAGATTTAGCACCCTGCGACTTCTTCCTATTCTCAAAACTCAAATTTCCGCTACGGGGAATGCGCTTCGAATCGATTGATGACATCAAGACGAATGCGACGCGAGAGCTAAAGGCCATCCCGGAAACCGCCTATCAGAAGTGCTTTGCCGAGTGGAAAAAGCGTTGGCATATGTGCATCGCTTCGAATGGATGTTATTTTGAAGGTGACAAAATAAATTTGGATGAAAATTAAAAATTGTTCGTTTTATTTAACAATTCCCGATACTTTCTTGACAGGGTGTATATATGTACTGATACTTCTGCGAGTAACGTGGAATTTACTTTGGATTTTTATAATTGGGGGCTCGTCAACCGAGGACCTTCACCCAGAAACAATTAAGGGAAAACGAAAGTTATACAGTGAGGCGATCAGCTATCGCTAATAAGAAGGAAACAATGGAGGGGATAATAAGTGTAGAAGGAAAAGACACAGGATATAACGAGCGCAAAAAAAAGGAGCAGGAAACCCCAGCCCAAGCAGGTAGGAATACAGAGCCGAACGCTCTAATGAAAGAAATGAACACTTAATAAACACGTGATCGGCGTCACAAACAACCGCATCATTTGAATGGAGAGGACAACACGGGGTAGAGGCTAATGATTAGCGAAAGCGTAAGGAAGGTAGCAAGGAATGGTTAAAGCGCAAACGCACAGTGGCGACAACAACAGAGCGAGGAAGTGAAGGAAACAGAAGGAACCAAGGATTTGAAGGAAGATTAGGCTGAACGGACAGATAAAAGGAGCGACAATTAGAAAAGGAGGAAGGGTACATATTCGACCAAAATCTGAGATGGAAATGTTTACACAAAGGCAAGAGATTAGAGGATGGGATTTTTTTGAAGAAGAATGTAGAAGAAGAAGCAGCAACCCGAACCAAAGAATCAGCCATCTCATTACTTGAGATGCCAGAATGGCCAGGAACCGACAGCAAGTCAATATGGATCCCACGGAGAGAAGAGAGAGTCCGAATGAGAGAACGTATGCGGAGAATAGTAAAATCACAGGAATGATTAGGAAGAGGAGAAGAGATGGCTTGAAAAGCACTCACGGAGTCGGATATGATCAGAAACTGGGAAGAAAGACGATTGGAGGAGATAAAAATAATGGAACGTAAAATAGCCATTAGCTCGGCTGTAAATATGGAACAGAAAGAAGGAAGATAGAAGGATTCAGAGAAGTGACGAAGCGAAAAAAAGAATAAAAGTAAAGCAACAAAAAAAATACAGAAATTTTCAAACCACTTAAGATAGTTATATTATTTTTTACAATGCATGCATTTAACTCGGCTAAATCTAGCTTGTGCTGTAATAAAACGTGGTTCTTCATGAAAGCTAAATAATAAGATCGATTTTGGGAGTAAAACCATATCCTAAAAATAAAAAAAAAAAAGAAAAAAGAAAAAAGAAAAAAAACCATACGAACAACACTGCATTACAATTATTACCGTTGTGGTGTTGTACCTTTGATATTAGCTTTAACCGGACTTTTATGGACGTGGTGCGCTTAGTTATCTGTCACACCATAGTCTGTCTAGGTTATGAGCTCTAAATATTTTCAATTAAATCTCTTTGAAAACTTCGTCGAACTTGTTGTTACGCTGGCCAAGTCCTGTATTTTGTTTGGATACTAATCGCATCGTGTTCTGTTGTCATTATAAGTAGTATTTACGGTTAGGTCCTTATCACGTAAAGTAATGGCTACTTGACTTCTTAAACATAGCTAATATCTCACCGAAAAGAATCGACAGTCCGTTTAATATTCTCCGGTAGGACTGATGAAGAAAATTCTTCCTCAGTGGCGAACAGTTGATCAGGCTGAAAAAAGAAAGAACATCAAAGTAGAAAAGCCTTCGTGCAAAAAATATGGATAGAGAATTTCATCTGAACCTAAGAACGGAGATAGAAACCTTGCCATCTGCGAGAAGTATGATAAGTTGAATGTTTCAGTATAAACGATAAAACGTGCAAAAAATGTTCGTTTCATTTGAAATGAAATATTAAAATGTTCGCGCGCGCTCGTTAACTATTTAATATTGTTAAAAATCGAACTGTCACGGATTGCAAGACATACCGGAATTGAAGAAACGAGCTGATACTCTTTAGTTCCGTAGGAAAACTTCATTACGTTCCTTTTTATTTGCAACAGAGGCGCATAAATTGGGATGTTCACGTTTTATGTGACGAGGCGGTGAATTGGCTCCGGTAATAATTTGACACCTACAAAAGATTAATACGGATACTACGCTAGTCTAGTAAGGCTCTATCGCACATTTCGGATCTTCTAAAAAGAACCCTAGTCGCCCGGTTGATGCTATTATCAGTGCAAACTGGATAAACGATCAAGATAAAGCGGTAAGCGGGCAAGGTTTTCCGTCAACTTCCTCTTGATCGTCAATTAATTTCCGGTCAAATTATTTCACTTTTTTTTTTCATTTCGTTCTCTGCGATTAGTTTGCCCCGGGTTTCTCTTCTGTTTTTGACACCACTCTTCCGCGCACCGATAGTTTGTTACATTTTATCGTCGTAGTTCTCCACTTTACTTTCAAGGGTGTTCCAATAACGAAAGTAGACCGGAACATAATTAGGTTTTATGTCTGTCTATTGATTCTTTAACAGCGTTGTTTGGGTATGTTTATTTCTTCCCTTTTTTTTTAATTTTTTTTACGATATCCCCAAAGAATCGGATGTTTTTTCAAAATGTTCGTGTTGAGTATGCTGCGACAATTCAAAAGTATCGATACAATGATAAACCAAAAAAAATGCGCGGAATATCCGCATACTAGCCGAACAGTCACGACAGCAGCGCCTTTGTTAAAGCTTGTAATTATTATTATTGAACGGTGATTTGTTCGTTTTAAATTTAGTGTTTGCTCCGACATTCGTTTTGACGGCTTTTACGACTTCAGATCAAAAAACCGCGAATATGCCTTGTAGAGAACAGTTTTCATGTTACATGCAGGAGAAGAACCTCTTAATCCGTATTGACTCGGTTTTCCCTACTGTTCAAGGTGGAAATCTTGATTTAGATTAATCCATTACATTAATGCTGCGCAGAAGAGGACATATTGGAAGTTTTTTTCATTAATGTTATACAATAAAAACACGACGAATATTGTGACATTGGCTCACCCTATCGAGCACTGATATTTCCTTATTGTAGTTTCAGTCTGCGCAATTTTTCTTGTCGCTGGATTTTGCAGCTTCCGGTCGTTTGTTCTGTCTCTTCATGTATCCGAAAGCGTGCTGATTTAGCCAACCGACATTTTCCATCTTGTTCTAGTTTACAATCTTGATTGATTTCTTATAATCGGCATTTACTTTGTCTTTTGATTCATTCGGATAAACCACGCTCTTCCTCCTATCAGGTAACTACTATTGCATTTTTTAATCGATTCAAACGTGTTTGGCTGTGCGCGCCTTCTGCCTCGTTTTCCATGGCAAGAGAATTATAAGGGAAGCGTGAAAACATGTCAACAGCAGCTCTACCTCTAAGATCTCGTTCGAGAATCTTGAATTTTTTCTAAATCGCCGTCGCCGGTAGAGTGGTTACAAAGGTGTGTGGTGACCTCTGTCCGGCAGTTTATCTACGTGTTGTCCTACTCGCTGTTCAAGCCGTAGTACGACGCATAAAAGCAGACCAGAAGTTGTCCAACAATGTTTCCGGTTATTGACGTACGATAGGAAACCTCAGATAAACTATACCAAGATATTTAACTTTTTACTATTCTTCTTTTCACGCGAAAAATCAGCCACATTTTAATGGTTATCGCACCAACGAGAAGAGTGAACGGTGAAAGTTATCGCTAAGGAAAAAGCCATATTATCTTTCCGACGACGAATAATGTAACTTTACAATGTTAGAAGAAAAAACTGGATGTTTGAAAGGACAAAATTAAAGAAGGTCGGTTATATAAAATAAATGATTTTACCGAATAAAACCGTAAATATAATGTATATAGTCTAGCGAGAGATGCAAAAAATGAGAACGATAACAAATGATAAAATGTGCAATTGAAATTTGCGAATGCATTGTTGCAATTGTCTGTCTGGGAGTGTGTAATGATTAGAGGCCGGATTATTGTACATTTGCATATTTCGAATGTTTTTTTTAATTTTTTCAACGTAATATGCTTTAAGAATGGCTTGCAGTTAGTAAAAAATACATAATGGAAAAATGCGACATGCGTGTACCGCTCTCTCTCTCTGCCTCTCTCTATGTATACGCACATATGTATGTATGCGTATATATAAAATGACTACATCATTTTTATGCTCGGGTAATAAGAAAATCGGTTTATTTATATAATTGTTGTTGTTGTGAAATCTCCATTACATAACACAAATAAAATACATAAAATAAACTAATAAATAAAGCTGTTAATTATGTTGAGAGTGAGAATGTGAGAGAATGTGTGAAATTCTGTTGGCGGTCATGAATATATGCCATCTCGCGGATCGACGCTAAGCGAAATGTGCACTGTTCTTTTGGAAAATCGCCGTTGCCCAGATACAAGGTTGGGAAAAGAATGATCGAAGAAAAGAGCCGAAGGATTTTTGACCGGCGGTCACTTGGAATTTTACCGTCATTCAGCTGCACTGCTTATTTTTTATCGACCTTTTGAAGAAGTTTTATATCCGTTTTGTAAAAAACGGTTACCTTGTCTTGATTAACTATTCAGTTTCAAATCATATTACCGCGAGGTTCTCGGTAGATTCGTAATTGAAAAAACGTTCATTATGATTTACCTACCCTGACGTTTGCCATCAAAATCACCGGAGTTCAACAATTTTCCGACTGACAGCCGAGAACAGACAAAGCGGTTACCGCCAACAGCAGGATTTAAATTGTTACTCTAATCGTTTAAATTTGTATTTTTGTGTGTATTGCTAATTCTGTTGTGTAGAGGTGATTTTATAACGTAAAACTTGATTATCATACTAATAATTGTTAATTTATTAAACCAATCGAAAGAATAAAATTAACAATTTAAGACGTACACGACACTAAGCGAGACGGTGGTGACAACAAAAAAAAAATAAATCCTGTGAAAACATTATGAAAAAAAATTAAATCGAATTTGAAATTTTATAAAATATAGTCAGTACGTATCGTTCTGTTGAAAGTAGTCGTATAAAACTGTAATCAGATCAGCGGTGTTATACACATTAGCCCGACGTAGTCGTCCAGCGTCTAGAACAAATCGATGATGATTAAATTATAAATATTGCAAAAGAATTACCTGGCTGTATACAAATACTTCCTTCTATTCGTAGAACGTTAAAGGTTAGAAATATTGTTAATAAACAAAACAGACATTCGTGCAATAGTTTATCATGTGTGCTTTTCATAAACATCAGGGAAGTTATACGAATCACCTGCGCTATACAAAAAGTACAAACGTAAAAGAATGAAACACGTAACCAGTTCTTTATGGTTCTCCCTAAAACTCGATATCCTCATAGAATATATAATATGCGTTTATAGTTTATTATTTCTGTTTCCCCCTTTTTTTTTGGCTTAGTTTTTTTCTCGTAATTTTTTTTTTTTTTTTTTTTTTTTTTTTTATGGCCTGGCGGCTAAGTAGCTTACCATTTGGCCACTTCCATATCAAAATAAGTTTAAATTATTCCACTTCTCTTCTCTTCTCCTCTTCTTTTTCTCTCTTTTTTTTTCTTTTTTTTTCTCTTTTTCTTTTTTTTTTTTTTTTTTTTTTTTTTTTTTTTTTTTTTCTTTATATGAATAAAGAAAAACGTATTTTCATTCGAAACGAGTTTATCCTACAGTTATATTTAATTATATATGCGCTGTCGAGTGATTAAGAATACTAGATAATCTCTACCGTTTAAAATAATTTTCTACATCGGCATTTATTATTTGTCACTTTTATTTATTTATTTACTTATTTATTTACTTATTTATTTATTTATTTACTTATTTATTTACTTATTTATTTATTTATTTACTTATTTATTTACTTATTTATTTATTTATTTACTTATTTATTTACTTATTTATTTACTTATTTATTTATTTATCTATCTATTTATTTATTTATTTATTTAATGTCGAGATTATAACTGTTTGAGGGTGTGTGTGCTTGTGCGCGCCATCCATTAAAATATACAGAGATTGAAGATGCGAAAATATGTTAAAATAAGATAGCTACGTATAGTAAGCGATAAAGAGAGACTGCCGGAAATTAGCATTTAAATTACGAATATTTATACATTGATGGATCAGCGGACAAGGCAAGAGGCATATATTCGGCGCTGGTTTTTACTACAGTAATCTACAGATTAACAGGGTTTATAAGCTCACATACGCTGGGCCCTCGTTTATGATAGAACTTTATGCAATATTCCTGATTCATACCGAGCACAAATTCTCCAGTCGTCCAACCTTTCCGAAATCCTGTCTGATCGCCACGACAAAATTGAACGCCTCCTACGTTTTCTCAAGACCACTAACGTATTCCACTCCATCTAACTCTTATCTTATCTGTGCCTCTGGCCTAGGCGGCAGTACACGGCACGCTAATCAAAGAAGAAGAAGAAAAAGATTTTAATCCTATCAGATTCACGGGCCAGTTTAATTAAATTGAAAAATACAAACCCAAATAAAGCGTATAATATTGAAATAAAGATTAGAAAATTGGTGATGAGATTATATAATATAAAATATAACATAGTTAAATTAAGTGAATCCCTGCATACAGAGGAATTGGGGGAAATAAAATGATATACGTAAAAGGGGGGAATATAAAAACAGGAGGAGATTAAGTTAAACTGGGAGAAATATGTTCCTTATATTATTAGAGAAGATTTAGAGCTAGAAGGTGGAGCGCAGAGTATAAAAACAAAAGCGAAATAAAAGGGAAAATATATTACTCTATTAAGAGCAAAATAGAGAAGGATCCTTGGTTTAAGAGCGAGATTATATCTGTACAATATGTCGTATAAGATTGGGCCATCACTGGACGTCATTACATTTGGCAAGATTAGGAATAATAAATAATAATTACTGTAATGAATGCGGATTGGAAGGGTCGATCGAACACTTTAGTATATATTGTATGGCCAGTGTGAGAGATATAAAAAGGAAAGAGAAAAATTGGTGAAAGGAATTTTAAATCAATTTTACACATTACCTATACCTGTATTATACCGATAATAGTAGAGGGGAGCCAGTTTCTTTAGAATGTAAGACGTTATATGTTTTTTTAAAAACTACTAATGTTAATATATAAGGATGGACAGGTAATTAACTAGATCTAGGTATAGACTGGCCAAAAGGCAAAAGCTGGACCAAAAAAAAAAAAAATGCTTTTAGATTTTTATTCCTTCGTTTTGACCGGCGTCATGGCGAGGATTAAGTGATAAGAATGATACGAAGAGTAAGAGAAATTTAAACCTGTTTTCGCGCAAAATACAAATGATGACGAATGTTAACGTGATCAAAGCAATTTCAATCTTTGACGTTATGAAAGCCACCGGATGATTACTCAAAAAAAAAAGTAGCATAATCGACGGAAAGTAGTTTTAAGGAGGCCGTATTCCTTACAAATGAAAGAAGTTAAACGATTGGGGAAGAAGAAACGATATTACAAAACTGTCAGCCAGGGAGGAGTGTCTTTCTTGTGATCTGTAAAGAAAAAAAAAACTGATGTCACTCGATGTTGACTTGTAAAAGGCAGCCTTTTCCCTGTATTTTGCCGATTTATTTTTCCGTGCATTTGTATTGTTTCGGATGTTCACTAACATTTACAAGTTGAATGAATGAAAAGCGTGTGTGCTCTGTTTGAACGATACAGGATTGATGAGTGATTGAAGGACAATGATCTCTAGGGTGAGAATGCACCTTTTTATGGTCATCAACCGCGACTGTTATCACAAACGATTACGATTGTTAATGTTGTATATAGGCGCGCGTTTATGTTCAAATTTAGTGTTTACGAACCCAGTGTACACAACATTACGCCTTGGTTAAATATTGCAGGTGACGGGAAGGAAATACATTGTAATCAATCGGTACAATTTCGTGTTGCGTCTATAGGTTTGTAAAAATGTAAAGTCATTCTTACTTCGGTAATTGCGTATTTTAGATAGCGTACGAAACTCTGTAAGGTTCGCAACAGAGGTGGTGGTGCATATAGAAAACAGAAAGCTCGGCTTTTGATGAAATAGTAAAATGATCGTGTTCAGTCATTATTTGAAATCCTCGATTGCATGACGTACGTAGTAGAAATTTCAGAAAAATTTCAATAACATAAATATGTCAAAAGTTTGTAGTTTAACGTTATTACTTTGTGTTATAACTTATGAAACTTTGCTAGTACTGTTTTGCATTTTTTTCCCGGACTTATTGTCGTCGGGTCGATGTTAATTTCGCCGCCAAAGTACGACATCAGTTTTCTAATACGAAACATTGTGATGATTCGAAGCTTATTACACAAGTCTCGACTTGTGCAATGAGGTGGTTAAATAGTTAAAATAGACTCCTGTACTTTGTTAAGATTCGCGTAGCTACAGTTACTTCTAAAGGGGTTCTCTTTTCATCTGCATTAAGTTCCCTCCATTAAACAAACGGAAATGAACAAGTCAGAAACATTCCGTGCAAAATCCGTTCGAACGACGTGAAACAAGTCTACTCTAATTCTAGGCAAAGTTTATGGGCGGCGGAGGTGTCTGTATAATACGAAAACGTCGGAATTTAAATATTTGAGTTCGGATGTTGTTTTTTGTAAGCAGTATTTAGCTTTCATTAGAAACAAATTTATCGCATCTATTGCGAGGATACCCTGTTGTTTCTTAAAATTTAACGCCGGTGACATGTAATATCCGACATCACGAGTATTGTTCCGATATTTTACGTTCGTTTATGTTTTTTTTTGTTATATATATATATATATATTTTTATTTTTTTTTTTATCGCTTGTTTAGCGCACCATATTTGAACCGCCATTGTGTAAGCTGTTAAACGTCTAAGGCAGCCAGGAGAAATCTTTTTTTTTTTTTTTTTTATTTGTTTTTCTTAGTAAGTGCCGACTAGGTCAGTGCGGCTTTTTACCTATTCGTTCGTCGTCGTTTCCAGACATCTGGAAATACTCGCTTCTTTTTGTTTGGCATTTGCATCACAGTCGCGTTTTCACCTGTGTCGTACTGTTAAATCGTTTCGTTAATGTCCGTTTAACATCGAGGCACGAATAAAACTTTTCGTATAACCATTTTAATTTGTTAACCGTTTAATTATAAAAATTAGTCCTCGTCTTTATAAAGTATGAAGTACGCTTTGCCGTGAAGTAAGTACGGAAATCAAAATCTCTTATAAACAAGGAATATGATTTTACGGTGGGAGCGGAAAAAAGGATGGACGAACTGCGAGATTCACAGTTACACACGGTGATGCGATCAGTTGAAATGCTTTATGGTCTGGGCGAAAACAGTGTGGTGATATTTAGGACGAACTTGGCACGGACGCAACTGGTGCAGTTATGCGATAGGTTACAATGATGCGCTGAGTTAATAGCCGTTTAGAATAAACAAAGAATATCACATTGTTGCGTAATTATTTATTATTACAGTCGAATGAAATTATTGGAGGTCATTCCTAAAACAAAAAAAATTAAAAATCTCCTTATTCGTCGGTATACATTCGGTTTTTTCTATCGTCTCTCGATAATAATGTACCTTTGTGATAAAACGTTATCTCGTTTTCCAATGATAAGGTGGTTGATTTTTTTTTTTTTTTTTTTATTTATTTTCTGTTTTTATCATCAGTTTTTTCTGCCCATTTTGTTTCATTTGATTCGTACCGATGAATATCATTATCAGGAAACGATTACGGCATTTATTTAAGTATAAAGTATTCGTTCGATCAAAAGGTCAAATAGCTTTCAAACCGTGCTAAAAAGAACGTAACGATGACATTATGGATTTTTAAATAGGTATTATAAATGATTGCCGCAATACATGTAATATCGGGAATAATAAATCAAATCAGCGCTACTAAATATGAATAGATATGTAGGAAGAAGTCTCTTTTCTGCTAAGATTTTTGTTGGTCTCTTGTTTTTTTATAGGGGTGGCACACGCAGTGACGTCGTCAAATCTAACAATTTTTCACCGATCACATTCTAGATCAACGGGGCGACGTGTATTTTAAGCAATTTCTGAATCTACTTATATCACCTTCCCCGCAATAACGACTCAGAAATAAAATTCCAAATAACAAAAACACCTTCAAAAAATATCCTCCGGATATGACTGTGAGAAACAAACTTATGAGAAATGATGAAAACGAATTCATAAATTGATGGCGAAAATGACGAAACCGGAAAACGTAGTGTTATTTAATTTTTTTTTTTGTGATAATAATTTCCGGGTTTCGCGAAAAATAAGTACATAGACAAGTAGTGTTCTTTCGTTAATTCACTTTACAGTCTATCAGTAGTCCGCTACTGTAAACTAGTGAAAACTTAACGTTTTACATTCACCCGCAAAACTCGATTAAAACGAGTATAGCTAAATGTTGAGTGATAAGTGGCTAACAATTTTATGTTTGGATTCATGTTTAGCTATTCTTAAGGTCACAAATAGCCTTATTTCAGTATTACTGCAACACTATTCTAAATGCGCATGATTCCATTTTGCATATTGTATGGGGTTAATTTAGACATCTTTGGGAATATCATCGTGGTATTTAAAACACTACGGACGTGTATTTTTTTTTTTTAACCCCTCCTTGGGCATGTCAACAAAGGATCTCCGCCCAGAAACGAAACGAGGGAGAAGGATCAGTTAGATGTAAAGTCGGTGTCAAATATTGATAAGATAAAAGAACTGAGGATAGAGACAACGGGGATCGACGGAAACGATAAGATAGACGAGGCACAATAAGAAGTAAGGAGTTTGAGTGACAGCAGATTGGAGTACAAAGAAGTGCGTTCGTTCACGAACGATGGACATTCAAAGAGGATATGGTCAGGATCACAGACGGCTTCGTTGTCAGGATGGAAAGGATAATTAAGGGGATAGAGCGAGATGAAAACGATAACGTGAGGAAAGAAGGATTCAGACGTAAACGGATAATAAGGATAATAACGAAGCGGCGAAGCGAAGGAAAATCGTAAAATCAAAGCCGCGTGGGAAGATTAGGTTGGATGAAAAAATTTAAGAGGAAGGTTGATTGGAAGAAACGTAAAAATCTGACCAAAATCTAACATGAAACTTTTTGCACAATGGGAGTAAATTAGGAATTTTATAGAAAAAAAAAGCGAGAGGATACAGCAATCTGAGCCAAGGAATCTGCCATTTCGTTACCCTCTATCCCCATATGACTGAGGACCACCCAGAGTATATCAATGCGGATAGCGTATTTATATTATTTTTGAGTTTATTGTTTACTTAAAAATTATTTTTCGCAGTATTTTTACTATAAAAGTAGATAGACCAATTTGTTTTCACTTTTTCTTCGCCGAAAGAGTTTACAGTACATTTTCTATATCATCGACCGCTAAAAAAACATTTTCTGTAAAACAAACGATATCCGAATGTATAATACGGTCCTCGTGAGCCAAGCAATATCATTATTTTCACCGGATACGGTGTCTATTATTCCACCTTTTAGCGCCCTGCAGCTGGACGCAACGCAGATTCCGCTAGTAATACGGAAGACGTGCTGCAGTGTAATCGGCGTCCCATCACAGGCTTGTTGCGAACTATATTTTAAACACCAGAATTCGACGCCATTAAAACGCACAATTAAAAGCCGAAACGATCTTATTAATTTAGATCCCCCCGTCAAGAATACCGAATGTAACGTTATCGTTTAGTTTAGTTAGGCCCCCGTCAAGCATGCCACCTTAGTCATAAATACCGTGAACGAAAAATTATATTATTAAATTATTATTATTACTTTTAATTTTAAAAAAAGTATAGTATATAGTTGTTTTTAAAATCTATATTACATACTGCCTGCACACTAATTAACCGGCCGGCCGCTGAAAATATACAATTAATAAATTCTCAAGTATACCAGTATAGAAAAGATTATTTGAAAGTAATATAAAATTGTCTACGTATTACTGTTGTGTCGTTGGTGATCCGTAGTCCATTGAACTGACGTTCGATTCTCAGGTAGTCGAGAATCGATAATCGGTGGTAGAGTTGCCTTTATTTGTGTGTCGAGATTTTATTTCTGCCGAAGTTCCGCAATGTTTTTTACTTGAAATTTCACGTTCACGAACGTTTTTTACCGAATCAATTTAATACGGCCGCAATATGACTAAATTTTTTGCTAATGTTTTCGTCACGATCGAGAGAAGTCAAAAATCCGGGAGAAAGGTAAGTCTCCAAACCGCGTCTTTTGTTGATCATTTCTTTCTTTGTTTTCTCGATGACCAATCGCAATCATTTCTGTCAATGGGGTGACTTTTCACTCGGTGGGATTGCTTGGTACTTCATCTTTGACCGACAATAGGATCTTACGCACGCTCACATTTTCGCACTCTCCACGTTTTCCGAAATTTTATATTTTCATTTTATTTTCTATGTAATGTACACAAAGCCTTGCAACCTCGGCTGTCTTTTTAACTCGCCCTCGTAACCGGTATAGAGGCCTGAAACAAATCCTGTCACCCTCAGAACTGGACTCGAGGCCCTCGGTTCTTTTTTTGCGTCCGAAATCAGCTAATACCATTTTCCTGTCTCTAATAGACGTACGAGTTCGACTACAAATATGGCGGACGAGTGGTTGATACGCGTTTTGACCGTTTACTTAGTTAAAAAAACGAATTCCAGCGCAAGATGTCAAAAAAAGTTCGTAGGGTTTCCTGAACGATGGAGCGACTATTTGAAGCTGTAAACAGGAGACTACCCGAGATGTTTGACTTTTTGACGAGCGAATTCACCGGTTTTACCAGTGGCCAGTCAGAACAGGCGTGGCTCAACTGTCAAATGTAGATACTCGCAACCAGATGGTACCACGATGCTTGCTTAAAGCGCAAAAGCTTTTTGCAATACGACACTACTCTGCTAATGGTAGGTCAGTCGTCCATCTAAAATTAGACCAACCCAACGGTAAAATACTGCGTGGGAGGAGGTTTTGTCTGGGTAATCTGTATTGCCGCTAGAATTGAATCTGATTCAGAGCGAACGACAGAGTACTTTATCCCGTAACACGCATTGCGGAGATATTTAAAGTAAAATCTTAAGAGGATAAAAAATCTGCGGTTCCCTTTCGATTGACAAAATTATCACAGGTCGCTCGTAACAATCCCACGTCAAAAATTAACTGTCAGCTCTTAATCGTGCATCCTCAACGAGTGTATGAATTTTTTTAATATTATTATCGCATTCAAAAGGGATCAATATCAAACTCTATAGAAAATATGACGCGACCTTTGACGAATAATAAATTTATAGTAAAAAGAGCTTGGCTACAGACAGTATATTAGAGTTAGTTGAATTAGGTAAATTTCTAGCATTGAATACATATTTGTGCGTGCTAACCTAACCAGAATAATAGAGCCCTTTGTATATTTGTATAACCTTTATTTAATCGCAAATTATGGTTCGGTTCTACATATTCAATGATTGAGTCACTATGTAATTGTCACGGTAACGTGTTTTGTTCAGCGTTATCGAATTTCTCGTAATACACTGCGTTATCATCGAATAAAACCAAAACGGTGAGATAAAACCCTTTTTATTTTTCTATATTATTTGGATGATGTACATGCACACGTAAGAGTAAACTCCTGTTCTCGCCGGTATATGACGACAACGGTGGCTACGGCTATTTGTGCAGCGGAGGAACCAGTTTACCATTTTACTGGCTCAGACACATGCGGTAGCAGAATACTGAACACTGGAGCATGGCGAATAGCCGGCTAGGTTTTTTGCTTACCGTTTACATTTCTGTCTATGTAGCAGGGCCCCGTTGATGATTTATTCACAGTCAAACAGTGTCCATGTAGGAAATCATTGCAGTAATTATAGGCAGTGCTGGCCAGCTTTGTCGAAAACTAGTAGAGAAGAAGTAGAAATACGTCAGAATGGAAGTGATAAGAATAATTTACAAAAAAAAAAAAATGAATCTGAAGAAGGAAAAACACGATGCTCAAACACGTTAAAATTGAGGTATGAGACCCTTCAACTGATAATGAAAGTAACTTTGGCGAAGAAAGCAATGTAGGTAACACAGCCAAAACAAAATTCTAACGATATCTCTTCCCCATCCAGCCATAAGCCACCATCTGGTTCATGCACGGGGTTCAGAATTTTAAGAAAATACAAGAAAACGTAGAACTCGTAGTGAATAAAACGAACTATTACATAAAAGCGTTAGCTGATAGATTGAGGTGTGGTAAATGTACTTACTCCGAAAAGATGTCACAAATTATCGCGAGTATTTAGGGAATTATATTCCGCGTCTACCAAATAAAACAGGAACGAGCTTATGAAGTAGTGATAATTCGCATCATTCTGTCGACACAACTGATATTCAAGAATTACAACGCATCGTTTTCAGGTTCCTGACATGGACCGTTGCCATCATTGTTCCTTATGGACCTTGAACGAACTGAAAATTGTAGGGGCATTTTTAACTTAAAATCACTTTGCAATACAATAATTTAAGTTTAATCGCCAAACAAAAAAAACATCAATCCCACAGTGGCAAAACTGCCAACAGTGGGCTTATACTAAAGCTTACTGTACAAGAGCGCAAGTTTGTGTTAAATGCAGTGAATAACACGGGATTTATAAATACAAAAAAAGACCCAAAATTGCTAGCTACGGGCACGTGAAAGATCTCATTTTGCAAATTATAATGGTTATAAAACATGACTAGCACGGAATAAAATACATTTTAAGAATATAAAATAAGTTAATATAACAAGCAAAGCTATCGACGGTCGACGTGGTAAGTTATGCAGAAATAATGAAGCCTGCGGCTAAACAAAGCAATAGTATGATAAATGAAAATCGTTCTGGAAGTTCCGGTGAAATTTTTGTTATAATTCAGTCATCGAGAAAATTTGAGGAGAAAAAAAAAACAGCATCATATTTCTTCAGTATACTTAACAGAATTCGTTACTGAGTTTAAGGTAATGTTTCGCCAATTAACTGGAAAAACAATATGACTCTACCCATGCTTACCGCGTTGCTGCAAAATATAATTAAATAATGCCCAATAATCGGAAAATAACTCAGTTGAACGCAAAAGGTTTAAAAAATTCTAAAACCGAAATCGAATTATTCTTAAATTCAGACTTAATAGATGGAATCTTAGTCACCGCGCATTGCCTTACTGATAAAGATTGCTTCGAAACAACTAACTATATTATTACGTATTCTTATCTATACCCTCCGCGAATATCGCAGGGTGTTTCAGCAGTATCACTAAAATCTAATATTATATATGGTCAATTATACAGTTTTAGGGGGTAGTATCTGGGCTGGTCAGCTTGTGTTGTCAGCTACTTATTGCCCCTGCAACATAAAATAACAGCAGTTCAGTTCAGTAATTACATAAAGGGCTTAAGTGATAAATTTCTGTCGTGCGCGGATTGAAATGGCAAGCATGCAGCGTGTGGAGGTTTAGGTTAATTGCTACAAAGGGACGTGTGTTTAAACAAGCACAGTGGAAAGTCACAATGTTAACGATATGTGAACAGGGAAGCCAAAGTACTAGCCGAATTTGTGAAATACTGGATCTTTTAGGGTTTATTATTTTTTTTACAAAAGGTACTGCCTATTATTATGCAAGAGAGAGACAGTATATTTATATAATCATGAAGCAGACATTCCTTTAGAAAATTTCACTTGGAATCAAAATTAAACCTAAAAATTCCGTTCCAAAGCCAAAGCGAATGTCGTGTGGTACGGATCGAAACAGCAGCAATTCTGAATACTCTTTTTATTAATTAATAATAATAATAATAATTTAAAAAAAAAAAAAAAAAGGCAAAAAGACTACCTTATTTACGCTCCACAATCTCGGCTATTAGTCGCCTTCGCTTTAATTATAGCCTCCTTCTTGCATCATTTTCTCCGTTTTCATCTGCTTCTACTCCATTTTGTCCTTTTCATTCCCCTTCTAATTACTTTCTTTGTGATCCTGATGTCATGTTTTTTTTGAATGCCCGGCCATTCCTAATGGACAATCGACCGTTTATTTTTCTCTACTATAACTTGGTATTATCCTTACTCCCCTTATCGGTGCTTCTTATAATCTCTCATTTTCTTCTACTTTTGTTACTCCTGTCCTCGAATTATTTTTATTCCCTGTATCTTTAAATATTTAAAAGTAAGAATTTTATTTTCTCCCTGTTTTCGTTTCTTGGGCTAATGTCCTGGTTGGTAAACCCATTAGAAAAAAAATTTAAAAAAATGGCACTGTACAAAAAAAATTAAACAACCAAAAAATTTCATTCCCCAAATAAAACGTGATAACGGGTCCCGAGTAAATGATCAGAAGCACAAGGCGACTTAATTTGCCACTTACTCGACAACAGTTTTTTTAAACAGCTGCTGCTACTACTAGTGAAATGGATGATTGTTTAAGAAACTTCTGTAATCGAGTCAGCGTCACCTCAAGAGGTGAAATGCATACCTAAAGTGCTGAGGAAAGAAGAAAAGGAGTATCTTCACGATCGCTGAACTATTGAATAAACTTACACGAAAAGCACTAATACTGCTGACGTTTATATGTAGTGTGATATTTCGCTCGCGCTATTTTCCGGCATAGTAGATGTTCACGCAAGTTATCATCATTGCGAAACCCCGGTACAGATCCGCATTCGGTAACGTTTTATCGACCGATTTCCTTGCTGCCTTAATGCTAAACAGAATCTACAGACATGTATACAATCGCGTTGATCCATTGCTAGATATAAGCATTCCCTGATGAGATGAGTTGGCCGAATCTTCCGTGAAATAGGGAAATATAATGATATAATTCCGGAAAAATCAGTTCGTGTCTTGAAACAACATTCCACGATTGATTAGCTGACAGGCTGGTTAGAGTAATTGAAAAAAGCTTGGTAACAAAAAAATACGTGTACCCAGATGATCAACAGAATTTTGATAAAGTTTGGCATAAAGGTTTATTATGGAAATTAAAAATTTTATTACCAACTAGTTTTTTACCTCTTGTCGTCGAGTGTTCACAATTGATATTTCCAGGTGTGCTATGCGTATTCAGAACTATATCTAGTTTTAGCAGGAAACCTTAGGACTCACTGATGAGACCAACGCTGTATGTGATATAGTATACGACGGACTTTCCTGTAATGAAAAATGTACAAGGGGTTATTACTTTTGCTGATAGCATGGCGTTACTTGCGCCATGTACACATCCGAAGATAGCAAGTAGCGCAATTTACAAAAAACACTCGCGGAAAACTGATTTAAAAAATGAAATATCATCCGGAGAAATGAAAGTAAATCAGTAAATGTCCAATTTACGAGTGGAAAAATCACAGCCCCAACACCGTCAGGATAAATAACACGAAGTTGCCTGTGCGGACAACATGGGTTTACACCTAGACAGCCGCTTAACGTGGAAAAAACGTTTAATATTTTAAAAAAACATATTTGGACTTACGGAGTACAGCTTTCTGAGACTGTGCTAAGCATGCAGGTCTGAGTATAATAAAGACCATATAGAATAAAACGCTTAGGCCCGTAACCGAGGTGCTATAGTACGTGGCAAACTGTGTTACTTTCAAGAATACTTAGGCATAAAGTATGCGGCACAAGGTTGTTAAAGTTCATGCCTGAAGGCACGTAAAAAGACTGAAAAGTCATCCAAACTATCTTGATGCAGGACTGCTAGATACTATTAGTGATATAAGTCGATTGAAGTGTAAAAAACCCCAGCGCTTCGTCTACCATTAAAAGGCCATCAGGTGCTTCAGTCTTCACGCTACATATTCTTTCAAAAAATATTTGCCAAGTATTCTAGGTGGCTTGTAATATTATTTAATATTTAAAAAAAGAAAAAAATCTTGATTACTTCTCTACATTCATCATTTCCATTTATGGACTGAAACGAATTAAAAAATCCTATAAAACGTCAGTCAATATGTTAATAGCGTGCACATATAAAAAGCATATTAGTGATATTCTCGTACGCCATCTTCTTAGAATTAGACAAAAGTTTTCCAGTATTTTCTAAAACTACCGGTTTTAACCGTAGTTAATTATTTGTATACGAAGAAATGTATGAATTATACATAGTCTCGACTGACAAGAAAATAGCGGGCATTCACGCAGTTTCATAGCACTGCTCCTTTTCGGGAATCTACAATGAATTATTTAAAAAATAAACAAATTTTTACAAATGAACGTTTTATATTTTGGTGCATTGTGTCTACAAAGAATATTATTAAAAATCGCGAACAGCTTGGGTTTAACAAAAAAAAAAAGAAAAAAGAAAAAAAAATCGATGTTGTCCGTATAATACTCATAAATGGGCAGAAACGCCCGGAATGAAAGGTAAGTCGAGGAATTAAATATTTGTCGGACGTTCGCGTGTGTTGGTGCTCATTCGCCGTTCAATAACAGCGAATATTCTCGGAACAGGAATATCCGTCATATCTACGATATAGATAAACGTGTCATTGCAAACGGATAAATGGAGAGCCGTCTCCAGTTGGAAGCTGATACTTAGCCACTGAAGGTTGCCTTCATCATTGTTGAAATTAATTACCAGAAGTATTATAATCACGTTCCCATGCAGTCTCCGCGGCATCGTATCGCATACTTATACCGGATCGATATAGGATTATTTACAGAGCTGTCCAACTGTATGATCGTTAATTACTCCGTAAAATCAATAGAGATATGATTCACACGATCGATCGTACTATACCAAGGTTCAAGTCCTCCGCTTGCTTCAAGGATGTTCACTTTAATTTCGTACTTAGAACTGGTCCCCCCTTGTGTTCATGATATAGAAACGCGGGATTAAATTTACTTTTAACATCAACTATAACTGTCTATTTTTGTCCGCGGTTTAATTCCATTTTCGGAAGTATCGCTGACAAGTTCGTTGAACTTGTTTTGTTTTTTTTTTTAGCTTTTACGACGTCTGATAATACTGTCAGTGTAACACCACGTCTACAGAATGTCGAAGAATGAGCGCACACGGTCTTACATATTCTTTTATTATTTGGAAATTACTTTAACGACTCGCATTATAATCGAATTTAAAAAGTAATTGCATATCGTGCTAAAACTTTTTCTTTTCTTCTTTTTCAATTTAAATTCGTTACGTTTGCAACAACGTGTTACCTTGTTGCGTATTTCTGTTGCGGCGCGCGCAAATAATTTTCTAGGATGATAGTAAAATATTGCAATCGGCCGATCCGAGATCTATTTAGAGGTCATTATTGATACTTTTCCACGTACGGCTGGCTAGTAATTCAAGTTACTGATATAGTTTGATGCGACGCTTGCTTAAAAATTTTTTCTTGCGAAAGTAGTCTAAATTAACATGACCTAGTTTTTGTAAACAAAAAAAAGCGCAAAAACTCAATTTTTCTATATACATACTCGTATTTTATCAGATAAAGCAAAAAATTATCGTTTTAGATTGTACCATATGGTGGACATATATGTGTATATTTTATTGCTAAAGCGTTGCAATTTTAAGAAAAAATTAAAACATTGATCGGAAACATACAAAATTGATTATATGTGGTCAAATTCAATTACGGTCAAGATCATGCGATATTGAGAAATGACCCAATAACTGTTTGGACTGCATTTCGGTATTTTTTCATTTCAAATAGGGCTCGTTAATAACTAAAGTACTGACTGAGAATATTTTCAGTTTTATTAAGTTGAAAAAATTATTTTCCGTTTTTGTTCGTTTTAAATGAATACTTCGTCGCGTGATCAAAAATTAATAATAACGCAACGGGCGCCTATTTCCGTTACTTTTTATTTCGTTTATTTTGAAATTCAGATTTCGGGTATATTTATTTATCGTATTTTACATTTTATGTAAAACGATTAAAAAAAAAAAAAGCTATTCTTCGAAAGAATTGATATTTTTTTAATATACAAAATTTTTTTGTAATATAAGAATGAATTGACAAGACACACCTTAGCTTCCATTCATTCGCCCCTTAGTCATCGTTCGATGTTTGCAAAAGTATAGATTAGAGTAAGTTTTTATAAATTTCGCTATCCCCGCCCGTGAACTTAACTCTTTTAGATACCATTTCGGCCGTGAATAGATATGCATGTTTATGTAAGTTAGTTATGTTTTTATATCATACACGGCTCGAAGTTCGGTCTATTGCCTTCCGTTTTGAATTAAATATCATCGGACATTTACAGTGACGTTGTTAACGATCTGGCGTTAACTCGTATATTTGCTCACGGAAACGTTTCTATCGCGCTACTACTTCTGCAGGTAATCATTAAAAAACAATATTTTAAGCCTTTAAAAGCAGATCAAATTAACGTTTTATCAAAAAGTATTCTAGGCCTTTCTCATTCCATCATTTTCAAATTTGTTTGTACACTGAACGTTTTATCGACTCTTACAAATTAAACGCTGCTCGAAATTAATTCGACTCCGCAGTTACTTTAAATAACTCTGCGAGAGATATTTAAATATTTCACCGAAGAAAACTCGTTTATATTATTGGACCGATTAAAAACGTTCGAGGTCGACTTGGTAACTTTGATCCCCGTTGCTTGTATTATTTAGTTTGGAAAACACCGATTTTTCCTAAAAGCGATCTATTTACCTTTAAGAATAAATGACTGCTCCTGTCTGCAGATCTTTTCGCCTTTATTAACGTGCATTTTATAAATTTGCATTTAGTCGAAAATATTGATGTACATATAAAAAAAAAAAAAAAAAAGAAAAATAAGACCCACCTTAAATTAAATATACCCTTCATTTGAATTAAAATGTTAAATAGAATTTTTGCTTGTAATCTATTTTAAATACGGATATGATACATTGGCTCCCCCGCATTCGGTGCATCATTGCTTCCGTTAAATTATTCTAACTGTTATCCTCTGCCTGCTGTTCCCTAATGTTCTTTTGTGGACATTATGCGTTTGGGTGTTGCAGACATGAGTCATCTCGTTAGTTTGATCAGCTTTTAAATTCGTGTTGCGCGATTAAACCTGCACCGTTCTAGTTTTTTTCTCCGCGACTAGATTGCTTGAATTTAATATTTTCATAAAATGTTTATCGTTGTTCCATCACAACCGCGCCCTGTACTTATATTTTTAATAGGTCTTTTGCTGATATTTATTATAAATATTCTGTTTATTTTCGATAAACAAAATTTTTTGCTTCATCCTGTATTGAATTCGGTGCAGATTTGTAAAAGACTAGGCTTTTAGTTTATAAGAGAAGCATCTAAATATATATAAACTCGGCCATTTTGGCCTCGCAAGGGGCTGTGCCTCTTGACTTCTCTTGCTTTCATTTCTGTCACTTTGTATAAAATGATCAAAATTTACAACGTAATTCTTACTGGCATCAACACACACAAAAAAAAAACATAACCACAAAAGTCCTATTCTAACATTTAACTTTCATTATATAAAATTAAGACATTTTTTCGTTACATATTTCATGACATAAAATTGGGACATTTTTTTGAACGGAGGGTAGCCTAAGGATTACGTTGTAATTAATATAACCATAAATTTATAAAAATATTATTTTTCGTATTTCTAATATTATTTTTAACATTTTCATAAATTTCAGGAATATTTTGAAATCAAATTGGGAACATTTGAAACTATATTGTCTATTAAAAATAAACACTGTTTTAAGCTACTGCTAATTCATCAATGAACGAATTTTGGTTTTTTATTCGTTTTATGGTTCGTAGCCTAACCATTTGGTTGTCAACTGATTATTAAATTCACCTATTGATTTTTATACCTGCTATGTTTATTCCTTTTTACATCTCTATATATACACATGTATTCCCTATATTCACTTCAGTATGTCTTAAGTTCCCTTTAAGTTAGTGTTAGCTGATGATGGGTTATGCCCGAAAACGTTTCTAAATAGGTATTTATCTAATTTATTGTTCTATATTGTTTGTTATTAAAGTTTGTTTTATTATATATTATATATTAAATTCTTCTCTTTATTTTTTAATTCAATCTCATTTTAAGAGCCTCTGAAAATCAAACTCAAAACCATCATGTTAACGGTCTAAATCTCACGCCTTACGGATTATTTTCGGCTTTGGTTTATACAGGCGCGCCGGCTTAAAACTACCTTCCCTTGAAAGCTTAGAACCAGATTACAGCACATTTAAGTTAAATTTAACTTAGCTTTTAATCAACAAGTAGCTTTCTTTGTATCAAAATAAATGACTTACGAACGAATCACTATTAAAATCTCTCAAGTTGATGTCCTTAAACCACTTTTTTCTTTCATCCTTTGTGTTATAACAACTTCTCCAAATCAAAATAGGAGTGGCGTTTATTTTCAACGCCGATGACCTAAAATTACATATAATGATCAAGGTGAAAATAACTATGTAATATATAAAAAAGCAATAATTTAAAAGTTTTTATAAATGATATCGTTAGAACAATATAAAATTAATATTAATTAATATTTAATAATAGATTATTAAATGGCGTATTTGTATTAATATTGCATTTAAATTTATTTATATAAAAATTTAATATTTTATAATTAGAAATTATTTTGAAGATTTTCTTCGAATATGCAAAAAAGGAATATGTTTTTTGATTATTATCTGATAGCAGAAGGGCATGTTGACTCAAGGAAAGCTCTCCGCAGTAAATGCAGGTCTTTTCATTGAAATCAGTCACTCTTTATATTTATCCCTCCGGTAAAAAATTCGTAAGTACGATTTTCAAAATCCTAGTATCCCTGAGATAAAGAAAGCAACTAGCTTCCCCGTTTCCAAGCGTTGTTGTTTTAAAAATTTTTGAAACAAATAGTTCGGATAGCGGCTCTTGGAATTTTGCGACCGAAGCAGTTATTTACCATAGAAAAAGAAATATCGAAGTTATAAGATTGCGTATAATTATTCGAATTAGCTTGTTGAAACTGGGAAGGCCGTCATTTTTCCGGAATAAGAGGTGGTGTACAATAACAGAAATGCCGTTTGAACACAGATAATGCGTAGTCTAGAATAGTTTTTCATGTTAATAAAAGCTGAGTTTAACAGATGCACAAACAGAGGTCTAAAGTCACGCTTTACCCGTGCACTCCCGGTTCTTTCGTGCAGTTGTAAAATTCGAACACCCGATAAAGTCTTGAAAAAGTTTTATCAAAGATCTGTTGAACCATGGAATTTTGAGGATACTCCAGAAAATTATTATTTTAAACATATTAAAAAAAAAACTGCTCAAGGGAACCGCAAAAAATTTTAATTAAATTGAAATGTTAAATTTCTTTATATATTAATGTTTTATTAATTTAGTTTATTATCTCCACCAAGGATGCAAAATGAAACATTTAGTTTGGTCTCTTTGTTCTAGAGGATACCACCGTGGCCTCTAAATTCGCAGATTTGAAATTTTGTTTTATTAATTTATTATATTTCAGATTAGAGTTATTATTACTATTATGGAAACACATCTATCTGTTTAAGCTAGTCAATCACTAAAAAACAATACCTGCATATAGTAAAATTAATCATACGAATTATAAAATGAAACATAAACAATACGTGTCACTAATTGCGGTTGGGATGCTCCGGTGTTTATACAGTTGAATGATGACTTTGCTGGTAGTACAAACCAGATCTTCGGCAGCGAATAGGTGAAATTCGATAAACTTTATTCTGTGCCACTACATCTAACTCAAACGACTTTTTCTTGTCTATTCAACCTCCCCTTCCACGCTTCCCCTGGTTTATGCGTTTTGGGCATAGTTTACTCCTTTCCTCGCTGTACCGTTATTCCCTCGTACCTTCTCCTTATTGTCCATTGCACCCTCCCGGCGATCAATTTATTTCTGATCCCGATCATGTAATGTTTTCATTTGTTCGTAATTATCAACTGAACAAGCTTCTTTTTATTCCTTCCTCTTGAAAAAACGGTATTCCCGCTCCATACTGTCCTTCATTCATTCTCTCCATTCCTTCTCCTTCGGTTATTTTAGCTCTTTATTCCTTTCTGGCGGCTATCCTTGATCGTGTAAGGATCTGAGTCTCTCTTACCTCTCGGTTCCATTGTTCTTGGACCAATGTCCATGTTGGCGAAACCATAAAAAAAAACAAAAAAAAAAAACTACATCTTAAGAGAGCATCATAATAAAACAGCAATGGGATATGTATTACACACGCGTGTATATGTATAATACATGTATTTGTATATAAAAGATGATGCTAATAAAACCTATCTGTATGGTTGCTGTCAGTACACAATTGTTGCATTTGCAAAGTAGCGCTGTCATGGATGTTTCGCGAATGGCATTTATTACGCTTTTTAGTGATAACGAATTCCTTCGCCTAGTAACCTTTGCTTCTTGAAAAAATAACACTGAGAACAATGACGCGGTGTCGAGATTAAACAAAAAGGGCAGCAATTTCTGTTGAATTAATTTAACCCCAGGGTATGTTAATTTATGCTAGAACGAAATGAAATTCTCGCATGCGCGCAGTTTATTATGATGGTTGGGCGTTCTGATTTAGAACAGTGACCCATAGTAGCGTCTCATTGGGTTGCATAAAAGTCTAGAAAAGACATTTCCACGTTTCCATACACATGCCATATTTCTTTGCGACTTCGGTGATTAAAAAACAAAATTTGTTTTTTTCGTTTAAAAAATTTAAAAACTAATTAGTGCGTCTCAAAGTTGTTTTTTTTTTTTTATATTCACTGATTGCAATTTACTTTTTCAACTAATTTTTATCAAATGAAAATTAGTGTATTATTAAATGGGTTTAACTTTATAATAAAACCAAAAACTGTGTAGTGTGCTTCTCCATAAAGTATGATTGTTGAAATTTTATTTATATTATTTATAAAAAAAAATATATACATATATATATCCAATACTAACCGACCCTACTTTAAAACCATCTGTGCATATCGCTATTAGAAGTACCATATAGAACTGAGTGATCATTTTAATACATTTTTTTCTACTTTTTGTGGCGTGTAAAAATGTTTACCTTTGATATAAAAAAGAAAAACATTTATAATTTATTTATCTTATGCTGAAAGTAAATAAGATTATTAAAAGCGGAAAATTCGCAATAATATGAGCTAAACTAAATTTTGGAAAAAATTGGGGTAGGCGTTTTGACAGGAAACACTGTTATATGTATCGCATGTGATATTATTGTCCACTGTCTATAAATCACGGTGGCCATCCAACCGGGAATAAGTCGGGAATGTTGTCGTAAAACCGGGAAAAAAAGTAAAAACAGCCAAAAACGATATTTTAAATAAGAAAAAATCATTTGAAACGAAAAATGAATGCATTTTTTACTATACCTTACTCAAAGTAAATTACGAACCTCTGGTTTATTCATATAAACTATGATGCGTGGTCAAATATTATCAATAGTAGTACAAAAGTTCGATTCTTCTTTTTGTAGAATTCTAGTAATTAGGAAATCGGGAGGATTCGGACCAGGAAAACCAAGAATTTATCGGGAATTTAAAAATTATATCATGTAAATGTGAACTTCTAAGTACATATTTTTATTTGTAGAAATCACATGGATATGTATGTATGTGTGTTTAGGGGGGGGGGGTGTAAATACGCATCAGTGGTGAATACTTTGGTGCCTCTAGCTCATTTCATCTAAAAATGAAATAGCGCAGAAAAAATTAATAATAATAATTGGAAAAAATAAACCCGGCAACACTGATATGTTTTGTGAAAGGGAAGAAGAAGGTAAAAAATCGGTTAAAGAAACACTAGCATATTTGAAAAATGCACACATGTGATTTTTGGACGCGCGGAGCCATAATTGCCTTTGCTGACAGTAGCGTAATTTAGTGCATGGCGTCTCGAAAAATTAACTCCATTTCTGATTTTAATCTGATCATTGTTTTTTTTTTATCGTCAAGCAAAGCATCTGTGCACCAACTGGTTTATATTAGTCCACTATGAAGCTGAAATTTGCTGCGGTTTCGTTCCATCTTGTGTACATTATCATACTAAAGAAAACTGTTCTTCACTCGTGAATGCTCTCGTAAATTGTCACTTGCGTGCTAAACAAAAATTCTGAATCATTTTAATATAATAATGCCATCATTTATGAAAGAAATTAAATAGACGCAGTTGGCCGTTCATCGATTTTTAATTTAATATTAATTTCAAAGCAGATTCGCCAAGAAGTCTGTTACTGAAGGGACCACTTATTAAACGTGTAAAATCTAAACTGCAAAATTCGAAATATAAAACAAAAGGAATGAAAAGATAAATTTAATTAAAAATAGGTTAATAATCAGTACAGTTTAATATTCAGTATTTTTAGGAGCTGTTTCATAATTCATTTGGAATAAGCATTTCTCGCTGAAGCAACTTTATTTGTGTTTTCTCATTTTATCATTGTAAACATTGAACGTTTGTTGTTTGTGCGATCGCTGTAATAATTATCCGATATAATATTACTGTTACTAATTCTATTCAGTTATCTATCTGTCTTTTTTTTTTTTAAACATGACCGCTTCGAAACTATACGTATAATTATAATTTAGTTCTTTGCTTTTGCTTTTTTTTTTTTTCTTTCATCGTGGAATAATTTTTCATTATAGACAATCTCATATTTTCGTTTAAATGAATCATTTTTTACTATTTCTCGACAAATGTTTCTTAATACTTGATTTGCTTTTAGGCATTCGATTTACTAAATAGTCGATTTGTTTAATTCTATTCCGGTTTAAGCGATTACTGTTAGAATTCATTCTTTAATTTTTTCGCCTTCTTTTTCCGTTACATCACTCGCGTCTAATGCATTTCTCTCAATCGTTTGTTTGGTTAACTTAATCTCCTTGATGATTTATTTACAATAGTTCTTCAACTTGTTTTATTTCCTTTTTTAATTCCTAATTTTCCTTTTTTATCGTTTCATACTGTTCCGCTATGAATGTAACTGAACTTGTTTTCTATATCTTTCAGTTGGTTTTATTTTGAATTTTATTCACTGCCTTCGAATACTATTCTAATTTTTTTTTTACCTACTTCTCGTTAAATGTTGCTGAAATCTTCATTTCCCTCTCGGTATTTTCTTTCATTTATACGTTTAACCTTTCAGTATAATCTTACAAAAATTTAAGTTTACATTATCATACGTTCCTTTTATATCAATGAATATTGTAATTGTAATCCATTATATTTACTTCTAAAATAAGACTAAATAAATATTCTCTATAACAATAAACGATGTAATTTTTAATTGCTTTATAAAAATTATAAGTAAATCTAAAGCAACCGTTTTTCTAGTTTTAACCAGAACAAAAAAAAAGAAAAAGAATTGAAGATAAGTTGATTAGCTTACAAAAAATTTAAAACATGCAATTAAATTATTAAGTTATTTATACTCGACAAATCTACATTAAATTTACCTTTCATTTATTCATTTTTTAAATACACTTCCTGCTTCATTTTAAGATTGAAAAAAAAATATATATTAAAAATAAATTCCTAAACCGACCAACAAATTAAAAAAAAAAAATGCTCGTGCATTTTCAATTTGTTATAAAAACATTTGTTCGCTTGGAAAAAATCGCTCTTCATTGTGTGTTTTTTTTCTCTTTTGTTCTGGAAGTTTCAAATATCAGTGAGGTTTCTATATTGTTTCGAAATCGTTTTCCCGGGTACCTGTTTCCGGGGGAGCCAATGTTATAAATTTTGACTTCCGAGGTCCTATTCCGGGAGCCACTTGGGAAAGACTTCAAAGAAAAACCTCAGCTTTTCCCGAACAGATTTAGAATGACTTTGCTCTGCTCGATTTCCAAATATATATATATTGTTAAACCCTGCGGGCGCTAGTGGTGTCTAATTACGCCACACTGCAAGTATCACAACCAGCAATGCACGCTCGGCTTCGGCACCTGAACACTCTTGTGCCCAAGCACGGGTGTTCAACTAGAAACGGCTTTTCGACTTAACACCGCGCTTCGCGGAAAGCAACTCTCCCCGCACAGTGGATCGCACTGTGGGCACGAGCCCAGAGTTCAGTCGCGAATGGACGAGACAAAAAAAAAATAACACGTTATCACATTTGTTTGCAATTTTTTCATACAGACTGCAACCAGAATCACTAAAGTACGCACACAGCAGCGACAAGAACAAAATAAAAAACCCGCAAAATATTCGAAATCGAAGGACACAGCGGTACCCCCAAAACGAAAAAATTTAAATATATCGGACGGCGGTCTGGCGACTAGATATGCGAAAAGCGACGCATATCGTTGCGACGGCTCGCTAATCGAACGGTAACTCAACGGCGACTTCATCTAGCCAGATCGGCTCAATATTCACTTACAAAACTAACGGTAAATTACCGAAATCCTTATCAATTAGTAGTGCAACAGGCTAGATTGCACACACACACACACACATTTATACACTATTTCTTTATTGTCACGGCTCACGCACACCAACACACTTACACAACCTTTAGTACTAAACGTGCCGTTCGACCGAAAAACGTAAATTACAAAGTCGGGCGTATTCTCCGCCGACAACGAACAATGCGACGATGCCGAGAGATCGAAAATTTAACCAGAGAATAATTTCTAGCTCGATATCATCGCGCCAGGTAAATACCGATTATCACTAATAGTGACCGACAAGGCAGATCAAGTTCTAGAAACACCGGTGTACTGAACTTCGAATGAAATAACTTGCACGTTCTTTTATTAAATTAAATGTTTTTAATAGTATTTTTTCATTTCTATTATCAGTATTATTTACGTTAGCTATTAAACGTTTTCGCTGTTTTCCCAAAAAGAGAAAAAAATTATAATAGCGGGATCATGAAAAATGCTGTATTTAGTCTTTTATACTCGTCTATTGGACGGCAGAATCTGAATATACTTCAGTCTAAATTTCGACAATGTTGGTAGCTAATACGAAATCATCTGTACATTTACTTGTTTTTTAGGATTCCGTATACATATAATGTACGGAATCCTAATAAGATGGTACACAAATGACAAAAATATCAAATAAAAATCAATAATTCACGAACGGCTTGACTTATAAACTTCAAATTTGGAACATAAATTACAATTAAAATTCTCTTTAAAACGATCTATAACTTGAAGATGACCGATTACCCTGGGCGGCAAAAAACCCAAAAAACCGTCAAGAATATATAATACGGTACATAAAACGACCTCAAAAATCACTTAAAAAATCATAACTCGTCACTAGATAAACTTATAACGCTGAAATTCAAATAATAAACTACAATGCAGGAGTACTTTCATAAAATAAAAAAATTAGGTTACAAAAGTTAGGTAAAGTTGCCCAAAAGTTCAAAAAACCGCAAAAAATGACGTGTCCCCCCCTTAGCGCCGCGAGTATTGTAGTTAAAAATTTTAAACGAGGCTAAAAATACGCGCATCTCCGTATATTTCTCTAGTTTGAAACATCCGGATTTCCAACTTTAAAACTGGACCCCAGGGGCGACGAAAGCTCGAAATTTTGTAAAAATATATTTTTTTTTACAGGCATACGATATATCGATGGAAAGATCGCTATTTGTCGGGAACGAAACCGTATTTAATTTCCTTAACGAAACTTTCAAAGTTGCCGTAAAGTTCAAAAAAGCGCGAAAAATGACGTGTCCCCCCCCCCAGCGCCGCGAATATTACCAATAAAAATTTTGAACACGGTTAAAAATATGCGCTTCCACGTATATTTCTCTAGTTTGGAACATCCGAGTTTCCAGCTTTAAAATTGCACCCTCGGGGCGCCGAAAGATCGAGATGTTGGAAAAAAATATTTTTTTTCTTGAGCTTGTGATATATCATTAGAAAGATCTCTATATGTCGGGAACGAAACTGTATTTATTTTTCTTAACAAAACTTTCAAAGTTGACGTAAAGTTCAAAAAAGCGTGACCTCCAATTTGCAGCCCCCTCCTTGCGACGCTAGTATTTTAGCTATAAATTTGGAACATGGTAGTGTATATTTTTCTGATTTAAAACAACCGGCTCCCCAACTTTAGAATGAGTCCTGCGAGGCACCAAAAATTCAAAATTTCGAAAAAAAATATTTTTTTTCTGGGGTTTGTGATATATCATTAGAAATATCGCTATTTATCGGGAACGAAAACGTATTTCATTTTCTTAACAAAACTTTCAAAGTTGCCGAAAAGTTCAAAAAAGCGCGAAAAATGACGTGTTAGCCCCCTAGCGAAGCAAATATTACAGCTAAAAATTCTGCACACGGTTAAAAATATGCGCTTCTACGTATATTTCTCTAGTTCGAAACATCCAGGTTTCCAGTTCTAAAATTAGACCCTCGGGGCACCTAAAGCTCAAAATTTTGGAAATAAATATTTTTTTCTCCGGGTTGTGATATATTATTAGAAAGATCGCTATTCGTCAGGAACGAAACCGTAATTTATTATAGCTATAAATTTGAAACAAGGTAGAAAATATGCAACTTTACGTATATTTCTATAGTTTTGAACATCCAGGTTTCTAGCTGTAAAATAAAACCCTTTGGGCGCCGAAAGCTCAAAATTTTTAAAAAATATATTTTTTTGCCCGAGCTTATGATATATTTTTAGAAAGATCGCTATTTGTCGGGAACGGAACCGTATTTCATTTTCTTAACGAAACTTTCAAAGTTCCGAAAAGATCAAAAAAACAAAAAAAATTACGTGTCTTTCCCCTAGCTCCACGAATATTACAACTAAAAATTTTGAACGCGGCTAAAAACGTGCGCATCCCCTTATATTTCTCTAGTTTATAACATCTGGATTTCCAGTTTTAAAATTGGACCCTTAAGGCGCCGAAAGTTCGAAATTTTGAAGAATTTTTTTTTTTTTTCTAAGGCATGTTATATACCGTTGGAAGGATCGCTATCTGTCGGAAAAGAAACCGTATTTCATTTTCTTAATGGAACTTTCAAAGTTTGCCGGAAAGTTCGAAAAAAAAAGTGCGAGAATCGATTTGTGACGCGAGTATTATAGCTAAAAATGATGAGGAAAGTAGAAAATATGGGCATTCATGTATATTTCTCTGGTTTGGAACATCTAAGTTTCCAACGCTAAAATTAGTGGCTTGGAGCTCTGAAAGCTCGAAATTTTGTAAAAAAAAAATTTTTGTCAAGTGTATTATTATAGGAAAGAGCGCTATTTTTTGGGAACAGACCCGTATTTCATTTTTTTAACGAAACTGTTTGAAATTTACTAAAAATTCATAAAATTCTGAAAAATGACGTGTAGCCCCGCTTGTAATTTATATATTGTAGTTCAAGATTTTGAACAAGGTTAAAAAAATGTGCGTCCCTGTTTATTTATTTACTTTGGAACATCTAGGTTTCCATCTTAAAAATCGGAACCTTAAACGCCGAAAGCTAAAAAGTTTCAAAAATAATATTTTTTTTTCGGTTATGATCAATGGAAAGATCGATATTTGTCAAGAACGAAAACATAAGTTATTTCCTTAACGAAACTTTCAACCCTTGATGTTCCAAACTTGAGAAATATATGTCGAAGCGCATATGTTTAACCCTGTTCAAAATTTTTAACTGTAATACTCGCGCCGCTAGAGGAGAGGAACTGTTTTAATTTTTTGACAACTTTAAAAGTTTCTAAATACGGTTCGGAATTATGTTTAGAGACACCCGTGGAACTGGCATACGAATTTCGACTGTTACTGGTTGAATATCGGACGGTAACATTATCTGTTGAAAGTTAATATCCGCACGAACGGCTAATATTATTTCCCCATGCGCACGACTAGCAAGCACCGGATTTGATTCGAGAACTTTATAGTTTTTTAGTTTTAAATGTTGGTTTTGTTTTAAGTGGGTTTCTTGAATGCATGGAACAAACGGGTTTGTTAATCGGTGTTATTTTTCTTTTGGCTTTATCGGAATACGAGACTGCAGCGGTTTTTAGAATTTGGTTCGGACTGTTATAATTTGCATTAGTAGTGTTAGTACGAGGGCTAAGAAACGGAACGGGATCACAGGTTTCGGTTTGGTTATTTTCATTACGGCTTGTGTTAGTGTTGTTATGAACTGTAATGAAAGGAACGGACTCATCGCATCATTGTTTAGGTGGTACGTCCGCCTGATGAAAAACAGATGCGAATAGTATTTCGATTTGTTAAACTATTTAACGCACTATGCTAGTAAATAAATAAAAAAAAAAATATTTAATAATGGTCTAACGTATTGAGAGAGTCGGATGAAAAAACCGGATTGTTAAAAATTTGTGTGTTTTCGTTTATATATTTATTAAATGTCTTTAACGATCGGCTATCCAAGAAAGATAGGTGTAGTAATTAACAAAATTACACATTTTAAAAAATCATAAAACCTTAATATTAGTATTACTAAATCTAAACCAATAATTTAAAAAAATAAATAAAAATTAAATAAATAAAAAAAGGATTTAATTGATTTTTCTTCATAACCATTATATTGCACTTCAAATTAGTCTAAGTCTTCGATTCAAATTAGTATTTTGCTTTACTGTTTTAAATTATTATTAGAAAAGATCTCTGAAATTTATTAAGATATTAAATTAAAATAGTAAAATAAAAATAGAAGTATATTCAAACAAATTTTCTTACATACTAAATAATTATAGTTATTGTTAACTTTCATACGGAATCCTCAGCGCATGAAACCTCATGCTTGACTGAACTTGTTTTTTTTTTTTTATCTTCTGAATAAATGAAATCCTAAATTAAGGCGAAATAATACCAAACCCAGAAAAGTACCAAAGAGAATTAAAAACAAAGAAACTTATCGGTACTTTTCTTAAATAGTTTAAGTAGAAAGATAATTTTAATCTCAGTGGATGTATCATCTCTAACTGATCATCGTGGAAACATGTGTAATATGCACAAGACAAGGCTGATCCCCGGTTTTAGTGATTTGCTTCTTTCTTCTATTTACTAGCCGTTGAAAGTACTTCAGTGAAATCAGTGAACCACTCAGAACGCTCTGAGGACCGCACACAAACACACAATACAACCTCAAACAGCCGACAGGGCGTGACATTGAAGCAAGCGAGTATTTCTTTTTTGTCTAGAATGTGACTGGCTCGCTATACTGTTGTGTACATTTCTTTTCTGTCAGAACAATACCTCTTGCACAACAAGTATTGTTATCGGCGATTATAGACCAAATAACTTATACGTAACTAGCAAAAACTTTTCATTCGAATATAAGGAATATCGAGTAGATATAGAATGAATAATCATCAGGCTTTAGTTTTATAGTAAATCGATTAATTATAATATACACTATGTATCAATAGTTTGCTAGAATTCAAATTCAATTTTAATTAAAATATATTGAACATATTTTAATAAAAATGAGCTTAAAACTTATAAATAAGTTAAAATTTCATTAAAATTCATCTAATGTCACCTTATAAAGGTCTGCTTATTGCATTGAAATCGCTATTTCACACACGCATGCATGCTACGTATATATATAGTATATTGTGTATATATACGTATGCATGTATGGATGTACTAATATATATATATATATATATATATGTATGTATGTATGTATGTATATATGTATATGTATGTATGTATATATGTATATGTATGTATATGTATGTATATGTATATATTCAGTTTTATGTCATCAATGCTTGAAGCTATCACTGGTTGTCTTAATTTGGAAAACTCGTTACGATGCAAAGAGTGAAAAGAAGAGGTGATTTAAAAACACCAAACTGGAAGGTTCATTGCAATAATTCATTTGTGTGTCCTTTACTTTGATATGAATAATCTTTAGCAGATAAAAAGAATATTGATTTCAGTTTATTTTCTTTGTTGCTACAATAAATTTTCGTTCATCTCATATTGGCTAATGATTAATCGGTTAACAAATATGAAGCTATAGAATATAAACAACTAAATTAATAAATTGCAGATATAATTATACTCAGCTCGAGAATCTTTTCGCGAATGTTTCATCATCTGAATCAAAGAAAACATGCACATGTTGTGGAGGTCTGAAGCAAGGAGAATTCATTACACGACCTTTACGTATGTCTAAAAGCTAAATGTTTGTCATTCTATAAAGACGTCCCGACAATCCCTCTCGTTTAATCTGAAAACTACGGCATCAGATGCACAGAATCTTAACACAGAGTTAATAGTTTCGAATGAGTACTCGATACACAAGATCACGTCTCTTAGACATACAGTACAATTTTCCCGTTCGACGTGGAAGATTTTTTGCCGAAGTGAGGTGAGAGCCGCCGCGAAAACATTTGAAAAAAGTTCTTGTAAAATATCGTGTTAGAATTTACACGGCAAGAAACTTACACACAGCTCGAGTGATCGTGAATTGAAATGTAAATAGTGAAGTCTTCATTGAAAAGTTGGACGTGTATATCGAAGAACGTAAAAAATTTACACACAAACATCTTTTTGAAGGGCAGTGTTTCGGGTCATGGAGCTACCCGATGATTGAATGGTGTCCCTACGCTTGTTACTTATCCCGAAACGAAATGTGAAATTGCGCAGTAAGGGGTGAGTGAGTTTTTCAAAAAAAAAAAAAAACAAAAAAAAACAAAAAGAAAAAAAATCGTTATTTTTCTTCTTTTTTTTTTTTAGCTTTTATAGATCGAATTTTATACCATGAATTTTCCCCGTCAGAGCAAATTCAATTATTAATCAAAAAAAAAAAAAATTATTAATCGAGTTTATTATTCTCAAAAAGGGTGGGGGGGTACATGTAAAAGTTTGACGGAAACAATCTAAATTTTTCACCGAAAATTCAAGTCCTCACTGTTAGCGAAAGTGTTTTTAGATAGTAAACAAATAATGTGCTGAAATAACCGGCCTACTCGGCCGATTTAGGCAATGTTTAATTCAATTATTTAGTTATACATATAAGTTAAATTAAGATATTTTCCGTTCTCTTTTGTTTATTTTATTTTTATTTTTTTTTAACGTTCTGTGAAATTACTGCACACGATGTATAGTTTTATTTCTTTTTATACAATCATTTATCATTTCTGTTACGTAAAATTTCACACCTGTTACATAGAATCGCAAAATTTATACATTGTCTTCAACACGTATTTCATGTAAATTTTTAATTTAAAATCTCTCAAAAAAAGTTCGATTTTACTTTTTCATTAAATGATTTATTTTTCCTTCGACTTTTAATAGTAATTACGATTAAAGTTAATTTTTCATCTTAAATTAAAGTAATCCTTGAAAAATGTTCTACTACTTTGCGTGATTATACCTTTTTTTTTTTTTTTTCTTTTAGTATATATAGTATATAACACACACATATTTTGCATCCTTATTGTTCATTTGACGTCATTGTCCCCAGTGCTGGTCCGCCGCCGTGATGTATTATTAGTGTGAATCCGTATCTTCTGTTAAAAAGTCACTATTTTCAAAAGAACTCGAAGTACGTTAGTCGTCATGGAGATATGTTTAAAACCCTTTATGTAGAACAAACTGTAAATTACCAGATTATCCACTATGTAAATATAAATAAAAGACCAAAAAGACCAGAAGCAAAAGGAGATAAAAATATGCTTCGGCAATTCGTAGTACGAATTAAAAAGACAACGTGTGTGTGTGTATTCATGTTACAGAGAGTTGTTTCTATTATACGGGCAGAGTGCTGGCCAAAATTAGGCCAACAGTTTGACGTATTTAGAAAACAAATAGAGCACAGAGCCGAGATTGGAACAATCTTTTTGCTGAAAATAAAGAGTGCCGCAATTTTAAACGGCTAAAAATGACGCGGGAGTAAACATTGATCTTTTTTTTACTTATTTAAAACATTTTTTATTTTTATTATTATTAAATAATGTCGAAGTATCATTTGTTCGTTTCTAGTTGAAAAAACAACAATATCTCTGATAATTTAACAGAATATTATAGTTTCGGTAATAGATAATTTTTTAAGTATTAAAACGTATCGAAATGTAAAAAAAAAATTATATTTACATATCTAGAACAACACACAACCAACATTGAATATATGTTAAAATATCTAACTGAAATTTTAGAATTGTCGTGTCGGCCAGCATCTTCGATCGAACCCACGGGGGGAAGCTAGATATCGAAATAGCCGTAGTCCTCAATAAAAAATTTTTTTAACAACTAAAAGATACATAACGATTATGGGAATCGTTATGTATCTTTTAGCTGTTAAAAAAAAAATTTATTGGGGACTACAGCTATTTCGATATCTAGCTTTCTTTCCCCGGTATAAATGTGCACGAAGCCACGCGCGTATTTAATCTCATATCAGGGAGCTTTACTGATTATTTTAAACGCCTTGCATGCGAGGTAATAAGACGTAGTGGATTTAACGATTTCAATAAGCATCTCCGAATTTCCCATATCGTACGAATCGTTCTAGCGATTTGATTCTACCATCTTGCGAGTCTTCCCCGTTACCTTCAACGAAATGGTTTTATAATATTTGCGGCGTTATTCTTCATATTTTTATCTCGTAAAATAATTATTTTTTGTCCATTAATTTTCGTATTTAACCACATTGCTTATAATTAAAAATATACATATCGGCTATTTAATTTATAATTTTTTCTTAACATTTATTAATATTTCGTAAACTATGTAATACATATAGTACCTGTCTCGCTTCGCAGACTTATACGCGTAGGAAAATATCCCGAAAATATCCAAATTGTGTGATCATTTTACACTACATCTGAACATCGGATGTTTTATCTTTTTCTCGGTAAAATTTTTAAATATAGCTCAACGTTTTTGTCGCGCCCAATCGGTGTTTTACTTGCTTTTTTTTTTTAAATCGATCACTCTTCCATCCGTGAACGGCGATATATGAATTGACGTTGTTGATGCAATCTTTGCGGTGGAAGATTTAGCTTGCGATGACGCGCGGGCAGCAGCCGTTGGAAGATAATAAAACCGGAAATTGAACGATTCGTAGTCTATGATGCGATTAATTTTGTGTTTTCGCACTGTGCGTTAAGCAATTGGAAGGGCACCAAAGTGTCACTTCCGTCATGATGTTGTTAAAGGTGTAGCGAGATTAGCCAGGAACGTGTTAATGTGGATTCGGCTAAACGTGTTAGGAATTCGAATTTTGTCGAGAACCCGTTCCTGCAGTCCGGAAAATACCACATTTCTTACGCAACGCGTTGAATTAATAAAATATATGTATGTATGTTCCCCCTTCCTTATTTCGAATTTGTCGAAAGATGGCGTCAGTCCAGCTGGTTTAAAGAAATATCTAGATACAAATATTATTATTTCTAACAATATTGTTGTTCCTCCAAATTTTCATTAAATATTTTACGTGCACTTCGATAGACTGAATTCCATATTTCCACGCCGGAACTTTACGCGTTAAGCGGATACATCCTCTTGTAAATAAATTTAACAATTTCCCTTTTAGAAGTAGCTATATGCTTTTCACCGTTCCAAGCGCGACATCTTGAACCTGCGATCTTTAAATCACTACGAGCATTTGACATTACCACTACTACAACTGGTGCATTGTTGTGAAATAATTTTACACATTGACTTTTCTGTCCATTGAGGAGGCGTATCAAGTTTGCAAACTTGCAAATTTAATCTTAACTATTTGACTAACATTTCCCCGCCTACTCAAAAACTTCCTAATCTGTTCGGTTAATAGGGCGCGCGCGCGCGCCTAATGTAATTTGCTACCGGCAAAAGACAGCGTACTATTTCGCAATTTACTGATTTCGTTTCAATCTTCAAATCGATTTTTATCTGACTCTCGCTGAATGCACTAGCGTCTGCAACATGTGTATGTTCGGACATTTTTATGTTCGCGAAATGATGGGAAGGAAAAGGAGAACGCAAAGCGATTAATAATAATAATAGGAAAAGTCGGTTAGAAAGACAATCACAGTTGACCTTGATGGAGCAAATTTAATAGCGGTCTTATAATAACGTGTCTGGATGACATCCAAAGGTAATTTATCGAACTGTTAATTTTACTGGCACGCGCGAGTTACTCTGTGCATCTAAATGGTGGTTTATGTTGCGCTAACCGCTATGCTGCATGTACGCATACGCACACTCATCGTCTACAGATGAGTCATTCTGAATACGCCGTCTAATAAAACATAGTCGCTGCCACTGGCTATACTACGTCACGTACTCGCGTAATATTTTGAAATTCATTTATACAAAAAAATGCTTTAAAAAGAAAACTATTCGAATCTGACGAATTCGAATTTACTCGCCCGTTGTTATTATTATTATTATTATTATTATTATTATTATTATTATTATTATTATTATTATTATTATTATTATTATTATTATTATTATTATTATTGCTATTGTTATTATTATTATTATTATTATTATTATTATTATTATTATTATTATTGCTATTGTTATTATTATTATTATTGTTATTGTTATTGTTATTGTTATTGTTATTGTTATTGTTATTATTATAACGCAGTGTAGTGTTGTGATGACTGATTAAATATGTTTAACGATTTTCGGTTTTATTGTCGGTTATTGTAAAATTAACGTTATTTTTCAACACGAGACAACTGTAAAAATTCTATACCGAATTCGCATAAAAAAAAAACATTTAACTTTGTAATCAAATTTTGCGTCAAACTTTCGGTCAGGGAAGGACCATTTTAAACTCTGTTTGCTATTGTTCAGACTTTAATCGTGTTCCTTTTAATCTCAGCGGAGAGTTGGTGACAAAACGGTAAGAGATGTTTTTCTTCGTACACGTTTCCACTTATCATTTTTTTATCTGATACAGGTTGAAATTTTACTCAGAGTGTAATTTTTGTTTGAAAATAGTGTTTTTTTTTTATTTGGAATTTACGTTATTATTAATATTATATGATATTAAACGATATTACGAGATATTATATATAACCGGCTAGTTGACACGTTGTTACAGGATATACCGCGTCATACTTTTGAAAAGTAAATGTACATATTGCGATGGCAAAAAAATGGTTTTACCATAAGTATTGCTTTAAAATATTAAAATACGGTACTGTTCGTTATTTTTATTAATTGACGTGTTGTTGCAGTATTCTCTATCCCTATTAGCAATGTTAGTTTGTGTAACGTGTAACGTTCATTTTTTATATCCACTGAGATCCTCGATTTCATTGTAGATGAAATATTTAAATTATTTCTATTTTATTTCAGTTTTTAAATGTTACACAGTCCGACGGACCTAATTAAATTCTACACTGATTACAACCTCTTGCAGAATTAAACACTAAAAACGTTATTAATAAAAAAAAAAAAATCAGATATTAACAAAATTAATATAAATCGATTAATTACTGTTGTCTATGTTCCGGGGTAATTTTAGTGGATCGTTGGCGAAGGTTAGAATTTTTAAATCGATATTAATTGCAAAATACAATATTTTTACCGACTTTTTGCGATAACGGAAAATACGATTTCCTTTTCTATTCTGACGAGCGGTTTGATTATTAATTTGCGCTGCAGACTCTGGATATTAACAATTTTCTCTTCCTCTTAACTCGAAGCCACGTGACGAATAGAGAATATATATGTCAGATTATTTTCAACTTGACTAACATCTAACGGGTCTAATTTAACAAATACTTTTTCAGAAAACATTTAGGCGAGAGAAACAAAAATAGAAAAGAAAAAAGAAAAAAAAGAGCATGAAAATTTTCCACTTATGAAATTGAGAAGGATAGAAACAAACCCCTGTGGATTAATACGATGAAAAATAAAAAATAGTGTCTACCCGCTAGCCTAATTAAAGGAAGTAAAGGAAGGGCATCGGGCTGAGCCATTTAAGAGGAACTGCCATTTTTGTCAACTCATTAGCCTATCAAAAGGTCGTGTGCAAAAAAGCCAGAGGAAAATAATAGAAAGTAGTGTCTGTTTCTACTTAAGGAAATTACTGACATCGTCATAATAATAATAATAATAATAATAAAGGGGAAAATAATAAATGAATAAAGATAAAATCCTTGCCGACTTGACTGTATAGTAAAAAATAGTGTAATATAAGCCATCGCCTTCTACTAACAGCTAGCCTAAATAAAGGAAATATACAGAGAGGATGGGAAGGGCCAGTAAAATTGTCCCTTTTAATTCCATACTATCCCGTTAAAGGGAAGTTTACAGAAGAAACAGTCGGGGAAAGTGGAAGGAAGTTTATCCTTACGGAAATAGTGGAGAAGGAAAAAATTACATTAGAAATCCCCTTGTGTTCAGTTTAATACTGAAATATAAGAACAATCGACTTAAGCGATTGAGATAGCAAAACTATTTCGCGTACTTAGTAGTAATGGTATAGAAGAGGAAACGGAAAGAGGAAGTAGATTCATTAGCAAAATTATGAATTTTTCTAAATTCAAATACGTTAAAATATTTAGTAATGAAGGAGTTATACGACTGTTGAGTCCGTAGGAAGAGGAGAATCCGCAGAGGTCTGTTGATTATCATTAGAGGTTTACTTATTAGTCTAAGAAGTGTAAGGAGAAGATCAATAGAAGAGTTTATTTCGGAGGTATTAGAGATAATAATAATAACATTTTCTTCATGTAGAAGGGCAGATAGACTGGAATGAATATCGGACGACAGATCGTAATGTGACCTGTTAATAATACTTTGATTGCTTAGAAGAACATCGCAAACTTTATTTGAGAGATCAGAATTACTATTAGATGAAGAGATGTTATAATTATTAGAATCCTGAAGAATAGGTTTTTGGGAAGAAGGCTTCTTGATTCCACTGAAAGGACGAGTAGTCTTTATATATGGAAATGAAGGAGGTTTAGCTGTAGGTGCATGTTTTAATTTACATGATACGGGGGATAAGCATTCCGTATATTAGGATTATGATGAGTCGGATGAATAAGAGTTGGAAAGTCATCGGTAATTACCGAACTGTAACTTTGGGCTTTTGTAACATTTTTGGATTTTATGATTTCTATAGTTTCTCTCTCCGTAGGAGGAAACATTTTCATGAGCCATAATTTTTTTGATGTGTAGTTGATTGAAATATTCAGGACAGGAGCGGTCAGTTGCTAAATGATCTGCAATGTTTGTGTTGATATTTCTAATTACGTCGAATCCATTAAAATGTTCGGCATTTATTTTCCTAAAGTGACGGGAAGAGGAGAAAAGAGTTTTGCGGATAATAGGGAATTGAATTCTAATCGAAACCTATTTCTACCACCTGAAGTAAATTCTTTAATTCCATAGGTGTTCGTAGAAAGTCGCTTTAAAAATAACGAATTAAGAATAAGTTCACTTCGAAATTGTTTAATACGTTCATAATTAACCCCGTATTTAAATTGATTCGTTTTTTTTTTTTTTTTTGTTCTATCCATATTTTGACGCAAACATTTATTTCCAATTGCCATAACTAACATTGTGCACATTCGTATTAAACGTATATATATATATATATATATATATATATATATATATATATATATATATATATATATATATATATTACATGTATGTGTAATTTATATTAAAACGAGCGAATTCAAATGCATAAGATAATAAAATTATAAACTCTATAATAAACATCTTAAGGTTGAACGTTATTATACTAAAAAATTGGCTTCTCTACAGCATTTCTGTTCAGTTAAAAACAAAAAATTAAAACACCTACTTTCGACTGAAAAAGAAAGTTGAAGAAATATTAATAAACACAGCATGTAAAATCTGAATCTAAAGTGGATTTAAATCGGTGAGTTCGTAGTGATACAGGGTTTTCATCCTACGTCCCCATCTTTTTATCGTTTATACGCACATAAATTCAACCCATTTCATCGCACATGGCACAAAGGCGCATCTGTATATTCGTAATAGCGGAAGTGGTATACCTCTGTATACTAATTTAATAGTGATAATGACGTCGGCGGGGGTGGCCGCACTCCACCTCACTCATGTTATGGAATAAATGACGTTGGTAATACGGATGATGGTGTGCGATGATAGTAGATTTAAGTAGTATAGTTTTAGTAGTAACAGCGAGAAAATAAATAATAATATGCCCGATCTAACTCAGTTTGCTAACACAATAACAATAATCATCTTTAAAAAAAAAAGATAATGTAATATCTGACACACTGATAAGATGATTAATACGTCTAATAACGAATGACGCGTTTCGTTTGTAGGTAATTTAGTCATACAACAACAATCGATTAGCACAGATAACACCAATAAAGAAATATACTTTTGCAATGAATACGACGAATATATATTGCGAATATGAAGTAATCGTTCAATCCTTCGGATATGCTAGCTTGATCAAAAAGTTTCAGCAATTTGTTTAGAAAATTAAAAATACAACAGTTTATTTAGCAAAGTTCATTTTGTCCCTTTCAAAGTAGTAGTACTCTCCATTGACTGCAACGCACGTATGGCAGCGATTGGATCCCATTCTCGAAACATTTATTATACTCGGTTTTCTGTGTGACCATCAGAGAGTCGTCTTCGATGTTTCTGTTATCTCCTAACAGCGGCTGAAATGCATTCCGCGGAACGATTTCTTGAGTTGAACGAACAGGAAGAAGTCGTAGCAGTCAAATCAGGCAAATTTGGTGGCTATTAAATGGTATTCGTTCTGTTCTTAACTGTAAAATCAGGGAGGACAACGATGTAGTACCTATTTTGCATGAAACTCGGGTCTTTCGGCATCAACTTTGCAGGGACACGTCTGAAGTCCAAATCATTGACCAAAATGTCTCGGATGAATCCATAAACGATGTTCAAGTCCGCTGCCCCAACGATCAGATTACGGTTTTCAACCGACGTTTCTTTGGATTTTATCGATGTTGTTTTCCTCGGATTTCGATGTCGCTGGTCACTGCGTTCTTCATCCTTGACGGATTCGCCGCCACTTTTGAAGCGTTCGCACCGCGCATTAACGTCTGTTTTCGATAAAGTATCGTTGTCAAAAAACACTTCTCTAACATTTCCAGGGTCTTCGCTCCGTTGAATCTGTTTTGATGCGTAGTTAATTCCATTTTTAAAATCGTAAAAAAGGATCGAAAACACCCCCACAAAGGGGTAGAACATGGCATAACTTTTACAAATGTTAAGCTATGATATTGAAATTAGGCGAGAATATCAACGACAGATGTGGCAACTTAACAACAACAAAAAAATAACTCGAAATCGGGTGAATGAGAGAGCCGCGCCGCCGTGGTCATTCCTGAAACTTGGTAGTATAAATAAACAGTTATCGTCAATATATTTAGCAAAAATTTTAAAAAATAATTCACATCCGCTTAATGTTTCCGAAATCAAACGAATGACTCGAATAAATGCGTAGCCTTTTGCATCGATAATCGGCGAATAGATTAGTTACAGATCAAATGCGAAAAGAAAAATGGTCTTAAAGTTTATATCGTAATATATATCTATCAACTACAGGAGGGGGACAGTAACGCGCCGTGTAAATGAAGACGTTACGAAGAAATGTAAAATTTAGGTTTAAACGTGCACCGTATGTACACAATCAGTTGAATTAATTTAAGCAAAGTTACTAATCTATTAGATCTCGCCAATTTTAAAAAAGCTATAACGAGAACTTTATTGTAATTTATAGGGGCGTGTTACGTAATTTGAATTTATTTCGACAATAATTTTAGCCTAAAGTTATCCCCGGAGGGAATCTGAGTTCGAGAAATTTAAAAAAAAAAAAAAGACGGTTAAATTTTTTATTTGCACTTAAAATAAAATTTAAGAAAACCGGGAGAAAAAAGTAAAAACAGGCAGCAACAACGATATTTTAATAAGAAAAAATCATTTAAAGCAAAAAAATAAATGCATCTCTTTTTTTTTTTTTTTTTTTTTTGAAAAAAAAAACGGGAATAAGATTGGACTTGTTAACCAAGGACCTCCCCACCCAGAAGAAAGCATTTTTTTTAATATACTCTACTCGAAATAAATTACAAAGTTCTATTTTATGCTGCTGCGATCAAATATTATCAGTAATAACAATAAAATTTCATTTTTCTTTTCATACAATTCTAGTAATCAGGAAATCGGGAAGATTTGGACCGGGAAATCCTGGGATTTAAAAATTATATTCGAGTAGCTATCATGTTTACTAATTTTGAATTTTGTTATATAACATTTAAAATTTTTTCTTTCGTTATTTACAGGGAGTTGAAAATTTGTTGGGTATTTTCGTGTGTTGACGCATCGGACAGGTTTTCTACGCGATATTAACTACAAAATGAGTCCAAAAAAAGGTATTGTAAAAACTTGTAATTTTTTTTCTTTCATCCAGTTTTTCAGAAAGTACTTGCACTTCCGTTCTAGTTTTAACACGTGCAGTATATGTATGTGTGTATATGCGCGTATTTTCGCTGAACATATTTTAATACAGTTCTCCGAGCGCCCAAGGTGTTTCCTACGTGAAACGTTCTAATATATATATATGTGTATGAATTATTATTAAACGGCGAGGGTTTCAGTAAGCATTATGCTGCGAGAAAAGTTTTAAAGTTAATATAGGATTGTTTTCCGATAAAATATATTTTAAATAGCTTGCATAACAACATACGGAGTTGTCTGCTAACTACACTGTTTGATTTTTTGCTGATTTGTAAATTTTACCACGAAACGTTCTACTTTAATAATCTACGCGTTGCTTGCGAATAATTTAAAGGAAATTTTTTTTTTGTTTTTGAATTTGCTTCACCAATGCAGTGCCGCCCATCTCTTATTCAAACTAGATCATTTTGTAACCTTTGTTGTCGGTGATTATGTTTACTTTTGAAATTGGCCTTGTGCCTTCGCACAAAATAGAATCATTCACGCGAACGTTATTATATACGAGTGTGTAAACTGAAAGATGGTAAAATTAGCATGCAGTCGGAATAATCATGCGCGTATATATGATCGTGCAGTTAGCGTAATTAAGGTGTTTGGCCATCAAACCAGAGGTGTCGCAGGTTTGAAATTTGTCTCGTTCCGTACTCAAGTTGCTTCCGGATGCCCCCATCCCCCGAAGTTTTAAAATATCGGAGAAATCTGTTTATAGTAAAGACAGCTGAGAGAAACGAACTGACCCCCCTATTCTGAACAGTGCCGTTAAATTTTATTCCTAACATCATACCAAATACGTGAGATCAAATTTATATTATGAAGAAATTTTTTATCAAATTTGGACGGAAGACAAACTAATACTAAATATTTACTAGCTTTAATCTCTGGTCAAAATATAATCTTAAATTCGAATCCGTGTCAAATTTGCTTACTGCGAGTTTTTTTTTCTATTCTCTCTCTAAAATTTTTATAACTAATGCTAATTCTAAAATCGAATTAGCTAAAAAATATTTAACAAGAAATAATTTATATCAAAATGATACGTGGTGTTTGCCATTATTATACATTGAATCACATACTGTGAAATTAGTTCATGATTTTCTCGTAATTGTGTTTTGCGATTATTACGATAGCGCGAGCGGTAGTGTCTTTATTGTTTTACATATATTAATAGTACCCGTTATAAGTTATCCGTTATATCATTCTGCGAACGAAATTCACATTTAATTGTACGATCTGATATAAAATCATTTTTCCTTAAAATATTCTTTTTTTTAAAACTGAAGTTCCGATTATTTATTTATTTTTGTAATTGTTAATAATGGTAATTATTAACTGAAGTAATCGAAGGAACCAAGATGGCTACGATGAAGCTGCTATTTCCAAATTAATTCAGTGGAAACCATAAAAAAAAAACAAAAAAACAACTCATATTCTAATATGTTTCAAAAACAGGGAGGTAATTGGATAGTTATGAGTACAGTAGACCGGTGGGGGGGGATATAGAAGAACAAAAGAGCCACTGTAAGGTACGGGAAAATCAAGGCTTCAGAATTTAAAATAAAAGTTGCAGCGGATAACAGAAATATCGAAACATTCTTTCTTTTTTTTTTTTCGATTACGTTATGAAAGGGTCATCACCCAGAATACAGAAACAGTCTGATAGAGATCCTGTTAGAAATTGATAGTATAAATACGCTGAGAGCTGGCAAATGATATAGGGAGTAGAAAAAAACGAAATGTATGAAACCACAATGCGCAGCAGGAAACCCAGTTAATAGAAAACGTTCGCTATATACGGAGAGGAGCACTCAGAAAATACGTGATTTGAATCGCAGGAAGCTTCACGGCTTGGATGATGAGGACAATTCGGGGAAAATGTCAATCAAAGATGGAAACGAGAGGATGATAATAGGATATAGTTGAATCGAAAGTGACTAATCAAAGCGACTGTAAAACGGCGGAGCAAAAGTTGTAAAACCAGGGATAAAATAGAAAACCGGGTAGAACAGACAGATAAAAGGAGAGAGTAATAGATGTCGGAGCGTAGATATCCGACCAAAATCTGGAATGGAATTTTTTACGTAAAGATAACAGATTAGAAGCAGAGGAATTTTACTGAAAAAGAGGTGGAAAAATGCAGCAGAGTAAGCCAGGGAATCCGCCATTTCGTTAAACCCACGTGGACAGGGTCCCGAAACAAATCAATATGTATAGAATGAAGCGAGAAAAGATTATTGGTAAGGAGCGTATGCGAAAAATGAAAAAGTCGCAGGACTGGGTAAGAAAGGAAGAACAAATAGCCTGGAGAGCACTGAAGCGGAACATTCGACGAATATCACTTTGATTTGTTGAACCTTTTTATTTCGATTTGTTGGAACTTTGTCGCTGACCGACAATGCTCCGTTATGCTTTTTATATCCTATCCTTTCTCTGTCTGTCCATAATTCCGTATCATCTACATCCAATCGAATTAATATCTAATTAACTTTCCTACCTCTCCCCTGTTTCCGGATGAAGTGAACCCAAATCATAAAGAAAATGGTTAAATTTCTACGTTGACAGGAAAGAAATTGCATCGTACGTCTTTTACATGCATATGTCCAGTACTAATCTCGCTCACACTCGAATAATGAACAGTTTATTGAGCATGTGTACTCACCGATCGCTAAAAACAATTCATCTAATAAACTAATCACTAACGGGAAAAGAAAAAAAAAAAAAAAAACATCTTTAATATTCTATATTTAATATAGCTAGACAAAAATTTTAATCAAAAGAATATTGGTTTACCGTGGAAACTGTACGAATCATCCGCGTGAAATATCATTTTGCAAACTTTTTTTCGAAACTCAAAATACGTGTCAAAAAATAAAAAAAAAAGAAACAATCGAAAAAAAACATCATTAGCCTATCGTAGATCAGTCTTGAATTATCCAAATCATTAAAAGAACAAAACGATGATGTAGCTAAATGGATCCAAAATAGACTCATTGCAAACCGACTAATAGCAGATGGAAAATATAAATACAGGTAAAAGGATCGAGGATTAAAAAATATACACATATATATAATCAGTTATCGCATTATAACCCAAAATGGAAAGTTTCTAAAAGGTAAAAAAAGAGTATGATGAAAATCAGCCAATGCTTTCAATACTGACATGACCAGGTAATAAATCTATTTGAATAGAGCCAGAAATAGATTGCCAAACAAGGACTACGAATAGAAAAAAGTGTTCTAAGAACTATCAAAGGAAAGTAATGGTAGTGTGGAGTCAAAAACCAACAGAAATTTACTGATAACGTTGGCGGAATAAATGAATCTCACAAGAGAGATAGCTGCGGATTTCACGATGAAAATAGAAGGTAGTTTGAAGATTTATAAAAATTACTATTTTTATAAATTTGAAGAAATATTTTCCTTCGGCATTTTTTACTTAGGAATTTACCGGAAGAAAACAATTGATAACAACAGTGTCAACCATACGAAAATGATAATGACGAAAAGAATAATTTTATCTCATTGCATTAGTTGACGCATCCGAAGCAAGCAGGTTGCTTCCGATAAGCCTATTACATTCTTTGTATATATTTTTTCCTTTTTTGTTTAAAAAAATTTTTAAATCACTTCTACTTACAGAAACAAATTAAACGGTAATACTTAAATAATAATGACTGTTACGGAAACGGTATAATACCGGTAGATTTTATAAAAAGCAAAATGATCATGATACCAAAAAAAAAAAAACAAGTTCAGTCAAGCATGCGGTTTCATGCTCTGAGGATTCCGTATAAAAGTTAACAACAACTATAATGCGTTGTTATCACATGCTTAAAAAATTTTATCGAACATTACGAAAAATCGAATAAAGCGAAAAATTGAAGAAAATTTGGCACAAGATCAATTTGGATTTAAAAAGGAGAAAGGAACCCCACCAGAGAAGACTAGCCTTAAAACTCATACTGAAAAGACGATTAGATGTAAATAGAGATACATATGTAGAGCTATTTTATAGATCTAGAGAAAGCCTTCGACAACGTTGACTGGAAAATAATATTGTTTAAAACGTTAAAAGAAAGTAGACTGGACATAAAGGTTAATACTAAATTTATATAAGTCGCAAACGACGGTAATAGTAAAGGTTAATGAATACAAGCCAGAAGTTAAATTAAGGAAAGGAGGTAAGTTTTTCACCGTATCTATTTAATGCATGTATAGAAGAACCAATCGAAAAGACGAATAAGAAATCAAAACGAGTTAACGGGATTAAAATCCGCTGCATACGTTTTACTGATGATATTCGAGCGGAGTCAGAGAAGAATATGAATCTCAAATGCTATCTCTGAGGTCTCTTATCAGAAGAATTAGCCAAATTGAAAATAGATATTAATAAAAGGAAAAACGAAAGTAATGAAGTTTAGTAAAAATACGACAAAGAAGCGAACATAAAAATCCAAGAAATACTCCATTAGACCAAGTAACGGAAATACGTTATCTAGGAAGTGTAATAATAACAGAGGATAATAGGAGTATAACAGACGTTAAGAGAAGAATAGGACAAGCAAAATATGCATCTAACAGCAAAACGTCAATATTAACAAATAAGGAGATTAGCATAGACGCCAGAAAAAGGTTTTGTAAAATCATTCGCTTGGAGTGTACTAAATTATGTTATCATAAAAATTGGTACCTAACAGTTCAGGAAAAAAAAAAAAAACTTAGCTCAGTGGAGGTGTGGATCCCCCCGGTGCTGAATGACAAAAACGTTCTGAAAAGAAATGATAAAATTCTAGACGAAATACACGAAGAAAAAAGTTTAATAAATCATATTGAAAAATGGAAATTTTCTTAAAGAATATAATAGAAGGGAAAGAGTTACAGGCAAAAGGCAAAGAGGCAGACCAAGGACACGTTTATTATAATGGACAGTATTTGTAACAGATTAAGTATAAATAAATAACGGACAATGACCATAGACGGAACAGAATGGTTGCGTCGACAAAGCATTGCCTTTAGTTTAAAAAAAAAAAAAAAAATGTTTCTTAATTCTAAGCGAAATATGTAAGCCTTCTTTTTTTTTTTACGTGGTACATGCTTTGCATGACCTACTAGCCAAAAAATTTCACGAAATACGTCATACCCTGTCAAGATAAAAAAAAAGTTGCCAAGCCGAACCATCGGCTGTTACCTTTAGCGTCACAGCGTCAACAACCATGTTTTCATACTTTGAAACGTAGTCCGTAAGTGACTATTCCGGGGCAGACTGCCATTTTTTTTTCTTTTCTTTTCCTAATGTTCTAATTGGATATAATATTATGTTTTTTTTTATGTCGAACGAGACATAACAAATTAAACTGAATATTATACCCCTTAATAAACGGGTGTTCTTAAATTTGGCTTCTTCTTCTTACAAGGAGAGGTGTCATGACAACATATGAGTATATGAATCGTGTCAAATATTAGAATGCGACTTTTTGATTTAGGCGAGAAATTAAAATTTTTACAAGCCGCATATAGCGAATGTTACGGATAGCCGTTTAGACAAAACTATATGCATTAAATTCCAGATTATGTTTATTTACCTCGTGTAAATGGTTCAGAAGACTGATTATTCCAAAATGAAATATTGTAAATAAAAAAATTGTTAGCAAAAACAATGAAGTTGTGCAAAAAAAAAAAAAAAAAAGTCAATTTTAATTTTAATATAAAAATTTGAACGCGTTGTTTATTATATTTATATAGTATAAAAACATAACTTTCTTCGAATTTTTTTTATGGTGTAGTGGCGAAAGTTATGGCAATTTGTTTAAATGTATTCAAGCATGAATAATAGACGGGCTTTTTGAATTCATCCATTAATGAACGTATTAAAAATTTTTGATCTCACATTTCTCTTAATATTAAATTATATACATAAAGTTATATAAATATAATAAAAAATTCTTTAATATTGCTGCATTTTGTTTTATTAGATTTTTAAAATTACGATTTCGTTTAGAATGAAATACAAAAAAAAAAAAAAACGAAGAACAGTTCATATTTGGAAAACCTGATTATAAAAATGTAAATGTAACTTGAAAATCCGTAATTGTACAATTGCGCTACAGTTTAATTATTCTGCGTATCTAACTTAATTTTAGTTCAGTCTTTCTTACAATCGACAAATTACAAAGGAGGAGTCGCTTTTCCTTTTCACAGAAAGATCATTTTGAATTTATTTTCCGCGGATCGTGACGGTATTTTTCAATTTTGTAACGATAGCGGAAAAGAAAAGTCATATTTTAAATTGTTAACTTTACAATTATTTTCGATAACATTATGATGAGAGATTATTCCGTATGAGAAATTGCTAATCAACTCCTACGAACAAAAGACAGTGGTTTCATCTGTACGTATGATCAAACCATGATTTTCGATATCCAAGAATGATTAAAAAAGTTTAAAATTTAACGTCGAATTTTAGCAAAAAATCGCGATTTAAGTCGTCGATGTATATAAACGAGAAACGCCGGCCGGTTCTCTTTCTGTTGGTATGCGAGTTATATGATTATTTCACTAGGCGATAAAAAAAAAAAATATATAGTCTACAAAAAGAACAAGTTGTTGTGTAAAATTATAAATAATTTTCATATTATTTCGAAAAATATTTGAATGAAATTCCTGTCTATTTATAATAGCGCGCATAGCGATGTATTTTGCCGGGCTATTTCGTTCATTTGATCATCGCAGGCAATATGCAAAAAGTATGAAAAGAATTTTTTTAAAAATATTCTATCGGAATGGAACGACAACGAAATTTTTTGACGAATATAAGCGCGGCTTAATGTTCACTCGAAGAACACGTGAATCGCGTCACAAACATAAAAGGAACCTCTTCAGGGTCCAATGGACATTGGCTTTTTTATTTTTCGGATTTTTCTTCGTTGGAGTTTTTTTTTTTTTTTTTTTTTTTTTTATGATTGTGTAGTTTCAGTTTTCTTCTTTCTCTCTCGTATCAATTTTGCTACAGACTTCGCTGAAATTCGCTGCATTCGACTGGTTTTTTTTTCGGCTTAGGTTGGTCAAGTTCAGAAGCTACGAAATTGCGCTTTTTAGATCGGTACATAAAAAGAAGCAATATCCTCGTATAAGCACCACTTCCTTTCTAATGATAAACCACTAGAAGCGATCAGGGGGGTAAATCGTTTGCTGGTGATACGTTTCGCTCTACATGCAGGTGGAATTTTTTAAAGATGATTTATAATTTTTTTTGTTTAAACTGGAAATGATAATATACCTATTATGAAAAAAGAATACCGAATTAATATAATGAGATGAAATTAAAATTTGAGAGATAACGGAATCGCACGACAACTATGGGTAATTGTTGATAAAAATCTTGAAATTCTGTGTCCCACATGCACCAATTCGATTTTGTGCTTGCGTTCGCAGAAACGTTCAATTTTCTGTGGCTGAATTGATGAACAACCTTTTTTTCAAAATCTTCGTAGCTGTCAACGTTTGAGCGACCAAATTCGAATTTAACTAGGCCAAAATCAAGTCGGCAGCAGGTTACATACAGGCATGCGCGGTACAGTGGTATATTATTAGGGTAGTCCTGCTTCGCTTCAAAATTTTGAACGCGTTCTTCTCGGAAACTACTTTTCGCATCACTGGGGTCCGTTTCCTCGGCGAACGTCACATATATCGTATAGAAAAACTGTAGTTTTTTTGTACTTGGTTTATAAATATTTATACGACGGCAATAAGGGGGAAAAACGTTTTTCAGTTCACGCCTATTGCTTAGTGCTCGACATTTGAACAGTGTATTTTAAATAACTTAACTGCTTTAGAATGACAAATTATTTAATGAACTTAGTATGACGCAGCCCTAGCATACAAAAATGCCGTTGTCCAGGCAGCAGTGGCGCCTCTTAAGACTGAGTACACACACGCGGTGTATTAACGCAGCATTAACGTCAAGCGGTGAATTCATATAAATTAGATGGTAAACAACGGAGGAATTAGCATCAACAACACAGTGGTGATGCGACATTGGATTTTTCAGCACTTGACACTAGCGTGCTTCACTTGTGTTGAAGGGTGATGTAATATACCTTGACAACAATATATCAGGTCAAACGAACATCAGTGTGTTTTGATTTTTGTTCGTTTTTCCCACGCTCTCTTTATATTTCTGCAGCAGTGTCTGGTTTGCCAGTAATGTGCCACCGTAATTATACTTCCAATAGTAAATATCATCAGATTAATATGATTTACATTCCATTTTAAAGAATAATAATAAATCAAAGTAATGAATAAATAAAATAAAATACTTTTCTTATTTTCTTTTACAAAATAGCCTCTTTTCATAGCATTTTATTGTTACTGTGTACGCGTTTCTCGTGTATTGATGGCTGGCAACATATATTTCGGTCCTGAAACATCGTCAACTGTAACACTAAGTTCATCAAATAATTTGTTACTCATTTTAAAGTAGCCAAAAATTGTTCTTCATCAGTACACAAGTCAGTGTATGATGTTTTAATTGTACTTTTTTCTTTAGATACACACGTTCTCATTACTCCGCATAGTGACAAATAAATCGCAGTCCTAGCTTTTACCGACGTTTCAAGTCCGCCGCATATTGAACCCAGCCCACGCGCATAGCGCACGTGAAACATAACGAATAAATCAGAACTTTTAACTAAAAAGTTTAAATTAATCCGCGCAACCCACGCACCTTTGAAAACTCTGTATTCTTTGCACAGGCGATTCCCGTGCGTGGGCATGAACTGCGCGTAGGCTGGATTCAGCACACTCCATTTAAATACATATTTTACAAAATAAAATCCACGTGGGCTTGTGGATTTAATATGCGACGTGCTTTAAGAGGGATTATACACTCTACCCAGGCATACCGGAAAATGGATCAATTTTTCGAATTTTTTTTCTCCATTACTAATCAATGAATCCAAATAAGATTTTGGGACATTATTATATACGTCTTAAGGTGTACAAAAATATTTCTTATTAATATTTAAGATACAAAATGGCTTCGTGGCACAAGGTAATTTGAACGCAACCTAGAGGGTTTTTTTTTCTTAATTTACATTAGTTTTTCTTTGAAAATACACAAGATTTTAATTTTTTTTTCGACAATTCACGAATTGGCGGGCGTTTCATTTTATTTATTTTTTTTTCCGTAAGAAAACACAATGTTTTATTGCAAATTTATTTATCAATAATAAAAATCGTGTGTTTGTCGATAATCTGTCTAAGAAGTTACGGTAAAAATTTCAAGTCAACCGGATAAAAATTCAGTTATGCTGCGCGCCAATTTAAAAAGCATAGTTTCGAGAAAAACGCGTTTACTGAGAATTTTTTTAAAGTAAAATCGGGAACGAGCAGCAAAATGAGCCAAAGCGTCCGCCATTTCGTTACCCTCGAAGCCTCTACGACCAGGAACAAATCAACGTGAATAGAATGATGAAAAGAAAGATTGTGAATGAAAGGTCGTATACGAAGAATGATAAAGTCGGAAGATAGCCCGAAGGGCACTCATGGAGTCTCGGGTATCATGAGATAGCCGAAGAAGTTACAATTAGGAGAAATATAAATAATCGCACGTAGAGTAGCCGTCAATTGCCTGTAAAATAGAACAGAAAGGCGCCGTTTATAATCTACATATATACTGGAGAAAAGAAGAAACAAGTGTGAAGGAGGTGAAACATATTATGTGGCATCCATAGAAATTCTACATTAAAATCTGTCCGCCGAATCACGAAGCGGTTACTGCGGAGAGGTGAATTGATATAATACGGCGTATATACACCGTTCGTCCGAAAAGTAAGGGGACTGATTTTTTTCTGAAGAAACGAGTGGCGCTATCTGAGGGAAACTATTACAGTGACGTAGTACTATGTTTTGACATAGCGTATGATTTTTTGTTGGTCAGTATTAGTGATGTGCGATTTCGAAATGTTTTTACAATCGAAACAATCGACAATCGTCAAAAAAACAATCGAATGATTTTCATTCGAATGAAAATCATTCGAATGAATTTGATTCGAATGATTTTAATTCGAATGATTTTGATTCGAATGATTTTAATTCGAATGATTTTGATTCGAATGATTTTAATTCGAATGATTTTGATTCGAATGATTTTAATTCGAATGATTTTGATTCGAATGATTTTAATTCGAATGATTTTGATTCGAATGATTTTAATTCGAATGATTTTGATTCGAATGATTTTAATTCGAATGATTTTGATTCGAATGATTTTGATTCGAATGATTGTTGTGAATCCGAATGAATTATTCGAATAAAAACCGAAACTATCCGAACTCAAACGAACGAAATATTCGTTAAACATCGACTAGATTCTTTCGAGAGAAATAACATTTCGAATGATTGTTGCGAATAGGAATGAATTATTCGAATAAAAACCGAAACTATCCGAACATAAACGATTGAAGTATTCGTTAAACATCGACTAGATTCTTCCGAGAGAAATAGCATTTCGAATGATTGTTGTGAATACGAATGAATTATTCGAATGAAATAACATTTCGAATGCAACTACGGAACAATCGAATGCATTCGAAGTCATCGAACAATCGAATGCATTCGAATGAAACATTTCGAAGTTGCCCATCGCTAGTCAGTAGTGTGATTATTTCTTGGTGAGATACGGTCTTGTAATTTGTGTGTTCTTTCAACGTGTCACGTTTTTCGTAATGGAACAACGATCGGTAATTAAATTTTATTTTAAACTCGGTAAAACTGCTACCCAAACGTTTAACGATTTAAAAAAAGTGTATGGTAATGAATGTCTAGCCCTTTCGAAGGTATTCGAGTGGTATAAACAATTTAAGGAGGGGAGAGAGTCGGTGCAAGACGAGATACGAAGTGGGCGGCCGTCGACGACGAGTACCGATGATAAAACCGACAAAATCCGAACCCTTCTCGCCGCAGACCGCCACTTATCATGCCGAATGCTCGAAGATGAGTCGGGAATACCCAAATCAACCGTTCACGAGCTGATTCGAAACGTTTTACACAAGCGGAAGATCTGTTCTAAATTCGTTCCTCATTCTTTAACGCCGGAGCAAAAAGAACAGCGCCTGAACTCGTCGCAGAATTTCATTGATTTGATCGATGAAGACGCTTCGCTGCTCGATAAAATTATTACCGGTGATGAGTCATGGGTTTATCAGTATGGCCCTACCACCAAGAAGCAATCGAGTGAATGGGTGAGCAGTGGAGAGCCACGGCCGACGAAGGTTCGCGCGACAAAATCGAAAACCAAGACCATGCTCATCACATTTTTCGATTCTCAAGGTATCGTACATAAGGAATTCGTGCCTCCAGGCACCACCGTGACTGCCAACTACTATTTGGGAACTCTGAATCGCCTTTGCAAACGGATTCAACGCGTACAACCAGAAAGAGATGGGAGTCCCGAGATTTTTTCCTGTTCCATGACAACGCGCCAGCTCATACCGCCGGATCAGTGATCCAGTTTTTGACCAAAAAATGTATCCCAGTGTTGCACCACCCGCCCTACTCACCGGACCTGGCCCCGTGTGACTTCTTCCTGTTCCCTAAATTGAAATCTGCCATGAAAGGAATCCGTTTTGACGACATTCTATCGATTAAAGTAGCTGTGACACGTGCATTGGAAAGGATTCCAAAAGAAGCGTTCTCCAGAAGCTTCCAATGGTTGTACGAACGATCTGAAAGGTGCATTGTGGTGGGGGAGGATTATGTAGAAACTAGCCGAGAATAAATTTTCCTATCTGAATTTGTCAATTTTTTATAGCATTAGTCTCCTTACTTTTCGGACAAACGGTGTATATGAAATGACAGCTCGGATGGTGATACAGGTAATAATAATAAAAAAGAATAAAAGAAAGAATTTTAGCGTTATTAAAAGTGAAGCTCGCCGTTCCTAAAAGCAGTTCTGAAAGAGTTTTTAGAAAATAAATATTTTTCGGACAGATAAAAGGATAAAAATAAATTCAAAAATTTTGAATAATTTAAAGTATTCGCGGATGATATTTTAATAAGAGAAAATTTAGGTGAACTATACAGAGACCCCTTGCTAAATGTGAATTTAGGGCGAAACGAGATTACAGCAAAACTTAACAAAACGAAAATTCCAACTATACAGGTAATAGAAAACAATAATTATAATCCAGATGTAAAACCTATCGTGCTCTAGTTGAAGCGAAAAATAAATAGCGTAATTACTTTAACTTGGTAAAAATTTTAATTGCTAAAATACAGAAACTCTGTAATGATGAGTGATAATATTTTTAATGGAGTTGTATTTTTAAACTTTGGCGGTTAATTAATAGTCAAAAATAACAACGTATAAAAATTAACGATAAAATTAAATTGTATGTAAAGGAAGGAAAAACAACTGAAATTAACCAAATTTCGTATACAATTAATAAAACATGATGTTTCCTGCACTGAAGATTCAGTGCGTGCGATAAATTAAATATGTAACCGTAATTTGCAATTATGTAATACTAAATGCAAACAAATATTTCGTATTTCGAAGTTGGTTTTACGGAATATTCACGCAAATACCCAACAGGCTATATATTGTCACGCTTCAAACTTATTTCAAAAACTTTGAAAGCTTCCTTAAACATTTGAATAATGGGGTTTTGTTAAGCAGTCCATCGATATTAACCTGCTGAGAAAAAAAATTATTTTTAAATTTTCCCGTTTACAGCACTGCAAAAGTCCAACTTTTAAGTTGACAATTTGCTATGCTAAACACTGCGCGTGTACAAGCTAATTTGAAATGTGTGTAACGCTAGCATCGCAAAGGAGAGCGGACAATACTTTTCGCCCATATTCTCACAAGCTTCAAAAGTTTTTTCCATCGACCTATACAATTCGCTAAGAAAAAAAGTTTTTTTCGAATGTTACAATTTTATCCTAAGGTGTAATGTAATGTCGACCATTCTCTTCCATTAAATTTTTTGCTTATTCATTTTAAGATGCGCTTTAGTTTTTTTAACTTCCTATAACGGCAAGCTATCGCTTACAAGAACATTCTTTTGTTTCAAAACTTGTCAACAAAGAAGGAAGAGGGTTAAATTGTTATCGATAAAAAAAAAATCGTACGTTTACTGATCCGATAGCGAGTTTTTAAGTGTAATCATTTTCTAGACGTTCTTTTAAATTCCACATATTGTAATCTTGACGTTTTTATGCGATTTGTGGCGTCCAAGGGGAGTCATTCCCACAAAATATTATTGTAAAGAGCGTTTTGATTGCGATTCTATTTACAAAGAGCTGTTCCTGAGTTATTGAATTTTATTCGGTGATTTTTTGGCATTGTTCCCGAATTGTCGTGTTGAAATTATTCCACGCATTACATCTGTTCAGGATAAAAGTAGAAAACGCAAAAATAACCGGCTGAAGACAATTTACAAAACAAGAGGGAACAGAATAAAACGCAGAAGCAAAAGGTGATCTGTGATAATGAATCTGAGACAAATGCTTTCATTATAGACAGATAGTTCGAAATAGGTTCAAATGGTTTCGGCTAAAAAGCAATGCTAGACATGCCAAGGCTGTTTGTTAATATTTCATATTTTATTATTCATTAATATCACTTTAATATCTTCTTTATCTTCTTTTAACGCGTTGTTCACTCAATTGTGTATATTGTGTGACTACGACTTGATAAATAAATCTGAAGATCGGCCAATTAAACTGATCTACTTCAAGCGCCTTGAATTATTATTCTCGCAAATGGATTTAACGATTTTTCCAGCTCAAATTGCATCCTATTGTAAAATAAAATTATTCACGGCTTACACAATGAGCCGGGGGGGGGCGATTAATTTCACCGAAAAGACTCTTATAATTATATAGTAGAACTGCAATTTAGATTTTTTTCCCCGCGAAATGGTAATTTTGAAAACCAATTGCAAACTTTTCGTAGAAGTTACCACAGGATAATTAATAAAAAACGTTCCGCTAAATTTTTTAAGGACAATTTTTCGTTTAACAGTCAACGATACAAAATTGACCATGGAAAAATTTGTCACTTATCACTTTGAATTATTCACGCGATCGGGCGCTGAAGTCGTCGTTCGCATTATTAAGTTCAATTTAAAGTTGTTTTTTTTTATCTTTTTGGAGATCCTGAATTAAAACAAAACTACAACTGAAGTTTAAAAAAGGGAAGTTCGCTAATTCAGCAGAACCGGCACACGAATTATAGCGATCAATTTATGATTGTTTGCATCTCCGAGTAGCACTGGATTGAATCGCGATGCTACTTGCAAACGTCCTGTTTTGAAACGGTATTACTTAGTTACGCCCTCAGGAATGTCACCGCGGTCTCATAAATACCGTGGACGTAAAATTATATTAATAAATTATTATTACTGTTTTGTTTTTTTGTTTTTGATAAAAATAGAAATTCTTTAAAATCTATATTATTTGCTCGCCTACACCAATCTTTCCTAACCGACCGGCCGCTGAAAATACACAATTAATAAATTCACAAATATATATATAGTAGATGGAATCCTTCAATTTTGAGTCTAAATTTTAGTTCTGCTAAAGTTCCGCTATATTTCGTATTCGGTACTTCAGGTTGACGTCAACCGATATTCCGAGCGAATTAGTCAATCAATAACACGACCATACCCATCAGTGATGACTTCATTTTTACTGATACTTCCTTCACAATCAGGAGAAACCAAAAAAAGGAAAAAAGAAAGAAAAAAACAATTCCAAAGAAAGGTGAAATAGTGACGACTAAAGTCTCGAAACCATGTCTTCTTCGATTATTTATTTCTTTGTTTCTCCGTGAACAGTTACAATCATTTCTGTCAAATGGGGGGGTGGGAATTTTATTAGTTGGGACTGCGTGGTAACATATTCATCCCCGACCGACAACGGAATCTCACACTCACATTTTCGCTCTTACCACATTTTCCGAAAATTTATATTTTATGTTATTTATTTATAGTCTATAAAATTTAATGTACACATTAGAGTTTATAGCAATCTTCCCGATAACTTTGCATATCCCGAAAGCAGTCTGCAAACAAATGTATTTGGTCATTAAAATTACAAATCTCGTTTGTTCCATGGGGTCCAGGCGACTGCTAGTTGGCGTCATTTTATTTGTTCGTGTCAATATTATTCGGTGAGTCCGGACTACGACGTAATTTATGTGCGATATTTTACAAAGGTCCGGAGAAAATAACGCCGTTCACTCTGGTCAACTTAATATTCAACTTTACCGGTTTACTTTCCATCTGCTCCGTGCTCGGTAAGCGGTGACCCCGTTAAAAAAAAAAAACAAAAAACAAAAAAAGTAGAGCGGCGTTTTTTAATATTACAATTTTTTTAAGAGTGATATAATTAAATGAGCAAAAATCCGTCGAACGATTGAGACGTTTCTTTCTCGATGGCAGCATATTCACTCTCATTAGTCCAATATTACTCTAACCTTAGATGAAAAAAACTTACTTAACAAAATTAATTTATAAATGTGTTTGTTTTTTTTTTGTTTTTTTTTTTTTGGTTTTATTATTATTTATTCGTCTTTTTTTTTCGTTCAGCGCCATTTGATACCACTGGCGAATTACAGGTTTTCCCCGGTACTTTTCCAGGATAAACTAGGACAATCAAACATGATGTTTTTATACATTAAGTTAAAGGTAACTGTAATATTTTCGAATTAATGATTTTTTCTATTTTAAATTTCTAATGCCCCGTATACATTTCGTATTTATAGCACTTAAAAATTTTTGAGTCATTTAGTAATCGCAATTTTTTAAAACTTTGTAAATTCCTATTTGTTTAAAATTATGACTATGATCGTTACTCATCATAAATAATTTTCGTCAAAGAACCGAAATATGGTTTCAAATACAAAAAAAAAAAAATGATACACCCAATACTATAATAAGACATATTTTACTTATTTAAAAAATATATACAAACAACGAATGCGTATCGTACAGTCCCGGATGAGAAACTACAAACTGTATTTCATCGCAAGTAAATACGGTCAATAGAACAGTGAAAACGAACACGCTAAATAATAAATGCGCATTACATCCAAACTGATATCCGCTACACTTTAACCGACAAGGAGCAGACGCGAGCGTCTATAATTTGTTAAATATGATGGCTAACTAATAAGAAAAAGCATTAAACATTTTTTATCTTTTTCGGGAGTGTCATGATTCACATGAACGATTGTTTAACCATCTTCACCTGTATCTTACTGCTAACGAAATTTTTAAATACATGTCATCGGAATGTCTGCATATCTTTTCCACTGAAGTGGTTATTTCAAAGGAATATTGCGTGATGTAACGAAGTAGGGTCTCCCTTTTCATTTACAACGTAATATTGTTTCCGTCTCTGTTCGGTTGCATCTATTTGACATTGTTCGCCTCCTGGTATTTATATAGCCTGTTTATTAATATTTTTTCTTTTGACGAGTGTGGGAGCTTGTATTTAAGTATCATCGGGTATATTAAACTTCGAATCGTCGACTAAAAATTTTCACTTAAAAAGAAAAAAGAAAAAATATCTCCATGATAAGTTGATATTCGTTACGATCTTATTATTACTTAAGCTTTTACGTAGCCGTCTTTTACTTTATTCTTCACTTTTATAAAAAGTCAATAAAAACAAAATAATTATTATAATATGCCAATATAAGTGAAGTGACGAGCGGGGAAATCAAATTTTAAAGAAAGTCAAAACATCTTATTGGTCAAAAATTTGGTACTAAAAAAAATTCTGACTTCACATTATTAAAAAAAAAACAAATATATATATATATATATGTATATGTATATATATATAAAAACATTCTTAAACTAGCATATTTTTTAAAAAATTGCTAAAATAAGTGTTTTTAATTATGTCCATAATGTACCAATATATATATATATATATATTTTGTCGGAGGATCTATAAAAGAAACCTGTTATTCGTCTTGTGAAATTTTTTCCGAATTTTGGGATTTTCGCGCTGCGAGGGTCTAGCTTTGAAGTTTTTTAACTTTATTTTATTGAGCTTCTCAGCGGCGGGCAATTATCCGCTAACAGGGAAATCATTGGGAAAGAAAAAGAAGCTATTTAGAAAAGAGATGACAAGAACTATTGAGGAGATGGAAAAAAAATATATAAGGAAGTAAGTGCTGGAGTCCATAAATCTGTGGGGAAAAAACAGTGACAGAATAAGAAGAAAGAGCTGGAGGAATGCTTTTTGAAATTGAAAATTTAGATGTTCCGAACTGAAAAAATTTGCAGGAATGCCTAATTCGAAATTCTTAAACTCAAGCCGCAAACGTGGCGAAATACGTCACTTTTTTGAAAGTTTAGGAATTAAAAGTTTTCTAATGAATAAAATCAAAAAACAAAACGAAATGCAGTAGTGCGCAATGCTTTTATCTTTTAATCATTTAATTCCGGCCTATATTTGAAATCCGGAAGTAACCTCCGGTTATTACGGGTTTTCTGCTTCGTACATTACACTGTTTAGTATAAAAGAGATGGCGGTTGTAAAATGGCTGTTAGATATCTTGAAAAGTCGTTTCAACCAAACATGATCGAGAGTCAGCGAAATAACGAAATCTCGATCAACTGGACAGCTGTTATAAGCAAAATAAACTATAGTGATACTGCTAATATATTTGAAAAATTTATTTTTACGCTTTTCGAAGCAATAGCTTCATGATCGCAGCAATGCTTGAAGCTATTGCTTCGAAACACGTAAGCATAAATTTTTCAAATATATTAACATTATTATTCCATAAAGATTTTATAAGTGATTGCATTACTGTTTTGTTGTTTTTTTTTGTATTATTCGATTGAAGATATTAATGTAAGCAAGAAGCGGGTAAACTTGAGAGTGTTAATAGGATTACAGTTGTTAGGATTCATAACGCATTCTTCTGGTTTGTATAGCATATGTGTGGACTTGTTTTGTTGTTTGGATTCTCCTGAAACCAGAGCAAAGGAGGGTAAAGATTTTTCCTATCCAAAATTTAAATCGTTCTAAGAATTATTTTGAATTGTTTTCAGATCAGAAAAGGTTAAAAAAAGACGGTTGGTTATTTATTATAAAAAAATTGAATCCTAGCTGTTCATATATAAACATAAAAATCTAGGGCGTAGTTGATTAGGCGGTGCTGTTTCGATCGGATGGGACCTACTTCAATTCCGTTGCGGCACATTAAAAATATGCGAGAATTCCCCTTGCGCTGGCTTAGCGACACTATAATCGACACCGCCTTAAAACAGAAAATCGACATTTAATACAATTTAATAATTTATCAATACGAAATATTGAAGAAAAATAGATACAGTCGGCCACATGAATATTCGGTCACAAGTGTTGTGGAACAAATGAACGCACCAAACAGATAGGAATAAAATTTTATTTGTAATATATTTTTTTTTAAAATAAGTTGTGGGTCTCACAGGGCGGCAAGTACGCCCGTTGTGTGAGTGCCCGATACTCTTATTACCGTTTATTTAAGATACAAAATTACAATTATTCTTGCTTATCCTATACATCATAATAATAGTCAACTAAGTTTATATAACTTATGACATAGTACACACATACAAATACATACACACACCGCAAGTACTCATCTACATACCGATACATGAGGGTAGCAAAATATCTTCAAACACGAAGAAAAGAAGAGAAGAGAAAGAAAATAAAGAAAGAAAGAAAAAGAAAGGAACAATAATGGAAAATTATAAAATGTCATGATTCAAACCGTATCTTGGGTTTTATTATTTGCACTATTCTTTCAGCCATTTCCTTACTTCCCCTTTCCACACACCAAGTTGTTTTTCGTTTAATGTATGATGGGGTATTTTACTAATTAGTTTAATTAGAATTAAATCATCAATATTAATTCGTAGATTTACGCCTCGGGGGTAGATGTAATACATACGAATAATAACACAAAGAAAAACCTCCTAAATCGATAGATGCAAAAAAAAAAAAAAAAGAGGGAAAAAAAAATGATAAACGAAAGAATATCGCAGCTCCGGTAACAACGAACACAGAAAGTCGAAATTGGTGCGCCCCAATAATGTTCGGTCAACGACGGATCGATGCATGAACAGCAGCCCTAAGGTTTTCCGCAACGTGAGGAATAGCGTTAATGCGGCGAGGTGAGGACGTTGTCTGCGTGTAGATCATCAATGAATACGAATTTTGCGGTTAGTATACAAAATAACGCAAGTGCAGTTGTGCGGGAAAGAAAAATGTAAAGTAAAAGTAAGAGAATATCTCGATTGGGACTCACGAAATCCTCGTAATTTTTCAAAAAAAAAGATTGCTATACCGGCCGGTGAGATAGGTCGGTGACTAAATATGTTGCGAGACACTGCGAATAACATTTATCGTGGGTACCGAAGGGAAGGTCGAATCCATTCCATTAGGACGAGGAATTCTGGTACGACGTGTTATTTTTACCGATGAATCGAAGTTTAAAGTTTTTGCTGCTGACGGCAAATAAAAAGTGTTTTTTTATAAGCGGAATACAGGGCATTGGAAGAAAAGAATTTGACTGTGTTGGTCAAACATGGTGGGGGAAGTGTGCTGGTGTGAGGGAATTGCGCGGCTACCAGCATCAGGAATTTGAGTATTATTGAAGGAATACCATGATGACTGCTACCTCTTATATTGAGATTTTGAAAAACAGTTTACGCGCAAGCGCCGAGAAGATACAGAACATGTTTCAGCTGTATCAGGGAACTCGGCACTCGGTTATGGCTGCTCCATAATTGCGCCGCGCTCTGTCATGCCAGCCTTGCCACAGTCTCCCGACACTTGAACTGCATAGAGAATCTATGGGGCTTCTTGGAAACTTCGTGAGAAACCAATTACCAGCCGTACCCCGCTGAAAAGGCGCTTACCGGAGGAATAGAGCAAAATTCCTGCAGATTACTGTCGCAACTTGGTACGATATCATGTCGACTGAAAAGTACGGGTCGGCATGCAAAGTACTAATATGCTCATTTGTCTACGCTATCGGATACCCGCATATGTAAGTCTTATTTTGCCACTGGTCGAATATTAATGCGGCGCACCAATTTTGACTTTTTCTGTTTGTTGTTACCAAAACGGTGATATTTTTTCGTTTTTGTGATGTTTTTTCTCCCCTGCATATATGTATTTAGAAGTTTTTCTTTATGTTATTTCATTTTAAAAATTACAAATAATGCTTTATTCTTATCTGCTTAGTGCATTTATTTCGTGATCGAAGATGAATGCGACTGACTGTACGTAAGTGAGAAAATCACTAATAAATAAGTACCGGTAACTCACTCACTCGCAATCTATACACAGTCGAATTATTTATTCCAAAAAAACTCTTATGTTTCCTGCGTTTTTGTTGTATTTTATCGTTCTTCCTTAATTAGGGACATATATATACAACAGTTCTGTGGCAGCGGTGTTTCAGAATTTAATAATTAAATAGAAAAAACGTTTATCCAATTATTATAAATTTCCTTTTAAATAAGACATTCTGTGGTTTTAAAACATGTAATACGAATGTTTGCAAAGAATAAGAGTTTTTTTTTATGTCGAACAAATTGACGAAGTATATATTAAAATAAATCGAATCTTCTCTTTCTGTTCTACAAAGTATTAAGTTCTTGTTTTTACTTTTGGGGAACAATTTACAGAGGGAAAGCAATGATAATAACGTTACTCACTGCGGAGACGGGTCCTAGTATTTTTCGCGTAATGAAAAAAAAAAGAAAAGAAGAATGCTTGAAGGAATGAAAAGAATGACTCGCAAACTGGGGAAAAAGTCTTTTTGCTTTTATAATTCGATTAACAAGATCGGATTCAAAATTCTGTGTAAACATAATGAATAAATACGCAATGATGACATTGATAAATTTAATGTATTTAGTTCTTTGTTTCATTTCGTTAAAAAAATTACAACTTTATTTCCATCTGTTCGGATTTCTTCCGCAACGCCGTGACCGAATATTAATGTTACGTCGAATAGTACATCGAAAATAGGCCGCATAATTTTAATTTTGACACGACCTCTGATTATATAACTTCATCATTTCATTTACAGAGTAATAATGTGCAACGTGCCGAGTAGAGAAGATGAAGCCATCATGGTGGCTCTCTACTATTATCGGAAAAGGAAGCCCCACTATAAGTTTTGAAAAACATTCTCATAGATTAGTAGCAATACACATCGGAGAATTTTTATTTATACAACAGAATTATTATCTGATGAGCAAAAATTTCAGTTGTTCTACCGTATGTGTCAGAAGGAACGTTTATTGATTACCCTAACCGGTTCCGCTATGCAAAGAACAGCTAATTATGACAAAAGATGCATATATAATATTAGTTTAAATAATTCTGAGATAATTTAATGTTTGCAATTATTACATTTAGATAAAACTCAACATATAAGATCACATCTGGACTGTATGAAATGTCTACTGTTGGCTGTGTGGCAACACCAGCAGAGTTGCTTTTTTGTGTCTTCGTTTTTCTTGGAAAGTGTCGACTAGATCAGTGTTGCTTTTTACCTATTCGTTTTTGTCGTTGTTTCCAGACATGTAGAAATATTCGCTTCTTTTTGTCTGGCATTTGCATCACAGTCGTTTTTTCTCTTTTGCACAATTTTTGCTCTTGCCGTGTTACAATATTAGATCGTTGGTTTCGTTCATGGCCGTTCAACAGCATCGAGTAATGAATAAAACTAGAAGAGGCATATTTGTAATTCACTTTAATTCGTTAATCGTTTAAATATATATATATATCCGCAAGGCCACCAATGGAATGAATAATTGTGTAGAAGTAAAGAAATCGCTTTTTTAAAAAGATTAAAAATAATTAACGAGATATATTATGTACAGCTTCAAAATGAGCCAAGTACGATTAATAGACTTATTGCGCACATATAACGTACAGAATCCTAATAAGACAGTTCAGACGCGATAAAAATATCAAATAAAACATGTAACTTAGAAGGAACGGTTTGGCTTATTAAAATAATACATTCATAAATTGCAATTCAAATTATCTTTATGAAAATCTATAACTTCAAGATAAACGATTAGCCGGCGGCAAGAATATATAATACGGAATTTGAAACAACTGTCTCGAAAATAGCCCTTAAAAAAATCGTAACTTATTAACAGATGAGCCTTAAAAGTGAAATTCAAAATATTAAAAACACACAGCAGAAGCTCTTTCATGAAATTAAAAATATCATTTTGATCCCCCTTGGGCGTTAAAAAACAGCATAATAAAGGATGTTCATTTAATTAGCCAAAATGAAAAAGTCGAGAAAATCAAAATGTATCTCAAACATGTTCGTAAAAAAGCTATTTACGGGGAAAATACAGTCGAGCTGCTCACAACTTTATATTTAGAACATCAGAGCACCGAAAGAAGCTCGAAATTTTAGGATTTTTTCGTTTTTTTCGTTATATCGATGGAAAGAAGATCGTCATTTATCGGGAACGAAACACCATATATTTCATTTTCTTAACGAAATTTTCCAAGTTAGCAAAAAGTTCAAAAAAGCGCAATGATTACCGTTAAAAATTTTGAACATTTCCGAATATTTTCCGATTTTCGGGCATCAGCATTTCTAACTTAAAAATTAATCGCCGGGACATTAAAAGCTCGAAATTTTGGAGGAAAAAAATAGTTTCTTTTCCGGGGGCCGTGATATAGAGTGAAGGGTGCTATTTGATAGGAACTAAACTATATTTCACTATTCGTTTTTAAAAAAGTTTCTTAAATATGATATATAAGTATAAAGCGCAAGTTGATATATAGTTTGTCAATCATTTTTTTTTTTTTTTTTTTTCTTTTGTAGAAGCGGGAATCAAAATAAGACCACAGCGTGTGAAGTTTAAGTAATTCGAAATAGAATTATTATAAATATAAATAAACTGTTCACGTACATTATGGGGGGGATTTTTTTTTTTTTTTTTTTAACCGGACTTCTAAAAGTGCATTTTGGTAAGTAGACGATGATCTGAAGTTCAATATATATATATATCTAATTATTGTGAACAGTTCTCTATTTAAAAGTATATGCAGCGACTTCGAAAATACGACGCGGTCGCCTAGTACTGGTGGACACTCAGCTTTACGCAATGGTGAAATTTTTAACATGAACTAGCGAATACAATCTTAATATTATGTGAAAGCTAGAAAATTTAAGAGCTCAAATTGTGAAAAACATAATTTCAAGCTTCAGGACAATAAATTCACAAACCAGGGTGTCGTAGGAGCTGAAATGTGTTTCATGTTTTTATAATTAAAATACAGAAAAAATGCGACATATCCAAAAATCGGATCACATGGTAATGTTTACCGGCTAATGAGAATATAAATTTTTTTCTGGCTGCCTGGTAAGAGATGAATATGTAGATTCTAATAATGCGTGTATAAATGTATAGTGTTTGTAAATTTCAATACGAAACAATTCTATAATTTTAAACAATAGACTGCACTTGATCAATACGATGTTTGTCTGAAATTAGTATCGATAGAGTTATAGTTATGGATCAAAATTATAAGCCTCAAACGGTAACTGCAAATCTACCGACCAAATCACGATAAATTGCCGAACAATACTAGACATCTTTCCTGCAGTCAACTTAGTTCTTGAAGCAGATAGCGCTAACAATAAAAGCATTTATCTGTTTCATTCGCATTTCCAACATTAATATATTTAGTAAAACAATTAAAAATCCGAAGAGTTGGACTGCGAAGTAGCCAATAGAGTGAGCCTAACTATTGTGACGGATTCGGCCGCCATGACTTTCGATATTTATCACGCTGTACCGAATTAAAAAATGATAATGATTACTCTTTTCCAAATTCTAAATTCCTCATTTCTCCGCGTTTTGACAGTTTCTCAGGCCTCCGATTTCTATTTCTCCGATTTCTTCGGGCAGCGTGCAAACTGAGCATTCTCCGACCGTAATGCTAGATCGACAAATTTCGTGGAAATTGCCAATGTGCACGGCGCCAATTTGGCGATCCGTGCATACGTGTGTGTTAATTATATGAGGGTGGTTCGTCCGATGTTTGTCCGATCTGGCGTTGTGTGCGTCGGAGATGCGATTCGAGCTACGTCGAGGCGTGAGAAGTTTTTTTTCTTAGAACCCGAAAAAACCGACGCAGGGTACCCGCCATTCCACCGATTTTGAGAATGTTCTAGAAAAATCGGTGGCGTATTCATTTTTATATATATACTTTTTATTATTAGGCAAAATGGCCGTTCAATAAAATCGTGGTCGAATTCTCTGTGAAGCCGATCAGTTCTCGCTTGCTGCTCGTCGCAGGCAGATCTCGACTGCTTTGGCCAGAAGGCATTTTCTTGTACTTTTCACAGCTACACACGCCGTTCGAGGCAAAATTTATATTTTTTCACTGCTTTGGCCGCTTGAGGCAAATTATACCGATTCGAATATTCGTTGGCGTTTTTCTTTGGTGATCAGTTTATATATGTTTTTTCTTTCAAATATAATTCGATTTACTCGTCTTACCAAAAAATTTGTTGTTTTTTTTTTTTCGTTGCAAGGACACGTTTTCGTGACATCTCCGCCGCGGAGACCTTTCCGTTTTTCGTTAAACCCTAGCAAGGCCTAAAGCTCTGCCGGAGCGAGCTAACGGCTACGTTGCGCCGAAGAAGCAACGTTGGCTCCCGGAACTTTCTTTTTTATTTTATTTTCATATTTATTTTTTTGTTCATCGCGGAAGCTGGTCAGTCACACTATGTAGAGTATGTATGTGTGTATAAATGACTGTGATATTCTTACACTATAGGTAATAAGGAAATTTCGTTGGTGTTATTGAGCTTATAAAAATCATGTAACGTTTTTGCGTTACGAAAGTGCATTATGAAATTATAATAGAAATTTCTGCGTAAAATTTATAAATTTTCCGGTTTTAAGAATTTTTTTTGATTACTACGAGAAAAAAGCATTGGTAATAGTTTATATTAATGCCCCCAGTTCATTCTGCCTCTTTTCAGATCACAATAATACGTTCGTCGTCGCTACCTTTTAGTTCGTTTTACTTACTTTCTAGTTCGTCTCAATTTATTTCATATTTCATTGCAAATTAATTTAAAATATTAATTTTTTTAAAAATAGTTCAAATTAATTCAAACTTTTTGAACTATTTTTACCACTTTATTGGTCTTAAAATATTTCAAATTTATTCAGAACAGTGGATAGCTAAATCCAAAAGCGAATAATTTAATTTATAATTTTAGAATAATTAATGCGATTATTTGTTATCAATTTAAAAAAAAATTACTGTACATTTATGATTGAATTATTTCATACTGAATGAAAATATTTTTTGTTTTAAAAATTTTAATTTACTATTTCAGAGATATTTACAAAATTCTACGCTAATAAAAAAATGTCAAGATAATTTTAATTATTAATTATTAATTTTAAAACAATCTGATTTTGTCCGTTACAATTATTGTATGTCACCACATGTCACCGGTATCTCATTTGCATTACAATAGTACCTGTTGCGCCGACTTCCGCATTGTCAGTTTTCGCGGTCCGACCCGGTTTTCAAAGTTATTCTTTTTAGTTTTTATTGTCTTTTTTGTTTTGTTTTTTTTTTTTTTAATTATGCTTGCCGAAATCGAGTTGTGCGACGCGCCGTGTAAGCCCTTTTGAGATCATACAATATTATATACGACATCGTGTTCTTCCGTATTTCAGGTTTAATTAATTGCACCAAATATCTCCTTTCTTTTTTTTAAAATCATTTCTTTTTTCTTTTTTTTTACTCCTCTATCGTGTCTTTGTTAAATTTCGTGCTTTTTTTACTTTTTTTTTTTTTTTACATGCCTTCATTACCAATTTCCGCCCTTTTTTTTTTTACTTATTTTTTTATTGCAAAATATGACCACCTACTATATACTTACGGGTTTGCACGGTGTGTCAGAGCCTACTCACCATCACTAAAAACTTGGAATTTCGGTGTGGCCGGCGGATCGGCGGTGTTAAATGCGGATACAGGAAATCGGCCAAAGTTGGAACGTGGCTTTCTCAATGCATGGTACCCCTGTTAAAAATGTGGGTGTTTGTTGCTACAGTCTTGTACGTCCGTAATCCTCGTACATATCTACTTCGGCATCTGCAATTATCCACTAGAACAATTACCGACTGGACCTCCTTCTGTCGTGAGGTTATGATGCATTATTTCAAGAAACATTCGACTCCTTTAGGAGGTAAAGATCGGATTGTGCAGATTGATGAAGTAAAGTTCATCAAAGTAAAATTTGCGTCAACCTCCTCTTCGCGCCATGAGGCTGGTTTATATGGGTTTTTGGCGCTACCGATGTTGCTTCCGGAAATTTTTACCTAACTCTTGTTGCTGATCGTAGCTCCGAAACGTTGCTTCCAACAATTATTCGCCGTGTTATCCGTCCCGGTTCTATCATCCAATCTGACGAATGGAAAGAGTATACTCCCCTTTCCGGTGATCCTAATTACATCCACCGTACTGTAAATCATTCCGTCACATATGTTAATCCGGATACTGTGGGGTTCACACCGATAACATTGAACGTTTGTGACGTGAAGCCCGGAGTAAAATTCCGAAATAGGGGTACTAGGGAAGATTTCTTCCCCTATTATATCGCGGAATTTTACTTCTGGCAGCGAGTGCCACATTTCCAACTCATCCACACCTTCTTTAACACCGCCGCAGAGATGTACCCCGCTTATTAAGGTATGTCGATTTAGTATATTAAATATCTCACCTTTAAAATTACTACATTTCATATTCCTTCTATGTGTATATTATTTTAACGGTTATTTTTAATATTTTCTTTATACGTTACTTCTATTTTTTTACGTCATTTATAGAGTATGTTCGTTATTTTTAAAATATTCCCTTTGCGCTATTTCGCTTTTCCGCGCCATTTTAAATATGTAACATATCATCTTTCCGCTATTCCGGTATTTCACATTTCGCGCCATTTCGTGTACGATCGTTACGTTACTTCGCCTTTTTTCATATCATGTTCATTTTTGGTCGTAATTTTAGTTCGTTCATTTTCGCTGTTATTCATAGTGTGTGAGCTAACAACACAAGCTATGAATAACAGCGAAAATGAACGAACTAAAATTACGACCAAAAATGAACTGAGGGCAATAATATAAACGCTTACCAAAACATTATTATCCGAAAAAAAAAAAAAGGACATCGTCGATGAGAAACGTTACTCTTCTATAAGAATTATAGAAATCGATCAGGGGTCCAAATCTGCATCACGAGGTCCGAAGGATGACGTTTATATTTTTCTTGTGCGTGTAATAAGGCGACAATTAAATTTTTATTGAAAAAGAAATTGTTTGAGATACTTGTTTGCGTTAAGAAAAAGTTTTGAATATTTATTTATTTTGCAGTTTCGATGTTTATATTATGTTCACGCGTCTTACACTTATCTAAGAATGTAAGAAAACACTTTTGCCTGTCACGTGAGCAGTGAAATGTGTACTTCATAAGTTTGTAATTGGGTACGCGCGTAATTTTTTCGAAACAAGTTTGACGTATTTTAATATAAACGTATTTACGTACGCCACTTGTAAGCGAAGTCTTGGTCGTACCAGCCGGCAATTTTAAATTCTTGATTTATTAAAGAAAAACAAACTACTGACTAGGACAATTTAATTGTACAAAATATACAAGTAGAACGTTTGCTGGCCGATGTTAGTTGAGATTTCTAGACAATTGGTGCTTCCTGTTGTTTCTGCAGTTAATATTTGAATTATTAAAACTCGCCGACAGTGTAGTACACTCTCTGTTCAGTGTTTGCACCCCCCCCCCGGACATTGTACACTTTTTTTTTTTTAGGCGCAACCGGTTTTCCCTTAAAAATAACTCAGTCGTCCTGGCCGAATTCTGGAGACTGCATAAACTGATTAGAAATTTATTTCTAAACCGGTACGATAAAAATTGGTTACCCACCACCACCGTTTCATCCTGAATCATGTAATAAGCGTATGCTAATAAATTTTGGATTTTCATCACGCAATATACCTTTCGCCGTATTTGAAAAGGTAAATTTTTTGACCTTGCACAGTGCAAATTTGTTGTGACCTAGAATTGTCGCGGCTCTGCAAATAACTCAAATGCGGGAGCTGCGGTTTCATTTTCGCGTGCTGTTATAAAAAGTAATAAATGAGGTCATTTCTTGTTGATGTTGTGCTACTATGAATCTTTCTAGTATTGTATTTTTATTGCGTTTGTCTGCGTTACGGCTTGCGTATTTCGTTTGGATTTTCGGAAAATTCAATGATAAAATTCATCACCGAGGAGGCGGCATGCTGCGTTTTCCGATTTTTTTAAGGAAACGAAAACAATCGAATCCGAGTGTGTTACGTCGATTGACGAAATAATGAAGTAAAGGAAACAAAAATAAAACTGTATAATTATCAAGAGAGAGAGAGAGAGTGATGACGTTAGCTTCAACAGTGTCACACGCTATATTTACTATGGGAGACTACACTACGATCGCACTAGTAAATTGTAATTCCCGTAGATTAAATCTAATTGTAAAGTTGTCAGATTCGTAGCAGACGAACATTTATATTCACTTTCGCGATAGTTCTTCGTTATTGTTCGGTTTTTTTCGCTATGCTGAAGATAAAGTCCGCGTGACTAATTAAATCATCTTTATTTTTCTCGGAAAATGGTAATGATTTTTTTCTTCTCTACCGCGCAACTGAAGAATTTAATATGTAATTGTTTCCTACACGAGCAGCATCCGTCTGATCGAATTTTAATACGATGTTTTCGTCTGTTCCGGTTCATGTTTACCAGTTACCGAATAATGTTATCAAATTTATCTAATCAGCAATCAATTTAATGCCATTTCCAATAAAGGCATTAATAAAAACGTGCCGAATAAAAAAACATATGCGCTCTTTACGTTATTCGATTCGGGAAAATTTTCTGTAAACTTTATAATCAGTCGAAAGATTATTAGTTGTGTTTTTTGGTTGATCAGAAATTTTTAAGTGTCCGAAAAAAAAGTCTAGAGATCGTTTATACTGAATCTCGGAATTCGCGATTTCTTGCGCGCTATCATTAAGTTAAAGTTTTTACAAATTTTTTTAAATTGAGACACACATTCGATCGAATCCGGTGAAAAAACAAAAAAGGGGCATCTCAATGAAATTTTTCCGGCGCTTCTTCTCAGGTAACGTTTTTCTTTTATTTCGCCATAAACTACTTTTTCCCTTCAGATGCAACTTTAAGTTACCTTTAAAATGTAAAATCGCTAATAATTTCATAAAACGTAAAATTTATTTTAATATACGCTCCTAGGCAGACCATACACACATTATACGTGATAAATATACAGTGTAGCTCTGTATAAAATGTATTTCAATTAAAACAGTATTATTTTATATTAAACATATATGTAATTGTAGCGATAAATGTAAATGCGAGGAAAAATGAGAACTCTGTTTGGTGCTATTAATGTTATAATTGGTCACAGAAGTGGAAGTTTTAGTAATTTAAATAAAATAGTTAGAAGCAGTTTCATTAAAAAAATGTTGATTTCCGATATTCTCTCTACTTAACATACCTGAGATGTCTTTTATGAAAGTTCTATAACTTTGAACAGGATTCTTATAGATTGCTGTATGTCGGTCTACTTCATAGCGGAATAATTATTAATCTTAAATACGCTTTTTTCTCTTTTTTTTCCCCCCGTTTGATCCTATTTGTACAGCAGTCCTTTTTACAAAAAATAGTAAAAAAAAAAAAAAAAAAAAAAAAAAAAAAAAAAAAAGATTAATGGAAATCCAATTTTTTATACTGATATTTCATAGTTCTCGCACTTTTGTCGAACGAACGTGTCTTTTTTTCTCAGACAACGGAACGGAAATTAGCTTCCTCTCACTGTAATATTCTTTAAAACATATAAATTGCTTAACGAAAAAATTAAAATCATTTGCTTTCTTTTGTTATGATTATTGTTGGTGTTGTATTTGTTACCTTAATACCTGTTATATACTTCTTCATAAACTTATACACTGATTTCGTTGTTAAAAATTTACCTCGCCAAGATGGAATAAGTCGGTTTGACCAGTGTATAATATATTACAATATACACATATGTGTGTGTATGGTAAATTTTTGTTTTTGAATAATCTTCATTTCAATCGATTTCATTATAAATAGAAAATTTGAATAATAAATTTAATAATAAATATTATCGAAGAAATTATTAACACTGATATAACTTCGTTAAAAATTGCCTACAAAGAACAAGCTGTTTTAATGTTAACAGTTTTTTTATACGGTTTTCTAAAACACATCTCGCGAAACAACGAGTAGACAAAATGATGGGATGGTAAACAGTATTCAAGAACACATGCGCGAAGCATAAATTTACATATATTCGAATTTTTTGTCGGTCTAGATTGCGACTTTGAGATTTCCGTGTAATCAAACCCACATCTCGCCGCGGCAAGGCATCATTATAGACGGTAATAAAAATACGGTGCTGGTAGCGAGCGACTAATTCTGTTACAATTTTTGTTTTCCCGGTACCGTTTTTAGCTCTTTTTATTTGACACCAGAAAATCGGATAAACATCCTTCGAACTCTTTACTTACTTTGTTGATTTACGTGCCGTGTACTGCATGTAGGCCAGAGGCACGATCGGAATGTGGGAGAGGTTAAATTAGAGAGTATAGTTGGATTAGTTTAAGAAAGGTTGTTAGGTTGTGAGAAGCTTTGAGAGAGTCGGAGAGAATATTTTGGAGTGTAAGTGGTTGATCGAGAAGTGCTCTTTGGGAATTATATTGTGGGCAGCTTATAAGGAAGTGGTGTACAGTGATAGGAACATTGCAGTGTGAACAAATGGGGGCAGGTTGATTTTTAAGAAGATAACTATGGGTGAGTTTAGTGTGACCTAGACGCAAACGAGCGAGCACGACTTCTTCTTTCCTGTTTTTTGACGAGGAAGTACTCCAGCGAGATGTAGAGTTCCGTATAGCACGCAACTTATTGGAGGATGGTGTCGTTGTCCACTTGAGATTCCAAGAGTCTTGAACTGACTGTTTTATAACTGCTTGAAGATCATTAATCGGTGTGGGTAGTTGAAGATATGGTTTAAACGGTGATCCTTCTTTAGCTGCTAAATCGGCTAGCTCGTTTCCGGGGATGTTGACGTGAGATGGTATCCATGCGAATATGACTTGAACATTAGATGACACAATGGAGTGAATTATTTCTTTTGCTGTTGGATATTGTTTGGGGTTATGCAAATCTTGTAGACATTGCAGTGCTACGAGAGAATCTGTACAGAGAATATAGGAGCTGATTCTATCCTCGACGATGGTATCTGTAATGACCATTTTGATAGAGTACAGTTCTGCAGAAAGAATTGAAAAGTGCGGAGGGAGGGAAAAACGAAGAATAATGTTGCTTGAAGAGGCAGCTCCGCATCCGACTCCATATTTGTTTTTTGATCCGTCAGTAAATATCTTTTTGTGGTGAGGATATTGAGAAATCATATTGTTGAAGGAGTTTTTACTATGATGTGTTTAGGAGTTCCGTGTTTTGAATACTGTGTAAGACTAAGATCCATTGTAACTGTATAGTCGCTCCAGGGTGGAATAATGGAGAAGTTGATCCGAGAAACAGGAGGAAGGTGTAGGTTTAGTGAAGAGAAGGAAGTTTGAATTTCTTGGAAGAAAGAAGGGGAGGAGGTCGGAATCGTTGCAGAAAAGGAGGGGAGATTTGGATTTGAAGAAAAGCGGAGGTAGGAGAAGAGAAGGGAGCGTTGTCTATATACATGGAGAGGAAGTTCGCCAGCTTCAACTAAAATGCTGTTTATTGGAGTAGTAGGAAAAGCTCCAATTGCAAGTCTGATTGCTGAATGATGAATAACGTTTAGTGTAGATAGCAGACTTTCGCTGGCAGAACTGTAAGCGGCTATTCCATAATTCATTTTTGATTTGATAATGGAATGATATATTTTTAGTAGCGATGATCGATTTGAGCCATAGGTGGTATGAGCAAGTTTTTTAATTAGATTGAGTTTGGTAATACAGTTAGCTTTTAGGTTGTTAATATGAGGTCTCCACGTTAGTCTGCTATCGAAGATTAGTCCGAGGTATTTTGCAGTATCTGCTGTTTTGATATGTGAACCATTTAAATGGAGGTTGAGACTCTGCTTGCATTTGTTAATTCGACAGAAGTGAACTGCTGTTGTTTTGGAGGAAGAGATTTCAAAGCCGAATTTGGTTGACCAATTGACTAATTTGTTGACTGTCTCTTGTAGTATTTCCTCTCCGAGAGCAACATGAGCGGCCGAGATAAAGATGGTGAAATCATCAGCGTACAGTGCATAGTTAACTGGGGGGGAAATCTGTTTTACAATGTCCTTAATTGCGATGTTGAATAGTGTGGGACTTAAAACTGATCCTTGAGGAACTCCGGTGGATAGTTTGTAACATGATGAGACTGAATCTTTAATTCGAATATAGAATTGGCGGGAACTGAGAAAATTTTGAATGAAAAAAGCCAGGTGACCTTGAATATTCCAGTGCTGAAGTGTTAACAGGATCTTGTTTATCTGAACTTGATCGAATGCTTTTACAAAGTCGAAAAAAATAGTTAAATGATGGTGTTTGTCCGAAAAAGATTTTTGAATGGAATTTCTCAAGTGCACTAATTGATCTATAGGAGATCGACCGGTTCTGAAGCCACATTGTTTCTTTGTAAGTTTCTTGAGTCGAGGAGCCATAGTAGCCGTTTATTAACAATTCGTTCAAAGATTTTGCTAGTTACTGATGTTAAAGAAATGGGTCGATAGTTGTTGATGCAAGTAGGATTTTTGCCTGGTTTGAGAATTGGAATGATTTCTGCGATCTTCCATAACTTAGGAAAAGAATGCGTTGTCCATATTTTATTAAATATAAAAAGGAGGAAATTAATTGTGGATTCCGAGGAGTTGAATAGCATAAGTGCGTGTACTCCATCAGGATCAGGGGATGAGATTTTTGTATCTTTAATGGCACGTTTGAGTTCATTGATTGTAATGAGTGAGTTGTAAGGCTCGTCATTTGATGAGAAAAATTGATGCTGGTAGTAGATGTTATTTGTATCCACGTTATTATCAGAAGAATTATGTGATAAAATATCTACAAATGCTGTAGCCAGTAAATTTGTGTCAGTAATAAGGTGATTATTGACGATGATACAAGAAGGTGAAGACAAATATGGTCTTCTATTTATACTTTGAATTTTCTTCCAGACTGCAGCCGAAGTGGTTTTGAGATCGATTGAGCTCACATAGTCTTGCCAGGACTTACGTTTAGCTTGTTTTAAAATGTATCGGGCTTGTGCCTGGAGTTTCTGGAAAGTTAAGTGATTTTCTAAAGAAGGTTGGGATTTTAATTTCTTCAGGGCTTTGCGACGATTTCTTATGACAACGGAACATTCTGTGGACCACCATGGAATAGAATTGGACCGGATTTTTGTTTTTGGTGAGTGTACATTGGCGTGTGATACTAGTTGATTTGTAAACCACTGAATGTGGGTTTCAGGATCTAGTTGGCTAGTATCTTTGGAATTCAAAGTGTGGGTTAAGGTGTGGTTGAAGGCTGACCGATCCATTCTTCGGTAGGCGTATTTCGGTTTTGGATATGGAGAAGAAAAGTGTGGTTTCTTTGGGCGAATTGCGATGGTAGGGCGATGATCACCGCCACTCAGATTGTGGTCACCAAAGACTTGGAATTCGCCAGGAAGATCGGGAGACGAAAGTATAAGATCCAGATTAGACCAAGTTCTGAAAGAGAAATTGTAGTGGGTTGGTTCAGCAGAACGCATTATAACGAGGTTGTAGTTTTGAATTAGATTTTCCAATATTTGTCCTTTTTTGTTTCTCTTGGTACTGCCCCATGATGGGGAGTGAGCATTAAAATCGCCGCATAGAAAGAACGGGCGTGGTAGAGAAGTAATAATGCTGTTAAGATCTTCCATAGAGGTATTATTATTTGGGGGAAGATAGATTGATCCAATGGTGATTGGTGTAGACAGGAATATTTTTGCTGCAACAACTTCGATGGCTGTTTGAAAATGTGTATTTGCTCAAAATGTATTGATGACTTTACTGCTAATAAAACACCGCCAGACGCGCAAAGAGAGGATGACCGGTCTAATGAAGGTATGTTGAACGATGGGATATTAATACAGCAGTTTTGTTTTGTGTGAGTCTCTTGTAAACAGATAATGGATGGTTCATATTGATGGATTAGAACTTTTAATTCCTCTAAATGACTAAAGAAACCATTACAGTTCCAGCTTATGAGTGATTCTTTGTTATTTTTGAACATTGAATAATATTATTAATTTTGTTAAAGAAGAAAGGATGATTGCTGAAGTTAGGCTTATGATATTTGATTTTATGACGGAAGGGAAGAAAGATTAATGATGTCTTTTAGTTTCCGTTTTAGTTTAGTGAATTGAGTTTTTATCGATTTGGAATTTAAGAAAATGTAAGTTTCTTCGAGCATTTTTATTATATCTATCGGGGAGACATTGAATTCAGTGAGAGTTTGATTAATATCTGTAATCGTTTTACTTTTCGTATTGTCCATTAATAAGAAAAAATTTATAGCTGAAATTGGGAATTCTTTCTTTTTAAATTTTTCATTAATGATGTCTTCGATTGGTTTTATAAGATCTCTAATAGAAGGTTGTTCTACATCTTGTTCTGAATCATCTTCAGATAGATTAGTGATTGGCTTGTCAGGAGAGTAGGGCTTAGCATTGTCATTATATTTAGTTCTAATACATTGTTTTTTAGGTTTCATTAATTGTAAGGTTTTGATAGGGACTGTATTTGTTTGAGTTTGATCGTTTTTTCCTGAGGATATCGTTGAAATGGCTGACGGTGGTGGACGTTTAGAAACGTTAGAGGAAAAGGCATTTATAACGAGGTGAGGTGGTGGTGACTGTTGAGAAGGTAGGGGAGAATCGATTTCCGTCACTATTTCTGAATTTTCTATTGAGTCTTCTACTTCTTCGTCAATAAACTGAAGACAATCATCTGCTTTATGTCCTTTTGTTCCACATCTAAAACAAGAGAGTTCGTCTGAAGAGAGAAAAATACGATAGGAGTGATCAGAATAAGTTAGGTTGAAGGAGCTTGGTAAAAAGGAAAGATCATTTTCCGATTGGATATATACTTGGCGGCGCCAACTTATGACATGAGAAAACATGTCGTCAGATGGATTGACACGTAAAATGGCTATTGGAGATAAAAGTTTTAATTTAAAAATATTCACAAGTACTTTTTCTATTTCTGAGTTTGGGATAATTGGCGGGACATTAGAAAGAATTAGTTTTTTTGAAGGTGTTTTGAGTTTCCTCGTTTTGATAAAACTATCTTCATGATTAAAGCCTCCATGTTCTGTTTGGAATTTTTCTACGAGATCTCTTTATTAGAAAGAAAAATGATGACCCTGTTACCACTAACTCGGGAGGCGGCTATAATATTTTTAGCGCCTCCGACAAGATGATGGATAGAGAGGAGATAGTCGCGGATTTTAACTCCTTGAACGTGATTAAAAATAATTGCTTGATCTTCTTTGGGATATGTCATTGTAGTAATTGGAATAATTCGTTGTTTAATTTTATCTGCATAGAAAGGACGGGTTACTTCGACGGAGGGATTCATGATAACTAGGAGATGAGGAGGTTAAAATCGATAATGTCTTTATCAACGAGCAACGGCTCGCCGATTAACGAAAGCGAAACGATAGTTTGAAAATTGACTTACCGCGCGCGGAGAAAGAGAGTGATAATAGTTTACAAAAACGATACGAGACCGGATGCGACGAACTCGAGAGAACGGATCACTTTACTGGAACGCGAAAAACACGTGATAGACGAATACTGCGTAACACGAGAATCCCCTTCGAACTCTAATTTATCTTTTTTTTTTTGTTTATTTTTATTTATTTATCTGTCTTTATCTATCTATATCTATTTTTTATCGTATAATGATGCGTAATTCGTGAGTTGAGTTGCCCGGTAAGTGAAGGAGAAGGTGATAAGAATTCTTTTGGTAAACATTGTGCATCGGTAAATGCAGCTTTAAAATATAAAAAGTTGCACTAAAAATCGTTAAGCTTCCCTCCACAGTTGGGGGGACTAAATTTATAACAGATTTATCGTAAGATTCCGGTTTCACGGACTTTGAAAGCAGAGGAGGTTTTAAAATTTCGTAAAAATGCTTTTATCTAACCGTTTTTTGTCGCCTGTAAAGCGGATTAAATTAATATGTACGATTCGAAATAAAACGTAACGGCTACAGCTATTTTATTTTTAACATCGAAAAATAAAACTGTTATTATTAGAATTTAGTGGGTTTTTTTTTTTTTTTTTTTTTGAATTTAGTTACTGACAAAAGAGAAATAGCTTTCGTTTTAAACCCATCGGCGGCAACTATAGTGCAACATAATGCACAACGTTAGTCTTATTTGTGTTGCGGTCCTGTTTGCGCGTCATTGGAATAAAAGAAAACGGGAAAAAGGTTTATATCCTCGTCTGTCTATTTATTCTTCTCAGGTGACTGTAATATTCTTATTTATCGGGAACTAAGAAAAATCGTATAAGATGCGACACGAAAAAACCTCGGATTAAATACACGGGGAACACCGCTGTTGAGTATGATGTTAATCGGGAAAATCCACTTAAAAACTAAGAAAAGATCTCCCGTACAAAATAATTCTTTGTCGAAGCTAGTTTTCGGAGCGCATGCAGTCTACCAGCATAACATCACTAGCGTCATTTACAGTTTCGCTTTATAAAACATACGTTGCTTACGAATCGATTATTTAATGGTTTTTTCTTTCTTCTATTTGTATAATAATTTTCGGGAAACATATTCAGGTTTTTTCATACGTTGTAGTTATATTTGCAATTTTTAAGCCTGAAGCTCAATTTAGCGTTACGCTACTTCCTCGTGTCAAAGTAAGTTCATTTGTATAACACATTCTTTTATATAGCGACTTTGCACAATCTTTTATTGTTTCCTTTCCTGCGTTTAGCTAATCGGTTGCGGATGATAACAAGTAATTTATGTATCATCTCTCAACGTATTTTTAAATACCAGTTTGTATTTAACAATATTGGCAAAATATCAATCTTACGTGGTTTTTTTTTGTTTTTTGTGGGACAATAAAAAAAAAAAAAAAAATCGGATTTATATTCAGTATATTTCACTATTAATTCAAATGTCTCTGGCTTATACGGGAAAACATATTAATATACCAAGTTGAGCTGCATTACAAAGAGCGGCGAATACTTTTACATTTTTAATTGTCTACTCGACTGTGAAGATCCTTGCTGAAAATCGCCTGTCCATGTATCTATTTCCGGCCTTTGATTAGAATATGAACACTGTCGGCGGGAGATGCTAGAAATTATTTTTTACACGCGCAAACGTGCATCTTATTTAAAACTATATCTGCGCTAATTTTTCTGTGCGTAATGTGTGTTCCACATTATTAATTTGTTACAAATTGTTATGATTATAAAAAAATTAATTTACCGATGTGCATAATGTTTTTTTTAAATTTAATGGAACGAAGTTCTTTATTAACGCGGGCTACCTAAATGGCAAAATCGTTACGTAACGCTGGATTCTTTATTTCTTTTTCGTAAAAAATAATAGAAAACAATTGAATAAGATTCCATACTACCGTAGTAGTAATTTTATTTTAAATATTTACCGTAGAAAACATTAAATATTCATTATTTTATCGAGTGTATTTTACCGTTTAATTTCGCACACTTCATTGACGTTTCGCCATAGTTGTTCGGCTACATCGTACCCGAAAGTAGGTAGAAAGGATTCGTTTCAGCAAGGTGCAGGTTGTATACCCATTTGTTGCAAGCGCAATTTTTAATAAAATACAACCGAGCCATCCTACGACGTCGTCGTTGCCCATGCCTTCGCCGTTATTTCGTCACTTTGACCTCGGAACCCTCGCCTAGCCGTCCGGTTGTGTCCCAGCTACCTCTGACTACTCCCTAGAACAAAATATACAGCATCGAAGAAATCATAGGATTTATACAAGAGAAGTGCTGACAATTAAACAGATGAGCTACTTTTAAATTATAATACTGCTTAAGAGAGCCAAATTAGTACAAACTTGATAAGGATGGTGAAAAGTCGAGGAAAATTGTGTGAAATGTACGAAAAACCCGTCAGAAAATGGTGGGAAATAGCAAAAATTGACAAAAAAATTAGCGTAAAAGCCTCTAAAACACACATTTCTCCACATGGCAAATGCTCATTTTCCATGTGTGATAATACACTCGTCGATTTGATTCGTTTCTTTACTTACAACTACAACTCAATCTGTTCAATAAATATCACTTAAAAACTTAATCTTAACGAGAAATTGTAACTATCTAGATAGTTAACTAAAATTATGTTCCTAATGTTAATGTTTAATAATAATAATGATAATAGAACAAGAAAAAGCGTAAGGAGCCTGACTGGGGTCCCACGACCGCACACAATTTTTTTTTTTTTTTTTATTAAAATTAACGTTCAAAAATAGTATAAGAAATTATTCTTTCTTTCTTCTACACCATAAGTGTTTTCATAATTCAGTATACATTTTTTTTTTTGGCTTTTCAGTTTTACCGCCTAAAAGATATTAATTTTTATGATAAACCATTCTATTTTTCCCGGCAGTCGTCAACTCAGTGCTAAGTATCGTGACTTAACATTTCGGCACCTTTCCGTGTTAAGTTTGTTCGCTTTCCGTCATAATATCTATCCCGTTACAATTTGTAGCGTTATGCTTGAATTTTTTTCTTGTTAAAAATCAATTTTTTTTCACATTCTCCATACTTAATACTTAAAAAAAAATCGATTTCTTTATTTTGAACTGCATATCCGCGGTAAAAACATCAAAAGCCACACCTCTACAGTAACTCGGCAAATTTATAATATTTTAAGTCAATAAACCTAACCTGACGCTGAAACCAATCATGAACGAAAAGCAACCAAAAAGTCTCAACTCCCGCATTATTAAGGACAACTCAAAAACCACCGATCAGATGGTCGCTACTATGCTTGCTGGGTGGGGGGGGGAGTATTTTTCTTTCTGTCTGTCTGATGTTACACTTTTCGAAGCTACTTTGTTTGTTTTTCCGTACAAAATAATAGTGTAGGATAATTTTTTATTGAAAGATAAGACGACGTTTAATTTTAACTGCTTTAAAATCGACTTTTTTTTTTATTTTAAACTTAAAACGCCGTTGTTTCCACTAGCGTAACATCGTGCATTCAGAGAGGCACTAGAGAGGCAATATGCACGTACATCGGTTGCCGGAAAGCCCTAACACAGTTTTATCTTTTGTGTTACCGCCCGATAGATAATAATCATTTTGCCACTTATCCCGACATTTTTCTCCGTGATTAATAAGTATACAGTATAAAACCTTTACCATTCACATGGAATTTCTTCGTAAATTTGTAAATAGTAAGTCGTTTACAGTTTTATTAAATTTTGTATAATCTAGAAAAATCTTTTCAGTGTAAATACGGTAAATTTAAATACAGCGAAAAACGCCGAATGCGAAAGTGGTTAAATCTACACATCGGGTAGAGTATTTTATTCCGAGGAAATGGAAATGTATCAAGTAGGAAGTTTGTTTGCTCTGCCAAATCGAAAGCGATTTTTCACAAAAAACCAAATTGATCAGTTAGCAATTAACAAAATAAGCGGGGAAGTAATATTTATTCTCTACAAATAGGTAAAGAAATTTTCAACGTATTTTTCATTCAAGAATTTCGTTATAAACAAAAGTTTGCCGATACTTTACTCCGAAATAACAGCGGCAAATAAAGAAGAAGCAGAAAGATGCAAATGTCTCTTGCGCGTGCAATCGATTGATACATGTGAGTAGAAACATGGCTTAAATGCGAAAGAATTAGGTAAATACGTAATGGCGGATGATGATGTTGTTATAAAGCACTGTCAAGAGTTTGTAAGATCGATGAGATTATTAATAAATTGTTAAGTACGTCATATTTGTATTAAAATTTACCGTAAAACGTGCGATAAAGAAAATCCTTTCCCTTACGATGTGTTTAAATTTAGTAGAAATCAGTTCGCATTTTTCATTTACAGATTGTTTAAAACATTCAAAACAAGCTCTGTATGTAAGAGAAGAAAAAAAATCGAATACTCTTTATTCCATTTTAAATACAGCGAAAAAGTTAACTAATTTTTTTATAAATTAAAAACCGTGTTACATAAAAGACTCCTGCTTGTTACTTAATCAATAATTATATTTACTTTAATAAAATAGGTTTTAATAGGCCGCTGGCCCGAGAGTGCCTTATCACCCACGTGTTCATTTATAATGCACCGGTGATTCCTAATTAATTAATTTCTTGTTTTATTTCATCTTTCATATTACGTTATAATCATCTGCTGACGGCTATATTATTTATTACAAATTCATCACTATTTATTTATAATCTTAGAGGTGGTTATGTTCCGGAGATTTCCGAATAAGCGTTTAATATTCCGTTATATGTGTGTGTATATTAATTACAACGTAATTCTTAGGCTACCTCCCATTCGAAAAATTTTTTTTTTTTTTTTTTTTTTTTTTTTTTGCGTACAATCTGTCCCTGAACGGGTCAATAAGTAGCACTAATGTTTTACGGTATTATCATTAGATGCTGCCCATTAGCAGCCATTCTCTGTATATATTAATTAATAACGATGTTGTAGATCCATTTGACCATATCTTTTTAAACGTTTGAATTCTGTGGGATTTCGCTTGAGGTTGGCAGCCAGTCGATTGACATGTTTCTGGAGTCGCTGCATATATCTACCACTGTGTGTTCTGACCGTTTCTTTTACATCAGGCATGTGGAGATCCTTATGTAAATCAGTATTACAGATATACCACGGTGCTCCAACGATGTTGCGCAATACCTTAGACTGGAAACGCTGGATAGTTTTCAGTCTGGAGTTGCTGGCGGTTCCCCAGATTTCTATTCCATATGTCCATATAGGCTTCAAAATAACTTTATATATTAACAGTTTGTTTTTAACTGATAAGAATGAATTTGTGTGCATTAGCCAGTTCATACTCCGTAGTTTGAGCTCAAGTTGTTTCCTTTTGGCTAAAATATGGTTTTTCCAAGTTAGCCTTTGATCCAGGTGCAGTCCTAAATATTTTACGGAACAGGACTCAGGAATTATTTCGTCGTTAAAGCGGATTGGTGTATTTCCCTTAATTCTGTTTAGCGTAAACAAGACATGCGTAGATTTAGATTCGTTTACTCTGATTTTCCATGCTTTACACCAATTCTCTATATGCGTAATGTGAGTTTGAATATGCTCCACAGCAACATTAGGGTCATGATGGCTTGATAATATCGCCGTATCATCCGCGAACATAGAAGTTATAGTGTTAGCATTGTCTGGGAAATCGGAAGTGTAAATCTGGTATAGTACCGGACCGAGTACACTGCCCTGAGGCACACCGGAGTGTATACTATATATTTCAGAGTGCTCATCGTTAAAATTCACCTGAAAGTATCTGTCCGTTAGGTAAGATTTGAATAGTGTATAATATTGATGTGGTAGATTTTTCTTTAGTTTAAATTGTAGACCTATATGCCAGACTTTGTCGAACGCTTTTTCTATATCCAGGAATAGCGCATTGCAATATTTTTTTTGTTCGAAACTGCTGTTGATAACTTCAACTAATCGATGAGTTTGTTCTGTCGTGCCATGTTGTTTTCTAAACCCAAATTGCCAGTCAGGTATTACCTTATTTTCTTCAAGTATTGGCTTTATTCTTCTTAAGATAAGTTTTTCAAATAGCTTAGAAGTAATGGGTAAGAGACTGATAGGTCTGTATGATGATACTTCTTCCTGCGGTTTGCCTGGTTTTTGTAACATTATTATGGAGGCGAATTTCCATTGAATGGGGTAATAGCCGGTACGAATTATTGCATTGAAAATATATGTTAATAATGTTATCGCTTTTCTCGGTAAGTTTTTCAGTTCTTTTGCAGTTATTAGGTCATATCCAGGGGATTTTTTTGGTTGAAGATGTTTTTGTATGTAAGATTTTACTTCCATTGGTGATACCGGTTTTATAGGTGGACACATTTGGAATGGCGCTTGTAGATAATTGTATATGTGGTCATCATCGCGAGTTATCATGCTGTTGTCGTCAAGGAAAACTTCAGAGAGGTATTCAGCGTATATTTTGGCTTTATCTTTGTTGGTTCTTGCCCATCCGTGGTTTTTATTTTTTAAGGGTGGTTGTTGAGGTGTGTGGTGACGTTTTAGATTTTTGGTGGCCTTCCATAGCGAGTAATCGGTATCAATATTGGGCGTCAGGTGTGTAATATAATCTTGAAAGACTTCGTTCTTCCTGTCCGATAACGCTTTCCTCAATTGTTTCGTTATTCTGTTTAATGCATTTTTATTGATTGGGTTTCTGTCCCTGTGCCAGATTCTCCTTAGTCGTCTTTTTTCCGCGATCATATCCTTTAGTGCTTTAGGATGTTTAGTAAATTTCATACACAATTTTTTTTGTGGGGTAGCTTGATATGCCGCTTCGTGAATACATTTGATAAAATGTTCAATAGCAATTTCGACGTTTTCTTCCGTTTTTAATGGAATAGTTAAATCTATTTTGCTTTCGACCGTCTGCTGAAAAACATGCCAGTTGGTATGTCTGTTTGTCAGGCTTGGTCTCATGGGAACTTGTGTTATTGTACTATTAACGCTTAAGATTTTTGGGGAATGATCGGACGTACCATCCATGGATGTTTCTACTAGTGTGTGGTCAACGTCGACCCCTTTGATGATAAAAAAATCTAATAGGTCCGGTAGCTTGTTTACATCGGTTGGCCAATATGATGGTATACCATCAGATAAGTGCAGGTATTTGTTTTTTTGAACACATGCGTATAACTGCCTACCTCTGGGTGTTGTTAGGCGAGATCCAAAGGATATGTGCTTAGCATTGTAATCGCCACCAACGATAAACTTGTTTCCAAGACTTTTGAAGTATTCTTCATAGTGCTCTTGCTTGATGTTATGCTTGGGGGGACAGTAAGCTGATGATATTGTAAGTGGCCCAAACGAGGTCTCTATCATGACGGTAGTTGCTTGCAGGTATTCTCTTGTAAAATCATTTACTTCGGAATGCTTAATCGCGGTTCTTATAATAATTGCGGTTCCTCCATGGGCTGTGCCATCTGGATGGTTAGTGTGGTAGACTGTGTAATGGGGTATCTTAATATAACTTTTATTAGTAAAGTGAGATTCAGATATTAAAAGAATATCAATGCTATTACTTATTAGGAACGCTTCAACTTCATGGCGATACTGCACCAAACCATTAATGTTCCAAGTAGCTATTCTAAGTAATTTATTCATTTGGACGAGAAGTTGTTAATTAAAGTTGATAACATGTTCAATATCATACTATTTTGTTGAATAAGTTGATTGAAAATATTTTTGAATTCTACCAGGAATTCGTTGAGTTGGGATCCTATGCCGGAGTTTAAGTCGTTTATATTTAAAGCGTTGTTATCTGCGTTATACAACGTGGGTTGAGATATAGTTTTTTTGGCCTTACGATCGTGTAGTATAGTATTTCTAGCCCATGTGAAATCATTTTGTGTAGGAGGTTTAGTATTAAGCGTTGCAGGAAAATCTGCTTCAGTTGGAACGAACTCTCGTACGTTTTTGTTTACTCGCTGTGCTGTATTATGAGATTTATACCTTTTATTGATTAAATTTTTATATATGGTACAACCTTTATAATTTGCTGGGTGATTCCCTTCGCAATGTATGCATTTAGCATGTTCTTGTATCGATTTGTTGCAATTTTTAGAGTCGTGCTGTTCACCGCATTTGACACAAGCGAATGGTAGTGTGCAGTAAGACTTACTGTGGCCAAATAGTTGGCACCTGGTGCATTGTATTATTCCCTTATTCTTATATGGCGGTTCCACCTTAATCTTCATGTTTAAGAGATATTGCATATTATAAATATCTTTGTTATTTGTATTAGGCTCGAGGTCCACAAAAAACATGGGTAGGGGCTGTTTCGTTCTTGGATTACGTACATTTATAACGTTTCTCGTTATGAATCCTTTTTCATTCAGATCTTCTTTTATTTCTTCTGCCGGCATTGTATGATGTATATTTTTAATTACAACGCGGTAGGCTCGCTCCTCTTTGAGTTGATATGTATGATATACTATATTTTTTTCTTTTAGCTGTTTTATAACTTTTCTATAGCTATCAGCATTGTTAGTTTTTAATTTTATTTTCTTGTCGTTTAGGGCCTGACAAACGAAATCGTCTTTATTTAAAATTGAAGAGATACATGCTTCCATTTCTTTATAATTAACTACACCATATAGAATTATAGGGGGAGGTTTTGAAATTTTCAATTCTAAATTTTTGCTGTTTCTGTTTTGTACATTACTTGTGTGAGTATCACTATCCGGGTGATTTATTAAAGGCGAGAATCTATTTGGTTTCATTACTACAGTAGGGGAACTATCAGGAGTTAATACTCGTTGTCGTTTTCGAGTTGGTACAATTTGCCATGAATTTGCCGACTGCACAATTGTGATTGGAGTTACCTTTTTTTTCGTTTTTGAATTTGTGTTATCCGTCACTTGTGTATTTTCTTTATTAGCACGTGCGAAATTGATATTATGCTCTTTAGCAGTGTTATTTGTGTTCGTAGTTACATTATTATTTGCATTGTTAGTGTTAATGTTATTTATAATATCACCACCATTAAAATCGAACGGAGATAAAGGAACGGACTCACCGCCGATTTGCATCGAGTCGTCGTTATCATCAATATGATTTTCAAAAGAAGCAGCAGCATCATCAGCTTGTCGGCTGTTGACAGACTTGCGTTGAATAATAGTCGATCGTAAAACCATTCCGGTGGTTTACTTGCGAGGGTAAAGATAACGAAATACCGGCTTGCTTATCAGCAAGCCGACCACTTTGCCGTAACACGACTCAAATACAACGAATAGGAAACTATCAACTACCGTAATCAATTCGAGAGAGAAAAATTATCGAGAACAATTAAACGCGTAACCGAACGTGAACAATCATCATACCTTTTTTCAGAATGATTCGAAAAAATGTCCCAATTTTATGTAACGTTTGTTATATTTTGTAGGATTTTTGTTATTGTTATTTAAAAATTGTCACAATTTTATGTAATGAAATATGTAACGAAAAAATGTCTTAATTTTATATAACGGAAGTTAAATGTTAAAATAGGATTTTTGTGGTTATGTTATTTTTTGTGCGTGTTGATGCCAGTAAGAATTACGTTGTAAATTTTGATCATTTTATACAAAGTATAGAAGAGAAAGAAACGGAAATGAAAGCAAGAGGCATCAAGGGGCACAGCCTCTTGCGAGGCCAAAATGGCCGAGTTTATATATATAATATACACCCTGTCAAGAAAGTATCGGGAATTGTCAATTTAAATCTCCCGGGTAATAGCTAGGCAAATAATTTTTTTTTTCCAGGTTGGTACAACTGTTTTGTATTATGATGCCTATTTTTAGCGCGATCTGTCAACCAGTGTGTTTACAGCAGCTGTTAAAATCAGTCGACTTGAAGTGTTTTGTCGAAGTTTTACAATGAGTGAAAATATTGAACAACGTACTTGTGTTAAATTCTGTGTTTCGAACGAAATTTCTTGTGCCGATACACTGAAAATGTTACAGAAGGCTTTTGGTGAATCTGCTTTATCAAAAACGCGGGTTTACGAGTGGTACAGAGCGTTCAAGGATGGTCGGGAGACGGTCGAAAACATGCCTCGCTCTGGACGGCCTTCAACGAGTGTGACCGATGATAACGTCGATAAAATCAAGGAAATCGTTGCTGAAAATTGTCATGTGAGCTTGAGAGAGATGGCTCATGGATTGGGCATGTCACACGAGAGCGTACGTACGATTGTGCACGAAAAATTGGGTATGCAACGCGTTGCGGCTCGGCTTGTTCCGAAAGACCTGAATTTCTTTCAAAAAAAGTACCGAGAACAGGTAGCTGCAGACATGCTGGATCGAGCCAATTTGGATCCTACCTTCTTGGAAAAGATAATTACTGGTGACGAGACATGGGTGTACGAGTACGACACGCTTACGAACCAGCAATCGTCCGAATGGCGGCCAATTGGCGCGCCAAAGCCGAAAAAACCTCGCCAAAGCCGATCGAAAGTGAAGATCATGTTGATTGTTTTCTTCGATATTCGAGGCGTGGTACACTATGAATATGTGCCAGCCGGACAGACAGTCACCAAAGAGTTTTACTTAAGTGTTTTGAGACGTTTGAGAGAGGCTATCCGTCGTAAACGTAACGATTTGTGGGTCGACAATTCTTGGATTCTCCATCACGATAATGCGCCGTCTCACAAAGCCATAATTGTGAATGAGTTTTTGGCCAAACACTCGGTAAATATCATCGAACAACCGCCGTATTCACCAGATTTAGCACCCTGCGACTTCTTCCTATTCTCAAAACTCAAATTTCCGCTACGGGGAATGCGCTTCGAATCGATTGATGACATCAAGACGAATGCGACGCGAGAGCTAAAGGCCATCCCGGAAACCGCCTATCAGAAGTGCTTTGCCGAGTGGAAAAAGCGTTGGCATATGTGCATCGCTTCGAATGGATGTTATTTTGAAGGTGACAAAATAAATTTGGATGAAAATTAAAAATTGTTCGTTTTATTTAACAATTCCCGATACTTTCTTGACAGGATGTATATATATATATATATATATATATATATATATTAGAGGTGTGCGAGGTCCCGAAATTTCCTGACGAGAAGAGTTAAATCGGGACGGGACAATGCGAGATTCTCGATTATCGGGATTCCCCGAGTTTTACTGGAATTCGGTGATCTATTCAGGTTTCTTTCGGGATTTTTCAATTTTTTCTAGATTTTTTAAAACTAAATTATTTGTATGGAAACCCCAATGCTAAGTAACTGTAGAGTTTTTTTGTTACGTATCATTTGTATAAACAATTTTATATCTACATGTATAAAAATAGGCAAAGACAAAACAGTTCATGTTTATTAACCGATTTACTTTTTTCTTTTTTTATTTAGTAGCTATTGACGATTTTTAATGTTATTAGCAAAAAAAATTATGGAAATAGTTTTTTTTTCCCCTTATCTATATATATATATATATATATATATATATATATATATATATATAAATGAATGTGTCGTTCTGTGTGTCCTCGACAGACTCCGTAACTATCCATCCGATTTTTATGAAATTTGGACAGTTTATTTACGGTGTCAGAAACAATATGGACTATTTAAAAGTCAAAAAAATAAAATAAATTACAAAATAAATAAAAATCGATCGAAAGTGTGGCCACCTGCGTCGAAGAATATACTCTAGGCCACGGTAAAGATATTATTCCGGTATGCGTTATTTATGCAACTATGATGTAAATAAACGTAAAAAACGCGGTACTCTTCATTGCTCTTCGGTGTTCGATCGGGGTCGTGAATTCTGTCGTTCGTCGGGTTTCCGCGAGCTTCTTTAATATATATAAAAATGGATGTCCGTATATTATGAGATCGAAAACTCGAAAAGTAGTGGATGGATTGACTTGAAATTTTTATGCATCGTTTCATTTCTATTTAAGAGTGTTTTTATATATTTTTTATCCCTAAGTTTCCCCGGGAACGGGAAATTCTAAGTGTTTCGGAAAATAATTTAAGTGGCGCGATCTATGATTTGCTTTCATACGGAGAGGAATTGCAGAAAAACGTATCGTGACTTTATATGCGGGAGGATGTATAATTGCACAAGCGTGTGTAAATACAAATACGCGGTGACAGTCTTCGATCATGGATGAGATGAGTGAGAAAGAATATGTATGATTGAGAGAAGGGTGCGCTGCAACATGTTCGTTGCAAGGAATGATGGTGCTAGAAAAAAAACCTGTTTCTTACTACACTGTTCGTGATATTTAATGGTAGAGTGTTGTGGAAAATTGAACAGCATGCCATTTGAAATTGTGATTTACAACCGTTGTGTATATTGCCTTTTGTCAAAGTGTTCGTCATTTTTTCAACAGTTTTCATTTATTTAATTGCGCATAGTAAAATAAATACGTAGAATCAATAATAAATTAAATGAATAAAATATACTGTATTTGACAAAACCAGGTTAATGAATTTGCATGGAAAAAAATAAATCACGGAGAAAATGTAACGGGAAGAAAAAAGTAATTTAAAAAACTACGTGATCCGAACAATCGAAATGAAAAAATTAACTTAAAATGAAGATGAAAAAATAAATTTGATAAATAAGCCTAATTTAAATTATCGGAGTACGTATGAAATGAAAACGACATATAATCAAATCACTTCTCATCAGATCAATTCTAACCTTTTTTCATCTCTTTCCTCCTTGTTAGTTGTTTTTTTTTTTTTTTTTTAAATACAATCGCTATTTAAAAGGTTAATATAGGTTCACACCTTCATTTTTACCAAGTACCTTGAAAATGCCGGGTAAGTGTTCGATATAAATAAATCATTCACCTTTGTATCTGCATGTATTTATTTAAATGATATTTGTGCAGATATATATTTCGCCTATAGATTATAATTAACTGAAGGGTTACGCATTAGATAGAATAACATAATACAAGTATATAGCCGAAAATATAAACATGTAATTTTTTTTTTTTAATTTCAACGTGATTGCTTGAGTGTTTTTAAAATAAGCAAAAATCAAAAAAGAGATCGTAATAGAATTAATTTTAAAATTCAATTTCATAAATAGGTATATGTATATAGATAAGTGTACAATGGCTCACAAGAAGTCGTTGGAAGCATTTTAAAACTACTCCCAAATAAAAAGAAGTTCGATACGTTTTTCAAATTTGTATGTACAAAAAAGGGATCTCGAAAAGTATTTAAAACGGTTTAAAACTATATTCCCAAATATTGTACATTTATTGAACTTAATTAATTTTGAGTATTAATTTTATCTTAGTAAAAAACTAAATAATTAATTCAGCTAATAAGTTAGCGCAACATTTATTGATTCTGAGGCGGTACGAAGACCGCCGGGTCAGATATAGATAACAAATATGTAATTTTATAAATCAAAATAATATGATTATATTTGGTAACTTTATAGGCGTAACATATTAATAATTTTACAACAATAATGTAACAATTCTACATAAGTGTTATATATAATGAACCCCTTTGAGTAAACGAAAATAATGCTGTAATAGCAACAAAAATAATTTACCTGGTATTAGTAAATACCAGAGGGGAAAAATATACGTTACAATCTAACACAAACATACACAACTTTCTGTACAACTGTATACACCCAAAACACGATAATTTATTTTTTGCATCTCATACATTTTTTATAAAATAAAATAACTTTTTCGTAGACTATCTAACGCTGCCTTCCATGTGATTATTAGCGATTATAATTTATGCCGACGATGTTATCTATGCGTATGTATAAATACAAGAGCTGTTTCCATAAAGATTGACACTAGCGCTCCCATCGGCCAAGGAAGTGTGCTATGCAAATGAATCCCCGGCTATGGAATCCCAGTTCCCTACTGATTTATTTAGTGCAAAAACGAAGTCGCTGATTTGATCAGTTTTTATGTTCAATCGAGAGAAGTGTATTTAGATTTCACCGCTAAAGTAAGCATATAAAATTTTACGTTCGCTTAAAGAAAACGCCGGTTGAAACCTACGGAATGCTGAATAAGTCATTCAGTGATGAAACTATGGAGCATCGCTGGGGTATCAAAAAGGCCGAACTGCCAGGCAGAGACGGCGCTCCCGTCACCTCGCTCACCGAAGAAAACATTAACACTGGAGCAGTAATGATCTGCACTGGCCCTCACCCTACAATCAGGAAACTCTCTTCATACCTCCGTATATCAATCGGAAGCACACACACACACATACCATTAAAGGAGCACATGTGTCATGTCTGTGCACGATGGATCGCCCGTTTATTGACGCCAGATCAAAACCACAATCGCGTCTCCGTTTGCGAATATTGGCTCAATTGCAGAGACGAAAGCTGGATATATTGCTACGATCCGGAATGGCTGGAAATAGCTAGTCCTCCACTGAAAAAACGCGAGCACAAAAATCTGCCACTAAAGCGTTAGTGTGATTAATATTACGTGTTGCACCGCCAAATATTTGTGCTGTCGCATTTTATCGTTTAAGCCATACCGAAAAAACGTTACTGTGCTAAATAGTATATCGTAATGTATACATCAGACAAAAATGAAATGACAAATAAATCTTTAATAAATGTAGCTCTGTTGAGAGAATGCGAAGGTTCAGGTAAGTATACTATCGTTCATCGAAGAATGTCCCCCAGTATAAATTAGAAATTAGAAATGGCTGATTTCGAAAGCGGTAAGAGGGGAAATAGGAATTGATGAAGGAAAAAATGCACGAAACACTCGATCCTTAGACTTCGTCATTGCCCTCTAGACTCCAAATGACGGGGACTTGTAATAGAAGAGTCGATTTTAATCGACCGTGTGATGTAATTCACGAAAGTATTATGATGTTCTAGTTCTGATTAGCTGTTCGGCTTAAAAGTGACATAGTCATTTTAATGTATGTGTTACTACCTGATGAGTGCATGCAGCCTTTGTATCGCGTAAAACTACGACGATACCTGAAAATTGCAGTTGTGCAATTGGGTTGTTTTCTCCTCGAGTGTTTTCCTTCTTTACAGCCGTTCAAAACTGGATTCAATTATAAACTCTTCCTGAAACTCGTATGATATTTTTGCCGTCGTCACACGATTAACTTTAACAACTGTCGTTGCGAGATTTTTTTCCAGTTCCGTTGCTGCAACATGCTTTGGCGCCTGTCCGGGGCAGGTCGAAGTGTAAGAACGGCTACGAAAATAACAACACATTTGCTCAGCCATGTAGCGATGGTGGAAAATTAGGTTAGAAGAGATGTAAGTTTGATAAATGGTACATGTGTGAAGGTTCGTGTCGGTAATGAAGCGCCATTGCGCCAAACAACATTATCGTGTTCGTCTATCTCGTTTTAATCTGTTTCGCGACGGATGCTGAACTAGCTCTGCAATTCTATTCGGCCATATCTAGCAGAGTCGCTTTCAAATTCAACTAAATAAACTTTTCCTATTGCAAGTTCGGATGGAAGTGGCCGTTGTCGGTAACGCGTTCGCATTCTCCGCTAGCCTTGACACTGTTCGACTTAGACTAGTATCGTTATTAGTTGTTTTTTTTCTAATTCGATTAGATTTTCGGACCGTCTTTTCCCTTTTGAAAATGCGAATAAAACGTGCAACCAGTGCTTCCGTGCAACACAATTTTTTATCTGTGTACTCTCGTGAAATGTTCATTGGAAAATCGGAATTTTAAAATTCCTTTTCGCTTTTCAAAAACCCGTATAAAATCAGTTGTTTTTGATCTGCACCTGCTGCGACATTAGAATTTTCCGGCATCTACATATATTGGAAAAACGTGAAAATATCCCAATAAAACGCTACATTTCCGTAAATTTTTCTATCTAAACACGCGACGAAGAAACAGTAACTTTTTTCTTCTAGCGAAAACGCAGTGCGCATCGAATTTTCTTTTTTTTTTTCTACTAATTTCCTCTTGGAATTTATCCACACATATACACATATACATACATATACATATACATATATATATATATATATATATATATATATATATATATATATATATATATAAAGCGAACTCTCAAAATTCTCTTCCACTAACTGCTTGCGCTTACGAGTTGAAGACGAAGTGTATAATATTGAACGCCTGAACGATTACTGTTTGATTTTAGTAGACGCGGAAGTATACTATAACATTCCTCTTTATCTTCAAGCATACTCCTTCAATGCGTTATCCTAAAATACTTTCCCTATTTCAGACGCGATCTAACTACCAAAGCTAGGTCCGGAACAGTAACGACCGCTTACCGATTAAAATAGAACGCTATACATATCGACTCTCGCCATCCAATTTTAAAGTAACGTTTTTGTAGATGCCCAGCCACATAAGGATAGACGGACTTGGCTGCTAGAGCCCGGTCCAATGCCTTTAAACGCTCCATTTCCTCAGATTAGGTCAACCAGGAAACAGAAATATTCATCACAAAATATACGTCATCAATTTAATAAATTTAAAAAATCGGCATGTTTCTAGAGTCGCTGTTACATGAATGAAGCTGAAATTAAAATAATAACAAATTATAAAATCGATTAAAAACGATGATTCGCAACACGGTATAACTCTTGCTGATACATCAATAAAAGTTAATTGTCGATCTTAAATAGAAGTTAATTATTTAATACTAGATTATTATTCATTAAATTATTTTTAAATTATTGATAATTATCAATACCAGCATGCTTATCAGTTACACATTTTAAGATATCTAAACTAGTATCAATATTTAAAAAATTTCACATGTGTTTACCGATAAATTATATGTTTAACCACTAATGACATTTCCATGTGTCCACGTCTAATTGCGGCAATATATGTGTTGAGCGTCCCTACGCTCGGGTTATTCGAGACTCAATCTGGGGTTGACGAATTGCTGCTAGAACAATTCGGTCCAGATGACCAAACTAATGCCCGGAGGACTACGTCAAATAAATGACGAATTAAAAGGAAAAAGAATTATATTTCGTAAATATATACAATTCGGATACCGAAAGAATCAATGTGGAGATGGCTGGAACCGAACACGAATCTGCAGCGATGATGCTGCCCAACAGGAAACAGATGAAGTTACCGCTACGACGACTGGAACCGAACACGAATCTGCAGCGATGATGCTGCCCAACAGGAACAGGAAACCAGCGACTGAGTGAAGAATCAGCTCGTAAAATAGCGGCAATGATCAGGTTGTTGAAGACAACGCTGATCACCACGAACGCGGGTGCGCACCTTGGTGGCGCGTAGCTCTGAGAAGAGCTGTTGATCTGCAGCACTGTTGTGCTGCCCAAACTGGAACTGGAGCGCTGAATGACCGCCGACCGGTGTCGCTCTGGAAACGCGACTGATGCGTGCAAAATTGAAATCGCCAATAATTCGAGGGATGAAAATACGGGTGTATATATATCACCCGCTAGGGCGCTCTGCCGCGTGATTGGTTATTGGCTGCTCGGTCGCAGCCAATAGAAAACCGGTTTCGTTTTTGTCACTTTGCGTCGCGTTTCGGAATAAAAATAAATTAAAACTAAGTAAAAATATTTATACTGGATATCGATATGATCGACCGGCGCGTTAATCGATACCAGATAGCGTTCAAGTCGCGGGTAAAAAACTCTCTGCTGAGATGTTTTTTAAATAGTAACATGTGGCCATGCGCGCATATCGGTATTGCGTACGAGAACGATGGGTTCTTGTATAATAAAATTATACAATATGCTTATTATAACATAGGAGTTTTCTGTACGTTTGTCTGTGGTATATTTTGTTATATGTATCATATATGATTCCACAAATCAGCCATACTATGTTATTAAAATTGTTAGATAGCCCAGAGCTAGTTGCAAAATTGCATTAAAAATATATATAAAAAAAAAATATATATATATATGTATATAATATTATTAACCGAGTTCAAAAAAGGAGGATGTATTCAATTCGACTGTTTTTTTTTTGTTTTTTTAATTATTGATTTATTAATATTTATTAAATTATTACATAAATCGGTGTTGTTTTGTACGATATCTTTATTGTATTGCGAAGTAAGTTGGCTGATACTGTTTATGTTGCTTGATTAGGATAAATAAATTTAGCCCCCTCCTGCCGAAAAAAAAAAAAAAAAGAAGAAGAAGTTTGTATAATAATTTGATGAATATCAATGGAATTAACAATAATAAACAAATTATATAGACTAAAACTCGCATTTTCACTTGATAAAGCCTTAAAAATATTCTTCCGAGATATCACCTAATGTAAAGTAAACGATACACGTTGTGTATAAAATGATCAAAATTTACAACGTAATTCTAAATCGGTCCATATGAATATATAATAACATGATCACAAAAATTCTATAAAATATAACAAACGTTACACATAAAATTGGGACATTTTTTCTAACGGACGGTAGCTTAAGAATTACGTTGTAATTAATATATATATAAATATTTAAACCGTACATGTAACAAAATGTACAAAACGTACAGAACTCTTTCTGTGTTATAATGAGCATATTTTGCCGCAATCAGATGTAGACACACAGAAATGTCATCAGTAGCTAACATAATTTTGATACTGGTTTAGACATCTTAATATATATATGTAAAACTGATAAGCATTTATTAAATTTTGCCGAAGCATGCTGTATTGATAATTTAAGAACAATAATCTAGTATTAAATAATTAACTTTTATTGATATATCACACTGTACCGTGTTGTGAATCATTGTTTTTAATCGATTTTATAATTTGTTATTATTTTAACTTCTACCTCATTCTATACACGGAGTAGTTGGTAACTTCGAAACACGCCGGTTGTTTTTTTAAATTTATTAAGCTCATGACGCATATTTTATAAATTACACTATATTTCCGTTTCTTGGGCTTTTTTTATACTGATTTGTTTCATTTTAAATTTATCGACGGGATAATTGGAGGGAAAGTTAAAATGCTGACCTTTCTGCATTGAGTAAATTTAAAAAGACGTGTAAATTGAATTATATACCTAACATAATTATTTCTCGTACACTATTATCATACAGATAATGAGCAAGATGGATGAACGGTAAGCCCCGGTGCTGCAACGATTCTTAATACGTTCACAACTTTTTTACCGTTGTATTCCTTCTACATACTTTCCAGACATCCGTTTCCAGCCAATCTTTTAAGTATTACGAAAACTAAAATATTACATTTTTACTGTTCCGCCATTTCACGTTGTGCGATTCGTTTTCATCGTCGAAATTTTTTCGAAAACTTTGTTTCCTACTTCAAAATACGCTTTTAAATAAAAAGTATCGAGACTGAGATTTTGCTCCATATTTCGAATGTTGCGACGGTGGTGAAACAAATAAAAATATTAAATATAGCGTAATTTGAATAAAAGTCTAGTATACTACTCGGAAACGTTTTCAGGCGATGCCCATCTTCAGCTGGAGAAATAGAATTTGCATACAAACCTGAATAATAAATTATAAAAATTTAAAACGCGAACATAAAATCAAGAATGTGACGACGCATTTTCCAGCTAGAGATGGAAACGTTTCTCGGTATTATACATAGATTATATATATTTAAATACATTTGTTATATTTGTATCTTCGTTTTATTCCAAATTACTACTCTATATTTATATTTAACAAACAGTAAACAATTCTGTATTGAAAAAAAAAAATATTCCCCTCCGTTACAGTTCTTGGAAAACGAGATTAAAACCTCTTTTTTTTTTTCAGCTTACTTTTAAAATTCACTAATGAAACATTAAATAAACACAATAAAAAATAAAAAAAAAAAGCAAAAAACGAAAAACGAAAAACGCTACCAATATCGGAAACAGCTTTGTAACGCACGCACAATTATGGACGTTCAAACAGAAAAGGAATTTCATTAACTCCTCCCTCTCTTCCCCTAGGAAATTAGAGCATAGTTGAGGAATATATTGCGTGTTATCTTTTGCAGAGAACGACCTGACCAAATAGGCAGATCTACAGCACACATTGTCTTACAGGTCAACTTAAAGCTCCGAATGGGTAAAATAAAAGTGTACACAGTACACTTTTCCGTTACGAACGTGGTTGGTTAAGAAACGCCCATTGGCTGAGAGATTGGTGCGACATCATAGTGAATCGATCGAAGATGATCTAGCTTGCAAGAAAAATAACGACCTACCAGCGCCAATTACTGCATTTATTAGTGTCGATAATAAAGCAAGGTATCTCTGCACGCATTCTTGACTAAAGGGGTGATTCGAGTTCCCGTACGAACATTCTCGGCAATAGACGAACGCAATGTTTCAATGCGTTCAAAAGGCATCAGACAAATTGCAAACTGAAATGATAAATTGCAGTGATTATCTGCGCTCTTCTGCTACAGGCATTGTTTACAAATTTACGAGTTAACAAAATAGATAATGAAACTGTCGAGTCACATTGGTTAATTAAAAATACAGTGCCGCGAATTCTAGTTTCTACTTAACTCAAAATTACGCAACTCTAATTTTCGCTATATTTAACATTTTACATTAATATCATCCCGGTCGATATTGTTTTCTAATTATTAATGTATTCGCAAGGAAGGAAATTTTTAGCACATATTCAAAATTTGAACATCTGTTATTAATTCACTTTTTCCGCGCATATGTTAAATTCTCGCGGTAAATAATATCTGGCAATGTTTATTTTTACGACTATTTATTTTACCCGTTTTTGTTTGTTTTTTTTTTGTTTTTTTTTTTTACTTGATTCGTGGTTTTTGTAACTATTTTTGAGTTTTTTCTATTTATGTATATATATATATATATATATATATATACATACGTATATATATACATATATATATATATAAAATCGGTAGCCTGAAATTATAATATCTCATAGTTCGGTTTAGGATGGCTGACTGATTTAAAATAGCTAAACTTAAGTGAGATTTTGCAAAAAATTCCGCTTCACTCGGTGTGCTACTTAGCAGTTTAATTAACGAAGGGAGTATAGTCAGTTTTTCACAGATAATTTAAAATTTGCATAGTATGTTTTGTAAGTTTTAAAAAGACAGTTCGTTATTTTTACATCGTGATTGAATGTTATTGATATTTTTAATTAAATAGTTGTCGCTTTTCTTGAATTGCGTTCCTCCGCGACAATTTATGCTAGCTGTAGCAGTTTGTACGTAAATGTTCGGTAAAGATTATGCACTGACGACGCGTGTAAACCTTTTTGTTTTAGAGAAGAATGTCACAAACTTCGAATATATTTCATGGTGGGTTAATGATGGAATGCGCGCAATTAATATTAAAATTAGAAATCTAAATGCCGCTTCAACGCGTTTTTTACGCAGAGAAGAATGTGTCGCAGGGAGAAAATAACGGAGACTCTAGCAAAATATGACAAAGTGGAATGTTTTTCTATTTCGTTCACAAGAGAAGTACCCACGTGCGGATTAATTTACAATGAGACACGACAGCTCGGAAAGTAGACGGAAACAGGTGATGCGTTTGTTATAATGTAAGATTCGACAGTTTAAATTATGAAAACTGCATTCGGCTTTCAAACGATAATGTAAACATAACTTTATAAAAGCAAGAAAGGAGTCCTCAAACATCGGCGAGGGGGGAAGTTTTGAGGCTGAAGAGTTTATAATAACGAGCAGCGATTAGCAAAGGTGAAAACCGCATCACAACAGTCGAAGCACCTTACTTATCACGACCGATTTCAGCGAACTCCTTTAGATATATGGACCGTGTGAACGAATTCTACGAACGGATTTTTATTTATTTACAAAATCAAACATACATATATGCTTCTGTGTGAGTCACATATGGTTTTCATCTAATATTCTAGAATATAGCCTGGTGAAGTCAGTAAGACGCAGTAGATTCGCGCTAAATAAAGTATGTATAACATAGACGCTAAAGATGTTTTTACTCATTTACGTCACCCAGAATTATCGGTGAATTAACAAGCGAGTTTTTTCTTCTTTTTTTTTTTTTTTTTCTTTTCTATTTCTGTTTTTATTTTATTTACGAATTTCTGAAAATTTTGCGAAAACTGTTTGGTTAGTGTTCGCGGATAACGGCTACACTTCCATATTTCACATAATTGCATCCTATTGCTACATTGCACTGTTAAAATTTCTGGCTAGAAAAGAACACGCTTTGAAAATTAGCAACTATCCCTTAGCTCACGTTAAATACACTCGTTTTCGTTCAATCACCAAAATTAGACTAGATCGTACTGTTGATTAATTGAAAACGAGTAACGTTGTTCCGCGGAAATTTGCACTTTTAATTGCTAAATTATTAATCGAAACTAAATAAATAATGAAATAATGCAATAAAATTTTACAAAATATAAAAATCCTTGGATGAAAATTCCGAAATGCAGCATCTCCCAATTTTTATTAATTCTGAATTTACGACGAAGTGTTAATTTTAAAGATTTGGTAATTAGTCTGTAAATTTTTAAAAGTATTACTCGATTTGTAAATTAAAAGATTTTAGCGCCGCAAAAATCTTACACCTCTCATCGCACTAAAAATTGATTTCATATCGCCCGGAACTGTTGAATTATTTTTCTAAACCTAATGTGTGACGGTCGCTGAAAAAAGGTATACATGGTGCCTCAAAAATGCGCTTTTGACTTAACAACGGTTTCGGACACTTGAAAGCATGCTCTTTAACATGATAAATAAGGTGAAACTGGTGAAAACGAACCCTTTTTTCAGTTGTAAATCATAGTTTTATGTTTAAAAAATTACCTTAAAATATATTATACTGCGAAACTTTAAACACGTTTTTCTCGATTAATTGCTTTCTGATGACACTATGTAGCTTTTTTCAGCGACCATATCGTATATATATATATGTGTGTGTGTGTGTGTGTGTAACTCTGCGATTTTGTCCTCGCAAGGGGCTGGCCCCTCGACCCTTCTTGATTACATTTCTCTTCTATACTTTGTATAAAATGATCAAATGTTACGACGTAATTCTTAGGCCGGCCCCATTACATTCTATAACCCAAAAATGTCCCGATTTTATATACATATATAAAAAAAAAAAAAAAAAAAAAATAGAACCAATAATTTATACCATAAATTTTATTAAACTACCGAAACAACTTAACATACTGCAACACATATAAGTAATACTTTTTTTTTTCTCGTTTCTATGGTATTATTAAATTAGCAATATAGTGTCTTCGCATGCTTCTCCCCCTCATTGGTGGTACTTCTTTTTCATCAACCTGCACAGTATAATAAGAAGTGTATTCATTATGTTTCCAAAATGGAAAACCGCCACCGAACGCAAACATGAATTTGCGGAAACGAAAACCGGACGACGAACTGTGCAATAGCGAAGAGTTTGCCGCCTTTTGGTTCGAAAAAGACAGATGTAGAAACGTTTGATAGCATTTAAGTCAACCGCCTCTATTATACAAATAAAAAATTAATAAGAAAAAAAAAATGATCCAAAGGGACCACATTTTTTCACGCGTTTTTTTGACGAATACTCAATTTACGTTCACCGATTTTCATCATTACTAACATGGTACCTAAGTTGAATGCCACTCTTTCTGATGGACAAGGAATCCTCAGCACACGTACAAATTATTATTAATTTATTGTATTTTAATTGAAATTTTAAAAAATGTATGTATTTTAATGTATTTTAACAGATTACAGTGTGTATACGCGTTATTGTAATTTTTATAACTAAATAAATATGCATTTCTTTTTTTCTTTTTTTTTCTGTTACAGCTGAAGAAATGGATAAAAAAAAGAGCAGTAGCACGCCAAAGAAATTGGGTAAGGCGTCGGTTGTTGGCGATGCGATAGGTCCAAGTTGCAGTAGCGGAAGTGCAAGTCGAAAATTTTGCAAAGTTCCTACAGGCGAGGGTTTCACGTCGGCAGGCTCCGGCATAGGCGGTAGTGCCAGCGTCAGCTCAAATGCCATCGATAATTCGTGCCTGAATGCTGGCAGTAGCGGCAAAAAGAAAAGTTTCACAGAGCGATTCTCTCTAGGCCGCTTCTTATATTCTAGTCGTCTTTTCCAAAATACTGTTAGAAGGCAGCAGCAACAAAGGATGCGTCCTAACGGTAATCTCAACTTACATTTGTTCCGAAGCTAAGCTGATCTCGCTTGCCCTTTAGAAGCTAAAAAGCGCCAAATCGGCGGCCCATATATATATATATATATATATATATATTACGCACAATACCTAGAACAACATTGTAACAAAACAATAGCGTCCACGATAATTAACTGCTTAATACGTACGGAAAATTCAAGCAACACGAACACACTGTGTGAATTATAACAAAAATAAATTACTACCAGACGTGTTCTCACACGTTTGTAAATGTAATTAATTAAAGAATTAATTCGATAACGAGTACCATAGAGCTATACAAATAACAACCTAAAAGTACTCGTAGTTATAATGCAGGTATACGGCTGAAGTTTTTGGTATAAAATACAGTGTTTGTGTTGTAATATACGTTTAGCGGGAAATAATTGCTAGGCGTGGCCTTTTTCTTTACTATTTTATTGACTACTTTAATAGTTGCTGATATAACAAACAACGAGAAATTGTACAACGTACCGAGCTGTATTCGAAGAAACAATTTTTTCGTGGTTTTTTGTGTTTTTGTTTGTTTTGTTGTTTTTTTTTGCTGTTGTTGTTGGGTGGGGGGCGAAGGCTCGTCTTCAGCGAAGTGAAATTTTTATATATGTTCAATGTACGGCAACGTGATTCGAACCAAATCTTACCCGAAGGAAACGGCACTGCCTAGCCAACTACGCCGCCACACTAGTTGGCTAAGAAACAAGTTGATTATACATAGCATAGGCAGATTCAGAACCGTGTAGAAATTCTTAACACGTATTAATGAAATTTATTATAGACAAAGACAAAATTCATTTTAAGGACGGCAAAGTTAGGAGTTTCGCGGAAATTCCTTGCTGGTTTTAAAAATGGGGAATTTTCGATGATCCCATTGTTGCTCTTTTTATTACAGTAGAACCTCGATTATCCGATTTCTTGATTATCCGAGCAAAAAATTGCAACCGATTTCGGTCGATTATCCGATGTCCAAAAGTCGGTCAATTTTTTATTATCCGATTTTCCCTTATTTTTGCACTAAATAAACAAAAGAATATAAATGTTCGCATAGCGTTGAGATCTTGTAACCAATGCGACTTGTGATGACTAAGTAAAACTAAGTAACTTGGTACCCCGAGTAATGGAGTGCGTGGGATATGTGAATTTGTTGTTGTTTTGTCGATGTTCTCGCTACTGTAACTCCAGTGTAAGTGTGTTGAAGTTTTACTTAAATATGCGTGTCAGGTTTGCATAGTTAAATTCTTTTTTGCGTATTTGTCTTCTGTAAAATGAAACCTAGAGTTTTAGAAATTTCGAAGAAAAAACGAAAAAGTGTTAACAAGCCCAAACGTAAACGAGTCATGGTTTCCATCGAAAAAAACAATACAAGCAACCAAAAGAGTCGATAAAGGAGAAAAACTATCCATTGTTGCTATTTCGTATGGTGTTTCAAGTAATACCGTGGGCGACTGGATGAGAAACAGAACCAAAATTCAAAAGTTTTACACCGAAAGTGCATCAAATGCAGCCGATAGGAAATCTATGAAGTTAACTTACACGCCGAAAATTAATGAAGCTGTGTACGTTTGGTTCTATTCGGTAAGAAGCCGAGGACTACCGATATCAGGTCCGATCGTTAAAGAAAAATCCGAAATTTTGGCTCAAAAATTTCCCGATGAGAATAAAGGTTTCAAAGCTAGTGAAGGTTGGCTGCATAAATGGAAGGTATTTTATGGTATCCGCCAACTCAACATAAATGGTGAAAAAATGTCGGCCGACGAAGTAGAAGCTACGTTATACTCCGAAGAATTGCGTGACTTAATTTACAAAAAGAGTTACTACATGGATCAAATCTTCAATGCGGATGAGACCGGTTTAAACTTTAAAATGTTGCCAACCAAAACTTTGGCGGAAAAAGCTGATCGTGAGGCACCGGGAGCGAAGAAGTCTAAAGAACGTGTTACAATTCTAACTTGCGCAAATGCTTCGGGAACTCTCAAATTACCCTTATTATTTGTGGGAAAATCAGCGAAACCTCGTGCCTTGAAAAATTACGATTTTCGAACATTACCAGTTGTGCACAAAAATCAAAAAAGCGCTTGGATGGACGCGCTAACCTTTTCCGGGATTGGTTTTTCGACGAATTTGTACCACGTGTTGAAAAGTTTTTAAAAGAAAGTGACCTTCCTCGGAAAGCTCTGTTGTTGATTGATAACGCACCATCACATCCTGAAGTTGAATCGTTGAAAAGCAAACACATAATCGTAAAGTTTTTGCCACCCAACACAACCAGCATTGTACAACCCATGGACCAAGTAGTTATCGTTTCATTCAAGAGAAATTATCGGAAGTGTCTTCTACAAGAAATTTTGCTGAATTGTGACGAAAGAGACATCGATTTAACGAATTGTTTGAAGAACATTACAATGAAAGATATTATATTTTGGACTGCGGATGCTTGGAATTCTGTAAAAATATCATGTCTTCCACTCTTAGATATAACCTATGATGATGATCGTACTCAAAAAAGTGACCCAAAGAACGATGACTGTGCTCCAACGTTGGAAAAAATGTTGAAAAAAATACCCGGATGTGGTGACGTAAATGCGAATGATGTTGAAGAGTGGATAGTCGCAGACGACTCCGAATTTAATATGAACGACGAAGAAATTGTCGAATCTGTGCTACGTGATTTCAAGAAACCATCTTTAGAGGAAATAGAAAAGGAATCGGAAGAGAAAATTTCGTATAATGCCGCTTATTCCGCTTTACAAATGAGTCTAAATTTTTTAGAAAAACAAGACGACGTTACCTCTCGAGAACTAATGGTATTCCGCAAGTGGCGAGACTTTGCCGCTAGAAAAAGAGTCAGTATACCTCAGCAAAAATCTATTACAGATTTTTTTTTCAAAAAAATGATTTAACGATAATAAGTATGTACCAAAGAAATGATCTTTCTTTTTCGAATTGTGTTTTTTTTTTAGTTTTAGGTTTTACCATTTTTTTTATTTTTTAAATCTTAGTTATTACAGGGTGGTAGGTACATGTAATGTATTTACTCTGTTAGTTTTGTTTCAAACGAGAATTATTACGCAATACATATTTTTTCATTTTTAATTCGAAGTGATTTAATTTTTTTATTTTGAATTGCACATTTTCTACGTACCTTTTTCATTGTTTTCTGTTTGTTCAATCATTTATATAAAATTTTTGCAATACAAAGTTTATTTATTACGTTTTTTTCAAAAATAAAAATAAAAAATAACGAAAAATCGATTATTCGATTTTTCACGACATCCGATCTTCGTTCGCCCCAATTAACTCGGATAATCGAGGTTCTACTGTATTTTGTTTTACTTGTATTTTATTTTATTATAGCACGGAACTGTTTTTTATTTAAACGTACTTCGATAAAATAGTTGTTATTAACGGGTTTTTTTTTTTAGTTTTAATCCGAGAGATAGAACTTTAGAAGTTGCCGTGTCGGTGTAATTAATTCTAGAGAAGTATATAGTATCCTGTTTTTACTAAAATTATGAAATATTTAAAAAAGGTAATTACGAATTCGGCGATAAGAAATTGCATATATGGCACTTGTAGTAACATCTTGAAAGTACCGAAACAAAAGATGATTAATTTAAAAAATTATGAGAACAGTTTTTCAAGACGCATTTCATTTCGAACGTTGCATAAGTTAGTTTGTAATTATCATCTTTAATTTTAATTAAGCATTCTGCTAGTATTATTTATTTATCCGGCGTTCTACGTGTGCCTTCTAAATAAATATTAGCGTGTTTTTAAGCAAATCATTACGTGATTTCTGTCAACTTTCATTTAAAAATAAATGCCTTTGCACGAAAATATTAAACTTCAAATAAAGGTCAGAAAAATCTTGGGAGAATATTTTGTTTCTTTTAAATTTTTAAAAAAAAAAACAGATTTAAAAACAATGAAATTTGCTTTTTTACAGATAACAGTAACATTTCTCTACGAATTCTTAAATATTTTTTTTAAATTTCCCGCTTTATATGGCCAAAAAATAATAATCATTTACTAGGGCATTACGTAAATGAATGTTTAAACAAAGTAACATTGAACAATCGTGAGTTTAAACTTCCGGCAGAGCTGGAATGTGTTACCATTTTAGGTTCAGAAATAAATTACAGATCAAAATGAATTGATAGGTCAGATGCACTCCTAGCAGGAGGGATACATTGGTTAAAATGGTGCATCATGATATATAGTTTTTATAAAATAACAAAGATGATGATAAGATGGGACACAAATTGTGCGCCGTATATGTATATATTTCGTACTCTGTATCCTCATTATCATAAACCTGTAAAAATATGGCGCTACCGATGGAAACTTGTCTCTTGTTCTAATTTTTTTTTTTTCTACGGCTATTTTTTTGAAAACGAACTTGACGATTTATGCGCTATTTTCGTCGTCATTTATCTTTGTAATTGTAATTTATTTCGAAAGAATGATTTTTAAATTAATAAGACATCGCATGCAGATAACTAATCGAAAGTAGAAACGGAAACACAGAGACTTCCACATTTCACTTACGTCGTAACGTATGCAATGAAAGTAACGAATGCTCGTAAATATACACAGCAGCATATACTTTCGATGCGTTTTAATTAATTTTAATTATTGCATTTACACAGCAAATTACTCGCTTACTTGCATAATTAAGAAACATTCGGTAAGCCATATATAAACAACTAATGGATATTCTTATAAAATACGGATTAGATAAAAGAGACATAAATATAATTAAACATATATATATTGGAACCAGAAGGCAACTGTACGAATGGGACAGGAACAATCAAAAGGATATTGCCATATAGCAAGGGACGTACGACAAGGATACCCGTTGTCACCGAGACTGTTCAACGCATACGCGGAAGAAATAGTCAGAATGGGAAATATTAATAGACTCGGATTTAATATAAACGGAACAAGCATATTAGCTACACTGATGACCGCGAGTATATGCGGCAGAGTCCAGAAGAAATTTACAAAAAAGTAATGAACATAATATCAGTAGAAGGCAGAAAATTAGCAATGAAAATGAAACGTGTTAAGAAGACAAAAGTCACGAGAATAGCAAAAACATTAAATAGACCTCCTGTAGAAATATATATATATATATATAGATGGGGGAAAAATTGAACAAGTAACACCAAGTACATATACCTTGGGAGTCGTCTAATTACAGGAAATGGGAAAGACGATGATGAAATAAGAAGAAGAATAGGCTGTGGCCGAGTTCTGCATTTAATAATTTAGAACGAGTGCTTAAAGATAGAAAACTGAAGAAAATACAATTAAAAATACGAGAATCCTTCGCTGCTTCTTCGTATGGTCAACAATGCGATACGCTTCGGAAACCTGGACGATATCGGAGGCCAACAAAAAGAAAATCAATGCTTTCGAATTATAGTGCTACGGAAGAATGCTATCATGGCAGAAAAAAGAAGTAACAAATGTATTAGTATAGGAATAAATGTAAAATTGGCAAGCCAAACGGCTAATAAATATCATCGAAGAAGAAGCAAAAAAGAAGAAATACTTTGGACATAAAATAAGAGGAGAAGAAGACCTTTTCACGACTACCATACAAGGGAAAATTCAGGGAAAAAGACCACGAGGAGGAGGAAGGAGACGGATGGATTACATACATGGAATAGTAGCTGGAATAAATTCACTGTTGGAAGGAATACAAATGGCCAGGCAGAGAGACAACTGCAGTAAAACGAAGGACGGACCCCACACCAACCTCCTGAATAGAAGATGGAAATGATGATGAAAGCCCATATATTGTGGAGACCAACCGCTGATTAGTATTTTATTCTGGCATTTAGGTAAAACCGTTTTTTCCTTAATTTAGTTTTTCCGTGAAAACCTATATCGAATATATGAAGTTTCGTATGAAGATCTCTGATAATAAAATACTTTAGAAAGCACGGTCAATATATCAAAACATTAATTTAGATTCGCACAACCGGTTCCGAACAATATCGGTTCCGAACAATTACTAATGAAAACCGATGTTGTTTGGAAACTAGTCCTGCGAATTTCATATTTTAATAATTTAATACATTAAATAAATAAAGGAGCCGATAAAAACTTATATAAATGTATATTAACGTAAAAAAAAGAAACCAGAGATTATTAGGAAATGCGTGTGCTATCAGTTTTTATTAATTGCGAATAAACGTAATAAAGAAGACATTTTCGAACGGGGTCCCCGTTTGTTGGTAATTAATAAATTGATAAATATAACTGAAAATCAATAACAAAAAATCGCGTGGAAATAATTCGTCGTAATTTAATGAAAATAATTCGTTATTTCCTTCTTTCGTTTTCTCCGTATTATTCATTTTCATGCTATTTTTTCTTTTACGTTCATTTTTCATTGAGAAAGAAAGAATCACTGTTCCTCCTCAGAGTTATTTCCTACGAAGAGATTCGTCCACATAGTGCGCGCTTGTAAGACAATTATTAGGCGTGAACGCTTAAACATAGCGAAATTTACGCGTATATCACGCATTGAAACAGAAATGGTAATTTATAAGTTTGAAAAAGTTTAACAGGCCATCATGATTTGCGGCGTAGATGATACGGCGTGCGTGGTACGTAATATTTACTGACTACTCAAAAGTTCAAAGTTCAAGATTAAATTTTATCAACATTTTTCTTCGCATTTTATAACCGACCGTGTGAAAACATTTCAAAATACTATATATACTATATTATACTATATATTATACTATATTATATATAACAATGTATTTTTAGTCATTTCTAATATTTACATTTTCATTGTAAGCTTACTGTATGCGTCTCTAAGCTTGCGTGTTAATTATTATTGTAAATGATATTTTTGTAAAATTTAAACGAGACCTCAATTACACTTGAAAACTACCGTACAAAACGAGTAAATTTATTTTTTCTTATTCAATTTCAATTACAACCTATCGGAGAAGTAATTTTTTTCTTCTTCTAGAATGTTACTCTATAAGCGCTGCTGTGTAACATCATTTTTTTTTTTTTTTTTTTATTGATTTTTGCTCGTTAATTAAAATTTATTTTTTTCCTAAAAAGAAGATTGCTTCATTCGATGTCGGGCTCGAGTTTTTATCCGAGGCCAGGCAAAAGTGCATACGCAGATCCTAAGTATAATCGAAAGAAGAGAACGTATTTTTGTACTAGGAAAATATATGCGGCCGGGGTTTAGTAGTACTAATGCAATTCTGGGACCAGTACGTACGCAACAACATATTTTTAATCTGTGCTGTAATATTCTAAAAATGCTGCTTTCTTTTAAATTGGAACAATCTCTGTTAAATGTGAAAAATGAAATTATCAAAATTTAAAATATTTATCGAGATCAACGTAAATTTAATTCGTTAAATTTAAATTGTGTCTGCCTGTTAGGTCAGTGTAAGTGTCTGTTATAAATATTTTACCCAGAAAACTACACTTGTACATTCTAGATAGTTCTGAAAGTTATAATTCCATACATTTCGATCACCGTCCAACTGTAAATTTCACAGGGCGGAAAATAAATATTTCACGGTTTAGGCTTTCTTCGAGAGAGACACAAGACATTTCTAAAATTGATCAAATCTATTGACAGCGAAGTGTTTATGTGTTTTTACTAAAAGCTAAACACGTTTATCTAGTTAGATATTTCATTTCGTTTTTTAGAGGAACTGCTTCGCTTTCCACGTCTAATTAAAGAACAAATATCGGTTTTCTTTTTGCGGAAAAGATGGCTTGTGTTTTACATTCGAGATTTAATTTAGTATTCCATTTATTGAAGAACTTGATTATTCTCATGAAGTTCATTTTTAAGTAGAAAGCGCGCAATAAATAGCCGTTCATCGGTGAACAACGATAATTCAGCTTGTTTCAGTTTGGGAAAATAGAAATATTAAATAAAAGGGAGCCAAATTTTTTCCCTTGAGAAACACCAGCCAAACACTCGTGTCTTAAAGTATACGATAAGGACTAACTTAAATTGAATTCATTTGTAGATTAAGACTTGATTGCCAGATCGAAGGCTATTTCAATGACAAACAAAAGCATTCCAGCATGTTTTTTTTTTTTTAAATTAATCTGTTACAAACTCGGTTTGACTACACTTAATATTGCGTATATGGTAGAAGATGGTTCGCGTAAAACCCGAACTGGCGTGGCACAAGTGATTTTTTTCTCGTTACAGTATTTCGTCACTCGAGAATCAATTTATCGGCGACGTTATTTCATAGGATTTGTTCGAGCTATATGATTATAGGTCTACAGTTAACAGACAGTGTGCTATCTTTACTCGGCTTTTTGGTATTCCGGCTATAGCAAAGTGGCCTGAAAAGAGAACAGAATTAATGAAGATAGTAAGAGGAGTAATTTTATCTTTTTATTTCAATCATGGCTGTGGAGATACTACTATTAGGACCGGTGGAAAATTTATTTTTCAATTTTTGAATGATCTTACTAGCTCGGAAAATTTATCGATATGATAGTGTGTAGAAGACAGAGACGTCTTTGACATCGGACTTTTAAGGAAGTATGTGTTGTTTGAAATATAGTTGCGGTATTGCGTCCAGTTCGCATTTTTATCAACGCGTTATCCAAGAGTCTACGTGAAACGTTAATTTTAAAGTAAAATAGATTGTGATTGAAAGCGAGGCTAAAAATAAACACTAGCTTCGTTACCTTATTAACAGTCTTATTTAGGACCAGACCGACGGTACTTGACCGTAGTTAGCGGGGGAGTTCGTAGGATAATGCCTTATCCGAGGAGAATATTTGGAATCCAGTTCCTTCCGAAAGATAGGGCTAGTTTCTTACCTATCTTAATTTTGTGCTCGTAATTGAAGATGCTGTAGTGTAATGGTCACGACATTCCTTCGGGGGATCACAAGAAGAAATTCGCACTTTAGTTGAAGTATGTTGAACGGCTTTTTTCATCTTATGTGAAAAACCGCATTCCTTCTTTTTTTTTCTTTTCTTAATACGTTTATTCGATTAATAGAATTGCCAACTTTTTCTTTTACTTTTCGACAAAAAAGGGAAAATAATGGAAGAAACAAAATGTTTCTTTCTTTTTATACTTTATACACCTTCTAAGAAGTGTTTTATAATAGGATGATAACAAACCATTTCTTGCATTTTAGAAAAATTCAGCAATTTCGGAAACGATAGTATGGAAGTGAAAGAGAAATTTTTTTCCAATTATATTTATAAGTCTACTAGAGGACGCGGTTCTCGAGGTTTTGTCGCCGTGGTTTTGATGAAGGAAGAAAAAGGATATTTCATATTGTTTACACATTACCTATTGCCGGTGTATGAGGAAATTATAATTTCCTATACTGCACAGTTATTAAAATTATCAGCATGAGCTTTCGCGTAGCGGGGAGGGGGGGCGTTTAAATTTTTGCCTGGCATATTGAAATGACACGGGTTACACACAACACGTCGTACAGTAACATGTAACCGAACTTTTGGAAATTATTGAACCAAGATGTTCTTGGGAATGTGTATTCATCCCAGTGGTGAATAACACAAATAAATATTTAATTTTTATGATATCCACAATTTTAATACTAGGAAGAAACTATAAGAGCTTAGTATAGCCGAATTTGAAAAGTTCTGTTTTTTAATAAATTGTTTAACACTTACTACACTTTTTCACTCTCGGTACAGATTTTACGAATTTCGTTATCTACGGGTTTATTAGTAATGCGGTAGGTCATTGCTGGTGAACAGTTAGTAAAAGCTTGTAAAGATAAAATTACTCATTTCGAAAAAAAAAAAAAAATGTTTTCTCTTTACTTACATTTTTTTCCTTGGGGAAAAAAATATATGTACATATGTACTCCAATTAACTGTTTTTTCTTTGTGCAGCGAGGTGTGAGAATTTATTAGTATGCACTTTTGTCGTCGGTATAGTATTAATCTGTGCGCAAGGGTGTACGCATCTGTAGCGGTGCTTTCCATTGTTGACGTAACACATATCCAAAGTTCAGTTCTGTCTAAATTCAAGGTTTTCGAAATCTGCTGTGGATACTCTTTACGGTACTTTTTTGAAACTGTATTTTCTCCAAGTCTGTAATAAGCGCATATTGGCGTTATCATCATTACTATGTAATTTTCTTTTACCTTGTTTTAATTGTTAATTTAATTATAAACTTCTTACATATTATACCTATTCGATTCTAGAGAAATCTCTACTCTATTACGTTTAATATATGTTTCTTAAAAGGAGGAGAGAAAAAAAAAAAAATTAACCAAAGGTGTAATAGGCGTTCATTCAAAAGACATCGTTAATCAACACATTAAACCTACTATGTTGTTATCGGAATTTTGTAAAATTCTTTTAAATATACTGTTCTAATCGTAAAACATCGTTTTTGATTAATTAAAATTTTTTTTAATATAAATATATATATATATGTGTGTATATGTATATGTGTGTGTACATAGATACTGTAGCGTCGATATCTGTTTTATATAACTACATTAGGTTGTTGAAAACTAAACATCCTAAGAAAAGAAATTAAAAAATGGTTTTAATTATTAAATAAAATAAATCATAAGACGATAAAGAAGCCGATGCTTAATGTAATTGCGCAATAACAAGAAATGTAAAAAGAATGCTAAATCATCGGATATATGTATTGAACACAAAGCTACACCCATTTACAAAGTCTATGTATATGTCCAGATTATAATGATATGTAAATAATATATTTTAGTACCAAAAAGTTTACCCCAGATTGGGCTAAATGTTGTATATCCGCCACTTTTATTTTTAAAAAAAGCATGTGGTCGTAAATTCGTCTAAGAATTATTTTTAAAAAAAAAAGTTTTAAAGAACAAATAAAACAAATTGCTGTTACATCCTGATGTTTATTTTTCTATATTAGTAACAATGTTTCTTCATAAATCCGCACTGATTTATCTATAGTCAGTCGGGCATGTGTTTTTTCTTTTTAAAAAATTTAAACTGCCCTTATTTATTGCGACAAAGAAATTCTTCAAATTTGTTTTACGGGAAAATGGTAACATGTAATAGATTTTTTTTTTTTTTTTTTTTTATATATGTTTTCTATTCTTTTGCATTATTTAAGTATTGCATACGGGGTGGCTACGCAACAACAATTAACGAATGTTTCGAATTTGATAATGAATCAATTTTAAAAAATTAATTCACTGTGGGAAGAAAATATTTAGATAGAAACACGCGATTTCTTTTTATTAATTATTCGCAAATGCGTGGTCGAATGACGGAACAACAGTAAATGGAATTGTTGTCGTACGAAAAAAAAAAAAAAAAAAAAAAAATACTGCCGAAAGTAGCTCAATTTGTATCATTGCATGAGTTCAGAAGTATAATTGATGCAAACAACGACAGATCTCGCTTTAAACAGGAAGCCGTTATAATACCTAGCGTGCTTGCTTTTAACCTGTTCGATGACTAACACCGCCTTTTTCTTCTAGTCGGTCAGTGTGTATTTAGGAACTCATTTGTTTTTGTTTTAAGTCTTTATTTCTAATGGCAACCGAGGAGTCAGCAATGCAGTATTCTAGCCTCTTTACCTGTAAGCGCGTCTCCCCCCCCCCCACGTAATTTTCGGTAACGAGCATAGAATTGCGTAATGATTGAATCACTTTCGAAAATGCTTTATAAGTTTTTCAAGTTTACCTGCAATCGAAAAACTATCAAAAGATTAAAAAGCAAAAATGAAAAGAATGCCACATAATTAATTTCATAGAAACTGTAATATTAAAATTATAAATTTATTCTCTGTCCCTAGTTATCAATTTGGCTTCGAAAATAAACATTGCACGCTTCAACACAAACTCTTCGTCTTTTGACTTAGTATCTTCTACTCTGCATGAGATCATAACTGAGAGATTATATTGATGAAAAAATTTATGAACTATCTTCTAACTTTCTGGCAAAGTAAAAGCGAACCTCGTTTCAATTTTTATATTGCAACGCATTTGAATTACTTCATATTACACTTTACTGCGATTATTAGTGAAATATTTACTAAATAATTTTTCTGAATTCAATAAATACTGATAAATGCTATGTTTCAAGGATGGCCTTTTTCCAGTGAAATTCCTACATTATAGAACATCGTTGATGTTTACTTCCAAAATCCAACTTTTGTCATAAAAGTAATTAATGCATCTATTCCGCGACACTAAATATCCTTAAGTTTGTTTTAGTTGATTATTTTTATATATACATTTATTTATATATATATATACTAGGGGGCTTTCCCCCTGGCCGCCTCGCGGCCCAACCCCCCACCCGTACCCGCCGCCAAATCCCCGTTTTGTGAGAGTTTCGTCGTGACCAAGACTCAAAATGCATATATTTTTCGATGTTCTCACTCGACTCAAGGCAACATACTTGCCCATGAGTAAAGACATTATCCCTCAAATCAACAGCGGCGAAATCCAATGTTTCACCCGGTGCTTTGATAATGGTCATGGCATAGGCTAACTTGATAGGAAACTGCCTTCTTAAAATGTAAATGCCAGTGTCGCCAACTATAAATTTAAAACTGATCCTAGGAATTAGAAACGTCTTACATTTATTTTCCGGACGAAATACTTCAATTATGAAACCTTTAACAGATTTAATGACGAATTTTCTTCCATTCACCAGACCTTCGAAATTCAAATTTCTGGTGAGGATACAAATCGCTCCAATTTTTATAGTAATTTTGTGATTTGGAACTCCTGGGTCTGACATTTTGTTTAAAATTTCAGTACATAAATGTGTTGAATCTCCATTTGTTTCTTTTTCATCAATCAGAGTTGTATCAGCACTATATAAATTTATTTCATCTCCAGAAATTTTTTTCCCTATTATCAATCTGTTGTTTTTATTCGTTGGTGATAAAATACATCTTTTGGACATTTTAGAAAAATTTGATAGAACATCATCGGGATAAATGTGATCAATCATTTCATCAAGTGAAGTAAACATTTTTAAATCGGAGAAATTTAATAGGATTCCATTTTCTTCGCCATACAAAGTCTCTGGCATTTTTCCTTCACCAATTTCTAATAAAAATTTTGAGTAACTCGGACCACTTTCGAAAAACACACACTCCTCGAACCCTTTTTATAAAACGATTGCGACCTTTCTCTATATTTCTCTTTCCACTATCGCGATACTGTTCGTAGAATTGCAAATACGTTAGTTTCCTCATTTCTTCAGTTTGTGCCGATCACAACTTCAAAATTACAACGTCGTTTTTCAAATTTAAAAATACACCAATAATACACCATAGAGGAAACAAAAGAAGAATCGTTAACAAAAGATGTTTCGTCTTCGTGCACTATGAGTAATAGACGATGAACGAAAAGCCAGTAACGGTTGTTGGGTGGGTGGAAGCGCGGTACTGCGTAGGTAAATACAGTAGTACCGCGTTTTCATGCGATTGGTAATGATCTTATTAAATTAGCGCTGATCTATTCCCTTTTTGTTTTGAGCCCCAAGGTATGAAAATTTTGGACATCTTATAATTATCTTAAAAGCCACTGACCTGGAGCTGTTGATTAAAAAAAAAAATAGCTTTCTAAGTGCTATAGAACGGTCTCAGGACTTTTTTTTGATTTTTTATCTAATAATACAAAAATTGAAATTATTTTGTTAAAAGTTTGAAATAAAATAGCTCAAAAAGTTCAATCGCTAGAAGGGTAGTGTAAGCGAGGGAAATACTCTAAATTCAATTCTCTTTAAAATGAGACCTAGAGTAGTTCAGTAGAATAATTAGTTTTTGATAAACGATTAAAAAATTGAAAAACGGAAAAAAAATGTGATTTATTGCTTTGATTTATTGCTCGTTTTGAGCCCTAAGGTATGAAAATTTTGAGCGTTTTATATTTTTTCTACATGCTGCTGATATAGAGCTGTCGATTTACAAAAAAAAATAGCTTTCCAAGTGCCATAGAACGGTATCAGAACCTTTTTTTTTTTACTTTTTGTCTATTTTTTGATTTATTGCTCGTTTTGAGCCCTAAGGTATTAAAATTTTGAGCACTTTATATTTTTCCTGAATGCTACCGACCTGGAGCTGTCGATTAAAAAAAAAATTAACTTCCTAAATGCCATAGAACGGCCTCAGGACTTTTTGGTTTCTGGTCTTTGTCTTATTTTCTTCTATTTTGGTAGAAAAATTTGATACATCGCTCGTTTTGAGCCCCAAGGTATGACAATTTTCAACATTTTATAATTTTCCTAAAAGCTACTGACTTGAAGCTGTGGATTAAAAAAAAAATTAGCTTTCTAAGTGCCATAGAACGGGCTAAGGATTTTTTTTTTCATTTTTGGTCTTCCTTCGTATATCGGCGGATACGATTTTTGTAACTGATTGCTTATTCTTCGGAGATTTTGCAACTCTTTAGACCTTTTTCTAACGAAGACCCTATGAGAACAAGACAAGAACTAGACGGGTTTCTCGGGTTTTTGTTTTTCCAGCATTTTACCCGCATTCCGTTTCTATCGAAATCCGAAACCTTCCCCATAGCTGATATAACAATCGTGTATTCGCTTACTGAACATCTATATATTTTTTTTATATTATATTATACAAAAACCAATTTTACTATAAACATTGCATGTTTTGTAAAATCGGTGTAAAATAATTATCTTTTAGATCCAAACTAACGATGAATTAATTCATAATATATAAATTCCAAGTAAAAAATTCATTTGAATGATCGAATCAATGAGACGAAAAGTAAGGGCAATGTACATGGTTAACATTTTTCAAAAAACGTGATATATATTTATTACTTGTTTATGAATGTAATATTTTTGAAAAAGAAACAGATCATTTCAGCATTAAATTGAAGCCGGCTATCGTGACCTAGTTGGTTGGGCAGTGGCGTTTCGCTTGATTACGACCTGGTTCGAATTCTACTGCCGCACACTGACACTTTCAAAGAGTTACCTTTCGCTAGGTTAATGTCCGTAGTTAACGCGCCAAAAAATAAATAAAAATAATAATAATAAAAAGAATTGAAATATATTTTTATAATATATAGAAGAAAATCAAATCTACAGAAACAAATGAATAAATAAATATTCGCCGAAATCACTTTCAAGACCGTACAATCATGAATTTATAACATACGGATATTGCATTTGCCTACCGACATTGTACATATCTTATCTATCACCTCGTGGAATGTGTTTTATTGATTTGCTCATTTTATTATTTCAAAAATAAAAATAAAATTATAACGAAAGAATAGTTGTTTTAGATTCTGATCGATGCGTTCTTACCAATATTTCTTTAATTTCTTTTTCATTCAAAAATGGGTAAAACTTGCGGATTGTAACAATCGCTTTAAATTATATTTCGGTCCTTTAAACGTCAAGTGTTGCGCGTGCGCAAATATAAAATTAAAACCCGGCCCTTCCGATTTCTCAGTTCGGTCTTTTCCCTCCCTTTTTTATCGCCACAAATTGGATTCTTTTTTTTTCTTCAAAATTGTTAGTTAAAACTTGTTTTATCGGTTGGAACTTGTATTTTTTATGTTTTTGTGTATGTGTATATACCTGCATGTGTGCACACGCCACACACACACACACGCACACATATATAATTATATATGTTCGATGTGATTTTATTTTTTTTATCACTTTCCATTTTTAATTTTATGTTTATTGGTGTGAATTTGTAAAAGATTTTTTGTATTTGATTTTTTAGAAAAATGTTTTTTCGGGAACAGTTTAACTAAAAACGCAACATATGTGTATATAATTAAATTAATTATATTTTTATTTTGAAAATACGAGTAGGTAATAGTAGAAATGAAATGTAGTGCCTAACTTATTAATATATGTATCATTAAGTTAATGTTGTGAAGTAACGACCAATAGAAATTTCCCGACTCGTACGTCATTAAATGATTTACTGTTAATTACAAAAAATTACATCTATTCGGTCTTCACTCTAATTAAGCTGGGCACACGCATTTAATTTATCAAATCTCATTCAAAATATTATTAATAATTATCAGTCGTCATTTTAGATTTTGCTGATATCGAGAAGGGTATATTTACCGATAACCGCGAAACTAGCTCACATCATTCGGTGAAGTTAAATAGATTATCGATGGATCCTAAAAGTGCCAAAGTAAGTTGCCGCTTTATATTGCGATTTTTTAGGTAATTAGTGGCGTAGTGTAAACAGTAATGAACGAGTTCCGATCATGATTTAAAAATTCAAAAATTAGATAAAACAATGTTTTTTAAGACCTATTTTTTATTTATTTAATAGTTACAACTGAATGTTAAATAGTTGTTTCACTTTGTCGTTCTGTTCAAAACATTCAAAAAAATACTTTTTAATACCGAAATTTTATTACAGTATCAATTCTTTATCAACCTATGACAAATGTTCTTATTCCTCTTGCGAATAATTTGTCTAGCGCTCGTCGTGATTGTTTTCTTATTTCCTTGCTGTACCGTTACGAGTTCCGATTGCACTCGAACCACGAATTTAAGTCGTCTTCCAGATTAATTTTGATCTGTCGAAACTTCCCTCTTTCCACTGTCCGGTAATAATAAATCATTTCCTGAGGATATCTACATTTGTGGGTAACACTGAAATGAGGTCGTACTGCAGAAACTTTTCGACTATTAAACCAATTTTTTTTTTTTTTTTTACATTCTTTCCTTGTAATCTGATCAAAATTTATTAATACAAAGGCGCAATTCATCGTATATCGAATTTTTCGTCCCATATAGCGGTATTAACGGTAATGCAGTATCAATCATTTCCGTAATATTACGTTATTGTGATTTCTTGTAGCAAATTTTTCATGTAACTCTTTCAAATTCAGTAGTAAGCCCCCAGACATACGGTTGGAAACTCGAAATAAGCGAATATACATGCAGCGTTAAAACTAATTGCGTTTTGCTTTTTTTTTTTTTTTTTAAATGTTTATTCACGCATAACTCATATTCATATAGACCGATTTTACTGATTCTTTTTTCATTAGATAGAGTACTATTCAATGATGAAAACTGGTGAATATAAACTAAGCATTTGTCAAAAAAACATGAAAAAATATGGCCCTTTAAGTCATTTTTTTTTTTCTTCATATTTTTTATTAATATAACGGACTATAAATTTTTACCATGGAGATGCAGCTTTTGATGTTTTTCTGTGGAAAGGTAGTGTAAACTAAAGAAATTAATTTTTTTTGTAAGCATAAAATATGGAGAATAACGTGACAAAAAGTTGATTTGTAGCAAGAAAAAAATTTAAGTACAATGCTAAAAATTTAGGATCATATCACGCTAAGTTATATCACTGATGATATATATTTTTCATCGAATAATTATTTTTTACTTTTTAGTGCATTTTTATTAAATTTTTATAATAAATTGGAAGTCAGTATTTTTTATTTTTATTTTTTTAACGTTTCATAGTGGTTATTTTAATAAACTAAAAAATAAAAAGAAGCAGTTTCCGGCTAATGATGGAATAATAAAGTTAATCAGTGTGCAACCATAACACAAGAAAATGAAGAACTTTACGACAAATTAAAAATTGGTAAATTTGGCGTGGAGAATAGAAATGAGTAAAGAAGACTTGGTATTACAATTCTGGTAGAAAATAAACTGTATGTCACTGATACGCTCAACATCATCCTTGTAGTCTCTTTACATGGTCCTCCTTCCTAGATGTTTAAATAGAAATTAAAATAAGCTATATTCTTACAAAACGCAGCTGGATGATATATCCTGGAGTGGATTTTGGAAATGATACACAAATACCACACCAGCAGGATCTAGGAAATTATGCTGCCCAAAAGGATGTAATTTTGGCAACTATGTTAAAAATGTTAAACCTAGACAGATAATCAACTGGAAAAATATGAAACATACAATAGTAACCTTGAAAACAAAACGGAATAAACACTACTGCATATCTAAGCTGACCTTGAATCTAATAAACAAAAGAGTGAAAATAAAGATAAAAGGAACTACCGATGCCAAAGAACTGGAAAAGTTAAATCAGTTCGCTAAAAATTTTAAGAACGGATTTAAAAGTAACTCTTTATGACATCCATTTGCGAGGAGATAACATGCCTTAAAAGAGGAATCCAGAGAAACATGTTTAATAAAGAATGGTAACAAGAAATTTTAATCCCAGTCACTTACTAGTTAATAATGAAATGGTAAAATTTGTTTGCAAACTAAACTGACATAATAGATAATGAAACGTTACCGTTTAGTTTTTATGCCCGCAGGTATGCCAACAACTATATCCGTTGAAATTGTGGATTTATTTATTTAATGTGATTTAAATTGTTATTTAAAATGATTTTTATTACGGTTATTATTACTTTTAAGTTCGTTATTCAGGTAGATGATAATGTTTTAAATGGTATATTGCAAACTATCCCTACATCGATTATTCTTGATCGGTAGGCCGCTAAAAACTCAAAAATAATAAACAAATACTACATACAAATATTACAATGGTTAATTAAATAAAATAAAATCGAGATTATCCGTATCACTACTGTGTGTAAGCTGAGTTTGCGGTTGGTCAATATTTCCGATATAAGCGCAAGGGTCGTATTATTTTCCGATTGACATTAATCGCGAAATTTTTGCTTTTTTCGATTATTTACTTAATTCAACTACCGAACTTAACCGTTCTGGTGGGCGATTTTTAATTTAGCAAGAAAACAACCAACTCTCCGAAAAAATCTACATTGTATCTTTCTTCTTTTCTTCTTCTCTTTCGGAATCAACCAAGGAAACGGCGCTCTTCGCTCTGTAGTTCTCGATGAACTAATCAGTCCTGACCGGCAACAGCATTTCTACAGGAAGACTCACATTCTCTCTCACACCGTCTATCGTTATTTTTTCGTTTTATTTTATTTACATATTTATGTTACACTTAAACTGTAATGTACACAATACAATAGATGACGTTGGGCAAGTGTTTATAGCTTTAACTGTATTAGTCCTATTTACCTTTCACTTCAAAATGTTGTGAACTTTTCTAATTTATTCCTTTTTAGTAAGTAATTTTTTCATGTAGAATTACATTTGCCTCTAGAAAGCCAACATATATTTACAACTTTCGTTAATAACTATTCATTTTTTATCATGTGCTTCGGTTTTCCGTTTTTATTCTTTTAATTTCGTTAAATTTTTAACTCGTTGTAGTGATAGCCATACTACATACGTTATTTTTATTCTAAATTTCATTTCAGTGTCACTAGACATTTGGATCGCGTTAAGTGGTTACTTTGAGTCATTTGAATTCCTTAAATATGTCTTTAATTTGCCCTTACAACTTATTTTTCTACGTTCTCTTGATATGTTATAGGTAATTTTTGTTTTAATCCGTTTTAGTGTTAGTCGGATCGGTGCAATGTTAAATGATAGCAGAGACAACGAGTCTCGAAATTGAGTCAAATGCTGTATTGTAATCTATCCATTTTATATTTAAATTAGTTTCTTTCCTTTTCCAACTATTTACTACTATTTTATCTATGGTCCTTTGTTCCTTTAGATTCTTTAAAGTTTTCTTTTTGTTCCAATCGGTACAAATTGCTTTAGCATAGATATTTATTGGTCTATTTGAAATTCTCGATAGCAATTTGTATACTATTATTGTTATTGTTATTATTATTACTATTTTTATTACTGTGCATAATTACATAAATTGTTGGAGGCTGAATAAAAACAGTTAAAAGATAAAATTGTTTACTGTTATTCTCCGGATTTCAGAGTGAAGAATCGGTGTATTTGTTTGATTGCCCACTGTGCCTTGCAGAATTTCCGCCAGAATGCTTTCCGAAATTATCTACCTGCTCGCATCGTTCTTGTTTCGATTGTCTACAACAATATTTAAAACTAGAAATTTCCGAATCTAGAGTGAATGTTACTTGTCCGGAATGTTCGGAACCGATGCATCCAAATGGTATCGTATATTATTTAATTTTGTTAACATTTACAGTAAATAGTACATTTTTTTAAAAATAAAACTAAATTATAACTATAGTTTAAAAAAAAATAAATAAATAAAAGTAAAACGAACAAGCTCTCTATAGTAAACTCAGTAAACAATGTAAAAGAAAATATTTTCTCGATTCGTTTTATGACATCAAGTAGAATTTTAAAAGTTGTTTTTTTTTTTTTTTATATATTTTTAATTTTTTTTTTTTGCTGTCGGATTTTTTTTAAATTACAAATTTACTTTTTGTTTTCATTTGGAAAAGACTTTTCTTTTGCTTTGTTGTTTTCTGAAGGTTTCGTGTTTGTCTTGATAAACATTACGATGAAAACTCGCAAATTAATGCGAAAAGTTTATTGAGAAAATAAATAATTTTACGAAGAGAGATGATAATGAATTTTTCAAAGTCATTATTTAGATGCGAACAATAAATGTTCATGAATGGTTGCGAGGATATTTCATTTTTTTTCTCGTTCTCGGCTTACTTGGGAACTCTAAGCACTTTTAATACAACGACCAAGTTTACAAGCAAATAATAACTGGGACTTGAAACTTTTTAAACTTTACCACAATCGCCGAGGGCAATTTGCATCGCGAACGTTGGCATCAAATTTGATTTTCTGCAAATTTAACAGACCTGCGTCGCTGATTTAACCAATAACGTTTTTTATATGTTTTTTAGCTACAATAATATTTGCTTCGAGAAAGAAAAAATCGAAAAAAAAATCATTCATATGTTTTTTTGTTTTTTTTTTTTCGATTTCAGCCTCTATGGACTACGCTAAACAACTAAGTTTTCATTTTGATGCTTAGTTGTGAATACAAATGTGATTCGGAAAAAATTCTCCTCAAAGTTAGAACCGAAGTTGTAAGCCCCGGAGCTTGGTTGTGTTTTTTTTTTTTTTAAATTTTAGTATGGAATTCCAAAATTTATCCTGCTGTATTCCGAATTTTTTTATCTGTTCATATTAACTATTGTCAGACTGCTTTAAATGTTCCAATTAAACTGGGCTATGGCAAAATGGGGGTTGCAATCCCATTTCCACCTTCCTCGTTAGTCGCAATTTCTAATATTACTACTATTGGATTGGGTACCCATACGTTCATATTAGTCAAAGCGTGCGAGGGTCACCACGTGCAGGTGAGGTAGGTGTTGGCGCGGAGAGGCTAGCCAAAGGTTTCACCCCTTGTATATTGCGCATCCAGCGTCCTTTTATATTATTCTTAGTGCACGTAAAATAGAATCGTTGGGATTGGTAAGTGTGTTCGGACTTATTTATATCTAAACCAAATTTTATTGTAATTTCGGAAGTACCTTAGAAAGAAAAACGTATGAAGTACATCTTGCAAAAAAAGCTTGAAACGTAATTTTTACGCTGCTGGTCAAAGTATTTTTGTTCCTGTTGTATGAAATTATTTCGCCGCTATTTCGGCCTTTATGTTTGAAAGATTAAAAAAGCTTATAGTCATAGTCTCACACTCGCTCAAAGTATTGCGAGAATTAAAAATTACGCATGTCAATTGAAACTGAGCGTGATGACTTATTTACATACGTGTACTCTGACTGAAGAAAAAAAGGCAGACTGCCTACTCACTGGCTACAATTATCCGTAACTACAATACTTTTCGGAAACGAGAAAAAAATAATTCTTAAAGCGCATCGTAAATTACAAATATTAATATTTTCTAAAATAATACAATAGACAAAAATTTAAACTTAATTTCGGATTACTAGATAATGGAACAAGTCAAAACAGTTGTTCCGGTATTCTGGATGTTTTGTGCTTTTATAGTTCCGGCGTATTATCGAATAAATAACTTGCGCCAATTAAAAAAAGTTCGATTGCGTCATATAAGCAATTCTTACGATTACAAATGCAGTTTTTCGATATTTATCTCGATAACGTAATAATAATCAGCCGTCAACCACACCGTCATGATAAAACGGTACGCTATAGTAATTTGTTGTTGGATATATCAAAAAAGTCTGACGGAACAGTGCAACTTAAATCAATCTAAATGATTTAAAAATATAATATTCACCTTAAATATAATAAAAGAAAATACGGATAAGTAATATTTCGTTCGTGTTATTATTACTGCATATATGATGTAGAAAAAAATTCGGATCAGCAACGTTCCTTTTAGCTTGTAATGTTTTTAACGCCTAAATTTAACTTATACTTAATATCCATTTAAATGGAACATTTATAGATAATTCTTATTTTTTGACGGAGTAGATTTTTAATACATTGAGCGTGAGCTAAACACGCATAAATAAAAGAAAACCAATAAACCAATACGCCTAATTTCTTTAAAGGATTGTTTTGTAATTTGGAATTAACATATTCATAAGCGATTAATCTTTAATCAGCATATTGAAATATTAACCTTGTTACGTTACGTCAGGAATGCCGCCCCAGTTTCATAATTACTTCGGACGTAGAATGAAATTATTATCTGTTTATTTTGTTAGAACAAATCACTGTTTTAGATTTTATATGCTTTGTATTAACGAATTTTTCTTCAACCAATCTTTCTTTATCAATCGACCGCTAAAAACTAATTGCTATAATATATCTTCACACATATATTTATAACATAGAATAAAATGTAATTGTATAAAAATAATTATACGTATCACTCTGGCTGTGTCTGCTGCTGCTGGTTAATTGGAACTCCTTATTGACAGATGTATGTACGTTGGTGCCTTGACCAGTACGGTGAGGGGAGAAGGGGTCGAACTGAAAAACATTTTTTTTTAATCCGGACTTTGCAAATCGCCAACTCGGAATTTTAAACGATTTGGTTACCAGGACCTTGTTGGATTGTCGTCTTCCTTCGTATATCTTTCGGCGTATACCGTTTTTGTAACTGATTGCTTATTTTTTGGACTCCGCTAGAACTGAATAAAACTTGACCAGAAGTAAATTAGACTCGGTTCAGAACAGAACTCTCATCAATTTTGCCTTTTTTTTTTCAGCATTTTATCCTGATTTTCTTTCTTGCGGAATCCGTTTCCTCTCCCACAGCTGATTTACATTCGCTGACCGATCTCCTCTCACATTCGTCGCCAGCGGCGATCGACATTGGTCCTTCTATTCCCCGCCAGCAAATGGATCCTACACACTCACACACTTACACTTTCATCGCTTTATAATTAATTTTTTTTTCCATATTGTGTATATTTTTCTTTTATTTGTAATGTAATGTAACGTGCACATTAAAATATATGTTAAGCTGCAGGCAAAAATTTCTCTTTCAATTGCGTGAGGCCACCAATGATTCTATAATTAAACTAAAATTTCTTTTATAACTTAGCAAAACGGTAACATATACTCCGCAGTCTGTATAAAATCAATCTGCCCGGTCTGCTTAAAGTGCAAGACGGTCGGCTATACGGCTTGATGATTAAAAGATCTTCAAAACCCCGAAGTGTTCAATTCTTTTTTAATACCGTTTATAAATAACTGAAATATTTTAATATACTCAATAATATAACAATATGTAATTGCGCTTATTCGTTTCCACGCGCGCACATACACACACACACCCATATATATATATATATATATATATATATATATATATATATTAATAGCAACGCCATTCTTGTGACAAAATAATATGAAACACCATTGTGTAATAAATAACGTTTTGTTATAAATTACTACAAAAATCAAAAATTGTTATTATTATTTTTTTATAAATAACAAAATTCACTATTCTATAAGTATTATAAAATGATCATCTGGAGGTCCAAGAAGTACCCGAAATACCAAATTTTTATATATATATATTAATGTGTGTGTATGAGTAAAATTAATATTTTATATATACGTTAATAATTCACACTAATTGATTTATTCTACACTACCGCAATAGTTTTGCAAGAAAATATATTTCATTTATATGTATGAATTTTTTTTTTTTACTAACTTGTTTATTTATTTGAAAATAATTAAATTTAATATTTTTATAGTAAAGTAAAAGCATATCTTGAACATTATAATTTTAGTAAGGTCGTATTTTTACTTTATTATATATAATAAACTTCTGAACCTCACCAGTTAATCAAAGTTTCTGTAATATAATTTATTTATTTCTTCTCTTTTCTAAGTTCTCTGTTTCTATCCGTACAACATTGTATTTTATGAAGTTAAATATCGTGTATGTCTGTTTCCAAACAATCCGCTCTATTTCGGTACCTTTGTTGTATTAAGTGCGCAAAAAAAATTATTTTTTTTAATCTCCTTCGATTACTACCCGAAAACCTGAAATGATATTTTTTTACTTGTTATAAATTTTCCCAGGCCGATGCGTTCAGTACGGGTATATTATTTTATTTCGGTTATAAGTAAGAATAAAATGAAATCTCGATCGATCGGTTTTCAAAGAGCTGGAAACAAAATAACGAACGTGTTAAACTAAACTATTGCACGCTGGAAAACATATCGTTAATGAATAAATTTTTTTATCTTTGGCAGACGTAGGGAGAATATTATTTAATATGCAAAATTAAACACGCGAGTTTTTCTATATTTTAGCGGATTTTCGCGAACTTTTTGAAATAGAAGATATTTTCACGACAACATTTCAACAAATTTCAATACCGCTTTTTGCGCGTTATCAACTTTTTTCTATCGCCCTCCTTCGCATTACCATTATTAAAATACTCGATATAAATTTTCAATGGTTTGTCATTTTGTTAAAATATCGCGTTCCAATGTAACATTAAAAAAATTGCTACGGCCGTTTATGAAATGTATGAACTAAACTGTATGCGAAATGCTATACTGCCGAATTTAAGCAGAAATTAGAATGCAGATCAACGCTTGGTTCATTTTAAACCTTCCAGTTGATTCTTTAGCCGACAATTTATGCAAATTCTATCCAGAACTAAATATAATCAGAAGTTTCCCACCGTAATATTTTTTCTACCTAAACTATGAATGGGACTTCGTTGAAAAATTTATCGCATTACATGTCAATGGTCAAGCTCGGTTACAAATGAAAGATTTTCGTTAATAATGTTTAAAATAACGCAAAAAAAGAAAAACAAGATATTACAAATTATTACCCCAGTGATATGGTTTATATCGGATAAGCTAATGATTCGCGAAAACAATGGATAAAACCCGATTAGATGTTTATAATCGAGGTCGGAGAATATGCAATAAACATTATGCATCATTATGCATTTTCGATATGCTGGGACCTACGTTTACACGTTTTACTTTTCTTGCACCGAGATTATTAGCATTGTTCATTATTTTAATGATCAATAGCCCATTCATTGCTATTATTTAATGCAATGCGGGAACCTTTTTAAAAATGACAGCAAGTATTGCAAAAATGCACTGCGCCTCATATGTATTTCATCATACAGATAAAAATATTTTGTCGTGCGATGAAAAATTTTCATGTTTCGAAATTATCCGATTATTGCGATTGGCGGGAGGAGAAAGTGAAATGAATGAATGAATAAAAAGTTTAAAAATTAACAAACATGAAATATGAGAGAATGCGAACAATGTCGATATGTTCTAATTTTTAATATCTCGTTCGTATTTAAATTGCCCCGTGTTTAAGTTGACGTCCATTTTATATTATGTTTCTTTATTGATATCTTTCGGTATCGGACTAATTAAGCAAAATACATATATGAAATCGAAATACGTTGGCGGTTTGGTAAAGAGGTCCGTACCAAAGTTATGATCTTTAATTCGATTATTTCTTCTAGTTTATTTACAATGGAAATAATCATAAAATAAAATAAAAACGAGCAAAATGCTGTAAAATTATTTTCAAAAAGAAGTTCATAGCAAAAAATAACTTGAATAATCAGTAGATTTAGAAACGGTGTATGTGATAAACAACAGTAACAAATTTATAAAAATTTAATCAAAAAAAAAAAAGAACGATGATAAAGAGCAAGCTGTTTCGCCGCTACTACTATGTACTTCCAGCGAAACAGTAGTGATAAACGCATTATTCTGCTTATTTTTGTTTATATCTTTAGTTTTTAAATCAAAAATTTTTATCAACTTGGGAATTTTTAAATAAATATATTTTAGTAATTAATTAATGTCATTAATTTAACGTGATGAATTAAAATAATTCAAATAAACTTCGGTACTATCTTTAGTAGTTTTTAATAATTTTTAAACCGTAAAATAATTTCCAGTGAAAAAACGTCTTTATAACTATCCGCGTATATACGTTTCTCTGAAAATCTTTTGTTGTTACACTTCGATTTCGCTTTAGTTCGCATTTTACCCTTATGTTAATGTCCGGATGCTCGGATACCCATTGCCGTGTATTTACACAATCAAAACTGGAAAATAGTGAATTTTTTTTTTTGAGCTTCTGAATGGTCGTTATTTAGCCCAATAGCAAACAAATTATAAGCTCTATTTATTTTATTTATTTTTTTTAGTGGCAAAAAATTATACTAAAATTAAGTCATCGCTCTGTTAACACCCAGGGTACCCACCCACGGCATATATTTTTACTTAAAATATTATTAATTTTTTGTTCCGTAAGCAGGTCAATTTTTATTTTAAATATAAAGAAGCATAATAATTATGTTTATAAAATATTATTATTTATTACGTTTAATACATTTTTTGTAATGTTAACCGAGTGTTCGTCACAAATAGGAAGTTAACATTCGGTGCAGCTCTTGCGTGTTTTTCGTCGTCTTTTTATCGTTAATTTAAGACATATGTGACAGAAGATCTTTTTTTCCTTCCTGTTGTGTCTCGCTCAGCCGATCGACCAGCAGCTTCTATAGTTACTATTTGACCATTTAAAATACTTTTCCTGGGCGAAAACATTAATAAGCCGCCGTGCTGGTGTATTTAAACGTAACCCTCTCAATCAAAAACATTACAGACACCAATGTTTGTTGTATTTATGCTCAAAAATTATTCTATTTTGATACTGATTTTATTTTATATGTAAAACCAGTTTGTATATCGTAATAATTAAAACTGCGTTAAATTGGAATGTTTACACAGATGTTCGAATGGTGCTGAACGATTCAGTTTTATTCGAAAAATATTTGGATTTTATGCTGAGAAAGATATTAGCCGTAGATCCTGATACCCGTTGGTGTCCAGCTCCGGACTGCGGGTTAGTAAACCGGTGTTGAACTTAAAATATATACTTAATGAGAGAGAGAAAATATCACTTTTAAATTTTACAAAACCTGTTCGCTGGCCATGATCCTGGCATTATATTAAGTTTGCTGTCTACATGTACTTCTTAAGATCTCCTCGAAAACCCATGAACTCTTGATTTTGATTATTACCTAAAATAAAAGCTAAGAATATCCGGTTTATGTATTTATGGCAGAGTTATTTAATTTTACTTGATTTTTGTTTGCGTGTTTATTCGACCGAATACTTTGTTACTTTTAATATTTTCACCCGAAATTATAATATTTCTCGTCTTGACGAAAGCTTTTCTGACTTCTCTATATACTTCATTTTTGATCGGTTAAAGATTCTCAGACTAACTGTGATCTAATGATCTAACACAGAAGTCAATAGTTTCAGTTAATTAGAGATTTCTTTGTAAATGATGTGCCGCTATCATTCGTTCAGCGAACTTCTCTTTCGCTACAGTTGCTATTTTTTATCTAACAAATTTTACATGTAAAATTACTAAAATAACGAATTAATCGAATTGTTTTAGTAAAAAAAATTATCTAAAGAAACCACATTTTTTCACATTTTTTTTTGATGACTATTGAGTATCTATGTTAATCGATGTTCAACAGTACTCACATGGTGTACCTCTGGCGAATAGCACCCTTTCGAGTGGACAAAAAATCACTAATGTTGGTCCACATTAAAAATATATATATTAATGTTTGACCTGGTTAAAAAAATGTTTTTATTAGTTTTATTAATGTTAATTACCGTGGAAATGTAGATACGAATGAAAAAAAAAATTAAAACCTTCATATCGTAATTTGCAACGGTCTTAACATTACTGTGTTTGACCATGTGGAATGATATTCGAATGATACCCTTTGTTCGTTAGAAACTGTATCGGCTGGAGGTGGTCCCAAATGAGTACCGATGACTATCGGTGAGCAATGACACTCATCGAATAACGTTACAAAAATAATTCACTTTAGAAGTGTACTTTTTCTGTTTAATATAATCTCATATAAAAATTAGTCAAAAAATTTTCATTAGAACAGCATGTATATTATTAATGTTTATCTAATGTAATCGGTTATATTTATTACAGATACGCGGTTATTGCTAGTGGTTGTGCGAGCTGTCCGAAGTTGAAATGCGAACGGCCAGGATGTGGCTCCTATTTCTGTTACCACTGTAAAGCTGCCTGGCATCCGAATCAGACGTGCGACTCTGCCCGCGCCGAGAGGAGCAATACTCATAATCCTATCGCATTCAGTCACGATCCCCAAACAAGTAATCATATTTTACATTTATTACAAAGTGGCTATTATAATTCAAATTTTTTATAATCTCATTGATGTCAAAAATAAAGATTCAAAACGATTTAATATTTTAACCTATGGAGAATCCGAAATTGCTCCTTCTCCACATACTAAATACGGATCAAAATTTTCACGCTCCGAAAGTAATTTAAATAGATATATCAGTTATCGTTAAAAAAATTTATTACTGAATTCGTCCGCAGTATTATGCTTTATAAAACTAAATGGAAACTTTCCATTTTGTTGTTGATCAAATTTCAAAAAGAACCGTATACTATCGGGTGTAGAATAATTCATTCGCTTCTAGATCAAAATTTTGTTTTTCTAACATACGAGATTTAAAAGGATTTTAATTTTAATAAAGACTCGTTGAAATTCTGTTTGCTCAATTTTGTACACTATTAAGTTGATTCCACGTCGACAGTTGTAAGCAGAATTTCAAAAAACTTAATTTTCATTTACTTACATAGCCACATTATCGTGTGTAACAACTGAGACTTAAATGGTTAAAAATGATAAAAGTATCCTAAAACGTTCTCTTTGATATTTGAGAAGGACTATTCCACACCTCAACTTTGGTTCAAACTCGTTTTGTAGTGTTCAAGCGAAAAATGGCCAAACTTGAAATGAATCGACATTTTTAAACGTTATCTTAAGACTTTTTTTGTACTGGAAATAAAATTTATATATTTCAAAATGAAACTAGAGCAATTCAACTAACAGCCGCAAGTGCGATACATTAAGCTTTCCCGTTAAAATACCTGCTAAGTAGAAAATAGGACAATGCATAAAATGAAATTATATACTACAACTAGGAATCGATTAGTTCACTATATTATGTAGATAATCAAAAATTTCACGAAAAGTTTTCTGAAATAAACATACATACTGTTTATTGCACTGTTTTGTTGTTTTTTTTTAACTAATTTAATTGTAATGCCGATATTACGTATTTATTTGTTTCGATAAAAACCACGTTACAATTTTTTCCGTTGACGTTTCAAACATTAGAACAACAACCTGGTGAAATCAATTTTTAAACCGTCATCTCTGTTGAAATTTTTATATTTTCCGATTTCAACCGCTTTTGACTCTCGCTAATATTTTCATGTTGTGTTCATTCTGTCTGTTCGCCGACTGCAAATTTTTCAGCTCGTTTATGTTGGCAACTATTAATTCGTGCATGTATGTTTCTACCAGTTTATCCCGCGTAATTCAGACCACACGAACACGAAATTTTATATGAACCCGCTGCGTTCAACTGAAAGGTCATCTTTATTATTTCTTTTAAAAAAAATTATTTTCGTTTTAACTCCGAATACCGGGCGAACTTTATTTTTCCTTAAAATTTAACCAATTCCGTCAGTAAAATTTTTTGGGGGAAATTATTAACGTCAGAAAATAGTTACTTAGTTGTTTTCGACGTTATGCCCCTACTTACATACGTACTAGTGAAGGGGGAGGGGGGGGGGAGAAACGTTGAGTTAATGACAAACATTGAAAAAGGTAAACTAATACTTATTTTGATACTAACGAACGTGTTTATGTTCAACGGGAAAGTTTAAAAACAAAAAGAAGGTATGATGACAATAGGTCCACGCCTAGAACCGATTTTCGCGAATATATTCATAGAAGATTTCTGTCTTTATAATGCCATACTTAGCTTCTGAGCGTCGTCGACTACCTATTTGTACATCTCAACTGTACAGACATAGGTAGTAGTGTACTAGGCAATTGTTATATGCAACGCAGGTGTACAGACGCAAGACTACATTCGGAACTGATAGTGGCCGCTTGTTATCGCGCTACCAGGGCAGTCCCGTGTGGGCCTGCTGTGTACTGACCTAGCGCGCATATGATGTTATTTAGAAAAGAAAATTATCAAAAAATGGTCACTAAAGTTATGGATGCGTTATATAGATGATACATTTTTCTGGCTCTTGGCAATGTGGAAGAGATAAAAGACGGGTAATTTCTCTCTGACTTAAGTAGTTTCTAGCAAAATATAAAATTCACCGTGAAAGAAGAAAAGAGTGACACGTTAGCGTTTTTAGATGTATTAGTTGAAAGAAATAATGCTGGAAACGTAAAAACTTTAGTCTTTTGTAAACTGATCACACTGGTAAATATTTACAGAATCACGTCATTGTCCGAGCCAAAAATATGGCGTTTATGTGGGACGTTGATAAGAAGAGCATAAAAAGTATGCGATCAAGAAAAAATTGGGAGAAATACATATAAAAAATAATATGATAAAAAAACAGGCTGTATAAAGAAAAAAAAACCTTTAAATATTGATAAGTAAATTTCAAACATTTAAAATAAAAGGTAAGAAACAAATAAAAACGGTGAGTTCGTCGCGAATATTGTCTCGGACTAAAAATATTAATGACGGAATTGGTTAAGTTTTAGGGAAAAACAGAATCCAGCTAGTATTCGGAAAGATAACTTACCGCAATTACATGCAATCGGCTTATAAAAATTCCGTATTCGTGTGGCCTGGGTTGCGTAGGACAAACTGGGAGAGGCATACGTGTACGAATTAAAGAACATTGCCGACACAAATGAGTTGAAAAATTTGTGAGAGTTGAAAGTACAAGTGTATAAATAGAAAAGCGATTGAAATCGAAAGATATATCAGAATTTGAACAGAGATGATGGTTTAAAAATCGATTGGACCCGGAATATTGTTATTAGTCAAGTAAAACGACAGTAATTAACCGATCAATTGATAGTGTTTTTGTTCTGATGGCGAATAAAATATCGCTACGTGAAACATCAACGGGAAAAAATTGTAACGTGATTTTTACCCGGTGAGGGTTGGGGGATAGACTATTTAGTCAATAACAAAAACCGAGAAAATTTCATATCTTTTTTTTTTGTGCCGATTTGAACTTATTAATTGTTTTGATTCGTAGGAGAAGATATTAAAAGGTGCCCTATATGCCGCGTATTAATTGTAAAAATGGATGATGGATCTTGTAATCACATGACATGTGCCGTGTGCGGAGCCGAATTTTGCTGGTTATGTATGAATGTCGTAGGCGATCTGCATTATTTAAGGTGAGAAAAAACGCAGGCATTCTATATTTATAATTATTTTTACTTACTATATATTTATTTTTGAAAATGTACTGTTTTTCATAAAACATGAATACACCTTTAATTGTAGTTTTTCGAATAAAACTACATTCAACACACTAAAAGGGACGTTTCATTAAAAAAGTTACAATTAGTTTGGAACCTTTAACAATCTGAAACCAATATTGTATTTTGTTTTGTACTTTTAATTAAACTGTTTAATTAATGTACTGAGTATGGTTATATTGATAAGGTGTATAGTATTAATGAATATTAAATAGGTATCTTCGTAACTTTCCGTCAATTGTCGCATAATTCAGTAATAATAAAAGATTTCTTTTATTTTATATTTCGGCCACCGGATTTTTCTTGTCAAAATTAAATTTTAAAACTAAAAATCTAATAATAATCTCCGTAAAAAGAAAATTTGTTACTACGTACATCTCCGATATAAAAGAAATCTATAATAATTTTTAAACTATTCACTCTAATCTAAATAACTGTGGAACTAAATTTAATAAATTTTTTTCTTTGAATTATATTATTTCGTTCTTGGAAAACAGCTACCGCTATTGAACGATATAATTTGCGCATTTAGTAGTAAACGCACGCATACTGCATTAAAAATCCGCGACGACGAAAAAAGCATTAATAGAAAATTGTGTATTTGTTTGTATTTTGTTAATTAGAAATTAAGGAAATTGACCAAATAAACAAATGATGGGGAAAAAACTTGAAATTTTAACCAATCAGAGAGTTGCGATGAAATGTGTGACAGATGCCCGAAAAAGGCATTCATCAGGAAACTGTGTCGTTTGATATACATTAAAATCTTCTACTAAATAGCTCTCGTTAAATCGTTTGTTGTTTATATCATATGCGCAAAAATTTATTTAAAAAAAAAAAAAAAAGTTAGAAATATGTGAGGACGGGGAACATTAAATTTCAGTAGCTCATAAATATTTATCCCTTCAAAAAATTTCCCTGCTTTTAATATATGTATATTGACTTTAAAATGTTATCACGTTATACAGTCCATCCGGTTGTACATTTTGGGGTAAGAAACCGTGGTCGAGGAAGAAGAAAATTCTGTGGCAACTTGGAATTTTGGTGGGTGCTCCGGTTGGGATCGCTTTAATCGCTGGAATTGCTATTCCTGCTATCCTTATTGGTAAGTATTATCAAAGTTATTAACATTTTAATCACGATTAATCAATTTTTAATTAACTGAAAAAGTCCGTAATGAAGCATTTAACTTAATCTAAATAATATGAGCACACATATTAGTTAGGGTGCTTGGCTACTAAACCAAAAGTCGCGAGATGAAAGACTTGTCTGGCTTCGGACTCAAATCGTTTCCAGATTTACCCAGGCCTAAAAGAAAAAAGAATTGGCCAGAGAAACCTGGGAAATAAAAAGCGATCTAGAGAAAGCAACTAGCAATATTCTCATTAGATATACGAGGCTTAGTGCATTATGAAAAGCTGAATTCCATAATTCGTGGTACGTTACATGGGACTCACTTTACGTTACTTAAATAATGCAAACTAGATTTAATACATTTAAAAAAAAAAAAAAAAAACACGTAAAAAACGTATTTCTTCAAAAGTGGCGCACATAAATTGACAAAATTAAACCAAAAACCTTTTAAAATAATCCATATATATCATTTAACCAATTATACTTTGATCGTAAATACTTAATTTTAGAAAAAAGTTATATACTTTTATAATATTTATATCAATTTTATGTTTCTATAAAATTCCTCTCGCAAATATTTCTGATGTAATTTTCAATTGTTAAGTGGTTACTTTCATGAAAACCGTTCAAATAAAAATGTGAAAGCCCGCGATCGTTATTTTCACTAATAGCTTTTTACTTTTTTGATTTCGTTCTACCTAGTTGTTTCATACTATGTCACTTCGCTGAAAAAAATAAAAATGAAAAATACTATCTCGAACCAATTACCTAAATAAAACATTTTACTCGGACACTCGCATCGTATATTTCAAAATACACAAATCATTCATTTTTCTAACTTTTCTCCAGGCTCATGATCGTCCAATGTGTTTTGATCATAATGAATTTAAAGGTTTTATTGTTTCTGCTTAAAATGTTTTATAAAATTAAAAAGGATCCAAAAAATACCGAACAAGACACAATTAAGTTCTAAAACAACTAAACAAACCACACCATTGTCCAGAAAAATTAAATTAAAAAAAATCTTAATGTTACGTCAGTACCGGCAGCAGAAATGGTAGTGAATTATTATAGAACATGAACATTTGGTTGCGCAATCTATTAAAAAATAAGATATCTTTTAACTCGAGAAAAATGCTTGGTTGTAATATTCGCTAAAACAGCAATATTTTTTTTTTTTTTTTTTATAACTGTTCCGTAAATAACGTTTTAATAGAGCGAGATTTGTGAGTTTCCCGTGATAGCTGATTTACTGCTAGCCGCAGCACTTATTAATCGTATATGTAATTCAATTTCTAAATTATTAATCTCCATTGCCATAAGCAAAAATTTTATTTTAATGCTTGATTCATTCACATTTAGAATGTGTGTACAGTCTTGTAGAATAATGGCGATACGAGTACGTCTAAAATTATTGAACATAATATTATTTTGTTTTGTTGAAATTACTGAAAGCCTTGTCCGTGAGAAAAATCTATCTTACCTACATGTACTAGTCCTAAGTTTGAATTGAGTGAGATCAGTTTTTCAGCGGCCAGAATTTAAAAACAATATCAGTAAATATTCAGACAGTACAACTGTGTAAACTCTCGTTATCATCAAGCGTTCGAGAAAAGTTTATTTCACATTCTCATACTGAATCTATATTTTTAATTGCACCTATTTAAACTACCGATATTGTTGAAATTTTTATTACTATTTTTTTTTCTCCTTTGTATTATGCTACATATTTATCTTTTCTTTTTTTTAAAGCTGTGTTTATTTAAAATGGTTTACTACTTTTATAACTCGATTAAATGAATCACTAATGAAATAGAAGTGTTATCCATTAATATTTAACAGGTCGACAAAGTTTGGGGAAAAAAACATAGCATTATTATTGTGATTAAAATGAATTACCAAGAATAAATATTATTTCATAATTTACTTTAGAGTCCGAATATTAATGAGCAATGTTATCCGAAATATGTCTATTTAGTATTAATAGCATTTTTTTTTTTTTTTTATAAGTAATTCATTTGATGAAGCTCTACACAAAATATTGAAGGATAATAATTCAGTTTTTCTTTTTTTTTGCGATTTATCGTGTAAAAATTATGTATTATTTCTTGTTTTCTCCGTTACACTTTAAAATAATTAAATTTTTAATCTATTACAAGCGTTAAAAAAATTGTAAATAAACAGTGTAATAAAATGTTTGATGAATGACATTAAGGGAGAGTATAATTAACAGTCCAAAGAATATCACATAAATTAAAAGTATGTTTAGTATACTCGTTGATTATACCCCGATGAAGTTGTTGGATTATAATAGGTAATCATTTGTGTTCGACAGAAATTCATTCTTTATATGTAAATATTTTAGTTTAATATTTATCCCCGCTGACTCGTTCGTATCCGTTTATCATTATTAGCGGTTTATATTCTTCTAGGATGGTAGAAAATTGCGCCTTTGCTTTCACAAAAAATCGAAATTTATTTGATTTTGTGGGCGACATTAAATAATCTTATCTAATTCCGCTATAAAAACCCAACTTTAATTTTAAACAATTAATTTTGTAAAAAATAATTCATTGGAGGGAAAAAAAAGTGACCAAAGTTGCTTTAATGAAACAAGATTTGTTTAAACTCATACCGCACACAAGTGTAGTATTACTTTAATCTTAAGAGAATCCTTTTATAAATTAAATACGATTTTTTCTGAAATTTGTTACGTATTATTAATAGCATGCTCTGTTAACTGTTTGAAGGTGTTCCTATTTGGAGTGGCCGGAAAATGTATAATCGATATCAATACTCGAGGAAATGTAGGCGAAACTTTATGGTAGTTACAGGAATTTGTGCAGCTGTAAGTATCTAAATATTTTCCGTTTTCCCTTGCGTTCAGCCGAAAAAGGCTGTAATGTTTAATGTTATATAAATATTTTATGTAAATTTTTTTTTTATATTAATCCCACTGCTATAGCATGTATTATTTTTTGCTTTTTCTTTACGATCTGTACTAAATGAACTAAGAAGAAATTTTTTTTCAATTTATTTTCTAATAGTAATAGAATAATAGTAACAATAATAATAAAAAGTGTGTATATTTTTGTATGTATCCATATGTGTGTGTATGTATGCGCGCGCGCGCAAATTAATGTTTCGAAGCTAATTTTAAAAATAAAATAAATAGTCCCTAACGCGATTTAATAACTCTTCGAGACACTAATTACTATTTAAAGTAACAAAAAAAAAGGAATAAAAAGATTACGGTAAAATATTTTTAAAAAAACAACAAAAAAAATGCCTAAATTCCGATACATTCATTTACCATCTGTTCCGAGAATACCTGGTCGTTGTATAAATCTTCGAGCAAATCTAGCAGGCGTTTTTCGGTATCGTAGTTACCCAAAGCAATATCGACCGATCCGATGCAGAGCAGAATAGCTAAAAGTTGGGACTTGCGGTAGTCTTTTAACAAATCGTGCTTGCCATAACCGAGATCGTCTTCAATTTTCACGCCTAATCTTTCCGTGTAATCTGTCAACGCTTTCCAGTACTCGTCTAATAGTTCGGCGGTGAAGTCCCGTCGTACGGCAGTCGGTAACGAACTTAAAATGAGCAGCGCAACGTCGTTTGTCGGCCTACTGTAGGCTATCATCTGCCAATCTACAATGGCGCATTGACCGGTCTCCTGTTGAAATAGTAAATTGTTGCACCAGAAATCGGTGTGCGTAAGTAAAGCTAACGGGCCGTCGGCTACCAGCAGTGACGAGATCAGCTGTTTGCTACGAGCGCGTATTTCGTCGATAGATCGGAACACGTTTTTCATGTGCGGCTTTGATTCCAGGAAAATCCCCAAATGTGGTAATCCGCGTTCCAGGAGCATTTGATACGAGTCGGTAGCTTTGTCTGTTTGAAACAAAAATGGATATTTGGCGTTCAAGTCTCCGTATTGAATCTTCATCGCCAGCGATAGCGAATGTATTTTAGCGATAGCTTGAAGAGCTGAAATTGCTTCCCGTTTATCCAATCCGGTCGAGAAATGCGAGCTTACGTAACCGCGAGCTTTTAAATCTTCTAGTATTAATACAATGTCCGGAACAGTTTCCTTATCGATAATATCGCCCGGGTAATAGCATTCCGGGATCGGTAGGTCGAAATCGACTCCGTGTTTTTTCTGGAATCGACGCATATTCGGAACTACCTGTGTGAATTAAAATACCGAAACGTTTAAAACATTTACTAAATATTAGAGAGAGAGAGAGAGTCGTGAGTACAATAAACGAACAATGCCGAAATCTATAAAATCATACGTTTTTCAAACTGCTTTGAGAAATAATAAGCGTTTCTCGATTATAGTAATAAGTATTTCCCATTGTTGTACTTAAAATTGCGAAATTTTTCAAAAAGTAAAATAAACAAAAAAAAAAATCTTTTAAATTAAACTACCTATGTATTGTTTTTTGTTGTTTTTTTTTTGTTTTTTTGTGTGTGTGTGTAAAAAATCCAAAATCAATTTCTTATTCTATGAAACGGTTGTATAAATATGGTGAGTTAGTAATATACTTTTACTGATTCGCTTTTTTTTTTTTTTTTTAATATTTCGAGAAGAATAATAAAATCAATCAAAAAAAAAAGGGAAATATTTGAAGCAAACTTGGTTTTAAAAAGCATTTAACTTTCGCTTTAAATAGAACGATTAAAAAAATAAGAAAAAAAAATGTTTTATATAAGTTACATCACTTTAGAATGAAAACCGCGAGAATTCTTTTACCGTTTTTAAGATTCATCAGAATTTTGAGTTATTGTCCGTATACAATTTATTGTTATATTTAAGAACAATTTTCGTTAATACCTTGTTTTCTTTTTGGTTTTTTTTTTTTTTTGGTCTTTATTTTTGTTTTTTCTTTCTTTTTTCGAAATATCAATTCCTTAATACTCACTTCGTTGTAAAATTTCATTTCCCTTATATCGAATTGAGCTTCTTTAACGAAAAATCTCGAAAACGGATCATTTGGCAGTTGCTTAACAATTAAATGGAGCACGTGATTTTTACCCTCGTACTGGTACTCTACCAGCATTCGGTATATGTCACTGAGTGCCGTCTCAGCATACTCGTATTTGGCCGCATCGATTGTACTGCTTCCTAAAATTATGTCCGGCAACTCTTCGTTATTACTGTCTTCTTCGTCTTTTTTTTCATCGGCTAACGACGATTCCTCCTTATTGTTGTTGCGATTTCGTTTGTGGTAGTCAATTAATAATTCGGTTAGCCATCGGTCGGTAATTTGCGGTACTCGTCGACCTTTCATGTACGCTTCCATTTCCGGAGTGTCGATCATCGATTCCGGGTCCGAATCTGAATCGTCCGTTGACATACTTCGGAATCGGAAAATACTTTTTCGTTACGCGAAAATTTACGCAGTCCGAGCAGCGACGGGAACGACGCGAGAACAACCACCGTACAATTCACACGTGAAACGACGATAAAAAATCTAGAACGTTTATATTCTGGAACGCGCGAACCTCTTAGCCGAGCGCTAACACGGAAAGTCGATGCAAATGTAAACGTACTACTGCCTGTAACAGTGGAGCGGATAATTCGGCAGAGAAAGATGGAGAATGGCTGTTATTCGTCGTTGATACTGCGAACGGTGGCCGCGAGCAGCGGTGCTTTCAGACCGTACTCGAGGGCGGTACAGCTGCCTTCCGTCATTTCATTCGGCCAACGGTGACGGTCAGGTCGTTTTGTGTAATGAAACGCCGCGTTTCACCCGTTCCTCGATAACGGCTACAGAATCTCTTTCGCACATCTGGTCGATAATGTTTTCCCTTCCGCGCATCCTGGCTTCATGCTCTACTGTTGCCGCTGCCTACTACGAATTCTTCCTTGTTTGGTCTAACGCGCATCCTGACTCAGTGCCACTGCACATCTCTTTGTAGCGTCGTCGATGCTCTATTTATTCAACCATGTCCCGTTAACTTTTCAGCTCTTCTTTTTTTTTTTTCTTCGCTATTATTCTTTCTTAAGTTTTTTTTTTTTTTAATTTTTTAATTATTATTATCATTGCATTATTTTAAATTATCCGTGTACACCTACGACGCTATATACCTTCAAACGAAACCTCGTTATTAAATTAATTATTACTGTGGAAAAATTTTACAAATAACTATAATTAGTCGAAATACATTTCACGACTCGTTAATAGGACTTAAAATTTTTACCGCCTTGTTTGCCTACATTTTTTTGGTTTATTTATTTACGTATATATTTGCGCTAGCGTGTGAAGGTGCCGACAATTCTGCCACTCCTGCGAGAGTCCTGCTTTATCAAAAAGTAACCGTCTTTCCGAAGTCTTGCAAATGTTTTGGTTTTTAGCTTAAAAGTCGTGTTGTATTTTTTCAAATTCGAATTTAAAAGTATATCCAGCAAAGCAGAATAAATCGTTCTATTCACGTTTTTTTTTTTTTTTAACGTATTTTTTATAATTTTTCATTACACACTATATTTTTCTTATTTTACTTTTTTTTTTAGTTTTCATTCGTACATTTTTTAACTTACGAAAAATTCTCTTTTTTCAAATTATTTTACCTTTTTAATTTTGTTGCATTTATTTTAATCTACCTTCTTTTTTTTTATTATTATTATTTCTTTTCGTACATTTTTTCTATCTAGTTCTCAAAAATTATAAATTTTTAAGTGATCATTTTGAAGTTTTTCCATTTTTTCATTTTGTTTTTCTTTTCTTTTTTTGTTAGGGGAAATTAGTTTGCTTTTTTTTTTGTTTTTTTTTTTTTTTTTGAAAAAACTAATCTCGGAAAGGTCACAAAAGTTCTGAATTTTTATTTTTCAATTTTGTTAAATCCTTATATAGGCTGGCTTACGTTTTGGTTATAGTAGCAATCATTTTTTCAAAAAAAAAAATTCTCTTTATCTCTAGAGAGAAATGCTCTAACTTCATTTCTTTATTGATGGATATTTGCTAAGACGTCTAATAAGAAAAACAAAACGAATATCCGGCAATGCATCATTAAATATAAAAAAAGTTCATCGCTGAATTTAAATAACCTGCTTTAAACGTAATTTCAGGAGGGATATTTTTAAAAAATTTAAGCAAATATAGTATAATTAATAACGTTATCCAGTAACAGAGACATAGCTTATAAATGGATATTGTTGGTGATATTGCCCAAAAAAAATATTTTACATATGTATTGATAACCAATCCATTTTTACGGCAAGGGTAATATGTCAATTTTGTATTCATGAAATGTAAGGGAAGCTGTAACAAAAGTAAAATGCTGCTACGCAAACCCTAAATTAAAAAATGACATAGTCAATTAAAACCGACTCTTGTATAAAAATAGTAGAAGATTATCATCTGGGGTTGCGACGGTTTTTCATACCAAGGTTTTGCAGAATCGAGTTTTTTTTTTAATTTACACACACACGCGCGCATATATATGTATTAATTACAACATAATTCTTAGGCTACCCCTCATTAGAAAAAGTGTCCCAATTTTATGTAACGAAAAATGTCACAATTTATAGGATTTTTGTGATTATGTTATATTCATACGGACTGATTTAGAATTACGTTGTAAATTTTGATCATTTTATACAAAGTATAGAGAAGAAAGAGACAGAAATATAAGCAAGAGGGGGCACGCAGCCCCTTAAAATGGCCGAGATTTTTTATATATATATATATATATATATATATACGTTAATAAAAACGTCATTATTACGCCAGGAGTAATATAAAAACCACTATGACATATGTAACTGAAGCTGTAGCCGAAAATGCTTATGTAACCTATAATTTTTTTTTTTTAATTTCAAACAATGTACTCTTCTACAACTTATAGAAGAGCCATCACCTGGGTGTCCAGGGAGTATCTCTAAGGTGATGACCGAAAGATTGAACATATATATATATATATATATATATATATGTATATATATATCTGTATAAAGTCATCGTACGAACAGTGAATCAGGTTTTTCATAACTCGAAAATTATGCATTTCACAGTTTGTCCGTTATTCAGCATTTCTTACTTACATGTTTTTAACTAGCAGGGATTTTTTCTAATGAATTTCTACGTTCTCAGAAGTTTATAAAATGAATCAAGACAAGAACGTACTTAGAATCACATCGTCTAACTATAATTGAAGAAGTTAACTATAATAAATAAAAGCTACATAAGCCTTATAAATTAAAGAACATTATAAGTTATACCGTAGATTTTAATCACCCTTTTTACAAGGCTATTATATCAATCTTCAAATATTAAAGGACTTAGAAATCTTATCTGTCGTTTTAATTTTAAAAATTTCGAAAGACATTCATCCCGGTAAACGAATAATATTTGATGTTCTTTTAAAGCATCTTCTTGTTTATTCAAAGAAACATCCTGTTTATTTATTATAATATGATTCATGTCTCTCTCTCTCTCTTAAGTTGTAGTGGCATATATTTTAAGTCGATTTATTTTTATTGCCGAGAATAACATACGGCCATAATCTGAAACGGTTTTTTTCTCTCTTTAATTTTCTGAACAATCGAAAATTGAACAGTCAAAAACGTATAAATTTACAATGATCGATGAACAAAATCTGACAAGAACAATGAGAAGCACGTAGCCCTGTCGTGCAGACATGCATGACTGAAAATATAATACATCGCTGTAAGCACTTACATGAATACACGTCTACACTATAATGGAAATAGCTGCGTTTACTTTATACACCTATAAAACCACGCAAAAACCGATGCGCTCTATTGAATTTGTTAAATGGTTGAATATGTTTGCAAAGTACAAAAAAATTAAATTGAGAACAACTTTTTTTTCTTTCTTTTGTGAACCAGAACGGATTATAATAATAAAAGTAAACGGATGATACGATGAAAAAAGCAAACGATATTATTCGTAAAATATATTAAGTAAAATTGAAATAAACTGAAAATATTTTTAAAATCTTAAAAATATAAAAAGAAATTCAACAGATAATACAATTGTAAAACATAATTCGAATGAAATTACCTTGAAGATGAAAAGTTTTTTTTTACAAATAATGCGGATTAAAACTTACTTCCATAATTTTTTTTTTTATATCTTTTTTTCAAAATTTCAAAATGTTTGTTAAAATAATGTAGTGAAGTTCAGGCGACTGTGACATTTTTAAAAAAGAGAAATATTAAAAATTTTAAATCTTATAAAAACATAAATTTACGGAAAATATAATATTTTTTTTAATTCAACTATTTCAGCTATCAAATTAACTTAATCGATATTATATTACATGCGGCAGAATTTATTAAATGAACCATCTATCCTCGGTATTATATACTAGATTTAAAAATGTGTAACCTTTTTTTTTTTTTCTTTTTAATTGAATGTGAACAATGTAAGCAACCGTGATCTTCTCCTCTATCGGAACCTAACGGTTGATGAATCTACATTTTATGTACCTTTTCCGGCGTTTAATTCAATCGACCATTTCACGAATCGTATCATTTTTACCTCTTTTGATTTGTATTCTAATTTTCCCATCCAGTTAAAAAATGAATACTTTGTTTTTAATTACTTAATTTTAAACATCTAATTTTTAATTCCAGTTTGCGATCATTTTTCTACCATTTACAATATAAAAGTTTCTAAATAGAATAGGAAATTATCACAAAGGTTATAACCAATTCTATTCAAAAGCTGCATTGCAACATAGCCCATTTTTATTTTTCCCCCAAAAAAAGGACGATAGCGCAGTAATAATAACAGCTCCAGTATAAATAGCAAAAGTACAGTAGATCATTAACAACGTTCGTGACAAATGTTTTCCAAAGTTTTGATTACACATGGCAACCGACAAATAATGTAGATTCCCCGTATTAAAGTCTGCCCGACACTTCTACTATGTAATCAATTGACAGCACATATTTTTTACTTTTAACAAATACCACATTTGAAGCAGACATTTCAAACGATTAAACAAAAATAAACTAAAATGTTATCATACGCTAGTTTTTGTGCATTTGAATTTAAAATGAATAATAACAGTTCTTTTAACAAAATCTAGTAACAATAAAGATAAATAAAAAATGCGTTTGTTTTCGATCCGTAATTGCTTTCAATTTTAAAACTCAACCAATTCATTTTCAAAAAATCAAAAGTTTTAGCTGCACGAAATAAAATGAATATAGATGCTTATCAAAAGAATCTTATTCAATGTACATTTTGAAGAAAATGTTATGCTTAATGCAAATTATTTTTAATAAATGAATAAATGTTATAACTGATTGGCAGACAACTAAAATACATAATAAATACTTAGCTCCGGGAATGTTTTTACGATGACCCTATCATTTGTCAAAGACTGACCTTCGTTACACTTGATATGTTCTTTAGCTTAGAATATTCCTAAGAACGTTTTCAGAGCTGAGTATTTATTATTAATTATTTATTCTAAGTCGGATTAATTTATTATTTAACAAATGAGATGTATAAAAAAAATTAATATTTCATTTAATACTAGGCGGCCCAGCCACGCCTTGCTGTGGCATGATCTGTGGGAAAACAAAGGAAATAAGATAGCAATATATATATATATATATATATTATATTCGTCCATTAAGTTATATTAGCCCACATGGATGACACAAGTTGCAATGCCACAAAAACTTTAAAATGAATATCAACATATACTAAGATACATTTTTTTATAATAAACATTCTTTTATTCAAGCGCTTTCTGATAAATCACATTTTTCGTTTTACAATCCTGTATAAAAATGAATACATTTTTGCACTGATCCACTTGTGAACATACAACATATAATTTCCCATGTGAAAAACATGGGTTTTCAAGATTTAATAATCTGCACACTTTGAGAGGTTGTGCCTTAATAATTTCCATTGAAAAAGCGAAACGACCAAGAAACTGCAACCGTTTAAAATCAAATGCCAAGTCATTATTGCGCGGAATAAGCACATCTTCTCCTTTTACTTTTCCATTAAGTATTGTCGCTTCAATTATATTTGGCATTAATTTCTTTTCGCATTTGTTCTGTTTCGTTTCTTTGAGATCGTTGTTCATCAGACGGAATTGTGTGGGATTGTGCCTTTGCACTCGGTCTGTTTCGTGCCTCCCTTCACATTCCTCTTCAGACTTAACCGCACGAAGCTGAGATTTCTTCTTAAGCTTTGCTCATCTGATAGAGATGCACCGGATTATAACTCTTTTGCACTCGATCTGCTCCACATCTTTCTTCTTGTTGCTTCTCAGACTCAATCGTGCGCGTCTCAGAATTTTGAATAGGAACTGCTTCAATGCTTGCCTGCCTTTTCTCAATGGTTTATGAAGCATGGTAACGTTCTTGTTCTGCGCGATTCATTGAAATAGCTAATTTTTAGCAAAATGAAGAATATAAAGTAATACGTACCATTTAAGGGAATAAAAAAGTGTTCTTTCTTGAGTCGGAAATTAATGAACCGTTATCTAGAGCTCATATTTATATTTATCATGATAATTATTTAAATTTTTACATTTAATTTATATTTATCATGGTAATAATTTTATTTAAAATATTTTCATTATAACAAACATCCCGTCAAACATCTTCTTTTATATATTAGATTATATTCGCATAAAAAAAGAACTTATATCCTTAATACGTTCATATTAATTTTTTCCCACCTTCCTCCTATTTTTATTACATTAATATACTCGGTTAATAATAAAATTCAAAAAGTATGATAACTCGGATAAGTAAACCTGCACTTTATTACTCAATTATAACTTAATAATGTTAGTCCGGTAAGATTACCTCTTTATTATCTAATTATAACATCAGTAATAAGTTTCGATTCTTCGAAATGTTGTTAATCATTCCCCTTAGTTTAAAAGCGGCTGTATTTTCATTTCGTTTATTTTGTTCGGATATTTATTTTAATTTTTTTTTTTTTTTTTTATTATTTATTTAATTATCAATTCGCTATTCTGATTGACGAACTCGTCTAAGGTAAGCCGCTCAGCGACCTCCTTCGCCAATTCAAAGTCCTGTCGAGATCGTCTGTCTCTTCAGTAGTGCTGTAAATAACTTTAATATTAACAGTTCCCTCAGTAATAACTTCAAAAACAACTTCAATAATAATCAAATCAAATCAGATAATTTTATTATTATTATTATTATAATTGTACAGATTTCCATCTATGCGCAGAAATTGTTCAAGCGATAGAGTACTGAAATATAATGGAAATAATAAAACTAAAAAAATACCAGAGGAAACTGAACAATGAAAATTTCTTAAAAACAGCGAAATTAATATGATCACATATTCTTCTTATAAACTAACAATAAAAATAAGTAAAAAATGCAATAGAAAAATAAAAATGCGTAACAAATTATAATATATGTTGAGATTAAAAAATAAAAGTAAAAATATGTGCAAAAGTTGCAACTTTTCACAATGTACATAAATAAACTTTACAACAGAGGTGACCACAATCATTCAGTGTGTATAAATGCATATTCGGTTTGCGTATAAACGATATTTTAATTGACGTAAAGAACAAAATTAAAGTTATATTAGTTTTAAACTAAATAATATTTGACAACTGAATAAAATCAGACACTTTAAAAATTAATTCAAAAATTAAAAGAATTGTAAATTCGTTATACACTGCGATTGTTAAAAGATTATCAAGGAAATAATAATAATAATTAAACTTTATTATTATTTCAATATATCCACAAATGCACAGTTTTGCGCGAACGTTGGATTTATATGGTAATATTAAATTTTACAAAATACAAGTCACATAAAAAATAAAATGAGATAAACTAGAGAAAAAGAAATAATTAGCGCTTGTAATTTATTAATGGTTTTACGCGGGCCAAGAAAGAAAAAAAATGATGTATAATATAAATGCAGTCTCATAATTAACATTAAAACTTGAACACTAATAACGATATTTACACGCATGTAAAACAAATTAGTGCGATTTAGAAAATAACTGTAAATTTTTTAATAATATCGTTGACTTAAAAACTCATGTAACTTAAAATATGGAACGTAAAAGAAATTGTATTGGGATATTTGCGAAATTTTTAAATATAATCCAAAGTAAAAATGAAAATAAAGTAGAATGACATCCCTAAAAATTAAACATTACTTCGGTATTTAAATCAACTAGTATAATTTTTAATTTAAACTCACATTTATTCATTTAAAACTCATCTTACACATTCCAGTCAATTTCATTGACAACTGTACATAAACAAATTAAAGAGGAATAGCAATTAATTATTTATTAACAATTTCACAAAAGCTTAATATTATATATTGCAGGTAAAATCATCTATCCGTCACAATATTTCAATGTACATTAAATACTCTAAAAATTGAAATTTTGACGGAATTCGCAAATAAAATTTTTCAGGTTTCATAATTTTCCTGATATGTTCAAGGCAAGAGTGTTGTGAGTATCAAAATTTAGTTTTTTTTTTTATCTCTTGTGGATTCCCGCTAGGTATTTTGACTTTCATTGAAATACTTGTGAATTTAAAAGCTTGGGGCTATTTAAAGTTTCATATGTAAAATTTTAGGAGTTTTATAATTCTGAAGTGTCGTACATACCAAATTTCTGCTGACTACCTCTTCAACTTACTGTTGTGTATTTCGATTTTAATAGAAATATTTAAAAATTTTGGTATTGAAGCCCACTTATAGCTTGGTAATAAGATTTTTTTACGTTTCATAATTTTTTTATACTACACAAGTCAAGAACGTTAACCATCCTAAATTTCAAATTTTTACTTCAAATAGGAGTTGTTACACCGTGAATTTTTATTTTTAAGGTACAAAAATTTCACTCGCGCTGGCTTCATGTCCACAGATGATACTCCTCGCCGGAAAAAAAAAAAAAAAATCGATTTCTCTTTTTTCCATGCATCTCTTTTATGGATCAATATTTTACAATTGCCGAATGATCAGTTCGCAAACGTAGAACTTTCAAATGTTGAAAGCTAAAGTTTTTTTACGGCTTATCCAAAAAACTAAATTTAGCCTTAATCGAACGTTATAAAAAAATTGCAACTTTTACAAAACTATGTTCTCCCATGCGTACTAAACGCGACACCAGAATTTTGGTTATGCATAATGCTCTTAAATTTCCATGCACCGCTAATTATATAAATATATATATACTGTTTTTAGCAAAACAATTTATCGAAAACTGCTTAACTCGTAATGTCAAGATTTACGATTCCAGACAACTACAATTTATTAGTTCAAAATATTGAAGCGTATAGAACATAATATTTTATAACTCGTCGTAAGCTAATTCAAGCCCGCTATTTTTTGCATTATTCAATCATTTGCTTCTGATCTGATCGTTTTATTTGTTCGTAGGTTTTTTATTTAGTATTTATCCTACAGCTCATAAATTATATGCTAAGCAATAATTTGTAATAATCAAAATTATTCTCTTTTCTTTTTTTTAAATATAGTTCGTGCGACAACGTGATTCATCGATATTTCAGTATAATTACATAGTTATTGTTATAATGTTATAATTTGCGCAAATGTGCAATATTTCACTTTTTCCCTTTTTTTTTTCCCTGTATAACTCATGTTTATAAGATCAGCATGTATGATTTGAGGAAAAACAAATTTTTATTAGTAAGTAATCAAAAAAGCAGATTAGGTTTGCAAAGTGTTTGTTGTGTTTTTTCAGATTTTTATGGGCCCAATATTAGCAGCGCTTGCAGTAGCCATTGGAGTTCCAATTTTGCTATTTTACGTATACGGAGTTGTGCCGGTATCTCTTTGCCGTTCCAGCGGATGCGGTTTCAGTGCAACCACCAATGGCGTTCGTTTAGATTTCGATGAGTCAGAATACACTTCCACATCAGCTATTAGTAAATCGTCCGGCATAGGATCAGTTGGTATGTTTTTATTGCATATAAGGAAGCAGCGGATTATCAAAAAAGAGTTCTTTTTTTTTTTTTTATCTTAGCATGAATTTTTTGCTATATTCCATGTTTTGTTTTTGATTTTTATTTAAATATTAAATTATTTTTCACAACTTCAACCTATTAAAATATTTTTATTAATCTATTTGTAAAAAGTGCATTTTAATGGGTTGAAAAGATACATGAAAATTATCATTGTAGTTTTATATGTTAAACATATATTATCTTAAAAAAATTCATATTATCATTATTACTAAAAAGATAAAATCGTTTTGAGTGTGTGCGTGTCTGATATATAAATCGTACTTGACAAATTTTAAAAATCTGTTATATGTAGATGTAGATGTTGTTATTCATAAAGAAGGGAATCCTTCCATTGGTGAAGCATCATTATCATTAGGTAGTGGAACGAATTTAGAACATTTAGGAAAGGAACAAGACCGCGAATCGGCTAGTACCGTTGCATTAGCTGGAAGCATACTTGCTCACAAGTAAGTATTAATTAATATTATATTCATACCAATAACTGTTTATTTTACCCAACTTGAAATAAATTTTTTGCATGCGCCTGTTAGTAGTGCTTTAAATATATTATTGCAAAGATTAGTGAAGATACTCGCGGTGAACATTACGTTTAGTATACCACAGTAGATATAAAAATCTAGAAGGTTCAGAAAAGTTTAACCGACAGTCAAGTTTTGGAAAAATATTGGCACGAGAAGATAGTAGCGTGCAAGGATAATTCGAACAAAAAATATTTTCGAAACGCCTTCAATAAGTCGATACATGGCCGATTAAAATATCTTAACATTTAATGATTGATCGTAAAAAAAATTGTTCACAATTTAAATTAAAATCGATGCAATGAGAAATGTGAAAAGTGCGTAATAATAATAATTAAAAATATATGAGAAAGTGTGAATTGTCAATAATTTTTATAATTGGGGGTTTTGAAGTTTTGCGCGAAAATCCGTCAACAGATAAATAGAACATAAAAATTCTTGAAAAATTATGTTTATATGATCCTTGAACAAAACTATTTGTGGAACAAGAACTAGCTGAAACTTAAAATTTTTTCGCGCTAGTTAATAATTGGAGAAATGTTTAAGAAACAAATTACTATAATTCATATAGAATTTATATTTCTGTTATCAGTGAAGATTTTTTGTAGTAATATAAAGAGTTAATTACGCTATAGTCAACTGCCCGCAATTTATTCTGCGGGGTTAACGGATTAAAAAAACTCCAGCACCTTCCGGGGGGTTTTCAAAATTATACTATAAAATCAAAACATTGAAAAGTATAAACTGTATCTTTACATTTATTTGTGCATTTAATTATCCAAATTGTGTGTTTATCATTCTAAGCTGAAATTACGAAGGGGTGAAATTTATTGTACGCTGCTTGTTTTTAATGCAATCTAGATTAGAGGTATTAACAGATGTGGCTCAGAATACGGCGGAAACAGCCTCCGAAAGATCAGATACTGCAACTTCGTCTACCAGAGCTCTTCATGGATCGCTTTTGAACTACAAGGTAAAGTGTGTGCTATATTTTTATTCTTCCAATAGTATTGAATTGAATTGAAATTCTAATTTATAAACATCAGCACAAATTAACATAAAAATCTTAAAAAATGTTTTTATGTAAATCCTATTCGTATTTGAAAAAAAAAATAAAAGATAATAAAAATAAAAAATAATAAAAATAAAAATTTTTTGTTTTTTGCTTATTCTTTAATATCTCTTTTCCCTACTTTTTGTTTTCGTTTTTCCCTATCGACTTCTCCTTCCTATCCTCTGCACAATACTGATTCTCCCTTTAAATGCAACTCAAACCATGTTTTCTTCGAATGCTCGGCTCTTGTTAGCTAACATTCTCTATTGTATTCGAAAATCTTGGTTGTAAATCTCTCCTTACAGTGCGTGCTTCCTTTATCCTTTTCTTCTCTTCTCCAGCTGTAATTCCCTTTTTTCAATCCTTTGTTCTTTCCACCTCCTATCGTCTCAGAATCTAAATTTCCTTATATAATACATTAAGGTGGTTGAGTCAAAACCAACGGAAAGCTCAAAAAAGAAAAAAAAATCTCGACTAAATATCTTTTCCATAAGCTTAAAAAAAAAAAAAAGTATTCTGAAGATGCCTGTAAATATTTTTTTAATATTAAATAAAATAAAATCGAGTAATTGCGTTCCTGCCGGGAAATATTTGATATTTTATTAGAAAATCATCAATGTACTTCATTCAACTACCTGTATTACCGCAAAAGTACAGGGTAATTAAAAATATCACATTACCGTACTCAAAATAAATATACATAATGAACTTGACGAATTTCACACACGTTCCTATTCGGCTCGCCAAATTCGTTGTGAATTCCATCAAGTTTATTGTGAACTTCGTCCTCTCTTATTTGAATGAGTGTCCGCTCTAGCAAGTCACCACTGATGACGAAGATCCGAGTACAATTGAATTCAAATTCTTCATTTTAGAAACCAGCCACGTTGAATTTGAAATTAATTGTTACTAATGTTAATTTTTTTTTACACGTATTTATTTTATTTTTTAAAAATCCCTTGAATTATATTACTTTTACTTCTTTATACCGAAACGAGACAGTTTTAATTGCGTGCAATTTGCTTTTAATCGCGTATTTATTCGACCGTCGATTAACACTGAAAGGCTACCTAACCAACAACAAACAGAAACAGAAGAGAACGAAATCGAAACGAATATCTCCGTACATACTATTTAACCAGTTACCAGATCAACTTAGTTTCAACGGACACATCTAAGTTTTATATTTCTTCTAAATAATGTCTCGACTGATCTGTCAATGATACCGATAAACCGTTACACGTAAAACACGTTATAATATAAGAGCAGATAACGATCAGATATGTGGAGTACACTTATTTTAATTATTGGAAATAAAGGAAATAACGAAAAATTTATTTAAAAAATACGATGTCCCAAAAAACTAATTTTTAATTTTCAGAATTGTTTTTTTTTTCTCATTATTTTTGATAGTGACTCGATTACGGTAGTGCTACATTATGTAATCCTTAAAATGAAGATTTAGTTTCCTTCTTCGATTTAAAAACGTTTAAAAAAGTGGTAACAATTGTGGAGGTAAATTATAAAATGGAAAACATTTACCCCCCAACGTCTATTTCTATACATTTTTAAACCCCCGTAATAAGTTTATTTTTTGCCTCTGTCGCAAAATAAATTTAATTCGCGCTATTCGTATTTTTTTAAATTTTTTTTTTCGTACCCTAATCTCATCTTTACTCGCAATTACAGACGGATGCTTTGTCAACGTATAGTTATAAGCTGTCAATTAACGAAGGATGTTTAACATCTGCTGACCAGTGCAGCGAAACGAATTTGTCGCTTAGTTCATTAGAGGAAATAACGGTTTCGCTAGTTCAGAAGGTTCATTCCTTAAATCAGCAGGTAATAGCACATAATGTACAATTCGAATCGGTCGATAGTTTCGTTATAATTATTTTCGATAATACGTTGCCGTGATAATTTCTTTATTTTTCTTCTCAGGCCGCTGGAAACGTGAATGACGATAGCGCAGTCAAATCTAGCGAAACGAATCCAGTCAGCAGTGATAGCACACCGACTCCGCCGACCAGAACCACTTCTAGGTATGTATTGTAACGTAAAACAGAAAATAAAACAAGAAAAATCCTTATATCCACCGAAATTAATATATTGTTCTCTCTTAACTGGATTTGTTAGGAAAAAATCATGTTTTTACACCTTCTTTAATATTACCTATTGCGAGTAATTAATTAGTAGGGCCCAAAAATTGTTAAATTTAAAAATACTAAATAATGAAGTTGGTATTTCAAAAAATAGCAAAATGCTGTAGAATTCTGTATTGATCGGATTTTTATAAAATTAAAATTATTAGACATTTTTACAGTTACGTACGGATGATTATATATAGTAAAATTGAACTTTATTTTAATTAGTAAAAGAATATGAAATCTTACATTCAAATGTTATAAAGGATTGTCTTTTATCGCGTACTGTACTTTATATTAAAATTAAAATTTTCGGCGGAAATCGCATCACTATTGAAAATATTGTTCAACGTTTCAAATGGATCCGTCAACAGAGATTAGACTTAAACTGACTGTTATTTCGATCGATTTCAACTTCATAAATTATGATGATATATTTTTTTCTGAACTAGAAGTGGAACGATCTATAATCTGTCAAGCGAAAGAAGCCCGTTCGAGTTTCGTTGCCGAGTATGATGCTCAAAATAGTGTGTTAACAATAGGGCACGTAATAATAACGCGTATTTCAGTATTATCGAAAAAAATCATATTGCCACTCTCCCCTGTCATTCCTCCACTTCTCGGAACCAGTAACCTCGTTTTTGTTTTATTTCTATTATACGTTCATCCGTTCTTTTTTTCCGGCCTGTTCACGTCCAAACGGACCACGTGGTGTTAACAGAATAAGTGTTATATCTGATATGGACGTACCCTGATGTTTCAGTTATTTGACGAACGGACTTCTTTCGCTTGACAGACTGTTAGTTTCAACGTTGATTACTCGTGGATTTTTTGTAGAGCATGTGGACTTATTTAAATTCCCGTGAGATGTCTGGTACCTATGTGTTTCGTACAGTGTTTTTTTGTTTTTTTTTTTTTAATTATTATTATTACCAATTACGCTTCTTTTTTTTAATTAACTGACAACAGATCTTCAAGGGACAAACTCAGCTGAAAACCTGTTCTCGATTGAAATTATTGTTAATGATTTCGATGGCTTCTCTAACTTGTCTATTTTTTAAAGTCTTCAATTTTCGCTAAAACTTCCGTTTTCTCAAATATCATATAAAACACATAGATATCGAAGTCCCGTGGGAATTTCAACAAATATTAATAACCCACTTACTCTACACAGAAATCCATGAGTAATCGACGCTGAAACCAATGTCAGTGATCTCCCGACTTCCAATTAAAAAAAAAAAATATGTGTTATTATAATTTGCGAAGTCGAAGTCAGCTGGAACAACCGAATTAGTTTTAGTCTACTTTCTGATGATGGACGGTATGCAAAAACGTCCGAAACGTTTAGTAGTATTTTTAATGGTAACGTGGTTTTTACTGTAAATTTTTATTGATGTAAACCACAAAAAGTTGTCACGTATTGTTATACCTTCATCCATGGAAAACTCCATTATTAGCCTTCAACCGAGATAATTAGCGCAGATTTAAATGAAGCTATTTCGGTTGGTTGTATCTTTTGTGTACACATATTTTAATTGTTACGAGCTCAGTGTTGACGCACGATGCACATGAACGTGTACAAATACAGTTTATTTCAAATAAAAAATTCACTTCGAAAGACTCACTATCGATGGCGGTCAAACAAAAGGCAGCAATCATAAAGTTAAAAGTTCAGTTTTTTTCTATTTTTTCATTTTTTGGGGGGGGAAATTAATTTATTTCAGAAATTTTAATAATAATTTGTAATTTTCGGCAAAAGTTACGAGTGTCCTGAAATTTTTCAGAAATGACCTAAAAAGTGAAAAACGGTATAAAAATTGTAAAAAATTACCTATCAAAAATCAAGAAAAATTATGAAAATATGATCTATATGCACCCCTAAATTCTAGGTCATAGTAATTACTAACGTGCAATAACTGTAACAATGCGTGTTCGTTGTTCGTTTAAAAATCATATTCTAATTTCACTATCACGAGTAACGGCTATTGTAGTTTTAAATATCTCGGGTCCGGTGTACAGATAGACCGTCGTATAGTATAGTCCGCAGTTGCATAAATCATACTTGGATGAAATGAAAACTAGCGACTGGCTTCTTATGCGATAAACGTGTATGCCTAATCCGTTGAAGCCAAAAGTTTACCGAATTGTTGTTCGCCCAGTTGCCTTATGCGGTGAGGGGAGTGTTGGCCAGTTACTATGTGGGAAAAACTATCACCATATGCGATATAAATGCGGTGGTCACTGGTATCCGGCTATCTGACCGTATTAAGAATGATACCATTCGTGCAGCAATCTTACGATGGTATGGTTTTGTAAAACGTACCTAGGAAACCTGCAATAACTCGTAGCATTCGAATTTAAAGTAGGGAGGCCAAATCGTATATGGACCGATACGATTGCTGCCAATTTCAAAAGCACCTTGTAGATTCAGATCTGGTTTTCAATCGAAACGTTCAATACAAACAGCAATGCACCAGCGGGAAAATGCTAATAAGAAGAAATGAGTGACGGCTATCAAATAGAAAGTAAACTTTACAAAAACCATTATCGACTTTGGCTTGTCCATTTATCAATCAATCAAGTTATACTGAATCACAAATACATAGAAGGGTTCTTATGATACCCGCTGATTTACTATGTCCATTTATGCGTTGAACGTAGGTGTAGGAACACTGTTGGCCACTATACGTTGTGACCGATTTACCCTAGTTAAAAACTATAAAAAGCTAGTTGGTTAATGACTAATACGTTCAAATTGGCTCTAATGTGTTGCAAGAAGAAATAACGATTATAAACATACGCTTATGAATCAACTGATCAGAAATCGTTGCCTCTTCTTTAACTTTTTTTGGACTAAGAAATAGGATATAAAATAAAATTATTCTAAAATTTGCTGAATTTTAAGATATCTGATTCAGCTGTGAGTTGTAATTGGCTTCGATGAATCACTTTACGAGATATTTCAAAATGGACAAAATGGGTATGTTTAAATATTTCAGAATTTGAACGAGCTATCTGGTCTCTGCATTAGATATTACAAATCAGTTCTTACAAGTTTAAAACAGAATGAATTACTTTCCTGGTATTTTGAAAAATTAGATTTTTTAAAATTCCTACAGATTTTAATAAACGCAGTCATAATATTAACAGGAAAAAAAAAAAAAAGCTGACAGAAACATTAACTAAAATTGCTTTACTATTTGTTTCTGCTCAGTCTGGCTTATCGAAAAAATTATATTTCAAATATTGTAGTTTTCATATTATTTTCGTTAAAATTGTACCGCTGTTAATAGACAATTTCAATGCGGCTAGTTTGTATATTCAAACCTTATTTTGTTGTGCATAATATGTTCAAAGAGTGAAAATTGATAATAAAATACCAAACTGTAACAATTTTAAAACAATTTGTTCCACGTTGTCTGGAAAATTGGATTTTTCAAACTATGGCATCGAAAAATAAACCATTTTTGACAAAGTTTCACTCCAATGTGCAAGTCCTCTCGTTGCTGTACGAAGCTCTTTTTTAAGTTAATTAAGAAGAATCATGATAAATTTTGTTTAAAATTAAATTTTAAAAATGTTACCTACTATTCTCTTTAATAATCTGAAGAATTAATTGAAAAAAAAAACATAACCTACATATTTAAATTGGTTTTTACACTTACTCGTTCAATTCTTCAACTTTATTTGTAGCATAATCAAATATTTTTCGTTCTGAAACCAGACTGGTTTATACTAATGCGTATGTTTTCGTATTTTATCGCGATTTATAATTGTGATTGTTCAAAAAAATTACCAATGAAAATTTGTTTACATACCGTAAATCGTCTTTAATACTTCCATGCAGTAAAACAAAAATCATTTTTAGGAAACAATATTTCTTAATATACATATATTTTTTTTTTTTCCCCTATTAGATTTATTGTAAATCATAAATCGACTAACTGATGGTTTATTTTCAATGAAAAACTATTCATCACTGTTAAATTTTTGAAAGTGATAATATCATGTTTTGCTAGAATAATAATTATTTGAAATACTATGTATACCAAATAGCAAACAAATCGATAATAGAAATATAATTTATTTATATGTATCGGTTTGTTTACTGTTTGGTGTATACATTATTTCAAATAATTATGTTTTATTTTTGTTACAACCGCTTTTTATCTTGAAAGGCAAATATTTTAGCAAAAAATCGGTCCGTTGTACAAACAGTATACAATGTTTTTTTTCCAATAATTATTTTTTTTAGTTAAATCTCTGTTCTTCCATAATATTTTACATCGGTGGCGGACTGTCGAGTCAGTTAAATTGGCAAACGTTTGCTCTTCTCAGAAGTCACTTTTATCGAAAAATGAAGCTCTTAACGACTGATATTTATGCATTGAAATTTATTTATCTTCTACATTTATTTATTCATTTTTATTTGATGTATGAACGTGTAATATATATATATATATATATATTAATTACAACGTAATTCTTAGGCTAAAAAATGTCCCAATTTTATGTAACGTTTGTTATATTTTATAGGGTTTCTGTGATTGTTATTTTAAAAATGTCATTACAATTTTATGTAACAAAAAATGTAACGAAAAATGTCTTAATTTTATATAACGGAAGGTAAATGTTAGAATAGGATTTTTGTGATTATGTTATTTTTTGTGTGTGTTGATGCCAGTAAGAATTACGTTGTAAATTTTGATCAATTTATACAAAGTATAGAAGAGAAAGAGACAGGAATGAAAGCAGGAGGGGTCAAGGGGCACAGCCCCTTTCGAGGCCAAAGTGGCCGAGTTATATATATATATATATATAATGAACCTTCAAACCATATATTTCTTTTCTGTTTTTAAAACCGGTATTTCATTTTTAGTTACAATATTGTTTACTACTGTTTAAATTTGAATTAATTCGTTTGTGTGTATACTTTTTTTTTGATTTGCATAAAAATTTATTATTTAGCAAAAATTATTTCACGCATTTTTTATGATAACAAAGCTATGTAACACCATAATCTATTGCTGTTGAAAAGAAATCTAACTTTTGATTATTACTACTAATAAAATAACGAGGGTGCAAGAAGTAAACAAGCACAAGCAATAAAATAGTAACTGATGTTTTATTATTCACCTCTACAATCGTGTCGTTTAACAATTTTTTTTTTTTTTTTCGAGTAGAGTAGAGTAATTGCAAATGTATTACTGCTCGATTGAACGTATGCAATCGCTGATCTAGTAATTCATTTCCCCAGTAATTTATAATAATGTTTTCGTTTTTGTTTGTTATTTTTTATCCGGATATAGGAATATCCTACGTAACTTCTTCTTCAATATGGCAGCTTCTACTAGTAACAGTAACACTTCCGAAGCCGCCACAGTCACCGACGAAACTACGGCATCATCACCCACGTGCGCTGCTAGTCTTCCTGACATTACATCGTCTACATCCTCATCAGATTCTTCACCTCCTGCAGTGTCAACAACGCCATCATCACTGATTATATTAAGCGCTAATCTTAAGAGACCGCAAAAACCTAAACAACCTTACAAACGAACTACTCGTAAAAATATCTCTAAACAGGTAGCTTAAACAACAGTAATCATATATATATATATTTATTTTGTTTCTCTTATATATATATATATATTTTTTTTTTGTATACATTAACACACACACATATGTATGTATATGTGTATATATATATATATATATATATATATATATATATATGCGTGTGTGAGTGCGTGTATTCGCGCGTGCGCGCGTGTGTAATTGATATTTAAAATCGTCGTTTTTCGCAATTTTTCTCGGTTACTATATGTGCTATTGCTTTTATTTTTTTATTTTTATTTTTAATTTTCATTTTTTTATATTTTTTATCGCCTGTATGTATATATAATCTCGCCAATTCATTACGCATATGTGTACATATGAAATTAAAGTTACAACATTCCAGATGTAAGTGAAAAATTTTAATTAGGTAACTAGCCGCCGAAAGAAAATGAAATTCAGGATTCTTTTCTTTTAAAAATGTAAAATTGCTTAAATTTTAAAATATTTCTGTTTATACTCGCGCATGATGTGTAGTGATTAATAAACTATTATTACCATCAACAGTAGTAATAAGAGGAAAAGTAATAATGAAATAGTTCATTCTTTTTAAATAGCATGTAAAACGTGTACAATTTACTATCAGCTATTTACTATATGTACTCGTATAATTTCTATTATCATTAATTTTTTATATTTCGTTCGCCGCATTGATTTAATTTTAGCACTGTAATTAATTTTTTTTTCTAAGAAAAATTATATATAAAGCACGTCAAAATATCTATTTATTTCTCTTTTTAAGACTATTACTTTAATTATTATCTGGATGCCGAACAAATAATATGAGCAATTGTAACGAAAAGCACGCAAAAAAAAACACTGGTTTTGAACCCGCGGTAGTTTATTACCAAAAACAAGTATAGGCTGTAACGTTACTATTGGTTTTAGGTGTCCACCAGGAATGCCAAATGTAATATTATTGTATGGTTTTAAGTTTTGTTAAGCCGTCAGGAATGATGTTACTACGGTCTCTATTACCGTGGGAAAAAAAGTTGGTTATTTTTATACTCATAATTATTAGAAAGGAAATTCATTATTTGGAATTTTATGTAGTGCATTAATAAAATTGACTTACCTCAATCTTTCGGTTCCGGTCAATCACTGAAAAACACAATATTAAATACGAATACACAAATAACTATACAAGTATAAAAAGATTGATTAAAATTAATATAAATTGTATGTGTCACTGCTATGGGAGGTAATCCGTGATCCGCTGGTTTGGTGATCCGGCGGCTTTCCGATGATCACGGCTCGAACAGCGGGGTCCTTTAATCTGATATAGGTTACCCCAGAGAAATTTTTGTAATGGCTATTAATCAGGCCTTTGCGTTTACTTTCCACGGTTTTTTGTGTCGAATTGGATTTCACAACTTAGCTACCAGAATAGTTTATATGCCACGATCGGAGAAAAATCAAAAACAATAATACTGGAGAAAGTTAAAACAGTGACTGGGGACTTTAAAAATCTTCATTGGGCCTTTTTTTCATACCCCCTCCCCCAGAACCAATGAAATTTATCGTATAAGGTGCGCGCTTCTCCTTACAATGGTCGATAATTGGTTATTTATCCCCAACTAACAACAGGATCTCACGCGCGTACGCATTTTCACTCTCACTGCGTTTTTTTTTAGTTTTATAATTTTTATTTTATCATTTCATCTAATACAGTGTGCACAATGCAATGTACAAGGCGAAGCCCTCAAAACAGCTGTTTTAAAAATGCAATTAGAATAGGGATAAACAAAAAAGAGACGAAAAAGGAAAACTACAGCACAAAACAGATGTTACGAATGAGGAAAACAGAAAAAAAGACAAGAAATGGAGATAAAAACAAAAGGAATTTAAAACGATAGATACTGAAACGAAAGAAATTGCGTATACGTAAACCGAACGTATAGCGAACGAAAACGATACGGCCATTTTTCAACTAATATATCTATTCTTATCAGGCAACCCCTTCATACTTGCTCTCTCACTTTGGCATTAATTTTGTTTTACTAAATTACCGCTGCTCAGCATTTCAGTTTAAAATAAATTATATAACTTACTGCTCGAGTTATACCAGAGAAGTATAACGAAAAAGCACGCTGCTTTACAAATGCAATTAATAAAACCCCGATATTAATTAACGCTAAATAATTTTAATTCTCCATGACTAGTAAAACCAGAATTCATTAAATAAATATAAAAATTTTCTATCAAATTACTCGTTAGGCAAAGTGGAGTCACGACAATATATACACATTTCTAATTTATATATCGTTGCATATATTTTGTTTATTCCTTTTTCTTTTATAATTTAACGATAAAATGCGATATTCGTGTAAAGTGTATATGGAATTATGAAAACACTAGTATGTAGATGATATTAACGCCTACAATTATAAAAATTATATTTTGTGTTGAATTTTATTTAAAAAAAGTATGTTAAATATAATACTGCTGCTTTTTAAATAATGTTAAATTTTTGAAGAATTGCAATATGGAGGGGGGGCTAACCTTCATAAGTCCCTCCTTTGGTACATCCTTGCATTATTTGGAGGGGAAAATACAGGATTGTCACTTAAAATGTTTGTCAGCAATTAATAATCAAGAGCTAACGTTTTTAGTACATTAATTTATGTTTATTTAGTATTTGTTATAGTGCTTATAATTTTATTGTTTTATTAACCATTTAACAAATGGGATGTAATGCTCTATATTTAACAAGTATAAACTCTACATAATAACAAATTATTTTATCGTAACATTTTCAAAATAAAAATATAAAAATTCCCATATCATTGATTTATATTAAAACACTATGACATCAAATGAATTTTAAATAAATCAAATTTCCTAAAATATTTCAGTGAAATTTATATCTGTTTCAAATATATGTTTGATAATTTGAAATATTTTACATTAAGTATCATTAGAACATCTTTGTTTCAGTGCTTTAAGTACTCCACACGTATTCATCACATCATTTTCTAATACAATTCTCACTACTACAAGCTATTTGCAGTTTTTATTACTGTGATAAGCTTTCAGTATATATAAGATATGCATATAAAAAATTTTGAATAGATTACTATACTTTATAATAACATCTGTTGCATTTTTAATTTCTGCGCTATTTTGTACATAAGCAAAGGCTGGAAGCCAATTTATAATTTTTGACATTTACATTTATTTGCATTGGACTTTTATACTTATATACCACTATATATGACTTTGTTGCAAAACTGATTGTTCAAGGTTGCATTGTGGAATTTCTATGCCAAATATTTTGTTTTAAGAAGTACACACCCAGAACATTGTTTTCATTTATTATATAAACCTTTTTGTTTTTTATAAAATAAAATCAAATAACGATTTTCGTTAAATTCATCTGTAAAAACTTTTGAAACTGAATATTGTCTAGCCATGTCATTATAAGTGATCATTTTTTTACTTGAGTAACAAAATTTTAGTTGTAATGATGGATAGAAATTACCTATATGCAATTCTTCCACTTAAAGCAATACTTCTTTTTATAATTAGTATGCCCCTATTGTTCACTTAACACCAAATTTTGCAGGCAATACAAAACAAACCGACATTTTTTCTTTAATTATATATATCGCCAATATATAGAATTTATTATTGTTCATAATATGTGGACATTTTATGTTTAAAAAATTCCAAACGTTGTATAAAAATTAAACTTTATACATCGATTATTATAAATTATTTTAAGAAGGGACTGAAAATAATTATTTTACTTATTAAAAAAATACAAAACAGGAAATATATATCAGAAAGTCTTGCCTTTAATTTGTGTAGGATCTAATATACAAAATGGAATAACTGCACATTTTCAATTATATGTTATAAATTATTTTTTTTTAAATTAAATTATAACTCAAAACTATATAGCTTTGCAAAATAAATACACGAAAGTAATTAACATTATTACTTTCATCTATCACACAAAAGCGAAGTAAACTAATTTATTAAATATCTACCCATCTATGATGTTAAAAACATTTTTGTAAGATTTTCTAGTGTACCAATGAGTCCTCTGGTGCAGCAGTTCCCAAAGTGGGTTCCGCGAGGAAATCATAAGATTTGCCTTCCAACTGGAAAAACTGGGAAACTAAGATTAAGCTAGAAATTTTTCGTAAAACGGGAAAGAAATGTTTTTTTTTTTTTTAAAAAAACTTGAATTGCATTTTACGTTGTAATTTCTACGATAACTTTTAAATCGAATTTGTATTATTTTTGTTAAAATTAAAATTTGAAAATAATCACAACATTTTGCATAAAGTGGCTGTTCGTTTCCAAAAATTATTACTCGTTTATTTCAAATAAAATTGATGCAGATCTGACTTTTAAATTAATTAATCATTCAATTTTGTAATTATAAAAAAAAATAAATAACGAATTTGTAACATGATAGGTTTATTTTTTGTCTAATTTGGCTAAATTTACGAGAAGGGGAATGTGATTTTCTAATAGTGTTTGAATATTAAAGCGAGTCACTACTGTATATGTTCATTCTCATCTATGCGTGATTTTCGTATGTAAGTTTCGATTATATATAGTTACGGATTCACTTTTTTTTTAGTTTATCATGGATCTTAGGACTGGCAGGCTGTTTTAAAACAAAAATTCAAACTCTAACGCAGTTTCTGAAAACGGTTCATTTAATAAGGAAAATGAGGTACAAGAAAATATTTCCGAAAGCGTAGTTGTTGATTGGTATGATTTACGTGATTTATAAATTAATTGCCAAGAGGTAGATTTTTAATTATTTCATAGATTGGTTTTTTTATTTTAATTCTATTAAAGGTGCTTTAATTATTTATATAGAACGCAAATTTGGAAAGCACGGTATACTGCAATTGTTGAGGAACTACGAGACGGAAACGAACATCAACGACCTTTGAAAAAAAGAAAATATAACGAATCTTATTTATCGTTCGAATTTTTACCCGTAGGAAACGCAGACGAACCGTATGGGAGCAATGCCTTATTTGCAAAAAAATTCTATTATAGAGTTCACTGGTTCGAGTGAAATTAAAACGACATTTTGACGCAAACTATGCAAGTCTAAATGATAAAGACATCCGGATTTTTCGAAAACAAAAAGAATCGCATCAGGTTGTAGTGTCTAATTTCAATAAATCTGTAAGAACCGATAATGAACATGCCACAGAAGCATCATTCCTCTTAAGCTATAGGGTTGCTCGATCTGGAAAACCACGCACTATAGCCGAGAATTTAATTAAACTATGTATATGTTAGACATAGTTGGCTACATATTTGAGGAAGAAGCAGTAAAGAAAGTTGTAGCAGTACAATGTTCCAACAACACTGTCTTTGACTGGATTCGTAAAATATCTGATCACATTGAAGGTGAGAATTTAGTAGACAGATTGAATCATTCTATGTTTGCAATCCAGCCTTAATGAAAGTACAGATGTTGCTGGACTGTCAGTATTACTTGTATTTGTGATGTATATTTTTGGCCCATCTGTTGAAGAAGATTTGCTTCTCTGGACTCCTTCGGAAACCAACACAACTGGAGACGAAATGTTCAATGTAATAGATTGTTATATGAGGGAACACAACATTGATTAGAATAAATATATTGATGTATACGGTGATGAAACTGCTGCAATGGAAGGGAAACTAAAAAGCACCATATCAAGAATTGAAAATGTAGCAGCTGTCATTAAATTTTTCATCGACATGCTCTTGTAATGAAGAAAATGCCATCATCATTAAAGAAAGTCTTGGATGAAGCTGTAAAGATCGTAAATTACATTAGATCCCGTCCTCTTCTTCAGTCAAGATTGTTCAAAACAGTATGTGGAGAAATGGGTTGTCAGCGTGAATCGGTCATCTTTAATACAGAAGTCCGATGGCTTCCAAGAGGAAAAGTTTTAGATAGATTATATGAACTTCGAGACGAGATGAAGGATTTCCAAATAAGGCAAAATTTGCCAGAATCTGTGAAAATTTTTGACGTTTTGCATGATGAACAATGGCTTATGAAATTAGCTTATTTTGCCGAAATCTTTGGAAAACCTAACGAAGTCACTGCATCTTTACAAGGAAAAACAACAACCATATTTACTGCGAACTCTAAAAAGGAAAATAAATTTCTTGATTTCTTGCATGGAAAAAGACAATGTTGAATCTTTTCCACTTTTAAATGAAATTCAACAAGAAAACATGATAGAATTACTAACTTAAAATCTTTGCCAGAATACTTCCCGATTACCTACAACGGCATCGACTGGGTACAAAATCCATTTATCAATAAAGATAAATCTGAAACTTAATCAATGCTGGAATATGAATCACTCATTCATATTCAGAGTTCAACCGCTTTAAAATACACATTTAAATCAGTGTCACTGAACGAGTTTTAGGTTAGTATTACAAATGAATACTCTCCCAAGTAGCCAAGAAAGTTATTTTAACTTTGCTTCCTCTTATAACTGCATATAGAGGGGAAATAGGCTATTCAGCGTGTGTCGAAAAATAAATTCAGGAGCAAATTGGATGCTACTCCGGATATACGCATACAACTGCCAGACATTAAACCAAATTTTAAAACTATTTCTAGTAAAACAGTGAAACAATTTCATTCTTCACATTATTAATTTGTTTAAAATTTTTTATTAAACTTTTATTTACATATTTGAAATTTCGATACCTTTTATTATAAGTTAATAGAATGTGGAATTGCAGTGAAAACTGTAATTAATAAGAAAACAATCAAATTTGTTTACGTAGCAACAATTACTTGTTAAGTTTTCATTTGGCACTGAGGGTTCCATAAAATAAAATTGATTTTATAAGGGTTCCGCGATCATAAAAGTTTGGAAACTGTTGCTCTAGTGTAAATACGAAATTTCTGCTGTAAAATCCCAAATGCATTTTCAGACACTCGTCTTACCCATTGTAAACAGTAATTATAAGTACTTGTGTAATAATCTAATTTTGTTCCTGGATATGGCCTCATAAGATAATTCCTAAAAGAAAAACTTTCGTCGTCAACAATAATACCATCGATAATGCAAATCAGTACCAGGTAATTTTTTTTTTTTTTTTTTTTTAGTATATTTAAAAACTGATTTTCTGAACATTTTTCAAGTTCAGAATTTGTTAATATTCCACTTTCTGAATTCTTCCCATACACCCCAATATCAACTGCAATGAAATTATAGTGCGCATCCACCGAAGTGTAGTAGCGCATTTTTATTGCCATAACCAATGGTAGAAACATCATACTGTATTCGGTTATACAAACGAACGGTGCACGAACTGGCGACCAATGAAGAATCAGTCGTTTCCGGTTGCAAGACTAAATTTGTCACATACATTGGACTAAAGATATGCCCCGTTACTGATGTGTTGGAGTAGCTTCGCTCGGAGTAGTTCTTCGAAATGAGCAGTGATTTTTTGTTGCTCTATCAGAGCTGTTGCTCCAAAACCAAATTATTATTTTTACCCTAGCAACTGGCATGCGAAAGGTTTGATTAATAGATAAAGATTAATGTATTTTGCATAATTAAAAATATTGTTATACTAAAGATTTATAAACTTAAATTCGTGACTACGCAGAAATTAATAAATTTAATCGCTTATGTTAGCTGTGCCACAACATTTTTATTACAAGAAACTATATTTTACAATGAAATTAAAAATATAAATATTTTTAAAACAGTATAAGATTTAAAAAAATAAAAATAAATGTAAATCATATAACGCATTTTAATGCAATAAAAAAGTTTTTTTTTTTATCTAATTAATGGAGCCACATAGCTACACAAAGGATTTTAAGACTCAATTAGGAAAGACATGGGATTAAATGAGATGGAAAAATTTGGCTTGTTTAAGAAAATTACTGTTTTATCTATAGAGTTGGAAGAATCATTAAGAGCTAGAAGGCGGCTTGAAGGAACAGGGAGGAAGAGTCGGAAAGAAGCTGTTTTTAAGCATGTAAAAATATGATCAGCCATTAAGTTCTCTTCGCCGCAATGAGGACAGTCAGGGGGAAGGAGATTTAATAAGAGATGGGCGTGAGTAAGTTGGGGGTGATCAGTACGCCGACGAGTAATTACTATCTCTTCTTGACGTGACTTTCGATTTGAGGAGTTCCACGGTATTAGTTTTACTTTTAATTCTCGAAGCTTATTGCTTCTTATTTTATGCCAATGGTGCTTCCACAGAAAAAGTATTAGTTGTTTATAATGCTACTTGAGGTCTTCAGCAGTAGGACGAATAAGAGTAGAAATTGTGCTGTCGAATGTGGCAGCTTTGGCAGTCAAATTCACCGTATCATGTCTAGGAATTCCTCCATGACTTGCGATTCAGATGAATTCTGTTGAAATAGAGTTTAGATACATTGTGTTTAAGAGCACGTTAATGCGCTGAGCAATTGGGTTTGATGAGAATGAATCTTGCAATAGTTGGAGTAATATAAGGGAATCAGACAAGATTATTAGGTTTTGTTGTTAATAGTGGGTGGGGAATATTGGAGACATAATGAGATAGCTGTCAGTTCTGCAGATAAGATAGAAAGACGGTTACTTAAGAGATGTGAGAATATTTTTTTTATTCATAAAGTGTGCATGAGCCACTCTATTTTGAGTTTTAGAGCCATCAGTGTAGCATTGGATGTGATTAGGATATTCTTGGAGGATTGCTTGTAATTTTCCGAAGATCATATTTTTATCAACTGATCTAAGAATTTTTGTTGAGTCCAATCGGATCTCAGGACGGTGAAAGACCCACAGTGGAGGTTCAGAAAATATGGTTAAGAGAGGATGGATGTTGTACTTTTGGTGGGACAATTTTTGATGCCTGATCATCATATGGTTTGATGAATTGTTTGGGTTAAAAAGATAGTTATATGCAAGTATACTGAGGTTTTGAGCAGCTGAAATAACAAAATTAACGGTAGTGGAGTGGGGGAATAGCTCATTCCGCACATAGACTGTGTATTGGAGTAGTACAGAACGCTGCTGTAGCGATTCAGAGAGCTATTGTCTCGATCGTGTCTAGATGTTTTAATGCTGATTTATTTGCTTGACCATACATGTTTATAGATGCTCCATAATCGATTCTGGCTAGCACAAGAGATTTATAGAGTTTTGGAGTCTATTTCTATTGCATCCGGTTATTGAGTTAGCTAAATATTTAATCACATTAATTGCATATTGGAATTTCGCTTTCAAACTTTTTATGTGTGGGAGCCAGGTTAATTTCTGGTTAAAGTTTATACCTAAAAATTTTGTGTTATCTTGAATTAATATTGGTTTTCCATATAAAAGCAAGGTATGGAACTTGGGAGCTGGATTTCTTTTTCGAAAGATTACTAAATTTGTTTTTGTACTAGAAAGTCAGGAATCCAAGATTATATGTCCACTAATATAGGCGGTTTACAGTTTCTTATAATAGTCTTTGTACTCTTAATGAGTTTGAACTTATAATACTAATATCATAGTCGTCAGCAAATAATCACTGTATAAATGGGAAGTGAACATTAATAACAATATTACTTATGGCGAGTAGAAAAAGTGTTACATTTAGAACTGAGCCCTGAGGAACTCCGTTTTGGACTTCATAGGGCGCAAATAAAACATCACTTGCCCTGTTAGTAAGGAAATGGCTATTTTAAAAACTTTGGAAGAGTATAGTAAGGTAACCACGAAAGTTTATTTTAATAACAACTTAATTTAAATAAATAACTAATCATTCTTTGGGTGTAATTATTGCAAGTTTCCAAAAGGTATCCATTTTTTAAAATTTATAAAGCACAAATTAAATGTAAATTGCGACGTTTTGAAATAATCATAAAAAATAAAAATATAAAATTATTAATAATCAGAAATGTAACAGTTTAAGGACTAAATTATATTAAATATTACTAAATAAATTTGTATGCACACTGATTTCATTGTATAATACAATAATATTATAATTTAATAACTTTAAAATTAAAAATAATTTTATAACCTCGGATTATGAAATTTGTATGATCGATAGTCCACATCGATAAGTAGTAATCACCGATGTGCTGCAGATTCTTCACACTAAAATAAACAAAACTATTGTAATGTTTTGAAGTTATATATTTTTTCATTTTGTGATAGAAGTTATGCTATGGATATATTAAAGGCTGAAATAGCTAAAAAACGAAAACTTCTCGAAGAAAACAATATTATAGTATGTATTCCAAATTTTGTACTTAACGCAATCCTATACTTGAACGTAAACAAAATTTTGTAATTCTTAGTTTTTCACGTACGTTATATTCATAAATTGTTTTCAAACTTACTTTAATATTTAAACATAAAACTTAAAGTAAAGGTTATAGTTTTTATTACTTTAATCCTTTGATTAAGTTATATTTGAAAATATTTTCGTTTATACTATTAGTTGTCGAATGTAGGACTGACTGATAAGAATTATATATATATATTTTTTTTTTTTAAAATAAAAAGTAATAAATCGTAATTTTGATAGGTAATCTAAATAAATCAGTTTATTTTTTCATTTATACTTTAATATAAATTTATGTAGTAAATCACAAAAAGAGTATTCAGAACTTTTAAAAATAACTAAATAATATGTAATTCCGGTGATATAATGTATTAAAAAGCGATATTATTTATTATTTTAATACTTTAGACTTTTAAGAAACTATGAAGTAGTTAAGACCTTATTTAATAATGGAATTTGCAAATATTTAACTGTTTGATTAACTTGCAATTACTTCTATATGTTTTTAAAGAATTTATAAATTCTTTTACCTTATTTTCTTTAAAATCGATTTTAAATTTAAGTTAAAGATTTCAGTTAAGATTTTAATTTTGGCTTTATTATTGTACAAAAAGAAAATATTTAAATTAAACGCTATAGTAAATTAAGTTATCGATTTTCTTTAAAAACGTTAATGCTACAACTGCAAAATGTTCGTTTTACTATTAGTTTATTTTATTGGAATATAAATAAGGGTAATAGTTGTAAAAATTTCAATTGCAGTAATAACTCGAGGTAATTTACTTATGCTTGATATTTTTTTTTTTTTTTAACAGAACGAAAATAAGAAATACTTTAAAGGATCTGAAATTATTAGAAAACCAACACCTTGTAATAAAGTAAATGAAAATGAACAAAATTTAGTGGAATTTGATCGAATTGATAATACCGGTAACTTATTTTATTACACATTTTATTTTTTTTTTTTCAAAATTTATTATATCTACTGATTTTGTTATATACTTCTACTTCAGTCATTTTATTTGTTTCATTAAAATTATTATATATTTATCGTATCAGCATTAAGTATTTCAAATATTCAGAAATAATCATATTAAGGAGTAAGAACTTACGATTGCCGAAGATTATACTTAATTGGTCCTTATTGAAAATCAGTCTACTATCGTAACATGAACCCGAATGTTATTTTAGGAGGATACTTATTTTTGATATATCAAAATTTTCAATTGTTTACATACATTACAAGGATAAATAAAAAAAAATGTTATATAAAGCAGTTGAGATAATATTGAACGGTTTTCCTGGTTGAACTCTTTTACGTCTATTCAAAGAAATTAATTCAAAACTTTATAATTTATAATTTAATTGGATCCTTTGAACCTTGTCATGAAAACGCTCCCTGAACCTGCAAACTATATTCTTCTATAATCGTTATAGAGGAGTCGGTTTTAATTGATATTGTCATTTTTGAACATTACATATAATCAACACAAAAATATTACGTGATTTTTCACATTATCTCCGGCATGAAAGTGATGTAGCTATTAATTTATTTTAAATAATCGGGTATTAATCATATATAACTTCAAATAAACATTTTACATATTAATAAATAGTTTATCATTGAATTTTTAAAAAAAATAAGAAAGGTTATAATAAACATGTGTAGGTTAAGAACTATTCTGAGACGTTCAATATTTTAAGTTTGCTTAAATGTTATTATTTTAAAGTCTCTTGGCTGAATGGATTGATTTTATTTGGAGACTGTTAATTAAGTTTTCATATATTGAAATGCAATCAATAAAATTCACATCTTTTAAGATATGAACAGAACTATTTTGTATGGGAAATTACTGCGTTTTAAAAATAACCTTCAGCTGTATTTGTTAACAAGAAATAAATTTAATGTTAAATCTATTCTATAATTTTCAGCTTCTTAACAACAACTTACCTTCAGCATATTTCTCTAACTGCAATATTAATAAAAACTTAGGGATAGTGTAAAACTGAGCTAAAAAAGAAAATAATTACTTTTGAAATCGACAAAGTGTTCGATATCACATGCTATGAAGAATTAGTATTTTAATTAATAAATTTGAATATTCCTTTTTCATTTAATTCTCATGAGGATCCTTTTGTGGGTTACATAATATGGAATTTACACATTTCCGAATTATTCATTATGAATTTTCTTTCTGAAATTACAAGGTATACTAATGGCATTGCTTTAATATTTCTTAATAATCATCGGCTAGCAATTCAAAAAACTATTATAATTTTAACTGAATATCTGGCAAGTCGTAAGTTAGGCTCACAATCAGTAGAATCTGGTTAGCAGAAAACTTTTAAAGCTGTCAAACCAGTAACCATAAATAAAATATTTACAGTTATTACAAAAAGCACTAAACAGGTACCCAAGAGAAGTAAGTAGCCAATTAAGCCATAAAACAAAGAGCCTACATTTGCTGATGTAATAGGCCTCCAAAAAAAAAAAAAAATGGTAAACAACCAACAAGATCAAAAAGTGTTAAGTCCAAGAATATAAAATGAGTGATTCAATTTTAAATATTATTATTGTAAATGAACGATTTAGCCTTTCCACGAGATGAACTAGAACACTTTATTAAACATAAAAATGTTCATATTATACTAATATCGAAAACCCATTTTACCAGCAACGCTGGTTTTAGGATTAATGGCTACAGAAGGTATACCGCAAACCATCTAAATGACAAAGTTCATGTTGGCTTGGCTAGACTGGTTAAAAATGGCATTAAACACTATCTAAATCAAGGTATCAAGAAGGATTACTTTCCAATGCAGCCTGTTATCCATCAAGGCATACTATTAAAAAGAAAAATTGTCAAAATTTTTAGCGACTCAGCAGACATTTTATATGTGAAAGAGATTTAACGCTAAACATATTGTTTGGGAATCTTGTCTAATCACTCAACGGTAGAAAACTTATTAAAGCAATAAATAACTCATATGAAATCCACGCATCAAGAAAACCAATATATACTGGCTCACCGATAGTGAAAAAATACCAGATCTAATCGATTTCTTCATTTCCAAAGAAGTCAGAGACCATAGTGAACTGTCTCCGATCATGTATTCGTACGACTTATGGTAAACGAAACGATAGTGTGAAAATAAAAGAAGTAGTATTTCACTGACAAATCCACTGACTGGAAAACTTTCAGGGAAATTCTAGATCAAAAAATAAACCTTAATATAAAACTAAAAATAAAAGAAGAACTGAAATTAGAGGCACAATGTATTATCAGTATAATTCAAAAAGCTTCGGAAACCATAATCCTAAAACTAAACACATCTATCATTTAAGAAAATTACTATTGATAATACATTGTACCTCGAATTTCATGTCTTCATTTGTCACTCGAAGCTACGGAATTGATTAAAAAGCAAAGAAAAGCTGGAAGAGTCCGGCATGCAGACAAAACTATATTCAACAGATTTAATAACCAACTTAATCGATTAATAAAGAACACTGAAAAGAGAAGACATTCAATGATTTCCTGATTAATCTGTGTCCAGAAGCCGATAAAACTTATGGAAAATCATACGACGGTTAAAGAGACCTGTTACCTGCATTCTTCTACTAAAAAATTGTTATGCAGTGACAAGGATAAAACAGAACAATTTGCTAAACATTTAGATAAGGTATTATTCCGCCTTAGCATGCACCTGAGTGCAGACAAACGCATAGACCAGTTCTGTTATTACTGTTTATATTCAAACTGTTTGAGAAGCTGTTAAACGTCTCAAACCACTCACAGCTATTCTAAATCACTAGTTTAGCTTGTGGAATCAACATGCACCATCGACCAAGTACGTTGATAATCAGCAGAATATTTAAAATATATATACTCGTATAATATATTGTTTGGCAGTATTCATATATGTCGTCCAAACATTCGATATAATATGGCACGAAGGGTTAATCACAAAAATTAGCCAATAGCTGCCAAGCAACTACTATCGTTTGTTAAAATCATACCTTTTTGACATAAAGTTCAGGGTTACGTACGAAGAAGTAAAGTTAGCATTTCATCCCATATAAGCTGGAGTACCACAAGTTAACGTTTTTGAACCTATTTTGCACCTCTTGTATACGATCGAATTCCAACAATAGGAGACATCAGCAATGTTCATTAATGATAGTGCAATACTGCCCATGACTGTTTCACGGGCCGAAGCGAATAGAAACCTACAAAATTCCCTAAACCGAGTTTTAAAATCAACAAAGAAATGAAAAATAAAACTCTGTGCATAAATCGATCTATGTTACTTACTCTCTAAAAAAAAGTTAATCTGCAGTATTAAGTGTACATTAATAACCTGTAGACCTCCCAGAATGGTTCACTTAAATATCTAGGGCTGCATCTCGATGCTCGCTTAATATAGAAATATCATGTGAAAAGGAAAGCAGGAGAAAGTGGAAGCTGTTAAGGAGAAATTAGTAACTGGACTTTTACAGCAAATAACTGTTGTACAAGTCAATGATCAAACCCGTTTGACCCACGGGATCCAGCTTTGGAGATAAACAAAGTCCGTTAACTGACGGGTTATTCAGTGTAGTCAATCTAGAGTTACTCGTGCAAAATTACTAATGTAGAATAGTACTGGATAAATGGAGATCTGCATGCAGATTTGAATTTGAAGTGAATCAACGAGAACCGGCTCCATCAACAACTAAATGTTGAAGCATTGCAACTATTTACTTGTTACCATATCAGACGTTAAACGCTTTAAGCCATTAAGGCCAAATAGTTTATTTATGTAAATAATAAAAATTAGATAATGAACTCTTATTCTGTACATGTCAATTCTCAAGTAATTATACATATTGCTTATTTAAACAGTAGTAATTTAAGATTCTAATACACGCATATATACATAAAAAAAGAGAAAAAAAAACTATTAATGGTTCATAGAATTATAGAAACTTATCTATGCCATTACCAATTGCGGAACAAATATTGAAGTACATAGTTGGATCAATTAAATACCCTAGATAGCTCGATAGTCGTTACTTATTCACACTGTACTTTAATTGTTTATCGACAAAAACTAAAATAATTTTAAACAGCTTGAAGACTGAACTTATGGAATAAATACTATACATTGTTTTATCTTACATATTGCATTTCTATCTTTAAAAGAACATTGCGAAAAAGAAAAAAAAAAAAAAAGATGTTTAGCAAATTATTCAAAGAATTTATAGAAACTTCTTACTTTACATTTTTTGTGGACACAGACTGACACTTGTCGCGCTTGTGATCATCTCGAACCAAATACATTTGCATTCAGAATTACAACATCATATTTCACAATACAAATACAGCGGTTTAAAACGACATTGAACGTTACTATTGGTTAATATAAATGGCAGTGAATCAAACATTAGGAACTGCGAATAAAAGATGAATAACACTGAAAAGAATCATTTGAAATGATTTCTTTAAATAGTATACATAACGAAAAACAGTTTTCCTAGAATAGATTATTACAACCGGTTAGGTTCATTTATCATTTTATTTGATTCTGTTTCCTTTATTTCGTTTAAATTAAATTTTTTGACGAATGTAAATACCGTCTACACGAGTAAGTGTGTTAAAATTAAATTTATGATCCGTAAATAACACGATTGATAAATGAGAGAGACGATGCCCGTTGAATTCCTGTATAATAAAATGTCGAAAGACATTTAAAAAAGCATTATCGGAAAAAATTAATTTAATGAAAATACAAAAAAAAAATACGTGTTTAACGATAAAAATTTAACGAATTTTAATAAAATTACACAGAAATACAAACTAGAAAATCAAAACAAAAATGTCTCTTAAATAATTTCGATAAATGAAAAAGTTACTCTTTAAATAAAGAAACAAAAGTCAGTGTTTTCCTTTAGTCGTTTTTCAATGTGAGGAGTATTCTCACATTTGCGAGTGAAATTAATATAATCGAGGAAATATAGTAGTTCTTTGGTCATTTTTGAATTAAGCAAGCTGGAATTCATTTAATAATAGTAATATAAAAAAAAGGGTGAATGTTGATATTGAAGAATTTCGAAAATTGTCAAGTAGAAGAAATTATGATTTAATATAATGTATATATAAATAATTTCAGTTGTTTTAATTAATTTTATACTTTATAAAATGCATTTTACAGAATTAGATATTACTAAGAGCAGTAACAGTGAACAGCAAATATTAAGCCGAAAAGAAGTTATCAGACGGCTTAGAGAAAGAGGAGAACCAATTTCATTATTTGGAGAAACAGAAATTGATGCTTTTAAACGATTAAGGAAATATGAAATTTTAGAACCGGAATATAATAAAGTAATAATTTTCTTAACTAAAAATTTAATATCTTACGTTATATTTAAATTGATTCTTTTTAATAAATCACTTTTTCAGCATGTAATATCCAGAATAATAATTATTAAATAAAGTGATCCCTTCCTTAAAATTTTATTATACAAAAGTGTTAAATTCATTAAACTTATAGTGTATATTAATTCTGTATTATATCTTGTAGTAAAAATATTCTTCATTGCGTATTAGCAGTTATAATTTTTTTCTTCTTTATGAAAAGAATTCCAGCTAATGGTTTTAATGTTACTTTTAAATTTTAAATCTTCTGCAATACGAAATGCACTTATAAAAATATATTTAAAAAGAAAAAAGAAGTTTGCCTATTGACTGTAGTTTGCTATCTGTTTGTGTTACTAATTGCTGGTCTTTAATCGTCTTATGCAATCTGCAAAAAATTTAAATGCTGATTGAACGTCGTAATATTTTGAAGTAATATAGTCTTAATTTCGTCCGCTAATTTTAGATCGTAGTTTACAAACATTTCCAGTTCAACTTAATCAGGAAGTTATACGCATTTAAAATACCTAAAATGAATATTTAATTGTCATTATTATGAATTAAATTAAGTGATGATAATGATAATTGTAAATTTATAATTTTACAATTTGCGCAATTACAGAAATGCAATTCTCTCACTGTATGGAATTAAGTTTATGTTAAAATTAAAGTTTAATTTATTAAAATTCTTCTATATATTTTTTTTAAATTGTTTATTTTATTGATTATAATAATTTCAATAGAAAGCATGTAAATCATATATGTATATATCAATATAATAAAAATAAAAAAATTAATGGAACTGTAAAAATATATCCGCTAGCTAAAATTTGAGTTAACCAGAACCTTCTATTATTTAAGCTATATAAAATTAAATGTACATCGTAAAAGAAAACTATGTAAAAAAAGACGCAACACAGTTATTATTAACAAAAATTTGATTAAATAATAAATTTGCAAGAATATTTTATGGATAAAAATGAAATAAATCGCAAAGTTTCGCAACCTATTTCAAGTTCCCACTGTTCTTCTATTATGTTGAAAATTTTGTATATAAATAAATAATTGTTTTGAAAATGTACACTGATGTTAAAACGTATGTAACTTATTGATACCAGTGTAATCTGTTTCGGAATAACTTTGATGTTATTTTAGTAAAATTCGAATGATACTCGTAATACATGTTCGTATATACAGGAATCTGTGTTCAGTTTTCGTTTTGTAAATTTATCTGTTCCTGTAGTTGTAAATTTCTTAATTGTCCATTTTTGATAAAATATTCTTGAAATAATTTTATATCTGTGGTCTTCTAGAAAACCATTTTCTTCTTTTATAATTTGTCGATTAATAAACGTACAGAAACTTAATTATTATAAACGCCTGAGTGAGTTGATTAAGTTATAAGAGTTTACGAATTTATTTATTTATTTAATAAATAGATTCGTAACGGGTTATTCACAGCAATCCTATAATTTAAAATAATTTTTAATATTCGGAATTTTTTTGATTAATAAATTTGAAATCCCGCATTCGAAACATGGCTCATCCCATACTTCGGTCACTATTTAATCGGATTTGCCAGAAAAATCTGGAAAAGTAAAGAGATAGTCAATATCAATAGCCTTAGTACATTATGAAAATATTAACTTAGCAATTTCTGATGAAGCCCTTTTAAGATTTCATTAGGTCACTTTTTAAAATAGTTACGTATCGTTTTCTGAGGATCAATAACATCAAAAATTATCTCTTAATCTGTTACCGTATTATTACTCTTAATTTAATAAAAAAATCTATGAAATTCATTTAGGGATTCAGAAATGACTTTCAAGAGGCTTTGGAAAAGGTTGATCAAGCTTATTTAAACGAAATTATATCTTCTAACATACAAGATGGAACGAAAAACGAAAATGTCATAAGCAGTCAGGATTTAGAAAATATGTATCAAGAAATTCTTGCAAAAGCGGCAAATTTAGGAAAAGGCGACTTTGCTGCCGACATGGATATTATTATGGAATTTTTACAAGTAAGTTGGAAACGAAGATTGATCAGTTGCTTTACATAGATTTAACCTAGACTGTTAACTTAATATTACTCTTTACAATTATATGCGCACATACATGTATGTGTTCAGTGTTCTACGAAAAAAAAAAAAAAAAAACATTTTTAAAACTTAACGCAAGAACGGATTTTTAGCAATGAAGCTTAGAAATAAAAAGAAATTCGAACGTAAAAACAAAAGATTTGAATGTAACAGGTACGACATAAGTTTATAGATTTTTCAAGAGCATTAATGCTGAAGTATTTTAGATCTACCGCAGAAAAATTAAATGTCAAAACAAATTCCGTATGGACGAATGGAAGTCAAACGATTGAACATCGATAAGACTAGATCGAAAACCAAAGATCTACTGTACCTTTTTAGATCTTTGCTGTTACATTGTGTAATGAAGTTGATAACATTTTTAAATTTCGTTTTGCAAAATATCGATATCTTGCTAACAACCGTAATGCTGCAGCATATCATTCTTGATTACTAAAAATGATTATTTTATGGGGGAAAAAAATTTCACCTAGAGCCGGCGCGCTAGAATAGCCACAGATAGGTGTAAATCAAAAGGTTACAAACTCTTATTCGAAACCATCAGACTACTATATATTAAATTAAGAGGGGTATAAATATAAACGCTAATTGCAAAAGTTATCATCCTGAAAATAACAATTCCAAGGTATGTTTAAGTATTTATAAATAAAAGATAATAAAATTATTATATTCGTAATTTGTTGTCTTTTTTTTTTACGTAGTATCATAATAAACAATTCAACTTTCTATTCAGAATAAGAATAATAATTAATTTAGTACCGCTATTGATTTTTATGGTAATCTTAACACGCGCCTACAATAATGGACGAAGTGTGTGCCCAAAATTCTTCAACGTTATCAACTGTGCCTTACTTTCAATAACAGTCTAAGCAATTATTTTAGAGGAAAAAAATTAATTTTTTGAATATTCAAACTTGTATTACACCCCTTAAATTATTATATATCACCTAACACGGTATAATATTATAGGAACTTACGTACACGTTCGTGAATTCTTAATATAGGGTTATACCATGCTAGAATGATATATAACAATTTAAGAAGTGTAACACAAGTTTGAATATTCAAAAATTAATCTTTGTGCTTCTATATTCTGGGAACCGTAAAAATTATTTAAAACGATTTTAAATAAATGAGATACTGCGTTTAACGTGATATTTAAAAATCATTCTAGAAGCATTGGATTAATTTTTCTCCTAATGTTAAATACAGTAATAAAATGAAAATCTAATTATTTCATGCCGACTTAATTTTTGACAAGTCACATGTGATTTATTATAAAATATCAAAAAAAAATTTGAATTAGGTCCGTAATGTTATCGATATACACGAATTTTATTTATTAAATCTGACTCGATTTAATGGTGCAACTTATTTCTTGTTGATAATATATACCTAGCGTCATCAAAATACGATCGCAGGTACAACGTTGCTTTATTTTTATTTATTACAATCTGAGTCGAAAAGTAGCTGGTTAACTGTATTTCTCGGGATATTTATTTTTCTATGTGAAACGTAGAGAGGATGCCATGCTATTCGAGTAAAACACATAATGTGCCATCATTTTGGTTTCTGCGTGAATTTATAACTACACCAATAGCTTGCTATGCGCGGCCTCCATTTTACTGCTTTTCGCTATACCCGTCTTTTTGAATTACGACAAATTTTTCGTTTTACGGCCCTAATGTTTCGCTATACAGCCAAAGTTTACCGATTCTTCACGTTCATCTCTATCATCAGATTAGAAGTTTACATATTTCTTTAATTTTAATGATACTGAATAATTTTATGTGGTACGAATTTAATTTAGATATGTAATGAATTTGAATTAATTTTTTTTGCTTTGAATTTTTGTTTTTTTTTTTTTTTTAATTTTAATTGATAATGAATAATCACGAATTTAATTTAGATAATGAATTTGATTTAATTTTTGTTTTTGAATTTCTGTTATTTTATGTTATACATATATGATTGTTATATGAAATAAAAAAAAGCCTTTTAAATCAAAAATTATATTTTATAAAAAAATGGAGCGGATCCTATTCAATTTGTACGTATTTATATTAAAACATTTCATTCGGTATACAACTTTTCGCTTTACCGCCAATTTTCCCGCAACCTATCTAGGCCATATAGCGAGGTACCGGTGTATACACACTCGCCAATTGGAAATACACAACGATATTGTGGAAGCATGGAGAGAACACTAACAATTCGTTGACCTCGATGAATCTCACGTACTGTAGCTAGTTTTATTTAAGATTTTTACATTAAAATATTTCACGCGTTGCGACTTGTTTAATAAATTTTAAAATTCGTTCATTTTTATAGCTGCTATTAAAAATGTGGAATAATCACTTGAATAATTTGCCAAATTCTGAAAAAACGAAAACGATGAATAAAATCGCATTTGCAACATACACGCAAACACAAATATATCTGAAACCGTTGTTCCGAAAGCTGAAAAATAAAACGTTACCCGAAGACATATTGGATAGTTTGATGATAATAACAAAGCATTTATTGGATCGAAATTATATTATGGTATGATCCTTTGTTACTTTTATTTTTTCATTAGTTTTTTTTTAACTTGGTAGAAAATAATATGATACTATCCATCGGACAATAAAGTGGAAAGATTTTAAGAAATTACAGTTCACTGCGTTCCGACAGCTATATCTCATCATTTCCTTTTCAACCATTAGGTAAAGGTAGATGACTGTTGAACGATTGCGACTGGTGCGGGCCAGTTTTTTCGCTTCAGCATAGCTTCGTTTCTTCAATATGTTCTCTATAAACCTAATTTTTTTTCTTCCTTTTCGGTAGATTACCGTTTAATCTTCCATTAGTACGTTCAGAATCCAAAAATAATGTTTGATTAAATGATTCCCCGATCATTATGAAACTGAAAAAGTTGAACAGTACTGCAACTGTAGAAGAGCCAACAAACAATACCGAATTTTTAATGCCGGCGAATTTATAAAACATTTACTATTTCTGTTGGTGAAACTTAGAAGCCTAAAAGCTGTATTACGTATATAATCAATATAGTAATTTAATTTAAATTTACAGCTATAGTAAACATCCAAGTCTCATATAACTTTTACTCGATCTTTTAAATTACTGTTTATAATGAAATTATTGCAAGAGGATATAGATAATTTTAGTAAATGAGCACATGATAGGGGGTTTTGTATAAATATAAATAAATCAAAAGTATTACACATTCGGAACAGTTCTAAACATAAGATACGCGATCCGCGAATTGTCCTTCATAATAACGATTGCCTTCATAAGCTTCATGTAAATAACAATACCAATTTATGTTTTTGTCCACCGTTAGAGAACGTAAATGACTTTAAATATCTAGGTATATATATATATATATATATAGGTGTATATATCGATAAATCCTTGAACTGGAAAAAACACATCCAAAGTTTAAACTCGAAAATAAGACAGACAATTCCAGCTTTATATAAAATAAGGCAGGTACTATCACATCGAACACTACGTATGTACTATAATTCAATAATAATGTTTAAAATTTTATATAGAATTCAAATGTGGGGGAGGCTAAGAAAACGGAAAAAGATCAAGTTACGTCCTTTATCTCGTTACTCTTTTTAATGGTTCTTTTCTGTTTACGGTTTTGTTGGTTTTCGACTTTGTCATGTCCTTCCTGGATTTTAGGCTCTCACTAATCATGCTTTATTTCGATTCTAAATATTAAGCTGTCTGCATGTACTGGTGTACAGAGGCCTATTACGCGGCATGTTATGTATTGTCATATGTATATATACTCTTACTTAAATATAATGCTAGGTTTATTAGTATTGTTATTTATGGAATAAGTTAAGATAGTTGTAATTTTTGTACTTTGTATCTTGTTTAATAAACGTTGATTCTTGGACACTCACACAAGGGGCATATTTGCCCTGTGAGATCCACAACTTATTTTTTAAATAAAAATAAATTGAGTAAAACCATTCGCATTTTTTTGTAGAAGTTATTACAGATGAACATTTATTTATATTGACGTCCAATTACGTCGGTTAATTATTTTTGTACTATTTTATAATCGTTCATATTATCCATTTTGCAAAAATGTTTAAATCATAAGCAAAGACGTATCACAACTTTAAAAGTTAATACGCCTTTAATAAATATCAGGAGAATAATCGCGACGGCTTAGTTGCTAGAGCACTCGACTTTCGTTACAGAAGTCTTGAGTTCGATCCCAAATGATGATAGAAATTAAGAAATAAATAATTAAATTAATCGCTAATAGAATCATGTGGAAGAAAATGGCAAATCACCACGTATCCATATGCGCGCTAATTCATGCGCAGAAGGCAGACACACGTGACGCTACATTTGTATATCGATAAATCAAACTTTTGCATTCAGTTCCAAGTGTAGTTTTACATCTGTACTCGTGATGCATATTACAATTACCTAGTACACTACCTATATCTGTACCGTTAGAATGTAACGAATCGGTAGTCGCCGGCGTTCTGAAACTGAGTATGGCACTATGATGAATGATGAGTGAAATATCAGAGACAATAATAGTGCTAGGCTTGAACCTTGCAGAACACTTAATAGGATGTAAATTAATATTATAACTAAAAAATAGGAAACAATTATCTTTTTGGCCCATAAACGAGATTGAAGTAATCACTTATCTTCAAAGTTACGGAGTATTTCAGTGTAATAATACGTTATTAACAACTTTTATCAAATGCTTTTGAAAAATCTAATATCCGTGAAATCAACTTATTATCCTTTATCTCAACTACAGATGATACAAATTCTCGCGATACATTGTTAAATTTGTTGTGATAGACCTTTGTTTTCAAAATTCATGTTGAGGGAATTATTCTATTTATTTTACAGTTTTGTATATAAAATCGACTCTAGTAATTTACTCGATATATTTCATATTGCAAGGAGTCTATAGTTCGTTAGGAAAATTTCACATCTTCAACCTTGAATAATTTTAGCTGCTATTCGATCATCAGGCCTGATTCTGGTTTTTCAAAATAACATGAACGAATATCTTAACAGTTGCAATAATAGTTTTACACAATATTTAAACACTAATGTGGTGGAAAAAATTCCTAATTAATTTAAGTTTAAGGCTCTTAAATGCGTTTTTATCATTTCATCTATAATAATTAGGTGTAATTTTAAGAAAAAGACAACAGATTATTACATAATTAATTGTATGGTGTTCTTTTGTAGGCAAGCGACGCATATCTTCAAATGGCAATCGGTAACGCACCGTGGCCGATTGGTGTTACTATGGTTGGAATCCATGCTCGTACTGGCAGAGAAAAGATTTTTTCAAAAAACGTTGCTCACGTATTGAACGACGAAACTCAACGGAAATATATTCAAGCACTAAAAAGGTTAATGACTAAATGTCAATATTTTTTTCCTACCGATCCATCCAGATGCGTGGAATTTGTTAACGATGAAGTTCACTGATCGTAAAATTTCGATTTCTTTGTAAAAGTAAGTAACGAGAAAATCCAGAAAAATAAAAAATATTCTTAACATAATAGATGTGAATGAACAAAAACTACAAAATTCAAAAATATGCATTAAGTTGTATTTTTGAAAAACGTGAACTACTAGTTTCCTTTCTGTATATATACATCTAGATGTAAATGAGATTTATAAAATAAAAACTGTTTGCTGTTTTTGAACTATTTATATTTTAATAAATATTTGCATGATATGGTTTTTGTGGTATGTGTCTATTGAATTCGTGTTTAATGTCGTATATTGTTATATTGTTAAAATTACTATTTTTTATGTTTCGTGTAAATTTATGGTAATCATAATGATATAATAATTAATTTGGAAACATGTTTAATCATAATTTTGAATTATTTAATGAATTATATACAAAATAATATTTCTAATTAAAAAAATTACTAAATAATAATTTTTTACAAATAAGCAGCACATTTTCGTAAAAAATAGAGCTAATTTTTAAAGTTCATTAATTTTTTTTTTTTTAATATATATATATCTATACATATGCAAACATAAACTTATGTAGTACTTTACATACTTATATTACTTGTAAAGTCTAAATGATATTATAAGTGTCACGAAAATAATACTTATTTCGCGATTAAACTTGTTGTGGAAGAAATGAATTTTCTGTGATGAAAATTTTTGCATCATGCTTACCAGATGTATACTACCTAATATATGTCATTGTTCATTTTTACTTTCATTATTTTCTAGAAACTCGAAATCACTAAATTAAATGTGTTTTTTATTGGTCGATTTACTGGTTCACTATTTATCATTATCATTTATGTCTAATGAATGCACTTTCTGGTGTGGGACACAACTTCCACATTTTTTCCGAAGTTAAAGGTGCTTTATCTCTTATGTGTGTTTTATTCTTATAAAAGGATAATTTTTTAAGTTAGTTGCTGCGACTTAGCCTTCCTACTTCATATTGCGCCTCTTATGTCCTATCTTTTCTCTCTTCACAGATTGTTCCTACTATTTATTCCTTTCTCCTAACAATATATGACCGTATTGAGATCTAATTGATTCCTTCCTATTGTAATTGTTTCTGGGTAAAGGAGTTTCTATGCCTCATAGTAAAGTAGAATAATTGTAGCGCTTTATAAAATCTTATCTTATTTGCAAACTTAAAGATGGGTATGTGAGTTTCAAAAACTATTTTAGCATAACCACATCTCTTGACTTCAACAGATGGTCCTAAGTTTATATGTATTCTACAACTTCTATATTTTACCCATTGATTATAATAGTTGCATTGTGATTTGTTTTGTGACTGATTACCGTAAACTTCATTTTATTTTCATTAATTGTAAGTCTGTACTACCTACCAAATCAATTCTATTCTTTAGCTGTCGTAATGCTTTGCAGAAGTTTGCTAGTAGAACAATTTCATCAGAATATTGAATACTGTTAATATGTGTGCCGCTTATTTTAATTACGTAGTTTTTGTCTGTAGTAAATTTTTAGATATCACGTCATCATACACAGGAAACAACAGTAACAAAATATATTCCTGCTTATTTTTCTGGTGTTTGCCTTGAATCTCGTTCCATACCGTCTATGCAAATTTTAACACTTATCCATATACGCTTTATCATATATTATTCTTTAACCATATTTATTTACATCGTTTTACTTTAATATTTGTATTAATTTATTATCTTCAACACGATTAAAAACTTTTTTGTAGTCTAAAAAGCAGGTGAAAACACCACATTTCTGATCCCAGCATTTTTGTAACAGTATGTTGACTGTAGCTAATGCGTTTCTTGTACTAAATCCTCGATGGAAACGGAACTGGCATTTATCTAAAACTTGTTCGTATTTATTACATATTTTCACGTATATTATACGCAGAAAATTTTTTAACTGGTAACTCATCAAGTTTATCATTAGGCATTATGTGTATCAACTTGTGCCTTCTCCAGTACGGTTATAAATGTTGATTCTAACTATTCGTTGGGTATTTCACCTGTACTACAAATACTATTAAAAATCTCTGCAAATTTTGAGATGTTTGCGTTGTCTAATAATTTAGTAATATCAACTGATTGTCCGGGATTATCGTTTTTTTAGGTTTTGTTAATTTTATAGGTTGTTCCACTTCTGATTGTAAAATTTTCAAGTCTTTATCTATAATTGTTTGCATAAAATTTTCATCTCTTATTTCTTTAAACATATTCTTTACATATCTCGTCAGACTTTCATTTAATTTTTTATGTCTAAATTAGTGTACCATCTTCTTTATTTATTTCACTGGGATTTTCTTTTTAAATAGACCTATTATGTCTTTAATTTTCTATGTATGTTTAAAAAGGTCATACTGCTCCATTTCTTCGATTTCGTGGCACTGTTCTTTCATCCAATACCCTTTGCCTGTCACATTTTCCATTATATAGATTTATGTTTTTATTTATGTTTTTATTTATGTAATGGTTTATCAGTACTTTTAATTGTGCAATATTGAACCTTTAGTTCCAATTTTTCTTGCGTAATTCAGATTTCTTTGTTGCGTTTGTATTTTTTGTAGTCTGCGCGCATATTTTGCAATGCCTCTATGATCTTTCTACACTATTTTATATTATCTCTTTTTGTTTCCTCATAAATTTTTAAAAAGGTTTTATTTATTTGACTGCGCACTTTTGATTTATATTCGATATTTCTAAATTTATCCACATCGATTTTACTCTATAAAGTTTTGTTTTTTTCATTTATTTCCATCTAAATGTAAATGTTGCTATTATAGGATTGTAGTCAAAGCTTACATCTGTGCCTGTTATGCTTCACTCGGTTAATAACATTTTTAAAACGTTCATTAATCAGAATATAATCATTCTGGTTTCACTACAAGGCGAATGTTATGTATAAAACCTTCATTTCGGCATTTTATACCACATTTTTGCGACTACCAGCTACGTTTTTCGTAGGATTTGAAAAGCTTTTTTACTCTTTCATTAGCTTCTGCTGATTCATTTAAGCCGACTAAATTTTCATATCTTCCGATGCCAATTTTTGCGTTGTAGTCTCCCATTGTAATTCAAATTTCATGTGGTTTGTTGTTTTTCATAAGTATCGTTGGGCGCAGCTTTAATTTCATCGTCATATTTTGTATCAGTCGTTGGCAAAAATATATTATTAAACATTCAATAATTTTAGGGGTGTGTATTATTTATTATCATGTAAAAATTTTTAAAAATATTTATTTATTTTTTTTATTAAATTCGATACAAATATGATATAGCTTTCTATTAAGTGTCACTGAAAATTGCTTATTCCTGCTCCGGAATACATAAGTAATTTAACTATTGAAAGCTAATAAATTGACAATTACGTTACTTCAGGGTAGAAAAAGATGGCATACTATTGCTATAGTGATAGAAAATACAATATGTAAAAAAACAAAATATTCATGAACAAAATGAGAACATTATTATAATAAATAGTGGAGTTGAGTTTACTGACAAATAATGTAAATAAGCTACTTGCTGAGTAAAGATCAAACTTTAATATGCAGAAACAAAAGTCTTGGTTTATTGAGAATTCTGAAAAATTAGAACAATATACTGTTGGCAATTTGAACCAAGAATTGCTGATCTAATTTCCACAATTCATATTATAATGAATTCATTCAGGGTAACGTCAGACAGGTTAGTTACTGAATAGGTAGAACTACATTGACTATTTTCCTTTTAACAAGCTCACATTTAAACAAAATATATATATATGTGTGTGTGTGTGTCAAATATAGGTTAATTTTGTAACTTTAGTTATTATAATGTAAAGCGCTCAGCCTTTCTAATAAATTGAAATATGGAATACAAAATAATTTGTGTTGCATTCAAATTTTAACTATTATGTACCTGAAACATCTAAATAAAGTTCCATTCAAGTTTATTATATGTATTCTACAATTATAAAAGCCCTTTTTGTGATGTTATGAAATATTTTAAGCGTTATCGCTGAAAGTTATTACTCTCCTGTGTCCATTTTTTACACTCATTTCAAAATATGGATCTGTGTATTCTCTATTTAAGGAATATATATATATATATATATATATATATATAAAAAATGGTCAACTCATCCAATAAATATTAGTAGACCTTTAAAAAGTGCTTTTTGTATTTCATGTGTAAAATTAAAGGAAGACAATATAAAATTATTTAACTGTTGTAGGATGTCTGTAAAATCATTTGATGAACTTGCCTCAAAATTGAAGATGATCATGGTAGGAGATGACCCTTAATGCAAAGGCTAGGTATTCTTCCAGAAAAAAATGTTAGCAATAACTAAGGTAGAACACTTACATTTAAAAAGTATAATAATTTCATTGGTAACAGTTTTTCTTTATATATTTTATTTTAGAAAGTGAATTTAAGTTATATATTTTGTTTATTTTAATATATGTTGGAATTGGAGTAATGTCAATATTTACAAATAGTGATGTAGAAGTTATAAATGGAAAAAAAAAAAGAAATAATTATATAATTTCTGATTGAAAAGAAAAAAATTACAAATTACTCTTATAAAAGGACAAATTACATTCCTTTTTATTTATAAACAAAAAAGTTCAAATTGTAAAAGGTCTGTAGTCATTTTAGTTAAAAACATCTAAATAGAAATGTAGTGTATGGTTTTTTTAAATCATAATCAATAGGTAATTGCAATAAAATGTAATTTAAAAAAATATATAAATTCTGCTAATTTGAAGTATTTCTTGCTGTTAATAAACATATAAAAGCAGAGAGAATTGGTTCTAGGACAGTTTTGTACTGTCTGCCACCAGATGAGATGAATGCGCTAGTATCGCATCCATCCTCTGCACCCTGACCCATGGACCACACTCATACATCAGCCAATCAAAGCACTGTATACCACGTCCACCAACATGGCCAATCATCATTTGTTGTTGCCACACTCACACATATACACAAATACCAATAGGAGGAATGTGTCCTAATCCACCATTGTCTAAAAGGTGGAGCTACGTTTTCCAACCAATAAGGGCTACTACAACTTTTAGACTGAGTATTTACATGCTCATTTCCACCACCATTGCAGTGCCCACAGAGCGATCTGCTATGCCGTTATCTTCCACATCCAGAACTGTGGTATTATATATTACATTACATATAACTCAACATTATTTAAATAAATATAATAAAAATAAAGTACTATAGTGTGCGTCCTGTAGCTTATTGAATTTGTACTTTGGAGTAAACTCAACAGTGTATTATACCATAGAGCCCAATATCATTCTATTTAGTAGCTATTTCTTTTATTTTTGGGCGCACACTAATATAAAAAGACGTGTGGAGGGGTAGCGCCTATAGTATAGCTAATTATTCCATAATGTGCACATGTGTATTCGTTTGTTAAGTGTGGAAAAGTCGTCAAAAAATGAGGGCTTGAGGAGCAGATATTGCTGATCTAGACAGTGCTTTATTATACCATGTCAGCAAGTGGATGGTCTTGCTTGTCACAGATATCTCCGCTACAATAATTGTTACTGTCTGCATAAACCATATATGAAGAACACAAATAATTGCTCATGCGGAACAAGATGTCAACAATGTTATTGTGAAGATTTCGTCTCAAAAAGGCTATCTTTGTAAGGAGTCAAGGAAAAAGAAGCTGTTTTGCTGCAATAAAAAATATTTTTTCGGATTAGAAAATGATAATAAAGTGGATGGAATAGCGTGTGATGTGTGCAATAGTTTCAGTTATTGCCAATGTTCTTGTATGTCATACATGAAACGAGGATAAACTTTAACATGATGGATTGGATAGAACAGCAGATGAGAATCTAAAGAATAAAAAAGTATAAAATTCCTGAACAGTTCACCTCTCATTGCAGCTGTTGTAATCATGTGCAGCAGTGTAGTTTAAAGTGGGTGGTATTTGTTAAAAATGAATATTCAATTTATCATAAGTGCATCAGAGGCTGACACTCGCCCATCTATGCCAATATTGAAATCGTAGAATTGGAAGTAACAGTAACTCAACCTTATCAGATTATACAGAAACATGAAAAAGATTATTCTGTCTATCGGATACAGACAAGAAAGAACAGAAATTTTACATATTTCCAGAGGAGAATAGTAATGAGCGCCAAAGTAAATCCAAACTGTCAGAAAAAACCCTCGTCAAGTAATCAACAGCAAATTTCTAGAATGATATAGATGTTAGCACACCAAAAATTCCAGTAAATTTGAAGGAACCAGAAAATATATTACCGTTAGTTACACAAATGTGGAACGAAAAGACGCTAATACGCGAAAGTGGCCCAAAGGATCAGAATTTTAAAAATATGATCCTACACAAGTTCTATCATCCTAACTATACAATACAATATTTTAAAGTAATACAAAATGTTTATGATTTTCAAAGTGCGAAAAGCATCAACTTAAGTTTGGAAAATACGATAAAATTTTAGATGAACAACAACATAACTATGAACCTGTACAGGCTTGTGGAATTCAATTATATCACCATACACGATTACAGCTTCAAGACATAAAAAAATGTCACATTTCAAACTATCAAACACATACAGATATACTTTGCTGGCATAAATCTAAGAAAACGCTTATGAAAAACCAAATTTATAAAATTCATCAACAAAACTCCATATCGAAGAACAAGTCATTATTGAACGAAAGATAATTTCTGTAATACAAATAACATTCAAACATACAATTAAGTACTAAATTACATCGTAACTAAAACCGAAAACCCCGAAAATTCTAATATAAAACGGCGAGCTGATCGGAAACAAAATCATAAGTGATCGAACAGTACATAAATTCGTGCAAGTGCCAGCTTTACAATTTTGTTTACATTTTTTCCAAAGAATCTCCACGCCATTAATAAGTACATTTAATTTTTAAATAATCTAACTCTCTTTTCTTAGCCACTATCTATGATTTTATTTTCACCGCTGTGCATAATTTACACTTATTTTTCGCAATCTATTTATTTATTTGGAAAGATCGAGTTAATATTTTATTCGCTATAATTTACTTTTACCCTGATAAGCGGCAGCTGGTTAATCACTATCTTCCAAAGGTGGAAGTCAGGAGGATTTAAAAAAAAAAAAAAAAAAAAAAGGCTTTGGAAGAATAACATAAGGTGCAGTGGAGTCCACCACAACAGCTAATGTTTCAGTGGTGTGCAAGGCAAAAGGAAACCAACGCACTAAGATCCCAAGAATATAATCGTGCAGCGTTATAAAGCAAGATATGTCACGCGCTGTGCGATCCGGTTAGTAACCGGTGCCAACTGGATTCCAGGTTCGTTGGTGTGAAATTATGACTGGGCATGCGAATGTGAGCAACCAGGCATTGCAGGCGAAATAAAAGGCTGAAAGAATACAACCATTAAAGGAAAAAAGGCGGAGACAAATCAGAATTAGAAGCTGGAACGTGCGAATTTTGCTTAGAACAGGCAAATTAGAGGAAATTAATTTATCAATGGAAAAATCACAGCTTGATATTCGGGGAATGTGTGAAAGAAGATGGCAAGGGCATGGAGATTTCTACTCAGAAAACTTCAGAATTGTTTATAGCGGCAATGAAAAATCTGGACAGGATGGAGTTGTAACCATTTTAAAAGGAAGATGGAAAGTGAACGTAATAAACACTTTTCACGTTAATGAAAGGTTATTGATGATTAAACAATCACTTCCAGTAAATTTAGTTATTTCACACATGTGCTTTTCAAAATCACAAAGAATAAAGATGAAGAAATAGAAAAGCTATATGAACAAACTGAGGAACTACTCTCGATGAGTGATAATAAGAATAATATAATGATAATGGGTGACTCCAGTGCAGTAGTGGGATGCGCAATAACAGCAGCAGCAATAAAAGTTTTGATAAATTCGGGTTAAGAAATAGGAGCCATAGGGGAGAGGTGCTTCTGGATTTTTGCGAACAGCATGGACTAGTCTATTAATAAATACATGAGTAGGGAGCAGATGTATAAGTTGGCACTGTGGAGTGTGGGGGCGTGTGACGTTATTTCAGCTGCAGCACCCTCCCCATCCTTCTGCTGGAACTACCCCTAATTGTGCTGGGACGATAGTAGTAGGAGGACTCCCCTTCAGACAAGAGGCCTACGGTATTTCCGAACGTTCCAGAAAATTCTACCACGGCACGCAACCCACGCGACATCAACGCAATCATCACTGTTCCATAAATAGTGGTGCCTTCAATCCCCACCATACGCAGCCCGAGCTACAATCAACGACTCTGATGACGACGTGTAGTGCCGTTTTTCGCGATATGATTATTATTATTATTATTATTATTATTATTATTATTATTATTATTATTATTATTAGGCGCGTTCGCTTACTTAATTTCTTTGTAAAAAAAAATTGTTATTACTTAATTTAGGAATAAATCAATTAAATCATTTTTTTTTTGTATTAGTAAAAAAAAAAAAATCTACCAATATGTAAAATTGTTGATGTTCCCCCTCATAGTCTAGCAGATAGTAACATGAGAATTGTCAATTAGCCAACGCTAGGTTCGACACAGATGTTATTTTAAGAAGCTGTAAATAACTCACACTTGTTTCCGAACCCGTGATTAAGTATACCCATTATGAGAGCGCTATTTCCACTATACCGTGGAAGGGTACATAATAATTTTACTCGATTCGCTGTTTAAAAATTATTTTCTTAAAAAGCAGGGAGCAGATAATTTTACCCAAGTACTGTTTAAAGTTGTTATGAAAAGTCACGCTCTACCCCCAAACTTTCAGTGTCCATGTAGCATTTAGAAAGTTACACAGTTTGTTTGTGTTAACGCTCATGTTGAAATCTCTTGATTCTAAGTGCGTTTTACTATCCTATATTCTCATTATAACAAAGTGGAACCGACTCAATGCACCTCGTTATTAAACATCGACAATGCTATCAGTAACAGTAACAATTGGATTTTTATCGCAAACTATTCAGCGAAGATGAAAATATTAATTCACTCGTCAAAAACGAATAGAAATCCGTTAATGCGGGGAGTATGGTAGAAAAAATTGAAATTCTTGTTCTACCCTTACAAAGATCGTTGCCGAACGTGATTAAACAGTAGTGCAATGCTGTGATATACGCATATGATCCGTTCGACATATCTGATGTAAAAAGTTTCACGTTTGCAATATTAGCAAAATTCGCTTTTCCGCGAAACTCGATAAAAAAGTTTCGGTTATCGGAAAAAATGTACGTTTTTCAACATATGCTGGAATCGGGAATTAAAACCGTTCGTGATATTTCGGATTTTAAAGACATAAACGGTGTTTCCATTAATTTGTACAAGCTAACAATTCCCGATTGTAGAGGAAAAAACATCATTTTAACGAATTATTAGTGTGTGAAAAAATAAGTCTATTTAGTAGGCGGAGGTAGTTCTTTTTTAGAAATTTGCGTAATTATATATTCTAGAATCTTCGACAAAGAACAAAATCCTATACGTATTTTATTCTAGAATGTTTTCTAAATATACCCTATTATATTATAAAACGAGTAAAAAATTTTTATCGAATATTGTCGCTTCACTTTTGTTATTTATGGATTGTTGTGATTCATTTATTCAACAATTATTAAGCGAGCTTTTCGAGTAACACAAAAAATCATATAGTTATTTTTAAGAAAAGTAATAAACTGTTTTTTTTTTTTTTTTTATTTTAGAAACAACAAACTATACAAAAATGGATACTCCATTCATAAATCAATATAATAAACTGACAATGTTAAAATTCTGGCTGATTGACGATAAGAACGAACAACATGCTCAACCTCTTACTGTAGATGACTTGGAGGTAAATATAAACTTTACCTACTTAAAAACAGAAGGACGGTTAGATTCAATGATGGAGAGGCATAGCTAGACGGTATGAAGAATTAAACCGCAAGATTTATGCAATGGCAGAAATAATTATGCGTCTAATATATGTAATTAAAGAAAAAATAAAACAGTTTTATGTTTTTTTTTCAAAACAAAAACAAAAAAAGTATTTTTTTATACAGGAAGAAAGAAAGCTTGTAGGGAGAACACAACCTCCGAATAGTCAACTGATGGTGACAACAACTAGTTCGTTTAAAAAATAGAAAAGTAAAAAAAAAAGTATTTTTAATACCGATAGTAAGCATTTGTAATAGTTAATATAATATATGGATATTAAAACAAAAATGGTAATGAATTTTTATATCCTAAATTACAACAAAACATCAAAATTGCAATACAAAAAAAAAAAAATAATTACACATTTTGAAATCGTACAAATTGGATCATTATGAAATTACATAATTTCAGCTAAAAACGTTAGGCACAAAATTTAAACCGATCGATTATTGTTTATCGCATTCAATAAATTTAAAAAAAGAAAAAAATGGAGAGAAAAATTTGTAAAGTCGATTAATTGTCCCGGTTAAGGAGGAAAAAAATAGGAAAAAACCCTCGATAAATTAATCCGGGTAAACGTCTTCATTGATGGAAACAAAATGGGGTAGAAATGGTATTAAACTGAGTCTCTTATTTATTTTCCTGTGTATGTACACGTAAACATTTTTTTTTTTTTTTAGCTTGGCACTAACCTTTTGACCACTATCACGTTAATATAAGTCTAAATTAAAACCAGACTGGCGTTTTCTTCCTCTTTTCCTTTATTTTTCTTTTTTTTTTTTTTTTTTTTTTTTTTCAAGTGAAGTGTACAGGAAAGGAAGACAAATGGATATGCAATGGTAAGAACAATTCGTCAACCATCTATCGAATCCATTTGAGCAAGATAAATATTACTTTTATCAAAATGTAAATTACCAGACAACCATGGCCGTAAATGTTTTAACATTACCCACGTCTGTCTGCACAGAGTCATTAGGAGAAAAAAGCTGTCCAGACCGCTTCCCTGGGAACGTAAGCAAAAATATGGAGTATCAAATGATATTATGCTCATTACATTACGGCGGTACAACTTCTACAATGTCCTTGACTTCGTGGTCGGCATTGATCACATCCTCTAGTTGATCTCTATCAACATAGATTGCCTTACAAATCAATTATTCGGTCCAAACTCGACTACTGCTCCTTCATTTATGGCAGTGCCTCCAAATCTCTGCTTTCCAAACTTGACTCAATTCAAAATTCCTGCCTTCGTCTATGCATTGGCGCTTTAAACTCTTCTCCTATTCCTGCGATTTTATCTGAATCTGCCATTCAACCTCTATTCATTCGTCGTTCACTACTCGGTTATCGCTTTTTAATAAAACGCATCCCCACCTCTTCTTCTAATCGTATTCCTTCCTATTTTCATATCATAAATCACTGGCGCTTGGCGCCGCATAGAATTCCGATTCTATCGCATATAGCTGCTTGTGTTTCCAAATTTTCTACCTACTTTCTCTCTTATAACAGTCTTTCTTACTTTTCTTATGATTTTAATAGCATATGGCATCATATCAGTTTCTCTTTCCTCCTGGTCCGAGCTAATTCTCCCTCTCACAATATAGTCAACTACGAATTCCTTCATCTGCTGAACTCTTCTTTTCCTTCCCATGTCTTAATCTTCACGGATGGTTCCAAGAGTGATATCTTCTCGGCAGAATCGATCTCAATTTTTCGTGACATTTATTTTATATCCGCTAAAAGTGGGGTTCGCAAATTCCTGATCATTTCCGATTCTAAAGGCGTTCTTCAAACCATCTTCTCTCCTCCTTCTTATTCCTCTGACGGTATCATTCTCTCTATTCGATCTCTCGTCTTCTCTTTGTTCTCGTCCCGTTCCAACCTCATAGACTTTCTACGAGTTCCTAGTCATTCCGAAATAAAGAGAGTAATGACTCAGCTGAGACTCTTTAGCTCGCTCAGCCGTTCGCAATGGTCCTTTCCTCGACTCTTTCTCTTCTTCAGACATTCTTTTCCTATCACGCTCTAATCATTTCAGACTTTGATTGAACACGTATCTATATCTTTATTCTCTAATCGGTTTTCGCAGTACTGTCTTATTCAACCGGTTCCTCGTTTCTTGCCTTAGTTTCCTTCTATTCCTGTCTGTCGTCGTTCCACTGTTGTTTCCTTAATTAGACTCAGAATCAGTCATTCTCTACTCCCATCTTCTCGCTTCCGTTTTTCTTTAGCTCTTTCTCCTTTCTGCTCTCTTCACGTTTCTGAGCCTCCTTGTATTTGTGATTCAAATCATATCCTCTTCGAATGTTCTGCACTCCTTAACAAACACTCCATACTTTACGCCCAACTTTTAGGTTTTGGGTTTTTCTACTCCTTTTAACGCTACCTATATCCTTTCCATCCCATTGCCTCCAATTGTTCCGTTGCTACTGTCCTTTATGAGTTCCATTTCTGACCGCTTGGTCATTTAGTTTTATCTCTTGAATTATCTTGTTGTTAGGTCAAGGCCGCTGGCGTACCCAGGGTAGGAAAAAAAAACAACATAGATTGCCATAATTAATGTCAGTGACAAACAATTGGTATATAAGAATAGCAAGGGTATACGGAATTATAAAGAACCCGGATAAAAAGATTGAAGTGCGTTAAGGAAAAATAAATGAAGAGACGCCAAATTTATGCTAAATTTTATACATTTCGGTGAAGAGAAAAAAGAAGTCCATCAGAACAAAGAAAGAGGAAAAAATTTTAAAAAATGAAGTAAATAAATGAGAATTGAAATATACAAAATCAAAATAATCCTCCTTACACGCAAGATAAAACTTATATAAAAATATTATTTTGTAAAATAAACTTAAAAATCAAAAATTGGACTTTCCCTCCGCATCCTAGCAGGTAATGCAGGGAATACGCTGGATACCTATTGAGTGATATCAGTTTATTAAAAAAAACTTTGTCTACTATCTTCAAATTTTCTACAATTAAACAAAAGATGATTCATGTCCGCTAAGAAATTAACTGATGTGTGGTCATTACATTGTCCCTGGTTATCAATATGTATAAAATTCAGGGATACACGGGAATGCCCCAACGCATTCTACAAACTATGGTAACATATTTGCGGAGAAGATGAAGAGGCATTGAAATTAACAAGTGGAATATTGAAATATGTGCCCTTCTTGGCCAATCGCCAGTACTCATTCCAGGAAACATAATGATTGTGCTTAATTTTAGAATATAAATCACAACCTAAAATACATGGAAATCCAATGCCCATTAAGGAAGCCTCTCTGGCAGCCTTATCGGCCACCTCATTAAGTTCTACTCCCACATGACTTGGAACCCGCACAAAACTCCATAACATCACCCTGTAAAATGACAGTCGAACATTTCTCCCTTATCTCCTAAACGGTGAAGCGATAGTTGTATTTGAAGTAACAGTTTTATAGCGCTAAAAAGGAGCTAAGGCTGTCACTGCATATAACATATTTACCCCTACTGCCGAGTACATTAAGTATATAATCGCAAGCTCTGGCAATTGTCAAAAGCTCGGCTACAAAAAAGAAACGCAATCGGAGGATGTTTAATTGATTCTGCCCGACTTTAGTTTTGATGATGTCCTTACAGAGATTATTAACTCTTAAAATTTCGGCAACTTTTAGTGCACTTATGGATAAACGCATAGGTTAACCTAAGTTATTATTATACGTTTTTTCAAGAAACATTTGTTAAGTTCCTAATGTTATCAGTATTATTAATAAATGTGTTATACTTGTTTTTATATATTCTACTATTATTATTATTATTATTATTATTCTCTCCATACTTGCTGCAAATGAAATTAGTATTTATCTTGTTATTGTTATTGAACACGCTATTACTCCTATCATTTTTGCTATTTTCATTATTAGTACTATTACTCGAGATTCTATTATTAGTAGATGTGTGCGAATTGCTTATATCAGATTCCCGAAGCGGGGAAGTATTCACTACGGCGTTATCGTTAACTTGCCTTATCGAATTAATTGAACTAGTGCTATCATTGTTCATCTCAACGTCCTGTTAGGTATCATTATTCGAGGCGGAATTAAGAGTACCATCGTCAGCCCAACTAATGTTACCGAACGAAACACGAAGTTTCCCCCTCCCGGGTCAGGTGCACGATCTGAATTGTCCGTCAGATGGAAAAGAAAGACAGATTACGCAGAAAGTAAGCTGAAACGGGCAGATTATAACGTATGTGTGTGTGTAAATGTGTAATACAAAATAGAGAAGAATTTATCAACCGAAATTAAACGGACGAACTATTAGATGAGGTAACACTGACTTGCTCCGATAAACACACAAAGCACAACTGAATTACCTTGCGAACACCTTAAAATAAAAAAAAATTTAGCGTTCATAAGTTTAATGTAGCAATTTTGTCTTTTTCCAGACGTTTGAGATCATAATAAATTGTTAGCAAACATTCATTTTGTAAAAAATGCATTTGTTAAACTTATGAATGAAATTGACTTGGATAACGCAAATTTACCGTGAACTATATTATACTCTTATGCCGGAACTGAACATATCTTTGATAAGGATAACATTACTTTCCACCATGATAAGACAATGTTTTCAGGACTTTCTTCTGTAATTATCAGGTATTATCCCGATTGGATGAGAGAAAAATTTGAAAGATTAAAGTATTTGGAAGTTAAACTACGGAAAACAGGTGATGTAATTGAAGAGTTAGAAGGAATTTATTCCTATTATATTCTTGAAAGATCAACATTATCAGTGGAAGAACAATATAGAGATTTAGCGGAAGAGTATATAAGAAATTTTGCTCCGAAATTATATTTTTTTAACATAAATAAATTTATGTATAGGGTTCAGAAATTTAAAAAAAAGCAAATAAACGTAAGTAAATGTGGAGAGCTCATAAAAACACTATGCATAATCTCACTATCTGCAATGTTCCCTTTAAACAGATAACCAACCCCCATTTTAATAATAAGCTAAAAATAAAACTTATCGGTCACCACTAACTCTCTTGTATATATTATATTATAGTTTTGTTTATGCTCTTTGTGTATTCACATATTTGGTTTATATTAGTTTATATAACGCTACTGTTACATTTCAGTTTATTATTCTTGTATGTTTTGTTTTTGTTTTTTTTTAATCCAATACAGTTTTTTCTTTTTTATTCATTTATTGTCTACGTTTATTTTAATTTACTACTACTACAATTATTTTCATGTATAATACGAGATAGCGAGGAAGACGAAAAGTACTAGATTCGTAAATTAAACTCATTTATTTAAAATTTATAGTAAAAAATACAAAAAAATTTACATAAAAAAAAAACAACTTCCCATCCACAGCAATGCACGATGATGATGATGAAAACGATGATGCAGGTAGGTTCAGATTAAGTTTGATTTCAGATTTTCCTGTAGCGTTCATTTCGCCTGTTATTTATTTTAGCCGTATCATTCGGCAGAATATGACGTACATTTAAATCATACCATTTCGATAATACCAAGGCATTCTTTAACGAACATGCTTTATCGTTCCATCGGGTATGATGATTACATTTTACCAATTTCGATATTGCAGTTTAATTCTTGTAAATTCGGTGTACCGTAAGTTTTTTCCAAATTGATTATTTTACACTGTAAATCTGTGCACTCTTCTAATAGTTTCAATAACGTTTTAATTTTTTTTTCCCTTTAACATATATATCTACCGGTTGCAAATTTTCCATTAGTTCCACCAAATCGTAATACAAAAAATAATAAAAACGCGTTTCATACTCCCACAGAATATTATGTTAATAGAAGAACAGTCATCTGTTTGTTTTTTGTATATTCCGAGGTAAACTATTCGAATTGCATGGAGGAGAATACACTTTGTAAAGATGGTATTTATTGTCTAAACTTAATATTACCAATTCTTTAATAGTTTAACCACAATCTGCAGTTTTAAAACATTGCTTATCTAGAATAACTTTATTTCTGTCCTGTTCCATTTTGTTTTCTATTATATCAAAGCCTTCCCCATACATCCTATGGTTCAGTTAGAACCTCACTATTGAGAATCACACATGCGCACTCCCCCTACACTCTTTGCCCAGTTCGATCCACTGCTGGTTGTAGGCAACTCCTTGGTGCGATACCTGCTATCAAATTTTCATGGCAATTGTTCTTGCAACGCTAACATAGACGCTACTGCAGATGTGTAAGGCTACACCCGGAACTGATTGTAATCGCTTGTTATCGCAACACAAATGCAGTCTCGTGTGATCTGCCTGCTATACATCAATTAACGCGCATATAGAAGTGTGCGTGTTTACCATTGATTAGCTGTTATTTAATTATCTCTGTAATCATTTCTATCGTCACCTAAGATCGAACTCAAAACTTCCGTAAAGGAAGCCACGCGCTCTAGAAATTAGACTACTGCCACCTACCGCGTTTTAATTCGTTCGAAGTGCGATTATAGCACACCAATTTATTGCTTTGCTAGAAATCGAATTTTGAATGGACTCAATGCGATCCAAAATTTTGCCATCCGTATTACTCTCGGTGTATCTTGTAATTTTCCAATAGTGAGCATGTTGTATAAGTGCGACGAAAAATCTCTCTTCAAAGAAAACAACTCTTACTAAATCTGTATACATACACATTAAGCTTCTCCATATTCGCCAGCCTATGGCGCCGTTATTGTTTCCAAATCTTCGCCTAAAAATATGCATTTCTTAGCCCAAACGTTGAATTTTCTCCACTATTTTAACATAGCGCAACCAAATTTATACAGCAGCCTAAAACAAACGTTACCGTCTCGTACAGAGCTTCCAATCTGTTTGACCTTACTAAAAATGGGATACGATGCACCAATGATATTCTAGTTCGCGCCTTTTAGGAGCTTGTTTAGAAATATCCAGATTATAAAATCATATTCATCGCTGGTTAAAAAACAGAAAATGGAACCGGTTCGCAGTAGTATCAAATCAGTTCGATACAATTCGGTGCTCGTCACCTTTACTCTACTCCATTTTGTCTACCAAAATTTATGCCATTTTCATGGCCATCTTTAGTATTTCTTCGAACAAAAATTTAATTTTCACCGAATCTTTAAGAGCACTACAAAGATTACTCAAGTTTCACGATCATAAACAACATCCCATAGTAAAATAAATAATTTCTGTACTGCAAAATACACCCTATCAAATACTACTTGTATGGACTATGGCATAGACAGTATACGAATCGTAAGATCCGATTTCAATGACGTTTATCAAATGCGTGAACAAACGGTGTGCTTTGCGACAGCTGCGGTTAACGGCGTATTTGGAATGCAGCTAATGTAACTGCAGTTATTAGAGAAAGGGGTTGGAAAAATATTAGCTGTTTTGCACATACTATAAATTTGGTAGTACAGATAGGGCTTTGGGAGAAAAAGGCAGTCTTGTCAAAAGTAAAAAGATTGAATTTTTTTAAAAAAGTCCAACTGCAGTGACTAAGTTAAAAGAAATTCAACAGCAAATGGGTCTTAAGAAACTGAAGTTAAAACAAGACATTGCTATTCAATGAAATTCAGCATATGATATGATGAATAGTTTTTGTAATTTAAAAGAACCAGTTATTTCCGGCATTGTAATATTGCGTATTATCCATATCACTTACTAATCATGAATGGACTATTATAGATAAGGCAACCAAAATTTTAGAGATATTTTATAAGATAACATAAGAGATATCAGCTGAGAAGCATGTGACTTTGTCAAAAGTTCCAGTTTTATGTAAAATTATGGAACGTCATATAGATAAATATATTGTAGAACAAGACCCACCTACAGAAGTTAGTGTAATAATTTGTGCTTTATTAAACAGATTAAAAAAAAAAAAAAATCAAAGAAACATTACACAACAGCTTTTATAATAAAAACAAACTTGACACAAAGTATAAATTAATATAATTATAACTTACAATACGAACTATTAATTTTAGCAATTTTTTGCTTTCCTCCAAAATACTACATAATATATGTAGGTATGTTTATTTAAAAAAAAAAATTGTACGCTTTATTAAAATGTAAACAAAAATGACTTCTAAACCTATCCAGCTGAAGTCCCTATAATTGCAACTGCTCTAGAATAATTTCGGTATACGCTTATTTACTATTTCATTGTCGTAGCTGAAAATTACTCAGTGAATGTTTCAGATTTAAATGTTTTAATTGATTTTGTGACTCAAATGAGTTACTGATTGATTAGATTAGAACCAATTTACTGAGTCAGATTCAAAATAATCACACTGCATTAAGTTACCTTTCCTATCACATTTACTACTTCGATCGGAAACTATCGGAAGGTTCCATTCTATTGTTTTTTTATGCATCGAGTTATTCGGGGTATTACTATGTCGACAACGAGTTAGGAGAATAACAGGTTCTTACAATAGCTGTTATTTTTGATTACTATCATGTTTGTTCTTCACAACATTCGTTCTATTATTTTAAATCTCACAACTTTACTCATCTATACATTTTAGTTTTGCTATTTAGTATTTTTCATTGTTTGTTGTTATTGTTCTAAAATTGTTTTTTCTGTTTTTAAATAAAATGTTTAAAAATGAAGAAATTTTTTAAATCCTAAACAACTTTATTGAAAATATAAATTCGTATCTATCCTTTATTGAAGGAGAACATAATTGTCAAATTTTTAATAACTTCTTATTATCAAAAGCTTTTATGTTTTTTATTAGGACTTCACAATAAAATAAAAGTATGTTGTATTCTAAAAATAGTATTTTCTGTATCACGTACCTAATGGAAATGAGATTTTATTAACAATTTCTGTAAATTTAAATATATAGACAACAAATTGGCATGGATATTCTTGTTTGGAGTCATTTATAATCTTACCACATTATTAATGTAATATACTCATTGACCACAATATAATAAGAGAAAATCACGAGAAACCTCTGAATTAGTAAATTTTTAATTTTTATATTATAAACAAACATTAGTTAAATAATAAAATATAAGTTTGTTACTTATATTTTAAAACATTTTGCAAAATGATCATTCAGTAAGAAAAAAAATATTTCAATTGCAGCCTACAAAAAAATTTAGTTGTAAAGCTGAAATGATAATTAAGAAAATTAAGTGCTTTCCTGATTACAGTGTCCAGAATGTTTCAAGAAATATTCGTGATAGGAAAACTGAAGCATGCACAATTATTATGTTTGCTTTGATAAGCTTTCAATATACCATATATCAATTTATTACCATTGGCGCATCCAGGATTTGTCCCTAAAAGGGGGGGAGGGGATAAAAGAGTAGCACAGTGCCGGATTAACCATGTAGCAAGAGTAGCAATTTCTATGGGCCCCGCGCAGAAAGGGCCCCCGCGTATCCAGATCCGCTTCCGCCTGAGCGTAATTTTTTGAGTGAAACTTATTAAGTCGTAGTATATTAAATTTACTTTATGTCACTAAAACGTGAAACGTTACACGTTTTTAACCAAGACAATCCATTGTAGACAATATTTATCCGATTATATTTCGTTGGCGAAAATAAAACACGTCATAATTTCATAAGGTAAACGCACAAGTTCTACAAAAAGTCGCTCGTATAAATGTACAGCATTTTAATCGGCCTGATAATTGGCTCTACAAAAAGTCTAACGTGTGCGAGCACTCTTACTCGACACTCAGTGTAGATGCGTAGTAGAATTGAAATAGCTATGTTGAAATTGTCTATTTACATGTAAGACTTACAGTTCACATTATTTTTATTATAATTTAGTAATCATATACCAAAAAAATTATTTTCTAGTAATAAGTCTATGTAAGTTATAAAAGTAATGAGAGATTTCTTGCAATTAAATTTCTCATAACCACTTCATAATCCTGACTCGGGCAGTGTGCAAACGTCGCATTCTCCGGCAAGGATGCTAAATCGGCAAACTTTGACAGAGATTATTGGATTGCAAAAGAAAGCAGCGAACTGCAACATATGAACAGTGACTTTTTAAGTTCAAAGAAAATGTACGAAAAAGAAATTAGTCCACGATTCTGTCAAAAGTCATTTTTCACTTATAAACATAAACCTACTAATAAAACTCACGTCAGAAATCGGTTGTGCTATTCAGAAACTAAAGAGCGACTTTTCTGTTTTGTTTGCAAAGTTATAGATTCAGATATTAATCAGTCGGCACGGTTTACGAAAGATGGGTTCGATGACTGAAAGAATACGAACAATTTGTTGAAAAGGCATGAAGAAAGCACTCCGCATAGAAACGATATAATTTCGTTGTTAAATCGCAAAAACAAGAATGCGTGTGTCGATTCTCAACTTGTGAGCCAAATTCTGACTGAACAAAATTATTGGCAGATGCTTTTAAAACGAATTATTGCAGTAATAAAGTTTTTAGCAGAACGAGGTCTTGCGTTTCGGGGTAGTGATGAAATTATTGATTCAACACATGATGGGAATTACTTAGGTTTATTAGAATTACTTTCCGAATTAGACATTTTTATGACCCAACATATTAAAACCTACGTCCATAAAGGAAAAGTACACACGCCATATTTATCTAAAACAACATGCGAGGAATTCATCAAATTAGTTGCATCAAGCATGCTAGATCAAATTATTTGCGAAATTAAGAGATCCAAGTACTATTCAGTTTCATTAGATTCTACTCCAGATATATCGCATGTAGATCGACTGACTCTGATAATGCACTATGCTCTACCCCATCTGGGCCAGTTAAGAGATTTTTTAAGTTTTTAGACATGAAAGGCCATACTACTGAACAACTTGCCCAAAGTTTACTGGATTTTTTAAGTAAGAATGGCATTGATATCAAAGATTTTCGTGGAAAAAGCTACGATAATGCCAGCAACGTGAGCGGAAAATACAGCGGCTTGCAAGCACGAATTAAAGGAATAAGTAAGTATGCAGAATACATATTCTGTCTTGCACATTCATTAAATTTAGTTGCTACATGCACTGCAGACTGTTGTACAGAAGCATTATTTTTTTTTCGATTTTATTGAAAATCTTTATAATTTATTTTCTGCTTCTACACTTCGTTGAGGTCTTCTTATGACAGCTCTTAGTTCGAAAATTTCGATTTTGAAAAGGTTGTCGGATACTAGGTGTCCGCCAGAGCTGATGCTACGAAGGGACTTTTATGTGGTTTTACCACTATCGAGCAAGTGTTGGATGACATTTGCAATAATATAGATCAAAAGGCAGAGTGTCATAATCAAACTTACGGACTAGTTTCAAAGATGAATAAGTTGGAAACGGGAATAATGGTAATTACGTGGAATGGTATCCTAAAATTCGTGCAAGCGACTAGTGCGTCGCTGCAATCGTCTAATATAGACCTTAATATAGGGTACGCTCTTTATGAATCATTATATGGATATGTCCAAACAATGCGATTCAGATTTTCAGCTATTGAAGCAAACCCAAAGAACTGACAGGCTGTCATGAATATCAGCAACAGACTTCAAGACGATGCAAGCGAAACACAAAATATGACCATTTTATCGATTCTAGTACACTTGACGAATTTGTTAAAAATGAAGCACCTGGTAAACAGTTTGAAATTGAGGTGTTTGTTGTCATTATTGATAACACACTATCTGCTTTAGATAAACGCATGAAAGCATACCAAAAATTTAATAGTGTTTTCAGAATATTTCGACAGTTAAAATCTATTACAGCAGAAGAGATTTTGAAAAAAATTCTAATTATGGTCAGTGCTTATGCAAATGATTTGGAAGACAGTCTAAACCACAAATTAGTGCAGTTTGCTGAGGAAAACGGATGTGGCTGGTGCAAGTGACACTTAAAAAACGAAACTCTGGAAATTCAATATTATAAATTCCTAATGGAAAATTCGTTAGAATCATATTTGTCCAATTTAGAAATTGCTTTGCGCATTTATTTGTTTCTCATGACCACTTTAGTCAGTGGCGAACGTTCATTTTCGACATTGAAGCGTATAAAAAATGAATTAAGGTGGAACTTGATGAGTCAAGAATGTCTGAATTATTTCTCTTTGATGAATATAGAATATGATTTGCTCAGAGAAATTGATATTCGCATCGTATTATCTCTAAATTCGCCCGCATTAAAGCTAGAAAAGTTACTTTTTAAAAGTTTCAAAAATAATAAAAGTTCGTCGTTATTAATCGTCAGTTTTAAAATGTTAGTTTTTTATCAAAATTACATTAAATTGCCAGGGCAATCTCAACTCTGGCATTTTGTACTTATCGAAGGCCAACAGGGCCTATTGTAATCTACTTTAATATTAAACAGTAACATAATTTTAACCTATAGACGGCAAATAAACATATTGAGTACTGAATTATTGTTTTACCACTTTATACTTAAGAACTCAGTAGATCAAGGGCCCCTCAATAGAATTTGCTACGGGCCCTGCACGTGCTTAATCCGGCACTGGAGTAGCATATAGGAAAATGTAAAGGCGAAGGTTGAACATGTTGGGTATATTTATTTATCTCTCTCTATTCTTTGATTTATATATTTATTTTTGTGTAAAATGTATTATTTAAAAAAACTTAATATTTTTATCAAATATTAATTTTTACTGTCAAAAATTTTGCCGGTAACAAATTTAGCCATTATTAACAGTGTTCGTTTAATGAAAATATAATAACTAGGAATTAGTTTAGAATTGGGAATGAATTTTTCACGATTAATTATATAAACTTTATCTGAGATGTATGTTGAAGTATTGTTTTTTCTGGATTTTACTCGGATTTACAAAAGCAGTACATAGCATACAATTTTATTTGGCGAAAGGGCTTAACAATTTATTGGACGCGAAGTGAAATTTCACATTATGATAAAATTACAATAAAATCCGTACATTTTTCAAAACAATATTTTAAGTTTCTAACTTGAGTCTTTAAAAAATGAGCAATCTTAGATATTACTTTTTTAAATTTAAGTAATTGTAATTAGACAATATAAAAATGTTATTGATATATTTCAGATATATAAAAGAAACATAATTTGTAACAATATCTTATATAATATCAACAATTGTAATTCAGTTATAATTATTATTCATTAGCGATTTGCGGTTCTCTATATTTTGTTTTTAAATATCACCTGCTACTAGATCAAAAGTAACAGATATCATAGGAACCTGTTATTGTCCTAACTCGTTGTCGACATAGCAATACCCAGTTATTCGAGAGATTTTAACAATCGAGATGATCGATTAAAATCATTCACCAGCGTCCAAATGTGTGTAATTTAAGTAGAAAATGATAAATGATATAAAAGCAAAACCGGCGGATTATCGGATGAATGAAAATGTGATATGAGCAACTTAAGTAACATTACCGTTGCTGCGGTATTACATGTGATTATGCAAACCAAAAAATGTCTGAAATGATTAAATTGAGGTTCTTCATAATTGCGACCTATAGATAACAGTTTGGTAGATATAAATACCGCAGCATGATTATATGGGGTGGTAGCATTATAATAGTCAAGTAGTAATCGTTAGTCGTGAAATCCTTTCAGTATTTTAGTAAAAGTGAAGAATCAGGTATATTAAACATGTAAATTAAGAAACAAGACAACGCTAACATTATAAAAACCGGGATTAAATTAAATTTCAGTGTTTACATTTTAACGTTATCAATAGATAAAAAATACTAGTACATTAGGTGTCATCTTAAAACAGCTTTTTTATGTTTTGTTAGTTTAAGTAATTTACATTTTTTATGGATTGTGATTAATTTTATACGTTTATAAAATTTAATCGCGGTTAAAATTAAATTTTGTTTATAAACATATAGAGATTCTTACGTACAATAACTATTTATTTAATAAAACAAAATCGGTAAATTGAAATTAATGGTTTTCCTTATAGCATTGTAAAATAACACGTATGTAATTTATTATGAAATTCTTTTCGGGAAATTACTAAAAATATTTAAATGCTGGACATTTAGATAACTAAATTATTATTTTCATTTCTAATATCGTGTGTGATTATTGTACGCTTTTTGGATAAGTAAAATATATATCTATACGCATAAATTTCGTTCCGTTTCTATTTATGTTGTTAGTTTTATTAATGTTACGTAATTAAGGTTTGCGGCACGATATGATTTATACCTTCGTGTTGTATTCAGTTACTTCGAATTACATAAATGCTACGATTCTTTTATTTTATATGTATGCTATAAATTAATTCATTTTTAATTATCTGTATATTTTTTATAGGCTGTTGAAAATTTTCGGAATAGAAACTAAATTTGAAAATAAGTAAAATCGCTGCCTACAGCTCTACAGTAGTATATCATTTTAGTATGAGTTCTAATCTGAATAATTTGGAGTTTAAAAGCACTCAAAGTAATTACAAAAATGTACTAATTATTGACAAGTTTTTAATTAAATAGTACAATACCTATTAACCGTAATTATGTTATAGCGGAAAAGCTGAAAATAAATGTCGGATTTATTGGAGCCGGAAATATGGCTTCAGCAATTGCTATCAGAATTTTAAATAACGGTTAGTATTGTTGTTGCTTACTTTTATCTATTTTTCCATTAAAAATCTCATCCATTCATATAATAAGAATAAAGAGTTTCGATATTAGATTGATAACAATAACTGAACGAACCGAATCTGGCAAAATTTTCTAAAATCTAATAGTCTATTTTTTGACAACGTAAAAGCTGCATTAAAGAAAAATATGATCTATATCAGCTGCGTTGTCTGACTGTAGTAAATGTTGATTGTAAGCAGTGTGGGAAGGAAGCTAATCGCGATATAATCTATGTAATAATATGAAGTAAAAAAAAGACTATGACGAAGAAATCCATTTTAAATTTGCTTTGTGTGAATAAGTTTCTTTTTCTTTTCTTTTTTTTTCTTTTTTTTTCTTTGCTCGCGCCAGCCAAGGACCTACATCGAGAAACAGCAAGAAGGAAAAGAGCCGTCAATTACATTTTGATTTGGTCAAACACGGACAATATAAAGGAACTAATAGATGAAATAATGGATGATGAGGGGAAGACAGAATATAAGGTGCATAATAAGAAGCAGGGAGCTTGAGTTTCAGCAGACAAGAGAATATAAAATACAACGTTCGACAAAAAAGAATGGGCAGTCAAAAAAGATGTGACTGGCTTCGCAAAGCACCGCTCCATTGAGGTGGAAAGGGCAATTTGGAAAAGAGTGAAAGGAATAGCGAAAACGAGAAGAAGGCAGAGCAGTATGGTCGAAACGCAAGCGAATTATAGAAATCAGGGATGTTACGGATGCAGATTTTTTTGACATCTGCGGATGCGGATACTAATGCGGGTGTAGATGTTAAGTTTTTTTTAAAGAGATACTTCATGTAGATGTGAATAAATTAAATGCAATGGTAATTTTAATAATTTTTATTTTATAATCATACTTTTAGTAATGGTTGTTTTATAATCACATTTTTAGTAATCTTTATTTTATAATAAAAATTTTAGTAGGTAAATTTAAAAATTGATGCATTATATTTATCAAAGAGCAATGTCGCTGCTTTTTTAAGTTTTAACCTATTTCGCAGAGGTTCATAAATTAATCCCGCGCCACTAAATAATTGTTCAGCTCGTCAGAAGACCGGTAAAACACCGTCAGTTCTGTAAAGTGAGCGACAAGGCAGGAGGGGGGCGAAAAATATGAGACACACTAGTTTCAACTCTGGGGGCATTTAAACAATTTTTCGACCAGCTTTCATACAAATCTCATCATTGTTCTATTATTAAATTGAAAGAATGAAAATTATCGGACCGACATTTCTCAAATGCAGTTAGTTGACAATTCGCATTAGATTCATTTAGCAAGAGTTAAACCATATTCATAAAACGAGACTAATAAATTAATATTATTAAAATTTACCTTTTCATGTTGTTTTTTTTACAATTGTTTTTCATTATTTGAGCTTTGGAACTGACGAAATTGTTCCGGATGCATTGATTTCAGATGATTCCTTAAAGACATAGTTGCACGACCCTTGCGGGAGTACGTTTTATTGCATATTTTACACTGAGATAAATATCTCAGTCATGTTCATCTGGTTTAAAATAAACCCAAATTAAACTTTGCGTCGGTGGTGGCATTGTGGGCTCACTTATAAATTATCACAGTAGGCTATCTACGGCAAAATACTCAAATAATAACGAAGTAAATAAAGAAAAAACGTCCATACAATAAGTGCGCATCTAAACACGTTGTGATTGATTTACAATCCAAATTGTTAAACAAAACAAACCATTGACAGCTTGTCCAACATTGATTAGTCTCCTACCGGTTAATCAGCGAAATATGATAGCATATACCATTCGCTGACCTTGCCCACAATTTCTCGTCGTGACATGTGGCATGCTCAACATCCGCACCTTTAAAAACTCCGCATTGATTATTGCGAATGCGGATGTAGTGGCGGAGGTTAAAATCAATGCGGATATCCGCAACATTCCTGATAGAAATGACAACAGAACGGTGAAGTAAAGGAAACTCAAAGAACCAGGGATCAGAAGGAAGATTAGGTTGTACAGATAGATAAAAGGATTAATCGTTACGAAAGGTGAAGAAGTACATATTTGACCAAAATTTGAGGTGAAACTTTTTACATAGGGAATTAAATTAATGTCATGGTAAGGAAAAAATAAACTAAAAATTACGAGGAATTCTATTTCCTCCTGTTTGATTTTATTGATTGTTTCTACGTTTATTTTTATTATTATTTTATATCATTGTGTCTGTCTGCGGCGTTTCATTTATCATGAAAAGTATACTATCTCCTCAAGTAAATAACCTTTTATTGTTGCTCTTTTTTGAACCGTATTTGATATTAGCACACTTCCTGCATGCTACATATATATCATGTTGCTGTATTTTAAATATTAACCTCAATATCAAGTTCGTTGCACTACTAAATATTTTTTGCCTTCATATTTCATATATTTTTCTGTACATTTTTGTATTTTCACTTTTTTATTATTTTTCTTTCTACAACGCGGTAATGCGATTATATTATTATTATTAGTAGTAGTAGTAATATTTTTATTACATTATCTATAAAATAACTGTTTTTACCTAATAATTTATTTTAATTAGGTAGTACTGTAAATGTGTTGCCTTAATAAACGCTTCTTTTTTCATTTCTTGGTTATTTTGTATTAATTAAATATTACTATTCATTATAATGTAACTTACTAAATGGAATGAAATAACGATATTTACTATGTTGAAGACAAAAGTTATATTTTACGCTGTAAAATAGAATGGTGATGTAAATATTGAGTGCAGAAAATTATAAAACATTATGTGAATATTTGTGTTTTCAGGCATTATCGATTCGAAACAGGTGTTTGCATGTGCACCAACAATGCGAAATTTGGTTCGTTGGAAGGAAGATTTGAAGACTAATATAACTCATTCCCCAAGTAATAATACAATGTATAAATGTAATTTTATATGATTAATTTATCTATTGTTTCATTTCGTTTGTATATCAGTCGAAATAATAAAGGCTGATGCTTCAAATCCACTTTAAATAACACGTTTCGTTGTGTGCAAAAAGAAGAAAAATTTTACTGCCTTTTTTCATTATACACATGCATATGTATGTATGTGTGTGTTGGCATCAGTGACGAAAGGCGAAAAAATGATAACGGGAAGTCAGTCCAAGAATGTAAAAATTTTGAATAAGCTAAAATAATTAAAATTAAATACAACCGCAATAGTCAAAAACATATAATAAGAGATAGTAAATAATATAAACTCAATACACTATTATAGTGAACAAATAAGAGTTCAAATATTTCAGTGTATTGTCTGTCATAATTATAATTGTATTTATTTAAATAAATAATTTATATTAAATTCTAATTTATTCTCAAGTAATTATAAATAAAGCGAGACATTACGTATGATCTCCGTAGAAATATATTAACTTTGAAGAAAAAAAATTCTCATTTAACACAAAAAACGATCCCCTTGTTAAAAAATCGATTTTTTGAAATTATTCTATTCATAAAATCGAGAATACTGCTATGTGCATGCGTGTGCCACCTATGATCACGTCTATGCCAATACTGTTAGTATGGCAATATTATCAAAAGTGTTCTATTTTTTCTACCAATAACAGTGATTTGATTTGAATTATATTTTTATAGTGGAAAAAATTTTACATAACTAACATATTTTAAAATACCGAGCAATAATCTGTTCAAAATATTTAATGAGAAAGGTTTTATAATTAAACGATTAACAAATTAAAATGATTATACGAAGAGTTTTATTCATCGTTTGTTGCTAAGCGGACATTGATGATCGAATGATTAAACACGTAGTAACACGAAAAGTGCGAAAAATGTATAAATCACGAAGACGGACGATACAATCTAAAGAAAGGAAGCAAGTATTTCCAGATGTCTGAAAGTGACGCGTGAACGAACAAGTAAAAACGGTGCATGGGCCTAACCGACGCTTTCTAACAATGAGAAACAAAGAAAAAGGATCCCTCCCAGCTGCCTCAGCCGATCAGCGAACAACCTACACAACGGCGGATCAACGTAGTTGCTGGACATGTAATAAAAAATATATATAACAAAGAAAAACATAAATAAACGGAAGATAACGTAACATTTAGTGAAAAATAAATTATATTCAAAACATTTTTATTGGGCCGAAGCAGGCACAACTACTAAATACGAATTAGTTAATCTTTAAAGAAAGAATTTCAAATTGTAAAATTTTAACATACTAACTGAATTGGTTATAAATTACGTAGAAGTTAATTTACTTCATAATGAATGGAATTCGATCTTTTATACATAATATTATTTTGAACTTGCTCTCGTCCATACTTTGGGAAATTATTTGTATCCTATCGACTATTTTAAGGTCTCTAACCTGAAAGGGGATCAACCTAGACTCCCTAGAAAGATTTTTCTTTAGGCCGTAGAAAATTATTAAAATGATTACCATCATGTGAGCATTAAGCTTTTTATTTTAATTCGGAATGTGCACATAATAATACAGAAAAAAAATCTGAATCAAACTTTTACAAGGAAATGCACCACAGCGCAAGATTCAATTTTATCCCAATGAAAGATTAAAATTAAAATTCGCAAAAAGATTTATATTAAAAAAACGAAACATTTCTCAGCAAACACAGATGCTGCTCCTTCCCACTTGTTGAGGGCAGCAGCACGATGGATGAGGATAATAACAAAATAATACTCCCCGTATTGTGAATTTTTTTATTAAACACTACAAAACTTATCGTGATACTTTAGTTTGGTACAGAACGATATGATGCAGAATGTTTTCATTCCATTTATTGGAATTTATTTACAATTATTTTCGTAAACATTATTTTTAATAATCATAATAAGTGCTGTGAAGTACCTAATATTACGGCTTCAAAGTATCCGTGATTATTTGTTTTAAAACAGGAATATTCTGAGTATGTTCTGCGAGTAAAGGTCATGGATAAAATTTTGGTTTATTGCAGGAAACATTGAAAATATGAAAAAAATAGTTTCTACTAAAGTAATTATACTTTACTATTATATTTTATAGGGGAAATTATCCAAAAATGTGAAGTAGTTTTTCTCGCTATGAAACCATATCAGCTCGGTGAAGTAGCTAATCAATTATATGGTGAATGCGCAGTTAAATTAATTATTTCAGTTTTAGCTGGAATTCCATTACGTACACTACGCGCAGTAAGTAATAATTGTTTTAATTCTTTTATTTTTTATAACATGCTGGCTTGGATCTAGATTGTTTTCCCTGCATCATGTTTTGTTTGTTTGTTTATTTCGCTTCTTTTTTAATCCTGTGAAAAAACATTATTATTTATTAAAGAAAAAGAAGTTTCAAACATTAGAAATAGACAGAAGAGGGAAAACGTCGCTTGAGATGTAAAAAGAAACAATTTGATTATATCGCATACAGAAAGTTAGGTTGTGTAGTAAAAAACGTAATATGGCAACATTTTATTTCAAAGTATAACTATAAATGATCCAAAATGTAACGTAACGTTCGCAATTCTAAAAAGTTGGTAGCAATTGGACTGAAGAAGAAAAACAGAGGATTTTGATTTTTCCAAAATGGCTTGAGTTGAAGAATACTAATGAATTTAATAAGTAGTTGAGAGAAGATATTAGCTATATTGCCACTTGTATTAAGCGATGACGCGCTTAAATATTAAAGATTATCACAACTTTAAAAAGAGATTTAAATTAATATTTCAAAAATTACACGAATTATTGCCTGTATATTGTACTCTCATTCACCTGGTGTGTACTATATGCAATATGTGTCTATATACATAGCCCCGCTACCCTTTAAGTGGTGTATTCCGTAAGTGTCCGTGCCGATGGAATTTTGTTTTATTATTATTATTATTGTTTAAATGGTTTTTGTTTGCACCTTTTAACACATGTACATTTGAAATTGAAAACAAATTTCACAAAATGTTGATGTTCACCAAGAAGAAATAAGCATCGTTTCATCAACGTGTTAAAAATGAAATTCTAATTAGTAATATCTGGAGGGTCATCCTCTTTCGGGCGTGATTCTATCGGGCGCAGGCGAACTCAGACCTTTTTACAGACCACCTACGGTGATTTTCAGGTATCATCCGTTAAACGTTGTCATCTGTGTTAGTGAGAAATATGAGTTACCAAATACTGCTATCAGAAATTCCGTCCAAAAATACCGTACTTCGTTAACGATTTAGTTTTTCCGCGCGTATAGCATGTTATATATGCATAAATATATATATAATCACAAAACACATATTTTACATGATTTTATTTGGTTATTCGATTTTTTAAAATATTTTCTATTTTTTTTTTTTTTTTTTTTGAAATTACGACTTCAGCGTGAAATACTAATAAACAGACTTTCGCGATGTAAATTTAAAAGTTCTGTTAGCAATAGTGATACGAAACGGACGAAAATTATTAATATTAATAATCGGTCAAATGCATTCTCGGTTTTCTTCGTTTTTTGTTTTTTTTTGCTTATGTATAGTCAACCGTATTTAAAAAATTACAAACTATCAATTCTATGTAATTTAAAGTGTAACATAACTGGATTGAATTTGCTTCTGATACATATTCCTTATATGATCTTTCTTTTTTATTCGTATCTAGCAAATTTATTTGAGGAACGTTTATTGAAGTTTTTTCTGTTATCTATAATTTTAATTATATATTTAATTCCTCGACGAATCAAACCTGGTTTCAAAGAAATATCGAAAATGACAAACAAAGGCGCAAAAATTTTTAATCATAAACGCATTTATGTTAATACTGGGCGAGAAATACATACGATATTTCAAATTAAAAATTAAATATCTTTGTTTTGAATTTAATATTATGTAAATGTAAATTATGGTAATCTTTAAATTAACTCACAGAATGTTTAGTATATAAAACATCCTGCCCAGCTAACTTCTTTTTTTTTAGTTCGTTTAGAAAAATTTTCTATCTTCAAAACACTGGACTAATATTATTTTCGTAAAAATTTTAATAAAGCCAATAAGGAAGAAGCTTTCAAACCTTGAATTTGTTTCAATATTCCCGATAAATGCACTGTGGGAAATTCTAGTTTTTAAAAAAATGGATAATCTTTTTCTGTATATAAATAGACAAAGACAAAACAGTTCAGTACCTTCTTCACCACTGTTTATTAACCGATTTTTTTGCTTTTTTTTTTCTGTTTAGTAACTATTGATTGGACTAATATTATTTTCGTAAAAATTTTAATAAACCCAATAAGCAAGATGCTTTTCTTGTTTTGTCTAATAATGAAGCGAGCGGCTCATAAAAAAATAATAATAATTAGAAAAATCGACTCGGCAATACTTGATGCGTGTTTTGAAGGGAGAAAAAAAGTAAAGAAGTAAGTTGAGAAACAAAAGCGATTAAGTAATTTTCCACTGTGAAATAGTGTTTAATAAAAAACAGAAAAGAACCGTCTACGGCTACAACCACTTTGTAATTAACACGTTTATTAGTTACAAAACGCGTTTTAACTGAATTTTTTTTCTAGCATTTCGTTTTTTTACTTGCAATAATACTTTCTAAATATTGTCGGTTCAGCTAGGTTGGATTTGAGTAAAATAATGCTTTAAAAGGAATAATTTGCAGGTATTCGTTATTCGAATCATCGTTCTATCAATTTACATTGAATATTTATAATAATAACTTTTTTGTCTTCTGTTTCTCATTACATCGGCTTTCTTTACTAATGGTTTTTTGGTTTCGAAAAAAAAAAAAATCTTAGTGACAGTAGTGAATAATATGAAAGAAGCTGCTTATTGGTAATGACTGCAAAAGCTAAATTAGAATTACTTTTTTCGACCTCAGTCTTATTTATTTATTTGATCACGTCAATCAAGGACCTTTACCCGGTTTGCATTTCGATACTTATGATGTGTTGTTGCAAATACGAAATTATCCGTACGCTTGCTTGTTTTCTTTTTGTATTTGCTGAACAGAAAAGTCCCGTTGAGGCAAAATGTGATCAAAACAATAAATGAGTAATTGTTAAAATGAGCACGATTGTCTATTTGTTTTTATATAGTTATTTCATTAATTTATTCAGAATGATTCGTCAGTTAGCCTTTGTATGTTTGTTTTTATTTTTGTTCGATTCCTTTAGGTTGCTTTTTTAGATTTAACCTTATTGGCCTAAAAGTAAAACGCACAAGAAGAAAAAAATGTTTAATATTTATGAAAAAATGAACTTGCTCCTACGTGCATGTTTTGTAGTAAACGAAAACATAAAATGTCGCATGAAGTAGACATGAAAGAAAGAAGAGGATAAATTTTGAACTTATTTATAAGAAAAATAATATTCTAGTCCGTCGTTTTTTTTTTTGTTTCTTTTATACAACTTTGCGAATATGAAGCTGAGCCTGTTAAATTAGCTTACAGCATACTACACAAATTACAATGTTTGGTTGTTTAGTAATAACTGAAATTTTCAAAAACCACAAAAATTGGAACAATATCCTCATTATTCTTCGATAAGGAATCAATCTTTCTTATATGAAATGGATACAGTTTTATTTAATAAATAGGTATTTTCTGTAACACGCATAAACAATATTTAAGTTACCAACAATTTGAACCCTATAGTATGTATTGCGATAAAACTGTCGCAAAAAAATTATCCCCCCTTTCCACAGGAATGATAATTTCTCAAACTATATATACCTACAAGGTCCAACGAGTGTTCATACAGCTAGTCGAATTAGAAATTATATTTTTCCTCTTTCAGGTTTTCCCAACAAAATAAGAGTTTGCAATTATAATATAATAATAATAACATTAATTACAAATATAGAAATGAGCGATTTCGAAATCTTACATATAAGTAATAATAATAGTACCTATAATACATGCAAACACTAAAGGTAACTAATTACTTTATGTGGTACACCACGAAGATAATCTTCAAGCTGAAGCTGATTATAATTTGTTGCGACTTGCAACAAACGTTTGTCGCAATCGACATATTTCTTTTTTTTACTCGGTTACTTTTATCAATAAGACTATGTTTTCTTTATTTTGTTGATATTATATCACGTTCATAGACGAATGACAGAAACCATTATATTTCAACATCCTTTGCGGCATTCTTTTTTTTTTTCGGAACAAAAAGGTAAAAATAACAATAATGGCATGTTTTACACGCATTCATTGCACATTTTGTTATGTTCTTTTGTTAGGAAAATTAACCATTTTCTTAGAAATTAAAAATCGAATAGCCAATCGTACGGGTTATGAACAATGCAGGTAAATAAATTTCACCTCTTATGAAGCTATTCAGGATTTGGTCAAATGAACAAACTAAAGCACTACACTTATTTACAGAAAACAGTTTCATTCGTTAATTCTCCGTACTACGGTCATTATTAAGAATAGCCTATTCGAAAAATATTCCTAGTAATTCTTCTTCCGCCGAAATAATAACATCTGCTTTACAATAAACTTATAGTCAATTCCAAGAAAAATATACGATTTTATCACTTTTGCTTCTTCTTTTATTCCTACGGATTCGCATATTGTAAAATATTCGAGGTCCTATTCATTACCTCTTTTCAGTCACTCGCATGAAATCTCCCATGGTGAGAACCGAACCGACAAAAAAAATTGACGCCTGTTTGAGAAATATGAGCAGTTTACAATATATCCATAAAACTATTTTCCGCATATATGCTTTTAGTGCTGTTGTATTAATTAGGAATACTCACTAGCGATCAATATTTACCTGTTTTCTAAAATAATTACATATAACGGTTATAAAACAAATATATACGTTTAAGAATGTCAAATAGTTGTTTAAAAATCGGAAAATTTTTGTTACTTAGTTATGTTAATCTTATTACTAATGTTTTTGCATGTTTTAAAAATGAATTCTGGTTTATGTAGGTCATATTTCACAGTAATAAGAAAAACAGATTCCAAGTAATTAATCCGTGTTACATAACGTGCATGATTAAATATCTAGCTCTAAAATATTTATTTTTGAGGTAACTAGATTTTAGAAAAAATAAATAAATGAATAAAAAATAAATAAAATATAATTTTATCGCAAATACAGCAAAGTGGTTGAGCATAATGGTTGATTAAATAATTTTGCAATGTAAAAGTATCTCATATATTTACAGTTTGCCACTTCATTCACGTGTTTATAAATACTAGCGTTCCCTCAATGGTCCAAATTCGACCATAATTATCGTTAAAAATTTTAGAAAAATATATATAAATTTGTATATTTTCAAAATTTATTTCCCACTTTTATACATTAGTTCATTATATATTTGAGAACATATAATTTTATATGTACTTTCAATACAAAAATTAAATGATACCTTAAGATTTAGTACCCCGTAAAAAAGCCAATAATGATGATTATTAAGAAAAATTAAAACATTTCAATAAGAACAGATTTATTGGCCGCAGCGATTTCCTTTTTCACTTTTTGTATTACTTTTTTATTTAAATACGAAAAAAAAAGTATAACTGTTTCCAAAATTTTGTGTACTGATACCTCTAAAGATCATCAATAGTTACTAAACAGAAAAAAAAAAAGCAAAAAAATCGGTTAATAAACAGTGGTGAAGAAGGTACTGAACTGTTTTGTCTTTGTCTATTTATATACAGAAAAAGATTATCCATTTTTTTAAAAACTAGAATTTCCCACAGTGCATTTATCGGGAATATTGAAACAAATTCAAGGTTTGAAAGCTTCTTCCTTATTGGCTTTATTAAAATTTTTACGAAAATAATATTAGTCCAGTGTTTTGAAGATAGAAAATTTTTCTAAACGAACTAAAAAAAAAGAAGTTAGCTGGGCAGGATGTTTTATATACTAAACATTCTGTGAGTTAATTTAAAGATTACCATAATTTACATTTACATAATATTAAATTCAAAACAAAGATATTTAATTTTTAATTTGAAATATCGTATGTATTTCTCGCCCAGTATTAACATAAATGCGTTTATGATTAAAAATTTTTGCGCCTTTGTTTGTCATTTTCGATATTTCTTTGAAACCAGGTTTGATTCGTCGAGGAATTAAATATATAATTAAAATTATAGATAACAGAAAAAACTTCAATAAACGTTCCTCAAATAAATTTGCTAGATACGAATAAAAAAGAAAGATCATATAAGGAATATGTATCAGAAGCAAATTCAATCCAGTTATGTTACACTATAAATTACATAGAATTGATAGTTTGTAATTTTTTAAATACGGTTGACTATACATAAGCAAAAAAAAACAGAAAACGAAGAAAACCGAGAATGCATTTGACCGATTATTAATATTAATAATTTTCGTCCGTTTCGTATCACTATTGCTAACAGAACTTTTAAATTTACATCGCGAAAGTCTGTTTATTAGTATTTCACGCTGAAGTCGTAATTTCAAAAAAAAAAAAAAAAAAATAGAAAATATTTTAAAAAAGTGAATAACCAAATAAAATCATGTAAAATATGTGTTTTGTGATTATATATATATTTATGCATATATAACATGCTATACGCGCGGAAAAACTAAATCGTTAACGAAGTACGGTATTTTTTGGACGGAATTTCTGATAGCAGTATTTGGTAACTCATATTTCTCACTAACACAGATGACAACGTTTAACGGATGATACCTGAAAATCACCGTAGGTGGTCTGTAAAAAGGTCTGAGTTCGCCTGCGCCCGAAAGAGCGGTCCCCATATCTGGAAGTATCAAAGAAGAGTTATTAAAAATACTAGAACAATAATCAGGTAAAGTTGCGTGCATTTTAAGGTTCTTTAAAACACAATGAAACGGATAGATATTGCTGAAACGAAATATTATGTATCTATATTCTAGTAATGAAAAGAACAAGTCTTCTGATTTGATGGAGGACGGGATATCGGTTTTAGAGTCGTTTAAATGTATATAAATTCTTAATTTTCATAGTAGATACTTTTGATAAAAATTTCTTTGCATCTCGCGATAAATATTTTTCATTTGATTTATCTGATTCATCCAGTTCACCGAATCCCACGATATCTTGTACCTGTGTTCATTTCGGATTTATTTTGTTTTTTTTTAATATTTCGTTAATCTTTTCAGTCACCGTTAAAGTACATTATTACACCGGGAATATGTTCAAATGTTAACTTATAAAATAAAATAAATAGATATTGTATCGATTTAAAAAGTTTTTCAACAAAGAAAGTTCTGTAGATAAGCATCACTTTAATTCTTAATAACAAAACTTGGTTTTGTGCACGTAATATTAAAAATTATTAATCCATACGCTTGTACTGCTTAACCAGAAATATATAAAATAAAAGGAACTGGTTTGTGTGATTATACTTCTAGTAGTAGTTATTCATTAATGCAGTTAAAGCAAATTCTGTAATATTTGAAATTATGTTTCTATTGTTTCGTAGAAAATTAATATTCCTTTTAGATTTGGATTAATAAGAGCCATTCCAAATACCGCAGTAGAAATTGGTGAAGGATGTACTGGTAAGTCACATTTACATTCAAAATAGTTTACGAGTTTCTGAGAAAAGATTATAGATTGATGGTAATTTTGGTTTATTTTTCCTTTATTTATGTTAATACATCCGTTTTTTTGTTCTTTTTTTTTTTTTTTTTTTTTTGTATTTTGGAGACCAATATAATCCTGAAAATTTAATAAACTTGAATTTTAATATAACTATTAGGAACAAAATGTAAACACGTCGTTAAATTTAAAGTACAAGATAAATTAGAGCGTTAAAAAAAAAACGTGAATTGATAAAAAAAATAATAATAATTGTCTAAACATTCCTATGCTTGAATTTAAAAGGAAAACAGAAAAAAAAAATCTAAAGTAAAAATATGGAAGATAATAAGGATTACAAATGAAATAATGGAAGGATCCTAAAAATTAGAAAAATGACTGTTTTGAATTTTCGTTTGAATAACACGGATTTGGTCTAAACTTGACACAAATGATTTATGTCTTTCAGGAATCATTCTGACATTCTATTACTCCGAACGATTTTAGCTATATCATGAATAAGGAATAACTATTTTTCGGATAGCCTGTCTATTGAAAACTAAAGATAATTCGCAAGTTCGGCCTCGGGTCAAATACACAATTTTTTTATCCAATGTAATTTTTTTTACAGTTTCTCTGCGCCTATCTATTACAGCAGCCATCGTCGTAGTTTGAAGTAATTCATATTTTGTGCAATGTATGCGGCCAAAATATTCTATTTTACTTTTTCACTTCAGACATTTACTTCGATGAAACCATGCAGTTCAATAATGAACAATTACGTTCATAGCAAGCTTGTCACAAAGAATTCAGCAAATAATTATAAATTATACGGATCAATCAAAATACTTAATCAGTCTAAATATATCCAAAAGAAATATCTTTGAACCCATGTTTTCCTATTTCGATTTTTTACTTTTCGTCTCTATTCTGTAAAATTTATTCTTGCAATATTTAATTGTAACTTTTAAAAGGTTAGTGTTTTTTTTTTATATATTCAGTTTTTTTTTTATGATTAAAAATAATGCTTAGGTAATGTACTTTAAATTAATTTTTTTTTCTTTCTCTTTAGTGTTTTGTGTGGAGAATTCTACAAGTACTGAGAATGTGAAATTGGCAAAAATATTAATGGAAGCTGGAGGTGTTTGTGAACAGATTCCAGAAAATTTAATGTCCATTGCTGCCGCACTATCAGGATGTGGAATAGCTTATGTACGTGACATTCACTATTTAGATTTTTTTTTTCAAATAAATATTTAATAATGGTGTAATAAAGTTATTTTTCGTGTCAAAACGGGTAGATATTTTTATTAAAAATAAATTTGATTTTCCGACTTGAAGAATAACCAAATTGTCTTCAATAATTATGGTAATTAATAGTTCGAAAGAGAATTTTCTATTTTTTCTTTTTTTTTCCTCATTCCCAAAACTTTGGGCGAGGCTGTTTATTTTTAATAATATTATAATTTTTCTTATTACAATAATGTTCACAGCAGGCCCCATCCAATTAAGTTTTTGTTGCCTGTGATCCCATTTTACAATCATGTACTAATTAGTTCTTATTAAAAAATACTTAATACTAATTTATCGAATTTTGCTTACGGTATGTCATTTCTTCGACAGCGAATTTATTAAATTCATTAAAAAGGTTTGTAACTAAATCCGTTGCGTATAAATTATTAAATATCTTATTAGCGTGATTACAACCGTTTAATATATGCCCTACATTATCTATAAAATTATATCTTTTAGAGTTTTCATTATCTATAATTTTAAACTTATATAAATAAATTCCAAAATTACCATGTCCGGATATGAACTGCACGTTAAAAAATTAGGTATAAAGTCCTTATCATTCATTCTATCTTGTTGGGAAAGAAATGTTTAGCAAGCCCGTTATAGTTGTTCCATATCTCTTGATATTTATTAATGTAGTATTCATTTAAAAATTTTTTAAATTGTTTTTCTTTTAGCACTTTATTTTCATAATTGTAGTAAGGAAAGCTATATCTAATTTACTAAAACTATGATTTATCCCAACTTTATTTTTAATTAAAGCATTTATTGATGTTTTTGCAATTTGTATTCGATAAGTAACATGCCTGCAATAATTATTGCAGCCGTATAGCTGGTAGTTCTGTACGCTTTAATCAGTTTATGGCAACCTCTTTTTGAAAACCTTTAATTATATTTTGAAATCTGTTAGTCCCTAGCATATCTAAATAAATAATACTGCCGTAAATAATATTTGGTACTATTATACATTTATACAATATCATTCCCTTTTTATAATTTATCCAATTACTATTGTTGAAAAGTTTGTTGAAAATCGGCATGAATTTGTTAATTTTATTTCTTACATAATTAAAACGATTATAAAATTTTAAATTATTGCCTATAATAACACCTAAGAATTTAATTTGCATTGCATATTTGTTATTTAATCGAAATTTCATTAGGTTAAGTGGTTTTTTATTAATTTTACTGTTAAAGAGAATATAGTTTGCTTCATTTTCGTTTATTTCAAGATAAATTCCGTGAGCCATGTTTCAATTTTAGTGTAAACTTTGTATATTTTATTTTCCAACATTGTTTCATTTTTATCGGAGCATTTTTTATTTTTAAATTTTAATGTAAGAACTTTGTTCTTTTTATATGATATTTTATTCAAATTATTAATTATTCTCTTCCGTTATATGAAAGTTTTTTTATTTTTATAAAATATGATAGTTACATAGAAAAATGAGAAGTGCTTATTAAAGATGTTTCTTCAAATTCATCACTTTTTCTTCATTTTTTTGAATTTAAAATTCTAGCAAATTTCAATGCAAGTATATTTGATCTTTGATTTTATGTAGATCGTTCAGTGATAAGGCCGAGTATTATAAAACATATGTTTTAAAATAAGTCTATTTTTTAATGTTTCATGTAAACTTCTCACGGACAAAACATCGCTTAAAATAAAATATATGTAATTTGTTTCATATAAATATTTAACGCGCATACAAATCATACGTTTATTTTTTCATCATTTGTCGTATTTCATTATTGATGGAATGAAAGAGGTTTGTTTGTTACTTTATATACACATCTTCAATTCCACTTAAAACTACACAAAAAAGTTGATATAAAATTTTGTATTAAAATAAAATATTATAAATTAAACCGGTTCGAATAATTTGAAATCCTTTCATTTTAAACAGTAATTTACTAAATGATGAGACCCCCTTTTTTTTGTGCATTAAAAAATCAGTTTTACTCTGAATAAACGTAGTCTGTCCTTTTTTTTTGTTGATCTATGATATTTTTTAAATTTTAATTCGGGTTTTTTATGGCCAATGAAAGGCTAAAATACATTTTTTTCAATAAATAAATGTAAATGGTAATTACATACAGCTTATATCACACTTTAATATGAGTATTTATATTTTTTTAATCTATAACATTTATATATCTTTATGAATTTATTGCTTTTCTTGATAATTGTCATTTTTATATTTTATTTTATTTTTTTTTTTTTTTTGACATTTAAAAAAACATTAAAATCCGAACATGTTAGCTTCATTTTTATAAATTTTCATAATCGGTGCAAGTTAATAATTTTCATTAATTTATTTAACCAGTAAATTATTTTCGTCGTGTGTATTCAAAACGATCAAAAATTAACAGTTGGGCACAATTTGTGTATAGATGTATTTAATAATAGAAGCGTTATCAGATGGCGCTGTCAAAAAGGGTTTGTCGAGAGAATTATCGTACAAGTTAGCAGCTCAAGTGATGTGTGGAGCTTCTAAAATGGTTTTAGAAACTGGTCGACATCCAGCAAAATTGAAAGATGACGTTTGTTCTCCTAATGGAACAACAATTTGCGGAATGTACGCGCTAGAGAAACGATCTGTTAGGTACGTATTTGTATCATTTATAAAATGTACTGGATAAGTGTAAAAACAGTTGATTTTGGTATCAATAATATGATTTTTTTTTCCGATGTCGCTGTAGAATAATTTAATATCAATTTAATGATAGTATTAATTTCTTTAACTCCCATACTGATGTGAATAGATTTTCATAAATCATGATTTGTTTATTATAATAATTCATTGTAAATATTAAAGAGAAATTGGCCATGAAATTTTTGATTTGATCACTAAGAAATAATTAAAGGTAAGTAAATATATATTTAAAATGGTCATGTATATTACTGTAAATACAATAAACTATTTAAAAAAAAAAAGAAAAACACTCATAATTAAAAGATGTAGTAAAAAGTGTTTCAAATGAAAGATTTAGGAAATTGCACATTTTTCTGAAAGCGATTTTCAATTAAAACCACATTAGTACGAGAAAAATCAGTTTCCAGCATTTCGTAAGTGCTTTTTCATCGATTGAAGACAAAGTTCATAGATAAATTATGTAATAGAAAAATTCAAGTTTGACGAGTCCGAAAAAAGAATACTGTTTTGCAATATTTAATATACGCCGGAATGTATAAAAAAGGAAAAATCAACTAGTAAAGAGGAACCAGAAGAAAGAGAATCAAATAGTATTAACGTCGCAAGTAATAAAAAGTAAAAACGGAAGAATTCTAAATTTCCTTTTAATATTAAAAGTTCTACTATAAAAATCAGTAGAAAAATGAATTTCATCTGAATTTACTGATCATGTATATATTTTTATCCCAAATACTTTTCTAAGACAGAAAAATGTTAAAATAGAATTAAGTAGATATACAATCGCATGCACTGTTATACAAAAAAAAAATAATAAATAAATAAATAAACGACCACTTTTTTTACAATTTCAGAAAAAAAATTAAATTTATATAAAAGAAAATTGATAATTGAATTCTGATGAACAATGAAAAGGAATAATGCAAAATTAATATAAAAAAAAAAAAATAAGTAAATAAAAAAGATTATTAAGTCACATAACTTTATAAAGTGAAATATGTACAGCGTCTTCGCCTTATAACAAAAAAATGAAATATATTATTTAAAGGAAAATTACCACTACGTTAAGAAATTTATTTGAAAGCGAAATCAATACGTCTGTTGTGTACATTTCTCAATTACCGACCTAATAACCACTGGATTGCTGCTCTATAGCTTTTGCATCGCTTTTCGTTTGTCATAGTTGAGAGATTTCACTAGAGGAGTATTCTGCTAAACGTATTTATAAATTAAGTGTGTGTACGTTATTTCACTATGATAAAATAGCGGTAACGTAGCCGCAGTTTCGCAATAAGAAATTTACAGCGCACAATGTGCTGATCGCTCAATCAAAGTAGAGAAATACTGGTTCGTTAAAGGCTTCAATTTGTTTGCTTGTGGCCGCTGTTGTTATCTGACTGAGTATGCTTTTCAAGGCGCCCTTAGTAACTCGCTAATTTCGGAGAAGTACTCCCAGCATTTGGCAAACAAAACACGAAAGACAAGCGAATTATCAAATTAGAATTCATCTGCTTTTCAATACTTACGCATTGAGCATTTTTTTTCATAATGATTTCTCGGATTTCTATTAGCAAATCAAAAACTGTCTCTTTAGCTAGATTAATCTCTGCTACCAGAAAAGTATGTCAGATTTCTTTCTTTTTCAATTCGAATTGGTATTTCGCTGCGTGACTAGAAGTACTGAAAAATTTACCACTCATATATATATATATATATATATACTAGCTGTACCCTGCCACGCTTCGCTGTGGCACATTGTGGTTGCATGGATGGGAAATGAGGAACGAAACAAAATATACTTTTCATAGAAGGTTAAATTTGCAATACTTGTGGGTATACAATATTTTTTGTTTTTCCATTATCTGCGTAGATATAAAGGCTGTCTGGTTTGCCGACACGGGAACACGCAACATACAGTTGTCCATGTGAGAAGCAATCCGCATCTAAATCTAAACCACACCATTCTAAAGATTGACCTTGAGCTTTATTGATTGTGATTGCGAACGCCAATCGAATGGGGAATTGCAATCTTTTAAATTGAAATGGTGTATCGGTCGGGATCATGGGAATTCGAGGAATGAGGACATTTTCACCTTTGAAAGGCCCCGTTAAAATCGTTGCTTCCACTACGTTGTTCATCAATTTCTTAACCGCGAGTCGCGTGCCGTTGCAGAGTTTTGGCTGATTAATATTCCGCAACATGATAATTGGCACACCTATTTTCAATTTTAATATGTGTGGTGGCATCCCTGGCAGATCAAGTGAGTTCAAAAATTCTGTTAGATAATTAACTACTTCATCTGTTTCCACAACGGTGTCTATCGACTTATATATAATTTCCTCACTTTGAATGCTGGATTGAATAACATTATTAAGTAGATAGACATCTTTATTCTTCGCGGCAAGGACAGCTCGTTCGCCAATCGTGATTCCGATAATTAATCTGAATATTCGGAAATACTTTATCGATAAGTTCTTCTTTCGATGTTACTAAATTACAAAAATTATCAGGAAATGATATTCTTCTTGATGTCTCATCGACTGGAAGTTGTCCGTTCCCAATGTCCAGTAACTGTCGTAAGAATACCTCGGCTGTTTGATCGTTCTGCAGCTGGACACGCATATTCGTAGTCAACTGCAATGTACATTCGCGTCGCCACAATGTTGAATATTTCAGGCAAGCATTTATTTCGTTCGCTGGTGTTGATCGAGAAATTACAGGCCAATGTTTGCTTAAAATCTCCTGCGAGCAATATCAATGCATTCCCGAATGGTTGAACGTTTCCACGCAAATCTCGCAACGATCAATCAAGTGCTTCAAGCGATTTTTTATGTGCCATTGTACATTCATCCCAAACAATGAGTTTATATTTTTGTAATACTTTTCCCATAGCGGATGCTTTTGAAATATTGCACGTGGGAGCCTCGATAAATTGCATGTTCAATGGCAACTTCAGAGCTGAATGAGCAGTCCTTCCACCTGGTAACAATGTCGCAGCTATTCCAGACGAAGCAAGAGATAAAGCTATGCCATTTTTTGATCGAACCGTTGCCAAAATCAATCTGATGAGGAATGTTTTCCCAGTTCCTCCTGGCGCATCCAAGAAGAAGATCCCCCTAACTCCGTCATTTATCATTTGCATTATGCGATCATAAATGCCCTTCTGTTCACGCGTTAATTTGGGAACGTTTGATTGGACATATGACTGGAGATCACCAGTGTTGTAACTCTGTTCACGGCGCAAATCCACATGAAATGAAGTAGTCGCAGCTCGGGTGGTTGTTGGCATTCCCAGTTGAATAAGAACATTATTTGCAATTGCTAAGCACTTGTCTTCAATATTTATCAATGTTTCGTTATAGATGCTTTCTGTAAATTCCATGGTAATATTGACATTTTCTAGACGTACTCTATGCAAAATATCCTCAGCCATATGCGATCGATATCTTTCCCATAGCTCTTTGGGAGATTAAGGGAAGCAAGCGGTCAATATAATTGCGAATAATGCACGAATTTGGTTTGGATGTGCAGTATTTGCACTCGTCATTAATACATGTTACCAACAGCATGCGAAGAAAGAAACATTCATTTTAATTAGGATGCACTGTATAAAGTCTACCAATTGTATTTTCTCTGAAAATGCCAGTTTGATCGTCCACTGGCTCCCCTCGTCTGCTTCGTATGAATGCTTTTTTAGTTTCATTCCACGTGTAATAAGAGGGCACTTCTGAATACATCAGTGTTCTGGCGAAAGCGTGTTCCTAACATAAGGTGAAGAAAGTAGTTAGAATTATACCAGGTGGATTAAGGGCTGTTGGTTGCACATTTGCATCTGTGAAATAAACACGCTGTCCGTTCTCTAAATGTATTGCTAAGTGAACCACAGCCGGATTTCGTTCATTCGTGGGAAATTAAAAAATTCGCCATGCAGCCTCATTGCTGCTTATGTATCTTCCAGCCTGGTACTGTGCAATTTCATCGATAACTTGTACTGCATTTCTGTCACTATTTTCTGGTTGCACACCAAAAACAGCCATGTCGCTGCCTTTATTCACATACTTGCAGATATATTTAATTTATTTGACGGAATTACAGTATTCTACGTTTATGTGCGCTTTATAAGTTTTTGACAACAGAGGTGAATATGGAACCACCCAACGGTTGTCTACATTAATAACACCATTTTGAGTGTGTATTGTTGCCGAATTTCCACCATCTTCAGTTGATCGTCTTCTATACCGAGGATATCCATCCTCTCCTGTTACTGTATTAGCTGCAAATGCTCGAGGATTTAAAACATTTCCCGTCTACCATGCATGGTGAATTCGGATTTAGTGTATCGCATGGTCCATGTATCATGTCTTTGATAACAACTGCATGCAAATCCTTATCTACGTCGGCCCGTGGAATCTCAGCGCATATCACATCGTCGATTTCGTCTAAAGTTATTTTATCGTAGAGTTAGATTAGTATATGCAAATGTGGCAATCCTCTCTTTTGCCATTCTACTGAATACATCCAGCAGCGCACAGATCCAAACACTTCATTCTTCACAATGAAATCTATCAGCGACTTAAGCTTTTGTCTAAAAACACGCGATGTGATGTCATGCCTATCCACGGTTAATTGCCCAGGAAGTAACAGCTGCTGTATCTCGTCCCAAGCTGGATTGCATGCGAAGGTGATAAATAATTCTGGACGCCCATAATGACGAACATATGCCATTGCATCTTGAGTGTATTCTGGCATGTGACGTGGACTGCCTATGTATGAAGACGGCAAAATAGTTAACTTTCAACGTTGGTTGTATTACCGTCATTCACAACTGCATCTCGCAAATGAATGTATTCTTCGGAGGAGCGGAGTTTGGTCTGATTCAAACGAAGGAATAGCAAACGTTCCGTTTCAATTTTTGCATACATATCCATAATGTACTGGTGAAACAACTGACGGCATTTCAACAATTATCCTCATTCCTCCGAATCATTAAGCGGTATGCGTAAAAGTTCATTGCGCTGCACTTTTTATTGATTTCTGCACCATTCATTGGATTTATCATCTTCACATTGAAATGATATCCATCGGCACCATCCCAGAAGATAACTGGATATTGCAAAGCATCGTAACAACGGTGAGTTTCTGCAACGTTTATCAACTGATCGCTTCTTCGATGGAGAACAATATCTCTAGGTTGGAACTGATCTCCGACTATGACAATTGTTACTTCGTCTATAGTTGGAGCATTATATCTCCGGACATGTTCTCCAGCGGGAGTTTTGTCTGCGTGAATGACAATCTTTGTGGGTATCTGATGGCATCATATCAATTGCTGTTTTGAACAAACGCACCAAATTGTTCCTTTCGTAAAGGAGCTCCTGTAGTTGCGAAATGATGAATCTTCTTAGCGAGATTTGTATTCCACAACGCCCATCGACTTCATCTCTATCATCACCGATAAAGTACATTTGAAGGAATTTATGGTCACTATCTGTGAACGGGAGCAGAGAGCCAGTTTTGTGATATATTTGTCCTTTGATTTTAAAAGTTGGCATGAAATGAGCAGTCACAATTTCTACCCCAAATTACGTCATTTGGAAGCAAGAGTTATATTTCCTGATGTTCGAAAGGAAATGCCTCGATTCAGCGGTAGATCCAGCAAGTAGAGTTTTCAATGGCTCGGGTGGTGTTTCAAGTTGAGGCAATTTGATTTTTCTGTCAGCGCAACACATCCCTTTTGTTTCATTATTAAACTTTAGAGCCTGGCAGTAGGTACAGACATGGCTCATCTGGCCAATGACAACATGCCGACTTGAACTATAATCAACAGCTGGATTGTACCGGAATGCCAGACGATTGTATTGGAGATCCAGATCTACTGTTCTTTGAGCACGTATTTCAGCTATCCCCACCCTCTCGCGTTTATTCCGTTGAGAACCAACCAAATCTGTTGCTGCAGAACGCGACTGCCGTGCTCGCAATCGTGCATCCTCAAGCCTGGCTGCTCGTCTTTCTGCTGGCTGCGCAGTACGTATCTGGATGGTGCTTAGTCTGTTCCTCTCTCGTACGGATTCCCGCTCTTCCGCAGTCATATTCGAAAGCCGTGTTCTCGATCCTTCTGTGTGGCGAATATGACGACCCAAATTCGTTTTTCTGCGAGACATTATTTCGGCTTTCAATGGAACAGAAGGAAGGGATACGATTATAACCTCTTATGGCTCTCACAGCTCTAGGTTGAAAATCATGAGAGATAGGGCAATAAAGAAAATAGTTAAATAATAATTATAAAAAATTAATATTTTTTCTGTCCATCTCTCATACAAAACATAACCTTTACTTATGATTTAGCGAATGGCGCAGTTTAATCGCCACACGATTTAAATAGAAATATTACGGCTGCATAAAGGGGCACCACCGTATTTTTCAATTCTAAATGTGTATTTTAGTTTCCTTAATGTACTAAAAATCGTTCCATGTAAATATCGTTAACGCATTTATTTTCGTCGCAAGACTTCAATTTTATATTTTACATAGTATGTAAATAAACGAATTATTCTTTATTCACTATTAAATTTAAAAAATTCAAATATCATAAGTCAGAAATTTTTAATACATTTTAATTTTTTCTGAAAATTTAGCTCAATCACCACACGATTACACAAAAGTACCTTAATCGATTAAGATGAATATTTAATTCAAATTGTATAATAATCTGAATGGGATGCAAGCGGATACGCTTTTTTTTGTTAATAAACAATGTAATTGGGAACAGGTGATGTTTCACATGTGACTTCGGTTGTCATTAGCTAGTATGGCGAGTGTTCCCCTCGCTTCTGGCAGAAGGCGCGGTTGCTGGTACATGAGAAATAGATAAAAACAATCTTTGGAGCGGGTTGTATATCGTGTCAAAATTTGAGCTCAATCGGTGCAGAACTTTTTGAGTTTATGAAGCATACACAAACCAACTTAACATTTTTATATATATAGATATAACTCGGCCATTTTCGCCTCGCAAGGGCTGTGCCCCTTGACTCCTCTTAATTACAAAAATCCTATCTATATAATAAAGCGCCAAGGAAATAAATAGACGAAAAATCAAAAAAAAGTCCTGAGCCCGTTCTACGGCACTTAGAAAGCTTTTTTTTTTTTTTTTTTAATTCACAACTTCAAGTCAGTAGCTTTTAGGAAAATTATAAGATGTTCAAAATTTTTATACCTTGAGGCTCAAAACGAACAATGTATCAAATTTTTCTACCAAAAATTTAAAAAAAAGTGCCGAGCCCGTTCTATGGTATTTAGAAAGTTAATTTATTTTTAATCGACAGCTCCAGGCCGGTAGCTTTCAGAAAAAATACAAAAAGGTTAAAATTTTAATACCTTAGGACTAAAAATGAGCAATGAATCAAAAAATTGACAAAAAGTCAAAAAAAAAGTCCTGAGCCCGCTCTATGGCACTTGGAAAGCTATATTCTTTGTAAATCGACAGCTCTACATCAGCAGCATGTAGAAAAAATATAAAACGCTCAAAATGTTTATACCTTAGGGCTCAAAACGAGCAATAAATCACATTTTTTTGCTGTTTTTTCAATTTTTTAATCGTTTATCAAAAACTAATTATTCTACTGAACTGCTCTAGATCTCATTTTAAAGAGAATTGAATTTAGAGTATTTCCCTCGCCTACACTACCCTTCTAGCGATTGAACTTTTTGAGGAGCTATTTTATTTCAAACTTTTAAAAACCTAATTTCAATTTTTGTATTATTAGACGAAAAATCAAAAAAAGGTCCTAAGCCCGTTCTATGGCACCTTAGAAAGCTAATTTTTTGTTTTTTTAATCGACAGCTCCAGGTCAGTGACTTTTAGAAAAATTATAAAATATCCAAAATTCTCATACCTTGGGGCTCAAAACAAAAAGTGAATAGATCAGCGCTAATTTAATAAGATCCATGAAACATGGTACTGCTGTATTTACCTATGGAGTACCGCTTTTCCATCCACCCATCAGCCGATACTGGCTTTTCGTTCATCGTGTATTACTCATCTTTTGTTAACGATCCTTCTTTTGTTTCCACTATGGTGTATTTCGACGATTTAAAATTTGAAAAACGACGTTGTAATTTTGAAGTTGGTGTACTTTTAGTGTATTTCATCAATTTTAAATCAGAACAAGGTGCATCTACCAAGTTCTGTGAGCAATAAACTTACAAAAAATATTAAACAATTTAGTACTGTTGCATGATGAAAACAATAAGGTAAATTCGAGAGCAGAGTACGAATTTAGCAAAAAAAAAAAAATCATTGTTTTAAGAGCAAACTTGGCTACGACGGAACTCCCACAAAACGGGGGTTTGGGGGTAGGTCCATGGGGAGTTGGGCCGTGAAGCGGCCAGGGGGCAAAGCCCCTAGTAAAATATATAACAAACGTTACATAAAATTGGGACATTTTTTTTAATAGGGGGTAGCCTAAGAATTACGTTGTAATTTTTATATATATTTATATATATATATATATATATATATATATAATATATATAATATATATAATATATATAATATATATAATATATAAACTGGGCCATTTTGGCCTCGCAAGGGGCTGTGTCCCTTGACCCCTCTTGCTTTCATTTCTGTCTCTTTCTCTTCTATACTTTGTATAAAATGATCAAAATTTACAACGTAATTCCACCATTTTATGAATATGTCCGAATGATTAATTAATTTTCGTGGTTCATGCGGTAATTGGATCTGTGTAATTTACTTTTAATCATATCAACAATCTATATAATATTAAAGTATTTGTTTCTAAGTGGCTACTTCGTCTAGTTATGTTTAGAGATTAAAGAATTTTATAACTTTGTGACGTTTGCCTTCAATATAATCCAATTTGTCATTCCAATATAATCTTTTGTTAAGAACTGCTCTAAGACATTTTGTAGTTTCACAGAAATGCGATGCTTTACCTTTAATTGCAATACAGACTTACTTTTATTAAAGCACATATACATTACACTGTGTATAGTAAAAATCATACTTCTGATTTTGTTTCATGATAATTCAGATTATAGCTGCGTAGCGTAATTTACTATATTTTCTAATGGTACTTTAACGTATACTTTATAGCCGTATGTAGTAAAACTGCTAACCGTATACCATTACTATGTCACCTACGTGATATCAAAAAAATTCCGATATTGCATATAAAGTTGGGCTTAATACTGATCCCAGATGTACTGCACACTATATTATACTTCATCCTAGTATTTTTCAGTAAACTTTCTGTTTGGAAAATAATTTATAATGCAATTTAATTTCATTCAATGTTTTATCTCTTATTACTTTCGATAATAGTTTAAATTACTATATTTTCTAATACTTATACCAATTATGCTCTAAACATTTTTTATATAACAGCACAATGTTGTATTTTTGTATAGTGGAAAAACGTATAAAAACCGTTCTTTCGAGGATTTAAAGTAGAACCAGATATATATACACGCGCACATATATATATTTTTTTTACCAACTTTAAAAAATGTTAAGATATACGTTCGTCGCATACAGTTTTTTTTGTTCGCGTATAACTTGTACCCACGTGAACCAATTTTGATGATCTGTTCATTTGTAAGTGTATCAGTCAGCGGTAGTACCATGTGAATACTGATGAAAAACGGTGAACATAAACCGAGTAGTCATCAAAAATGTGAAAAAAGGTGGTCTTTTAGATTATTTTTTTTATTTATTAATATAACAGACACGATTGATTTTAAATTTTACTAATAAAAACGTAGTTTTAAAAAATTAAAGTATTATCCATGTAAATTAGCATGGAAATGTAGCGTTGACTAAAGAAAATGAATTTAAACCGCCATAGCGCCATTTATAAGTTTGTGACTTTTACAAAAGTTGATTTTTAACAAATAGAAGTATTATGCTAATAATTATGAAATGAAATGTTTAAAAAAAAAGATGCCGAATTCAAAATTTACTATAAAAATTTAATACAAATGCACAAAAAGATACATAATAATATATTTCAGAGTGATATAACTTAAGGTGATATTATGATAATTCTTATATAAACAGTAGCGGATCAACGGGAGGGGGAAATAGGGGGCATCCCCTTCCCAAAGAACCTAAGCCTTTATGAAAAAATTTGTTATAACAGAGAAACTTAATTTATGCTACAAAATATTTGTATGAATTTTACTTACGAATTTTAATAATTAATATTTAATACTATTTTCTAGTAAAACTATTAATGTTCCTTTTTTATTCTATTTTAAACACAACTGTCGTCAATGTTTTGCCATTTTTATTTTGTAATATAAATGAAAATAGTTCAATGATAAATATATATATTTTTTTTACTTGCTCACGAACAAAGAATTCGGATTAAAAACAAAAAAGAAGTAAAGTCTAATAAAAATACTATTTTTCTTACTATTTCTAAATTACCATTTTAGCTAGAATTTTATAATTTCGTTTTATTTTTCACCCCTAAATATAAGTCAAAAGTTGTATTAAAAATTGTAATAATTATGTATTTTTAAAACATTTTGAAATTTCTATAAAGGTCGCTATATTTTAAATCACAATAATAATTAAAAACTATATTAAATATTCATTACACTTTTCTATATATTGTAATTTTAATTTGGTTCCTATTCCAAAAAATTAATGTATAAGAATTATATCACCTTAAGGTGTATCACTCTGAACGGTCAATATCGTATGTCAGTAGACTGACCCGCCGTAGCGACTCGCCAAAAGGCTATCATTTCAAATACCTTTTTAGACTACCTATTGTTTTGTTCTACCTCCGCTGTGTAAACGTGATTCTTATGTGAGACGGATTTTCGAACTTCTAGTTATATTTATAATAGAAAACAATATAAAAATGACAATTAATAAAAAATACTAATTTGGTTTGGAATTAATGGATGTATTTTAAAGCGTTTTACTTTGATAAAAACAAGTTGGATATGTGCAAAATTTATTTAAGATGAAAATTTTATAATCTATGTATCAAAATGAAAAAAAATATTAAATATTTTTAATAAAATCTAGTTGATAACCTGATGGCGATTATCCAGAATAGTAAGTGGAAGTATTATTTTCAGTTTTTTTATTATTTAGTGATAAAAAAAAAAAAAAATATATATATATATTTATAAGCAACACTACGTAGATAACAATCGTTAGCACTGACAAGGTGTTCTGATGGCATGATCAGCAATTTTGATAAAACACTAAATTATTATTACGCAAATGATTTTAGTAGTTGCCATAACTGTTAAGAAGTTTGTTAAGTAGGCTTTACTTTTACTTTTTTAAATTATCGATATTTTTTAAAAAATTGAATTTTAATCTTGTAATAGAGTAAATAATGCATTTTTAACGAATTTTCATTATAGAGCCGCAATGATTGAAGCACTGGAAGCCGCAACCCAAAGATCCGATGAAATTGCGGAAAGCAGCGAATAAAGAGTCACTGTTAAAATTTTTATTTTGGTTGTGATGTATCTCATTTTATTCTTTTAGTCGTACAAAAGATATTTCTTTGCTTGCAATAATAGAATATAAATATGTTTAATTAAATTAGATATCTTTTTTTTGTATCATTGAAGTTCGTAACATAAATATGTGATCTTTGAAAGTATTTATATATTTTTAAGATTATACGAAAATATAAGAATATTTCTCAATAAATTCCAGTGCTGTTATTGAACTGTAGATTATAACTTTCACGTTTCCAGTTTTGATATTTTTAAAGTATAGTTTTGCAAAAAATGACTAGTCAGCGACAAGTTATGTATTAAAGTAAATGTGGTTTTGAAATTTCTTTTTATAATGTGACAAAGCCTTAGAAACAGAACTTTTTAAACTGAAAAAATATTTAAAAACTATTTTTTTTAAACAAAAATAATAATTTGATATTATTTTTTTAAAAAACAATAAACCGAACTTAATATTATGATCATAACGAACTGTCGAAATAAACTTCTTAATATTACTTTGAATTCTTTTTATAATACTTTAAATGATTTAATTTCAAGTTGTATAAATTTTTGAGATACTCGGCTGGATAAAAATTTGCTACTTTGTTTTAAAATTTTAGTTAATAATTATTTTAGAGCTTTTCAAAAGTTTTAGGATAATTTACAGAAAAATTAATAAATCGGGTTTTATAATGTTCTATTAACCAATTCCTTTTCAAATCACATTCGTAAGAAACAGATAACGGTATATAATCTGCAACCCTCAAAAATAAATTTCACATCATACAACCTAGAAACATCAGGTTTATAATTGAAGATTCTTTATTAACAACGTGCAAAAGTTAAGTATTACATATAACCATTTGTTTCATTTTAAATTTGAATATGTGTTAAACTTTTTTGCTTCCACACATTAAAATTTCTACGCAAGCTTTCACGGTTTCTTTACTAAAATTCAAATTTTCGGTAGAAACCATATAACTATTAGAGATACTGTTTGACGTTTCGAACGAGTTCACAAAGTTTATTATCAAATTAGTGTTGTTAATAATGACGTGGTTTTACCAAAAATTTTAATTCTAATAAATATCTTCATTAGATTGATTTGAATAGAATTATAAATTTTTCATTATTAATAGCTATAATTTACCAGCGATTGAGGAATACAGTTTTCTGCATTTGTGATGTTAAATTTACTAGTATATTCGTATAAATTGCGTATGAAAAATAAAAAAAATCGGAATAGTATTGCAGTCGAATAATATAAATTGACTCTTTGCGTGTATATAGTTTTTTGTCAATACTCTTTTTATAAATATTAACATTAATGACTAAAACTCGACTTACAACATTTTAAATTACACAAACTAAATATTAATTTACCAATACTGTAGTTATAGTCCTAAATTAAATCTCATTAACATGTTCGTATTCACATGAGCTTTATTTATAATAAATAAGGACATTTCCGGTACCTGAATTTTTACTTACAGTCGGTTTTTCATAAAAATAATATCAGCCTATGAAAATTTGTTAAAGATTATTTAAAATTTTTAAATGTATGCAGAACTTCGAACACCGGTTCTTTATAATAATGATAAAGTGTGATTAAACTGCACAATAAAGATATCATCGATTTAAACAAATTCGTAAAAAAAAGTGGTCTAGTGGCTTGCTGTGCATAGTCAAGTATATTGAAGCTTTACTTCTTGAGAAGTGGAGTTGGTACGAAGAGGAAGCAGAGAGAAATTGATTGGCCGTCATATGCTGATGAAACCGTGGTTGAAATAGGAGAGCTTGTTATAGAAACAAAAAAAAAAAAATGGAAAAAACCCATAAATCCGTACGGCTATGTGAGAAAGAATCGGAATTTTATTAGAAACAAAACACCAACGATTCTTAATGTGAAGATAGGAGGAAATGAAGTTGAAAGCGGAGATTTTAATTAGGAAACGATATCCAAGCAGAGATCGGCGAATATAAAGGGGATACATATTTGTTTCGGATCGAACTGCGGGAATAGGGAGTTTTAAAGCACAAATGAAAAGGCGGAGGCAGAGGTAGTGAATTTTATCAAGTTTGGATAGGAGCGTTTTGCAGGAATTACCGTAAATGAAAGAACAATAATCAAGTTATTTCTGAGGAGATAGAACTTTTAAAAGGTTCAAAGTTAACAATTTAAAAATAATGTTGATTAAAATAAAAAAGAATCGTTTTTTTTTTTTTTTTTTTAGTGCTAAATTAATTACTTTTCAGTGTGGCCAAAGATAACAGTTTTAATAAAAGAAAAATTTTAGCTGTTAAATTTGTTAGTTTTTAATTCACATTAACGATTAAAGTTTTTTTCAGTAAAATATTATTAAGATCAAACATTATTAAATCATATATTACTTTTTTATTGCGCCCAATTATAAATTACGCTACTTTTCTGACTTTATTATTTTTAATTATTTATACTAAGATTGCTGCACCAACGCAATACTGTTTCACGTTTGTAAACAGATTTTACGCATTTACACATTAATCGAAACGTTTACCATGTATACGATATATGTATTTTTAAATTAAAATATATACAATTGCAAATCAATTCAAATTTGAAATTTTAATATCTTCTACGGAAATATTTGTAAAAAGTATTGAAGCAATAATGTGTAAAAAATTAACACTTAAATGGATTCAGTTACTTTATAAAATTTAAAAAATACAATTTACCTGTACGAATTATGTTTATATTTATTTATATGTTATTAAAATAGCATTAATTTAACACTAACCTAATAAATAGTATAAGGCAATAATATAAACAAAAAAGCGTAATCATTTTAACGATATTTTTAAACTCCAAAATAAAAATATGGTTTTGTTACTTCATAAATGAAGAATAAAATATAAGTGCGATATCGCAACAGAATAAATAAGTTTAAATATGTTATAAATATGTTATAATTCACTATTTTGTTTCATTGTGTTAACAGTACCGTGTAGGAAAATATAAAATTGTACAACTGTATTGTGTCGCACCGCGGTAAATCGATCTTTCGATGACTATCATTCTCTATTACTATGTAAAAAAATTAAATTGTTGTCTCGCCCGATACAATACCGTGCTCTGTGTGCAGCAACCTTTAGTGTTTAATTTAAAATAAATCTCACTTTATATGAGAATGTTCGTTATAAATGAATTAAGACGATAATTTTATGCAAATTAATAAACACATAACCATTATAAAAATGAAAAATAAGAGGAAAAAGCATTTACTTTCGCTATAAAAAACGGAATTTGTAACTTTTAAACTAGGAGAAGCTAATAATGTATAAAATATAAAATAAAAAAATTTAAAAGGATAATATCAATTTAGTGAAATTCTTAAACTGCCCCTGTTGCTAAATCAGCCAAGTGGTGAGAAATTATAGCGAAATATACGATTAATCAGAACTGAACAACGGAAAGGGAAATATAATATTGGAAGTTAATTTGAATTTTATTTTCAATTCCGTCACTTTTGTTATTTTATTTTGAGAATAAAATGTATAATGTAACGTGTTTTTATTAAAAAAGACCGTATAATTGCAAAAATTTTCATTTTAAAAAAAAGGAAATGTAAAATCGCGATAACTTAAACTTGTGCATACATCGATTTTATTACTATTTCCTGCCAACATTAATAACTTAATAGGACCTCGTCGATAACTACAACAAATTGTTTTACTCGACGAAATTTGTATTTTGGAGCACAATTCATTATCATAAGTAAATTGGGCAAAATATGGTGCATCACCGCCAGCAAAAATTCGATCTTCTATGAATCGCGCAACATGTATTCCGCCGCCGTCCATACTCGTAAAAATTGTCATAGGTTTTAACATACGTTGGTGCCATAATGATGCACGCGGTCCTCCACCACAAACAAGCCAGTCGTCATTCAAACACACAGCACCTACCCAATTTCCTAACTCAGGACGGTTCAAAGATAAATTTTTGTATGGCTCAATTAAATCTGTAGCGTCTGGGCTGCGTGTGTCCCATAATCTTATGCTTCCGTCTTCACTGGCAGAAACTAATCTAAAGTCTATCGTTGAAATATCGTGAATATAGTTTGTATGTCCAACGTAAGTTTTCAAACATTTGCCGTCTTCGAGACTAAACGCGTACACGTTAGTGTCACCGCATCCGGCGAATAAAACCATACTAGAATTTCCTTCACCAATATAACCAACTGCCAAACAATTAACTTCCTGCGCTTTTAATCCATCGTTCAATTTAGGAATGTGTACTATCCAAGATGTTTTAGGATTACCACTAATTACACCATTCCACTCCCAACCAGTAATTTCGCCATTTGTTCCGATAATAAAAAAATTATCCGTGTAAACCATACTGTTTACAGCTAAATTATTATTCGATTTAAATCGGAATTTTGGCTTAATACGTACGGATTCATCCTGATCGAACGAAGAGCAATTCGTATAACTTGACAAACCTTTTATATCGTACACAATTATATCGCCAAATATATTACCCGCTATAAAATACCCGCCACAAGGCGAAAAACACGTAGAGCACACAGTATTATAAATTTTTTTATCCATTCTGATTTTAAAATTAAAAACACTAATATTCGTTCGTAAAACTGTCGGTCATACAATTTTTTCGATATTTACATTTACAACCGGCTTTTTATGAAAAGATTTTATATTCAGGCAGTACTCATGTAAACAAATCGGAAACAACAAGATCGAGGAAATCATTTTTTATTTTACAAAATATATTTTTTACGTGATTTTTATTTACATTTAAATATTTAATAAAACAAAATTCTTTCTTTTTCAATTTTTTTAAAAATAACTAATAGTATAAAATATATAATGTAAAACGAAAAAAAAAAATTCAGAGGAAATTTTATTTACATTCCAATTATCGCCAAAATAAATTATTACTATTGAATAATTAATCTTATGTTTAAAACGTGGCCGGTTATCAACTTTTAGCTTTTGGCTTTTGGTTGGCTTTAAGCCATGGGAATCTTTTTTTTGATGTTCAAGCAATATACATTTTGAAAGTAATATTACACTATTGAAAATCTGTATTTGTTACTTGTTCTTTTCACAGCTTGTGTCAGAAAGTTTTAATAAGTAGATTTTTTAACAGTTGTTTCTTTTACCTGTCTGTTCATCCTACTCTTCCTCCCTATTCATTGTTCCTTTTTTATCCCTCTCTTTGACGTTCTAATATTATTTTTATTGTTTGTATACATTGTAGCCATTCTCTGCTGCCTTTTTCTAGATTTTGCTTTTTCCTGATTTCCTCTCCACATTGTCCTCTCCATTCTGATGATGTAGTTATCTGTGACGCCGATTAAGTGTTCCTACAGTGTTCATCTCTTTCTGTGAAGCATTCTGCTCTGTATTCTAATTTATTGAGAGTTGGGATTTCCACCTCTCCACTAGTTATTCCTGCTATCTGTTCCATTTTATTAAAGATTTCTGATTGGATTAAATTATAATCAATGTTTTTCCGTTCTATTTGTTTTTGAATATAGGTCCTTGGTTGATGAGCCCAAGGGGAAAAAAAGAGCTCTTCTTATGTAGTAAAGTGAAATTTTGTTTTTTTATGATAAAAGGATGATAAAATATCTCACATTTCTATTTTATTTTTTTTGTTCCTCCTTCTTTTCTCAATCTCTTTCTCTAATTTTAATTTTTGTCTTGGTAACTTCTTCGATCTAGGAAAGCTTACAGTGTACATAGATGTTGACAATGATGGGGGATTCCTTCCATTACACTACTGGAAGTGAATAACAATACACAGATTACCAAGGTAAGTATTGTTCTAATAGATACCAACAATTGCAATGACACAACTAGTTTTACTCACACGTCACCATTCAACAAGTCTGCTATATATGAATATAGGAAATAGTAATAATAACCATAATAGCGGTAGTGCTGATAACAGTAACAAAAATATTGCTAATAATAGTATCATTAAGACCAATCATAATCTCTCTAATAACACAAGTAATGAATTGTATAATTTCGTCCCTCATAATAATATAAATTTAATTCATGATAATAAAGACTTCAAAGTTTTTAATGAAAAATTATATCTCCCCGATTCAATCATAGCGCCTTAAAAATAACTGATATTCTAAGAAAAAATAATTTATGGAAAGACATTACTGAAATGGAGAAAATTTTTTGGAATAGAAAGTAATGTTGATATTAAGTTTTCAAATGATCAGATTTATGAAAGACTCCTATCCTTTTTTGGTCAATAATATTAGGAGATTAAATAGAAGAGTCAAAATTAATGATGAAGTACAATTTATTCCTAGTTCTTCCATTCTGATATCATTTGACGGTCAATCATTATTGTCACATGGATATCAAGTTGGATTGTAAATTCTTTGTCTGTCTGTTGATTGATGTTTTAGAGATACACAGTGCAAGGGCAGCTCTAGGCGTCTTTGATGAGGAGAAACTGATCAATTAGAAGAAGTGTGATTTGTATATTCTGTAGAAGCCAACATAGAGCTACTGACAGTGCATGTTCCAAGAAAAAAATACATACACAAATAAATGAACTTATGACATAACATAATCTTAGCTTTCAAGAAACTTGAATTTACCACCCTTGTATCGTCAGGATAACTTGTACTTCAATACAGTCATTAAAAATCGTTTTTCTCTGTTGGCAGTAGAAAATAATGTTTCTCTTATTTCTTGGGGTAACCGGAATAAGGATCAGCACATCACTGGGTCATTTAAATCAAAATCAATAAGAAAGACTGGATGCTTCAATCATAATCAATTAATCACAATTCCAATTTCTGCCTAAAACAAACAGTTTCTTTTGATCGTCCGATGAAGAGAAGAAAGTAAACAAGGTTGGTTTGAAGAAATTAAACAGACAAGATGGGTCATCGAAACTAATCAGTAATTCAAATTTCTCAATTAATAATATTGTTGTGAACAGTTTCCCTACTGTCTCAAATATATGAGAAACTACATTTATTGAACGGTTAAAATAAATAAAGTTCCATATTTTATTGTCTTCATTTGCCTTTTAAAATCACTGGATACTACATGCACAAGAAAAAAAATAAAACGTAAGAAATTAAAAATACTTGTGTAAAACCGTTTAACTAAAAAAGAAAAAGAAAAAACAGAAATAACATTAACATTCTTCGTAGCAAATAAAGAACAAAAAAAAATGGCGTATATCCAAAAATCGGCGAACACAGCCCTGCTGTGAATTATTTAAGACATGCTATACTACATTGTTGTCGCAATGACCCTTTCTTATGGTCCGGCCACTTAAAAAAAACTGCTGCCGGAATTATACTTACACTATTCACACACAACACAAGATAACAGCAAATAATAATCAAATTTAAAGAAAAAATCAGTGATAATTTTATATATACGAGCAAGGGCGTCGCCAGCCGATGAGCTGGGAGGGGACAAGGTGATAGAAAGAGGATATGAGTTATAGGAAAAATAAAATTTATAAGTTGTAAAGGTTTAATATTTTATTAAACAAGAATAAAATCTTAATTAAAACATAATTTTTGTGGGTTTCTGGCAAATTGTTCTACTACTTTATTATAAAAGTCTTCCAAATTGTCCATGATTACACGCCTATGAATATTCATCATGGCCAGTTAATTAAAAAGTTTCAAGGCTTCGAGAGGGGAAGCTGCTCCCCCCGCCCCTCGTTGGTGACGCCCATGTATACGAGTATATAAGGAAATTACTTACAACAGCAAAAAGAATCTGGAACCCAATGTTTCCGGTAGTATTAATAATAAAGGATCCAAAATTGTATCTATTAATAAAAAGAGTACCAGAAAATTAAACATAATTCTGCAGACGTTTGAAACTATATATATATATATTGTAATTATTTTAATGTTATAATCTGTGTGATTTTCTTTTCTTTTCTGGTCAAGTTCTACTGCTAATGTTATGATAAAAATTCTACAGATGAATTGTAGGAGTGTTTCAGAGGCCTTCCTCACCTATGAATCTATTAATATTATCTTTTTTTTTTTTTTTTTTTTTTTTTATGGCCTGGCGGCTAAGTAGCTTACCATTTGGCCACCTCATCTGACACCTGATTATTTCCTAATAAAGCCTTTGCTGTTAATAGGAATTCCTGTTTTTAGGATAATAGGGAAGATGGCCATTGAAAAGTGACTATCTTAGCGAAGAATAGCGTCAATTTTAGACGAATTGATGCACATTTAATATCTTATAATAACGATATTAGATCTAACGTAGCTGCTATTTCTACAATAATTGGTAAATTCCCAATTTCTATCATTTCCCACTGATCTCCATCAAACCATGCTATTAATGGGCCAATCCTCTTACAGTCATTAAAAGCACTGAATCATACTCATGTTTTATTTGTGGAATATCTTAAAGCCCTCAGATAAGTTTGAGGATGTAACTGTAATGACAGGAAAGGCTCTTTTGGAAGGCATTGCCGATTCTTATTTTAGTACATGTTTTTCAAATGATGTTTTAGGTACCTTTTTAAATGAAAATGTATTATTTAATGTAAATATTAATAAATCTAATTTGTTACTATTTCAGTACAAACTTCAATAAGCACTACTTAATGGGTTACATTAAGGTTGCTATTACATTGCATCTATATATTTTATATTTATTTATTTTATTCAAATTTTTTTTTTATTTAGTTTCTTTATTTCATTTATATTTTTACCTTTTATTCACTTAGCTCTATTTTTATTTTACTCCAGTTATTACAGCTGCAGTACATGTCAGAGCAGGCCCGTTCCCAGAATTTTGGAGGGGGGGGGGGGTGAAAATTTTCTTTGCATATTTATTTTATAATACATTTTTCACTAATATTCCTACTATTAATAATTTCCATCATTTTGATTTATATATTAATAATTTACATAAATGAATTACCCTGTATATGAACATTAATAAAAATTACATATGTTATTGATTATACTCGTAATAAAAAAATTTTTGCATAAAATATTAATGAAGTACCTAAAAATATGGAGCATATTTTTTCTTTTTTCTTTTAAAAGTAGGTAAAAACACCCTAAAAAATCATCAATATTTATTTTAAATTTATGATTTTTTTCAGACTTTTTTGTATTTATAATAACTATTTCAGTTCTCATGGGGGGGTGGTTACCCCCCCCCCCCCGTGGACACGGCCTTGTGTCAGAGCTGAAATTTTGTAAGAATATGTGAACTGGCTTGGTGAAAGGTTATATATATATATATATATATATATATATATATATATATATATATATATAAATAATTTTTATGCTTAATCTGTAGATTTAATTCTCAAATAGATTCAATTTTGTTAGTTTTTACAATAGCTTTATTTTCATTTAATTCAAATTATTCATATACTTGTCTTGTATGTTATCTTATTTAATTAATAATTTATTTATTTTTTCTCCTGTTTTCCACACATTTATACAAACAACTTTTTATTCTGCTTTAATTCAATTTATTATATGTACATCACTTCTATTTTTATTATTTGTATTTAATTAAATTTACGTTTATTTATTGTACCTTCCTTCTATTTCCTTTTTGTTTCATACGTCTGCGATATTTTATTGTAATTTTTATTTTTTTATTTCCACTATTCGCGCTATGTAAGCGTATATGTGGGTTTTATAGCAATAATAATAATAAAGAATTTGATTTGAATTTGAAATAACGGCTATTGTATAACTATGCCTCTAAAGGTAGTTAAATGGAAAAGGTGTGACCTTGAATCAATGAATTAGAGAAGCCACAGCGTTTTTAGGAACTGTTTCATTTTTTTTTTTTTTTTTTTTTTTTTTAACCCCCCTTTGGGCATATCAACAAAGGATCTTCGCCCAGAAACGAAAGGAAGGAGAAGGATCAGTTAAATGTAGATTCGGTCAGCTATTGATAGGAACTGTTTCATTGCGCCGCGAATGCAGCGCATCAGTTGTTTAGTATAATAATTTTTTCTACATTTAGATGCTTTATTATGATAAAACAATCAGTGGCGTAGCGTGAATTTCAGGACTGAAGTAGCGCGCCACTATCAATTATTTTTTTACATAAAAATGAACATGCGTAAAATTCGGTTAAATACAGAACAGAAATGAAAATGAATTAAGAGAAACGAAATGTCTCGTTTTTTCATGAATTAATTCAATTTTCCGGTTCTTGTTTGCGAAAGGGTCTGTTACATTATCACGAAAAGATGGTCGTTTCCCCTAATGTGTCGATAATAATTCTTTTTCAATACTGAGAAAAGCTAATAAAAAATCACCTCTGAATGAAAATATATTTTTATTGAATTCACTATTATATACTAAGGTAGAAGTTTTTTTTTTTTTTTTTTTTTTTACCCCCCCTTGGGTTTGCTAGCAAAGAGCATTAGCCCAGCAAAAAGGAATAGACACATGGAATAGAATAGAAATTATATTTTTATTCTGTCGGCAATGGAATCAAGGAACACCCCTAGGACAGGAACAACAGAGATAGTAGGTAGAGAAAGAACATAAGAGGCGTTGAAAGGAGCAGGAAGAGCAAGCTTTAAAAAATGACAATAAAGTAACTCACGCTCGCGAGATAAACCGGAGCACTCGAAGAGCACGTGATTCGCATCGCAAACATACTGGGAACCTTCAGGATCCAATGGACAAAAAGGAGAATCAGCCAAAGAGTAGCGATTTAGTGAAGAAGGAAGGAGACTATGCGAGAAACGGAGGCGAGATAATTTAGTAATTATGGACCGATGCAAACTGGGAAACTCATAGAACCAAGGACGAGGGGGAGGAACAGGATTAATCAAGAGATAAAAGGAATTAGGATTAGCGAAAAGAGATACATAAACAGAATGCCAAAGTCTAAGATGGCAGGATTTAGTTGGAAGAAGAATATTGTGTGCTGGAACCCTACTAATAAAATTCCCATTGGAAACAGCAGCTTTAGCAAGGAGGTCGACGGCTACATTTCCATCAATGCCTGCATGTCCTGGAATCCAAAGAAAGTCAATCTGGGTACATGTCGATGAGGATAGATCATGAAGAAGAGAACGAATAGAAAGGATAATAGCATCAGTGGAAGGAGAAAGGGAAGGTGGAGATAGCGCTAGAAGAACACTTAAAGAATCAGAAACAATAAGGAATTTGGAAGAACTTGCAGAAGAGGAAATATAAATAATGGCTTGTAGAATGGCAACAGATTCTGCAGTAAAGACAGAACAAAAGGACGGAAGTCTAAAAGACCGAGAATGAAAGAACTGAGGGCACAAGAATGCCGCCCCAACTCCGATCGGGCTCTTCGATCCGTCAGTAAAAATTAAAGAGTGATAAGGTAGAAGTTCAGGAAATGAGATTAAATAAACAAATAATACAGTGCAAAAGATGCCAGTTATATGGTCATTCTCAAAATTATTGCAATCTGCCATTTCGTTGCGTAAGATGTGGCAATAAACATGATACTAAAAAATGCAATCAAGCTAAGGAACTTAAACCAGTTTGCGCGCTGTGTCAAGGGGATCACCCTGCTAACTATAGAGGTTGCCCTAAGTACAGGAGATTAATACAGTATCGAACTCAGTCTACAAATAAAACTATAAATAGAAATTACTCAAGACGATACCAGGATTTCCCTCCTCTGGAGAATGATCATGAGATAACTAAACAAACCTGGGCAGAGAGAGTAGGAAATTCTGGAAATAAACGAAAAGAAAATAACACTCATATAAATGAGGTTAATGTCGATGATTACAGTAGTTTAAAAATTATGGAAAAGTTTTCGTCGCAACTCACTGAAACAATAGATAAGTTAATTAATAACTTCCAATCACTGATTTCACCATTGGTCACAATATTAAATAAACTGTTAGATAAACTGGCACTATGAGTTTGGCTGCACCTACCAAAAGTGCATTAGTGATCATGTTATGGAACTGTAATGGAGCTATTAATAAAACGTATGAACTGGAAATATTTCTTAATATGAACAGAGTGGACGTGGCACTCATCACCGAGACTCATTTAACTTACAATAATAGTTTTAGCATTAAAGGCTATAATAGTTATTGCATAACGCACCCTGATCAGAGAGCTCATGGAAGAGTAGCAATACTAGTCAGATCTAACTTAACTCATGTTAAAAGCTATGACGAAGCCACGTTTGGATACCAAATAGTAGCGGTCAATTTAAAGGTGGACAATGATGATTACACGATGGCCGCTATATATGGGTCACCCTCTTTCGGGCGCGATCTTTCGGGCGCAGCCTCTTTCGGGCGCAGGCGAGCTCAGACCTTTTTACAGACCACCTACGGTGATTTTCAGGTATTATCCGTTAAACGTTATCGTCTGTGTTAGTGAGAAACATGAGTTACCAAATACTGCTATCAGAAATTCCGTCCAAAAAATACCGTTCTTCGTTAGCGATTTGGTTTTTCCGCGCGTATAGCATGTTATATATGCATATATAATCGCGAAACACATATTTTACATGATTTTATTTGGTTATTCGCTTTTTTTTAAATATTTTCTATTTTTTTTTTTTTTAAATAACGACTTCAGCGTGAAATACTGATTAACAGACTTTCGCGATGTAAATTTAAGAGTTCTGTTAGCAATAGTGATACGAAACAGACGAAAATTATTAATATTAATTATCGGTCAAATGGATTGTCGGTTTTCTTCATTTTTTTTTTTTTTTTGCTAATGTATAGTCAACCGTATTTAAAAAATTACAAACTATCAACTCTACGCCATTTAAAGTGTAATATAACTGGATTGAATTTGCTTCTGATACATATTCCTTATATTATCTTTCTTTTTTATTCATATCTAGCAAATTTATTTGAGGATACGTTTATTAAAGTTTTTTCTGTTATCTATGATTTTAATTATATATTTAATTCCTTGACGAATCAACCCTGATTTCAAAAAAATATCGAAAAAGACAAACAAAGGCGCAAAAATTTTTAAACATAAACACATTTATGTTAATAATACTAGGCGAGAAATATATACGATATTACAAATTAAAAATTAAATATCTTTGTTTTGAATTTAATATTATGTAAATGTAAATTATGGTAATCTTTAAATTAACTCACAGAATGTTCAGTACATGAAACATCCTGCCCGGCTAACCTCTTTCTTTTTATTTAGAAAAATTTTAAATCTTCAAAACACTGGACTAATATTATTTTCGTAAAAATTTTAATAAAGCCAATAAGGAAGAAGCTTTTCCTGTTTTGTCTAATAATGAAGCGAGCGGCTCATAAAAAAATTATAATAATTAGAAAAATCGACTCGGCAATACTTGACGCGTATTTTGTAGGGAAAAAGAAAAAGTAAAGAAGTAAGTTGAGAAACAGAAGCGATTAATTAATTTTCTACTGTGAAATAGTTTTTAATAAAAAAAGGAAAAGAACCGTCAATGGCTATAGCCCACTTTGTAATCAACATGTTTGTTAGTTACAAAACGCGTTTTAACCGATTTTTTTTTTCTAGAATTTTGTTTTTTTACTAACTTATCACACTAAATTGCAATAATACTTTCTAAATATTGTCAGTTCAGCTGGGTTGGATTTGAGTAACACAAAGCTTTAAAAGGAATAATTTGCAGGTATTCGTTATTTAAATCATCGTTCTATCAATTTACATTAAATATTTATAATAGTAACTTAATTTACTTCTGTTTCTCATCATATCGGCTATCTTTACTAAAGGTTTTTTGGTTTCATTTGGAAAAAAAAAAATTCTTTAGTGGCGGTAGTGAATAATATGAAAGAAGCTATATTTAGTTCTTTATATCTGCTTATTGGTAATGACTGCAAAACCTAAATGAGAATTACCTTTTTCGACCTTAGTCTTATTTATTTATTTGGGCACGTCAATCAAGGTCCTTTACTCGGTTTGCATTTCGATACTTATGATATGTTGTTGCAAATACTAAATTACCCGTACGCTTGCTTGTTTTCTTTTTGTATTTGCTGAACAGAAAAGTCCCGTTGAGGCAAAATGTGATCAAACAATAAATGAGTAATTCTTAAAATGAGCACGATCGCCTATTTGTTTTTATATAGTTATTTCATTAATTTATCCAGAATGATTTGTCAGTTAGCCGTAGTATGTTTGTTTTTATTTCTGTTCGATTCTTTTAGGTTGCTTTTTCAGATTTAACCTCATTTGGCCTAAAAGTAAAACGCACAGAAAGAAAAAAATGTTTAATATTTATGAAAAAATGAACTTGCTCCTGCGTGTATATTTTGTAGTAAACGAAAACATAAAATTTCACATGAAGTAGGCGTGGAAGAGAGAAGAGGATAAATTTTGAACATATTTATAAGAAAAATAATATTCTAGTCCGTCGTTTTTTTTTGTTTCTTTTTTTCACATACGGCTTAAACACAACTGTGCCGACATCAAGCTGAGCCTGTTAAATTAGCTTACAGCATACTACACAAATTACAATGTTTGGTCGTTTAGTAATAACTGAAATTTTCAAAAACCACAAAAATTGGAACAATATCCTCATTATTCTTCGATAAGGAATCAATCTTTCTTATATGAAATGGATACAGTTTTATTTAATAAATAGGTATTTTCTGTAACACGCATAAACAATATTTAAGTTACCAACAATCTGAAACCTATAGTATGTATTGCGATTAAACTGTCGCAAAAAAATTATCCCCTCTTTCCCCCTTTCCACAAGAATGATAATTTCTTAAACCATATATATATATAGAAGGTACAACCAGTGTTCATACAGCTAGTCGAATTAGAAATTATGTTTTTACTCTTTCACGTTTTCCCAACAAAATAAGAGTTTGCAATTATAATATAATAATAATAACATTAATTATAAATATAGAAATAAACGATTTCGAAATCTTACATATAAGTAATAATAATAATACCTATAATACATGCAAACACTAAAGTTAACTAATTACATTGTGCTACACCACGAAGATAATCTTCGAGCTGAAGCTGATTATAATTTGTTGCGACTTTCAACAAACGTTTGTCGCAATCGACATATTTCTCTTTTTTACTCGGTTTTCTTTATTTTGTTGATATTATATCACGTTCGTAGACGAATGACAAAAACCATTATGTGTCAACATCCTTTGCGGCATTCTTTTTTTTTCGGAACAGAAAAGTAAAAATAACAATAATGGCAAGTTTTACACGCATTCATTGTACGTTTTGTTATGTTCTTCTGTTAGGAAAATTAACCATTTTCTTAGAAATTAAAAACCGAATAGCCAATCGTACAGGTTATGAACAGTGCAGGTAAATAAATTTCACCTCTTATGAAGCTATTCCGGATTTGGTCAAATAAACAAACTGAAGCACTACACTTATTTACAGAAAACAGTTTCATTCGTTAATTCTCCGTACTACGGTCATTATTAAGAATAATCTATTCGAAAAATATTCTAGTAATTCTTCTTCCGCCGAAATAATAATAACTGCTTTACAATAGACCTATAGTCAATTCCAAGAAAAATGTATGATTTTTTCCATGACGATTTTATTACTTTTTCTTCTTCTTTTAGTCCTACAGATTCGCATATTGTAAAATATTCGAGGTCCTATTCATTACCTCGTTTCAATCACTCGCAGGAAATCCCCCATGGTGAGAACCGAACTGACAAAAAAAACTGACGCTCGTTTGAGAAACATAAGTAGTTTACAATATATCCATAGAATTATTTTCGGCATATATGTTTTTAGTGCTGTTGTATTTTTTCGGAATACTCACTGGCGATCAATATTTTCTGAAATAATTACATATAACGGTTATAAAACAAATATATACTTTTAAGAATGTCAAATAGTTGTTTAAAAATCGGAAAATTTTTGTTACTTAATTATGTTAATTTTATTACTAAATGAGCTGTTTTATTGATGTTTTTGCATGGTTTAAAAATGGATTCTGGTTTATGTAGGTCATATTTCACAGTAATAAGAAAAAATGATTCCAAGTAATTAATCCGTGTTACATAACGTGCAGAATTAAATATCGAGCTCTAAAATATTTATTTTGCAGGTAACTATATTTTAGAAAAAATAAATAAATAAAAAAAAAATATAATATAATTTTATCGCAAATACAGCAAAGTAGTTGAACGTAATGTGTCAACCGCCAAGGATATAATATGATAAGTATGAATTATCGTAATTTCAATTTACATAATACTAAATTAAAAACAGGGCCAGTCGATTTGGCTCAAACGAATGGGTTCCGTTAAAAATAAACATAAGAATAGAAGAATAATTTCTTAAAAGTAATAAACGATTTTTTTTAGTAGTTTTTCATAATCATTGAAGTTAATTTAATTTAATTTTTTTGCGAATGTAAAAATTTATTATAAAGCACATGGATTTCGTTTGAAAGCAGAAAATCTGTCACAGAGGGAAATTATTCCTATGATCTACTAATTCTTTCTGAAATTTTTTATTGAAATAACCCGCTAAACGAATACATAATCAGAACTTCAAGTCTTTATAACCGAAAATAATTCTTTTTGCGATATACGAATGCAAAAGAAGCATTGAAAACAGCTGGTTTATTTTCTAAACAAATTAATTACTAATTTCACGGGTGTTTTTTTTATTCATTACGCCTTAAATATGATAATTATAGAAGAAAAAAAAATTAAAAACTCACTAAGGCTAAACTAGGTCTACTTGGAAAAAAGACGAATTCGAAATGTAACGAGACGAATCGTGTTGCGGCCGAAACGAAATGACTCTCCAGGTAGGTATAAAAAGATTATAAAAAAATGTGAATACTCCTACACCCGGCATAAACATGTAGGTTACTAATTAAGACTTAGTAGCTGGAAAATAAAAAAAAAAATCGCGATACTGCATTTTTAATTTTGTGAAAACTATCCGCCAAGTTACGCCTGTTTATTAATTAATAAATATTCTAAAAACTTTCAATTATTATATGTATAAAAATTTTCACTGACTGCTTTTACTTGGACTTGGGACGTGTTCACCACATTAATATTTTTAAGTTAATTCTAAAAACGAGGAATATGTCAATTTATATATTCTTGCTTGTACGCAATTTCAGGTAAATACGAAAAGATTATAAAAACTGTGATTTTAATTCGTCATTTAATTTGATGAGTCCATGCTATTCAGTAGGAGTGTTATTCTGGGTTAATTAAATCATTTTGCAATGTAGATGTATCTCATATATTTACAGTTTGCCACTTCAGTCACGTGTTTATAAATACTGGCATTCCCTCAATGGTCCAAATTCGACCATAATTATCGTTAAAAATTTAAAAAAAACATATATAAATTTGTATATTTCCAAAATTTTTTTCCCATTCTTATACATTCGTTCATTATATATCTGAGAACTTATACTTTTATATGTACTTCCAATACAAAAATTAAATGACACCTTAAGATTTAGTACACTTTAAAAAAGCGAATAATGATGATTATTAAGAAAAATTAAAACATTTCAATAAGAACAGATTTACTAGTTGCAGCGATTTCCTTCTTCAATTTTTGTATTACTTTTTTATTTAAATACGAAACAAAAAGGATAACTGTTTCCATAATTTTGTGTACTGATAGCTCTTAAAGATCATCAATAGTTACTAAACAGAAAAAAAAAGCAAAAAAATCGGTTAATAAAAAGTGGAGAAGAAGGTACTGAACTGTTTTGTCTTTGCCTATTTATATACAGAAGAAAATTATCCATTATTTTTAAAATAGAATTTCCCGCAGTGCATTTATCGGGAATATTTAAACAAATTCAAGGTTTGAAAACTTCTTCCTTATTGGCTTTATTAAAATTTTTACGAAAATAATATTAGTCCAGTGTTTTGAAGATTTAAAATTTTTCTAAAGAAAAAAAAAGAGGTTAGCCGGGTAGGATGTTTCATGTACTAAACATTCTGTGAGTTAATTTAAAGATTACCATAATTTACATTTACATAATATTAAATTCAAAACAAAGATATTTAATTTTTAATTTGTAATATCGTATATATTTCTCGCCTAGTATTATTAACATAAATGTGTTTATGTTTAAAAATTTTTGCGCCTTTGTTTGTCTTTTTCGATATTTTTTTGAAATCGGGGTTGATTCGTCAAGGAATTAAATATATAATTAAAATCATAGATAACAGAAAAAACTTTAATAAACGTATCCTCAAATAAATTTGCTAGATATGAATAAAAAAGAAAGATAATATAAGGAATATGTATCAGAAGCAAATTCAATCCAGTTATATTACACTTTAAATGGCATAGAGTTGATAGTTCGTAATTCTTTAAATACGGTTGACTATACATTAGCAACAAAAAAAAAAATGAAGAAAACCGACAATTCATTTAACCGATTATTAATATTAATAATTTTCGTCCGTTTCGTATCACTTTTGCTAACAGAACTCTTAAATTTACATCGCGAAAATCTGTTTATGAATATTTCACGCCGAAGTCATTATTTTAAAAAAGTGAATAACCAAATAAAATCATGTAAAATATATATTTTGTGATTACATATGTGTATGCATATATAACATGCTGTACGCGTGGAAAAACTAAATCGTTAACGAAGAACGATATTTTTTGGACGGAATTTCTGATAGCAGTATTTGGTAACTCGTGTTTCTCACTAACACAGATGACAACATTTAACAGATGATACCTGAAAATCACCGCAGGTGGTCTGTAAAAAGGTTGAGTTCGCCTGCGCCCGAAAGAGGCTGCGCCCGAAAGAGGCTGCGCCCGATAGAGTCGCGCCCGCTTTTTCGCGCCCGATAGAGCGGTCCCCGCTATATATTGCCATCCCAACATTATGATACCTAAGGAAACGTTAAAAGTAATAATTAACGGGCTGGGTAGCAGAGTAATTATGGGTGGTGATTACAATGCCAAGCACTATGCATGGAATTGCAGCACAACAAATGCAAGGGAAGAATAATTTTCAAAATAGTAAATCAAGGTGATCTAAATGTGATTTCACCGGATAGTCCAACCTATTGGCCGGCACACACAAATCACATACCTAGAGTCTTGGATTTTTTCATCACTAAAAATATACATAAGGTAAAAACTAGCTGTAAAGCAATTCCGGAGTTAAGCTCAGACCATATACCAGTGCTGGCATGTTTCAGTGTTGCTCCTATCTTCAAAGATTTTAAACAACCACTAGTTAACAAACATATCAACTGGTCTAAATTTGCAGATTACATGGAAGATAGTACATCGCTGGACATACGGTTAAAAAAGGAAGAGGACTTAAATAGCGCAGTTGAACTATTTACAAATAATATTCATAATGCTTGTAAACTAGCCACTACTCAGCACAAATCCAAAATCCACTACAATCATACTGATACTGTACCCATAGAAATTAGAAGACTAATACAAGCCGCACGAAAAGCAAGACGAAGATGGCAATATAATAAAGTTCCGTCACGAAGATATGAATATAATCTAATTCATAGGCAACTACGCCAGTCTATCATTCAATATAATAATAATAAATATATCAAATTTTTCTCTTCATTAAATGCTGAGAATTTATCAGTTTGGACAACAACTAAGGCATACTTAAAGAAAAAGCCAAGACAAGTACCGATAAGAAAATCAAATGGAGAGTGGGCCAAGACAGAAAAGGAAAGGGCTGCTACTTTCGCCGAACATATTTATAATACCCTTCAGACACACGGGGACTTAAAGGACGATTACAACAGTTCCATAGTCCAACAGTACTTAGAGGCGCCGGTTCAACTTACGTTACCAAACAAATATGTAACTCCAAGGGAAGTTCAATGAAAGATTGCCCAGCTACGGCCAAGAAAAACTCCAGGAAAGGATGAAATAACGGGTGAATTAGTAAAACGGTTACCACCCAAAAGCATATTATTGTTAACCTACATGTACAATTCGATTTTACGACTTGGGTATTATCCGGAAGCATGGAAAGAATCCATTATTCTGATGATACCAAAACCAAACAAAGATCTAGCAAAGCCCTCTTCTTACAGACCTATAAGTCTGCTGTCTGTTCTATCGAAAGTATTCGAGATGCTATTGAAGGACCGCATACTCACATCAATAACTACTAGTAAATTAATTCCGAACCACCAGTTTGGATTCCGGGCAAAACACTCAACAATTCAACAGATTCATCGAATAGTTGATCGTATATCGGCGGCATTCGAAAAGAAGCAGTATTGCAACGCAGTTCTCCTGGATGTAGAGCAGGCATTCGATAGAGTGTGGCATGATGGCCTTCTATTCAAACTCAGAGGGAACATAAATAATGATGTATACTCAGTACTCCAGTCTTATCTAGCAAATAGAATCTTCCGAATTAAAATTAATACTACATTGTCAGATAGGTTTAAAGTACGAGCGTCAGTTCCCCAGGGAAGTATATTAGGACCGCTTTTGTATACTATATATACCGCAGATATCCCGGTAATGAATTCAACGGTACTTGGAACATTTGCTGATGATACTTGCATATTGGCTAAGCATGAAAATACAGTTTATGCATCAGCGCTCATACAAGAACACTTAGATAAAATTGCTGTATGGGCAAATAAATGGAAAATTAAGATAAATCATGATAAAAGTCAGCAAATTACCTTTACGTTAAACAAGGGTACCTGTCCACCCGTGAAGATAAATGATCATTTCTTACCTCCGGTTCAGAGTATTAAATACTTAGGAGTAATTATGGACCAGCGACTAACATGGCAGCCTCACATAACACACTTGAGAAATAAGATAGCAACAAGAATGGCCATACTAAAAAGATTTTTCGATGCACGATCGACTGTGAGGCTGTCCTGCAAGCGTCTCATATACTTGGCGGTTATAGCTCCCATATGGAGGTATGGTATTGAGGTGTACGGATCGGCAGCTAGAAGTAACATCAATAAAATCCAACAGCTGCAGTCGAAGATTCTCCTTAGAATAGTTGGAGCTCCATACTTTGTTTCTAATGACACATTACATAATGATCTGCATGTTCCTTATGTTCATGAGTACTATGCTGAGCAGTATAGAAAATTCTTTGAAAAGCTGCCAGACAGTGGTAATATCAACGTGGTCAGCATGTATCACCAGGATCTTCCAGGCGTTCCACAAAGAAGGCTAAGAAGGAAGTGGTGCCGGGATGTATTAAATCATAGCTAACGATGGAGTACATACCAGAGCTGTTGCAGAAATAGTGCAAGCAGGCTCTCCCTACCTCAACAACGCACATGGCGTAGGGTAGGGGTATCAATGATACTGAACAATGCAGTGGAGGTAAGTAATAAGCGCCGTGTTCGTAAATAGTAAACTGAAAAAAAAAAAAAAAAAAAAGGACCAGGTCCTGCGCTCTCCTCATCTGACCCATGCGCGTGGAGTAGAGTGGGATTATCAGTAACGGCGAGATCGTTTACGGTAGAAATAGATATTAAGATTAGATTAAGAGTTATACATAGTTAAAGTAATAATATTATAATTACTACTGTCAATGCTGTCACACCTCGATGGGGGTGATCAGTATAGAGTTATTGATTTATATTTAAGTATTGTTTAAAAAGAACTGTAGCGTCGCCAATAGTGGCCTAAGGGCTGGAGTGGTGTAAAATAAAAAAAAAAAAAAAAAAAAAAAAAAAAAGCCTGACCGTGTATTTCTTAAATACGTTTTTATTCGTTTCACTGCTGAGAACGATCTTTCTGCAGACGAAATGTAGTTATTAAATGAGAAAGCTTGCACACACTTCTGGAAAAGCATCTGTTAGATCTGAAGCGGCCAAGTATAAGACACGCACCGCAGTACCCTTAAATATATGTTAGAATCTTGAAAGTACACTTTTCAGACATGCAAGATTGAAAAAATTTCCGTAATTCTTTTTTAAATTTAAAAAGTCTTCTTCCAGAAAATTTTATTGAAAATTTTAAAAATTGTTTGTATTTAAAAAATTTTAAAATTTAAATTTTGTTACATCATTAAACCCCTATTATGAGACATATTTGTTTGCGTAACATCGATAATTTTTAAAAATATTCTTTTTCATGATAGCTTTCTGTCTTCCCCAAAAACTGATTTAAGTCAAAGCCATTTGCATTCCATGCATTTTTTTTTTTTACTTAAATAAAAGGTAAGCCCAACAGAACAATTTTTTATCTTCCCACAACTGTGTAAATATGGGGCATTGTTGAGCAAACATATGTTTGAAAATAGCGGTTAAATATTTTACATACATAGAGAAGTTTGATAAATTATGGAAGAGAATATTTTACATTCCTTTGGATTTTGTATTCGAATTTTCTAAACTAGGTGTTGGTTCATCACTTTGAGTAATATTAATTTTTTCTTGAAAACTTAATGAACTAAAACGAATCAATGAAAGTTTTTTAATAATACAATTGCACGTAGCCCCAATTTCGAACGTGTCTGCATTTTAACAGACTGATACATAAGTATTTGCGGCGGGAATAAGATAAACGAGCCAGTGTAGCTTCTACTGCAGATTGAAAAGCGCGACCGATCATTCTTCCAGTTCTGCTGTTAGTAAACGACAGCATGTAAAAATCAATCCAAAGAAAATGTACTGCAAATACCGCACTACCCTATGCTCGTACTCACACACACTGACATGCAAAAAAATCGCGCTGTTGATCGGTGTACGTAACCGTGAAGCAATTTGACTCAGCACTTCCAGACTGAACATGTGCGTGTATTTTTTCTTCTCTCTCAGTACACATTACTTAGGAATCGTACAGATAAAAATTCGCGCAAATGATGTGATCTTGAAGCGACACAACCTGGTGCTTCAAAATTGAATTTTTTTTTATCATCAGTACGCAGCAGATAGTCGTTCAGAGACAACTCTAGGCAGTAGTAATGTGAAATACTCGTAGTAAGCGTGTAGCTATTTATGTTACTCGCTCCTGCAGATGCTCTTTCATTTAGCCCTTCTTTGTTTCTAGTAATTTTAAATTTTGACACTTAAATTCAGCAAGTTACTTAATTTTCTTTCTGTGGCTAGTATTCTTTTCGCAAATACTAAAAAACAATTTCGTACTAATTTGTTAGGGGAAACGGCGCTTCCGTCGCTTTCATTGACGCTACGCCACTGAACACAATACAATGTTATTTTGGAATTTTTAAACTCAATTATTACAATAAAAACATTCTATTGCATACTACGAAGTATTAAATATAAAAATATATAAATATGCATCTTATTATTTCTCTTACATTATTAAATTAGTGACATTTTTTGAGGTTGATAAAAGCGATAGGATTCTTGTGGACTAGTATATCGGTCAGGGAACCAACAGCACACATACTGGTTTAAAATACAATAGTTTCGTGAATTATTTTTAGAAACATTATTAAGCTTTTGGCAAATGAAATAAAATCCATGTTTTATGCCGATGTTTTACGCCGTATTCAAAACAACCTACAATAGCATGGTAAGCTGACCATTTTGTATTAAAAAATTAGTAAAATTATTTTCCTATAGAGAGCGCATCGCACACTACACCAGTGCTTTGAATAGAAATCCATCAAATCCAGGCTAAACCGGAAATAGTGACATTTTTCAAGGTTGATAAAAGCGATAAAAGAGCCTCGTGGACCAATATCAGTTAGCGAACAACAGCAGACACACATACTGGTTTAAAGTACAATAGTTTCGTGAATTATTTTTAAAAATTTAAGCATTATTAAGTTTTTGGCAAATAAAAGATAAACCCGAGTTTTATGCCGATGTTTTGCGTCGTATTCGAAGCAACACACACAATAGCATGCTAGGCCGACCATTTTGTATTAAGAAATTAGTGAAATTATTTTCCTGTAGGGAGCGCATCACACATTACACCTGTGCTTCGAACAAAAGTCCATCGAAGTCCAGAAAAGGACGAGTGTCTCGGGATCACTTTTCGTATTTAATTTTCTTTTGCCATTATATGTAAAATAACTAAATAGAACTGTACAAATTTCCACATTTCGCTATAATATCAATATTAAAACGAGGGGTTTGGTAGTTATTAAGTTTTTTAACCGTATTCTTTTTCGCAAAATCACAGTCGTTCCCTGAATATTAATCAACGTTTTTACGTTTCAATCATAGTATTTCATTCGGTTATTATTCTATTTGGTAGATGAGTACTCTGTGTTGCTTGATTCAGTACAAAAAAAATTTTGAAGTGATTAATAAGGTTAATAGAGGATAGAAAATATTCATTCACCATCAATGTAAAAAAAGTATTCAGATGTTTTCTAATTTTTGTGTTACCAAACGACTTATTTCTGACTAACAATACATTATTTGTGTGAATTAAAGTATTCACCTATGCGAGATTCAGAAAAATTAAGTTTAAAATACATACAAAAAAAAACAACAAATAAACATTAAAGTACGAATTACGAAAACAAAAATTAAGTCTGAAAAGTTATCTGCGGTAAGTAATTTGCATTTTTAAATGAAAGTCAAAAATAACATTATAAAAAAAATTGAATGAAATTTGATTTCCCAACAATTGAAGCAATTTACCAAACTAAACACTTGAATGTAACTTTTATGAAAACTTAAGAAAACGGGAAGTTTTTTTATTGATAGACAAGTCGACGTTGTGTTTAACTGTTTGAATCCATGTATTTATTATTTTTAATTATAAATGCGGAAAAAGCATGCAACTGAACGTTATAGGAATGGACAAATACACAGTTCGCTTAATGAAAAATTTTCTCAAAATTTCCAAAAGACATTTTTAAACACGAGATGTTTGATGTAGATATTTTTACTGCGAATCTGTGTTAGTTACTTCATTTTTAGCATTTGTGGCGTCACTGAAAACTAGCGCACTCATTTAAAAGGCGATATTTTTATTTGAATGAATGATTGCATCATGATTAGTGATTTGTTTTTGTTTACTGTATGTGATAATGGAGCCTCGTTTGTATTTTTGGTATTTTCCTTTTTTTTTTTTGGTTTCATATTTTTGAAATGAATCGCAATTTTTATTTTAAAACGTATAAAAATAATAAAACTTTATATAGACTTACTGTGTAGAACATAATTACTTTATTAAGCTGTTACAAATATTTATTTGCAATTAATAATGCAGTAATATGTCTAAATTAAAATTAAAATACTGTTTAAAAACTTATTTCCTAAATGCTAAGAAAATCAAACTAATTCGCCCTTTCTGAAATATTTTGGTAAACTTGTTTTCCATATTTTATTATATTTTTCTTTTTTAAATAGGTTGTGGGTCTCATCGGGCAAGCGTGCCCGTTGTATGGTTGCCCAACACTTATTATCGTTTATTCAAATCAAAAAAATTACAATCCATTCTTGATTAGCAGATAGATCATAATAGGAATAAACCTAAATTAATGTCTAAGTAAATGTATACATTTATATATATATATATATATATATATATACATACACATATGTGCGCATAATATAAATACACATCTATGCACAAACGCTTAATATATTCAAAGTCGAATACATGATCTTCTTTAAGGAGTAAGAGCAAGGTAAGTAACAAAAAAAGGAAAAAAAGAAGTAAATACATAAATAAACAATATAAAATGTAATGATTCAGGACATAATTTGGTTTTTAATTTTTCCATCATTCATTCAGCCATTTCCGTATTTTCTTTTTGCACGGATTGTTTCTTTTTTCGTTTAATATTTAATTGGGGATCGTACTTATAAATTTAATCAAAACTGAATCATCTGTGTTATCAATTCTTAAATTTGTCCCTCACGGATAAATGTAATACATATTGTTTTGATTTATTGTTATTTGAGTTTTTTGCTTGGATTGTAATTTGATCTTATTATTAAATTCTAGTAATCTATAATAGTAATAGTACATCTTAGGAGACAGTTCATTGTTTTTCTTTCACCGGCAAGGGATAACTAAAGCATCAGTTTTTTTTCAACTCATATATTTTTTGTTGATAATATATTTGTACATCTTCATTAACAAACAAATTTATTTTGTATTTATTACAGTCTTTTTTCTTCATTAATCTTGTGTAATTAGTTGTAAAAATTCATTTTTATTTTATTAATTTCCTTTCAGTCAATAAATTGTGCATTTGAGAAATGGTTTTAATATGTTTTGTAATACTAGAAAAAAAAAAAAAATTGAAAATACACTTTTTTTTATATGTAAGCCGTTGATAACTTATACCAAACAAATTGTTACTGGCTAATATAATCAGTTATCAACTATTGAAAACAAAGTGGCTGTGATGCAGGGTCTCACCTACTTGGAATATCTTTTTAAGCAAGACGATAAAATATGATTTTAATATGTTACAAATACAAAATACATCCGTTAATTTTTATTTGATATATTTCAACCAATATTAAGGTACATCAGTGTTTTCAGGGCCGGATTAATGGCACTGTGGGCTGAGTAATTTCTGCCACCCTTGGAATAATTTATAAATTATGTAATAAATATTATAATGGAATAACTGAAGTAAGAAAGGACATGAAAGTTAAAAAAGTTTTCAATTAAAATATTTCACATATTTTTAAAACATACCTAAATTTTATTATAGTTCTATACATACATTATTCTTACACGTGTCAATTATAATTTACATTTTTTACGACGCAATTTTAAAGATCCAAATTCATTTATTATATGATATCAAAGTTTAAATTATTTACTAACTGTTCTTTAATAAATAAAACAGATAAATCATTTAACTCTTTTGGGGTGAGACATTGTTGATCTGAAAAATTTTTTAATTCTTTTCATTGCAGGAAAGGAGCGTTTTGCTGAGCAAATTTTATTCGGCGCTAATCTTTCTTTGTGTTTTTTCCCACCATGTTATCATCACGTTATTGTAATTGTGTTTTTTGTAGTGTTATTAGAATTGGTTTTTCCAGTTACATTGTGAGTTTTTACTTTTGTTTGTTATATGATCACAAAAATTAAATAAAGTACATTTATTCATAATATATATTATTTTCGCCGTTAGCGTGTTTATTCATCAGATATGTTCCCATTTTAACTTTTCTGTACATTAATGCAAGTTAAAACATGATTTTATCACATTCCTCTCCTACCCTGCTATGACTAAAGCGCCGTAATATGTAATATTTTGGAAATTTTAAGTATTTTTCAAAAGAAAAAACTTTTCAATTTCATGCAAATTTGTTGCCCTTCGAATTTTTGCCGATTTGGGCTGTAGCCGATTTAAGTGCGTGATGTAAATCCAAGACTGAGTGTTTTCATATATTTATTTTAGTTAATTTTGAGATGATAATCTTTTATAAACGCTATTACGTTATGTTAATATAACACATGTTAAACTTATTTTTATTTTTAAAAATTTTATTTTATTAATTTTACAATGACTACTATAGGGTTCGACAGCTAAATGAAAATGTGGATCACATTGATAATGCTTAACCGAATGTAGATCGATTTTAAGTATAAGTTTACAGCATTGATAATCGAACGCAATTTGACTACAGCAGATGTAAAGAAATTTTCCATTTTTCACAACTTTTCTTTAAGCAAAACAACATATATAATAAAATTTTTCAGCACCAATTTATAACCATTTTGGAATATCAAATTTCATTCAAATTTTTTAGTATTTTTATATGCAAGGAATTGTATTTTTCTGCTTAAAATACTTTTAAGTTAAATTATTTTTCAATATAATATAAGGAATAAATAGAAAAAAATATCAAAAAGATTATATTTCAGTTAAACAATAGTTTTAACAGAAAATTTTCTGTTGTAAATTGCTTTTATATTTCAATAATGTGTGAACATTTTTAATTTAAGCTGTATTATAAATATAGGATATTCAAGTGTAATATTTTCAGAATATTTCTCTTTTCGTAATAAGATTAATTTTTTCGCCATAATGAAAAAAATATTAAATAGACAATTGATGGTGCTATAATGGTACAGTTGAAATCTTTCCGTTCGATTATCAATGCTGTAAACTTATACATAAAATAGGATTACATTCGGTTAAGCATTGACAATGCCATATGTTTATCATTGACTTAGGCGTCTGCTTTTTTTAGTCTATTATTTATAAAATAAACCCTCAGCATTGTCAAATGGATCAAATTTTTATTTAGCCTTTCAAGCCCTGGATTATTACATAAATGATGAGTTTAAATATATGTCTTTTTGGAAACAACATTACATTACATTAATTACATTCAAAAGTTTTTTCATGTTGAACATCAACTTTTTTTTGATGTATAGATTTAAATTAGATTTTGTCGTAGAAACATTTTAAAATAAATATTACACATAAAATCATTATTTCCGTATAAAAAAAATTTGGAAAAATTGTTCTCTTGTTACATAACGGGATCAAGATTTCTACCAGGAATGCGGCATTTTTTGTCATTTTGAGCAGTCCAACTTTGAAATACTCGCGGAATTTTTTATAAGTTATTATCATGCTGCGCTTAAGAGTATAGCGGTTAAGCTTATTAATATATTAAATGTTGTTTTTTATCTATACTTATCATTTAGCAATAGTCGATCTTTAGTTCTTTACATCGAATTGTACATTGATAATCGATAGTGTCATATATCGATATAGAAATGACTGAAAAGTTCATATACAAATCCCAGCAGAGTCTATGAAAAATTTTCGTTAAAATTTAAAAACAGCTGCCTTTAAAAATTGTTTGTAATGTTTGTAAAATGAACTTCGATGCAATTAGTAAATGTAGGCAAGATGACGACTGGAAATCGAACATTATATCACAGTTTCAAGAAAGAAACAAACGACAGTCTTACTGTTATCAAGATCTTATCACTTCTCGTAAGTATTATCGGATATTTTACTTTTACAGACTATATTTTTTTGCTAACTTTCTAGCTCTACCAAATTTTTCGCTAATGTAAATTATAAATACGTTGGTAGTATCGTTGAAGGTCGATTGCACTCTGAAAAAAATGCTTTTCATATTTACTCGCTTAGAGAGACTAATGAATTTTTTGTTTTGTTGCAGATAATCGACTGTTCGATCACATAACAGTTTTAAAGTCAGAGAATATTCAACTCAGCGTGCAATTGGAAAAATTTAAATTAGGAAGTTTAAATGCTACAAAAGGAGCTGAAGGAAGCGATGGGATAAGACATATTTCCAACGAGCAGCTTATAACTTTAGAACAGAAATTGTTGTCGCAACAAGAAGAATTGACTGAAATACATAAAAAACGGGGAGAAAACGTACAACTAATAATCGATTTGAACGCTAAACTGCTCGAAAAGGAAAAAATACTGGCCAGTAAAGAAGAAAGGTAGGTTCCAGATTCAGTTTTTTTTTGTTTAAATACGAACACAACGTAATTAAATAGTGAAGAAGTTTGCGTGGCGTATTTTTAAATACTACATTTCATGTATAAAAAGCGTAGAGATGGATTGCCTTTGATTCTCGCAATGGGACGACAATTACATTTTGTGTTGTTAATAATATTGCGTTCGGTATGAAATGCATTTAAAGTTTGAAGACATAGTTAGTAATTAAGCTTATAGTTTGTGGTATGTTGGTTCGGTTTGCTTTTTAAAAATATTTTATTAGAATGCGAGCCAAGGTGTTGCAATATTTTTCATAATTCGATACTATTGTTTTTTTTTTTTTTGTAATGAGGTTTCCCCCGGTTATGAAATGTACATTGAATTTGTTTCCTTATCAAGAGTTGCGGATCTAAAAAGGTGAAACTTTATTGCTTTTTATTTGAAGTATCTCTCTATATTCGTTTTAAAAATTACCGTAATATAGACGACGAACCTGGTTTTAGAGGGTGTGTTATATCTTAGTTTTCTTTTTGATCTACGCTGTTAACTAAAGAACAGTCGAGTTTAGAGATAAACATTTAAAAAATATTTAATAACATATAAGCGTGTAAACTGATCTTGATCGTGCTAAGGCGCTTTTGCAATCATTTACATTTGCAGCGAATTGTCTGTAAGACTGAAATTGGTTGAGCCTATATTTTTTCTGATAGAGGTGATTTTTTCGATATGGATAAGTTTATTTTCAAATTTGTCGTCCGTAAATATTAAGTGTAATTAAAGTGTAATGTAACAACAATGCGCTTTTCTGATATGTTACGTTTGTAGTAATTGTACCGCGACATAATGGAAAAGTTGGATCTCCAAAAATACGGTGAAAAGTTATTCGTTTACTTTTTTTTCTATTAAACATTTTTACTTGTAACTGTTAAAGGTTGTCATCGCGGGAAAGTTAAGATTATTTTTTATAAGATCGGAATTGTACGTTAAAATAAGTGATTGCTTTTAAAGTACACAAAAAGCGTAATAATTTTTGAAAACTCGGTGTAATTCAGAATAAGTCGGCTCTGTTCTACAAACATTTGTTTGATGTTATATTGGTTGATCAGTTCTATAAGGTACACTGTAACGATCGATAACGGTCTACTGGGAGTATCTTAGTTACTGGCGCTGCTCGTTTTAAACGTTATATAACAGTTTTTATTATCTGTATATCTTACGTAACCTCTTTGCGCCTGTTGCTTCTACTATCTGTTTACTATAAATACTGCTGGCATTTATTTCATTTTCTTATTGACACATTTTTTTCTTCGATATTTTTTATACGTTCTGTTTACTTAGACCTGAAATACTAGGTAATTTTCGTATACAAGGTGAAAAAAAGTAATAATGTGTCTGCTTGTGAAATTCGGTATTTCAGGTCACAGTTATCGTAGTTCTCCAACTGAAAATTTAGTTTAATTGCTTTCCGTGAATTTTAAAAAAATCGTTTTCCAAAGATGATCAATGCTGTGTATGTGTTTTTTGAAAAATTTCGTAATAGACAGTGTATCGATTATGATGGTAGAGAAATCAACTTTTTTTTTTATTAATATCGGGTTAACTGCTTTTTCAGTATTCGAAATTTTAAGGTTAAATTTTAAATACGTACGTAGAGAGAAACCTCGATGCTGTTTGAAATAATAATACGATTCTGATCAGATTAGCTATTAGAAAAATGAAAAAAATTGTTGTAATAATATGCAGCTTCTCTAACTGATAGGTTACCATTAAGGTACTAATGAACTTTTTTTTCTTTTTTTTTGGGCGGCGAAAATTCAACCTATCATGAAATTTTCATAATGTAAACATTTTAAGTTTCTTTATTTTTTTTTTTTTTTTTCGGACATTAAATTTAGGGTGATGGAGATTTCGATGCTTTTTTTTTTTCAAAAATCAAATGGCTTCGTGTAGACTATGAAAAGGTGTGTACTTCAGTTCAAAAATTTCACACAATCGGATGATCAAACCATGAGTAGTAAAAAAGCCGGAAAAACGTAGACAAGTACTCTTCTTTTACATAATATCCGAAGCACTGAATAAGCGAGTTAACCATTTTGGATGTTTCGATCATCAAAGAGTCTTGTAAAGGTGTAATTTATTTGAACGAATATATTTATCACTTTAGATCGATAATAGAATAAAGATTTTCTGTTTCATAAATGTTTGAAAATACCAGAGAATGAGCACAATAGATATAATACGGATAATGCTGAAGTTTTTTTTGTTAGATATCATCTGAATGTTTCTTGGTATTATTAGTTCTAACTGCACAGATGAAGCAGCATTTGCAATGCTTGAGAATAAATTTTATTTTTTCAAAGAAAAAAAAGAAAACACAATTTTTACGAGCTAGCCGCCACTACTGTTACAGAGACGTACGTTGGTTTCTAAAAAGAATTAAAATGGTTCCGGATAGGACGTCGATTTAGTTGATCAACTGGAGTGGCGAGAATTTACATTTACGTTGGCTTCCCTTGTTCATATTTTTACACGCATAAATAAATGAAACAGTTTTCTCTTCGAAGTAAAAGAATAAATATAAACTCGTGTAAAAAAAATCATCGGAGGAGTAGTTTTTAAAAAATTTCCCGTTGCTAAACGAAATGATTAATTGATGAACTACAACACTATAGTAATATTATATTTTTACATATTCCCAATAATCATCGATTTCTAAGTGACATCAGTTATCGTCGATCTGATCATCGTATACGCGTCTCTGTTATTGGTTATAATCTGCTATAGATGGCGGTGTTTTTGTGATTATTTTTAAATAAAGTGGTCAAGGTCTTTTTTACGATTATACACACGTATTTAGCCGAGCTTATTATCAGTGTTTATTGATTAGATCTGCGTAATGTAACAATGAGTTTCAGTGTAAAAACACAATTAGTATAGTTAATAGATTTGCACGAAGTATGTATTCCTATAAAGAAGGGTTCATTTTTTTGGTTTTTTTCCTTTCTTTCCTTTTCTGTTTTTTGTCTAATTTAGTGTGCGCGCGCTGAGATTTCATTCGAAGAGCGAAATTGTACTAATAAGTAATGCGTGAGAACGCGAAGGAAAAAAAAGTTGCTACACATGGGTTTTGGTAAAATAACCAGTAAAAATTGCTGTTTAAAATTCTTCTATGGACAAATTGCCCGCATTTTTTTTTTTTTCTTTTTGACTCGACTTTCCTTTTTGATCAGTTTTTCTAATCATCTAAAATTTTGAAATATTTATCTGATTGATCTCTATAAAATTATAAAGTTTTTTTTAACAATTACTGACACACTGATTCGTTAATAATTAGTATCGTCGAAATAGGTAATATCCTCTAATTCTTTTTTTTTTTTCTTCCTTTATTGGTACGCTAACGAATGAGCAACAGCCCGACCAACCAAGCAATCTAAGTAATAGCTCAAAAGGAGCAAATTAGATTCTAATCCGGTACGAGATTGGATGAATGAAAGAAACTAGAATAGGAACAACTGACGAAGAAGGAAAAGAGAGAGACCATAAGAGGTATTGTATGGAGTAGGAAGACCAAGATCCAAATGATGAGAATAGAAGAGGGAACGTTTTGAAGAAAGTGAGGAACATTCGAAGAAGACATGATTGACATCACACAGGAACCTTCTGGGTGAAGAGGACACGGTGGGGAAGAGACGAGGGGAAAACGAAAAAGTGACGAAGGGAGAAAGGCATGACGACCGAATCGAAGGCGACATATGGCAGTGATCAGAGAACGACAAAGAGAAGGAAAATTGTCAAACCAACTGGTGTCAGATGAGGTAAAGGCTGGACGGAAAGATAAAAGGGATTATTCGGATTGGAGAAAATGGAAAAATAAATATCATTCCATAATGTAATATGAAACTGTGTCCGGACATATGATTAATATTGCGAGCAGGAAATTTATGAAGAGTATGTCCATTGAAAACCCCTAAGCGAGCCAAAGAATCAGCTACCTCATTAAATTCCAGCATGGCTTGGAATCCATAGTAGATCTATTTGGATAGAAAGGAATAATTCGTGAATTAGATTACGAATAAGAAGAGTGAAAGGTTGTTCAAAAGAGGACAACGGTAAGGGAGAAGAAATCTCCTGCAAGAAGACACTTTCAGATATTAAAAGAAATTTATCCGAGTGGAAAGAAGAGGGAAGAGATAATAAAAAGAACTGCATGAAGTATGGCAGCAGATTCAGCAGTAAATATAAAACAGCAGGAAGGAAGTTTAAAGGATTCGCAGTTGTCATGAGAAGGAAAAAAAAAAAAGTCTTCGGGCATAATTGTTTTAAGCGATCTCTTTTACCGCCACATTTACTGTATTGCCGTATATAATATTCTAAAGATCTCTCTTCGAAGGTTATTGTTATAACTGGCAGTTAATTTGAGAGCAACACCAAATAGGGACAGAAAAAATGTCGTAATCTAACGCTTGTCATTTTTGAATTTTATATTTTCAGAAAACTGCCAAATTAATAAATTTGATCTCTTCAATGCGACTGCTAGATGCACCCCTGCTATTGAACAGGATGAAACGAAAGAAATATAAAAAACATACCGAAAAAAATTATTTTCTAAACATCGACCTAACAACCCCATAATGATGACGCGTAACTCAGAAGAAAGCCCACACATTTTCGTAATCAGAAGTAAAATACGCAGTTAAATTAATGCCAAGTATGAAAGCTACAGGTCTTGACAGGGGATACCTGTGTAGATGCAGTTAAAACTCTTTGATGCGGAGAATATCAAGAAACTGACTGCATTATTGGAGAAATTCCATCTGAATGGCTGAAGTCGTCGTTTGTGCTCATACCGAAAAGGCAATATTCTAAAGAATGTGGCGATTATCGTACAATTAGCCTTGTGCGAGTCATTTTTTGAAACTCTTCTTGAGGATCATTCGTCATAGAATTCGAGCTAAATGTGAATACGTTTTAAAAAATGACCGAATTTGGTTTCCGTGCAGATTGCGGAACAAGAGAAACCCTACTGGCAGTTAACGCACTACTTCGAAAATGTAGGGAAATGGATAAAGATGCATTTATTTGTTTTCTTTGACTGTGAGAAAGCTTTTGATAACATCCAGCACTATTAGTGGAAATTCCTCGAGCTACCGGAATTGAATATGATTTAAGGATAATTAAGAACCTATATCGGGGAATCAGACAGTTAAGCTCATTCTAGGAAACGGGGAAAGTATTGACTTTGAGCTTCAACGTGGAGTACGAAAAAAGGGATGCATCTTTTCACCCGTATACTTATTTAATCTGTATGATGAGCAGATTTTCAAATTAACTATCTCTGACCTACCGCTGGGCGTGTTTGGATCAATGAAAGAATTATTAAAATAACATTCGCTACGCAGACGATGCTGCTATTATTACAACTAATGGGAGAGATCTCGCAACATCTTCTCAATAAACTCAACATACAGTTGGCAAGTCCCAATGTTACTACATACATATATGGAATTGATGCAGCAACACTCAACAACATAGGCAGATCGATTAGAAGCTATAGAAATGTGAGACTATTGAAGTATGTTGAAAATAGCATGGATAAAACTAGAACATCAAATCGAAAAGTTTTTGAGATGGTCAGAAAGAATGCTAATGAAATCCATTGTACGCAGAAAAATAAAATATTTCGATCATATGCTCAGAGGAGAGACATATCAATTCTTGTAATCCTCCGGAGGAAAGTAGACGGAAAAAGAAGTCGAGGAAGATAAAAAAAAAGGGGGCTGCTGGCTAGATAACATCAAGAAATGGATGAGCACATGGTCACTTCAAAGACTCCTGCAAGATGCCAGAAATAGAAAGTTTCGACTGCTAACATATGTGATCGCCAATGTTCTTCATAGAGAATGGCGCCAGAAGAAGAAGAAGAAGATATGGAAATATAAGATTTGCTATTTTCATTTATCCTTTTATTGTTTTTTTTTATTGCTGTTTCCCTCAATTTACCGGCTAATTATTATTTTTGTGCCATTTAACGTCTCTTGATTATACTATTTTGAGATAGGTTAATTTTGATCGTTGTATTAACAGATTTATTGACTTATCATAATGTGTTTGAAAAGTGAAAGACTATTGAAATCTTGTTTTAACAATTTTTACTTAAAATTAGTCATCCAAAATTGTGTGATTCGGTATAAGCCGTTTGCACGTAAGAAACATACAAGCGGTCAAAATTTTTAATTTACACGTTTTTCTTGGTAAAATACATTTTTTCTTGAAGTTACGACAAAAATTTTAAAGCATAATCCGTTTTCATTAATTAAAAAAAAAAAAATGAGGTAATTTGTTCATCGTGTATGTTTTGTTTTTGTTTTTTCATGCTTGCGCGCGCATAACTTTTGACCGCGTAAACCGATTTTAATGAGATTCTTTTTGTTTATTCGGAATATAGATCGGTGGTGGTAGATCCTCATGCGAGTACCCATGAGTAGCGGCAGAACAAACAAGGATATAAATATCCGTTGTGAATTTGATGAATTTCTTTTTGTTTGCCGAGAAAATGAATGTAATGAAATTGCACAGTTGGGGGTTAATTCGTCCCAATTTAGTATAGAAAAACTGTAAAATCGCGATTAAATTATTTGTAAAACGGTTAGAATCTTGAGCTACTGAAACTACATTTCGTTTATATAATGTCCCAACATAAAGATCTTTTTCCCCGTGAAAACGATTTTTTTTTCGTGTATTTTTTTTTTTTTTTTTTTTTGACCGAAGCGTCACTTTTGGCCGCTATTGCAAATATTAGCTTATATTCTGAGAAGTATAAGTTGTTTTCTGCTATGTCGCATACAACTTTGAAAACATCAGCCGGCATTTAACAGTAGTTATCCACGCGGAATAAGAAAGTTTTAGCGCGGGAAAAGAGAGATGGAGAAATATTTCGCGTAGAATGATATATTATAATAATGCAGCGTGCTGCCTATATAGTGTATTTGTACGTCCATGTGAATGCGCATGCTTGCATGCTTACTGCACTATTTTAATGTTCGATTTGCAGGTAAAAATGAAGTAGCCAAGTAGCGCTCCTGTTGATTATTATATACATACATATATATACATACATATATATATATATATATATATATATATATATATATATATATGTATATATGTATATATGTATGTATATGTATATATTTAGGCGATTACATTTACATCGAGATATTTCACGTTGACAAAGTTTGGAACTTTTCCATAACTTCGTTTATGCGTAGGCGAACATCCGGTTTTTGATCGATGATTTAAATGGAAAATTAAAGGCATAATTAAAGAAGGTTTTAAATTAAGCTGTTGTCGTTAAAAGTAGTAATTTTAATTAATAATTATTAAGCGAACGCTAACGAAGGAGATTAGTAATGGGGATTTTTTTAAAAAGGAGACATTTTTTTTCATTTAATCAATTTAGAATTTTTTTTGAACTGAGAAGTTAAGAGAAATTATTATACCGAATTTATCGAAATTACGGAGAGCGCTTTCTTTGGCAAACAAATAGAGAGATTGTTTAGGTTACACTTGTGATATTCGTTGCGGACATAGAGCTTACCGTCGAATTAAATTTCCGGATAATGTATTTAAAATTTTATTTGATAATACATTATGAAGTATAAGGAACCATTTTTGTAGTAGAATCAATTGAAAAAAAACTCAAAATTAGTTCCGGTAGCGCGAAGACTTTTATTGCAGCTGAATGGTCTTATCGAATGGTGTAGTTCAAGGAACGCATATGTATATAAGTTAAAGTAATACAGCGGAACAAGAACTTGCCGAATAAAATTCGTTGGGTTTTTCTCGTTAAGAACGTGTATAATTTTGAATGTTGCAAATTACGCGAAATTTAAACAGAAATATTTCAAAATAAAAAATAAAGTTATTTTGATTTTTTTTATTGCGTTTTATTTTTATTACTCTGACTTTTATGATCGAGCATACTTAAATATATTTATTTATTTGCCAGAATTCGGACATGTTTCCAATAAGCGAATAGCCCCCCCTTTATTATTCAAAACGATATTGTTTGTAATATTAATTTTGTGCATAAACTGCGATGATCGGACATTTTTATCAAATAAATTCTGGCGGATAATTTTCGAGAGTGAGAAATAGAATCAGTTTTCATGTCAATTATCATTTTAATGGGCTCGTCAACTGAGTACCTCTGCCTAGAAGTTGTAAGAGAGAATTGGATATTAATTCAAACTGGCTTCTATGAAGAAATAGCGTTTTAAGTATTGATAATAAACGTTTGATATACACAAGTATCTTGAAGCCTATTTGGACCTACGGAGTACAGCTTTGGAGTTGTGCTAAACCTACAAATCTGAAGATAATACAGACCATGTAGAATAAAATCCTTACGCTCGTAAGCAAGGGGCGCCATGGTATGTATCAAATCTAACCTTGCATCAGGATTTAGGGATAGAGTATGTGACAGATGTTATTAAAACTCATGCCCGAAGACACGCAGGAAGATACTTGGAAAGTCATCCGAATAAACTTGCTGCTGGACTGCTACATACGGCTAATGATAGGAGGCGGCTGAAGCGTAAGAAACCTCATGAGACCTTGTTTAAGGTAAAGACTATCATTGGGTAGAGGTACAATTGGGTACTTCTCCCTTCATGTTCAATATTTCCTTAGTTAAGAATATTGCTAAACAGCCTAGATGGCCAGTTTGTAATACAATAAATAAAAATCAATTAGATACTGTTAATGAAAGAAGGAGTAGCGACAATGATAAAACCTAGTTATAAAAGAGCGAGATGCAAGAAATATTACAGAAGATATAGGAAGCCAAATTTCTATCAGTTGTGTGTGAATAACTGAACGTTCGCTGAAATTGGAAGAACATTTAAAGAAAACACGATGAGCACTATTGCGTGTCACTGGGATGCAGAATGAAGAGAAAATGTGGATAGTACGATTCGTCATAAGATTAATTATTATAAAAGTAAATTTGACTGCGAGGTTAATTGCTGTCATTGTATACCTCTCAGAGTTGATCGATGAACCTTGTCAAAGGCAGAAGAGAGACATTGATAAAAGAAGCTAACGTGTAATGTTTAGGATAAAAGATGTATTGTATAAGAAACAAAAAAGCTAATAGAGTCAGTGGGCCGCCAATGTCTGACCGAAAATCAAACATTTTACAGAGAAAATATTATGTTTCAGCCGTCAAACAAGACCTTTATAGCATACTTTCAAATAGTTTTCTGAAAGCGGATGCCAACGATATTAGACGTAAGAAGATTTTTTTTTTTTTGGGGGGGGGGGGGATAAGGAATGATAATAGAGGAGTTGAAAGGAGGATGAGTTATACTACACCTGTTACGTTATATGCTAAATAAATAACATACGCTGTTTATACAGACAAAGAACGTGAAAATCATCAGTTTGTTTGCGGAAATAGTTTATTAATAAATTTAAATCAGCCAAAAAGGCTGTTTCAAGGATATGATCAGAGTAGTAATCAAACGAAAGGAAGACGAAAAAAAAAAAAGTACACCAACGATGAGTAAAACGAAAGAAACCAGAACAATTCGAATAACTTCTATTAATATGCTGGGAAGATAAAAAGTACCGGCCAGCGCAGATATTATAGCTAACGAAAATAGTTAAATTAGCTATTGTGTCTTTCGTTATTGCTTTACGCTTAAAACTAAATTAATACCAATAATAATTAAAAATAACTGTTCAATTGTAAATTAAATTTACACTGTCAACAATGCTTGCGGACAAAGAAGAATTAAAAACATCAAGAAGTTTTAATTAATAACATCAAGAAGGGACACAAGCGATTTTTAAAGTTGATAATGGAAGGAGAGGAGCGATAGATCTGATAAAAAGATAATACGGATGTTTAGCGATTAAAATTTGAAAAATTTAGCCACTTTCCAAATACGAGTAGGAGAAGTGGTTCTGGAAAAGGAGGAGCAAAAGTTCTTCAAAGCTTTTGGTGTGTAATTAGACCTGACCCCTTGGCTTGTTTGTGAGCAAGTGTTAAAGGTGAAAGGACAGTCGTTAAATGTCTCGCATTACATTCCTTATTCCAGCAAAGAGACGATGTCGTAACACAACGGTTAGGTGGTAAAGGGTGGCGAGAAGAAGAACATAGAGAAAAAATAATTTTAATAGAGTAAACAAAAAGAACTATAAAATTCAAAGGAAGGATGATAATTAGGAAGCGAATAATCAACAAAACAGAAAAGAGCCTAGTTCTTTTTAGAAAAATTCTATCGTGTAGAATGGAGTGAAAAGAGTAGGAGAAGGAAAATTACGAGGAGTTAGTAAAATGGGAAAATTGCCACAAGTTTCTGTAAGGGTCCGTCCGCAAGTTATAGTTTAGGACAACATTGGGACAAAAAAAGTGAAGTCGAAATAGATGAACGTTTAAAATAAGTAGATGAAGAATTGTTAGGAAAAACCAAATTATCAAAAAGGACATCATTTTCAAGAGTAATACCTTGGAATTAAAGGATGCGCAACCTTACGAAGGAGAGCATGCATTTCAGTTGCCACCGATGATGAATTGTTGTGGAAAAGAACTGAAAATGAAGAACATAATCAGGAGGAACGTTGATGGTGACCAAGTAAAGGGAACAGGCGAGTTAGAAAGAATAGAAAAGTGTCCGATATTAAATTGATTAGCGCTGGAGGAAAAGTTGCAAGCGGCAATGTGAGAGTGAAATGGGAATGTTAGAGATCGCACCTTATCAGGCTGAAGCCTCTAATTTTGAAATTCGATCCTAAACGGGGCTAAGTTTTTAAAAGCGACACTAATTTTATGAAGAGATCCAATAAACTCTTTAACGAATTAACAGACGGTTCTTGGCGGTTTCTGTAATCAGAGATACGTTGTTTGGAAGAACAGTAGAATGAGATATTGAAGGGTTGATGTCTAGCAATGTGACCAAAGAGGAAACGCTTTGAACACTATTTAGGCGGACGGGGTAGATCGGTTTAATTAAAAGAGTACTAATATAGGGAATTGTATGAAAAGAGAAGTAAGAGATAAAGTATAGGTTTTAAAGCGTCAGTTTTTAGAAATTGAAACATAGAACGGAATAAGTTTGAAAAAAGTGAACGATAGATGTTTAGAATGAAAGAGATAATTTGAATAAGATCCGCAGATTGAAAGGAGAAGTATATTGGATTCATTAAAAACAGCTGAAATGGAAAAGGATTTCATCGGGACAAAATTGAACGCGAGAATTTTTTTTATTGAAATAACGAATTTTTCGAAAAAGAATACATTTAAAGACACAGCCTTAGATAAGAAGTGTGAACAGTAATCAAATTTCGAAAAGACTCGTACAAGAAAATAAGCATCGCTACTCCCTTGAATTTTAATCAGTTTAAGATTCAATGTGCTTGGAAAAGGTTAAGGCTTGTAAATTAGGCAAAATTTGAATAATAATTTAGAACGGGCGAGGTGCACTGAAAATAAACGAAGTACCTAATTTTAATGATTATTAAATATATTATTTTAAAGTTAATACTTTCTCTAGATTAGAAATTCTTCTATCTTTTCCGCACTTACCACTCTTATTTTCTGATGAAAAATTTTCGCTACTCTGTTTAATTTGAATATTGCTTAATCTGGTATACAAAGTTGATTTTTCGCGTGTCTGCTTGGGCATCGTTGTCTATGTGCGCTAATGTTAAAAACTGTCGAACCGATTTTTATTGCGATTTTCATCCGTTGAAAGATAGATCGCTGAGTACTACTCCTTTTAATATCTGTACTATTATTATTGCTTCTCTTTTCGTTTAAATTATTTTTCTTTATTCTTTACCGATTACATCCTACTTTTTACCTCTTCTCATGATATATTAGCAGCCGACGAAGCACTTAATTCGCCTCTCATTGTGTTGAAACATTCTCTTTCTCCAATAAACCTTTCGATTTCTCCCTCTAGAAGAGGACTTCTCAAGGCCGTGTCCACGGGGGGGTTTTGGAGGTTAACCCCCGCCCCACGAGAACTAAAATAGTTATTAAAATACAAAAAAAAAAAATCTGAAAAAAATCACAAATTTAAAATAAATGTTGATGATTTTTTAGGGTGTTTTTACCTACTTTTAAAAGAAAAAAGAAAAAATATGCTCCATATTTTTCGGTACTTCATTAATATTTTATGCAAAAAAATTTTTATTACGAGTATAATTAATAACATATGTAATTTTTATTAATGTTCATATACGGGGGGTAATTCATTTATGTAAATTATTAATATATAAATCAAAATTATGGATATTATTATTAATAGTACGAATATTAGTGAAAAATGTATTATAAAATAAATATGCAAAGAAAATTTTCACCCCCCCCCCCTCCAAAATTCTGGGCACGGGCCTGGGACTTCTTATACTGTATTTACCTTTTCACCTTACAATTCTGTTGTTAATCTATTCTTAACGGGTTACGCCACCTTAACGTTTGGAAAAATAGCTATAAAAAAACCTTTTTTTTTTTTTTACCGCAGTCATTAAATATAATAAAATAATATTTCTTTTACACGCACACATAGTATTTTTAAGAATAATTTGCAATGTTAAAAATCGAAAAAAATGAAAAAAATGGCGGAGATATGGGCCGATAAGTAGAGTCCTGTTTTAAAAACCCTCGCTGACAGTATACTTGATTTCTCTGTTAGGCATTGTCTAAAACGCAAAATCAAATTTTTTTTCTTGTTTGGAAAGGTAATAGTTATTGTGCGACGTAGGGAAAAAATTTTTTAAATTTTTTAAAATTTTTTTGTAGAAATGACAGCTGTTTGAAAAAACAACTCAAATTTGCCTTGAAATTTTGAGTTTAAAACATTTATAACTTTTGAACATGACACCCAATCAAAAAAAAGCCTACGTCGCACTTTAGATAATATTATGAAAAATAACTGTTGTAAATTTCAACCAAATCGGTTGAGTAGATCGGGAGATATCGTGTACACCGTTTTGAAAAAAGTAGTTTCGAGAAAAACGTAAAAAAAAAAAAAAGGTGTAGACATCAGTGACTTAATAGACGAAGGTTCCCCCTCCAAAATGACGTATGGTTTACAACGTTAGAGCAATTTGTTTTCGTGCTATAAACGAAGCCCGGATACTTTGCGGACAGACCTCGTATTACATTTCTATATTATACTATAGAATGGGCCCCTGTAGGGGCCAATCGGCCGATCGCGGCTGTTAGTCCAGTCGATCGTGGCAAGGCAAAAAATATAAATATGTAGAATAGACTGCATAACGTAATCAGCAACAGCTGCGCGATTTGAAGAAATGTGTTGAACAACTGCTGTAGTCGGTGTTTTGGTTCAACAGATTTATATGAATCAGCATTTTCCTACTTGAAAGAAATAAAAAATAAACACTGTTCTCGCTTGACAGACGTTCTTACATTGGATTCTTTAAGGTTAGCAATTTCCAACTACAATCCTGATTTTGCTAATCTGGCGGAAGATGCTCGCAGACGCAAAGCTCGCACTAATCTAAATAAGTCGTTACTACGAATAATTTTCAGTTTTATGTTTTTCCTCTTAATAATAATGAAATAAAAAATACTACATAATTGTATACTGAACTGTACTGTTTCACTTGGAATTTCAAGAAGTATATAATTGGTAGATCGCACAGGGTTTCGTCAGTAAACAGTAGATCTTGCGTCTAATCAAGTTGGCCACCCCTATAGGGTATGCAAAGTTGAAACTAGTTGATATGAGACTCACAAAATATTCTTCCAGTTGATTGTGTGATACAGTAGTGTACATATCGCCATGTGTATATTACGGGAATCATGTTTTTTTATTTTTTAATAGAAAATATTATTAAAATGTCGAAACGAGTAGCTTTAGATGCAAAAGGTGGCCGTCGAGAAGCAGTTGGACGTCCTTGTCGGAGCAAGATGAAACGGCCGAAAATCGTTGTGTAATGGAAAAAGAAGGAAGCTAGCATCAGAGTATATCAGCTAAAAAATTAAAGAGCAGTGACGCCGTTGATTTTGATGTAAATGCATCTTTCGGGTATCGATTAATTATTTTTTTGTATCAGTTTTTTCTACTATAAGTGAAGTGATAAAGTGTAAAGAGCGTGTGGCGGTGATATAAACTTCACTGAAATATCTGTTCGTGGGCTTGGTTTTAAATTGAAGGTGAATTGTGCTAAATGTGAACCAGTTTTAATAAATTCATGTCCTCTTATTGCTGGAAAAGCATATAATGTGAATAGACGATTAGTTTATGCGTTCAGACTTATTGGAGTCGGTTTAGCAGGAATAGAGAAATTCTGTGGAATCATGGACTTATCTAAACCAATCTTTCACTGGTTTTATGATAGAGTTGTGAGTGATATTCATATTGCTACAAAAACAATTTGTGAATTGTCCGTGAAAAATGCCGTTGAAGAGGCAAAGAAAGTTAGAAAAAGCAGAATTTACCGTTTTAGGGGATGGAACTTACGCGGTTACTCATTTCTGTTAGCCGTTTCTACTCTTATATCGTTATATTCGAGGAAAGTTCTTGATTTTATAGTAAAATGTTCATATTGTAAATCTTTCGATTTTTGGAAACATTTTGAAGCTACCGAGGAATATGATGAGTGCAGTCAAGAACATGAAGATAAACCTCACTAAACCGGTCTCAGTAGCAGTTTCATGTTTTTTAGTTCGGGTCTAACGTTGAGCGCGTCGCATTTCTCGTGTTACAAAAATGACGTAACGTGTCGACCAAAAAATTTGCATTAAATTTTGCTTTAATCTTGGCTGTACGGCAAACAAGAACTATTACAATGATTAAAAAAACTTTTTGAGACCCAGCCATGGGTAAGACACAAATAAAAAAATGGTTTAATCGATTTAAAAATGGTCAGGAGTCGGTCGAAAATGACCTATTACGGTTCAATCGCTACCTGAGTTTCGAGCCAACTCTGACGCGCTCACTTCTAATTAATATAACTTCACTAATATTGGGAATTTTTGAATAATTAAACGCTTAAAATATTCTTAAAAGTATAAACGATTTAATTAGTCAAAAAAAAAAAATCAATTTTTTGAAATTGCTTTTGTTATCTTGGTATCTTTTTTGATAGTCGTTTGTCCTTTTCTGAACATATTAAATATCTTTCTATTTCTTCGATTGAAAGGCTAAACTTTAAAGGGCCCTGTAACTATAAATGATGTGTAATCCTTACATTTTGATTTATTTCTTTATGCTTATTATCCGTTTCAAATTTGATTACTGCACTTTTATTTATGGCTGCGCCTCTAAGTCTCGACTCTCCAAATTAGATATGATTCAAAATTCTTGCTATCGATTCTGTCTTGGTGTTTTAAATCTTCTCTAAATTCAGCCATTCTTGCTGAATTTAATACGTCACCCCTGTCCATTTGTAAATCTTATTTAGGCTATTGTTTTGTTTCCTTGTTAAACGATTTCCACTCAGGTTTTCTACTCTCATCTATTCCTACTTTCGATTTCTAAGATTTGGCGATTTAAATTTACGAAAATTCCTATCCCATCCATTATTCCTCTTCGTCTTAGTTTATTTTGACCGTACGTAATCTTCTTTAAAAGCCTCTTATTTTTTTTCCAATTACGTCAATCTCTGCCATCTTCCTAAAGTATTTATTCCATCCTCATTTTCTAATTCCTCCTCCAAACCGCAATTAAACAGGTATTCTATAGTACTATCAGTTACTTATTTCCTTTTCTTGTGATTATTTTTACTGATGGTTCGAGGGGATCTGGTGATGTCAAATTGCACACACCACATCGTTACGACTCATACCAGAACCAGTGATTTCCTCTTGGTTACTGATTCCCTACAGTCTCTAAACATGATTAAGGGACAAAAATACAACAACCCGTTAGTACTAAAAATATACCACTTCCTGTACCAATTGTATCTAATGGACAGTCATGTATCGCTGCTGTGGGTTCCTGAGCACATTGGAGTGCCTGGTAATGAGAGGGTCGACGGAGCAGCACGTTCTGCCCTGCTCTCGCCAATGCCACAGGGCGGGGAGCTACCGTCATCAATCGCGTATACATTCTTAAAGGCGTGCGAAAACCAGTGGAGAACCGAATGGGTAGCTGCTACAACATTCTTAAGAATCATTAAGCCCACAATTGAATCATGGTGGCCACCGGAAGGAACATCTCGCTCAGCCGGCTGTGAACCGAATATATCGCTATCTCCCACAAACACATACTTGATAAAACGCCGCCTCCGGCTAGCTGCCCCTTGTGCGGTCAGACAAGCGTACTGACAGTTTCTCACATATTGCTTACTCACCAAAAGTTTACGGTATTACGAAAACAATTTGGCCTATTGCGAAACATAGAGTCCATCCTCTCAAATGAGGCAATTGCCATCACCAGGGTTATTGCCTTCATTAGAATGAGCGGCTTAACTCATCATATTTAAATAATCTCTCCCCCTGTGTGTGCTGTAATGACCATCGTAGTTACACACAGCACATACAATTTAAGGGAATTAAAAAAAAAAAAGAGTAGAAAAACAAATATAAAACAGGTTAAAACACAAGAAAACGTTACAACAAAATGTTTCAAGCAACTTAAAAGAAAAGCAGCGCCAAAAAAACTCTGCTTGACATTAATTAAAAGCAATAAATTTAAAATTGATTATATTTTAAGTAATAATCAGAATTATTTCAGATATATTATGTTTTTTTTTTTTTAATTTCGAATAATTACATACAAAATCCATTTTATTTATATTTTCAATTTTTTGAGGGAGGTTACTTATTTTTTTAAGAATTGCGCAAGTTCTTTTTCAATAAACATATACAGAGAATTTTTCGAATTTTAAAATAATTATTTGTAATAAATGCGTGTTTTTTACAAAATTAAATTTTTCGTAAATTATACAACATTAATCGTTTTATATATTAAAAGATTAAATTTATATTGTGTTCAGTTTCAATGTGTATTTTATTATTTTATCTTATTATAAATTATGAATGTTTAGTTTACCTATATAATTTTTAAATTTCGTCTTTATATTTTTTTTTACGGTAAGCTTATCGAAAAAATATATGTATATATATTTTTTTTTTCAACTGAATAAAATTTATTATTAAATGCAGCAAATAATCATTAAAAAAATTTTAATTTTTTCTTCTTAATGATGAAGGATTTGGTCAAAGTAGAGCTTTATTCATCGTTTTTGCTTTCCTAGTTGATAGTAATTTAATTAATTTTAACATCATTCTTCACATTTCTTTAGTCGTAATACTATTTATGTTATGCTTGCAATTATCGCATAAAAACGATAAGATAAATAGAATGTTATATTTATACATAATCGGTGTATATTTGTGTTCACTCTGCCTTGAGATTTACGTACATGTTATTCAGGTTCATTGTAAAAATACGCTTTCTATTATTATAGTCTATTTCTGTTATTGGTAGCTTATTAAATAATTCATTATTCTTTTTGCGTTCATAGAAGAAAGTATGCTATTTAATAATGCCAGAGAGAGAAAAAAAATCAAAAGAATAACGTGCTTTAAAATCATTTTTGGCACAGGAGTTTTTCATTAGTTTAAGTATATTTTATTCTTTTTTTAAATGCCTCAGTGTAATTTAGAAAGATTTTTTATTAAATTCTCTTAACTTCTGAATGATTTAAGGCGCAGAGAAAATACCACGCTGACAAAAAAATTCAGATTATAAAGAGTGTGCCAAAAATTTTGAATAATTATAAGAAAATTCGTATTTATGTCACCCCGGTCTTAATTCAAAAACTAACTGTACTAACTGTGCGAATAAACATTTTATAAAAGAGGTTATAGTATCTCAGAAATTAAATGTCTCGGTTTTTTCATTTTTTTCAAAGTCGACTCGGTTTACCGTATTACTCCCGCAACACATCATCTGTGTAACCAGTTTTATTACACAAGTAATAGTAATATTTAGTATAATGCTATTAGTTTTTCAGATTTTTGTTTCATGCCGATTTTTGATAATGATATTGTGTGCGATTCACATTATAATTTCGGTTTATGTATATTTTGCACCATTTTCATATGTGTACGGATGTGTGTATATTTTTGAATGCGGTTGCCTACTGAACGGGGTTTTTCGTAGAGAATCTGGAAGTAAGAGAAAATGAGAAAATTAGTAATTAGATTTTTGAAGATGATTAGAAATTAATAAAGTGAAACAAGTTAAAATAGAAACAATTTAAAATTTAAAAAAAAAAAAAAAACGGGAAAATATGAATCGAGAGAGATGGGACACTTAAGAAGATGGGAGAAAAAGATAGACATTCGAAGATCTGGTCAGCGCAGTTAAAATCTGTAGGATGATGGGATGAAATGGCGGCAGAGTAAGAAAGAACCAAAAGCAAGAAGTGATTAGATGTGAAAATAATGGAACAATGCAGAAGCAAGTGAAGTAAGGTTTGAATCGTGGAATTAAAGAAAAGCGAGAAAGAGGTATATAATAGGTATCTTTTCGAAGACAGAAGTATACACGACAAGTGAGGGAGCACAAAATTACGAATAAGAAAGCTGCTAAACCGCTGATCGCTGATGGTAGCGTAGAAAGCCGACGAGTCAACCACCTTGTTACTGATTTAACCGGCGTAATTGGGGGGCCTAAGCAAATCGGTAAAAATAGGGCCAGACAAAAGAAGATTACAAATGGAAATAATGATTGGGTCGGCGCGAATTTAAGTAAGTAGGGAGGAGACATATTTTTCATTAATCCGAAGATAAACTTATAAGTGCTCTTAGTGGAGGAAATAAAAAGAGCAGCACATAATCGGTATTAATGTGATAGAGGAATATAGGAGGGAATAGTGAAGGATTCTGGATAATCTAAGTTGGAAATAAAACGAAACGGCAACCTAAGCAAATTTTGCGTTTTTCTTTTTGTGAGGAGAGGGTTCTAAACAGAGAACATGGGCAAATCGTCGGTGTATATTATGGCATAAGAAAACAAAAAGGATGATGAATAAATTTGTTAATAGAAGAGGAGCGAAAGAGAAATTTAACGTGGAAAGATGAAGAAAATAAATTTGGAATATCGAGTTAGAAATTAAATAAGGTGGCAGAAGAAAAAAAGATACAGACAAAAAAGACGGCGTTAAAGTATTTACGCTTTGTAAAGGACAGAAGAAAAAAATGGCGTAAGAAGTGATCATAGCAAATAAACCAGGAATAATCTGCAATACAGATCATAGTATAATTATAAGCTGAACACGCACTAACGGTAAAGGAATGAACGTCATAAAACTTTCGAATGGAGGAAATTAGCATAGAAAAAGATTAATTGGAAAATATCAGTTGTTACCAGTGATGAAAAGAATTGTGCAGCCGTTTTGGAAGCTTTAATATTCTTTCCTTTTGCTCCATTTTCACGGCTGAATTATATGCAATTCTTCGGGAAATTATTTTCATTTCGCTTTCCTCCAGCAGTAACAAATTCCTTATTTTTCCCGATATTCTATTGGCGCCCTGATAGCTATTTCCTCTTCTTATTCACCACCATCAACTGACTATATCATTTTGTTTCATACGTATATTCTTACCGTCCATTTATCTTGATCGGATTCCATCTAAATCGACTTTCTTTCGGTACCCAGTTGTTGTGGCACTCCGGGCAACAATGTAGCTGACTGCTTAGTGTGTTCGTCAACAGCGGATTTATTAAAAAATTTCCGGTTCACAATATTTTTCCGTTATCACAACATTTTTATTCTAAAAAACTGGCTGAGATTCACTCTTCCTTTTTAATCCTTACTCCTTTTATCATCAAATTCCACTTTATTCTTCCTCACATACTTGCTTTCTGTCTTTCCCTACCTCAGTTGTGCCATCACTTTTGTAATACATCTTTGCTTTAATCACACTCTCTCCCTCTTCCCTTTTTTTTGATTTTCCTTTGTTACAGCTCCCTACTGTGTTCTTTATTGATCATAATCGTATTTTCGATGCCGACTACGTTCTCTTAAGTGCTCCCTTCTTTTTCAGGAGCGTTCAGTTTTATAATCTCGACTTTTTCATGTCTTCTCACGCTTACTATGTGACATACATCTTTGCTTTTCCTTCGTTATCTGTTGAATCTGTATTAGTTACGTAATCTTGTATTTATTTTTTAATTTTTTCGGTGGACTCTGGGTCATTGCTTTTGGTTGGCGTTCCCAATTTAAAATAAAGAGGAAAAGCAAGCAAAACAAGTGAACCAAAACAAAGAACAGAGGATTATAAGTGACAATATAGAAAAATGGAAGTAAATAAAAGCTGTAAAAAAGCAGTTAGTGAGAGAGGGAAGAAAGAATGCATCTCATTCATGGACAAAAACATAAAGAAATGAGAAACATTAAAAATAAAAATATTGTAGTAACATTGACCGGTTTAAACGCAGAGCAAGCGTTAATAAGAAGAATTAGAGGCAACCTTGATCCAGCGGTGGTCTGAAATAGGCTTATTGTGATCGGGAATGGATCAGAAAAAAAGAATTGCCGAGAACTGCGAGTTAATAATAATTCAGTAAAGGACAAAGGTTATAGTGGATAGATAGATAAATAGAAACATAGAATAGATATTGAATATCAAAGGGTTATTGAGCGTTAAATCTTTTTAAAGTAGAACTGTATCGAATTTGAGAAAGCGCTAATATTATAAAATATACGTCTAAAGCGTAAGATTTCTAGTTGCAACTTACACGTGCGTAATTGATGTTTAAAAAGAAGCGCATACAAAAGAATCTAAACTTCTGAAATGTGAGTGTGGGATAGAATCGCGAACAAATAAGTCAGAGCAGTTAGCGATGAAAAATCAAGAGCTCTATTAAAAATAGTAAAATATATCTGTTGTGAATTTTTCAAATACACTGGCATATGACCACCAAATTCGCTAAAAAGGACGTAGACGATGGAAAGGTAAGGAGATACAGTTTGGGGAAAGACTGGAAACCGTTGATATGGTGTTTTTCAAAAATGTAAACATAAAATAAATTTCCATGAATCAGTACAACGGCTATGGATCTAAAAATAAGTGACACTAGATGGATGGAAAGTTAAAGGTATGAAATTAATGCTGTACTTTATGTTGAGAAGAATGTGAAAATTTCCCAATTATTTTTTGAGTTAACAAATAATTGGGAGATTAAAAACAAACGAAAATCATGAACGAAGGGAAAAAAACAGAAAAAAATAAAATCTTGTGTGTTCTGTAATGATGGTAATCCGATGTTTTTAGTGATAAACAACACTCTATTGCGAAGAAAATAGTCAAACTGCAGGTGTCTGCCTTGCCTCGCGATATCATTCCTTTGAATTCCAAGTCACTCGGGAATTCTTGGAAATAAGTTGGCCGACAGAACAGCGAAAGAAGCCGCAGCGATTCTCCCTGTTCTCCAGGCACTCCGGTAGCAGCTTCAGACTTCGTTCACTACCTCAAATTGGCTTTGGGCACACTATGAAACCAACGATAGCTGTCCATCCCGTGTGCAAATAAACTTCGCCAAATTAAGCAGAATAACTGACACGGAAAACTCACCTGAGCTGAAGAAGAGATGATGTAATCATTACTAGACTCCTGCTGGGACATATGCAACTTACGCATAGCTACCTACTGCAAAAGACACCAGCTCCAATTTACAGCATATATAACTTTGATTTTTCTGTTTTCCTTATTCTCACAGAATGTCCTCAGTTCAATTGCCTCGGATTAACACACAATCTTCCCTCCTCCTTGCTTAATATTCTCTCTGATGACCCTACTATCCTTTCGAACCTAATCAGTTTCCTGCACCATTCAAAGCTATGCAATATAAATTCCGTGATTCGTTTATTTAACATATACATCTATATTTATCCGTGCCTCTAGCCGATAATTGCTAAATTTAAATAAATAAACAATAATAATAATAATAATAATAATAACAACAATGTAATGATGGTAAAAAACTATGATTGGTTTGCAAAAACAGGATGAAACATATTATTTTCTTTTGTGGAAGAGGAATGATTGTGAACAATTTTGATAATGAGATCAAAACTTTGGTTGAATACTTCAGTTGCGATGTCTTGTTAATGCAAAAAAATTAGAGGATAGCCCTTATATTTTTTCAGGAATGGTTCTGAGTAAAAAATAAAAAAAGGAAAAAAAATAGCGTTGGTTTTCAACATATTCTGTAGTTCTAGGGTGCGATATTAACGCCCTTATATCCCCCCTTGTGGTGAACATGGCAGTTACTGCGTCAGAACGTATGTATTTATACTACTATGTACATATATATATATATATATGTATATACATATAAATACACCCCTCCCACACACACACATATATATATCCTAAAACTTCAATAATGAAAAGTAAGAAAAGGAGAGAAATAGAATGGAAAGTTCATTTTATCAGCGTGGAACTCGGTTGCCCTATTCATTAGGTGCACCTTTCTTTTATCATTTTACACTGTTAATTGGATTTTTGTTTCACATTCACAATTTTTCTCATTCCGAGTTGTATTGTGAAAAATCGATAGTTACAATTTTTCCGCGAAGTAATCGATACTGGATATTTACTTGTGACAATAATCATATATAATAATATTATAGTTGAAAACGATTAATGCATTCAAGTATGTTTATTGCGGTACACATTGGAATGTTATTGCTACAGATATGTGTAGACTATGAAAATACTACTGTTGTGTATGGTAGAAGGAAATGCGGTCTGTCGAGCTAATGTGCATCATTTTAAGATTTTGTCTAACATTCCGTTCTTGCTTGATGTTTATCATTTACTATTTTGTTTGCTTTAGGTTGAATGCCATTGTAACTAAATATCAAAGAGCATTCTTCTATTTTGGAAATTCGTGTACGATTTGATTTAAATATTTACACATGTGTTATCGCACGTTTCTTTTTTTTTTTTTTTTTTTTTTTTTTCTCGTTTTGCTTCCATACATCCTTATTTAAACCGTAATGACGTGAAATGTTCAATTTTGTTACATCTATTAACATAGCAAAAATGTATTATTTTAAAAACGCACAGTTTGTCACTGTTAATAAGATATAAGTAAAATACGATTTCACGGCAGAAACGGTTGAAATCAACAAAAATGTGTTATCTATTGTGTACATTTGTTTATTTTAATAAAAGGAAAATTGATATAACTCGTTTATACGCCGCTAATATCTGGAAAAAAATAATACAAAAAGATATTTTTAACATTTTTAACATTTTGAACATTTTTTATATTTACTTACGAAAAAACAATTCGCAATTTGTAATAATGAACTATAATTTAAAAAAAACAAAATATTTTTCAAAAAAGTGCGGATCTTTGAAACACGATAAAAAAAAAAAGAAATATGTAATTTCTCCGGAATGATAATTTTAAAAGGAGTTGATAAACAATAATATAAATGTATAAAGCGCTTCTTTAGTATTCATATGTTTAGCGTTATAATATTGTTCCGGATGCTATCTACTGGGTGCAAACTGCTATTGTGTGACACGCAGAATCGATATTTAAAAGATATGATAGAGAAACGATATTTATTTATTGAAAATTGGGGTAATATATGTGTTCCTATTGGCAGCCGGATGAATCGTTAAAAATAAAAAAAAAAAAACACCGCATCGGCAAGTACTTCAAATTTCAGCAGCAAGACTGATTGATTGAGACAGGCTATATAAAGATCGAAGTTAAAAAGTTTAAAAAAAGAAAACAATATTAAATAAATTGACAATTAAAAAAGCGATATATCATTGTCACGGTAAACGCTAATTGATTTAAAAAAACCTAAGTAACTTTCTACCTTACCGAGAAGTGCTTCATATTTCAGTCGCAGCATTTGATTGATTTAGGCATACGCAGCGGAGTTAAATTGTAATAATAATTATACAGCTGTAGCACCACGCGTCTGATGATATAATGATGTTTTCAAACTTCGTATAAAGAACGAACATCGTTTTAATTTTTTTACGCGATTTTTAATTTTACAATTAAAAAATATACAAGTTTAGAAATATTTAATTTCTAAATGAAACGGAATAAGAAACTGTTAAAGCTTATTAATAGTTTGTATTCAACCTGAAAATAATAATAATTAAAAAAATATCGCGCGTTTTAATAACTGAAAACTCTTACAAGGAGAGGTCACGATCTGCGGGTCACCGATTTTGATGAAACTTTGCAGATCGACAGAAGACCATGAGTATATGAACCGTGTAAAATACTTTCAGAATGAAACTTTTTGATTTACGCGAGAAATTTAAATTTTTAAAAGCTGAATTTAACGCATGATATACATACAAAGCCGTTTAGACAAAAATATGCAATAAATTCCAGATTATGTTTATATTTATTTTATGTAAATAATTCGGGAGACTGATTATATTCTAAAATGAAGTATATTAAACAAAGGAAAATTACTAAAAAAACAATAAAATAATTTAAAAAATTCAATTTTTAATTTCATAAAAATTTAAACATGCGTCATTTATTACATTTATATACTATAGAAACACAAATTACAATATATATATATATTTTTTGTGGTGTAGCGGTAAAAGTGACGTCTATTTGTACATACTTGGAAATAAGGTATCATCCGGGTTCGAACCCCCACGCGCGGTGTCATGTATAAAATTTTTGATTCTTATATTTTAAATTAATAATTTTTAACTAATTATTTCAATTCTTTATACATAACTGTGTAAATATAATAACAATTTTTAAACATTTAAATTATTTAACGACTGTTTTTGTGCATGGCTTCCCTCTCTAAACATTCAGATAAACGTGAAATATTTTTAAATGTAAATTAAATTTGTTTTTCAAATGAAAAATTAAAAGAACTTTACACTTGTGGTAATAATTCATTTATATGTTGTAGTAAATGTCGCAGGAATTTGCTGTTTTATTTGTTTTTATGATCTATGTCACCCCAAATTATGTAAATAAAAATTAAGTTTTTGCATTTTAATTATAACTGATATTCATCAACTCTCTTATTTTATAATTTTTTTATTTATATTTATATACATATGTATGTAATAAATTCGTTGTGTATAAAACATATTTATCTTATGCTTTATTATATTTATATAGTTATGTATAAAGAATTGAAATAATTAGTTAAAAATTATTAATTTAAAATATAAGAATCAAAAATTTTATACATGACACCGCGCGCGGGGGTTCAAACCCGGATGATACCTTATTTCCAAGTATGTACAAATAGACGTCACTTTTACCGCTACACCACAAAATATATATATTGTAATTTGTGTTTCTATAGTATATAAATGTAATAAATGACACATGTTTAAATTTTTATGAAATTAAAAATTGAATTTTTTAAATTATTTTATTGTTTTTTAATAATTTTCCTTTGTTTAATATACTTCATTTTGGAATAATCAGTCTTCCGAATCAATTGCATAAAATAAATATAAACATAATCTGGAATTTATTGCATATTTTTGTCTAAACGACTATGTATATCATGCGTTAAATTCGGCTTTTAAAAATTTAAATTTCTCGCGTAAATCAAAAAGTTTCATTCTGAAAGTATTTTACACGGTTGATATACTCATGCACTTCTATCGATCTGCAAAGTTTCATCAAAATCGGTGACCCGCAAATCGTGACCTCTCCTTGTTAGTGTAGTATAACAGTTTAAAACTGTCGATCTGGTTCTATTTAACGAAGAGAGACTTCTTTGTACAGAATTTATGCAGTCTCATTTCAGCTTTGAATTTCATACGGCTTATATCTTGCACCCTCAGTTACTTATTTTGCTTTTATTTTTTGTTTATTTATTTATGTATTGTATTTCCGTTTTTTTTTTTCGGGACATTTCCGCCCGACATCGATGCTTAAACATCGGATAACAATGAAACCGTGAAAAAATATAACTGCTGTAAAGGCCCCCCCTCCCCCGCATACATTATAAATCGCCTATTCTCTATAAATCCGATATCGTCCGTGTCTTGCGAAATTCAGTTTACTAATCGAATTCTTGCGAGTGATATAATTATTATGCGTTAATTTCGCATGCTGATGGGGGGTTAGAGTTATTTTTCATATACAACACGTGTTTGTATTGCAAGTGGAACGCAAAAGCCGGTCGCTACCGGTGAATTTTTTATTTTAATTTTGCTGCACACTTTGCGCATGAAACGATGGAAGATGTTAATACGCTATAAATTGAAGGCTTTTTCGAAAGAGATCGTCCGGTTGAATACTGAGCTAAGTACATTTTAATTATTAGTTTCCGGTTAATAGAATAATAATGATAGCGGTAAAAAGAGGAAAAGCGATAAAGGTCGGACCAGGAGAGTACGCTGAAGCGTCTAGGAAGAAGGACGCGACGTCTAAGAACATGCGAAACATTTTGCAGTTTTCATTATTTTCTATGAAATTATATCTCGATTATTGTTCTCGCTGTTCAGCATTCGTTTTTAAAATTATTCGCTTTTTAAATATTATGGAGGAATGGGAAATAAAATTTTATGTTAGATTATGCAAAGTGTGAAATTTGTTCAGAAAATATTGAAAGAACATATACATGCACCGTCACCTGAAAACCATGTGTAATATTAATGAGCCACAGAGGGGGATACCGTTATTATGAAAAAAATTTACATTTCGAATTTACGTTACAAGAATTAATGTGAATTATAAATTGTTGCGCATGCGCTTTCGACGTCACGGCGTTCTCGCTAGACACCTGCTCCCGGTAGAGCCGAATGGTGTGGAGAGAAGAATATTTAGAATTAATTATTTCGTAAGGGAGAGTGAGTAGTATTCGGGCAAATTAATGGAACGTAGCGGAGTACGAGTAAGCGCCAAGATGTGTATTTATTTTGTAACAGGTCACTGTGCCGGATGCTGATGTGCTTGTGCACGAGCCTGAACGCGTCAGCACGTAAACATACACACACATGTATGGATGGAAATAAATAATTATAAACAACAAAACGAAATGGTTTTTTGGAATTTTTTCTTTATTTCTTTTTTTTTTCTTTTTGGTTTTGGTTTTGGCGGGACTAGAGTGGGGCTAGATTTTCGGGAGATGTAAAAAAAAAAAAGTGATAAGCTCTATACGGGAGAACAAGTGGTTAGATAAATGGCAGGAAGCCAGATCTATACGTGCAAGCACAAGGATGATATTTTTCAAATATTTTAATCGTTTCTACTGTTGAAACAGAAAGGAATTTTATATGAGAGATCTTGATTAGTAACTTCATACGCGTGTATGTTTATATATATATATATATCCATATACATATACATATACATGTATGTCCGTATGTATGCGTAAGGTAATTTATGAACTTTTTTTTTATAATAGGTCATTTTTTATAAATATAGTAATAAATTACATCTTATACAAGGGTGGATGGCGAAGTTATCGTTTTATATTAGATTTTAATGATAGGAATAATAACAATGTAAAGTTTAGGCAACAAAAATTTAAATACACATTAGATTGTTAATAAAAAAATGATAGCTTTGAACCAAAGTTCATTTTTTTTATGTATCCCTTTAAATCATTATATAAAAATTATTATATTTTTAGCTCTGTAGGTTTTTAAACATGATGCGAAAAGGAATAATTCATACTAATATGATAACAATTTTTATTGTACGGTTAAAATGCGATATGGCTTGTTTTTCAATAATGGTGTTAATCATATCGGCATAGAAGGGTAAGGTTAAGCGGCGGCGTTTAGTTCGTGTAGAATTTGATTTCATTTGGCTTACCTTGTTCAAAAAAAATTAAAAAAAAAAAAAAATTATTAATGTTCGTAGTTGAAGAGTTTAAAGCATTCAATCTCGCACCAGATTGAAATCTAATATGTTATTCTCCTTTCGAGCTATTATTTAGATCCCTTGGCTGATTGGGCTGTTGCACTTCGTTAGCGTACCCATAAAAAAAAAAAAAAACTAAACAATATAACGTGTTTTTGGGGGGGGGGGGGTCGCCAGTCGAATAATATAACGTGTACGTTACATTAAATTATAAATAAAAGAAATATATATATATATATATATATATATATATATACTAGCTGTCTCCCACGGCTTTGTCCGTGTATTAATGTCCGTTTAAATCTGTACTTGGAAATTCATAAAAAAAATTTTGCTTTATCTGGAATTGTATTTATGTTAAGATTTTTTCTCTCTTTGGGAAACATATTTATTACCGTCCAACAGAAAATAGTCTTCACGTTGCACGTTTAGCTGAAGATTATCGATCTTTCTTTAACCTGTCGGTCTTGATCTAACAAAAAGTTTTGCTCAACTAAACAGCACACACAGCCATCGGTTTGGAGTTACTCACACGGTGATCTCCCATAATTACACATTTAAGAGAACATCTTCTTCACTCATATGCATTTTATTAAAATTAATTTATTACCGCAACAACAAACTGCAGTAGTTGAGTAAGAATTTTAATACTCCTGGCAGCAAATTATTAAAAAGAAAGTTAAATGGAGTTAATTTAAAAAATTTATACAGCGGTTTTGGCCCAAAAGTTCGAATATTTGAAATATCAGTTAAATACTCTATTTATTTTTATATGTTATCCATTAAGTCCAATAGTATATGGCTTAAACCTCTTCCAGTTTTTATAAACATATTGTACAATACATTTTCATATTTCGACTCCTAATCATTCATTATTATATAATAAATAAGATAGAGATGAAAACAAACATGTACCATCCCTATCTATGTATTTAACATAATGGGCAACTATTGTATCCTTAACACATATTAATTCTACATTCGTAATTACAGTGAGTATTTATATATTAAAATACTCACTTCAATACCGCACAGAATTTGCACAAACTGAAAGTAAAATGAAATATTTTTGAATATTAGACACCGCGATCGCACCACTCTCTGCCATTCCAACATCAACAACAACTTTTCTTCCGACCTGCCTGTCTTCAGCATTTTATTCAAATTAATTGATTACCACAACAGCAAACCAATATACGTAGTTGAGTAAAGATTTCAAATTTGAATATAAATAACGTTCCCGGTAGTAAATTCCGTTGCAGGATGTTTTAGAAAAGACCACTTTTTTTCTGAACTCTCCGTAATGAGTACAGCAATTAAATAGGAGCGCGCGACTTATATGTTTAGATTATGTTATGGAAGTTTAATGATTTCAATAACGCAAAAAGTGAAGTAACAGAAGCGGCGTATTTACTTACACCAGAAACTAATAAAATAACCATAGTAATTATTTTATTTAAATTTTTAGGTTTAGTTTATTTTTACCGTGGTAATCATTTTATTTAAAAATTAATTTTTTGTTAATTACTTTTTATTCGTCCCATATACATTTCTGTGCCCCTGGTCTCATCTCAACTATTTAAAACCCTCATATTTCGTGTAGTGGACCGAATTGTGAATCTAAACCATTCTTGAATACACTTGAACACACACAAACAATTTCATCAAAATCGGTCCAGCCGTTTAGGAGGAGTTCGGTCACAAACACACGTACAGAAGAATTATATATATATATATAAGATTAAATAAAAATATAACGTGATGAGAGAGTGAATATGTGAGTGTCAGGAACCAGTTGTTGCCTGGCAGTAGACGGATCGTGTTGCCATTGATGGATGCGGGCGGTGATCGGTTAACAACTTCACGACTGGAGAGAAGATGGATCTCGAAAGAAAGGACATCAGAGTAAAATTCTAAAAAAAGAGAGAAACCGGATAGCAGTTCGTTCTGAGAGGAGTTTCATTTCTTGTTGAATTTTGTTCTGTGGAGTCCACTTCAAAAAAAAGGTCCGAAGAGTTGCAAAATCTTCAAAGCATAAGCAACAAGTGTCAAAGACAGTATCCGCCGAAAACGTATTTGAAAGAAGACATTCTAGCAGTGTCTTATAAAATTCCGGTTGACGATTTGCAAAGTTCGTGTTAATTTAAGGTGTATGAATTATCGCGTCTTTTCTCCATGTCCGTCGGAAATTGCCAATGTACGTCCGTCTGCCAACAAGGAGTTTCAACCAATCAGCAGTAGAGAGATACGTACAATTAAATTTATAAAATTTCACTTTGTTTTATATTATATATGTGGATTTATGTGCTAATTTCGACGATAGTAAATAAAAATTAAACAATAAAATAAAATCTTCTTATAAATTAAATAATGATAATAATAATAATCGTAATAATAAAAGGGTAAGTGACACTTTAAATTTTAAATAAAAAATTTAATACGTCCACGTTGTATACAAGGCCGTGGTGGTATTGTATTGTTGAGGGCGTAAACGAATGGAATCGTTTCAACAATTAAAAAGAAAAAAATTCACTGGCTGAACACGACACGGTATAAAACGGTGTAAAATCTGCCCTCCTCTGGAGACAAATCGCGATGAAGCTTTGGCATGAAAAAAGAGGCTTTTAATTTTTTATCCGTTTCGAGTGGAAATCTTTTTAACTAACAGGTGATTTAATTTTTAAACGGATTCCCTAGTTTCCCTTAAATCTATTTCAACTTAAAATAGCAAGACTACCTTGGCAGTTAAAGTTATATCAGATTACGTTTCTGCGAGTATCTGTTCATGATGCTTGGTAATGAACGGGTAAACTTTTAGGTGAAGCTTGTTTTTTTCTTTGCCTCTATAGCAGTTGCATTGTTCTGTCAGTCGAATTCTCTTCTACGACCGTTTGATGACTGATTGGGTCAGTCAGAGGCGCTCAGAATAGCCGGTCATTCTGATAAATATAAAAGCAACAAGTGGATCACAGTTTTTTCTGCTTTATGCGTAAGGGAGACTCTGTTTAAATCGCTTGTAGGTCGGCCACATCGCAACTTCTGATGACTACTCGTTGTGTCCCTTTGAGAACATTCCCGTGCCTGTTTTTTTTTATTCGTTTCGTCGAACATTTCTAATAGAGCAATGTGCCTGACATTTTTCCCGTTTTGTTCTTTTAAATGATTCCAATTAAATGCATACACTGCGTTTGATTTCAAATAAGCTGCCGATAAAATTAAAGAAATTTTCGCACTCCGTGGTCCTTGAAATGATCAAAAAGTAGCTGCATCGAAAATATCAGATATATTTTTACCAAAAAGGGGGGAGTTTAATTTTTAATTGGTTATTGAAATATTACCAGACAGCTATATTATATATAGGTTCATTAAATGCACGGCGATTAATTTAATCATAATTAATTAATTAACGTAATTTTCTTAAGGGGGAAAAAAAAGTCCTTTCATTGACGTGTATTACTGGATCTGAGGGGGCATATTTAACAGTAATTAAGGTAGCGGACATGGTTAAATTGATCACTTACTGTGTCCAAAAAAACTGGAATTAAACACTCATTTTTGTATCCTAATCGAAATTTTAGTAATAATCTCATCGTAAAATTTTCTTACAATTTAAATACCATCAGTTTAATACTAATGGGCTGATTAACGAATTAATGTATCTAGAAATTAAATTTAATCAAGAAGTTTTCCCGTTCGACTTTAAAAACAAACCAGTCGGCTTTTGTGTTATAATGCCAGCAGGGAAAGGGTGGCTTTCGGTAAAAAGCTGTCTCCTGGTAATGACGAGGCAATGGAGACTGTAAAATGGCAAGGTTTTTGATCGGGAAAAAAATGGCACGTCATCTATGGCAGTGACCGTGAGACTGATGCGTTATCAGATGGAAGTTTTAAAGATTGTTGTTCGATGTTTACATTTTATTCACTTTTCTTTTCCTTTTTTTTTTACGTATTCATTTATTTATTATTTGTTTCTGGAATGGTCGGCAAATTGTATGTACACCTTTTTTTTTACCGAAAAGGAATATAATTCACCACGCGTATAGTGTGAAAAAACACAATGAAATTATGCGAAAGTAAATCGGAGAAAATTAATGGCAATCGTGAATTATAATAAAATTATAAAATTAATCATGAAGCAAATGAAACCAGTTAGCATTTGTAAATTAATGCGCTGAAAAAAAAAATATAATTGTATTTAACCAGTTAAAAAGTTAGTTAGTTAAACTAAATAAAATCAAACTTTATGCGGTGATTTATATAATTTAATTACGGATTTTCATGGAAGTAATGCCACGTAAATATTTCACTACAGTCGCTGTAAAAACGATGCCCAGTCGATTATTGCTTTTTTTCTTTTGTTTATTAAAAAAACAAAAAAGAAAGAAACAGTAATCAACTGGGCATCGTTTTTACAGCGATTGCAATGCTTTCTTAAAATTAATTATAATTCAATAAGTAAATTGTAACGTAAGATGAATAAAATCGCTTAAGTACGACAAATTGCCATAATATAAAAATTGACACCTTTTGCGAGCTATGAATGTGTATCGTTGTGAATATAATAATGAATTCGTTAATGAAAGCTGGCCAAAAGACGAAGACCAGGCCAATTAAAAAAAAAAAAAAGAATTCGTTAAATGTCAGTCGCATTTGCATTATAATCTAATTTTATTGATTTTTTTTTTTTTGCCTGGCTTTAAATACCATTTGGCCACTAACTAATCGTTAAATTAACCTTTCAGTAAATCAGTCTATACTTTTTTGTTGGCGGTCGTTGGGAATCGAACTCGTGACTACTATCTTAATAATCAAAGGTTCACGTCACTAGGCTGTCGCGACGGCTTATTGGAAATTTATATTACTAAGCGCAGGTAGGGAAAATCGGAAAAAAAAAAAAGAATTTGAAATTTTAAGCGGAATTAATACATAAAATCGATTAATTATTGAAATAAAAATTAAAACAAAAAATTTCCTTCTCTTCTCAAAGGGAATTATGTAAATATCATATGTATACTTATTTGGGCTATCGTTCTCTTGCTAATCGTCTTTCACTCACGTCCTCTTTCCTATCTTTCCGTTTCTAGGAATTGGCATTTCGAATCCAGGAAAGCCCCTATTTTATTCCTCATCTCTCTTCGGTTTAGTTCGTTTTGTCCTTACATAATGTCCTTGGGCAATCTCTTTTATTTCTCTTTTAATTTCGTCGAAGCCTGCCATTCTTTAAATATGTTTACTATACTTACGCTTTTAATTAGACAGGAAAGTACTATCAATTCTCAATTTCCTTCACATGCCAGCGTGTTTACAGATGGTTCGAAGAGGCCGGGTAGTGTCGGTGCCTCTTTTATCCTCCCAGATATTGGCTTTTCAGAATCTTCTTGCCTGTCTCCTTTCTGTTTCATACCCATAAACGAATTAATGATTTATGTTCTGTTATTTTCATTTCCTCAAATCACCTTTCTTTTAAATTCTTAATTATATCAGATTCCATATCCGCCCTTCAGTTCATTCTCCTCTACCTGATCATTCCTGTGATTTTATCATACTCTGCATACGTTCACTTATCATCCACGTTCTTTCTTCTCTTCATTCCATTCAAATTGATTTGCTGTGGTTTCCTAGTCATTCGGGCATCTTCGGTAATAAAGCGGCGGACTCCTTAGCTCGGGTTGCTACCTCTTCCTACTTTCTTTCTTAAGAAAAGTTACATTGTCTAATCTCCTTTCGTTGTGTAAAAGTGTTCATCTTAGATTATGGTATCGAATATTTTCCTCTTTGTCTAACAATTGTTCTTTCTAGTCTTCCTGTTAACCTATGGTTCTCTTTGTTTCCTTCACTTCGTCGTTCTGTTATTGTCTCCGTTATTCGTCTGCGCTCTTAAGCCGTACTTTATTATCTTCTTCCCGTTTTCGTTTTTCGTTGGTTGCTTTTTCATATTATCTTCTCCACTCAAACGAAGAACGCATGTTTGCGATGCGGATCATGTGTTTATTATGTGTCGATTTCTTTCTGCTGATTGTTCTGCTTTCTGCTTCAGTTTGTTGCAACTTGGTCTTCCTTCTCCATATTGCGCTTCTTATATCCTATCTTTTCCTTCTCCACACATTATTCCTATTATATTGATTACTTCCTTCTAACAACATTTGATATCGTATGAAGATATAATTGACTCCTTCCTTCTTTAATTGTTTCTAAGTAAAGGTATCCGATCGACGAGCCTAAAAAAAAAAAAAAAAAAAAAAAAAATTGTTTTTCATTAATATTAGAACGAATAATAAAAAGCTGCAAATTCCTTTCTATAATTTCGTAGAATTGTTAATTGTATTAAATATAATAATTTAGAATATTATATATTTGAAGAATGCAATACTAAATGCTACATGATTTTAGTGCTAAACGTTTTTTTCCTTTTTAGAATTGACATTTATAGCCATATACAACTTAACTGTACTGGATGTAATATTCTTATAAAAAAAACATAGGTTTGTTCAATTATTTGTGTTGCGGTTGTTACCATTTTCACCGAATAAATGTAATATTGCTAATTAGTTTTTTTTTTTTTTTTTTTGGTATTATTACTTTTAATAATATTATGTACAGTTAAACATACTGTTCTGCTTGGAAGTGCTGGGTATTTCTGCTATTAAATAATAAAAATAGAAATTCAACCACATTTCCAGCTATTAGTTTATCAAATTACTAAAAAATCTTTATACCAAAAATTTCAAAACATTTTTATACAATGGGGATATAATTTATTTTAGTTTTAGAGCAGCACTGTAGCTCTTTACTATTTATATTTTTCTGTTTAATTCTCGTCAGTTGTCTTCCTGATGATGAACAGTCAAATCTGTTTCGAAACGTCAGAGTCAAAAATGGACCGTGGTGTTGACGTGGTTTCTACTAAAAAGAGACGGACTGATATACGATATACACAATGGTGTGTTGTATCTGGTTCGGTACGACTCATGCGGGCCGGTTGTTAATTCTTTTAAATCCCAGCGAGTCTCATCAGAAAAATAAAATCAAGTGAGCGGGAAATGCAACGTCACGTATCAATCAAATCGACCAATATAAACTGGGACGCTGCATTAGTAGCGATAAAGCAATATGGCGCATTTCATAATTTTCAGTCCATGAGGGACATCCAACAGTTTATTTGGCAGTGCTCCTTGAAAGTGAACAGCGTGTGTACTTCGCAGCAGGAAATGCACATGCAAAAACATTGCCACCATCGCCAATAATGTTAACTGCATTTTTCGCATTGAATTTTGCAAAAACGCTACTACTTTTCTCTGAAGTGACAACATAATGGATCAGAAGTACTCTTTTCTAATAAAATTATTCATAAGTAATCGATGCTGTTTGATTTTATTCATTAAATAAATTGATAATTTATTAACAATATTGACCAATAAGTATTTTGATGATCGCTTACTATTGAAAATTGCGCAGTTCGATCATAGAGTTAAATTATGCGTGTATAATTTTCATTACAAAATAACAAATTTTACTGATGGGCTTATGATAAACAGAATATCGGTTGCTGATGTTATATTGTATATCATCAGCAGACTTGTAAGTTAATCTATTACCTATTCTAGTAACCTTTTCCGGACATTGCCTACTGGGAGCTCGGCAATGTCGACATTGCCGGTAACATGTATATATATACATATATATAGTAGTAAATATTTATTTTCTAGTTCAGTACGATTTAGGTTTGTTTCAGATTTCGATCATGCATTCTGCGTTTACCTCTATTAATAACATTCACATAAAGATTTGTTTTTAATTTATACTAGCTGTTACCCACGGCTTCACCCGTATATTATTACCCGCTTAAATCTGTACTTGGAAATTCATAAAAAAAAATTTTGTTTTATCTGGAATTATATTTATGTAAAGATTCTGAAATTCTTTGGGAAACATGTTTATTACTGTCCAACAACAAAAAATGGTCTTCAAGTTTCACGTGAATAATAATTTCAAATTTCAGTATAGATAATATTCCCGGTAGCAAATATTAAAAATTTTGTTGCAAGTTTTTTACTTCTCTGTAAAAAGTAGTATACAAAACACTACTTTTCTTTAACTCTCCGCAATGAGTACAGCAGCTGGGTTAGGAGTACCAATTGTATATTTAGATCATGTTATGGAAGTTTGATGATTTCAGTAATGCAAAAAGTTCTAAGTAACAGAACGCGGTGTATTTACTTACTTCAGAAATTAATAAAATGTTATCTAGAGTTTATTGTTTACTATAGTAATCGTTTTATTTAAATTTTTACATTCAATTTATATTTATCACGGTAATTATTTCATTGAAAGTTTTATAAAAGTTAATTTTTTTTCATTCGTCCAAATGTATTTCTGTGCCGCTAGTCGCATCTCAACTACTTAAAACCTCGTACTTCGTGAAAGAGAGGGGGTAGAAAACTTAGCCGTACCTTAAAACTTTCGTTTGGACAATACAAATAAGCCTTGAAAATTTCAGCATGGAAATAGCGAGCCAGATATGGAAATATTAAAAATATTAAATTTCACGGAAGCTTATTACATAAATAAATATAAAAATGACATCATTAGTACTAATACTCCGTGCAATAACTCATGATTAATTATTATAACTCACATGTAATTTATATTTTTCAAAAGTCATTTTTTCCGTAACTATTAATCAACATTTGTTACCTTAATTGAGTTATTTCCATTCCGAGAGCCATAACGAAATTTAAATGTGATTAGTGAAATTAATTAGATAAGCTCAGAGGTACGACTTTATTTTCGATCTTATCAGAGATGCATTAGCTAAATTTAACTCAGACAAAATGTTGATAGTTTTGTTATTTCAACGTTCAGGACGCTTATAAAAATATTTATAAGTAAAAGGAACGGACACTTGGCCAATATGTATATTCCACCAAGCAATGTTACCTTAAATATGTATCTTATTATTTTAAGCGATACGCTTCTTTTCATCTTATCTTTTTCCTGCTCTTGCTCTGTCTGCTTTTCAAATCGTTATTTTAATTAGCACGATTGTTGTTTACCTAATAACGTTTAATGTTTTCATTTTCCCTTAACCGTGATTGCGCAACGTATTTATTTATCTTAGAGAACCATGATGCTGCTCTTCGTTCTATAAAAATATCAGGGTTTTTCTTACGACGGAATATTTATTATAGGATCTTTTATAGTTTTACTGATATTCATTATTTCGCAATACTGGCGAGCAAGTTTTAAAAAATTATTCCAATTGATTGAAACAAATAGTTTCCTATTGCCACGAGTATAATTTGCAATCCTGTTATCTATGCGCATTTTATCCTTTTTTTTTTCTTCTTCTTCTTTTCCCGATCGATAGAACGTGAAAAACCAAAATTTTCTTTAAAAAAAATCTGGCCATGCTGGTTGTACAGTATCTTTTTACAGAGTTTCCGTGTAATGGTTATTTTTACTGTTCTCTTTAGAAGGTATACTTGGGCGATAAATTTTCGATGAAGTACGATCTCCTCGTTCTTTCCCCTTGCTATTGTCTGATATTTTTAATTATTTATACCTGTCTTGTGTAGATTAACATTTGCTGTTTAATACCGTATGAAAAAATCATTATTCACTTTTCACGTGTTGTTTAAAATATTGCACATACCCGTTATTTTATAATCTGATATATATGTGTGCGCGCGCGTGTTTGTGTAAAGTGAATTCTGTACCTTTGATAAAGCGCTGTCAATTGTGAAGTTAAGATTCACAATATACTAAATTCAGCGGCACTGAGGAGGGTAGGAAATTGTTATTTTCTCTCAATTGACTTTGCTTTCGCAGATTTTTTTGGTACAACTAATATTCAATTTTAGATATTAGGTATGCATTTGGGAATAGCGACGAGACCAGTTTTATGTTTATCACACCTCTGGTTTGGTAGCTGATTACTTAACTACTAGTTTAACGCGCTACTTATAATATGTGCATTAAAAAAAATAAATAGATAAATAATAGGAAGCTTATCAAAATCACTCCCTTTGTTCATCCGCAGGTCCTATCTAGGCTATCGTTTCCTAATCAAACGCCTTCCCTCTTTTTAACCAATAGGATTATAGCTGCTTACTGCTCAATCTCTCATAATTAATGTTTTACTCCCAACAGAATTCCAATTTTATCTTTCATTTCTGTTCGTCTTGCCAATTTTTCTCCCTATATTTTCTCTTCTATGATAAGTCTCCGTACTTTTCTCTTAATTATTTCAGTCTCTTACATCCTCCTCGCGTATTTCATATGAATCAAGTTTTGTTAAATTCCTTCCTCACTCTATAGTTAGATCTGAATTTCACATGGTTTTAAGCTCTTTATATCCCAATCATTCCGTTATTTTTACTGATAGTTCTAAGAGGGCTGATGGGGTTGGTGCCGCCTTTGTTTTTCCTCCTCACAACTACTCGGAATCCTTTAAACTTCCTTCCTGCTGTCCTATATTTACTGCTGAATCTGCTGCCATACTTCATGCAATTCATTTTATTATCTCTTCCTCTTCTATCCTCTCGGATAAATTTCTCTTAATAGCTGACTCTGAAAGTGTCTTGCAGGCGGTTTCTCCTCCTTTACCGTTGCCCTCTTTTGATCCTTTCATTCTCCGTATTCGTAATCTAATTCACGAATTATTCCTGCTCTGTTCGATCGAAATTGATTTATTGTGGATTCCTAGCCATGCTGGAATTGAGGGTAATGAGGCGGCTGATTCCTTGGCTCGCTCAGGAGTTTTCAATGGACATCCTCTTCACAAATTTTCCGCTCACAATATTAATCATATATCCAGACAGTTCCATATTACATTATGGAAGGATATTTATTTTTTTCTTTTCTCAAATCCGAATTCCTTTTATCTTTCCGTTCAGCCCTTACCTTCTTTGATCAGATGGTTCGACATGTTTCCTTCCCTTTGTCGTCCCCTGATCGCCGCTATATGTCGTCTTCGTTTCGGTCATACCTTTCTCCCTTCGTCACTTCATCGTTTTTCCTTCGTCTCTTCTCCGCGGTGCCCTCTTCACCCAGAGGATTCCTTTTTTCTGTGTGATATCAATCACGTCTTCTTCGAATGTTCCTCACTCTCTTCAGAACGTTCTCTCTTCTATTCTCGGCTTTTGGATCTTCGTCTTCGTACTCCATACAATGACTCTTATGGTTCTCTCATTTCCTTCCTTGTCAGTTGTTCCTATTCTAGCTCCTTTCATTCATTCAATCTCGCACCAGATTGAAATCTAATATGTTATTCTCCTTTTGAACTATTACTTAGATTCCTTGGCTGATTGGGCTGTTGCTTTTCGTTGGCGTACCCATAAAAAAAAAAAAAAATTAAAGCTTATTCGTTCTCTGCTCGCTTCAATCGCACTCACACGTGTTATCTATTAAGTTTGGTAAAAATGTTATTTCTAATGTTCGCGTTATATTATTTCTGCCTATTTGATTAATGTTGAAATATTTTACGATTTCTATATTATAAAATAAATTCAAGAACATTCCGAAAATGAGTAAACTTTTTAAATATATACGCACACACGCACATTTATTTATATATATATAAAAATCCTGTGTCACAAATGTTTGGTCGCGATAATCTCCGAAACTACTCAACCGATCTTAATGAAATTTTCACACTGTGTGTGATTTGGTCCAAACTTAAAAGATAAGATAGTTTTTTATCTCGATTAATGATCTCAATATTTTTTTATTGCAAATTAAATGGTTCATTGGGATGAAAAAGTTGTAATTAGTTATAATGAAATGTGCACACTAGGGGTATTTTGGACCAATAAATCGATCTGTCAAGGTCTAATCCATGGAAAAATTCGGTTTCGCGAGTTTTAAATGGGTTTCAATGTTTTCAGTATCATACGAATCAGGGTTGGTGGCGCGATCTTTCGACGACGATCTAATAGATAATTTGTTCTGCCTTTTATATGTATTATTTTTTGATGTTTAAACGTCGTCAATTATCAGCTCTGGTAGTGTCTTTGTGTACGGGACGATAGCGTCAATACCGGTAGTGCAAAGCAATAAAACATGGTAGGCAAAACATGCGAGTGGATAATTCCAGATACCTGTAAACGGCGAGGAACGAATAGGCATAAAAAGGCATCGGTCTTGGTTCTCCGTCGATCAGCGGGCGATCATATAATGGCGGTTTGAAAATCATGCGCAACGCATGCAGTAAAAATATATATATTTCTTCTGCCAATGAGGAGCTTAATTCCTCCCTTGCTATTTTGGAATTATCGTTGTTTTCTCTTCATCTTTCTATTTCCCCTGAGAAGTCTGCCTCTGTAGTTTTTACATTTCGTCCTTTTAACCGTACCTTAGTTAACCTTTTCCTGTGTCAACTCCCGATTCCTCTAGTTAACTCCTTCTCCTACCTTGGTGTCATTTTTAATAGTAATTTATCTTTTTGCGATCATATCAACTATTTATGTACATCGGCTCTCAAGAGATTAAATTTCCTAAAAGCGTTGTCCTCCCAGAAATGCGGTGGCGATCCGTATATTCTCCCTATACTTTATAGATCCATTATTCTTTCTAAATTGGACCACTGTTCTTTTCTTTATGCCAGTGCTCCCAAACCCCTCCTTACCAAACTTGATCGCATCTAAAACTCTTGTCTTCGCTTCTGTATTGGTGCTCTGAATTCTTCTCCAACTCTTGCTCTCCTGGCCAAAACTGGTTTCCTTCCTTTATTTATTCGTTTATCTTGGTGAAAGATTTATGATTAAACGTCTTCATATTCCTCACTCGAAATTCGTTAATTCCTATCAATATATTCTGGACAACTGGCGTTTCTCTCCTCGAAAAATTCCAATTCTTTCACACATATCCTCCCGACTTGTCCTATTTTCTCACTTTATCCTCTCCTGTAACAAATCCCCGTACTTCACTTACAACTTTTTAGAACTGCCGTTTTCTCCCAAGCTATTTTCTCTTCCTTCTAACATTAAATCTCTTCCGTTTCCTGTAATACATAACGAATTTAACCAAACCCTACACTCACTTTTTCCAGCTCACAGCATGGTTTTTACGGATGGCTCAAAATCTGCTTCAGTTGTCGGAGCTGCTTTTATTCTTCCTGATATCAACTATTCGGAGTCTTTTCAACTTCCTTCCTTTTCTTTTATCTTTTTAGCCGATTCCATGGGCTATTTTATGTGCTATACTTTTTATATCCTCAACATCCAATTTATTAAAATTCGTCATATGCTCTGATTCGAAAACCGTTTTATTAGCCATCTCATCTCCCTTCCCTAAACCATCGTCTGATCCTATTATTTTTTATATTCGTTCCTTAATTTATAATTTATTAACATTCCGTTCTATCCTAATTGACCTGCTCTGGATTCCGGGCCACTGCGGCATCGTTGGTAACGATCTTGCCGATTCATTGGCGTGTCTAGCTGCAGTAAATGACCGTTTCATAGACAGATTCCCCTCCCAATGTCTCTGTCTTCTCTCTTATCGTTTTTACCATGACTTTTAGACTGATCATTATCCGTCTCTTTTCTCCAATCCTAACACTCCTCTTACCTTGGTATACAACCCTCTTCACCCACTTCTTCCAGGTTTAATAATTTTCCCTGCATCAGCCGTTCTGTTATTTCTTCCATAATTCGCCTCCGCTTTAATCATAGTCTGCTTCCTGCTTCCCTCTTTCGTTTTAATATTGTTCAGTCTCCCTTGTGTCCCTTCCATCCTCCTATCTTAAATTTGACCTGTGATGTAAATCACCTTCTATTCGAATGCTCATCTATCTCCTCAGAACGCGCAGTCCTTTGTTCTAATTTGCTTGGCCTTGGCCTCCCGACCCCTTACTGTGCCCACTACATTCTTGCTCTTCCTTCTCCTTCTGTTGTTCCTGTATTGGCTACCTTCATTTCTTCTGTTTCTAATCGCTTCCTGATATAACTGTCAAATCCCTACGTTTCATTATTTGTTAGTTCTTTGTGTTGGGTAAATGTCTTGTGTTGACGCGCCCAAAGAAAAAAAAAAAAAAATATATATATATATATATATATATATATATGTAACAAAAAAAAACAACCATAAACAAATCAAAAATATGGTAAAAAATAGTTCATTTTTTATTTTTTTTTTGTATTAATTTTATATTTAAATAAGAAAAAAAAAAATGTTTTTTAATATCTACTAAACAAAAAAGAAAAAGAAACTCGGTTAATAAACAAAGAAGGACTTTGCTTATTTATATACAGATATTAAATGTTTCGCGTATTTATATATTTGTGTGTGAAAGTGAATTACTGAGAATTTGTTGTACACATTTTAAAAACCCCCTTATGTGCAGTATACCCTTATTACATTTTGCAGTGATTTAGTCGGAATTTTTTTCAAATTGGTTGGAAAACAGCTGATCAGTGGTAAAATATTTGTTTTTATAACGCATAAACCGGTATAGATAAAGCTGACGACGACCCTACATAACTAAAATATAATTTTTCTAATGAAAAACGTATAGAAATATATTCATAACAATCAACGTGTGCAGTCATTGAAAACATTTTCCACCCATCCGGAAAGCGAATTGAAAGGACCTCTAAATATTTGTTGCGATCAGTATTGAAAAGCAAAGTTGCATGTTAAAAGTCTTTAAATTCATAAATTAGCTATAAAATATTTTATGTTTTATGAATATGATTTGGATGAAATTTCGTATGTAGATCAGGTTTTGCCTTTTAAGTTTACCTGTATAGTTGCATTTCTTTTTATTTTTCATTTTTTTCTCCCCATACGTGCTTACATCTAACATTTGTGAATTGCAGCGGACCACATTTGCCGTCATTAAATATGGTCACAACGCTAAACTAAATATATAATTAAAAGATGTAGGAGAACAACGTAGGCGAATAATTGTTTAGCGAGTACGGTGCAAACCGGTCTGCATTTCTCTTAAACACACGGTACACCCTAAATCGAGAAAAAGAAAAGAAAATAATAAACGACCCGACTTCCGCGAGAACTATCACGAAAAATGAAACATTCACACGTCTCAGCGATCAGGTCTCGAAAGAAATTTGAGGAGCATAAAAAAATTGTCCCAACAATAAGACATTTATAACAACTGAAAGGTCCTTGATCCGAAAAATTAGCGACCGGCAGGAAATCGAAAGATCGACTGCGCACATTACAATAAGTGTATCAACCATTTTTTGTATGTTTTTTGTATTCCGAGTTATTCAGACCTATTCGTATTTTCGTTTCGGTAAATTTGCTTCATCCGCCTGTCCGTTACTCGCATATTGTCCGTGTGTATTTGTTTTTAAAGTGTGTTTGGTATTTTCGCAACTTTTAATAATATTGTATGAATATATTCACATTTGTGCGGTGAGTGTCAGTTTTATATTTCAGTCGTAAAAATTATTTATTTTAGCGAGAGGAAAAATTTAAAAATGTTGTAAAAAGGCGATATATAAAAAGACATCTACCACTTCAACTGCTAAATGCCCGTAAAAAACACATAAAAATATATTCATAAGAAATCAACGTGTGCAATCATTGAAAACATTTTTCAATCACCCGGAAAGTGAATTCGAAGGTTCAATCCTGCGTGTTTTTAGATATGGCTAAAACGTTTTTATCTTTATTAGTAAACATTAGTTTGACTCTGTATTGAATGGATTAGTGTAATATTAATTCAACGTATTGCAACTGAGCAACAGCAACGCGTGGTGTAGGGTCTGCTATCTATATATATAAAACAAAGTCGGGTTAGTTACACCATTTGTAACTCAAGAACGGCTGGACTGATTTTTATGATCTTTGATTTGTTGGATTTGTCTCCGCCCCGAATAGCAGAATACGAAATTTAAAAAAAAATTATGAAGAAAACCCAATTTTTTTGCCGTTTTTGGCCCAAAAGAGGGGTTTAAATAATTTTTTAGCCGTAATTTTTATGAAAGGGCTGCTAGGTTTTGTTTTATATTTTGAATTTCGCTTCTAAAGGGTTATCTGGTGGTGAGTTATACATTTTTTTAGGGGTGATTTTTGAGATCGTTCTAAATTCCATATTATATATTCTAGACGGTTTCTTACCGCCCAGGATAGTCGTTCAGCTTAAAGTTGTAAATTGTCATAAATAGAAGTTTAATTGTGTAATTTATGATCCAATTCCGATAAGTCAAACCGTTACCGACCTATTGTATAATTGAATATTTTTGTCGTTTCTGAACCATGTTATTGGGATATTATTCCGTACATTATATGTGTACGGAGAATCCTAAAAATCGGTATAAATTTACTTTAAGAAATTAAATTACTTTAGAAACACGTTTTTTCGTGTATCGCTCATCATTAGCTAACTGCACAGAGCACACACTTTATTAAAAAGTATATAAATTGAGTGTGAACTCTGTGTTGTTAGCTGATGATATAGCCCGAAAAAGCATGTTTCCAAAGTAAATTTATACTGATTTTTGTTATTAAAGGGAATCTTGCTGTCACGTAAATTACATTTATTTCAATGTAATTAAAATATTTTTCATTTTGATTTTTGTACATTCATTGAACTTAATTCATTTTGAGTATTAATTGCTGATAAGTTAACACAACATTTGTTGGTTCTGGGGCGGTACGAAGTTCGTCGGGTCAGCTAGTATACCAGTTAAAAACTTAAAATTATTTTGAGAAAAACCAAATTTTATCGCTGGGAAGAAATTCAAAAAACGTCTACGTTGGTCCAGAAAAATTTCGCAAAAAATGATATGCATCTGCCAAAAAATGTCGATAAGTTGACGTTTATAGTTAATAAAGTAGCTGTGTAAATGGATAATCGATAAAGTTTCGAAATTCTGTGTCTTTGTAATTCTAGTGAAAGGAGAGAACGATGATTTTAAAGATAAATTTATTAGTATAAAAAAATGGTATTAGTTTGTTCGTCATATGTTGACTGATGAGATTCAAAACTAACTTTGATGATTGTCGGTCATTTTGGGTGTACAACTTTCAATATTTATGTGAAACGGTGAATAGAATTTTTGTCTTTAAAAGACAAAGATGGAATAAATGGTATAGGGGAAGGAGGGGCACGTTGTTACAGAGGTAAATAGTTACACGCATTTTTACCGGGATTTAGAACTCTCTCGTGCATAGTTTTGGACTCATTTGATTTCTTATAATATCGCGCATTACGTAAGAACTACCGCTGACCCATCGAGCAGCATACTGACAGGTTGTGTGCATGTGTCTTGATTTCAGCCAATTAAGTAAAAAAATCCTTTACAAAGTCTTTGATTTCTGATACTCGTATATATATTTTTTTTATTTTCACAACTTTTTAATGCTCGAACTTTCTTAATATATCTACTTTTAATTTGCAATATAGTTTTTATTTCTGCTAGCGATATCCATTAATGGTGACTTCGATTTATTTAAAAAAATCGTGCTATGGGGCACGTAGTTACAAATTTTTAGGGTAAGTTGTTACATGTAAAAACTTGCCTCAAAATTTTGTATTACCTTTGAGTTTGAGGATGAAAGCACATATTATTAGTTTTTATCTGTCAAATCACCTTCAATATGTTGTGTGTAAGATTCCAAAACGGAAGATAAATTAGCTTCTTATCTACTCAAAAGTTCAGAAATATATTTTAGTTTATTACCAACAGCAGTGAGAAAACTGGCATGGCAATGTGCAACAAAACTCAACTTAAAAAATATTCTCCCTAGCTGGCTTAAAAATAATATGGCTGGGCCGGACTGGTTTAATAATTTTATACACGGAAATCCTCAACTATCGCTAAGAACACCAGAAGCTACATCTTTGAGTAGAGCAACGTCGTTCAACGTTAAAGATTTTGTTGACAAACTGCAAGGGTTACTCGAAAAATATGAATTCACTGCTTCGCACATATGGATCATTGACGAAACGGGTATCGAGACAGTACAGAAACCTAAAAAGATAGTTGCTGCCCGCGGTCAAAAACAGGTAGGTGCGATCCTATTTACCGAAAGAGGAACACTTGTAACGCTGGCATGTGCCATAAATGCAGCTAGAAATTCTGTCACGCCGATGTTTGTATTTGCCAGAATGAGATACACGGATCACTTTCTTCGTGCTGGACCACTAGATGTGATTGGAGCGGGCAATGCTTCAGGATGGATGACGGAAAAATAATTTTTAAAATTCATGGATCATTTCATTAAACATGATAAGCCTTCCACCGAAGAGCCTGTCCTCTGATACTGATGAATGGTACTGTTTAGTGTTTAGCGAAAGTTACAGCACTTCTAAAAAAGATGAGCGGGTAGAATGTATAGAATGCAAAATGTGGGCCCATGTCAAATGTGTAAAAACGTTCCCTCATTTATTTGCATTAATTGCAATTACGATGAAGACTGATTTAATATACTTGTATGTGATATTGCTACCTACCTCTATAAAAAATGATTACATATTTTTTTCTATCCTATTCTATCTAATTTAAATAGTAGTGAGCGCCTTATTAATGTTAGGATCCAACGTTTTCTGGTTTAATAAAAGTGCCCCATATTGATTAAAATAACTAAAAGCTATTAATTATCTACAGAAAGTTGTTTGTAGCGGACGAAGTTTATTTTTAATTTTAGTAATAAACACGTTATTTTGCGCCTAAGACTGAAGAAACTTACTGCCAAAGTAATTTGATTTTACTGTTAAATAGTCTAAAAATTAAGATATTAATTACAGATTATTATTATAAGATTGTTTAAAATGTTCGTCTTGTTTATAACACTTAAAAATAAACATTACGATTTATCTTTGATCATTTTATTTATTTATCTACCGTAACAACGTGCCCTAAAGGTGTATCAACTAGCCCCGAATCGGGGGCAAGTTGTTACACAATCGACTTTTTAAATTAAATTGCCCATTGCGAAAAAATAACGTAAATTTTAATAATTTTTTAGTAATATTTTACTAGCCGAATAGTTATATTATCGATAAAAACAATAAAATGTATAAATTATGTGATAGGCTTTGTCATATTGACAATTATCTAAAAATTGTAACAACGTGTCCCTCCCTCCGCTACTTCAAAAGCTTGTTTTTTTCTTATTTTTTTTCTGTTTGTTTTTTTTTCTTTTTTTTTACCTGAACAACTCGTCTACTATGGATATTACTCGAGAGTAAATGATAATGATTTCCATACATTTATCAGTAGTTCCGCTCGAATGAAATACCATTAGCTAATCAACCAGACCATGATAGCTTCCTACTTTTTAATCAGAAAAAGAATAATTTGGATATGCGCGGAACATTTTGCATATTTGTTTGTAAGTGTGTTTTTGTATATGCGAGTCTTCGCCTAACGAATAGAAATAAATCATTACGAAAAACGATAGTGTAAATTTTACAGTTATTGGTTGTAGTGAAAACGTGTCGTCTAGAACATCTGCTTTTAATTAGCGGTAAAACTAGTTCGGTTAAAATGTTTTTGTACGTAAGCCAATAGAGTTTTATTGTTTTCTCTTTATATTTTCATTTTTTGCACGTTTTCTCGTAGTCGTAAAATTAAAAATAAAACCTTCATTTATTTCCCGGAATGAAAGTGTCACTGTACTTTTCAAACTTTTTCACTGTTTGCGATTAACTTTTTCATCCAATATCGAGAATTTTTTCCTTTAATCATAACATCGAAAAGAAAGAATTCAAATTAAGCGACTGCTGCCGAGATGGGTGGTGCATTTTTAAAAAGAGTCAGTAGTCGGTACAAAAGAAAAGGTTGAAATCTTAGATGATGCTAGGAGAACGAGACGTATAATAATTAGTGTAAAATAGTGTATGTGAAGCATTCGAACGTAGAGGTTGCGGACTTAAGTGAGCGATTAATAGCGAAGAAGAAGAAATATAAATTTCCAGCAAATTAATCAGCTAATAACAATATAGGGTATATAATGGCTGAAATAAGGAACTAAAAAGCGGCCACTGACTGTAGTGTGTTATATAAAATTTATTAGTTAAAAAATTAATTAACCCACGTGGTTTTAAATTTAAAACAGGCGTAAAGTGTTCGACGTTATCAATGTGAGTTGACACTGCCTGCTTGTAGTAAATAATTAGACGTGGTGTTTGTCTGTCCGGCTAATTACGAGTTTCCGGGCTACAGTCAGTCAAAGCTGTGTAGTTCGTCGTTTCTTGAGGCACCTTCTCCTTGATTATATATCAGTTCCGCAGATTAACTTGGTTGCCGTTAAGTTAGCGCGGCACGTTCTGCCAATGGAGTCAAGTACAGGAGCGTCAGACAATATTGATGCGATACTAAAGGTGTATTTGTGAATATATACAAACACACGCATTTATACATAATATATCGTCTTCATGGGTACTTAAGATAATTTTAAATATTAGATTCCTAATACTTTATAGTGTCGAAAGTAATTCTCAATTCTCCTGCGCATATTAAGTAGTAAATCTATTGAGTATGGAGTTTTTTAAAATGAAGTGCCGTAGGATTGTTATCTAAAAAATGGTGAAAGATATAATAGGCCACTTATGCCTTCGAAAGTGAAAATAAAGCAAGATCAACGACAAAAATAAAAACATTACTTTAAAAGGAATTCGGAATGTTTTTTATCTCTTTAAGGAGAGAATGGATTAAGAAAATTCGTTTGGTCATACTTTTTCGTCATTTCGGTGTACATTTGAATACGCGACCAATTTAAAATGAAAAAAACTGGGGAGCTGATCTTTTTAAGATGGAGGTCTGATTATGTTGAGAACTCTTATTGCTAACCGAACTAACTTGGTTTTCAAATAAATCTGATAAAATACGAGTTACTAATTCAACGGCTAGTTTTTTAGTTTGTTTTTATTGTTCACAGAGATTCCATTTATTCTATGTATTATTTAATTTTTTCAAGGAAATTATTAAATAATAAAGTATTATGTAAAATATCAGAAGGAAACTTTAGCTTTGAAACGGATTAAAGTATATGTATTGTTTATATTTACACCAATATTAATTACAACGTAATTCTTAGACTATTCCCCATTCGAAAAAATGTCCCAATTTTATGTAACGCAAAATGTCCCAAAAATATGTCCCAATTTTATGTAACGTTTGTTATATTTTAATTTTTACCGACTTTATATATATATATATTAATTACAACGTAATTCATAGGCCACCTTCCTTTGGAAAAAATGTCAAAAACATGAAAAAATGTGGTCCTTTTGGATAATTTTTTTTTTTATAACAGAGGCGGTTGACTTAAAATGCTATCAATTTGTAAAATTACCATAGAAATATATTAATTACAACATAATTCTTAGGTTACCCCCCATTAGAAAAAATGTCCCAATTTTTATGTAACGTTTCATATATTTTATAGGATTTCTGTGATTATGTTATTATATTCATATGGACCGATTTAGAATTACGTTGTAAATTTTGATCATTTTATACAAAGTATGGAAGAGAAAGAGATAGAAATGTAAACAAGAGAGGTTAAGGGGGCACAGCCCCTTGCGAGGCCAAAATGGCCGAGTTATATATATATATATATATATATAAACATACATATTTTTTTTGTCAAGCGCTAAATAGGTACGATTGCAAACATGAAAATTTACGTCACTTCAATAGCGTATAAAAATATAGAAAATTTTTTTTGATAAATTGAGGAACTGGGTTTCGAACAAGAGACGAACAAATAATGTGGCGTTAATTAAATTATATATTTAAAAAAAAAAAGGAATATCCATCTTCGGGACGCTTGATCTGTGCTCACATAATAAAATATGCTACATGTTTCGAAGACCAAGATAGATACAGTGTAAAATTTGCCTGTATTAGTTAAATGAAAAGTTGAATAAATTAACAAAGGAACATTAAAATACAATGTAATTAAAATTTTTTTATAAAAATACTTGTTTTTATATAAGTTTATTAATTATGTTGTGTTTTAATGTTTCGTTGTTATTTTGTTTAATTAGATTCTAGTAACACAGTAAGAGTAACGTATAATTATATTAGATGAAAAGTGTTTTTTGATATCAACGTATTTCTTCTAGTCTAGTGGGTTGGAAACAACTCAAAAATATATTATGGTTTTTGTAATTTTTTCGAAAAGCGATTAACCTAATTTAAAAAAATAGTTACCGATCAAAATAGTCTAGAGAATATTGCATTTAGCGAGTAAAACCGGCTGCGTTTATTAGAACAAGCTCAGTCAAGCATGAGGTTTCATGCGCTCAGGATTCCGTGTGTAAGTTAACGATGACTATAATGATTTAGTATGTAAGAAAATTTGTTTGAATAAACTTCCATTTTTATTTTATTATTTTAATTTAATATCTTGATAAATTTCAGAGATCTTTTCTAATAATAATTTAAAACAGTAAAGCAAAATACTAATTTGAATCGAAGGCTTATTAGTTTGAAGTGCAATGTAATGGTTATGAAGAACAAATATATATAAAATATTTAATTAAATCATTCTTTTATTTATTTAATTTTTATTTATTTTTTAAAATTATTGGTTTAGATTTAATAATACTAATATATTAAGGTTTTATGATTTTTTTAAATGTATAATTTCATTATTCCCCACACCTATCTTTCTTTGATAGCCGATCGTTTTTTTTTTTTTTTTTTTTTTGCATACCGACTCATAGGTCATCAACGCAAGTGATCATTAGTTATTTTAAGTGTCCTAGATAACGGCGCATCCCAACAGATGAAGCCGCTAGTCATAGATTAGTTTTCCATTTTTTTTTTTTTTTTTGAGCGTTTTGGTATTATCTTTAATATTAATAATGAGCGGTAAGCGCATCTCTGCATTGTTTTTTCTTTAGTCGTCTGACGGGATTTTCAGGAAGACCGGTAGTTTTCATACGCGATATTAATGGGTTTAAATTATAGCTGAATGCCGCATGCATTTTGGTATATTGCTGCTTGTATATCGCCAACACTGAAGGAACGTTGAGATCATTCTCGATTATAGTATTACGAACATAATAAGGCGCATTGGTTATTATCCTCAGTATCTTCGACTGGAACGACTGTATTTTTTTGAGATGCGTTTTTGCGGCTGATCCATATATTTCTAAACCGTATTTCCAGACAGGAGCTATGATGGTGTTATACAATAACATTTTATTGTTCAGACTGAGTTTGGATTTTCTTCCTATTAGTGGATATAATTGTCTCAGTAGCGACTTCAATTTTTTCTTTGTATTAATTACATGCAGATTCCATACTAGGCGTTTGTCAAAGGTTAATCCCAAATATTTAACTGATTGTATCTGCGGTATTTTACAGCTGTTATAAGTAACTGGAGGACATGTTTCTTGGTTATTTGTGAACGTGATATGTGAAGATTTTTGTTCATTAATTTCGATCCTCCAGTTGAGAGCCCAATTTTGTAGTAACGATAAATGATGTTGAATGTACCTTGAAGCTTCATGACGATCTTCGTGCGCAGCTAGTATAGCAATGTCATCCGCAAATGAAGCTTCTAATGTAAACATTGTAGTCGGTAGGTCAGCTGTATAGATGTTATAAAGAAGCGGGCCAAGAACGCTCCCTTGAGGTACCGATGCTAATATCTGACGCTCGCTGGACAAGACGCCATTTATTTTTATTTGAAATGATCTACCGCTTAAATAAGACCTCAGCAGATGATATATTTCAATCGGGAAAATCTTCTGGGCTTTGTATAGCAAACCGTCGTGCCAAACACGATCAAATGCTTTGGCTACATCAAGGAACACTGCCGAGCAATACATTCCACGCTGTAAGACTGACTCAATTGCATCAACGAGCCTGTGACATTGATGAATAGCTGAATGCTTTGGTCTGAACCCGAACTGATGATTTGGAAGATAGGCATTCGCCATATTAAAAAGAAGTGGTTGAATTAATTTTTCGAACACTTTTCCAAATGTATCCAGTAAACTTATCGGTCTATAGGATGAGACATCTGTAACTGGCTTCCCAGGTTTATGGATAAGTATAGTTACCGATTTTTTCCATCTAGTCGGAAAGTACGATAGCCGGAGCATAGAATTGTATATATATATAAAAGTAGTAAAGATCCTCTTTTTGGTAGATGCTTCAAGATATCATTTGTTATTCCATCTTCTCCCGGAGCTTTATTATTTCGCAAACTTTTGATGCACGTACGAAGCTGATTTGGTGTAATATATGTGTAATTTTGACAATACTGCATGACGTTATTTTTACACTGTATAACTTCCTGCGTGTGTTGTGGATTTTCCGTAGGAGGAGGCTGAAATATATTTTCGAGATAGTCGGCAAAAGTATTAACCTTTTCGTCATCTGTTCTGGCCCACATTGTATTTGTTTTTTTAATATGACAAGATGGAACACATTTCTTTGTTAGTACTTTCGCTGCTTTCCAGATTGAGCCATCGGCATTAGTTAGGGTGGAAAGGTAATGAGTATAACGCTCATTTTTGTAGTGTGCTATGGTTTTCGTTAGTTGGCTGCAAAATTCCCGGTATGTTTGGTAATTTGATGGGTATCTATTATGTTGCCATTTTTTGCGCGCTTTTCTTCTTTTGGCAATTAGCTCACGTATTTCAATGGGCAATATACTGCTAGTGTTAGCACTGGACTTTGCAGGTCGTGTTGATTGCCTAGCGCAATCCTGTATTATATCGGTTAGATAATTAACGGCAGTATCAATATCGTGCTGTGATTTTAGTTTTACATTTAAGTTCACTTGGTTATCTATTATATTCTCAAATTTGTTCCAATCAGTAGATTTATTTGTTAATCGACTGTCTAGTTTTGTATGTAGCGGAATTGTGTCTAGGACTTGTAAGACTGGTACGTGATCAGATGACAAGTCTGCGATTGTACAGCAGTTGTCGTGTAGATTATTTAATCCTTTATTGAAATAAAAGTCTAGCACATCTGGCAGTCGGTTGGTATGCTTTGGCCAGTAGGTAGGTGTAAATGGTGAAACAAAATCGAGGCGCAGCCCTCTATTCAGCTGGAAGAGTTGCGCTCCACGTTTATTTGGAACTCTTGATCCCCAGTGAGGGTGTTTTGCGTTGTAGTCACCTCCACAAATGAATTTGCTGCCTTGGCGATGAAATAGTTCCGTGAGTTCCTGATTCGGTATGTAATACCTTGGGTGGCAATAAACCGATGTGACAGTTACTGTTTCATTAAAAGTCGTTTTTATTTTAATTGCAACAGCTTGGTAGGCCTCTGTTCGGCGAACGAAGTGTAGATGATGGTCAATGCTCTTTTTGACGAGTACAGCAACACCTCCCATTGCTGTACCAGAAGGGTGTGTTCCATGATAGTATCTGTAATTTAGTAACTCAAGGCTCGCTGGATGAACGACATGAGTTTCCGTTAGTAGGGCAATATCGATTCTTTTGGTCTGTAAGAAGTACTGTAGTTCATGTTTCTTCTGTTGAATCCCATTAGCATTCCATAATACTACTGTTAATGAATTTGTACTTATAGGGCTCAAATTCATAATAATTTGTCCATAAGTTAGCCGATCGTTAAAGACACTTAATAAATATATAAACGAAAACACGCAAAAGAGATTAATTAGAAATAATATAAATGCTACGTATCACTCTACTGCGGCTGCTAGAATGTTGGTATTCTCTGCTGGCAGGTTGGTGTACGTTGGTGATTGTGTCCTGAATTCTCGGTGAACAGGAGGGGGAGACACGGTAATCGAAATTATAGTTTACGAATTTTGTAAATGTCACTAATTTCAAAGCCGAATTTCGAGACGATTTGGGTACTAGCACCTTGTTGGATCAAAATTTTTTCGGTTGCGAGACGAACTGGTTACTTTACCAAAAAAGGTCGATATAGTTCCGCGATGTGACAAAGACTGTCGTTCTACTGAGATGATTTTTTAACAATTCGGTTTTTTCTTTCGACTATCTTAATACGTTAGACCATTATTAAATTATTATTTTTTATTTATTTACTAGCATAGTGCGTTAAATTGTTTAACAAATCGAAATACTATTCGCATCTGTTTTTCATCAGGCGGACGTACCGCCTAAACAATGATGCGCTGAGTCCGTTCCTTTTATTACAGTTCATAACAACACTAACACAAGCCGTAATGAAAATAACCAAACCGAAACCTGCGATCCCGTTCCGTTTCTTAGCTCTCGTACAAATACTACTAACGCAAATTACAACGATCCGGGCCAAATTCTAAAAACCGTTGTAGTCTCGTATTCCGATAAAGCCAAAAGAAATATAACACCGACTAACAAACCCGTTTATTCCGTGACTTCAAGAAACCCACTTAAAACAAAATCAACATTTAAAACTAAAAAACTATAAAGTTCTCGAATCAAATCCGGTGCTTGCTGGTTATGCGCACGGGGGAGCAATATTAGCCGTTCGGGCGGATATTAACTTTCAACAGGTAATGTGTTACCATCCGATATTCAACCAGTAGCAGTCGAAATTCGTACGCCAGCTCCACCTTCAATCTGTACCATATATCTTCCCCCAAATCAGCAAGTAAAAGCAGAATATATATATATATATATATAAAAATTGCCTCGTCTCAAGGGGAGCCTCTAAACATAATTCCGATCCGTATTTCGAAACTTTTAAAGTTTCCAAAAAGTTCAAACAGTCCCTCCCCTCTAGCGCCGCGAGTATTATAGTTAAAAATTATGAACACGGTTAAACATATGCGCTTCGACGTATATTTCTCAAGTTTGGAACATCAAGGTTTGAAAGTCTTGTTAAGAAAATGAAATACGGTTTCGTTCCCGACCAATAGCGATCTTTCTAATAATATATCACAAGCCCGGAAAAAAAAATATTTTTTTTCAAAATTTTGAGCTTTCGGTGCTGCGAGCGTTTTAATTTTAAAGCCGAAAACCTAGATGTTCTAAACTAGAGAAATATACGTGGAAGCGCATATTTTTAATAGTGTTTAAAATTTTTACCTATAATACTCGCGGTGCTAGGGCTCACGTAATTTTTTGTGCTTTTTTGAACTTTACGGCAACTTTGAACGTTTCGTTAAGGAAATGAAATACGGGTTCGTTCCCGACAGATAGCGTGATCTTTCTAATAATATATCACAAGCCCGGAAAAAAGAATATTTTTTTTTCAAAATTTTGAGCTTTCGGTGCTGCGAGCGTTTTAATTTTAAAGCCGAAAACCTAGATGTTCTAAAGAAATATACGTGGAAGCGCATATTTTTAACCGCGTTCAAAATTTTCAGCTGTAATACTCGCGGCGCCAGGAGGGACATGTCATTTTTTGTGCTTTTTTGAACTTTTTGGCAACTTTATATAATTTTTGTGCTGTAATTGTTGAAAGGACTCGTGCATTTTAGTGTATATTTTGAATTTCAGCTTTATAGGTTTATCGGGTGATGAGTTATGATTTTTTAAGAGTGATTTTCGAGGTCGTTTTATGTGTTTCATATTATATATTGTTGACGGTTTTTTGATGCCCGGGGTAATCGGTCATCTTTGAGTTATAGATCGTTTTAAAGATAATTTTAATTGTAATTTATGTTTCCAAATTTGAAGTTGAACCCGTTTGTGAATTATTGATTTTTATTTGATATTTTTGTTACTTGTGTACCACCATCTTATTAGAATTCCGTACATTATTATAATATAGGGTGGGCCAAAAGAACATCCCGAATTTCAAACGCTCGTCAAAATCATACACTGTGAGTTAGCGTGGCGATTGTAACGCCATCTGACGCTAAATAATATGCCGTTTAATATAAATATAGTTGGTTAGTAGTCATGATGTCGTGGACGCGTAAACAACGCTCTTTCGTTGTCGAGTACTTTGTGAAAAACGGTGAAAGTGTAATCGCGGTACAACGCGCGTTTAAAAAACAATTTGATTTAAAACGTCATGACAATCCCCCCGACCGTAAAAGTATCCTCAAATGGGTAAAAAACTTCCGAGAATACGGTAGTGTGGTGGCGGTAGCATTGTCGCGAAGTCCGTGCAGATCCGTTCGTCGCCAGGCTTCCGCCTTGAAAATTCCCCGTACTTCACTCAGAAGAATAATTCGAAACGACCTCAATATGCACCCATACAAGATACAACTTTTTTTTTTTTTTTTTTTTTTTACACGTATATTTCAGTACAATCTTATTATAGTAAATAAATTAGCACTACTTTTAAAACAGTGTTACAACTTAATCTAACTAATTTGTAACATGAGCAGAGTAGAAACTATGTACAATTACATAACTCCTAATATACAGATATATACATAATCATACGCGCATATAAATACTCACACGCACGCACACCAAGTATATGCCCATATCCACAAAATACATACATACGAATATATTACAGAATAAATTAGGTGACTAGTTCATAAGGCTTTGTGCGCTTAAGGCGCCTTAAGTCATCATCGGAAAGTAGCAGTTTTAAAGCCTCTAGATTTGGGTGACTGTGAAGTCGGTATTCGTGCGCTTCTGCAATATAACGTATGACTTCATCGATCCATGGAATATTTAAATCGGAATGTATTTCTTCGTTTCGTTGATACCAAAAAGCTCCAGTGATGTTTCGGAGACACTTATTTTGAGCGCGCTGAATAATCAACCGATTGGATGTCTTTGCACAGCCCCAGAGTTGAATACCATACATCCATATCGGTCTGATGATTTGACAATAAATCAAACGCTTATTGGACAGATTGAGTTTAGAATAACGCCCAATCAGCCAACAAATCTGTCTTAATTTATGCATGGTTTGTTCCTTTTTCATTTTGACATGCGTCTTCCAATTCAGCCTGGAATCTAAATGCATACCCAGGTATTTAGCAGAGTCCGATCTCGGAATAGGAAGACGATCAAGATATATAGGACAGGTCTTAGATTTACGAAGCGTAAACATAGCATGCACTGATTTTTCTTGATTAATCTTGATCTTCCAATCACATGTCCATTTGCTAATTTTTTCTACTGCATGTTGCAAGTTAGTCGTAGCCAATTCTGGGGAATTGCCAACTGACAAGATGGCTGTGTCATCTGCAAAGGTAGCAGTAGTCGTCTTGGCTGTTGTTGGAATGTCAGCTGTATACAATAAATACAGAGAAGGTCCTAAGACACTACCCTGTGGAACACCAGCCTGTATTGGATGAAATTTGGACTTTGCTTCTTCATAAGAAACTCTGAAGGATCTATCAGAGATATATGATTCAAGAAGTTGGCACATATTTTCCGATAGCAGGTTGCTCATTTTATAGATCAGCACTTCGTGCCAGACTCGATCAAAAGCTTGCGATATGTCTAGAAAAACCGCCGGACAGTATTTTTTTTCTTCAAAGGCTGTTTCAATTAGCTTAGTTATACGATGCACTTGGTCGATCGTAGAGTGCTGATTGCGGAAGCCAAACTGATGATCTGGTATCTTTAATAAGGGCTTGAGTCGCTTAAGGAGTAGTTTTTCAAATAATTTTGATATGGAAGGTAACAAAGAGATTGGTCGATACGAAGTTACTACTTCTGTTGGTTTCCCAGGTTTCGGTAACATGATGATTTGAGCGATTTTGAAACATTTTGGTACGTATCTCATTCTGAAACAGGCATTAAAGAGATATGTCAGCATGATAATTCCTTTACGTGGTAATTCTCTAAGCGCTCCAGGTGAAATTTCATCGATTCCAGGAGCCTTTTTGGGATTCATATTATTATCTAACTCTTGTGCAACTTCAAGAGGAGTTACTGGTTTTATTTGCTGGAAAGGTTGGTAATTTTTCGTTGTATCGATCTGGGAGTTTATATTATGTGTTGTAAAGACTGAAGCTAAATGCGAAGCGAATAGTTCAGCTTTACTGTTGTCGTCGCGAATCCACTGCCCTTGTTCATCCTTGAGAGGAGGAATATGAAGTAGTGGACGTTTGAAGCGTCGCGTTGCACGCCACAATGAATAATTTGTGTCCGCTGCAGGGCTTAAATTTTCTAAGTAGTTTGTGACGCTTTTCTGTTTGAAATCCTTGATTAGCCTATTAACTTTATTGCTAATTCGATTAAGTTTTGTTTTATCCGATGGATGACGGGAGCGTTGCCATATTTTCCGTGCACGTCTTCTCTCTTTTATTAGTTTCCTAACTTCGATAGGATACAGTACTTCATTTGGAACGTTTTCTTTAAGAGCTGGAGTAGCCTGGCTAGCAGCTTTTCGCAACAAGTTGATAAAGTGCTGGGCTTGCTGTTCTAAATCACTAATAGTTTTAAGCCTGATTTTAAGTTCAATTGAAGAGTCAAGGCTTTCTCTAAATTGATTCCAATTAGTATATTTATTGGTGAGATTTTGCGGAATTCTTTTTTTAATCACTACAGAACTTAGTGTCATAAGTACCGGAGTATGATCTGACGATAAGTCCGTAATTCCTTCTACTTGCACATAATTGGCAGCGATTCCTTTAGTAATGAAAAAGTCAAGGAGATCAGGATTCTTCGCGCAATCTGTTGGCCAGTAAGTAGGTTTCCGCGATGAAAAGAACTTACACGAACATATGTTGATAGCGTTGAGAAGTTCAGCACCTTTTTTTGGTGTCGTCAAACGTGACCCCCATATGGTGTGTTTTACATTAAAGTCACCTGCAAGTATAAAACGAGGACCGAGTTGATTGAAGATATCAATAAATTGACTTTTTTCAAAATTACTATTGGGCGGACGGTATGCTGCAGCTAGATTGAGGTCTGCGCCATTATAGTTTATTGCTACTACTGTGGCTTGTAGAAAATTCAATTGTATTTCTTCCTGTAAATAGTGTTTGATATTCTGTTTAATTATCACTGCTGTTCCTCCTCGTCCTCTGCCACTTGGGTGGTTAGTCCAATATGTAGTGTAGCCGTGAATTCTGATAAAACTTTTTGTTGTAAAATGTGTTTCTGAGATTAATGCGACGTCAACAACATGTGTGTTAAGAAAAGCCTCGAGTTCTTGAGCTCTCTGACTCAAGCCATTGGCATTCCAGGTTAGTATTCGAAACGAGGAGTCAGTCATTTCACTATTTTTCCTTGGCTTTTTGTGTGTTGGCTCAATGGTTTAGTTTCTAATTGAGTAACACGTATATTTAGCTGGTTAATACTAGTTTGGATACTGTGAAGTATAGCCATAACGTCGTTAATGGTTGGATCTTTTTGTTGTGGAGGAATTTGTATTTGTTCCTGTGATTTTAAATTCAATTTGGTTGCATGCGCAAATGTTTTTCCTGCTTGCACTTTTTCTGCAGGTCTGATTCGTTCCTCTCTAACACGATCTACCACTTTTTTTATAGGCTGGGACTGCGTTTTCGACTTTTGATGGACTTCGCAACCAGCGTAGTTAGCTGTATGTCCTATCATACCGCATAAGACACATTTTGGTTGGTCTTTTTTAAGTTTCTTGCACTTTTTGGTGAGATGGTTACCGGCACATTTGACACATCGAGGAGGATGAGTGCAGTAATTTTTGGTATGCCCTATTCGTTGACAGTGATGACACTGTTTGATTTTATTGTTTTTATGAGGGGGTTCGATAGAGACTTTACAATGTGCAAGATTAGTTATTTCGTATACGTTTTTATTGTTCGCTTTTGGGGAGATTTCGATTTTGAACAGTGGAAAATTCTTGATTTGCCGTCTTCCTTCTGTATCCCTATATACTTTCACTATAGGGCTTATCCGAATAATTTCATGACCAGTTTTTCTTAAGTCATTCTTTATGTCCTCATGGTCGATTGATGGCGGTAATCCACGGATCACAAACGCAAAAGGACGTTCAGATTTCGGTTGAAACGTGTGATATGTAATTCCATGTAGTAACTCATTTGACGTACTTGCTGAATTACTATTCAGATCTTTTAAAAAGGCTGTAACCGAGCGGTAATCGTCACTATCACGGACAGATATTTTAATATCTCCACTAGGAAGTCCCTTAAAGGTAGGTTATTTTTTTGTTTGTGTGATTACTTTATTTTTAAGTAAGTTGAAGTTTTTAACGTTACTCACAAATACAGGTGGCGGAAGTGGAGTAAATTTATTTACCAGCTGATTCTCATTTGTTATGTCAGGCATAGTTGAAATATCTACTGATTTAGAGGGAGTACCGTCACGTGTCGGAGTTTGCAATTCCACACAATGTGACTGATCAATACAGTTTAACCTTTCGATAAGCTCATTTACCTGCTTTTGCAGTTGAGCTATTTGGTTATCCTTGCTGGCAATTAATTCTTCGTACCGTGTCAGAGTAGAAGTTTCTCGTGTTTCTATTTTTTTCCTTTTGTTTTCCTTTTTTCCATTAACAGTGTTAATATCATTGTCACTGATTTGCCGTTTCGGCTTGTCATTAAGTTTTAATTTTAATGATGAAACTGTTTTATTATTTCCCGCCATCGTATAAGTTTTCTTGAGCGGAAATATTTTGTGTGCGATATATTCTTATTGAATATATGGTAACACCGTTAAGCCAATGCGCTATAACCCCCTTATCGTTTTTCGAACGGTGATGTAAAGAGAAGAAAAAAAAAAAAAAAGTAGAAGAAGATGAAGAAGAAAAAAAAAATGAAAATATCCTCACCGACCGGAACAGAGTCCCAACGAAAAATCCGATTAGCCTCAGTTACATTACTCGGCCTTTCTAAAAACCGCGAGAACATAAATGTTTATAATAAGCAATCGCCGCTGCGAGAAATGTTTATAATAAACAGTCATCGCCGAGAAACCACAGCATAGCACGATACCGTATGTTTTACAGACAAGCACTTTAACGAACGAACGATGAACACAGAATGCACAATCGAACCCGACGGGAATGTGGCGAGCTCTAAGATACAACTAACCCAAGAATTGATACCAACAGATAAGCCAAGAAGGTTAGAATTTTGTAATCAATTTTTGAATATGCTGGAGGAAGAAGACGTCGATTTGGATTATGTTTTTTTTAGCGACGAGGCGCATTTCGATTTAAATGGTAACGTTAATAAACAAAACATGAGGTATTATGCTACTGAGAACCCTCGAATCGTTCACCCGGTACCCTTGCACTCCCCTCGTATCACGGTATGGTGCGCAGTCAGTGCGAAAGCGATAATCGGTCCCTACTTCTTCGAGGAGGACGGAGCGAATGTTACTGTGAACGGCGACCGCTACATCCAAATGTTAAACGAGTTTTTTCTAGCGGAGCTCAGAGGGAAGAGGATTGCATTATCTAAAACGTGGTTTCAACAAGACGGGGCCACACCACATATTCGTAACGATGTTTTGCGGTTATTAAGAGAGAAGTTTCGGGACCGCTTGATTTCGCGAAACTGTGAGCTGTTTTGGCCGCCGCGCAGTCCGGATTTAACACCGACAGATTTTTACCTACGGGGCTACTTGAAAAGCAAGGTGTACGAGGGTAAAGCAGCAACAACCGACGAGATGAAATTGGCCATTCAGAAGGAAATTGCGGCGATTAAAAAACCAACTCTTAAAAAAGTAATGCATAATTTTGAGGAAAGATTGCAACAATGTAAAAATCAAAATGGTGACTATTCATACGGAGTATTGTTCAAAACTAATAGTGTATAATAAATGGTGTTCTTTTTGAAGTATTTCAACGTTTGTTTCATTTCCGTAAGTATATTAGTCTTTATTTGACCAGCATTTAAAATTCGGGATGTTCTTTTGGCCCAGCCTGTATATCGTGTGCATGCAGGGAATCCAAAAAAATTGAAATCATTAATACCGCTAATAGTTTAAATTTATTCATTACATTCGAATAATGTTTTAACACATTATAATATCAGGTTTCATTTTTCGAATTTGCGCGCACAATTGTGTTTATAGCAAGGTTTTGGTACTCAATTGCTAGTTTGTTGAAAATCTGTCGTCTTTTCTGAAAAAAAACCACCTTCGATAATTTTGAACAGTGTCTATGATTTACGATCGAATATAGTCGCTAGAATAAAGTAAAGTGACGAGCAACGTACACCTTCGACGCGAGGCATTTTATGGATTGTAGAATTACCATTTTCATTATGTACGAAACCTAATGAATAGCGGGCACAGTTTCTTTCCAGTTTTGGGATTTATACACCTTTACTCTTAGCTGGATGACTTGTTTGCTAATATTCGATCTCAGACTGCGTATATGCTTGGCGGCGACTGATTCCCAAAAACCCATAGCACCGCTAATTTTCTGACCAAGCACCTTAACTACTAGGCAGCAGAGTGGCGCCTAGAGATAATATTTTTCTTCGCAAGACTAAAATCTTACTTTATTATGCATATAAATCATAAAAAAGGTCGTAATGAAGTGTAAGCAGTATTGTTTTCCTCAGTTGGAAATAACTGATGAACATACGATTCAATAGAATAAAATTCGGCATATTCTCGTCATTTGTAGTTAATGAACTGAATAAATCATTCGATTTAACTTCCAAATTATATCTAATGAAAATAACAAAAACACTTCATATACCAAAATATAATAATATGTATAAATGAGTTACAACTACTAATTTGCCGACTAGTTTCGTATATTAATCATTTATAATCATGGCACCACACTATCGATTGTGGATGATTAATACCTAAAATTGGTTGGATAATTAATAATTGTAATTTGTTTATATTATATGTTTTTGCGTGTTAACTGTTTGTTATTTTCATTGCACATAATCAATAAATCTCATTGATTTTTTAAAAACTAACTTTTTTTTTTTTCTGCAGTAATTTACATAGCGTTAAGAAGTTTATAGTGCCAATGCATTAAATCCTTACTGAAATGCGAGCGTCATTTGGAAAAAATGCAGGCTAATTAGGCCCGGACGGACTGAATAATTTTTCCGTATAGGTGATGCCCCTCGTAAGAGGCGGTTGCTGCATAATGTATTCAAAAAGTCGCAGTTAAAATCACAATAGTTAGTATTAAACGTTTTATGTTTTTAAATGAAAAAAATAAAATAAACGAAAACCTATTTTTGAATTAGTATATCGCCTAGTTCAATCGGTTAATATTGCGTGATCAACGGAACAGTAATGTTATATCCGGTGGTGCGCTTCTAGTATTAAATTAGAACGGTTGAAAAGTTCGTGTTTTTAGCGATATCTATCAATTTTGGACGCGGCTATCACCGTCCAAATTGATATTATACAGAGATATATTTTATTTTTACATTACAAGTAAGTAAATAATTTCTAATTTCTTTTTTTTTCTCTTCTTTTTTTTTTCAGTTTAAGCGAAGCACACAAGACAATTACTAGTCTGAACGCTGATATTAGCAGTTATCAAACTAACAATAAACAGCTGGAAGCGTTAAATCAAGTGCTTAAAGATGAACATCAAGCTTTGCAGTTGGCTTTTACGCATCTAGAAGAAAAATTGAGGAAATCTCAGGTTTATTTTGATATATATTGATTACCGATGTTTTTCCAATTTTCGTTTCATTTTACTGCGCATTTGGACTTATCAGACTGTTCAGCATCAATCTTGCGCTTTTGACGAATTATTTTTTAGGTTCTATCTACTTTTCGATAATGCGTTAGAATTATTGTTACTATGAAAACGTAATGAAATTTATTGTATACAATAATATAATGTAAAAGGTAGGAAAAAACTCAAACAACTTTTAAAGTCAGCTTCGTACTGAGCGAACGATGTCCTTAATTGGGTCCACTCGATTCTCGGTAGCGTCAACGATTTGTTCATACCGACTTAATGTTCCTCTAGTGTCAGCGCATCTCATTTAGCATTCCGTACACAGAATGTACCGAATCTTAATGAGATCGTTCGGAAACGGGAAAAAAAATATCAAATTAAATTATGCAATAGTTCAGGAATAGTTTAACTTTTCAAAATTGGGGATTATAAATGGCAATTAAAATTTTCTTTATGACGATATTTATAACTTGAAGATAATTGATTATCGGATGGGTGACAAAAAACACGAACGAGAATATATATTATGTGGAATTTAAAACAACCTCAAAAATCACCCCTAAAAAAATTCATAACTCATCATCAGATAACTCTTTAAAAGTGAAATTCAAAATATAAAACAAAAGGTAGAATTTCTTTCATAAAATCAAAAAATTACAGTTAAAAAATTGTTTAACCCTCTCTCTTTTTGATCCAAAACAGCAAAAAACAGAAGGATGTTCACGTAAGCAATAGCCCCGAGTAAAAATATTGAGGAAACTAAAACGTATATCTCGAGCATATGCATAAAGGACCGCTTTATAGGAAAACTATAGCTGAGCTTGTAACTTTATATATAGATCCTCGGGGAGCCGAAAGCTCAAAAGTTTTAATTTCTTTTTTTTTTTTTTTTCGGCAGGGGGTGATATATATCAATGGAAAGATCGTTATTTGTCAAAAATGAACCCGCATTTCATTTCCTTAACGAAACTTTCAAATTTGCTGAAAAGTTCAAAAAAGCGCGAAAAATTACGTGTAACCCACGTTTATGGCGCGCGACGATTATTATAGTTAAAAATTTTGAACAAGGTTAAAAATACGCGCATCCCCGTACATTTTTCTAGTTTGAAGTATCCGGGTTACCTACTAACTTTAAAATTAAACCCTTGTGGCGCCGAAAGCTCAAAATTTTTGAAATTTTTTTTTTTCCCCCGGCATACGATGTATCGTTGGAAAGATCGCTATTTTTTGGGAAAGAAACCGCATTTCTTTTCCTTAGCGCACCAACGGCTTTGACCCAATTACCGTGAAAGGTTAGATAGCGGATTTAAATCAAGAGGCGATTAAAGATGGAGAGTGTGGAAAGATTCAAAAAAAGGAATCACATTAGGAGATAGGAAGGAAGATAGGAAGGAAAGTGTAAAGTAAGATTGAGCAGGAAGATCCGGAACTAAAGTTTTTGTAATACGAGAGAGAACGTTTAACAGCGAGGATGAAGCATTCAAAGAAAATACTTGCATCGCATACAGAAAGATAGGCAGAATATGAAGGGGGCAGTTGGGGGAACAAAATAGAGAAAATTGAAAGTAAAAAGAGGGGGGTGGGGAGTAAGTGGTTAAATTGAAGTTTTATCAAGAAGACAATTGTAGAACGACAACGAGAAGAAAAGGATTGAAAGAAGGGCGAAGAACAGGAGCAGGTTGCATTTGGAGATAATGAGGAGCACAATTAGAGAATAAAGAAGGATATATATATATATGTTCGATCAAAGTTTGGAATGGTTGGCTAAGGACAGAAACAATATGGCCGAAGTAGAAAAGTTGCTGAAAAAGAAATCATCGAGGACAGCCGAACGGGCTAGAATGTCCGCTGCGTCATTGCCTTCAATGCTAGAATAACTAGAAACTTCATGTCAATGTTTATTTGAACAGCCTTACAATTCCTCTACCCGAACGACAATTTTCTCTACACTGCGCAAATAATATGTACCCAGGAATATTAAATTTATATAACTCATTATGAAAAACACGCATTTCAGTTAGCAACATAATATCCATACTCATAATTTGAATCATTTAAGAAAATTAAGAATTCATCGAAATGTGCACTTAAATTTTGAACATTTAGATTTAGCAACTTAATATTTAACGGATCCATTTAAACTATATAAAGATAAAACATAAAGAGTAGATAGATCTGCTAAGACATGAGAAACAGCAATGGCCGAATCGAAAGTAGTTGCGAAACTAATTAGGTTTACGAATCACTGGTTCGACTTTGACGCTGAGCTCTGAACAATAATGCCTCGATATAAATCACCAGTAACTTAGTCGAAAAGGACGAAACTGCCATTCATTACTAAATAAATCATCTCAAACACTGTTATTTCCGAATAACTTTGAAGGGCGAATGTAGGTGAATCCTGTTTGTTATAAACTGTATAATAAAAACCAACTTCAATAACAAACAAATATAATAAGGGGGTATTTATTTAATTTATAACAATAAATTAAATAAATACCCCTTATTTAGGAACGTTTTCGGGCATCATCAGCTAAAACTAACTTAATTAAAACTTCTTTCCAGTGTGTTTTGAGTTTTAATTAAGTTATTTTTAACTGATGATGCCCGAAAACGTTGTTAAATAAGGGGTATTTATTTAATTTATTGTTATAAATTATTTTTACCCCCTTATATTTGTTTGTTATTGAAGTTGGTTTTTATTATATTTGAAGGGCGAATTTGCGTTTTAGTTGAAAATTTAGAAAATAAAAATATAACATGTTTTACGAAAGAGTTAGCGCGGTATATCCACAATTACACGCTTGCAGGAAAAAATTTAACCTCGATGTGGTGTTACGTATCGTAGAAATTAATAATGGATGGAAGAGCTGAATTATTAAATTTAATTTTTAAAACGAGAATTGATGTAGAAGAATTTTTTTGGAAAACGTTTAGGTGATTATCGAATACTTGAGATTGGTATTTCAGAAATGCAGTTTGTGAGGGCAGTTATATTACTCGACAGACATATCACGAACTATGTCAAAACGAAATAGTAAAGATTGGGAAATAAATTTAAAGTTTTTGATGAATATTGTCGGAAAATAGGAACTAATTGGCTGCAACGGTAGACGGAAAGTTGAGCTTAAGCTTTTTCCCTGAGTAGGCAATACGAGTATAATTCTTTTATAAAACATTTTAGCCAAAGACACATCGGACCCGGAAATGCGGATGTTTCAATTCTGACTTATTTGGCAGTGAACGTTGTTTTCGTCCATTCCGACTAAGTGATTTTTTTTTTGGTTCCCCAGTCCAAAAGTATTGGTGGGGCAAATTTATTTAGTTATTTGCTTGTGTACAAAGAATATTTTGTGTGCTTATTGCATAGGTTACAATGGAGAAATATAATGCTTGGGTGAATTGTGAAGTGTGTACTTAAATCTAACACAAGTATTGAAAATTAAAAGTTTCCTATTACACAGCAATGGTGATGATAATTCATAGTCACCATTACAACATTGATAAATATTAAGATAAAACCAGCTGTTACTATTCTTATAATAATATGAAACAGAGCAAGTGAATTTGTGAATTACAAATACATACTAAATGTTATACAGTAATTATGAGATGTGAAAATAAAATTGCTACAATTAAAAGGAGTTATAAGAAATAAATAAGGTGTTTACAAATTTACATTTACATTTGTTTATAAATACCTGTACACATATACATATATACATGAAAATAAAGTAGCCTACTTACATTAATATCATTTTTGCCAGCTGAACAATATATGTATTTACACATTTCTACTTACATAATATTTACATAATAATTACATATTCAGTATTCAGATATATATCCACACATGAACCAGATTTCTTATATTTACATCGAATTTTTAACCACTTATTTATATTAAGTTACATTCATTATATATACATTCATATATAAGCACAATACACTCACATCTGCATTCATAATGAGGAGGAGTATTTCATTCAGTTGCATTATTGAGTGGAAATCTTTTTTTGATTAGTAGGTGAAAGTATTTGAGTAGTCCATTGTAATTGCTTTGGTTTAGAGTGAGTTGCGTTTGATGATTAATTTTAAATTTTTCTTGTATGGTTTTTGTAGCAGGGCAATCAAATATTAGGTGGTGGATATTGTCATACACCACTGATTCACAGAGCTGACAATAAAATATCATCTAAAGTCTCATACAGAGATAAATTGATAAGCAAAACAAAACAGAAACCGTTAAATAAACTAATAATAAAATCTGACAATATAAACGAATTCGATAAGCAGCTGAAACAGAAAGTGTGTCCAAATAAACTTAAAGTTAACGTAACCTATTATAAAAAAATAAATGACAACACAGCTGTTATTGTTAGATTGCCGTTAATGATAGAAATTACAGCATGTAGATAAACCAAAAGAAATTATGTAATAATTAGATAAATTCTTGCTAAAGTCCTGAAAAGGACTATTTCATACAGTAGATCGTAATTTCGGATTAATAAAATTAAATAACAAAAATGTTCGTTTACAAAACAACTCACTTCGGATACGGATAAAAGTTAACATAACAATAACACAAAAAAGAAAAACGGTAAAAGAAATACGGCATCAGCTTGGTGGAAAGAAAAAGACGAAAGCTATATCTACACAAAAAATATCGCTGGCTATTAAAATTTATACATGAAAATTATAAAAAAGTAAACGAAAATAAAGATCAAATAATGTAACATACAACAAAATGGAACAAAAAAATTAAGTAAACTAAAGTAAATAAACAAATTACGCAAACTGCAATTGTAATCTAAACAACAGCCATAATTACTACTGAGACAAAAGCCGAACAGAACATAATAGGTGAAGCTATCAAAGAAAAGATAAAAGAGGCCAAAGTTACCATTCCCAAATTGCTAGATCCTTGCATTATAATTCCGAGAACCAAGAATATTAACGAAGATGACATTAAAGATTATTTCATCAAACTCAATAAAAATTCACTAATGCTCTATGATATTATTAACAGTAACAACCTAACTATTATGAACAATGATACTCCTACATTTGAAAACCATAACGGAACAAGTGTAATTGATTACCGACTAAGTGATTACCGGTAATTTCTATCGGAATGTTATTATTTGGAGCTGCGGCGTTGTTAACAGTATTATTAGTAGAAGAAAACAGAAAACTAGATTGCTGCATCGGTTTCACGGATTTATTTAATAGCTTATCTTGGCCGGCGTTTTGTAACCAGGATCGTGACAGATTATGGCTAGTGTTGCTTCCCTGTCAATTAAGTCAGGCATTAGGTTAAATTATGCTTAAAATAAATCAAGATAATGTCAATAACTATAATAAATAATGCGATTGATGTCGGTAATAAATATTCGGGATAATAAGAACAAGAAAACTAGAGAAATTAAAACGAACTCGCCGGTAATTACAGCAAATTACTGAACTAATTAGAAATATAGAACGAGAAAAATTGACAGCGTCATTCTTTCCGACTGTGTGACAAAAAAATAAATCTTTATTTAATGTCATTTTGGGGGGAAAATTTTTGGACTGAAATAGTGGTGAGAGTCGGGCTAAAAATGGCATTGTCGTTAATATATATATATATATATGTATGTGAGTGTGTTGTGTAAACATTGGAACTGTGAAAGTATTAGAACTTTTGTGTTTTGCAAGAAACAAAAGAAAAAATTCTGTTGATTTGTAGTACAAGAAAAAAGAAATAAAGACAAATAGAAAGTACTTTGTTTGATTGCTGTACGAAGATGCAAAGGGAAATTTAACGTTATTATTTCCGTGTAGTCAAAAGTGTGTAGCTGGTTAATAAGCAAGAATACTAGCACGCTATATCGCAGTTTATGATATGGTACAAGTGTTTTTATTGTACATTCTATTTTAAAAGTTGAATATGACAGATATGAATTTTAGGTTTTCGCTGTTTAAATAGCGCGATCGTTTCGTTCCAAATTTTAATCAACGGGTGTGGTTATTTGTTACGGGATTTCGAAGTTTTTTTTTTCTTTTCTCTTTAGAACTTCATTAATTGAGGAATAAAAGCGCTGATCTTGCTTGCTTCTTTATTTAATTTGTATGAGTAACATTTTATTTAAAAAAATATTAATTACCCTCTTTCTATGACTAGAAAACTGGGATAGTCGAAAACGTCACCTTTTTGTTGAATCATTTGTTGTCGTATTCGATACAACTTTGCCATTGGATGGTGGCTGGTGTTTTGCAGTCAAATATGCCTCAGTTGAAGATTTCGTTGTTGCTTTCGGCGAAGCAGCCGTTATAATTAGGAAGATCGTCGCTATTTAGATTTTTAATGTCTGAAAAAAATTCTAAATTTATAAATCTGTTGTGTATTTTTGTTTCTTATGTTGGTATCTGAAATAAGCAGAAAACGATCGTGTGCACAGTTCTTAACAGTTGTACTCTACTGATTACGTGTATAATATATATATGTATTGAATAATAAATATTATTGGGTAATGACTAAATCACTAAGGCGTTTAAGTCTTCTGAAGTCTTTATTTGCAAGTTTGCAAGTAAAAGTTCATGTACTTCTTCATTTCGATCTTTATTGGCTCCTTATTTATGTCGGTTATATATGTGTATATATATATATATATATATATATATATATATATATATATATGGTACATGTTCCAAGCAGGAACATTCGCATTTTTGATTTTCGATTAGCGTTGATTTATGTAGACTGTTCGGTTAATCCAATTTGTATTTCAAATTTTACATTAGACTATAATGTTTTTATTTCGCATATTTGTTTTTTTTGATATTGTTTTCCATATGTTTGTTCCATTTTACGTCATCAACAGTCAACACTGATTTTTTAAATTAAATTATCTACGACAATGTCAATACTTGTTACTCGCTCTTATCCAATATAGTTTTTAGTGTACTCTTATTATTTCGATTTTTATTCTACATCTTGCATATTAGCCATAAGGAGGGGCCCGTGTAAATATTAATATTTTTTGAATTTGTTAATTGCCGGTTTTTTTATTAATGCCTCGTATGTTGTTGTTAATTTTGTTGTGTATGATGAGGAGGGTACATTTTCAATAATGTAAATGGTTTTGGTGTATTTTTAATTTGATAGCGTGAATTATTTTTATTTCATTTGTAGACCGGTCACTGTATATTTTTTTTTCCTATCTGATGTCGGTGTGTATTATATCGTTTGTAATACGGTAATTTATAGTGTTGTGATGTAAAATCTGAAATTTTATGTTTGTATTATGTATTTTGTGATGTTATAAAATATGAATACGTTATATTATTTTTTTTTATTATTATTATTTATTATTTTCCGCTTTTTAAATAAGAGCCAGGGTTTAAATATTTAATCATTTTGTTTGGTGAACCATATTTTTATAATTTGCATATTGGGAAAAATATCTATCTGAGGTATTTGTTGGTTTTCTACACCTGTATTGCACGATTAAGTGCATGAGTATTTTGCTTTTCAATGTTTGTGTATTGCTTGAAAGAGTGCAATCGTGGCATTATAGCAGATTCAGTATGAGCTCTTAGTGTACTAGGTTCGGAGCAAACATTGCAGAAATTAAAGAAGATGCTCGTTTAGCTTCTTCGATCGGAATATTTTTTAATGTTTTCGAATAATATCTTATTCCTCTCATTCTAAATTACAGAGTAACTATTATTACTTTACATTTTCTAATCTTGATTCCGTTTATCTGTTCAAATAGATCTTCTGCGCCTCATTTTTGGTTTCTCGATTTTCCTTCTCTGCAGCCTTCACCCCACACTGTGATCTGCTTTTTGGACACGGTTTACTGTTCTCAACGCTTTTCCGTTTCTCACTCTTTTATCTTTTTCATTTTGTTCTCTTCTCCCTTCCACTTGTTTTTTTATATGTAATGCTGATCATATTTTTTCGGAATGCTCCTTCATCGCCGCTGATTCTTTCCATTCGTCATTCTTTTACTAGCGGATGTGATATAGCGCGTCCTTTATCTTCCCTTTTGCTTCTATTCTTCTACTTGTATCCCTCCTATCTGCGATTTTTGATCGTGTAAAGATCTAATTACACTTTCCTTAATGTTCGTGCGGACGCCTAAGATAAGAATACAATTAGATCTGCAGCTTATTTATATGGAAAAAGAATTTTTAACGAATTTTTTCTTTCGGAACAAAATGTGTGTATTAACGAGTGATAGGACTGTCATACGTAGGACACCGCGGTAACAGAAGGGTTGACTAATGTGAAACTGATAGTTGTTCAGCGAGAAATATTGATTACAATGGACAAGAGTATATGGACGAAAGTTGACAAAAGAGATACAAAAGGTGCATATTAGAAAGAGATGATTTGAAAATGTCAGGGGAATTCAATTTACAACTGCGGCTAGATGAGACTGAGGGAGAAAGAATAAAGCAAAAGGTCCTCAGCGAAAACCGGTGTTGATGAAGAAATCGATAGAGAGGCCGAGCAAAGAGAATAGCTATTTAAAATACGGTTTGATTTGGGTAAAAACCGTGTGATGGTAGCCACGGGAAGTGAGTCCGCAGAAAAGAAAGGCGTAGAAAAATGGATGAATCTGTTTTGAACAAAAAAAAAAAACCATAATAGGGGATGGTGGTACGAGTTGAACAAGAATGCTATATAGAAAACATCTCGTCTTAAAGAGAGCGGGAAGGTGAACATTATGAAAGAGTGAACGACGACCGACAGCAACGGTTAATTTTTTATAATAAATGACTTATAAACCTGAGGGAAAAAAAAATAGCATCGGCACCAGAGAAATCGATTGAAAGAAGGTTGATTTTTTGTTTTTTTTTTTTTTGTTTTGGATACCCGGTTTTGCTAGCTCCCGAGTTCTGTTTTTTCATATAAAATTAATTAAATTAAAAAAAAAAAAACACCGTTCGTAATTCTGCCATTATTAGAATTCTTCGTGGATTTGTGTGTGTTGAATGCTTTGCATTCCAGAAATTATTTATATGGAATTTCCGTCGTAAATAGAAATTTTTGCCGAGATTCTTTTCATTTCGAATATACTCTAGCTTTTCGATTGATATTTCTTACTGCTTCGATATAGTTTATCAAAAAAGTTTACCAAGCCTAACACACACTAGTGTTTCGGCTACTATGTAAATAATACAATACACAGTAAATATTTAAATATCCCCGGATGAGATACTTTTTGATTTTTCAACTGCGTGCGCATAATAACAACGGGTATGTTCGGTTTATTTCCGTTACATTCGTGTATTCACCCAAAAACACCCTTTTTTTTTCCGTACAGTAATACACGCGCATTGACGCACTCAAGGGAGTGCCACATTGCTCCCCCCTCCCAAAAAAATCTTCGAAATCTTAATTTCGTTTTGTAATATTTTGTTTTCGTTTTTTTAAAAAACATACACATTTACTTTTCGCTTATATTACAAATATAATGTTACGTTTCTATTGTTATTACTTTTTTTTTTTTTTTAAATAAAATTTGTCAGTTTTTTAATTTTTAAAAAAAAATAATATTCGTTAATTTTGTATTTTTTTTTTTAATTTTAATTTACAGACCACGGAAATAGATAGGTACTTAGTCGAAGTACCGAGTTACCACCACCCCCTAACTCATCTTCTAAATTCTAGCCCCGACCAAAAAAAAATCCTGAATGTGCGCCTTTGTATAGACGCGTACGCACACCATTGAAAACTTTTTAAAAACGTTAATATTTAAACATCGTGTTATTCATGCAATATATCCGGTACTGATTAATCTGGATAAGAAAATCTTATTCGATATTTTTTTTTTTTTTTCTTTTTTGAGAAAACCGAGATTACACTACTTCGCAATTGAGCATTGTAATTGTAATATTTTAATGTGCAAAAAAAAAGAAAAAAAAGGGAAGAAACCAACGCATTTTAAAATGCCGTTAGGGGTGAGCTGTAAAAAAAATCAAACACGTCCTGGAAGAAGCGTAGATTAAGGATGTTGAAGAGTAGAGTTAGTTGTTTGCGTTTGTTTATAAATGTTTTTTTGTACAAGTGAAAAGAGCGTCATAGGGTCGGCGTCGTAAATCTGCATTTCAGAAATAGAGTTAATAACGCAAAACACAATGAACTTGAGCCGGAACGAGATGGCGGTGCTATGTTGTTCTCTTTATAAAAAGATAGTGTGTGTATTAATAACAACGACGACGATGATATTATTATTAAAATTTTTCATCGCGTTCCGTGTTGGCAGAATTAGTCCGACTGTCTTCGGTTATTATAAATTTCCGAAATGATGTGCGCTGGTCAGTGAAAAGACAGAATATGACATGGTTGTTACTAGGAGCAGCGGGTAGTAGGAGTGTTCAAAAATCGTCGGGAATTTTCGTATAGGGCGCTGTGCTGTTTGCGGATTAGGTAGGTGTTAAAAGTCCACAGGGGGCGACATTATGCGAAAACAAATTTCTATTATGTATTCTTAGAAACACATTCGTTCTGTAGAAGCGGCAACCGGCTAAAATGTTTCACGTCCATCTCGCTCCTAAACGTTTATAATCGTGTTTTTGTGCTTTTATTCGGATTTTTTCCCCCCTTTTTTTTCCCGCTCGAAACAAATTGTAAAATTTTCAAATTGTCAAAGTTTTTTCGAATCGTGCCGGATAAATAATCTCTCGAACGTATCGATAATTTTTTTTCTTTTTTTTTTTTTTTTTTTTTTTTTTTTGATTTTTATAATTGGATCTTTTTTGATTTTCAATTAAATCGTTTATGAAAAAAAAGAAAAACAGATTTTATATATTTTTTTTCGCCACTGTTGAATTTTGATAAGTGATTGCACCACCGTTTTTGCGCAGTAATATTTTTCGCTTACCGTGTGTGTTTAACGTTTTACTAGGATGAAAATATGGAACTAGTTGAAAGACTGAAACGATATAAAACGAAGGATGCCGAACGGATGAACGAAGAAAACGAGAATTTACTAAGGTAAAGAAATTTTTATAAAATAAGTTTCTTCATTTTAATTATAATTTTAACTTGTCACTATTGAACTCTATAATCGAAGAATTTTTGGTTAATCTGTATTTTGGCCCACGGAAAACAGCGGAGCTTAGTTTTTCTTCATTTTTTCTAAGCAAAAAATTTCAATTTCGACGCTAATGAAGCAATTTAAAAATGAGTAAAATTAAAAATCGAAACATTTATTGGTCCTTATTTTCTTCCAATGATAAACGTATATTATGTTTTTTTTTTTTTTTTTTTTTCTTAATTACAAATTACTAGAGCTCTGTTGCCTCTATGACTTCCCCGCGTATTTAAATATATTTAATATTCTTTCCGTTTTTATAATATATAGCGAAGTTTATATTTCCGATAGAAATTTATTTCCTAGATTTAGCTTTACTTTTCGAGCATTTTAGTATAATATAATAATTAAAACAAACTTGTAAGACATAGCGACAATTCAAGATCGGACTGTAAAGAATATTTACAGTAGCAACGATGGAGAAACTTCAGCTCTTTTAAGTCTATATTTTAAAATATAAAGCATTCACTAAAAATCCGCACGGCTCGTTCGACTCGTATCAAAAAATTATATAAATTATGCAATAAAGCCTTTCTCCTTAGCAATCATCGTCGGGGAAAACCGAAACAAATTTGATTTACCAGTCAGTCCCTATCACGCAATTTCACTCGCACATTTTTTTGAAATATTCGAATAAAATATCTTTTTTTTTTATATAGAATTACTGAATTGTGCGCATAAGTATTCAAAAAAATAATTAAAAAAAATAATATTATTATAAAGAACTATTTATAATGTAACGTTTTTGGGTAATTAATACTCGCGATTATGCAATAATTCAGTACTAATAAAGCTGCTTTTCGCGACTTTTCATCTTAATTGAACTTTATTTCGGAAAATTACAGTACTTTTATCCCTTCAATCATGTCTACTTTCTACTTCTTCGCCATTCCATTTTCGGTTATTCACTTGTTCTATAAACCCCGTCCATCTATACGTAATCTTCTTGCTTCTTTATATTTAAATGTGAATAATTTTTACTTTTTGGTTATTCTAATTGACATATTTATGAAAGATCATTTCTCTCTTCGAGGCCGCCGTCCAACAAAAAAAAGTGTCCTCACGTTCAGCTGCCGATTCCCCCAGTCTTCCTGTAACTTGTATCTGTCGTAATTTAATAAAAAGCTTCGCTCAAATAAAAGACACATTCAGCCGTGATTTTAAAAAGATATATAATCAACAACTGACATACAATTTCCACTTCCTTACCTTGCTGCGCGTATAGAATACTCCGTTCTAAATCGGATACGAGTTATTCTGGTTTTTTCGACTTATTCGTTGAACATTTTTCAAAAATTTAACAAACAATCGTAATAGAAATGATCGAAAGTAAAAAAAAATACTTACTCACAGTCGGCTTCAGTACTATAAATGAAAAGTTGGATAACTGTTTGCCCTTACTTTTCTCACGTAACTTTAGTAATTTAATTAATTATTTAAGATATAAAAAAGTAAATTTAAAAACTTTTTCTTTACAAAACTACCATCATTAAAGCTGATATTGTTCGCCCCCTTTTGACAAAATGCGATAAATCATACACTAAAACTTGCCCCAAAAATAACTCTTATAAATACGAAAACTGCATCAAAATCCATCTAGTTGTTTTCGAAATAATCATAGACAGACAGACCAGACACATACACATTTTTTAACTTCCATTTATATATATATATGTGTGTATATACATATGTATATATATATATATATATATATATATATATATATATATATATATATACTCAATGCCGAGCGTTGTGACTATCTGTTTGTACATTCTAGAGGTACTTTTTTATATATATATATATATATATTTCTGCGGAATTTAAAATTTTTCGCTGATTGACTTTGTCATTAATTCTTTTATTTATGATTTATTGATTATAATTAGAATTAAGTTTTTCGATAAATACTGGTCATTTGATGATTTCACATTTATTAACTTTTTCTCGGAGAAAATACACTATTTTTCATCACTCTAAAATAAATTGGTTCTTACGAAGTACTATTCCCTTAAATGTTGTTAAATGTGAATTACATATGGTTTGCGTTGAAAAATTTAATTTTTTCCATTTAAACGGCTTCTTCAAAAGAGAACGTTTTCCCCATTGCATTCGATGTGGGTGTAACAACTCAGTAGTTTAACTCAATCGTAATAGATAAAAAATGAATAGGACGTTTGGTTTAAATTTCGCATTCAAATTATTATTCAAAAAAAAAAAAATTAAAGGCAATTTTTTTAATCTACATATAGGGGAAATTCGCGGGAAAAAAACGAGTTCAGTATAATTGCAGTAGGCGTTCGTTATAACTTCTGGAAAGGGCAAGAATAGTAATGTGACAGTGTAATTTATTTACGTACTATTTACAACGGCACACTTATTTATATACAGAAATATTATAATAGAGTAATGTCATAATTCCTGTTGGGAAAGTAAAAGAAATAAATTCCTTGTCGCGTGATGGAACTGGCTATAAATGACGAGATCCGTGGCGAAAGATAACCACCAAAAATAAAAAAAAGAAAATTGTGCTGGCACAACAACAGGATTATTGAACTGCATATGTGATCTTTTAAAAATACCATTTATTTTATACTAATTTCTACAAGTACACAGTTTTTTCTCATTATTTTATGTCAAACGGTACTGTGGCCGAAAAGGCGCTTGTACAGGTAACTTGTTTTCGGCTTAATTTAATTATAATTTGCTCTTTTCACTTATTACTTCTTTTGGCTTATTTCTTTTTCCGTGTTGTTTTAATTGGTTTTATTAATATTTCATCTATATATTACATTTTGTAGCAACAGTTTCGGTTTCGATTTGGTTTATTCATTTTTATAATCATCAACAGTCCTCATCCTAGATCTTCTTCTGCTGAAACTCGTGTCCGAGTGAACTGGTTGCACATTCGTATCTACTGCTGAGGGTGGGTGCGGAGATGACTGATGATACCAATCTTGGAATAGCAAATGCGACCACAATGATGACATTCGAAAACGTTAGGTGGACTAGAGCTGTCGTTGACTGTTCTTCTTCTTTTTAATGGTCCAGTAGTTAAGGACACTGCTTCAACTACTCTTCTCCACTTTACACGATCGCAGGCGGCGGTTTCCCAAGCTTCTAAGTAATTTGCATTCCTTAACAGCGACGCAATATGGTCCTTGTAATGCTTCCTAGGTCCACCCCGTTTTCTAGTTCCTTCTTCTAATTCGCCATACAGCATTCGCTTTGGTAACCTGGAATCCTCCATTCTTATAACATGTCCCGTCCACCGTAGTTGAGCACGTGTGGTCAGCGATTCTATTCGTTCTGAGTTAAACCGATGCAATACCTCTTCGTTCGTAACAAAGTCGTCCCATCTGATTTTCAGTATCGCTCGCAAGACCCGTTGTTGAAACTGCTCCAATTTTTTGATGTGGCGCCTGTATAGCGTCCATGTTTCGGCTCCGTATAGCAAAGACGGGATAACGATAGCACGATAAACTGCTGCTTTGGTGGCGATCGACAAATCCTTATTATAAAACACCTTGCGCTTTAGCCGGCCGAAGGCTGAAGCGGCGCACTTGATTCTATTTTGTATTTCGTCATCTATTGTTCCTTTGTGGTTTAGGAACGAACCGAGATATTGAAAAGTGTCTACCTGCTCTAATATTTTTCCGCGTATCTGTATGTTATTTGTAGGTGAGATTTCGTTGCTGAGTAATTTGGTTTTATCGATGTTTATTTCCAGGCCAAAATCTTTGTATGTTTTATTCAGTACCTCCAGCATCATTTGTAGATCGGTCTTATTACGTGCCACGATGACACAGTCGTCAGCATATTGCAATTCGATGACCCTGAACTTTGACACCTTAGTTTTCGCTTTAAGTCTACCCAGACTACGCGTTTTGCGAATGGCAAGTCCGTCACAATATCCGTCCATCGTTTAGATGTCGCGTCCCGATGGTCGTATTAATCATTCCTATGACCATCGTGTGTTCTTCTTCTTGCCGCTTATGCGTGATATGTCCAAAAAATGTTATCGCTCTCATTACAACAGTCTTTGATAGCCTTTGTATAATGCCGATTCTTTTTAATACTGATATTCCTTCGTACGTTTCGCTGTCCATGGATTTTTTTTTTTTTTGGGCTCGCCCTTAATATAGGCATTAACCCATTCCAAAATAATAAATTAATCTATTTAAGTTAGAATCGAATACGGTTAGATACTGCGGACAAGAAAGAAGCAATTATTGGAATAACCGAAGGATGAGGAAATGTTAGTAAAAAGGAAGCACTGTAGGGGGGCGGAATATTAATTCTAAGTAGATTTGTGTGTAAGATATATCGCGTTCATGATATAAGGAGGAGCACTCGAGAAAAACGTGGTTAGCATCACAGTAAAAGTTGTCGCTGGGGGGGGGGGGTGAAGCGGGCAAAAAGGGGTAGGTGATAGAGAAAAACGGTAACGGGAGCAGGGTAGTAGGCTATGTCCAAAGCGCGACCTGCACATAGAGACTATTATGGATCGGCCGAGCGAGGGAAACGAAGAGAACCATGATTTTTGGGGGAGGGCAGGTTGGATAGTCCAATAGAATGAGCTGCGGTTGGAGGAGAAAGAGGCATAAGTGTCTGCCTAAAGTCTGAAATGGAGCTCTTTGGAGACGGAGATGATGTTATCTGTCGGAAAAGTGTTAATAACATTGCCGTTTTGTACAGCATTGCGAGCCAATAAATCAACATCCTCATTACCTTGTATGCCGGAGTGCCCGGGGATCCATAGAAGATCAACCTGTATGGAATTGGATCTGGATAGACTAGCAATGATTGCGCGGATGTGGAGAATGGTTGATTCAAGGGATGGAGTAGGGTGTGCGGAGCAGATAGATTCTAGAACACTTCTGGCGTCAGAGATTAATAGAAGATTATTGATTTCGGGCGTGGAGAAAATATTATAAAGAAGAGCGCAGAGAATTGCATAGGATTCGGCATAAAAGATGGAACAGTGGGGGGATCAAGTCTAAAGGATTCGAAATAGTTTTGTGAAGGAATTAAGAAGGATGCTCCTACTCTATGGGCGCCTTTAGACCTGTCAGTAAAAAAAGCCAAGTGTGAAGGGAAGAGGAGTTGCTTTGTGTTTTGGAATTCAATATTAACAATATTAATCGAGCACGATTTGGCCTGTACAGGTAATAAAAATAGTTTCGGTGGTGTTAGCATGTCGAAAAGATTAAGTGAAAAATAAAGAGGTTTATTAAAAGAAATGATATTTTGAGAGAAAGTGAGTAACCTTCTAGAAACTATAGGAATGGAGGAGATTGGGAGAGGAAAAGGGAAGTCGTTTTGTTAGGAATCTATATCCAAGAAGGGATCTGCGTAGAGATAGGGGTAGAATATGGGCCTCCGCGTGAATAGCTGTAATGGGGGTAGACCTCAGAGCCCCCAAGCAAAGGCGTAGGCACGAATTTTGAATGCGATCCGGTTTAATGAGTCGACTTTTCGAAGCGCTCCCATAAATAAAAGAGCCGTAGTCCAATTTAGAGCGAATTATATTTTTTATAAAGAATAATTAAAATGCTTGGATCGCCACCCCATTCAGTAGGGGCAAGGGATTTAAGTAGGTTCAGTCTTTTAAGTGTAGAGTATTATGTAAGTAGTTGATATGCTCGAGATATGTGAGTCGACTGTTAAGAAAAAATCCAAGATAACGGAGGGAATTAACTAAGGGAACTAAGCAGTTATTCAAGGATTTATTGACTGAGGATAAATTATATGGACGGTAAGTAAAGACTAGGCAAGCAGATTTGGTAGGAGAAACTGAAAGATACATGTTGGAAAGAGAGCTTTCTAGCTGATGTAGTGAGTTATTAAGTCTTTCATTTGCTATAGTAATATCAAGCGAGGATGAGTACAATGCAATGTCATCTGCAAAAAACAAGGAAGAAGAACTGGTAGAGAGGGAAGCTATTTCGAGTGTATAGATATTGAAAAGGGTGGGGCTCAAACAAGATTCCTGTGGTAATCCACGGTAAATTCCTCTTTTAGTATCGCAAAAGGGAAAAGATAGATGAATTAAACGATTTTTTAAAAGATGAAAGATGATACAAATGAACTGCGAGGGAATATTGATGGACGACATCTTACTTTGTAATAAAGGTAGATGTACGTTATCAAAAGCCAAAGTTACATGTATAAAGGCAGCAAGGGTATATTTTTTATCTAAAAAATTTTTATATATATTGGATATGATTGAGCATAGGCAGTCACAAGAACTTCTGCCAGTGCGGAAACCAAACAAGTTATTGGGCAGTAGGTCCCTATTTTCTAACCACCAAATGAGCCGCCTATTTAGTGAGCTTTCGAACAGTTTTGTTAAGCAGGAAGCAAGTGCTATAAGACGAAGCGAAGATGAATTTTTTTTTAGGAATAGGAATAATGATTAAGGAGTTCCAAGAAGGAGGGAGAAAGCCAGAGGATAAAAAAAGATTGTATATATAATAAAGGAATTCGAGAGATTGGTCAGAGAAATTGTTTATAACTAGATATGGGATACAGTCCAACCCTGGGGAGGTATTTTTTTTATCCTGTAAAGAAGAGCGTAATTCGTTAATGGAGAATAATGCGGCAAGGAAGTGTGGTGGGGAGTAATTAGTGGAAAATGTTATAGGAATAGTTTCATCTATATTAGGAACATAGGGGGGAGCTATGGAATCGATGAAGGAAATGAGTTTTTGTTTAGGAATATTATATGGTGAGAAGGACGATTTGATAAGGAAGTTTTAAAAGCCCTAGCCATTTTCCAAATATCGGAGAGAGGAGTATCGTGTGAGAAAGCAGAGCAGAACTTTTTCCAAGAGTTTCTCTTGGCCATTTTGTAGATATATCTGGCTTTTGCATTAGCTTTTTCGTGTAACAAAAAGTTTGTCATGAAGGGGATGATCTGAAGATTCTAAATGTACGCAGACTTTCTTCAAATACTAGCTTGTAGTTGTCGTTCCACCATAAAGAAGAAGACGTGCGAGCTTTAGAGTTGGTTGAAGGAATGATTGGAGGAGAGGATGAGGATAGACTGGAATAAATTGATTGGGTGAGACTGTTATATTTGGATACAGGATCTAAGTTAGAATGTATCAAGGAAAGGGATTTATCGAAGGAGGATCGGAATTTGGCCCAGTCAGTTTTTTTAAGGTTCCATTCGGGAGACTGTAATGGTCTAAATTGGCTAATAGAAGAGGTGGTAGTAAGATTAACAGTGACGGTAATAGGTATATGATCACTCCCAAAAGTGCTTCCTAAAGTGTTCCATAAGCATTGAAGACTAATATTAGGTGAAGAAAAGGTAAGGTCAACGGAACTGGGGGTTGAAAATTTTTTAAAAAGAGTAGGGGACTGATCGTTAAGAAGAATGATATTGTTTTCATGAATTGCATCCACTATTGTAGCGCCGTTTCTGTTAAGATGGGTGCATCCCCATAAGGGAGAATGAACATTCCAATCTCCCCCAATAATAAAAGGTTGAGTTACAGAATCTAGGATAGTAGAAAAGGAAAAGTTATTAAGATTATAATTAGGCGGGACGTATATAGAGACAAAGTGGAAAGCCTGTGAGTAATTATTAGTTGGGATAGATATGTGAACTAAATTGGGACCAGTAGCCGGGGACGGGGAGAGAACGATATTATAGGGAGTGAAAGGAATGTCTTCCCGTAGAATGATTGCTGCATCTCCATAGCCGTCATCACGATCCGACCTGACTGTGTAAATACCTTTAAGGGTAAATTTTGATGAGCTTTTTATCCGAGTCTCTGGTATAAGCGCTACCGATATTTTGTACTGAGCTAATAGACTTTCTAAAGAAGCCTTATTGGCTCTTAGACTTCGGCAGTTCCATTGAAGTATTTTTAGGTTATTAGGGGTCATGAGTAATAAGTTTAAATTTATATGAAAGGGCAAGTAGAGGGGAAGACGGGTAGAAGAAAAACGAGAAAATGAGTGGAAGGAACAAGTATCGAATTTAAATACGTCGCGACGATGAAACTTAAATAGCACAAGTAAGGTAGTTAAAAATATAACTATACCGACGAATCGCACTTACATTATTACAATATACATAGAGAATATATATACTACTTATCAATTATATAGGGGGTACAATATGACAATATAGAATATCGAGTAAAAAATATTTTCTATAATCGGTGACATATGACTAGTAGTTAGAATTAATAATTTTTTAAAATTTTATTTGGAATTACAGAGGACGAGGAGCTAGAGGAAGCTGAAACAGAAGAGGAGAGGGATTTTGACGAAGTGATTGTTATATCTTCAGGCTCTCATGTAGGTGGCAGTGAAATTGTGTTATTATTGGAGTTAGAAGAATAGTGACTTGGCGGAAATAAGAGACTATTAGATTGAGAGGTAGTTAATGTATGGTTTTCGATAGATGGGCCAGGAAGAGGCTTTGTAGTATTCTCTGAGTCCTGATGAAGAACCTCTTTTATTATGGATACAGAAGTTGTTCTGCCATTAGGAAAGGATAATAGGGAATCGTATTTTGGAATAATTGGAGTGTGAAAAGCGTAATTTTTTTTAATGTTTGGTTTTCGAATGTATTGTCTTGGTGTGCTAGTAGCCGGCATTTTTGAATTCGTAACATCAGCATATGTAAAAGCACTGTTGACTGTTTTTGAGTTTATTATTTGTGCTGCTTCTGAGGTTGATACATTTTCGGTAGCCTTGATTTTTTCAATATTTAATTTGCGGATATAATATGGGCACGATTTGTCCGTTGTCATATGATTTTCGTTGCAGTTGGGACACCGGGTATGGATAGCAGGAGCGGAAGTACAAGAAGTAGACTGGTGATCCTGATAACACAAATGACATCTCGGTTTGGAACGGCATTGAGCAGCTGTATGTCCATATCTACAACAGTTTAGACATAGTCTCGGCGGGCGATAACTGATGTCTGCAGGAAAGCGTAATTTGTAAATACTGATGTATTTTGCTCGTGTTTTACCGATGAACTTTATTTCCACAGTTGTAGTAGGCACTAACTTATTTTTCTCGCGGCGCTGAATCCGTCTGATGCCAGCGACTTCGATGTCACTTTCAATTTCGGCCATAATTTCTTCATCAGATGTATCACTCGGTACATGCCGAATTATTCCGTAGCTGTATAATATAGTATTCGGAGCAAAGGCCTTTAGGTCTTCTCTATTATTTATTTGCGAGATTAAATTATTGACGTCTTTTGCGTTGTTAAAAGTAGCTTTTATTTTGTTTAGTCCATTGCGTTGAAAAAAAATTAAGCCAGGAACACTGGAAAACATTTTACAAATCGAGAATGGATGTAGATTACCGATGTTCTTTTCAACAGATTGTATTATTACAACAAAGGGGCCAAGATGAATATCAGCGCGATAACAGCAGCGTGTGTTGCTTGGCTTATCAGCTAAATTATTGTCTCGTTCAGATTGTCGTTCTACGTTAGTGGCAGTATTAATTTGAATTGTGCTTACCTCTGCTTGCTTCGATATACCTGTTATATCCGGATCCGGTGGTCTATTAGTGCCGCCCCCACCGCTCGTACATTCTATCGGCAGATGATCTCTCGCTTCACCGGGCATCACTAATTGTTTCCGGTTCGGCGGGGGGGTCCGCTGCATACTGATAGTGACGCGCGGAGTTACAGAGTAAAACGATATTGATAACGTTAGAGATAAATTAAACTCGTAAGTTTACCAGAAGAAGCCGAAATAAAATTCGAACGCAATATTACACAACTTCTTATAACAATGAAACAGATTTCTTCGGTGTAGCCTCATATAACTGTCGGTTCTTTTTCTATCCATTTTTTTTACTGTCTAGATTTCTGCCGCATATAGTATGATGGAAAATACAAGTGCCTAAACAATTCTGGTTTTCCCTTTTTTTCTAACGGAGTTGTCCGTATATTAACAATTCATCATCATCATTATCTCCTCAACCATTCGGTTGGTGGGCAACCTATTCGTACACTTTTTTAACTGTACCGATATAGGTTTTGTACCAAGCAATTATTATACGCAACGCAGGTGTACACACGCAAGAAATTAAATAAGTTTTTTTTTCCCTCCTTCTCACCTTTTTTATGTGTGCTGTGTGTAATTATTAAGGTCATGGCAACTTATATATATGCTGGGTCAAACCACTCGATCTAACGAAGGCTATAACTCTTGTGACGTTAGTTGTAGCATTTGCCAGACAGTCCCGTATGTTACTCGGTAGGCCATGTTGCGTCCGGAACGTGGCGAATTTTAGGTAAGTGCGGAGTATGTTGGAACTGTCGGTATACCAGCTTAGCCGCAGAAGAGGCACACAGTCGAAGGCGAAGATTTACACTAATTATGTGCCTGTGAGAGACAGTGATGTGACCGATTCGCAGCCGGTTAAAAATCAAAATCGTGCCGGGATATTCCCTCCGGTGGCTACCATAGTTCAGTTGTGAGCTTAATGTTTTTTTAAGGACGTTGTAATAGCCGCCCATTCGGTTTTCCATTGGTTCTTGTAGTTCCTTAAAAAAATATGAATTATCGAGGATGGTAGGTCCGCGTTCTCTGACTGTATTCTTCATAAATTAAAAGAATTTGTAGAAAATAACGGAATAATAAATGATAACCAGTATGGCGCATTACCAGGTAGATCATCTGAATTGGCTATTCACAATATTTTACAAACAATAAGAATATACAAAAATAAAAATTACCGTACATGCTTACTTACTCTTGATATAACAAAGGCTTTCGACAGTTTAGATTTAAATAGATTACTTGCATTATTAAAGGAACTAGGATTACATAATGGCATGTTGAACATTGTAAATCGATATTTCGAAAACCGCTACACTGTATTACAAATCGGTAATTATTCAAAAAAACAAGAAACCGTTATGGGAGTACCGCAAGGGTCTGTTTTAGGACCGTACTTGTGGAACATAGTTTTCTCTCAAATGTATAACATTAGATTACCCAATAATGTAAACATTTTCACTTTCGTAGATGATATTGCAATAGTAATAGCCGATAAGAATGAAAATGTATTGGAAAATAAAGTTTACCAGGTTTATACAGAAATCGCGAAATGGTTAGAACAATACAATTTAAACATTAACGAATCTCCAAGTCCAACTTATATATGTTGTTTAAGAAAAACTTAAAGGATAAAAGATTAAATTGTCTCCAATACGGATTAAATATTAGCATGGTTAGTCAAACCAAATACTTAGGCATAATAATAGACAATAATTTAAAATTTTATAATCATTTTCACTATATCACTAAAAAAATAAATACATTTTTAATTATATTTAACAAATTATATAATAATAATAACCGATTAAATTACAAGAAGGGACTAACCTTATATAAAAGCGTAATATTGCCTAACATACTTTATGGTAGTGTAATATATATAGACATTTTAAAAGTTAAACGATTTCAAAATATATTAAATAGTTTTCAGAGAACTATTGCAATAAAAATGATTAAAGCTTATAGAACTACCAGCTACATGGCAAGCGCTGTCATTGCAGGTATTAAACCATTAACTTACGAAATACAGAAACATATTAACATATTTTTAATAAAAAATAATATAAATTTAAATCATGAATTTCATAACGTACAGTATCGTCAACCTTACTTCATACACGAACAAACCTCGTTAACGCTTAAACAGTTTAAACACTTATATATTAGATAAATATTATAATAATAAATTTCAGGCGCAGTGGGACGAATATAACGGTATAGCTAAAAAAATTTTTCCAACCATAGATGATAGACTACATAATAAAGTTTTTACGCCAAATTTTTTTAATGTACAATTTCTTACTGGACACGGTCTATTTAAAGATTATTTACATAAACATAAAATTGCACACTCAAATAACACTGTGTAGCGACGTGTAACTCTTTACTGATAATATTAAGCATATCCTTTCCGGCTGTTAGTAATACAGATTTTAGCAATATTAGCCCTGATCAGTTAGTAACTAAGCTATTTACAATATTCAATAGTTTTACGATAGCCGAAATAAATCACCGTAAAGTACATGTACATCTGTATTAATATTAAATTTATGTATACTAATTATTATTAACATTGTAAAACAGTCTGTCAGGGTTCCATAAACTTAAATGGAAGGGCTCAGGACAGACCTGTTATTTATATAAATTTTCTAAATATATTTACCCTATCGTATTACGAATTGGGGATAAAAAAAAAAAAAAAAAAAAAAAAATGCCTGTCACAGACTGCCTAAATCTCAGAGATAGAACTAGCCAAACATCGTTGTGAAGTTCCGCAGGCGCGCATCAAAGATAGAATTTTTAAAAAATACTCTTAAACGGCTAACCTTAAAAGACATCGGATTCTCGGAACCGACTAACTTGTCGCAATAACGGTTCTTCGAACATCAGTCACCACATAAACTTTTCTGCTCGCTCTCTACCCTACAAAGGCTGGAAATAGGTGTGGATTCGCGGTGGAAATATATTTGCTCGGAAGGAGGATAATGCGATAGTTCTCCGTTTGGTTTCCCTTGAGCAGGTAGATTCGTTAAGCAAAACTAGTACCCGACTGGTCCGCTCAAAATTATATTACATACAAATTTTATTTATAAACCACTACACATATTTACGAATAAGCTGGTTATATTTGAAGGTTTTATCTTAAATGTGTGTGCGTACTTACGTGAGTGTTCGGATGATCAGAATCTTGTTTGTTATATTTCAACTTAGCATATAGCATTATTTTTTTTGGGGTATAAATGAGTTGTTTTTTGTACCTCGTTAATGTAGTATTGGAAAATAATTAAATAAATTAGCCATTAGGCAAGGATAAGCTATAATCAAACCAAATCAAATCAAGTTTATTATTATTATTATTATTATTATTATACGTATTCCGGCGCGAGCGATGGCTATTACAAACAATAAACATTTCTGGAACAAAACAATATTAGAAAACTCTACAAATTAAGCAAATAAACTTCTAAAACTGTTCGTAATCAATAAACAGAATAAAATAAATATTCACCCACACACGTACACGCGCACACATAGTGTTAATTAAAAAGTAATTAAATATCCGGACAACTCCAGGTACATGTGTAACACTTATGCGCAAATATATAATAATATTAATATTAATAATATTAAAAAAAGAAAAAAGAAAAGGAAAATGAGTAAGGTCGTATTAAATTTATTTGCATTAAATATACGTAGTTTGAGAAAGTATTTTGAAGAGTTTCTAATCTTCCTAAACGGTGCAACTAAATTCTACGACATGATAGTTTTAACAGAAATTTGGATGATCTGTGATGATGAAAATAAACGATATTCCATTCCTTGGTTTAAGTCTGTATTTCAGTGCAGGGAAATGAAGCGTTCTGGAGGAATTGTTGTTTTTATAAAGGAATCAATTAAATTTGTTAATGCTGACATAAAAATATCTTCTGGCAATATCATTTTTTAAATATATCATTATGTAACAATAAATTTCTCACTGACTGCGATTTGTATAAATTTTGCGATTTTTCCAGTGAAAAATTTCTGGTTGAATTACAAAATATTTTGAATATGTCAGCCAGGAACAGCAATAATCACGGGTGATATGAATATTAACATTCTTGACAAAATTTCTAGTGCAAATTACTCTAGCTTATACGCTTATGGATTTATTAATGTAATAGACAGCTTATCTATTACCAAACTCAAGAAGAGTATGTTTCTTGTTTATACCATATTCTGGTAAGAGGTATTCATAATAAAAATACCAGATGTAATGGTTAAACAAAATATCACTGATATTCCGTATTTTGATCATATGGGTTTGAGGCCGAATTTACTCTCTCTCTCTAATGGCTTATATCTTATCTCTTGAAGGTCCGCATTACTTCTTTGATAAAAAAATAATAAAAAGGATACATCTCCCGTCGCCTTAAAGTAAATCCTTCAGATGAAAACTTACGATAAATCTTTAAAACTGTCTCAAAAAAACTCCAAAAGACAGTAAGGAGAGCTAAGTTTAATTATTACAATAACATTCTAAACAAATATCAAAGCGAACGAAAAAAGTATTGGGCAATTATAAGTAAGACTGTTGGTAAAGACGCCTATAGATTAAAACAAATATAAATAAAAATTTATTATCATTGAATGGTAATGAGGACATAGTAGTAAATTACTTTAATATTTACCTTAAAGATTGCGTATGTAACATTGTGAGCAGCATTAAATTCTGTAGGAATACGACAGTTTTGAATAAAATCATTAGGACAGTTTATAAAGATTCCTTTGCGTTTACAAAATTTTCTTATAATGATGTAGGGAATGCAGCTTTGTCCATATTACCGAATAAATCATCATTTGGATTGGATAAAATTTCAGTTGAACTAGTAAAAGAAAAGGAAACTTTTTTGTACGACCGTTAACGTTTTTATTTAATGAATCTGTTTTTGCGGGAGCGTTTCCTGGAATCCTTAAATTGGGGGTTATTGTATCGGTTTATCAAAGTGGTGAAAAATCATCAGTTTCCAATTACAGGCTCGTATGCAATCTTCCCACTCTATCAAAAGTTTTTGAGAAATGTTTTAAAATAAAGGTGATGAATTATCTAGCAGTGAATAATTATTTGAGTAAAAACCAATACGGGTTTTTAATAGATCGGGGAACGGATGCTGCTCTATTTGAACATGTATCTCATATTACAGAAAACTTAAAAGGAGGTAGATACACTGCTGCCATTTACTGTGATATAAAAAAGGCATTTGATACCGTAAATCATGAACTGTTAATTCTTAAATTGAAAAATGCAGGTTTTCGAGGGTTTATATTAAATTGGTTAAAATCTTACCTAATGGGTAGGAGATACATTACTAAAATTAACAATGTATACGGTTATGAAGTGGTCCAGAACTTCGGGGTGCCGCAAGAAAGCATTTTGGGTCCTTTCCTATTTTTGATCTATATAAATGAATTATGCAATCTGAACGTTCCAGGTAAATTAATAATATATGCCGATGATACAGTTTTATTAATTAATTCCCGTTATCCAGATATCCTACAAAATCTTGCTCAATCGGTAATTGATTCTGTAATTGATTGGTTAAATTGTAATATAGATTAATTTTAAATTTATCAAAGATTAAATAATATCTGTTGTATAGCTCTCATAATTACTTGTCCAGTGAAATTGCAAGCAATCTGGCAATTGATAGAGTGTTGGATATTAAATGCTTAGGTATAAAATTTGACACTTAAGTTAAGTTGCTTTTTGTACCCGTCATTTATCGCTGGTAAAATAAGAAAGTTAAATTTTTTATTCTATTATTTATCGCAATATTTTCCGCCCTATCATTTACGTAGAATTTACTTTGCGTTATATCAACTGGTCATTTCATATGGTATCATTTGGGGGGGGAGGTGCTAAATGTCATTTAAAACCCTTAACAATTCTACAGGAGGCAGTTCTAAAAATTATAAATCGTGGTATGAAAAATACTTCACTTATTCCGTAATTGAAGTTATGTGACATATATATAAATTATAATTACTTATGTACGTGATTGAAAATAGGAGTAAATTTAAGATTGTTTTTAAACCTGATTCAACTAGGTCTGCTAAAGATTATTATGCACAGATTCCAAAATATTGTGAATTTCATACAAGAATTCAAATACAGTATGCTGGAGAGCTGTTATCTATAACTCTTTATCGGTGGTTTTTCCCTCTACATAAAATCGCTCGAGGTACTGGTTTCTGTAGGGCTGAAGAAATAGCACTTTGAAATAGATTATATTTGCCTATAGGGTCAGTGATAGAGTAAATATTATTTAGGCCCAAGTCAAGCGTATCTTGGAATTTGACTCAGTCTGCCTTTGGAAGTTTCCATTTCACGATGGTCTGTTTAAAGCAGCGTGCCTGCGCATTAACACTGTTGGAAGTCTCTATACCGATATCAATAGCGATCGGATAGTGGTCACACTACCCATCGAGTGAGGAAGAACTCTCCATGAGCAATCAAGGAATATATCTTGTGAGACAAATGACAAATCCATTGGATTATTTGAGTACTGAGGGTTTCCTATTTTAGTCACGGAACCGTCATTAAGAAGACTGAGATTGGAATTGGAGGTGATATCCATTACACTGTCCAACCCTTTCTGTCGTTGCAACTACAATCCCAGCCTCTATTCAAAGCATTAAAATCCTCGTCTAAAACGATTGGGACATCGTTCATATTTTCCAAAGCTTCAACAAACATTGTGAGGTCAATTGAGTGCTTGGATGGAGAATAATATGAAATAAATATCTCAGAAAACCTCCTAATATTAACAGAGACCACAACAGCATTAGATTTTGTATCATTATTACGGATGTAAGATTTAGATTGATTTTACGGCGAGTTAGTCAATTCTTAATTAAAATCGCAACACCACCATAACCATCTCCTCTATCTTCACGATAACAACTAAAATTATTAATATGAAAAATTTTATCGGCAGTAAGCCATGCTTCGGACAGTAAGATAATATCTATACCATGATGAAATAAAAATAGCTCTAAATCGCACTTATTGCCGAGAATACTTTTAGCGTTCCACTATAACACTCGAAGCATGATATAAGGAAAGAAAAAAAGAGAAAAAAAGGAAGAAGAAAAAAAAACTTAATTAAATTTGTTCAAATTAATAATCTTGCTTTAATTTACACGGGGAAAAAAGAGAAAAAATAAATAAAAATAAAAGTATCTATTTATATAAAAATAGGTATATATATATATATATATAAAAAAAAACAACAAAAAACAAACATAGAGCTATAAATTGTTTGGATACATCCGAATTACTTTTGTGGCTATATTGCATTATTTTTGTCATTTTTATTGCTACCCTTATTATTAAAATTCTGTTTTAAGTTTTTACTATTATTGTTTTTAGTCGTAATTTGGTCAGAGTCTTTTTTATTTGTATTATTCGTGTTATTTTTAAGTATAGGTGGTCCAGGTTTAGACACTTCAGTTTTCCTGAATATTGTGTTATTTGATTTGAAGGAATTATTTTGATCGATAGGTTTTTTGGAGCCTTTTCTAATTGAATTCTTGTCATCATCGGAAGAAACAAAGGATATTGCGCGTTTTAAGGAAGAGTCATGACTGTGGGTTAGTTGATTTATATCGGAAAAACCTGTTTTTCTTGTAGGTTTAGGCTTGAATGGTGTTATTTTGCCATGTTCATTATCTTGGTTGTTATGAGGAAGAGAAGGAAAATTCTCTTGTTCCGTCAGCAGTGAAAATCTGTTTCTGCTTCTGGTTACCGTATTTGAATAAAGGAATTCTTGACGGTGGTACTTCCAACGCCGCCTCCTGAAAATTAAGATTGTGTGAGGCCGTTACCTCATTGATGCGACTTTATCGTTTCCGTTCCGGACAAGAGCTGTCTGTAGCTTTATGATGACTTCCGCAAAAAATACATACTGGAGTTGGACTCGAACAGGATCCGTCTGTATGCTCGGAATCACCGCATCTGAGACATCTATTATTACCTTCACACTGTTTGGCAATATGGCTATATCTCAAACATCTGTAGCACTGGCGTATTCGCCGAACAAACGGTTCGCATGCAAATTTTGCGTTCCATAAGTAAATGTAAGATGGCAAGGTTTGTCCTTCAAGATGTATAAGAACGGAGGAACTTGCTACATACTTGACTTCATCGTTATAGACGTCTATTTAAGCGTTTAATATTATTGATTTGAAAAGGATGACATTCTATCATTTCTAATAATTCTATATCAGTATAGTCAGTATCTACTCCTTTTGACGAGTAATATGGTGCGTTGGAATATATATGCATTATATCCGTTTGATGAAAAGATGGGGCTGGAAACGAAATTATTGGCTGTATAGCTGAAGACAAATGAATGATAACCCGATTACGGGCTACTTTTTTAATTTCGATGATATCTACGTAATATTTCCATTACTTTTAATGCGCTAATTGAAACTCTAACTGTTTCTAAATAATGTTTTTCTACGAATATGTTGAAACTGTCATTATTATTGTAATTATTCTTAATCGGGTATAGATTGATTATTTCTCTGCTAGGCTGAACGCCAAAATTAATGTTATCAATATTAGGAACGTTATTATGTGCCGTATTTAAATTTATTATGTTCTCATTGCTATTATCATTTTTACTGCTACTATTGCGACTAGCGTTATCATTGTAAGTACAGTTACGATCTTTATTATTATCGGCCATGCGTACATTATCATCATTACTTAAATCAATTACCATCGGATTGTTATCAGAAGAGCAATCCGTAGAAAATACACCGTTACCATTATGTACATAATCAGTGTGTGTACTTAGACCAGTGGAAGGGGGCGGCTAATTCCAAAAAATCGAATAAATTTCGATAAGGAAAAAGCCTAGTTACTAGAGCGCTTGACTTCCGATATGGAGGTCATGGGTTCGATCCCGGGCGGCGACGAACTTATTACAAGAATTAAATTAAATAAAAATGAATAATCGCTAGTAATCACGTGGTGGCAATAGCAAACCATCGCGTACAACATCATATGCGCGCTAGGTCAGTACATAGCAGATCCACACAGGACTGCACTCTTGTATATGTCGATGTAAATCAAACGATTACTAATCAGGTCCGAATGTAGTCTTGCGTGTGTACACATTCGTACTGCATATAATAATTGCCTATACCAACGTCAGGCCCGGGCCGACAGGCTGGTTGGTTCAATCACTTGTCGCAACTACTAAAAATAGCAGACCCCGCTCCAGCGGGAAAATGCTGAAGAAAAGGAAGAAGATAAGTGAACAAACTTCACGGAACGTTACGAACGCGAAAACTAACCTGTACGCAGATCACTTCGCGACCAACTGATTATTGACCCTATATTTATGTTCTAGTACTTTGTAAATAAATAAATAAATTGAAAAAAAATTGATTTATAAATAGATAAAAAAATAAATAAATAAATAAAAATGAATAAAAATGAATAAAAATGGGAAAAATTAGCTGTTCCAATACTTACTTTACTTATTGCAGTATGTGTGGATGTGCGTGTGTGTTTAAAATACTCCCGCGACTTTTGCTATGAATGTACATATGATGGGATATTATTGTGGCTGAATGTATCTTTGAAATGTAAAATGTGCGGATTCAGTGAATGGGTGGTATATGTGACTGTGTATTCTTTTTACAGTTATTTTTAAGGTTAATTTTTTAATAGTATATTTATGCCGAATTTTTCTGTGACGGTTGACCGCTGAAAAATATAATTATTAAACAAATAGACAATACGAAAAATAACAATGAAATACTATTAACTAAATGAAAGTCAAGTATCACTGCATCGGCTGAATAGTGCGGAATCTGATCCTGATATTTCGACACCGAAAAAATAATATTTTGTAATTTCAAAAGCTGCAACCGCGATATACTGTCGGACAGTACTTTTTTACACAAAAATAAATTGTACAAAAACAAAAAAAGCCTTATTTCATCGGCAGTTATTTTGGTTTCAGGTAACTGTCAGTTGCGGATCAGTTTTTCGAGTCTCCGAGGAATAAGTCGACTCATATACCTCTCTCGCTGATACAGTTATCTGAAAAATTTGAAATAACTGCCGATGAAAAAGGGCTGTTTTTGTTTTTGGTACAATTTTATTTTCTTGTAAAAAAGTACCGTGTGATAGTGTATATCGCGGTTGTAGTTTTTGGAATTACAAAATATTTTTTGCGGTGCCGAAATATCAGGATCCGATTCCGCACTGCGCCGCGCAGCTTCATATTCGAAGGAATACATAGCCGAGACCGAGTGATACGTACAATTTCATTTAATTAATCATATTTCACTGTTAGTATTTGCATCGTTTATTCGTCTAATGTTTGTATTTTTTAGCGGTCGACCGTCGTAGAAAAATCGGTGTAACGTATTATTAGATATACAATAAAACTAGAATAATAAATAAATTTATAATAATTGAAGGATATCGTGATGAACATCTTTGCTGAGAAGGGGATTAATATAAAACTGGTATGGATTCCGGCTCATGTGGGTATATAGATGGTAATGAAATAGTGAATAAAGAACATCAAAATCAGCACTTGTGAGGTTGCTTCACTAATTCCAAAATTCCCTAGAAAAAAGATCTTTTATATTTCATTAAGTTTGCCTGCATAGAATACTGGAGTTCCCTTTGGTGTAATCCATATAAATCAAAATTATATAAATCCATTCAATATACCTAGATCACCGTGGTATGTTCTGATTTCGGATAGGGGGTTAACAATACTCGGAAATGTATAGTGACGATATGTCGGTTACGATTTGGAGTTAACAGATTGTCATATTCTATGTATAAGCAGGGGCTTAGTAAGTCCCCTTTTTGTCCACACCATCCGGGTGAGAGAGATAAGTTGGTAGACGCGGACCATTTATTTTTCCAATGCAGCCGATACAAAAACAATTCATTGGTTAATCTTAGAGTAGACCTTCCATGTAAAACAAGTTTACTCTTGGCTACAAATAATATCGCCTTATATTGGATATCACATACTCATTTATAATGTCATCAAAAATTGAAATTTAACCTTGCTTTAATATAATGACCGATGGGTTGTCTGCATATAAGCCTTCAAAAAAAACAAAAAACCACCTTGAGGCAACTGTTACAAATCTTTTTTTTTTTTTTTTTTTTTTGGTTGCAATTGCGTTACGTTTGTGGACCCTGCCAAGCTTTTAAGCTTGTCGGCGTGGTCCTAAAAAAATAACACCTTCTTTATTTGTTAATATAATACAATGTTTCTTATACTTAAACGATTCCGGAGACATATTTATGGTTATCAGTACTGTTAAATTTTCTTTTACAATAGTAATATAAATTAAAATAAAGAAGTATAATTAATCCTCTTATATTATTTTATAATCCCACACATTTACATATCTTCGCATGCTCTTACCTATAGATTATTATTAATACTTAATATATACTCGATAGTAAGAGCTCTTTTTTTTTTTTTCTATTTTTTAATATTTTTATTCCCAACCCATTTTTTTATTTCTACTTTGTTTGACTTTATATGTGGCTGTAATTGTTTAATGTCTTCTGGTAGTGAGTTTAGTAGTTTGCATAGAATATTTTTTTTAATATTATCCTCGTGCTTGTTTAAGTTGTTGATTTTAGAGGTTTTATAAAGGTGTAGGTTCCTAATATTGTAGGTTGGTGTATTTCTTTTTTCTACTTCGATTTCCTTATTTAGCCATTCCATAATAATCAAGTAGTATAGATATGATTTGGGATCCAGAATATTATATTTTTTTAATATGTTGTTTTCTTCATGTTTATGTTTTATATTATTTCTCATTAGGATATTTACGCATTTTTTTTGAAGGTAGTTAATATGTTTTATATTAGTTTTACTTGCTCTCCCCCAAGCTATTATTGCATAATTTAAATGTGATTGGCATAGTGCATTGTATATTAACATCTTAGTTTTTTTTAGATGACACGTACTTTTTTAGTTTATATAACAGCGGAATTATTTTCCGAATCTTTATGCTCAGATCGTTTGTGTGGTCTTTCCAATTAAGGTGATTATCTACTTTTACTCCCAAGTATTTATAATTATTTACTGTTCCAATAAAGTTGCATTGACAGGCGTTAATATTTTCTGTGTGTATGCAATTTGAAGTGTGGCATTTTATATTAATTTTGTATGGCGGATAGTGGTTGCTTGATTTGATCCATAATAATTTGGTTTTTTCAGCGTTTATTTGTAGGTTTTTGTCATATAACCATAGATTCAGGCTGTTTAGATCTTTTTGAAGTTTCCTCTCTGCATCAGCGATGTTTTTGTCTGCAGTTACCAGCGCAATGTCATCTGCGTATGCAAATACTTCACTATATTTTATTGCTTTTTTTATGTTCCTTACGTATATTAAAAATAGTAATGGTGCCAGAACTGTACCTTGGGGGACACCACATTTCAAATCTAAAGCTTGGCTATACGCGTTTCCTATCCTAACTACACTACTTCTGTTACTTAGATACTCTTCGAACCAGTTGAGGGGTTTTCCTTCAATACCTATGCTCTTAAGTTCGTTTATTAATATATAATGTCCTACTGAATCAAACGCCTTTGATAAGTCGATAAATAACGTTAAACAATGCTTCCGTAAAGCTAGGTTAGTATAAATAGCATCTAAGAAATCGCTTAATAATCTAGATGTGTTCTTGTCTTTTTGGAACCCATATTGAAAGAAGGGTATAATATTGTTTATATAGATATATCTTTGCAACTATTTAGCTACATGTTTTTCCATGATTTTTTCAATTACTGATTGTTTAGCTATGGGTCTGTAATTCCCATACTCCATGAATTTACCTTTTTTATATATCGGTCTTATTTCCGATCTTTTAAGTTCCTTTGGTATGTTTGCCGTGTGGATGGTATCATTGATTATTTTCACGATGTACGGAGCTATTTTATCTTTTATATATTTAATATCTTTCGTTCTTATTTTATCTAAACCTGGTCCTTTCTTTGCGTTTAATTTATCTATTATATCTAAAACCTGGTAGTTATTAATTTTAAGTAGATTGAAGTTGCATTCTGGCTTATTTATATTCTCAGTATTCTCTTTAAATAATTCTCTACTACACACGTGTATGTTATCATACACAGTGTTATTAAAGTATCTAACGAAGTTATCAGTAAGAGTTTTCAAATCATGATTCCTAAAGTGTTTTATTATTGTTTCGTCAATTGAGTTGTTTTATGTTTTCCTACTATTTCATTTATTTTTTTCCATGTTTTCTTTATGTCTCCAGTGGTGTTTTCTATAGTTGTCCTGCAATATTTATCTTTACTTGTTTTAATAATATTAATAACTTTATTCCTAATTTTTTTATAATTCTCACGATATTTTTTATTATTAATGTTGGATTTCCAAAGCCTAAATAGTTTGTCTCTATCGTTCATTAGTTTTAAGATATCTGTTGTTATCCACGTTTTTATAGGTGTGTTTTTCCTATTGCTACCTTTTATGTATATTTGTTCTTCACTTTTATCATAAATTTCTCGAAATTTATTACTAATGCTTGTGTAGTCAGCGTCTTCTACATTTCCCCAGTTATTCATTAGTAATAATTTTTGTATATTTTTTTCGTTGTAAATAGTATTTATATGGTTCCTTTTAGTGATGTTATTTGCGGCCTTGTTAGTTCGCATTTTATAGTGTATTATGTAATGGTCCGATATCTTTTGATCTGATATATGCAAGCTTTCTATTACATTATTCTTGTATCGCGTATAGATATGGTCTAAGCACGATTCTAAAATTTTATTTGATTGTATTTCTATTCTTGTAACTTTATTAACTTTTTCTTCGAAACCTTTACCTGCTAGTACATTTCTGTATTTAGTAGAAGTATTATTTGTTTTTAGGATGTCAATATTTACGTCGCCGCATATAATGCAGTCTTCATTTACAAAGAGTTTGTTAATGTTGTTATCTAGCTCCTCTATAAACAATGTTTTACTATTGTTTGGAGGTCTATAGATTGCTATTAAATTTATCACATCATGGTTGTCTCTGTTTAATTTTAATGTAATCGCTTCACAGCTTACCCATTGTACGTTAATTTCATCAAAATATAAATTATTATTAATGTAGATTGCAATACCACCTCCTCTTTTGTATTCTCTAGTTTTTGAAATTAAGTTATAACCATCTATATTAAATAATTGGATTTCATTTCGTTTTATATTTATTTCGCATAGAACTATTATTTGGATTTCCTTATTTGCTATTATTACTTGTAGCTCATCGAAATATTTTTTTAATGATCGTATATTTAGAGAGATTAAGTTTATATAATTATTTTGAATATCATTATTAGTACCGTCCTGAGATGAGTTTTTATCAAACATTTTTCATTTTGTGTTATCATTATTGCTATCTATCGAGTATATATATGAGAATTATTTTAGCTTACTTTATCTTATTAAATAATGTTTATTAAATCATCTGAAGATTTAATTACTATTGTTTGGTTTTGTGAGTTTTTCCGAACGAAAATTTTTCCTCTTTTGACCCATGTGAATTGGTACTGCAATAATTTTGTCTTCTGTTTTGCTTCCCAGAATAGTGACTTGTAGTATCTGGATAAGTTTTCGTTGATGTAAATTTTTAACGCTGACGACGAATTTGAAATATCTTTATCGTAGATAGTTGCTTGTTTTTTCTTTTCTAACATTGCATCTGCTGTTTTGCGGTTTGTCTTTACTATGATTGGTCTGGGTAGTAATTTATTTTTTGTAAATATTCTGTGCGCGGCGATGATATCTTCCTCTTTGATGTCACACTCGATTTTTTGTCCAATTTTGACTATAATGTCATTGATGTTTTCGTTGTCATTTTCCGTAACGCCATGAATCTCGAAATTCTCTCTGCGCTCGTATTGCTCTAGTTGATGAACACTGTTGGTTAATTCCTTTATTATTTTGTCCTTTTTTTGTGTTTCATTTGTCAGGTGGGACACTTGTTCTCGTAGAATTTTTATTTCTGACATTAGTGATTGATTTAACTTTAGAGTTTCATCATATTTATACGACAGGAACTCCACTGATTTTTTTATTTCCTCCATACTATTCTTTATAGATGTTAAGTTCTCTTGGTTTATATTTGATATTTCAGAATCTACCTCTGTATCTATCATTTGCTTTTTATGTGTTTGGTTATTGCCACTGCTGTTGCTGTCTACACTGATTTGACGTTTAATTTCTAATTGTTTTATTGTTGATTTTTTTTCTTTTCCCATGTTATAACTTAGAAAATGTTTTCTCTTAATACGTTACGTTAATATATTTCGTCTTCTGATAAAATATAATTTATATGTACGTACTTGATATGCCGTCTATTCGATTGTTGTACCGATAACGTGAACACAATACGACTTCTTATCACTTCAACGTGTACCGATTAATGACAGTGAAAATCGTAGATACGGAAGAATGTTACTGGCAATAGTAAAATTACGCAAAACCATGTTTTTTGTTTTTTTTTTTTTTTTTTTTTTTTATCTTGGGCGCGTCAACTCAGGACATTTACCCAGTACAAAGGACTAACAAATAATGAAACGTAGGGACTTGAAAGTTAAATCAGGAAGCGATTAGAAACAGAAGAAATAAAGATAGCCAATATAGGAACAACAGAAAGAGAAGGAAGAGCAAGAATATAGTGGGCACAGTAAGGGGCCGGGAGGCCAAGGCCAAGCAAATTAGAATAAAGGACTGCGCGTTCTGAGGAGATAGATGAGCATTCGAATAGAAGGTGATTTACATCACAGGTCAAATTTAAGATAGGAGGATGGAAGGGACACAAGGGAGACTGAACAATATCAAAACGAAAGAGGGAAGCAGGAAGCAGACTGTGATGAAAGCAGAGGTGAATTATGGAAGAGATAACAGAACGGCTGATGCAGGGGAAATTATTAAACCAGGAAGAAGTAGGCGGAGAGGGTTGTATAGCGAGGTAAAAAGAGTTAGGATTGGAGAAAAGAGACGGATAAAGATCAGTCCAAAAGTCATGGTGAAAACGATAAGAGAGTGGACAAAGACATTGGGAGGGGAATATATGTTAATCTCTATCGGTTATAATATCGGTCACAGGGACAAATTAGTTATTGCGAACAAAATTATAAAAAATTTTTACTCATAATGACCTGGCGACTCACTATTTAGATTTGAAAAGTTTTTAAAAGCAAATTAAAAAAAAAAAAAATGTTCGTAATTCCTCTTTCTTTCTTTTATTCCTCAATCTTCCGATTGGTGGTCAATCATCTGGAAAGTGCATTACTTAGAATCGCTTTGCCTTTAAGCATCTAATTCGGACTGCTATATTTGAAATTATTAACGTCCCAGCCGAATAAAAATTAATTATCATTCCGGAACCAGTTTTTAATGGTACTTCTTAAAATAATTAAGAAAGGCGAGGTGGCAACCAACTTTTTTATGGTCCACTTGGTCTTGTCATACAGTCCACCTTGGTCGTTATGGAGCGAATCTTTGGACGGTAATTATAAATACGAACTTATTAGATTTACCTCTACGTTTTTCGCATGTCATTCGCCGACTATTAAAATTAACATCTGATATGTTAACAGATACATGGATCTATCCTAATCTATTGCTAAGTACTGTTGAAGACAGTACTATAACGTTGATACCCATAGACAAATTTTCATCCTCATTATGTAGTCTCTTAAACTGTTACTTTCTTTTATATTACTTCTCTTATTATACTCGTCCATGCTGCACGTTCCTCTCTTCCTTTACCAACCCCGATTAACTTTTATTCAGCTCCTTCTTTAAGGCTCCAGTAGCTTCGACCGTCTTTCCTTTTGTATTCTTTATTCTGAGAATGAGCACTTCGTTCATTTTACGTTTTCTCCCAAATGGTTTACAAGTTTAACATACTCCAGTTGCATTGTCGGAGTCTTAGAGCTAACAAACAAGCCTTGGTGGGCATACTCGACTCCTATTCCATCCATATTGCTCTGTTATCAGAAACCTGGCTTAGAGAATCCTCAAATATATCTATTCGAGGCTTTACTTTAATCCGTTCTGATCGTGTGGACGGCTATGGTGGTGCCACCATACTCATAAGAAAAGATATTTTCTTCGCTACTCACGATCATTTCCATCTTGCTTTCCACTTAATCCTCAGTCACTTGATTTTGGAGTCGTCACGATGTTCTCGCTAGACGGTTATCAGTTGACCATCTGTCTTACACCGGATCTACAACAATGTATACGTACAAGTTTATTTAATTGGTCATTATTTTCAATGTGTTTATATCTTTTATTCGTTTAATAATTGTTTTTTCAGCGGTCGGCCGTTACAGAAATATCAGTGTAAGACATTCTCAAATATACAATTAAAAAACTTTCTGTCAGTTTTATAGTAATAATAATAATAATAATATAGTAATTGGTAATAATAAATCAATATATCCGCGACTATTGAAAAATACCGCGTTTGGATTTTTGAGGGCGTAATATAACGAATAGCATTTTAGTATGTGCACCGATACTTACTACAAAGTTTATTTTAAATGCTACGTTAATTCAAGCAGCTGTATCTTCTACATGATACCGAGTAATAAGCTTTTTTAAAGCCTTTTATTTCACTTCACCTTCTTGTTTGTGTTCTTGTATTTTTATATTCTTGTAAATTTTAGAAAGCTAGCATTCCGAAAACGGGAAGGCCAATTTGTATGAAAATTGGCACTTGTGGGTAGGTCTGGATCCCCGTATAAAATTTACCAAAAATTTTTTTTACTACGTCATTTTAGCGCGTTAGTGTAGAAACCCTATTGTGGATTATTTTAATCGAGTGAAATTAAATTTTGTGTTCTAAAAAGTAATATTTCATATCAGTATGGACCAACGTTTTTATCTCATTCTTTTGAAATATCCCATTTTGACGGATCGACAAAAATTATTCCCCCTATTTTTATTACTTTTAATATATACACATATATACACATATATATATATATTTGTTATAAATTTCTAATTTATTTTAAGTAAAATGAAAAAAATTCAGACCTAAATGGTGTGGGAATTCGCCTAAAATAGAATTAGTAGTTACCTAGCTAAAAATTGCACGAGCATAATTACTGTTTTTTGTAATCTGCTACGTCCGCTTTCTACTCTTCAGACGTTAAATATGCCCGTAATAGACTAATGCGTTATGTTTAAACGAAATTGAGAGCGCAAAATTTCGATCGCTATCGAAACTGGTTTTATTAATTTTACTTACTTTTGACGCTGAACAGCCACATACATCGGCTGCGCGGGAAAGAATTAAGAATTAAAAACGCGCCAGATCCATTCTATGAAGATAATGCACTCTGAACGATCTTGTGCAGAGCAACTTTTTCCCGGGCTTTTGTGAAAAATCTTAGAAATCAAGCGTTTTCAAAAACATATTTCCTGTAATGAAATCCAAAACAGATCTGGAAGTTGCGCTAGTGTCTCTGAATAGTTAAGAACATCATGCCATTCGTGGAAGTGCATTAAAAGGTTAATAAAAACACAACGTAGAATAAAAAGTTTGCAAAAAACCATTATTACATAGAATTCTTTCGAGTATCACCATGCGGGACTGATTACACCCAAAGTAAGCAAAAAAAATTCTCTGTTTATTCTTTTTTACTTATATCTTAGATATAGCATTTTTTTTTTCTTTTTTAGAATAAAACAACAAAAATTCATATTTGTTTCATTAGATAAATATTATAAAAGTCAACGCTAAACCAACATGTTAAACAAGTTAAAACCACCGGTCATTTTTATTGTTTGAATTTATAATTATAAAATTGCGTCCAAAATAATAGCACGCATTATATCGCGGATTATTATTCTATGAGTATTTAACTAAAAATATTAATAATAATTTTATAATTTCTAGTTTACGATTACATTTTTAACGTTGAAATCTTTGTTACTTTTTCAAAAATAGGAGAAGAAACATAAAAATGCAACGCGAATTAGAAGATGCCACCAAGGATATGCGAGGACTGACTGCAGACTGTTTATCCGGAAAAGATATAGGCCCGATAGTTACTTCGTCTAGCGTTATTCCTAGTAAACCGTATATACATTTCGTAAGCATTCTCTGTTATTTATTGCTTAAATCGTTTACTCTCTTCGTTCATCGGCTTAAGATAGCTGTTAAAAGATCAGCGCACCACTTCGCTGTTAACGCATGATTTTTTAATTAAAACAACCGTCAACCAGCAGAATGTAAAACTGTGAATACGCTTAGAATAGAAATCGCCGAGTCAGAAAGAATAAAAACAAACAATTCTTAATGATAGAAATAATGACGTCATAGGGAGGTGAATAATTGTCTGAAAAAATGGGGAAACAATAAGGAAAAAGAAACGACTCCGAAACGAATGAAAAGCTTAAAAATTATTGCAGATGAAATTTTTGAGCGGCGATTAAATAATTCAGTAATTTTTTCAGTAGTTCTTGGTTTTTTACAACAATTCTTGCTAATTTTTCAATTCTTACAGTTCTTCCCGTTTAAAATTGCGCATTTGTGGGCCATTCTTTTGTAAAATATATAAATTTGATTTGATTTGATTTGATATTTATACTGACTGGTATTACGGCCGACTATAAAAGGATAGAGAGTTACGGTAAATTTTTAAAATGAAATAAAATTTTTTTGCACTTTATTCACTTATGGAATGTCGTTGAAACAGAAAAATTTCTAACACTTTCATAAACGCTTTTGTTTTCCTCAGCATGTGTGAACTTTTTTCAAATTAGTTATGTAAGATGATTTTTTTTTCCCCCTTTTTTTAACGTTTTATATCGAGATAAAATTAGCTCAGTTGCTTTTTTATTAAAATGGTATTCATTTTAATTCGTCTAAACAAAAGTGATTAAAAATTGGGGAAAAAAAATAGAATTCATATTTTACTAGTATTTTGGGTGAGAAGGCGAGGGGGAAAGTGGAAGAGAAAGAAAAAAACATTCTATATCATTATGGCCGATGTGGTTTATTCTAATCAGAAACGTACAAAACGTAAAAGTTAAGTGCGATTGTATTGCTTTTTTGTTTTTTTTTTAAAGAACACGCATAAAATAGAGAAGACAATGAAAACTGTGAAATCGGTAATAACGGTTCAATGCATAAAACTTTCGGCATTCAGATTGTTAAATAGGGCCTGTAATTGAAAAATGCTTGTATAAGAGAATGGGTATTGGAAATAATTAAAAAAATATTCGAAATTTATTTTGTTGTTTTTAATTCGTACTCCATTAATTTTCTTATTAAATACATAATATATAATTATTTTTGGTTTATCCTTTATATTAATGAAGTAATGAAATTTTATAAAATTGCTTATTTAATAAAACTAAAATCATAAGACACTAGTCTCTTCGTTTTTCGGTATTACTTAAGGGATAATTTTCCATAAAATTCTTTTAAAATAGTGATCTTAATATGGACTTTTTGATCTTACATATAAATATGTACTACATACATGATATATATATATATATCAGATCTACTAGAAGCGACGGAAAACAAAATTTTACGGCCCCCTATTTCATCTTGTAGCTTTTGTGCGATAATAATTTTCTATTTAACGATCTATTATTATCCTCAACATTGCACAATTTTATTGCTTAATGTAAAAGTTTATCATTACGGTTTATTTTTCAAATATCTAAGGACAAAAATTGTTACGTTGAAGTCAAAGTTGTCTGTCCTACAATGACACTTGGTAGTTCACATGAAATAGACGAAATTTATTTTAATTTTCATTTATTTACAGTGGTCTAATACTACTATTAACGTAATTCATACGCGGCATTTGACGAATTCCACAATTTCTGCAAATATACGTGCCTTGCATTTAAAAAATGATTTATGTAATACCCTTTATTTAACATTACCATTTGATCATTATTACGCAGATAGATGATACATGAAAATTTCTGTATCATGTATAATAGGTTAATTACAGAACTTTTTAATTATCCGTAAGTCATTTTTTTAAAAATTAAGAATTTACATTATTCAACGATTTTTTCGGTTCCGTAAAATTTTATTTTAATAACTCATCAAAAAAAAGGCTGCGCTCCATCTTTCATTTTATGACTAAATTATAATACTTACATATTTAAAATGGTTTATTTCCTATTTATGAATACATACGGTTTAAAAAATAATGTATGTGTACAAAAATTCTTGCGTTTTTTATACTCATTCGTATTGTATACTTTATTTTTTAAACCGCACAGTACTACTTACATTATGTAAAAATGCAAATATATCAAATGATTAGTTAAATGTATTATTTATATAACTTGCTTTTAAGTTTCTACATTACCTAATTAAAGAATATATAAATATATACATGAAAATCTATTAACCCTAAGTGTAACTTAACACTCATATGTGACAGCTACAAGTAATAACATGTTTTGTTCTGTACTTTACCTTACATAACAATAAACATTATTAAGGATATGTAAAACGTAAAAAAAAAAGCAGAAAAACGCAATATATTTTCTACAGAAAAAAAAAAAAGGGAAATTTAAAATTTAAAAAAGTGTACTAGTTTTTAACATTTATATTCATCATCGCAGTAATAATAAACATGAATTTTTAAAATTAGTTTCGAATTTTTTTAATTTTACATTTCCATTTTTCGTGTTAATTTTTGAGTATTTTTTAGCCTATTTAAATAATTCATTAAAATAAGTTAAATAGTGTTATTATATAAAACATGAAATCTAGAAAAATGAATACGCCGATAATGAAAAACTAAATAACAAAATAAATTAAATTTTATGAGAAAAATGGTTGCAAAGTTATAAACACAATTAATAATTTACATGTTACAAAACATAAAACAAATTAAAAAATATTTGCTAATTAAATTTCAATTTTCATTTTGATTCCAATTCTTTTATATAACTTGTATTAAGTACTTTTCTGATTACCAATACATTAACGAGCTGGATTTTTTCTAAAAGCGAAAAGGTGCGACGTTGAATCAATGAATTCGTGAATAGCGTTATCAAACGGATAAAAAATGTTTTGCAGTTATCGCGATTGCAGTGCCATCAGATGATTATTTCAAAAACGTATACTATTTCTTTTCACAATTACAAAACTCGAAATATTACTAGAAAACATAAAATTTAAAACACTTTACTTCTCATAGTGCATAGTTTTACTATTTTACCTTCAATTTATTAGATTCATAATGTTCTGTTCGAATAATGTGTTCACGATTCGTTTAAAACATTGCACAATCAAAAATACATTCTTCTTAAAAATTTTTACAAAAGTTATACTTAAGTTTTCGGTGTGATAAATTGTTTCAGTTGTTGAAAAATCAAATTTCATTATTTCTATTTTTATTTAGAAATACAAATTACTTTTAAATTTGACGTGTATACGAAGAAAAAAACTGAGAAATATAATCCCCCCCCTCCCTATTATAAAACAAATTAAAACATTTGGCGCATAGAAAATAATTTTAATAAACTTCTCTTTGTCTTCTAACAGGATGCGAACATGTTCAAAAGAATGCATATTTTTTAATTTTAATTTTTTAAATTTATCAAAACATTGTACTGTGTTAAAAATAAAGCGTTATTTAAAGACGGGAAAAATGATTAAACTGACTAATGGCTGAAATCGCGCCACAATGAAACAGTTTCTAACAACGCTGTACGCTTATTTCGCGAATTTGTCGAGTCAACGTCGTCCTTTTTCACGAGTTTGTCGGGATCACTTTTCAGACTTAACTTTTATGTTCGTAATTCGTACTTTAATGTTTGTTTCTTTTTGTACGTATTTGAAGCTTACTTTTTCTGGATCTCGCACAGGTGAATTCTTAAATTCACACAAACAGCACTGTTTTATTAGTCAGAAACTGAGTCGTTTGGCAACATAAAAATTAAATAACAATTGAATAATTTTTTTTTTTTTTATGTTGATGGTGAATGAATATTAATTTCTGTCCTCTATTAACCTTATTAATCACTTCAAAAATTTTTTCGTACTGAATCAAGCAACACAGAGTACTACCAAACAGAATAATAACCGAATGCTACGAAATACTATAATTGAAACGTAAAAACGTTGATTAATATTAAGGGAACGACTGTGATTTTGCGAAAAAGAATACGGTTAAAAAACTTAATAACTACCAAACCCCTCGTTTTAATATTGATATTATAGCGAAATGTGGAAATTTGTACAGTTCTATTTAGTTATTTTACATATAATGGCAAAAGAAAATTAAATGCGAAAAGTGATCCCGAGACACTCGTCCTTTTCTGGACTTCGATGGACTTTTGTTCGAAGCACAGGTGTAATGTGTGATGCGCTCCCTACAGGAAAATAATTTCACTAATTTCTTAATACAAAATGGTCGGCCTAGCATGCTATTGTGTGTGTTGCTTCGAATACGGCGCAAAACATCGGCATAAAACTCGGGATTTTCTTTTATTTGCCAAAAACTTAATAATGTTTAAATTTCTAAAAATAATTCACGAAACTATTGTACTTTAAACCAGTATGTGTGGCTGCTGTTGGTTCGCTGACCGATATTGGTCCACGAGGCTCTTTTATCGCTTTTATCAACCTTGAAAAATGTCACTAATTTAATGTAATATAGAAATAATAAGGCATATATTTATATGTTTGATATTTCGTACATTGTAATAATAGTAATATTGCTCACCGTTTTAAACATGAAAGAATAAGTTACCTTCAAAAAGAATCGAAGAGATCCAGATGTTAACATTTAAGTACTTAATGTTTCAAAAAAAATTCGTATTTATTTTTCTTTTTATCAAAATTCCAATACATATCTGTACTTATTTAAAAAATTGAATACAAACAGCTTACATATAACATTAGAAAACTTGGCATACTTTTTTTACAATTTATTTTATGCATTATACGTAACTTACGGTAAAAATATTCAATCTTCACAAACACCGTTTTCAGTGACTTTGGGTTCCCGAATCGTTAGCGATTTTCTACTATTGTTCCTGTAAATATACAATGTCAATTTTTTTTTCTTCCTGCATTTGTTCGCAAATAAAAGGAATTTTAATCAACGAGGGGACACTTGATAAAAATTAGGCAATGACCAGATTGTTTTGATGCTTTGTCAAAATGGATAGTCGAGATCAACTTTTAAAAAAAATCGTTTCAAATATGTTTTCTATTAAAAAAAAAAAAAAATGCAAACTGAAAATTAATGTTCCTGAAAATCCCTTAATTTTTTGTATTCTATGCAATTATTTCTTATCTTTGTTGCTTCTATCAAGAAAACAAAAAAGAGAAGAAATCGCTGAATTGATGCAACACTAATTACAACGGTAGACTACGGCGTGTTGTATCACCTAATAATTCAGTTGGAAAAAACGATAGGTATGTACTAACAAGAAATATTAATTTCGAGAAATTATTAGTTTTTCTTGTTTTTATGCGTCACCGTGCACGGTTAATTAAAGAAACGTGTAAGCAATTTTTTTTTTTTTTATCTAGCTCTGTAATGTAAATGGACCTATAAATAAATTATACATAAAATCTGAAATTTTACAGAGTATTTTTATTTTAATTGCTTTCGAAACTTCCGCTCTATTTTTTCAAGTTTCTTTTTTTATCTTTAATTTTGTTTTTGTTTTTTTTTTTGTTTTTTTGTGTCTGTAGTCGTGATTAATGTAGATGATATTCTGTTAACGCAGCCTTTTTTTTTTTTTCGCCCGGTCGATATACTTTTATTTTTGTTTAAATTTTAACGAATTTTTCGTTTAACAAACATCGATGGGAATAATATCGGTGTAACATAAACTAAACTAGCCTGAAGAAGTATAAACAGGACAAGAATTGTTTTTTTTTTTTTTTTTTTTTTCGTTTCATAATTATTTTCTTTTTTTAATCATAGACGCTCAAAATGTTTTCAGTATACTTGCGCATACTGTAAGAAGATGGATGTGAGTTGCTGTATGATGTCAAAGTGAGTGACGGGTTAAGCTCGAATTGTTCTGGTGCCGCTAAGAAAGGTTTGCCAAATACGAATAAATGACAATAAAAAGTATGAATTGAACCAATTGGTAGATTAATAATTAAAAGACTTGGAATGAATACAAAAATTGTTTCTTAAGATATTTCAAACTTCCTTTGATGTAAGTAGTAGTGGCATGGCTGATTGATTGGGTTTTTTGTCACATTGACAAATTTTAGTCGCGTAATATTCCAAGTTTAACCTTACTACTATCGTTAGGTTTTTTCTCGCAGCATTTAGGTAAAAGTACGAAAACGTTCTTTCTCGCTATCATCTCGTAATGTTGCTTCTACACTTAATCATCCATGCGGTGGTAATGGTGACCATTTCGCTTTGAACGTTTCGCCTTCTTCCTATTTCTTTTTTTTTCTCTTTAGATGATATCATTTTTAAGGCGTAAAATAATAGTCGAATCAAAGACATATTCCCGAAATTAGTAATTAATTTGTCCACAAAATAATGAATCAATCATTTCTAAATCGGTGAATTTCAGTTCTATTTTTGTTCATATAAAGTCGTAAATACTTTTTTAATTCTACAACTATTATTTTACTTCTTAAATGTAATATTAATTAAAGAAGAAAAAAATTTTAAATTTACTAATACTGAACTAAATCCATTTCGAAATAAGTCGAGGGCGAAAAGTAATGAACTATGCGACACCTAAGACGAAACGCGTCGCGGTTGAAACGAGACGGTTCTACCGTAGTAAAGTATATTCTGATATGTAACTCACGTTAGAAAAAATTCATCATTTCTGTCTTTTAAACAGTAGACCACTTTGTGTTTTTTTTTGGCTTGTCAACCGGGAACCTTTACCCAGAAACAATTAGAATAGGAAGGAATCACTTATATCTTGATACGATATCAAATGTTGGTAGGAGGAAGGAACAAATAATAGGCACAATCTGTTTTTGAGGGAAAAGATAGGACATAAGAGGCGCAATACTTTATAAAGTATAACAAAGTTCGTATGAATTATTTTAACAGTTTAATCCGGATCTATGTTAACAACGCAGATGACGAAATTTTCTGCAATGAAAAAAACTTTGGACGTAAAATTACTTCATCATTTTGTAACAATATTTAACCAAATTAAAATAAAAAAAAATAATAGAAAAAATCATAAAAAATCAACTTTAAATAAATTTTCGATATTAATTCCTAACCACATACGAGTACAAAAAACACTTTAATTATAATCAAATTTGCTTCATTCTTTCTCCTTTTTTTTTTTTTCTTTTAATATTTATCGTGCAATTTTAAAAATAATTTTTGAACGTATCTGGCAGTCGCTATATTATCGAGGAATAATCTTAATTTTATTTGAAACGGTTCTCTTGTGTTCATTTAGGATTCTCACGAAGGTGAAGTTAATGTTGTGAAGTGGAGCCCTGTAGATAGGATGCTGGCTACCGGCGGTGCAGATCGTAAAGTTAAATTATGGGACGTTACTAAAGGTTAGAAATTTTTATTCATTAGTTATTGTTTATTCGATGAATAACTTTCATTACTGATAGCTGTTTATAATTTCTATTACGTTTCATTAATTCATTCAGAGCCGTATCTAGACCAAAATTTCGGGGGGGGGGGGTTATGACTAGATTTCAAATTTAAAAAAAAAAATTGCTAAAAATAGGTTGTAGTTCAGTTTTAGATTTCTTACATTTATTAATTCTTCCTGAATCCTCAGCGCATGAAATGACCGAACTTGTTATGCCATTTTCTGAAATTTAACTTTGTCGTTTGCTGCAATAGTTTTTTTGTTTCCTTTTTTTTTCATATTTGCACTGTTATTTAAAAAAATATGTTCAATACTAAAACTTATTCTTTTTAATTTAAAATTTTTTTTAAAGGTATTACATAACAAAAATTATGTTGAGTATTTGTTTAATACTGGTTTACGATACAATATAGATTTCATACATTTAAAAATAATGTACTAAAGGATGAATTTAAAAGTAGGATTAATTTTTGATATGATAAAGTTTTTCCTAATTATTATGATTTTTCCAGCGCTGTTTTTTTTTTTCTTGTTTAAAGTTTTTTTTTTTTTTTTCGTATTTTTATTAAATATATAATTCTTTTCTGTATTGATATCAGTTTTATAATTTTACAACGACTATATTATATACTTCATTTGAAAAGCAATCTTACAAGACTTTTGAAACAGGGACGAAACACTATATTCTGTAATTTTTTATAAAAATATATATATAAAAACAAAAATCGTGTTCTTCATAGGTTATAGTAATGAAAAAGTTCCAAAACAAATGTTACTTAAAATTACCATTTAATTTTAAAAAAGAAACAACAAATCAACGCTTTATTGGCATTGAAAAAATTGTAAATAAGTAATTACGTATCTCCTCATTTTGCTCGTGCGTTTCACAAAAAGTAATTTAATGAGCAATTTTTTCGTTTAAGCATTTTATTTATAGTAATTATTTTTTATTCAAAAATAAAAACACGAAAGAACTCGAAAATTTCAAAAAATTACAACTTACATCATTAAAAGGACCTTCGTGGCAAGAATCAATGATACAGTATCCGAGAGGGAAAAAATTCTTGCGTCCGTCCCGTAAGGTAGCTTGTTAGGGCCGGTTCTCTATTCGATTTATACCTCTGACTTGCCAGAATCAAACCAAACTATTAGGGCAACATGCGCAGATGATATAGCCATATTAGCTTCGAACATTAATCTTATACACGCAAGTATGCCCGTACAAAGCCGTATAGATAGAATTCAAAGCTGGGCCAGAGACTGGAGGATTAAATTTAGTGAGGAAAGGTGCCAACAGGTGACTTTTACAAATGGATTTATCACATGTCCTAAACTGAAGATAAATGACATTGAGATCAAACAAACCGATTCAGTTAAGTATCTCGGTATGTATTTGGATCGCCGGCTTACGTGGCGTGTTCATGTTGCGCAAATCTGTAGGAAAATTTTCACACGCGCCAAACAACTGACTCCATTAATAGGAAACAAGTCCACTCTAAATCTAAAGCTGAAACGATCTGTCTACTTGATGGTCGTAGCGCCGTTATGGAGGCATGGACTTGAGTTATATGGGAACTCTAGTAAAAGAAATCTCTTACAGATCCAAAGGCAACAGTCAATTATTCCCCGAACAATCGCGTCAGCTCCAAAGTATGTCTCTGACTTAACCTTACATAATGATCTAGATATTCCATATGTTAAAGCAGTGCACGTCGAACAGTGTCAAAAATTCTTAGAAAAATTAAAATTAAATACTAACCTGAACATAAATAGAATGTATATTAATACTCTTCCCGATAATCCAAGACGAAAGCTTAAGAGGAGGAAATGGTGCCGTGACGCCCTTCCTATCACTTAATAGCATTTATAACTTAAATTATTCAGTAATATAGAAATATTTAAATCGTTACTTGCATAAGGAACATACTTGCTGTAACGTAGTTACGATAATGTTGATCCTTTATTCGAAATAGCTTCTACCAGTACTCTATGGGCAATGCATAACCGCATCTGTCGCCATAGTGTGGGCTAACTTTGTATATTCGTGGACTCCTATGGGCTGTGCTTGAGTGCATTTGCTGCCATGGTGTCCAGGTGCTATATGAAATACATTCTTTAACCAGGGTCCTATGGGCAATGCCAAGTCGCATTGTCGCTATGGGGGCCGGATATATTATATATTTCCTAGCACATCCTCACAGCAGAATTGGTATCTTGGACCTAATTCTCTCGTTGGAGGGATTGGCCTGATTTATTCGGTAGGTTAAAGTGGAAGTCGCTGGCGCTGTTTATGGCCTCTTAAAGCCGGTACAGTGGGGGGGGAGTAAAAATAGTTTCGATTTTTAGTTTTTTTTTTGTACAGTTAGAAGCGTTAAAACTGGAATATTTGTTCAAAAAAATTGTTTCTGGTAAATCAGAAAATATGTATATACCTATATATATATATAATGTATGTATGTATTAATGTATAATATTAAAGATTTACTGTTTTATGTTTACAAGAGAAAAAACGCATCTTTTAATGATGCACTTTTATTAGAATTGGAATATTAATAGGTAATAGTTAATGTATATAGCCATGTGTCGCATGTATGTGAAAAGAGCACAATATGTTTTAAGATTATTATTAAAAACATATATACTAATAAATTTATTAAATTAATCGATGATTCGCTAAACATCAACTTTATGATTACAAGCTTTGAAATTTAGTTTTTACAATATTTATATTTCAGTTATGGTATAACTATGATATTAAATATTGAATGAAACGTTAGATCACATTGTACACCTATTTAAACATTATATGTACAAGTTAATGGAAGAAAAGTTCTTGTATTTTAATTTATTTTTTTCTTTTTAGTGTAACAATACCCGTAAAAATTATCAGTATTTAATTTCAAATTTTTATTTTTTTCAGATTTTTGTGCATCTATAATAATTATTTTTGTTTTAATTGGGGGCCTGCGCCCCCGTGGGCAAGGCCTTGTCATGGTGTAATTCTATTAGTACACTGATTTGAAAGTATTCAAAATTCATGCGCATTAATGATAAAAGAACTTCATTTTATAATACGGGTTAGATGGTTGCGATGAACTGTGTCAAATAAATGTTTTTATAATTTTATTGTTTAAAGCTAATATATTTGTTGTCGTTTTAATTATAATCGGTGTTTGATAGTCACATTGGAATGAAAATTCAACAGAATTTACAATGCGATTTCTTACTATCGTTTTTTGAATAAAATTAATAATTTTTTATTTTATTTTTTGTAAAATATTATTTAACATTTTATAGGGTACGTAGAATCTAAAGGACTTTTAGTCGGCAGCAATGCGGCCGTAATGTCGGTAGACTTTGATAGCACAGGCACTTTGGTTATCGGTGCTTCCAATGATTTCGCTTCTCGCGTATGGACAGTCAATGATCAGAGATTGAGGGTAAGTTTTTATTTTTCTAAAAATTATTGTTTTGTTTTTTTTTTTTTTTAAAGAAAAAATTAAATGTCTAAAAGCGTGCTTATTCATTTAACTGATTTTTAATGTTTACGTTTTGAACGGTATTTGTATGGTTTATGTGTGCATTCTTTTTTGTCATTATAGATCCGACTATGTAGGGATGTTACGAAATCTTTATTATCTCTTTTGTAACCATAACCATAAACATTAAATAAGAATATGAAAAAATTCAAGAAAAAAACAAAATAAGCGAATTCGCTGCTGTTCATTTTTCGTGTCTAATGCTCACGTTACAATTTCCCTTTCCTTCAGTTCTTATTTGACCCCCCCCCCCCCTGTTAACAAATAGTAGCGGGAACGTAAGAGCTTTATTATATAGAACGACTCTGCATTAATATGAAATTTTTGCAATGTGATATTGCTGATTTAAAACAACATTGTGGCGTATTCCAGTGGCTGCGATCGGTTTTCTCAATAGAATTTTAATATGTACTGTGGAAATTTAGAAACATTATTACATATGTTAAATGCAAAAAAATACAGAATTTCTAAAGAAAATATTGATATTTTCAATTTTTATTTATACCAGAGTGTAATTTCGGTGAATATCACGCGGTGATAATAACATTTTATGGGGTAGCTTTTTACACAGAATGTCATTTGTAACGCGGATTTATAGCTTTTTGAAGAATAAAAAAAAAAAAACAAAAAAAAGCGAACCAATCGCGCATTCTATTAATAATTTTTTTTATTACGTTATATACATAGTGTGTCGTGTTACATTCGGTCTAAAGCTTTTTTAAGTAGAATTCAAGTTTAAAAAATGTTTAATCGTATTTCGTAAGTTATTTGTAATAATGTTTTTAAAGATGCAAATGATAAAAAATGCGGCATACTGAATTTACTGCACTGTTCGTTGCGTTTATTTGATTTTTTTAAAAAGGAGCACTTTATTTTTCATTTAAAAAACCACCTGCGCAATCTTCGTTTAGCGAGTACCTATTCTTCCTTTCACATATATATAGCTATTTATTCTTTATTCAAATCTTTCTATATAATAAAACAAGTTTTTTCTGATCAACAATTTTTACTCTGCATTCGTGCCGGTTGTTGCCCTAGTGGAGTTTTTCCTCTTTTTTTTTTTTCTTTTATTAAATTATACGTTACTGGTTTGTTAATTTGTGTATTTATTGTGTGTGTATTCATTAAGAAGCTATCTCTTAACTTTTTACAGTATTTTTTTTTTTTAACACTGCAGTTGAAGACTCGAGCGAATATGACAAGTTTTTATGTCGCATTGACTTTTTTTGAGGTATTTTTGTATTTTAAACGTCGGAGTTGAATATCCTGGTTTCGTTCGCATCCTAAAAATAAAATGAGTATGTAATTTAACTCGTAAGCGATGTTTTAAATTTTTGTACGAGTAAAAAGAAACAAAGTAAATATTAAAATTCACGCAATGGCGTATTTGAACTTTGTTCCATTTTTAAACTTCTTAACTTTGAAGATAATGTTGTAAGATAGCTACTTTCCGCTAGTTCCAAGTTAAGAGGGTAATTAAACAAAAATTAATAATTAGATTTCACTTTATTTTTCTTTCGGTCCTTCTCGATGTTCCATTATAACTTTGCAGAGTCATATTATTATCAAATTCATAAATTTATTTTCTTTAATCAAAAGGAAAATATTTTCAACCGTAATTTTTACTCACACTGTGTTACACATTTTTGACGAGTAAACGAGAATTAAATACGACGCGATTAATTCGAACCTTGAGATTAATAACATTTATAGTATATTGTTCGATGATGTTCAATCTGAAATGCGCACCAACATTCAAATGACTTTTGCAGTTTTGATAAAAACAGCATGTTCCTAAAGTGACATTCAACAAAATATGATATCGGAGCGACAATCTGTTATTTAGAATCGATTTAAAAATTGTATTTATTTTTATACGCTCACTCGAGCTGATTACCATTTTGTAATTTAATAAAAATGCTTCTTCTCTTTTGCAGTGTAATATCAACGTTAGACGAATTCACGCTAAACAAAGTGTTATTCCAGTAGGAAACAATAACTTCTTAAAAGGCGGAAAAAGTCAATTTCCATCTCATTTAGTATTTTTCAAGTATGTTAACGTCGCCCATTAATTCTGATTTTTTCAATTCGATTAATTGAAATTAAAGAATTTTTATATTGAGAATATTAATGACCCGGATAACTCTAATAATGACGAAAACTATAAATAAAATTCGTCAAAAGAAGAAAAATAAATGAATTAGCATACGCAGTGTGATTTTTCATACAATTCTTTATTAAATATAAATACTTACAATGCTGTATTTGAAATATTTTGTTAAAGAAAAATTAACGGAGCATTAAAAACAAAAAAAATAAAAAAAAAAAAAAATAGGTATATTGTAATATACGTATTTATATTTTATATAAGTACTTAACGCGCTAATCCTGACGCCTTCCTATTGAAGACGCGTGAATATTGTTTCATGCGCGCAGTAAGACAAATGAAAATTACGAATATTTATAATTAACTAAATTACGTTACTTTTGATACGTTTTGCAGTGAAAAAGATTTCCCCTCTAGGCTTTGAAGGGACCAGGACAAGTTTTCAACCGTTTGGTTTTCCATCGGCGCAGATAAAAGAACTCGAAAATCGTCGTTATTAATATTTTCCATTGTAACATCTGTTGTTGTTTTTTCGTTTTTCGTTTTTTTTTTTATAAATTTTTCGAACATTTAATAGTCTCATTCTTATCACACCAGTGTAGCTGCAGCAGCATTTCCAGCGGGTTAGTTGAAAAGTCATCCTGATCTCTCTGTTTTTCGAAAAGGAGGGATCGTACGCGTAAGCAGGCACATTTGCTCGCACTGTTATTCTATTGAAACTAAAACCGAAGATAAACAAACTGCTAGTACCCCATTTTTGCATTTCATACACACGCGTATATTGTCGTGTAACGAGCGGTAGTGGCAGTAGTTATATAGTAAGATCTATTTACATGTATACTTAAATGTAAGTAAAGAAGAGTTGGCTATATTTCTGCGGGAACCGCTACACGATTGGCAAAGATTATACATCTTCTTCGTTCACAGTTGGCATTGTCGAATTAACTTTTGATTTTATCGTCCCCGATGAAATAGCGCCATTATCTTCGTGTTTCGTTGTTGCGGGTTAGTAAATTTTTAATTATACATACAATTAACGCGTAATAAATGCCTAGTATACATATATAATAAAGTAAAAAACTGAACTTAAACATATATGATATAAATAAATATAGATAACGCGCTGTCAGTGGCGTTACTCTTTTTCTTAAATCCATTTTACTCTATTAATAAAAAATATTGAGCTGATTTTTTTTTTTTTTTTTTTAAAAAAAATAATAAATAAAAAAAGAGGAAAGAAAAATACGTTTTCGTCAATTTGATAAATGCCGCGTCGATAATTGTCACTTTTGTAAACGAAAGACAGCGATTTCTACGCGAGAGACGACAGTCTGCGAATGTTATTTTTTGTATGGAGTCTTGTTTTTTTTGTCCCCTCCTCTCAAACGTTAACGGGCTAATTAAGTATTTCCAATTACGGGCAAGACTTGAAATCGGTTTTTGTGGTTTTTGTGTTCGTGGTATGGTTAATTTTTAACGCTTAACGTTAAAATATAAAAGTAGTAATAAGAAAAAGAAAAGAAAAGAAAAAAAAAAAGGAAAATAAATAGAAAAATAGATGGCAGAAACAGGAGGTTTTTACGAAGAATTAGTATCGTCTATTGTACGACGAGTCGTACAATTTGCACATACTCTCGGTGCGACTTACGTTGTTTGCGGTCGGAACGCTCAGACTGACGGACATGGCGTCGTTTATGTACTGTTGTGATTCCTTGACGGTGTTCTTATTCCGCTGCCAAACGTACGTCCAGGCCGCGATGATCGCTATTTGTACGGCCAGAAATATTAGACAGGAAATTACGATGCCGTATATGTTGACGCAGAAATTTTCCAGCGATTCGCCATCACCCTGGTGACGAACGAACACGGACGACGAATCCGAACCGAAGGTTCCGAGTGTCGAGTTGTCGCGTTTGCCGCCGTGCTGTTGTTGCTGTTGATTGTTGCGACTGTTGAATCCGAATTTGTCGGTAATCTGTATTGACTGGACTAACAGTAAATCTTCCCGCGCTTCAGCGGTACTTGGCGCGTTTCTTCGCCTACGTCTTCTTTTTCCGTACGAGTGCACTGATCGTAGTTCGCCGGAGACATCCTCTTGGTCGCATTGAACTGGCTCGCAGGTTGGCATGCACGGGGTAACGAGCGCTCTGAACTGGACGACTTCGGACGATGGAAATTTGAACGCGTCGAAATACGACAGCAGTATCTGCGATAAACGGGGAAAAAATTACCTAAATTATTTTTCTGCATCGAAAGTAACAATTATGCGTAAAAAAATTATTTTATACGATATTTCTTTTGATTTTTATTTTTTTATTTATTATTATTATTATTATTATTATTATTATTATTATTATTATTATTATTATTGTTGTTGTTTAGGGGTATTATTGAGCCGAGCGGTAACACGCGTATACTCCTGCGTAGTTCTAACCATTGAATGGTAATTCCATCGCTCTATACTACATAATAGGAGTAACGATCGTTATTGAAAAAAAAAGTCACGTGTCCAAAAAAATTTGAATAATGAATTCTTCCCTCTTTTAGGAAGTTTACGATACGAATATATATATATATACATGTATACATATCGTATTAGGCGAGTGCAGAATCTCATTTTGACATCGGTTTTATGGCTGGGTTTAATCTAAAATGTTTTTCGTCACGAAATTTTATAATGATTTTCACTTAGAACCAATAATCGGCAGCTAAGAAATTATCTTAACCATAGTAAACCGTTTATTCAATCTACGATCGACAATTTGAGTTTGTGTTTTTACAAAAACGAAAATAATCGTACTTCATCACGCACTATTCGAAAGATACATCTGTGTTATACTTCTGTGCGAAAGTTACGGAGGTACTGGTTTATTTATTTTTTGTTTCGTTTTTCAAAATTACTGAAAAAAAAGAAAGCATTTATTGGTAATTCGGTAAATATGATTTTATTAAGATGAAAACTTAAAGTGGTGCCTACATGTTAAGTACAGTAGAAAATGTAAAAGTATTTAATTTTAGTGATACAATAACGAAACCTAATAAACTCGAATATGCTGAATTGAAATATGTTTTGTTATATTTAGACCCGCAACATTAGTGCAAATACGCGAAAATCACACATTTTCATTTCTGGTGACGTTTCCTGTGTATGTACGTAATAGTTAAAATTGTATTTATGCGTATTACAAAATTTAATCAAACCTGACTATTGACTGGATGTGTAAACTCGCTATGTGCCCGTCAGTTGTGAAGTTTTGCATAGGAAAAACAGTCAGTGTGTACTATATAGTGCAGTATAGTGTAATAAAAAACTGCGTGTATATAATAATTTATCATCGAAAAAATTAGCGTGTTCTAAAGTGTTTAAATGTTCGCTCAGCTGAATTATGCATGTAATCTCTGCTTCCTAATTTTGATCAATAAAATAGTCGATTATTCTACCCTCTCGTAAAAAAAGACTAAACTACAGTTAATTAAACATCAAATATTAAACATGTTTAATTAAAGTGAGCAAAATTTAAAGTTATATTTTCTTTTTTTATTGTATATTAATGAAACTTGACTTGTTTAATGTCCAGTATTATAAAATATTGACCTTTTTGTATAGCAGAAGAACGCTTATATATACATGTGTTAATAACTATTTTTCATTTTTAAGCCACGGATAATATGAGAAGTCATTTAATATTTTTGCGTGATTCATATGTAACGTTTTTGTACTGAAATTCTTGTAACCTTTCTTTATCATGCTTGTAAGAAATTTATTTAATTTTATGAGAAAGCTATTGTCAATTAAATCCAAGGGGTGTTTCACAGCGAAATCCAAAAGATTAAATTTTATATACCCGTATTGAAGGAAAACACCGCATCGGCCGTAAAAGATTATCATGGCTGTGCAATATACGGCAGTGGACTGATAGGAGCGTTGAGGAACTTTTCCGACTCGCCGGCGACAGGGAGGCCTACAGAAATGTCATCCGGATGATCGTCTAAGTTCGACAACGAACATGGCACCCGAAGAAGAAGAATATATATATATATATTTGATCCTTCGAATTTCGTCATATAGATACCCTCAGAACTCTCAGATGGATGATCTTCTATTATTCTTATAGAGAAGTCAGTTTTAATTGACTATGCCATTTTTAAACGTTACGTATAATCAATATAAACGCGTTATATAAAAAATATTACACCTAATCGGTACCATAACGTTACACTAAAATTTTACATGATTTCTCACATTACCTTCAGCGTAAAAATGATAGTCACTTATATGTATGTATGTAATATATATATATATATATATATATATATGAATAAGAAATACAAATACCTAAATTTACAAACTGTCGCCTATTGAAACAGAGATGAGTACAACACTGGTAGCTTGACTGAATGTTTAAAATGATGTTTAAAATTTTATTTAAAGTGATACATGTATTAAACGGGAAAATGATAACATCTAATTCTGAATCGAAAAGATGAAGTATGTAAGAAATACGTTATTCGATGCTGCGAACAAATTTATTTTGGCGAGAAAACTATTAGTAGTACAATTAATGAACTATTATTTTAATTTCAGTTTTATATAGCATGAAATTCTGTCAGATACATACATACTCGCTTATGACATTTTTTGATGCATTCTTATTTATTCTTAGTGAAGAGTAATTTTACACTGGTAAAATATCGACAATTAGTGTAATTAAATCACTGGAATTTCCAATTTACGTCAGTTTTCAAATATTATTATTATTTCGTAAACGGTACAAATTGTTTATAGAGTCGTTTTGCCGCGGTCACCGAATTAAAAAATTACTCGAGTAATTGCAGTTCAGAAATAAACAGATAATTCGACAGTCACAGCAGTGGCTTTCTTTGTTTTAAGGGTATTACTGGCATTTGCAGCAACACTTATTTTTGGTAGCCCTAAAAGTTAATTGAATAAGACAACTGAGTTTATTTTGTCTTTTCGAGAATGGGTTTCTGTGACTAATTTAACATAGTCAATCTTGATCTATTGGATACTACTGGATTTTATTTAATTTTTTTTCGCTTTCGCCGCGTCTGATTAAATGAAAACGATTTCTAAATTACCTTTCCGTTGCCAGCAGACTTGTAGAGCGGACCCATGATGAAATGATCGGTAGGGCATCCGTCTGAGTCGATAAGGATTATTTCGCTGGAATCGACGCCGTCCATGGCAACTAGTTCTCTGACGAATATTTCGTACGGACTGTTCGGGTCTAGAATTTCAAATCTAAGCGCCAACGGGTCTCCTACTTCTGCGGACGGTTTCACATCGCCTCCTTGCCGGTCGGTTATTTTCATGGCCACATTTGGCGAATCTACTATCACTTCTTCGCTGATGGCCGGCCTAACGTCGCCTTGAATGCCTAAATCGACTTCGTTTGAAACGGTTTTGTTGGTCAGGTCGTATTGGCAAGCGATTGCTAATCCTAAATCGGAACTGGTCACTATGGTGTCGTGATGTTGAATGACCACATCGTTTAAGTACTTTCCGAGTCCTTGATGTTTCACGTTGCACTCAACGTCGTCGTAGGCCATTTCCAGTTCAAATTCCAGACTATTACGTACATCCTGCACGCATGAATTCGGACTGCCCTTAGCGTAAATTTTGCCGTCGAACAGTTTGCTGGTTTTAATTTTAGTTACCATGTCTCCGGCTCGGCAGTCGATTGTTACGTTATAGCATGAGCTTAATTCGTACGTTGCCGCTTCCGGCACATCCAGATATGGGTCCTAAAAAACAAGAATTTTTTTTCTCCAATTAATAATTGCCACGGAATAGTTATACTGATAAGCGTAAACTAAATTTAATTACATGTATATTGAATGAGACATTATATAATAATATTATTATAATTTAAAGAATGAAAATTTCGTATGAAATATAAAAGTAAATTATTCTGGAGTTTTCGAATGAAAAACAAAATTTGGATTTTTAATTATTTTCATTAATTTAAGCGAGAATGGCCCGTAGTCTTGTTGAGTTTATACGGTGGAGAGAATGAAGATAATATACCTTTTGTGCTAAATCGTATACATTCGGAAATTATTATTTCTATCATTATTTTTTTTTCTCCTTATTTTTTTATTAGTTTTTATCGAAACCGGGATCATTACACGTAACTCTAGACGGGCATTGAAGTTAAGAGTAGCTATCGCGACAGCTTTATGCGATTGCCAGCTCTACTCGTAATAATAATAATAATAATAATAGTAATAGTAGAGCGGATTTTATTTTTCTTCGTCCTCCTAATAACTTCGGTAGTAGTTGGTTAATTGGTAATGAGCGCAAATACGGAAAATCGTCTAGAGTAGTAGACTGATGATTATGAAGTAATCCGATTTAGGTAATTTTTTTTCAATTTTTAAGTTTTTTTATAAATAAGTTGTGGGTCTCACTGGTCAAGTATGACCGTTGCGTGACTGCCTAACACTCTTATTATCGTTTATTCTAGTAATCAAATTTACAATTAATCATTCTTACTACCTCAAATGAACATATTAATCGAAAAAATATATCAATCACGCAAGTATATATATAAATAGTACAATAATACATAAGGGCCGCTTACATATTAAACGTCGCATACATTAACGTACAGGAAAGAGAAAGGAAAGAAACAAGGGAATAAATGGTCTAAAGGAGTCCTAACAAATGCAAAAGGGGACGCAGCAAAAATTCCTTAATCTTTACACCATTCTTTCAACCACACTTCATAATTTCCCTCTTCCGTACATCAATTTTTTTTTTTTTTCGTTTATTACGTGACTATGGGGTACTCATTAATTTAATTAGAACCGAATCATCTGTATTGTCGATTCGTAGATTTTACCCCTCTAGGATGATGAATATTATAGGTATTACTTTGATTCGTTGTTAGTCGAGTTTTTGGTCTAGAAGGTAACTTAACATTCTTGCATTTTGAATTCAAATATTCTGTAATAGTAATAGTGCATCTTGGGAGACATTTCATTATTTTCCTTCTACCAGGTTGATGTAGTAAAGACATTAGTCGAGAGCAACTGAAAAAGGGAAAAAAATCATTGAGCCTCTGAAAATAATGACAAAGTGAAAAAGGTTAAAGTAACATCATCTACGGTGAAGGAAACGATAGAGGGGGTAGGTAAATTAAGACAAGGAATGTAGTGACCGTTTGAGGGTTGTGGCGGGATAGTCGAAAAGATGCGGACAGTGATGTAATTCGAATGTTTACTGAATGTCAAACTGAGTGTACGGAATAAAAATCGCAAGTAAACTGTGATTGAATCTGAGACGAATAATCTAATCGGTTTTTAATATTTTGATTCATTTACTTTATAATACTACTTACAAATTTACAATAGATATACCGCTAGAATTAACACGAAGAGTCTCTCGAAATCCTCATTCTGAACTGGAAGAGGAAAGATATACCACCCGGTAATGTACAAAAAAAAAACGTATTTAATCTTTTACTGTAAAATAGGTAAAATTTTGAATACAGACTCGGTCGATGAGAGACAAAAGAAACAATAGTATTTAAATATAACCTGAATAGGGGAAATTTGAAATAGGTGCACCGTGAAACGGCTAGTACTCTTCATCTGAATATACGTCTTTGTAAAAGCGCGCATATATTTGCTCAGGGACATTCTCGGTTTAGTTTCTAGCCATCGCGTATCTGTCGACGGTTTTTAAATGCGAAATAGTAATTCATATTTGTTTTCTAACAAATAACAAATGTACAGTTGCGGCTAGACATGTTTTCTCATTTAGTTGCACTTGTATTTTCTCATTCGTATGTTTTTCGATTTCACTTTCGTTTCTTTTTTGCTATTCGCTTTTTCTTTCAATTAAAAAGAAAAAAAAAATGAACTAGTTGCGTCCCGTACATTATTTCGAATTTAAGAATTGAAACGATTAATCCAAGAGTAGAAAATTATAATTTTTTTTACACAAACCACAAAAATGTACACATTTCGCTTTCGTCTTAAGCGTTCCCACTCATATGCATCTATGTCGGATACTAACGGTGTAAAGCATATAGCGTGTTCTAATTCGTTTTAATTTAAAATTATAGCGTTAATTGCGCTCGCTCGCTTCGATTAATTTACCTCGGTTCATTTTAAACCAATTGTGTCAATATTAGTCGGCATTATTGATGAGATTGATAAAATATATACGCATAAACGTATTTCACAATTTTAACATAATTGTGTTAACTATGTTTACGTATTTATCAATTAAAAATATTTTGGATTTATCAAAGTCGATGCGATGCTATAAAATATATATTTGTTCTTGTTTTTGTGCGAATATTTCTTACGTGTAGTAGTTTTGCATTCGCAAATTGACTTATGGAACTTTCAAGTGTTATTTTGAGCGTATCGAGCGGAACAGGAGAGGTAGGGAAAATCTTCTTATAGTTTGATGAGTTTTCGCTGTAATTATTAACGAAAGGAAATAATTGATAGAGAAAAGCAAGTGGTTCGAAGCGAAAAATGGGAAAGAGTGCGCGCAAAGAGAAATGGATAAAAAAAAAAAAAGAAGAGAATTCGAAAGAAATAAAGTAGACCTGAAATGATCGGTGTTCTGGCTGCGTCGAAGCATTTCTTCGATGATGACAATTGTCAACGTCTTGTTCGCGTTATTACGAATTGCCGTTCGCGATATTTGGCCGCTTTAGTCGGCGCAATTTAGGAATAGTTTCGGCCGCTATGTTTATGTTTATTCGTATTTGTTGATTCGTGCTCTAACCCAGATGATGATAAAATGACGAATGATACACGCTATTTTCTCCTGTCTGTCACTCTACTTATTTCTCCAGATGTCAGCCTTAAAAATTAGGCCATCTCATTCGCCGCCTATTATAATGTAGTCCACCTATATCTCGATGTTCGCTTGTTGCCTGTCTCTACACACATATCTAGCTTTTATACCCCCCGTCTTCCTAGCCGATATCACGTGCGTGTGTGTGCATGTGGGTGTCGCCAAATCGGTTTTTTTGCTATCGGTCAATAATGAGAGATCGATCGGTGGAAATTTCCGATAAAACTCGGCACTTTTATTGCAATTTATTAGAAATTAAGCCGTTTCCATTCGATTCGATTTGTGTCTTTCGTCTGCGAAATAGTCGCGGTTGATTACGGGATGCAAAAATGTGTTGGTCCTGTGGTGTCGCGAATATGTGTGCGCATAAACATAGCAATAATTCAGAGGTAATGCGAGGCAGGCATCATTCCGGTATCCGTGTTAGTAGTTCTGTTGTGAAGCGAGTGTAATACATTTTTAAATTTAACCTCCTCCTTTACTTTACTTTATTTTAGTTCAGTAGTACGAGCCAGTGGTAATGTGTAAATGTTTATAGACCGTTTAAAATATCGTATTACAGCCCGTTTATGCGGAACGAATAGAGTAAATTCCGATCAGAGAGATATACTGCTCATTGGTTATACATGAATGCCTGTATATTAAGTTTCTCTCCCTCTTTCTCTCTCTCTCTCTCTCTATGTATATGATTTACTTTGTGCGGTAAGTGTTCATCGAAATAGAGAGTGCTTTTTCTGAGGCCATATGCCATATATAGTTTAAAATGATAGCGAGAATAAATGGCACGGCGATGGGAAGAAGATGGGAATTCAAAAATTTTCCCTTTTGACATCATTAAATGTTTAAAAAACAAGTTTTGCGGTTTCTCCTCTTAGTATTCTTTTTAAAAAAAGGGTTTTATGAAACGGGAGGTTTGTATTTCTTCAACATTTCAGAACTGTCCATATTACAGATACCATTACAGTAAATAACACAACAAATTTATGCAAAGTAATTACTGTTACTTTTTGTTGTTTCTTTTTTTTTGAGTTCGGATTTTTGTTTCCCTACTGACCCCCCTACTCTCATTAATGCCGTTATTAGGCTTAGTACCATTATGAAAAGCTTAACTTCACAATCCATGATACCTTATCAAGGATATATGGGACTTAAAGACTGCTCCGTCATTTAATCTTTTCTTCCATTTTAAATATTTTTTATGGTTATCTAATACCCATGTTTTCCCCTATTTAACGTAGTAAAATTGGTAGCATTTGAAAAATTTTCAATTTTTGGTAAAATCTTCATTTAATTTTTTCCGCTTGAGATAACCTCACTCTAATTACCCCAGTGAATTTTTTTTTTTTCCTTCACTACACTACAGCAACAGATGTTTTAGTAGTTTCCTTAACTTCTCTTTTGCAATATTAAGATCTCTTAATATGGTTTTATTTTCTCTGTGGTTCAATTTGACTTTCGTTAAGTTTCTGAATTCTAATTCGTACACGCGCGGTCGAGAAGCTTTTTTTTTTTTTTTTCGAGTGTTCGCTTTAGGCAAATAGTTTCATCAAGTTCTAGATAGAGAATCTCGTAATTTTAACATGCCTTAGAGAGTAATTAATTTTAACAAGCACGTTTTACGCATTACCTTTGGAACATACGTAATTTATAACTGTTTTTAAGTAGTTGACATCTCTGTTTTAAAATGGGATGAAATAAATATTTTTGCATTTCTTTCCTGACAAACAACGCGTATGCACGCAGTCGCGTGCGTGTAAGTAAAAACTGCAACGTTCCGGCTTCAGTTTTCTACACTTCATAAGAAGTGTCGTTTAGATTATGCCGTTTTTCGCCAAATGAAATAAGATGCGTCGTGTAAGCAAGGATTATCACTCGTGGCTTAAAAATGATGTAGTCACATAGAGTTCGTGATAGAGAAAGAAATCGATAGCAATGTGAAGCTTTTTTCTTTTCTTCATCAGGATATGAGCCATTATTTTTCAGACCAGATCCAAATCAAGCTAGACACTTACTTGAGACTAATTCGGTTATAAAAACGTATGCGTTTGACTAAAGCGAAACCGGTATAATTGGAGATTGCGCGTCTATTAATAAAACCTGAAATCATTCTTTTTACTTATTTACATGTTCCACGCGGCGCTATTTGGGCAATTACATCTTCTAAAAAGCTCTTTCTTCGTTTCTTTCTATTACAGCCGACATACCATAAGACTGCCGATAAATCTTAATTCTGTGATTTTTCATACACGTTCAATGTCTTTCTTAGGGATGATAGCGCTTATTCCGAATAATTAAACATCTTTATCGGTATTCTTCTTTCTTCTGTTTCTTAAAGTCTAGCCGATTACACTGCCTTTTGGTACACACACGCTCTATACAGATTCTCTTTCCTTTTTTTTTGTTTTCCCATCCAATTGTCTTCCTCCTGTCCGCCATGTTATTGACTTTGTACTTGTTTGTATTCTTTGTTTATGTGAGAGGAATTAGAAAAATTGCCGAAATTAGCAATGCAGCAATGCGAATCGCTGTAAATAAAAATGTTAATGAATTTTACGCGCGCCTGTGTGCTTTGCATGCGTTTGATAGCGGAATTTACTAATTACCTGAATGTCGGTGAGTGTTGCTCTAGAGTGATGGCTTAATCTGCACACTTGGTCACCTGTGTCGCCGTAATCGTACGAGTGACATCGGAACGGAGAATTTAAACAAAGTTCGCGACATTCCTCGGCCGATCCGACTTCTTGATAGACCGAATCGACTGTCTTCAAAATGCGGCCCGAGATTTTTTTGAATTCGCACAACTTTATCGGCTCGTCGACGCAGTTATTTTCCAGATATTCGTAGTCCATTTGCAGCGGTGATCCAGACTTGCCGTCCTTCGTCATCTGCTCGAACGACCCTTTTCCAGCCACGGTCAGCCTGTCCATATCCGACAGTTCGCATTCGTTCGTTTTGTTGTTGAAATTTGCCGACCTGCGCATAAATAAAACTTTTCCATATATTACCGTTTTCATTCTATTCTACGATGAAAATACGCTATTGTGACGACGCGGCCGGCTAAATGTTACAAAATAACTCGCCTTTACGCAACGTATGGCGTAACGGTGATTAATGTGTAAGAGATTTCCTAACAAAGCGATTTATTTATTTTATATTATTATATCGTAATATTTCGTTCATTCTGCTTCGTGTTAACCGGCCAGGCCACAATGCCTATTTCAATAAAAGGAAGCAATACGTGTAACAATGGTCTATGATTTGATTGATCCGATGGATATATGAAAATTCGCTCTTTATATTTATTCGTTTTGAATAGGTGCACATCGTTTTTGCCTTAATCACACACACACACACACACCTGTTAGTCGTTTCATATGCAGAAATCGGCCGTGCCAACAGTTTTTTTCCCCGGTCGCTTAAGTATTTTGGTACGGCCTTTTTTTTTTTTGATTATTCAGTATTTTTAATTATTAGAAAATATTATTTAAAATACGAACAGGTGCAATTTCAGAAATAAAAATATCCCAAACGATGATGAATGACGACGATAATTATATTATTTAAACGATTTTTTATCTTTTTTCATACACTGACGTACACGTTAATTTGGTCTAACTGTTTAGGTTATTAAGGCTTTTTCTTGAAGACATTCTGATGTTAGTATTTACCAGAGATGATAATTAATATGACGCGATAACATAATCGGTGTACTACGTTGTATAATAATATTTAACGGCCTATTATTTTAAGGCTAGTCGCGGATTTTGAATAGTATCATTTTTGTAATTATTCGCCTGGTTTTTAATGAAATATGAAAAATGTTTAATTATTTGAGAAGTTGACGACAAATTAGAAAAACTTTTGGATTGGAATGCATTTGTTGGAAATTAAAAGAGAAAACAACACAACACGTTCCTCCGGTAAATTAATTTTACAATTTCTTCAACAGATGAAAAAACAGGATACGATATTATACAAATTAAAAGACGACGTGAAACCGATAAAAAATTCAACTCAAAAATATTCGGAGCATCTTCAATACACTTGTTTACGCGTGTGTCCACGTCTGAATATATTAATTATATATATATATATATTAGACATTTGTTAACTCGCTCCTTCGGTCCACTGCCCCTAGGGACACTCCTGTAGTCTTTTATTATAATTGTTACGGAAGAGTTTAATTAATGACTTATTTACTTTTTTAATGATGTGGGGTCACTTTCAGAAAAATGGAAAAAAGCTAATAAACTTATTTAATCGTATAGAAACCAAATATAAAGTAAACCATCCGAAAAAGATAATATATAACTACAAAATACCAACAATTTTAACACATTGTCGATGGGTTGAATTTTCGACGCCCCTCCCAAAAAAAAAAAAAAAAAAAAGAAAAAAAGAACAATTTTAACCGCAGTGCTGCAATCGACTGTGAATTTAAATAAAACGACTAAAGCTCGATCACCGCAGTAAGGCATATATTGATTGATGAAGGTCTTTCTGAAAACTACATATACATTTATGCATGTATTTATATCCCCGTATGATTATAAAATATTTTGCAGCAAAACAACAAATGATTGATGTCCTTCGAGTAATTATTCGTATTGTGACTGTTGCAAATTTAGATTTTTGGTTTTAAAAATTTTGCAAGACAATTACTCGAAGGACATCAATAATTAGTTGTTTTACTGCAAAATATTCATACGAAGCTAACAAATCGAAATAATAAATTTTCGTATACAAGTCGCTCATTAAGAGGCACATCGTAATGTCGTGGATTTGACGGAATAGAGTTGGCTGAGTTGTAACCTCTCTATCCGAAATTATTTGTAATATTTAACCAGTTCTTGCGGTGGTCTGTTTTAATTTTTGAAAATTAAAAATTGGCGACAAAAAAGGTGCAGAAGCAACTGCTTTTTTCGCTAACAGATTAAATTAAGGAATTTGCCTCTTAATCCATGCTACTGAAAGCACAATGTTGCGTCCAATGGGACTCTCACTGTAAACTAGATATCTTTTTGAGTGACGGTTTTTAAATGTCCACTTTCATGTAAAGAATCTCTACAAAAACGTTGTAATAATGGAAAAAAAGACACACATATAATGTGTACATATAGGAGAAATATTTTTCATTTAGTTTTCTTCGAATACTTTGCGCCTTCATTAGAAAAGAGTCCTTTTCGCAATTTCTTACAATATTTTCCTTTATCCTCTTTTCTCTTTGCGATTTGAGTTTCAGTTTTCTGACGTGCCGAAATAAAGGAAAGAAAAAAACACATTTACTTCTAAAGAAGAATGATCGTAACACGTGTGGAATATTTTATATCCTATTCGCTACACAACCTGAAACTGGATTAAATTGATTGTGTCCGCTCGTCCTTTTAAATATTTGCGTCGGTACTAATTGGAAGTCGACGACGCAGAAATGGCTGAATGAGCTGCCAAATTTGACATATTTACCCGACAACGAGTGAACGATCATTTTTGGTATTTTCAGTGCGCGACACCTACGAGTCCCCAGTTCCACTACAGCTGCCGGTCTTTGTAATTTATTTTTACTACGTAAATTTTAATTTACGTCTTCGATCGCAGCGTTTGCCGAAGGGGTTCTTTTGTAAGTATATGTTTATGTATCGGGTGCGGCATAAGTCAAAGTTGTCCGATTTGCAATTTAAAAAAAAAAAGCTAAAACTCACCGAAACGCAATTTGTTTTCCACATCGTATTTATTCGGTTTATTTATTTTTTTTTTTTTTATGGAAATAAGTTTTGGGTCTCACTGAGCAAGTATGCCCGTTATGTGAGTGCCCAACCTCTTATTATCGTTTATTTGACATACAAAATTTACATGTTATCATTCTTACATCTAACTACATCTTAAAACTAAGCTATTTTGCTAAGTACGTCTTATACAAAGTTGCACACATACCTAATGCCACATTTGTGCTGATTATCACATACATCCGCGAATATGCGAGAAAGGAATAGAATCGGATGATAATATAGTTAAACAGACCCCGCCTATCCCGAGAAGGGGAACAAGCGGGACCTCTCAAGTATCGCACCATTCCATCAACCACTTCGCTACTTCCTTCTTCCAAATACCAATTTTAGTTTCGTTAATTATATGTTTGGGAATCTTACACATCAACCTGATAAGCACCGCCTCATCGGTATTATCGATTCGTAAATTGACCCCTCTAGGGTGAACATAATAAGCATCATTTGGGTTCCTAGTTATCCTGTTTTTAGGTCTGGTGGGTAACTCTACGTTATTGAGTTTATATTCTGAAAGTCTATAATAATAAAACTGCATCTTAGGAGGCATCTCATTATTAACCTTCCACCAGCTCGATGTCGCGTCACCTCGCTTCCAATGAGGCCGTATTATTTTCAGACATCTTTTCAGAATTTTACCTATCTTAATGATTTCCGTTTTTTTCGCCTCACCCCATATTTGTATCCCATATAATACTCTGGACATTACTATTGCATTAATGTATAACCGTAAAGTTTCATACGATGAAAGTAACACTTCAAAAATACTAAATCTAATTACATTTTATGTTGAAATTGTTTACCACCTTCTTTGGTACAGATTGCACACCTTTCATAAAAAGAAAAACACGATTTTCGAAAAAATCCGGGAGCTTTCCGAAGATTATCGAACTCTTCTTGCATTATTTCTTTCAAATGGTTAATGTCTGTCGCGGGGTTTAATATCATTAAGAACACCCCATCATAATGCAAAATCGCATGGTGTTAAATCAGGAGAGAACGAGAAGACCACTCGATAGCACCAAAGTGGTCATTCAAAAATTCACAAACGATTAATCCGAAGTGAGCAGGCATGCTGTCTTGTTGAAAATGTAAGATACCGGCTAAGTTTGGATTATTATTTCGCATCTGTCCATGAAGGTCTTCCAATAATAATTCAAGGTAATTTTCCGAGTGCAAACAAAATATGAACCTAAAAGACCGTGACAGCGGGCACATTTATTTCTTCTTCAATCGTCGCATGCGGATTGTCGGTGGCCCAATAAACGCGATAATGTTCGCTGATATGTGTCCGTTCAATGTGGTGACTTTGTCGCTAAAAAAAATCGTACGATACAAATTAGGATCATCATCCGCGCAGCCGATCTACCGGTTGCCATGGCAAATAAAATAGCAAAACGGAGACAACACAACTCCTCTATAGTACCTAAACAACGGTTAACTAGTCAGAAAACAAAATTCGTCCGAGTTATTTCAAGCGGTCCAGCTACAAAGGTGGTCAAGATACCTGCGGACGTGCGACGTTCGAGAGCGACAATTAACTTTTACCGCATCCTCCATATACTGCGCGGCACCCCATCGATTTAATTTTTTTGTGCGGATCGTAGTTGGATTTGGCTACTGGCTACCCCCACCCGATCTATCCGAAGCACCATTACTTCTGTTACGTAATCAATTGACTAACAATAATAGGGGATGCCTTCATTTTAAGCGATTTATAACGGCTACCGTCTCCATTAAACGGGACACATGCAATTAGAAAATATAAAAAAACACCCCTCCCCGTCAAAAAAAAAAAAGAAAAAAACAATAAAAAGAAATACTTAATTTACTGTTAAATGATTTTTGTCCGTTCTGATGCACGGAGAGTAACGCAGGGTTAATACGAAAGTGGGATATAAATATCGATTGTCCTCTTATTTCTTTCTTCTCACTGGCGCAAATAACGACGAATTTAATTCGCATATAAAAACCGCGTTTAGTCCCGATAATCCGAATTTTTGCATTTTCTCTTTGGTCGTCGTCCGATTTTCCCATTTCCCATTTAACGGCGATTAGAGTTCGTTCCATTATTTCGTGATTTTCTTTTGCCGTTTTTTTTTCTCTTCTTCTTCGTTTTTTTTCTTTGTCTTTTTTATTCTCTCTACTTTCAAACATGTTGCGTTGTATCGAGATCAGCCGGTCTAGATCTGTGTTCGATCGCACAGCGTCAACCGCAGCACTGGAAGAGGAAGATAGAAGAACCATTAAAGTTTCGGTCAGACAGTGCACGGTATTTTCGTGTCCAGGAAGAGGAGGAGATAATTCCAAAACGTGATGGTTTTGAAGTAGTTTTATTTCGTTTTTTTCCCTCTTTTCATTGTTTGTTGTATTTTCCGCGTCTATATCTATACATCTGACCGATCGTACATAATCGATCATCTTTTTCTCTCCATCTTCAGCCTAGCTGGACACGCGGTAGTGATGACGTTACTGTCGAATCTTCCTTGACACACTGCAACTCAGTTCGGATATCTGTTACTTCTTCTTAATTCTGTTAAAATGGCATACGAGGCTGTAGCGCGTACGTGCTGCTTCACCACACTAGACGCTTACAAATAGGTTAACTATGTTCGAACGCAACGCCATTTCCCCGTACTAATCCGTGCTTATGTGTGTTCGCATCTAGAGATACTTTACATGTGCTCTTCACCGGGAGCTGGTCAGTGAGAGTACACCGAAAAAAAAAAAAAACTGTAAACGAGTCCGAGCTAATTTAGATAAATGCATTACAACTCCCCCGCCGTCGATTCTACCGCGGCCCATGTAAAAATTATTAGCGCTTGTGTTTCTCTGTGACCATTAGCTTTTACAATTATAACGCATACGTACGTGCATGTGTACTCTCATCTGTGTTGTTCGTTTTATATGCGCAACAACGCATTTGCGTGTAAATTTGCCGTGTAGCGCGGAACACATACGAGAAGAAAGTGGGTTAAGGCTTCTCTGGTGCAGCACAAGTAAATTACGAAATGGAATTTATAAAAAGCCACAATAATCGCACCCACTTCAATTTCAACCTAATTTGAGACGCTCTACGTTTACTTATTGTTCTAGGGCACACATTACCTCTGCCGGAAGAGGAACGGCTTTGTAGTGTAATTGTTTTAAAACGTTTCTAACTGCATTTTATTAACGTTCATAAAGTTTAATGATCAATGTTCGCGAATGATGCAGTGCACTATTGTGCAGCTGCCGCTGTTTTGCTTATCCTCGCTGAAACTTTCAATGTAACCTATTAGGCTCTCTGAATTCTACTAATGTTATCTTTTCAGGTGTTCTTTCGGGGGTTTTCCTATACTTATTGTCTCCGAATTTTTATCAACTTCCGATCGTTTTGTAATTAATTCTGGAGTTTTTTTCTTTTTTTTCGGTTATTAGTTTCATCCCGTTTTCCCTAGCATAATAAACCGCGTACATTGAGTTATTATTTTTATTTGTATGCTTATGGGGGGATACACTTCCCTTTCCGAAAGTATTTTCGACGGTCTTTTAAATGTTCCCAGGCCAGTTTCACTTTTTCTTACAGCTTTCCATTTCAAGATTATTCTTCATTTTTATCATCTATCCCCCGTGTATATAGAAAAATGTTTCCCCGCTACTTCTTATTTTACATTATTATGTCAGCCTGAGGTTGTCTGCGAATTTATTACACACACGTTATTTTTGTTTTTATCGAAGTTGACATTTAAGCCTACTTTTAAGCACGTTCAACTATCGTATTTTGAAATGTTACTTTAAATCTTTCAATATCGCTGACGGGGATGATATGATACGGAAGGACATAAACTGGAATGATAAAGATGAATTACAAGTAGGAAATAAAGAACTATTCCAACTGGAATAACAACGGCATTGGTTCTTCTCCAAGCTTTCAGTTACCATTAGTTGGGTCCGTAATAGGTTGATTAGGAGTAAGAACCGGATATTACTGATCTGATAATGACGAATATTCGGTTACGGAAGAAAAGTGGGAATGTGATGAAGGGAAAAATAATTCATCACCCGTTCTGTATTTTTCATTGTTGCTCTATAGGAATGTCTACTGTGGCAACGGTATCATCGGATAGCAAAAATTTCCAGAGTGACGCGCGCAAGAAAAGCACACATCTGCTGATCATGATTTTTCGTTCGATTTGCTATGACTTTAAACCAGAATAATCTTCCTCCGTTAGCGATAAGATATGACCGCTACAGCGCTGCCAGACGGTGACAAGGAGCAAAAGTGACTAGTATAAGTTCTAACAAAATTTTACCTAAAAGAATTTGAAATTAATTGTAAATCTGACACCAATTAAGTATTTTAAGTAGTGAATTTTATATAAAACAATTTGATACTATCTAAAAACTTTGTGTTTGTTCGTGAAGTATGGTTCAATGTCCTATTTCTGTAATCTCTATAATTTTTTAATAAATACTTTTTTTGACATATATGTAATATATGTATTTATTTTTTGCTAATACATTATGTAAGTTGCACGTTTTCGTTAGTTTAGCAACTATTAAGCTGGCCGAAAGTCGGAAGCCAGATAAATTGTAATGTGTACATTACACGTTAAATCGGTATAATATGCGTATATAAATATAGTTTATAAACGTGACGAGAGAGAGATCCTGTTGTAGGGGGAAGGTGACTGGCGACTATCTCATAGAAAGATTTGCGCAAACTTAAGTGTACATCGAGAGAAAAATCTCAGAGCGTATAGGGATGATTTTGGAGAAGGTGGTCAGTCGATTTTTTGTTTACGATCATGGGCGAAACCTAGTTGTTATATTGTACATCTGTAGAAGAAATTACCGTTCGTCGAAAAGGGACACACGGTACAAGTTCACGAAGTGTTCGGTTAATTTATATTAAAGTGCAAGACCGCGGAATAGAATTACATTTCGGGATTCGCCGACAAAACAAATTTGCAATTGTTGCTTAAAATACTTTATCGTTCCGAAGGTAATTAGCCAAGTCGGATCACCCGCTGCGTATCAATTTGCAGACATCGGATCACCGCCGCGACGACAGCAAACATATGTATACTATTTGTTTTTTATCTTTTATCGTAGTTTAATTATCGTGCGATTTATCGTGAGTTAAGAAACATCGATGTAGGGAATTGTAAAATAAACGGGTAGTCCTTTTATTAAAATAAAAATAATAAAACAATACATATTTTAACCCATTCGTGCATGGTATAACTATTAGCCCCGTAGTGGCGTGTCCCTAAGGGCGCTAGATAAAGTACCGATAACGTTACAAAATGTAAGAATATAGAAAAAGTTCTTCTTTGGCTTGGTTCCGGTTTTACAGAACTGCTTTTACAACGAAGTTGGATAAGAAATAGTACTAATAATAGTAACAATAAGAGAAGGTCCTTTTTATGTTTTCTTCAGTTTTCAGAGACGTCCAAAAATGCAGCCGATCTGACGGAGAGAGAAATTCATTAAATATCACAGTAACTGCTGCCAGTTCAAACGTTCGGTAGAATAGGATTTGCAGGCATTAGCTGTAATTTGCATGGCTTAATTAGGCGGTCACCGAACACACATATTTCGGAAATCACCGTATATTTCTCATTTTGTTGTATATATGTAGAACTTTTAAACTTCTAGCACGATTCTTCAGAAACGTACCATCGACTGTATTTTGCGCCGATTATTATTTTCAAATTTCCATTTTTTTTTTTTTTTTTTCTGGTCTACACGTGGCTGCAGATTGTAAACTGGAACAAGGAAAGAAACGTGGAAGTTTGAAAGAGTCGCGATGAAGGAATGAACAACGCGGAGCAGGAATTTCGAGATTTTTAAGAAATGTTGGGCAAAAGTGGTTTTTTGTTGCTGTCAATGGCAAAATGTATACACAATAAGGGGAAAGTAGAATAGAGTTGTGAGCCGAAATCGGAGCCGCGATTAAAGGGAAATTCATCAAAAGGTCCGAACGTGAGAGAAAGACATTGAGCAGGGTTTGGAAGGAAGAACGGTTTCGATGGAACTCTCCTTTTTTCTTTTTCTTACAAAGAACGCGGATATTAACTATCGGTCGAACGAAATTACCGGATTGTTGTTGTTGTTGTTGTTGTTGTTGTAGTTGTATGTCAAACGTTAATTAGGAAAAGGTCAGTTAAAATTTCAGATGTACAAAGTTATTATCGCGAAATTAGACTAGGGATCGATCGGTCGTTCGACTATTATGGGGCGGTCCGGTGTTCGAGCCGGCATTTCGATAATCTAGTCTGGTAGGTGCTACACACGTTGGTCCTCCTGCCGTATGCGATGGGACGACGAATTGCGAAATATTGATTGATTTTCTCGCTGAAACAATAATAAATGTCGTTTTTATCCGATGCTTGCCGTACGACCGACGATTGTATGTGTCAGTGAACTTGAAACTGACAGACCGCCTTAAATAACGGTGTTACGTCACGTGATGTGACGTACATCGCGCTCAACGGAGCAGGCCATTGCAAACAATTTATACGTACATACGCGCGCCGGCGAATGGCCATCGCGATGATCGCGCTGAAAAATCCGCACAAAGTGTCGCGCGCGCGCAAAGCGATCTTCTTCGGCGTAGTTTTAAAGCTGCTGCTGCTGCTACTGCTGCTGGTTAATATTTATACGCGCTCAGATGTAACCAAGAACGGTAGTGATCCGCAGAGATGCTTTTACCGGTTGCTAGTCGAGAGGAGCAGCTCTGCCGAAGTTGCTACCTCGGACGGACGAGCGCGATATTTTGGAGTGACACGCAGCTGCCAGAATGCGGCAAACAAACATTTCCTCCTGATCTCGTTGAATTTTAATGGTCTCCGGTGTCGACTGGCCTCCTCGGCGCTCGCTTCCGTATTTCGTCTGATTACTTACACGTTGATCAGTAGTCTCACATGTCGTGCGACTTTCTTTCCTCTCTGTTTTTCTTCTCTTCCCCTTCACGCTACCGTGATTATATTTCATGTACGATACACGATTAATATCGTCCGCGCAGCGTGATTTATCCTTGTTTTCTAAGACGAATTCTGCGTTCGTCTTAAAGCTCGCTCAACGCAGAAATCGGACGGCTGCTTTAGGAGTTGTTCGGCTTTGGCCGGATGTGTGTATAGGCGCAGCCGACCCTCAGATATCTCCTGATGTCCACGATTTGCAAATTAAACACACACGGTGTCCGCCTCTTGCTGCTAAAATCGAGAGCGCCATCATCGGTGCTAATTAAAACGAAGGAAGAGGAGGGGAATTATTAAACCCCCGTCGCGCCCTTGTCTATCGACGATGCGAAACGTCAACTTCCTCCAAATAGTCGACGACGCCTTTATGCGGGAAGGACGTTCGGACTGTTTTCGGGCGTTATCGATTATGGCAAAAGAAGAAAAGGATTTATGATGAAGCGCCGGAGGTGAAAAAGAGCGCGCGAAACTGACCGCGGCTCGGACTTCTCTAGCAGAGATTTACTTGCTGGTTTCGAACCTGCGTCTTGCTGCCGGATGATGATGGCCGTTTGTTCCGTTATACTTTGACAGTTTATATTAAATTAACCGTTCGTATCGAATCACCCGAGCGTCCTTCCTGCGTTGCGCGCGGGCAACGTATTAATTATTTTATTTGATACGCTGCCGCCGTGCTACGCCGGCCAGCTGACGACGGAGGAGCATTGAACTTTTTTTTTCCCTTCTATCATTTTACATTTATCATCGCGCCGGCTAAGACGGATGCAGACACAATATCATCTCGCACCTACAGCAAAACTTCTCGCCGGCGACTGCGTCGAAATAGTGAAAAATGAAATTCATCAATTTTAACCGGAATTGCGCATCCGCCGTTTACCGTCGACGCAGACAGAGACAGAGACAGAGACATTTGGAGACTTCGGCTTGGACCTCCCTCACTATCAACGGCTGTCGTTCGCTGCGAAATTGTCCTACGTCCCCGTTCAAATGCGGGAGATCTTATTTTTGGGCGTTCGCGCAATGTGCCCCCCCGGGCGTTTTTCGGACGAGCGCAAAGGAAACGCGCGAATCAGCGAAGCTGGAGAGCGTTGTGTGTCGCTGCAGCACGGTCCTCTGTCGCTCTCAGCTCGATTGTGTGTGTGTGTGTGTGTGTATTTTCGGCGTTTTAACCGGAATCGATTGGAATTCAGCGGACGTATACGCTAAACGCGATCGAGTAACCGCTGCTTCGAGACGCAGTCGCTATTTTCGTGGGAAAATCAAATCGATAATTCGGCGGCGACCCGCTCTCGTCATCGATGATCGACCGGGCGGGCAGGCAGAGACGGCAAGAAATTACGTCGATGAAGATAATTGTAAAATATCATCGCTGTGCGCGTACTGTTTTTCATTGTCTGCCGCTGTGTGCGTGGCTGCCTAATGAACAGGCACGCAGCCGAATAATAAGCGCACACCTTTACCTGCCGAATTCTTCGCAGAGGTCTTGAACTGTTGCCAGATCTGCCCCGTTTATTAATTTAGAGTTCCAAGTGGGTTCTGGCGGCCGCGATAACTGTGCCTATCATCGAGTGCGCGTGTTTCTGCGAATTGACGTTTGCTTCGACGAGGAAGGCAACGCTGATTTTCGGTTATAGTGCACCAATTTGTGTCCCTCCCTACACATATACACACACACAGGCCGCTTATTTTCCGTATGCTGTGTAGTTTTCGTGATTCTCGTTATATCGATGTTACAAACCAATTAAAGTTTTTTGCTTTTTCGTATTCGCCTTATTTCGCCATATTCGCCGTTGCTCCGACGACTCTCGATTGCGGCCTCCTCCAGATTATATCTGATAATTCGAAATGTGTTCTTTTTCTTTTTCTTTTTTTCTTTTAAATGTGAGAGAAATAAATATGCCTCGGCTGAAGGAATTTCAATTAAGCCAGCGTCTTATTGTTTTCTTCTTCTGGTCGATCGGAAATCGATATTTTAAAATAGTCATTTTCCACTTAAACTAGCACGTACCGTAGTGGAAACGAACGATGCCTCTAGAGATAACGTGTGCACGAAAAACACAAAGCCGGGTGGGAGTGGGGGGGGGGCTGTGTGCAATTTTGGCTGCTAATTATTATACGTACATATAATAACTCTATTCGCTCTGTATGCTGCGAGTAGAAACTGTTTCCGGGCGCCTCTTCGATCGTGTTACATTCACCGTTAACATTTGACCAACTCTTAACTATATTCTATATATCACAAAACTCTACGAGAATGTTTGAAACTTTTTTTTTTTTTTTTTTACTTGATTGTGATATGCCCCCTATAGTGTATGTATATAATCGGAGGAGTTGCAGATAAAGTTTTTTTTTTTTTTTTTTTTTGATTTCGTGCTATATATGTATGTTTAGTGAATAACCTATACTGTTTTGGGCGAAAACCTTCTGCCATATTGTCCCCACTCAGCGCACCCACAGATATTAAAAGTATCCTCAGGTGTGTTATAATGCTACAAAGGCAATCGAACTAACAAAAAACGCAACTTTATCATACACACACACAACACACACGTGCTCAACGTTGTGTTTTAAGTTTATGCTATTAAAATGGCGCAAAAGTTACCACCTGATTCCTTTTTTTTTTTTTTTAAATTGATTCTTTATTAGCCCAAGAATTTATTCTAGTCTCGCCTAATATTGGTAAAAAGCATTTAATTTGGGGAATTCCAAGCTTCGTCCAATGGTTTACAAAACAAATGCCTTCAATTAGTTGAATTAATCTACAATTTTTAGTTGGATGTAGCAGAAAATAAATAATACCGCTGTTCCGTTAGCCAAGCAAGAAGTCCCATTCTATTATCCTTTTTTTTTTCTTTTTTTTTGCTGACCTGTTCGCAAAAATAATGAAAAAGTACAGACAACTATCGATAAATATTAAAAATAACTCGAGCTTGTCTAAACACTTTTCATAGAAGCACGGTATGTGCGCCTCCGATGCTGAGATACGCGAGTTGTTCTAAATTTCCTAATCAAACTAATTAATCATATTTCAATCATTTGGATTTATTTTTTTACTGCCCAGTCTCTTTCCGGTCTGCAGTAATTTGCTTCGGTTTCTCAAATTTTATTCATCTCGTTTAAATTTTTATTACACTGTAATGATCTAGATATTGCGTAATTATTTACTTAATATTATCGGAGCTAGAGGGCATTTTTCTTCCTTATTTGTTTCTCATTTCTTTTTTTCGTTTTTTTTTTTAATTTTTCTTTTAGTTTTCGATTTTCTTGGGATTTTAGAAAACCGGAAATTTTAACGTGTGCGATTACATACGAGGGGCAGAAAGAAAAGAAACCGGAGAGAATGAATCGTTGCTGATCGAAAATGCGATGCGTAAATGAATAAAAGTCACCACTGGGGTCGTCTTGGCATGTAAGACGCGCGATCGATCGCAGGTTTATCCGAATGTAGAAAGGAGCTTGCTTAATTACAACTTATTTTCCGTCATTTTCGTTATACTGTTCATCCTTTTTAAAGTATTCAAAGGAGCGCGTGCCTTTTTTAATTTTCTTTCACGTTCATTACTGCGAACGGAATTAGCGCACTTTTTCCTCGTATTCCGGTTTAAATTGTGTTCACAGTACAGATTAGGCCGTCGTCTCTATGTATTACTTTATCTTGCCACCTAACTCTTATGTTTTATGGTCGTCATAGCGGTGCATTTAAAGTAGGCTTCGGTCTGCCAATCGGAGGAATACGAGAAACATAGTCTTTGAAACCTGCAGACTCCTATTTCGATATACGCAAAAACTCCCGATTAGTTTCTAGCGTGCTTCGTGCAGAGGTCGAAATAAGAAATGAGAAAGTCGTCGGGAATTTTTCCGAATTTTAATGTAGGTGGCCACGAATTAACGCTGACTCAGCATTATCGGATGCGGCTTGTAATTCTGCCACGCGATTCCAGACGCAGCGAAGGCGGCAGAACCGCAAGCCGATCTACGCCGCCCGCTCGTTACATTCTGGTTTAGCGTCTGTACGTGCGTATGTTCCTATATTGCCCGTATTACAGATGTTAGAGTGAGAGGCGTTGGTAAGAGCGGCGAATTAATTACCAGTTGGAAACAAAAAACCGAGTCGTAGAAAGATCGGATTAGAGACTGCGGCGGTTTTTCGTGTACCTATCGACCTGGAGCAGGTCGGATAACTGTATGGTGGTACTGCGAAGAATCCGATTTTTCGCGACTCTCATAATGAAATGAACGAGCGATAATCACTCGACCGAACAACACAGAGCAATCCTCCACGTGACTACAGTGACTAGGAACTTTTGCTTTCTTTCATCATCATAGTCCACCACGATCGGCTTACAGAATAACCGTTGTCTTTAATTCTCTAATCTGCAGCCTCAAGCCGATCCGCTATTAATGCCAATTTCGGACTTCCGCCGACGACCCGTTCCTTCTGCACCTCATCGCTGCACTACTACTACTACCGGTTCACTTTTCTAATATCTCGGATCGTATTTTTCTGAGAAATTTATTTATTTTATCCATCATCATCATCATTTAAATGCTGTACACGGTTTTCGTAACGATCACAGGGGATGTTGATCATTTATCCCGATTTCTGGCAACTTGAACTAGTCCCTGTGTAAATGTTAATCCGGTCCACTTCCGAATGTTTCCTGGGTCCAAGATAGTCTTCTGCGTCCAACTCCTCTTTTTCCTTCAATTTTCCCTCGAAGAAGAAGCCATATGATTTCATATCTTTCTCCTCTGATTATCCAAAGTATCTCATTTTTCTTTCTTCGACTATTCGGCGGATCATTCTTTCCTCTTGAATAGTTTTTAATACATTTTCGTTTCTTATGTGCGCTGTCCAAGGAATCTTAAGCGTACGGCGATAAAGCCACATTTCGCATGCCTCGAGGTAGTTGAGTGCTGTGCCGAAATATGATGTTGCTGCTTCGAGCCCATAAAACATAATAGGTCAAATGCAGCCTAAAAATATCGCTATTATTATTATTTCGAAAGTACACTTGTAGTTTGAAAAGTTGCAGTTAATCGGTTGCTTCTTACTGAAATTTTCAGCACTTTTGGCACTCGTTTTGTAACATATACACATATATATATATATATATATATATATATATATATATATACTTCACTGCAAAAATAGCGGTTAGTGAACTAGATCCGGCCACAGTAAGACTCGCCCCAGTAATAATGTCACTAACCTGGGGGGGGGGCTGCTTAGAAGGCTGGTGTTAAGAATTATCCGGATGGCATACATATTTAACCGGGGGAACTTTTGCCCATAGCGGGCTAGTAGTACGAAGCGTTGCTGTTTGCCGAGGGCTGCGGCTGTCAAGAGCCAGACGACAGACGATCGGGCCGAATAAAAGCTATTCGCTACGATAGTCTGCAACCTTTTCTGGTTGAAAATTGCTGTTATTCAAGCATAGAACTGTTATGTTAACGTCTCCTGTAGAGTCTTGCTCTCTATCTGGACAGTTAAGACCGGACGAGAAACCTTGGCCTTCGTCGACGACGGTGCAAGTACTATGCGTCGCCGGGGAGTTTAAAAGAATTGCTTAAAAAAGAGTTGAAAAGGCTGTAGCGAAACAAACATAAAAATTGTAACACAATCGTTTCGATGGCGGTGACAATGGTGCTTATTATGAATGTGATCTCAATGGTAACCGCTGTCTGTTGTTGTTCGCGAAGGGCAAATTTACAAAATTACGCGCAACTTTATTATCGGTAGATGCGGGCAGCGCGGGAAATGCAGGTTAGAGTAGGGCGCGCTTTTCATCAGTTGCGCCAGCGATGGTCGGTGTTTGATTGATTTAGTGCGCCTTATTGATGCGCGTATATGTATTCAGTTCGGACGCGGTACTTTTACGATATCGCGATTTAAGCGGCTACCGCTTTACCATTTCCGTCTGAAGTACTCTCCAGAGATCGGCCGGCAGCCACTCCAGACAGCCGGTTGCTCCTAGCGATGTGTTGTGTCTGTTGCTTTGAAAAATCCGTCTTCTTCTGCATACATTTCGTTCGACGTCGTGCTGTTTGCGGCCATATTCGACTTTTTTCGAACGAGATATTTTTAAACGGACCGGTTGACGCTGTGCGATAATTTAATGGAAAATTCTCGTCGCACTGCCGCCCTTTGTCGTGCGCTTCGCAGTCGGATCGAGTTTGTATTGTTTCAGCCGCCGAGCGACTCTTGGCGGCCTTAATCATCTCGCCATCAAGACCACAAGCCGGTCGTCGTTCATGAGCGGCTGCTTCGGCGGCCGATCCGGCCAGTCAGCGAAATTGTCGGACCTCAAATTTTCGATCGTGACTTTCCCATATAGATGGATGTCACGACTTTGTCTAGTGCCGATGTCAAGTATTCGCCGGTACCAGCGCACAACCGGTTGCATTAGTACGCGCGCGTATCTCTCCGTTTCGATGCGCGCCGACTTGTTCGCACGTTTTGCTTCAAAAGCGCACCATCGGACCGCGTATCATTTCTGCACTCGGTCCGTCTTATCAAATATGCTTTATCAAAAGAATGACCGCGCGACCGCTTTTGCCGCTGTCCGATCCTCCGCCCAGATTTCTTCGCTACGTTGACAGACAATTTTATTGCCGACTATTAGGACGCCGACGCCGCTAGACTAGACCAGACCTCTCTGCGCGCTATCATATCGAACTGGACATCGGATAAGATAATTTCGCATTTGCTGGTACTATTTGCCGCGTGCGTCTATAATGAATCTTTCTCTCTCCGCCTCTGTTCTTGAAATTCCCGATTTTCCTGCCACGTCTATTCCGCGTCAGTCCGCACACTTGCCTACACGTACACATTATGTAATAGTATATACAATGTAGTGTGTTCCGCCTTTGTACGCACTTGCTCATGATCAGACACGCAGGCACATTTTTTTAAGACACCGAATAATTTCTGGAGGAGAGATTGGAAAGCTTCGTTACAAGAATTGATCTGCTAATAAAACGCCAAGAGAAAATGTAAACGACATATATGTTGCCTAGATGATTTACATACATATTCTTTCAGATTTTATCGATATGCGTTTTCAAAAAATTTCCATCGAAAGATTCTCACCGAATAATGTAACTAAAATATATTTTTTATAGAGTGATTTTTACAATTATGATAATACGACAATTCCGTGAATTAGTTCTAATTAATAACAAGGAGAAATATATACATATTTATTGAGTACATAAAAATAATCGGTATGTTTCGTAGCAACAGGAGACTGTGTGTGTGTGTGTATTCATGGTTTTCACAATTCAGTTTAAAATGAAGTATAGAATGAAAGTCGCTGAATAGTCGATAATTAAGTAGCGAAAATCGATATTTAAAATAAAACGATAGTCCAACGAGTTCTTCCGAAGAAAAAAAAAGAATTTTTATTTTTTTGCGTTTGTTTAAAAAAAAAAAAATACATTATCAGCGAAAAGGTTGTATTTTTGTAAAATTTTCATTTCGGTAAATTTTGATGTTTTTCTTAAAATTTTCGTTTTTTGAAACAACTGACAAGTCAGTCGAAATTTTATTCTATTTTTAAAACCCTTTGCAACATGTTAGAAACAATTCCAAAATTCTAATAACCATACATTTAAGGGTCTGCTTATAAAAAAAAAATTAAAATTAATACGATTTTCGTTTTTAAAAGAATACGTGAGATTTTGTAAAAAGAAAGTAAAAAAATCGATTGTTTAAATAAAATACGGAATTAAAATGGATCCATACGTTTTAATCGACTTACGGTAACGATTAGCGACTGAATAATAATTACTACCGTTCAACTGCGCTTAACGAGAATGAAACTAGGGTATATATTGGGAGACCTCGCTTTGACCTTTTATTCTTTTCTATCCTAAATTTTTACCCTTTTCCCGTCCTCTTGAGTTATTATATCTTTTTTTTTCCCCCCTTCAGGAATGATAGCACACATAAACACTTTAGTTTATACTGAGATAAAAATATTAAAACGAGCCTATTCGATGTTCGAATTTCATCCAAGGGTCAAGACGTTTTATTATTTTATGTTCGCGTTGGCTGGATTAGTGTTTTACCGTTAACATTTTGGTTTACAGACTTGCAAACGTGATTTATGGTTCACGTTTAATGTTTCAATAAGTAATAAAATCGATTAGAAGTCGTTCGAACAATTTAACCAGACTATAAAAATGATTCGATACTCTGTACCAATTTACATCGTACAGGTTAGGGGTTAATAATTCGTTTTCCATTAATTATCCTTTTACGATTGTAGCACTTAAAATTATACATATATATGCTGAATTGAAGGCTAGAGATGTGGCTGAAGGAGAATTTTTTTAATCGGCCAACTGAATGATAGATAATCGGTCACTGGAGTAGAAGTTTTATGCGTAAAAGCGTCTGAGGAGGCGTTGAAGAATGCGTGAAAGTAACCGAGACTATAAAAACTATCGCAGCGACTGAAAAAGAAGCGATTTGATTCGGCGTATGGTTGCGAAATGCAACAAAGCCACTTAAAATTTTTCCCTTTACTAATTTATTACTAGTTTTTTTTTTGTTTACATGCCCCCACCGTTTGTTTTAAAACGAAATTCGCGATCGAAAATAACAAATGATGCTTATTCTTGAATAATTGGGGGATCATAACTAAAAAATGAACATTTTCGGTAATGAGGTGTTGTGATAACCGCTTCAAAAGATACCACTACATCTAGAGGTTTTAAAAGCCATATTTCATCGGAGCTGATGTGAACATGTTGGTTTTGAAAATACTTTAGACAACATAAAAGTTTGGCGCAACATATTTTCGGGGTATTTATTTATTCTTCAAAACTAGACGAAATTATTTTTCGCTTTTAAGAGATATCACAGGACCCAAATATTTTCTTTGAAATTTTTTTTGTATAATTTTCGTTATAAAATTAAACAGTATATGAAGTAAAACGCAGTTTCTTTCGAAAAAATTACGGGTTGCACCGGACGCTAAAGCAACTATATACGAATGCCCATAGTTCTTAGGTAGTTTATTTCAAAAATTAGAGAATATCCACGATTAATTAACCAGAAAAATGAACAAGTAGAAGTGATTTAACTATTTAAAAACTGAGGCGCTTCAAATATATAAATTTTTTACGCACTTGAAATGATAGCTTCTTCTTCTGCAGTGGGACCTGCATATTATTATAATGGTTTCCTTAAGGAAAGGTGTTTTGCAGTTTTTTTGGGTAACGGTTGTAAATCTTTTCGAAGTGGGTCTGAGGACTAATAGAGACAGTGTGCTCTCTTCGGGAGTCCATGACTGAGAAGGCGTATTTCTTCTCTTTAATTACCGCCTGTAAATCAAAACTGCTAGTACGTCTTATGAAAAGAATAAATTACCATAATTTATTTGTTTTTCTTTTTATTTTAACACTAACCTAATTTCCATTCGGCCATTCGGTCTCTTAGAGAGATGTGTTGCCCGATTCTATAGTTTGGACACTTCGGTGTATATTCAATATATATATACCATATGCATATATTACATATATATATTATATGTATATATATATATATATATATATATATATATATATATATATATATATATATTAACATAGAAGAGGACCGTAAGCAAACACCAATACTATCTGGCAGAGTGGAAGTGGAGGTCTGTTTTGACTATTTCTCGTCTTTAGTCTTTTCGTTTGATGACAAATTGCTCGGTAAAGTCATTAAGTGGACCAGTTTTGTCGCTAAATAGCTTACGCTGATAGGCTCATTTGTTTTTCGTTTTCGTATTCAGTCTTATCGTATACGTTCAAATCTCTCTATTTTTTATTGAATTCAATTCCTGGTTCATTGTCGGAGCAATAAATTAATCTTATTCGTTTTTAACACTAATGTTCGTTACCGACAGGAATGAAACTATCGGCTGAACGTATGATGCGGTGTGAAAATCAATAGCCATCCACACATATTTTGCGTATTTTTGGCCGGGGCCGCAATCTTAAGTTCATGACACTAATAGACTTTAAAATTCATTGAACTTTTATTTTGAACTGTAAAAGCTGTTCGTTTTGTTCAGTTGTGTAAATTTACCGTAAATCATCTAGCCAGATTAGGGTTGTTTTTTGCAAAAGCAGATTGGATTTAGTTATTTTCCAACTCTCACAATGATTACACGAGCACATTATTTTCAGTGTTTCTTTCTTCTCTCGTGTCTTTTTAATTTTAAAGTGTCGAGAAAACAATGTGCTATTGGTGAATATCGATTTCCTCTAGTTGAGTAATTTTATTTCATCGTGGAGAACACGACAATACGGTTTTATATTTAAAATTTCAGCGATTAATGGGGAGGTGAAGTGCTCACCCGTTCTACTATAATAATATGGTAATTTGCTAGACGGGTGTAGTTATAAAATTGTGCTGTATGTGGCCGAACTATACTATCTGTAGAATAATAATGCACGAGGCAAATAGCGAATAATAAGCTTAATCAATAAACGTAGTTGTTTTTTTTTTTTTTTTATTTTTGAACGCGTCAGCTGTTAACGCTACGCGCAAGTGAAATTTCTGGAAGTTACAATGGTGCAGCAGCCGGATTCGAACCCAGTTCTACTCGAACGAAACGTAATTAACTAATATCAACTACGCCACACGGTCAGACACTGAATGAAATCTAGAAACGTATTTTGGGGGTCATATCGTCCCATCTCTAGTGCTAGAAAAGAAGAAAACCTGGTTCGAATTCCACTGCCGCACAGTGATCATTTCCAAAAATTTTATTTGGGCTGGGTTAATGCCCACTGTTGACGTGACCAACAACAAAAAAAAACAACATATTACGTATATAGATTGTCTACAAACAGTTATACTAATTAACACGATTACACATTTCTGTATATGTTTTACAAAAAAGAGTAGCAAACCGGGGAAATATGTTATTTAAAAGTAAAAAACCAGACGGAAAGTGTTTTATTTTTGAAATAATATACTTCTAGTTTGTCATTGATCTATTTAACTCTGTACGTGTTGTGTTAATAGATGGTTTTATTCTCCTTTTTTTTTATATATATATGTATATATATATATATATTTCCAGCGAATAATGTTTATTCTGTTATTATTCGTAATTTCTCGTTATTTTTATTAATTAATTAACACGCAAGACGTACGGGTAGTCTGAATTTAAAGAGAGTTTCGGCGCGAATGGCTTCAGAATCAACTCTCTCTCCGTAAGATGGTGTTGTAGAGCTGGTGAACACAGATGGCTCGCTAAGGAATCACACACACAGGGACCAGAGAATCAATTAGTAGCCGTATTTTTGACGATATCGACGGTTGAGGCTTATAATTTTTCGGGATCACTGGCGCGAATAACGCGAGCTAAGCGTTCGCGAACAATTTAGAGAAATAATGATAAGAAAAAAACCGCGAACAGAAGCAAAAACAGAAGAAACTAATCCGTTTAACTATTCAACTAGAAAGCGACAGTTACCGCGCAGCACGGGCATAATGGAAAATTATTTAAATTAGAAACGGGCCATTAGTTTGTCGGCAGCGGTTTTTTCTGCCATTTTTCCGATTGGCGGATTTTTTGTTGTTTTTTTCTTCGCATTTTATTCGCTTAATTAAACCATATTTTACACACTGCTTGACTCAGTACTGCGGCGACGACGAGCACGCGTGCATATTAATACCCTTTTTCCAGCTGTTGTTATTATGCTATAATATCGCCAGAGTCATAATTATGCGAAAGGGAGCGTGTTTCGGCCAAATCGGCCCCGGGATCAGTTTTACAATAATAACGATCATGATAATAGTGTATGGTGATAATAAGAGAGCAGCGCCGCGATAGACAAAGGAGAAATGCCGATAAGGTTGTTATTGCAATAATGTTGACCGCCGACAGTGCGAACTAGGCTATTTGTTCTACTTTAAACAGAGCGTATCGTGCTACTTATTCTTACCTTTATATGCTAAACTGATTTCGATTATCACCAGCTCTGCATGATGTCGCAGGCGCACGCCCTCCCCTACGCAACTGTCTACATACCTACGGATTTTTTGATTATTATTCCTTAGGTTTTTTCTATTTTTTCCTTTCCGTGGCTTTAATAATCTCGGCTAAAAATCATACGCTATCATATATATATAGTCGAAAGTCTGCGCGAATCCCATTTTAACACCGATGCATTTTTTTTAATCATATTATTTGTCTTCATTTTCTGTTTATTTATTAGTAAAAATAATTTTGTAAAAATATTACAGAGTATTATATGGGTTGTTCTTGAAAATGTTCACGACGGATTGTTTACATATGTTTAGCTACCGTTAAAAAGATTCCTGGTCACAACATACTTCCTCTCTCCAAAAGAATGCATGTCAGACTTTGGTCGGATGTGTGTCCTCGCTCCTTTTCGAATCCTAACTCATTTTCAGCCTAGACCTCCTTCCTGTTCTTGGTTCTATCATTTTCCTACTCTTAAACGTTTTTCCATCATCGCTAGCTGCGATTCAATCATACTTTGCTCCCATCCTCACGGTATATCATTTAGCTCTTTACCCGTCGGAGACCTTATTGTCCTTTGCACTCTGGCGACAGTTCCTTCGTTTGTGATCCTGACCACGTGCTGTTTGAATGTTCTCCAGTCTTTCCTCCCAACTGTACGTTTAATTATTAAAGCTGAATTTTCCTACTCCATATATAATGCTTCCTATATCTTAGCTTTGCCCCGTCTTCAAAGGTGGTTCCTATTCTTGTCTCTTTTCTGTCATCGATTTCTTTACCAGATTAAAATTTAATCTCTAATCTAGTCCAATTGTGCTGGGTAGTTTTGCCCTTGGTTGGCCAAGCCCCCCCAAAAAAAAAAAACAAAAAAAAATCTTTTTTCTAATAGTATTTTTTTTTTTTTTTTTTTGGTATTATTTTAGATTATTTAGTTTTTCAAAATTATAGATTTGTCCGCCTGATAACAGCGACGAAAAAATAAAGGTACTAAATTGTCTGTCTTCTTTTTTTTTCCTCATTGAACCGAATAATCGTGACTGATGTGTTTCCCGTGTAAAAAGGCTAGCCAATCTAACCGTCCGTCCGCGTTATATTCATCAGTTAAAATCCTTTCTACAGTGTGGTCTTCGATGTTAATTCCTTTATTTTGATTAACATGTAATTTTAATAACGACGCCGAATTATTTTAAGTGTGCATTTACGATAAATTCGAGAACCTCGGAACCCTCAGACGAATAATTCTTCTATAAGTATTTTATAGAAGAGTAAATTTTAGTTGACTACTACATCGTTCTTTAAAAAAAAAAAAAAAAAAAAAAAACGGTTTGCGCAAAAATTTATTTTAAACGTATTTTTTTTTAAATTTAAAGATTTAGATATGTTTATTTATTATACTATCGCGCGACCGGCATGATGCTTAAAGGGGAGGTTATAATGAGTTAAGTAAGGGAGAATTGTTGAAAAGATGGGGTTGAATGAGAGACCACGAGACACAGGGATTTCACTGAATCAAGGGCAAAGAAAAATACGTGATCTTCGGAGATATCGCACAGTCTGCTCATAGTGATGAGCATGTTTCGCGAAAGGTATTAAAAATAAGTCGCCTGGCGTCGAGAATTTCAATTTGCTCGACAGTGTCATTCATAGTGGGCGTCGATCGAGAAAGGTGTTTTGAAGAAGACACTAGATTCGACGCGTAAGAAATAGAGTGTTGATTTGGCTGTCGAATCGGCAATGTTCATAACGAAGCACTTGCATATGGCATTGTGCCACCTGCCAGCTGGAAAGAGATGTACCTGCTGTACGGTGCAGTTGTACTCGGAGTTGCGCGGCAACTCTTTTTTTTTTCGGTGTAGGTCGTTTGATGACACCGTGTATGGTGAACGTGGTCTTCTTCGGAAGAGTCTTTGCCGCGATTAAATATTAGCGGAGATGTTTTGTTCATGCGCACCCATTGCTGTTGGAAATGTAATTTATTTCGACCGTTTTGCTTCGAAGTCGTTTCGTAAATATTTCGGTAATGTTTGCACATAGCTCTCTATCGAAAGTCAGTTGTGCCGTCTGAGAAATCGTTTCTAAGAGTTGGTCAGCGAAAGTAGATATCTTGAATCGGGCATATGGTGGAAGCGTAGTGTAGATTTTCCGTTAATATAATTCACTTGTACCGTGACGCTATCGCGACGGAAAAACTCACGCGGATAAATAATAAAAGAGGAACATTTGTAAACGGACACGGGTTTAGTATAGCGTAAAGGGGGTTGTATATGATAAAGAGGATCACCGACTGATTTCCGGAACGATGCTCAAATCTTGGTAAATTAACGATACTTGGAATGGATTTTGAGGTTGGATGGACATTTTAGGACTGACACAGCGTTTTAGAAGATATGACATTATCAGGGAGCCGAGAATAACTGGAATCAAAGGCGTTAAACTGAGAAATTTAGTGTAAAGACAAAAGCAAAGCAGTAAACTATTCGCGGTAATTGTAGCTGGCAAGATGTTTTATTTTTTCGTATTTTACGCAGACGATTTGAGAGGATGAGAAATATATTAGGGATAACTTTTTCGTGATCTTTTTCAAGTGGATTCGGAGAATACGTCGGACGTTAAATAAGAGTTTGGAAGCAAGCGATATGAAAATTTTTTAGATGAAAAAAATTAAAATACATACATATGTATGTATGGTAATGAAATGATGGTTTCTTTGGTTAATTCCTGGTTCTAACTTGCTTCCTGTATGCCAAAAAATTTCATTCTAGACTCAGTCAGATATTTGTGTTCTTTTTTTTTCCTAAGAATTTTTATCTATCCATCCAATCGAGTCTTCTAGCTCATCTTAGGTTTAATGATTTTCCTTCATTACGCCGTTCCGCTGTCGTTTCTATTATTCGTTTACGCATTAATATCTTTTTCACATTTTCGTCTTGTCTTTTGGCACCATCCTCAAACGGCTATCTTCACCCTAATTACGGAGCCCTCTGTGATTCTAACCATATTTTCTTTGAATGCCAATTCCTCTTAACCGAATGTGTCTTTTTATATTATATTTTGTTATTTTTTCCTTTGTAATTTTTGTTGCGTCTCTTACATCTTATCCGTTGCTTCCCTGTCCATTATCTCACTTCTTAGTTCCTTCATAGTTTTCTAATTGTTTCTAGGTAGAGGTTCCGTGTCGACGTGCCTCACAAAGGGGGAAAAAAAAAGAAGAAAAAAATGAAAAAATTAATATACGAGGGACGTTCATAAAGTAATGTTTCCTATTTTTTATTTTCGAAACTAAATAAAGCTACAAAAAAAAAAGCGGACACCGGCATTGAATTCAGCATACTTATATGCACTTTTCCACATATTCACCTTTTAAATGTAAGCATTTGTCGAGTCGAGAAATTAATAAATACCTTCCTCATAGAAACTTGCTAGCAAATTTTGTAACAAGGGTACTGCTGTTCGCAATTTGTTAAGATATCTGATAATTTGAGACCGGGATTTTTCGCCCCTTCTCTTTTGAGGCTTAAACAGTCGACTGTTCCGACGGGATATAAATTATTTTTGAGGTTGTGCTCATTTAAAAGTTTCTTTTTTAAATATCCCTCTTAACCGAATGTAAATTTCCACTTAAGCTAAGTAATTTAAGATTTTACCGGCAGAGATTTTGTTTAACGCGTGAAGAATAACTTGGGCGGTGACGTTATAGCGACGATTCTATGGGTAACATTGTCGCCCGCCGAACGATGGAATTTAATTTTTAGCGTATGTGGTAATTTCGGATGGTTTAACGTAGTCATTTTAAATAGTTTACCCTTTGACTTCTCGGCATTATTTCCGGTCACCGTTTTCTCTAATGTTCGATTTGAATAGTTTCATCTTTATATAAGTTTAGCGTGACGAGCGCGCGGTTGCCTTTAGAAATTCGTCGTTATTATTATTAAGGGGGGATAATGGTAATATAGGTAATTTTGTAAAGGAGTTTCCGGGTATTATCCAGGACTGGCGTTGGCCGCTGATCCGATTACTTTGTAATCATCGGTGAGCGATAGAGCATCTAAATTTACGGTCAAGCGAATTATTAAATATTTAAATTTCAATTTACTCTGAGGCAGCTAATAGGCGTGAGAAGAGGCGTAGAGTTATTCAAAATTCAATCATACCACGAAAGCGCCTTGTTGTCGATATCTGTAATTTGCCATCTTGTCTGTCGACCGTCTGCGCGCAGTATTATAATAATGTCAGTTTACACTTGATGTAGACATCAGGCAGCTGCCGGACTGTTTTGTTATCTGGTTATTTAATCCTCACGTATACGACTAAAAAGACGAAGAAGAAGAAGAAGAAGATCAAAACATTGCCGCCTCCCACGAATGAAGAACAAATTACTTATCGTGTGATGAGGGACGCTGCTAACTCTGGCCGAAGTAGTGTAATCACGGCAAAGTATCTAGGTCGTACCTGCAGTTAATTAAAGAGTATCTGTACCTAAAATGGGCCGGCAGAGAGCGAGGGAGAGTCGAAATAGCGTAACAATGTGCACGTGTGTACGGTGTTAGTGCGAAAATCGATGTTTGAAGTGGTTCTGCGTGATATTTGTTGGTTGAGGTTAGTTTGATTGGTTTTTTTCAAATTCGCATTTCCTAAATTTGATTACTATCTTATTTTTTTTTACTTGTTTATTATTTTTTTTTTTTTTTTTTTTTTTTTTTATGGGTTTCTCAACGAGGACATTGGCCCAAGAAATAGAAAGGAGGAAAAAATTATATTCTTACGCGTTTAACAGAGAGGATAAAAATAATTCAAGAGCAGGAATAACAGAAGCAGAAGGAAATGAGAGAATGCAAGCAGCACTGATAAGGGGGATAACGAGTTCCAAAAAAAAAAGAAGAAAGAATAATAGGATGATTGCGCTCGTCTAACATGAAAGAGTCGCAAAATATTTAAAGCGGGAGGAAAAATAGTAAAATAGAAAAGAAAGTTAAGGGAAAAGAAAAAAAAAGAAGATAGACAAGTGACGCTCTTAAATAAAGGTCGTGTAATATGGAAGAAGCGGTGAGATTATCAAGTGGATGGAATGGAAAAGGACGCGCACTCTTTTCGACATAAATGGACAAAAAAAAGTTTAAATTAACACTACAAATTACTATTAAAAAAAAAAAAAAAAAAGAAAAAAAGAAGCAACGAATTAACATCTACTTTATTACATTTTTAAATAAGAATCGCCGGGAGTGCGAAATTTTAGTAGCTTTTTAAAAAAAAAAAAAAAGAAGAATAGAAAACTGGAACGTCGGTGCCATTTTTTCCATTGGATTTGATAGAAAATAGCCTCCACCGTAGCGCGGAATGTGAAATACGGGCTGTTTTCGAGTACCCACTACTATCACTGAGCGCGAAAATTATAGTTCTTATATTATAGAATCAAAAAGAAAAAAAAAACAATAATCATTTTTTACTTTTTACAATTTGGTGTTTTATTCTAAAATATGCGGCAAATGTAAATTCAATTAAGTTTTTGTTTATTGCAAAATTTTATTATGATTTTATTTTTTTTGTCGTTCGTTCCGGAATACTCTATTTTCATTACTGGTTATACTGAAAAATCATAATTTCCAACGACTACTCCAGTTAATTTATCCTCAGGTTTAATAAATTGAGGCGAATATAAAATTATAATGTAGGTTAGAATAAAATAAATTTACATAAGACATAACTAAATAAACTTGATAGGAATTATTTTTCTTCGCTCGCCCTTTTCATACTAGTTCTCGCTAGAGCGTTGTACGCTTGTAAACGATTTCCGGAAAGAGCACACGTAGCTCATTTCACACGAACCTTATAGTTAGTCAGTTACCCGTCTGCAAAAACTAAAAAGGAAAATAAAACAGAAAATCACAGAATATTCTCTAGTAGCAAAATATTTTTCGACGTATTATGAAGATTTTTTTTTGCTAGACCTAGCATGAAATACCATTTGGCTAATCATTCTCTCGAGAAACTACCGCTACATACATACATACATACATACATACAATAATAAAGCCTACAGCCATCTTCCGTATATTAGTCAGGTATAATAAAAACTGCTTTAGTCCATTTTGTACAAAATTCCCCGGTCGGGGTATTCTTTATAGTTACGATGGAACGTCTCCGGTTAAAACGAATCAATGACGCACGTAACTGCATATAGGAAGCGGAGATAAATCAGAAAGATCAGCGTACGTTTTAGAGGGAATAATAAATGCATGTGCACCATCTATCTGTGTTCAGAGACCGGTTGTTGAATTTTATTTGAACTAGGTCGTACACATTTAAAAATGCGCGATTTTTTATATGATGTTTACTTCGGAAATATTATCTCTTGGTACATAGGAATTATTATGTTTCGGAAATTTTTAACGTTAATTTCAATCGGTGCTTTTTTATTCTTTTGTTACTAGACCGCGGTAAACTAAATTTTTAAACTGGTACAACCTAGTCGTGATGAGTGACACACATATTTCAGCGATAAAAGTTGCATGCGTTTCTAGTATACATGTACTGCTAGAGATCTGTAATAGATAGAATCATTATTGATCGGTTATTTTATTGTTCTCTCATCTGTTACTACTCTGTTATTGCTTTACCATTATCATTATTATTGCTATTACAGACTATTCTCTTCGTTACCATTACTGTGCTCAGTTACACATGCGTAAAGTATTTATTCGTGTGTGCGTCTACGTTGTGGACTGTAATTTCCTTTCTGCAATTTATCTGTAATTATAATAATTATGTGCCCTGTTAAATACGATATTTTTCTCGAAAACTAGAGTTATTTTAGACCGCGTCGAGCATTTTCGTATTGTTATATTCGGCTGATTCGCTCTTTAATTTCTCGCCTGCTCCCTATCTGGAATATTAATGCGAAGTTGTTCGGACTGGAAGCTGAATTTTTTGTTTTTCGTTTTTCCCAGCTAGTGTATAGTGGAGCTCTTTTTGTAGAACACGCGAGAGAGTTAATTGAGAGAATTTAACATACTTTTTTTTTTTTCGAGCTATACGGATCGCTGTCGCTTAATATTCCGTTACCTAATTTTCCCGTTTAAATAAATATTGTTTGTAGATTATTTTCTTTTTTTTTTTTATCATAATAAAAATTCTACAGAATCCGTTAGAAAAAGAAAACTTTAAAATGTCGTTTTTAAAAATTTCCTTTCATTCTTTGTAATTTGTGTATACGTACTTGGGGAGGACCGAGACCAGGAGCCCGTTGGCGACCCCCAATACTTCAAAATTTTTTATTATTTTCGCGAATTTTTAAAATAAAAAAGACCACCATAGCGTCGATAAAAAATGTTCACTTTGAAAAAAAGAAAATATCGATTAAAAAAATAAAGTTTAAATTAAAATATCGGAAAAACTAAAACACTTAAGCAGGGTAATGTAGGCGAGAGAAATATTTTAAAATTTAAAATTCGGTATTATTATATTTGTTCAAATTTATTCAACTATCATTTATACAATCTTTTCCATTCTCGAATTCAAATATGGACACAGCGCAATGCCAGTATTGAGAGGGATAAAAAAAATCGATTACCTCTCTCGCAGTGCTGCAATTGATGGGGTTTTTATTGAAAACTCTACTGCCCACAACGTTCTACTTTTACCAAAAAAAAAATTTATCTCAAATTTTAGTCCGAATGTTTTATCCTTTTCCAATCGACGTTCTCTCTACCGTTCAACCTATTCTTCCACATCACTCTTGGTTTTGTAATTTCTCCTCCTTATGGCGCTTTTCAAAGTTTTCCATACTCCATTTTTTCGGTTATAGCTTATTTCCTTCATCCCCAGTGTCCGTTTCACTTGCAGATTCGCCATACTTTGCGCACTCCTAATAATAACCAAAAATGTATTCCTAACCACAGTATTTTTTTTTTATTTTCTGAATGCCTTCTCGTGTTTCCTGACGCTCTCTCTACTATATCCGAAAGTAGTACTTTAAAATTCCTACTCCTTGCAATGTTGCTTTTCTTATTACCTACCTCCGTGATATTGTTTTTAACCTTGAGCATACTTTATTATGTTCGTTTTCAGCCGAGACTTTAAATAACTCTTCTCATCGAATATGTGGATCTGTTTTCCTTGTTAGCGCTCCCCTCCACCCTATCAAAAAAAAAAAAAAAAATAGGATCTTCGTATCTCTTGTACAGAAGTACATCGCTATACATGCATATATGTTTTTCGAATGGTGCGTAATGATGATTCGACTATTTCGTTTTAGTAAAAACACTCACTTTGATCGCAAATTGAATAAAAGGAGTGTAAAGAAATGGCACTTCCCTAGCTACCACGATCTCGGTTATTAATGAAAGTCATTATTATAAATTTGGTGACATTCATTCGTGATAGAAAAAAAATTCTAGATTGATTATAAATAAATTTTTATTTACGCCGGATTAATACAGTCAACGAGCTTGGATGGAGAAAAAAGAAAGAAAAATACACTACAGATATTATTGTGTGCACTTTGTGAATGCGCAAGATAAAAATATTACTATCAGCCATTTGTTTCACTACTTACCGGCATTTATAATAAACATTGTCTACTCTACCTGTCTAGAAATTACACACGGCCTATTGATAAGTCGAATAAGAATACAGAAAAAAGAAAAAGTCGTTTCCGTTGAAAATCGAGTTAAAAGATGAAATATTAATTAAAATTACGACGTAAAAAGATTCTCAAAAAACAAAAAAAAAAAAAAAAAGATTCTCGTTTTTCTTTTTCTCTTTCACCTTCTCCCTTTTGCCCTCTCCACTCAACTGATCCTTCCTTTATATGCGACCCCAACCATATCTTTTTTGAATGCTCTGCTCTTTTTCCTGAGTGCTCTCATCTATACGCCGAACTTTTGGCGTTGGATCTTCCTCCTACCCCTTTCAATGCTTCCTTTATCCTTTCCTTCCCATCTTCAGCCGTTCTCCTTCATTCCTTTATACTTTCTATCTCCGATCGCCTCAGAATCTGAGTAGGTGATCTAAGTCCATGTAGTTGGGTCAGTGTTAACACCGAGCCCATTTAAAAAAAAAAAAGAAAAAAAAAGAATCATTAATTAATGTGCTTCATGTTTTTTTTTCTTTCGGAATTTGAAATTTATCAGTGTGAGTCCATATTTTTACTATTGTATTTTAATATTAATGAATTCTTTATGTAGAGTTATCTTTTTTTTCCTCTATTGCATTATATTTAAAAAACCGCTACCTTTTTAAATTTAATGCAGAGCACCGAACGGTAACTTTTGATGAGAAGTTCGTGAAATATTACGTCTATAGGGAAATTTGTTTTCGAAGCAAGCTGCTTGACCTGGAAAAGTTATGTCTGAAAAAGAGGTTTGAAATTTGCTGATAAAGAGTTTTAAGATTGAATTGGTTGCGAGGAAATTTCGAAATGTTTTTGGCATTTGGCGAAGTGCAGTTCCGGCAGTTAAAATCGCATGCATCTTAGGTGGACATGCTCGTTTTCTGCATACAATCAAGACTGGACACTAATGAGGGGGGCACAAGCCTTTTTGATAGCAGCCGGAAAGATCGTTATTGTCGAGACACTGTGCGTTGCTGTTGGGTCTCGATGAATTTTACAGGTCGCCACAGACTTTGGAGTTACTTCGACGAGGTAAAATTAAAATTGAATAATTTCATAAAATTACTCGGTACATTTGAAAAATCTTCGATATAGGCTTTTTTCTTTTTTTTTTTTTTGGCGTAAATTGCTACTGTTTCCGACCATTGATACATTCTGTTCGTTTTTGTTATAATTTTCGACACACTGGAAACAACGTGGTTTACTAAAAAGCACAAGGAGGAAAGATCGTATAGTCCCTTTTTATTAATGGTGGATCGTTTAATACACACTGTCGTATTGTAAGTATTTGTGTAAATTTTATGTTTAAAATTAAATTTTTGCAAGCGGAAGTTAATAAAATGATAGGAAAAAATAAATGAAGAATCGTGATAATATTTCACGAGCGTGTAACGACAACGAAACCAACATGCGAGCTACCGGATCCGAAGAAACTGCCGATTAAAATATCTCGAGAAGAGTTTTTACCATTCTACGTCGGTTCTCAGCTGTGTGCGGGTTCATAGAGCACACTAGAGTCTCGGCAAACGGGCGGCAGCCCAATTAGTGGCCGTTTATTTCTTCCGTACATAAACATTTATCGCTTCGCTCATCTTGGAAACCATTTTACAGGGCAGTCCAGTTTTTGCGAAGACGTGTTCATGAGGATGATAGTGCAGCAATGACGTCATTGCGAATACATTTTACTACTGGGCAACGTTCGTTATTTATTAAATATTATTATTAAACACGATTTTGTTTACGGTTCTTGTCTGTTGTTATTTTAATAAAAATTTTAAACACGTTTAACTGTAGGGGAGATTTTATTCATATTCGGCCGAAGCTTTTTACCTGTAGTATTCTTTAATTATTTCTTGCATTTATTTTTGCTGCGACTTTGTTGCCGTTAATCACGCCAGCGAAGCTAATTGAGTTTATTGTTTAATAGCTTATTTTAAATTCAGTGCGATGATCTAATGTTTCTTTTTTGTTTTTTTTTTTTCATAATTTCATTAGTCTATTAAAGACAGTAATATTGGCGACAAAAGAATTTCTTAATATTACATTTGCTTTTCAACCTCTGGTGATTTAACCTCCATCAGCATTTTACATCTTTTTAATGTTGCAATCAGAGTTAAAAATCTCTTTTCATAGTTGATGAAATATAAAATTATCGTCTCCGTGTCTTTAGGTTTAATGCCGGGTAAATATTTCGATTGGTAATAAATTATTATGTACTTAAATTTTATTTAAGTATTGGCGGCGTATTTTTCCTCCTCGTACATGTGATGCTGATCACATTTTCTTCGAGTGTCCTGCTCTTCGTAACGAACGCTGCCTTTTATACAGTCAGCTCTTGTAATTAGGTCTCCTTATAACTTTTCCTTTATCCTCTCCTTTCCTTCATCTTCTGTGGTGTCCGCACGCCTGTCCTTTGTTGCGTCCATTTCGGACCGCCTAGTTATTTAGTTTTTTAGCTTAGTTTTCCTGTTGTTGGGATATATATATATTTTTATTTTCTTCCAGAACAGTTTTTTTTTTTTTTTCTTTCGTTATATAATACCATTCTCAAGAATCTTTTGTGAAGAATATCTAGAGTTGGTCTCAGGTAACCTTGAATTATTTAATTACCAAAATAAATTGAAAGAGGCCAAATATTATCATTTTCACCTTGAAAAATTGTTTCTTTTATCAGTTGTGTATTTAAACAAAAAAAAAAAAAAACGAATTCTAGTAAAGGATTTTTTTTTTATTTAAAAAAATTGTTCGCATTAAGAAGAATTTTACAGTACGATGCAAGGAAGCTAATGTAATTCATGTTTAATCTGAAATGATCGGATGCGACGTTATCTTCGATTGCAGGCCGCTTTCATTTTTGTTATTGGCGCAGTTTTAGAATTTTTGAATAAAAATGGCATACTTTTCGGTGGCCATCAAATCTTAATTAATCGTTCGCAGATATTTATGCAACGCCCATCTCCTCAGCGGTTCGTTACTAACGTAACTGGTATTGTTTCTGTTCACCTTTTTCCGTTCTTCAGTTCGGGACTGATTTACAACGGCGCTCAGTGCGGCTAACTTGCTTATTCCGAGGAAAGAGGGAAAAAGGACAACCGGAAATATCAAAAATTCACGATTGCCGTTCTAGAAGATTTTTTTAGGAATTTTCTGAACTGCAACGGTATTAAATAATACGGATGAACATTGAACTCTTCCCGGTGTGTCTTTTGAATCGTAAACACCGTCCTAAATGCAGCATAAGTAATGATAGCGAGTTAAGAAAAGAATGTTTACATTTATAGCAGGAATTTTTCACCTGAACGAATGTTTCTTTCGTTTTTCCGAATAAAATTCGACTGAGAAAAGCGTCAAGAAAAATTTAATTTCTCCGAATAGTTTTTAACGAAATTGCAACATTACGTATTGAGCGAGACGAAAACTCTGGGGCGCGATATAGAAAAATGTGTTTAATTTCTCGGTGAACGGTGTCACATTATTGGCTATTTCCCGCTTTATCAATCGGTTGATGGTAATTCTCATTTATATGCTGTCTTCTCTATGAAGAATCTGCTCCCTTAGTTAATGATAACAAGTGCGCTGTCCTCTTGCCCTTTGAACAAAGAGGTGGTCATTTTTTTATTATTATTATTTTATTTATTTTTTTTGGCTAGTCAACTATGGACGTTAACCGAAGGAATTTATTTATATCTTCAGTGTACGGCAACAGGTAGCTAAACGAAACACCACTGTCTCTAATAGGCCACGCAGTAGCGATGGTGGCAACCTTCGACCGCTATGTAGTTGCTAATAAGGTAAATTTTGCTAGAAAGCGTTAGGTACCGTTAGTAAAAGTGCACCTGTAATGCGATAATCACCGGCTGCGATTTCTAGTCAGACACACACCAACACATACACTCCACCAAGTGTAACTTTGTTTATTGCAAATTCTTTTGCCCGAGCGAGAATTACGCAATTAAAAAAGTTCAACAAAGCGCAAACTCTGCTTGTGCCCGACGACTAAATGGACACTAGTTTATAATGCCATCTTGTAGCGGCGAATCGCCGGTGCTCTGTAATAAACCCGGCCCGTTTTTACTTTATCAATGAAGTCGCCGGTCTATAATCTTTCGAGAGATTTTCCTATCCAGCATGGTAATGTTCCATCGCGTTGCTTCGAATAGCGCGATAGCACGACGACATGCTCGACACAATTCACCGGTTCCACACGGCTACAATGCCTATGTATGCATGCGGATGTGTGTTTGTGTGCCTTTTATGCGATTCCGCTTATTGTTGTATTTATTTATTTATTCTAATTACTTCCTCCAGTTACTTAGTTATCGTTTGAATCCGGTTTAATTTAGACTAGGAATCAGCAATCCGAAACGCGTGGACAATGGAAGAACTGCATTTTGAGTACCGTTTTTCTTGCCGTATCTCTGTCTGTCTTCAGCGCGAAAGGAGAGCCGTGGTCTGCAACAATGACCGATGCTTGACCCGTCGCTGGTGCGCGAATTAACGGGAATGCCATTAACGCGGCCGTTACAATCGGAAGCTGAAATAAATCCTAGCGCTTAGCTGTGACGGCCGTGCCGTGTTCTGCCTGTATGTGCCTCCCTTGCAATTCACAGAGTCAATTATCCTCGCTTAACATATTCCCCCGAATAATTAAAGACTCGTTAAATACGCGCTAATTACCGTGTTTAGCCGATTCCCGTCGGGCGGATTCCGTTTCGGATTTAAAGGTAAAATTTCTGGCACGGTTTTATATACGGTGTTCTGTTTATAATGGGGGGGGGGCGATCGGAAGTGTTAGGGTGCTTGAGGGCCGATTTAAGTCACTTTTCCTGCCTCCATACGCAATTCGAGTATGTCTCGGTACGGGTTATTATTATTTTTTATAGAAATTCCAATTCTATTTTTTGATTAATCATCGGCCGCCGACGATGTCTTACCTGTTTTTGACGATAATACCGGAAAGAAAGAAAAGAAAAGTCCAATTTTAATGCGATTCCATTCTCATTGTTACTTCCGTAATGATTTTTATTACGCGGATAATTAAATCGGAGGATTTTTTGACGCGCGCGGAATTCCGTCGTCGTAACTAATTTTTGCGGGAGGAGTGGCTGCCTACGAAATTTTTGAAGGCTACGAGTGTCGGTTTAAAGTACACGTTAAAATCGCTGTTGCAGCCTTCGCGAATCTAGTCTAGATTACTCTGTTAGGTTTTTTTCTGATACACGCGATACATTTAAAGGCTGGCCTCTGGCATAGAGTCCGAAGCAGCCAGTATTAATCGAAACGGAAGGGTAGATATTACGACTAGTGAAATAATCGATAACTTTTCATACTGGTACCGCTGTATCTAATTATCAAAGTTTAAAGGATACTCGGCGGCATCAGAGTCACGGAAAATTCCGATAGATAGGGAATAACTTTTTACTTTCCCAGATTGGTTTTTGAACGAAACAGATTCCCTCCGATGATACTTGGCAGTAGAGCGATTTATTCGGTGTTCTAATACCCCTCCCCACGAGTATTAAACGACTTCTGTCATTACCTTTAAAAAAAAAAAAAAAGCTGTGATATTTGCGCATTGTAATTCTATAATGATGTATCTGGTCTGTTGTCAACGAGAAGTAGTGCGGTCGTAGGCGTGCGAGTGTAAAAAAATTATTTATATAAAATGTTGTTAATTTTCTGTCACTCTTCTTTCGTGACTCACGGACCGTTCCAAATCGTATTGAGAAATTAGAAGGCACCGAATAATTAGACCCGGAATAAATTATCAATTAAACTGACTGAAAGTCTTGGCGTAAGCGGTTGCCTTGAAAATTTTCATTGTATATATTTTTCTCGATTTTCAATTTTCTTTTTTGCAGCATGGACGGCTTTCGGAACATTAGAAACATATCTCGTTTCGGTCGTATAATCATTTGATGCTTTTTCAGTTATTCATATGAAGAGAGAAGAATCAATATCTTGAGGTCGATAAAGAACATACGTTGCCGTAACGTCGACAAACCGTATTTCATTTCGGATTTTTTTTATTAGGTATTTTAAAATTTTATTCGTATTTTGTTAATTAGAGCTCCGAGGCTATAGTGTGTGCAGGCCAATAATAAACAAATTAACGAATAACGCAAAGTCCGTCAGCGGCGTGGCTGGCCTTTTTTTTTTTCTCGGGAAAAGGCATTATCGAGAATTACATTAAGCACAATAATCGATAGTTTTAAAAACAAAACGACTCCTTCTTTGAATTTAATAATAAAAATGAAAAAAGAATTCAAAGAGGGAAAAAGAAAATTCGTAAATATATACGAAAAGCTCGATGGTTCGAGTTGGCGGAGTACGGAAGAAACACAGTATCGATGGTGTTAGAGCGCTCGATTAACGCACCGCGTCTAAGACACACATTCTACAGTAATTATCGCCCCATAAGTGTGACCATTATGCGCGATCTACTGCTGAAAATTTGTTCGAGATTAAACGATATTATCACATGTGTAAAAAAATCATCGTAAAGAACTTACCTGCATAGAAATTCTCTTTCGCCCAAGCACATTTCCAAGCAATCCTGTCGAGAAGAAGCCGATATCTTTTTCTTCGTAAATCCGTTCAAGCGATATCCTTGCACCCTGTCGAAGCACCATGCTTTCTCGCACGGTTTTACTCCGAGACACGTTTTTTGAGCGTAAATCGTGAATACCGGAAATTGCGATCTGGTAAGAGCTCCTGAAATCACAGCACATATAAATTGTCGACGGTACTATATTTGAAATCGAGTAATTATAAAATACTCTCAGCTTGCCCGTTTTCAATTAAAAAAGTTTCCCTATTTTCTTCTTTAACCATTCGTTGTTTGTTTTTGTTTTTTTTTTTTTTTTTATGGACTCTGAACTTTACATAGGTTGGGGTAATTTTCGAAGAGATGTCGTATAGTTCTCCCGTACATGTAAAATACTTAAACCGCTTTTTCATAGTGAATCCGTAGTCTATAATAAGTATGGCGACGCGTTTCTCAAATGTGGGTTCGAATCTTGTTGTTAGAATGCACATTTCCGTTTTAAAATTTTGAACAAATACTACGTATATAAAAATAAAAAGGCATTTTGTATATAAAGTAGTCTTAATACGCTTAGTGACATCGAGAAGTACGAATAAGAAATCGCTTCCGCACTATAATATGGCAAATATATTTCATACGTACACACATCCGCTATCTGGAACGAATTTTTAAATATCTGTACTTTTATTTTTCACTTTTTTTTTTTTTTAAATCCTTTATCTGCATGCAATCTCTGAACGATAAGTAGCAATGTTATTTTATGGAAACCATGGTGGAACGCTTCTTCCCAGTGGGGTCACTATTCCTTATTTGTATGTACGCTATTTATTGGACTATGTTGAGCTATACAAATTAGTGACTACGAACGGAATTCCAGTTCAGTTTGCTTAGGTGTCGTTTAAATCGTCTGAATCTGCGAAAGATTAGCTGCTAGTGGATTGATGTGTGATGGAGCGGCATTAACACATCAGTACGACATGCGTATCTCTTTCGTGGAGGACCATTTTTAATTAGAATTTTCGCCACACACACGAAATAAAATTTAAAGAGATCATTCTCGTCTCTATTATTTAAAATGCGTCTATTTTGTCCGTTTAATTAAATCAAATCTCGGAACGTTTTTGGTAGTGACATAGAGTAAACGTTTCTGTATATATTCGATGTTTTTCTCGTAAAAACCCTAAGCGAAAATATCTATATTAATAAAAATAGAAATCTGTACGAAAAAATGATGATATGACCGGTTTTTTTTTTTTTTTTTTTTTTATTTTATTCTTTTCGCAATTAAAATTTGACGAAATCTTAGGATTCCTGGTAATTTTCGAAATTCGAATTTTTCCCAACCGTACTAATAAAATTTTCTTATTTCTTCATCAAATTCAAATTCCTTTTGTAAAAAATTTATGATATGGAGGACAAGATTGCAATTTAGATATTACAAAATTACGAGAAAACCACCGGAGTACATTATACCTATTTTATGCAGATAAATAGATTTTTTTTGTTTGCTTTTTTTTTTTCAATCGATCTCTAGAACATCTTTAAATCTAATTGCAACGGTAATGTTAAATTATAGCTAACTTAGCCATAATTTTTAAATTGTATTACAAAAAATTCATTTAAAAAAAAAATAGGACAAAAAAAAGTTGTAGCTTAGAAATTTGAATTTACATATATATTATTTATAAATTGTTTGAAATAAGTGAGAATTGTATAATTTTCCACGTGATTTTTTTTTTTTTTTTTTTTTTTTTTTGCGGTGATTGAAACGATATGAAAATGAATCGATTGATATATATATATCATACTTTTATAAATAATAATATATTTAAAATGAAACTCGTCAAAGTTTAATTTTAAATATATTATTGTTTTATAAAAGTATATATCTATTGATTAATTTAATAAGTAACAGAAATAATGTGTTTATCAAAATTTTAATACGATATGAAAAATTGACAACTATTTAAAATAGTTGCAGACACACATTTTACCATATCCATCATTTGTATGAAATTTTCGACATTTATCGTGATTATTTCCTTTGAGATTTTCGATTTCTGCGTAAGTTTTTTTTCTTTCTTTTTTAGCATTCTTTGGTGCATTCTTTGGTGCATTCTTTGGTACATATTTTGAATTTCCTTAACTGACTCGTCCGTTTCAATTTCATTTTCGCATTTTTCGTTCTTCTGTTTTGAATTATTCTCTTATACCCTTTATTTGTTGTTCATCATTTTCGTACGCTAGCTGTTGTCACTTCAGATGTTTTTCTTTTTAATGTTTATTATCAGCTTTTGCATATTGTTGTTTTCAGTAGATGCTTATGCCGAATGTTAACGAATAAAAATTTTCACATATTCAGTAGTATTATCAACCTAATCCTTTCAATGTATGAGGGCAATTTTCTGTTTTGTAACTTGTTGGATTCGTTCGTCATAACCAGATTCGTCGACTGCGATGGATATACGCGCGTCTCTTGTATGTAATGAGGAACGATGTGCATTTAATTGCAGTTAGTAGCGATGTACATAAATCTGTCTTCTCCATGAAACAACGTATGAAAGTAAATAATCATTTAGACTGATTTTTATTGTTGTGATTTCTCATATTAATTTTATAGTTTCTGTTTTGATTCAGTGTGTGATGTTTTAATATATCAGTTGAAGATACATTTGTTAGAATTAATTTTGTTGATGTCGTTTTAAATCGTCATGTTTTGATGAAGATAGCGTTAAAACTGTTATAATTTTTTTTTTGAAAAATTCGTCTAGCGTTTCTACGAAAGCTTCCTAAATTTTAAATAAGTACGTACATGCTACTTGTACATGCAGATAATTATGCACATTTCACGATTTCGAGAAGAATGTGTGCAATTCGCGCGAAATGTGCATAATGGTTTTTTTATTCCGTTTGTGTAAAGTCGGATACTAGTTCAAATGGTGTAAAAATCAGAGTCAAAAAAGAAAAATGAACTTTCGATATGTGAACTTTTAGTGAATAAGTGTTTATGGGCTAGGCATCAGGAGAAAATAAATGCTGAAAAAATTTTTTAAACAGCAACTGAACGAATCGTGATCATTAACCGTGTTTTTAGTCTGCACGGCGAACAGTCTGAAAGTGTTGAATATACCAGAGATTCGTGTGCTTTAAAAAGTAAAGCAAGTCTCATACCCTTGACAGGGCGTCAGGAGTTGTGAGGTTAAGCTTTCCATAATGGTCGGAAGCCCAACGGCGCTGCAGTAATAAAAAAGGAACCCGCGAGTATATTCGTGAAGAAGCGCATACCGGGAGAAGGTAAAATTGAATTAAAGGTAAAACCAAATAAAGTAAAAAGAGAAAAATATGCGGTAATGGTCTTCAACGGTTTGTTTAAAAATAGTTTCATCGGGTTTTCTAAATGATGGCGGGGGTGCGGGATCAGACGAGAGGCGAGAGACGATAATATAAATATAGGAGCAGAGCCGGTTGTATGCAGCTATTTCAGATAACTTCCACTGGGTTAGCAAAATTATGAGCAAAAATGTGCCCATCTCATCAGGGATGTGTGTGTATGTTTGCGTGTTATTACAGAAGTATGCACATCATTAATTGTACTAGAATTAGTGTCCATCGCACGTTCTGCCGGACGTAAACTATTAATTCCAGACACACGAATAATGTTAAGGAGTCGTCGATAGTTGTCCGGGGAATAGCTTCGGGTCGTTGATGGACGTGTAACATTGACCTTGAGAAGGAGCTGTTTTTATAAATAGGAATAACGATCATCAACCTTTGTTGCTGCGTTTACTATGCGTTTAATTATAGACCAACGTGCAGCGGATGAAGATTGAAAAGAATCCCGCCCTGTGGATGGATGATCCACATATTTTTGCAGCCAGCAGAGACCGACTAAGTACCCCCACCCGCCCATAATTTGCATCAGCGTCGAAACAAACAAGCGAACTTTTACTCGTTTTAATCGTCCAAAAAACCGACAGATGCTGGCGGAGACATTTATCTTTTTTTTGGGGGGGGGGATTCGAAATAGAGTCGATAGTGAAAATTGAAGACGAATGCGACAAAAATTTTATGTCACACATTTAAAAGCACATGTAGGTAAACGGAAAATTTTCGCTCGCGTCACATATAGAGAGCGATTAATCGTACATGGGAAAACGGAAGGAAGACGACCTCGGGAACGATTATAGGATCAGATGGTGGTCCGAATGCGGAAAGTCACGGGCAAATCGTTGGTGGAATGCGCGCGAGAAACTGATAAGATAGCGAACATTAATGCAACAAGCGCAGTAATATAAGCTGCGGTCACGACATCCCTTCGGGGGATTACGACTAATGCTGATGACCTGCTTGTGTATTAGGTTCTATATGCAAATAATTACATACTAAGGCATCTGTCTGAATCTGAGATTTTAAATTTATGTAAGTGCGAATATAAATCGTGCCAAACTGGAGATTAAAATTGGTTTTCATTCGCAAGAGTTATTATTAATTCCATTTAAAGCGTTCGAAGGGTTTTGGTTAAATGAAATTTACGTACACCTTTTTTTTTAATTCTATGTATCTTTTTTGAAAATTATTTTTCTGTCGACTTTCCTGTACATAGTTCGTACCGGACAACTGTGTTTTCTATTTGAATGCTTATTTTGGTCCATCGACGGACATCGGAAAAGTCAGTTGCGCGGTTTACGTGACATCATTTTCGCCTCATGCCCATTCTTTTGTTCTTTACTTTGTTGCGCTGCACTCTCTTTGATGTGTTTAACAACTGTTTCAAATAAGGTTAAAGGTTCGTTTTGCCAAAAAGCCACCCCCCTTGGTTGAAAATTTTTAAAGCAATATGATGGTTGATCTGTTCTTGCAGCTTCATTTTTCCATTGTAAGCTATGCTTTTCTTTTTTTTTCTTCAAATAATACAGGCAAAATTTTTAAATTGTTCTTTTTTGTTTTATTAATGCATAAGGTGTGTCCGCTTTGTAAGATTTTACACCGATCGCGTTATTACGCTTGTTGCATTACACCCGATCAATGAACTTTTCATTTCCAACTTCTGTTGTTGCCACTAATAGTCGGTAACACGGCATTACTAAAACTAGAAAATTAATCGTTGTCGCTGTATTATAGTTTATTGGCGACCGTATGTATGTACGTTCAATTTTTATTGCGTATTTAATTTTTAATAATAAATATAAATAAGATGAGCGTAAAAATAAGGAAATGTGTTTAAAATGAAAAATTACATGTTTCGCAGTCGTCACATTGTCAGTAATTCAGGTTTTTCTTTTCCTTAGATAGATACACATATAAAAATTATCATCCTGGGTAAAAGGTGAGAAAAATATCCTCGAAACATCGAATGAGAGTTTAAAAAAAAAGGATTTCAGATTGTGATCAACTTTCGATCAGAAGTATAGGGGGTAACAACATTCTTGTAATTTAAAATTACGGCGGGTAATCGTTTTCCAAATCGTCGAGAATAAGAATTAGAC